>JAOTQM010000314.1:680000-3389166 GCA_026939265.1 Oreonectes daqikongensis | reverse complement strand
ATTTTCATTAGTGCAGCATGTTCTTGAAATCACATAATAGTTGGCCGTCTAATTGCAACAGCGACTTGACATGTATTACAAAAAAACTCAACCATTTGTTTTTCCCCTTCAAACTGAAAAAATAGCACTTTGGAAACAGCGTGTGGGCTGCTAGGTCATCAGTACTTTGCTTTTCTTTGCTTCGCTTCATTGCCTTTGGAGGTTCTGCCAATAACACAATTGCTTTAGGAGGGAAGGCCTGCCAACATACAGGCTGAAGTTACTGTAGCAGTGTCCTCTAACCACTGTTCCGGTGTTAGACCATCGGCATATTTACTGACAAAACAAAGCACCCGACATTGAATTTGTTTTACGGAAGGTGTTGTCACTTTAAGGACAGAGTATTTTTAAGATGCTACACGTAGTGTCCATGTGCAACCTCACGCCTCAGTGCTATTTTCTTTAAGCAAATACTTCTCTCCGCATTGTAATTCGTCATTTAACAACCACAGCCTAACGCTAGCTTAGAATTGATTGAAGGGCTCAGACAGATTACAATTTAAAGACAGGTATTCCAACTAGAGATGACTTATCTTTATCATGAAAGTCAGATTTTTATGTTCTTGCCATGAAGCTGAAGACCACACCAGTGGCTTTAATGGAAAAGGTGCGTTGGTACTGTGAGCTTTAGGTTTGTATCACTTTTGTCTAAATATTGGGCTTTTGTGTCTTGGGTTAGGGCTGAAATTTAAACCGTTTATTGTTACGTATACCTATGCAGCCTTATAGACCACTTCGCAAGATGTAAACACTCTTCCAGAAGCATTTCCAGTTTAATTTTTGTTTTTTTAAATCTACATATATAATTTAATATAAATTTAATCTAAAGATATTTTTTTTGGTTAATAATGTTCTGTTGGTTGTTATGTTCAAACGTTTGTTTAGTGTTAAAAAAATGAAACAAGTTTTTCTGGACCTGCGTTGTTTGTGGTCTCTTGACGTTTCATCATTTTCATAGCAGGGTTTTAGTTTCTGCTTTCTGCATCCTTTTACTTCATTGTGCCCTGCAAAGATGCAAAAAAAATGCCATTTGGTCTTCGTAAATAAGTAGCAAAATTGAGAAAAAATGAAATAACAACGATTGCTAGGGGGTAGCTTGAATGAGCGTTTTGGTCTTAGTTTTAGTGTGTAATGCTCTGAGAACTAATGAAAACAAGCAGAGAGCGCTGGTAGAATTCAAACTTACCATGAAATGGAGGGCCTGTTTTTGGTTAGGGGAGCTTTTACCGTTGGCTCATACAAAAGAGAATTAAAAAAGTGAATGAAATCGATAGACCCTGAGGAAATGAGGTGGTCTGAAACTGTTGAGTCTGTCGACACCGTTGCCTGCGCTCGCTCTAATTAGTTTATTCATAAATCCATTGTAAAGATTTAAAAGCCCACTATAACTATTAGCCTGACTTAAATAGGCAGAATTGGCAATGGATTAGCTTTCAGCAAAAAGATTAATTTTACCTTTTGGTTTTCAGCCCAAGACAGAAGGCCCACTTTTTGTTTTTGCTTTTATAGTTATTTCTGCCTTGTTTCATGTTCGCATTGTTTGAGGGCCGAAGATGATGTCAGAAGTCATGCGAAGTCATGCGTTGTGGGAGGTTGCATCAGTCCCTGGCCTGCTGGCATTTTACCAGCGAGCTCGTATGCCACTGACAAAAATATCAGGATGGCTGTGTTTGTGTTTGTATATGTAAACACTTTTGTATGAAGTTGTCCTAAAAACAGTTGGTTTGTAGTCCGTGCTGGCATATTTTTTTTTTGCCAATTTCACCGGCCAACTCACTGAAGGAGAATTTGGATCGTGTGTTATTTGTGAGTTATCATTCTGGGTGCTAAATAAACAAGCTATACATGATCATTAAAGCCATATTTTTCACCCTGAGCGCATTTGGAGTAATAAGGATATGAGTGCGCCTGCAATACGCTTTATAGCAGCTGGTAGTTCTGCTGTCTCTGGTTTGACAAATGTCTCATAAATTGCTCACTCTGGACCATCGACTGAATGAGCAGCTGTTGTGTCATCTGTCTTAGACAGACTCTTTTATTGCTATGGCTTTTTCTTTAATCCTGTTTCTCATTATTGACCTTCCATTAATAAATGAAATACACAGGAATGATGTACTTTCTGGATGCAGTTTCGTAGAGTTCTTGACATTTTGTTCCGTTATTTTGAAAAAGAAAAATCTTAGTTTTCCGTATATCGACCTTACCGTTTCTTTCCCAAGAACAGACATTTTCTATTTTTTTTGAGGGTCTGTGGTTAACATTACTTAAAGAAGCATGTTGTTCTACATCATAAATTATGTTACATTTATGGAATTAGACATGCACTTTTATCGATAGCAACTTTTAGATATCAGCTGGTCGAGCAGGATGCATAACAAGTACAAAAAAGTGCATTTACACACACTCCCCTGTGGTTGTTTATGTGTATATAGCAGGGGAAGAACAGAATGTAACATTTTTAAAAGTAACGTTAACCACAGATCTTATTTAAGTCATAAATGAAAACAGTTCGTGTGTCGCAAATTTTTTGTCTTTGTGGTTTTCGAAACTGCAAACTGACCAGCTATTTTCCACGAAGACAGAACAAAACCCAGAACATTCAAAAAAGAATGTTTCAAATATAAATCATGCCACTTCCTGTCTATCTTTATTTTAAGCACTGCTACATTTTTGGAAGGCAGGTCGTGTGCTTGGCACGTTCCTTAGTCTGCTGTACTAGACTTTAGTCTGCTTAGTCTCACATAGTTAAAGATGGCTTCACTAGAGGGCATTCACTTCTATAGTCTATGGACTAAGGAAATAGCACAGATTATTTAATAAACATAACTCAAAAATGTACACTTTTGCTTGTGGATATCTAGTTAACTTGCTGCTGTGGCCATAAAATTAATTTGTTTTGAGGGCGTGCTGTCTTAACACTGAAGTCTCTGTAGCGTCACAATTACTCTCTCTTTCTAGCATGTTCATTTTTGCCTGGATGTGAGACTGACAAGAGCCGTTTGATGTAGGATTATCACAAACATTTCAGTAGTCGATACAACAGCCAAACCGTATGGGTTATTGAACACAGTGTAGTAATAAAGAACAAAGAAATCAACTTAAGCTTAGCAAGTTTAGTATTGCGGTACTGGTACTTTGACGTTGCTAGTTTGCTTGGTGCAGGATCGAGCATGTGAGCTTGAGCTTCAGGGCCACGGCACTCATCCTCCTATTTTATTGAATGAACTCTTTGTATGTGTTTGAAGGAAGCTCTCCTGAGAGAGATGTTTCCAGCAGGTACGGCTTTAACAAGACAGTCGGCACTCGGGAGAGAACAAGCTGATTAGTGACAAAAGCTGGGTGCCGAGGTGAGGTCCGGTGTCGCTGCCCTCCGCTTTTGTGAGTTTTGAAATGAGCGTGCCGGGATCCGTGCTCTGTTGCCGAATCATTCGGCGCTGTTGTTGAACTCTTCGCTTATTTGGCACTCAGAAACGGGCCGGGTCGCGCTCTTAATTTTCTCAGATCCTACTGTTCAAACAAGCTTAAAGGTTAAGAGAACCATTTTAATGTTAAGTTACTTCGCCTTATTTCAGCTTGATATGCAGAGGCTACTTTAATGTTCACTCAAAACTGTATGACTTTCTTTCTTTCGCAGAACACAAAGAGAAGATATTTTGAAGACTGTTGGTAACACAAATTGGATACAAAACCAATGTAAGTCAACGGGTGCCGCCGTTGTTCGGTTACAAACATTCTTCAAAATATCTTTTTTTGTGTTTTGTAGGAGAAAAGTCATACAGGTTTGAAATGACAAGTGGGTGAGTAAATAATGACAGATTTTTCATTTTTGGGTGAACTATCCCTTTAAAGTCCTCTGTATGAGCAGCTTTGGTTCAACCAATCATGTGAGTTTGGGGATGGACTGTGTGTTTAACTGACCAATGCCACATTTTTGTTTGGTCATGCCAGCGACACATATTACACAATACACTACGTCTTTAGAAGCTCTATTCATTCTTTCATTCAAACAACTGCTGATTTTCATCTATATAATTTAATGTAATTGCTCTTTACAGTTTTTCTTTTCTAAGGCCCCGTCTTTGTTCCTTTTTGTTTATGATTACCCGGCTGTTAAATAATCAATGTGTTTCTTTGAAATTCTTTTCCCTAGTGGGAACCTTCCAGAATTTCAGTAATGATTGTCTTGTGTTGCTGTTACTATACCAGGCATCTCCTCGCAGATATCCATTCATCATATTGGCATGCAGCAGAAAAACAAGCCAATTATGTTGTCTTAAAAGCAATATTTCTACATCTCTAAAGAGCATGAAAACATTCTTGGATTGTTCGTACTGAGTTACCATTCTGTTTCTATACCTTAGATGGATTTTACATTTTTCAGAGATCATTATTCATGAAATGTGTGTCACGAGATGTATACAGGTGGATGCAATGCAACAATCAGTCTGCGCGCGTGCGTAGGCGAACAGTTTAATCACAGTGCACGCAAAATGCAATAATGCAGATTATTGCTAAAGAGATGTACTGTGTGGGCTGTAGGTCTGTGAGAGATGTTTAATGATATCGAAATAAAACCATGCATTTAACCAAACATAAATTGTAAACTTTATTTTAGGGCTGTGCAATTAATCATAATCGATTTTCCATTTCAATTTTGGCTTCCAACAATTATGAAATCGAAACAATTCTTGTGCCACATTCGGTTTCAGAAAGATTATCTTATTTCTTCTTGAGTTATAAATCCACAGTGTATCTCTTTCCTTTACAGTGGTGCAGGGCTTTGGCATGTTTAGTCAGATATGTTGAATGTGTATTTAAGAGTTTTGCGTCAGTTGTAGCGGTACACAACATATTTGATAATTCATCTTAATGTAGTTTATTTACTTTTTTATTTTCTTTATTTAAATATAGTTTCCTACTTTATTTCTGTGGTTCTCAACAGGGGGGCAGTGGCCCACAAGTGGGCCTTAGGTGACACACAAAATATGTTATTTAATTCAAGTTCCAAAGGAAAAAGTTATAAGCCGAGAGCATTGAAATATATAAAAAAAGACTCAAAAGATATTTCTTATCATTTGACAATTTTTTCAACAATGTTTTTAAGCTCTAAAATATATTATTGGGTAGAAATTTTGAGTTTTGTGAGTGGGAGGGCGGGCTTTGAATATTGTTGAATACAATGAGGGTCCTTGTTGTCAAAGAGGTTGATAAGCCCTGCTTTATTTGATAAATTTTTAACATTATTTTGGCCTTTTTCAGTTGAATCCAGTATTTTTTTAAATTCAATAAGTTGAGTAATGAGTTATTATATTAAATAATTGTGATGTCCCCAAAAATTCTTATTATAATTTTTCATTATCGAGCAGCCATTTTATTTAATAGAACTGATCACTCACAATAATTTGATGTATTGATTATATATTTTGATATATATTTATGGATATATTAAGTATACATTTGATTAGTCACTTACCATATAATTTAATGAATTCAGCTAAAATATTGTTGAAGCAATTTACAGTCCAATTGTAAATGCCGGTATTTCTTTTCATTCACCAGTGCTGATCAGAGAAGTCTTTTCTTTACTTGTACTGGAGCCAATTCCATTTACACTGCAGATGTTTCAATATCCCTATTTAATGAGAAAGAGCAACTGTTAATTCTTGTCTGTAATCTCTTGGTTTTGAAACTTTTCCCTTTGGAACTTGAATTAAATAACATATTTTGTGTATTAAAAGCTTTAAGCATTGTATCTTTTGTGTTATATGCTCTATAAAAAAATCATTGCTATCTTGTGCACATAATAAGGGAATTGAATGAACTATCCTTTCAGTCTGTAATCCCTCACTTGGCATCCAGCACAATGCACATTCCTCTTTTTTTTGGTGTCTCCCTCTTTAACCCACATATCATATTCCTACCTCCCAACACTTTAGTTTTGTTTTTGACAGACATCAGGGTGATTTGGAACTCAGCTTATAGAGTCTCTAAAATCCCTTTATCACCAACTGACCTCAATCAGAGATCCAGTGAGAGGAAGTGTCCTAATACTATGCAAAAGTCAGAAGAGATTGAAGCTTCCTCTTAGTTCGTAATAATACTATAATTATGCATTCCTGTTGTTTTTTATTATTTGTGTACTGTATATGTTACATATACAGTACATAATGTATAGATTAAAATGTCTGGTCTTGAATTTGTGTTGGGGAAGGAAACCTGTGTTGAAGAAACTATCAGAGAGTTCAGGGAGTGAAGCTGAAGTCCACTCTTCTGTAATTATGAAGATAATAGCTTTTTCGACTCCATTAGATGTGATACATTGTGTGCAGAGAGAAATCGTAAATAAATTCAATTCCCGTATCCCTAAAGTACCTCGTGAAGAATCGTCCTAGACTCCAGACTCACCACCTGCTCCTGTAGAGGGAAATGAATGATTCCCCCAAGAAGTTAGTTTTCTTTCATCATTTACTCACTCTTATGTTGTTACAAACCCCTGTGACTTTTACTTTCTGTGAAACAGAAATGGTGAAACGTTAGCGACTAACAGCCCTAGTTTCATTGCTTTTTTTTAGTACAATCAAAGTGAATGGTGACCCGAGACTCAGCCCCTAACTGAATCTTGTGCGCTTTAGATCAAAAACGTACTTGAATTTGGAATATAAGCAATGACAGAATTTTCATTTTTATCTCTTCAAAAAAACAACAGCCCATTGTTTAGACAATCATATTTCTTTCCAGAAAGCCCAAACCAATTTGAGTAGCGTGGAGTGTCAAATTTGGTTGTCTTGGCCAAAGATTCAAAGATGTTAAGTCTCGAAATCCTCGAAACACCCGGGAGAGCAAAGTAAACTGCAGCGAAGATCAAAGACACTCATTCTAGGTGATGTTATTTGAAAGAAAAATGGTGTCTGTAGTTTTGCTAGCGAGCGAGAGAGGAAGAGGCTCTCCAGAGCTTTGCACTTCTGTCCATGCATTTAAATGGCTCTTATAATCCATGCCAAATTTCCCCAGTGGAGTCACTGTTTGGGGAAAATCTGTAAGATTGAGGTGAATGTGTCAAAAGTTGAGGAAGTTTTGCTGTTTACTTCTGCCTTTTGTACCAGGTATGTGTGAGTCATTCCTGCTATGCTGTTAACTGGGGGCAATCGTGATATTTTAACATTTTCTCTCATAGCGCAGATCTATCTGTCTGTATGTATGTCTATCTGCCACAATGGCATGAAAATGAACACGACGCCTAATGAGAGGAGCTTTGCAGGCCGTCAGAAAAAAACTCAAGTTAGCCAGCGCTCAGCGTGGAATTGAATGAAGGTTTCAGCTTGAAGTTTAATACTTTTTTAACCATCTTCCTCCAGCACTTTTTTCTGGCTGTCAGTCCAAACACTTTAAAACCAGTGGAGATGATTAAAACAAACAACACAACCGCTGTGGTAAAATTCTGGGAGTGTTTCCAAAGAATATAATCGAAATCACTGCAATTTAACCCACTTAAATGTGTTGTTTTCTGTAAGAACAGATGGATTAAAAATACCGTGCACTCCTCGCTGCAGACCGAGTAGATGAATTTAACACCATGACTTTCTGTATATTTGCTCTTGTGTTGTTCCAGGTACCACCTCCGTTCGGCATAACGCAGTGTGCTGTTTTAGGATGTCTCGCGAGCCACCAGTGAATGACTTGCAGTTTGTTTTTATTGTCTGAGACTGAACGGGTTTGGTGTGCGACTTTTATTGACCGATACATCACAATCTTTGGATTGTGATTTTTTTTGCTGTTTGTCTCCGAGGGACCATCTCTTAGATGGTTAGAGAGGCTTCAGTATTTCCCTTTTAGAGTTTTTCCAGAGTTTAGCACCTTGTGGAGTTCCAAAAGTGGATCATGTCAGCTGGTTTTAGTGTGAGAATTTGATTGGACAGATTCTCGATTTATATTTCCTTTTGTTCAAGCATAGCTTTTTTTTGTACCATTTGTGCTACGTCCCACAGTTGTGTTTTTCATATATACTGCACTATGTGAGTATTCGTAGTTAAACCGTATTATCATTACTTTTTAAAACTTATTTTAAAACGTATAGCCTTGTGGTTAGTGCGCTGACATACAATGCCAGTATGCTCACGGCGTCCCAAGTTCGATTCTCGATCTCGGAGGCTCCTCTGCCGATCCCTCGTCCTAGCTCCACCCAACACTTTCCTGTCTGCTCTTTACTGTCTTGTCATAAAAGGCTTAAAAAAGCCCATAAACATAATAAAACAAAACGTATTGTCAAAAGTTATATTTTATTACGTTCTGCAAATACATTTGTGTGTTTTAATGCGAGACTTAATTATTCAGAAGCCTTCTGTTTTCCCTTTTCAATTAAAAAAATCTTGTTCTGTATATCCCTTTTGATGTGTACTACAAATCATCACTGTCCTTACAAAACCTTGGATGTCCAAATTCGCAGTTTTTCAGGAAATGGAAAAAACACTGTACTTTTTAAATGATGATATACAGTGTTCTCGAAGTTGACAAGCACTTTTTAATCCTTTTTATTGGTTAGATATTTGCAAAACCCAGTGAAAAGCATAAAGGGTGACTAATAATAATGATTTATGACAAACAAATTATTTTAGAGGGCACTTGGAGGGTGTGATGAGCAGGTGTGAGACAGAATGATCATGCCACGCTCACCTTCAAGGACTATTTATCCAACATCAATCCAATCCCCTAAAATCAAGCACGGCCTGTGTTCCATTATGTAACTCTAACTACTGAAAGATATTACAAATACGCTTGCTATCTTCTCAACTTGATCCACAATCCCCCCTTCCTTTCTGAACTATATCTTTTTACATAAGACACCAACCCAAGTGAGCAAGAGAAAAAATGACTAATTCCAGATTAATTAGAACACATTTATAAATACTCTGAGATGATATTGCGTCCTGGTTTCGTTCGAGGTCTCCAGAGCTGTTGATATGACCTGAAGCCCTTAGATTTCAAAATACATTTGGTTTCTTTTTCTTTTCAGCCTTGTGGTAAAATGGACTTTTTTGCTTATGTACTGTATGTGTGTGTTGAATTAAGATCCGCAGATGTGGATTTGACTTTGTGAGCAGCAGCATTGATTGATAAAATTCCTTTTCTGATGTGAACTCAATGCAGAAGGGATCTCATTTAACCAGACAGACACATATTGAAGTGATTACGACAGCGAGAACGGCCAATTATCTCCTGCCAGACCCGCATTACGCTAAGAAACAACCCGTGTTTTAATTAGCATTTTTTCTGAGGGGAAAATGTGAGAACCTATTATACCCCTTTGAAAAAATCCGGACAGCGCTTGTGGGATTTACAGCACACATCCATGCATACATACAACGCTAGCCGCTTTCTTGCACACACAAACACATTCAGATGGCGAGACCCCTCTAAATTGGACACGGTCTCCGAGACAAAGCCAAAGCCAGTTGCGTCTCTATTGATCTGGGCAGATGCGTGAATTTAGAGAGCCACTGGGACGGCCTTTCATCTCATCTGTGGCGTAATTTTGGCCAAGCGAGGAACCTTGATTGGATTTTGCTCATTAAATCATTGGTTCTCTTTCATGTGTTATCTCACTTAAGGCTGCGGTTCATGTCTCATGTGTCTAATCCCTCTGTCTTTGTTGTGTATCCACAGTCACTGGTGGCTGCTCTTCCCGTTAGCGCTCAACGCGCGTCCCGCGTACCAGGGTTCGACTACCAGGAAACCGTACAAACGAGGAGCGCGGATGGGCAGGCTTCTCACCTGACCACCTCCTCGAGTTCCTCACGCGGGCCTAACCGGGACAGAGATCGAGAACGGGATAAGAAGAAAAAAAAACATAAGAGAAGGTCCAGGTCTCGTTCACGGTCCAGATCGAAATCAACCACCAAGCACTCTTTGCCCAGTGCATACCGGACCTACAGGAAATCCAGGTACCTACAGCAGCTTTTGATTTTTTCCAAGAACAAGTTTTAGAAAGCCCTCGATGATTGTTAATGCCCCTCGCCCCGGGCTGCATGTAATGAAATGTAATTATGATTTATAAACGATTTTTTTCCCCCTTTTATCTGTCAGAAAATGTATTTATCTAGTGCCCTTTTGAGGTAAATGTAAACCATGGTTTTAGGGTATAAATCAGTCATTTAAAATATCACTTCTTAACCTTTAAGAAATAAGTTGCTGGACAAAAACATATGTGATTGCGGCATAAATTGGTTATAAAATCAAGTCACACAAAACCAGTGTATTTAACTTTAACAGTGTATGGTGGAAAAAGTATATAAACTTTAACAATTCCTTTCATTGCACCTCCACCGAACATTCCCTTTAATTGCATATTAGAAATGTTTAACATTCAGGAAACATTTTGACTGGTTAAAAATCAGATCAAATTTTATATCCAGTCCAGACTACTTAGGAGTGGGCCCCCATTCTCCCCGCCCAATACCATATAGGACTTTAAATGGTCCCTTTTGGTAAATTCAAGGTTTTAGATTTACGAATACCTGCCTGCTCAACTTGAACGTACTTTGTGGGGATGCACAATATATGTAACCCTGGGCAACAAGTCTTAATGGTAAATTAGAAGTTTGTAGTCATGTTTCCGGCCATTTTTTTTTGTTGCCATTTTGCTGCATCCACTCACAAAAATAAAGTTTTGATATATTTACGGAAGGAAATTTACTAAATATCTTCATGGAACATGATTTTTACTTAATATCCCATAGATTTTTGGCATAAAAGAAAAATCTATAATTTTGACCATATTTTTAGCTACTACTACTACAAATGTTCTCGTGCTACTTAAGGTTTTGTGATCCAGGGTCACATATTAAATGCTCATTTTAATGTTATCTGTATCAGCCCGATAATAAAACCAAGTCGATATTAAAGCCGATAAATTATAAATATATTCCTCTTCTGTCTTGAGACCTGCATCCCTAATAATTTGGCAAGATGTAATATGTTGGGTCGGCTTCTTAGAGCTTTGCAGCCCCCTACCACACGCACCTCTTAATTCTCATTCACCGCTGCTCTCAGTTTGAATTCCTGAACTTTATTGGAAATCAAGTCCGAATTGTCATTATCCCCTGCTGAAGTTGCAGTAATTACAGTGCCCTCATCACACCGTCCTGACACGCTTTAGTATCATTTCTGGAGATTAAATCATTTCGGCCCCAGGATTTAAATCACTTACAGTGTAAAAGGCTAGAATGAATGGCCCATCTTTCTCTCTGTCTCTCTCATTCATGCATGAATTCTTTTTTGTCTCTCTTTTTTTTGTGCTCTCTCTCTCTCTTTCTCTCATTTACTCTTTGGCCTATGGCCTTATATTTATATCCTCGCTTGCCAAACATTGGTAAAAATTGTGACTGGAACTTCGATGAACTCGCTCGAGGTGAAATATGGGAGGAGTAAAACATCTTCCTCTATTGCCAGATAAGGAGTGTCTGAACATTTTTCCCTCTCTCTGTTTATAAATATATATTTTTCATAGAATAAATCTCGTGTCTGGGAAGGAGAGAGATTGAGATGAGTTTTGGGGGAGGGAATCGCTTAGACTACTAATCTAGTTTGGCTAAGCCCCTGTGGGGCCTGTAGATATCGCCTTGGCTTTAGCGATGTTCTCATGCTAAGAGCTGTGTGAGGAATCTTCCTATCCCCGATGCTGTCCTGTTATTGAACCGCTTACTTCATAGCCAGGGCTGACTACAGCGTCTGCATTCAGACGACAGTCCCACCTTCTTGACCGCCGCGGCTGGTCTAATCCACATTTTCTCACCTATGAACTTAATTTCTCATTGGATGTGGCTTCATTGTGCCCTGGCAGCGCTGCCCTTCACCGGCAGACCTCAGATGAACTGAGATATTGAGAGATACGGCAATGGCGCTGACCTAAAAGATCAATCTTTGTCCCTCTATAGCCTCTCTCTCCCGTTTGTTACCTTCTGATAGTCATCTGCAGCCTTAAGCAGGCCATGTGTCCGTGTGGTTTTGACCTTGTGGAGGGGCTTCGGACCGTGTGTTTGATTTATTGCAGGATGTACCAGGCGATTTCTCGTTCAACAGCGCTTGAGTATTTAAGCTAAGACAGAAAATGACTGTTCACCTGTCACCTGTTGTTCCGTCCCATGGTAATTCACATTCGTTGAGCATGTTTTGAATTAAAGAGGAGTTTAATGAGTAGTTAAGGTTTTTGGACTTGAACATTGAGGCAAGGAGTGGAAAATCTAGAAATTCTGGAAAATAGGGCTTTTCTGGGTTATTATTTTATAAAGAGAGGTCTCTTCTAAGGTCGAGGGCCAGATCGGATGAAATGCCGCTTTAGGTGAGCCGAATAGCCTTTGTTAACACAGGCTAGGTCAGTGTATCTGTTTTGGCTTGATGAAGTTGGCAATAATTAACTGTGTACTGCTTTAATAACTTTGAGACCAAACAATAGACACGGTGAGGAATTGAGTAAGTCGGGAGAGATGCTTAATATGTATTTCAGTACATAAGACAATGGGCATAGACAATGTGTTCCAATCCTCTGCTCGTGTATATTAAACCTCTGCAATTAATTTCCTTTTTTGCAGAGTCCATTAAAACTTTATTCAGATCATTTTAGCCTTTGGTGTGTTAAATGTATTTTAATAATGGTAACACTGTTGTGTACTCTGTTCCTATTGATTTTCTTATTACCTTTGTCTGTTTCTTACAAAAGGTGTTTTAAATAGTGATGCATTTGAACATTTATTTAAAGGGACAGTTCACCTAAAAGTATAAAAATGCTGTCAAAATGTACTCACTTGTCAACTTTTTTCTTTCTTCAAAACACACAAGATATATTTTTAATTATCTTTATGTAATGTAATTTGTTTGTAATTATTTTTTATTATGTATGTGTTACTAACCTTGATGTGCTGGTGAGCCAAAGCCAAATTTCTACCTTGGTGGACAATAAAGATATTCTATACACTACATTTTTATAGAATGTCGGTAACCGAACAACGGCAGTACCCATTCACTTGCATTGGTTTTGTGTCTTTACAATAGAAGTCAATGGGAACCACCATTGTTGGGTTACCAACATTCTTCAAAATATCTTCTTTTGTGTTCTGCAGAAGAAACAAAAGATTGTTGGGTGAACTATCCCTTTAAGAATTAAAGGGATAGTCCACCCAAAAAGGAAAATGAAATTCATTTATTCACCCTTATGTTGTTCAATATCTGTATATGACTATTTCCTCTGTGGAACACAAAAGAAGATATTTTGAGAAATTGGTTTTGTGTCCATACAATGGAAGTCAATGGGACCAATATATATTTTGTGTTCTTCAGAAAACAGAAATTCATACATGTTTGGAATGACAAGAATCTTTTAGATGAACTATCCCTTTAAAATCATTTTAAAGGCATTTTGGTTAAAAAAATATATTGATATTATAGTCCGCATTAAAAACAGGGCCATATCCCAGTCTGACTCTGACAAAGAAACATAAACATTAAATGAGTAATACTACAACAAGAAATAATTACAACACGCTTGCTTTCAAATGTCAAACATGGGTAATGTTGTGTGTCTAATTTTGCGTTAGGCCTAATAATGACAGCAGTTTGTACGCCACTCTGTCTTTGTTATATACGGCCTTCTGACACCTGCCATCTCTCGTCTCCAACCAGCATGTCAACTCCGTGGACCGGCTTACATTTTTCCTTAATGAGTATATCTGTCCGGTGTAACAGAAAAATAGAGAAAAAAGGAAATGCGCACTGAACGCAATTATAATAACTGCATACGAATGCGTCTTCGAGAACAAAAACCTTTTTACAATTATATTTTTGACATCCTTGCTCTAGATTACTAATGATTAGATTTAATGCATTTTCTTTCTTAACTCTCTCTTTTCATAAATACTTATTTTCTTCTTTGTCCGCCTTTAACTGACCCCCACTTTTTTCAGTTCTTTCTGTACTTTCACGTTTTAAGTGTTTAATTAATATTATCCGTCTATGCCGATATATGCCCATTTGATCAACCTACGCACTGCTGTTATTATCAGCCCATCTATTTTGTTACTGAAATGTATTTCTCGACATAAGTTACATTTTGCTGGGTTCATAGATGTTTGTTTCACACCGTTATTGAACTTGTGTTACTTGTGTAGTGTTTGAAAGCTCAGCCAACATTAGATATGGCTTAAAGGAGCAAGAAAGAATTCGACTCTTAAATCAGAGACTTGAATTCAATAATGCGTTTGTGCCCTGTAATTCATTAAGCAGGTAGATAGGACACCAGCGAGACCTCGACCTTGCTGTCTTCTGCCGTGTCCTTAATTCTTGTGAAAAATTTCATTTGTTACATGTGCGGGAACGGTTCAGCAGTGTCAGGTTGTTCAACTGCTTGTCATACTTGGGTTGTGTTAAATAAAAGTTCTTCAGAGGATTGAACCGTATATTAGTCAGACAGGAAAGATTTATGTCAGATATTTGAGGGCTTTCTTTTAATAAATGAGCAGAGCAGAGGCTCCTTTGAGCATTGGCTTCTTTTCTGTAAAAAAATTGCCTTAGTCTGTTTGAAAGGATTATGAAATTGGGCATAGATAGCAAGAAACGATGCAAGGCAGGGGTTTTTAAACATTACAGGGGCATATTTTCTTTGTTATACATTTTAATATTACACGGACATTATTGTAATGCTTTCTATATTGATAAGCAAATATACCCCATTTAAAAATGCATTATAAGAAACAACAATGTTTATATTTTAATATTTTGTTTCAGTCTGTGAACTACTAACAATATTTCTCCCACATGTAAAAATGTCGCATTTATTTGCAGAAAATAAAATCTGGAGAAACAGGTCAAAATAACAGAAAAGATGCTCTTAAAACTAAAAACTACAAAAATACTCTTAAAACTTTTATACATACAGCAGTTATATTTGTACATGTATTTATGAAAAGTTTAAAAATATATTTTTTTTAAGTGATAACCTTGTTTTTATCACAGTTTTCATGTGTTTTGTCATGCTGTCAGTTTTTTACATTGTTGTTGGATGACTTTGTCACTCCTGAGGTTTGATTTTGTTAATTTAACAGATACTGGACTGGAATGACCACAATACATCTAGAAATGCAGATTAAATGAAAATGTGAAATGGTCTAATTTTTCTGTTGCTGTATATGTTGTTTACATTTACATTTATGCATTTGGCAGACGCTTTTATCCAAAGCGACTTGCATTGCATTATACTATACATTTGTTTCTATATATATGTTTATCTTCTGCAAGGATGCTAAGAGATAATGTACAGATCTGAATCTGAATCACCCTGTCTGGGTTTATTTTGCAATAATGACTGTACATTGTTTTTTCTTATTACACTGTTTGTCGAATAAATAAATAAATAGACATGAAATATTGATTTGAGCCAAAATAACTTGATTACACTTATCTAGCTTAGCTATGTAGGAAATCTTATGCCTGGAATGAAAATTAATTTGAGTGTAGTTGTTATAATACAAAGAATGTGTAACCACAGAATGCCACAAACGATCAGAATCAAGTTTCCCAGAGGGCCATGCAATAACATAAACTGTCAGTTGAATTGATTGTTCAATTTCCTATAAAACATCTCTACTTCTAAATCAGTTGTAAGTAGACCATGGTTTTGCTCATTTGTCTTGCCCTACCTTCTCTCATCTCTCACAGGTCCCAGTCTCGTTCTCCCAGCCGAAGGGATCGTCGAGCTCACTCATCAGAAAGAAAACGGGACGAGAGGGAGAAGGAGAGCTATGGTTCAAGTGCCTATCGCCTTGGCAGCAACCCAGGCCCCAACCGGAGACGCTCCAGATCAAGGTGGGCAACAATGAAACTCCCACCAGTTCATTAACTTCCTGTTAAGGCATTAAATATTACTGTACTCTTTCTAATGAACACAGAATCATGGCTCTTTTGTTACAGTCAACTGCATTTATTCATAGCACCTAAATTATCAGCCTGTCGGCAGTTATGTTAAAATTGACAGTGGACGCGCCAGCTCGCAGTTTTACCAGAGATCGCATTGGATGGATTTGCTTATTACTCATGAAACGCAACTGCGGTACCCATTGACTTCTATCGTATGGACACAAAACCAATGCCAGTCAATGGGTGCCGCAGTTGTTCGGTTGCCAGCATTCATTCTGTCTGCAGAAGAAAGAAAGTCATACAGGTTTGAAATGACAAGAGGGAGAGTTAATGATGACAGAATTTTCATTTTTGGGTGAACTGTCTCTTTAAGACTGCAAGTTTAATATCTCATGAAGTTATTCATAATGAGGACATGTGAATGTACGGAATAGTATGAATGACCCATTTAAAACTGAATGACAGCAGGAAAACATCTGTTACTGCGGCTCTGATAAGGCTTCATTTTCAAGCGCACCGTCGTATGTTACAGAAGAGCAGCTTGGCTGTTTGTCAGCACGCCGTTCATGGTGGGGAAAAGTGCTTTCCTAGTGTTTCCTCCGAGCGCGTACCAGCGCGGTCTCTTCTGAGACTCTAATCCTTCTATTGAATAAGGTCAATGAGACTCCACTCCACGCCACTGCTATCATCTCCATCCTCCCTCGCTTTCCATTCTCCTACCTCACTATTATTACATAACCGATGGCTCTGAGGGGCTAAAGCAGCATAGAAAGAGACGGTCATGGTGACTTCTCAGATCTCAGATGCCTTTTACTGTATGTCACCGGTCTTTATCTGGGCGGCCCACTCTCTCCAGGACCTTTGGCGGCTACGTCGAGACAGTTCTTTGGATTCTGCTGCGGTGGAGGTTATGAAAGTGAGGAGCTTTTTAACATGTTCAGAAAGAAAAAACAAGTCTTTGGCGTATGTTGATATATGGTTTGTTGCTGGTATTGGAATGTAGCTGGAAAATAGAGGATTGAATTACTAGTTGGATGATGGCAGATCGAAATCTCTTTTTTTTTCTATTTTAGAAAGGTTTGTTGAAGGAACAGTTCACTCAAAAATGAATATTTTGTCATCATTTACTTACCCTGAGCAATACTACCATGGTAGGAAACATTTATTTAAAAAATTATTTGTTCTGTTGAACACAAAAGAAGATATTTTGAAGAATGTAGGAAAGCAAACAGTTTTTGGCCACCATTGCTATGGTAGTCAATAATGGTGACCAAGAACTGTTTGGTTACAGGCATTCTTCCAAATATCTTTCTCTGTGTTCAACAAAGAAATGTATACAAATTTGGAAAAACTTGAGGGTGAATAAATGACAGAATTGTTTTTTGGTGAACATCCAGGTGAAAATGTACAATAAACATATTACAGTGGATTTGGTTGTTTTCGTACAGCATGTGTATTCTTACAGCTTTCATGATGTACGTGCAGATGTCTGTGCATTTTAACTTTTTGTCTCTATTGACTTTTTTGGATCCGCTATCTCCGGAACATGTTTTGTTATCTTGCTACATTGTCACAGAATTGAGGTAATTAGAGGTCACTGTTTCCATTAAATGATGCTGTGTCCTCTTTTAAAGTTTTTCTATTAAAGGACAAGCCAAGGAATTCTAATAAAATATTCATAAATAACAGCCTTGCAGATAAAGGCCACTTGCTGCAGACCTTGTGTGTGTTTTTCCTCTGGAGAGAGTGTATATGAGAATGAGTGTGACAGTGTATATATAAATATGTATGTGTGTATGTGTGTGGCCTATGTAAATCCCCTTGCAGATGTACCGGTGGGATAGGGTTCTTTGTGACGTGTGGATGCTTTGAGAATCCAAACATATGCAATAGTGTGACTGCCGCCATGCCGCTTGACAGCAACAAGACTTTTCTATAGACGGTTTCAAAGCAACAAGATGAACAAATGTTACTGCGCATGCACGCTTTTGTGGCCCAAACTTACCTTCCTTTACACATCTGCGAAGAATAGAGTCCCTGCAGATTATTTCTGATAACAAGCGAAAGAAATAACAAATAAATGACATTAGCTAGCAAGTTAAATCTGGAATGCGACAAAGTTACACGACCCATTCAACAAATTGTTTATGTAATAAAATGTAAATACAATAAAAAAAAATTAAAAAAATTTAATCACAAATTGTTTATTTATACTTTTATTATACAACAAAATATTAAAATAAACAAATATTAATATAAACACAAATAGTTATATTATAAGCCACTAGCCAGTCAGATCAACAAAAACAGACCGGAAGTTAACTTCGGGCCAGGCGCGTACGTCCCATGAAACATCTATAAAAAGGGAAGATAAAAAGATGTACTTGTTATTCCTGTTGTTTTTCCCTTTTGTTTATTCTTTTTTATAGCCTTTATTCTTACTCCTAGCTTATGAAGTTAAAGTAGTTGTTCATCCAAAAATTGAAAATTCATTTATTCATGAAAATCATATTCTCACCCTCACATCTTTCCAAACTCGAGTTTCTGTTTTCCGTGGAACACAAATATAGTGAATATTTTGATGAATATGTAAAAAAAAAAAATTGTGTCCGGGGGATGACAATAACTGCTATTAAAGCATATAAAAAGTAGTTTGTATGTCTCAAGTGCTGTATTCATCTACAGTAAGTCATATAAAAGTAATTTAATCGATATGATTTATACCAAGATGTGAATATTATTTAAGTACTTATTCACTCTAAGATGTAGAAGTCTCTCTCTTTCAGATCGCCTCATGATAAGAGGAAGAGGAGTTCAAAGTCCTCGCACCGTTTGAAGGGTTCTTCATGCTCACCCTCAGCATCCCCTGACAGAGGCGGAGCAATGACCCGTGTCTCTGCAAGCCCCTCCCCGGCCGCAAGCCCCACCTCCAGCCTGGGGAGGTCTAGGTAATGGTCACATCCTTTGTTTATTCGTGGTCAGTCAGCCAATCAGAAGCTAAGTAGTGTTTCTTCAGCTCCCCTCTGATACTGAAGTCTGCGTCAGAATCACAGATTTTTGAACTGAGGCATATTTTTCTCACTTTGTTGCAATATTAATTTAAGCTTCGCCACACTGCGGGCCCCTGCGTGCGAGACACAAAGACGCCTTTTTGGGGTTTCAGAGTTTAAAAAAAAAAATTGGCTACGATTTCACAACTTGACTAATTACATGTCGTATGAAGCTTGAAAGCTTCAGACTCTTGAATCACCCATGGTGATGTTTTTGATATAAAACCTTGATATCTTTTTGACAGTGCCTGGAATGTAGAAGCTAATGCGTCGATTTAAAATCGTCTTGTTGTGTTTTTCTTTGTTACGTTTAGATTTTCATTCAAACACCTGATAGCAAACTCTGCATGGGGTTAGTGGATCTAAAAACTGACTTTTTACATTCAACCTCTGAAGTTTCATCAAAAGTTGCTCTAAACTCCCCTTGCCTTCAGCTGTTTTTCTTACCTTACCTCCTGCCGTACCTCTTTTCTGCCTTTTTTTATTTGTACTGTCATATCTCTTCCGGCGCTGGGTGAATATTTCATGGCCTTTTCTGGTCGTCGAGTTTCGGGCCTCAGATGCTCTGTGTGAGTTTACGTACTCGCCAGTCTCCATGAATTCTGTATTAGGGCATTTTTCATCAACCTGCTAGTTGGCAGGCATCTGTGTAACTCAGTCTGTCTGTGTTTATAAAACAGGGATGGATCTCAGGAGAAAGACAAGCCAGTACCGTCGACGATTGTCTCTGCAGTGCAAACCAAAATCACTCAGGTATGATATTAAAAAATGATTAACTTTACAATGCAACGACTACTCTGGTGTAGAAACTCAATTTTCGTTCCTTTCTAGCATTTGTAAGGAAGCACAAAACACTTGTACATTTACAAGCATGTTTGGTCAAGTCCTGATCTCCCGTTTTTAGAGGTTGTGCCACGTTCTTTAGGTATCAATTGCATAGGTTTAGCCATACTGTAGGTTTTAGTTATAGGAATTCAGTATCAACATATTTTTGTGATGTTATCACATCAGTTTCTTAAAAGTAATTATAAAGGATTACAAAAAATCATATACGTAAAGCTTAAATTATCAATGTTTGCACATCAAGCGTTTTCAAATATAGTTTCATTCTGTGTGTTTAAAGGTTTAAACACACCCCCATCCTCAATATTTGAGAACTATCAATACAATACTGCTTTGCAAACTGTAATAAGCTGTAAAAACTTTTTTCCTCACTTGGTTTAATTTACTGTCGAAAGGGAAAAAATAAGTTTATAGCAGAGCTGAGAAGACCCTTAGTAAGGCTTTAATGTATATAATTTAAAATGGGTCTCAGTGGTCTGTGTTTGCCGGCCGTTACGTGCTGAAACTGAGAAATACGGTGATTTGGTTGCGTGACCCTGTCACCAGGGGTGGCTGTGTTTGTGCGTGTGCGCGTGCGCGTGTATGTTGTGATGGTGTGCTGATTCAATGCAGCTGTCAGTCTTCTCGGCCTTGTTTTGATCCCTGGCCTTATGTGGCAGGAATGAAATGCAGAGAATGCTTTATTCTGTACTCCTCCTTCTACCACTGCAGAATGCAGACGGCTGTAAGTCATGCTGTAAAAGTCTTGTTGAAAATAGAAGGTAAACAAACTTTAGCATGCTGTCAGGAATTTGACAAAGAAAGTCAACCAGATAACAGTCTTTTATTCATTTTCGATTTTAAAAGTCTTAACTTCTTTTATCATTTACTCACCCTTATGCCATTCCAAACCTGTATGACTTTCTTCTGCAGAACACAAAAGAAGATATTTTGAAGAACGTCGGTAACCAAACAACACTGGCCCCCATTGACTTCCATTGTATGGACACCACTAAGACATTTCTCAAAATATCTTCTTTTGTGTTCCACCATAAAATAGTCATATACAGGTTTTGAACCTCATGTAGGTGAATAAAGAATGACAGAAGAACTATTTTCTCAATTCACTTCACTTCACTTCTTGGAATCAAGTTTGACACCTCAGAACTAGAGCAGGATGTCCCGGGGTGCCGTCTAGTAGAAGCATGTCGGCCATTATTAAAACCAGCAACTCCTGCCCAAGTCTGCGGTATCGCTCTTAACCTTTACAAATAACTACCGGCACACAGGCTTGCGCAGGCCTACGCTTCAACTGCGTGCGTCAGGTTCCTCTGTTCCCAGTACCCCTTCCATCCCGGCAAAGACCAACTCCTGGCGGTGCGGACCACCCGTAGGCTGCGGTACAGGTTTCGGTTCAACTCGGTTTGATCCTCATCTCCGGCCCTGCCTCACTCGACTGCTTCAGATCCTCCTGAGGAGATTGGAGCTGCATTCCCGGCTATTGATGGAGAAAGAAGTGCTCTCATGGGGCTCTTGGATGGAGACGGGGTTTTACAAGCGCAAATGAAAAAGCTGTAACATTAAAGGCAGGGGAAGCATGTTCTCCATCTTAGCACTGCTCTCGTGGGATTTTATGAACCTTATATCTGCCTGTCAACCAAACAACAAGGGAGGCTGTTTTATGGCGCTCCCGGTGGAGCACAATGGTCTCTTTATTTTACGTGGTGTTCTCTAAAATTCCCTAAAATTCATTCAATTATTTGGCTGTGTTAAGGACGGGCAACAGGTGACTGATGCTTCGAAGTGTTTATGGTGGATTGCAGGACACTCTGGCAGGCATTACTTGTTTATTAAATGGTGTAAGTGCAGGGTAAGAAAGAGACAAAGAAGAGGAACGATGGGTTACCCGGTTGACCCTCTGTGACTGTAGAAGAAAGATGACTCATACCGAGTCCAAGTCTTTTTAAGGAGGCAGGGGTAGTAAAGAAGTGCAGAGGGAGAGATATGAAAAGCAGGATTTTCATAGTTCTCAGTATCTGGGACATGGGTGAGTTGAGAAGCTTTTAGAGGCATTTTTCAAAATTGCTTTTTAATGACCTGGGCCTGTCACCAGAGTGCCACCTCTCTGAACTTGGAAGTGGTGAAGCCATACTTTGAACTCAGATAATGTGAGTAAAAATGTGGGTTATCTGTCAGAATGATAGAGTTGGACCCAAATAGCTAGAAAAGGAGTCCCAATTAAACTTATATTTCCAGATCTGTTTTTGTATTTCAGTGTCGGAAAGCAAGAAGTATGCTCATTGTGAGTGAGATGGGCTAATTTGCATAAATTCGTACAAATGTGAATTGTACAAAAACAGAAAATCGTAATCCCTTAAACCTAACCATCACTGCCACTAATCCATACTCAAGTATACGAATGAAATTGTATTAATTTCAGCACGTAAAATAGTTACAAATTGCGAGTTTTTTTTTAATTTTTTGTTTATTTTATTTTTATTATTTAGTTTACTAGTATATTTTTATATTTCCCTTAGCGGATTGTTTAGCCGCAAGCCATTGTGAGTAAAGCTGTTCTACTTCATAATTTCTTTTGTAGTGTGGATTTACTTCTCCGGAAGGACTTTCATCGTCATCATTTTTGTACCCCTGTGAATTACATAAGCAGACCCTCATCTGCAGGGAAAATCATGCTGGTGCCTGTCTGCGCTGTGTTTGCGCTTCTCTTGACCACTTGTTTGTTTAATGATTAATTTCGCAGGGGTTTTATTGGAATTTCTGGGTTAATAACTTTCTTGTGGATGGGTGAGGGGGAGGAGGGTGGCGGCAGCAGCAGCAGCTTAATTCAGGAACATAAATGAGCAAACCCTGCTTCTATGACAACTGCAATTCAGCCATCTGTTTCAACAGATTATTTTATTGATTTGATATGTAATCTCCAGGACGTGGCAGAGGAAGGTGTTGAAGTCGTCACCATCACTAATAGGCAGAAATGCGTCAAGCCATCTTATCTTATTAATGTTTGTGAGGCGGATTTGTGGTGTATTAATATATGCACTAGTGTTAGGTTTGTTAGGGTCACTTGAGTGAAATGTTTCATACAAACTTTTGGATCTGAAGGTACATGCTAAAATTCGTTTTTGGTGCCAGTTGCATACACTTAGCCTTTAAGTTTAGACATCTTAACAACTAGTTTCACTGACTAGCAATTAGTTAGGACTAATCAGCATTACTTTTCAGATTTCAGTTATACCAATTTACCTTTTCATGTAGCTGAATTAAAAGAGTTATGACTAAATTAGATGACTAACTTGTAAGACTAATCTAAACAGTTTATGCAACCGGACCCTGTAGAAGAAAATGTACATTAACATATAAGTTTCTTTCAATTTGAAGCAAAATGTCAACTTTCTTATATAAACGGATGAATGTTGTGATGAAGAAAAATCAGCTAGAGTCCTGCATTGAAAGAAACTCTTTCAATATTGCTTATACATCAAGAATTTAACAGATAAAATCTAGGAAAAGGTTGACCACACTGAAGTTTTATTTTGTATTTTATATAATAACATAATTCCTATAATGTACAAAGTTATGTAAATAATATTAGCAATAAAAATATTACATTGAATATTAAATAGAAAAAAAGTGTTTAAGTGAACCTACGCTTTTAAATTATATTATAAGACAAAAGTCTCCAGTTTCATGTCAAAACAATGAATTTGTTGTAATTAACAGTAATGATTCTTTGTGCTTTTCCTGATATTATTCAATTATTTATATGAAAACAGTGCATAAGCACATCTCCAGCATCACATTGGCCCCGCAGGTTTTAAGAATGCGGACTCGGAGTAAAGTCAAAGAGGATGAGTAGAGGGGTTTGAAGAACGAGAATCCAGCCACGAATCCTGATTGGCTCTTTCGTCTACAAAATGCTAGCAGGCATTCATATCCAGATTTAGCAGCTGGGATTTTCACAGATACAAAGCCATGAGCCATAATCTGAATTTCAAATCTCCCACAGTTGTCTGCATGGTTTTTCTAGATTCATGTTTGTTTTCTTGTGCTATGCTTACACTATGATTAGTCCTACTCTTGTTTTTTTCTGGATCTCTGATGCACTCTCATGCCCTCTCTCAAACTTCTCTCTGTTTCTCTGTCCACACAGGACCTCATGGCCAAAGTTAGGGCGATGCTGGCCGCCTCCAAAGGCCTTCAGCCGAGCTCCTCCTGAGAGAGATCCAGTCGTGCTGAGCGCAGCATCCAACATCTCTCACGCAGTGGCAACAGCCTTCCGGCCAACTCTTGGATTGCCCGTCGCCTGACAAGCTGCGCAGAGCTGGGCTGGATGTTTTTGTCCTTTCATATTTGCCTGTTTGGACCTTGTGTTTGTAAGATGTTTTTATTTGCCTCCAGATTAGCATTAAGCGTGGAGGTTCCCTTTATGTTTAAGGTAGAGACGGGCCACATGGTGGAACCCGAGCAGGTGTGGAACGAAACAGATCGAGCAACAGATGGCGAGAGCTATGACCTGCTGTTTGTTTTAGCGGCAAGAGACGACAAGAAAGAGATAGTAAAGCTAGTAAAGGTGTATTTCCTTGGATGCAACTAAAAACACATTTACATATCTTCCCTAAACTGATGACTGCGCTGTTTCCTTTGTAATACGGCTTCTGCCGGAGGGGCTCCGTAACATCCTTCTGTGAAGGATAATGATGTTTATTTTCTCATTCTCTGTCTCTCTTTCGATTCCTCACCCCGCACCCCCTCTCCGGAAACTTTCTCAGTGGGTTTTGAAGACGTGGCCTTTGTTTTTGTTTTTTGTTTCCAGGTTTGTACAGGCCTGATTTTGCAGCTGCTTTGTAACATTGGACTGTCAATAAAGTTTGAAATATCGAACGCGGGCGTGTTTCCTTATTCTCCGCGAGTGACGCCTCGTCATGTTCCCCGTCTGGTTTTCATTTCCTGCACCTGCAAGTGCTGCCCTTTCGACCATGTACGCATCCCAGCATGCACTGTGCATGATGATTAGCCCCTGCGTTCCGCTGAAGGGTCCGTTTGAGTGACGGTCTCCGGAGAGGAAAGCACGACAGGCAGTGGAAATGGTGGTCCTTTTTAAGCGAGCCTTTAATCTTGTGGCAGGGCTGTGTGACGTTTCTCGTTTCTGCCATGTGAGAGAGTGAAATAGACTGGGTTGAGATCCCTGGAGCGGGTCGTTCCCATGGAATCCATATTAATGCACACTTCCAAACTCTGTGTGACAGTTTCCCATGTTCAAAGTATATTTCCGAATGGATGGAAGTAGAGTTTTTTGGAATGAGCTATAGGCTTGATTTTTGCCAAAAAGAAATCGTATAAACTGGCCATCTGGTGTGTGTGTGCGTGTTTTTTGATTGTCCGGGTTTCTATTGTGCAGTTATAAAGATGTCTTTATACAATCCAACTGACCCTAAACATGATGTCTAAGAAGTCATTTTTGATTTGCATTATAAAAAATTCTTGGTTTTGAATTAATGGTCTCGAATTGCACCCATCGCAGTAATCTTGACTTCAGTTAATAATAGACGTAGCATTTTATTATTTTGTCATGTTAACAATTTTTATTACACAACTGTTTAGAAATCTTGAGCTTTTTTCCTTTTCAGGTCAAACAGACAGCTGCAGCTTTTCAGACGAAGCAATTAAGTGTATACCAGATTTTTTTGTGTGCGTTATTTCCAAAACAAGCCACATATTCAGTCGTTTGTTCCAATAAGAAATACACGTTTGTGCTTATTTATTAACCTATTGCCTCCAACACAATCTTATGGCCAGTTGTGTTTATTTTATGAGGTGGCAAACTTGCACCAATTTGCGAAATGTTTACTCTCTCGTAGGTTTTGGTATGATATGCTTTTGCTCCAATGATGGTCCATTCATGGTTTTTATTTGCTATTACTGCTTTTTGCACACCCCAGAGCCGTTGAGAGAGAGAGCCGCGACAACGCAAGATCAAACATTTCATGATTCATGGAGCTAATTCTAGGAAGTTGTGTTTTTTCTTTATTTCTTTCGTTTTGGCTTTAAATGTGGTAAAAGTTCATCTCAATAGGTCTGTTTTGCTGCAGCTCCATGTGTTGCTAGTAACTTCCGGGGACTTTTGAGAGGCTCCAAGAACCGCCATTACTGTGAGAAACCGTTCCATTGGAGTCAACGCGACTCTCTCAATATCTCTGGTTAAAACAACCAAGTTAAGATGAACACATCTCTGTTATTTCTGGGACAACACATTTTGTGTTACTTTTAACATGAGATGTGTTAAACCGCATAACACAAACAATGTGTTAATAATCAACACATCCTTTTTAAGTGAATATCATACTATTGTTGTGCAATTCACAGTTTGTATGGATTCCTGTGAGCTCAGACTGTTACAGTCCTTATTTTTCTACACAGCAGATCTTTCCTAGAAACGAAAGGCAGAGTGAATTGCACCCATTTGGATTGTCACTATTTGCAATATTTCAATGTGACAAGCTTGTTAAAGGCAATTTTCAGGCCAGGTCTGTATGGGCAATTACCTAATTGTAATCATTAAATGAAACCGTATTAGCAGGATTGAGACTGTAGGCAGCATCTCTAGAGGGCCGTTTTTGGCATCCGCATTGACCTGCTGTCAGAGCCGGTGGACAGAAGACAGGTCCTGTATGAGGGTCCGTGAGGTCCAGAGTGTTTTTTCCTCACCCGAGAGCCTCAACCATCAGCCCGTTCCAGCAATCTGCTCAACCGTACAAAATAAACAATTCACGCTCTCTTTTTTTGGCCAAAGCTTTACTCATTTCAGACTTGTAATGGTGGCTGTATTCCCTCCGGTGACTTGATTGCCTCGCGTGGCATTAAATAATATATTTATATGCAATTAAATGTGCCTCATAACATCATTGATTTGATTCAAACCTCGAGGCCATGCCTGCTCGTGCCGTCCGGGTGTCTGTGCATGACAAATAAAAGGCCCGTGCCGTATCCAAGAAGTCACTCACGAACTTTCTTGTGAAGGCCGTTAAGGTGATTTGTTAACCTTATGGGTTTTGAGAACTACCGTCTTCCATATGGCCCTGTCAGTGGGCAATGAAACGGCAGCAGGATTGTTCTCAGATGCTTTAACGCTTGTATGCAGAGGGATCGTTGGTCATCTGTCTCAGGTGCTCCACAAAAGCATTTATTTGTTACTTTTTTTGGCATTATATGACTTTATTGTAGAGACAGGAAAGTACAGGCAAGAGAGATGAGGACTGGTAATCGAACACGGATCATCAGAAAGCAGTTTCGGAGAGTTTATCGGCTCCGACCACATGCACCGTGTCTATCACCTTTAACAGTGTATGAATAGTATAGTTTAGAAAGACGTCAAAGATGCAGCTTGGCAAAAATAACTTGGATGTTGTGTTCAATGATGTAACAGCCTTTGCTTTATGCTGCTCCTCCTCTCACCACAGTGGAAACCCGGCTAGAATGAAAAGAGCCGCACGGCGACTCGTTGGAAATCTAATCTGGACCCAATTCGTGGTGTAAAATTAAAAATCCAGAAGCATGTGCCGAGAGAGATTTTGATTCTCTTGATGTGGTCGTTCAATGGCGGGTTGCTGTGCTTTTTAAAGTTGTGGCTTGAAAACTTCTTTAGCTGCTGTGCTGAATTGCCCACAAGGGAAAAGAACTTTGTGGGTGTCTGAATGGTTTTAACTGTTGTGAAAAAAGAGCTTTTTTGGAAGTGCTAAAGATTCCAAAATGTAAAACTGAAAGGAAAATATATCAAAAGCTTAATCCTTTAAAAATCTGTTTGTGTGATGCAGGTGGTGTGTTGCTATTATAATGGAAGACTTTAATGTGGTTCTGTAATTGAGATGCTTTTCATCTCTGTTCCTTTTTCCGAATGTGAAAGAGAAACATGAGATGCATGAAGACATTTCAATGTGCGTCAGTATTATTTTGGGTTACCAGTAGAAGAACCGTTACTTGGCTGAACTTAAATGCGACAAAGTTACACAACCCGTTCAACAAATAATTCGTGTTAGCTCATGGTGTGAAATGTTATGAATGAAAGGTGATTTTATGTTGTACTATGCAGTACATGCATTGGTAAGAGCACACCGTGAAGGTCAACTAAGTCTTGTAGCTTTGTCTCACAGTGTTCCGGTAATACAGTGTTATCGTCTACTGTGTGTGGGGGGGTCATTTTCCAGGCGTCCTGATAGAAGCGATGTGGATCGTCTAAGTCTTTTAAATCCCACACTTGTCCTTCAAGTATCAGCTCCCACACAGGTTTGCGGAAATGGCTTGCGTTATCTCTCCTGTGGTGATACCATGTGATCACTCGAGCTGGCTGGCTGCAGATTTCTCCTGCAGATGTGAGAGATTTGTGCGATGATATCACAAGCTTCACAAGGTTTCATTTCCACTGTTTATTGTATACGAGCATGTTCACATTTTAATAGTTCAGAACTCTGTTTCAATATTTTTGCAAGTAAAGATTATGCGCATACATACACATACATCTCTCAGAGAGAGAGAGAGAGAGAGAGAGAGAGAGAGGTTGGCTCAATAGGTTTTATCTCCACTAAACTTCCCACAGAAATGTATGTAGCTCATTGAAACTGAGTGGCGAGTTATTAAAAAGTGAACACGCTGCCTTTCTATATATGACAGAAATAGTTTTTATCATCGCAGCTGTTAATAATGTCCCTTGAGATGCCGTTCACTGGATTTGATTCTGTAACCATCTCTTCTCTGCCTTTGAGCATCTGCATTTCCAGAGATTTTTATGAGGCCACGTCAAAGACTTTGTGACCTGTTTTAATAATATACAGATATTCTGTTGGATCTAAGCTGGTGTTTCAAACCTCCATATAATGGAGAACCCAAATCTGCTTATCTGACAACATATTCAGATGAGTACTTTACGAATGCTCTAATGAGAGACTACAGTATGTCCGCATTCATCTGGATACATTTGACAACAATGTGTGCCAGTGACATTATGAGGTTTGAAGCCTCGGCATGAAGCATTTCAACATTTCCTGCAGTAGTTTCTCTGGGGTATTTGACTTGCAAATGTCCACTGAAGCTTGCAGTCAATGATGTCCACATTAATCCAGATCAATCTTAAAAAAAGGGGTTTCTGTTTTAGAACAATAAGCCGTTGCATTTGTAAGATCAACAAAAAGCAATTCATGTTTTCAGATTCATCCTGATGAATGCGGACTTCGCCTACAATACGTCTTGTTCCGAGTCTTCCAGAAACAATGTTTGGAAGCACTGAATCGTATGTATGAAAGTTCAAATGCAATCCCCTTCTCACACTTGCACAGGCGTGACATTGTGTTTGAGGAAGTTTATCCCTAAGGTCCTTCTCATAAAGGGTTATATGAGGTGAGAAGGCTTCATCGAGTCTGAGACTTTTCTCTCATTTTTTAACACCTGAAAGATTTTAATTTCAGCCGGTGGTGAAGTAGCCTTGAAACTCTCTCCCTCCCCTCATCTGTCTGCAGCAGAGCTATTAGTCTCGACTAGGGCACATTTTGTGTTCTCTATCCAAAAAGCAATCCGTTTGTTTGTCCTGACGTATATATTGAGGAACGGTTAAGGTGTATATTAGTATCGCTGTACGACTCAAGGTCTCTTGTTTGTCACTAAACTTGCTGAACCGAGCGTCTCACATTCACCTCGCTCATGCTGCTCGTGGGCCGGCGCATGGAAACGACCGAAACTGTGAAGGTTAATGATGGTTCCTGGCGCTGCCCGCCTCATTCAGTTGAGGACTCAATCAAATGCCTCCCACTTGCCAACTTTGCCCTCATAACTTCTACCTACCCTGCCCGCTGTTCTGCTAAATGGCGTTTTAGCATGCGGCCTTGCAATGGAGGACCGTGTAATGTGAAGAGAACTTGGTGTCCCAGACACCTGTGGAACGAGCCGTCTAGTCGCCCCGAAAGAATTCCAATCAAAACACATCAGTTTCAGTTAAACCCGTCTAATTACCCTCTTATGAATATGAGCCCCGCTCGCCACCGCGGGATGTGCAAAAATCGCAGCGAGTTGGTGTATCTGTTGTTTCCGTCATTAACAACCCACTGAGTCCTGAGAGGATGTTTCCAATCTTGTAGTCCTTTTGGTTTCTTGTGTAATGAGCGAAAAAGCATTTTAACAGGGTTCGATCACATTCATGGGTGTTAAGATTTCACCCCTCTTCAGCGCTGCATGTTCAGACAGATTAGATATGGAGGAAACAGAACAAGTGTCTGAAGCTTTGCTGCCGTTTTTTGATAGCCTAAAGGCAGATACAGACCGGCTTGGAGAGGGTAACTCTTAAGATTTTCTACGAGCACTTTCCATCCTCGCTTAAGCTTGTGATGTAATAAAGCCGACTGAAACAGGAGCAGTTTTAAAATGTAATGCCTTTCTCTATTTCTCGGTCTCCTGCTTTGAAGTATGCAATCCTTTTGTGCTTGGGATAAAGGGAGACACTGTCCCAAATGGCACAGTTGATGCAGACCTGCTGTGGGCGCTGTGCGCTGATGTATACATTATACTTATATACATTATAATGACACGTGAAAAAATACTTTAGTTTTTACTATAGAAAGCTGATGAAAATTACTACATACTATAGGGTTTGAACCTACTTGAGTAAAAAATCACTAAATACTACTGCATTTTTATATCTGTGCTATAGTAAATACTAGTGTACTATAGTATTTACTTGAGTAAATAATAACTGAATACTATTGTGTAGTATTTACTGTTAGTAGTACTGTAGTACTACGGTTGTACTACTGTGTAGTATTTACTAGTGCGGTTGGAAAACAGTGTACTATAGTATTTACTAGAGTAAATAATTACTAAATACTACTGTGTTTTTTAACCATACTATAGTAAGTACTATAGTAATTAATTTAGTCAACTGTTGTACAAGTGACAAGATTCTATAGTGTTTTTGAACCTTACTATAGTAGCCAAAGTTTTGCCTTAAGAGTCACAATGTTTACAAACTCTCTCTCTGCCTCTGTTTACACTGTTTACTGTGTAAATCATCAGCTGAAAAGGGGGAAATATATACAAAATGAAAGTAAATAAACCAAGTTTAAGAATGAATTTTAATGCTAGCATTATTTATGAATCATATCTAATGATATCATTGACTGCCCTATACTAAAGCATACTGTAGTATTTTCTGTGGGAAACTTGAATTGGATTACAAGAACTTTTCCGTATAGGACAAAGCCAGGAAAGTCTCATGTTTGCTTTAAGATGTTTACAAGTCTTTGTATATTAATGCATTGCAGTGGATGACCATGATCAATACAGCACTTTATTCATTTCGTATGCTTACCTGCACCGGGACGTGCCATCCGCGCTTCGGAGCCAAAGCATCCACAATGTAAATGTAAGTAGTGATATGTTTTAATGGGGCAGCTGTAAAGGATAGATATCATTTCTGCACTTAATCTCACCATGAGCTCCTCCGAGAATTAGACCTTAAGCGAAATGCATTCATAAAATACAAACGCTCCTGTTTTATTGCCACGGGCAAAGAGGCTATTGCATTTTTATGCGAGCGTCGCTGGTCTCGCTATTATCTGATGAGCAATATGAGGTAAGAGAGACGTTGCTGTGGCGACGGGTCGTGACTCGCGACCCCTCGACAGTTTGACCTCGGCTGCGTCTGGTTCTGATTTGTGCGTGAATGTTTGGCCGCAGACGACCTCTGTTTTCACAGCTTTTTCCCAGACCGATGACATTTTGCCAGGGGAGTCGGGAAAACAAATCAGTGTCAAAACAGTCCGCTCACCTCGCACCTCATGAAAAACGGCAGAACTGAGGAACAGCTCTTGCAAATCCACTTCTTTTAAAAGACAAAGACACGCTTGTGAAATGCACAGCGAAGCAGACGGGGTGGGAGCGATCTCTCGAGCGATATCAAGCTGAAAACGACAATCTCGAGACAACCGTGATTGCGACATGATTACGATGCGGCAAGGGGCGTAATTTACCTGCCGAGCGTCCCATTGTGTTGTCCTGTGGCATACACCCACCCTTTATCAGAGAGAATAATGGCTTCATCAGTTCTCATCTCTTGTGCGGGAGCGTGAAGGCACTTCTTACTCTAGCGGGGCGGTTAGGAGCTGTAAGGATGATGCAGTATCAATTTGCCGTGAGAGAGGCGTTTGGTTAGGGCATGTGATGTTCAGTGTCTCCCAATCATGCATCTTTCCACCTTGAAATTGTAGAGTTTACCTGCAGGCGCTGCCACTATCAAATATTGTTTTCCTTTGTCTTCATAAGGAATGGAAGCTATGCATCAATGTTCTAAAGCTTTGTAACAGCAGACAACATCTCTGTGCATCAACTAATTGGCATCCACATTTACGCTGAAGGGCTTATAATTGAGAAGAAATGTTTCGAGTGATGTAAATATGCGGTGAATTATGGTACTGTGAAGTCACAGTTTTTTTTTTTAATGACTTTTCTTATATTAACGTATTATCTTAGTTTACCTAAAAATGAAAATTCTGTCATTATTTAGTCATCCTCGTGTCATTCCAAACCTGTTTGACTTTCTTCTGCAGGACACAAAAGAAGATAGTTTGAAGAATGTTGGTAACCGAACAACACTGACACCCATTGACTTCCATAGTGGACACAAAACCACTGAAACATTTCTCAAAATATCTTCTTTTGTGTTCCACATGCAGGTTTTGAATGACATGAGAGTGAATACATGATGACAACATTTTCATATATTATAACTATATGGGAGTATTACAAAAAAAATATCTTTATGTCTTCTTTGTCTTCATACCTTTATACACACAAACACATTTGGTTGTCTTCCATTTCCCTGTGGACTTTGAAGTTCCAGATCCGTCTCCACAGAGCCTAGAGAAAGAGAGAGGACTGAAGTGGTCCGAATGGAGCAAATCCTCTTTATTTTATTGCTCATTGTGTTTCATTTGGAGTGTTCAACTGTTTGTTTGAAAGCATATTTCCACAAGGTCTCAGCTGGACCCCTGGCTTTTTGTTTCCCTTTATTTGCAAAGAGTTTTTTATATAGTTGGCAGTGTTGACCATAGGGGCTCGGCATGGGGGGTTGGGGGGCTGTGTTTGATCATGTCAGCTTTGCAGCTGTTTGCTTGCTGTGTGAAGTGAAAAGTGGCTTTAAAAGACAACTTTTCAGGAGGGGAATCGCATTATGCAGGTTTTGGCCTCTTGCGGCTCTGTAAACACACGGTTAAAAGCTCTGGTTCTCTATATCTATTTTCCAGCACGAAACTTTCATCACCATATAGATGTTAGCACTCATGTAAATATAGTGCAGCTGTAGTGCATTGGTTTGAAAGGGGATAAATGAGGGGTTGAAGGGACAAAATATATAGCTGCGGTGTTTATGTAAGCACTGTTTTTAACTGCTGAATCCAATGAAAGATAGCTCATGCTTTCTGCTCCGAACACTTCCTGTATATGGAATTTGATAAATAACTACTTCATCAATGAGTTGTTGTATGTTTTAGGGCAGAACGTAAGCGAGTTGGTGTTTTTTTTTTAAGATGTAGCCTGCCACAGCCGACCTTAATACAGATCAACAGAATCCAGCCACACTTAAGTGGATTACAGTGGCTAAATTCAATTTTATCGTTAGCAAAGAAGGCTCGCGATCAGACCATTCTGAGATTATACGGTCTAGTTTTGTCTAATTGCATAGCTTTGACCTATAAATGTCTCTAGGGAGTCTTGGACATGGTTGTGTTATTTGACATTTGACCTTAATTTGGCATTCTGGTTTCTAAACATCTGTGTTCAGGTGTGAGTGGAAGACTGAAGATCGCTTTGCAGGAATCTTCTATAAGAGTTGTTGTATGAAACAAGTGCCTGTTGAGTTTGACAACGTAATCTCTAAAGTGCGTTTTTGGAAGTTTGCTCTTCCAAAAACATTTTATAAGGTGTATAAGATTAAAGTGTTTTTCGTGATCAAATTGGCTTTATAGGTCATTTCAACTATTTAGAATTTTGGCCAGAAGTGAGTTGCTATATATATATATGTGTTGCATTGCATAACTTGTTTTTTGCATAATAACTGTATGATTATTTTTTTGACATTTTCTAAACAAATAGCACTTGTTTTGTAGAAGGACCCTTACCAGTATTTATCAAAACCTGCTCCAGCATGCCAATACAATCCTCCACCCTCATCACTTTCACTCTTAACAACCATTTTGCTCTCATATTTCCTCTTGAGCTGCTTTAAATAAATAAATAAATAAATAAATAAATAGCAGGGGTCAGGACTTTTCTGTGACTGGCAGGTCTAATCGGCCGTGCTGGCTCACTGTCGGTCCATGCTGTATCAAAAACACAGGGTGAGTTTGTAATGGCATATTCTTTTTAAGCCTAATGAAAAGGATAACAGCAAAAACAGCAATGAGCTGACACTGAATCCAGGCCGGCTCTTGGTTTTAAAGTATTACTGACAAAAAGTTCATAATGCTCCATTGTGTGACGGGGTGTTGAAATGTGCCCTCTGAGTGAGACCGGGCGAGGAGAGACGTTTCATAAATCGTTCATAAGCGACAGAGGCGGAACGGTGGAGTGAAGCTGGAATTAATGTTCCCTGCCGAGGGCCTCTAAAGTCGTGTCAGTGTAGTGAGGTCCTGCCGTTTAACAGACCCGTCGTCTTTAATTAGAAACTGCTCATGTTTCTGGGTAAACATACGGGCGATGGGTCTATGAAGCTCGGTCGAGCCCAGACGTTCCTGTGGTGTTTTTTTTTTGGCGTGTGCTGTGGGTGTTTTTGGAGCGATGCATGTGCATGCTTGAGGGTTGGGGGATCAAGAATGTGCCATGTACGGCATAAACCTTGGAGGCACCTGTCTTATAGATAAGCAGGGCTTTCGATCAAAGGACTGGATTACAATGTTGTGATGTGCACTGTAAAAAATAACGTTAAAATAACATTTGTTGGAAAGAAACATTTATTTTATACCCATCTTGTAAATTTGCAGTCTATTTCTGTAGCTGGACATTTTTACCGCATTTTAAAAATGATGTGAAAATTCCAACACAATTTTACAGCAAAAGCGTAACTATTTTACGATTAGGGCTAATTCGTTTCAATTCATAATATATGTACATTCGTACGTTTTTGCTTTCACGCCAGTGACGCTAGGGTTAGGGATGGGCTTAGTGGTGATGCTTCAGTATTGCTTTTTTCTAGTAACTGTACGTTTTTGTATGAACACAACATATGAATACATACAGAATAACCCACCTCGTAAAGTAGTTATGAATTCCCATGAGATCAGGTTTAAAAATTCTGTAAAATACTGTTTTTTACTTGCAGCTTTTTAACAGTGTAGTAGAAGTATTTCAGTGTTGGGCCGTTAAATTACAATTTTAGTAGATGTATTTTCAGATAGAACAACCACAGTTGGTTTACTGGCCATCTAGGTTGTAGGGTTTACAAAACAGTAAAAAAAATCAAGTTGCAAGCCCTTAATATTAATTTGATTTGATTTTTAGCAGTTTGTCTGGACAAAACGTCATGTTTACAACGCAATATTTAAGTTTTGTTTAAGACTACTTATATGAAAGACAATAACAGAAATCAGATTTATATCTTGATTACTTCCCCTAGACGTCACTAAGATTAAATGGAAAACTAATGTAATTCTTTGTTTAATTATCTTGTTTCATAATTTTTTTTATTCTGACAAACACAGCCAGAAATCTCAAAAATGTTTCCATTACAGTATCAGAAATGATCTCAACCTGTTTGCAAACTGAGCTCAGATTTGTCAAGTCTCCAATGAAAAGTCAATATTATTTCAACATTAATCAAAAATAACAGTTTAACGAACTCAATATTTTTTTTTTTTACAGTTCTATTCTCATGCTAATGATGATCTCATTTGTTTCTGTTTTTATTTCTCAGCAATATTAGGAGGCAGATCTGAGACTAGGTTGATACTTGACATGAAACACTTGAGAACTCCATCAGATCTCCTGAGCAACCTCTTAGCAATAACATTTTCCTCTGATATCCATGAGCAGAAATGTGCATTCCTCTTGTTATATTTGTGAAAGTGATATTAGTCTGGATGTTTGCACAGGCAGAAAATTGAATCACATATTTTTTCTGTTTTCTATACAACTGTTTGCAGAGACTGCTATTGCATTATTTAAACGTTTTATGTCAACCTATTATAGTGGTGTAATCTATTTCAGATCAAACCGCTTCTAAACAGCAGGTAAAAACAAAACAAAAGGTCATTAGTTGTTTTAAAGACATTCTTATCTAAGTAGGTGGTTGGCCAGAATAAGATGCAGTGTGGACCTTTAGTGGTTTGGTTAAAGGTCTGTCTAGGACTAATAAGATGGTCATTATACGGCAACATTGACAAATTATGCTTCTCGCACTTCCATTTAAAGAGCAGGAAGATAGTTTGTCATATTTGTAAGCATTTATTGTCTTGTTGCATGGGTTTCGGTTCAGTTTTTCAGGTGTTCGTTGAAGGGAAAAAGTAACAGAATTTATTTCAATTACAATTTTGCTAAGTCTTGCAGCTCAGATTATTCTCGCCCATATATTAAAAGTTGTGCACACGGGCAGCGGGGGCACAGAAATTGATCTGCTTTTCTTTCCTCACAAAAGCAGGAGATTTGAGATGCATTGGGACTTTGGGACTGACCATTGTTTAAAGCCTTTTACAGTGTAGCTTGCGCGAGGCTGTCTTGCCATTTACCAGAGGAAACCCTGTGGCCATCTCTCTTCACCCGACAGCCCACAAAACAACCCCATTGTTCACAGAATTCCAGACCTGTCCATCTCCCATAAAGGATTCGTGTATTTGGTGCTCTGGATATAGCATGGTTAGCCGCTTGTGAGGCTTAGATGGATCAGCTTGCTCTATAAAAAGGCCGGCTAACTTATTTTCCTCCAACACACACGAACAAATACTCATGTTATGGATGATCTGAAGTGAAGCGATGGCATGATCAAAAGTTTTTAGACGCTGGAATTGTTTGTGTACTTTTATCTTGGCAAACGAGGGTCTTTTTGCCTGATTTTCTTTAGTTCGCAACTCAGACAATGAAGGCTCCATCTTTTTTTCCAACTGTTTTCTTGCTCGGTGTGTCTAATTAACAGAAGAAAATGAATACATGTGTTGTTTGGTGGATTATCTTTAGCTTTGAAAGTCATCTCACCCTGAGGTGGACTCGGTGTACTGTAAATGTTTAGCATTGGTGTAACAGAAAACCCAAGGGAAACCAGAGGGTTGTAACACCATTAGTGCAATGAATTTGAAATTAACCTCAAGGGTGAAAATGAAAGCGAACATGACCGTAATACAAATTTACACAGTAGTATATTAAATTATATTTGTAGCTGGAAAATGTGGAAATATTATATGAATTATAGAGATTTCCATAAACCTGGGATTTATATTAAATGTCTCAATTTTGAATATGAAGTATTGCAACACTCTCCAGGCTCACCTGGAAAAAGGTTTTTGGCCACCATCCCCAGATAGTAAGGAACACTCTTAAGTCAGCCAACCTCCTTTGAGAAAATCTTGTCTCCTGTCTTACAAGCCACACTTGAACGCATTTGAGATCTTTTCTCCCTTAAGAGGCAAGAACAAGAGAATGGAGATTGAGTTTAAAGACACTTCCTCTGTGCTCAAAAAAAAAATGGCCCAATTTACTGCTCCCTCGTGGGGCCGGAGCTCCATTTCTCCAATGATTCAGGTCCCAAAGGCATGAAGGAAAATCTAGTCCTGGATGTTCTAACTGAGGCTACGTATGTTTTGTGTATACTGGGTTGGTCTGCCAGCATGCAGCTGTCTTATATGATATCCCCATAATGTCACACAACAGGAAAGCATGCGTTGGGTGCTTCAGGCAAACCACGGTGACGGAAATAAACAGCGCTGTGCTTCTTATGATCTGTTAAGCATGTTAATGTTTATATCATTTAATTACAAAGTCGAATCATGCATCTTTATTACTTGAATGCATATTTTGACACATACGTATCGATCATGCTTAAATACAGTAGTTTTGATTGAACATGTTATACAGTAGTTCATCCAAAATAAGTCATTCCAAAACTGGATGACTTTCTTTCTTCTGCAGAACACAAAAGATATTGTAAAAAATTTTAGTAACCGAACAACACTGCCCCCATTGACTTCCATTGTATGGACCACTTCCATGGAGGCATTTCTCAAAATATCTTCTTTTGCGTTCCACAGAAGAAAGAGTCATATACAGGTTTTGTATGATGTGAAGGGAAATAATTGATATTAAAATTTTTAGTTGAACTACAGTATATATTAAATAATGTAATTCCAGTAGTTTTAAGTCAAACGTAAAATGTGATGTCGTCTGCTTTTACAGTTGAATGTATTACAAGACATGATGTATGGATAAACTTTCAAAGTTAAAAGAAAGTCCAAGGACATTTCTGCCTACAGCAGTGTGCTCATCTGTTTTAAAAACATTTAGTTTAAAAAAAATTTTAATTAAAAATACACTTAGAAAAGGTGACATGCTTTTATAGGATTAAGCAACAATGTTGATTTCTTTTCCAATTGTTAATGCACTCAAAACATAATGAGGAAATGTGAGTATTGACATGAACATCCTGCCTTTTTCATTCTTGAGAGAACAGATGCTATTAAACTGCTCCTGAAAGTGAGTTGATTTACTAATAACGCACATTTGTTTTAGTAACAGATATGTGGATATTGGCCATTTGGGAGGAAGTTGTAATGATTTGCGGCAACATTTTTATTTTTGTTGTCACCAAAGGGTAGATCTCAGTCACTCAGCGTAATTTCAGCCAGGCATTGTATTATGTTTTTAAATTATGGATTTAAAGAAAGGCAAATCGAATGCCAAGTTTTTCATTCTGAGGCAATGGTGCCACGTTTAGTTTGCAGTCGTGATCAAATGCAGAATTCATTTGAATATACTGTAATCCCATCTTATCTCTGATTTGAAGCGAGGGACTGTGTTGGCAGCTTCTGGAAATCCTTGGGAGAAATTATGACGAAGGCAAGTCATCAATCTTCTCTTTATTTCTCATAATGATGTCTTTGGTAGGTTAGGATCCGTGCCACATCATCTGCTCTGATCCTATTGATTTGGCAGCTTTGCTTTAATTGAGAGGATAGTTTTTAGAGTCAAAGAGCAAATGGCTTTTACATTTTATTCTGGCACTTTACGAAAATCTCCCGTTGTGTGTGGCTGAATTTGTAAGTGATAAAACTATTCCACTTCTACTTTAGCTGAGGAAAATCCCTTTTTTCTAAATCCCTTTACTTGAAATTGAATGAATATGAATAGCTGGTGTTTGTTCACATTGATTACAGTGTTATTGGATGTTGTACAACTGAGCAATGATATTTGTTTTTTGTGAATTTATTTCAAAATGTTTAAATTGCTGTAATAATTGTTACTGCGCGCTTCTCTTTCCAGCTGATGGATGTGAAGAGCAGCGGGGTTGAGAAGACGCACTCCACAACTCGAATTCAAGTGCCATTGCATTATGCAAATATCTGATTTCAATTCAGCAAACGTTGGTCACTTTGTTAATCAAATTAAATGAGATACGTTATACATTATTGTTATGAATTTCATTGCTCAGGTTTAATGTTGAATTTTGATCATATTTGTGTAAAATAGATAACGTGTCATCATCTGATGTATAGCGATATAGCATCAAAATCCTATTCACTGACCACACAGCTTATTCTCTAGATGGTTCATCATTAATTTAGTTGATACGACTCAATGGCCCTTTGCGTTTGGGTGCATATAAAAAGATATTCATCCAAAAAATGTCAGTAGATTCACTTTTATTCACTTAAAGAAATGCTCCCTGTCTTTTGTGGGTGATAATAATGGGTCAGTTTGGCCCTCTGGGTCTCTGTTGTACCACTGAAATATGAATATTTTAAGTAATTTTAAGTCAATTGTCCAAATCATGTTGTTTTCCTTACTATCTCTGCTTTAAAAAGGGTTTTTAAGACGGATTTGTTTTGTTATATACACCTGATCAAAAGTGTGCATGTTTATTCTGCTCAGGTGTCCAAAAGGCCTGTGTTTAAGTCAGTTTGGCTTAAAAATAACTTTATTTAGCATAACGATGTTTTAAATTGCCTTGTTTCTTGTTTTATTATTCTCCACAGCAATGGATACGTTTTAGAAATCACTATTGAATTTGCTACCAAAGCCATCTGTTTTCATCCCAGAACAGACTTATGAAATGGCCAAATTAGACATCAGCGTGTAACTGGCATGAGATATTCTGCCAGATTCTCTCCTTGCTGAAAGAGTGACAGGGAAGAGTGTTTCTAGGGAGTAAATGATTAAAGAAATACAAACGTTGTTGGAGGTCTGGCACCTGCAAACTTGCTGGGCGGAAGTGATGTCACAATGAAAGGTTGGAGAAAGGAGAAGCTACAATACATGTAAGCACGCTTTAAAACCGATTTCTGAACAGACTGTTTTGACAGATTTCTCTGTGCTGTTTAAGGCTGGATTATTTGGTACACTTCAAAGTCACACATGGGATGCAATGCCTCACCAAAAACTAAATGTCTGGAATGGGAATATCTGTATATATATCTGTATAATTACATGGCATCTCAATACATTCTGAGGAAAGAGCTTGCCAAGCACCATAAGATCTCCCCCGTTTTCATCTGTGTTATCTTGCATTTAATACATGGCACCGTGTGGCTACATTGTGTTGTGAGCTCATAGTGAGCTTTCCATTTAGTAAAAGTCTGATGTAAACGGTAGGAATTTCTTACATTTTTATAGAGTTCATTCAAGTATATCGATTAAAATGATGAAAAACTCCCAATTTTACCAAAAAATGTAGTTATTTTTGAGTATTGCACAGGTCTTGCGTTGCCTGTAATAAAATCAATGATGAGGTTATTCTCCTGTGTTCTTTGCAGGCTGAGCATTATTAGTATTACACACCAGATTTCTGTATCAATTGCTTACGAGGGTACATTTTAGTTAAGTTGCTTGTATGCATCGATATAGTTCACAAGATTTTGGAACGCTAGCGTCTCCAACAAGCACATGTCGGCAAGCTATGAACTTTTCTCTTCCCCCATTTTTACTCGCAAAGACGATAGTTCCATATTAATCAAGAGAAAAGCACCGAAACCCTCTTCCCGTAAAGATCCAGTGGCTAATTATTAAAGTACTTTAAAAGGGTTACCCATTCAGACCTCAGGGATCCATAAATCAGAATTCCCTTCCCCTCGAGTATAAGGGCGAGGGGGCCAGCACACCCTAAACTTGTCAAACAAAAACACATCTGAGCCCAAACCTATTAGCAAAATGGATTTAGGGAGTGAATAGGACAATGGGACACATGACGAGAAGAGAGCCCGAGGGAGGGAGACATGATGCCAGAGCGCTGTAATGTTTTGCTACACCTCCATTACTCAGCGAAGGTCAGCAAAGTGTTTCAGACACCAAGCGTAAAAAACCAACAAATCCAATGTACTGTACACGGAGAGTTACGATCTGAGGAAGTCATTGAAGCAGTAAAGATAATCCAGTTTAAATGAGAAATGTGAATGTCAATGCCTCCCCATCTATCTGCATTAATCCATCGATAGATGCATGTGCACTAATGGTTAAAGTGATTAGGATTGATATTTGAAAGCTCCAGTAAAGCCACCACATGCACTTGAGATATTGACAAAATGTTTTGCCGCTTTGCGTAAACCGCTTGGCCTTTCGAAGCCCTTTAAAAATAGGGAAGGGTCGTGAGTTTGACACACACTAAGTATAGATGCATTTTTCAAGCTCCAGAGCGTTGCCCTCTGGGTGTTGAATGGGAAAGCTCACCGATCAGTCGCGCTGGCTGGCCTTTGTCAAGTTTCACACGTAGCGGGGCATGGCATGTCGACATACCACCCACAACGGTACTCTCTGAGAGCCATGCAAGTGTCAAAAGCACATCACGTTTTCAAGTAATGTGGCATTTTATTTTATTTACACCATGACACGAGTTAACAGAAAAACATACTAGCATTATAGCATTGTAGCTAGCTGTTGGAGGAGCTGGTATCATTGGTCTGTGAATACACAGATTGTAAAAGCCATAACAGTAACAAGCAGTCATGCAAAGCGATACAAAAAGAAACTGCTGACAAAATGTGTATATTAAACGACACCTGCTAGCGCCGTTTTATTACAGCTTAACTATTATTACTGTCATCATGTCTAGTGGTATCATTATACTGTGATATATTCCTTTACCAATATCATTATATTCCTGTATTAAAGGGAATGAAAAGTATTATCTGATGGCCTGTTTTCTGCATTGAGTAAGGCAATGGCCGAGGTATCTCTATTGTCCAACGGTTGATGTAGAGTAATATATGCAGGACTTTCTGTAATATAGTACAGTATAGTGCTGGCATATACAGCGATGGAAAAAAGTAAGAGACCCTTTCTGTTGTGCCTTAAATCAGTATTTTGTGCATGTATTGTGGCAATTCCAGTCATTTTGGGTCGAAACAACCCATGCATATGCAAAAAAATATTGACTGTAGTGACCTCTTCATGTGAGGGGGTATATGCTAAGTTGTTACAACCTAATATGTTGGGTTGTTTTAACCTATGGTTGAATATACACTTTAGCACAGCATTTTTTTTCAACCTAGCGTTTGATCAAAAATAGATAAAAATTGACCCAGACAATGTTAACGGGGATAAATGTATTACCTGTGCATCTCTAGTTATTTTACAACCCAGCACCTGGGTTGTCCCTTTTTGACCCAACATTGGATTGAAAATAACCCAGCATTATTTAGAGTGCAAGCAGTTAGGTTACAGGTTAATTTATCCAGCTTTGTCCATATTTTTCCCAACCATGGTTTAAAACATCCCAGCTATTTTATGGGGTTGCATTGTCCACCCTTGACCTGTACCTTAAATCCGATGTCCACTGCAGTCTGAGCACATCTGACTGAATTATAGGCCATACAGCATTTTGTACTGTAACAATTAATCTCACGAAGTGAAGAATATCGACACATGTACCATATAAGTTAAAAACTCCAACTTTGACATGAGGCAGGTGTCCCTAAATTTCAGGCGTCACTCTTGACAGGGTGTGTGATTAGAAAGAGAAGATGAGTTACATGCTTATTTGTCTTCTTTTCTGCAGGTACTGCAGATGCACCGAAAGGGCCGTAAATCTGCCCCTCACGCTAACATCCCAGCCCTGCATGGACATAAGCTCCTTTAGAGAGGTGCACAGTCACACACTCGTCTTACAAAGAAATAAGTATCAGCTGTAACAACATCAAACTCTGATAAATGTCTGTGGCAGTCCAGTAGTAGCAAGTAGGACAAAAATCATTCACTTAAACAGGAACTTAGACATGAATCAATACTGTAATAAGAAGTTAAACGTGCAATATTTACTCAGCAAATATGTCACATATAAGCTGTATATACAGTAGTGGCTAAAAGTGATGTTTAGAGGACAAATGTCTCCTCAGCTTAGATGAAACAATTAAAATACAGCCACAGAACCCAACAAGACAAAAATTATTTAAAATTTTTCTGTTTCTGGGTATGTGTATGTAAACTTTTTATTTTTGTCTAATTATGTTAACTATAGTGATAAAATATTTGCATATTTTGAATACTGTAAAGAAAACAAGTTCATATTAAACAACACAGTCCTAATATTTGCACAACTTTCATGCATCTTTGATGTTTGTTTTTGTTGAAATTCAACAGACGCTGGACTGGAATGACCACAATGCATGTAGAAATGCTGACAAAATGCAAAATGGAGTGGTATTTTTCCGCGGCTGTATGAGGTGTGTGGTATAAAGTATTTATTGGACAAAATTGTCACTAATATGTGTTTAATTTAAATATACAGTACATAAATGCATAGAAAAACAAGTTCACAAGAAATATAGCATACATTGACTACAATTTTATCAGTTATTTATATTTGTTTATTCTCTCTTGTACTAATAATTTGTAGCCATTCTGCTTTGCTGTGTTATTTTTTGCCAAGCGTCCTAAAATTATTTTCAAAACTGAACTTCAGTTTACACTCCAAGTACTATGCAACACGCATTTGTTATGCATTTTTAATAATATATTTGAATAAAGAGCGAGGATGTACATTTTCCAATGTTGGACATCTCCTTTACTGTAAACAGTGCAGTTTTTTATAGATTAGATTAGATTAGATTAGATTCAACTTTATTGTCATTACACATGTACAAGTACAAGGCAACGAAATGCAGTTTGGGTCTAACCAGAAGTGCAATAGCAGCAAGTGCAGGATATACATTGGTTGCATAAGTTACATAAATAAATATACAGAAGTAATTTACAGATGGAAATGTACTATGACCATGATTTACAGATGTCTCTAACTATAGACAGAGATTTACAGATGGATATATACTATGATCATGATATACAGATGGCTATTACTATAAACAGAAATTAACAGATGGATATATACTATGCACATAATATACAGATGTCTATTGCTATAGACAGAGATTTACAGATGGATATATACTATGAACATGATATACAGATGGCTTTTACTATAAACAGAAATTTACAGATGGATATGTATTATGAACATAATGTACAGATGGCTTTTACTATAAACAGAAATTTAGATTCACGACAGTGGAAAGAATTGTATCACATGCTCTTATGTTAAGTGTCACTTTGGTTATTTATGTTGCAAATGTTGAGTAGGTTGAAATTTAAACCTCCACTGTAGCCCACAATACATACATTTCTTACTGTACATGATGGAGTCTAGAATAATAAACAGAATTCTGGACAGAAGAGTAAAAATAGAGAGACAGAAAGGTCTAAATTGGCCAGAATTACATCACTGTCTGTCTGTTTCCTTCAGCTATTCTGTTTCACTTCATATGTCATTTCTTGCGAGTAGGGCCCCCAAGATTTGCTTTTATTTCTTGCTTTAATCATTTGTGTTACAGATTGAAATTTCAGTTGTCCTTTGATGTCTGATAATAGGCTACCCTATATTTGAGAAGGAGCATGCACAATGTTTGGGATTTCTTAATAATGCTCACATTGCTCGAAGGCATTCTCCGTGTGCTTGTGTTAAGAAAGCAAAAGGGCTTAATATTGGTCTTCGGACACCTGTTGGATTACTTTTGACATTTAAGTTGGCACTAATACTGCAACAAGCATTTCTGTAAACTTCAAATATCATGGCCTCAAATTCTTTCGAAATATACTTGTGCTGCCCTTTCTCAAGAGCGAATTGATGAAAGTAAGAGTCTGGGACAATGCACCGGTTTGTAATTGTTAAAAGAAATTGTGTGTCAAAATGTCCAAAAGAATGATACCCAACCCAGTTAGACGCCTCAGTGTTTCATGTGTTGTGAGTGTAGTGGTCTTTGCTGGGCACAGAGCTGTGTAAAGGGCATATTTAACTAGATTGTAACATTTTCAATGATGTGAGTAGTGTTTGGCCATGCAGAACATTCTGTGGTTGTCAGTGCGTTGCTTTGTGAGTGTTAAGGTTTTCGAAATAGTTGTCAGTGCACTGCTTTGTGGTTTCTGGGTGGTTCTTGGTGGTTTTGAGGGATTTCTATTAAGGCAATATTGAAAATGTTCATGTCTCGGTGGATTCAATAACTGAATGATTTTTATACTTTATACAGTTATTTGCTGTACAGGTTGATGCAGATAGCAAAGACTGGTGAGAGTGTTGCTTTTCTTAAAAGAATATGAAATGTGTTGGTTATATATTAATCAGTTTTAAATAGATTTTAATTGATTTTAGAAACGTTAAGCATTATCCATCTATGACCCAATCATGATTTTTTAGAATGTAATATCTCCTTGATAAGGAGACAATGCATTCATCATTTGTGTTTGTAGCATAGATTAAGAAAAATTAGTTACTTGCTAAAATGCTCATGTTTAGTGCTTAAGAATAACATTGGTTTCCATATTGGTCCAATTAATTTCAGTGCAATTTTCAGACACATCCAGAACACTTGTGTATATTAAATCTCACAGTCGAGCCTAAAAAGGCACCAGTGGCCTCTGTTTGTTTATACGCACTCACCATCAATATGGAGCTAAAGCCAGAGAAATGACATTGTGATAAACAGACCATTCCAAGCACAGCTGAGTGACCCACATTTCAAGCAGTCGGATTTCACAACATTACATGAGCCAAAACTCTGCGATTGTAATGAGGCCCACCCCAAGCCCCCCTCCCCCCTCCCCCCTCCCCCCTCCCTCTCTCTCTCTCTCTCTCTCTCTCTCTCTCTCTCTCTCTCTCTCTCCCTCTCTTTCTCTGTGCTGTCTGATAAGGTTCCTGCTTAGTGACATTGTAATTGTTTAGTTGAACTGCAACAGGAGACTCTCTCTTAAAGAACCGTGTGAAATTCAGTTTCTGCAGCCGGGAGCTTTGATCAGACCGACCGTAGTACTGTACCATTTCTTCAAAGCCTCAGATATGCGAAAGCCGTCTCTGCAGGAGAATTCCTCTTATTAGCAGCTCATCAGCATATGTCTGGACTGAGGAATTGCTTCATTTGGGTTTCTGCCACAATATAAGTGCAGTTGCTTCCTTGCCTTTCACATTTCCAGACTTACTGGAAGCGCTTTGGTCCACGGTCTGTTTTGTAGTTCAGGGAAGAAAACCTACGAGTTTACGCTTGAATTGATCTATGAATCTAAGATCTAAAAAGTTTACCGAATTGTTGGTTGCATCTCATGAATTCTCATGTATTTATTCAGAAATTGTTGGGAGTAAATATGTCTTACTTACATTTACATTACATTTACGCATTTGGCAGACGCTTTTATCCAAAGCGACTTACATTACATTGTACTATACATTTGTACATTTTGTATAGTAAGCAAGTGGGGGTTAAGTGCCTTGCTCAAGGGCACCTCAGCCGTTACCCGCCAGACCTGAGAATCGAACCAGCAACCTTCTGGTCATGAGTCCAACTCTCTAACCACTGGACCACGACTACTTAAAGGCATAGTTCACCCAAAAATAAATATATTCTGTCATCATTTACTCACCCTCTTGACATTTCAAACCCGCATGGTTTTCTTTCTTCTGCAGAACACAAGCTTTTTAGCAGAATGTTGGGAACCAAACTCTTGCGTTGGTTTTGTGTCCGTATAGAAGTGAGTTACCAACATTCTTTAAAATATCTTCTTTTGTGTTCTGCAGAAGAAAGAAATTCATACAGGTTTGATATGTCAAGAGGGTGAGTAAATGTTGACAGAATTTTCATTTTAGGCTGAACTATCCCTTTAATGTTTCAGTTGAATTAATAAGGTTGTAGAATAGATCTCCAGTGTGTTATGTGCTCAGACACCAAAGTCTGCAAACAAGATTCTAATTTAACCTAAAGTATTTCTCATCATATTCTTTTAAGGCCTAATTATTAAAGTCCGTTACTCTTGCAGCAGTTGCTTCATTTGTGTGTCTCTTTATATTTCCTAAAGAATATTAGGAGGACCATCTGAGACTGAGATGACACTTAAATGAAATGAAATACAATAAAGTTTTCTGAGGTACAAAAGAGCACTATCTAAGCAATAAAGTTTCTTCTAGTTTCTTCACGATGATCTCAGGCATTTAAGTTATAGTTACATATAGTAATTTTTAAAGCTTTTTAAATTAAAACTCATAGGGTTTTTCATAATTACACTCTCTGTTCCATCTGTTCCAGAACTGTGCTGTGGTCTTTTCTCAAGAAGCACAGACCTCTACAGACAAGACAGTTCAGGCTTCATCATTTGTCCTGTCTTCTTAATAAAACTGACCAGAAAACTTCTAATGAATTAAAACCACCCTATATGCTAAAGCTTTAATTATGTGGCCGGTATGTGGCAGTGATCTAAAACTTCAGCTCCAGCCGCCGGTTCATTATTGAAAATAATTGTGTCTCCTCCAGTGCACCGCAGCCAGCCGTGCCTTTCTGAAAGCATAAGCAGAGAAATCCAGAGGGAAAACCGGAGAGAGGGTGTGTGAGGACGGAAACAACACACCAGAGCATTTTCTCCAGGGCTTTGTGAATGGGTCCCAGGTGCTTTGGATGGCAGAGCGGGACGAGCTCCGTACCGGAATGAGACGGGGGCCGGCACACTGCCAACGGTCCTGTCAGGACTGGGAATAGAGCTATACGTAAGCAAGTGACAGGGCTCTTGCTATTTTAATGAGTTTAGAGCACCTTATGGAAGCAGGTTGATGACTAGCATATAAAAGAAATGTGAGAGGCGAGAAGAGGCAGAATGTAATAATGGTTGGAATTAGCAGAGCCCATCCTCCTCCTAAACTGTGTCTGTGCCAAAACTGACATAATTAGCCACCTCCCCATCTCCACCTCCCCGGTTACTTTATCTCTGTTTGTATTCACCTTGGTCTGATTACTGTCACACTTTGAAGGCTGTGTCACACTTTTTAATGCTTTTAACCTCACATACTTACTTATCAAAACACTGGAACTAATATTAGTTTTTGTTAATTGGTATGTTATTAATTATTATTATTTAATTAGTATTACATTGTGACCCAGTGATTGCCATCATAAGGCTATAAAGTATTTTGAAGCTAGAAAAACAAACACATTAATAGCTCAAATATTGTGAGTAATCATAATTTTTTTCATTTTGTTAAGATACATTTATTTTTGCCTTATAGTATTGATTGACTAATCATATTTATGGTAATGAGGGTTGCCAAGTCACCAGCAAAATTCAGCTACTTTTAACATTTTTAAGTTGCTGCGGGTTGCTTTTTATTCTAAGGTGTAAGGATTTGTTAATATGATAATTTTAAAGTCCTGTAAAATAAAATTATTTAATTAAACAATTGCTACTATTCTGTGATTCTCAGGTAGGAATTTGGTAGATTATGCATAACAGTGACTGTAAAATATGTATTTTTGGTATCAAAGTGCTGTATTTGGGCTCGTGTGATTGGTGTATTTTTGGGTATGTTTTGATTGGCCATTGGGATTGTAGCAACCCTGATGATAAAGCTAAATGACACCCACACTTTAAAAAATTGCAGCTTTTTTATTTTAAGTATTATTAAATTGGCTGTTGAGTTAAAATAATGTAAAAGCATTTGTTGTCTTTGTTTACAATGCACTATACAACCGGTTTCTGGTTTGCTGGTAATGAAAAAGAACCAAAGCCACAGCAAAGCAATGCAGAGTAAAAAGTAAAAAAAACCTCTTATAGATGTACATGTGTGTTTCTGATTTGTGTGGTAAACTAATGCAGATTTATTGTAATCGTGTATTCATGTCTTACTTGCAGGCTGTGCTGCTGATGAATTTTGGTAATGATGCAAACATTGGCGGCACACATGTTTTGGGAGGCGGGCGATGTAAGGTGGTAAATGGGTGGATTTTGCTATTAATTCCCAGGATGCATTGGTTCCCTGCATACCCTGTGGCGAGCCTGTTTGTTATATGTCAGACTTGTAAAACCCATCTTGCAGCCGTAGAGCCTAAGCAATGTTAAGCACCACGCACGCCACATGCATACAAATCTAACAGCACTGGAATCCGAATGCAATACCAGACTTGGTCTTTTGCTTATCCTATAAGGGTATGATAAGAGGCATTGTACCCAGAATTAGATTATACCCCAATACTTGCAGACACATGGATGTTGCAGATGGGGAAAAGCAACTCTGATGTGCTTCAATGACTTTGGCAGCTAAAGATATTACAGTAGGCTTGATTTATAGACAGATGGGTAAGGACACGTTTTTGTGATGTGTTGTTTTTAATATTCACAGGTTTCACAGATATTGGCCATATCTAAAACTGTTCTGCATTTCTGCAATCTTAAATCACTGTCTTTTTGGATTTCAATATGCAAGATTTCCTCCAGAGTCGCCGTGTAATTTAATCAGAAAAGCAGTTGTTTCGTTTCTTCCGACGATAAGATGCAGAGTGCCGGTGGATAACATTTCATGCACCACAGGTCAAAAAATATCAAATGCATTCAGCCTAAATTGAAACTTTCTTAAATGAACCCTTAAAATTATTTTGAGGTGTATAGATTCATTTTAGCCCCAAGTTATCCTGGAACACAAGTGGAATGATATCCGTGGTCATGGCACATTGCTTCTCCATTCGTCAAGCTTAATGTTCACAATGTAACAATGTGCCTGCAGTTTAAAATGCTTAATTAGATTATTAATCACCAGCACAATCAGTGAACGCTTTATTGATTTAATTGAATTAATCTTTCAAGCAATTAGCTTTTGTTTCGTACCTTTCACCCAGTCAGTGTATCGCTTGTTAAATGCAGGTAATGTATTTTTAATGTATTAATATATAAAGCTGCAAAGCGGAATTCTTTATCGCCATCTCTGTTTGAAACGTAAAGTTGCAGTTCACTTTACTACGTATAATTAATTTTACATGGCAAGTCAAATGATGTAAAACTGATGTTTCCCCTGAAGTTTTATCCTAGGTTTTATATGAAGTTTACCATTGCAACTTGTGGTAAGGGTTATTGTTAGCACTCTTTTTATTAACTTTCTCAATAACTAAAAATTTTTTACCAATAAATAATATATTTTTTTATATTACATTTTGTGTCCTGTAAATGTTCCATTGTACTAATGTACTCTTCCAATAAGTTTTCAACAAAGCACAGATTCCAAACAAAACATTTCAGGTCTGCTAGAAATAGAATATTGTTATTGTGTGCTTTAAATGTTTACCATGCAAAAAGATTATTTTAAAATCAATGTACATTATATGCAAGTTTTAAAATTCCCATTCTTTCTATCTTTCCTGTTTAAATTATGAAAAGACAGCTTATTTTCCAATAATTTGAAAAGAAAGTGGGGAGAAAATTGCTTATGCCAGGAAAAGACCTGGGAATCAGGCAGCGCATTCCTAATGTTGACTTAGACATGACTTAGTAAAGGGGGTAAAAAACTGGAACTGCCCCCATCTGTCACGTTATCCTCTGCTCACTTCTGGTCCAATAAAAATCTATAGAGCCAGGGCATAAAAAAACTTTCAATAACTATTATTGTATAACTATTTCAATGTCACTTGTCATTGACAGGATGCTCGAAGCAACTTCAAATTCACTAACCACATGGACTCTATTCACCCATGGAGAATTTGAGGTTAAAGGGTTACTTTACTCAAAAATGAAATGAATGTCATTTACTTACTCATGGTGTTCTAAACTCTGCTCCATTTTACCATATACAGTGAACGTAAAAGGGCAGTCGTGGTCCAGTGGTTAGAGAGTTGGACTCATAACCAGAAGGTTGCTGGTTCGATTCTCAGGGCTGGCGGGTAACGGCTGAGGTGCCCTTGAGCAAGGCACCTAACCCCCACTAGCTTACTATACAAAATGTACAAATGTATAGTACAATGTAATGTAAGTCGCTTTGGATAAAAGCGTCTGCCAAATGCGTAAATGTAAATGTAAATGTAAAAGACAATTGAGGCTGTCAGTCACTAAATGCTGTTTCACATCTATTTTTGTGTTCCACAACACGGCTTTGCGATGACATGAAGGTGAGTAAATAATGATGACATCATTTTTTTTTTTGTTGGTAATTTCATGTTGAAGCCTAGATATTCTTTATGCTTTGAACAATTGTTCTAAATGTATCATACTCGGCTATGCCTTTTATCAGAGGCGAGGGAAAGGTTGACATGGAAGGAGAGCTCTACCCACCGACCATAAATCAGGGGGCTGGCATAGATGAACAAAACCTCCCTCCATGTTACCTCCATGTCAATGTCGGATCAAATCTGGTCTGACATCCTCAAGCCCTTTAATTTCCTTTGTTTGAATGAAATACACAATCTTATCAAGAAGGAAGAACCTTGAAAGGTTCTGTAAATGATGTCCAAAAAAAATCCGCAAACATTGTGTGCGATCTGTGTTGGTTTTTGCATACATCTTTTGTCTTCACTTGTGATTAGGTTTATAGATTGTGATTTACTGTAGACAGATATTACAGTCCCCCATGTGTGAGAAAAAGATAAAAGACTTCTTACCTGTGGTATAGATGGTTTCAAAGCAGCAACATAAACAAACGTTACTGTGCATTGCATCTGCAAAGAATAGAGTCCTTGAAAAATGAAAATAACAAGTAAATGACATTAGCTAACAGTATGTCTAGTAAGTATTAATTTGGGTTACCAGCAAAAGAACCGTTACTTGGCTAAATGTAAATGCAACAAAGTTACACGTCCCATTCAACAAATTGTTTATTTAATAAAATGTATATAAAATAAAAGTCAACTAATTGTTTATTTAATACAATTATTATACAGTAAAATGTACAATACAGTAAAATACAGTAATATTAATGCAAATTCAATTAAATATATAATAATATATAATAAAGTTAACTTCGAACCAGGCATGTGCATCCGATGATACAGTTTTAAGAAAATTGTATGCAGAATGGAAATTTACACATTACAAATTATCAAACATTTTCAGCTATAAAACCATGCAACTTTATTTTTAAAAATACAATTTTTTGGGGATGTTGCAAAATGTTCTTGGGGACAAATCATTTCTGATGGCAGGTCTATTGTTATCGTCAGTGTGTCCACTCTTGGTGCGCTCCAGTGACATTAGAAGTGTGTCACTAAACTGAAAGGCTTTGACAGGATGATAATAATACTTTCTTTCAAACTCCAGGGTGGCTAGTCTGAAAAATCGAAGTCAAAGGACGAGAGCCAGGGATTTTGAGATAAAATGGTTTTTAACCAAAGTGTTGGATAAAATGTGAATGACAGAGGGGAAACTCCAATGAATAAAAGTCAGAGGGACAGCAGGTCAAACAATACAATTCAATATCATCATATTTTCGATTTAGTCACGTTTTTCTAGTTGTATGCAACATGGGTTACCTCTTCTATCAAGCAAATGTTATAATTAATCCAGTTTTTCCATAATGTGACGTATTTCGTACCACAGGAAGAAAACATATGGTAGGATGGGATTTTATCCACTGTGAATTAATCTGTTTGAATCTAACAGGAATTCGTAACTTTAAAGGGGGCTAATTCATATAAAAACTCTTTGTTTGGGTGAGATGGCCAGCAGATAACATCAACTGTAGCTAAAATCTGAAGTAGTAAATTTATCCTAAAGCACTTTTGAATCTTCTCAATTACTTTTCTAACCCCTTTCCTTTGTGAGGCACATGATAAAGTTCCTGTATGTAATATAATAATGAGCCATTTTCTGTAGTGATGGTTATCTTTGGATTGTTATGGGATAATCTTCTCAGTTGTTGACAGTGTTAAAAATTGTCATCACGACTGTATTTTTGATCAATAAGAGCAGTGTTTCTGTAAATATTCAATGCGGTTATTTTTTACATTCATAGGCCAGAGTTTCAGTGTTTCGATTTATTTTTTTTGCGCTGTCCTTGAGCTGTTTGCTTTAACGCTTAAATCTCGAAATCTCTGCGCACATTCAGCCACAGGAAAAGATTAATTAATGCCCAGCTGGCATTTCTGTCTGTTTGTTTATGTTTTTAACACTGTAATCTTAACCTGTCCGACGGGAATGCCCATTAGGCCTCTGCCGGAGCTGTGGATTTGACGTGCTGTAGGATAAAACACTGTGCATTTAAAATGTACATGCATTGTAAGAAAACCATGCTGAAAATATTTTCTTATATATACGTGCACTCTATTCTAGAAAAGTCAAAATTATAATTTTAGATGTTTATCTAATGAAACCTATAAGTGGATTTCTGACTGTCTTCCCAGAAAATGGCATATAGATTAGACTGAAAACGACTGCTTTGTCATTGATTTGTTGTTGGTGGAAGCAAAAGAATCCCCTCCCGCTGTTCTGAATTTCTCTTCTGAGGTTTTTTACCTGTCAGCCTTTGTGTTCAGGTATGTTTAAAAGCTTTTGTTTTTATCACTGGAATCTCCTGTCTGACCAGACAACATTGAACATGGTTCTCTCGCTCTCTCTATTCTCTTCCTCTCTCTATTTCTACTCTGCCAAATCAAACTCCAGCAGTGCAAAACATTACAAAACTTTCAGTAGTGTTTCAGCAAGGTCTCTGACTGCATTTTAAGACCTGTTGTTTGCTCTGAGAACGTATACTGTCTTTGTTCAGAATAAAAATAGTTACTCTGCCTCACTGTTTCACCATTCAAGATATCAGATGATTGACAGCCTGTGTCCAACTTAAACCTGTTTGGAATTGAAAGATGTTTTAGCCAAGTAAAGCAAGGTGTTTTTTCATAAATCCTTGTGTAATTTGTGTTTAAGTTATTTATCCAAGACAACAGCAGCATGTGCTTTGGTGTACTGTAATTATTAGCAAGGACAACGACCAAATGAACAGAACAATAGTCATCTGATGCTGTGACATTTCTCCATTACAAGGTCCAGCTTTGCCCAAAGCAGGGATCCGGTTTAGTCATTATACAGCTCATCCTCAGCAGATCAGAACACTGCAAATAAAATAATTGTTCATTTGCATTTCCCTCTGTACAAAGTTTACAACAATTATACAGTATTCAAGATGTGTCACAGATGTGACACTTTGTTGCAAGCGTGAGATTTGTACAATTGTGAGGATCATTGTCTGCCTTTGAAACGGTGTTGTGCTCTGCGATGCCTTTTGAAATTCAGTTGTAATGAGCGAGGAAAAAATAAAACAACCTTGTATTTCAGAGGCACACAGAGGTTTGCTTCTAGCAAAATTATACTCTATGTAAGTTTAATAAGCTGTCAGTACGATCCTCTGAATGTGCGCGAGTACAGTCTGATCTTACTGTTCTTTAAAAGCCAATGGTAGTGAAATGTATGCATGCACTGCTGCTACTGCATAGAAGTTTATTAAGTACTGAATTGTTGATTGACGCCACAGAATATATTATATATTCATTCATCATTTATTCACCATAATGTATCACTCTTTGTTCTGTGGAATGCAAAAAAGGTATTTTGAGAAATGTTTTAGTGGTTTTGTATCCACACAATGAAAGTCAAAAGCTTGGGCTCAGCAACACTGGTGCTTTTCAATAAATCAGCTTTAAGGCCGGTAATCACTGGACGTCTGCGTAAAAGCATATAGTTTTGTATTAAAGCCCCTGATAATCTTCACACTGATGTTGCTGGATTTTCTTGACAGATGTGTCGGTCCAGATCGAGCTCGCGTTTGATTATCAGTGCACTGAGGGGAGGCTGCCATCCTCTTGACACCAGCGCTGCTCCGTCAAGCCTGGCCCTCTCTCTCTCTCTCTCTCTCTCTCTCTCTCTCTCTCTCTCTCTCTCTCTCTCTCTCTCTCTCTCTCTCTCTCTCTCTCTCTCTCTCTCTCTCTCTCTCAGCCCTCATGTACCCACACGATCTTCATTTATCTTTTTCCGCTTTTAAACCACCCTCTGCCTTTATGCATCACGCTACCACACTCCAGTGTCCATTACATTGGGTTTGTAGTCAACAGATAGGCCTATGCTCCACCACTTCCGTCCTTTATTGCCTGAGGTCAATGCCTAATTTGTCATATGTCATTGCATTACATTTTAGGGTTGTGTCCCTTGAAATGTGCATTAGGCCTAAACTCATAACTCTGTGTAGGCTGGTGATTAAGTGATAAATGCTCTATGCCGGTCTGTCAAGTGTTAGTCACTCCTGATCAATGGTTTACTCGCAACTAGAAGTCTGATAGGATCATCATTTGTATTGTTCAAAGTCATGCATATTTGAAATTTATAAACTGTGCAAAACAATTGTTAACTGTATCAAAATAAGACTTCATACGTCAATTTACAGTCTATAGTTCTTTTTTGTCATCTATTACCGAATAATATTTAAGAACTTGTACTTTGTGTAATTATTTAATAGGAGCTCATTGTAAACAAAGTCTGTAAATTAAGTGTGATATTTTATTTATACACAGTTAAAAATTGTATCAACAAATAGCCTATGATTTTATTATTACTATTATATCATTATTAATAAGCATATTTTATAATTAAATGTATATAATATTGCTCGTTTTTAAAGGTGGTCTTATATATATTATATAGGTGAGAAACACAAAGGGCTAGTCATCAAGTGTATGTCAGTCAGTGGCGTTTCAAACTGACGCCAGTGCCCCCGCAGGATCCCCCTCCCATCAGAGAAACATACAAGTTCTCCTCGCGATTACCGCGCATCAGTCCGCTGTGTTCGGCGCGAAGCGTGCGTGCGGCACCTCTTCTCCGACAGGAACCAGCAGGTCCACAGCTGTCTGCGATTCTTTACCACTCTGCAACGAAGTCTTGTGTCTTTTGGAAGTGAATACCACGACATTCATCAGCTCGTGAGGACCATTATAAATGTCATATTGGCTGAAGACATGTAAACCTGAGGAAACTGTCCAGTGTTTTGTCATCGTCAACACGTTTGTTTCTACGTGATATGTCTTTCACGTGCTTGCGCACTACAGTGAGGTAGTTTGACTTGCACTCTTTTCTCGTGGACCGTTAAATGTCCGGGATTTGGATGATCTACACGGTGGATGCGGTGGGAAGAAAGAACTGTGAACACCGGCAGCGGTGAAAACATGAAGTCTCTCAGTTTCCAAAAGTGGAAATCGTCCCGGAGCTTTTGGATTATTTACACGGAGATGATTTTACTGCCTATTCTTTGGTTTCTATCCCACACTCGGGCGGCCCCGTCTATAACAACCGAGCAGATGGATATGGGGGTGGTAGGTGCTCATTTAAGCCTCTATTCCGACTAATAGTGATCGTTGAAGCCCGTGGGTATATGTATTTATACGTATTAGACACGTCTGTGAATTTGAACATGTAGTCACACTCTCAATTCCACGCGTCTGAATCCACTCACGCACCGTCCGGATTTACTTCATTTATGGCTTCACGGAAAGAAGTCAAGTTTGCCGCGCCAGTTTTATCAGCAGCACCAAACCGTGAGCGAGTCTCAATTATCGAGCGGCTCATTTGTGGTGTTTTTTTTGTTGTTGATCTGATTACGTAAACACCGGCTGTGTTACGAGCACGATATTATTTTTAAAACATCCCTTTAAGATATAACCAAACACTAAACTACGTTGATTCAAATGGTAATCCGCCAAACTATGGTTAATACATTATAACAATTGTTAATTTTCGTAAAAGAGACGGGTTATTATTTGAGATGTGGGCTGTGTTTCTGCAAAACGCATTTTGTTCGTCACGTTTGCGCATTAAAAATAGCAGAATGTTGTTATGATAACTTTCTATGTGTGTGCACAGATGCGTTGTTGGATGCCTCGTGCTTTTCGTGTTAGTCTGTAGTCATGATTCATTTTCCCCACAAGAACCCACTTTCATGCTGCGCGCGGGCTCGCACATAATGCGTGATGAGACATTTTCACGCACACTGGGTAAAGGAGCGAGCTTGCACGTGAATGTAGCGGCACATCTGTCCCTTGAGGGAGAACGTGTAGTGGTAGCGAAGACGGGAGTTCATCAGATATTTGGGAGTGCGTTCTGAATATAGATTCGCTTTGTGCTCAATTTAATTTGACTGTTGCATTGAAACTGTTGTTACTGTACAGTATGTGGTTTGTAATTCCTTGCAGAGGTGGTGACTTAAGTCTTGCTTTTTGTTATAGTTACTTTTGAAGAGTTTGTTTTTGTGATGGCTTTACATATTCTTCTTTGAAACAGAGGTGCCATGCCTTTTTTTATTAATTTAGTTATTTTTGAGGGGCCACCAGAGTCAGGACAGACCTACTTGGTTCCCTAGGCAAGATATGATATATGATCATAGCTGAATTAAACACTTTTTAGCTTTAACTTTTCAGTAGTATGTAAACATGTGTGGTGTCTTTCTGTGTGTATATATATATATATATTTCTTATCTGTATATGGATCTATTTATTGTAAATGAACAAACAAAACAGCTTATTAACAGCTTTAAAAAAAATTTGTTTGGTGTTATATGACAAAGTCAATTGAGTTTGGAGAGAAATTAAAGCAGCTAGATAGTAACATACTTTTTAACTTTAAAGCAAATAACATGTGTCACTCGATAGGACCGACCAAATGTAGACATCTGAATGGATGACTTCTGTCACTGCATTTTAGGCAAACACTTATTTCCCTGTGCAAGAACAGATACAGTTTGTTTGTTTATTTGGATGTTGCATTCAAAATCCACTTGGCTCAAAAATCTCAGAGGGCACGTGCCCCTTCAGTTTAAATGTCCATGGCGCTTCTGCTCTGAATTTCATATTATTTCGCTTGGATGTGCATCAACAGTAAATGTGCACATTTTTAGTATACACGAGGTCTCCTAAACTCTCTTGTTAAATCATTTAGTATTTTATATACTTCTTCAAAGAAAAGGATTTGTGGAATCAATATCCTTATATCTTTTATATCCAGTAGTTTTCTGAGGACTATTCACAACGTATGTGTATCGACCTCTCTTAGTCAGATTTTTCCTTATCGAATTATTCTTCTATACATCCTTTAAAAGCTGCGCACACAACAACTTCCAATAAGCGTTGTTTTGTACCAGCAAATGAAAAGGAATGAGTATAAGGGCTTTGTAAGAAACACCTTCGGTAATGACCCACATAAATCTAATCTGACGCCACTGAGCAATTGGCCCACGCATATAATGAGGCTGTTGATGTGTGCCAGTGACACCACATGTCATCGAACCTCTGATGGCAAAACGTGGCTCAGACATCTAGAAAAGGATCTCCGCTGTGTTACACTGATGGGTTACAGCTTTCAGTGACAGCAGCTGATAATAACACTGCACTTACAGAAAGACACTTCTTTCACATTACATCTCCCACAGTGTAGTGTCCTGGCACTTTCTTGCAGTGGCCGTATGACAAAATCACAACCAGATCACTCCACTGTTATTATCTTAACACCCCAGACCGCTCACGTTTGAATGAAGGCTCTGGGATACGCGTCCGCCTCCAGGGGTCCAGACTTGGCTCTGTGGGCTGTTGGCACAACAACACCTGATGGCCGCAGACGATGCTTTTAGAAAACTAAAAGCCATGGGTGATGAGACAGATGGCGAGGTATCATCGTGCTGGGGTGGACGGGTGTTAAGTTAGAGAAACATGATGGAGCAGATGGGTGTGTGGCGTGTTGATGGGTTTAAGACAGGGCAGTAGTGCCCCCTTTGACGTCTTGTAGCATCCTCTGCTTAAATTAATCAAAAGTTTAGACCCTTGCATTGTCGGCTAATGTTGTTTTCCTTTGTTTTGTTTTTTTTGTTTTTTAGAAGTTTGTATGTTAAATGCTCTAGAGGAGTTTTATGCTGGCATAATAATGCATCACAGGTTGCTTTCTGCCTCGAATTCCTGGGTGCCAGACCGCTGTAATGTCTGTAACGAGAGCACCAGATGGACCCATCAACAGATGCATGGGGCAGTGCATGGGCTCCTTTTCCATCAAACAATATTTCCAGCATTTCTCATTTTGCCTACCTCCCTCACTAGTTCCATGCTCATTATAGTACATACCACACATTAGCACACAAGTCCAGAGTGACATATCCGGGTGAGAGCCAAATAGCCGGTCTCCTCTGCTGTCATCTGTCCATCATCCACTATGTCAGTTTGACCAATGTGCTTGCTCGCTGGCTCTCACTTCTAATTACCCAAAAAGACTTGGCGAACATGGGTGGCGTGAGCCAATGATTGACATCTAGAAGGAGGTGGTCATGAGCTGATGCTGGCCTTGGAATAACCAATCAAGAGAAGGAAAGGGATAAGTGAAAGAGCATGGTGCACTAAAAGGGGCCGTACTGTTTGCAGAACTGGTAAACATATAATCAATAGCATTTCTCTTTGGCTTAGATAGACCTGTCTGTCTAGAATAATGTACTGTGGATTGATTTGCAGTGGCAAAATCTCATTAATTGTGCTTGTCGGATAAAACTGGCTCCTGTGTGCATTTCCTTGCAAAGATATAGCAATACATCGTGATCATGTGGTGTTGGGTGGGCCTTTGCGGTACTTTAATGCATGTCCTACTTTCTGTTGCCGTTCTGAGTTTTTGTGACCTCTAGTCCATTGCCAGGCACCTTGAGGGTACGGATTTGGGACAAGGAGATTATTTCAGGAACAGGGTCTGTGGAATGAATGAGAATAGATTTGGCACAACAGCAAATGAGTCTGAGATGTATAGAATTGGGCCCCTGTTAAAACTGGTTTAATAATTCAGATATGTAAATTGGATAACATTAGACTTTTACTGCTCAGTCACGATTCACAATACAGTAGGATTTGTCAGAATTAAGTAGACACCTGGTTTAAAGTTTGCTAGCCGCAGTAGTGATGTACTTGTGATTCCAAGCCATTTCACAGGAAAAACAATAGGATGGTTCATCATTCTTTTCATGTGCAGTAAGCTATACTTTAGAATCCCTGGATGGTGTTTTGAAATAGATAGCCAAATAGACATTTAAGGAGCCTCTGATGCTGTTTCAGTGAAGGATCAGAATCTTGTCATCTCATTTACACCCAGAGCAGCTCATTCCCCTCAGGCTAATACCTTGCAGGGCTCTGCTTCATTCTGTCCCCGTAGCCTATTCAGAGATGACTTTAGAAGCAATCTGGATGCAGGGTCCGACACATGGTTAGTACTTTGTAATGAGAACCATCCCAGGTGGCAAACATGCTTAATACAAATGTCTCAGGGAGCAACACATTGCCCCTTGGACATTTGAATGCTTGATGCCACCAATGGCTAAGCAGATTTAAAACATAAAATGTACTATATGGACCAAAATATTGAATGAAGAACTTTCAGTGAGCACAAATCTTAATGCTACAGCATATAATTATATTTTAGCAAATTGTGTGCTTCTAATTGTACAGTTTGGGAAAGGAAACTTTTATATTCCACTTATACATCTAGTACAATACGTATATTTAAGTTGCAGTGTGCTAACATTCTGTCTTGAAATGTACGCTGGCAAAAAGCACCTAAAATAGCTCCACGTACAGTGATGATGTATTTATTCCTGCTTGCTCTGAACATTACAGCCCAGAGTAGTGATTATACTGAAAGCCTCAATGAGAAACCTCAGAAAACAGAGTGCCCTGTAATAAGTAAAATGCATGATGGAATGAATATACCAGGACCCTACGCCAGCAGCTCGCTTACAGCACCAGATCAAACTGTGTGGTAAAGGAAGCAAGAAAGACGTCTCTCCACACTCATCATTGCACGCAATATTACACGCTTTCCATTGGATCCTTGATTTCAGAGCTTTAGAACCAAAGCTGCTTTAGTCCAAAATCCAAAACCCCAAATCAATTCCATGTGTTCTCTTGGTCTTATTTTAGCTGAGGAGTACCCCTATACTCCCCAGGCAGGCTGGATCAAGGGCATATCGCAGTGGCCGTCCAAACGCCCAACAGGCTCTTATAATTACTGTGGTTTTGTGTTGGGTTGGCATGTTCCCAAGTTCAACCCAAAATAACCTATATGAAGAATAAAAAACTAAAAGAAACAAAACTATAAAGAACTACCAAAAAAACACAAAAGCAGCAACAGAGATTTTCTTGAACGCTTGCAATATTAAACAGCTGCAGAGAATATTTTCCACCTTGTATTTAAGTCAGCAACCGTCCCGATTATAAATACGTTGGCAAAAGTCCTGGTGACTTAAAAAAGAGCCACTAAATTTAGGTGACAAACCTTATTATGGCCTCTAGTAGGATTGTTCATTTTCCAGGTCTTTGAGAGGAGCGCAGCAGGTGCTCCCATATTTTGTCAGTTATTTGCATATTTCAGTTCCGAAAGAGATGACAGAACGAGTCAAATAAAAATGGAAGAAAGGCCGTCTCAGATACGAGAGTGCCAGAGAAATCATTTTGGGAGAATGAAGGCTTTTGATGTGCAGGGAAAAAAGCTGTAAGATGTTGTAAAGTTTAAATGACATGGCTCTTTACCCGTCTGGTCCCTGTGAGAATAGGAGAGGGGAGGAAAGGTATCTTTGAGCCAGCAATTGGCTTGTTTGTTAAATGTACTTGTTCAAAAAGCCTATACTGAAGATTTAGACAGTCAAGGTGCTATGCGTGACTTTACAGTGGTCAAGTTAAATAAGTCACCTTAACTTTACCATAAGACAATTAAATAAGTATATATGTATCTGCATTTGTCAACAAATTACTTTAAGCAGAATTTATTTTTTAATCTGTCTATAGAGTTAGCATATTTGTTTTTGTAAAATGATCCCAAACACATGTTTAAGTTGATACCATTAAACTAAACACAATTTTCTTGAGCTAAATAAAAATATTCCTAAAAATCTAACCATTGTCACAACCTAACGGCTTATTCACTGATCCAACAAGCATCACCACGTTTGTTTGCGTTTGTTGGATCAGTGTGATTCAGCCTTTAAAGATATTTTAGATGTATTGCTAATAAACATGAACACTCTGGCTTATTTTTATTAACTATTTTAATACATAATTAATTCAGTGCATTTTAATTAATGTATGGCTGGACTACTTGACATGACCGTTTCAAATAAATCTAACATTTAATTTTTTTGAGTGCAGAATGCCAGGTTATATTGCTACAGAGCGCACCAGCAACACTATTTTTCAGTAGCCTTGCTTTCCATTCACTTCCTCTATAGGCATTTTATATAATCTTTTATAAAGTGTTCTAACCAATGAACCAAACCAACTAGCTCTGAGATGACTCACAACATTAGAAACTATGAATCAAAGCAAATAAAATAATATATAGTTGGGTAAAGGTATTAGACTGTGTTTTTACAATCTTTAATGTGTAATTGAACTTATACCATTAAGCATTGCAAACTAATGACTTGTTTCCTCTTATTAGAAGTTTATATGCATCAGCTTTATTACAGAATAATCAGATACTTTGTTTCCATGGTAACAGTGACTTCTCTGATTGGTGGATCGTATGGAGTTCAGAATTGAGCTTTGTGAAGGCCACTCAGGTTTCTCCACACTAGACTCTAGACCTTGCTTTGTGAACATGCGGTCACAGAAAGGTACATCACATTCTATTGAAAATGTTTGTCTAAGATGATTGAATAGCTGAAGGTTTAATTTAATGCACCTGACAGTAATGGGTGAAATAGCCAAACATGGTAATTAGAAGAAAATGTCCTCGTAGTGAATCATCGCTTCAGAAGGTCTGAAGCTCAGCATGTCTGTCTTGAAAGGTTTATACATTGTTTTTAAAAATCAATTTCTCTATGGACAAAATGAATGGATTTTTAACTTCAGAACCTTACTGCTTTGCTCTGTTGAGATATGTCTTTAGCCACTCTCTGGAGCTATGATCTGGAACACCTAGCACCCTTAATTCAATAAAGTTTGGGAACTCACAGTATTCTAGTAGAAATCAAAGTTTAGTTCCTGAAAAAACAAGGCTACAGTCAGTTAAATTTTTTATGGCACAACAACTCCCACAGGTGTGCCAAGAATAACATGCAGGCTTATGATCTTTGTTGACCTCTTCAAAGTATTTGACATGCATGGGTGAGAGTACCGATGTCGAATTTTTCACATTTTTTACATTAACAATAACCTTTGCTACAAAAATAATTTGAAAGCATTGTTTAAGATAGGCAGATCGAAACAAGCATATGTCGAAAAGCATAGCTGATGTCTGCATCACCTAGCAACTGTGCAGCCATGATGGTATATTGCTGGTGCTGGAGGAGACAAGACAGGGAAGAATACAGATTTGAGATTCAGGAGGCGTAGCGCCATGTCTGCCCCCACTAACCCAAGCTACAATTGCATCATTTGTCAAAGAATTAGCATGTCTCAGAAGGAATCCTATAATGGCCAAAGAGCCCGCTGATCAACATTAAAGCACAAGTCACCACATTTGATGCAGTAGCCAAATAGAGAAGTTATTTGATTCTTTCGATTGTATTTATCAAGAGCCTTTTGTGGCTGTTCTGAACTTTTAAGCCTATTCGTTAGTCATGGTAATGTGTTGAATTTAGTATAAGATGGCCTTTGGGCCATCTCTTTGAATGTAAAGCAGATATTTAGGAGAGCGTTGGTTATATTTTTTTCTCACTTGAATTGCAGTGATAATAGTTGGGTCAATGGGTCTGTCTCACGAGGAAAGTAGCAGTTTTTAGTGGGCTTTTATGCTAATTTTAGTTTTAAGCTGCTCCTCAAGGATATAAATACAGAACATTTAAAGCTTCAAATAAACATAAATGTTTGCAGCAGTCAAACTGTAGCTAAATAACTTACCTTTTAAAACACTCCTGCCTTCTTCAGATTCCAGTTTCCTTCAATGCTCTCTCTTGAAATTTTACCTTAGCTTATTAATTTTGATTATGCTTCAGTGGGCAGTGAGCATGCATATAATAATGTGATATTAAGTAGGGATGGGCATTTTAAGCAAAAATCCTATTCGAAGATCGATGAGAACTATTCGAAAATTATTTGAAATTCGCACACGTAACTGTTATAGGCTACACACACATAAACGGAGAGAGAGACCATTTTTGCTTTAAATCCGTATGACCACTAGGGATTAGGGAATAGGCAAACTTACCTCAAGTCATACAGTAATTTTAGGATAACGTGCTGAAACATTAATATTAATAAAACAACCGAATTATGGCACTTATTAACAGTCCGGAACAGCCCGTCGATAAGCATCAACACCTCATAAGGCTAAGTTAGGACATTTCATTTTTATTGTGTTAGGAGTAACACAATATTGCATATTCTAATATAAAGATCAATATGGCCATGTAGTTTAATAGAAACATACAGTATTTTAATATGTATATTTATATTGATTTATGTGTGCGCGTGTGCGCGTATACATATACACATATATATAATATATGTGTGTATATATATATATATATATATATATATATATATATATATATACACAGTACACACACACACACACACATATACATGTTAGATTATTAATAATAAAAACTAAAATGCTTATATAAATTAAATTAAATACAATATAAATGATATTATAGTACAACAATATATATAAATTAATGAGTTAAGAGCTCAAATTGGCTTTAAAACATCTGTTCGTCATGCATCAGAGAGTTATTGTTCAGCGTTATTATTTCAAAAAGACCAGGTTCGATTTTATTGATGGCTTTACCGTAGTAAAGAATCCATTAAAGGCTTCCCCACTAAAAAGTGTCCACAGTTGTGACCCATGCACCTTTAAGTGACAGTATTGGGGGAAATAATGCATTTAGTCTTCCCTGGGACAACCTCCCCGGTCAATAGTCTTTGTATTCTTTGTCTTTGTTTACCTAGCAGATGTAGACATGCAGTTCTTGTAAGGATGAAGCTACACATTCATCATCTTTGTTATCACCCCACTGCCATCTTTATGAGTCTGCCGCTTACTTTCCTTAGGGCTAATGCACTATACTGAGTGCTTTTCAAACACCAATGTGCTCTGAGCTTATTTTCTTTGTAATATTAAGATAATAAGCAGGCAGTACACTCTGCGGACATTGTGTTATTATCAAATTCTCAGGTTAAAATATATTTTTAAATATAAAACATTGTAACACGTTCTCGATTCAAAATCCAGCAGATCTCACATGGCTTTTATCTCAGCTCTACAAGATCCGTGTATTATTAAAACGAAATCTTTGCAGCAGTAAAACTGCTTTGTTGAGGAAATTCCCAACGTAAAAGTTGGAGAGTATTCGAAAGTCATATTTCAGGATATTAAATAAGCAAAATTGTGTATTAATTTTTAGTAATGCAATACATCCCACAGTTCTCTGAATCAGTTAGCAAAGCCCTAAGAACTAGTGGTTTTGCAATCATTGTGTCAGAATATTACTTATCAAGATCAGTTTGAGTTAAATGCAGGTTATAAGAAAAAGTCACAGCTGTATCGATACTTTGCAAAGGCAATATCAAAACGTGACAGGCTGAGTGTGATCATTTTTTCAGTAGATCTCTTCTATTCATCTCTTTTTATTTCAAAGGTCAGAAATTGCACGGACAGTACTCAATGACAGTTTTATTGCCTCTAGTGTCCATTCATTTTCAAAGATAAGTACCAAACAAAGCTTTGTTCTCAATACTGGAGGATGTCTCAATGCTAAGAACACACAAATTTATACTAGACCCCAAAACAATACAATTTAATATTGACCCGTCCCTTTGTTTCGTAGACGCTAATGTATCGCTTGACATTTAAATGTTTTTTATTTTAAATCTTGTTCTTGTCTTGATTTGTAAAATCAGAGGCTGCTTCTTGGGCGCTATGTTCATTTTTTCATTACCTAACAGAACCTTTGGGGCTTCTTAGTAATTTTACAAACTGATTGTACTGTAGAGTTGACCTTATCTGGTATACGCTCATTGGGCTGACAAAAGCAACACGAGAGAGTGCGTTACCTTCCCCACCTCTGTTCTGGATATTTATCTGTGAAATGCTCTGCGCTAAGCGAGCAGCTGGCGTTATGCTTTCTTAAAGTGCCCCGCAGCAAGTCCTGATGGTTACATCACAGGGCTCATGAGTATGGCCCCAGAAAAGATATGAATAATATGAGCCAATTAGCAGTTATTAGTCGCTCACGGCCTCTGGAACGTTTCGAACATGAAGACTTTTTCTTTGTTGTGGCTTCTGTAATCATATGACAGACCTCTGATCACACGGACCCATCCGAGAAAAGTTTGCCCCCATTACACTGCACCATACGGAGGAAACAGACATCTAATTTAGCCTAAGAACAATGCTTCAGAGCATGCTGTAAGAATTAATTCACTGACTCAGACAAGGGACACAAAGCTATTTTTACACCTTCCTTTTTACACTGAGTCACTTCATTCAGCAGTCTATGCATTCATGTTTGTTTGGAGTAGGCTGCAGGTATGAAAAAGCTGTCAATTGTCTAGTTTTCCCCGACATCTAATTTAATAGTACTGGGACGTTCTCTCCCAAATTGCTCATTGTATTTATGCAAGTTATTCAGTAATGTTAACATTGGCTTGGTTGATGGACAATACGCACATAGCAAAGCACAGATGTGTTATTTTATTGCTTTGTGCTTCCATTGTTATCAGTATGTAAAGTTTGTTACAATCTGATGCAGAAGGCAGCCTCCATGTTGTAATTGTAAAGTCGCCCCCAACTTTTCATATCTTCCGGGACGTTTGTTTATGCCTGTGAAGACACATATTCTCCTGTCAACGCTTTGGGTTTTCAGCAACAGTTGCCACCATTCTATAGTTCTGCCTCCAAGGCTGTGTAAGTGCATGTGCGATGAAGTCCATCTTCACGACAATGGTGTGGTTGACTGCGACAGCTGGTTTACATTGATATGCTGTCAAAACTAGAACCTGAAAATAACTTTTTCATGCAGTCAAAAGCTTTCTTGTTCTGTATGAATGTTTTTCCGGATTTGAAACCAATTGTAAAATGACCAAAATTATGAATATAGACTTTTTTTATTCTATCAAGTCTTATATTATGTTTTATATTTTAGTTTTTTAAGTAAACTCTTAAAAATAAAAGTGCTAAACAATGCTGTAGAAAAACTGTAAAAAATTATTTGCTGCCATTTTCATCCTCAACGTGGCTTAACAAGTAATTTAAACTTACTATTTTAGGTTTTGGCCAGTGGTGAGCTGATATAACTTGAAACTGAGTTGATATAACTTTAAAAATTAGTTGAAATTGCTTTTCCTGAACTTATTGTTGAAGTAATGTAAAAAAAGCTGACATGTCAAGCCAAGTTAATTTTTTACAGTAAGTGGAAACATGTCCTTTAGACTATAAAAAGTTAAAAAAATTTAAGGACCTCTAACCGATTGGTTTGTTGGAAAACTAAAAATGTATTTTAAAGACTTTTGTGATCCATTTAAGTGTGTTTGTTCTTTTGATTGTACTGTACAGTATGTTTCTATAATTGTGCGTTCACAAGGAAATCTGCAATCATGTCTAGTTTTAAGAAGCTGATATTTTTAACCCATGCTTTCCCACTTTAACTCTCTGGAGGTTTATTAAGAGCATATGGGAGAGTCTGTCAGAAAGCACTGTGTCCATATGACTTTTACGCCCACCATACTTTACAGTATGTGAAACATGTAATAAATATCACAGTATGGAAGCTGCTCCAGACATATTCTAATCCCCGTTTGTGAACTTTGGATGGTTGCCATGTCAGTCTAATGGCCAAATGGATGCAACTTCAAGTGATTACGGGGGTTCGGGCTCACTGCGGTAGTTATATTATATAACCATCGTAACTGAAAATTTGTTTATTTTAAAACCTGTTCTGGAATGTGAGCAAACATAAAAACTGACTTCTAGCTAGCTTAGATCTTTTCATCATTGCTTACTATCTAAATATTTGATTGGAAATATGTTTGTAACTCTGTATACCCAGGATGGAAGTGCCTACTTGCTAAATTGTGCCAACTGTAGCAGAAGGATCAAATGCTGCTAACTTCAGCAGGGATTTTCGCACGCAAGTTTTGAAATATATGAGTGAATGTGAGGTGCCCAAGCTTTGTTGAACAGATGGAACAGAACCTCACTCGCTTTTATACTTTTCGAGCCGGAATTAGAGAATGTATGCGAGGAGACTGAAGCGGAAAGCAAGGCGAGGAATACGAAGAAAAAATAGGCTTATTTAAATGTGTCTGGCTTATTCTGTATGCTTCTTGCACTCCATTGAATATGAATTGATTTTCAAATCATTGGGCATATGTGATTTTGTAATGGTATTGTGCTTGGTTTTCTGTTTGAGGAATTTCATTTTATGCAGTCTAAGGCCACAGCTTCGAAACTCATTTGCCGTAAATACAATCACCTCCAGTGGTGGATCGTTCGTTGCTGTTGCAATAGGGATGAGTCACGACGGTCCACCGGTCACCCCAACAAATCATTAGTTCTGTAGTGAGGTTGACCAGCTTAATGATTCCCAGCCAGAGGTACGTGTACGTGGGCTACTTTAAATGATTTTGTGTTGCTTCGTTAAAACTGTAAAACAGATGTTAGGACTTTATTTTCAAAATTCTGTGATTGACAAGAATTTGAGAACGACAAGGTAGCTTCTGTACACTGTGTTTTGTGGTTTGGTGTGAATTAATTGTTTTTTTGCCCTACAAGCATCATTGCCACAGCTACACACATTCAGATGAAAGTATGTGTTTTATGTTATAGCAGCAGTTTGTAACATATGCCTCTATGTCGCCATCTCGTAGAATCGTAGGTTACTTTTTTTGCATGGGTCAAAACATTAAAAGAAGATATTTTAAAGTCTCCTGAAATGCAATCTAAAGTATGCACAAACTGACATTAATGCTATCAAACTGGAAAGCAGCTTTTCACATGACGAAAAGCACTTCATTGTTTTTAAACCCCTCCGTTTTCCTCATCCACACTACAATGCGAAAACAGCTTTTTCAAATTTATCCACTTTCGAGTGCGTTTTCAAAAAGCTCAGTTTTCGTTGACAAAAACGCCGTCTCAGCGTGGACGTAAGGCCAAAATCTTAAAGGTTTTTTTATTGTTTACTCATCTGCAGTACATCTCTTAGATGTCTTCTGTTAGATGTCATAAAGTCATGTATGTGACTATAAAATGTATGTTAAACTGCCTTTTTTAGGACGTTTATCAGATATTTTACACACAGGTATTGAATTACATGAAGGTGAATAAATAATGACAGATTTTTTTGGGTGAACTATCCCTTTAAATTGCAAAGCTATAAAGCTACTAGTCCAAGTAGTCATAGAAAACTCTTTGACTGATTTAGTGCGTCTCTACTGTTAACAAAGTCATAAAGTCTACTGTTTCTCTCAGTCATAAAGCCTGTCTTTTTCCTATTCAGGTTGACCCCTATTGAATTGCAGAGAGATAAAATTAACCCAGCCGTTAGCCTGACACAGAAGCGTCCTGTTTGAAGGATCTGCCATATTGATCTCCTCAAAGTGTTTAATGAATCTGCTTGCAGGTGTCCACCAGTGATTTTCACAAAGATTTAATGGTGCGTGATGTCCATTAGCCTCTGGCCACTGATGTTCCTGAGGAACCAGATTTAACTAATTCTCTCATTTCTTTCTCAATTCTGTCTGTTCTTACTCACCTCGGTGTAAATCACGTGGAACTCAGTGTTGTTTCTTCTGCAGTGTTTATTACTAGCAGCCTGCGAGAAAGACAATTGCAAATAAGTTTCTTAGTTGTTTCTCACAGATGGCAAAGAAATGGAGTCGTTTAAATATAGGCACAGTTCACCAAATAATAATACTATATGACATTTACTCACTCCCATGTCATTGCAAACATATATTGCTTTTTTAACTTGTGTGGAACACAAATTACTTTGTACCACCTAAAGTCAGAGACTGAACTTTTAGTCTGAATGATCAGGGCTTTCTAGGATCAATACAAGTTAATGTTTATCGACAGCATTCATTGCACAATGTGTCGATCATGGACTTATACATTACAGGAGTGTAATAGAATCACTTACTGACCTTGCTTGTTTGTGTACTTTTTGCACAATATGTGCAGGAACACTAGAAAGCAACCAGACATGTATAATACAAACCCACAAGTTTATACATCTAGAAAAATATCTAAAATAATAATCTTTTTTAATAAAAGCCTAACATTTCTGCTTTTAAGCCCTTCAGAATGCTGGCCCTGTTAATTTGTATTGTTCTGTAGGTGAGTTGCTGTCAATTTTTCCTAAAAAATATACTAATCCTGGAGCATTGTCAAAGCTGGAACAGTTTAAAGCTCTTACTGTATTAACCTCACTTTGATCTTTACTAAAGTGTTAAGACTAAGATGGTATGTGCTAGGGATGCTCCGATCAATTGGCCGATAATTACATTTTATGACTCGATCAGTACTCACCAAATTGGCCGATCTCACAAACCGATCGCAATCTGATGATGTCACATGAGGACGTACATGTTATTTATGTGTGTTGTATGACTGCATTGCTTGTAATGACTGCAGGAAAGAGCGTGCAGCGTGCCTGTGAACTCTCTCTGTCTCTAAACCGTGTTTGACTTGATTCTGTGTTGCGCAGACCGATGAAGTCATGCCTCTGTGTCTCTCTCCCTCGCACATAATCCAAAGCAACTAACACGATGACAAAAGAACTGAAGACCGAATCCATGTTGCATACAATATTTTTACCTGAAGTTGTGTTGCATTTTCTGACAAGCAGGGGTTAAATTAGGCTGTGGTCTCTTTTTTTTCTCTCGATCTACGTGCAAACCCGCCATGCGTATGCACTGACACAACGCGAGCATAACATGTTTTCCGTTCATTCTTATAGGTTTCATGCTCGCGAGTGCCTTGTAGCGAAAATTATTTCCAAGTTTACGTGAGCTCCGCTTACGCTCGCAAGTCACGAGTACCTAGCAACGCCTATGGCCCAACGCGACAGCGGTCTCGTCTGGTGTACAGACAGCACACCAGTAGGCTATTAACTTCTCTTTCGTGCTTGAATGAAAAAAACACAAGCTTATGCCAGAAAGCACATTTTGTCTAGTATTTTCGTAAGCACAGTTTTCAACGAGTTAAATAAAGTCTTAAATGAATGCATAGAGTAGTAAAAATAGGAAGTGCATTAAACCTGCGGCAGCTCTTAAAGGGGCCGCATTCTTAAACGTGCTGCTGTGACTCCTGTCACTAATGTTAATCAAAGAACCAAACATATTTTAACTATTTTATTCTGTATGTATAATATATATGAAGTTATTTGAAACAACATCCACACTTGCACATCATTTGACCAAACACACTGACACTATTGCTTTCTGTGCGTTAAGCAGAACGATGAAGCAGACAATCCTGATATCCACACAATCCAGCCCGAGGGCAATATTGATCAGTTTTCAGCCCTTAGACCCCACAGAAAGCCAGCATGTCTGAGCATCTTTATATTGTCAGACTGGCCATTTAATTCTCTGTTTGTGTGTGGATACGTCTGTCACCTCCACTAGTTGTGTACGCCCAGAGGGTTAAATAGACGGACAGGTTCGACATGTATGTAATTTTTTAACAAACACTGCTTTAGAACATGCAGTATCTGCACATTTGCTTGGTTAATTTGGATAAAGCACCGTTCTAGGTTGATTTGAGTTGTATTAACAAAATATATATCGCCATGTTGGTGACATGTTATTAAAACACACACTCACTTTCGATGATTTCAATATTTTCCTATTCAAGTAGACTTGATGGTCATGATGGATAGATTGAAATGACTTGCTTAAAAATGTCACAGCTAAACCAATATCATCTGTTCTGTCATATTGTGCTCAAAATGTCACAAAAATTGTCAAGATGTTGCTTTTCACTGAGTCTCAGTTACAGCAAATTGACAGTGTATGGATGATATTGTGACACGGCGGATATGATTCCAGTTGGAAAAGGACTTGTTGTGTACAGCCCCTATCATATCATATACAGATGTCTTGTTTTTCCACTTTATTGACGCTTTGTGCTGTAGATGATAAACACAGGAGCGTAAAGTTTGACTTTGTAAAAACAATGTGCTTAAAATTAATATGTAAGTGTCATGGTAGGTTGATACCTTCATCTCACAAAAATCCCTGTGTGTGAGATGATTGATCGGTGGATTCTCGATCACGTATTAAAGCACTTCTGCTCTGAATGCGTGAAGTTGTTTCTTGATCGATTCGGCTGGCCTGTTTGTTTGCTCTGCTACTTCACTGCTATTTTGAATAAGGATGACCAGGGAAGGCTAGACAGCGCTGCTTTATCTCCCTAGTTTTTTCATGCCCGTATCTTTCACTAACCCCCTTTCTCCCAATCTTTCACCTTCTTCATTGCAGCTCATAAAATTCACGACATGGTTGTGTAGTAAAGTGCATATTTCTTACTCTGTGAGGTTGTTGGATGTTTATGTACACAGTTGTGAAAAACGTCTCTCGAAGAGTTTACTATTGCCTCTTGTGTCATAAGTAGACAGAACCAGCACACTGCATATTTCTTTAATACAGTATCTTTCTTTTTGTGCAATCTCTCGCCATCCTTTCTTGGTATATTGGTTCGGGCATTTTAATTGCTAGATGGCTGAGTTTCTATTCTCTGCTTCAGCTACTACGATGTCTAAATCCTCCCTGTACCCTAATGCCAGTCATACGCTGTAAAATTGAAGCTTTTCTTGCGCTGTGCACGTAAAAAACTGTTTTTTGTTTTTTATCATGTTGGTGTTCACTTTGCAGTTTCAATCGCAGATTAAGTGTGTCGAATGAAAGAGTTCTTGAAAATTGCTGTCGCACAGATTTATGCACATAGCAAAGAGAGAGTTGATGCTTCATGTCGACAAACAACATGGAGGATTTTGTTGCAGAGTAGATGTAAAAATTTGACATGCTTCAGTCTTGTGGCGTGTGTTTGGCTTTGGCTTTGTTTACTTGGCATCGTCGTTCGAACATCCACAGATTGTGAGCTCAACTCGTAGCACTTTAAAGGCGTTCATACTTTTCGGGCAAAGTACCACTGTAGTAGTTTTATATTTATATTGTTAGGGCTGTGACGATTATGAAATTTGTCTGACAATTAATTGTCTATTAAATAATTGCGATTATGGAGATTAATTGTCTGTTTTAAGGCTTTGACAATAGAATTATTAATGACAATTAATTTATTCAATGAAGAAAATATATACTATAAATGTTGTAAATAATTAATATTATTTACTGTAGAGTGACCTTAACAGAGAAGACTTGAGTCTTGAGCACTAAAACTAGATATAAGGGTCTTGCTGTGTAGATGCAGCAAGTCTGGAAAATCAACAAAAAACTATAATGCTTATACAACTCAAATGATGAAGAAATGTAATTTGAATGTAACAGTAATTGCAGATGAAGGACAGTGGATGTAAGATGCAGCAGATACTGCAGATCACCCTCGGTTTTTAAGTTTTATTGTGGTTATCTGAAATAATTGCGATGACGTCAAATAATTGTGATTCTTAATATGTTCCATTTAGTGTTAAAGGGATAGTTCACTTAAAATGGAAATTCTGTCATCATTTACTCTTACCCGTTTGTCATTCCAAACCTGTATGACATTCTTTTTTCTGCAGAACACAAAGGAAGATATTTTGAAGAACATTGGTATGCAAACAACATTGACCATTGTCTTCCATTGTATGGCCACGAAACCACTGAGACATTTCTCAAAATATCTTCTTTTGTGTTCCATAGGATATAGAGTCAAATTCAGGTTTTGAATGACATGAGGGTAAATAAATGATGGCACAGTTTTTGAGTGAACTGTCCCTTTAATAGTAGTCAAGCTGACTTGTACTTTTAAAATAATTGTGTGAACTACGTACATTTAAAGTCGTTTTTTTAGTGTGGCTCTAAAACATGTCATAAAATGTAGTCCAGAATTACCTACTATCATTTTTTGTGCGTACACCCTCACACAGACTACATGGTGGCCAACTTGTAAATTACATACCAAGCTTTTGTCTGTCAATTTGAAAAAAAAATCAATATATTAAAGTTCATCTGAATGGAGAACAGCAGCCAAATCTTCTAATGTGTTTGTTATTCTCAAACTTGTCTGTGACCCACGCCACAGCTATTTCGGTCTCAAAATTGTTCTTCTTGCAATTTAGCAGATGTTTTTCATCCAAAGCGAGACTCAATACACTAATTGCAGAGCCAATCAGTCTGCCTGCAGCAGAGAGTGAGGTTAAGTGCTATAGCCAATTGTGATTGAAAAGAAAAGTGATCTCCAAAACTCTCCAGCCCTACTTGCTTTTGAACTTGTAACTTTTATGTCAGCAGGCACATTTTTCATTACAGTGCCACCAACAAACCTTTGCAGAAATGTAATACCATGGTACAGTCACGGTATCCAATGGTAATACTATGGTATTTTTATATTATATAGAAAGGCTTATGCATGATATTCTATTGTACTTCAGAAAATGGCATGGTGTTACCATGGTACATGTCAGTCAGTGGTTGCACATGGTGCTTTTTTTACTCAATGGTATTTTCTTATAAGTAAATCTTTTGCCGGCAGCTCAATCTTTCCAGTCTCAGGTTTCCTTCCTTTTGGCATCTTAAATAATCTGCAGAAACCAGATGGTAGCAGCTGGGTGGCAGTCTCGGGGGATTGTGATATGAAGGCTTTCCTTGAGTAATGCAGGATTTGGGTGCCTTAGATTTCTCATCCATACTTTCAGTAAAGCCTAAAGTTTGTTTTTAGGAGAGGAATGGAGGCAAAAGTGTGGATAGCATCACCACAGAGGATTAATTCTTACTTTCTCGTTATGGTAATCCTACGTAAATATTACACAGGATAGTAAAACAACATATCAGCGGTCTGCCTCTTCTGCGTTTGAAAAGCAAATTCAACATTTTCTAAAGTCCATGGTTTTTCACAGATAGATATCATTTTAGCCAGATCATTTGATTAATTGTACTTTTTATGATTTACACATCTCAAAAAGACCTACTGAAGTCTTTTTGGCAGATTAGATAGAGACCTCTCAGTCTGAACGTTTCAAAGAGATCTTTAACTTCAAAGCTCGATAAGGAACTTAAGCTGGAGTTTGGACTATGAAACAGCATTTTTTATTTTTATTGAGAGAGCATTTGTCGGTTAATCCAAATAGTCCTGACCGGGTGATGTCCAATTTAGGAAAATTGACGTCTTTGCTTTTTTTTAACATATATAATTTAGGATGTATTTAAAACTTTTTTTTGTAGCTTAGTTGTACTTTCTCAAAAGCTCAGCTTTGGAAAGAATTCAAGAGGCTTGGCAAAAAATTACACATATATATATAGAGAGAGAGAGAGAAAGAGAGAGAGATCCTATTATATTTTTTATACTTCTAACCATACTTGGCTGACACAATGTCCAAAATCAAGTCAGCAAATGTTTGTTCGGCATAAAAATAGGGTTTTGTCATAAACAAAGCAAAACTGTGAACTTGACCATGCATTTTAATTATACACTGAATAAAAATAGCTAATAGTTAACCAACATAAGGGTCAATAAGTTGGTAGGTCTGGGCCAGCCAAATGTACTTGTGTCATTCCCGGTCTCCGTAATGAACGTTTCCCAGTTCGAATTTAAGCTCACCAACCCCATTCTCTGACATTTACTCTGTAAACAAGCTTAAATTCTGTTCATCCATGAGCAGACGCAGTGATAACCTGACAGGCATCTCTGTGTCTGGGGAGATCACAGCTAATGACTCACTTCCTCCACATGTGAGATGAAGGGACTTTGTCAAATGAGCCTGTTGACTGGACACAGCAGGCTGGGGTGGGCCACTGTGTGTTTGGATGCAGCGAATCATACCGAAACAATCAGACTCTTCATAGGACAGATTCAGTCGACTGACTGCCATGACTTTTTTCACTGGGGTAGTGAAGCGGATGAGGGAAGTGTCCTGTCATTTGACCTTTTGGAGCTCTGTATGAAAGCAGCCACTGTGATGACAGCTCTAGCCAAATTAAATCATAGATGTCACATGATGTGGGTATTTTAATGAGATGTTTTTGAGGAGGTGAGCAGGGGCGATGGTGGTCAAGAATAGAGCTTCGGTCTGTCTGTTGCTCTCACGCTCTTTCTCTATCTCTCCCCCTTCAAAGCATTGATCGAAAGCACCACCAAGAATAGATATGAAACAGGCCTGAATTTCTTAATAAATCTTATTTTTCTTTTTTATCATGTAGGCTGTGAAAATAGGAGCTTAGTGTGCAGGGAAAAGGCTTAGAAGGAGGTCAAAATAAATATTAGGAGTTGTTTTATTTTATATTGACTTTATATGAGATTTGCTCAAATTCAACTCTGTTAGCAAAAGTTGGAACACAAGTAAATAGAGTTTAAAAGTTATTTACTGTAAAAATAGTCCAGTGATGCTACTTTTCTAGTGCAAAATATTTGGAGATTTGTGCTTCTCTTATGATTTATAACCAATTCATGAAAAGTTTTATGTCTGCAGGCACAACAAATGATGACATCACAGCTGTTTATTGGAGCATGCTCATTGCAACAAAATCTCTACTCAATATGTACAGCTGTGAAGAAGCAACGCTGTATTTTGTTTTTTATTTGTTCTGTATTTTTCTGTGTGTGTTATGCTCAGTTGCATATTCCCTGACAATTTGGATTAGAACAGCTGGGATCTGGTTTATGAAAGAACAAGAGCCAAAGTTTTAGCATCCAAATGAGGAAATTTACACACTGCAGAGATAAGATTTGGTGCTCATAGACGCTCATGAGTTTTGGGATTGTGGCGCGAAGCATCACAGCTCAGTTTCTCTTCTATCTGCTCTGCTGTCTGCTTCGATTCAACTACAAACTCAGTGTAACTTGGCAGTCCCATGGCAGTCCCACCTGTCCAGCAGTAGATCAGCCCTTAACCTTTGACTTTTACATTTAGATGATTTGATCTTTGGGGCCACAGTAAGAGGATTAGTTGTTCAGTTTGGAGTCATGTTCTTCTGCCCTGTGCTCTATTGTGAAATGTGAGAGGAGTGGAGCAGAGTTTGCTCGATGATGGCCTAAAAAGTTCTTGATGAGCATGTTCTTGTAATTCTTCTCTCAACCATTAGCAAACCGTATTCTTCCAGCACAACTCAATCTTTTATCACTATTCATTTTAATACTGTGTTTTACATTTCGACAGATATTCAGATGAGGTTTATAAAAAGAGACTGCCCCATTCTCTTGCATATTTCAGAAAGATTCAACAGTGTAGACAGATTTTAGGAGGATTGCAGACATTGACTGACTGCTCTGCAGATAAATGCTAAACCCTGGCTGAGAGGCAGCCAGTGCAGCCAGCCTTAAAGACCACGGGGTGGAAAGAAAGACAAACACGTCTTTTTGCTTCATGTATTTTTCCTGTCCCCAAGAGGCTTTATTTTTTCTCACTTATCCTAATGCTTCTCTGTCACAATAGCAAAAATCTAAAGTCAATAGTGTTGTTACGGTACCATAAACATACAGTATCTTACGATACAAGTAGTATCACAATGCTGTGCCATGTTCATAATTGAATTCTACACAATACAATTTTCTTAATACACAGATTTAAATGAAACATTTTGTATTTACTATAGTAAATACAAATTAAAATGTATTTACTATAGTAAACTATATTATACTGTAGCCTATTAACTATAGAAATTGGATAAATTGTAGAAAATTCTGTAGTACTTTAATATCTACTAGTGTATACAAATTAAATTATTCTTGATATAAAGTGTTCACTGTATTTTCATTATTAGATCAGCAAGGCGTTTGACAGAGAAGTGCATTCAACAGGAGTCTTTTTTTTGGTATGACATCACTATTTTTTGACAGATGCCAAAAAGTAAGAAGAAAAAATATTTTTTTAGTTTCAAAAACGCCTCAAATGTCAGATTTTCTCGGTAAGGGAAAAAAAGCCACAAAGGTGCTCTGCTGTTCCAAGCCTTTTTCCACTTGATAAAGTCTTTCTGTGTGAAGAGACATTTAATGCATATTGCAATTGATTGATGTCCCGGACTATTAGCCTCTCTGCAGCACATTAGTATGTTAACCTTTCTCTGCATGGCATAATGATCCGTGCCACCTCATACAGAATGAGAAGAAACACGGGACAATTGACTGTAGATACAGAAAATTCACAGCGTCAGTCCAGGAACATAAATCTGTAGTAAAACTCCTCTGTGTGAAGCTGAGCGTGCTTTGATACACGTACACGTATAGAGCTGGGACTCACCCATGGCAAACACACAGTTCAAAGAATAAACAACTACCCTGGAGTTTATTTTCAGGTTTATTCAGTGCTGTTGGGGTTCTGGGGGGGTTATTGATTCTTCACTCATGTGCTGTGAAGGTTTAATATCCCTCTGACCATCCTCACCTCCCTATGCTGAAGAATTCTTGGAGAGATTGGGGTTTGGCTAGTAAAGTAAAGCTCCTTTCCCCTACCTTAGGCTTAAGAGAGAAACTGGTTTAAAGTTTGACGGGTAACATGCATGAGAATTCCAGGCTTCGCTGAGCACTGACCTTCATCATAGATTCATCATTTTCGTAGACTCCCAGGGTTAATTCGTGTTTTCGGTCCTCAGAAAGAGAGCGATCAAAGTCAATGATCCTGATAGGGTTGATCTTTTGAAACATGTGCCTTAATAAAGCCTGAAATGGCCATCTGTGACATATTTTGGGGTCACATTTTTTTTTTTGGGGAGATTGCGTGATGCAATCATGTTTCTTTATGGTGTCACAGGTGTTGCTTATTGAACCGAGTCGTGCGAGTACAGCCCCTCTATGTCTTCATGATATCTTTATCCCTATTTGTAGCTCACTCACAGTTTGAAGTATCATTCATATTTGTAGCACAAACAGTGCAGAATGAGTGCCAAAGTTGAATACTAAACGTCAGGGGTCAAAATCCCAAACCATACATATGGCAATGCTAATAGCGAAGGTTGCCTTAGGAATCCACATTAATGATGCAGAGGAGAGATCACAGATGTGATAACTGTAGCTAAAGTCAACTTCGCAATGGCATCTTTGTGTATTTGTGCACAAATGTGTTTGTGCATTAGGAGACACAGTACAAGATAGTGAAAATGAACAGCGATGCATCACGCATCAATTTTGGAGCCAGCGGGAGGAGAGCTCACACAAAGAGAGTAAACCTTTTTTCCACACTTTTCCACAGTTGGATAGTGTGTCAACAACAAATTATGTCAGCTGGGCGAGAAGAGAGATCATCAGTTAGACCAGCATAGCACCACATCAAACCCACATGTGATGATATCACTAATAATCATTTTCAGACTATTTCAAATCTTTCTGTATTCTTTACTATTAATGGGAAATAAAAGTTTTTTTTCATCACATTTAGGAAAAATATTTAAAAAAATACTGTTTATGTTAACTTTGATCAATTAGACAGTATTTGCTTAAGATTGTCTTAAAGAGCAAGTTTCTCTTGTGGAAATAATTTGTTCAATTAAAAATAACATATTTTGTGTGTTGTCCTTAACTATAAAAAAAAGGTTTTTAGAGTGTATCAAAATAAGGGTTTGATTCAAGAAATTCTGCATTGTTGCAAAGCAGCGTTACAGTGTTATTTCCGGGATAACTTTTTGTGTTACTTTTAACTTAACTTGTGTTGTACCTTTATTTATTTAATACGAAATAAATTTAAAATGTGGTAAAATGACACGTGTTAAAAATAATAATTAACACATCCTTCATTATTGCCATTTATATTGACATTTTTATCTCTTTTGTCTCTATTCGCTCTCATTTAATCTTTAAAGACATCACACTATTGAGTCGTCTCTCTGTGGTCAGTTCAATGTAAGGTGTACAGACCCACACTTGACTCACTGCAATGTATACACTACAAGTGCACTGCATAGTAAGAAGCGATTGAGACTGAGCTCTTAAGAACATATTAAGAAGCATTTGAGACTGAACTTTTAACTGCGTCTCTTCAACCTTGCAATGCTGTGCTGTAAAACTCCAGCGTGAAGTTTAGTCTCAAGCAGTGAACTTTTGAACTTTTCAGTTTTGCTGGTTTAAAGACAGGGAATGAATGCAATATTGATGCCGTTGCTCCTGCAGCAGATGTACTGGAGCGTCTAGCAGCATTCTAGTATTGTTTTTCAATTTGACTTATCTTGCTTGTTAGCCCCATTCTCAAAAATTAATTGAAGGGGTATGTTTGCACGCTCGGGTTCTGCAGGTCTGTGACGTGCACAAGGTCGCTGCCCACTTGCAGCGCGTCCTTGCTCTATCAAACTTACATCACCATAATGGCTTGAGTCAGTCAACTTTGACATTTTTAATCTCTTTTATCCTGCGCATATAATTAATGTAGCCGTGACCGTGTTTTGGCATTTCTAGACGATGAAGGTGGTGTGATCAATCAACCACTTGAAAGATCATACATTTTAATGAACCAATTTGTTGTGCCGTTGTGTTTTAGCACAATGGTTTATGAAATTAAAGGTGCAAACAGTTGCCCCGCAGGCCCGAGCCGACCTGCAGCTGGAATAACTTATAGCTCTGCCGAGATTGTGCTGAGTGAGCACAGAGCAACTTTACTAATGGAATCGGTTGAGTCATGAAAAGATGGTCCCGCTTTTAGGTCCGAGTTATTCATCATGTCCACCACTGATCATAGCACCATTGAAATTCAACATAGTCTGGCTTCATGCACAGCAATAATGGATAACAAACAGCTTTGAGTGCATCTGGAACTTCTGCAGCAGGAGCAATTCCTTAAAAATCCATCTGAAGTCAATGGCTTGAGAATAATCATGTACTACAATTGAAACGCTTGTTTTGTTTAAAGTATTTTGTTTATAGAGAAAAATGAAACACCAAGAATATGTAAGAAACGCGTTCACTAGTTTAACATTTAGTGCATCTAGAAAAGTTTAATATTTACAAATATCTTTTATCTATGCCCTATCACATATGTTAGTTTTTGAATTATAATTTGAATTATTAAAAATAATTACCCAAAATATTAATATATATGCAAGGGCTTGGATATGTTTTCTGTAAAGTGCCTTTTAAATGTCTAATGTCCCTTCTTTTTTTTGTGTGAAAATATAGTAAATAGTACTCCTCAACAAGAGCTGTTTTTGTCTACCACAGGATTGGTTGAGCAAATATGGGTACCTCCCACCCTCTGATCCCGTGAATGGACAGTTACAGACTAAGGAAGCACTGACCAAAGCCATTAAAGCCATGCAGAGGTTTGGAGGCCTGGAGGAAACTGGAGTTCTGGGTTAGTATATGACTTTTTTACTAGAGAAAATTTATTTCCTTGCTTTTTTGGTTGCAAGTGTTCTTTTGCAGTCTACGGGACCACAAACATTGCTCTGTATTCAGCACATGTTTCTGGATCTGTATTTATTCTTGTATTTACTTCTCCCCAGACCAAGCAACCTTGGGTTTAATGAAGACCCCGCGGTGCTCGCTGCCTGACGTGTCGGAGCCAGATATGTTAGCAGGTCGAAAAAAGCGAGGGCTGGCTCCTCAGACCAAGTGGAATAAGAGGCACCTTTCCTGGAGGTAAAAACGCCTTTTACCTTGTTTTTACCATGCTGCAAAAAATACAAGGTATAGTTTTATAAGGTATAGTTCACCCAAAAATCTAAATTCTGAACAACAGCGGTACCCATTGACTTGCATTGGTTTTGCGTCCATACAATAGAAGTAATTGGGTAGCACCATTGTTTGGTTACCAACTGTAAAACATATTTTCTTAAATATGTAAAATATCTTTTGTGTTCTGCAGAAGAAAGAAAGTCATAGGTTTAAAATGACACGAGGGTAAATAAATGATGGCAGAATTATTATCTTGTGGTGAACTATCCCTTTAAAATCTTGTTTTGTTTTTTTAATCTGCTATCCATAACTTTTACCTCTATATCGCCATCTGTGAAACATAAAATTGCAAGTTAATTGTCTAATCAACAAATTAAAGATAACACAAACTAAAAATAACAGAAAAACTGATTTATCTGTCATGTACCTACATGTCAAAATAGCCAAAATTGCACAATGCATCTTTGCCCGAGTTGAACGCAAACCCATCATTTGAAGACTGCAACTGCCTTTTACAAATGTTATCACAAAAATCTTTCCTCGACACCAGCGGTTTCTGAGACTGTCAGTCCTGAAGAGAGATTGACAGCGTGAATGTGTTTGTTCCTAAGGCGTGTTGTGTGTGTCAAGATGATGTATTGTGTAATATCAGGTCTTGTTTACAGACACTTGTCTTGAGTTTCATACTAGGATGTTGCCTGTTTCTCATTACAGAAGCCCACTGTGATCTCACATTCTCTATTGTGCCAATCATTGTGGATTACTGTCAACCTGCTGTTACTTTCTACGTGTTGGTTCTCACACCTTGATTAAAAATCACAGTTTTATGTACAGACGAAATAATTTCTTGATCCTGTGCGCGTACTCTGTGCTGAGAAATGCGTAGCTACACAATCGATATAGCATTTGATGATGATAAATTTATGACGTTCCTCAGGTGCACAGCTGAGGAACGTGTGTTTAAGAATTGATTCCATATCTGGATGTGTTTTGGCATTTATTGGAGATGTTTCTCTGAGCATCCGAGTGGTTTTATCAGCTTTTGGGTGGTGGAAATTCCCTGGCTTTTAACGTAAGCACACACCAGGCAATATCGTAAGACTCGTCTATCTTTGTGGAAGTTGCCTACCTGATGCTTGAATTGCAATCAGTGTGTGAACTGGGGTGCAACTGCTGCAGTAGAATCGAAATAACTTTGAAGAAGTGAAGCCTGTCCCTCTGATGCGGGTACACGACCATCCGCTTGTAAATATATGCTTTTCCGTTTTGTATAGCTCTGGGCATTTCATGCTTCGTGATTTTGAAAATACTACAGAGTTTTCGCCCTATTTCGCACAGCGATTGTGATTCACGGCATCAGGGAGGCAACTCTCACAACAGTTGTAAGCCTTCACAATGCTGTGTGGTAAAGTTAAAGGGAAAGTTCACACAAAAATGAAGATTGTGTCATCGTTGCCTCATGTTGTTCCAAACCCATGATTTTCTTTCTTCTGTGGTCTTAAAAGCAAATGAAAGCAATACAGTGACCACAGGCTGTCAAGCTACAAAAAGGCACAAAAGCACACAAAAGTGGTCCATATGACTGAAGTTGTTCAATAGAGTTTTGTGAAGAAAACTGTAGTTCTTAAATATCCTCAGATCATATTCCGATTGGCACGTTGTGATTGGTTGACAAGACACAAGAAACAGAATCATGTTTATTGCCAAGTACTGTGCAGTTACATCCCATTAGAAAACCTTTACAGAAATTGTAATGGTTTCCATTAGGAAGCATTAGCTTTTCCATTAAACCAATTACACAATTTTGTGTAGTTTGTTTTGGGCATTATTCCAATAGGAATGATTTGCCAGATAACATCCCACCAATAGAATCTATCACAGACCAGCAGGCACCATTATAATTTCCAATAAATTCCCATTATAACCATTAAATACAGCAAATCTTCTATTGTGTTTTGGGCAGGGTTCTGTTGTTTTTATTAGTAGGAATGTACAGGAAATGTGTCTTTGTGACAGTAAAAAATATTCTTAACTTCTCAACAAAGTGAGGGACATTAACTGTACATTAGTTTTTTAATTATATTACCAGTGATATTTACCAGATACCAGATGCTTCAGACATTTTACAAGACTTGATCTTCACAGACATGCATTTAATATACGTTTCTGATGCAGGATCCAACTTTTGATGTTCTTTTCATCATCCCACTCAGCATTTCTGTGTTTGTAATTTCAACCTGAACCCACGTTCTCAGTGTTAATGAGTTTGGCCAGACCTTAGCGAGTGACCGTCCCAGAGCCGTCTTAGTGCTTGCTGGGGTGAGATGACTTCTATAACATCAGCGTGAGAACTCTATAAGGCTTGTTCCAGTCTTGTCAGGTGCTTTGTACCCCATCCTCAGCTAGAGGCAGAGGTGTCTCAGAACTGGTGAGAGGCCAGCCGCTGTAATAAAGCACCTAATGGCTTGTTTTAGAAGCAGTGAAAAAAAGCCTCACTTGTGTCCAAGGCAATTGAAAAGGGGTGTAGTGAAACAGACAGATAAGAGGGGGTAGAGAGGAAGGGAGAAAGACAATGATGGATTCTGAGTGATTATTTCACTGCGCTGTGATACGGGTTGCTATGAGATGAGATTTTATAAGATGGGCTTGTGCAAGGGAAGAATCAATAAAACAGCATATATATACAGACAGTGTAAACTCTGGGCTTTGATCAGCTCAGACTGACAGTTTTTTGTTCTTTGTACACATCAAGATTCTTCATGGGATCAGCTAGCTTTTTTTGCAGGTAAAGGAATAGTTCACCCTAAAATGAAAATTTGTCATTATTTACTCTCTCGTATGCTTTTGTTTTTCTGTGAAATGTTTTAAAGTTAAAAAAAATCTTCACACAATTCCCATTGATGGTTCATATTAGGGATTTTCACACCACAGGAACTATTTGCCGGGAGTACCCACTTTTTGTTTTGTTTGTTGTACCAGGAAAGAATTTTAGTTTTAACAAGAGTCTAACCCAGGAAAAACACAACACAAGCGTGTTGACTGTCAAAGAAAGCATGTAACAGAACATGTTACAAGACATTAACATACAGAAAGCTAAAGTTAGCTGCATTTACCTGTTGTCTTTGTCTGCACATTGAGTTTTTTCTCTTGGTGATATGTAGCACTCCTTTTTAGTCTTTCATTGGCAAGTGTATCTGCACTACATCTCAGTTATCACAAAACCTCCACAGGCAACATAAAACAACCCAGATCCCTATGTCCTTCAGTTTTTTTTAAATGCCGGCCAGCTTATGTCACTTCAGAGGTCCTAGCCAGAGAACTTGACTGGTTCAGGAAACTTTGTTCCTTAAGTTATCTGGTGCGAAAGTGGCTATTCATATCTGTTAAACCTTAAACTTGAACTACCATAAAATATGTCTATGTTAAAAAAAAATGTAGGCTATACCATTATAAACCATCAACTTTTATACTAAAACAATGAGAATTTTTTTTCAGGTAGTTTCTTTATGTAGTGTTTAGGTCTTATTTCAGTAAGGTCTCATCTGCCAGATAACATCCCACATCCCAGCATGTTACCAGTAAAGACCCACAGAGGCCATTATAGCTTCCATTAAAACCAATACAGTTCCCATTATAACTATTAAATCCATTTTTATGTCTTTGATGTTTTTCATCATTATTTGGAACCCAGACTAAATGGATTTTCTGCCCGAAAGAAGTATAGATAAATAGAGCAAATATTTGTTACTTTTGTGGATATCATACATGTTTCAAACCACATTGAAAAGATATTGAGAATTAAAATGATGTACAGCATTTTCATTCTGGTGAACTGCATTTATTTCATGACTTTGCTGTGTGATTTACCCTTTATTTTTCGATTTTTAAGTCAGTTTTATGTGAACATCCCTGGACGCTGCATAAAGCAAATGAAAGGTCGACCAATAAGATCGCAGACCCACTGTCTGCATGTGTATTCACAGCGCGTGGCTCATCAGTCACGATCCGAGACAACCCCTCATCGTGACTTCATCACTCTACATTAGACCCTCACCAGCACACTCCAGGGCCTCCGTCTTCTCATTAACACTCTCATTAATTACCCAAATAGATTAGGAGTGATTGCTCTGAAGACAATGTGTGTTTTCCCTCAGACTTTGTGTGTCTCAAGGCCTGATCTCTCGAACTGATTAGTAGGGGAGAGAGTGAAATGGCTTCATGATAAGCATCTGCTTCCTCACCACCCTCCATTACCCCTATCACATTTCTGTCTATCAGAACCCTTGACGCTCCTAATCCGTTCCGTACCATCTCGAAATGGGAACATCTCTCACAATGCTTGAATTGGCTCCGGGCGAGACCTATAAAGGAGATGTGATTTTTGGTATCATGTGCATCTTCATGTGCACTTGAGAATCCAGCCCAACAATGGACGTGAGTGTTATAAATCATCCTGCCGTAGTTTAGCCAGATAATCCCATCTGTGTCCAAAGAGCTAAAATGGCAATAATCTGTCAGGGTTGGATTTCTTTTAATCCCTCATGGCGTGTGTCTGTCTCTTTAGACGGGGTAACTAAAAACCGTATGAATGAATAGGATGCAGTAGGGGTTTGTGATTTAGGTAAGAAATTGTATTGCATTTGAGTGTTTAACATTTCATATTGTTGCTGGTAAGATGTAAAGGATGGAAGAACAAAAAGTCACATTAAAGAGAAAAACTTCAAACTTGCAATCGATGCCTTTTTTCTCCAAATTAAGTCTTAAGCGTTTTTTCTTTAAGGGTGTTCTCACTTGTTCACACACTTGTAAGATTAGGTTTTGTTTTGGTAGGTTGTCAGCTTAGTTTTCCTGCAGTCTTATTTTTGGCACCCAGTTAAGTTTAATAATTATTTAGTATTATATTAAAATTATATTAAATGACAGGCAGAATCCGAAGCATGCATCACATTCAGATTGCATAATTATTCAGTTAAATCACAGTCTTTTTTAATAATTATAATAATAATAATAATAATAATGTTTAAATCTCTGTTCCTGGTTGTGAAGATTGATGTAATGTGTGATTAACATACGATAAATGGCGAATCTGTGCCACTGAACTGTAGGGGTCAGGCACACAGTGAGAATTAGGACAGAAATGCCATTTTCCCTTTTCTCATCCGTTTAATCAGTCTTGTATCACATGGAGACAAAGGCGGAGATTGTCATTGAAAATTAAAGCTCAACATTGGAGCATTTATGCACTGCTGGGGTGGCCAATCTTTTCAGTCTTTCTGGTTAGCCGACACAACTAGTATCAAGAGCCAGATGAGATGGAGAAAAAAGCAGCCTTGATTATTCGCCAATTTAAAGTCAACGTCATTGAAACCCTGCCGAGGGAACATTATAGGGAGAATGGATATAAAATTACACTTGAAATTCATACCCCCTTCCCCACCTACCTGAATTGTCCATATGACCTCACGTGTGGTCTTTGTACTTTGGGCCAGTAAAGTACTGTGAACTTATTGCACGCAAGCTTGTTGTGACAAGAAGTTTTAATGAGATAGAATGCGATGTGTAAGAAAATCAAAGAACGGCGTTAACGGGCAAATCAGAAAAAATTGCAGGGACGCCGTATCTTTACTCTCTATTCTTACAGTAGGTGATTCATGAATCCTATTAAAAGCCAAGTGTAGGGGCATTAATGATAAAGTAATGATTTATTGATAACAATTGTATAGCTTATTTTTTGTCTGTAGGTCATTTGATTAAAAGGGTAAAAATTGTAGCTCTATGGTACATTCCTTTACTTTCTTAGTTTTAGCATCCTGAAATGTTCAACACAGAAGTGTGCTCATTTCACACAGCCGCCATGTTGAAATTCAGTGGAAAGAAACTCTGAAGGTAAACAACAATGCCTTGGACTTTGAATGATAACAGAATTTTTTTTAGGAGAGTTATCCCTATATACCACTAGACACATCATCACCACATATCATTTCACCTTAAATTCCTCAAGATTTGTATTTGTCTAAATACAGGCTAAATTAATGTTTTACAAAAATGACATTCACTTTGTGTTTCAAGGTTTGTGTTGCATTGCTTAGTTGATAGTCTGAAATACTTGACAATCTCATCACATATCTAAAGTAAGTCAAGCAGCAATAGGTTTTGATGTATTAATGTACAATCCATGTAGCGCATTGCATAAAGAAGGTTAGTACACAAAGAGGTCACTTAACTCATTTTAAATCCATCTGTGGCCAGCACTGACCCTGACAAGCTGCTGTTGTGCATGTTCTGCATTTCCATTCACACCATCACACTAAAAACTCATCATATTACCAGCCTTTATCCTCAAACAACCTGACTGATTTTACATGCTGACCTTGAGCAGCCACTAGCAATACACCAAAAGCTGCCATGCTTCTAGCGCCCAAGTGCCCTAATAACTCCGCTGGGAAAGTCAATGTTCTGGGAAAGTAATGGAACGGCTAGAACTGACGTTGGGTGCAGGACGTATAAGTGTATGCAGTGCAGAGGGCACACTTCTTACTGGGCACTTACAGAGCAGGCACTCCGAAATTAATTTCTCATCGATTTGTCTCTGTACTTGGAAAGAGGGCTCCAATTGCTCTTGGAGGAAGCGATAACTGTGATTGTGTAGCGGACACACTTGTCTTCTAGCCACCTTGACTGGAACACAAAATGAGAATGTGTTAATCATGTGTTTTACCAACAGACATCACTGTTGGTGTTACTTAAAATTAGGAGGAGATGACAGAGGGCTTTCAGAGCGTTTTTAAAATAAGCCAGACCGTCTGATGCGTGTCTCGTTCTATTTAAGTGTGTCTAAGAATTGTACATGTGTCTTTGGTAATGTAAGGATTATTGTCTATTTTAACTGTGAGATTGTGTGTTTGTGTATAAATATGCATACATGTGTGTTTGTCTATACAGTATATGTATCACCTATCACTAAACTACAGTCTATAGCAATGCATTTTGCGATTGAGTTTTTCATTTTATCGTTTATTCTATTATTTTTATAGGTTACTTTTTTATTTGATCTTTTTTATATTTTATATTTTATTTTGAACACAGTACTATTAAAGCAATATACCGTTCCACACAGATCTTAATTTAAACATCTTTGTTTTTGTGCTCACAGGGTGAGGACGTTTCCCAAGGAGTCAGTGCTTCTAGGACGTGACACTGTTCGGGCGCTTATGTATTATGCCCTGAAGGTTTGGAGTGACATCGCCCCACTCAACTTTCATGAGGTGGCAGGCAATGAGGCCGACATCCAGATTGACTTCACCAAAGCGGACCATAATGACGGCTACCCTTTTGATGGACCCGGTGGCACGGTAGCCCACGCCTTTTTTCCTGGAGAGCGATTTACAGCCGGTGACACACACTTTGATGATGATGAGGCCTGGACATTTAGGTCACCAGGTGAGGTTGTGAATGGGTTTGTTTGTTACCTTGTCTGCTTTTGTTAGATCAGAAGAGTGCCATTGTCGTTGTATTGTTTATCAGCAGTACAGTAGTAGTTTGTGTGTAGTTCAAGTTTTACATTTACTTAAAATAAATATTTCTTTAGGATTTATGTAAAGGAGGTAACGTATTTACAAGATGGAAATAGCTAATTTTAAGGTAATAAACACATTTACACCTGTATATATATTGCACTTTTAATATTAATAATATTGATTAATATGTTAACTCGGTGGTTCTCAAACCTTTCATATCAAGTACCATCTTTGATTAGAATTAGACACTCCAAGTTCCACCTACTTTGCCATAGAAAATCAGATGATCTGCTCATAAATAATGTACATACATTCTTTTTACATTCTGTACAAAGACTACGATACATTTGAATCAACAGTGTTTTTATTTTTGTAATTATCTTGTGTTCTGGTAGCTAATTTGGTAAAGCATTGTGTTTGCAGTGTAAAGGTCACGGGTTTGAATCTCAGAGAATATGCATACTGATCAAATGCTGCTGTCCTTCTACAAACTCGTATCTCCATATTTTATTATTTTTATTTTTTTGCCATAAATCATTATTATTAGTCTTTATGTTTGTCACTGGGTCAACACAGTGTTTTTCCATTTCCTGAAAAGCAGTGAATTTGGACATCCAAGGTTTCGGAAGGACAGCAATGATATGCTTTTAGCATCTTCAATGCAACCCAAAGAAGCTTCCTTAGAGGCAGTGGTAGCCACGGGTAAAGCATTGTGTTTGCAGTGTAAAGGTCACGGGTTTGAATCTCAGAGAATATGCATACTGATCAAATGCTGCTGTCCTTCTACAAACTCGTATCTCCATATTTTATTATTTTTATTTTTTTGCCATAAATCATTATTATTAGTCTTTATGTTTGTCACTGGGTCAACACAGTGTTTTTCCATTTCCTGAAAAGCAGTGAATTTGGACATCCAAGGTTTCGGAAGGACAGCAATGATATGCTTTTAGCATCTTCAATGCAACCCAAAGAAGCTTCCTTAGAGGCAGTGGTAGCCACGGGTCCAATAATTAGAATGGGGACCAGGTGGGGTCCCCAATCCACAAACTTGCCCAGCCAATGAACCCCTGCTGGGATTGGTTCAAACCACCCATTGCCTCCCTTCTGTCTCTAGTGGTTGTGAACCATATGCTCGGCACTGCTCCGGACAGCAGTGAAGTCTGCCCCAATTAGACCCCCCCAACAGACGAGCATCTGTTTGCATAGGCCTTTGGCAGGTGCTCTTGTAATATGAGGGTTTGATAAAGAGGAAGTCCCCCCTCAAAAGTCCTGAGCCTTTAACCACCCACTTACACTGTTTCGACAAACACAGCTGAGCATCTCCCTCCTCCTTCGCCTTATTTCTTTGTGTGTGTTTTTCTGACCCTTTATCATTTCACAGCCATTTCAATGTTTTCACTTCATTAACTATCCATCTAATGACCACACCACCTGCACCTGGTCCTCCATATGGTTGTCAAGTACCCCCTCTCATCATCACCAGAGATTATTCATTATGGACCATTGTAACCAGCCCAAGAACTCTACATCCTCCCATGATTCACCTGTTATTTTTGGCTTTTCGTCTATCCTCTGAGGGTATCGTCAGATTACTAGAAGTATTCTGAGAAAGATGAACTTATGATGTAACTACTATATTACCTGCCCACACACAAAAATGTTGCATTGTGCGTTTTGTTTACAAATTGTATTTTAATTTATTTTTTAATTATGTATTTAAAATTCTGGCTCTTTATGCTATCACAAGCTGATTTTATTTGATCGTCAGACAATTCAAGTTATTTTTGGAATAATAATAAAAAAATACATGAATAGTGAAAAAAAACATGTCATATGGAATGAGAGAGATGATGTCAGATTTTTCTAAGGCTGTCAATTTCATTAATCGATAAAAAAAATTATGGTTGTGTTTGTATAATATATGTGTGTGTTGTGTATATTCAAATGTATATATAAATGCAAACACATACATGTATATATACCAAATATCCATATACAATATACTGTACATGTATTTATATATATTTATATTAATAATTATAAATTCATATTTAAAAATAATTTAAGTTCTGTATAAATATAAATATGTATATTACACATATTTCTTAAATACTGTATATACATTTGTTTATTTGCTGTGTATTTAAATATACATACAAATATACACAACACACACACACACACACACACACACACACATATTATGTAAACACAAGAATGTATTTTGGAAGAGATTAACTGCGAATCAATTCACATATGAACTCACATTTGTAAAAAAAAAAAAAAGGCCTATGCGTTTTCACCCCTGCACACTGTAACAATCCCATAATGCATTGCTTTACAGCGATGCGATAACACCAAAAATGTTGTAAGGTCAGAGAATGCAGACCTGAGGCTCAGCAATTTCCTAATGCCTTAATCTTCTTCTTTAAGATTGCCCTTATCATGCAAACAAGAAAGTGAGTAATCACATTTTCCCTTCCTACAGTCTGAAAAACTGTTACATTATTGTTCTTTTCTTTGATGCGATAGCATGAAACAGGAAAGAGGAAGTTCTTTTATGTGTACAGCGTAATCAATTCTTAATTGAGACTTGACAAAATCCGAAATGCTTCATTTGAGATTGCGGGTATCCTCGTACTTGTTGCGTGGCAGCAGAGGCGGCTGGCATTCCCATGGGTCAGATGAGTGGAATTGGAGGAGCTACTTTGTTATCATGACAGCAGGCAGATTGCTTTTATTAATTATGTCTCCGCTGGCTGCTCGCTAATGCAGACAGATGATTGTGGCCAAAACAAAAGCCTCATTAAACTTTCGATAAACTTTTTGCGGCCCATGGCGAGCCTCGTGCTTAATGCGTGTGTATTTGTTTGCGTGCGTGACAAAATGAGGCAGAAAGTGGAAAGGCCCATTATTGCCCACTTCGTTGAGCTGCCTGTCATTAGCAAGGCCTGTCGTTGACTTTTCCTACTTAACATCTTTCTAACGCTTTTAAACTTCATAAAGAAGGTTATTTTAGGAAATCATCAGCCTTCTATCTATGCCTCGCTGGCGTTAATACTATTCTGATCAGATAAGCCAAAACGCACACATCCGCTTACCGAACTGGAGGTTCTGCGAAGCCGTAACCTCAGCTTGAGCAATCATTAGAAATCCAGCACCAAGCTGGTAACACACCAATGTAAATTCCCATCTTAAAAATATTGTTTACACTCATTTACTTCCCCAGCATCTCTGACAGACACCCTCAGCTCGATGCCTGAGGCCGCTCGATGCACCAGATGTTTTCCAGTGTAATCAGATTGCTTTGGATCCATCTGTCATCCGCCGCGTCTCCTCCTTTGCACTTCGAGCGGCACAAAGTTCATCTGGATGAATCCTGGTCTGTGCTAAACAAATCAGCCTCGAGCGATGAGATACGGACATTTCAAACCAAACAGCAGAGGCGTGGACTTCAGATATAAGACTATCAGGGTTTAGTCCAATGTAAATTCATGCTTCTTTTGATGTTTACGCAGTTTTCTTAAAAACATTTTACATTTACAACTAAAATGAGACAAGCAACTAGCAATCAATACTGTAATATTTGATTTCTTATTCGGTGCTAGAAATGGTTGAGATTCACTGGGGGGACTCTAGTTGTGGACATTTTTTTATATTTTTAAACCATTGATGCGGATAAAGCCATGTATGAAATGTGCATAGCGTTTGGTGGCCATTTCCTGAATAAAAGATGGAAATCCTCTATATTTTTGTTTTTCAAATAATGACAAATTTTATGTTTCTAACAGAAATGAGTCAAAAAATGTACTGATATCATCTTTAAAGTCCTAGTGAAATGTAAAATTCATATTTTGTCATGAAATATTGCAGAGTTTATTGTAAATAGCTTACCAATGTGGGTCATTCTCTTAAAATTCATGTGCCCTCATAATCTTCAGCTAAAAATGAGAAAATGCACTTTTGCCCTCTAGCACATCTCAAATGATGTAAGACGGCTTGGGCGGAGCATCCGTTAACTCCTCCCCTTCAACTGTCAGTCTGCTCCCAGTTCCATTTCAAAATACAACAGCTGTTTTTATACATCCAATCAAAACAACAAGCCACGCCCACTATTTTCTCCTCCAAAATTCCGTTTCATTTGGAAATGCTTCAGAACACAGAAGCAAAAATGATCGTTTTGTTTTGTTTCTCTACGCTACTCACGCACGTTTTCCTCAAAGTATGTTCACCATAGGATTACCATCGCTGTTCTCCTAAAAGCTCATGTTATTTTCCTCACCGAACGAAAATCCATCATCTCCCACCTCTATTGTCTTCCAAAATCTTGGAAGTGCATTATGCTAATGCAAAAGCAGATACCTGCATGAAGGTGCCTAGGCCCCGGTGGTGATACCCGGCTCATCCAGAGCTCTAATCTTAATCAGAAAGTCACAGGTTTAATCCGCTCGCTCAAGAAGCTTGTCTAGCTGTGTTACGCTTTTACAAACAGGAACTGTCACGGTTCTCGACGTTCCCACAGCTTGTAGATCTCAAGGCTGTTCCCAGCCTTTCTCTGTCTCTTTCAGTTTATCTATCTGAATATCTGTCTTTTCTTCTATTTGTCGTTTTCTCCGTTCCAACGATTCCAATGACACTTTCATGGCTCTGACTGCTTTTATGTTGCCATCACTTGGGGCCATTTAACAGGAAAGTGTAAATGTTTCTATGGCCGGCTGCGTCGCTCAGATTTGTCTGTGTACTAAAGCAAGCGCAGGGATAATGAAAAAGGTGAGCGACATTTAATGACACGCACCTCCCCATCGATCACCGGCTCATTGTGTTGAAAATGACAGTGTCTCTGGACATCCTGAACTATTATGAATTTAATTATCGTGTTTTTGAGGATGTAATTGCTGTGGATGTTTAATGATGGGTCTTGGTGAAACAGGGCATTCAGGGTGTAGTCGTATAGGGAAAAAAACACAAAGATCTCTTTGCTGTCGTTATTTAAATAAAAGAGCAGTGTGAGAAATGGAGTAATTAATCTTAAGTGTCACTTTATGTGGTCTTACATGTCATAGTGATGACCAAGATATAAATATTACTCATCAGATTCGTTTTGCTGTCCACAATAAAGTTTTTGCTCATATTTACACTTATGTTTACATTTTTTACACGTTACACTTACATTTATAGCAGTATGTGTGTTTCCTCGGATTCAAACTCATGACTTTTGCACAGCTAATGTATGCATGAGTTATTGTATGTCAACCATTTGTGTTTCCTGTTATTTAGCTTTCCCAAAGTTTTAGGAGACATCCCTGCCTGAAAATCTGGTGTTTTGGAACATGGCATCTGGAGTCTAGATGCTCCAAGCTGGACATGTGCTGGTCCGAGCTAGTTAGCCAGTTACCATCTTCCAAAAACCAAAATGACCAGTTTTACACTGATATGACCAGCTGGTTTGTTAACTAATGATCAGTTTGGTCCAGCTAATAACCAGCTACCATGTTCTACAACAGAGCTTTTCCGCATAGACTCGGTTTCCAGCAGGGCCATCTGTTATGAATATGTAGAATTGTGTTAAATAAAACATAACTGAACATTAATTCCATTACATCTTTGCCGCTGTGATATATAATATTCTATATAATACAATTTAAAACAACTCCACATTTCTTCTAGGCTGTTATTATGAAGAACAGACTTTTTACTCTCTAATGTTTCTTCTTGATTTCATCCTCTCCCATCAGATTCACACGGGATGGATCTGTTCGCTGTAGCCGTGCACGAGTTCGGTCACGCCATAGGGCTCGCTCACACCTCTGCCATTGAATCCATCATGCGACCGTACTACCAGGGGCCGGTGGGCGACCCGCTGAAGTACAACCTCCAATATGAGGACAAGGTTCGGGTTTGGCAGCTTTACGGTAAGGACAGGTCAAGTCTTCTCTGTGTACTCCTGCTTTATCTTCATCAGTTAGGTGTAAACAGACAGCGCGGCCGACTGCGGGAGCAAAGATCCTCAATCAAACGCGGACTATCCGCTATCACTCTTTGACTCTCTGATATCTCTGAATTGTTTCTGGGGAAGCAGAAAGTGACAAGCAGACAAATCGAAGACAGATGGCAAATTGTGTGTAAACACAGAGTTTGGTACAATTATCCGGTATGAAGTGGACTTCATAGGGTTTTTGGACACTTTTAAGTGAGTTTACAAACCGTGGGGAATGTGTATGTTGTGTTTAGAATGAGTGCATACATCAGTACATCACTTAAAGGCATAGTTTACCCTAAAATAAATATTCTGTCATCATTTACGCACCCTCTTGTTATTTCAAACCTGTATGACTTTCTTGCTTCTGCAAAACACAAAAGAAGATAGTTTGAAGAATGTTCGAACTGAACGACATTTACTTTTATTGTATGGACACAAAACCAATGCAAGTCCATGGGTAGCACCATTGTTCGGGTAGCGACATTTTTCAAAATATCTTCTTTTGTGTTCTGCTGGGAAAAGTCAAAGAGGTATTCATTTTAGGTGTGTAGCAGGTTTAAAGACTTTTAAATGATGAACTGTTTTCATATTTATCATTTTTATATTCATCATTAATGAATGATAGACTTACAGCATTAAATGGGTAGTTCATTTAAAAAATGTTGTCATCATTTATTCACCCTCAATTAAAACCTGCATATGATTCTTTCTTCTGTGGAACACTAAAGAAGATGATTTGAGAAAGGTGTTGTGTCAATACAATGGAAGTCAATGGCATCCAATGTTGTTTGGTTACGAACATTCTTCAAACTATCTTCCTTAGTGTTCTGCAGAGAAAGAAAGTCTGACAGGTTTGAAATGACAATGATTTTCATTTTTGTCTGAACTATCCCTTTTAAAGTAGAATGACTTACATTATATTACGTTCTTGTCAAGTGAAGTGGTTAAAAATGCAGTTACCGTTCTCTGCTTTTTCATTCGTCCTCTTACCCCGCCCACTCACACGCTTGTCTTCATCTAAAGTGCCCCCCGTAATTCACAATGATTGGCACCACATGCCCCCTCTGCGAGCTGCCCTTTTCTGGGATCCCACCAGGCGATAAAACAAGCCACAAGCGAGGGAAGCGGCGAGCAGAAGTGATTTGGCTTGTATTAGGGCACTACTGATTTAATTACACGGCTGTGTTGAGCCAGACGAGGAGAACGGGATTAATTGGTCGTCACCGTGGTTCGGGCCCTGCTGATGAACATGCAGAATGCCACACTCCACTGTGTAAACACTCATGTGGGATGCGAGGAGATAGAGAGCACAATTGGATGTGGATGGAGGGACAGAGATGGGCTCGGAGACAAGACCAGAAGCCCTGGATCTCTGTTTTAGCTGAACGTAGCAGGTGTGGGCAAGCCACGCATTTTAATACTGTTTAATAAATCCTTGTATAATGTAATCTGAGGGCAAATGTTAAATGTTAGGAGTTAAATACCAAAGCTTTGTATCATATTAATTAAAAGTTACAGATCCTCGGAATTTGTTTTACAAGGCTGACTGGGAAAGAACTTGTGCATTTTGTTTGTTGGATTAGTTTAATGTTTTAATGGCATTGTCATTTTTTCATTTACAAAGGAAAACTCATTTCTGATACTCAGAAGGTATTTAATGCATTGGGTTCATCAAGAAGTCAAGAAATGTAAATGTAAAAAGTAACCTGTGTGCGTGTTGCCCAATATAAAATGTTTATTCGTGCAAGCACATTTTTTGCGCACATTTGACTTTCGTGTTTTGTCAGGTGTTCGGGACTCTGTATCACACACCGCTCAACCAGACGACCCCTCCCAAACGGCCGAACCTCCCGTCCTGCTTGACCTCCCCGAAAACAGATCCACGATCCCGTGAGTACAAATCCACCCGCAAACAAAACATATCTTCAACATTCTAAATCCCAGCGGTCAGGAGCGGCGAGTATGTCTGAACTTCAACATTGCTACCCAGCCATCGTGAGGCAAATATCAAAATGACACAAATTACAGAGTCAATTTCCGACTTTAAGCAAGCAAGCGTAAGTAAGTTCAGCGCGCACCTCTCCGTTTGCCTCCTCCCGGCGGACATGTACGACAGGTAGATTTAGTTTGACAAAGGTCAGTAATATATTCCTCTCCGAGCTCTCAGCTAATAAGCTGTGAATGAAGATCTTTGTTAATAAAGTGTCAGTGAGTTCCCGCTCACAAAAGAAGCTCTGTCGCTGTAATTGCTCCATCATTAGCAAACCAGCCACGTCAGAGTGCTAAGTCAGTCATTAGCCGTGAGGCTAACACGTTCAGACACTTCTATTTATAGGTGATAACATCTCCCTTGATTTGTCTGGTCTTTAAAGCAAAGCACATGGTCAGGCTGTTCTGTCTCGACTGCTTATATAAAGCAGGCAAACGCTATTGTGTACAGCTATTGATAAAGTATACAATGACATCAGGAAATGCTTGATTTTGATTGGTTGACAGATGTTTCAGTGTGTTGATTAGTTCTCCGGAACTGTAAAAGACTTTAAGCATACTATAAGGATACTATAAAGATAAAAAATCATTGTAAATTTAAGAGAATAATGGAAGCCACACAACAATAAAGCTAATGGAGGAACAATATAGATGAGATTACTTTACGATTTATTTTTCCAGCAGGTGAACGTTTAAATATTGAGGGCCAATCAAAATCCATTTAAATTTAAATTTCTAAGAAAGATAAATACGCATTTAAAATGTAAAGCTGCAGTATGCAAGTTTTGAATAAACATAACATTATCATTTATGGGTGTGAATGCTAGAATATATATCGTAGTAGTTGATGTGAACAGTTATTGTTTTTGATATTCATTTGAATAGCTGTACAGCGAGTAAGATGAATTTGGGATGTTTCTATGAACTATACTTAATTCATAGCTTAAGAAAATTGTTTTATACACGTAAGAAACCTGAAATATTTCTGAGAGCCATGAAATAATTAAACTTTTAGCATGTGTCCGCATTACAACATCAAGGCGAATCACTCGTACAGCAACACAAAACTCAACATTTCTAGTAGTGCTGTACTTCCACACTCTTTACAAAGCCAACTTCAAGTTTTTTCAATGCTTCTTTTTTTTTGTTTGTTCTCTCAGACCTGCCCGCGACGCCCCTGACCGATGCACCAGTCACTTTGATGCTGTTGCCCAGATTCGAGGGGAGGCTTTCTTTTTCAAAGGTATAAACACCTGGAAGTCCTGACTCAGTAATTGACAATTCATGATGTACACATCCTTTTGTTTTTATATAGACTTCAAAAGAGTTTTGTGTTGGTGTGGAACCGATCTGAAACGTGGGTGAGGCACATTATAAACCTTATTAAAAGTGACCTATTTTTTGTCAGATATGGTGACCCATACCCGAAATGTGACCTCTACATTTAACCCAACCAGTGAATAGTGAACACACACACTTCAAGTCGTGAACACACATACACCGGGGCAGTGGGCAGCTAACACTGCAGCGCCCGGGGAGCAAACGGGGGTAAGGTGCCTTGCTCAAGGGCACGTCAGTTGTTACCTGCCGGTACTGAGAATCGAACCGACAACCTTCTGGTTACGAGTCCGACTCTCTAACCATTAGGCCACAACTTTTAACTTGCCTCATGAATATTAATGAGGTGATGTAGCATACACCCAACAGTCTTATATCCTGTTGTCGCCTTATATCCAGGTATAGCTATGTTGGAGCAGTTTCACACTGAAACTCATATCTCAAAACACAGAAAAGTGTATTTGATATATTTGCTTGGCTGCTTCTGCCAGCTATGCTCCTCCTACCCATTTCTCCAGGCATTCACACATTTCTGACTTCTTAATCATTGTCTTTTATACATCTTGTAGGAACACAGAGTCACACTATATCTTACTCTATTACTCTTTTAAATACTCTAAAACCTCTCATCAGGGAAGTATTTTTGGCGTCTGACACGCGAGAAGCACCTGGTGTCACTACGGCCAGCTCAGATTCATCGGTTTTGGAGGGGTTTGCCCGCCAACCTGGACAGTGTGGATGCTGTTTACGAGAGACCGGGAGACCATAAAATAGTCTTTTTTAAAGGTACGTGCTCGGATTGAATCATTTATCAGTTCGGCTTTCTAGGGCAGGCATTAGATTAGATTGCTTAGATTTTGTGAGTAGGGGGTGGCAAGTGAGTATAGTGAGTTGTTTAGATCGCAACACACGAAAACAACTTCAGTTCACCCGCAGCGCCTTGGCATCACAGTTGTGACATTTGCAGAGAAAATCCCTGCAGTTGCCTTAAACCTAAGTCAGGGTTGTCCCCTTTGCTTTTTTGGAAATGTTACTGTTAATAGACACATCATTCAAAGGCAAAAAAATATATGTTAAATATTCCATTTGTGACAGATGATGGTTTGGTTATTGCATTACATCATTTCAAATGCTCCCTGGATCGTAAACACTCTCCTAAGCAAATTCTCTAAATGATTGCAATGTAAAGCTCTCGAGATATGTAAATGTCATTTTTAATAAGAGCAGGCAATAAAGCACATGCCGTCCTTCAAAGGTTATAATACGAGAGGGGTTTAAGCCCTATAAAGAGCGTGCGTTGTATATAGAGCATTCAAATGTATTTCACAGCAGGTCTGTTTTCCAATAAGCAGCTGTTGAGGAAAGCCTTTAAGATTTCACCACCTTACAACAAGCTGTTGAAAATCTTCTCTCGCACCTCTCCAGGAGGGAAATATTGGGTGTTCAAGGACAATAATGTCGAGGAGGGCTATCCACGGCCTGTCAGTGACTTTGGCCTGCCCATGGAAGGGGTGGATGCAGTGTTTGTCTGGCTGCACAACGAGAAGACGTACTTCTTCAAGGACAGCCGGTACTGGCGATACGATGACCATCTGCGACGGATGGACCTAGGGTACCCAAAAGACACAGCGCTTTGGAAGGGAATACCACCCCAATTGGATGATGCCATGCGATGGTCTGATAGTAAGTGTTCTCAATTTTGTCTCAATCTCTGTTCTTTTCTCTTGTTCGCTCCAGATGAATGCATGTCGCTGTAGGCACACATGCATGGATGTGCACACATTGCTCTCGTGTTAACATCACAACATGTGTGGAGAATATTTTTTAAAAATCTTAATATTTCTTGAATTGAAGCTAGACGAATGAGCAATGATTCATCTGGAGTCAATCGACATGTCCATTGATTTTCATCACACAAGGGTTAGTTCTACTCCTCTAATTTGATTGGTCAAACAGCAGCAATCCAACAGCATATAGTAAAACAGCACTTTTACTTGTGCAATAATGTGTAGGTATAGACCTGAAGCTGGGAGACATTTGTCCAGAAATGTGCAGGTTGTCCTGAGAAGGGCAGAAAAAAGACACTAATGCATCTAGAAAAATTACAAATAATAAACACCTACTGTATCATCCTGACACATGTAGCCAGAGTGTCATTTATGTTTTATTCTTGTGTTAATTATTTTTTTTAGTTAATGAAAATGAAACATCCCTAAATAGCGTCTATCAAAATTTGATACAGTTAATATGTAAATATCAGAGTTAAAGGCCGTTTCTCAATTCCAATAACGCAAAGATATCAAGAACACATCCGTCGGCGTTCTCTGTTCTTGTGTTCTTGAGTATTGGAACCGGACTTTGACGGTTAATGATGACGTAGAGCAAGAACACAAGGACTCAAGATAACTGCAGAATGCATATTGAGAAACAACCATAGTTTGTTTTCAGTTTTATTGTTGTTTGTTAATATTTTGAATAAGCTTTTATTATATTCATTTTAGTTTCATTTTTAACAATTTTGTTATGCAGTTTTGTCATTTTATGATGTATTAGTTGTTTTTATTTTAGTTATAGTTTAATTTTTATTTATTTTCACTTAACTGTTTTAGTGACTCAAACTAAACAAAAATTGTGGTCTCAGCATTAAACTGAAATAAGATTTATTTAGGAAAATATTTTATTAGATTTAAATTAACAGAAATATTTTAATAGTTGTAGTTTTAGTAAAATATAACCCTCCTGGAAAAAATAGAAACCCAATAGAAACCATCACAGAAATTCTAATGGCTTTCATTAAAAAAAACATTATGAACCATTAGCTTTCTCCATTAAAACCACTACAAAATGCCTTTTTGTTTTGGACAGGGTTCCCTTAAAGTTGTCCCTTAAAAATGGGATTTTGTAATGGTTTTAATGGAAAAAGCTAATGGTTCATAATGTTATTTTAATGGAAACTTTTAGAATATCTGTGATGGTTTCGATGTTTTTTTCAGCAGGACTTTTGCTAATGAATGTTCTGCATAAAACGTTTTTTAGTTTTATAGCCATGATACTGTGAGAGGTCACTACGTCAGATGTTTTTGTCGGGTTGCTTAATGTTCAGTCTATTACATTGTATTATACCATTACAGTATATTATAGTGTTTTCCTCAGCAAGAACGAAAATTAGAGGGAACATTGATGGTATCTTTTCCACAGAATTGAATATTTCCCCCAATAACAAAATCACTCGTCACATCCAGTTTATTCATACCTACAAGTCAGGATTTAAAACCGCACAACAATATTCTCAAATCCAACACGTGAACCAAATGCTCGGGGATGCTCGTGATTCAATGACTCCATCCACCTTGCAAGAAACTGCGAGTATATTTAGATGGAGAGGATGTTAGCCGATGCAGGTGTTTTGATTATGTGGTTGCCATGGAAGCGGTTGTGAGGTCTATGTGAGCAGAATGGAGAGAGGGGCATAATGTCCTGTCATTCCTAATGCACGCCATTGTGTCTCACACACAGCGTGCGTCTTATAAGTGAGAAGCGGGCGTTTGAAATGCCACGGCTGATCAAATCAAACCTGTTTCACATGACATCAAAGCGGCACGGCGTAGCAAACGCACGTTTCTTTTGATGTTTATTATCTTTTACGTTTAGACATATACACACTGTATGGAGAGGCAGGGTGGTCTACTAGTAGTTGGTGAAAGGGGATGAATTAAAAGAGGCAGGATGTGCAATAGTGTTCATTTCTTGTTTTTAATTGCTTTGACGTGAAGTTCGGCTACACATATTTTTCTGTTGTGTATAACCTGCTGATTCATTTTCTGGGTGAGCTGTCCCTTTAAGACCAATGAACTAGTTTTTCAGCCCACTGACCTGTCAGTTTTGGAAACGTAAGTCTGCACGTCCCCAATACACAACGCTGTCAGGCTCTTCATGACACACACAGATCTTCTTCCCTGCAGTGAAGGTCCTGTAGACAGCATGAGGGGTGAGAACACGTGCTCTTCAGGTGTCGTCCTCTGAGGCTTTGCCAATCCCGCTGGTACCCCTCGCAGCGGTTTGAACTGAGAGCGAGAGCATGGCCAAAACTCTAAAGTGACAGTTCCTGGTCTCCACAGGGGGGTAAAACTATTAGCCTGGAGAGGAACGACAACTGGATCCTGTTCAATGAGACCGAAGCACAGAGGGCCAATTTCACCCACGGAGAGAGAGAGACAGAGATCGTAAAGCTTTTACACGAGGCGATTGTGAGCGATAGAGAATACAATAGTTTTTCATCAAGTGTCAAAACATGGTGGCCACCATTCTAGACCCTATCCTTAAATCCTGTTTTAAGTATGTTTATATCTTTAAAAAACTAGATAAAATATCGATTTAAAATATTTTGTTTTGCCATATTAATATTTGTTTATAAAAAAACACAATTTCTCAAAAAACATATTTCTCCAGACCAGCCAGCACATCTTACGACTCTTTTAGACGTGAAGCCCCTCTTTGGCTCAAATCTCACAATCACCTTGTTGGTCTCAGACCTGCAAATGGAATTGCAGACAAAAGTTGCATTGGAATTATAAATGAAATCAGTGCTGTAGAATTCATCCTGCATCAACTTATATTTTATTTCCCTCTCTTTCCAATCTTTCTGTCCAGGTGCGTCATATTTCTTCAAGGGTAAGGAGTATTGGCGAGTGGCGGGCAGCGATATGGAGGTCGAAGCGGGTTATCCGCGTCCCATCGGCAAAGACTGGCTGTTGTGTTCGGAAATGCAGTCGGACTCTCCGGAGACACAGAACAACTCAAACACGAGGCTCCACGATCAGCATCACGCGGACCATGCGGAAAATGGCTACGAGGTGTGTTCGTGCACTTCGGACTCTGCTTCGCCACTGGGGACGCGACTCGCCCTCTCGCCCGCCTGGGTGTTAGCGCCGCTCTGGACGCTGGTGCTCTCTCTCTCTGTTCCTCTCTGATAAGGGCAGAGCCACAGGCCGGTACTCAAAAACACTGTAGGACTGAAGTAGACGGCAGCCTGTGGTTGAAGAGAGCAACGAGAGGATCGGATAGCCTTTAGTCAGCCGGAGCGATGGAATGGCCTCAGCACTTCGTTCAACGAAATGATCGGCTTGCATAATTTTTTTGGGGTGGGAATTCTATATAATTTGCGACATTCGGATTAAGTGTTTTTTGTTTAAAATAAAAATCTTTTTTGGATATTGCTAGGTAACACCAGCATTTTGAGGCATTTCAAGGCCCAGAGATACTCGATGATAATGAAACTTGGAAATTTTAAGTGATATTGCTGATGCAGAAATGAATGGGGCTTCCTATTGGCTGATGTTTAAAGAATCTTAACCTTTCCTCACTCCAAGTGCTTTAAAAATCCCATCATTTTTTCTTTATTGGCACTTTTGGGCTGTTTCTTACTACAAGCATAATCCTTTACGCATTCTACAGGTTCTTTATTATAACCCTCTCCTGCTCTCTGATCTGTTCCTGGTGTCTAAGCATTTATACTCACTCATTTTCAACATTGACTGTATTTTTGTAATAAGCATCACAGATATCATTGCGCTAAGCAATGAGAGTTACTTGTAGTTACAACTGACTTCAGTTTTATATAAACCACTGTTATTTAGTTCATCAAGGGCATGCATTACGCTGGATTCACAATGTCTGGATCACGGCTAAAAATATTTTACAGCTTTGTTTATAAATCGTATTTTTTCTGTATTTTATCTTCTGGCACCATTTTTCCGATTCACGTTTCCGATCAGAGAGCGGAAGACAAGAAATGCAGACTGGGAGGATATTTGACTCATTTCCTGGGCTGCTGAAAATGCACTCGAATCATATATGGGACAAATTGCTTATATACTATATATAAAAACATATACATATATATATTTAAGGTAAAAACTTCTATTTCAGTTGCAAAAAAACAATGTAAATTCTGATCTGTCTTTTATATGGTGAAATATTTTTGTAGAAAAATAAAGAGGAGTGGGCAAGCTTGCACGAGGAGTACAGTCATTTCATGTCACACCGAGACAAAATACGAGCTCTGCAGAGCTTTTTTCCACGGATGTGACAGCAGTTGTCACACACCAGCAGGAATCGTATTCACACCTCTGTTTTTTTTTTTGCACAGCATTGCCAAAACAACATCACGTCACCACCAATCAGAATTGTCATACCACCCCAGAATGTTATTTGCATGTTTGCTTGTGTAGAGGCGCACTACATGCGTTCAGCTGTTACTTTGCTTGTCTTGTCACTCAATAACGAAAGGTTGAGCCCAAACTGAATATACATTGCACAATGGGTATGGAAACTATCTGTCGCCTTGGTAACGTGCCCACTCACCTCCATGTATGGGAAAAATGCAGACATGAGCGAGCTGTAGACATTGTTTGTTTGTGTGTGTGTGGGTGCATCGGCACAAAATGTTTTAAAAAGTGTTTAAGGCAAAAGCAGTGAGTGAATGATGCGTCTGTCTTGCAGTGGTGATAACTGAAAAGCTGAGAAGCAAAAATGTTCATCGGAGATTCAAGAGCTCCTAATTACCCTGCATGGCTGCATGGAGACCGATGGAGCTCATAGGTAAACAGATGAGAGGTCGTGTTTCAGTGACTGAAACAAAATTTATTGACACAGGGGACTTTTCTTAGGTTTTGTTTTTATTTCTGTACACTGTTCGCGTTGAAGGCAAAACACGGTCAAGCAGATTATACACTCATGATTGAACAGACTTAAGTGGTCTTGTCAAAAATTATATAATAATTATATAAATAATAAAATCATAGTAAAGCATTACTAGATACTGCTGTATAGTTTATTTAACATAACTACAGTAAATATTATATACTACATTTTATTGCATTTGCTACAGTTAATATAGAATACTGTATATTATAGGGGTGTCGCAATATAGGCTACCGGTATTGACAATAACCATAAATATTAAAACCTATAATTATGATATTGTGTTAATACTACACATTAGATAAAATTTTGCCTTGGACGCCACAATGGTTACAACTATAGTGTGATTCATTAAGTAAACACAAAATAATCAAAAATTAAGAATAATTTTGAATGATAGAATCATTTTTATTTATTATTATTTCAGTAGATGTGATAATATCGTTAATAGTGACATTTTTGATGATCGTATAGTGAAAATCTGACCACCTTTTTTCAATTTATTATATATAATACTACAGAATAGTATAGTACCCTATACAGTGTACCCAACGGTTGGGTTTGTCTATTTTTGACCTAACGCTGAGTTGAAATAACCCAACCTTTTCTGAGTGTACTATAATATACTATAGTATACTCTGATTTATTGCGTTGTACTTTAGTAAATATCATAGTATTGGGCTACTAGTTTACTTTTCATGTTTTTAGCAATGGGAAGACTTTATCATCCTTTTCAATTTCTATACAACTTTTCAATTTTGCATTGTTTTTTGCATTTTTGCAAAATACATTTTAGAACAAACAAATAAAAAAATGATATGAAACAAGCAGATTATGAATACAAATTTTTTCAAGATGCATAAACATAATCTTGATATTCATATTTGCAAGCATGTGTGTCCAAATATATGGTGACATTGTGAATGCCAAAAATGGGCATATCCGCCAGTTTTACAAAGAAAACCAAATCTCTGCTGAATCTGCACCGTTCTGCTTTATTTTCTAGTTGGTTTAGCAGTTGCAGGGTTTCCTTATGTTTGTAACACATTACATTACAATTGAGCAATACAATACAGCCCTCGCTGACACTTCAGGGCTTTGGACCAAGCCACAGCAAGAAGCCCACCAGATGGTTCAAGCAGATCCAATCCCTCCCGGGCCGTCGTGATTCACTCAGCCTACATAAGCCAAGCACCCAGGGCATGTGTTGATATTGATAGTGGTGATAGACAGTTTAAGGACGTGCTCTTCAAAACCCACCTGCACTTCTCAATGTCCAACTGACAGGCACTGATAACCTTTTGCCTCTAACACATGATGAACTCGGTGAGTGATGCGCTTCTGCGCTTTCACTTGATAAGCTGACAGCTGATTCATGTGAACACCAGGGATTTGCTGCCCAGACCACTTTTTAAGTTAGCACACCTTTTCCCAACTGTAAAGCATCAGTGCGTTGATCTCCATTATAAATACCCAACATTGTTTTCCTGTATGGCAGTTCCTTATACAGCATCATTATTTTCAAGCTTAATCTCATATCAGGCTCAAATGTTTTCTTTAGAACAATGGTGGCTGATCATTAAAGACTTTTCTAGTGTCTGCATAAATTTTGAGGAACCCTTAAGGTTTTGAAAAGGATGATATCAGGAGCTTATGAGAAAAATGTAAGCAGCATAAGAGCCAGCATAAAAGTGCAATTTGTTATTGAGTTCACTACCAGCACCTGTTTCTTGCCTTACATGTGACAAGCCAAAAATATTAGATACAAAAAAGTTGTTCGAATTTGTTAACTTTAAAAAATGGGTCAAAGCTGGATCTTCAAATGCCCTGTCCCCAGAACAAGTTCATCTGCCAAGCTGCACTCCTCATGCTTTAAAGGGACAAAAATACTGTCATCTTTATATATGCTATTTAAATCCTGAACACAAAGAAGATATTTTGAGAATTGTCTCTGTGGTTTTGTCTATGGCCATCAAGGTTTGGAATGACATGGGGTAAGTAAATGTTAAAAGAATGTTCATTTTTGGATGAACTAAGCCTTTAAGAGGCCGTTTTTGTAACTCTTTTATAAGCCTGTAGTGTCCTCTTGTGGTAGCTTAAAAACACATTTCAAATTGATGTTCCCAACCGTGACTTGTTCCATGTTCATCTCTGTCACCAGATCCGAAGTAAAGTCCTCAGTGTTTTATCTGTTGTCCAACTTTTAAGGTATTTTATTGTATTCTGTGCATTCTAGGACTTGCTAATTTAAGGGGTTGGGAAAAAACTACTTAATAAGGTTAAAAAAGTAAGAATTTATCTATGGTTCTATGATATTTACAAGCGCTTTTAAAAATGTCTAAACAAGCAAGCAAGCAAGCGTATCTCCAAAATATAGTAATACCATTGTATAATACACTATTTTCTTGATATGAACACTTTTAAGTAAATTCAAAATATTATTTTCCAGCCATTGACATGCAGTCATATCTTAAGATAACACAGTGTTTTAAGATATTGCATGTCAGCTAAGAAAGTTAAGTCTTCAAAAAGTTTAATATGACTGATATAATAATTAGGCTATCTTGCACCTGACAAATATAAAGGACATGGATAATGTGGGATATTATACACTGTCAGAAAAAAGGGTACGGTTAGCCTATAATTTAATTTAGTAATTTTGAACCCAGAAAACACAAATTATAATATTATAGACATTTTAGCAACTATTAATTAGTTTGTAGCACTTATTAGATAATGTATTAAACTTAAGGTTGCATTTTGTTCAAATTAACCCTAATGTTGTATAGGTTACGCTATTTTATCCAACAAAAATCAGGTGCATCTTGTGCAGTACCGCCGCAGATCCCCTAGGGGTCGGACAGCACATAATTAATGACTCGCATCTAAATATTTAGAAAACTTTAGTTGCACTTTGACAAAGACGTTCTAAATTAAAAAAATTTAACATTTTTGTTCATTAAAAAATGTTTATATTTGTAATAATTTCCTTTGGTAGCTTGTTATTCGATTAAAAAATATATTTTAGTGATTTTTACACTTGTGCATTGATGCACAACAGCTTTACATAGCTCTATAAACAGCTCTAAAATGACATAAGAAAAAACGTGTAGAAAAAATAAATTATAGCAAACATAAAAATGATTAAATACGAGTACTTGGTGGTACACTAGAAAAGCATACATAAAATACTCTACAAAAAAAAACGAAAATCGTTTTGCGGGCTTATTTTTTGTGTCTGTGTCATTGATAGTGACGTGTCGTGACAGTTCCCCTGACGTCAACACTGAGCTTTGATGAAACGATCACGCGCATGCTCAGTGCTGCAGACCTCGACTAAATTGAGGTCTTTGTTGAGACCAAAAGACAAATCTTGCTCAAGCTTTTCAACTATATCAGGACTATTTACTAAAAAGAATATAGTTCTGGATACAATCCCGATCCTGCAAGATTGCTGAAATACGATGCGAGGATACGCGCACAGCTGACAACATCGGATGTACACAAACAAAACCAGCGTTCTCGTTTTAAGGTGGTATTTTTTTAAGCCTACGTTGATTTTACGAAAACAATCGCGACAAGCGGTCAGTAGACATGGGAAGTCACAATAATTAAAAGGAGTACGTCTCCCTTTCGCCTTCGGGATACCATGAAAGAGAAGAGGAATATTTGTATGGAAAGGCTGCCCATGGCATGCACAAGTGGGGTTCAACTTTCCAGCTGCCTCGTCCAAACAGAGGAAAAGGGGAAAGCAGAGAGAGGATATTTGTGGGCCAGCTTTATAACCCCATATTTCAGATAAATAGTCAACAAGCAACATTTGGGATCGTGGTGAGAGATGGAGACTGTCGGGAAATTCGAGTTCAGCAGAAAGGATCTAATAGGACATGGTGCTTTCGCAGTGGTGTTTAAAGGCAGACATCGAGAGGTGAGAAAAACCATTTATAGTTATATTTTCATATGTAGTGGTTTTCATATTTCGTGTATTAGTACAACAACTTTTGTATGTACGCACTCGTTAGCTGCAGATCTGATATGCCCCCTTAAGTATACTGTAGGCCTTGAGCACAACAGATGGAAGGAAGAATAAAAGATTAAATGTGCAATAATGTGTTAATATTACACGATCTGTTGTCCTTACTGTGTTACATATACACTCCCCGTCGAATGTTTCTTTATGTTAACACGAATGCAGAGTGAAATTTCCGGTTTTATTGCTCTGGGGGTTTAGATCGTTATTGACAATAATTCAAACAAAGAGTGAAACAAAGAACTCATAATGGATATGTACCACACACACAATAATGCTCAAACGTTGCATTTTCTGCGCAGAAGCACGATTGGGAAGTTGCAGTCAAATGCATCAACAAGAAGAATCTGGCCAAATCCCAGACCCTTTTGGGGAAGGAGATCAAGATATTGAAGGTGATTTTTGTTTGTTAAAACGTGACGGCAATTACAAAATATACAATCTGAACATTTACATGCAAAAACTCTTATTCGTTATTTCTAGGAGCTGAAACATGAGAACATCGTTGCGTTGCATGACTTCCAGGTAGGTTGAGCATCAAATATTGCAGGTGTTTGTATGCACACTAAGCAGCGTCCTAGTTTTTATGCAACAGCGGTTTATTTAACCATAACTAGCACAGTTGGTTTGAGTTACAAACACTTGACAGTCGTTTTCTATTTAAGTCATCAAAAGCAGACTTTAATGTATTTCACTATTTCAGTCTGTATGGCGTGTGTGTGTGTGTGTGTGTGTGTGTGTGTGTTGCATTAATCGGATTGGTTCAGAGCAGTCACGTGTTCTTGTGTTGACATGACATGTGCGTTTGCTTTTATTGGTTAACCTATGGGAAAGCTGACTTGCGATGCATTGTGGGTATTGAAGTTCTTTTTTCACATTTATTACATATTTAGACTTATAGATTTATGAAGTATGTTTAAAACATGTCATTTTGTGAGAGCAACGTTTAGAACATGAAAAAAAATATATATATATCACAGAATCACTTTTTAAATGGCAAAAAATGAGACATTAACGTTTTGTTTTGCTTGCTTTCTGGTTTCGTTGAGTTCATTTGCTCTCAGTGAAGCGTATCTTGTAGCAGTGAAACCTGTGTGTCAAGACTGCTGAAATGGTTTCACTAAAGTCTTGTTCTTTTAACATTTGGGACTGTTTGTACTCATTCAGCCCGAGGGTCATTGTGAGGTTAATGTGTCGTTTAAATTACAAAAGACGTTCTCCACACCTCTTAAATGTGTTTCCTTTGATGCTTTATGTTTACTGCTAACTAACTAACTAACAGTTAGATAGTACCAGTGTTTCCCTTCTGGAAAGGAAGTGATGAACCAGTGTTTTGTGCAGGCTGTTGCCTTGGCTGATAATTATGTCTGCTTATCAGATTAAGTGGCCATGACATTTTGTGTCAACTCAAAATTTGTCTAAAATCAATTTAGAAAATTATTTAAATATTTTATAATATAGGGTTAGGGTATGTTATGTTTTTATATATATATATATATATATATATATATATATATATATATATAGTGTGCTTTTATTTTGTTTTAACAATGTTGTGCATTTTAATGTATACTGTATTACAGCTATATTTGCAGTGTTTGCCATCATTATGCTCCCTTTAGCATATTTAAAAACCTGATTTGTTAATCGAGGTTCACTATAAAGACTGCACTCGCACTCAAGTGTTTGTTTCATGAAGCACATCTCAAGTATCTCGGCACATTTCGGCCACATGCTTCTCTGGTCTGACCTGTTCGCTTCTCACGTCTCTTGGATAGTCACACCACGTATTACTGTGGTGTTGAATGTCTGTGAATTGAATGCCATTGAAGTTCAAAAAGTTCTTGTTGTGCATTTGAACTGCTTGGCTCGTGAATGTTGGAAGGAGAGTTAATCTGGATGTCTTATCCTTCCAAAGACACAGATGAACATTAATACAGTATCCTGGAGTAAAATACCACAGTACTTTGAGATAACATTCCCCCTTCCCACTGAATAGTCAAAATAAGGTATAAAGGTGTAAAAAATGACATCTCGGCTCAACCTTGCCACCAGACGGCCACAAGCTGATGTGGTAGTTTTCCTTCTTTCAACGTTTCACGCACAACTCCATAGTGCAGAATATAAAGCTCGAGTTTCATTTGGACTGCAGTGCATTAAACAATTGAGAGCTCCTGCTGTGTTTAATTTCAGCTTTTGCAGATTTCACACCCTGCTGTGTTAAGCAGAAATGTATCATGAACAGTCTGAGTAATGACTGCGCCTGATTCTCTAAACCCTGCTCTGCTTGATCTGGGTCTCTCGAGTGCAGCGTGTGGCCCAGTTCCTCCCGCCTGATCAAAAAGTACAAAATAGATGGGTTGCAACTTGCGTGAGCTTGCATCCACTATAGCAGAAAGCAAAACCTCAGAAATGCAGAGTCAGCAACGCACGGCAGTCACGGATCGGCGAATTAGGCTCAGCTGAATGGTTGCAGGGTGAGACCAGAAGGGGGGGGAGGTCAGCTGTTGCTTAGTGATAAGGTCGTTCAACATGGGCTCTGTTTTTTCTGGAGGCCACGGGCTCGGAAAATAACAGGATTGTGGTGTTGTAAAAGGTGCGCTGATAGCAAACAAAACATGAACATCTCGATCTAGATGTCCCATTGCTTTAATAGTAATTGTGTTGATAGTTAAGCAAGCGGTGCTTTTATGTTTCTACAGTGGTCTTTATGTCTGTATATGGTAATCAAAGAAAGGTTTGTCTGTACAAAGGATCAACAGCATTATCTAAAGGAAATAATGTGTGAATAGAAAAAACTGCCACCATTGCACACACGTTGAATTGTGAAAACACATTGTGAAGCCTTAGACCCTTGCCATCCCCCTTGATTTTTATTAGTCCATTATGGCCCTGTGCAGGGAGACACGCTCATGCCATATGTGACCAAATATAAAGCAGCCTTAGTCAACATGGATTAGTGTCAGTCTGCTGCATTTATGATACATATAAATAAACTGTTCAAACTGATTTCAGTGTTCATTGTAGTATGTTTTCACTGAAGTCCTGCTGTCAGCATATGGTTCATGTTATGCACAAATGTTACATACTACAGGACTATAACATTTAGTATATTAGAGGACAAAAAAAGGGATCCAAAAGACCACAAGTAATGCTTTTTTTCATTTAAAAAAAACAAATATTTTCAGCAAGACAATGGATTTGGCTTTAGTGACTGCATGTATGGTCCATGATGTTATCCCAGTGTGATTTGAAAATGATCCAGAGACCACCTTGTATGGTTCAATAAAAGCAGGAAAATATGACAGCTGGTCTCAGTTTTTATTATTAATGACCAAGAAATAGTTAGAATCTTAAATATTTTTTTAGTATTTGCATATCCTAAAACTGTTTAATTCTATACATTACATTTGTATGCTGCAGAAAATCTTTTTTTTGTATTTATGTGTTATTTAAACATCCTTAAAATGTTATATATTTACTTTAGAAGCAAAATTAAGATTTATTTTCCCCCAGAGAAATCTACTAGAATTTTGTGTAATTTTTGCTTAAACAAGAAGTTTGAAATATTGTTTGTCTTGCAACATTGGCAAACCTTTTCTCCTGTATTTATAGATAAACTTAACAAAATATTGTTAAATTGGTCTGAATTCAAGACATACAGTATATCTTGCGATATACCTTGTATCTTGTTTTAAGGTTGCTTGATAAGTATGTTGGAAACCAAGATCCAAAAAGTCATAATTAGATTTTTCGAATTTCCAAATTTTCTGATATAACTGTACATACTGGTTTTGCACACTGGTTTTAATCTCATTATTCATGTCTCCTAGGAAACAGCAAGTTCTGTGTACCTGGTAATGGAGGTAAGGTGGCATGTTTTCCTTGTCTGACCTGTATCTGAAAATGCCTGCAATTAACTGTGCACTGGGGCCAGTGGAGGACAGCTGTAGTCTTAAAAACACACATTTATAGAGTATTATAGAGTATATAACACTGTGAGGATTTCCCAGCCAGCATGCCGGTTCTCAGAAAGCTCTTTTGAGTCCACAGAGGCCCCTGGGAAGCTTATCGGCGGTGCACAAAGGGAAATAACGGCCCTATCTTCTCTCATTGATTTGGTTTAATATGCACCTGAATCCTCTCTCTACATGCGTTCAGCTGAGCCCTATTCAGATGCAGTTTTCTTCCTCACAGCCCTTTCGAAACTGAAAAGAATGTTGTTTACGGCACTGTTAAGATTAACGTTTTGTCTTTCTTGTTTAGTACTGCAATGGGGGAGATTTGGCCGACTACTTGCACTGTAAGTGGGCCATATCATACATCAAGCAATCTGTGATGACCTGATTTTATTATTTTTCACAGCATGATAGCCTCATTAACTTGTGTGTTCATTCTTGTTAATGAATAATAAAATAAGCTTTGTTAGGCAAAGCAAATTCAAGCAAAGACATGCTGTGGCAAATTTTTTGTTTGAGATTAAGTTTGAATGATTAAGGAAATCATATCAGTTTATTTCAAAGCATGCAAATTCACAGATAGGAAGTTTGGCCAGAAGGGAAACGGATCTGAGGAAGTGCAGTGTAACTATTGAGACCTCAGGGTGTGATCGCATATTCTGAGAAACTCTAAACAATTCTAGAAACAAACATATTTGTTGTCAATTTAGTTTGCCTTGTATCAGTTTATGAGGACAGACAGAGAATAATAAACAATTAGAAATATGTGTATCCTTGTAGCATATTGCATTGTTTGTTGTGAGCATTGCATTGTGAAAGCATTGCGCATTTGCATAAAATGTCCATGTCAAATTTGTAACGTAACCTGTTATTAATATATAACGTACTTATGACTTCTATTTAATTTCAGCAAAGGGTACTTTAAGTGAAGACACCATCCGAGTGTTCCTGCAGCAGATCGCAGGGGCCATGAGAATCCTTCAGGCCAAAGGCATCATCCACAGAGACCTGAAACCCCAAAATATCTTGTTGTCCCATCCTGCAGGCCGAAAGTCTCACTCCAACAACACCTGCATCAAGATAGGTGTGTGTGTCAGCGTCTATACATCTGGTGTATTGTTTTTACATTACATACTTTTGAAGTGATAAAATCTAGAGACTACAAGTGTGCGTGTGTGTGTTGGAGGTTTGGCTTTTCTTTGTTTGGTCTTTACTGGTGCGTTCAAAGGCATGTTTCGCTTTCATTTGTATTAGTACTTTACTTTTCGATTTCTTTCAAATGCATTACACTTAGATGTGCCACCCAAAGCATTTTTCACAGGCAAAAACGAAAAAATATTTGCCAAAGTTTGCCAAGTCTAGACAAAAATCAATAAAAATATTGTTTTCCAACTGTGACCTGTCTGTACAATTCAAATACTGTGTGATTTCTTTTCAATTACGGCATGCAACGGCAAGTGGAAACTCTCCGTGGGCTCGTTTTATTAGATAGTAAAAGACATCTGCAAAGATTTGCTATTTTCCCTCTCCTGAGACTGCTCAGGATTTTATTACATTGGCATTATTAACTCTTAAATAGATTTTAAATCTATGTAACAGGCCATTGATTTAAGTTGTTTACCCAGAATGCACTGCTTCTCCACCACACTTTTTAAAACGGTACTTGTCTTTTCAGCTGACTTCGGCTTCGCCAGGTACCTCCAGAACAACATGATGGCCGCCACACTCTGCGGCTCCCCCATGTACATGGTACATATAGTTCATTTTCAGCATCAGACTCAGATTTTCTTGCACAGACATCTGTGTTATAGAGATTACAGCTATTATGTTTGGTTGTAATGACTATGATCGCATGCTGTGCTGTATTCACCAGGCTCCAGAGGTTATTATGTCACAGAACTATGACGCCAAGGCTGACCTGTGGAGTATAGGAACCATTGTGTTTCAGTGCCTGACGGGGAAAGCGCCGTTTCAGGTTTGCACCATGAGCACACACGCTTTAAATGAATGTGCATTGACATTGAAGATATGTATAATGACTTCAAAATGATACTTGAGCCAAATGTAAAATGTATGAATGTCTTTGCATTACATGACAAAATACCAAATCTTAAATCAGTCCCTGTTTGGCTACAGAGGGTGCACATGCTTATAACACATGCATTTTACATGGCTTTAAGTTAAAATGTCTGTTTTTGTCTGTCCATCAGGCCAGCAGTCCGCAGGATCTCCGTTTGTTTTATGAGAAAAATAAAACTCTTAGCCCAAAGTAAGTGTGATTGCACGAATCTCATTGATTTGACAAAAATGTGCAGGGGATTTGTATAATGTAACATTATAATAGTTCCTATTATTTAGGGTGGGACTTGTCAAACTGCTCTACAGAGTGCGTTTCGTAAATATGTTATGTCTTATGAAATGTGCCGACATCTTAGTCCTGTGTCAGCAACCGTAGTGCTTCGAAGGGGAGGAGGGAGGTGTGGACTGAGCCATTGGTTGCAATTCGCAACCTCACCGCTAGATGCCGCTTAATTTCACAAACTGTACCTTGAAGATTCTGAACTCTGTATTAAGCTCCTTCTCTCTTTGTCTGCTCTCTCTCTCTTTGTTTCTCTCTCTAAAGCATTCCCAGAGAAACTTCCAGTCATCTCAGGCACCTGCTGCTCGGGCTCCTGCAGAGAAACCATAAGGATCGTATGGACTTTGGTCAGTGTCTGAGTATTTAAGTCCACCAGTTGTGTGTGGATTTGTATTCATTTCTCTATTTGCCTTCTCATTCCTAACTCAATTTTCCTGTGCTGACTGTGAAATCTTTCCGATTTTACAGATGAATTTTTCAAACACCCTTTCTTGGAAGCGAGTTCCTCTATGAAGAAGTGTGAGTTTCTACCCTGTCGATACCATTCGTATTATCTCACCTATCTCTGTTGTTTTTTAATAGTAGTTTACGTAACATTTAAATGACATAAGCTTATCATATGTGTGTGTCTGTGTTTGTCTTGGTGTCCTCCAGCTGCTCCGGTGACCCTGACTTGCTTTCCTAGCTCGGCTTCTGCAAGCTCATGCAGTAGTTCATCTACATCACACCTGGCCTCTCCTCCTGTAAGTGTATGTGTGCGATTATTTAATAAACTCCTTTGTAACAGCTTACACGTCAGTGATAGTCTTGCTGTAGGTCAGTGGTTTATCACAGACGTTAGGATAAGCACCAGACCTCTCATGGAACAAAGAAAGACATTCTTAGCATTTTATGGTGGCTTATAACATTAATCTGTGAGGAGCCATGTGTGAGTCAGCTCTGTTTTGTGACATTTTATGGGTCTCCTGGTATCGCCATTCTGCGTGTAGGTCAGTGCTTGAAAAACAAGGACATTTAACTGTTATTACTCTAGCTCAGCTTGTAAAGCAATACCATGGTTATCAATGTTTTGATTCCAAAATGACACTTAAACTGATCAAACTTATCCCTTATATTGCAAAAAGTCTGCCGTTCTTAACATTTAATTTCATGTTCTATTCCAAATTTTCCAGCAATCCCTTGCAGAGATCCAGCAGATCCGTGCGAAAGCACTGGCCTCCCCTACCCAGGATTCTCCAGGCTACCTGCTGAAGGACTCGGGGGGCGGCGGAGGGGGAAGCAGTAGCAAGAATTCATCCTGTGACACGGATGACTTTGTGATGGTTCCAGCTCATTTCCCCAGTAAGTTTTATATCCTTGGCCTCCGTCTGCGACTGCCCTGTTAAAGTGGCTATTTGTCATTCAGCACGTCTGTCCTTTCTCTCTTTGTTTCTGTCTCTTTCTATTTTTGTAGGTGACCTTACCTGTGAAATGCCAACAGGAAAGGTTCTTCAGGACGATCTGATGTATAGTGGGTAAGAAATCTTTATAGATTCTCAGGAGATTCTCTTTCCTTTCGACTATAAAAGTCATACAAAGCTGTCTCTTTCAGTCAATTTGCAAGAAAGCAAGAAAGTCCACAGTGCATCAGAGCCGTGGTGTAGTGGTTAGCAAACATATGGACACATTGAGCTAACAGATTTTGTTTATGAGTGTTAATGACAACACCTGATCAACGTTGATTCTACAAAATGACTTTCTCATCTGCTCTGTGTTAGGAGTTCTCTTCTGGCATCTGGAGGTCAGTGCAGTCAAGGCAAGACCCCGCCACGCTCCCCCTCCAACAGCAGCTCCGCAGGACCCAGCGGGTAAGAACACATGTTGACTGACATGATAGAGGGCTTGCTGTGTTCGTTACAAGCACGTCTGTTGCGGGCAGAAGCTTGGATATTCTGCATTTAGCAGCCAAGACAGAAAATGACTTCCTCCTGCCTGCCAATGTCTGCTCGCTGAATTTGTTTCTGGATCATTGGAGATGGATTAGTGCCTTATGCTTTCATAACCACAGGGGAAATGAGCCCTGGATCGGCAGTAGCATTGAGCCTTTAATGGACACAGATCGTCCTGTTCATATTTATTAATGAATGCGGCCTGTGAAACCAACAATTATGCGCAAAAAACGCTTGTAGTGCTTTCCCAGCCTCTGCCTCGAATTGTCATACTGTTTTGCTTCCAAAAGATTAATCTCTAAAAATGTCCTGTGAGATTTTAAATGTTTGTAATTTGATTAAATGGATAGTTCACCCAAAAATGTTAATTCCTTCATAATTTACTCACTCATGAGTTTCTTTTTTCTGCAAAACACAAAAGAATTTTGATGAAAGTTCTCATTCACTTCTATTGTATGGACACAAAACCAGTGCAAGTAAATGGGTGTAATATAACAATATTCTTTAAAAACTTTTTCTGTGTCCTGCGGGAGGGAGGAAGTCATACAGTCATTGAAATAACAAAAGGGAGCGTAATTAATGACAGAATTTTCATTTTTGGATGAACTACCACTTTAAAGAAATAATGTCTGCTTTTCGCTTTTTTTGTCCTCTCTATTATTACACTCTTTCATGGATTTTTTCTTTCTCTCCGACTGAATCTCAGCAGGCCGAGTGAGTTTTCTGGGAGTAACTATGGCAACTCTGGCCAGTCTGCACCCATCCCTGTACCCACACAGATTCACAATTACCAGCGCATGGAGCAGAATCTTCAGTTCCCGTGTCAAGAGGAATCTCCACGGTTAGTGTTTCTAAATACAAACATACTGTGGATCAACATTTTTGTGTATGAGGATATCAACCCTCAGAGGATATTGAATTGGCATTAATCACTGAACAGAGAAATTTCTTCAGTACACCACAGTTTTAGAAATGTAAAAATGTCTTTTCCCACATTTGACTAACATTGCCCCTTTATTTCTGGCAGGTCTGGCCCAGTGCAAAGGTATGGTAGTGGGAGTTTTCTGACCGGTGGAAGGTCAGGCCCTTCACCTCCTCAGTTCGGAGGGCCCGTTTCTGTTCTCACCTCCCGCAGACTGTCTACAGGGGGCGCAAAACCCTTCCAGCTCTCCCCACAGGGTGAGTTTCCAGGTGTATTTTGCCTGAACCATGATCATGTGACTGTAGTTTAAGCTAATTTTCTGTTTTTTTCCTCTCCTTCTGTCTTTCTTGTCCTCCTCTTTTGTCTCAAAAGTGGGCACTATTCCTGAGTTGCCAGGCCAAGTTTGCCCGATGGGAGAAATGGGTCACAGGGGTTCTAGGGGTGGAGGTAAAAGTGCTCTTTCTCTTTTGTTGTTTAGTTGTGTTGTTTATACTTTATTATAAATACGTATTGAGTAACTTATGAATCAGCTTGGCCAAACAGATTAGTACTGGAGTGGTTTTATGGATGACTCACCTTGCACCCTTTTTATCTGTACCCATAAGAAACCAAACCTTGGACACAGCAGGGCCTGGGCACACGGCTCAACAGCGCCCCCTGTTTGCTGGAGGCAGCCGGTGGGTGCAGACAGAAGATCAGGAAGCAGCATTCAGACCCAGTGGTGGTCCCTCAGGGAAATGTGATGCCCTTTCGAACCCTGCACTCCTCTCCCAGGCTCAGTGAGCTTATGCAACGCAGCCCACTGCCGACCATCCTAGGATCTCCTTCCAGAGTAAGCTGACAATCTAACTGGTTATGTGTCCATAAATTATCAGATTGCATCTCGGATAAATGCAAATAAAACTGATACTGAAAAATAATCTATTTTAGGCCATGCCCCCATTCGAGTTTCCAAAGCCCCCGAGTTCCCCAAACATGGTTGCGTTTCTGACCCAGCAGGCCCTGAGAACAGCTCAGGGAGAGCCCGGTATGCCACCTTCCTACCAACCTGAGGAGAGAAAAGCCTTTGGGAGGTAAGAGAAGAAGTACCTTCAAGACAACATCCTAACTGAAATAGAGATTCTTAAATTGCAAAAGCATATCTGTTTATGGTTACTTTTAATACACATTCAGGTTTTTCTTCATACCTTTCACTTTTCTCTTTCTCTCACTCACCCTTTTATTGGGGTAGGTCTCAGAGTGCTGGTCGTCTGTCTGATGTGCTTTTAATGGCAGCCTTTGGGGGGCAGAGAGGAGAAAAAGGAAGCACAGAGAACCTCAATTCAGACAGAGCCATAGACATCACGGGTGAGCTTAATAACACGTGTTTAATTTGCTGCATCTCAAACCATTTGGTGAGCTGCCTACCTAACCTAAAACATGGTTTTAATATGTGAAAAAATAAAGTGGTCAGCCGCCTTGAGCGATCTGTGATAAGAATGAGGCTAAACATCAGTGACTGACACTAAATGTGAGCTTACAAAATTATGAAATTCTACTACAGAATTCTCACCTTTTTATGAGTTTTTTAGGGCTGTGCATTTAAGGTTTTTTCTTTTTTAAAGAATCTTAACAGTATTAAAATAAAAAAGTTAAATAATTATAATACTAATAAATTGGTGATAGTGTGCCCAAAAAAGAAAATTCAGCTTATTTACATTACTTACCCTCATGTCGTTTTAAACCTGAATTACTACTTCTTTGGGGCAAAGGAAGATATTTCTTAAGAATGTTGGTAACCAAACAGTTTTGTTTTTTAATTATATACAAATAATAATGGGTTTATGCCGAACGTCACACACAGAAACCGGAAAAGAAGTCTCATAGAATCTGGTTTAAGTCTTTTGTATGCGCTTCATTACATTAAGGGCCATTTTACTCAAAATCCCTTTAAATGAGCAACATAAGATGATCAAAATCAATGTCCATCACATAAACAGATTGATATATAAAAGTTTTTAATTTAATTTTATTTACTTTTATTTTATTTTTGGTTATTAAAATAGTATAAAACGGCAAAAAAATGGAAACGGCTTGCTTGGTTAGCTGTTTGCCTTAATAATCCACAAATATCGCTGATAGTTAATACTATTAATACACTTTTTCCAACAAGCGAAGACCTGTTTACCGGTTTATTCATGACATATCCTTTTCAGCTTCTACAAAAAACAAAATTATGGCCGTTTTAGCTTATGAACATCTGAAGCTACTTTTTGTATTGTTATATAATGGCTTTAAATTATATTTGGCACCAAATGTGATGTGTGATTTATTTGCATTAATTCGATTAATTAATCGCATGTAAATAATTAGATTACATTTTTTTATACTAAAATATTGATATACGCTTATGTTTCTCTGCTCACAGTGCCCCCTGGTGGTGGAACCTTCTACGTGGGCTCAAGCAGCCCAGCTCGCGTGATGTTCACCGTGGGTTCTCCGCCCAGTGGAGGGACACCTCCACAGAGTTATCGCTCAAGGAAGTTCTCAGGTAAAGAGAGACATTTCATCTCTCTGATTTTGACACCTTAATATATTATGTTCATACATATCCGATCTGTGAGAGCAGCACTGACCAAACCTTCTCTATGCCCCACAGTGGGTTCTTCAAGCTCCATTAGTCCAGTAGGCTCCCTCACCAGCCGCTACCCACAATCAGGCTTTTGCATGGACGGCTGTGAGGGGGCTTTCAGTCCCCGCTATGGTTTCAGTGACCCCATCTCAACTGTGACTTTTGAAGCCCCCGAACTACCAGAGGAGACCCTAATGGAGGTATTTATTAATGCATTCAAGCATTGACAATTAAGATGCTACATCATTTTGCTTTGAAACCATTTGTGTTATAAAAAAGTGACTTGACTTGAATTTGTTGTATAATCCAATACAGAGTGTTTTTACATCTTGTTCTAATGATACACCTCCCTTTCTACTGTAGCAGGAACACACAGAGACTTTGCGGAGACTTCGGTTCATGCTGGACTTCACTCGCTGCGTGGTGGAGGTGGCTGCAACCCGAAGTGGTGACGCGGCACACGCAGACCCTTCCTCCACCAGCCTGCTCCAGCAACAGAGTCTGGTCGCCGACCAGATCAGCTCTCTGAGTCGAGAGTGGAGGTGAGGAGATCTTCAACAGCTCTAATAAGTATCTTCAATAAAATGAAGTCACTTTCGATAAGTATTGCATAAATGTGAATTGTTTGCTCGCAGTTATGCTGAGCAGTTGGTGCTTTATATGAAGATAGCAGAGCTTCTGTCGTCTTCACTACAAACAGCAATTGACGGCATTAAGCAGGGAAAACTCTATCCCTCTACCACCGTCAAACAAGGTCAGCTGAAAAACGGCATTAAACTTATTCTTGCATCCCAGCTCTTATTCACCACTTGTTGATAAGTGGATCAGTAGATGATGTAAATAAGTGTTGTTCTCTTCAGTGGTCAGGAGGCTGAACGATCTGTACAAATCCAGCGTGATGTCCTGTCGATCTCTGAACGCTCAGCTCGAGCGCTTCTTCTCCCGTAAACACAAACTCATGGACCACATCAACAGCATCACAGCTGAGAAGCTTCTCTTCAGTCACACTGTGCAGATGGTACAAACTAGATCAGGAAATGCTTTTTAGTACATATATACGCTTGCCTTTGACCGTGGTTTTTTCAGCTTTGTGTGGTCTGGTCTTACAGGTGCAAGCTGCTGCTCTGGATGAGATGTTTCATCAGGGCGAGTCCTCAGTCCAACGCTATCATAAAGCTTTGCTGCTCATGGAAGGTCTGTCTCTCCTCCTCACCGAACAGACCGACATCCTCAGTGTCAGCAAGTGTAAGTTATACCACACGTGACCAAGTGTATGAATGGAGTAGCGACATGTGAGTGTTTTCTTAACAGATGTAATGTTCTCTACAGGTAAGCAATGCATCGAACGGCGTCTTACCGCACTGCAGTCGGGTCTCTGCGTGTAGCGTCTCCACCACACAATGCTGCCACAGGAATGATCAGCTTTCTCTTCATCTTTGTATTTTCGCTCTGTGGGGGAGTGTACAAACATCTAGTTGGACCAAGTTTTTTGACTGACAGCTGATGTCATGCTGAAGGGAGATGTTAGGATTCATCCATGCATCTCTGTCACAACTTTATAGACAAAAGACAACCTGTATTTATTCTGTCATTTCCACAGTTCAATAATCTAATACAGGCAGATTCTGCGTGTACTACAACATAACACATACGTCATGTTTACCATCACAGATGGGTCGATGGTACAGGATATGTTATAAATGGGTTGTGCAATTTGACAGGTTTACTCAGCAGTTTCATTTTATTTGTTTTGTATTTACAGTAATTATCTGCCTATTCACTACTCGCAGAGAGACCGTTTTTAAGATTATTAGGGAATTATTTGTGTATTTGGGGAAGGGAAGTCTCTTTTGTTGGTTGGAATAATTGCAAGTTTCCAGTCAGAAGAAGTTTTGACGACTGGATGAATGTTTCAGATTAGCAAAATGTAAATTCTGTGCACCTATTGAATGTTGCAGCAGTTACCCAAATTCTCCTTTCCCTTTGTTTATCCTTAGATTAAATTAAATGATGTTACCAGACAATTAGACAAAAATACATCAAAATTTTGCCAATTATGTATAAGACATTCCTTGTTTTACAGAAGGAAACTGTATAAAGCCAGCAAACTCGTGTGTAGCACTTTAGTGAATGTTTACCAAAAAAGAGCATGTCAAATTCCATTTCCTCCTTAAATGTTTAAGAAATTAATATTTGTGTGCGGTGTTCTCTTATCTTATCTTGTTTTCCCTTTTTTTTATCTGGTTTTTTATATTGTGTTTGGCAATCATTTGTCTGAATGTAGTTCTGCTTTTTAAGTCTGTGTTTTGGATCGGGACCAAAACTGGTTTAAATGCTGTCACAAAGCATTTAACATTTATCGCTACCATCAAAAAGACGCAGAACTATCATTTCAATCCTGATGGTCAGTTCTGGTCCTGACATCCACCTGGATTCAACTGAGAGTTTGATACCATTTTAGTGTTTGTTTCGAGACATAATGTGCTTCCTGTGGGTTGTGCATGCATTGTGTTGTTCCTGTTGCTGATGTGAGCAGGTATCTGAAGGGCAGGTCTTGTTATCTTAAGACTCTTATAGTTTTCTGCGCGGTTTGAGGATTCATTGTTATTTAAGCTAAAGACATTCGAAAGTGGTCCATTTAATGTAAAGGCCACATTTTCACCACTTTGTAGAAATATTCAGTGCTTTTATCATTTATTTCAGTTGTGTTGTGTTGTGTATGTGTTTATCTGTTGAAGCGGTTTAAACATTTTATAATGTGCCTTTAAAGAAAAAAGCAAAACCTGAAACACTGAAAAAATATATTGATTTATTGTACCTTTTTTGTATATTGTTGTCAGATAGTCTGGAGTGAATTATTGCTTTGTTTTCTGATTGGTTGAGTTTGACCAGGTAAAGATGCAGTGGAATTGATTTAGTTTTGCTTTTAGTTTGTGTGTTTGAGAATGTGCTTGCGTGTTAAAGTATAATGCGGAATAATTAATAGTTTTCTTTGAATAAACTTAACAGGCGTGTCATAAGATGTACTTTCTGATTTCCAGTTTGCAAAGGCCAGTTATTGTAATAGTAATGTGCATTTTCTGTTTCTAATGCCTACCACTTAAACTGAACCAATTTGAGCAATTGGGAAGTTGAGCAGCATTTTGTTTTCATAATTTTTTGTATTTGTGTTGTCAAAACGGCATCAACTGAAATACACATTTATATACATATTTAAAATGTTTATGGACATTGGATGTGTCACAGCATTTTCAATCACTGAACAGCATGATGCTTTTGTCATTTTGTCTGTAAGCTAAATTCATATTTGATGTTAAGCATTAATCTCATATTCAGACACTAAACCTTGCAATATGTGAGCTCACCATTTCTGCACCCTACACTGATCCTTTCTCATGTGTAAATATAGACTGTAAATTATCACTTTAAACTTGTATATTTAATACAGGCATGAAGAATTGCTTTTCATCACCCTTACCCCACCAAAGAAAAATATTAAACTTCCCAATTGTGACTTGATATTTACTTACAGTTGTTTGTTCTGTAAAAATCAAGATCTCATGTACACTATCATATATAAGATATACATATAAGCACCAATAAAGAAGAAAAGTGAAAAGATGTCCTCCTTTATTTACTGACCTGAGAAATGTTTTCATTTTATTTTTTAAAAGCTTAATGCATTTTAGGTGATAGGAAAGTACACTAGCAGTCAAAAGTTTTGGGACACTTTTTTTCAAGTTTTTTTTCACATTTTAGAATAATAATAAATAAACAAAATTATGAAAAAAAGGAACTATAGGAATTAGGAAAAGAAATTAAAACATGTTATATTTTATTGTTTTTGGTGTAGTCACCTTTCAACTAGAATTTGCAGAAATGTTTTTATGTAATTTTTTCTTCATTATGCAGTCAAAGTTATCCATTTAAAATTGTATTTAATTAGTTTTGTCATGAAAAAACATGCGTTTGGAAAATTATATATTTTTCTACTACACTAATTTCAGATATTTAAGCAAACATTTTTTTTTTTAAATAATCAGAAATATTTCTTTCAAGTGTCCCAAAACATTTGACCGCTAGTGTACAGGCAACATCTCTCACCTCCGTTTTTTTATTATGGTGATTTATTCTGAGTATATCTGGCAACCCTTTGGTTCTCGCGATACTCGGCGAGATGTGAAAGTTCAAGCACTCCACGTGGGAGTATATTCGCGGTACAGCAGAGGTAAATAAGTTGGCGCTCTTAAGGTAAATCATATAGCTGTCAAAAAATCTTACAAATCCGTTACAGTTATACATTATTTTAATACGTTAGACGGAAATGTCAGAAAAATACAAGTGAACGTAATTAAAGCAATCCAACCCGTTTCGTTCAGAAGCGCATCCTCACTGAAGAGATTGTCATGACATGCTGAAATTTTGTCAGGTCGTTAATATTTTATCAGGTCAAAGAATTCTCAAAGTCAAAGGTAAGTTTTATTAGCGAGTAAATGCATGTTAACGTGATATACGCCGTCAAACTAAAATGTATTTCAGGGTGGCCAGATCCCATTTTAAAGTCCCTTGGGTTTCGCGTATCTGGAAAAATGAGCGAGGATTCAACAGACGTACAAATCAAAGCTGTGAAAAGACCAGCGGACGATGTATCGGTTGAGGATAAACACGAAGACAAGAAACCTAAAACAGATCAGGAGGAGCAAAATGTTGACAGGAAGTACCCCAAGAAAAAGGTGGCATTGCTGATGGCATATTCGGGCAAGGGCTACTATGGTATGCAGGTGAGTGGCATTAGTGAAATGGTTGACTTGTTACCACAAGACTTCTAACAATTTGTGTTTTTCATTCAGAGAAATGCAAAGAACTCTCAGTTTAGGACCATTGAGGATGAATTGGTCGCTGCTCTCCTAAAGGCAGAATGTATTCCAGAGGGCCATGGAGAAGAGATGAAGAAGATGTCTTTCCAGAGATGTGCACGAACTGATAAGGCAAAGTTTATTGTCTTAATAATCTTTCATAATATTCTTTAAAAACATCACACAGGTTCTAATGGATGGTTATAATGAGAATTGTCTTGGTTGTAATGGAAAGTCTTTGTCTAACTATTTGTCAAAAACATTGGTTTCTGTACACTAAACAACAGCCGTTTCTCAAAATATCTGCTTTTGTTTTGCAATAGAGTCATAATACAGGTTTTCAATGACATGAGGGTGAATAAATGATTTTTCAGAATTAATTTTAGTGAACAGTCCCTTTAGTTAACTTAAATCAATGTTATATTATGCAAATCTTTTTATTTTTACCGTAATTTACCGAAGATCCATTTAATCTCTTGCTATTCCTGTAACAGGGGGTTTCTGCTGCGGGTCAAGTTGTGTCTCTGAAGCTGTGGATGATTGAAAACATCATGGCCAGCATCAATGCCCATCTACCACCTTGCATAAGAATTTTAGGTACCACCACATTAACCTGCATTTTACAATTCGGTTTTAAATGCTATAATTTGTACATTTAAAAATCATCTCAATCGCAGGTTACAGAAGGGTCACGGGTGGTTTCAATTCCAAAAACAACTGCGATGCCAGAACATATTCTTACATGCTTCCGACAATCGCTTTCTCCCCTAAAGACGTTGATCAGGAAGACATGTCATTCCGTTTGACCTCTGAGACCCTTCAGAAGGTAAACGGTTTGTTCGGCATGTACAAAGGCACCCATAACTTCCACAACTTCACCTCGCAAAAGGGTCCCCGGGACCCCAGCGCCAAGCGTTACATCACCCACATGTCCTGCGAGCATCCCTTCTTAAAACAGGAAGCCGAGTTTGCCGTCATCACGGTAAGGGGCCAAAGCTTCATGATGCATCAGATCCGCAAGATGATTGGTCTGGTCATCGCGGTGGTTAAAGGATATGCGGATGAGAAGGTGATCGAGAGGAGCTGGGGGGAGGAGAAGGTTGATGTTCCCAAGGCGCCCGGTCTTGGATTAGTGTTAGAGAGAGTGCACTTTGATCGCTATAACAAACGGTTTGGTGGAGATGGTATACATGACACTCTGGAATGGACTGAGGAAGAAGCTGCTATTGCTGAATTTAAGGACAAGCACATTTATCCAAGTATCGTGGAGACTGAACTCAATGAGAAGTCTATGGTGAACTGGATGGCTACCCTACACATCCATGATTTCGAAGCGACGGCGACAGGAAACCAAGAGCGCAAAGTGAGTATTTGAAATGAGGAATTGAGCCACCAGGAAATACGTAGATCAGATTAAAAGCATTTTAGAAATATTCGATAATCCAAAATATACAAATGGAAAAATAAATCTTAACTGTTCGGTTATTTTTTTTCAGGATGATGACGACGATGGAAATGCATCTGACTGAATCACAGAGAAGCAGAAGTTTTTTTATTTTATTTTACCTTAAAATGTTGCTTGAGTTTCCTTAATAATTCAAATTCTGAAATAAAATTACTTTTATTACAACTCTTCTGTAATTTTCATGTTAAATACACTGGTGTGTGTGTGTGCGTGTGCGCGCAACTCTTCTGTGTTGTTGAGTTGGTTTTTTTTCCTTTTTTTTTATGGTATCTACTGTGGTTCTTAGACTAAGGTGAGCTAGATTTGGCCATTGGGTTGGTTGTGTTATGAAGATCTGGCAACCCGGTTCAAGGTCCCTCCATTGCCCACAACAATAGTTATGTGCCATACTCACAGTTTCTACCCATTAAAACATCTAGACCTTGAAAGATATACATTTATTATAACCAAACTTTAAGAAATATCTTTTTTTTGGTCCTTTTTAACATTTATGTCAGCATTACTTTGTCATACAGAGGTTTTTTAGTGAACCACTGGCTAAATAGTTCTCAATATAGCCACTTTTGTTTTTAGGAAATTATGCATAAAATGCTTTTCTAGACTCTACACAGGTACCAAAGGTACAACTTAAACAGTTTGAATAATGATTTATAAATGACAGTGTAATAGTAATTTAATTGAAAATGCCAACCAGTCTCGCGGTACTTTGATGTCATTCGCCAATCGGTCTGCGCAGCGCTGCATAAAGTCCAATAGCCACCAGGGGGCGCCCACACCCGTTCATATGAACACTAAACGCCTAGTCTCTGTGTTAAAACCGTCATGGCGCCGTCCAGGGACAGCAACGTGAAAAGAGGCGATACAGGAGAAAACAGTCAGATGTCATATAAGAAAGGCATAAACGCGAAAACAGAGCGTATACTTCAAAACAGGAAACATGCTAACGACGTATTCGACGTCATTGAATATTTGCAGGTTTGTGCTTATTTTATAATACTGCAAGTGTGTTATGAATTCAACAAGTTGTGTAAATGAATCCGATTTGAAATCATGATTTTACTCCGCAGTCAGATAAAGAAAAAGAAATCATTTGCGCCACCAATGCCTGCAGTAAGATATTCTGTGAGCTGTTTGAGAGAGAAGAGCTGTATGTCGGGCAGCTGCCTACAGAAGACGAGATCGTGCAGGGTGAGCTGCTCTTACCATGTGTTCACAAGAAGTTGGTTCGTCATTTATTAAAACTAGCATAATGCACAGGGCACAGTACACCCCTGTTGACCAAATTGAAATTCTAGTGTTATCTATTACAAATACTATTATAAACCATCATCAGCTCTTTACCATTAAAACAATTACAAAATTCCTGTATGTTATGTGTTTTGGGCATTAAGATTTAATGGTGTTCTTTTGGTGCTAGATAACATCCCGCCTCTTAAAATCCTACAAATCACCAGAAGAGACCCACATTATAGTTTCCATTAAAACAAGTTAACCACCACTAAACCAATTTAGTTTTTTGGTTGCCAGGTGATCGGAGTCCCGAAGAAAAGTATAATATATTTATGAGACACCGGTACAACAATTGTGTTGAACTTCTGCTGGACAATATAGGCCACGGTGTTTACCAAGTGAAGGTGAGTGAGTTATGTTTACACCATTGTTATTAACATTTTGTTTACTGTGCGCGAATGTGATTTCCGATCTGCATAACAGTTGAATGGAAATTAATGTATAACTATGTACAGTCTCAATGAATTGCATTACTGTTTACGTGTTTCAGGAGAGTTCCCTATGCGCAGTGATGAAATTTGTCGCGGCGGAGGGCAAACATCCCCTTCAGAACTTGAATTGGAATGAACATTACAACTTTCCCAGAGAGCTCATACTGGTTTGTTGTTTTTGTAACATTAAATTGTGTCTATTTTTAATGCTGAATAGGGGATTAAAATATGTTTATCTTCCCCTCGTGTGAACAGGCTCTGGTGGAGCATCTTCTCTCAGAGAAAGAGGACATGTCCCTGCTCATCTCCAGGTTTCAGGAGTTTCTGGAGATGGACGATGTGCGGTATTACGTCATGAGTTCTGTACGAGACAACATCACCAGAGTTATGGAGCGAAACAAAGGGGTATTGAAAATGTTCACGTTGCCAAATATTCATCATAATCACTACATTGTACGCTTTATGTAAACTGCGTTTGATACGTTTAATTTCCTTATTCACTTTATACAAGAGTCTGGTTTTATTTAAGGTTTTGCATGCTTGTTGCTTATAGGCTGTCATTCCAGTCTATCAGAACAATGTGTTCACACTTCTCTCAACCATCAACATCCCCAGTGAAGCATCAGAAATGACCAACTTCCTTGTCAAGCAAAAGAGTACGTTTGAGGTTTTGTGTGGTTGTGACTGTACATTGGTTCATTTATTTAACTAATAATGTTCTATTATTTACTTACTACAGCAAAACATGAGGACTGGAAAGCAGCCAGAGTAAAGGTAAGTGCTATTGTCTGTTAAATATACAAACATTTTTGTCGGCTGTCTGAGTGTAATGTGACATTATTCACGTAGAAATGTTTTGTAGGAGCACAAGAGAGCCTATGAACAAATGTGGCTGGTGTTTCTTAAGTACAAGGTAAAACCATTACAGGCTTCAGATTTTTGAGTTCATGTCTATGAAGTCCTTCTCCTCGGATGTGAAACATTCCCTTGTTCTGTGTGTTTTTGCAGTTACCTGGCAGCATGTACAAGAAAATCCTGGTTATCCTGCATGAATCTATAATGCCACAGATGAGTGATGCCACACTGATGATGGACTTCCTGAGCGCTGCCTATGACATTGGTGAGTGGAGCAAAATTCCTTTTTCATAAAATCAGTTTGTTTTAAATTTTTCGTAAAACACTTCTGCCCGTTTTGATGTAGGTGGGGCGATTAGTTTGTTGGCTCTGAACGGTTTATTCGTCCTTATACATCAGCACAATTTGTAAGTGTTTGACAAAACCCAGCATACAGATCTATAAGTATTCACATTTCTTCAAATAGTTATTTTTAATGTTTTTTTTGTGCAGAGATTATCCAGATTTTTATAAGAAGTTATACAATCTACTGGAGCCCACGATTTTCCATGTTAAATACAGAGCACGCTTTTTCCACCTGGCCAACATCTTTCTTTCTTCAACGTAAGTTTGCCGTTTCGGTTTCTATTATTATAATGTATAAATAAACACGTTTTTAATGGTAGTTGATTCTTGCGTCAGTGTTCTTGTATGTAGTTTAATATCAGCACGTTTGCTCATTTCCTTTGCATTGTGCTCTGACAGACACTTGCCAGTTTATCTTGTGGCAGCGTTTGTAAAGCGTCTGGCTCGTCTGGCCCTCACGGCTCCACCCACAGCTCTGCTCATCGTATTGCCTTTCATCTGTAACCTCATTCGCAGACATCCCTCCTGCAGAGTCATCATTCACAGGCCGAGTGCGGCTGAAGGTATTTCACAGCTTCTTCTTATGCTCTTCACAGTTGTAGAAGTGACTTTAAAATAAAACACAGTGACTTTGGTGATTTCCCTCGACCATCAAGTTTATATAGCTTCTTTTTTTAAACGAGATAGGATGCTATAATTCCTCTGTTTACATAGTAAAGTATATTGCTGCTGTTATAGAGCCATGTGATGACCCGTATGTGATGGAGGAAGAGGATCCAGCCAAGTGTCGTGCTCTGGAGAGCAGTCTTTGGGAGATCAAGGTAAGAATCCAGATGTTATAAAGAAACACTGACGGAAGTCCAACGCAATAAACAAATGCAGATCTTTCTGTTTGAACTTTTTCGTTATGAAGTTTAAGTCACTACTATTGCAACCAATGTAGGTATAGCTGATATGGACAACACCATCTGAACAGTGGATCTGGTCTTAGAGATTGTATTTGAAAACCAAAATGTATTTAGTGTGAGTCTATAACCACAGAGGAAAATTGCATTTCTTAATCTGTTTTTGTAGACGCTGCAGAAGCATTACCATCCGGATGTGGCCAAGGCTGCCATGGTAATAAATGATCCACTGTCAGAATCAGAGAAGGACATCAGCAAACTGCTCGAACTGTCTACATTTGAGGTACTTGACAGATTTTTTTGTGACCAGAACATGATTTGTTAATTTTATTTGTAATATTCGCCAGGTTTTGTTGTTGTAAATATTGAAATTGCCACATCTCTACACAGCTAATGCAGCGAGAACTGAAGGGCGAACGGAAGACCGTACCACTAGAGTTCGATGTGGCCACAGAGCTCCTCAAGAGTTCAAGAGAAGTCCTCGGCGTGCACTTTTGTCTAGAGTAACCACCTTTTATTTGCAGATCATCAGTTCTTTTTTATGTCCATTTCATTTTTATTATAATAAGAAATATTTGTGTGTGGGCGGTGGCATTGATTTTGCCATTCTGAAAAAATAAACATTGTTTGCACCTGAGCATGTGTTTGAATGTGTTCTGTTTCATGTGTTTGAATCACTTTACTTTTGTTTTGGTGGTTCACAAACTTTATTTAATTACATTTTTATTTAAGTGCTAATACAACGTGCCATGATTTAAAAATTATAATATGGCTAAAGTTGCGTGTTTGTATAAATTAAAAGTCTCTTCCCAAAATGTGGTTCGTGAATAGCTGCAGTAGGTGGTGTCACACCGGTAGGTGTCACTAGCTCGTGTTAATTTTTCTGAAAGCTTCAAAGAAGAAAAAGCGCAGCGCTGCGCAGATCCATCGATGTATGACATCAAAGTACCGCGCGAGTCAAGCTAACGATTTGCTCTAAGTCTGCGCAGTGACGCATGAAGTCCACAGGCGTATCAGCTGTGCCACTGAACTTGTCGGTAATTTTGTGGGTTTTCCACTAACACGCGTTTGCTAAAATGTCAGCCGAACGTCTCGCTAAAATTCCCGAAGTTGATTTAGATCCGGATGGCGTGTTTAAATATGTCCTCATACGAGTGCACAGCAAAACCGACGAGTCGTATGTTGATATTGTGAGAGGATACGCGTGGGCCGAATATCATGGTAGGATCCATGTGTTTGAATGAATGACGAGAAAAGCGTGTAGATGTTTACAAGTGCAATATGTTTTATTCAGAAATTAACTAAAATGCACCACTAGTGTTTTCTACCTTAACATTCAGTAGTCTTGCAAGTTAGACATTATTGTATTTTCGGTTCATACGACCCTGCTGAGAAAACTATATAAATTCGACTGATTTCTGTTGCAAATGTCATTGAGCCGTTAACTGTTAAACCATTACAAAATGTCTTTGTATAGTGTGTTTTGGACCTTATTCCAATAGGTTTAATGGGGTATTTATCAGATATTATCCCACCAATAAACCCAACACATCACCAGTACAGAAGACCATTATAGTTAGTTTCCTTTAAAACCAAAACAATCCCCTCTGTTAGGAAACTGAAATAGCACAGAGGGCTGTATGTATGTTTTGTCTTAGTGCATTTAATAGGAGAATAAAACTGTGTGTTTGAGCTTTATAACACAATTCTGTCTCGCTAAAGCTGATATATATGACCGTGTTGCCGAAGAGCTGGAGAGAGCTGGAGGAGTGGACTGTGAATGTCTCGGAGGAGGTCGGATCAAACATAACAGCGCAGAGAAGAAGATCCACGTTTACGGCTATTCCATGGTATGTTACGTGAACGTTGATCAGTGTTTTGCTTGAAAGACATTATACAATAATTGAAACTTTGTTTCTTCTGTTTTAGGGCTTTGGAAGAGCAAGGCATGCTGTTTCTACTGAGAAAATAAAGGCTCTGTACCCAGACTATGAGGTCACATGGGCAGATGAAGGGTATTGAGTAGGTTCCTGTACAACCTATCTGTCCTAACAGAGCAATGAACTGTTTCGAGTTATGCCAAGACACAACAGAGCCTTAACATGATCAGATGGATGGATAAAACGTGTACTTTTCAAATCAAGGGCCGAGGTCATGTTTTTCTTACATGTGATGAAACCTTTCTGTGTTTTTAACAAGCAGGGAATGAATGCATATGTGTTTATGCCCATAGGTATTTAAATGAACGAGATAGGAAAAGATGCGACAAAGCCCTTAACAGGTTAGTGGGAAAGGTTATGTATTTCATGGCCTATAAACAGTAATATCCTGAGAAGGTAGTAAACCCATGGAAAGCACTCAGAAAAGGTGCATTCAAGTTAAACAAATGTTGCAATACATCCTTGTGTACGTGCTAGTGGCCAGCAAGGGAAAGTTGTCTTTAAGGTCGATTATTGGACTTAAATACACCATATAAAATACATCCTTTGTAAAATCCTCAAGGCTTGAGCCGGAGGTTGTAAACCTTTCCAGATAAGCCGGACGAATCTCATTGCATCCGTTTGTCAGCATTTTTATTTAAAAACTTTCATTTGAATGTGTAATGATTTCTGGACTATAGACATATCTGGAGAATGTTATCAGCATTACCAAACAAGTTTAGTGAAGCATTGGAACTGTGAAACCTTGTCAAGTGAGATTTTTAGTTCAATTTAATATTCAGGCACATTTTTGGATTTGGATTATGTTGCACAAACCACAGAAATGCAGAATAACATGTCCAATAAATACATTTATCTGTCTGTCTTATTGCATACCCTGCTTGTTTTGTTATATTATGTTGCTGCATCTCTATCAAGGTTAACTAGGACATTTTGCTACTTTGTATTTTCAGAATGTACAGTACTGTCTGTGTTTGTTAAATAGTTTCATCTTGAGATGTATCTGTTGTAGGCACCAAATAAACATAGCTCTCTACTGCATTCTGCACGGAGGACGTTGTCAAGAAGGTTGAGGTTTATTAGATCTGGCACTTGTCTTGGGGTTAAAATGTAAAGTCCATGTGTTATCTCTATGTGACATCAGGAGAAAGGAAGGCAGGTGAACTTAATAACGTCACATATGGTGGGACACGGCTTTTGTTCACAGCAGACTGAGACACTCTTGTGCTGTCACCTGGAGTCGGTGATACAGAATTAAATCATGGGCACATGGCACTGGATTCTCTTACTGGGTTTTGTGCTGAATGTCTGCCAGTGTGGTGAGATCTAGTCTTTTTTTCTGCTGTTCTGCTAGATCGCTTTTGTACAATGCTGAACACTGTGTTAGGACAGTACAATATTATACTCACATTTTTTAATATCTCTTATTATTGAGCTTTAAAGTATATCATTTATTTGATATAATCCTTGTCTGCAGATTAACACAATTACAGACGCTGTTCTAGTAAGTGATGCAATAGATGATCAAATGTTTCTGAGAGTGATTTGGAGAATATTAAGACATTTTTGCACTGTATATACATGTCCTTGAACATGAGAGTGAATACTTGTGTATCAGAGACCTTTGACTGTGGTATTGCCACTTCTGCGTCTGATTAAAAAAAACCTTTGAGACAACCTGAACCGGCAGATTAATACATTCTTGTGGTTTTTCTTGACCCAGTTTATGCCTAAACCCAGACTGAACCATTGACTAGCTATTTAAATTTGAATTGTACCACAATAGAACTGTTTTATTAAGGGTTGCTGACCTTTCCAAATTTTTATTTAATCAGTCATTTCAGTCCAGTGTCTGTTGACAAGACACATGAAAACTGATAAAAATCGAGGTTAATACATAAAAAACATTTTTTCCTAAATACATGCACAAATATTACTGTTGTATTGATTAAAAGAGAATATGAACTTGTTTTCTTTGCCGTATTTGAGATCTGAAAAAATGCAGAGCATCTTTTGTCTTTTTGACTTGTTTCTCCAGTTTATATTTGCTGCAGATAGAAACAATATTTTGTTTGAAATTTGGGAGAAATATTGTTTCTCAAAAATTATAATTTTACCTTAACACATACCTATAAATAGTGAATTCTGAAAACCTGAAAATGGTCTTTGAAATGATCTCTTAATTTTTGCCACGTTTCTATATTATTTTTTTCTCTTTGCAATAACATACAATATGATCCCCAAGGTTAAAGACATTTAATCATAATTTAAGAATTTAACTAACTGTGCAGCTAAGTTAAAGATAAGTTATTTAATGAATACTGTGTTTGATATATGTCATTAAATTAAATGTAAGTGGATCATTCCTTAATAATGTTTTGGTAATCCTACAGTACGAGAATGTGAATTTTAGTATTGCATTGACCTTATGTACAAAATGTATTCTTGTTTGGTAGCTGTCGCATTCGAGCGTGCTAGCTGCATCATTCCACTAGAGAATAAATGTGACTTTGTTTGCGACTGTAAAGACTGCAGTGATGAGCAGGACTGTGGTAAGATTTTGATCTTTCATATACCACAGATCATCTTCAATGTGTCTTATATCCCTGAACCTGTTCTTACTTATTTTGGTGATCAGGTTACAGAGGGCCGGACTATGTGTGTGATTTTGAACATGAGGGAATGTGTGGGTGGACGGTCAGTTCAGATGAGGGCGGGTACATGTGGCAGAGACAGCAGAGCGGACAAGCATTTCCTGACAGCGGGCCGTCCTCAGACTACACCACAGGCACCTCCACAGGTACGCAAGACAAAAATTATTGTATTTTGTTTGTGTACATGTTTTTCGTCATTTAAATCTTATTTCGCAGGCTGGTTTATGGCAGTGACTACCGTATTATCAAACTCTACCAAAACTGCTGTGCTCATGTCCCCTACAATAAAACACTCATCCCCCACCTGTCGCATTCGGCTAAGATACTTCATCTGGGATGCAGGTTTGCATATCCATCTATCATTCATGTTCATTTTAACAAAATTCTTTATGATGTCAATATATATCAAAGAAATCCTTGCTTAGGTAAAAGCTCATTGCAGGCTGTTTTATTCACTGCGTTGCAGGTCACACAGGCCTCGGCGACGCCCCTCTGTGGGGATCAGTGTGGACCGCTGATGGTGAGGAGGCTGTGATGTGGAGACCAGAGGGTACCAGTGTTCGTGGCTGGAGGGAGGCCACTATCTACCTGGGTCGTATCCCAGGCCATTTCCATATCCAGTTTCATTCCAGACGCACAGAAGGGAAACAAGGAGACGTGTCCATCGATCATCTGAAATTCTTAGACTGTGCCCTACCAGGTAGAGGAATTGGGAAAATAGTTTAAAAAGTTTGATACCATATGTCTGTGAAAAGATTGTTTTGAGTTGTCTTTTACTCTCTCCAAGTTCCATCTGAAAGTGAGTTTTGCAGTCCTGGTTATGTGAAATGTAAGAATGACGGTTGTGTGGACGGAAATAATTTGTGTGACAGCACGGATGACTGTGGTGATGGAACAGATGAAGAGAACTGTGGTGAGACAAATCTATGATGTTGGTCCCAGAAGCACTTTCTGTTTTAATTTTTTGACACTACACACTTCTGCAAAAGGATCTATAGTTTTGATTTTAGTTTGAATGAATATTTTAAATCAGCTTTTTTTTAGATGTTCAATTTTTATGTTAATTGTAGTTATATTTTTAGCAACTTTGTTATATGCTTTTGTCATTTTATTATTTATTTGTTTTTTTATGTTACTATATAAGATTAATTAATTGTAGTTTTAGTTTTGTTTCTTATTATCATTCTAGTGCTTTAAACTTCAGTTTATTTCTGAGGCAACATTTCAATTTTTTGTTAGTAATTGTTTTCCAAAAATATTTGATTTTAATAAACAAAAACATAATTTTAAAGTTTGAATTTTGGTCAAACTGCAATAACCTTGGTCTTAACAGACTAACCACCAAAGCCAATCCTTTATCATTTATTCACTTTATCTATTTATTTTGTATGCACAGAGCAGTACACAAGCTGTAACTTTGAGGATGACCTTTGTGGGTGGGACCTAAAAACATTTTCATCCCTAAAATGGACAAGGACCAATCAGATGAATATATCATTGTCTAAGCCTCTGAAAGGACCTGGAAGAGACCACTCAAATAATACAGTGGCAGGTAATGTCAGGACATTTGGAGAAAATAAAGACCCCCATGACTCATCTTGAACTCAAATCTTTTTCCAATGAAATGCTTAAATGAGAATTTCCCTGTTTGTGATACGTTTAAGGCCAAATGTTTTAAAATAAGGTAAAACAAGCATTAAAATAATATAAAACATCCAAGATATTTCGAAATAGATGTTCTTGTCATGCCGTGCTATGGAAAAGTTTATTGAGTAGAATTTGTGGGACACCTTTAAAAGTTTTGTGAACAATTGTTGAGATTGGGTTGATCTGGATGTAACTAAGTTCCTGTTTCAATACAATATATGACAAAACACTAAAGAAAGCAAAAAACGTTGAATTATTGTCTCAATCATCTGCAGAATAATGATTAATACATAACCGCTCTTCAGGACATTTCTTGTATGTAACCAAACCGGACGTATTAAAGAGTGATTGGACATCTTTTCAAAGCCCCCCTCTGGCACCGACCAATTACACGCATCCATGTCGTGTAAGTATCCATTGTAACATGTAATAAAATGGAATTCAAACGGCAAAAGTAATACAAATATAAAACACATCATTGTGTTTCTGTGATTCCAGATGGTTATGTACACACATCAGTTTGGCCGTGTGTCCGGTGGACTGTCAGTGTTGGTGGCTGAGAGACAGATCTACCCCGTGTGGAAGCGTGGAGGTTCTCTCGGAGATCTGTGGGTAAAGGCAGAAGTGGAATTTGTAGTCGACAGCACCTTCCAGGTATGAGAAAATGGCATCATCTTGTTTATTAAATTTCCATGTTTCATCTTTCTCTCTTTACATCTCTCATTTACTCTTCCCATAGATTCTGTTTGTGGCTGCCATACGGGACCAGGAGTACGGAGGAATCGCTATTGATGACATTGTATTGTCTCCTGAATGCCGCTTTACCAATGGTACCTCTGCCCGTCTGTGGTTTTATTTTCAGCTTTAATTTTTACAGTTACAACCAGTTTTTGTATTTCGACATATAGAATCAATGCCAAAGCCAGTTTTTCCAGAATCTCCCGCTCACCCCTGCACAGAGGAGAGTAAGATCTGTGACTTTGCAGTGGATTGTGGGAATGGAGATGATGAGGCTCAATGTGGTGAGCACTTTATGTTTATGTATATGCGTTTATATTCTCATTTAAATAGAAAGAAGAAATATTAAAATCATATATGCGTAAGATATGTATTTTTAAAACATTTAATCAGTTGTATGGGATTTTCTGGAAAAATAAGTCCGTTACTAGGCTACACATAAGAAGGCAAGTCTAAAATGATAGAACAAAAATATGAGATCATTACTTACATAAACTCAAAGAAATACAAATACTTTGTTTCTAAACTCTTTATATACTGAAAACTGCTTTCATTTTTAGGAAATGAATGAATTGAAAGTTAAATAAGAGTCGCATCACATGATGAAAAATCATTAAATTCGCTTCATTTAAAATGTTAAGCTGCATTTGTGTTTACATCACATTCTGAATATTCATTTTTGTATAGTTAACAATGTTTGTCTGAATAATATTTATTCATGTTCTATAATATTGGAAAATCCCTTTTTATTTTTTTTATTTCATTGTATTATGTTTATGAATATTATTGTTTTTTAGTAAATATGACTACTGTAGTACTATAGAAACACCACAAACATGTTGTAGTTTGATATTTTATGACACATTTATTACATCAGAATCACATTATTGTCTGTGATATGCTGTGTGCACAGGGGACTTCTTTTATGTGAATGGCAGCTCCGGTTGGAAAGATACCAGCATAGGGAGCCAGGCCTGGGATGTAAATCTTGAGTATAATGACTCCATCAAAGGTGCACAGAAAGACCAACAAAAAACATTTACCGTCCCATTATGATTATAACGCTTATGATAATTAAACATTTATATTCACTTTTGTATGTCATTTAGAGGAGTTCCTGTATGTGACTTCTGCCCCTGGGCAACAGCTAACCGAAGCCCAAACTCGTACACCTCTCCTGGGCCCATCAGGTCCAGCGTGCACCCTGCAGTTCTCCTACAGTCTCACTGGCAGTAATCCACACATAGGTACAACATCCCCTGCATCCCCCCGGCTTCATTTTGAGATGTTTTTTCTCGATCGATCCTAAGATTTTCTCTCAATTTGCAGGTGAGCTGTCGGTGTATGTTGTAGACAGTGTGTTAGGGACTTTGCCTGCGCTGTGGGAGTTTGCAGGGAGCACCAATGAGACGGCAGGGAGTTGGATAAAGCAGGATGTCTACGTTGGAGCCAGAGAACACCGCTTTCAGGTGCTACAAAACTAAGACTTGTTGATGTGCTTAGTTTTTAACTCTTTTTGTATTAGATTAGGTTTTAATTTTGTGTCTGTCTGTCCTCATTTTCTTTGTTCGTAGTTGGAGTTCAGGGCTCGAGCTGAAGAGCTCTCCTCAGGTACGCAGGTCGCAGTTGAGGACGTTCACTATGTCGACTGTCATCGAGACTTTATCCCCTCCAATGGTGAGCTAAAATAAACATTCACAATAATTTAAAATGTTCGTATTCCTAATCTAATGTTTTTCCTCTAACAGATCTGTCGTGTAATTTTGAGGAAAATTTGTGTGGGTGGTACCAGGACCAAACAGATAATTTTGACTGGAGTCTGAACAGTGGAATGGATCATACCATCTATGATGGTTTGAATGCTTTTCTATGGATTTATTTTGAAAGAATTATTGTACCAGTTTTCAATCATTGTGATGTGTTTATGGCTCCTCTTTTAGGTAGAAGTCTGGTGGTGGATATGTGGGACGTTTCACTGCGAGGTCTTTCTGGACGTCTTCTTTCCGTTAGACAGAACGTCATCAATACTGAGCATTGCCTCTCCTTCTTTTACAAACTCTATGGACCAAACACAGGTGACTTTGAAGAATTCAACCTTATAAAATATCATATCGTCGCTGTCCTGCCCAAACCTCGGACGTCCAAATTCACTGCTTTGCGAGAAATGGAGAAAACACTATACTTCTAAAATGATTAAATATTGTGTTTTCAAGCAAGACAAGTAATACTTTTTATTGGTTAGATCTTTGCAAAACCCAGTGACAAACATAAAGGATGACTAATAATAATGATTTATGACAAAAATTGAAATTATGAAATATGGAGATACAAGGTTTTAGACGGACAGCAGCAATATGCCATATAAAGTATATCTCTGGCCTCATTTAAAGAGACAGTTTACCTCACAGTAAAAAAAAAAAGAGATGCACGTTCACACTTTTCCCATACAATGAAAGTAAAAGGTGACCAATGGTCATCAAACACTAAAAGTCAGTCAAGCGCTATAGTCCAAGATCAATTTTTTATTACATAATATAACAACTATACAGTTATTTGATTATTAACTTGTTTTATAATGAATTTCCATTCCTAGGTGCTCTCGCTGTAAAGTTGTTATTTAAGGATGGCACAGAAGACCTGCTATGGATGCGCAGTGGTGCCCATGGCAATGTCTGGCACGAGGGCCATTGCATTGTGCCTCCTCAGCTCACTGCCTTCCAGGTGCAAACAAAAACTGGTTACTTATTCAGCAAAATCTCTTGCATAAAATCACTCATTAAAATATATTTTCAAAACCGTATCAAACATATTTACCTGACTATTGCTTTAATCTTACCTCAAGTGTCTCTGTTTCTCTCCTCCTCGTGCAGCTGGTTTTTGAGGCCGTACGCTCTGGTTTCGACGGTCAGTTGGCTTTAGATGACGTGGCCTTCGTGACAGGCTCGTGTTCTTTGCCCACTATGTGCTCTTTTGAAAGTCAGTCCTGTGGCTACATGAGTTCTGGAAGAGCCAAATGGGTTCATCAGAATTATGCATCAAGCGGAAGCGGTCCAGAGACCGATCACAGCCTGGAGACGCAAAAGGGTATGAAATCTAAAAATAAAAAAATGTGTTCGCTTAGGTGAATCATACATATATTGTGTTCTGGTTAGGTTTCTACATGATGGCACACAGTGGTGTGGATGTTCTTCCCCAGGGCAGTAAGGTGACTTTGACCTCACCTGTGCGCCGAGGCTTGGCTCACACTGAATGTGTGCACTTCTGGTACCACACAGGAGGAGAGAATCCAGGCAAGAGAACATCATTAAATACTTAAATAATTCATGCAGTGCTAAATTGCTAAATACATCTTCCACACAGGAATGCTTAATGTTTTCGTGAAGCCATCTGAGGGAGACAGGATTGGCTTGTTTTCCAGCAGTCTCCAGCAGGGGCATGCTTGGCGTCATGGCCAGGGCAATGTCAGTTGGCATGGGAACTGGCAGGTAGGTGGTACATTATATAGGGCACTTTCAGCAGATCTGCTGCCTTGACTCGTTGCCCCTGTATTACTGATGTAAGAGTTGCCATGGTAACAAAATGTAAGTGGAATTATTTGTGCTGTTAAGCTGCAGTTTGAGGTGGCGGGCGGAGGGGGTCAAAACACTTATATTGCCATTGATGACATCACCTACTCAACACACAGCTGTCCTACAGCAGGTGACATTACACTGCAAAAAGCATTTCTGTCTTGTTTTTTGAATATGTAGAAATCATAATATATTTTCTTAACAAGGAAAGGTTAGATATTTAGTCTTGTTTTATAAAAAGAAAATATGAGAATAAAAGACAGTCCACCTAAAAATGAAAAGTCATCATTTACTCACCCTCAGATTGTTTCAAACTTGTATAATTATTTTTGTTTTTATGAACACCAAGGAAGATATTTGTAAGAATGTCAGTAACCAAACAGATCTCATCCCCCATTTATTGCAATCGTAGGGGGAAAAAATACTATGGGAGTCAATGGGAGATGAGATCTGTTTGGTTACTGACACACTAACAAATATCTTTCTGTGTGTTCAGCAGAACAAAGAAATGTATACAAATTTGGAACAACCTGAGTAAATGATGACAGAATTTTCATGTTTGGGTGAACTGTTGTTTTAAGTGTTGCACTTCTTTTTATTTTCATTTCATGTCTTGTTTCTCATATGACATTGTACATTGTGAGTAAAATATTCTGACTAAATTTTAAAAAGGTTTACAAAACGTTTGAATCGAATCAAACTGAATTGAAGTTAGTTACAGAATTCCCAAGTTCCTTGTTGTTTTTAATACTTTTAATGATATTGTGACTTGTTTTGTGCATTACAGATAATGTGTGTAATTTCGAGAGGGGTCTGTGTGGATGGTCCAACATTCAGAGCCCATCTGTGGACTGGTTAGATTGGGACCTCACCTACGTACAGGCTGAGAAGTTCTACAGCACTCCACCATATGATCACACATTACACACAGATGAAGGTGATTTCAAGGGGGTTTGGATGAGCTTGCCAATACTGTACTCATAACATTAACATAATAGCTAAGCTGTAAATATTATTGTCACAATTTCTAAACCTGAGTAAACAGCAAGGTTTACTTTAGTCTCTTTTTTGGCTCTAGGTCACTTCTTGTTCCTTCCTAACTCCCAACGTGACACTGCCACACAGAATGCTTGGCTACTCAGTCCTCATCTGGCACCAACCAAAGGAACCTGTCTGAGCTTTTGGGTCTATCAGCCAACAATGTGTATGCCTTATATATATTATAATATAATATATATAATATATATAATATTCAGTTACAGTTTTCTATTACTAAGCTCAGTGTATATCATATTTAGATCCAATAACATAACATTTATTTCTTTGGATAAAGATTATAATTGTAATGATTGTGATGAATACTATATTGTGTTTTTCCAAAGATGACAGTAAACTCATTGTGTGGAGGCTGTCTGAAGGGGCCAGACACGAATTGCTGAGACTGGATGAGGGATATGGAAACTGGAAATATTTCAGTGCAAATATCACATCTGAAACAGAGTACCAGGTGATCTCTTACAATAAAACCAAATGTATTCTGCATTCTTATAGGTTCATCAGGAGGTTAAATGTGTTATTATCTGATTATATGTGGTTTAATGGGAGGCAGATTGTATTGGAGGGATTTAAAGGAGAGAAAGGTGTTCTGGCACTGGATGACATTCAGTACACCGTTGGGGTCAACTGTGCCGGGCAGAAGACAGACCCAACAAGTAAAAAAGACTTTTTTTAGTTTTATAATATTGAAATGTGCTTTTGCTAACATTGTTTGCATTTAAACACACAGTATAGTTACAGTAATCCTTATTATTGAAATGTTAACAACAGCATCTTTTTAATTTCAGCCTCACCATCCTCGGGCAACACTGGAGCAATAGTGGCAGCTGTCATTGTCACTATTCTTCTCTTGGTCACTCTCTCTGCTTTACTGCTGTTCTACCTTAAAATCAAACAGAGAGAAAGTGCTTCAACACAGGCTTCGAGACCATCTAATGTCACCTTCACTGGCTTTGGCAATGACCTCTACGAATCTGATCAAACTGTAAGTTCTTCTATTGTGTATAAGAGCTTTATTATAGCACTTCAACGATTCTAGGATAGTTTTATTTTTGACATTAAACAATAATTTTCTTTTGTTTGCAGGATCACATAGCATAAAAATTCATTGCGCTATCTACTGGCAGCCTTCGGGCAAAACAGGCAACATCACAGCAGGAGAACTGCTTGTGTCGCTGTGGCAGGACTAGCCCGGTCATCAAATATACATCCAAATTATATATCCAAATTTATATGATATGGAAAAAGCAAAGTATAGATTGCCTAAAGCAAACGTCCATAATGTATGTTGTTAGAGGTTTGGTCTGGGTCCTTTAATACGCTGTGAGTTGCAGAGTCTAAAAGACAGATTTGACCTGTGGATGATTCGTCATGCTTTGAATTTTCTCTTTTATAGAAAAAGAGTCTAGAAAGAATGCACTAAATCCTACAATGCACTTTTGTTTTAGTTATAGGGCAGATAAAAGGTGCAAATTACCTACACGAGCGGTCAAAAGTTTTGGGACACTTATTCACATTTTAGAATAATAATAAACTCATCAAATTATAAAATAAAACAAAGGGAACTATGGGAATTATGTTATATTAAAAAAAGAAAAATAAATCAAAACATAATTTGCAGATATGTTAGTGTAGGCTACATAATGTCCAATTCATAATGATGGTAGTGTTTGAAAGACAATTGAATGTGGCTGAATAGAGAACCTTGTTTCTCTTCTGTGTATTCAAAAATGTAAGATTAAATATTACATTTATTATATAAAGCAGTGTATTGTGCGTTTGTGATTATGAAAAACATACAGATACACATTCTGACGTGTGCTTATTCTGTTTTAACAGTTATAAGCTTCAGTTGAACTTTAATATAAAAACTGAAAAATGTAGCCTACTAAAAGTGCAGTAACCATGATGTTTTATGTGTATTTAAAACTTATAAACATCAGTGTTTAAAACTTAAAAACTTATTAGCAATGCAGACAGTACGCTAAATCAGAATTGTATGGCGACGTCTCCTAGCAACGGCAATGTCTCCATGGCAACATTTTCCAGATCTGTCTGTCGCAAAGCTTGATAGAATAATTCAGGCAATAAAATCCGCCTAACAAACGAAAATATGCTTTACAGTAAAAAAAACATAAGCACGCAAATTGAAATCGATAAAGAAATCTTTTCTTTGGAAGCGCGAGACGATGCTGCGACACGGACACGAGCGCGTGAGAGCTCTGCAGTGAAATGATGCTCTACGACTAATTTGCGCTTATTTTAACGTGCAGTCTCTGTTGTGCAAAGACCGAATATTAGGATGGAGCCCGTTGTGCTCATATTTTTACTTTACCTCATGATCGCTCACGAGCTGGTGTGTGGACTGATGCAGTACAGGAGACAAGCAGCCAAGCCACATAAACGACTAATGTGGCGCTCCAGGTAAGGTGTGTGCATGAGACTTTCTTACCTAACATATTTTTCTGAAAATGCCTAATGGTGTTATCAATGTTTTTTCAGGGTTCCATTATCGTACTAACTACAAATATTAAGGTTAAAGTATAGTTACTGTGAGAAAGTGCATGGTTACTTAATAGTTCCAGTGGTTTTACTACTAATGCCATATAGTTTACTGTAGTAATAAATCCAAGTTTCATTTTCATATGTGCCTGCTTTCTTAACTGTGTAGACTTCATTCTTTACTGCAGTGCTCGTGTCTGTCGTGGGACCTGGAGGGTCAGTAGCCAGCCAGTGCATACCAGGAGGCGAGAGAAATTTGGACGTATTGTAAGGAAAGTGTGACATGAGGACAAGGACATCATGGTTGTGTTTGTCAATGATTCCAGCACTGTGACCACTGACTGACTGATGCTATGCTGGGCCACTCACTGCCTTTAAACCATTCATGATTGTAAAGTGATGATGTTTACATATCTCCCACTTACTGTAATCCTTTGCCCATCTTTAAAGGAATAATTGACCCCAAAATTCTGCCCGTTTCGTTTTGTCCATTCCTTTTTGTTTTTTGAAGAATTTCCAAACAATTACTTTTTACATTTGTTTGTTTATAAAAAGAATATATTGGACCATAAAGTGATCAAATCAATGACAGAATTAGTATTTGGGCAGACTAATAAAGTATATCTGTGGAACATTTTCTTTATGGTTAATATGAGTTGTGGTAGCAACATCCCAGCACAGATCTGGGAACTGTGATTACAATCTTGCTCCGTTAGCACTTTTGTTTTTAGCAAATGCTGTGATGTAACCAATTCAAGAAATTTAATGAAATCTGCTAAATGATGACGGATTCAGTTCATAAAATTGATTTGTACGTGATTTAAATGTTATGTTTATATACCTTTTCATTGTAAAATAATAGCCATTACTGTACATGCTTTGGGTGTAACAACAGTATATGCAAGTTCCCATGTTGTTGTCTGCATTTAGCAAACTCTGTAACCCAGTGTGTTACATTTTCAATAAATATGCATTTCAGCATCAGCTAGAGTGTTTGTAGTGATATTTCTAGAGATGAGCTGTCCAAGTAACAGCCAGGAGAATCTGCCAAGTTTGGGAGTATTCTTATTAGATTTGAATCAGAAAGGCTTGAAATTCCTCGAATGCGTCAGGCACGAGTCATGGTGGTTTACTCAAGTAAATAAATCCTTAATAAATCCATTTTTGCACACAGCAGTTGACAGTCGCGAACTTGAATGACTTGTGCGCCTAACAAGATGCAAACGTGCTGTTTCTAATATGTTTGCTTCAATAGCGTATTTTTTTTATGCCGACAACAGTAATTTATCAGCTCAAGTAATGGGGTTATTTATATGGATGTTGTGCAGGCCAGCTCAGCAGGGACTCACAGGGGATGTCTGGTCTGTATTCTATTACATTCAGAGGTGAATTGGACTGTATAATAAATTCTCCTCCTCTGGGCTGGATTTTTGCTGAGGTCTCTTTGCAGTGGAAACTTGCTGTGTAATTACATGTGCAGGGTAACTGAGGTGAGAACTGTGTCTCGGCAAGCAGATTCATTTGATAGTACCTATCATGTCCACCTCTCAAGAGAAATCACAGAGCAGCTTTTATTAGTTTAATTTATAAGGGTGAAATGACTTTGTCATTCAGGGTCAAGTTTTGGGTCTCCAATGCTTTTCTTGCGTCACGTGTCACATATTAAACGTGGCTGTTTCAGCAAACAGGTTGCAGTCTACTGTACATACTGTACATTGGAGCCAAGTACAATAACTTCTCTGAGTGAGTACTCTATTAATTGACTTTTAATTAATAACTACTTTTACATGTCAAAGATATTACATCCTCCTTGTTATTTTGTCTATGTACACACATACATATGTACACAATTAATGATGATCAGCATATCACTATATGCTAACTTGGTTACATTTAAAACAATTAGTTGTGAAATTGGATTTTGAAATGCAAAAGCAAAACAACTCTTTTGAAAATTAAATTTTTGTTCTGAATTGCATTGAGCTTTAGCTGCCATTGTTTATCCATCCATTCAGAAAAATAATAACAATATATGCAAGTTTTCAGATTCAAATAGAACAATTGTTTGATATTATAAATACATAGCAATTTCTTATTATTAATACTTTTTAAAGGAATGATTAACCGATCAATATTTTTGTTGCAAAATTCTGTTATCATTTATTTGCCCTCTTGTCATTTCAAACCTGTATGACTGTGAGATTCTAGAACATATCGTGCTAAGAAATGTCCTGTGCCCTTAGGATAAGTGTCAATGTGTGAGCACAGGATATATGAATAAGTGTTAACTTCCTTGTATTCATGTTTGTATCCTTGCTTAGCTAAACACGTTTTACGACCTACTTACCAAGTTACCATACATTCTGTCCTAAGATGTATAACACATCGCTGAGCTATGCAGTTTTGTACTAACACATGATATAATCTCCTGATGTCTGAGGTTTTTTGTCTTGAAGGACCATTACCTCATTTCCCTATTTTATGGTATATAACCAGCCACCTCTCAATAAAGAATTGACTTTGAGTGAACTGCACTTCTGTGTCTGTGTCATTCTTGGTCCCTGGTACCAGAATTCTCGGTGTTCCATCGACTGATCAGAACATCTTATACCTAGACAAAGTTATATTCTTACAATGACTTTCTTTCTTCTACAGAACACAAAAGAAGATATTTTGAAGAATGTTGGTAACCGAACAACGGCGGTGACCATTGACTTGCATTCGTTTTGTGTCCATACAATAGAATTGAATGGGTACAGCTATTGTTCTGTTACCAACATTCTTCAAAATATCTTCTTTAGTGTTCTGCAGAAGAAAGAAAGTCAGGTTTGAAATGACAAGTGGGTGACTAAATGTTATTCGTTTTTTTGGTGAACTATCCCATTAGATGATGTATAGGACAACTATTATAAGATTCAACAGTTTTTTTTCTCCAGCTGTAGTGTTTACAATCCGGTCTGCGATGTCTTCCGTACCCGACAACTCTTGTCTCAGGAAGGCCCTCCGCCAGCACTATCTCAGTCTGGCCCAGGGAGACTGCTGTCAGCTCACTTACGTCTGGATCGATGGCTCTGGAGAGGGTCTGCGTAGCAAGTCTCGAACCACGGATTCTGAACCAAACAGCATAGCTGGTACTAACATTTTGGCTCGAGTTGCCCAGAAAACACGACATATTGTTTATGCTGGTTTGCTTGTTCCCTAACAGATCTACCGGAATGGGAGTTTGATGGGTCCAGTACAGGACAGGCTGTAGGATCCGACAGTGACATGCTACTCATTCCTGTTAGCATGTTTAGGGATCCTTTCCTTTTGGATCCGAACAAGCTGGTCCTGTGTGAGGTGATCAAGCACACCCGACACCCTGCAGGTATAAGTGATATGCTGATGTATAACCTAAACATAAATATATACACTACTGATCTAAACCTTTATTAAACTTCTTAGAATCAAACCATCGTAACAGCTGTAACAAGGTCCTGGAGATGGTCAAAGAGGAGCTTCACCCCTGGTTTGGTATGGAGCAGGAATATACTCTTTTAGGAGTGGATGGACACCCTTACAGCTGGCCCAGACTTGGCTTTCCAAAGCCACAAGGTTATAGCCATTGTTAATGTTACTGTCACTTATGAGTAGGATGCATGTCTTTAAATGATCCAAAGAAGATTATACTTTTGCTCTGAATTGGTCAGTATTGTTTCTTTTGTGTGTCAGGTCCGTATTACTGCAGCGTTGGTGCCGACAGGGCCTTTGGCAGAGACATTGTGGAATGCCATTTCAAAGCCTGTCTGTATGCTGGCATCAAAATCAGTGGCACTAATGCAGAGGTCATGCCCTCTCAGGTAACAAAAATAATTTGGTATCACCATATAAGTGTTAAAGAATGTCTCTCTTACTGGATGCCCAGTCTGATCTCTCTCTGTAGTGGGAGTTTCAGGTGGGACCGTGTGAGGGAATCCAGATGGGGGATCAACTGTGGATGGCTCGATTCTTGTTGCACAGAGTGTGTGAAGATTTTGGTGTGGTGGCCACTTTTGATCCAAAACCCATAGAAGGAGATTGGAATGGAGCTGGTTGTCACACGAATGTGAGCACCGTGCACACCAGAGGAGAAGGAGGAATTGAGTATGTACCGATAACACACACATAATAAAGTTTGGTGAGACTTAATACAAGTGATGGCTATTATTCTCTCTTACATCAGGCACATTGAGCAAGCCATCGAGAAACTGAGAAAGCGTCATGTCGAGCATATTCGAGTCTACGATCCACATGGTGGTGAAGATAACAAGCGACGCCTCACCGGTCTTCACGAGACATCAAGCATCCACGATTTCTCTGCAGGTGTTGCTGATCGTGGTGCCAGCATCCGCATCCCTCGTCTGGTGGCGCAGGACAAATGCGGTTACTTTGAGGACCGCCGTCCTGCTGCCAACTGTGACCCGTATGTTGTGATCTGCGCAATCGCCCGCACATGCATGCTGGAGGAGGAAGATGTGCATGAATTAGAATGATACTAGATAGATAGATGAACTCATGGGTAATACATCAATTCCTGCATTATACTTTATATTAAAATCTTCATCTGAAATATGATGAAAACTTTAACTGTAGATCAACAGCAAACTTTCATTAGAATTTTGATGCTTAACATCTACACTATATGTATTATCGAATGTAGTTTTTAAAAGATTATTAAATCAAATCTCCATGTTTTATTCCATGTTTGTGTTGATGTCGCAATATAGTAAGCCTAATATTTTTAATAAGGGAAAAATTAAATATATTCATCATTTTTTATTTTAAACTATAGGCTACATCAAAGAACAGAACATTTGACCACACTAGTCAAAAGTTAATGTGCAAACACAAAACAGAGATTGTGTTTTTATAATACATTTATAGTTGTGACGTCAAATATGCATATATAAAAACAATTACTTGATACTTATAAAAATATGAAATTCTTACACACATTATATGTAGGCTACTGTCAGAAAAGGAACATAAAATATTTAACATAAAGGATTTTTTTCAGTCACAGAGAGTATAAAATATTAATATATTATTTTGATTTACATAAGAAGAGTATTCCGTTAAATTGTTTGACTAGCGTGTTTGTCAGGCTATAAAGTAAACCCGAGTTCATACACTTGATCATATAGGCCCTAAATGGCGACAGATAGCCTAACTTGCCGAACAAGAAATCTTTCAATGCGCTTAAAATAATATAGCTATTGACTGGACTTTAGATATCAATTTGGCAAAACATTATTTTACGTTGTTAAGAAATATTTATAAATTTATAACTTTTATTTATAACTTTATAACTTTGTTAATACCTAGTTAACACATGACAACTTAAGAAAATTATTAAGGTTGATGAAAGTGTTGTTGACTTTTTCTTAACAAATCTTTACCGTGTATGTTTTACGCGTAATTTCTTATTTGCATTTTCTGTTGTAAAGTTTTGGGTGCGTGTGTGTTTTACAGTGTGATTGGAGACAAGGGATAGATAGCCTACAACATATTGTTGTGGAGTTTTTTAAAGATAAAAAGTTTGTGGTGTATGCTGGTAAGTTGTTTGATCTGAGAAGCAAAACAGTAACATTTATAATTTCTTCAATTGTCTGAACTCTGGATCAACATGTCCTACATATCTGTCAGCTCAATTGTGCACAAGTTCTTACGATCGAGGTATCTCAGTCTTCCTCAGGGAGATCTGTGTCAGGTAACTTACGTCTGGATCAAAGACAAAAGCAACGACCTGTGCAGCAAATCTCGAACCGTGGATTCTGAACCAAGAGGCATAGCTGGTAAATATCTTTATACACTAGATATACACTTGTGATGCTTTTTATACAATAGACTAGGCTACATAATGAATTCCCATGTCATGCATGTCAAAAACATTTTATTAAACAAATGCTTTTGTGATGAGAGAAACTAATATTTAAACAATTACATTTTTGTCTGCAAAAAAATGATTTTAGAAGCAAACCCATATAGATTAAAATATGTTTATGTATGATCGGGATGAACCGTATTTTTGGCAGAAGTGTGAACAGAAACCGTTACATTAACATGAATAAAGTTGTGTAAAAGCACACACAAACGGCTACATATGCGACAGTAAATGCAAACAGAGGCCAAGCATGTAATGAAACTAACTGCAAGTGTAGCCCCTATAGTTCTGTAGCCTAGTTTTTCAAATCTTGTGTTGCTTGCAGTGTATTATGCTACTGTTTAGTTTTTTTAATTGGCTACACTTTGAAAAGAACTTCTTGACACCACATTCCTTCTGCCTTGGAATTACTATTAATATGTGTGTTACATTGTTGATTTTTGTAGCCAATTAGAACATTCTACACATTTTGTAGAGGTTTGTGTGACCTACTATATAGTAAAATTTTAAAACAAATTTTGAAAACATACCATTTGTGATCTCATTTATTATGTGTTGTGTATGTGACCTGTGCCTTGTTATCACCTTTAATATCTAACCAATGATTAAATTAATAGAACATAAAACTGTTTACAAAGTATTGTTTTTTGTTATGATAGTTTGGCCTGTTTTTAAATTTTTTTAATTTTAGATATACCAGAATGGGAGTTTGCGTACCGGACTAAAAGATCCACATTTGAGATGCTACTGGTTCCCGTTTGCATGTTCAGAGACCCCTTCTTTTTAAACCCTAACAAACTGGTTTTGTGTGAAGTTATTAAGCACACTAGAGAACCCGCAGGTAAGACATTGACATTGACAGATGCCTTTATTCAAAGTGGCAGTACAGTATATATATATATTTACATTTTCTGCATTTGGCAGATGCTTTTATCCAAAGTGATTTACATTGCATTATACTATACATTTGTTTCTAAGTACGTGCAATCCCTGGGATCAAACCCATTAACTTGGTGTTGCTAGCACCATGCTGTAACCACTGAACTACAGGAAAGCTGTATATATAGTGCAGATCATACAGTACACAAGTCTGTCAAATGCATGCATGTTCTAAAGCTGTGGTTCTTTTAGAATGGAACCATCGTAACAGCTGTAACAAAGTCATGGAGATGGTCAAACAGCTCTGCCCTTGGTTTGGTATGGAGCAAGAATATACTCTTTTAGGGGTGGATGGACACCCTTATGGCTGGCCCAGACTTGGATTCCCCAAACCACAAGGTTATAGCCATTGTTAATGTAATATTGGCACTACAGCACTTGTGACTGTATTCTATATGTAAAGATTTGCTCTGAATGTGTCAAGAATTTCTATCTTTCTTCTGTCAGGTCTGTATTACTGTGGTGTTGGTGCAGACAGGGCCTTTGGCAGAGACATTGTAGAATGCCATTTCAAAGCCTGTCTGTATGCTGGCATCAAAATCAGTGGCACTAATGCAGAGACCATGCCCTCTCAGGTAAGGTCATCTGTGACTAAACGTTTTTTAAACTGAAAATACATTTGCAAACATTTAGATTTTAATATTAAAGATGTCTATTAAGAATCTGGATTCATTTAATCTCTCTCTCTCTCTGTAGTGGGAGTTTCAGGTGGGACCGTGTGAGGGAATCCAGATGGGGGATCAACTGTGGATGGCTCGATTCTTGTTGCACAGAGTGTGTGAAGATTTTGGTGTGGTGGCCACTTTTGATCCAAAACCCATAGAAGGAGATTGGAATGGAGCTGGTTGTCACACGAATGTGAGCACCGTGCACACCAGAGGAGAAGGAGGAATTGAGTATGTACCGATAACACACACATAATAAAGTTTGGTGAGACTTAATACAAGTGATAGCTATTATTCTCTCTTACATCAGGCACATTGAGCAAGCCATAGAGAAACTGAGAAAGCGTCATGTCGAGCATATTCAAGTCTACGATCCACAAGGTGGTGAAGATAACAAGCGACGCCTCACCGGTCTTCACGGGACCTCAAGCATCCACGATTTCTCTGCAGGTGTTGCTGATCGTGGTGCCAGCATCCGCATCCCTCGTCTGGTGGCGCAGGACAAATGCGGTTACTTTGAGGACCGCCGTCCTGCTGCCAACTGTGACCCGTATGTTGTGATCTGCGCAATCGCCCGCACATGCATGCTGGAGGACAGTGTCAATGAATTACAATGATACAACCCAATAGCATTTGTCTTAGAATATCAGGTTAGTTCCTATTTACTTATTAATAAAATACCTAATTTTTGTAAACTATAAAGGACACCTTAAGTTAAAACATGCTTCTCAAGCAAAACCTTATTTAATTTATTGTTAGCCTAATGCTTGCTGTAGGAGGAAGATGTCCATAATTTATGATAGAATGAGTGTTTATTATTATTTTAAATTTTTTTCTTCTGGCCTCATAATAAATACAGTATTTTATACATACATTGAGTTAACCTACTCTAAGGCTGTAGCGTTTATAAACCAAACACTAAATACAATTTGTATCCAAGCAGTCTTTTGTATTACATTTATAATAATGTCAAGTTTGCTTTCTCACATCTTTTGGTTTAATAAAAACACTAACTAACTGAGCTCTTGTCTTGTATGGACTGCGCTGCTTGCTGTGCTACTGACTGTCCATTAGGGGGAGTAATAAGCAAATGTTTAGCACTATGGCCACACTCTTTGCATAAACAAATACATTGTGGAATAAAGTTATTCTTAGAAAGCCTTTAGAAGAATTGTCCATTATAAAAGTTACAAGCAAGTGTTTTGTACTCACATATTTTTTGTTTATAACTCTTTATTTAAAAGTTGCACATGAGTAAAAACAAAATTAGTATGTTTACTCAAATGTTGGGTCTGCAATTTTATTATAAAATATCTGGCTTAATCATAAAACTTTATTCTGTTAAATTAAGCTGTTTAAAATTAGGTTTTGCATAATTCTAATACCTCACAAAATAGGCCCATATTTTGCGTACGTGTATTTTGTGCATGCTTTAAGCTTATACTTCACAAAATGTTTTATTTTATTATCATTAAATGTGTTATTATTTATAATTTGGGCATGGGTTAACATGCCAAAGAAAGAGATTTCAACCTTTTTCTTTCACACACACAAAAGAAAGTTCACATACAAAGCTCATGAATTATTAATAAAATGGGTACAATTATTTTTCTCCATTAGGCACCCATAGTTGAATCCAAAGAAACAATGTAGACCTTTCAGACAAGACAAAATGCTGACGTGAAGGCTCAGGAGATGGGTTTAAAGTGGCTTTTGTTTTCAGTACATGAGGCGAGTTCATGGGTGGGTTATTCCCAGAACAATAACAGAAGGGATGTCAGTTTAATTTATCCAGTGCTTGTCTCCGGACAGATGTAATGGTTGGTTATTGAATATAAGCACAACATGGTGTAACCGTATAGAGTTTTGCACCTTTAAATAACATACAATTATGAATTGTTACAAAAATGTGAAGGAGCTTTTAAAACATATTAGCATTGCTTTGCATGTATTCCTACTGGTTTCATTATTGCACAAGTGAATATTAGCTACGAGCAGGAAAAGCCTGAATAACTATAAGCATGACGTCAAAAACCAGTCCGGATGACGTCAGCGCTGGTTGAAGGGTGGAGAGCCGCAGGTGGGACGTGAAACCGGCCGCTTCTTGCCCGTTACTTTTACCGACGATCTTATCCGCAGTAAAGTGCGTGAGTCGTGCTTTTCGACGACATGGGGAAGCTTCAGGAATTTGAAATTACTTTTACAAATAACAAAGTGGTTTACAATCCCGGTGAATCGATATCAGGAACTGTGAGAATTAAAACAAACCACTCCTTGCAGTTTAAAGGTAAGACGCCTTATAATCGTAGGCTATTACAATAATACGTTCATTTGTGTGGACGCTTTGTGTATAAAGATGATATTAAAGCATGAATGCACATCAACGTGTATTGCTCAGAAACACGGACATGTCGCCAATCGCCATGTGTGTTGTATGTTGACATTAGCATCCCTTCCTCGTTTTGCGATTATGTTCAATGCACGATTGATTTAATACGTTGTCAGGCAATACGCGTGATCGTTGTGATATATATTGTTAAGATGTTTGGATTGTCTATGTGTGTGCGTTAGTCAACATCCTTTCTCGTGTCGTGTGTTGCTGGTTTCGGTTCGATTTCACAATCAAACCGAGTCTAGTATGAACGCTGTAAGTATGTTGTGTGCTTTTCAACAGGTGTGGTATGTGTCAGTGGTTTGTTTTGATCCTTCATCTCTTTACATCCGCTAACTTAAAACGTCCACATATGTACTTAAGCTAAGCAATGCTTTCCCATTTGCATTTAGCGTTCACACATGACGCGTTTACACATGACGCGTTCGAAAGTTCAACTTTAACTTGCCAAGGCGTCTTCAAAACGCGACGCAACGCAAGTCTACACAGATCAGAAATAAAAAGGAGGAACGTATGCAACTTGGACGTGCATTTACTTGTATAAGAATCATCTAAATAAAGCTTAGCGTGAAAGAAGTTCAACTTTTAATAAAGCTAGTTGGGAAACGAGATAAGAAAGTTGGTTAGGTGCTTTTCACATTGTGTACAAAGAATAGGCTACATTGTAAGTGTTTTTGACCGAGCTGTTGCATTAGTGTGGGCGAGATTTACTGTACAGACAGACAAGACACAGAAAAAGGTGATGATGATACAATTGGCCTGGACTTTATTGCATTTGTATTGCCTTTGTCTTTGACTTAATGGTGTTCTACTGGTCCTCACTTGCCAGATAACATCCCACCAATTGGACCAAAGGCATAAAAGCAATACAATTCCCATTAAAACCATTTTCAGCAAGCATGAGGCTGCTGCACAATTGAAGGACCTCACCCTTATTGTGACACTTTTCAGATATGATCAACTCTGTTGTCATATTCCTGTTCCTTTTTGTTATCTCTATGCATTTGATAACATGTATGTGCTAAGGATTGGCAGGCTGCTGTAGCGCTTACCTGTGGCATGTTTGACTGGTGATGTCACTCTTTTCAGAGAGAATGAGGTCATGTGACTGATTACTCATTCTCTGCCTGCACTTTAATTCATTAGATCTTTCTGTATTCCCTGTTGGGATAGGAGCGCCATTCACCTTGACTTAATGTGAATAAAAAATATATTTTGGGGTAACTATCCCTTTAAATGTGTAACTTCTGCATCACTCTCAAATGGGATAGTTACCCCAAAATAAATGGTATCATTATTTTTTTCTCTTACATTTAGTCATTTAGCAGACGCTTTTTTCGATGAAAGGCATGTTTCATATGCGTAACACAAAAGATATTTTAAGAAATGGTGTTGTTTTCATACAACGGAACTCAATGGTGGCCAATGCCATTTTGCAACTTTTAAAATATCTTCTTTTGGGTTTTGCAGAAGAAGAAAAAGTGACACAGGTTTGGAATGACATGATGAAAGAATGTTCATTTTTGGGTGAATTTTCCCTTGAAGCTTTGACTTTAACTACTAGGTTCAGTCAGAGTTTATTACATTTAGGGCCGGTTTCATAGACAAGGTTTAAGACTAGTCCCAGACTAAAATGCTAATCTGAGTTGCCTTACTTATAATAACTTGCAGTGACAAATCTTAAAATATGTCAATGCCATTGATTTGTTCCAAGATCCTCACCAGTAATGTTATTTGCTAAAGCATTTTTATAAAAGTGACTTAAATATTCTAATTTAACTAAGGCCTAGTCCTGGGTTAAGCTAAGCCCTGTCTGTGAAACCAGGCCAAAGTGCTTAAGTTTATCAAATTCCTATTTTACCGTCTAGCTGCAGACAGGATGTGATGTTACTGTACTGCTGTTAAAACAGCTGTACTCTTTTGAGAATGCTCTGAGTGTGTTTTATTTAAAAGAAGCTGACTCATTATGTGGTGGTTGTTTCATCTTTTTAGTCAGCCTGGGTGCTCTGATAAAGAGCTCTGTCATGGACCTGATGGGTGTTGCTTTGAGTTGCAGAACTTACTGAATGAAAATGGAAAAACATGACATTAATATTAAAGTGTGTGTGTGTCTCTTTCAGTGCTTTTTGTTGAAAGCGGCTGTCTTATTTACATCACACCTGGCATTCTTTGTGTAGGGTTACTGAGTGATGCTGGTCAACAGAGTGTAAAGAGCCAGACAACTTTGGCAGAAGACATATATAATCCTTCTTAACTATACAAGAGGGGCTTTAGGCTGTTTTTAATCAGTTGGTACAGAAATTCTAAAAAGACAAGATTACTTTCACCTCACTGCTAACCAAAAATTAATTTGTCATGTAAATGCACGCATGTCTTTCTATTTCAGTGCTAAACATATTTGATAAGTCATCTTGTTTATGAGCCATATGCAATTATTTGTCCAATAAAAGACTTTATCGAATAAGAATGTCATCTTCCCTTAATATCACCTGCCACCAGATAGCAAAAGCAATGAGCATATTGTAGTTTTGCTGCTACGGAAATGCCCAACTTCCTGTTGCAACAAGAATACATCACCGTTGTGAATATGATTAAAAATATACATGAAATGAGCATTTCCTTGTTAGAACGTCACATTGTTACATACACAATCACGACATGTTTATTTCATATACATCCAGCTCGGTATCAGATAGGCTTTAGTGATGGAGATAAACTTGTTTGTAAAGCTCTGGATCTTTTTTCTTTTCTGGATCAAGAGACTCTCACATAGAAAAGTTCCTCTATTCATTACCCATGGACATAGGCTGATTGGTCCTGTAAGGCTACACCACTGTTATTGAGGCTGATATCATCACGGGTTTCACACTGACTCTCTCTGTGTGTTTGTGAATAGACTCGCTCCTTAATGCTCAGAAAAATGCTGCATTCATTATTGAAACAGTCAGTATGGTACCCACACCCTTGTTTGTGTTGAAATCTTTGGCACACTATTGAAAATAAATATTACGTTTAGCCTGCAGCTGTTTGTCCCTTATAACAGGAATCGCAGGTCTCAGATGTTATCATTTATTAAGGGAACTAAATTTGTTAGGTTGGTGATTTTGAGTATTAAGCACAAGAAAATGTATCAGAGATAAAAATTAATTTGCAGCTTAAGATGTGGTCTGTTTTGCCTAAGTTTTTCGGATTTGGTTGAGCAATGTTTGGGTTTCCTGTGTATGTTAATGTCTTCATATACTAAAAATAAAGATGCTACAAAATGATAATCTGAATGTCGGTTTAGTGCCAGTGCTTACACTGACCTGAGTTTGATTCCTGACATTAGTGTTTTATGTGACAGACAGATGTTGTGTTAAATTCTAAATGACAACATGTTCATATACACATTGTCCTCATCCAAGCCCATGTTGACTGGCAAGTTTTTGACTGATTATTAGAAAATGTGTGTGTTCAAGTAAACTCTTGACATTACAGCATGTCCCAGTAAGCTTTGAGGATATCACAGACCTGAACTCCAAGCCTGCTTCTGACAGATTTAAATAGCGAATGCACAGTGAAACCGGTTTGCTGCTTTTGGTCACACTGCAATCTTGATTTAAACTAAGCAGACACAGTGTGATTGCGAGTTGTAATATCTTATTATATTCAATACGTTTGTATCATTTTTCAATCCTTTAGGTTCATTGCTTTTTCATTTTGGCTTTAGAGTATTAAAGGAACAGTTCATCCAAAAATGTGTTGTTCCAATTCTGTATAGTTCTTTATTCTGTTGAACACAAAAGAAGGTATTTTGAAGAATTCTAAATCTGAAATGTATACAGAAGAGTAAATGACAGAATTTTCATTTTTGGATGACTATCCCTTTAAGTCACACGTAAAGATCTTTGAATGCTCTATAAATGAGTGGTTGTTTAAAGTATAGGACCCCCTTGAGATGTTTCTAGTAAATGTGTGTTAGACACTTCAGTAAGATGTTTGGATTGGCACTTCAGCTCTTCCATCATGACACCCTTACCTTACATTTCTCTGTTTGTGCCTTCCAGTGGTCCTGCCATGCCAGCTTTTTATCACAGCCTCACAGGCCTCAAGAAATGTTCTCTCTCTTTATCGCTCTCTCTCTATATGTGTCTCTCTATCTCTTCCTGTTTCTCTCTTTCTCTCTCCAGGCTGTCAGGGCAAGGAAGGGTGAAGATGTCTATTTCTGGCTTGAGATAAGGCAGATTTGTCCCAACGGTTTTACAAAATGAGTGATGCAGCTGTAGTGTTTGAAATGGAATTGAGGACAGACAAACCGGGACAAATTTACTCTTCCTTTTTGGTTGCGACTAATGATGCTCTCAACTCCTTTAATTACAGTTTTTAAATGTAAGCCTTCGTTTCACTCTTAAGCATTAATGACTAATGTGGGACACGCCGCACATCTGGCCTGACTCACCGAATATCCTCTAAAATTTTAGAACGTTCACATTGTCGACAGGAACCAACGAATCCCCATGTTCCACATCGGTGAACATGTAAGTAACCGCTCACATTTAAGAACAAAACACATCACTTTCCTTTTTCTGCCTTCGTTCCAACAATGTTTTTTAGATTTCATCTCATCTTCAGTTCAATCTTGAGCGTTGCTCTTCATTTAATGGATGTTACGTCCCAGCAGTGCCCCGGGACACAGATTTCCGCTTCTTTTTACGGTAAAGCCTTTCGGAAATATCATGCTTAACCCTAATGGCCTTTCTTTGTTCTTATCCGTTTGTCTGAATGGTTCTCAAGTCAAATGACTGGAACAGAAAGTGTGGCCACACTTTCCAGATCATGATTCGTGACAGTGGAATAATGGATCGGTTTGGAAAGAGGGGTCTGGAAGCTGCAATTTAACACATTCCTCACAGATGGTGTTAAAAATTTGAATAGTGAGTTTTGTTATAAGATGTAATTGTGGTGGGCTTTGGAAGTCTTTATGACTTGTTTGTGCATGGATTGAGTGTTTTATGGAGAGAGGTTAGTCTTCACCTGACGGAAAGTTTAGGGCCGTTACCACAGCTATCTTGTAGGAATGTGGTTGCTATGCTACCAGCTTTCAGAAGTTCTGGTCCCAGGAGATGTATGGAGTTTCCCAGCCCGATGTCTTTTGTGTGCAGGTGCCCTCTCCCATTCGCACTGCGACAAAGGACAAAGACTCCTTTACCTTTTTAACCAGAACAAGCTTGAGTGATTGTGCAGGGATTAATAGGGACACGGTCTGTGCAGTTTAATTATTCGAGTTAATGTTATGAGGTTTGTGAGTGCAGGGTAAAAATCACGCCAGAAGTCAGATGATTGTGGACTTTAGTTGTATTTGCTGGGATTTTGCCATTTTTATTGAGGAGATAGTGGATAGATGACCGGAAATTAGGATAGGATGTTTAGAATGGGAAATGACAAAAGCTGGAATTGAACTCAGGTCACCCACACACAGTGTTGTGTTGGAGCATGTGTACTACACGTTAGGCCTGTCTCTGACTGTACACGTTTCTATCACACACACACACATATGAATATATATATTATCGTATATCAAGTCAAATCAATCAAAAGATGTGAATTATTCATAAACAAACTCATAGCCTTATAACTGCAATGGTATGCACTTTAAAGGCACAGTTCACCCTAAAATGAAAATTGTCATCATTTACCCATGCAGCCTCATGTAATTTCAAACCTGTATGACTTTCTTTCTAATGCAGAACACACAAGAAGATATTCTGAAGAATGTTGGTAACAGCAAACTGTTGGTCCCCATTTGTTTACCAACATTCTTCAAAATATATTTTATGTGTTTTGCAGAAGAAAGGATGTCATATAGTTGACAAGACAAGAGGGTGAGTAAATGATGACAGAATTTTCATTTTTTGCAAGTCTTTGAAAACTCTTATGAGGGGGAAAGGCAGTATGTCTTTCACAGGTGACATTTTTATTTTCTAAAAGGATGCGAATGACGACTAAACCCGGCATCTCGATTTTTGGGTGTGAATGATGGCAAGTTTTAGGTGGTTGTGTAATGGCCCAATTCACGAAAGCCCATCTTTAACTCTATTTAATGCTCGGCTCACTCAAAGTTTCTCAACTGTTTTTGCAGCAGAATTGAAAAGTTTGATCAGGCTAAAGTATTGACACACCTGTCTATAACAAGCTCCATACACCCGAGGGATGTGGTTCCAGGCTACAGTATCTAATCCTCATCTCACTTTACTGTGTTTTTCGAAAACTGCTTAATTGGTTAAATCAGGTTTAGTTTAAATTCTTTTTCCCCTTCCAGCCCTCAGGATATTATAAAGTCAGGAGAGGGACGATTTGTCTGTGTCAGACTGAATTTAATTACAGGTCTTTCATCAAACTGCCAAAGTAGAACTCCTTTTCTGAGAACACAGAAGTACACTCGAGATGTTGTGTCGATTTTTTTAAGTACTTTGATGTACCTTTATTATAAGACTTAATGGCTCTTTCTGTATCTGAGAGGGAAATTGAAGAGCACTCCAGGACCAAGTACAAAAGATACGTGTTAGGAATGATTTTTCGTTAATTCAGTGACTATATAACACTGAATGACATTCTGCCTTTTAAATACCATACAGTATTACCATTCAATTTCATAATCCTACCATATCATCATTATCACAGTTTTTTTGTAAGTAAGGAGTTTGTTACTTGCATTATTACTGTGAAATATTTATTTCGTATTTAAACATTTTGTATATTTAATATTTTTGTATGGATGGTTTTAAAGCTACATCATAAACAAACATTACTGCGCATGCACGCTTTTGTGGGCCAAACCTAACTTCCAGTACACATCCGCAAAGAATAGATTATTTCTGATTCAAGCAAAAGAAATAACAAGTAAATGACATTAGCTATCAAGTTAAAAGTATGACTAGTCAGTATTATTTGGGATGGCAGTAGAAAAACCGTTTCTTGGTTGAACTTAAATGAGACAAAATTACACGACCCATTTAAGAAATAGTTTATTTAATATATTCATAAACAATACAATTCAACAAATTGTTTATTTAATAAAATTAATATACTAAAAATTTCAACAAATTGTTTATTTAATAAATAATAAAATTGTAATATAAATGAAATAAAATATAAATGGTTATATTATTAGTCACTAGCCAGACCGATCAACAAACGCAGACCGGAAGTTCGAGCCAGGCGTGTACGTCCGATGAAACCATCTATAGGGAAGCTTTGAAAATTACAATTGCTTTACAGGCTGTTTAAATAATAGTCTAGTATTGTAAGCATTCATATCCTCAGGTTATACACCCATCCATGTAGGTTTTAGTATAACCTGTTTAATTTTGATTCTCTCAGATGGATGCAGCTCTGTTCCAGTGTATTGAGCCATTATGATGCAAAATAGTAGCCACAAGCATTACCCATAATCCTAATGACAAGAGCTCAAACACAGAGTAAACAAAAGCTCTGAATTATTTCTGTCTCTTATTTAAAGATAACTATGTCCTCTGAGGATGCTGTGTTACGATGCGCAAGAAGAAACCCTGAATATAGAGGAAGAGATACTGTTTAAATCAAGGTGACCTTGTCTCACTTCACATTCTCACTAATCTGCCTGTTCCCTATCAAGGCAGATGTGTAGTTTTAGTCCCTGTGGTAAATCTCCCTCTGAATACATGGCAGGCTCCCTGTGATTTAGAGCTCACTCATAAATTTTTGCGTTTATGTAAAAATTTCATGGTGAAGCAAGTATTTGCTACTCGGCTCCTTACAAATTCGTTTTATTGTGAGAAAAGTATGTCTGGTGAACGGTTCTGCGACAGCCGGCCAAATGGTGTGTGAAATCATATTCTTTCACTTCAGCTTGGCGGCTGCTGATTATTTACTCATGAGAGCTGGAGGGTGAGAGACTGAACTCAACATCTCGGTCTGTAAATGAGCAACAGTCTCAGAATGTTTCTACATGCAAAGCCCAGGTTGGATCCGACTCACCTTTCTGTATTTGTCTCTTTTTATTCAACACCAAGATATTTTGCACAAAGATTGGCACTGCTGCGAATGTGTTGCAAGAATTGCAAAGAATGCAAGGTTCCAAGCATGACTTGGAGAAATGTAAGTTATACTTCAGCAAGCAATAGCAATTTATCTGCAAATTGGAATGGATTGTTTTACTACTAACTGGAAACAGTACCACAGTACCGCAGTTCTGGCAGCCTCTCCTAAAATTGTTTTTTTAAATGGAATTACGCCATTATTTAAAAGATGGTCTCTGGACTTTCTCAGTTTGCTTCATTAAAATCGGACAGTCTCATTCTTCACTTATGTGGTGATGCTTCATTGAGAATAAATTAATAATGTTAACATTTTCGTGCTGTCTTTGTAAGAAAGATGAGAGATGGCTTTTGTTTTAGTGAGGTTAAAAAAAGCCTATAGAGAACATGATCATGGGACAGGCTGTGTCTTGGCTCTGATTGGTCGGTTTGAGATGAGGTGGGGTATAAGCAGAACATGGGCGGAACGATCAGAGCGTGTTGCGTAATGTTGCCTGGATAAGCTCCTTATACATACACACCAGACAGACAGACATTAAGTCAATTATATGACCATTTTTAGTAAATCTTTGAGGTATTATGGATGGAAAATGATCATTTTTATATATAAGCCATTAAGCATTGAGATGAGTCCCTATATATTTATTTCTTCTCACTGCAGCCGTAGGTTTGACCTTGCATTGATGGCAGTGTTGTGAATGGCAGATGTGTTGTAGCGTCCCGGACTGCTGAACCGATCTAAGCAGTGCTGATCTATACGGTCGCCGTGTATTAAATGGTGAAATAGGCTCATAAAGGGAGTTGTGATGAGGTCAGGGGTGACTTGAGACTGGAGAGGGAAAGCAAGAGCTTCTAATTGCTCTTGAAGTTTTAATGAAGACATGGGAGTTTAGTTACTCTCGAGTCTGGAGAGTCAAGGATAATGAAATCTTCAGCCCGTGAATCCATGCCAATGCCAAAATATAGACCAGTTTCACTATTTTTAATTTTTTTTATTATATATTTTATGTTATTAAATTATTATATTATGTAACACAATGAAAATATTTAGTGACTTATATGTTAAAGTATGTGGCATACTTTTATTCAAACATAAAGAATCAATATACTACTATTCTAACATCAGAATCACTTGAGTGAAATGTGACCTTACTTGACCTTAAATGACTACAATTATTTTGTACACACATTTTAACAAGATTTTCATTACAAAACTAATTTTGTTTAAAAATGTTGTTCAATTAAATGACTTTTATTATTTATTAAATGACAGAAGTCATATCTGTTAGATAATGCGCCATGAACTAACATGGATAATTGTTTTGACAATAACTAACTAACATTAGCAAAGATTAATAAATGCTGTGAAAACTATATTGCTCATTGTTAGTTCATGTTAGTTATTAAATGGCTTGTTGGAATGCTTGATTCTGATTGACCGTTGGAATGCTTGATTCTGATTGGCCAGTCATTTGCAGGTTCGTCATTCCCAGATAACAGCCGCTCAAAACTAATAACACATGGTAACCCGGATGCTGCAAATCATTTTGACAGTTACAGTTTAATATTATATTAATATAAATATAAACGTGTCTTTTAATAACATATATGCCAAATGATTAAAATATATGTATTTCCATTTATACATTTTCTGTATTTTTAAAACCTGTACTTTTGCTTTTAGTGGATCTCAGGAGCCCATTTCCTCAAATTAGTCAATGTTGTTTACACATAACTTTCAGTATTTACACAAATCTAAACTGTTTAAATGGATTAAACGCTTACACTGTGCTTTGTGTTGACTTCAAATCATGTTTTCTTCCCGCTTTTAACCAGTTCAATTAATCTCATTAATACTCTCCCATTTGAAACTGACCTCCATACAGTGGTTTTGTGGTCAAGCACTTCATCTGTGTGCACTGTAACAAGAAAAACCCGACCATACAAACTCACTGTAATGCTTTTGTGTATCTTTACTTCAGCTGAACTGTATCCAGCCCAACAGTAAACAAGGAGATATCAGTCTCTCTAAACGCAGCTGTCGGTTTTCATGCCAGTGCGGGCGGCCCTTCCTGCGCGCTGACTCATTGTATTGGCCTAATGTCAATTGGTCGAATTCCCCCAGAAGTCCTTAAGAATTTGGTGCGGATTGGTTGTAATGCTGCCAGTTGCTAAGGAGTTTTATTTTTTTGTGGGAGTTGGCTCTTTTGATTTTGGACACCAGAACGCCATGGAAAAATGCTTATCAGAACACTCCCTTTAGTTAACCACATAGCAATATGCAAACACAAGTTCCTCAAAAATGTTGAATCTGTTTTTGTGTATTTTGATTGAAAATGCAGTGTTTTATGCTAACATAGAGAAGCGTCATTTCAACAGTACTATAGTTGTAGTAGGGCAATTCTAGCATTATGGATGTGACATTTTAAGTCAAAAATGGAAATATAATAAATATAAACTCTCAAGAAATGTATTTATTACCAATATAATAAACCATCTGTCAGAGAAATATGAGATGAGGGAAACATGCGTTATGAATGTGACAAAAAATAAGGACACGGTACTTCATTAAAATGCACAAACCAGAAACAACAATAGCCAACAAATGGAGAAGAGATGGGTCGATAAAGAAAAGAAAATATTACATTTTTTCATGTGTTCATTTATGTGGAATGGTAGGTGACAAATATAAAAAAAATCTGAGAAAAATCTTGCTTTAAAAATAAACACAAATGCCTTACAAGATACAGATCTCATATAGGGATGTAAACCACCACAGTATGAAAACCTGTGGTTAAGTCTTGACAATTGCATACAGTTTATTAGGTTGAGATTTTATAGTCTGTGCATAGAAACAATGACGTGCCTGTGATCCTCTTATTTGTGTAATATCACAAAGGCCCTGTTAATTCTCGTGCCAAGCAAGTAACGTTATCAAAGCAAATGGGCGGCACTTAGCAGAATGGCATTTCAAACAGATAATAAACCTTAGACTTTTGTCTTACAGTTTCACAGTCGTGTTCAGAACAGGGCGAATTTGAGCGGTCTGATGGTTTAGTTCACGAAAATATGTCTCTTATGTTGTTCGCTGAGATGAAATCTCATTGATAATAGATGGGTGTGTTGTTTCTGGCAGTCTGCTGTTGATTGGCAACAGTTGTTGCTCACGCTGTGTGTGAGGAAGCAGGTTCAGCCCATGCTGTCTTCTCATGTGGACGGGTTGTAATAAACACAGGGGACGATCTAGACGCCCACTGCGCTGTTTTTCGGATATATGAGCTCAGCAATGTGAACAGCCAAGATTCTTGTACAGGCATCCTATAATAAAGTTATGGTTTTATTTATTTATGTGTTAAAAACGTTGGCATTAACACTTTCATAACAATGTGACCATTTGTCATACGCTTCCAAACAGAAGTGATAATTTTTACCACAGTATTGCTAAGGCTGGTCTCTATATCCTCTTTAATTGTTATTTCCTGACAAATATTTATGTATGTACATCCTGTGTATTTGAATTATGTATTGTGCGCGCGCGCGCGCGCGCGTGCGTGTGTGTGTTTGTTTGTTTTTACTGCTCGAAAATACATTTTAACACAGTACACTGTTAGATACTGCTTTCAGTGTAAATGTAGTAGTAAAGTATAGTAAACATAAAGTTTCCCCGTGCCAGGAGAGGTGCCCAGATGGCACGGAGCAGATGGCACTAGTGGCGTATGCCTCTTGATTCGTTCATGAATTGTTTGAAACTTTCTTTTTCTTAAAGTCTCATTTGGATTTGTTTTGCTTGTGCTTTGGGCTCTCGTGCCACTGTGCCATAGAGGGCACCTGCCTGGTACAACAATATGCTGCCATCTGTCACATGTTTTGTGGAGCTTTCGTGTCGGCCACCCAACAGCCTTTACAATTCCCTGACTGTGTGTTGTGCCTTTTCCAAATTTCCATCTGAAAATGCACAGTGACCGTTTTCTCTGAGAAAATGATGCACTATGTCGTCTCTTTTTCTGTAGGCCCTCCATTTCTGTGATGGGTGTTCTGAGGCCTTAGTGCCCTTAGCAGTTTATACGTCTGTCTGGAGCTCGCTCACTTGCATACTAAAAAGTGCCAGCGACATCTGTTCATATTACCTATCTCCTGCATCTCTTCAACGTTTTGTCACTGTCATCCTTTTTGAAAGAGAACAGGAAATTTGATGTGCTGAGACTACACCAGAAAGGATGCCCAGCCCTGTGGTATAAAGGGTTGTTAAAGCGCTGCGTTCTGCCGTTGTCATACTTCTGAGTTCAGTCTTATCCTGTCAGTTATTAAAGCCGTAAGGATGGTGTTTGCTCTGCCCTGCTGTTTCAAGTCAATCCAATTGAGATTTCTTGGGCTTTACCGTCCACCGGCCTATTACGTAATCAGATCAGCGTGTGGTCACATGGCTGAGTCGGTTTTTCTCTGTTTTCACTTAAATTTTGATTTGTGCACACTGTGTATTTGTGAACTTCTTGACGGGGTCACACCAAGCGTTTATGTTTGTTTAGGCTTTAATTTTGACCCCGAGACTGCTCAGAGTAACATGAAAGTGTCTAAATGTTCATCTCATGTCTGCAGTAAAGAAACAAGTCTTTTGATGTTCTCTTAAAGATGAAGATGAAGTCTGTTCTTTAATATCTAAAGTTACAAGATGGAATTAAAAAAGTCAAACAGATTTTCCCAAAATCCTCGTTTACCATGGGTAGGACAAACAGATTTATTGTTGGTCTTATGTATTTGGGTACACACTGATCAAACTATTCTTATGCAAATAAGGATAGAAATTTCTCCCAGACACTTCATATAAAAAGGCTTTTCCGTCTCTGTGAATGCGGTTTGTACAGAATGTTTTTTCTGTTGATCGGTAGAAATTGGACAAGTTGTTTTCGGGGAAAAACAATCCGCATTGTTACTTAACATTGAGCTAGACGTCAGGAATGAGATCAGATCTGTTTACTGTGGACCATTCGGTCTTAAATTACTTTTATCAGGCCTGTCCTTACATCATTTCTCTGTCTTGAAAGGTTTTAAAGGAGAGTGATATATGTAAAGGTGTGGAGGGAGGTTTGCCAACATTTGTGGTAAACAATCTTATCAGAGGTGAAATGATGAAGGTGTGTCAGAAGGATTTTTTGGATTTGCTCAACACAAAATCTACTTCCTTATGAGAAATAGGCTAATACTTCCGTAATTTGTAATATTTGTTTTATTTATGTAATGCTTTGCTTGTTAAGATATATGTCAGAATTTTCAACTTGAACATTTTAATTGTATTCAATATTTAGTATTATTTTTTCATTTACATTGTCATTTATGCATTTGGCAGATGCTTCGACTTACATTGCATTTTACTATACATTTGTTTCTGAGTATGTGCAATCCCTGGGATCGAACTCATGACCTTGGCACTACTAACGCCATATTTTAAGCACTGAGCAACAGGAAAGCTATAAAATGCTATAAAACGAGAATATAAAGAGTGAGTGATTTTCACAAGGTTTGAATTGTTTTTCTGGCTCTTTACAGCCATCAAGGTGAACTGTGTGGGTTCCTGCGGGATCTCCTCCAAACTGAACGATGCTTCGTGGATGCTGGAGGAACGATACTTGAGCAGCACGCTGTCTGTAGCTGACAAAGGTGAGGAGGTCACCTCTTCAGATTTATTGTTTGTTTTTTTACTCGAAATAAAAACTGTTCTTGCTTTTAAAGAACAAAGCTATAACTTTCTTTTAGCCGTATTGCTCGGTCAGCTGTTTGTGTCTGTTTGGGTGTTCCTGTTTGTCTGAATTTGCCTGATATCACATAACCTTTAGGTAGGTTTGAGTCAATAGGAAACCTTTTATTTGTCGGTGTGCCTCTGGAAATGTCTGCTTATGAAGAACAAATTCACGCAAAAATGTCATTTTTGAAAATTTCCTACCGTAAATATATCAAAACTTTATTGTTCTATATAATATTGAACAAATATTGTTCTATCCTTCAAACCATATATCAATAGAAAGCTTATTTATTCAGCTAATAATATAATAATTATTTCAGATGATTTAAAAATCTCAATTTTGAAAAGTTGACTCTTAAGACTGTTGTCCAGGATCACATCTTAAAGTAGTCCATCTGATTTACATGGTGCACATGATAGCTTGAAACAGAATGACATTTCAGTCATTATTCTCTGAAAATGGAGAAAGGTCCGAATTGGCCAATCACAACATTTCTCCTTTTGTGTTTCACAGAAGAAAGGAAGTCATACTGGTTTTGCATTTCCCATTTCTCTGCCATGATGTTTTAAGCTGTTGACTTCTTGTTTGTGACCCGTGGAATAAGATTTCTCAGCTAGTCTTATGTTAGTAGCTTTTATGTATTAAAAGATTAGTTCACCCAAAAATTTAAATTCTGTCTTCATTTACTCACCCTCGACTTGATCCAAATCTGTATATTTATCCAAATTCTTTGTTCTGATGAATACAGAGAAAGATATTTGTAAGCAAACAGTTACCACTATCATAGTAGGAAAAAATTATTTCAAGTTCTCTGTTCTGTTGAGCACAAAAGAAGATATTTTGAAGAATGTAGGAAAGCAAACAGTTCTGGGACACTTTTGAATACCATTGTAATTGTTCCTACTATACTGGTGGCCAAGAACTGTTGATTTTTCCTAATGAATTTCTCTGTGTTTATCAGAGCAAAGACATTTATACAGATTTGGAACAACAAAGCTACAGTCCTATTAATATTTCTCAATTCCATTTAAAATTTCCCTCTAATAAAAGGCCATGAATGTTATCTTTCTCTCTGAAGTCTTTCTGGCTCTCGCCCTCATGTTCAGGTCACACAGACTCATTATGTGATGTCTCGGCTTGTGTGCGCTGACAGGTCTTTCCCTGTTCGGGTGCATGCTCAGGCTAGTTTTACGACCCCTTTCCAAGAGACCTTTCAGCATCTGAATCACCACTGGGACAGATGTGCAGGGTAACAATTCTCATACGAGCCCGCAGGCAGACAGAGATGCTAAATGCTTCTCTCTGCCAAGAACTAATGCTGTCAGCCCATTAAGAGTTCAGGTTCCACTTCTCATAGCTCAGCAGTCCTGATGTGCGGGCGGAGGAGGTTTAGATGCTTTTTCCACCGAGAATGAAAAAGTGTCACTGCATGTTGATGATTTCGTAACATTCCAGCAGACATACGAGAACTGACTCATTGGCATGATACAGTTCTGGGAAAGAAGTTTGTCTTTGCATGATTCTGCAATGTTGCATTTTTTGTGTAGACTGAGTTGAACTCTGTATTTCAGTTATTAACACTTTTGATTGGTTAAAGGAATAGTTCACACACAAAATAATTCCTTCATGTGGTATAAAACCTGTATATAACTCTTTCATCTGTGGAACACAAAAGAAGATATTTTGAAAAATGTCTTAGTGGGTTTTGTGTTCACACAGTGGAAGCCAATGGGGGTCTGTGTTACCAACATTCTTCTAAATATCTTCTTTTGTGTTCTGAAGAAGAAAGTAAGTCATACACGTCATACCCAATTTTTTTTTAAATCTGGTATATATTATAGTAGGGTTAGTCAGACTCAGTAGGGTTGTTGAGAGCTCTAAATGCACAAAGATGCCTATTTAGTGCACTTGATTCTGTTTACATTTACATCTAGCAGATGCTTATATCCAAAGCGACTAACAATAGTGAGAAAAACAATAAAGCAATTCATCTTAGGGAGGCAATAATATGAGAAATGCTGTACAAAGTAACACTGTTTCAACAGTTTTCAGAGATGATACCTGTTGGAGGTTGTGTGTACATAGAAAACTATTTGGGTGTGTTGTGTGTACACAGAAACCCCTTAGCTGTAGAGGTCAGGTTAAGTCAACTTCTACACCTCTGGCGTCACCAAATAAAAAAGTGCAAATATTGGGATTGTAAACAATCTCCTCCGGTTTGCCAGTGGTTAAAAATCGGTGAGTCCCGCTTCCAAACTCACACCATTGGTTGTGTCAATGTTGCTACGTCAGGGTGATGAAGATGTTCAAACGTGTTTTGATGGCATCTGAGACGTTGTCATTACAGGAAAATCAACCTTCAAATACTTTGGTTGTACTTTGAATATTAAACAGGGTTTGGAGAACGGGCTTTAAAGGGATAGTTCACAAAAAAATTAAAATTCCCTCTAGTCATTTTAAACCTGTATGACTGTCTTCTGCCAGAATGTCTGAAGAATGAAGAACTGGCGTAGATTTCATTTCTTAGAAATAGGGTGGCATTGTTCTGGTTGTACAGTTAGTGCCTGTATTTACAATCTGGTTATTTTTATAGTTTTGTATAGTCTAGTAAATAGCAAACAAAAGATTTAAAGATCATAATAAGATCCACGCCTGTTTATAGGGTGTGATTATTTTTTCCCCCATTGTAACTGCCATATGATATTATGCTGTACACATCACTTGCAACTCAACCAAGGTGACAATTTTCACAGTTTTGTTATGAATCATTTTGCTTGAATGCACTGTAAGTCATTTAAGTGCATGTAGTCTTGCCATAGATATTGGATTGTAAATGATGCAGATGAGCTGTTAGCTAGGCTGGTATTACCTAAATCAGTATTACCAAGTTAATTCTTCTCTTTTGAAGGACTGCAATTGCTTTTTACAGAACACTTTCCTTTCTCACAAACAATGAAATTCAGCTCGTATGGACCGCATATAATTCTACGCTGCTTTCAGACCTGCTTGTGTCAGTAAACTCCCCGTCATTTTCTGTAAGAGGCCTTTTCCTGTCTTACGGGCCGTGACATGTAAACAAGAACAGATTCATACAATACTGATGATGACTTGCCTCATTCAGCTCTGACACATTAAAGGCACACTACCCCAAAAATCTGCATTGAGCAGATAACACTGTTTCAATGTAATTTATCTTCCACAGTGTAAACCTTACAGGAGGAACACATTATAAAGCAACAGTATATGTGGTGTGGATGCAAACCCTTATGTTTGACTAACCTTGGCTGTGGCGTCTAACCGGGAAACCCCTGTTAGAAAGCACAGGAGAGTATTGTTCAAGTAATCAAAGGGCTTATCTGCTAAGATTGTTCATCCTGTTTGAGTTATTCTGTCCTGTGAGATTTCCACCATCTCTATTATACTGTTTTCTATTGGTAGTGAAGCACTTATAGTAGATTAGAAATCCACATTTTTATTAATTATCATTTTCATAAATAGCATTAACATGATAAATATAAATGTACATAAATATACAAGAAATGCTTGACAGACTTCATAATGCCCTAGAAGAACCATTTTTGGCTGAATACTTCTATTAAGAACCTTTAACGTCTGAAGAACTTTTGTTTCACGAAAGTTTTAGACTATAAATACGTAAGAAAGAAATTGTTCTTATAAGAAATCTGGGGAATCGAGATGGTTTTTCTATGGCATTGCCGTGAATCTTCTGTACCACCTTTTGAAATAACTAAGGCCGAACAAAACGTTTTTTTTTTTATATTTTGAGAAATAAGTTTGTTGTCGGCATGTGCAAATTAGTTCAATCTTTACATTCCACTGTACATTGCCGTGTGTGTTGTTAGTGGGGTGAGAGGTGATGGTTTTAGGGTCCCCACATGTCCCAAGGCCCTCATAGATTTGATGCAAATGGGTGTAAATTTAAATTGTGTGTTTTATTTCTCTGCCATTACAGGTACTCTGCCAGGTGGTGAGCACAGCTTGCCCTTTCAGTTTCTTATTCCAGGTAATTCTCTTTCATTTTACAATTAGCATTTCAAAGCCCTTAAAGGGCGTTTTCGCTGAGCGAATCTTAATGTTAGCTATTAACTGAAGGTTGTGTACTTTAGACCTCTGAGCTGTTAAGCAGAGAGCACTCAGGTGACGAGTGAGGTTAAACGGCACAGGGCTTCTCCGTGTTGTGATAAGCGTGTGTGAAGTGTTTAATTTTTAACTTTGATCTGAATGCAGCTGTTTAAATCCTTCCTGAGCAAACACATGCACCAACATGTGCTATGATTTGACTGCAGCATTCCTGAATGCTGAATTCGTGCCCATCTTGCAGTCTGCATTTGCTCCCCCTGCTGGCAGATTTGATAAACAGCTGCCAACTGCATCTGTCCAACATTATTCCAGCACTTATTAGAAATTTTATATTTGATAGTCGAGGGTTGATTCTGACATTCTGTCATTGACATAACAACAATATTGGTCAAGACATTATTTATTAATTTTACAAAACGTAAAGATTACTTTATTATATAGAAATCCTTTTGACCACCTTTAATATAATTTAACTCATTTCTCTTAGCATCCGTTCCAACCTCCTTCGAAGGCCCGTTTGGGAAAATTTGTTACAAAATTAGGGCTGTTATCGACACGCCACGCTTCTCAAAGGATTACAAGACCCAACGGCTCTTCTACCTTCTCAATGTTCTCAACCTCAATGAGTTGCCAGATATTGAGGTGAGACGCCTCCACTTTGACTTGATTTGCAAAACTTCTGAATTACCTGTTCATTAGTTATTTAAAAAATATGTTTCGGTACTAATATATAATTATTTTTAAAAAACTGTCTTCAGCAAAGATTATAGTGTTTTCTGTGAAACAATACACTAGTTAATATTTATCAATATTTACCTAATAACATTTTTCATAATAACCATGTGCCCGTTCTAAAGCTTTTTTTAAATGGTTTGGCATTGTCATCACATCCTTTCCTTTCATAGCAACCCAGCTGTGCTGTAACAACAAAAAAGTTTAACTACCTCCTGGTTAAAACGGGCACGCTTATGCTGAGAGCATGCAGCGATCTGAGAGGATACACTCCAGGCCAGATCATCAAACTCTCCACTGAGATCCACAACAAGTCTGGGAAAGACACAGGCTGTGTGCTGGCCAGCCTTATACAGGTGAATCAATTGACCTGTAGATCATTTTGCAGCATCGTGGTTGAAGATAGTTTGAACATCTCACTTTGTTTTTGCAGAGAGTGACGTATAAAACAAAGCGACCAGTATTTGACCTGCGACCCATAGCGGAGGTGGAAGGTGCCGGGGTCAAGGCGGGCAAACATGCAGAGTGGAGAGAACAGATCATCGTCCCGCCCCTTCCACAGTCAGGCCTCACCGGCTGCAGCCTCATAGACATTGAGTATTTTATCCAGGTATGTGACCTGAAAGCTGTCACAGTGAAATGGGAAAAGTAACAATATTTTCATGCCCTCCTTCTGTCTCCTTTCTCACAGGTTTCTCTCAAATCTCCTGAAGCCGTGGTCACGTTACCCATCTACATCGGAAACATCGCCGTAAACTTGACTCCCTCCATTCCGGCCCTACACCCCATCGCTCACGGCGCTTCGATGCCCGCCCCTCCGAGCCTCGGCCCTGTGTCTGTGGTTCCCAGCGCACCACCTGCAGAGGAAAACCTGGAGGGTGAGCTGGGGGCCGGGGGTGTAGCCAGCGAGGAGATCCCCACCAAAAGTCACTCCCAGCAGGACCCGTCTGGTGTGCCTTTCTCCGTGTCTCCCAGCACGTTTGGACATGCGTCAGGCCCGCCCCCGCCGCAGAACCAACAGCACGGCCAGTCTTCAGACGGCTCTGCACCGCTGTTCTGTGTGTCCACGGGGGCCACCATACCTTTCTTCACAGATGGTAACACAGCACCGGTTCCTACTTCCTGTCCGCTGATTTTGCCCCCTGAATATAGCACCTGGGAATATCCACATGGTGAGTTTTGGTCTAAAGTTTTCTAGAATTTGCTTTTTAAGAATAAACTCAAATTTTAACGTTTTTCTCTTGTTTTCAGAGCCACCCCCCACCTACGAGGAAAGCTGCAGTAGCAACAACTCAAGCTTCAACAGTAGCACGAGGTAGACTAATCAGGTCTCATTCCTCCAACCGTTCAAATCCATTACTGCCCCCTGCTGGACAGTACATACATTACTGCTATGGCCCAAACAGGCCATTCTCCTCCATGGACCAAATAAAAGGATGATTTCTTAATCCCACCCAACTCTTCGTTTTATCCCACAAATTGTCATTTTAACAATGGAACAAGGAGAAAGTTTATTCAGTGCCTAAGAAAATGTAGCACTCTTGAGCAGTCACCAGGTGAAAAATGCTTTTATGAGGTTTTATGAGAGGAATACCAGCAGATGTAAAACTTGTGGAAGTTACAATGTTACAGAGTCCTTTTCCTTCATTCAACCAATGCTGGCCTTACATGAAGCTCATCAAAAATGCTCTGTAAGATCTGAATTGACCAACAACCCAGAACACTGCTTTTGACTGAAAAGATCATTGCGAACAAATCCACGTAGTCTGTGAATGCTAAGACACTGGGCCGCAAAGAAAGTTGCTCTGAAAAGAACAAGGTTTATTTATTGATCATGATCGAGGTTGGAAGTTGAAGTCCAACTCGTCTCCAAATCACCACATCCACCCTGTAATGTGGATACAGCTTTGGATTATCAATGTGGTCGGCTTTCCTGGGCACATTAGTTTTATCACCTGGCCAAATGATAACCACTGTCCCTTGAATCATGAGGGAGCAACATCATTTTTTGAACAATGTTTTCACATTATGGCTTGACTAGATGTCAAGAGATGTCCTTATATAAGATGGAGTTATTTTTCATGTCTTTTATTGTGTAAAACATCATCTTTCCTGTGCTCAAGAATATTTACCTAGATTTATTATTTCAAAGTATTCCAGCTAATGGACTGTGATTGGTTCAGATTGTGTTGTCGGAGTCTGATGCGATTTGTAAATGTCTGTATGTATGTTGTGAACCACAGGAGATGGAATTTTATGACGGATTTCCAGCGAGGCCTTAGGCTGTGCAAGGAGCGTTGTGTACAGTCGTTTAACATGGTGACCCATTGTTATCTGTTTTGACCCTCAAACTGTTGCGAGGAATTTGGAAGCACAAAAAGGCACTTTTATAAAGTTTATCATTGTGTATGCGTGTGAATGTATGCCCCCCATTCATATTTCATTAAGATTGTAAGTGTTGTTGTTAAGTGTATTACTTGATTCAGCTTGTAAAAGAAAGATGTTAATTCCTTTTGAGTCTTCTTTCACGCCACCTGGTTTTCTGGATGAAAATATTTTGTGAGTAAAAATGCCACTACTGTATGTACCATTTTTTAGATTAGATTAGATTCAACTTTATTGTCATTACACATGTACAAGTACAAGGCAGCGAAATGCAGTGTTTACAGTACTGATTGAGAGGAATCATTTGTATTTGTATCAAATTAAACATTAGGGAATCTTATCTTTTGTGATTGTATCACAGCAGGTGCACTGTGATGTCTAACAGCGCAGCTAAACTTAAAATTGGAGTCGGATTGAGTCTCTTCACTGTGTAAGCAACACTGTGCTGTAATCTCAGTGACTGAAATGGTAGGAACAAAACAAAACAAAATTGAAATCTTGTTTTATATTTACAACTACATTTGCCTTAAATGTGAATATGATACATCACTGGTCCCATAGTAATTGTAGCGAGACTAAAGTACTTTTCGAGATGATACAGCTTTCTGTTCTCCTCACATCTCTCTCTTGAGCCCCTTTCTGTGGGCTTAATGAATGTTAATGCATCTGAAAGAGTCGTGAGAGATGGTAGATGGTAGTTTTTAAGTCCTGCATGTAGTCTGACAACTAAAGTAAAATAGAGTCCTCCGTCTCTACACACCGATGCGGTCGCAGTTTGGACGAGCAGTTTTTCATGCTTGATTTACATGTTCTGTGTTTTCCTGTTCACCAAAGGTTCAACAGCTTTATAAAGTTAATTTTGTCATTGTGTGGTACTTTCCTTCCTATAAAGTTTTCAGCAGGTTTTGAAATAAAGTAGCACGATTGTGGATCAATGTTTTATGTAAAAACATATTTGAAAAAATCTTGTACAACTTGTACAACAAAGAAATAAAATCCCTTAAATTCTCAACTTTTTCCAAGGTGTTAATCATTTAAACTTGTCATTTGAAAAAACGCTTTTTTTTTCTTTCATAATTTTTTTATATATTATTATTAATTCATAAACAAGTGACAACATGCAATCAAAATTGCCCACAGTTTTTTTATATAAATGTTTGGCCTAATCATATTCATCAGTGTACATTATTCCAATGAAAAGGCTTGTATTTGTAATCCATTGTTATCCATGTGGACTTGTTGGTTAATAGTTAATAAAAATAGCCAGATGGCAAATTTAGCAATAGTTTTATGGTGAGTGTTGTAAATAATGCAGCCTTAGAAACAAACATCAACAACAAAGGATTAATGTTGAAATACATCATGATGCTCGAGGGTAAACATGACCTTCAGCCACCACAACCTGGTCCAAAAGCTTCCTGTGTTCAGGTTTGTGGGCAATTTTTCACAATTTATTCAACAGTTGATAAAATCAAGTTGTGCCCTACGTTTTTGCCCATATCCTGTTTTACTGTTAAATATGAATTGTTAAAGCATTTGGTGCACGGTATGTAGTTTAGACTAATCGCATGAATATGTAGTCCCATACAACACATAGTTTCCTGTATACTAGCAACATGGCTTTTTAATATGATTCTTGTGGTTCAATTTGCTGGATGGCAACAGAAGGAAATGGAGGGGGAAAGATCAAGGCAACTGGCTACACCACCAGCATTGCCTCTGGTTGCCATAGAAACTGAGCCCCAATTCATCATTATCATGGTGCCACGCAAGGACATGACCATGACTGTATGGTGCTAATGCTGTGAAGGCCTGAGAAGATGAAGTCATGAAGGTGAGGTAAAGAAAGGGTATCATGCATGGAGAATGTTGATCCCATATGTGCATCAGTTCCCACTGCTTGATGGTTTTATTTAAAAACTACCAAAGGTAAATATAAATCCCAATCTTTTGATGGTGATGTGACAATAAAAGTGATTTCAATTATTCATTGATGAACACTATGACAATATAGCCCAAATATAATGACACCAGTTACAAATACATATTTCTGAACTTCTGAAAATGAGCAAGTGCTCACTTACAATAAAGAGTCCATCTATCCCTCCGAGTGGCTGCGAGTAAGTGAATCAGTGACGTGACCAAAGGGGGCGGAGTCTCGGGCTGAGGAGCCATGGCTTCAATGAAAACTGAGGTAAGACAGAGCTGGGATGCCACATTGTAACTTTGTTTATCGGCGTTATTATGAGGTTCGGTTAGCTTGATTTCACGCCTGATTGACAGACGGTCCGGGGCGTCCGGGCAACTGGTCGAAACTATGAGCGGCTGTCGCCGGTATCGTTTCGTTACTGGTTTTTCAAAGAGCCCGCCTGTCATTCTGTTTCGGTGCGAAAACTCGGTGCTTTTGTGCGAGCGGGTGCGCGTGAGGCTTTGTGAAGACACATAATGGGGCGGCCTCCCCTGCAGTGGCGACTGCCGTTACCCTGGAACATGAATAAAAATAGCCTTTGCATTTGCACGGGACATTGTGATTGTTGTTATGCTGGTTCCCAGGCCCCGGTACTATCCGGCTTTAGATGCTGCCGTGTAGTTGTTGTAAATACAGCATCAGTGCGAGTCGGAATATGGTTGTGCATCATTGTAAAATTCCCCCAGACAAGCACACAACTGCATTTTCTTTGCGCTAAGCAATTTTCAAGTAGTTTGCAGTGCAGGAAGCTACGGCTACGAGCTAGTTGCTGCTAGGGCAGTTGTCAACATTAGTGTTGTGTGATGAAAATGAAGTTATTTGTGAAATTTGTAACGGGACTTTAGCACCAGTTTATATTTGTGTGCGTTTTAAGTTGCCAACGTGATATGTCACCCTGTAAGTAAAGCTGTTAGCTTTTCTGCGTTCAGAAATGTTTTGTTTTGCATGACGTGCTTATTAAGTCTAGTTAGATGATACTGAACGCATTAGTTTTAGTAGTGAAGAAGCTGATAACCATATATTTGGTGTTTAAGCTTCTTATCATGCTTACTAAATAAAGCACTATGAAACAATCAAAGATATCTATGGAGTGAACCTGTACTAGTTCACAGACAGGGGGAGCTCTATGAATGAGTTTTACTTCACCAGTTGCCAGTGACTGTCCGGGTCAGGTATGAGGAAAAATACATAAAGGTGAAAGAGACTGAGGGGTGTGAATCCTGCTTCATTTGGGGAAATGCTCTCTTATTAGACACATGAAACATCAATAATGGAGCTATACCTTCAGATCATTTATTTACCATATATTTAGACATGCATTTTGAAGTAGATTGAAAAGACATCTTTATTGAGGCGTTTCCACAAAGACATTGTTCTTAGTTAAATGGCTCTATTCACAAGGCAGCTGGGCCCGCTTGTTGGAGCTAAATGTTTTAGGCATTTGTTGTGTAATCCGCCTAGTAAATACATATCTTGTGCCCTGCCATATGGTTTGCATGAACCTGGTAAAAAATGTAAGGGTTTTTATGACCATCTAAAGTAAACGTTGACTAGTTTTTAAAGTGAAACTTCACATGGAGAGCTTAAAAGCTTGGATGTTCAGGCTGAAGCCTTGTGAGTTGTTGCTTGTTTGTTAAGAATGTTTTTTTCTTTTGTATCTTATAATATTAGTAGAACAATGCAGTTTCACCTTTCCTTCGTGGTTTCTTTGTGGCTAAAACCGGACCTCAAAGTTGTAATTCTGTTATATAAAATATGTACTTTACATTGGTTAATATTGCCGCCTTAAAAAAATCTAATTCTAATAAGTGTGGCATAAATATAACTTTTTATTTGAACATTTTTTAATGCTATTTTGATATTGAATGCTGTAATATTAAAAATTGATCTGTTAAGTAATTCAGACTTGCTCCAATTCATTTGAACAGCATTTAAAATATTGTGTAAGACATCAATCTTTGCTATTATTATGTTTGTATTGTCACATAAAACATGCTTATTGGCCACCCTGTTCTTTCAGCATTGTATAAATGTTAATATATGTTAAATACAAGCTGCAAAGTAGTGCATGCTGCAAATATTTCAGCATGAATGTTCAGCAAGAGGAAATTGTCATTTGCTTCACAGTATTGTTAACTAGTTAGGAAATGTGTTTTTACACCTCCGTAGAAGAACCAGGGTAATGGAGATATTGTGTAAAAACATTTGTTTTTTTTCCACAAGGCATGCTCATTAGATGTTTCCTGCAGTTGATCTTAAAGTGGGCATAACTCACAGTTTCTGCCAATCTCATGTTAATCTTGAGTACCTATCCAGTAGTAGTGCATATGTTGTATCTTCGAAGAGTGTTTAGTTTGAACACATTTATAAAAGAGAGATACAGCTGTACGATTATTTCCGGAAAAACACGAGCTGCCGGAGGCAGGCAGGGGGGACGGAACTACATCACGAGCACACAATAACATTACATCATTGCATGAATCCCTTTGTGTTGTTAACAACAAAACACACACATATGACTTAGTTTCATGTCCGGCATCTTTTAGCACTGGGATCGTGACATCTATCAGTTTCAAATGATCTCCAAATCCAGCATTATATCCATCGTTTATGTAACATCCATCACTAAAATGGCGTGAACAAACAAACTACTGACTTCTCTCACTAGCATAAGAGTCGAGCAGTGCAGGCTCTCAGTGCAACCGAGCTTGACGCGTAGCACAATCAATCTTGATGGTAGGCGGGTCTTACTATTGCTCATCGGTTGGCGCTTGGGCGGGCTATATCTTTCACGCTTTGTGGTGCTTTTCCGGGAGAATTGCCCAATAAAAGGAACAGATCCCTGTTTCGAAACAGGGATCCAGATTTATAAAAAGTTGTAGTGCTGGGGAAGTGTATCAAGCACAGAAATACTATGTCATACGTCCAGCTCGTTTTTTAACAAGCTGACCATGTTAAGCATGAGAAGCCAGCAGTTTAACAGTGTAAATAAGTCAGAATGCATGACATAGCATGTTACCTCCACTTTAAGGAGCATTATTTCATATTTATCATCAGTACAATTATCAGTGGATTATGATATGAATGTTGTGTTGAATAAAACATCTTGGTTTAAAAAAAGGGGTGAAGAAAGACTTCGCTTACAGTGTTGGAGCTGCTAGTATGGACAGAGCTGATATAGTAAAGTGGAAGTTAATTGATCCTCTGTTTATTTTACCCTTGCATTACACATAAACCAACACAGGAGACCGTGTAGGGAAAGGGCATGGAAGAAGCCAAGTTCAAGGCAAACTCTTGAGATTAACATTTTGGAGAAAAATGGTGAGATGGTTGATGGAAGGTTAGACAGAGATTGGTAAAGTTTTGTACCTCCAGGAAAAGACCGGACACTTCTAAGATATTGCCTTCCTTCCAAATTAACCTCTAGACAAAAAAGGCAATTTTTAGTAAAGGTCAAAGCTTTTTGGCTTTAATGGCATAATCTCTCTATAATTTACCAATTTTTCTCAAAAAATATCTTCCATTGAAAGTATGGCTAAAAGCAAGTTATTTCTGAAAAGGGGGATATCTTTCTTTTGATAACATTATTTTTACAGATTGCTAAAAGCCATCTGACAGTTTTGTGGTCGGTCGAGACTTGGCCTGAATGGAGTGGGCTACGTTTGGTGCAAATTAGTCTTGTTAGCCATATATTTGACTATCAGCGCCAATAACCAGATTTTAACATGATGCTTAGTGGTCGGTAAATCTGACACCGATCCAAAAATTCAAATAATGGCAGAAGAAATAGGCCTAAATGACATGTGAGTTGATTTTCTATTCGATGTTCAGATATAACAGCCTATAGAATTTAAAACTTAGCGATTTGATCCCATATCTAAATAAATAATTGATTTTACTCATGTTTGCCAGCAGCAGAATAAACGCTAGTATGAAAGCTTCAATAAGGCTGCACAAGCACAATATGCAGGAATTATAGAAATATCGCAATAACTAAATAATGTTTAAACAAAGTTGATGCAGATAACAGAGTGGCTGTGTTTGATGTGTGGAAGATGTATGTTGGTTGTATAATTTTCAGTTTTAAAAAGTATTTTGATATAATTTAAATGGATTTTTACAGATCTAAAGCATTATCATATTGCATATTGCATTATTTAGTATCTTATCATATAGCACATTTTTCTTTAATATCGCACAGCCCTAATGGTCAAGGTCAGTTCCACAACTACCTTTTCCTAACATGCTCTTTTTTATTTTCTTTCTAATTTTAATGTGGTTATATGATTTGTTACACCAATCACAATGAAATTTGGCGCAACGTTGCTGTCACTGTCAACTCATTACTAGACTACAATATCTATATGCAATGTTTATCAGTTCTCTTAACATTTTTTTCTAAATCATTTCAAGTTTTACAATTTTTGTTCTTTAGATTAAAGACTCAAAGACTTGAGACTTTGTAATTCTTCTTTTGACAATGCAGAAATCGATGGGCAATACATATAAAGTCTCAACCCTGTTTTGCCCAGTTAGAAAACAAAGGCTCAAGTTCCAAGGTGGCTTTTATAATCATGAACCATTTACAGATTCTGTACCTTTTTTGCATTCTTGATTTATAAACCCTGTTTCCATTACATTACAGAGCAGCAGTATATTCAACACAAAAAATGTCAGACTTTTGATCTTGTCTTTGCTGAGAGACAGTGATATACCACCCACATGTTTCACATTCTCAAACAAAAGGACAAATAATTCAGACTCGACGTCTCGTGCATTGTTTTTAAATAATTGACAATTTACTGGGAAGGAATTCAGTTCATGGTGCTTTTTTATCAAACAGCAAAGTCAGCTGCTCTTTTGTGTGTTCTTGAGCAAAACAAATCATTTTGTCTTCAAATTTTATTTATGGTTAAATTTTTAACTCACTGAAACATTGGCTTTGAAACACTTTATTGCTTTTCATTTTAATCAGAAAGCTTTAAAAAACCACAAGGTAATAGATTAAGCAGACCAAAGAACACATTCATTCTAGCTAGACCTCGTACCATGAAATGGCTGCAGTGTTGTTTTTTCAGCTCTTCCTTCTTCAAGAGGAACAGCAGAGCTCCATCTGAGCATGCTCAGTGTGGGCCATGTCAGAGCTTTTTACAGAGAGCTGATCACATGACCTGTGCGCAGGGACGGTGCATGAGTGGGAAGCTAGCTAGTCGTTGAAGAATGTAAATTTGTTTCCTCCTACCCAATGGAGACCACTGCTTAAGGCAGGTACAGCCATGTTTACCCTCTGATCAATGCAGGATTATATCCAACTTCATTTTTGCTTTTGTGGTCAAGCATTTCCAGACACGTGGCCGGTCCCTCTGGGCTGCTTTTTGAAAGAAATGTGCTTTACCTGTTTTTCAACTCGGACAGACTCTGGTTTGGGATCTGGTGTGTTGGAGATGATCTGATTCATCTGTTGTCTTATTGGTCAGCTGATTAAACTGTTTGCCAAATCACTTTACTGGATCTTGAAGTTGGTAGCTTACAGGAAATGACACGCTTGGTTTTGAGAGAACTGATCCTGTGGTCACCCTGAATCTGCCAGGCTGTGGTGTTTTCCTGGAAGGACTGTTTCCGAGTGCTGGGTGTAGCTATACTTCAGAAATTTATTTAGGGAGTGTCCTTCCGAACTTTGACAGGCATGGCCACATGTTTTTGAAGAAATCAAGGATAAATCTTTCTATTGTACTTTTGATGTCATCCATGATCCACCAGACAAATCTCTGTGTTTCTTAGAAGGCGAAGCCTCAATCCAGAGTTTCTTAAGTCTTAGACAGGGACATATTTTGTAGTGGCTTGTTTGAATTGGTGTCAGGACAGATGAACTTGTGTATCTTTGAGAGGCCAAGCAAAGCAGATTATTCATGTTCTGTTTGATGCTTTATTTTTCTGATAGACTACTGTTCCTCTTGTTGGAAACTGCTGGGTTTCTTCTTGTTTAGATTGCATTGGGGTGAAAACTGTCACCATTCTGCATGTGTAGGAAGCTTCTATGCCTGGAACAGTCTGGATTGGTTTTCTCATTGAATCTGCAGGTGTATGTTCACATGGCTGTTTTTCCTCTAAAAAATGAGGGGATTTAAAAAACAAGCTTACATTGAGAAATTAATTCAGGCCATCCTCTGAGAGTTGTAAATAGCCACATGTTTCCAGTCTCTCTTCCTCCATTCTCCCGCTTTGTTTCTATCTTTCCCTTCCTCATCATTGTATTCTGAGAAAGCACAGGATATCTTGCCCATTTACGAATTGGAGCATATCAAACTACACAGGCTAGTTTTTCTCTCGAGTGAAATGAATCTCAGTCAGTTAAAGAGGTATCTCTGGTTCTCAGAAGCGTAATTTATGCTGTCGGTATGAGGGGACTACAGAATGGCGAGCTCGGATAGCTAGTTCTGAGTGGTGTTGATCTATGCTGTGTCAATAATGCAGTTTTTTTTGGCAGAATGACAGATCATGAGACTTCCTGCCTGACTAGGTTTTGTAGCACTGTTGGGCAAATTAAATAACAATAGAAGTAGTAAAGTTGTATTTATAGCAGTAAAGATTTGCTCAGCATTTTCGTTGTCCTCAAACATGAGGTGTCCGCAATTATTTTCTGTATTGCATTAGAAGTATGAAATTGATTATTTTCACATTAATATGTATACTGGTTCATATAAGAATTGGTTTATGAGTGAGATAGAGAGCACAGGCATGATCAGGCCTCCTGTCTTGTCTTTAGCTCTCTAGAAACGAATGTGTGTTGTATAAAAAGTAAATGTTATTAGGGTAAAATGGTCAATACTTTAGACTTCCTGTTAGAGACTTGTCTTCACCCAATCTATTAAAACAGATTAAATGACATTTTCATTAGAAAAAACGTAATGAAACAACATTATTAAAATACCACAGTTTGTCTTTGACTAAAATGCCAGACGGTGCTTTTAAAACCCACTCGATTGGGAGAATAAGTATTGCTGTTTCTCAAATGCGTTTTAGAGAACCAGTGTCATTCAACCATTCTGAATGCGATGTGATTTTCATTTTTAGTCTTGTTGGATGTGATGGGCTATGATTGGATAGAGGCAGATTCATAAAGATGTTATATTATCCTGAATCGTTTTCTTCAGACTGCACTTGCGTGTGCTGTTAACTTAAACCAAACACCACCAATTCATAATCATGTAATTTTTCATTCATTTGCTTTTGTTAGATTAAATCTGTGAGTGACTGTTCATAATATAAATGGACCAAATTGCTTGATTTCTGACAGGTTTGATTTGTCTATTTTTGGCACCAATATAAATAATCCTTTGAGCAAAGCGTCCGAATTGCCACTGGTTTCTCAAGGTCTTTCATTTCTTGTGACAATCGTGCCCTACTAAAAGTAGATAAAGACCTCTCTTGAGAGGCAGGAACAGATTAAGGGCAGCACACTTGCTCCTGGTTCCTGCGGTAGTGCTCCACGTTTCTCTGGCTTCACCGTACCTTACCCAGCAATGAAATGGCTGCCTGAATTCATTGGTGAAAAAAACCCTGAAATTTGAACTGACTGAGCATGCTCAGTGTGGGGTTTAGCAAGCTCGACCAACAGAGGGAGCCTCTGGGTCACATGATCAACAAGCCGGTTGAATGCTTGCATGCGGGAGAAGAGAAAGGAGGAGCAGTCTGCTCGAAGCTCTTTCTCCATCGGAGGCCATCGTTTGAAAGCAGGTATGACACAGATGGTGGAGCACCTTTGGTTCTTTGTGGTTCTGAGTATGCATCTGTCGAGACTCATCATCTTGATTGTTTTTGTCATCTCTTTCTCATCTCTGTGTTCATGTTTATTGAGGTCTATTGAGGGCCACTTGTTCTGGTGACGTTCAGAGGAGTGGAAGGCTCTAAAATATGACTGAAAAATGGCGCACAGACTTCATCCTAAGCTTTGAGACAGTGCTGTGATCTATCACTCTTAGGTGAAACAAGAGCACGCAGTGTCAAAATCTTATTTAGCATGAAGAACGGCAGCTTTTCCTCCTTTCATTGAAGTCGCTCTTGAAATTGTGAGGTACGGATGCCAAAAGTAGCCATGTTTTGGTAACTTGCAAGGATGGTCAGATTTGGGTATCTTGTGCATGGCATCTTCGCTGAATACTTTATCATTTACGTATGATCACACTTGATTTTCTTATTAATCTTATTATTTGTGATCTTTGTTGGTCTTGTTTCTTCTTCATTGGTCAGGCGGACGGTCAATCCTAGAGGCTTCTGTGAAGATTGGACACTTTGCAAACATGTTGGATTGTTTACCATATTTGGAATGGCTTTGTGTACTACCTAGTTCCTACATGTTTTCAATTTCTTTGCATTGCATTGTGGGATACTGTTCATCATAGTCTGCTCTGTTGTACACTACGTTTTTTCTTAAACTTCGAGGATACCATGGATATAGAGAGATTGCATTTTTGTGACAAAATACATACTGTATACTGCAGACAAAAGAAGCATAGTATGCCATTTCAAACATGTAGTGTAGCTGTAGTGTTTAAGAAGAAAACAAGTTTGCAGGCCCAGGCCTGCTTCTGAGAGATTTTTTTTGGCTGTGAGTAGACTTGATCATTGTACAGATACAGAGAAGAAAGCCTAAATAGCTTTTTTGTGAGGTTTGTAAGAATTGTCATTTAAAGCAGTATGAAGCTGTCGCGTTGAAGAGACGATTTAACAAGACAGATTACACATTTTAGCGATTTAGTCTTTACAGCTGCAAGAACTGCGTCAACCACTGAAAGAATGTGGCCCTTTTACAATGTGACATTCTTTGTTTTCTTGGCATTTGTATTCCTCAAAACGTCTTTTTTAAAATTAATAATGAGAATGGCATAAAATCATGCTGGTTTTATGTGAGTTTACATATTTTGGTTACATTTCGTATCCTGAAATCCTTTCTTGTTTATAAAATGTATACATTTTGGGTTGTATTTCTTGTTTATTTAGCGTGTTTTGCTTAATTCTTTGACTTGTTATTTGACATATTCTTGCATGAGTTACAGTCACCTGATACACCGTACCATCACATCTGATCTGATGTTTTTATGCACATGTAATTGGATATTAAATTGCAATGAACCTGTGATTCATTTTGAATCACATTTCATATGTCCTTTTTACGATGATTGTTATGATCGATTAGCATTAGGTGTGAACAGAAGCTACACACGCGTCATGAGAAAGGAGCCCTTGCACCCCGTACACCAGTTTGTTACAAGGTTTTGCTATTTGGCAAATTGACTTCAGATGCACTTTGATCTTTTTGATATGACACAAACCAAGTCACTAAGATCACAAGAGTGATCGCTGCTGGGCTTCTGGTTAATTCTTAGCAGATACTAGAGAAGCTGATGTGAAATGGAAGACCCTGTTTATTGCTGTAGAGTTAAAGGAAATGCTGTGTTTGCTTTTTCCATAGACACTGAAATATGTCATTAGTGTTGAAAGTATATCTCAGCCAGCTTTTGAGAGTACTGCTTTAGTCTTCTGTTTTGCAGCAGCTTGTGCAGCCAAACCAATGTCATCTAGAGAATTTGTGTATGTAAGAATGCGTGTAAATAAATATATCTGTGTATATATATGTATGATCTTTTAGCAGCATAGTTATTTAATAGAGCTTTATTTGATTATTATAATATAAGTCTTATAATATAAGATTCTTGAAATGAATGTTAGAATGAGTGGATTGGTGCAGATTAATGTTGCATCTATCACAAGTCTACCCAAATTCAGCGCTCATACCCAGTGGAAATAAAACTCTTCGTCTGGCTCATTGTGTCAGTAAACAGTCTGGTTACAACATGGTGGATTGGAGCACAGGCCCTTCCCTCCCGTTTTCTCTACTGAGCATGCTCCATCTTTGGCCTGTAGGGGGCCACGCTCTCTTTCAGTCAGAGGAATGTGGGTCTCTCATAGCCGAGATCCACTTTGACTGCTATGCTCAGATAGCATTTTGGTAAAGAAAAGGTCACTGGAAAAATCTGTTGAGGTGGGGCTGTTGGGTTTCAGATGTGGTTCGGAGATGAAGCTGTCTTCCCGGTTCTGGTCAAAAATGGACACCGTTATTGAGCTTAGACATTTCTGTGAATGGCACAACAGAAGTGGGATCATCATAAATATGTTAAATTCTCCATGTGAAGCTGCAAATAGCAGCATTGAAAGCATTTTAGCTCCTCTGATACTGAAACTGCAATAGATTGGGTTGTGGCTCTTGGGGCAGGAATGTGCAAACATTTGTGTCTTCACCTTGTGTAACATTGGAGACGGTGCCAGATTTTGGAAATCAGAATTTGTATTTTTCTGATACAGCTGCGGTTTTAGATTTGTCCACATGTATGGACTGTTATGTCCTGAACTGATTTTCTAAGTGTATTAAATCCATTACAGAAAATGAAGCTTGTATACATTCATTTGTGTTATTTTGCAGAATAATATTTTTTGGAAAGTTGCTGGTTTTATAAGGCCATGTAAATCACATTCTTTTCTGTACTGGATGTCAGTCTATATGGGCCTGATGGACCATTAATGTTTCATCTTTTTCTTCAGTAGCAACCAAATCATAGTATTACACATTCTTTTCAAACACATTTTTGTCATTTGTTTGCTTTTTGGAGGCATTTCAACCATTTAGTTAAATAAAAATGCTCAAAACTAATTATGTTCAAGCATATGAACAACAAGGTTTTCTTACAGCTTAATTGTCCATTACAAAATTAACCATGGTTTTACTACAAAATAAACAATGGTTATTATAGTTAAATGATGGTAACCACAAGTTAACCATAGTTCTGCTACAGTAATCGTAATTTAACAATGGTATTGGTATTGTGAGGCAGTGGTTATACAAATAGGGCCTAGTTTATCAATCAATCCACCAAAAAACATGGTTAGTACAATTTTACTCTAATAAAACCATGGTTAATTTTCCCAAGTGTTTTTAACAATGTAAGCACTCCCAGATGAAGGGTGTTGGGTAATCACATTTGGGAATCGATGTGTTCACAAACCACAGATACACTTCCATAGTGAATAATGTAACTTTGTCTTTGAAGATGAGTGGTAAATCTGAAAGTTTGAGACCTGAACTGATAAAATGTGTACGGCTTCAGTAGGGCAGATCATGTCTGGTTTGACCAAGGAAAGAGGGGACTCTTATTATGAAGTGGCTCCCCTGGTGGTGAGAGAGGGGAATAGAAAGCCAGACGACCTCCTTTGTTGCAAGAGGAGCTCAAACGTGTGGCAGACATTTTCTGGCCGTGCAGTCCGCGCCTCTGCCAATCAGAGAAGGTCTGGGGATCCAGATGGGGTGGGGAGGGGCCGAGCGTAGTGGAGAATGCTTGGATTTGCCTGTAATTACTGCAACCTTCTGACCTTACCTCTTCCTCTTGAGTCTGACTGCAGAGATTCACTCCTGTAGTTGTAGGCTGGGATGTGAGTGCAAGTGTTATCTGATATAACTGGATGCACCACTTCTGTTGCATGGTTCGGAGACATCTGTCTATCCTTTCAGAGGAGCAAATCAACAAGTCTATCTCATCGCCTCATGTTTCCATGTTTGTTTCCTGTACAGGGTTTATTTTAACATGTTTGTTCGTTGGCAGATGATCTGGGTGAAGGAGAACTCCACGATCAAGGATCACCTGACTCTGTTTTCATGCAGGTTTCTTCTGGCTACCTGGGTATTGATGGATGGGGTAGTATGAGGAGGATCTCCGAGGATTATTTATGATCCAAGGCTTCTTTCTCAGGCCAGAGTGAGCTTGATCTCCCGTCTGACTGAGTCCTGGAGGCGATTCGGCTCATTCATGTATTTTGCAGTCACTTGAGATTGTCTTTGAGAACTATTAGTATTGGAGATTCCTTCTAGACTTGTTTAGGATGTTAGATCTCAGATATTTGGCGTATGGGATGACATCAGCACAATTGTGAAGTTTTTAACACCGGGTTCCTATAATTCTCTGTACTGCTTTGACTGGGATTGTGTATTGATGCGGATTGTGATCTTCTATTTAATATTCGAGTGGAAGTGTCTGTTGCGTTCATGCTGGTTTTAGTGATGTGTGGTTTAGTGCTTTGTATGCATGCATCATAAAACCCATTGAAATAGTAATGTTAAAGAAATTGAGGAAGGTGTGGATTAGATCTGTTTCTGCTAACACAGCAGCTGTTCTGTGCAATCCAGTATTGGATATTTCTTATTTGAGTTTTTCTCTTTCTAAATACACGAAAGGTGCAAAACAGGACAATTTGCTGTAGTTTTGAGTAAAATCAAAGAAATAAGTATTCAGTATGGTTTCAGTTCAGAGGATGATTACAAATCTTCCTCTCAATTGTTCATTGAGGTCTACTTTTGGGCCTCTCCATGCCTCATCTTATCACATTCCAAATGTCTCTTATTTTTTGTATGGTTATCAAAAACTCCTCACCTGAACCAGGAAGTGTTTCCAATGGTTTGTTTTGCTTCACTAGATGTGGTGGGAGAGATATTCCACATAGGTTTTATCAGATTCAGGATCAGCCCAGGGGAGAGAACAGCTGTGACTGTCTGCTTCCAATGGACCAGCAGCCAACAATGAAAGCAACAGATTTAACAGAAAGCGAGAGAGACAGATAAAGAGAGAGGGGCTATCAACTCGAGTGATTGACAGCACAGAGCATTTTCCCACAGCCAATCAAATCCCTTGTTATTCAGATGTTGTTTAGACCGAACCTTTGGAGCTGTGGCTAAGCCTCTCGCAATCCCAAGGGATGGCTGTTTTCTTTTCTTTCTGTTTCTTGTTCCTAGGGAAAGATTCAAGGTGTTTTTGAAATGGTTTGTCAAGATTTAAAAGATTAACATTGAGTCATATATTTTGATCGAAAGAAGTATTTAGAACTTTGACCTGATTTCATTGCCACATGTTTGTTAGATGGGCTTTTTCATCTGACTTGAACTAGTTTAAGTTTATTTAATAGGTTTATGCAGTCTCTGCCCTCTCCTTGTTTAGAATAAGACCTGTTTTCTGTTAGTTCTCCGATACTCATTGTTTGTATTCCATGTCAGTCAAAAATTTATATTATTTTATTGTATCGTTCATAAAATCCTATTGACACAGTTTTGTGTTTGCATGTTTTCAGCCCTCCGGTTTGTCCAATGGGAATTCGGGCAAGAGGGAATCCATGAAGTCAGAGGGCATGAAAGAGTCACACAGTGATCAGGAAGAGGGTAAATAATACATAAAAAATGTTTTCTTTTATAGAAAAAACATTTGACAATTTTGTTTTTGTATTTACAATAGTAGCTAGACATTTTGTGACTATAGTTCAACTTTTTTTGTATGATAAATATAATTTTAACCCATGCTGGTTCCAAGACACTAGTAATTTTTGCAAGCCATGTAGGCCTACGTCTATTTTGTAAGCCATATAGATAATATTCTTCACATTTAGAAACGCAAGAAATGTAAGGTCACTAAACGTAAGCTCTAGTGTAGAATTCTTACACTCGCTCTGGGGTTTTTGTGCTTTCACATTGTTTACCACTTCTTATTTTTTGTGATGTAGGTGGAGATGAAGACCACTCGGATGGGCAAGCTGACCCCCTCAGAGAGGCCACCGATCTGAACGGGACCTATGAAAACACAGACACAAAGAGAAGCGAGAAGGACCTCTCTACGCAAGGGTCACCAGCCCGACCTTCAGCCGTGGAGAATGGACTGTTAGAGACTGAGTTGCCCCACGGCTCTACGATGGGAAGCAATGGATATATCTTTAGCAAACAGCAGGAGGACACAGTCTCTTCCCCACACAGGACTAACTGGTCCCCCGTTGGGGGTTCCACATTGGGGCAGGGGACTAAAAAATTTCCTTCTGCAGCTTCCACGTTACAATCCCCAGACCAGGGCTCTACGAACACTGACACAAGCCCAGGACCAATTCAAACAGAGAGACTGGCGGAAACAGAGATTAAAAATGGCATAGTGTCAAACACGCCGCCACCCGTAACGATACACCGTGCACGCAAAACGATGTCAAGGCCGGCCTCGAATCAGACACTAAAGGTAACAGACAGACTCTGCGACGCTAAATGTGTCACAAAAATAAAACTGAGCTGAATGTTATGTTTTGCACTTAACTGGGAAGATCTAGCATGAGTCTATGCATGAGAATCAGTTCAGTTCTTGTTTGGTTGTCTTTAAATACTAAACATGGTTGTTTTAAAGCATGTTTTTGTTTCTGCTACAGCTTTTAAATAGGGAAAGTAAGGAGCCAATAGCGGTGAAAGATGACAGTGTGGAGAAACCAGAGGCAATGCAGCCATCTCCAATCCAGAATCAGCTACCTCAAAGCCAAACTGATGCCACATCTGTACTGACCGCCACACCAGCCAAGCCACAAACAGGTAACATGGATAACAATATAATCAAACTACTGGGAACTTACTGGCTTTGCAGATGTAGCTGTATGTTGATGATAAACTTCAGGGTGACCCAAGCCAAATGTCAGACTTCCACATTTCTCTGACCTCTCTCGCCCTCAGTAGCACCAGTGTCAAGGAAGAAAAAGAGGAAGATGGGAACATACAGCCTTGTCCCCAAGAAGAAGAATAAAGTCTTGAAACAGCGCACAGTTCTGGAGATGTTTCAGCGTATGACTCGGTCTCCATCCAACCCTCAGGTCAGAACTTTAAACCCTACTAAACTTAAGAAATATAAAAAACCTTCAATTGTACTAAAAGTATTCTTTGTGTAGTCATTATTTAGAATGTGGTAAGACTTCAGCATTAATATCCAATTATTTGTAATTCTTGAAGCCATCCTCGGTGTGTTGTCGTCTTAAGCTAATCTTTTTATATCTTTGGTTTGAAGCAGCCAAAGGTGCACATAAATGGAGAGAGGATGGAGAATGATTCTGATGAAGAGGAGTCAGAGGAAGATGACACGGAGGATGACGAGGAGGTGTCCACAGAGGATGGAGCCAAAACATCTCAGGACGAATCTCGGACGACTTATCAGGTGAAAATTCTTCCAAAACGCTGTAGATGATCTACCATTCATTCATGAGCCTTCTAATCTTAAATATCTCTTTATTTTAATGTAATTCAGCAGGCTCTTAAGGATGAACAGGAGTCTGAAGAATCGCAAGAAGGTGAAGAGGAAGGGAACGAATCCGACTTGGTGAGTCCCAAACATGCTTTAATATCATTGAATATCATAAAACGCACTATAACCAAGAGTCTTTTAATGGGTTCTGTGATAACTGTGAATACTTGATTTTTGTCCTCAAGAGTTCTGAGTCAAGCTTGAAGAAGAAATGGAAAAAGAAGGTGAAGGGAGATCATGCTTGGCTTCGACCATCGAGGAAACGCAAGAGGAAATTGAAAGCAAAGTCTGAAGGACTGTCTGGTACAGAAATTCCTGTTAATAAATCGGATTAAATGATTTATGACGCTCCATGTAACTTGTCCTTCACAATCCAAGTATTTTAGAAAGGTTTCTGATAAGCATTTTCTAAAAAGTCTTATTGGTGAAAAAAGTAGGGAAAATACTGCTTTTATTATCTGTTTTATTTACATATCTCTGTGTATCTGTCTTATAACTAAAGGAATGGAGTCCCAATCAGAGAGCCAGAGCTCACCATTAGACCCTTCTGACAACAGAAAGGAGTATAGAGAAGTTCCGCTAGACTCTCTGAATCTGCCAGCACAGGAAGCCCTTCTGACATCTAAAAACGCAGGTGATTTAAAAGAACCATACAAAGAACATTGATTTGATATAATATAGTGTTGTTAAAGTTTCTTCTGTTTTCAAATGTCAGCATTGTCTCCACTAGTTGCAGTTTATGCCGATATCACGTAAAGCTCAGCCACTTGAGAAAAAAGCATTTGTATAAAGTTCACTGCGTGATCATTATCAGGCCTTTGTGCTGGATTCCATGTTGGCTAAAATGAGTCATCATCGATTTGCTGAACACTGAACGCTTTACTGATGTAGTGCCCCCTGGTGGCCATGCATCTCTTGCTGCGTAATCCAAATCAATATCATTACATACTTCCTACTCACTGTATCTCAGACTGCTTAATAGGATCTAAATATTCTGGTAATGTATCAGATGTGATCTAAACTGATTGTTTTTCTGTAGCACATGATGCAAAAGTCTGTTTGGACCTGGTTCATGTTATGAGTCTTACTCTTAATGGTTGTGTTGCTCAGCTGTTTCAGGACCAGCCGAGAGCACAGACGCCGATATGGTGCAGGAACTGCCTCTCTGCAGCTGTCGAATGGAGACGCCCAAGAGCAGAGAGATCCTAACCCTGGCGGACAGGAAGTGCATGGCGACTGAGAGTGTTGATGGACAGGTGAGAAGACAAAAAAATCATATGATGGGTTTTTACTTTCATAGTGCCATGTTCTGCAATGGATTGGTTTTTGTTCTCTACATGCCATTTGAATGATGCATGGGTACTTTTTTAACACACAAAAGGTCTTAAAGGGATATAAAAGAATTCCATCATTTTCTCAACCTCATATCATTCCAAACCTGTATGATTTTCTTGAGCTGTGCTTGATCTGTATAGGACTGCAGAACACAACAAAAGATATTTTGAGAAACTTTGGTAACCAAACACCATTGGCCTCCATTGACTTCCATTGTATGCACACAAAACCACTGAGACATTTCTCAAAATATCTTCTTTTGTGTTCCACCGAACAAAGAGTCATACCGGCATTTTGGGGGAATAAGTGATGGCAGAATTTTTATTTTTGGCTAAACTATCCCATTCAGTGTCCATAGAGAAGGTCCTAGGATTCATCTAATCGCTCAATACATAAAACATGTTTTTGTAAAATCATGTTTAATGATACAATACAAATTTGTCCTCTAGTTATTTTTTTAAAGCCAACATTCTGATCGTTATTCTAATTGGTTGCTTGTTGTCGTGGGGACAGCTGAGTCGATGTCAGAGCGCAGTGCTGAAGCACGAGATGATGAGGCCTTCAAACTCGGTCCAGCTGCTGGTTCTGTGCGAGGACCATCGCACTGGCATGATCAAACATCAGTGCTGCCCAGGCTGTGGCTACTTTTGCAGAGCAGTGAGTCTTTCTTTTTACCCAAGAGAAGAGTTGATAGGTTTTTGAGATTTTTGTCACATCTTGATCAAGTCAAGAGCTGAGTGCTTGATGTAATTTGGTTGAAATTAAGTTTACATTTAGGTTTCTATTAGAGTATTTCATTTCATGTGGCCACCATTTAGGGAACCTTCATGGAGTGTCAGCCGGAGGTGAATATCTCTCATCGTTTTCATCGAGCCTGTGCCTCAGTTTTGAACGGTCAAAGCTTTTGTCCACACTGTGGAGAGGAGGTCAGCAAAGCCAAAGAGGTCACCATTGCCAAGGCTGATACGACCTCTACTGTGCCTCTCACCCAAGGCCCCTGCACCCCCAGCACTTCAGAAGGCAAAGCAGACACCACAACGGGAGGGTACGTGCCGAGCTCTCAAAGTGATTTACGAGTCCTTGTAGATCATGGAACAACACTCCTGACAGGTTTCAAAGTTACTGTTAACCTGTCATTTCCATCTTATTGTAGGGTACTGTTGGGTGTGGCCTATGGTTGTTGGTCCGGAATGTTATTCCAGGAATAACAAAGACCTCCAGGCAAAGCCTGGTTATTAACATAAATGACAAAAATAGTGCTATTGGTAACAGTTTGACGAAAATTGAGCACATTTTTGGACACATGTGGTCACCCATGCCTGAAGTTGGTCAATGCAGAATTCCCAGATTTTCGATTTGATTCTATTCAATTGATTATTGAGCCAAGGAAGGATGGAAATAGTTGTATTTTGTTTACTATTATGCGCTATTATTTTTGCACACCATTTCTTTTGGAATTCAAAGGTAAATAACTGGTGTTTACAGGTCCACCCGGCTCTCCGTTCTTGGTGAGGGAAGAGCGGACAGCTCCTTAACCAAACCTCCAGAGTCATTTGAAACTTCTCTGTCTCCTGTGGGATCCAAATCAGGAACTGTGTGGGCAGGAACTGCTTCTGGACCTCTAATAGGACCTCCTAAAGAAACTCTTGAAAGTGTCCTGCTGGCTCTGGATGCAGAGAAGTAAAGATTCTAAGATATTTGTCTATATTGTGCTAAATCTGTCTTAAAACAAAATGTAATTGATTTATATTTGTTCTCAAGGCCGAAGAAACTTCGGTTTCATCCAAAACAGCTGTATATTTCGGCCAAACAAGGTGAACTGCAGAAGGTTTTACTGATGCTGGGTAAGAGTCGGTGATATATTAAATGGTTTTGTCCGTGTGTGTCTGCTTTGTGCTGAAAAGTTTTCTTTCTGTTTCAATAGTGGATGGAATAGACCCTAACTTTAAAATGGAGAGTCAGAGCAAACGCACACCGCTTCATGTAGCAGCTGAGGCGGGTCATCAGGAAGTTTGCCACATGCTCGTACAGGTGAGAGCTAATCTGATACACTCTTATCTTTTAACTATATATGGATATTTTGATCTTGTGTAAAGGTTACTGTGTGGGTCTTATTTTAAGACCTTTAAAATGTAAAGGAACAGTTCACCCAAAATTAAAATTCTGATTTACTATCATTTATTCGTTTAAAACCATATTACTTTTTCTTTGGTTTAACGCAAAATAAGATGTTACTGACCGACACCCTCACCTTTTTCTTTCATTGTATGGCATAGTAACTGACAGACAGCCTCAGTCCCCATTCAGATTAAATGGGGAAAAAAAGCGTCATAACTTGCTTATCTTTAATCCTATTTTTCAGGCTGGTGCAAACCTTGACATGTGTGATGAGGACCAGCGGACACCCCTGATGGAGGCATGTGAGAACAACAACCTGGACACAGTACGCTACTTACTACGTGCTGGAGCTATCGTATCTCAAAAGGTCAGTTGAAACATCCATTAAATAACCTCTCTGTTCTGGATTGGTTGTTTAAATTAATGAGATGGTTAACTTCTGTTCTCTTAAGTAAACAGTTTGCATATTGTTTCTTTTTCTTTCCAGGATGTTGAAGGTTCAACGTGCCTTCATCTCGCTGCTAAGAATGGCCACTTTGCTATTGTACAACATCTGCTGTCTACAGGCCTTACAGATATTAACTGCCAGGTACGGAGTAGGTTCATTTAGCATATACGACACGATTACATTTTGCGGAATGCACCGTTTCATTAGTTACACTTCGTTGAACGTATCTCAGAAAATTGACCTGTTTGCAAGACATCTGCACCAATGATTAAAAGTTGTTTGTTTCTTCGCCCGTGTAATGAGTTTCTCAAATAGAAACAGCTTTATTTGTTTTCTTAATTTATTTTGATGACACTGACATTTAAAAGACATTTTTTACCAGATTTGTTGTTGAGACATTTTGATGGTGTTTATGGCACATTCATTACTTTGTGCAGTTTTGTTGGTCATTTTGCAAAATACAATCCTCTGAGCAATATAAACATTGGAAAGTATTGTTTTTTCTGGTTTATAGAATATGTGTAAAACTTTTACCAACTAATAAAACAGTTCTCTTAGCCTCCACATTATTTTGGAGAATTTAATCTATGCTAATTATTTTCAGATTTATCTCTATTTTAATATAGGTTCCAATTTTTTTCTCTGTTTTAGGATGATGGCGGCTGGACATCCATGATTTGGGCCACGGAATACAAACATGTAGACCAAGTCAAACTCCTGCTCACCAAAGGGGCTGATATGAACATCCGAGACAAAGTTAGTTTGCCCTTTTAAAGTTATATTTTTTTAAATTGTTGCTTACTGTAGCTTTCTTTCACCATTGTACCTTTAAACCTATGGTTCTAGGAGGAAAATATCTGTCTGCACTGGGCGGCGTTTTCTGGCTGTGTGGAGATCGCTGAGATCCTGCTTGAGGCGAAGTGTGATATTAATGCCCTCAACATCCACGGAGACTCGCCGATGCACATAGCATCACGGGAGAACCGGCTCGAATGCGTCAGGTCAGTTAAACTACATTTGACTGTAACCATTCATGCTGATGGTGGATGAAGAACAAACAATAAAGATAGGAACTGGATTCAAAAGACTCGGGACAAATTCCCAATGGTCTGCACGTCAAACGTAGGTTGCGAGTTTCTTGAAAATGAGTTTTAAGCAGGATAAATGTAGAATTAAAGAAGGATGTTATGTAGTATTTTTTTATTTGGAATGTTAATTGCACTGTACTGTCAATACTTTAATTGAACAATCACTTTTTGTTTAGATTCATATAGCTGGCTACAAAAGTAAAAAGCCCAGAGTTTCAAATGCTTAGTAAAAAATTCAGCCTATCAGCCTGTCATTTATTTTTTAAATATCCTGTTATAACACAAGGAGGACTGATTTAAAACTTAAGTGTCATGTTGAGAATAACTGTACTGGAGGATTAGATTAATATCCAACATCTTAATCAGGTGCTTGTGGGGATCCTTATCCTCTAACAGCCGCCTTTTTATTGGAGACTGGATCAATGTCATGTAGATTTCTTAGAGCTGGATTCTAGCAATAAAGACTTGCTCTCATTTCCTGGATGAATTTTATTATTGATCATTTGGCAGGCAGTTACAGTGATTGGTTAGGTCCCTGAAAGTAACATTGCCACAGAAACAGATGGGTTACACATTTTTTTCCTATTTATTTGATCAGACTTTCTTTTCTATATTTTACTCTCCTGTAGCATGTTTCTGTCACGGGGGGCCAACGCAACCTTAAAAAACAAAGAGGGAGATACACCCATGCAGTGTTCTGGCCAAGCCTCGAAGGTTTGGAGCACCCTGCAAGCCAGCAAGAAGCAGCTAGATGCTAACAGCAGTCAGAGCGCCCCTACAGAGAAACTTCTGAACCGGTAATCTCACTTATGAGTCGTCATCAGCTTACAGCTTTACTGAAGAGATAAGCCCGCAAATCACTGCTCAATTGTATTTAGGGATATCGCAAGAGGCTACGAGAAAGTTCCCGTTCCGTGTGTGAACGCGGTGGATGGCGAACCTTATCCTGACAACTACAAGTATATCCCAGATAGCTGCGTGACTTCCCCAATGAACATTGACAAAAACATCACTCACTTGCAGGTAAACAAGCTCACACCAATCTCTGCTTCCAGTCTTTATAATATGCATTATTGTAAGAACAGAGTTTTACTGTGCACTCCAGACATGAGTTGCTTTACGTTTCACGTCATGTCTGAGTGGCGGTTCCTGACCATATCCACCAGAGACTAAATGGCTGATGAATCTCTATAATGATCTCTGATGGTGTTTCTCTTCACAGTATTGCATCTGTAAAGATGACTGCTCCTCTGCTAACTGCATGTGTGGTCAGCTCAGCCTGCGCTGCTGGTATGATAAAGTAAGTCCGATTTCAAACTAAACTGCATGGCATTCAATTGAGAATGTTAAACCTGTAAATTGTAAAGACTCTTAGGAGATCAGAATAGTTAAATGTGTGATTAAATGTACATTTACGCACTAAACCTCCATTAATGTGTTTTTAATTTGGTGAATATCTCCCTCTAGAGGTTAAACTAGCAAAGCACAACCAGTTAGTATTACTAGGACAATCATTATTGCTATTTTTTAGGATGTTTACAGCTTGGTTTGGGCTATTAATTAAACATTCAGTAGCCACTCATATCTCTGTACCTGTTTTGCACAAGCATGCAAGCATGAGAGTTCATATGCTCTGCCAACGGGCAACGTCTTGTGGTGCCATCCAAAAAAGGGAAAAAATCACTCTGTTCCACGTGAAATGATCTGCCTGTTGCAACAAGATCTCCAGATTTTGTAGCCATCTTTAAGAATCGGCTAAAAACACATCTCTTCTGCCAACACCTGACTCACTAATACAGAGTTCTATACCTTTTCTATTCTTACAAATGAGGTAAACAATAGAAGCAATTAGAACAACACAAGGACAGCAATACATAAGTGCAATAAAACTAGTTTTTTAGAAAGCCTACCACAATATACTAAGCCAAGTGGTTTTTATTTTATTTTTAAGTCGCTTTGGATAAAAGCGTCTGCTGAATGACTAAATGTAAATACGTTTTGTGTTGTCAGGAGAGCCGTCTGCTGCCCGAGTTCTGTAGCGAGGAGCCGCCCCTTATTTTCGAGTGTAATCACGCCTGCTCGTGCTGGAGAACCTGCAAGAACCGTGTGGTACAGAACGGAATGAGGTACCTCGCACCCTATTATATTCTAGACAAACTATCAACTACCTTAAACTGCATTAATGTCTGTAAGTGTGGTTCTAAAGCAAATATGTGATGTGTGAAATATGTGAATTGTAATTGTAGTCAGCCGAAGCTTTTCTGATTTTGAAAAGTGTGAGTATATCAGGGCTGTCAAATCGATTAATCGTGATTAATCGATTCCAAATTAAATGTTTTTTTTTAATGTGTTTGTGCCATGTATATTTATGTTTATATAAATGCACACACATAACATAAATGTATATAAATATTATGTTTAAATATAACACAAACATTTATTTTGGAATCGATTAATCACGATTTGTTGATTTGTCTGACCTGATGAAAGTTGTTTTAGTTAATTTACTTTAAACATTGAATGTACACTTGTGTCAGTGTAAGCCATTTAAAGTTGATATTTCCGTTGCGTTCGACGGCAGTGTTTGATGTGAACTTGTTAAACTGTCACTCAGGATAAGACTGCAGTTGTTCAGGACACAGCTGATGGGATGGGGCGTCAAGACTTTGCAGGACATCCCACAAGGGACCTTCGTTTGCGAGTGAGTATTTTTCTTACACGTAGTAAGCTTCATTAGCTCCTTCTGCAGGTTAAATCTAATCTCTGTGAGCCAGTTTCAGCTTGACTGTGTGTGTGTGTGTGTGTGTGTGTGTGTGTGTGTGTGTGTGTGTGTGTGTGTGTGTGTGTGTGTGTGTGTGTGTGTGTGTGTGGTTGTGTGTGGTTGTGTGTGGTTGTGTGTGGTTGTGTAGTCTGCATTCTAATGTCTCATCTGCTCACAACAGATACGTGGGTGAGATCATCTCTGACGCTGAAGCAGATGTCAGGGAGAACGACGCCTATCTATTCAGTCTGGACAACAAGGTATGTTCTTAAGATGCCTTGATTATAAAATCACATTACTTCCCCTGTCTGTTTCCTTAAATAGCAGATTATCTACGCGTCTGCATGGACGTATTGGATTTTTTCTTTGGTTTCCCTTTTTTAGCAAAGAAGAATGTTTTAGTTCTAACGACGTAGTATTTTAAGTGCAATTGTGATTTATTTACGTCATGTTGGCGAAGTCTAAAGGGCCAGAAACTTTAAAACTTTTGATAGCCAATTTAAAAGATGGTGTTAATCTTGCATTTTACACTATAATTCTCAAGATCTTTTGTTCTTAAGATGTTTTTCACCCTTGTTCTAGGTCGGTGATATGTACTGCGTTGATGCCCGTTTCTACGGTAACATCAGCCGCTTCATAAACCATCACTGTGAGCCCAACCTGTTCTCCTGTCGAGTGTTTACTTCCCACCAGGACCTGAGGTTTCCTCGCATCGCCTTCTTCGCCAGCAAGAACATTAATGCGGGAGATGAACTTGGGTCAGATTCATACATTTTAGAATAATTTATTCGTACAAACTGGAGATTTGTTTGTTTGATATTCAGCATGGTTATAAACATTAACTTCCCATCATGCACTGCATCAGTGGTCCAGATGTGTACCAGTGTTTTTGGGGCTCTATCATTTTTTTGATTTTTCTTTTCAATCTTTCTTCTCCACAGGTTTGATTATGGCGATCACTTCTGGGATGTAAAGGGGAAGTTGTTCAGTTGCCAGTGTGGCTCATCCAAGTGTAAACATTCGGCAGCCGCCATCGCCCAGAGACAGGCGGATAGCACGCCCGGCGACCAGCAGCCCAGCGCTCTGCCCGACACCAGCTCATCCACCCCATCCAGTCCCAGCTAGACTCCCCATGACTCATCTGACATCTGGTTCTTCAACCAGCCTGTCACCTTCCATCACCAGCATGGCCATCATTGACAGCGCCAAACCAAGAATCAAGCGACAGCCTGGGATAATTGAGCTAAGCCCACAATGCCACATTTTGGTTGATCACACACTGATTGGCTGACGCTATGATTCAGGAGTTAAAATTCTGATTGAAAAGTTTCTTGGTGTACAGAAGGTGAGAACTGCACATTTGGGCTGGACTCAACGAGTGTTTGATTCTCAGCTCTACCCCTTTGGATAACAGTAAACTTAGTGTCATAAAATGAGCTTCAAATTGATTTTCTCAAAAATGAGGCTGTGTCGGGGCCAGTTAGGACACTGTCTGTGTGTCCGATACGTCGATTTCGAAAACTGCCGTTCTTGTTAGCAAGCAGTCCACGCACAATTCAGATGCCATCTTGTGGTTACGAGTTTCTGAACTTCTCTGACATTCTCTTGCATATTTCTCTCCATCTTTATGGATTTCGTTCTGTACACTTTAATGGTCAAGAAAGATTCCAAGTGAATTTGAACAATATGATCATTTAACTCTTCACGCATGAATTTGCTCCCGTTTCTAGTTTTATTTGCAGAATACGAATCATGATGTGATATTGAAAGACTGAATCGAGCTCATAAATCAACTTCACATACAGGCTTCAGTATGGTCGGCTGTGGGATGTGTTCTATGAGTACCGCTCCCTCGTGCCCTTCTCTGATTGGTTCACAGACGCAGGGCGTCATGCCAGTTCTACCAAAATACATGAAGATGTCAAAAACTGCACATTCTTGGCCTGTTTCTCCAAGTTTGCCCCAAACTTTGATGTTTGTTTATTCAAAATCTCTACGGGAAGTAAATGCCCGGACAGGGCGTAAACAAAATCCATGTCTAGAGTCCTATGGGTCATTTCTTGCATGTTACAGGCATGGATAGACAATGCCGTTCTGAATTACATGCACCATCATCACTGCAAACGAAACTGTAAGATATTTTTAACATTTCTGTGCGTACTTTCGGTTACAATGACGGAACCTGTTAGCATGCTTTCGAGACACGTGCTTTAGGATTAGGACTGGAAAGTGTACTTCTGGTTACATGAAATGCGAATAGGAAAACGCAAATGGTGCTGAAAAAGGTTTTTGTTATGTTTATTTTTTTATTACTCACTAAGTGAATACGAGTTGTAAAATACGATGAAGCGAGCGTTTCATTTTTTTTCATTTGTATTTTAAAATTGACCTGGTTTTCTAACTATAGTTGACATTTAGCCTGTCTTAAGTTTGTTCCAAAAGTTCATTGATGGTGAAGATATTGCTGTCTTTTTAAATGTCAATAGTGTAGTCACGTCCTTTGTGCAAACCAAGACATAGATACACAACACTGCAAAAGAAAAAAAAATAATGAGGAAGGTAAAAACTGTAACATATTTCTGGACAGCAACACATGATACACAATCCAACTGGTTGTGCTTTTCTTTTTCAATAAATTTACTACTAATAAAAGAGAATCTCTGTAGTCTTTATGATGCAATAACAAAGTGTGATGATGACAAATATTGCAACTAAATCTGTATGACTTTATTTCTTCTAAAGAACACAAAAGAAAATATTTTAAAGAACGTTAGTATCAGAAAACTGTTGGTCTTGCGTTGGTTTTGTGTCCATAAAATAAAAGTCAATGGGTATCAGCGGTTTTTGGTTACCAGCATTCTACCTCTCTAAGAAAGCTACTGGATGTAAATGGATAATGGTAAATTACAGCAACATTGGTCATCTAACATATTTTAGGAAAAAATTATAACTGATTGCAGTATTCTAGCTGCAATATAATAAAAAAGTAGATTCACTCTTAAGCACTGCACCTATAAACAACATCAACAAAGTTAAATGAGGACGCCTTTCGGTTCTTTATCACAATACATTATTTTCAGTTTTATAAACTGTATGATTGTTCCCTTGCTGATTAGAGAAAGCACCGCTGTAATTGATCCAGTGAAATGCAGCCTGGTGATAAAAGACCTCTGGCCTGATGATTAAAGCTTTTAAAAAAGCGAGACAGGAAACCGCCTTTCCGCATTCCACAGTGACAAGCAGCAAGACTTGACTTACGACTCGATCACTGCGGTCAGTTCTGATATAAGCTTTGCGGTTTGTGGATGCAGAGCATTACAGCTGAGATCCAAGAAGCTGAAAATTCACAAGATAAACCAATACGTGAGGTCATGAACTCTAACTGGAGAGAGAGAAGGTCCACAGTGATCTATGGTAGGACATTCATTGTCATTTATTGGTTTGCTCCTTATTGACAGTAAGTTTTGCTCTTAAATATTTTGGTGATGGATGATGCTGTTAATAAAAAAAGATAGGTTAGTTAGATTTAATGGGAACGAAACAAATAAGAATATGTTTTGCATAACATGTTTTCATCAAAACAAAGAGTACTCAAAATATAAATTATGTATAATTTTTAATAAATGAGACATTCACTTATACTTTATGATTTAAAACAGATTATTATATTTTATTCAGATTTATTTTTGTGTTTTGTGGTAATGAGAATTGTAGATATTGTGCTGAACTGTCAAGCCAATGTTACAAAGCAGAAATTCTTTTACATTACTCTAAATCTTAAATATTATTACACATTATTGACAGATTTTGTAAAATGATCCATTGCCAGTTTACCTTCAGAGGAAGCCCATTATCATTCACCTTCCACTTTTGGTCTTAATTTTACCGTAATATGCATGTTTTCGGTCAATCTGTGTTTATTATCTATTAAAAAAATAAAAAGCCGCTCGACTGGCCACATTTGGAACATGGCGGATGTTGACCCTGGGCTCAGAGTTCAGTTCCTGGGCACGAACCCCTGAGACACCAGACAAGAGGAAGAACAGAAAAGCATTCACAGAACTGTCAAGCAAAGACCGTCTGTACGGAGAGAGACAGACATCATGTGATGAGCAAAACCCAGCAGAACACGGCAAATATGACACTGTTATTGAGCTGGAGAGGCCCAGTGACCTGAGAGATACAGATATCATCAGTGCTCATGAAATGTATCAGAAGAAAATCACATCAAGTGAGGACAGGTGAGCACAGAGGGATCAGTCACGTCATTTTAATTGTAGGCCTATGTGTTTTATTCTGATATGAAATGTGTAGAATTTAAAGATTTGTTACAACACCTAGTCAACCAGGTTGAATTTCCTAGTTGCTAGGTTGAAAATGTAGTTTCACCATTTAGCCACTAGGGGGTCTAAAGATTTAAGGAATAAATGAAATGACCTGAAGTGTTTTTACACCAAGTATGTGCAAAAATAAAATGTAAAATTTAAACCTAATAAACACTGTTGGGTTATGTTTAGCTTAAAGTGTGTATTTACTAAACTTGCTATTTTATTGTTTTATGGAATCCCATTCAGACATTTTTAAGGGTGACTTAAGTGGCCAAATACAATATTAGGGCCAATATAGATTTTTTTTGTAATGGAATTTGCACATATTAACCAAATGTAAAGTATACATTTCTTTTTCATGTCAGTAACAACATTTTCCCTAAGCAAATCTATAATTTAAAAATGCTCCCGAGTGGTTTCCATCATATTTTAGTATTTGTCATTGGGTTGAAATCCGTTCCACTGCAATGCCCTGGAGTATTTGGGGATGAAGCTTTGGTATAAAGAGACAGACACAGATTTGTCCAACAGCCTGAAGTTTCTCATGAGATTTTTGTGCCTGTGGATGTGGACTAGCTTCATGCACACAGAAAATCCTTCACACTTGCTGATTTCAAAGCCGCGAGCTTCACATGTGAGCATGATGGATAGTTTTTGTGCCTCCGTGGAGAATTGGATACGCCCTGGGCAAAAAGACTGAATGTGTTTTAACTTTCTCTCTATAGTCTCCATAAGTGGCGGTCCCTAGCTTAATATAAAACTATAGTGCACTACAGTAAATATGTGAATGCACTGCTTAAGACAACTTGTTTTTTTTTTTTTTTAAAAAGCTCACCAAAAAAGCTCAAATATTATGCAATAAAATATTCATTAAAATCATTATTGGGAGACCAAATGTAATGTATTTGAGCTGCTCTGTGTTATGTATAATGTCCCCTAATGTACTGTTGTGAGAGAATTTAACATAACAGTTTCTAGGGATACGCCTCGATAACGCATTTGCTGAATTTACGGTGGATGTAATAAAACATAAATGCTTAAAGGTAATAACGTCCATTGAAGATCAATTAAAACCCCCCACCCCCCACTCGCTCTTCAGCAGGTGGTCCTCCCTATAGGGTCGCTTGAGTCACGTGTAACAGCGTACACTCATTTGGCAACATCGGTACCGCGCGCGCTGTGGAAGCAGGTGGAATTGTTGATCGGAACCAAAGACCACATCATTTCTAAAACGCACACAGCCGTACACGCGTGTGTGTATGAGTACGGAAGACCTTCTAACCGTTTCTTCGCGCTTTTGACATGCATTGTATCGTAAACTCGTTTTTTTTTGCGTGACGCGTAAGTGATGGGGTGCGCTTTAGGTTTCGTGACCTGTCAGCGTGGATCGGCTCGTGGTGGATAGATGTGGCATGATTTGAATGCTTACACATTTGCCATCGTTTTAAATGGGCTCCACTGGAATTACATTCATATGAGAAGTTTTCTCGCTTTTTCTAATTTCCCGAGCGATGGAGTGAAGGCGCACTGTGGGATCGTGCACAAAGGGGAGACTTTCTTTGAAATACAATTGACATACGCTGATGGAGACTTTAAGTGGTAACAGATGCATTTACTGTAATGTTCCTCCTGCGTTTTCGATTTAACGCCTGTTTGGATTTTACCTGTTGGATATCTGCATGTCTAGGATGGCTCGCTTTGGAGACGATCTGTCCACCCGCTATGGAGGTCCAGCGGGCGCTGGGAGAGGGGGTGCCCGGGCGGGAGGTCCCCCGGGCGGTCAAAGAATGTACAAACAGTCGATGGCTCAGAGAGCCAGGACAATGGCATTATACAATCCTAAGCAAACCAAACAGAACTGTTTCACCGTCAACCGGTCCTTGTTCATCTTCAGCGAGGACAATGCCATACGGAAATACGCAAAGAGAATAACCGAATGGCCATATCCTTAATGTTCACGCTAAAATAAATGTATCACCCTTTGGTATTAGCATTAGTACTACTATTTAGTCTTCTTTTTACAAGCATACAACAATGCATGCACATTTTTTCTCATCAAATTTGACACCAGTTATTTTTGACACTGATGTTCTTATGGGTGCATAAACAGAGATTGGCAGCATCTTTTGTGTTTACGCACAAGACATTTGGCAGCCGGTGGTCGTGTCGGGGTGTTGGCTGATGCACGGCTTTTATTTTAACTGGAGCGTGCGAGCTCTCGCGCAAATGAAAAGTGAACAACACTGAACAAAAAGTGCGCTCTTGTTTCAGTTAGATGTCCACATTGTTTTTACTCTTTGAAAGACACGGAAAGAATAGACTTGTTGCTGGTTATATATAAGCACAATGGTATACATTTTAGGTTTGGTCTTAAGCCCAATGCGTTTAGCTTGAACCCCATATTTTAATCCCTTATGAAAATGTTGGTTTTGTTATTGTAAATGTATAGTCACAATGATTTTCTGGCAGATTGATTACTATTTTGTATTACCATGGTTAAAATAGTTCTTATATGAGATAGTGTTAAATTTGTGTTTTTTTAAGGGTATAAAGATAGTCACATAGCCACTGTTTATAGCAGTTCAGTGTCTAAACAACCACAACCCCCCCTTTTTAAAATCAGGGGGGGGGTCTACCGATGTAATATAATACACCAGAGCTGTTTAGCTGTGCATTGATACAGAATCCAGCTGATTTGTGTGTCTGTATATTTCAAACAGTTTGTTTTATGATATTAATTTGGAATTCGTGAGTCAGAGTCCTTAGATCTCAACTGGATAGCGCCGTGGTGTTGATATTTCAGGACCCTGGAGAGCGCAAATGCTCCTCAGAGCCTTCCAACTTATCATTTTAAATCACAATTAAGCCAGATATTCTCAGTTTATTTTGTAAAATGCAATTTTATGTTATGTTTTTATAGCTTATTTGATTTCTACAGCAACATGCCATGTAGAGTTCCCCAAGGGGTGGCAAGAATCATAATGAAGTGGCCATTGGATCTTTCCTCCATGAATAGCAATTCCATAAAGAATATAGCCGTAGGGTACAAGCATGTACTGAATCAGAAAAAAGAATCGTCCAGCAAGAATGAAATGTGACGGTCGACCACCCATAAAGATGTAAGCAGCCTTACTATTTACTTTCAGTATGCCATTTAGATGCATGACAAAGAGTTTAATAGCAATGTTATCTGTGGGCTTACACAAACATTTCATGGAGGCATGAGAGTGAAGAGCATAAATATTGTTGCATTGTGAGAGAAAACATCATGCCCACCTCATGGGCTATGCTGATCTCTACATTTTAATATTTATCACACATCCTGAAAGCAAGATTGTACAATTGTTTGTTGTTTACAGCCTTGAGGGAGGTGTTGTGTTTTCTCACAGAAGATAAGAAAACAGTGCTACTCTAGGATTTAAACACGTCCGTCTAGGGATGCCAAGGACAAACAAAAAGATGTTTGATGTCAATTGTTTGATTGAGCTTAGAGGTATGCAAGTTGTTCTCTGTTAGGGTTGTTCTGTCCTCGTCTCCACTGTGCTTGTAGGGGCTTTTGAGTTAGTGTTTAAATGACACAATCCCTTTGTCCTTGGTGTGACGTGTTAGGAAAATTCTCAAGCGGTTGCCCCTGAGGATGTTCTTAAGCCATTCTCTAAACATTATGATTGTGTACACCAATGTGCAGAGACAACTATAACTAAGCTGTTTTGTGGGTTGATATCTTTTGGCTCTGTGGCGCTTTCCAAATGTTGTTATAATTTTGGGGCTGAACTTAAAATTTTTAGTTCATTCAACTTAAAAAATTTTAACTAATGAATTTAATGCAGACTATGTTATATTTTTTTAGTTGAATTAAGTCAAATTTTAAGGCAGCCAGGTTACTTATTTTTTTTAAGTTGAACCAACATTTCTTTTTTACAGTGTTCTTGGGTGTTGTTTAAGCATGGTGAACAGCTAAACATACATGTAGTCGCATTGGTTTATCCAATGATGTGAATTTGGGATGAGGTAATTGGTTTAACTAGCGTAAGACTGTTTGTAGTGACAGGAATTTCACTTCACACGTACTGAAAAGTGTTACTATCAGCACATCTTCAGTTCACATCAGGCTGCATGCACTTTATGTGCCTCGTATCTGTTTTTTCCCAAATGTTATGTATTCGTTGTGATCTTGATGTATTCAAATGTTTTTCCTTGACTTCATCACTCCATTCGAGTACCTGATCCTCACTACCATCATTGCCAACTGCATCGTGCTGGCCCTTGAACAGCATCTCCCAGCAATGGACAAGACGCCCATGTCTGAACGTCTGGTGAGCATCAATGTTATTCTTCTTTTTAATTCTTTCTCATCCTTGTTTTCTCATTCAGTTTAAAAGGTGTTCACCCGAACAATACAAATTCTGATATCATTTATTCACGCTCACGTCAGTCAGAACCTGTATATGACTCTTTGTTCTGTGGAAGTTAATGGGCCAATGGTGTTTGGTTACCAGTGTTTTTTAAAAATGTTTCTTGTTTAGCAGAAAATGCTGGGTTGTGTGTTGGGTCAAAATGATACGAACCCAACCATTGGGTTTAAACAACCCAGCATACAGTAGGTTAATATACAACCCAACATGTTGGGTTCGTCCCTTTTTGACACAATGCTGGTATTTTATAGAGTACATACAGGTTTGGAATGACATGATGTGAGTAAATAAAGAAACAAGCATCCCTTTAAGTAGTACCTGCTTTGACCATTTGACATCACATTTGCATCAACTGCATTTCTTTTAAAGAACTCTTAAAGAATTGCTTGACATGTCATGATTTCCTGTTGAAACACTATAAATGTTACATTTTGTCAATGTGTAGAAGTACACTTGTACGTAGGTTGCCTCAAAGCGAACATTCATGGATTAAAAGGCAGAATGCTAATTTTTAATATTCGGTTGTCTTTAAAGAGGTAAAACACACCGACAATGCATTCTACGAAAAGCAGAGAGCTAGCGAGTGAGAGATCAGCGTGTATTTGGTTTGCTTTTCTTTCCACCCACACACCCGACACATCCCCTCTGGAGTATATCGATTGATCATTTTAGCGGTCTCGCACTGATAGCGTGGGTGACCAGCGAGCCTGTCGGAGCAGAGGCCCTTATGCCGCTGTCAGAGAGCCCATCCAGGGCCACTGAGAACCACCCAAGCGCTTCACACGGACTGTCTCATTAAAACCAAGCCTGCTGGGAACCATTGACAAATGCGCGCGTAACTCCGCTTCCCCGTGATCCGACCCTAAAGCACGCAGAGAGGCTTTGATCCTTCTGCTTTGCTCATATACAGTAGCTCACACACAACAGCAGCGGAGTTGCGTCTGCTGAGTCAAAGCCATACTGCGTCGCTGCTTCGTAGCGCAATGTTGCAATGTTAAAGCCAGTACTGGACTGGCTGGAAAATTGAGGCAGTAATTCTGTTTGTAACATCAATGAAAAGCTTATTTATTCAGCTTTCATACAATGCAAATATCTCGATTTCGAAAAATTAAGACTGAAAAAATGTTGTGTTGAACTGATAGTCACAAACATCTTGGATGGCATGATGGTTGTTCTGATGTTCGTTGTTTCCTGTTTTCCCATTTTCATCGCAACCTGTCAAACTCATCCACATCACCCGTTCAGTTTACACAACGACGCAACCAATTCTCTACCTGTTGCCGAGCTCAACCGCTCCCCTGATACTCAAACACTCCACACAGGATGTTTATTATTAATAAACTCTTTGGATCTATACATAATAGATTGAAATATGCTGCGTGCAGCCACGCTCACTCATTTCCCAGCTCCCATAAATCATCTGTTACGCTCGGTCTCGCACCTGCTCCCGCATGAGCGTTTTTGCCCAATGATTTCATAGAGAAAAGCATAACAGGTGCTGTCTAGCACCACAATAATAATTATATTATTGACAAAACGCACACCCGTCGAGCCTGGTGTCGCTCTGGGGAGTGTTCACCATAAATGTGGGTTTGTTGTTGTAATTATTAGTTAGCCTTTTAATATGTTATATAATCTATCACCAAAGGCGTAATTATTTTTAAGGCAACACAGGGTTTTTTATTGTATTCCAGTTAGCAAGGTTGTGTATTCATCTTGATGTCTGACACATGGAATTTTCTATCAGAAAGGGTTGTCAGATTACTTGTTTGAGAGCCGGGTTGATAACTGCACTTATAAAACGACAGCGATTTCTGAAAGCAGAGCAGTAGAGAGGTTAGTCTGCTGGTGTAAGTGCCTGTGGAGCCTTAGGGCTCTGGTGACATTAATGGGAATAAGTTCAAAAGCAATGCAATATGTGCTAGATAGGACTGAATCTTCTTCTAGGAGATTTCAAGACTTGAAACAAAATACATGTAGCAGAAACTTGATGTATAACTTCCAAAATTGTGAGAAGACTTATATTTTACTATACAGCTTGTCTGCTATTTTAATGTTGCTCATTGAATCATAATTGAATCTGATTTATTAAAACATTTTTGACTGAGACTGAAAAACAGCAGTTATTGTATTTACAGTAAAATCCAACGTAAGTCTGTGGAAGAAGGCATTTATCTTTTAGGTCATTCTTAAAAATGTTGTTTCGTAATGTCATAGTAGAAGTCACAGTATGTACAGATTATTTACATCATGGCCATCATAAAGCATGCAGGTCCATACATCTTGACCTATTCTATATGTGTCGCAGAATGAACTGAAAAGATTCCCCATTTTCTTTCCCCAGCTTTCATCATCCTTCTTCCACGCTTCATTACACATTTTCTTGAAAAGAGTTATCCTCTGTTTCCCTATTCCTGCAGGACGACACAGAACCCTACTTTATCGGGATATTCTGTTTCGAGGCCGGCATTAAAATCATCGCCCTGGGCTTCGTCTTTCACAAAGGCTCGTACCTACGCAATGGCTGGAATGTAATGGACTTTGTGGTCGTTCTGACGGGGTAAGTTCACAAATGTGTGTGCGCGCACATGTTATAAGGAATAGAGCAGCGATACTTTAGCGAAACTGCCGGGTATAGTTTGGTTTGCAGGTGTATTGATGAAAACAGCACCCCCTATTCAGTGATTTTAGTCTGATATCAGAATCTTAAAGGCTTGTCTAATCTGATTTAAGGGATAAATAGCATTTGTGTATCGAGTGCATGGGTCTGGTATCCTTACCAAGGTTCTTAAAAAGCTAGCAAGACTGGCATTGTTCATCACGAGGAAACAGGGACTTTTACTAACCAGACTAAACCAGATTTAAGCATCATGTCATGCTTGCTGGTCCAAGCTGGTCTTTTGAGAGGTGTTCATGACTTGAAGTAGAGATATGGGACCGTTTGTAAGAGCTTTCTGACTGGGAGGCTATGGTTATTTCTAGTACTGTTGAACTTGCCTGCCCCCTCTCTCTCTTTAGCTCGCTCTCTCTCTCTCTCTCTCTCTCTCTCTCTCTCTCTCTCTCTCTCTCTCTCTCTCTCTCTCTCTCTCTCTCTCTCTCTCTCTCTCTCTCTCTTACCTTGTTTACCTTTGTAAACCACCATGCTATGATGCACACTGCTGTGGCACCTGCTGTCTGCATCACTGATGCTGGATTACATGTATGTGTTGCTCACAGGATGATAAAATAGACCTAATTAAAGGTTTCTCATCTCCTTGTAATTGTAAGTGACTTTTATACCTCCGGGGTATAACATACATTTAAGTGCAACATAAGAATTGAAGACGAATAGCAGCTTGCACTTGATGTAGAAGGCAATATACTGTATGTTTATTATATATACTCTATTCACTATTTATTTTGCTGTTACAAATCATAGTTTGGCAAACATAAAGTCCAATTGTACTTTCACTGACTTATGATTGATATAGCTTATAACTGATGTAAAGAGCAAGTGATGGGGAAAAAAACAAATGGGAAAGAAAGAAAATTAAGAGTAAGAAAGTGCTAAAGAATATAATATCAGTTTTCATCCAAAACTGAGATATATGTATTTATTTCACCCTCATTTTGTTTTAAAAAAACACAAACTGGGACTGAGGCGGGCAGTCACTAAAATGTTTAGTATCTTTTGATATTTTATGGGTTTTTATGCATGAGGAGAGTAGATGATGACCTCATTTAACCTCTTCAGGTGCATATTTTAAGTGAATTTAAAAGAATGCTCTACCCACATAAATGACAGTAAATTCATAGAAATTATTTTACATCAACATTTGAACAATTTGACAGTAATTATTTATGTTACTCTAACGTTACTCCATCTTAACGTTGTATATGAAACTTTGTATTACTGGCACTTCTTGTGAATATTACTCTATTGCTCGCTTGTTGTCAATCCTCAATTGTAAGTCGTTTAAATAACATGGGGATTATTGTACTTGTAAATGCGTTTTTCTGTGTAATCTTCGGCATCAGTACACCAAAACTCGCTTTTGAGCTCTTTGGATTGACCTTGCACTGTATGTAGATTTTGTGGGAATCAGAATTTCCACAGCCTGACCTGTTGCACTGTTACCGTTTGCTACTGTGTCCTCGACAACATCAGTCTGTCCTCATGCTGTCCTTAGGCAACCTGGTTAGGCCATAAAACAATTGCATGTCCTGTTCTGTTATCCCTATTTGCTTACTTCTCATCACCATGATCTGCACCTTTAGGGCCCTAGAATCATTGCCAAATTTCAACTCAGTAGTTTGAACTATAAAATAATCCCTCCTTACTTTGTTTTATCCCTGTTTTTTTATTTTTTTTTTGCTGAAGGGGAAATCTCAGTGGTGTTTTTCCTGCCACCTTAGATTTCTTCTGAATTATTATTTAGTTCCTGGTAGAATGACCATCTTCCTCGTAGGGTTGAATTTTAATGGGCAACACACAGAGTTACGAGATGCCGGATCAACAGAGGCGACTAAGAGGGCGTCACTCTAAGGCCGAACTTCAAAATGAGTCATTTTCAGGCACGGGCTTAATTGAAAATGAAGCCGGTTTAGTGAAACGGGAGGAGTGCAGGCGCCAGGATGCAGTCGCACACCATCATTGCCATCAATAGTTCAACCAACTCTTATATTTCATAAGAGCCATTTGTGAATCTATTTTTAAATGCTATAAAATACACGTTTTGAGTCCGTGTTCTCTTGAAAGTGATTTTGTGAAGTTGTTTGGGTCTACAAGTCTAGCTCCAGGAACACAGAAACAGCCCTCAGACAAATGCTTCATGTATTCAGGGCTGTTTCACAAGACGCCCGCTCTGTGTTCCACTGACCTCTCATTAAAAATGAACTGTGATCTGGCAGTACCAGACCTTTTTCCGAGCTGTGCTTTACATATTTTTATTTTAGCTGGTGTCTGCCCGCGCAGAATACAATAAGTGTGGCCAAAAAAGACCGTACGGCTAGAAGCTAAAACAGGGACAGAATGACAGTAGTGTTGTTTAAATAATAAAATAATGAATATATATATTCATTGACATGTAGTTGGTATTTGACTTGGTTTTTAATTAAAAAGTGTTTTGCTTCTGAATTTGAACTTGAGACCTTTATTATTCATTAGCAGCATTCACAGCAATGTATCAACCTTCATGCATCCTTCATACATCCTTCATACATCCTTCATACATCGCTGTTAATCGTTTGTATTTATACTCTTGTTTGAATTTCATGACTTGTTAATTGTATAAAATTGATCATTTTATGTAAAGCTATAAATATTTAGATATTTGCTGTTTAACGGCTATACATGTGTCTCACAAAGCCAGAAATCATTCAATCCTTAAGAAGCCAAAATCTAATTTTAGGGGGCAACATTTAGTTAGGTCTTCTCATTTTTTCAGTGAAGATCAGCAGGGCCGACCTTAACCCAGACTTAACTCAATATTCAGTTGTTTAATGAATAGGTCGGTGTATCGCTGTTGCTCTGGGCAGACGCAGACCTTTGATCTGTAGCCATCAGACAGCAAAAGCCTCTAATAGAGGAATAAATCTACCCTCCCTTGCTCTGAAGCACAGATCAATAGAACCATGTCCAGCAGAAAGCGAGCAGGGCAGACAACAGAAGAAGATGGAGTGCTCCTACGCTGGAAAAAATAACAGCAGAACGTTTGTAGTGTTGATTTAAGTCCCGTCGTCATTTCAACCAGTCTAGACCGTAGATGAGGCCATTACGAGCAGACCTTATTGGTCGTCGCAACTTCATTTAAGCCAATCCGAAGGATCCCTCGGGTCACATGGGTTCGTGTTTGGAAACGTGGCGCTCCTGCATCCACAGTACGGTGGATGCTACACGTTAGGTTGTTGCCATGGTTACACATCCACCTCCCCCTTCTGTAGTTACACGCGGCTGAACGTTTAGCCAGTGAGTAACAACCACATCTGCGGTTGACCTGTTCTGACCTTTAACGCCCTGACAGAACCTAAAGCTTCAGGCGCTCGTGAAAAAAACGATTAGCATGCTCCAGGACCTGATGGAGAACAGGTTTCCAGGATATGCCCATATGTCTCGCACCAGTCCATGTTGACGTTAGAGGTTGCTGGTCCAGGAATATGAAACGCTGACTTCAAAGAGTCGTGTGCAATTCTGACGTCTTTCATGTGTTTCAGATACAATGAGTTGCTTCAAGGTAACAGGGACCTTGTGTCTCTTTGTTTGCGGCCGAGTCAAAGAGGTTCATAATGGAGAGCCATTTGAACGCGTGCCAACGTCTCTTTCTGCGATGACGGTCGATGGCGGATCCAGCACTCATTAAAATGCTTGTGTGTTAGTCGAGGCTGTTCATAAATCAGCATTTAACAGATGTTTTAAGTGAATGGGAATCGTTCACTAATGTCCTGATATTTTTTAGTTACTGAAGTCCCTCCCTCTTCCTGATGACCATATATAATTAAATGATGCATTGATTTGAAACTCCTCATTTATTTATTTAGGATATTTTTGTCTTGAACCTTTTGTCGCTCCAAATAATCTTTTGTGAGACAGAAAGGTTCTTCAGATGTTAAAGGTTTTTCATGGACAAAAAAAGACAAAAAAGGTTCTTCTATGGCATCGTGTAGCACCTTTATTTTTAAGAGTGCAGTTCGTTTCTCTTTAAGCTGGATTCCTCAGGGAATGTTACTCTTGCTCTGAATCTTTGTTCTCTTTTGGTCGCTTCTCTCCTATTGTATTCTTTTATCATCACTAGACTTCATATCTCACCTACATGTGATGCAAGTGCTCCAAACCCGCCGTCTGTTTCCAGCTGTGGGTCCAGATAGTACGGCCGTTACAAGCACATTGTAAAATTCCTCTTAGTGAAAGCATGATAACATTTCCTGTGATGGCCCTTGCACGAAGCTCTTGGGCCAGTTCCGACTGACATTTACGGTCACCGCAGTTCCTTTTAGAAGGCACAGAAGACATTTCAGCCATGCTGTAAAGATCATAGTGCTGTAAACTGTTCCTTATTGGTTTCTAAGATATCCCTATTCTCTTAGCACCTGTGTGTTTTTCCAAATGGTACTTTAGTTATAGATTTAGTCTCCAGTGAATATCATTCACTTATCTTTGACAGTATGTCTGGTGTGCAGAACTCTTGATTTCTTTAAAAACCCATTGTCTTGTTGACCAGACACCAACTTAGACCAGATTACATTTACATGCTCAGACTGTTTGGTGCCTGAAAAGATGCCATGCTGTTTTTAGCAAATCTTAGTTGGTGAAGCTGTTTGACGATGCAGTTGGTGAAGTTTGTTAAGCTTAAATTATGAATCCATAACCATCATACTAGAATCCCAAACACCAGCATCCACAACATATGCTTATAACTAGGGTGTTTCATCTAACTTAGGACGAAAGCCAGGTTGCCCACACACAATCGTATAGAGTCTCTGTCCAACTTTCTCATTTGCATCATTCACATTGTTGGCCAGATGGCACGCCTGCCCTGCAGTTCTGCAGAAGAGCAGAGTTTAGTCTATTATTTTCTTTTTCAGTTTCGAGTTCCAGCCGGAAAGATTAAGCGTGACTTTGCACTAAATAAGGTGAATTGAATCAGCTAAATAATTATGGTATAGCCACGTAATATAATATCTGCTGCTAAATACTATGTTGAAACCAAGAATTGAACTTATGTGCGGTGTGTATTAAAGCGTGGCTATAATAATTATTGGTTATACAATGAGGTTAAGTTAAATGCATTTAATTTATTAATGTAGGTTAATGTTCTTTTTATATGCTGTTGTTTAATAATTCGTTAAATTATTATCAGTTATGTTCTAGTAGATCTCAACATTAACCAAAATGTATAAATGTCATAAATGTAATGTTTTTAGTTCATGTAAGCTATTGCAATAACTGATTTTATGGTGTTTAATTTTATTGTAAAATGAATGTTTACTTGTATTGTATTGACGGTTTCATTGGATGTACTGTGTTTGTTGATCGGTCTGGCTAGTGGCTAATAATATAACTATATATTTTTACATTTATATTTGCAGTTTATTGTATAATAGTTGAATTAAATAAACAATTTGTTGAATGGGTCTTGTAACTGTCGAATTTAAGTTTAGCCAAGTAACGGTGCTTCTACTGGTAACCCAAAATAATACTGACTTGACATACTCTTAACTTGTTAGCTAATGTCATTTATTTCTTATTTCTCTATTCTTTGCAGATTTGTACCGTAAGTTAAGTTTGGGCCACAAAAGTGTGCATGCGCAGTGATGTTTGTTTATGTTGTTGCTTTGAAAGCTTCTATATTTGGTTGCATTATTGTTTCCCTCAGTTGGTCTGACTTTGAATGAGAATCAGAAAAGAATGAGATTTAAACACTCAGTGGCACAACACTTTGATCTTTCTTACTCAATTTTAAGTGAAGATTAATATCTACTATGTCAACAGAGAGGGTCAACAGACGCCCGCGTCACCGTGTGAGAGCCCAGCGTGTGGCAGATGGCACAGATGCACGCTCTAATATCATTTCTCATTTTTATGTTAATTCTATCAAACATCAAAAGATGATCACAGAATTTGTTGTCTGGTTGCACACCTGTCATAGATCCTGCGGTGTTTAATACACAGTGTGGCAATTGTGACACTGTTGTTGCCCTATGGGCTGTCTTGGAGCTGAGAATCCTATTGTGTGTCTCGGTGTGTTAGTACGAGTAGAAAGGCCGGTATTTTGTAGAAGAGATCATGGCATTTGCTTCAGCATCTTAACAGAGCTGTGCTGTGTATAGTACCTCCCCTTAGGGAGGGGGTCACCTTTGCGCTTGACATGACCGCATCCCCCCCCCATTGGTCTCTGTGTTCGTAAAGCAGACCTTTTGAAGTACACTTGAAGGGAAGGTTCAGGCAGGGGTGACCCGTATAACAGGTGACACATCATACATCAAACGCAGACACGTCTAGTCAATTCAGTGATGCTCGGCAAACAACAAGTGCTTTTAAGCCTTCATCGCCTGTAATGGGTGCAACAGCAATTCACCACTTCTGTTGTTTTTATCGATTCTGTGATTATCGTCATCTGTGGTGATGCTTATGGTCGCTTTCAAATGTTCTGCTCATATCTGGACAACTTCTCAATACACACAGCAATTAATATAGGCACCTTGCAGTAGGGGTTTAAAATTTGATGGCGTATTACTCAACATACTTCAAGAATCTACATATTTCAATAGAAACATGAATTATGTTACATTTGTGTGTTCTATTGATGGCGTATTGGTTATGAAAAGGTTATGAAAAGTGCTGAAAAACAAAAATTGTTCATTGTTAGCTAACGTTAGCTAATGCATTTTGTACTGTTAACAAATAGCACCTTATTGTAAAGTGTTACCATCAATATACAATAAAATTCAAGAAATTGTTTTTTTAATACAATTATTATACAATAAAATATTAAAATTAATTAATGTAAATGAAATAAAATAAAATTTAAATAGTTATTATTAGCCACTCGACAGACCGATCAACAAATACAGACCAGAAGTTCACTTCGGATCAGGCGCGTGCGTCTGATGAAACCATCTATAACATTGTTGAATTCACACATTTAAAAATTAGACTTAAGATGTTTGATGACAAATGATTAAAAAAGCAAAACCCTAAATTAAATGTCCTCATACTTGTAGCATATGTAGCATACTGTTTTGTAAAAGGTTTGTTTCATAGAGCATACTGTTTCACCTACTATTAGAAAAAAACAGTAGGCAGCGTTCAGTGTGTGTTTCAGTATTTAGCATCCCAAACATAGCTTACCAATGTCTAATACTTCCCAAGACTCTTTGCTGTGACTTGCGAAAATCCTGTGAGGATTTAGTAATCCATGTCATTGTAGAGTTATTCTGGTCATCTGGAAGAAGAGTTTCTCTGTAGGATAGTGTATATAGAATATAGTAGAAGAGGGGGAAAATTGCTTTACAAAGCCGTATACTCTCTCTCTGAAGTTTGTTTGTACGAGTCTTCAAAGGAAGCACTCCGCCATTCTCTGCTTATCAGTCTGTGAGTCAACACACAAGCAGAAAACAATCGGCCTCTGTCTGCCCGCCTGCCGTCTTTACTGCCTGCTGTTGTGCCTTTCAACTTCTTGTTGTTTATGGGTTTTTAAAATTAGATAAAAAGACCATAGTTTGCATAGTTTGATTGACAGAACAAACAGAATGTCTAAATGTGCACTTTTCTCATTGCACACGGAAGCCTGGTAAGAATTATTACTATTAATAATTCATTATGATCAATATCTAAACCTGTATAAATGGATTTATTGAAATTGCAAGTAACAGAGAATAAGATTTACATATACACATTAGTCTTATAAATCAATTTCATAATAAAAAACAAATAACAATAACATAATAATAATAATAATAATAATAATAATAATTGATCATAACAATTATTATTATTTTTAATTGAATATATATTTAACTACATTATATTGAATATATTGTTTATTGACTATATTGAATTAATTTCAGAATAAACAACAATAACAAATAATAATAATAATAATAATAATAATAATTGATCATAACAAATTACTATTATTATTCATATTGAATATATATTTACCTACATTATTGTGAAAAGAAAATACAAATAGTTTATTGACTATATTAAATACATTTCAGAATAAAAAATAAAACAATTAAACTTAAGAAGTCTCAACTTAAAAATGCAGTTGTGTTTAAATGGGGTTGGAGCTAAAATCTGCAGGACAGCGTCTCTACAGTACCGACGTTGAATATCCTTAGTTTAATATATCAGACAAGATTTACACATTTTAAGACCTGTTGAATTAAGTCTTACAGAGAAATCATTTGGATTCAGAGCTCTATAAAGTTCATGGCCGATTAAGAATGCTGGCACGCTCCTGTATGGGCTAAATTATATAAAACGCTTATTTCCATAATGGATAAGCTCAAGCGTCACGTTCAATGTACACTTCTCTTGTCAGCGTTTAAAAATGTGCCATGGTATTTTTAGGATGTGTCAGGTTGGATGAATTGTTACGGCTGATTTCAAAGCTCTATCGTAACGGCTTTAAAAATGGTTTAATTCAGTAGCATTTCATCTTCTGCGTGCCAGAGACAATGCACGTTGTCATAAAGCACTTTAACGTCATTTGCAGGCTGGCTTCAGGCCCGGAGGCACTGAGAGAGGAATACTGCTTATTTGTGGCATATTTTATTATCCCATTCGCTCACCGTGTCATTAGAGTTTATATATATTTATTGAGTTGGTTTGTGTATTTGTTGGGGAAATAGGAGCACGGTGTGGCAGATTTACGTGAGCGTTCATACTGTTACTGTATAACAGAACAGATCAGACTCTTGGCTGACCTTCGGCGGTGGCATTTATACAGTGGTGCTCACGTTGTTTCCTGTCACCTCCGTTTAAAGAGCCGGTCAGCATTTCTGACGGTAACATTCATGATAGTACAAAGCTCAGAAAATGAAAAGAAGCCAAGTTTGACTTTGTCCTACACACCTGTCAGATAAGGTTTTTCTGAGGAGACATTTTGTTTGTTGGTTGGTTTTTAAAGGGACAGTTCACCCTCATGTTGTTTTAAACCTGTATATGACCCTTTTTCTGTGGAGCACAAAAGAAGACATTTTGAGAAATGTTTTGTGTCCATACTATAGAAGTCAATGAGGGCCAATGTTGTTTGGTTACCAAGATTCTTCAAAATATCTTCTTTTGTGTTCTGCAGAAGAAAGTCAGTCATACAGTTTTGCATGACATTAGGATGAGTAAATGGTGAAAGCGTTTTTATTTTAGGGTAAACTGTCCCTTTAAATGTGGTATGTATTCTGTATTAACACTTACTTATTTATTTATTTCAAAATACTAGTTGATATTATATCTTATTTTTACAGCTGTGTTGCATACACTCTTACACTTTTCATAGTCCTGATTCGTACAAATGTAAACATGAATCTGCTCGGCCTAATTATACGCTGCCATCATTGTCCCAGCATGCTAACAGTTAAGACTAATAGGCAAATTAGTTGTTGTAGGTCATGGTTCATTAATCGCCCACATGACATTAGTTTCTCTGTTAGCATGCTCCCGTTCACTCCTGTAATAATAGTGAGACTTGATTTACATGTGATCCATCCAAATCCTACCGAGCTGCCAACATTTTAAGGCAGTTCTACATGCTGCTCGATTTAATTACGCCGCCATCTTTAATGCCCATCTATAACAACACAATCCCAGAATGCACTGCGACATTGCAGCATATTTAAAGTGTTTCGAATCAATTGGAATGCTAAGCTACCCATGAGGCAGATGGATAGATTTTGGACTAGTTGTGAGTTCTGTGGATGGTCTCTTGTGAACACACTTGAGATCTAATGATGCGAACAGGGATGGACTCATGGGATCTAGAAGTGAAAATGGAACGGATCCACTTGTGGATACTAACGTTTTGTCACATATAAAGCTAATGTACTTAACGTGTAAGATATCGTTTTAGTTAACCGGCACTTCAAGCGCAGCACACTCAGGTTGGTACTGTACAGCGAGTGACTCATATGATGAACTGCTCTCATTATCATGCCATTTTTTGAAGACAGGGCTCAGAGCATCGGGAGGCCTTTTAGTCGCCATGGCAATTGATTTACCAGTGTTCCTTCATGCTGTGTGTAGAACGGCTGAAGGGAGAAACCCAAGACCTGATTAATATAAACTTTCTGCCGTGCAACATGACGATAACGGCCCTGATGAGGTTTAACAGGCCATCATGTTCCCAAGCCGTGATGTCTCAAATTTAGTTTAAAGGGATGGTTCACCCAAAAATTAAAATTCTGTCATCATTTACACCTATATGACTTTTTTCCTGCAGAACACAAAAGAAGATATTTTAAAGAATGTTGGTAACCAAACAACCCATTGACATGCACTGGTTTTGTTTCTATACAGTAGAAGTAAATGGGTACCGCCGTTGTTCAGTTACCAACATTCTTCTTTTTAGTCAAAATATATTTGTTAAACTCTTTCATTAATAAAAGTCATATTTTAGTTTAATGGAAAAATTATTTCGTTTTGAGGTTTACATACTAATGAAAGTCCTGCAGGTTGTGATTGACATTAGTGTGAGTAAACAACCACAGCATTTTCATCCTTTTGTAAACTGGCGCTGTAAGTGGAAAACAGAAAAAGATTTTCTCTGACCCCTTTAACCAAACGCATTAATGACTTTTCTCTGTAGGAAACATTTGGTGGGTTTAGTAAAAGAGCTTTCAATTACATTGATGCTGTTAATGCAAATGCTGCTTTCATTCAACAGAAATCTTTAAACCATTAGCATTGTTTAAAAAAAACAGCGAGATATTAAACACCCACTGGCTTTTCATGGAATCACTGCATGACCAGTACTTAATCTCTCTCTCTCTCTCTCTCTCTCTCTCTCTCTCTCTCTCTCTCTCTCTCTCTCTCTCTCTCTCTCTCTCTCTCTCTCTCTCTCTCTCTCTCTCTCTCTCTCTCTCTCTCTCTCTCTCTCTCTCTCTATCTCTCTCTCTCTAATCTCTCTCTCTCTCTCATCTCTCTCTCTCTCTCTCATCTCTCTCTCTCTCTCTCTCTCTCTCTCTCTCTCTCTCTCTCTCTCTCTCTCTCTCTCTCTCTCTCTATCTCTCTCTCTCTCTCTCTCTCTCTCTCTCTCTCTCTCTCTCTCTCTCTCTCTCTCTCTCTCTCTCTCTCTCTCTCTCTCTCTTTTTTTTATATTGTGCCTCAGGCTTTTATGCCAACAAGTCCTTCCATCTCCTCACCTGACATTTAAATGTTAGCGCCAGCTCAGATCTAAATAAAACCCCCATGCCGCACTGTGGCGGTTGTAGTCCCATTGGATTTGTCCTTGTTTTTTCGTTTAAGGGTCTCTCAGCTTACCTGTCCCTTCAAAGCACACTTCTAGGGATCTGTGTCCCATTGATGTTAAGTTTGGTGAATACCACTAGTATTACAGATTTTTTTTATTTTTATGATACAGCATATTGGATTTTGCAGTTTTATAAATGAAAAGGCTGCTTGACTTTTGCTACGTTGTTTGCCCCGATTTTTAGTCTGGATGAGTTGACTTTTGGCTTCAAAATATGATTCAATTGAGTCGGAAGATATCAAAACATGTTTGATATTTTTGACCGATTTTAAAACACATATAGCGTCTATCCACCCAAGATCGCATAAACGTGCATCAATGACATATCTTTCTTTCTTCCACACTTTTCATTCTTTCTTTCTTGCCTAGGAATAAAATGTGTTACATTTTTGTTGTGCCATATTCAAAACAAAAGTCAGCATATGATTCACCTCTCTCGCTCTTGTCGTCCTCTCATCCCCCCTGTTTCCTTCCGTATCTCGACTGCTGTGCTCCAGTAAGCCTGATGGAGTCATTGTCATGTTGCCTTCTTGTTTCTATGGTGACAAAGAGTGACTTTTTTCCAGTGTGGTTTATGTTTCACTATCACTCACACACACGCAATGCACACACAAACATATGCAAACACACCTAACCCTAACCCGAATCCTCAAAACATGATGAAATGCAGCCACTGTCAACTGTGCAAACACGCTAAATGTTAAGTATGAAAATCATAATGCACCTTGTGATTTTAATTTAGTTAGTCACGATTACACAAGACATTGTGTATTTGTACTTGATATGGCATGTTTTGTTTCTGGACCCATTTAGAATTCTGATTTTAAATTGATTTAATATGATTGTTGTTGTATGTATCATACTACTGATGTATAATATACTGGCAAGCTCGTACACATTTCTTTCCCCAGCCGATCCAAAACGCTTTAATTTCAAACCCTACAGTACGCTCATACCTATTTCCCAAGCCATTAAACAGCAATCAAGCCTCTTTTCCCACCTTTCCTACATCCAGACACGCTGCTGGGAACATAAAAATGGCTTTTCTGAAGGTCCGAGGGCACATTTCATAGAAATCCGCGTGCTGTCACTCATTTTTGCTCTCACATCCATCTAGTCAAATGTGTGAGTGACTGACACTCATGTCCTCCCACTTTCCCTTGTTTTTACTGGAACATGGTGGAATGTGATCAGCCCATCACCCGTATCTCACCTCGAACTGTCAGGTTTCCTTGTTCCTCTGAGGCTGTTTTTATGTGACTGCTCTTTTGAAACTTCTCTGGTGGAGATGTTCGTGGTCCTGTGTAAATCTCTGTTTGTACCGTCTCATGTCCCTGAGAAAGTAATTCGAGTCTTTCATCCACCACATGCACTTATGTGATTAAATGAAACCGCTCCTTTAGGTATCATTTGCAACTTAATCTGCATGAGTGTTTTCTTATAAACAAATCTTTCTCAGATATTGTCTCTTGATTCAGTTTTTTGTGGGGACTCTCTTAAAAGAGCTCAGTGGTGTAGCTGTGATGTAAAATAACAATGTTTCAATGTATGTGTCTCAAATATTATATAAAATGTTCTGTTATTTATAGGGTTTACAAGATAATTTAAAGAAGTCATTTTGTGTCACCTGACATTTTTGTCTTCGCTGCTGATCTCATAGTGCCTTTTTGGATCCTCTTCAAGTGTCAAAAGTTTGGATTGGGATCAGTAGAGCACGTCTGAGATCAGTGCGAGGGGTAACATCTCAAACTTTCAGACTTCTACATTTACACCCCAGAGAGGTCAATATCTTGTCATAAAACGTGTAAAATGTGTTGTCATAAAACTATGTCTTAGGTGGGAGAGAGAGAGAGACTGCATGTGTATGCGCTCTTAAAAATAGGTTCTTCTCAGCGATGCCATAGAAGAACCATTTTTGGTTCCACAAAGAACCATCTCTTTCTAAGATTTTTATAATCTGAAGAACCTTTTGTGAACAGAAAGGTTCTTAGGATGTTAAAGGTTCTTTATGGAACCATTTAGACTGTGATTGTGACTAGATTGTGTGTTGCGTGGGAGAGGATATGAGTGTGTGTCCTGGTTAATTATTTGGCAACACCTACATGAAGTGCCTTTGGCCAAAGATGATGAGTTCTTTCAGGTCCAGTTCCTCCAGAGAATAGAGCCACACACAGATTAAGACTATGAGACGGAAAAAGATGAATGACTGTCAAAAAGAACTAAGCGCAAATGAAATCGTGCACTGTACAGGTAGAAATTATTTTGAGGTTTTATATGCAATAATTAAAAGCAGTTCAGGCGTGTACGGCTGTAAACAGAGTATAAAACAACAATTTCATCATTAAGATTGATCAGTCATAATCCAGGACTGGAACTGAGAAATATTAATTGGCATTAGTTTTAGAAACAGTATTATATTAGTTCATTTTAAGAATCTGAATAACATTTCTCAATAAAGGAAAAAAAAGGAAAATATTTGTCAGACGATTACTAAAATATTTTTGCCAGTGTTGAATTTCATAAGGACTTTTACAACATTTTTATGATGGACCCCCATGACGGGACAATGCTACCGGTTGTTCCCCACCCCTCTCCCTGACAACGGCCCAGTCTGTGATGGGATAGAGTAAACAAATGCAAATGTGTTTTTGTGCATGACGAAGATAGTGTAGAGGTTAACTGCAGTTGTGTTTATGATAGTGTGTGTTTGTTAAGGGAGTGGTCTGTGTAAATGGAAGACTAGACGACAGACAGCAGACCGCTTGGATTGGAATTGTTCGACTGGCAGGAGTGTGAATGAGCGCAGCTTTCCAAGTAGAATCTGGTGTTTTTCTACCTCATTTACTGCAGCTTTAAGCCATTAAAACTAATGTCTGTTTTGATGATTGATCTGTTCGGTCAACCTGCGTACTACCTGCAGTATATCTGTAACAATGAGCTGAAAACCAGTTTCTTATCTGACCGTGAAAACGTCAATTCACTCTTGACGAATGAGCTTACAGGGAGAAATTGTGTCAGAATCCCAGTGGGATTTGACTCCTGCTGGTGTTACTTGTCTGTTTGATTGTTGAATGGCCAGCAGTGCCCGATCACAGATGCAGTGGAACAGTGGAAAACTGGCAACATGGTTGACCCAGATCAAGAATACCAGGTGAAATGTTCCTGTCCAATCAACTGAGCCTTATTTTGCATTTATATTTAAAAATAAATAAGTTACAATATTATTTTTTAATTAAAATTAAATTAACTTTATGAAAAGAATTTTGCACGAGGCGGTTATCATGGCCAAAATAGTTAATGATAGCGATATTATCATGATATCATCTATCTTGTTTTTTCGAGAAAGAAATAATTCTATCAGTCTAACATTGTGGTTTCTCTTTTTTGTCCAATGAGTCGCCCTCAAAATGCAAGTGTAGAGAGGGATCGTAATAATTTTGGCTCTTAAGGCAAAAATTTAAACTGGTGCTGAATGTTACAATAATTTACGGTTTTATGATATTAGTAATTTAGCGTTTTTAATTTAGCGTTACTGTCATATTGAGACTAATTTAAATAAAATAATTGAAAGAAAAAACTCAGTTTGTAAAAGCAAACAAACATTCTGTCAAAGTGAAATGCACTTACAATGGAGATATGGGCCAACCATTGTATGCTGAGATACTGGGTTTCCTGTGGCAATAAACACCATCTGGGATATGAGATTACCATATGAAAAAACTATACAACTACTGACCCCATGATTTTTATTGTAAGTCAGTACACACATTTTTGTAGAGAACATATTAAACCTACAGTGTAAAAAACTGTCAGAGTTGCTGTTACTTACTGTATAAAAAATATTGTTTTGCTTGATTTATGTTGACGAGTAGAAGTAGGGCTGTCACAATATACCAGTATTAACATTAACCGCGATAAAACATGAATATCGATAACATGTTAATTTTGAACATATGATTATATGCCCCACTACACTCGTATTGTAATTCATTGCCCAAAAAAATTTGAAAACACAAAATAATACTATCGGTGAAATTTACATTTATGCATTTGGCAGACGCTTTTATCCAAAGCGACTTACATTGCGTTATACATTATACATTTTGTTTGTGAGTAGTACCTCAGCATATAATGGTTGACCTATAGATTTACATTGTAAGTGCATTGTATGTTCTGTTTGCTTTTACATTTACACACAGAGTTTTTTCTTCATAATCATCTTTAATTTAGCTTGTTTTATTTCAGTGGATACCGTGATAATATCAGCCACAATAACCGTATAGTGAAAATCTATTATTATCACTATTATTATCATTTAAAATTGTAATTTGTTGACTTGTAAAACCAATTTAAATTTTAGGCAGCATTTTTTATAATGAACATACAAATTTACATTATAATAAAAACAACATTATTGTTGCTGTTGAGTTACAGTGCCTGTTTTGATGGTTTCTGAGGGTTTTTTGGACACTTTGTAGCTGGTGAGGATGGGAGTACAGCTGACTTGCTAGTTAAGATGAACACTAGTCAAACTGGAAATCCTGCTAGACCATCTTAAACCAGCTAAGTCCAGCAGTCCACTTTAGGCTGATTTAAGCAGTTAGATTAAACACATTTTCACATTTTAATTATCCAGCTTTAACAATTCTTTTGTGTGTGTTGAATGAGATATTGAAATAAAGCCGAGGCTAAATGGAATGTCAACACAATTTACAGGGTCAACCCAAAAGTCAATTAAAATTGTTTAGTGTCCCATCTAGTTACACTGTGAATTTCTAAAATAACTAAAGCGCAGGTGAAATCTGTAGCCGTACGATCGGGAATTGACGGCATACTTAAATGCTAAGCCGTCAGACTCTCTTCTCCCCACAGTGAGGTCTCAAAGTGCAATCGAAGTTGAATCAAACTGCATCTAATTCCTCCTCCTGCCAGCGCGCTGATGAGCAGTCAGCTTGGCTCATCGCATTACGCCCCTTCCTTGAGCGGAGAACGTCAAAAAGAGATCCATCAGCTGCCAAACCGCCCGTTCCTACATCATCTTGGTAAATAAATAATGATCTGTCCATTTCAAAGAATAATCATTGTCATTATGTTTTAATATGTTTTCTCAAACATTACGCCCCGGGGCCTCTCAGCAGTCGATGCTTCATTGACCTGAGACCTGAACGAGACGCAGAGGTTCACTGAAGCGAACAGAAACTCAAAGATTCAAACTCCCATAAAGCATGTGGGTTTTAAATAACCTCGCTACTGCTTCTGCTCCTTTACCGAGGGAACTATGGAAAAAAGGAATGCATGTTTTTACATTGTTTTACACATTGGGATTTCTGTTGTTTATGGTAGCTTTTAGCAAATTGTGCAAAATGAGCTCCTCAAACTGTTTTGTTTCATTATAGTGCCATGTGTAGGCATCACATTTGGATCATTAGTGATGTTTCATTGCGTAATTTTTGGGTGAACTATCCCTTTAACCGTTTAATTTCTTTTGCTCTGCGTAGACATCTGTCAAACCATGTTTTCATTTTCAAAAGACTCGTCCAGCTCTTTCCATACCGATTCTATTAATATTCATGTATTCCGCTCAGTTTGGTTCTCTGGCACCGCTCGCGGTTTTCTCTTAAATCTCTACCATAATAAAGAACCGTGGTCATTTTATGTTCGATTTGATCTCTTCTGTTCTTATTGTTGTTGTTTTTTTTTAGCTAGAATGACCAACCCCCTCATCTGCAGCCCTTACAAATGCATTTATCTCTCGGATTGCTCAAGAAATGATCCTGGTGTCTAGAGTCTTCATTTTCATCGAATGTTTCATGTCTTGTAAGAAGGCAGTTTTAACAGATAAAAAATAGTCACACGTCTTCCACTTCAGTGTTATTCTGCCAGCCCTGTCCACCTGTAGTGTTCACCTATGTGCTCGACTGAGGAAAGAGATAAATTCTTGACAGGAAGATGGAGTGAGTCATATGTCTGGCTGTGATGTTTGTTGTGACCTGTGGCACAGGAAATGAAATGTAGACTTTATCTGAGCGGCTGTTGGGATTCTCAAAATGAGATTGTGTTGTTTTTTTTTACACCATGTTTGTATTAAAGAATGGTTGCACAGTAATTTATGGGGGCGTAAGGATTATAACTTGTAAAACCTTGCTGGGCTTAAGAGTTATTTCTTTAAATATGGAGGATTTTTGCTTGTGTTCTGTCTGGTTTATCAGGAAAAAACACGCTGCGATTTCTTGGCAATGGCTTATGGAACAGTACGGACGTAATTGTTTGACTCATTGCTTATTTGCATGTCTTCCTTTGGGACACAGTGATTTGGTAAAGATTGGTGTCACAGTTTACCAATCAAGATGGAGGTTATTGGTTTTCAATTGAAAGTACTACATCATTGACTCATCCCCACGTTCAGCCAAACAGCTTTTTTGAGGTACTTTTGTTTTGCGAAAACATGAGGACAAAAGATAAGAACCAAAGAACCAAACTACAGCTTAAGGAAATAGTTTTTCTTGTCCTGCTTTACTTCACTGAATAGCCTTGCAGGAGAGAACCCAGCTGCCTCGCCAGCACAAATGAGATATTCTTGTCTCGGGTTTATTTGTTTCCAAGCATCTTCTCGCTGTCAGCGATGAACTTTAGTCTTCATATCGTATAGCTGCCACCTTTTGGTCTTGCCACTTTATTTCATTCCAGAATTAGTATTATAGATGGTTTCAAAGCAACAACATGAACAAACACTTTTGTGGCCCAAACCTAACTTCCGGTACACATTCGCGAAGAAAAGAGTCCTTGCAGATTATTTCTGATAACAAGCAAAAGAAATAACAAGTAAATGACATTAGCTAACAAGTTAAAAGTATGTCTAGCCAGTTGTATTTTGGATTACCAGAATAAGTATCTTAAATGCGACAAGTTACACGACCCATTCAACAAAGAGTTTATTTAATAAAAATAATATACTATAAAATTCAACAAATAGTTTTTTTAATACACATATTATACAATAAAATATGAATATAAATGTAATAAAATATAAATAGTTATATTATTAGCCACTAGCCAGACTGATCAACAAACACAGACCGGAAGTTAAGTTCAGGCCAGGCATCTGCGTCAGTTGAAACCGTCTATAGAATGGTTTGCATTTTGTTATATTCGGTTATATTACAAAATATTTCGAGTTAGACAATGATTAACAAACATCTTGAAAAACTGAAACAGGAAGTACAGTACGTTTGGATCGGTGCTGTTACATCTTGCAAAATGGTCTATAGATATTTTGGATGTACATTTCCATCTGAATACTCTCTGTAGAATCTCTTCAGTGGTGGTTTATAAGCATTCTGACAAATTGAGCTCGAAATGAAACCGCTTTGAGGAGCACAGCTGGGGAGACACATCCGGGCTGGATTCTGGCTGATTGGTGGGTCCTCTTTCAGGCATTTTGAGGGTTGGTTTGTAATTGAACAGATGCTTGCCTCATCCGGTTTATGTTTGTGTGGCCCTGTCTAACCACTGAATGTTTCATTTCCCATTACAGTGAAGAGGTTGTGTTGAAGTGCCTGTAAATCTCTTTTTGCCATATGCGTCTTTAATTGCCTCTGTTTCAATCTTAGAAAACTGCCTGTGTAGGCAGCAGTATGCAATACTTGTGTATTGTTTTTTATCAAGCCATATTTTGGCCAATACCTAGGCTAGCAATGATTCTTTAGCGAGGGATCAAATCCCATAATGCATTGCAACATGCTTGGTGATTTAAAGGGTTTATCGGGCTTATAACTTTATTATGATGTCTTATTTAAAATGAGCCTTTAAACTAATTTTTGGTATCAAATAGCTCTAATATACTGTTTGTCATTAGTGAGTATAGGTGACAATGCAATATCTGTGATGCATGTTGCTGTCTGTGTAGAGTGCTTAAATTCATTCCCTCTCATTTTTATTATCATGCTGAACTCAGAAGAACTTCACAGACATTTGGGTTAGCATTGCAAATTGTTTCTCTACAAGTGGAAATTTTTTGCAGACTGTGATAGATTGAGATGGGTGCAGTTTACACGCGGCGTGCTTTTGCTGTTCAACTGTGCATGCACCATTACCCATGATGCATCAGTGGCACGATCAGCAAGCATGAAAAGAGGAGATCAAAAAAATATATATTTAACATTTTGCACATTTACCTGAGATTACAGCATAACATACATTACATCACCCTAACAAAAGCTGAATTTCTGCTGACATGTTTTACTCGATCCAGATAAAATCATGCAGCTCTACTCCTCACCTCTCATACTCCGCTCATCTCCTGCATGTGCCCGGCAGCGGGCCGTTGCTTTGCCAGTATGGTGTGGTCAGCCAATTCTTTTAAATTGCTCTCATCCTGTCCTGTTTACCTGAGCACTGGGGCCTGTAATAATGTAATAATGCTCACTGCATCCTCCCATCATCCTTTACTGCACCACAAATGTGCTTTTTGTCAAGGGGCTTACTGTAAGAGTAAAAAGAGATACTTTTTGAAAGACCAGCTATTTGTCTAGATCTGGCGCTGAGTGGATTCATAAACCACTATTTCTAGATTTTAAAGGGTTACTACAGTATAAAAAAACTGTGATCATTTATCATATATTGATATCATATTTTGTACTTTTTCTACATTATCTTTTTGCCAGCTTTATCACATAGTTGATAAAGTTGAATACACTTTAATAGGCCAGTGTTTTAATTAAACCCATTACTTTTAGCAGAAATTAAAGGGGAAAAGATCAGCAGGAGGGGCTGATGATGCAACTTTTAGTCTGGGAGATTATAGCAGCATTTGAAGTTATAGTGCCAGAGACGTCTCCGTAGAGACATTGCTGTCTTCGCTAAAATGGAAACAAACAGCAGCTTAAGGGACCACAGAGGATAAAACTAAAGCATATATAACAGTTCTGTCATTTAGTGAAGGCTGTGTAGGGTGATGTGTTTAAAGAAACAGTGCGCCCAAAAATCATTCTATAGTTTATCCAGCATTGTTGCAAACCTGTATGTTACAGAACTTGTTGCATTTGCTTTAACGCTTTTTTGTTTTGTTGTAAAACACAACAGGATATTGTTATAAGGAATGCTCTGGGCACTATTTTCTATAATATGAAAGCAGATGGGGACTGGAGATGTTGACCTTCAAAAATATGTAAATGTATTGATTTACTGAACTGTACTGTTGTATATTTGTGTTTACATACTTTTTGTTTGTAGACAACATTTGTTGGCTTCTGTCTAGTTTGTTTATATTGAATGTTATTGTTGTGGGTGGTGCATTTAATGTGTGCGTGTTTGTGCACGTGTGATGTGCATTTCTATATGAGTGTAATTGCTGCAGGTTGCTGTGTTTGCGTGATTGTGTCTGAAGTGTGTGTGTGTGTGTGTGTGTGTGTGTCTATTGTCTGTAAGCCATTAAAGCTCTCAGTATGATGTCGGTATCGCGTGGCGGGCAAAATGATTTTATACATGCATCCAATGCATCCCCCTGCTGGCAGTCTGACCTTTGACCTCTGCTATGTTGATAGGGTATGACATGACTGACTGATCTGAATGACCTATGACTGATTTATAGCAGCTGGCTGGTGTCACACTTATTTCTCCCAAGTTGATAGAATCAATTGGGGTTTAAATGTCTTAAAAACATAATTGAATGTCATTTAAGCCTCAGTACTTTGAAGCTTTTAATATATTCAGTATAAACTGGATTCAGCTCATCCTTGTGTCTCAATGTCGGTTTTGAGGTCTCAGTTGCTCTGCTGAGGGCGTGAGGTCACTGTGTGCCCGAGGCTGACTGACAGCTCTCCTCAGACACTACATGATGATCTGAGAAGAAAAAGTCTCTTTCTGAGACCTGTGAAAATCTCAATTGCACTGCTGTGTTTGAGCGTAACAGTAATTATAGCACAGCGCCCCCGCTGAGGGTGAGAATTCCCGCTCGCGTGTTTGTAGTGCCGGCTTCAGCGCGCTTCATTCAGCAGAAGTGAGATGCCCTTCGCCCCTGGAGTGGAGAAAATCAGTAGCTGTCAGTCATTTTTACAGTTCGACGTTGTGTAGTTTTGTGAGTGTCCGGCCGCAGTAACAAACCAACAGTCAACCAGCTAACTGCTTCGCTCTGGTTTGACTGAGCCATCTAGAGTCTAGATCACTTTTTATAAATACTTTCCAGTACTGACTTCTGCAACTCCACAAACTAAAACAAAAATGCAAATGAGCTTGGACTATATCTAGTATAAATACAATAGATGTCTAGATTCTAGATATTGTTGATATCGAGCGACCGTAGTGTTGTCTAGACATCTATTGTATTTATACTAGATATAGTCCAAGCTCATTTGCATTTTTGTTTTAGTTTGTGGAGTTGCAGAAGTCAGTACTGGAAAGTATTTATAAAAAGTGTTTCTAATGTATTTCTCAGTAAAACTTTTTTATCGGCGATGACATATTTTTGTATGCATATCCCGGAAGCGAGTTAACAAAATTAGCACTTCTGGTTCTAATATTTAGCTAAATAGTTTCAAGTTTTAATCTAAACCAGTTATAATCCGCTCCTGGTTTTTAAAGATTTATCGTGTCTTAAATCTTTTAAAACTTGCTAACAAGTTGACTATAAAAGTGACTATATCCTTTGGCGGGGACGTTCGATGCCATTGTGCATATAAAACTCACAAATAATGCAACATGAGCACAAATCTTTACAAAAGTTGATGGGGATTTTCACAGGGTAATTGCTCACTAGGGAATATGTTTTTAATAATGTTTGAAAAAGTTGTCGGAACCTTGGTGGTGGTGACGTTGATATCGAGTGACCGTAGTGTTGTCTATGTTAGCTTTTTACTTCTGCCGATTGTGTTTAGGCTTCAAAAGTAACAAATGTTGTGTTTTTTTGTGATCATCCCAAAGTCTATGGGAAAAAACGCTTTCAGTCGAGGGAACCAATGCGGTGCTAACTTTGGGGGCGGCCTACAAAAATACGTCATTACTGAGGTAATCTATATGCAAAGACATGAAAACGATGTTCTGTGACATCGCTGCGTAGGGGCGGGGGGCCACCTCTAATAGCAAGATTGTTTGTAAACAGTTTTTACCGTGACATTTGGTGACTAGTGGACCACAATTTACATTTAAATATTAAGAAATTTCCTTGCAGAAGTAAAGATTTGCTTCATTTTTTATGAAAGATAAACGTTTAAATAAAAAAGGCTGTTTATGTGCTTCAGAGGATGTGTTAGCATGTGGGTGTATATGAGAGATTATGATCAATACTGTAGCAGATATTGTGCAGTAATATTTTCTGTGCCCGACTTTAGTGACCTCATGTAGAGATATATCCTGTCATTAAACAGCAGGATATTAAAAACCTCTCGGTTTTTGCTGGCCGCCACCCTGCTGCATTTACAATAATAATGAGTTTTTGATGTAGTCTCTCTCTCTCTCTCTCTCTCTCTCTCTCTCTCTCTCTCTAACCACCTCCTAAAATCCTCTAAAATTCGCATTACCATAAAGAATTTTAAAGTTTAATTTTATAAATCATCTTTTCTGCTGTCGGTAAGGGATTTGCATACTGTACTTATATAACCTGTATATATTTGATAAAACCCATAGTATTCACCTATGGATTTTATGGTGTGAAACTAACAGAAAAATGTATGGGATGATTGCTCAATACTTGTTGCCCAAACAAGTCAGAAACATCAAATAATCTCTGAATTTTTTATAGCATATGAAATGTTGAGTTCTTTGTGTGTGTATGTAAACACAATATGTTACAGCCCCTGGTGTGTACTGCCTGTGAATGACTTCTCTCTTTAAATCTGTTTGATGTGCTGTTCAGTTTGTTTTTAACTTGAAATTTTACATGAGCTCAGACTCATTTCACAGCTGTAATTCCCTTGTCCAGCAGAGGGCGCTTTTGTATCCACACAAGGAAAAGGTGAACTTTATATTTCAAAAAGGAAGGTTGAAAACTTTGGTTAACTTTCTATCCGTGTTTTTCTCCTCCTCCTCCGTATCTTTGGGTAGTGAGAATAGATAGATTGCGGGGGTGTTGCGGCAAGCAGCTCTGTCATATTTAATGGGGCATATCTGCTCATCCTCACAATCCTCTGCGTGATCCCTCCACCCCAACCCTGCCGCCATCTTCTCTCGTTTCCTTTAGCCTCAATTTCTCTTCTTATTCTTCCTTGTGTTTTGAGATTTCCGTAAATCAGATCATGTGCCGGTGAAGAAAGATGCTCCTGTGCCAAACAGAAGAACTGTAACTTCTATAAAAGCGTTTGCCTGCTGCAGTCACATTTAGTGCAGCATTTGCTGCGGGTGTCATGGGGGTTCAGTTAAATTAATTATAAAGAATGTGATTATAATGCCCCCATTATAAGAAATTTGCTTGCTTCTATTTGAGTTCAATCCTGAAGGTTCTGCCTTAAAGGATAAGTGTGTAATTTCTGTATCACTAGTGCCACCAAATACTGTAAAATTGTCAAATTATGATTTTTTTTTAAAGGTTACCCGAACACCCCCATTTGCTGTCGGATGAGCAAACCGATGTTACTCCATTGGTTGAGCAAATGTTGACGTGTCAATGTTTCATAGCACCACAGTGCAACACAGTGCACCACAGTGCACACTAGTGAAATCCGCTCATGAATGGCTTATATTTATCTCTGCATATTAAGTTGGCATAGGAAGAAGTGTTTTTTTAAATAAAGAAACAATATCCACTTTTCTCAGATGAATTAATCTGTATTCAATTAAAATGGCCATTTTTGACACTGTTAATATTTACATGCCCACTCACTGGAGTAGCGTGCGGTTGGTTCCGCTCCAGGGCTCCTGAGGGGACGCACGGGCTCATGTGCTGAACGCCAGGCAGCCGCATTGCCTTGGCAACATCTAATGGCTGTCAGATCAGCATTGCCACTGTGATGATGGGATTAGATTAGATTAGGTTATGCTGATTTCCCAGAACACACGCACACACACACACACACACACACACACACACACACACACACACACACACACACACTGAAGGCTCTCGGTGGCACGTGTTCAGTTTAGTCTATGAGATGTCCCTAGCAATACATAGTGTGTGTGTGTTAACATGCAATTTCAAACAATGATTTAAGATAATTTCTCAAATTTAAGAATATAAAATAATCTGTGTATTAAGAAATATTTGTGTTTTACAGTATATTAACCACCTTGGGCTCGCAATTTGATTTGAGGACACTGCGGGCCGTTCGAGTGCTGAGACCCCTCAAACTGGTGTCAGGAATTCCAAGTGAGTGTCTGATGGTTAAGAACACTGTAGCTTGTGATAATGTGAAATGTTTATCGTGCACACTTGAACTAAATCCCTCTCTCTCGCTTTAGGTCTTCAAGTAGTACTAAAGTCTATAATGAAGGCGATGGTTCCTCTTCTTCAGATTGGCCTGCTGCTCTTTTTTGCCATTGTCATGTTTGCTATCATTGGTGTGGAGTTTTACATGGGCAAGTTCCACTACACCTGCTTTAGAAATGGGACAGGTATGTCTACTTCATAAACATCTAATCTATATTACAATAGAAAGCATGTGATGATATAACTGTAACTACACATATCTGTCTAGTTAAGGACAACATATTTTGTGTTACCTTTAACTCATTTTTAGTGTTAGTGTTTTACATGCGTGTGTGCATGTAGGAAGGTTATATGTATACGCGAGTATCCATAGGTGTATGTGTGCATGAAGTTTACATGCATATGCAAGTTATTCACAAGTGCATATGCATGCATTTATAACATAAAATGTATTGGTATAGATTTCATATTAGTATGCACGTGCATTTCACATGTATTTGCTTGAACATCCTATAGTATACCTATAAATGTGAGTAATGTATATATGTGTATCCACATGTTTTATATATGTATTCATAAGCAAAGTTTGATTTAAACCCCATACGGCACCTCATGTAAAGCTGTGGTCCAGCAAACGGTCTCATGTATCTGCACAGCATGACTCTTGAAGATGAGCTCATAAGCTCTGCTGTGCCAGCTGAGGCTGTGGGTGTGCATGTTTGTGTTTTTATGTACCATATTTGCGTACAGTGTTAGGACGCTTGACAGGCAAATAATGTACCGTGTGTTTATGTGTGTGTGTGTGTTATTTCAGTGTGTGTAATTAGCTGGTGTTGGTAATGAGGTTTCGGCTGAGCCGCTAACATGTGCTCAGCTGCTGGCTGCTTCACCCCGAGAGAGAGAGAGAGAGAGAGAGAGAGAGAGAGAGAGAGAGAGAGAGAGAGAGAGAGAGAGAGAATGACTGGCTTACTGGCTTGGAAGGGGTGGTTTCACTAATTTCCTCTCCAAATGCGTAAACCCGTTGATTTCTGTAATCTAGTTGATTATAGACTGTATCTTGTATACTTATAAATTTGTGTGTGTGTGTGTGTGTGTTTGACCAGGTTAGAAGGGGTGAATACATACGGCAGACTGTCTGAATGAGTGCTGTTTTCTTTCCTGTGTTGATGTATTTCTTGGTGAAACAGGACAAACAGAACAGGTTGCTGATTACCCATGTGGTTTCGAGGCTCCTGCAAGAACGTGTCCCAAAGAAACAGTGTGCAGGGAGTATTGGAAAGGACCCAACTTTGGCATCACAAACTTTGACAACATCCTCTTCGCCATCCTCACAGTCTTCCAGTGCATCACCATGGAAGGATGGACGGATGTGCTATATCATGTAAGTAGCTGTCGCAATCTGCATTTGACAACATTTAACGCACACTCAGCGAGCGCTACACATTGGTCAGTTTGTGAGTTTGAATTGGCCACACCCACAGAATATTGAATTTAAATGAGAGGTAGAAGAATATCAAGTACACCTCAATTACTATCATTTTGTCAATCAAATACAACAATTTTACATTTAAAACAGCTTTATGTTTAGTTTTATGGAAAATAGCATGCTTTAGTTTTTGCTACAGAAAACTGTATTATATTATAGAAATTTCTACACTAAAAGCACTGTAGTACCTTTACTATAGTGAATACTAAAGTATACTAGAATCATTTTTCCTGTGGGTAATCTTGTGATTTATAGTGGAATATTGTTTTGTTTTGTTTTTATCCAATTCTTCATAAAGTTCTATTTTTTAAGTCTTAAAAAAGTCTTAATTCACTTTTAAATGCCTCACAACTAGAATCTAGATTTCTGACGTGTGTAATCTCAAAGGCCTATCTGTGTTTTCTGAGTTTTGCATTGTGCTTCAAAACATCTGACAGTCTGTGTTCTGCTTGTCTGAGTGTTGAACTCATGAGACCGTCTTTCTCTAAAGGTGCCAAAATCTGTGTGTGTGCTGATGTGAATCCAAAGTGAAAAAATGTTGCTCTGTTTAATTGCACGCAGTCAAATCAAATATGCACACGGGCACGTTCACAAAACGTAGCACCTTTTGACATCAATTCAACCCCCGTGTCTGCATAAGCACAGCCATCTGTTCTAACCACAGGTCAGCTATTATAAAGATCTCTTGCATGTACAGTACTGTGGTACTGTCTGTGGTTCCCCGACACTCAGCGATGTTTCCAGGGAGTGTAGACTCAAGCCTGCTGAGTGACAGAAGAGACAGTAGTTTTACCTGCTGCCCATCGCCTCACAGTTTACATCTGTGCAGAGCGGTGTTGGGCAACATATGCCACACTGTTACCACACTGTTTCCTGATAGACTGAGAGAAAAATTACATTAAGATGAACTCAAGTACACCGACAGCCATTTCATTTCTAACCTTTACAATCTTTCCTTTTGCACTATTGAATGAACAGGTGTGAACGCGTTGACTTGGAATTCGGGCTCTTAGATTGGTTTGTCAGTTTTTTTCTGAGAATTCTGTAGCTTTTCCTGTAAACAGGTCTCTGTCAGGTTCATTATTTCGGTTTCAATTTGAAACTACTGGAGCTTGCAGTTAATCGGCTCTTTTTAACCCAGGGGCTTGAAACTTATTTCACAGAGTTGTAATGTTATCGATGAATGACTGCAATTCTAAATCCATTAGCATTGATAAGCAATGAGCTATAATTGGTGACAAATAGAGTGTAAAAATGTTTATCGTAAGCCTTAAGTCTTTCCCAGAAGCACTGCATTAGCAACTACAGTATGTGTTTAGTTAGTTTTACTTCTTTGTGGAGCCATTTATTAAACAGATGCAGTAGAGAGTGAGAACTGGGGAGAAAGAGAATGAGATGGAGACTGCTAGAGATAAAGAGACACAAAAGCCATTGAACGAAGCAAGACGTTTATATTTGATATAACATTAACGTAATACTATAAAATTAAGTAAAGCAAAAATCTAGTAAAGGTGTAGTTGAGAATGTTAATTCGTCTATGAAACGGTCTACTCCACCTGGGCCATAATAATGTCTTATTCCGTGGCATGTGTGAGGGCAAGATGCCCAAACTGAGAGCTGCCCTGTGCTTGTGACCATGCCGCATTGCATTTAGCACTAATGTTACTCTGACAGTCAACTGCTGTAGTTTTATTTCAGTAACCGGTGTGTGTGTAATCGGTGTATTTCACATCTCATTAGAGCGAGCTGAGTCACCAGCTGTCTGTGCACCTTGACCCTGTCAGACAACCATCATAAGTTGTCAGAGCAATTCCTGCGCTCATTAAACATCTTTAAAAATAGTCTGTCAGGGGCTGGACGCAGAAGAATATTGGATTGTGCGACAGTGAATTATTCTTAGTCTCTCTCTCTCTCTCTCTCTCTCTCTCTCTCTCTCTCTCTCTCTCTCTCTCTCTCTCTCTCTCTCTCTCTCTCTCTCTCTCTCTCTCTCTCTCTCTCTCTCTCTCTCTCTCTCTCTCTCTCTCTCTCTCTCTCTCTCTCTCTCTCTCTCTCTCTCTCTCTCTCTCTCTCTCTCGGATGTAATTCATTAGAGTGACTTTAAAAGAATGCATGGAGGGAGATTAACAATAGAAAATAAAGGTGCATCATGAGAAGAATGGTTCCATAAAGAACCTTTAACGTATGAAAGTGGTTCTTCTATGGCATCTGTGAAGAACCTTTTAAGCACCTAGAGTGTGATTTAGAAAGGTGAGCTGTCATTGCTGATAAATCATCATTTACAGGTTAAATAAGACAGTGGTACAATAACATTGTGAATCAGATGATGAAAAATGATAAATATTCTTCACTTTATTGGCATCAGAGAGCATATTTGCCTCAAGATTCACTCATCCATAATAAATAAGAAACACATTTACGTTAAAATCCATGAGCAAATGTCTTCATGTTCTCATTTGTGATGTGAGGATATGGATCCACAGGGATTCTAACATGCTGTAGTGATAAATTGCTTTGGTTTTTCAGGGAAGTGCAATTCCCTAAGTTATTCCCTCATCAGCAGAAAGGACAATAGACAGCCTCCTCTGGGTACTGAACAATGACTGTTTCACACGGATCTCTCCTCCCCATCATCCCTCATGGGAGCTCATTCAGTACATGCTGCTCAGCTCACTGTTGCTTAATTAGGAGTAAAATTCCTCAGTGTACTGTACACGCAGACCATCTACTGTATACTGCAGCAACAAAAGACCTTCTCAAACTGCCCTGCCTTTGTTATTAATGTAACGGCACATCTGATTGTTCTTTCAGAACGCTGCTTTCCTCCTGCTGAATGATGATATAGGTTTCGGTTTCCACCCTTTTGTGAACCAATTTTGTTTATTATTATTGCCACATTATAATAATTAAAAAATCTAAAACATTCACACTATTTATAGTATTCTGATACTGATACTGATACCATGCGATGGACGAGAAACCAGCGCATGGTCTGAAAGGGTTCTCCCTATTTTCTCAATGAGTAATGGGTGTGTTTAAGGAGTACATTTACATTTACGCATTTGGCAGATGCTTTTATCCAAAGCGACTTACATTGCATTATACATTATACGTTCGTTTCTGAGCATGTGCAATCCTGGGATCGAATGTGGGCCAAAGATCCCAAATCATGTATGGGCCTTTTAAGACAAAGATGTGGCACTTATGGCAAAATGTAATCTGGATATGACCCAAATGTGGCACATGTGGTAAATAATGAATGTCAGAGTTCAAATCTGGGCCACCCTCAACAAATTTGCTCACTGTTCAAGACTTTAAATAGAACAATTAAGAGACAATTTCTTGTATAAATAAAATTATTGTAATTTTGTCTACGGTCATGAAATCCATACAAGGCAATGTGTAACAAAACAGAGGAAAGTTGAGGGACGTCATGTTGTCGCTCTCTGTAAATCGCTTTGGATTAAAGCGTCTGCTAAATGACTATGTAAATGTAAATATGGTAAAACATATATCCTGACAAATCTAATGTAAGTATACAGTAGTTTAAGACTTTCTTGTCGCTCAGAGGTTAGAGCTTGGCGCTAGCAACGCCAAGGTCATGGGTTCAATCCCAGGGATTGCAAATACTCAGAAACATATTATTAAGGTATAATACAATGTAAGTCACTTTGGATAAAAGCATCTGCCAAATGTGTAAATGTTAGACTTTATTGACATCTCTTCTGAAGCTTCTGAAGAGGAGATGTGTATAATAGTTGTATGTATAATTTGATGTGTAATAGTTGCTTTCGTCTATTTGTGAAAAATACTCTTTAGCACTATTCACAAGGACATGCGTAACTCATCTTATCTGTTTGCACAGACCAATGATGCCTCTGGAAACACCTGGAACTGGCTGTACTTCATTCCTCTCATCATTATCGGCTCCTTCTTCATGCTTAACCTCGTACTGGGTGTCTTATCAGGGTAAGTTCTTGCTTTTTTATCCTTTCCTCATTTCTCCAGGTTTCCTTTCCAGTGTGTGGTACAGAGTCATTGACAGTATAAGTAAATACATTACTACATTAAGTATTTGTAGATACTTTGTCAGTAGTGCAGTGATACTGTAGCTACTACTACGTCTGTAGCACATTTTCATTCAGTGGCTGCATGGGTTCAGAAAGTATATGGACCAATCATAAAAGATGTGTGTGATTGTTGCATACATGAACACAATACAGTGCATAATGTTAAAGTATACAAAGAACACTAAAGTTGAAGTACAAATTTTAATGGTCCCATGCTTATAACAAAGTGTACTTTACAGTTTTGATCCTACACATGCTGTGTATTTAAAATATTAACATTAACATTTAAGCATTTGGCAGGTGCTTTTATCCAAAGCGACTTACATTGCATTATACTATACTTTTGTTTCCAAGTATGTGCAATCCCTAGGATCAAACCCATGACCTTGGTGTTGCTAGCACCATGCTCTAACCACTGAGCTACAGGAAAGCTATACATACCATAAGTAAGAAATGCCATTATACTGTAAATTTATTTTATATAGTTATGTCATTACTCAAACATTTATATTTTGCAAGCTTACATTTATGCAGTTTGCACTTTTATCCAAAGAAAATTCACATTTAAGCTTCACATTTTATGAGTGTGTGCATTCATTGAGATCAAACTGATGTATAGATCATTGGCTCCATATGAAATATTTTATTGCAAGTTTTAACTTTTACTGAGTCACCATGCTGTTGTTGTATAAAATAATATCATGGTCTGTGTATGGGCATTGGAACACAATTTCTAACATCTTCCATAAAAAAACAAAAAGGCTCAAGCCTTTTATCATTAAAAAATCTGTCAAAATATTCTGTCATTATTTACTTACCCTCTTGTCATTTTAAAGATATTTTGAAGAAAGTTTGTAACCAAAAACCCACTTACTTTAATGACAAATTTTTTTTGCCAACATTCCTCAAAACATTTTTTTTGTGTTTAAAATTACTACTGCAACTGTCTTTAACTGATTACTTTTATAAAAGCACAAATAGGGGTTATACTAGTAGGTATACATGTTGACCTAGAGAACAAACTATCACACTTCACTATCACTGGTATGTTCACCAGCAGAGACCGGGCAACTTTTAATTTGTTAATCACATCCATCCCTGCCATGTATTAGACAGGATAACCATGATGTTACAATAGTAGTATTTAGTAAATGTATTTTTGTGATGGTAAACTACTATTTTTATTATGCAAATTTAATTTGCTCCATGTCTAACTGACCATTAAATTGTATTTAGTCTCACACCCTTAGAGAGGGTTGCGCAGAACTGTTGTTTTATATTGAATTTGATCTTAAAAGCTTTTGTGCACTCAGTTTCAGAGTGTCCTCTGGGTGTATTTGCACTGGAATATCAATCTTGACATCTTCCAACTTCTGATATTGAGTACTGGATACAGTGCTCACTGTGTCATATCCAGATGATGTTGCTTTATTACCTGGACTCTCAAGCCAATAAGATACTTTAACAGTAGATTTGAGAACATCAACTTGGAGTACACTGTTGGCATCAGAAAATCCAGAATCTCCACTCACTGAAAATACATTTTTTAATGTTAGACATTTTGGTTTCAATACATACAGTATATATCTTATATACAATTGTAGTAAAGCTAAAGAATAGAAATCATTGTTCATGCATCATTTGTAAGTACATTGTGCCTCTCTAAACGTACCTCTCTAAATATACTGTAATGTGAATAATAGTGTATGTTAAAACAGTATACTGCACATGTATATGTATTGTGTATGTAATATGAATATTATATTTTAATATTAACAGAAACATACTATTTGGGATTGAGCCATCGAAGCTTCCTTTTAGTCGGTGAGATGACTGCTTGGAGTTTTCATCTGGATCCACCACTAGTGCCTTCATCATCCTGTCTATAAGTTTATCCTCACGTTTCATCCACTCGTCTTCAGTCAGTGTCTTTGACCCTCTGAGCCACCTGAGGACTCCTAACCTGCTTTCCTTTTGTTCTAAAGTGTAGTATTCACCTCTGTTTCTTGCCACCATCTGTTCAATAATCTTTAGCAAGTCTCTTACTTGAGATCTGTTACTCCAGTCATTCTCTATCACATGATATCTGTTTCCACACTTACTTACCAACTGTTGCAAAGCTTCTCCTTCACATGCAATATACTCCTCAATAGGTTTATCCTTCAGCCAGTGCCCTTTAGTGAATAATATTAAAGTATGTCTCCAGACATTCTCTCCAAAAAGGCTCATAAGCTCCACCACTTTTTGTTGAGATTTCTTTGTAAAAGGCATGCATACAGGTAACACTAGCAGGAATGCATGTGGACCTGGAGAACAAAGTGTCAGACTGCGTGAAATTTCTTTCTCATTTTCCACAGTTGATATGGACCAGCCTGGTGTGTCCACCACTGAGACATGACGTCCCTCAACTTTCCTCTGTTTTGTTACACATTGCCTTGTATGGATTTCATGACCCTAAACGAAATTACAATCATTTTATTTATACAAGAAAAAAAAAACTTTATTATTCTATTTAAAGTCTTGAACAGTGAGCAAATTTGTTGAGGCTGGCCCAGATTTGTACTCTGACATTTGGGCCAAACTCACTATTTACCACATGTGCCACATTTGTTTGTGAAAATACTAACATGCCTTTTGCACAGTATATAAAACTGAATCTTAAATATCAGTAACATGGACATATGCGATACCTCTGCCAGTGTGGACTCAAAAAAATATCCTTGCAGAAGGATGTTCCCTGACATGCTCTTCCCGACTCCGTCTGCCCCAAGAAGCACAATCCTCACATCTGAGAGATTGTATTTTCGTTCTAGTATTGATGAAGAAGTACCAGAGTGTTTATTATCATAAATTCACACCAAGCCACAAGTAGCAAGCTTTGCACTTACCTTTAAGCAACTCTTTAAGGATATTTCTTTGCTTTCTCACATTGATCTTGTTAGTACTGGCAGTTTTCATCTTCTTTTCAAGCTCAATGGCTGGATCATTCTTTATTTCTGGAACATAATAACAGCCGTTGTTCTTTGTCACCATTTTTTCAATCTTCTCAAGAAGTTCCACGACCTGTGTACTGTCGCTGTACTGTTTACAGTTTAAAACATGGTATCTGTATCCACATCTTTCCATCAGCCACTCAAGGCATCCTTCTTCTGTCTCAATGCGTTCCTCAATGGTTGTATCACCAAGCCAGTCTCCTCGAGTGAACAGCACAATTGTATGATTCCAGACATTTTCCCCTAAAAGACTCATGTGTTCTTCCACAGCAGTTTGATAAGACTTGTTAAAAGCTGTGGCTATGGGAACAGTTACCAAAATAGCATGTGGTCCAGAAGGGCATAGATACACACTTCGTCTAATCTCAAGTTTGTCCATCTCTGATGTGTTATCAAGAGGACTGTTATAGTACCAGCCTGGAGTGTCGACCACTGTTATCTTTCTGCCATGTACTTCAGCATGACCAACTGCACAGCGCACTGTTGTTCTTGACTTGTCAACTTCAAAAACTTCCTCCCCCAGAATGACATTGCCTGCAGAGCTTCTTGCAGCCCAAGAAGCTCCAACTATCACAGTCCTTATATCAGTTAGATGTTGTGGACCACCTAAAGAAGAACGGTTATTTAAAATGTTATAGCATCACATTATTAACAGTCAATATACACTATATTTTAATGTCCATTGAGTCATATGATAATAACAATGCACTATACCTCTGTTGTCAACTTGAAGTTCAGGTGTTTGTTTACCCTCAGTGACAGTTCTTTGTTTGTCTCTTCCCTCTTTCTTAATCAGCACAGATATGCTTTGACTGATTTCAAGACATTGGTCATTGTTTTGAGCCACCATTTTCTCAATCTTCTCCAGCAGTGAGATCACTTGAGTGTTGTCGCTCTGGTTGTTAATATTAAAAACGTGGTATCTTTTGTGACACCTGTCTAACAGCTGTTCAAGATCTGGCCATTTTCTAACATTGTTTTCTAAAGAGCTCTCATCACATGACTCAGTAGAAATGAACAACACTATAATGTGTCTCCAGACCTCCTTAGACAAAAACTTCAGTTGTTCTTCCACAGTCATTCAATAGATGCTTGGAAATGCTAAATCTACAGGTATGACCAGAAGGAATGCGTGTGGTCCTGGAGGACATAACGTTGGACTTTTTATAATTTCCAGTCTATCAAACAGTGGAGTATTTTCAATAGTGTAATGCCACCACCAGCCTGGTGTGTCAACAACAGTCAAATGTCTTCCATGTACGTCTCCTGTAGCTTGAACAGATCGTGCAGTTCTTCTACTGGTATCAAAAGCCTTTCTCCCCAAAATGATGTTTCCCGATGAACTTTTTCCACTTGATTCTTTCCCCCCCAACTCTCGACCCCCAATCATTACCAATCTTATCTCAGAAAGTCTTGTATCTGAAAAAAGTGTATTTGAATCTTCTTCTGTCATGAAGTTGTTTAAAAAGCAGTATTTGTAAGTGGAAAGTAAGGATGATTTTAAAACTTACTGGATCCAGAGGTAGAGTCTTCCTTTGTTCTTTCTTCTGACATTTTTCTTTTTGTCTTTGCTATAGTTTCTAAATGTTGTCACTGTTTAACATTTTACAAAACATAAACCAAACAAACGTGGATTGTTGCTGTGTACAGCAGTGGTGGATCTGTATATTCTTCTGCCAGCTTACATTATTTGTTAGCAAGCCTTTGAACTATGGAAACAAAACATCCGTCACAACACAAACTTGTATTTCTGGTGTTATGAAACAGCTTGAACAAAAGTGAAACCTTCAGATTGGGAGGAGCTTGTTTTTTGTATACAAGTATAAGATTATTCTTTTGACATTCCTCCTCCATCCTAGGTGCCTTTTTTAATTTCTTTTTTGTCTTGTTTAATACAATACTCTATATTATATATTTATACAATACACATTACACACACTTTATTTGTGCACTAAGTTCCTTTTTAAGCATTGAAATGACCTTTATTACAATGAAAAGGTAATATAGTAAGATGAATCTTAGATTAGCCTTAACATTACACAACAACCTTTAGTTGTATTTTGTAATATATGACAATATCAAATTGAATCTCCAGTGACATTGTGGTCTGGTAACAAAATAATCAAATTTTATTGAAAACATCTTAAATTGTGGTGCAAATACCTGATAGAGAACAGTAAACTATTATAGCTATGACTATAACTATTATAACTTTAACAATAAATATTTAACTGGTTGATGATTATTTACAATATTGATTCAAATATAATAGTTTAAATAAAAAACAGGGCTCTAGGACAAAAATTAATTAATAAACTTAAAAGCATCTGAAAAATAGCAAATCTACTGTAAATGAGGCATGAGAAAACAGGGGTGTCCAATACTGCTGATGGTGGGCCAATGTCCTGAAGTATTTAGCTCAAACTATCAAGGCTTTCAGCAAGATGTTAGAGGTAAATTGACAGTGCAGGACTGAGTTTGGGCACCCCATTTAAGATGATATCAGTTTCACTTTTATTACAAAAATCAAAAATATTACCATTTCTATACTTTTAGACATAAAATGGTTCATAGTTAACCACGCAATATACAGATCATGCCTAAAATGAAAATGATCTTGTATGCTTTTGCTCAGTCATGTTATTGAAATATTTCATACTGTCCATGTCATTGGGATTGTGCTTGTGTTTGTGAATTGGAATATCATCTTTCAGACATTCCCTGTTCGGATCTTGAAAACTTGATGTGGTGCTCATGGTGCCGCGTCCAGATGATGCTGCATGTCTAGGTCTGAGCCATCGACATACTTTGTCAGTAGGATCCAAGGTATCAGCTCCAAATGAACTGGTTCCATCAAACAGTGAATCTCCACTCACTGAAAGTACACATGGAATGTTGTTAGGTGTTTTATATATACATTATACATGCTTGCATGCTGTACATCATTTACAATGTAATACATTTATGTTTGTTATTGGTTTATGAAACAGTGCTTTTGGTAAAACTCAATAAATACATGTATAATTGATAAATATGTCACTCATATATAGTATAGATATCAATTTGACAAATAACTGTTTTGTGTATTTACAGTATTTCATTATATGAAAACTATTCATTGTAAGGATAAACAGAAACATACTATTTGGGATTGAAAATTCAATGCTTCCTCTTCGTTTGTGATAAAACGGCTCGGTTTCTTCATTGAGATCCACTGTTGCTGCCTCCAGCATCCTCTCTATGAGTTCATCTTCGTGTTTTTTCCACTCCTCTTCCAGGGTCTCATTAAACTGATGCTCTGTTGTTGTTGGCTTGCTTGCTTTGTTTTCTAGAGTGAAGTATTCTCCTCGGTTTCTAGCCACCATCTGTTCTATCATCTTCAGCAGATTTTGTACTTGAAGTCTATTTGTCCAGTCATTATTTAGCACATGATATCTGTTGCCACACTTTCTTTCTATTAAGTCTTGCAGAGCTTTTTCTTCACATGCAATGTACTCCTCAACCGGTCTGTCCCTCAGCCAGTGTCCATAAGTGAATAATATTATAGTATGCTTCCAAACATTGTCTCCGAAGAGACTCATGAGCTCCTTCACTGTTTGTTGTGATCTTTTTGTAAAGGATTCATGTACAGGTAACACTAGCAGAAATGCATGAGGACCTGGAGAACAAACTGTCAGGCTATGCAAGATTTCTCTTTCATTTTCTATAGTTGATGTGGACCATTCTGGTGTGTCCACCACTGAGACACGACATCCTTCAATTTGCCCCTGTTGCATCACACATTGCGTTGTTCTTGTGTTGATAAAAAAATCCTGGATAGAATTTAAAAAAATGATACAATTAAGAGAAAAATAATAATGATAATATACAGGGATGTATTGGAATTAAGCAATGACCACTTTGACATTAAAGGTATAGTTCACCAAAAAAAGAAAATTCTGTCATCATTTACTCACTATGTTGGTAACTAAACAGCGTCGGTACCCATTGACTAGATGATGACAGAATTTCGATTTAATAATATCGTTGTTTTCACGTTGTGGGAAAATGTACCTCTTTTGGCGTCTTCTCAAAAAAATGTCCTTGCAGAATGACGTTTCCTGACGTGCTCTTTCCGACTCGTCCTCCTCCAAGAAGCACAATCCTCACATCTGAGAGAGTGTATTTCCTTTCTAATGTTACAAAGAATTGATCAAATGTATATTATCTTTAAAAAATTGTATATGGTGTTGTTGGATTTATTATGAACAACAATGCTGTTCACTTACCCTTTAGCAGTTCTTGAAGGATATCTCTTTGCCTTTTCACTTTCATTATGTTTCTTTTGGCAGTTTTCATCTTTAGCTCAAGCTCTGTGAATGTATTGTTGTCTGTTTCTGGTACATAATGACAACCGTTGTTTTCCATCACCATTTCCTCAATTTTTGAAAGCAGTTCCAAGACTTGTGTGTTGTCAGTGTGCTGCTTACAGTTAAAGATGTGATATCTGTTGCCACACTTTTTAAGAAGCCACTGTAGTTGCTTTCCCTCCCTTTCAATGCGTTCCTCAATGGTTGTATCACCAAGCCAGTCTCCTCTGGTAAACAGCACAATTGTATAATTCCAGACCTTCTTCCCTAGAAGACTCATATGTTCTTCCACAGTGGTTTGATAAGATTTGTTAAATGTTGTATCAATGGGAACAGTTAATAGAATGACATGTGGACCTGGTAGACATATACATATGCTGTATTCGATCTCTAGTTTGTCCAGCTCTGATGTCTTTTCAAGAGGACTGTTATACTGCCAGCCTGGTGTGTCAACCACAGTCAGATGTCTTCCTTGTACGTCTCCTGCAGCTTGAACACATTGTGCAGTTCTTCTACCATCATCGAAAGCATTTCTCCCCAAAATGATGTTTCCAGCTGAACTTTTTCCACTTCCTTCTGTTCCCTCAAGTTGTCCACTCCCAAGTATTACAATTCTTATGTTAGAGAGTGTTTTGTCTAAAAAAAGTTAAGATGTGTTTGAATACTGTATTTGAATTGTGTAATACTATAGAATAACACAAATCTAACTATGGGAGTTGTGTTATGAATTGCAAAACCCCAAATAAATAATGATATTTTAGCATCTTTAATGCCACCCTATAGAATTTGTAAAAATGCACTTTTTAACAGCTTGGGAACGCTCTATTTTGGCCTTTTACCATCTGTTTACCTTCATTATTTAGTGCAGGTCATGTAATTTAAAGCTTAATATAAGTGCAAATAAAGTGACCCTAATCTTTTAAACAGTATTATATTTGTTATGAATTTGATTCACAAAAAAAGTAAACATATAAAAAGAAGATAACATTAGTGGAAACTCACCGGAGCTAGACGATAGGGAACTCTTCTGCAGCACTGGGATTTGTCCTGTGCCGTGTGCTGACATGGTTTCTTTGTCTTCCTACTTTCCAGTCATAGCTATTGGTTAAGGTAAATGTGAAATGTAGCAAAATCAAAACAAAACAATGAAACTGTGGACCTTTTCCTTTAATATTGGATGTGTGGATGTTAGCATGCCTTTGACGCAACAATAAACTATAAGGATATAATTATTTGACTCAAAAACTGCTACTACTATGTTTATGCTACTACATGAATAATCTATGTTAATTTAGGTGTCGAAACGTACCTTTCAGTCTCTTCTAGAGTTTACACAGATGTTATGTAACTGCGACAGTAGTGAAACATGAAACCCTTTGCGACACTTCCTCAAAGACCACGTGTACAGGTTGCCAGGTCCTCAAACATTAAGTCAACAGTGCTAAGGATTAATCCTCATAAATATTAATTTATAAAAAGACAGACATCACAGTAAATAATACAACAATGTTTTTTGCCATAAAGATAAAAAATGAACAAAAACCACATTAGACATTGAAATGCTGAAAGAAAAATAGAAATGTCAAACCTGCAGTGTTTACTGAAAACAGCAGACTTTAAGGAGTAACAATAATTTTAGATTTCTGATGGCACTGTTTATTAAAAGCTTTGTATTAACATGTTTTAACAGTAATACATTGTTTTTGTAGAAACTTTTAAACTTTGTATCTCATGCAATTTCTTATATTATTTATGCACACACAATATGTTAGGTAAACAAAAAAGAACATTAAAAATAGAATGGTTTTCTCCACTTACGTTGTATTTGCATATATAGCATAAGCATAGACATGAGTACTAATAATTTTTAAAGCTGTTTTGAATCATTAGCTTGTAAAATATTTTCTGTGCCCCATGCCTTTATTAGTTTAGTATATGAAAGCATTTCAGTGTGCTTTCATTTTGTTTGCAAGTGTTTCTCATTTAATATTATTTTTATATTTTTTTGACAATTTTATTTTTCACAATTTTTTCTCGTAAGCCATACATCAAATTTCTATATACAAGCATTTCTCTTGAGACATTTGAGAAAGTTACCATATGTACAATTGTTTTCAGTGCATCAAAAAAGTATAAAGTGGTAGAGTAGGACATTGTGTTATATTACCAAACAGCATTACATCACCCATATACTGTTTGTTCACTGTTAGAGTAAAAGTGAGAAAAGTAATACATCATATGTGAAAGTATACTGGTATGAAGTGATTGTTTACTTGTTTTGACCATGATCAATAGCATGTTTTTGGCAAATGTTTTTTAATAAAAGACAATGCAAAAACACTTATTGGCTTCGATGTAAAATCCACTCATAACTGGTATCATATGAACTGGTTCATTTGCTTTGCTCAGATCATATCAGATCAGATCAGATCAGATCAGTCAACAGTATTACATCGGTATCAGTATATTTTCCATATTCACATAACTAAGTCAAACATTCCCTGCTGATGTTTTAAGACATATAAATACATGTGGTGTGTTTGTACTGTAACAAGAAACAATCAGGCTTTGGACACACTTGCAAGATTTTGCTTAAGCCTTTTTAGCCAATAAAGCCTAACCTATACATTTATTTGCTGTACATTTACAGAGCGATAACAAAAAAGTCTCTAAAATGAGAATGACCTTGCATGTTTTTGCTCTCTTATCTTATTGACGTATTTTAGAGTAGCAATGACACTGGGATCGTGTTTGAAAATCGGTAAATCATCTGTAGCACTTTCCATATTCAGGTCTTGAATACTTGATGTAATGTCACATGGAGCTCCATTATTGGTAGTATGGAAGAGCCATGAACATACCTTCATATCAGGGTTTAGTGTTTCAGCTCCAATGGAAATGCTCCTCTCAGACAATGAGTCTTCACTCACTGAAAGTATACATTCAATGTTGTTAGGTAGATTTTATCATAATGTGTTTAATAATGATGTATTAAGAAGTATCAAAGCAATTATATTATTAGTTTGAGGTGTATTTCTGAAGATACAGCAGGCTCACTATGACAGTGCTTCTTAAACTTTTTCATTGTGACGTCCCCTTGTGTAGGGTGAATTGTAAACAGATAATTTTAAATGATAAAATTTATGATCAATTCTGAATATCATAAAATGCCATAAAACTTACGAGCTGTTAACTGACTAGTGCTTCCTCTTCGACGGTAAAATGGCTGCTTGGATTCTTCTGCATCTAGATCCACCAATGCGGCCTTCAACATTTTCTCTATAAGTTCATCCTCACGCTTGTTCCACTCGTCTCTCAGTGTCTTTGACTCATTAAGCAACTCAATCACGACTGGTGACAGCTTGATGTCTTTCTTTTCTAGAGTGAAGTATTCACCTCTGTTTCTCCTCACCATCTCTTCAATCAGCTTAAGCAATTTTTTGACCTGAGATTTTTTACCCTTGTCACTAAGCATGTGATATCTGTTGCCACATCTTGCCATCAGCTCTTGCAGGGCTTCCTCTTCACATGCAGTGTACTGTTCCACGGGTCTGTCCCTCAACCAGCGTCCTCCAGTGAATAATATTATTGTATGTCTCCAGACGCGTTTGCCAAAAAGATTCATGAGTTGCTCTACGGTTTGTTGAGCTTTCTGTGTGAAACGCTGATGTGCAGGTAACACTAGCAGGAACGCGTGTGGCCCCGGAGGACAAAGTGTCACGCTTTGCACAATTTCTTTCGCATTTTCCAGAGCTGAGGAGGACCAGCCTGGTGTGTCCACCACTGAGATGAGCCATTCTTCTACTTTCCTCTGTTGCATCACACATTGTTTTATTTTTTTCTTAATTTTACAGTTCTGGACAGAATAACAAAGATGTTACATGTATGAAATCCTAAAATGATTAACTGTAAAGTCTTACTTATTTTACATGTAGTATTTTTTCTATTTATAAAGATGACCCAGACTGAATAAAGTGAAATACCTCCCCCTGCATATTCTGAAAAACATTTGCTTGCAAAATGACGTTTCCTGACGTGCTCTTTCCAACTCCTTCTCCTCCAAGAAGCACAATCCTCAAATCTGAAAGATTGTATTTCCGTTCTAGTAGAAGTGGTGAAGTAAAAAAAATATTAAACACAAGTAATTTAACGTAATGTAATTCTTATACACTTTGTGCTAAAGCAATGTTGTTCACTTACCCTTTAGCAGTTCTTGAAGGATATCTCTTTGCCTTTTTACTTTCATTATGTTTCTTTTGGCAATTTTCATCTTTACCTCAAGCTCTGGATTGCTGTCTGTTTCTGGTACATAATGACAACCCTTGTTTTCCATCACAATTTCCTCAATTTTTGAAAGCAGTTCCAAGACTTGTGTGTTGTCAGTGTGCTGCTTACAGTTAAATACGTGATATCTGTTGCCACACTTTTTAGTAAGCCACTGCAGTTGCTTTCCCTCATTTTCAATGCGTTCCTCAATGGTTGTATCACCAAGCCAGTCTCCTCTGGTAAACAGCACGATTGTATGATTCCAGACCTTCTTCCCTAAGAGATCCATGTGTTCCTCCAAAACCTTGTTATAAGTCTTGTCATAAGTTATGGCAATGGGAACAGTTAATAGAATGACATGTGGACCAGGTGGACATAAACATACGCTACGTCTAATCTCCAGTTTGTCCAGCTCTGAAGTGCTCTCCACAAGAACATTACAGTACCAGCCTGGAGTGTCGACCACCGTCAACTTCCTGCCGTACACTTCAGCGTGTTTTACCTCACAACACACTGTTGTTCTTGAATCATCAACCTTAAAAGCTTCTTCTCCCAGAATGACATTGCCTGCAGAGCTTCTTGCAGCCCATGCTGCTCCAACTATCACAATCCTTATATCAGTAAGATGTTGTGGTCCATCTAAACAGGACACATGCAATAAATGTATTTTATCGACTTCATATTGGTGTTATAAATATTTGAAATTAAAATAAAGCAGTGTTGTTAAACTCTAAGCATACATTTTTGCTAAATCCTGAAGTTAACATCTTCTATTGGGTCATAATATTATAATAATATTTCATAAAGCATACATGTAGTAATTTCTTACCTCTCATGCGTGCTCTGAGTTCAGCTCTTTGCCTCTTCACAGCAAGAATTCTTTGATTTGCTCTTTCTCTATTTACCTTCTCTCTCTCATCCGCGACATAGATGTTCCTGCCAATTTTAAAGTGATGAGCGTTGTTTTGAGCCACCATTTTCTCAATCTTCTCCAGCAGTGAGATCACTTGAGTGTTGTCGCTCTGGTTGTTAATATTAAAAACGTGGTATCTTTTGTGACACCTGTCTAACAGCTGTTCAAGATCTGGCCATTTTCTAACATTGTTTTCTAAAGAGCTCTCATCACATGACTCAGTAGAAATGAACAACACTATAATGTGTCTCCAGACCTCCTTAGACAAAAACTTCAGTTGTTCTTCCACAGTCATTCGATAGATGCTTGGAAATGCTAAATCTACAGGTATGACCAGAAGGAATGCGTGAGGTCCCGGAAGACATAGCGTTGGACTTCTTATGATTTCCCGTCTGTCAAACTTAGGAGTGATTTCTACAGAGTAGTGCCACCACCAGCCTGGTGTGTCAACAACAGTCACATGTCTTCCATGTACGTCTCCTGTAGCTTGAACAGATCGTGCAGTTCTTCTACTGGTATCAAAAGCATTTCTCCCCAAAATGATGTTTCCCGATGAACTTTTTCCACTTGCTTCTACTCCCATCAACTGCCGACCCCCAATCATTACCAATCTTATCTCAGCTAGCCTGATGTCTTAAGAAAGTAAAAAGTAAATACGTTCACTGCTGTGAAGTTGCACAGTATTTGGTACATTTACAGTACAGATGATCAGTGCAAAAAAGGAAAGTAATATTGACAAACTTACCACAACCAGATGTAGGCGAATTTCTTCCCTGCACCATGTCATGCTGTGTCCTTTGATCTGACATATTTTCTTTTTCAGACATCTATTTCCTGCTTTTCCTAACAATGCCATTAAATTATTATAGTGATTCTGTCTGTTTTATTGTTAGATGTGCAGTAATACAAAGCTATGCCACCTAAATATGTTTCTACTGCCTTTCATTGTTTGCTTTGAGGAAGAATAATTTCTCTTATAATTATATAAGCTTGCGAGTGCTTAGTATAATATTTCGTGTCGAAACATACCTTTCTTTCTATTCTTGGGCATAAGTGAAACTAGCACTTCACTTCCTCATAGGTTTTTGTTGCCAGGTTGCCAGGTCTTGAAAAAGTCATCTTGCTGGTGCTGGTTTTGTCTATTGTAATTAAAGCGTTGCTGTGTTTGGTCTCAGGGAATTTGCCAAAGAGAGAGAACGAGTGGAAAAGAGACAGGAGTTCTTGAAGCTCCGCAGGCAGCAGCAGATTGAGAGAGAGCTTACTGGATATCTGGAGTGGATCTGCAAGGCAGGTTAGTCTCAGATCGACCACTTATGCACCCAATGGTTATTTGTTTACATTTGTTCAGTGTTGTTAAAGTATTTTTTTTATTTGGATTTTCTTAAGATTTTTTTACAAATAAGATTTTACTATTGATGTCTTACATTTAAAAGTAACATTTTATAATTTAATAAAAAACTGCATACTACTTAAAACTATATACTACTACATACTCGTATAATGAAATACAAATCAATATATGAAAATTGAAGCGTTGTTTATTCACAGTGAACTTGCCTCAAAAGGCCCTTACAGCATTGGTTTTTTTTTGTTACAGAGGAGGTGTTGCTGGCTGAAGAGGACCAGAATGCTGAGGAGAAATCTCCACTGGATGGTGCGTGGTATAGAAGAAAACAGATCAATCCAGGTGAAAAGTGGGATACTGTAGGGTCTAGGAGCTGGTTCACCATAGTATGCTATGATAAACCAGGCCAGTGGAAGGTATGACCACTTTTTACTGAGCTCTTATGTATCGGCATCATATTGCACCGTTAAGGTGCGGAAAAAAAGCTGAGCATCTTTTTTAGGGGGATGGGTTCAGAGTTTATTCCCTACTCCTGGGAGAACTTCCAAGGGATGATCATTAAGAAAATGATTTCTTAAAATCCACAAAATATGTTTCAGAATTTTTTCAAAATGTCTTTATATAGGTTCAGTTATATATTTACAGTGCATTTGATATCTTTTTCATAATAAAACAGTAAAAATTACATCTATAGGGATTGTCTTTGCTTTATCATTCCCAATGTAATTTCTTATGTGTTTTTGCATTTGGGTGTTCAGTCCTGAAAAGAGCAAAGACTAGAAAGGGTAGAAATGACCTCATCGGTGCAGAGGAAGGAGAGGAACATTTCACAGACATGTCTTCTGTCGGTAAGACTTGACCTTTCACCTTTTCCCGGAAAATGTCATTATTTGCTAGACATGATGCATTCCTGATAACATAGGGACCTTTTTTCCTGATACTAAGAAACATTTAGTGCAGTAACTGTATATGTTTCGTGTGTCAATGCTTCTCATTTAGATTTAAAGTCCATATAATAAACTTTTTTTAGTATTTAGTATAATTATGGAGTCTGTGTGTTAGCTTTGAGGCCATCTGTTTAAGTAAGCTACTATTAAATCTTGAAAAATTCACAGAATTTCCCAGAGTTTACTCTCTCACTAGACTTCACTATACTTGCTTTTGTGCTCTCTAGAAGTTGATTGAAGAGTTTATTTTTGTACAGCCTATTCTACAGTACGCTGCAATATGAGGGCGTTACAGGTGACGATAGCAGCTATAAAACTAGATGTTAGAAGACTTTTGCCTAGAATCTATTTTTTACCCCTGTAGTGCCCCCTGGATCACCTTTTGCACGAGCGAGCCTGAAGAGCAGTAAGAATGACAGCTCGTCGTACTTCCGTCGTAAAGAAAAGAGAGTGCGCTTCTTTATTCGGCGCATGGTGAAAGAGCAAAGTTTCTACTGGATCGTTCTGTGTTTGGTGGGACTGAACACAATGTGTGTGGCCATGGTTCACTACGACCAACCCGAGTGGCTCACCAAAGCTTTGTGTAAGCTCCATCCTGTTAAATAGCAAATACCAAACGCTTGTTGTCATTTTCTGATTAGTTTGTCGGCAATAAAAGATTATGTCATCAAAAATGTTAATTATCTATAATATCTAAGCTATATCAGCTCATATCACCTTTTTAAGTTAGTTCTTAAGGGTTGTGCAGGAGAAGAATAACCTAATCTCCCTCTTTATTTCCACTGGCGTAGACCTGGCAGAGTTTGTGTTCCTGGGTTTGTTTCTGACAGAAATGACCCTGAAAATGTACGGCCTGGGGCCCAGAAACTACTTCCACTCATCATTCAACTGTTTTGACTTTGGGGTGAGTCACACGTTCATGATTCAGAAACGCTCAGAGAGGTCTGATCCAGTCTGGCATTTTGAGCCACTATGATACATATGACTATGCTGCATTTCCACAGGGACATTCGTAGATTTTGACTATGCCAGTTTACTTACATTCACAATTTTTTATTCTATAGACTCTAGTCACTTAGTAAACACACATAACTGAGATACTTGTTTTCAGGTGATTGTGGGGAGTATTTTCGAGGTGGTGTGGGCAGCGATCCAGCCTGGCGCATCTTTTGGGATCAGTGTTCTGAGAGCTCTGCGTCTGCTCCGTATCTTTAAAGTCACCAAGTAAGAATATGAATATCTTTTTACATTGTGCATATTCTTACATTAGATAATCTTCATTTGATTTACTGTCACCCCCTCTCACTCTGTCCACAGATATTGGAACTCTCTAAGGAATCTGGTGGTTTCTCTGTTGAACTCAATGAAGTCCATCATCAGCTTGCTCTTCCTCCTCTTCCTCTTCATCGTGGTATTCGCCCTGTTGGGTATGCAGCTGTTTGGAGGCCAGTAAGTGATTCTCTCTACACATGTGCTTGTGAAATTTATATTTCAGTGTTGTGCCCTGTGGCACTGACTTTAGATTTCTTTTATGACTTTAGATCAGTTTTGATCTAAGGCCTGACAGCATGTGTAATGTGCCGGGGGTTCAGCTGCCTTATTGCACGAATAAAATCGGTTGCAACATGTGTCTAATTGCTCGCCATCATTTTTATAATGAGAGTCCCGCTGTTGAATGTAGTTGCGATGACAAGTTTTAAAAGTCGAGGCTCAAGTTTGAGCTATTGAAAAGTTTTTTTAAATATATAAAATATGAACATTATGCCATTAACCTCATGAGGTTTCAAGTTTGTATGACATCATTCATATTGATGTACTTGGAACACAAAGGAATTTATTTCTGCGTTTTATGAAATATTTAAAGTGAATGGTGACAACGGCTTGACAACAGTCCCTTGTTCCCATCTCCATTCATTATGTCACATTCTGTCAGAATTCAATCCATCCATCCCAATCCATCCGTATAATCCCTCTGTCCGTGTGTTTGTGAGTGATACTGCATGCCAGCAGGGATTTAGATCTCAACGCGTTGGCTGATTATGCAGTGTGTCTGCTTGCTTAAATGAAGGGCGTCCCGCTGACAACAAGCTTGATGAATCAAAGCTTTAGTCACCACCACCCTCTGTACTATTAGGATACATGTAACAAATAGCCACCAGTCAATTATGAACCTTGTGTAAATACTTCTAGTTAAACGATTGAACCCATTAACCCTGGGCATATACACAGCATCTTATTTGGCAGGAGTTCTTCTTGTGAATGCATCCATTAGTCATCGCAACACGAGCGTGGGTCTGCAGGAAGAAATGCATGCTTAAGAGTCACATGGGAAATTATCCTTAACACTCCAAAATAAGTCTCCAGTTTGATAGAAGTTTGTTTACTGAGACACACAACTTGTATGGTCTCTGTTAATGATGATGTATTAGTGTAATGCTGTATATATTTGTTTTATTTAAATGTTTTTCACATAATGATTTCTGTTAAGCCTTTGCTGGTAGTAAAGTTGTTTGCAGTTTTCAAACAGTTTGGGCTATAGCCATACTTGGCTCGTTTTTGAAAAGAAAATGGTCTCTGTTTTCTTTTGAATGACACATGGGATTTTGTTGACATCATCTTTGGGTTGCAAAAATACCTTCTAATGCAAATTAGAGTGAGATGAAGAATTTGAGATGCTGCCCTCCAGCAGATCTTGTTAAATGAGCCGCTGTCATCAAGCATTTGTTTTTATTGTTTGGTTGTCTTTTTCGGTTTTGAGGCCCTCGAGACACCATCTTTCTCAGATGTTTTCTCTGTGCTAGGAGAATTTGCATGTTGTTGATCATTCTGAAAATCAGCAGGGATCTGACTGTACAGTATTTTATCAATATCTGCTTCCATCTGCCTCCATTTCTATTTTATCACATAATGATAAAACATTTAGTCTGTGATAATCAGATACATTTACACAAACTCCATAGACACGATTAACTGAAAGTATTGTTTTGGCGTATGATTATTGATACTTTGAAATATATTAAACAAATCCCCCACCTCTAGTATTATAAAATATGTATTTGTTATTGTTACAGAATCTTACGAATCTTCCCTCGCAGTTGCATCATCTGTACTTTAATCTTTTGCAAGACAGCACTTTGCATTAACAATTTTGTGATAATGAAACATGTAAATATGTATGAGTGGGGATCTTTTATGAATGAATAGCATTTTGATTCTGATAGAAGGATGCGATTCAGATTGTTTTGAAGACCTTGATGATATGATACAGATGATATGGAGAGGGTTAGAGATGGATGGACTGTGAGAAAGATGATCTGATCTAAACCTAAAACTTCAGAAAAAGAAAGAATACAAAATGATCATGATAGAAAGCATGAGAAACCAATCCTCGTGTTGCGCATTAACAGCTTTGATAGACGCCACAACAAAGGATTTAAGAGAATACTACATTCCCTATGGGTACATTTTGAGGAAGTTTGGGAAGATATTACTTTTAATAAAGTTGTTGTTTTAATACAGTTAGAGTACTGTATGTTAAAGACTGTTCACATCTTTCGGATTCTAAGATTCTTTCGGATTCAAAAGCAGAATTTTAAACCCAATAAGTAACTTTTTGACAGCTCTGCTTCTCCAGACTAGACTCCATAACCAGAAATGTCATCAAAGTTTTGCTTTTGCCTCTCAAGCCTTTTTTTTACCCAGTTTACACCTTTTCTTTCCAACTAGGTTTAATTTTGAAGATGAAACACCCACTACTAACTTTGACAGCTTCCCTGCTGCCATAATGACAGTCTTCCAGGTACACTTTATATTCATTTGGTCTCATGAATGTTTAATTCACACGTTTTTTATGAAAGAGAGAATGTTATATTTGCGTGTTGTTTTGGGTGCCTGACCTGTTTATCCCTCTTGAAGATTTTGACAGGAGAGGATTGGAATGCAGTGATGTATCATGGGATTGAGTCTCAGGGTGGCGTCCGGGGTGGAATGTTCACTTCTGTTTACTTCATAGTGCTTACGCTTTTCGGAAACTGTATCCTGCATTACTGCGGCTGTTTGTATGCATCAGCATAGAGACAAATAGATGTGCAATACACCTACGTTGTGTGCCCCACATGATATAATGCTAAAAAATGTATAATCTCTTAACTCAGAACTAATGCACGTTGAATGGAATATTATATAGAGACATTTCTCTAACCTGATAATAACCAGACACACTTCTCAATGTATTCTTGGCTATCGCTGTGGATAACCTTGCTAATGCGCAGGAGCTGACAAAGGTAAACGGTTTAGACTTTCAGTGGTGTTAGACATTTTGGAACGTCCTGTTACACTTGTGACAGCATCGACTTATAGTGTGATGACTAAATCTGTAATATTTCTATTTATTTGACTATATAATGCACTTTTAACTTCTAAGTATTTTTCATGTTTCTTTTATCCTCATCTCTGATTGGCTCTTGGCCTTTTATTGATGCCCATGTCTTCAGGATGAAGAGGAGCAGGAGGAGGCAGCGAAGAAAAGCATTGCTCTTCAGAAAGCCATGGAGGTGAAGGAGGTCAGTCCCATGTCTGCTGCCAACATCTCCATAGCAGCGTAAGTTCCCGTTGCACACGTCTTTCCCTCCGACCTCTCCTTCTATGTACACCAAAACAGTCTTGTTTTTGTGATTGGTCAATTTAATTGTTTGTCCGATCAATATCAGTGGGACCCTGGCCTTTTCCTAAACCTGCTCTGTGTAGTCTGTTCTTCCTAACTTTGTTGCTTTTAGGGTAAGATTTTAAATTAAAGCTACATTATCCTGTTTTTATTGTATGCAGTTATCATATGCAGTTTGTCATATGCAAAATTAGCAAGAAAGCATCTGTAAGGTAAATAAATGTACAGTAATATTGACTTTAGTTCATGTATTTACTGTAGTTTGTAGAGACGTTTGTTAGGGTTTCAAAAAGCAGCAGTCAATTGTTTTTAAAACTATATTTTGTTTCATTATTATTTGCATTATCATGATTTGTTTTCATATGTGTAACCATTGTTCTTGTTTGTTCACAGAGCACATACAGTTTACCACATTAAGTTACAATGTTTAAAAAACTGCAGACTATACACTTGAGTAATTTGGCTTGGTTATTGTTTTTAGGACATTCTTTATTTCATCCGAGTTGACTTTTAACATGTGAATTGTTAGATTTGATGAATGTACATTTTGGTGACACTAAAGTGAAGGATCAACATTTTAAACACTAAAACATTTGTAAACAATAATCTACACATCATATCTGTTTAATGCAGTCTGTCACAGTCTGTTTTTTACTAAAGTGTTACCAACATTTGTGTCTTGTGTTTCAAACACATACTGTAGAGGGCAGGTGCGCAGACGGCGTGACGTCACCCGTCTGCCATCTGCTCTCCCTGCACAGTTTCGTTTACGTGCGTCTCATGCGTTTGTTTTGTTTTTGTTTCGCATGTGCAGTTTTGTAAAGCAAAATCGAGATGCAATCTCTCGTAGATCTTCAGTCTGCAGCGTTCATTCACTGTGAGTTCTGCTCTCAATATCTCCTCCTCCTCTCCTCTGCTCCTCCTGTCCTCCTCATCTCTATTCTCCTCTCTTCATTGGTTTTATCTTCTCTTTGTCATTTTGGTCGTGACTCTTCTCATTGATTTTGGGAGTGAGTTATAGTATCAGTTTCAGGTAGACAAATGCGTTCATACAGAATCCATTTCTTTAGCACTGACACTGCCATTAATAGCTCCCCTTTATTAAATCACAGCCCTGCATGTCTAAGTGGCTGGTGTTAGTATGGGTGCCAGTTGATCTAGATTTTTTTATCAGTGCTCTTAAAAGAAAAAAAGGTTATAAAGTTAGAACAAGAAAGGGAAACTTTTCAATATACAATTTGTTGTACTGGAAGTTAAGTTTGAGTGCGTGCATGCACAGAAACGTTTGTTTATGTTGTTGCTTTGAAACCATCTATAAGTTGATTAGTCCTGGTGAGGGCAGAAGTCAATATAACTTTTTAGTTATATTCAACTTTTTAGTAAGCACATGTAATATTGTATTTGTGAGTACACATGGAACCTTTTATCGTGTTTTAACGTGTTATGTTTCTGCCCTCAGATAGATGTATTATATATGTGAAGCCTCTGAAAGGCTTTGGGCACTTTGATTTTTTTATCCTTTGATAGTGAAGAACTTTTCTAATATGAATGAAGGCCAAACTAAACAGAGCAGCCTGGGTGTGCCGTCTGCACGCTGCGGTGGCCATTTGGATGGAGTTTTTGAAGTGCGTTGGGTTTAAAGTGTGTGCATGTATGTGTGTGCATGTAGGATAGTATGAGCTTCTTAAAAATTGGTGCATTGAATTGAAATTCTATTCAAACCCAAAAAATCATGTTGTTTATGTGCCATTTATATTCAACATTTTCATTTTTTTTTCAGTGTGTGTCTGTTATGTCCTTCACACTGGTTGTGTTTTTCCTCCCTATAAATGTCTGTTCACATCAAGTGTTTGCCTTTAACATGTCTGTCGTTTTTGTGGGAACCTGAATGTGTCTTGTAGGAGTTCTGTCTACACTCCGTGTCGTCGCTTTGTGAGGTATAGTGGCCTGGCTCAGGATGTCATTGTAATAACTGAAGTGGATTTTATTATTAGCACATTTTATTAGCACATCATTAGCGCTTTAGCTTCTTGGTAATCTCTGTCTCACCTTAACAACGGAACAGCATTTGCTGTTGGATGTAAGTGATAACTAAATGAGATGCATGAATCGAAGGGGCATGACATGTACAAATTATACTAAAACTCATCCAAAAACATCAATGCCAACCACTGTTCCGATTGGCTGGTTATAAAGATTCTTAAAGGGGCCATATGTCCTCCAATGCATTATTTTAAAGTGATAGTTCACCCAAAATTGAAAATTGTGTCATCATTTACTCACCCTCTTGTCATTTCAAACCTGTATGACTTTCTTTCTTCTGCAGCACACACACAAAAAAAGAAAAATGTTGTTAGCTGCCACTCATTCACTTGCATAGGTTTTGTGTCCAAAAAATCAAAAGTGAATGGGTGCCGTCGCTGTTATCTTCTTGCGGAAAAAAGAAAGTCATACAGGTTTGAAATAACAAGAGTGTGAGGAAATGGTGACAGAATTGACAGATTTATCCCTTCAAATTATGAAGTCCTCTTGTAATGGATTGCATTTCTTCAATGACAATGTGATTTTGTGAATTGCCAGCAGTGGTTGGTTCATAGATGTGTGTTTGTTCAAAGCTAGACCCAGCACATGTGTGTGTAATTCAAATAAATGTTCTCCACTCAGTAAAGAACAGCAGCGGTCCCTTCAGAAGATGTCCATATGGGAGCAGCGCACCAACCAGCTACGCAGACACAACCTGCGCGGTAGCAGCGAGGCCCTCTACAACGAGTTAGAGCCCGAAGAGCGTCTGCGCGTGTCCTCGGCTCTGCACCTGCGACCCGATATGAAGACCCACCACGATCGCCCGCTGGTGGTAGAGCATCGAGAGGGCACCACGGAAAACCCCAGACCCCTAGAAGGAAAGAGGGAAGAGGGAGATCTAGAGTTTCAGACCTCCTCCGCCCACCCACGGAAACACCACAGATGTCGAGGAGAGAACGGAGATGCGGGCGACGGACGACATCACAGGCACCACAGCCGAAACCGAGACCACCGTGGGGGTCTGGAGCGCACGGCCAGTCAGGACGGAGGACACAGGTATCATCACTCACCTGGATCTCCGGAGGAGGGCAGAGAGGTGGAGGAGAGAGAAAATAAACACCACCATTCGAGAAAGCCTAATGGGAACGGCAATGGCACGATTGGAAACGGAGGCAGGGTACGTGGTTACAGAGAAGGTGAAGTAAGTAACGGAGAGAGGAGAAAACATCGGCCACGTGTGAGAGCTCAGTCCACGCTAGATGGAGAGGAATTCAGGGAGAATGGAGGCAGAGGACACAGGTGAGATATGCTGCACAGTGACCTCCAAAGAGTGTTTGGATGCTTTTCTAGTGATTCTTAACGTATTTGGTGACCCAGGTCATGTTGAGTGAATGTGTATATTTATGTCCAAACATTTTGTATAAGTTCACACAGGCTTTCATGAATTTACAGGTGCACTTTATCACATTTAAGATATGTTGTATATGTTTTCTTCACATTTATAGCTTTTTTGCTGTTACAGGGGCAGACCAACAGAAACGGGGGACAACAGTTTAGCCACCAGCCCTGTGCAGTCTCCTACCGAAGAAAAGCCAGAAAACACAGATAATCTGAAAAACAACACCAGAGTCGGTCTAACCGAAGTCAATATCCCCTTTACCATAACTGCCCCACCAGGAGAGACCACAATCATTCCCAGTCAGTGATCATTTCTTTAGTCGTTTTTTAGTATGTTATAATCATTTTAAGAACAAGGATTATTACAAGAGTAGGGCAAAAAAAATACCAATGCCTCAATGTGTTCACGAGTTCCCCTCCTATCACATTAAAAGCCCATACATATAATTTAACAAAAAAGAAGAGTAAAGAAATTTATATAAGAGCACGTGTGCCTTTAATGGCCAATCTCATGTTTTTAGGGGATGAAAATAATAATCATAGTAAAATGTTAGAAAGTGTTATTTCGTATGACAGTTAGGGTGTTCAAGCTACAAAAGAGTGGAAAAAAATCACTTATACAGTACACCTAAAATAAGCAACCTGTAAATAATACCCATAAAAATTCTGACAGCTGGGGACCCAGAAAAGTCAAATTTATAAAGTAAAATTAAATGTTATTTGACACCCAACCTGAAATATTTGTATTTTATTTTACTGCATTTCAATAACAGAAGTAAAAAATAGTCAAATCTGTAAAATTACATGTTTTCTTCAGTGTGGATATTGTGCTAAATCAGCATTTGTGTTTCACTGAAAAATCTGTTTCTTTAAACGTATCTGCTGTCTACAAAACAATATTAATAAAATGTAGCAAAATAAGCAGACTGTTTCTTTGACACTTGTGACTTTGCTTCATGTCTTTGCTCTAATGATCATCTCTCTGACAGTGAACAACATTGATGGTGACAGCCAACCACTGAACGAAGAAAAGAAAGATCTTGATGAACTAAATCAGGACGCTCCTAAACACATCCTGCCGTACAGCTCCATGTTTGTGTTCGGCCCTTCAAACCCGTAAGTCATACTTCAAATGCCCTGATGAACAGTCAGTGTTATTGTACCAAATCTACAGTGTGAATAAGTGAGTTATCATGTTGTCTTTCTAGTGTGCGACGCCTGTGTCATTATGTGGTCAACTTGAGATACTTTGAGATGTGTATTCTCACGGTCATCACCATGAGCAGCATCGCGCTCGCCGCAGAGGACCCCGTGCAGGCCAATGCCCCCCGCAACAATGTGAGACACAATCATAGAGTCCCTCAACATTTTAAAATTGTTTTTTTATTCCTGGAAAATTCTTCCCAATAAATCAATACTGGAGTTGTGTATGTTTGTTAACTTTGATCCCTTTGGTTTTGTAAAACAATTTTAAAAAGTCAAATGTATCAATGTTCATCTTTAATACTCCAAATAACATTTTATTGATCTCTTTTTTGCTGTCTATGACTTCAAGGTGGGGTTATGACATCACTGTTTATATAACTCAAGAACAGTCCTCCAGGGCAATATGGCAGCCCTTGTCTGAACTGTCATACAGAGGGTCGTCATTTGCCCCACATTGGCATTATATCGTCCTTTGAGAGGCCTGTGAGGAGATTTATGTAAAAAGCAGACCTGATTAACTGTGAATTACACCGAATGTTTCTTGAGAATCCCATGCATCACTGTTTTTCCTTACATACGATTGGCCGATTCATTAAGCATGATCGGCCCGTCAGATGAATCTCTGCTTTCACACAACATTCCCTGAAAATTTCCTGTTCGCATGAAAAACAAAACAGGAAAAATGTATTTAAAGCATCTTTTTATATCTTTTGTAAAAATAGAATGTACACTGTATCTGTTCTGATTATTGCACAATTCACTGAATCATAGAATGCAGTAGAGTTTTGTATTATTTGTAACATTATCCACCTTACATGGCCCAAGTTGTCCTTGGACTACATAAAAAACAGGATTATGTTATGAATAAACTCAAATGGGTTCTTTTTTCCCTCAGGTGCTGAAGTACTTGGACTACGTCTTCACTGGTGTGTTTACATTTGAGATGGTTATAAAGGTAAATAAACCTCTTGACATTGAGAGTCGCAAGGAGCATTTACACAAACAGAGATTTTCATCAGACCATCTTATTTGTGATCAGCAACAAATATTTCAGCAACCTGTCAACCTTTGGCACCCAACACTTGTCAGTAACATTCACATTGATTGTGAATAATATTTTAGTCTGAAATGCATTCTTGTATACCACTGCATTGTTCAAGTATGGATTTTTTTGCACCAGCATCATGAAGAGATCCATGTTTTCTTTCCCTACTTTCGTTCATTTTCTCCATTGTAGATGATCGACCTCGGGCTCCTGTTGCATCCTGGCTCTTACTTCAGGGACCTGTGGAACATACTGGACTTCATTGTGGTCAGCGGTGCTCTGGTGGCCTTCGCCTGCTCGTGAGTGCCTGTTGTGTTTTTCTTTTTTCTGTTAGATCTATCAGAGCAGATGAAGTCTTGACTGTCAGTTCAGATCCGTTAAGAGAGCATTCAGCTGAAAATGAAGGAAACAGGATGTGACTGTGTGCTGTTTGGTATCTGGTGTGAGATGTCCAGTGATCGGGAAGATGTGTACTTTTCAAAGCAACAGAATTGTTGTGCAAACAAAAAACTCATAAGGGACCCATGTATGTAGTGCCCAAAATTTCATATACACTAGACTCGGGGGGGCTTTTTTGATTTTTGTTGGCAACTAACCAACTCCTAGCAACCATCCAGAACACCATAGAAACCACTTAGCGATGTTTCACATCACCCTAGCAACTGCCTAGCAATGTGTTAACAGCAACTCGGAGCACCTTAGTAACCCCAGAGCACCGCCTTGGCAACCACACAAAACATCACTTTGTAAAAATTTATTGGACTTTCTATATTTAAGTTAAACATTAATGTGCACACGCTCGGCTTAAGTGTGACTCAATCTTCTTAGTCGTCATATGCAGATGCTCAACTGTCTCTCTCCACCTCAGCAGTTGACAGCGAGACCCGCGGGCGCTTTAAAATAGCTGAAAAAGGGCTGTGCTTTTGAGACCAGCTGTTCAGTATGTGTTGTGTTTTATTCAAGTGCAATTCATAACCAGCTCTAACTGGCACCTTTTTTATGAACACCTCTGATGCTTTAGAGAAAATAAACGGTTGAACATTTTCACACTAGATTATTTAATGTATCCACTAAAATGTATGTGAATGTGGGTCACAGTAAAAAGTATTTTTTCTGAAATGTTATGAATTTGGTTTGGTACATTTTGTGCTATAATTGACATGTAAAAGATTTCTGGGGTTAAATCTCTCTTTGTCATTCTAAGACTAATTTCACAAAATTTCATGAATTATAATATATACATACAATTTCTGTATTTAATTTTTTTTTTTTTTTTTACAGTTTTTATGTAATTTAACCAAATTGTTACCTCTACATTACAAAAAGAAAACATTAGAAAGTTATTTTGATAAAACCAACATGTGGAACATAAAATAACCCATTTTTTGTGGTTGTATTCAGGTTTTATTGCCTGCAGTGTGCAGTTTATTCAATGATTCAAACTTTATCTCATATCATGTTGTGTTTTTCTAATTCTTTCTTCTCTGCTTGTGTTTTAAATCTGTGCTTTTTCTCTTTTCTCCTGCTCTGTCCTTCAGTGCTTGATATCAGACTTGTGTTTCTGGTCTTGTGGGCTTTAATGTTTTCTCATTAGTTCTCTCTTTCTCCATCCATCTCCTCTTTTATCTCTCTGTCTCTTTCTCGCTTCCTTTATCTGTTCTATCGTTCCTTCTCGCTTGCGTGGCTTTCAGGAGCTTCATGGGGTATGCATTATTACCTGCATCCTGTTTATCTGTTTATCTGTGTGTGTGTGTGTGTGTGTGTGTGTGTGTGTGTGTGTGTGTGTGTGTGTGTGTGTGTGTGTGTGTGTGGATGAGGAGTCACTAGACATTGTTTGTGAACTGCACAGGTTGCTTTGTCTAACCTGGTCTAGATGTGAAATTGAAGGCATGAAGCGTTTACACAAAGCACACTAAAAATTCATTTTACTGCCGTCTCAGTCTGTGTCTTTTATCAAAACCTGCATGAATCTCTAGACTCGTACGTGTTTTTGTGTGTCTGCGGTTCTACATTTCTAAGTCTGTGATTTTGCTGCAGTTTTAAATGATTTATTACCTTGCCGCAGTGTTTGATGTGTCTACATGATTTATCTTCTAGTATGACAGTGATAGTGACTGTAACTGATAACCATTCACTCCATCATGTCTTTGACTTACTGTAAACTTTTTATTGTTGCTTCTATGCTTTTTAATCTTTCTTTGCTGTCCGTAATGTCTTTCAGCTCAATGATGCTTTCTTCTGCTCTGTTATAACCAGATTTAATTCTCATTGAAACTATGTTCATGCTGATCTGTTTTTACTGCTTATTATGTCGTGAAGTGGTTTATTGTGTGTGTTTCTGTATTTGTGCACATGTGCATGGTTTTCTCGTCAGATCGCAGCAAAGCGTGACCAGGTATATATCTATAAAACATAACCACCCCCCACCCCACCTCCGCACTGACCACTCCAAAAACACCCCTCCTTCAGCTTCCCTTTGGTCTAGCCTTCATAGAGAGCAATGGACCCATTTTTTCCCCCCAATAACATGACCTTTGACCTTCAAAAGTTATAGAAACTACTACTCTTATTTTGTCTAGACTCTAGAGGACAGTCCTTCATTCACCCTGTACACTAGAGGTCACATGGATTAGTTAGCTAATTTAGTTCAGATTAGTTGTAATGCTGATAAAAAAAATGTTAGGGATTTAATGCTGTTTAGGGAACGAAGCATCCAGATGTTTTTTTGTGCTTTTTGGCAAATGCAAAAAGCACTTGATAAACATATCAGCAGCCATTCTGCAAAGTGCTTGTCTGGGCAAGTTGGCTGTGTTCTACAACAGTGAAAACAGCAGATGGTGGATTTTGCTGTCTGTGCGTTTTACAGGCCTCTGGAACGCAAGCAATTCCTTGCTTGCATTTTCTTTTGCTAAAAATCCTGCCAAAAAGGGTTATATTTCATTCCAAACTCATGTTTGCATAAACAAACTGAAGCCTACTTTGATACCATTTTTGCAATGTAATATTTTCAGGAAAATTCTCATTCTCAAGGCAAGAAAATAGTTTTCATTATTACTGTAAAGCAAAAACATTATACACCACCAGTCAAACATTTTAGAACTCTGAAATATTTCTCATTGTCTTAAAAAGATCTGTAGGTGTATTTCTAAGCATCTGAAATATAGTCTAACTAAAAACTGTACTATATCCTTTTTTTAATAAAAATGTTTTTGAAATGCATGACTTTGAATAATGAAGAAAGAAACCGCTGATTGGGATTTCAGAATAGATCGTGTTTAAAAAGTGTTTTAACATTTTTTAAACATTTAAAAGGCATCTCAAAAAGCTGGTTGGTAAACATTTTTTTGCAAATTCTAGGCAAAAGGTGACTACAATGAAGATGATAAAATAAAACAAGTTTTGAAAATGTGAATAAAAAACTGACCAGATTGTGAGATTTAAATTTTTCATATTGCAATGATGTGAAGGAGATTTGGTGATGAGAAAATAATGTTTTAATTTAAAATTTTATTCAGAAAAGTATGTCCTTCTCTTATCACAAACAAAGAGTTCAATAGTAAACCTCATGTGTGATGGGTGACTGGAGACAGATGGGTCCTCTGAGGTCTATGGAGTATAGTTGACTATCTCAGTGTGCACAGATCCACCAGCATCGTGTGGTGTGGTGAGACTGATGCACAATGCATGGACATTGCATGCCAGTGTTATCTTTTCCTCAAGAGAGTCAAGAAGCAAGCAGACCAATCGATCAGATAAGCTCTCTGTGTCCTTCAGAATCTAAAGGTTTAATGTACACACTGCTGATGTGCTATACTGACAATTTTCGGTATTTTCGACCCTTCAAAAGCACTCTGAAGCATATCTCTTTAAGAACGTACTATTTCCACAGCCATGAAAACATCCCACCATGCTGCTTTCATTGACTTCATTAAACTAAGCAGTTATTGGAAAATAACTTTGGTTTTCCACAAAGTGATGATATAATGAATCGTAGTGGAGTTCTATTTTTCAGAAGTATTAAATATTTATAGTCAGCCTCAGAGGTAGGTATGTTTCTGTCGAATATCCTTGCTTCATAGGCATGCTTTCCTCTAACCTCATAACCTCTAGCTAATGCAATTCACAATTACATGAAGGGCTGGAGAAAGCAATTTAGTCATTAATGTTTTATTAAATTGAGTCCCGGCTATGTGCATGTGCCGGCAGACTTCATCAAAATGAATCACACGTTTGACACCAAGCAAACATTCTAATTCACTGCTTTCTCCATACAGAGGAACCAAAGGCAAGGATATCAACACCATCAAGTCCCTCAGGGTACTTCGAGTTCTGAGGCCCTTAAAGACTATAAAGCGTTTACCCAAACTCAAGGTAATGTCCTCCTGACTGATGCATCTCAGACATTTAGCCTTTTTCTTCCCTTCCTCCTCTGAGAGCCTGTAGGTGGATTTAAGAGAGCAAGATTACATAATCATATCCAGTAAAGTGGAAGCTAATTGTGTGTAAGAGCCGAGTGTGATTCAGCATCAGGTGAGGATGTAAAGATGCTTAGAGATGAAAAGAGTGTTTTTAGTACTGTCAAAAGTCAACAACAAGCTCTTATGTGTTCATAATGAAGAAACACACTAAACTTACAACTGCATATTAATTATGTGTTTAGAAAAATATACACATACATGCATATATTTTAGAAAAATATAACAATTAATAAACATTTAAATATAATTGGTAAACATAAATAAAAACATCTAAATATTTCCGATATATATATATATATATATATATATATATATATATAGGCCTACATGTACAGTGAAGGAAAAAAGCATTTGATCCCCTGCTGATTTTGTATGTTTGCCCATGATGATTCGAATGGTAGGTTTATTTCAACAGCGAGAGACAAAAAAATCCAGAAAAATGCATTTAAAAAAAGTTATGAACAAATTTGCATTTTAATGAGGGACAAATTGTAATATGTAAAAACATTACAAAAATATAGTAAGTTTAAGTTAAGGACATTTTGGCCGTTCCTCACTTCCTAAGACCCATTTTAGGGGTCAAGACTTGGTTTTAAGGTTTAGGTTATAACCTAGTTAGGTTTAGGGTAAGGGTCAGCCACTTAGTTCTGATTGTTAGGGTAACGGGGTAGAGATTACATTGCGTCAGTGTATGTCCTTGCAAAGATAGTTGCACAAACGTGTGTACAGTTTCATACATTTTAAAGATGGACAGACACGTATCTCGTGCAGCCCTCGACATTTACCAGGCTCCCCGTGTCCTGCTCTCCAATTAAATCTCACACAAATCGTTTCAGAGACACTTACTGTTATCTCATTACATGGCCAAATTATACATTTCACACAATTATTTCTTCATTCTTAAGTTAAAGATGTGTTACCTGTGGCAATAGCTAAAATAAAAGAGCAATAAATAAATTTGCAGTGTGCAACATTATGATGCTATATAACACTATCACACACACAGCCTCAAGGCCACAGAGATGTTAATCCTGCATATGAAGATCATATTAGCATTAATGGTGAGAAAATATATGCCGCTCAGATAATAATGATACCCCATGGGTATTAAAACGAGCAGAAACTATAGGAAAATGAGATGATTTACACACCTCCCCCCATAAGTGATCATGTGATTTAAAGCAAATAAGGTTTGTGTGAGTGACACAAGACGCCGCGTTGAGCTCAGATAGATTTAATGAAGGTGGCGATGAGGTCATCTGGGTCTGATTTGTGTTGTTTGTGTCCTCAGGCCGTGTTCGACTGTGTGGTGAACTCTCTGAAGAATGTGCTCAACATCCTCATCGTCTACATCCTCTTCATGTTCATCTTCGCCGTCATCGCCGTGCAGCTTTTCAAAGGGAAGTTCTTTCACTGCACCGATGAGTCCAAAGCCCTGGAGAAAGACTGCAGGTACAGCTGTGTCTACAGATGCAGGGATGGTTGGATAAATAGATAGAAGTGGAAAAATCGATTGAAATCTCAAAAGAATCTTAAATGAAATAGAAAGTTAGATCCATGCATTTTTGTATGCATCCATGATAGACGTACAGTAAACAGATGGATGGATAGACAGAGAGTCACACACAAGCTCAAATATACATACGTCTATAGACATCTTTAAATGTGGATGGGGTAAATGAGTGTGAATATAAATGTCAAAAGCTGACTGTTCTTGTCTTAAGGGGGCAGTTCCTGGAGTATAAGAGCGATGGAGTGGCCATGACACAGCCGCGGGAATGGAAGAAATATGATTTTCATTACGACAACGTCCTGTGGGCCTTTCTGACCCTGTTCACCGTCTCTACAGGAGAAGGCTGGCCATTGTGGGTCTTAAATATGAATTATTCATGCAAATTCTTAAACATTAATACTTTTAAACAAAGGGATTCATGCAACAAGAAAATCTATCTTTAAAAGCTGCCGCTGGGTCTTTGAGACCTTTGCGTCCCACATAATCTTAGTTGTTTTACAAATATTTTCTCTAAGTTTGGTATTTTTACATATTTTCACATTTGTACCTTAAACAAAAGAATAGAATATTCAAATCCATGAGACCACAGCTCTTTATGACACTATGTCATATCTATGTCCCATTGGTATATTGCTTATATTCTCTGTGTTTTTTTTTTTTTAGAGTACTGAAACACTCTGTGGACGCCACGTATGAGGACCAGGGTCCCAGTCCAGGTTACCGCATGGAAATCTCCATCTTCTACGTGGTTTACTTCATCGTCTTTCCTTTCTTCTTTGTCAACATCTTTGTGGCCTTGATTATCATCACGTTCCAGGAACAAGGAGATAAAGCCATGTCAGAATGCAGTTTGGAGAAGAATGAGGTATTTAAGATGACATTTAATTTCACAAATGTAAAATATACTAGTCTCATTTATATTTATAATATGTAGAAGCTGTTTGGACCAATAAGGCTCTTATATGCATTTAAGTTTGAATATAGATCTAAATGATAACTGCAAGTCCTTCTATAGAGATAATAGTGTGATGAGTAGGTGGGGTAGCTGACAGCAAACGGTGTCTGGAACTGTGGCACGTGTCAAGGTCACAGTCATGTTGTATGCAGTATGTTGTATATGTTATGGACAGTTACCGGATGCCAGGCAGAGTCGAGCTCCTAAGAGAATTCCTCTTACCTGTGTGAGGCAAATGCACCTGCCCATCTGTATCTCCACTACCTTGATTCTAAACTCCTCTGACAAACACACCAGAAAACCTCAGGAGGAGCTTCCAGACCAGTCAAGCTGAATTTAACTCTCTCATTCTGTTCCAAGGTCTAGTGAGCAACATTGATGTCTACAACCTACATGGGCAGCATCCTAACTATTATGAAATCTCATAAGTGAACGATTTGGAGTGCATAAGCGCAACTCTGTGTGACTTGACTCACAACTGATTTAAATCGAGAGTTTACATTAACATGTTGCAACTAACAATGTGAAAATCTATTAGGCATATAAATATTTTGGACAAAATAGTTCATCTAATTCAAACTGACTTATAATTCTCAGTTATAAAGGAAAAAAGTATATTTATAATCTACTTTTCTTTTTTCTCTTGACATCTCCAACTTGGATTAAATTGTCCACTAAGCTCATCACAATGCATTGTGGGATTCTGTTATTTGTGTATGATAATATGCAATTTTGCTTGCCAAAAAAGGTATTTTAGCAGATTAAATATTAAATATAAGAAATGATTAAATATATTTCTTAAAGGGATTGTTCACCCAAGAATTAAAATTATGTCATAATTTATTCACCCCCCGCCCATGTCATTAAAAATCTGTATATGTTTGTTCTGCGAAACACAAAAGAAGATATTTTGAGAAATGTCTCTGGGGGTTTGTCTCAGCAAGGGTGTTGTTGTTTTTTTACCATCATTCTTCAAAATATCTTCTACAGGTAGAGTGACATGAGGGTGACAAAATAATGAAAGAATTTTTCATTTTTATCTTGTACAACTGCATTCACTTCAGTGTCACCACTAAGGTTTCTTAAAATGTTATTTACATAGGCACTAGGTTTGGAGCATTGCTATAATACGTTTTCTTTTTTCATTCCCCCTGTTCTGTACAGTTTCTGTATATGTCTTTCCCTTGTGGGACATATTAGTCTCAGTGTTTAAATATTTAGCTCTGCTATAACTCTATTCTGATTCATGCCAGCGCAGGTTTGATGTTCGTCTTGTATCACTCAGCCTTTCATTTGTTTGATTTCGAGTGCTCGGGGAATACCAAATCTCATTTCTAATAATTAAACAGGAAAGATTAATATACATAATCTCTGGATCAGGATGATGAGTGTAGCTATCTAGTGTTAGATCTGCTCTTCGAAATGTACCAAAGTCTTAATAATGAGATAACATGATAAAGCATGTTTTGATGTCTACAGCGGGCTTGTATCGACTTCGCCATCAACGCCAAGCCTCTGACCCGCTACATGCCCCAGGACAAGCAGTCTTTTCAGTACAAGATGTGGAAGTTTGTGGTGTCCACACCTTTCGAATATTCCATCCTGACCATGATTGCCATCAATACGGTGGTCCTCATGATGAAGGTAAAACATCACTACCTGCGGTAGTATTGTGATGTCAGACAATGAGGCCTTTGCCTCTTTTTAGTCCCATGTTTATATTGAAATAGCAAAAATAAGATTGGCTTTGATTTATTTGACATAATGTAGTTGAAGATTTGTATTCCTTAAGGAGATTTTTTATAAGAAATGCACTGAATCGTGCTTATATATCTCACGCTGGACTACTATGGTTGTAATTCTACGTCTAAACAGGATCAGCTCAGTTATTGATCTCCTGGGTCATGCTTGATAAAGAGCTCTGTTGTAGATAAAGCAGCCTGGAAAGCTTACAAAAGACATTTTAAAGTAGATTGAATCAATGCTGCCAAGCATGCAGGCATTATGCTTTGTTCCTTGGGGATCGGTCTTGTTGCAACCCAGAGTTCATCAGTCGATTGTTTGTTTGGAAATCTGCCAACAGAAGATGCCCTGTAGTTAATTTATCTGTAAGCGGGAGTGTTAAAACACTGCAAGACTAGACACTCCAACACGTTAATTCAGATCAAGATTTCAACGTTCAGCAAAATGATGAATGCTAATTCTAATTTCTATAATTTCTAATTTTAGGTTCCTGGAAGCCAATTTTACAGATGAATATGAATGTGTGCAGTCATTATTGCTCAGTGTTTTTATTGTTCTTCTGTAGTTTTATAAGGCTCCTGACCCATATGAGGACATGTTGAAGTGGCTGAACATCATCTTTACGGCTCTCTTTACACTGGAGTGCATCTTCAAGGTCATCGCCTTTGGCCCTCTGGTGAGCCTGGAGAGACTCTTTTATTATTGTTGCTTAAAGATTGTATTGGAAAATCCAGGTTTCAAGTAGTTACATCAATGTCGGTCTGATTTGAGCCCCAGATTATTCACAGACTGTTTGATGAATATTGCATAGAAAACATTTTCAGACTTGACTGGCTGGATGCTATGAGATTATTATTGAGAGTTAAAGTGGACAGATTTGATTCAGTCAATGTGGATCAACTAAATTAAGTTTTTTAACTTTCTCTTTCCTGGAAGAATTAAATAATTACAGGATTTGAGAATGTTTGTGAGGTTGGTGGCATCAAATATTTACATGTCATTATGTGAGAGTTTTTCTGAACTCATCCTCATCTTTCAGTGGTAAGGCAAATACATTCCTCATAACTTTGCCTAGACTAACTAAATGATAATAATAATAATAGTAATAATGATGATGATGATGATGATGATGATGATAATAATAATAACAGTAAGTATTATTATTATTATTAAAAGTATACACACAGACATCCTCCTCTAACATAGAGGATTATTAATAAAAGTAGTATTAATAACAGTACTAATTATTATTATTAATAATAATAATAATGATTATGATTATGATTACCAAAAATACCATACGCTTTCCTGTAGCTCATTGGTTAAAGCATAGTGTTAGCAAGGTCATGTGATCGATCCCAGGGTTTGCACATACTCAGAAACAAATGTATAGTATAATGCAATGTAAGTGCATAATGTAATAAATGTTAAATAATAAGTAATTAATAATAATAATTCATAAATAATCAGTACGTGTTACTTATAGAAGAAACAAAGTTATGTAGCAAAGTCTACATACTATTTTCTACTATTTTCATTGCTAAATCATTTTTATTATCATGTACAGTACATCATTTGCCAATCTTTTTTACAGTCTGGTTTTGTGGTATTTTTTATTTATCTGTCATTTTCAGCCAGAACATACTGCAAAGCAGACCAAACTTTATGTAACCTCTTGTTTTGCTAAACTAGTGTGACCCAAAAGTGACAAGAACAGAAAAATGAGAAGTGATACTGTAGTATTAATGACTGATTTCACTTGGAAACATGGAACGCTGTTTGTTATTTGACAGGTCGGTTGGTTATGGGTACACACTCTGTGACAGCCCTGTGGGTGACAAGATACCATGTCAGTGTGGTTGTACAATATGAGAGCGTGTGTGTGTGTGTGTGTGTGTGTGTGCGTGTGTGTGTGTGTGTGTGTGTGTGTGTGGCGTTTCATAAATCTCTCCTCGGCGCCGACCCGCAGCATAAGGTCTCATCACAAGCTCCATTTACAGACTCATTTGTTAAAGAGCTTTTGTGGTGCGTGACGCTTGCTTTTACCTCCACCTGTTTGCCGCTCTAGGCTGATAAATGTGTCTCGCTCATGTGGTTCTGACCGGGATTCATGTCTGGCAGCGCTTGACAGATCCCTACGGCATTTAGAAGAGGAACAGGCACAAGGCTGAGACATCTGACAGACCAGCATGGCGTATAAGATCTATGCCATGACTTAGACATGTCTATGTTAGAGGCAGTCTGTGTTTATGTACTTTATATAGCACACATCACTATTATTATTGTCCTTACTTAAGGTAAGTGGATGGTGGATGATGTAACAGGCGAGAAATTCTTTTAATGTATTAAAAGAGGGACCATGTCATATCTAGGGGCTAAAATATGACAGCCTTCGGTGAGCTTGATGGATTTAGACTAGCAACAACCTGGCAACCACCAAGAACTTCTATATATTTTTTATTCTATATATTATTTCTATATACAGTAATACTATATAACTACACTCCTTCATCAAATGTTAAGTTTCTTGGAATTATTTAGGCAAAAACACTGTAAAGCAACTTTATTACAAGTAAATATGTACACATTTAATTGTACAATCTTTATATGATTTTGTTGATACTTGTTTTATGTGTTGCGATTAAAGGCCACACGCATCTGGCCCGAAGTTAACTTCCGGTCTGTGTTTGTTGATCGGTCTGGCTAGTGGCTAATAATACAACTATTTATATTTGATTTAATTTGTATTAAAATTTTATTGTATAATAATTGTATTAAAAACAAATGTGTTCAATTTTATTGTATATTAATTTTTTGAAACTGTCGTGTAACTTTGTTGCAATGGTTCTTCTACTAATAACCCAAATTAATAGACATACTTTTAACTTGCTAGCTAATGTCATTTACTTGTTATTTATTTTGCTTGTTATCTGAAATAATCTATTCTTATGTTAAGTTTGGGCCACAAAAGCGTGCATGCACAGGAACGTTTGTTTATGTTGTTGCTTTGAAACCGTCTTTACCATTGAAAATTCTTCTAGCTTTTTCAATTCTTTTGGTATGTTGTTTAGTTTACTGTTATATTTCTTTCTGAATGTTTGCAGAACTATTTGAAGGAGGCATGGAACATTTTCGACTTTGTTACTGTGCTGGGAAGCATCACAGACATCTTAGTAACAGAGCTCAAGGTAAGTCTTCAAAAAACATCTCTATTTCAAAGCTTCTGAGAACATTGATACACAATTCACATAAAATCTCTCTGGATTTATAGCATGCTGTTATAAGACCTTAAGTGAAATTCACTATAAATTGACAGCTTAATTATTGTTTTACACATTCTGTCTGCATTGTTTCATATGGGAATTACGGTACTCATAGACAGGCCACAAAAACTGTGTTGAATGCAGTTTACACAGTGCAGCTCCTTATTTTATGGCTCAGTTCTGCATACTAGATTGTGAAGAATGCAGTAAACTACAATATTTTGTCATACTTTAATGGGATTGTACAGCATCACTCCACCACAGCCGCCTCAGATGGCAAAAAATGCATGTTTTTCACAAACATTTTCTAACTTGCTATAGAGGTTTTGGATGAGAATGTTGCTTATATTGTCTCTCTTTGTGAGCTTTCAGTGTGTATTTTTGTGTCACATTTGTGTTGCATGCTTTCAGTTGTGTTTATATTTGTCTTCTATGGTCATACAGACACAATCAGACAAAAATCTCCCATTGTGCATCAGACTTTTTTTTACATTAGTGCATTATAATATGCCGCATCCTTTTCTAGTTATTCCACATGAATTCTGTTTAGTCCTTAATGATTTAACTTGTTATGAGATTTAATCATACGCTGAAGTGCAGATGACAGTCCAGACATCTCCCCAATGATTTTTGACAGCCGCGTCTCTGTGTGTCAGGGACAGACTCCATCCTCTCCTAACTATTTCACTGTGACTCTGTTTCCATGCTAAATCTCTGTTGGCACCTGTCTGCTTCTTTTCCCCACCGGACTGCGCAGATGGTAAGTGGCTTCATCGGTCGTGCACTGCCTGCATCTCTGTCCAGACCTCTCCTTCTGTCAGACATCTTTATGCTAATGTTGCTGCTCACCTTGATACCCGCTGAGTTCAAGCTTCGAGCTTGTTCAGGACTAAGCCGTGAAGGATTGACAGGATCCTTTTTCAACTTTAACATATTTAAAAGCATGTTTATGAAAAGCTATTAATGCAACACTTTCAGACTATTTAACAATGGCAATAGCAATGCATGAGAACTCTGTGTCCTAACTATGCAGGATGCAATAACGCGCCAAGCGATACAAGCTGACGTATTTTATAAAATTTTCAATTTGTGTTAAGTGCAATTTGTGTTTAGTGTGCTTGTCTCTGGAAACTGCTTGGTTAGGACAGTACTTGCACAGCTATCAGTAATCCTTATAGAGACCTTACTGTTGCCAACCCTTTGACTGACAGAGGGCGCATCCTCATGTAGGATTTAGATGCAAAGATCCAGCGAAGCAACTCTGATCTCTCTCTGTCTTTCTCCAGGACAAGCGGATTAATCTGAGTTTCCTGCGACTCTTCCGGGCCGCCCGTCTAATTAAACTCCTCCGGCAGGGATACACCATTCGCATCCTGCTCTGGACCTTCGTCCAATCTTTTAAGGTCAGATAACCTTTGACCTCATTCTGACACGATATTCAGTTACTTCAAGCATCACAAGTTTATTTAAAGGGACAGTTCAATCGAAAATGAAAATTCTGTCATCATTTACTCACCCTCGAGTTGTTCCAAATCTGTATCTAAATTTCTTTGCTCTGATGAACACAGAGAAAGATATTAGGAAGAATGCTTGTAACCAAACAGGTTTTGGACACTGTTGACTACCATAGCAGGAAACAAATTACAAGCATTCCTGCAAATATCTTTCTCTGTGTTTATCAGAACAAAGAAATATATACAGATTCTAAAAGGGTGAGTAAATGATGACATTTTTGGGTGAACCTGCCATCTGCTAAACTAATGTTAAAACATAAACTAAATCAGCCTGCTTTATTATTTATAATATGCTTCTTGAGCCTGAAGGATGACTTCATGTCAATTATTCATTTGCATATCTGTAAAACGCTATTTTAACAACTTTTGCCATTCATCTATCTACAGTATACTGTTACTGTAACTGTATTTTGTCCCGCAGGCTCTACCGTATGTGTGCCTCCTCATCGCTATGCTCTTCTTCATCTACGCCATCATCGGGATGCAGGTGAGATCCAGACCTCTATAAAACATCATTCACACGCCGCCGTCGCTGCCTTGATGTTGCCCTTCCTGCAGCCGTGTCATCTAGCCCTCGACACCTCGTCTCCAGAGATCAGGCTTCAACATGATGAATGGATTATTGACCCCTAAACTAACTCGTTGAGAATAACCATTACAATCTGTGTAAAATTCACAGAGTTTCACAGATGGGTGGTCTTTCTTTATATCTCATCGAAAGCTTCACTGTTTCATAGCTTTTATGAGAAAGAAAGCCATTGTTTCAGTCTAACGGACGGATCCCGTCTTTGATGACTCATTTAAGGGCCGTGCAGGCAATCTCACAGATTGTGTTGGAAATTATGGCTCTTTGCCAGCTAGTATATTAGGGCCGCATTGTAAATCAATGCTAATTGTATCCTGCGGGATGGAGGAAATTACATCATCTGTCGGCTGAATAATGAGCTCGAAGCTTAGAAATCTTCCATCAATGCAATGATCGCTTATTTATCTGACATAAATATGTGTTTCTGCATGCATGCTTTAGTAGCGATGATGAAATATTTATCATATATTTGTCATTTGTAAGTCGCTTTGGATAAAAGAGTCTAAATGTAAATGTAAATATTCATAATTATCGTCAAATTAAACGTATATCTTATATGTTTGCTTGTATATTTGTGAATAAAATATACAATTTAAATGAAATAGGGATTTGATATAAGCCTTTGAGGTAATTTGAAAATTTTGTTTATGTATTCAATACAGATTAAAGGTGCTCTGTGTAATATAAAGGAGGATCACTTGACAGAAATGCAACATAATATTCATAACTGACTTAACATAATGAACTGTTATGTTTTTATTACCTTAAATGAGCTATTTCTATCTTCATACACCGCGGGTCCCATTATATGGAATTTTCAATGTTGTTTCTACAGTAGCCCTAAACGGACAAACTGCTCTACAGAGCGTGTTTCGTAAATATGTTATCACCTTCAGCAAAGAAGCGAAAATGTGACAACATCTCTGTCCTGTGTCAGCCACCGTAGTGCTTCGACAGGGAGAGGCGAGCGGTGGAGTGAGTCGTTGGTTGCAGTTCACACCTTTCCCACTAGATGCTGCTAAAATTTGCTGTAAAATGATAAAAAGCTTATTTAAAGTTTAAAATGCATTGTTGACTAAGATATATACAAGCAATAATATCATTTAGTGTACTTTTTGCACAAGTTCGTGGTCACGGGATGCATATCTGTTATTCATTTGGCCGTCAGATTACTTTGATGAATTTCGTTGGCTGTCAGTGGATTGCAGCTGTGTACTGTAGATCTGATGAGTCAGCGTGTTTATTTATATATATGCTGTCAGACTCAAAGTCAGAATATGAATAAGCATGACTCATAGTTTGTGCTGTATGTCTATGTAGCCTTGTTAATACTGCAGATGCTTACTGTAACATTCCCTGAAGGCAGTCTGAATTATTGACACACACCCGCAGGTATTTTGATGCCGTCTCTATAGGGAAAGTTTGCACGTTGATATTCGCAGCCCTGCTCCAGCAACTGTTTGCTTTTTTTGTAATGCGCTGATGCGCTGTTCTCTCTCTTTCAGGTGTTTGGTAACATCAGGCTGTCCGAAGACTCCGCCATCAACCATCACAACAATTTTCGCACCTTTTTTCAGGCTCTAATGCTGTTGTTCAGGTACAACAACTTTAATTGAATATCAACCTGGCAACTTATGGTATTAAAGGATAGTTCACCTTAATGTAAAAATGTATGTTTAGATTGTTTACGCAACCTAATGTTGACCATTCACTTTCATTTCATCAATACTTTTCAAAATGTTTTCACAAAGGAAAGGTTTATGGAAGAAAAATGTGTGATCTTAAGTGTCCTTCCCATGAATGTAATTCAATTTAAGGGGAAAAAACATTATTTTATTTACTTTGTCATTGAATTTAAATTTTGCTCCAAACATTGCACATTTGGTATAAAAAAGTATGTTGATATAAGTATTAAAATACACTGCCATTTAGCATACTGCATTGCTATTTTGAATTTTACATTCAAAACTGAATACTGCTACATTTGCATTTCGTAAATATGTCATCTCCTTCAGCAAAGAATCTAAAGCGTGACGGCTTGCGGGAGGGGTGAGCGGTGGAGTGAGCAGTTGGTTGCAGTTCTCAACTTTACCGCTAAATTCTTTACTGCTGGTCCTTTAAGTGTTGTTATCTTTAGTTGACTTTACAGTATAACTGAATAAAAGTACATTTTTGGATGAACTGTCCTTTAAAATTGAGACCTATAAAAGTTAATCCATAGATAATCGTTACACATGTTTCACTGTGTAGCATGTAAATGACTCTATGTTTATGCTATAGGAGTGCTACGGGGGAGGCGTGGCATGAGATCATGCTGTCATGTTTGGCTGACAGACCATGTGACCAACTCTCTGGCTCCAGCGGTAAAGAGTGTGGCAGTGATTTCGCTTACTTCTACTTTGTCTCTTTCATCTTCCTCTGTTCATTCCTGGTAAGTAAGAGCAGATCTCATGATCAAACATGCATGCACTCTTAAAGTAAAGAGAGCTCATCCAAAAACTATATATTGAATTTGCTTTATTTGATTTGCCCAATTGGCACAGTTTTTTATCTTACAAAAGTGAACTGGAAATAATTATCTGGAAATCTTACTTGACTTGTTTTGTTGCGAGGACACATGCCACATCACAAATCTCATTGCATGTTCTGTTCCGCTTACGATTCTTTTCCAGATGCTGAACTTGTTTGTCGCCGTCATCATGGATAACTTTGAGTACCTGACACGTGACGCTTCTATTCTCGGGCCTCATCACCTGGACGAGTTCATCCGCGTCTGGGCGGATTACGACCCCTCCGCCTGGTGCGTATCAGTCCTCACTGACAGTCAGACCCGCTTTAAAACCAGACGACAGCTTGAAACTAAGTGGTTGACTTAAGAGTCTTAACTTAAGAGTTCGCCGCCGCGCTGTGTCTGATTTAAGTCTCGGAAATCTCATTTTACTGTGCGGCCATGGCTAACATCAAATCCTTGAGATTTGTCTGTGCTGGGGAATGCAAATCTTTTTCTTCGCATGCCAGCCGCTTTCAGTCTTCCTTGAGTAGAACGGATTTAAAGTCTATCCTCTGTGTCAGCGTGCAAAAAAAACGCACACGATCATAGTTATACGCATAACGTTTTGGAATAAATGTATTGATGGTGTTTACATTTAACTAATGAAATGGCTTTTTTAACCCATGTCTATTTTTTGCAGCGGAAGGATACGCTATATGGATATGTACAGTTTGTTACGCATAATCTCGCCCCCTCTTGGCTTAGGAAAGAACTGCCCCAACAGGGTGGCATATAAGGTTTGAAAACCAACACACCTTCCCTCTAGAGGGCGGTGCTGTAAAACCAAATGCCTGATTGGATATTCCCCTCCTCCCAAACTAATTTTAACATGGGTAACCATGGAAACTACAGGTAACAAAGCCAAATGCTAAATCCCTAATCTTATTAGTTTACAAAGCATATATATGCTTTGATTCATGTAAATATTGATCCCATTAAAACCACACTCAAAATAAGGCTGTTACGGCCAAATATTTGCTTTGTTCCTGTATCTGATTGGTTAGCTATGATTGCATCCTAGCATGCAAGGACGAAGGCTCCAGACAGTCACCTCTCCCAGCTCAAACCCTCATGTCATAACATCCATCCCTGAATTAGGAATCGGCCTGTAGCTATGAAGACAGGCGTGATCCATCCGTCCCAATGAGGGAGGATGGTATCAAGTACCTCTGCCTTCCTCTGGAATCCTTAATAAGATTTATCTTTCTTTTCTTTCATTCATGTCACTTTTTGGTTTTCCTCCCGGCCTTTCCCTTTTCTCATGTGCGACCCTGCAACTCCTCGTGAAGCGGGCGCATGTCCTACCTCGATATGTACGAGATGCTTCGACACATGTCCCCTCCTCTAGGTTTGGGAAAGAATTGTCCGCCGCGAATCGCCTACAAGGTAGATTGCCCATCCCTAACTCTTCCCTGATAACCCCCGGATCTACTCGAGCTTCTCCTATGTCTTCTGTGGTTGTGGTTTTCTCGTGTGTGTTTTGTGTTGTGCTCTTTTTCACTGTGCCCCCATTATATTTACTGTAGATGTAAGCCGAATGCATATATATATATATAATGTATTATAGAATAATAATTATTATTATATTAACATTGATTTAATTACATCAAAATAAATCTTTTTTTTCACTTTTTACAGTGTATTACTGTCATACTAGGTAGGCGTCTTACAATGCAGAACAAAAGCAGACCGCAGAATAAACATTCAGTTTTTTTTGCCCTGCCTTGTGTAACAGAAGCTAAGGAATTAAATAATAGTACAAATAAAATGTGAGTAGCACAAACCATAGGCCTCACAGGTACAGTACTGTCAGTTTTACACTCAGGCCGTTCTGCCACTTTGAGTACTGCCTTCGAGTCAATAAGTTTACACACCCTGTTCCAGCTGTCTGAATGGGTAACGTTCAAGAGACGCTCGCGTCTGTCTGCCGGGCTGCTCTCTGAGACCACACTGCGCTTGTATGTGTGTGAGGAAGCAGCGTTCTCCAGCGAGCTCTAAATAGATCAAATCCCCCCAACCACCACCTTAGAGCGCCGAATCAACAAGGAGGAATGAAGAAAGCATAGACGTGGGCTCATCGATGCGTCCTTTCCCCCTTTTATTGGTAGTTGTTGTGGAAACTGGACTAGGCTGTGTAACAAATGAAGCGTCTGTTGTCTCTGCATGCTGTTTAGTTCTTATACTCCACACCACAGAAACGCATCCGCTCTGTTTCTTTATGTTATTTTCACTTCCCTTTTAATGTTTATTACCTGGGATGTGTTAATGTGTGAAGCATCTGCTCTGGTTTTGTGTGTTTGTGTGTGGTGAATGCTGTCATTGTTATGTGATCTTGGTAGGTCAGCATGCCTCTTCTCGCCCTCGGGTGATCATTCTCTGCTGGGGACCTTCAGTGGCAGTCACTTATCCTTTAAAAGCACAAGAAAAGCAGCCGTCATTGCCAACACGTCATGTTTCAATGCATGCTAACACATGCTGTGTGATTCTATGTTGATAGTAAACCTTTAAAGAACCAATAACATCTTTCTCCCCAAAATAAAAAAAAAGAAATTGGACAAATTAGAAATAAAACAAAACATTTTTTGTTTAGAGAAAATGAAGAAAATGAAGAAAAATGAAATTAGAAGAACAGAATTGATCTGTAGTGCTGAAATCAAATAATTGGCTTTTTTATATTATTATTATATTATATTATATTCTTGTATTTTTAAATTATATTATATTATATTATATTATATTATATTATATTATATTATATTATATTATATTATATTATATTATATTTTGGCAGGTTTGTTATTCCCAGATAACAACTGCTCAAAACCAATAACACACAGTAACCTGGATGCTGCCAATCATTTTGACAGGTACAGTTTAATATAAAAATATAAATATGTATTTTAATAACATATATGACATATTTACAATTGATTAAACCAAATTGCCTGTTCGTAACATTTCAACATTGTTTCTTATCTGCAGAAGTTCTGCATTTGGTAAAAATTTATATTTCATATCCAGTTTTTTTCTCATGTGGCAAGTAGCCATGAAATATAAATAGTATAGTATAGTATAGTATAGTACAAAATATGGTATACAGTAAAGAATTTTGTCGTAAAATGGTTCTGAAAGAGGCTTTGTTTTCTTTACACAAAACGTAATTTAAAAGATAATTATAGATATGATTATAGATAATAGAAATAAAATAGAATTGAACAGATTAAAATATCCCAAATTTCTATTTAATTATTATTTAATAATAATTCTTATTTTGCTTCAGCATTGAACCCAGTTCTACTGTTTACAGTCAAGAAATGTAACAGACATCTTTCATTTGCATTACTCATCCGCATCCATCTGCATGAACTGTAAAACACTGTCTCACTATCTCCTTCCCCTCATCATTTTAATGCCTTGAGAAGACCATTTGTGTGCTGAAGAGAGTACGGAAATGACAATCGACGAAAGTGCAAATTACAGAGCCCCCTCACTCTTCTCGGCACACAAACTCTCATTGACATTTGTTACGGTCATTTCCGTACATGTGATATTTATCACACATCTGTCTGTGACCTCACAGCGGCTGGTGAGGATGAACATGCCCATAGCCGACGACAACACTGTTCACTTTACCTCCACTCTGATGGCTCTTATCCGGACTGCCCTGGAGATTAAGCTGGCATCAGGTGAGTGCCCGCTTAGAATGCCCTCAGGGTGAGTCGCCCACCACATGTCACACGGCTTGCTCCTTAACTGCTGCAGTTCTTTAACCAGTCAAAAAACATTAGTTTAATTGATGGATGATTTTGCTACTGACTTTGGCTTTTATTTCATCTGGTACCTAGTGCAAAATATGATTAAAGAATATTAACATCAACATGGGAAATATTACGGGTGACAGGGGTGCAGTTGTAACAGATTTGCTTTCTTATTGTTTTTCCAGGCGTTCTGGCTCAGCACCTGTGTGATGCTGAATTGAGGAAGGAAATAAATAAAGTCTGGCCTAACTTATCTTCAAAAACTGTGGATTTACTGGTGACACCTCATAAATGTACGGACACGCATTAAATAATGCCAATTTCTGTTTGAAAACAGCTATAAGCAATTACTATTCTAAACCCTAAATCCTTTGGAAAGTTCACAAAATGAAAAAGCAGCTCATTTTTAAAGAACCACTTGTGTCTTGAAACATTCATGTAATTCCTTTAAAATAGGGAGTGTGGGATGTATTGCATGACTCCTCCCCCTTTTAAAATAGCCAATAGGGTTTAACCTCACAGTTTGGAATCTGAAAAACTTAAGTTCAGAATAATAGTATAAAAGTCATTGATGCATATTGGTGGAAACCAGAGACTGGATGTTTTGGACGCTTTAAGCTTTTAAATGTGAATTTTGTAAATGTTTTGATCACGCCAGTTTATGTGTATCTAAAACATATTGTTTTCTAAAAGCCAAACAAACTAAACTATTTAAAAAAATGTTTTATCTGCTGTAGTGATTCTCTATTTTCTGAGTATTTGGTGTCACCTAGTGGACATCAGTTTTCTTAATGCCTGTGAGTTATTGTACAATCTAACCGTGACATTTTTCTTGCGCTTATTTAAGATAATGAGTTGACAGTAGGGAAGGTTTATGCCGCCTTGATGATTTTTGACTACTATAAGCAAAACCGAACCAAGAGGCTTCAACAGCAGCAGCCGGCTTCTGGCACACAGGTAGATCTTCTTTACAATCGCTTTTAACCTTGAAATTGGTAAATTGCTTTTCATAATAGTGTATGCTAAAGAACTAAAATAATTCTTAAAGCTATAGCATTAGTCATTTAAACAATGAACAAATATAATTCATTCATCACACGTTTTGTTTCGCAGAGTAAAGTTGGAGTCCTCTTCAAACCGATGCTTCCTCTTACACACCTGCACGAACAGGTGCCTCTAGTGCCAAAAGACCTGCCCCCCTGTCAGTCAGACTCCACTCCACAGCCAGAACTCACACCCACAAACTTTCACCTGACCAATGGGGATACAGTGTGAGTACTTTACCTTCCTATTAGGAATTACCGGGGACATTAAAAACAAATGGCGATTGCTTGTCTCGAGTCAATATTTGGTGTCAACCTTCGGAAAATTGATTTTCGTGAATGTGTTTACAGACTATACAGCAGTGCCATTAAAAGGTCTCTCTCAGGGGACGTCCCTCAGGAAATAAACAGGCAGTCTGTCCAGCGTGGCCATTCAGACGAGCTGTCAAACACATCCACATCTCAGGTACTCCAAAAAAGATGAAGTGATTATAATCGTCATTATTTTGAACTAAATATAAAGTTTTATTCATGTGTCCTGTTTGGGTTTGGTATGTTACAGGAATTATTAGAAATGACATACATGGAGAATGACTCTGATGTGGGTGGTTACCCCGTACGGGAGGGTCACGGCAGAGCCGCCTCCATGCCCAGACTCAACGCTGGCTATCAGGTATCTCAAAGCCTCCACATGACAAACGTATGAAGCTTTACTGCGCTAAACAGATTCATTATGGAAAGGATGAATGAATGATACAGTAGGAGCCCATTTGGATAAAACCTTTGGAAGTAAATGTGTCAAATGTGCGTAAAAGGGAGAGTGCATGCTATCTCAAATTTCATTGGTATAGAGAAATATCTCATTCTTTATTTGATTTTCTATTTTACTTTAGATATGTTTACAGTATTGTGTGACACGTTAGATATTTACGTTCTTGCTTTTTAAATGTCGTTTTTTGTGTACACATTTGGGATTTTTTTTACCACGTGGCTAAAGGACTGTCCCACAGCGTCCAGCATCATTGTTGTACTGTAAATGTTTTGTCCTGTCTTGTGTTGTTTTGTTGGTCTTCTGTCCTTTCCTGTTTATCTCTCGACCTTCTGTTTGCCTTCTTTCGACCATCTTTCCATCTCTTCTCATATTTTCTCATATGCTTTCCATCTCTTTTTTCTCCTCTCTCATCATTCATTCTCATACTCCATGATAATTCCTCTGGAGCATCTTTACTCCATCATTTCCTTTCTTGTTATTGGGGATAAATAGGAACAACAAATTCAAAGATGCATTGAGATTCTTTCTCAAATTAATCTGAATCAGTTCACAAAATTAAACTCATCATTTATGGATGTTGTTTAAAATAAAAACATCATATATCAGAATATATCTAAAGAACCCATTCTCTCACCGTATTTCGCTCTTCTCATTTTTTTGTTTCTTATTCTGTACCTCTTCTCCTCCGATGCTCTGATCTCTTTCCACCTGTCTAAGTGTTTTATTGTGTCCATGACTGTCACTGCCGTGTTTGCTGCTGTCCTCACCTATGTGTCCTCTTCCTCTTCCTGCCCAACAGCGGAGCCACATGCGCCACACCGCCGGAACGTACCTAGCAGTATGTACAAGTGTTTCACCTGCAATCGCTCTCTCACTCTGTCTGTGTGTCTCTTTCCCTCTCTCTCCCTCTGCCAGCCACTCCATTTCTGTGTTGGCTTGTGTGTGCTTTGTCCATTCCCATTTATTTAAACTCTTTCAGTCAAGCAATACACTTTTACAAGCGAGCTGTCTTTTAGAATCGTCCCGGTAAAGTGAACACTAAACTGACTTTGAATATAAAAAATGGTTTAATAAACGTACCACAGTTTACTATTATACCAATAAGTTGTCCTGACCAGATGTGACATGAAAAGTTATCAGTGACAAGTAAGTTTGTTTCACTTAATTTCTGTTTATATTAAGATTCAACTGTGGGCCGAGCTACCCTCTGCCACGCTGCACAAATACATTTACGTTTTAATAAATATGAAAAGACATATTCTATTTGTGTCACACCTTGTCATGACATGATTTAAATGAAATGTAACATATTGTGTTGTTTTATTAAAGAAACAGGATTGCTGTACTGTAAGTATGAGTGTGTGTCATTCTGTAGCTTGTGTATCATTCTGGTTTTGTAAATGGTTGCAGTCCGCTCTTCACACATCTGTTGTATAGCCATGTACTGTCTTACAGTTGTGGCTTTGCTTAGTTGAAATTAAAGGTTAAGGGTTCAGCTGTACAATCTAAGGCTGCATCCGAAATCGCATACTGTGACAGTGTGTACTGAATTTGAAGTATTGACCGTTGAAACAGTACGTGCTGTATAGTATGAGTGGGAGTAGTATGAATACATTTCGGACATACTGCATCCGCCCTGTTGTACTATTCATGACTCTTACTTATTACTTATTATTTAATTAACTTATTTACCTACTATATAGTATGGAAGTAGGCGATTTTGGACGCTGGGTAAGTCAATTCACAAATACCTTACTCGCAAGAATAAATTTAAAGGGATAGTTCTCCCCCAAAAAACAAATTCTGTCATAATTTATTCACCCTGACCCGTTCTTTTGTGGAACAAGTTTTGTGTCCATATAACGGAAGTCAATAGGGGCCAATGTTGTTTGGTTGCCAACATTTTTCAAAATATCTTCTTTTGTGTTCTGCAAAAGAAGGAAAGTCATACAGGCTTGAAATGACATGAGGATGAGTAAACGATGGAAGAATTTTCTTTTTTAGCTGAATTATCCCTTTAAGCGATGTTTTTAAGATGTGGGAAGAGAGGATGCACAGCTGCTTACAGTTTCTAAACGTTTGCCACTGGGTGGCACTAGTGAGTGATATTTTATCAACGCTCAAATAGATATTACAATCATCAAGCAGTAGTCGTGGATTCTCTGAAGAGTCTGGCATGCCCGAACTTAGTTAATATCTGTAGAGCATTGCGTTTTAGGAACAGAAAGGTAATGGGTTCGAGCCCACATGTACAGTACATTAGAGATTGAATGCATTGTAAGCCACTTTAGATAAAAGCGTCTCTATATGTAAATTAATATTTTAAAATCAACAACATAATGGTTCTACTATAAGACCTTATTATCAATGATGTGTTTAAAAGCCCCACTGACTCTCATTTGATTTGTGACTGCTGCTTCTTGCGGATAGTTCACACAGCAACTATTCCGGCCATCTAGTGTGTGTGTGTGCCCGTGTGTGTGTGTGCGTGCGTGTGTGTGAGTGAGAGACATTTCGATGACAGCATTTAAGCAGTGTTTGCATCGGACAGTAAAGCCGGACGAGCGGGCTGAACGTCGCTCTTCAGTGGAAGTGTGTTTTCATGCTCAGCTGGTGTTGTGTATCTGTCACAGGTCTATGTAGTGGTTTGAGAACTCTCCTCATTCAAGTGTTGTTCTAAATATGTCTTTTATCTGCTTAGTATCATTACCGTTAATTATTTCCACTCTGCCCGTCATACAGCCGATCGCAGACATGAGTCCCATGCGACGGTCTACGTCCTCACTGACTCCTCACAGAGGGGTACAGGAGGTCAGTTTGAGCGAATATGATCTGGAGAGGCCAGAAGGGACCCAGGGCCAGATTCTTGGTCAAGAGAGAGAGAGGGAGAGAGGACAACATCACCATCACCACCATCATCATCGCTGTCAGCGACGTAGAGACAAGAAGCACAAATCACTGGATCGAGCTATCAGTGAAGAGCAGCCGTCTACTACAGGTGGAGTTGATGTACCTCTACCCATCTCTGAGCCTCAAGATCAAACTTTATTACATGTTTTTTATTATTAAAAATTGAATTCTCTCTCTATTGTATTGTATGAAAAAAACATAGAAACTCAATAGAAACCATAACAGAAATTCTAATGGTTTCCATTAAAATACCATTATGAACCATTAGCTTTTTCCATTAAAACTATTTCAATATTCCATTTTGTAGTGTGTTTTGGGCATTATTCCAATAAGATTTAACATCTGACCAATAGAATCCATCACATACCAGTAGACGCCATTATATTGTAGTTTCTATTAAAACCAATACAATTCCATTTAAAACCATCAAAACCATTACAACTTTTCCTTGCTGAGAAAAACAATAGAATCCATTAAAGAAGTTTGAAGTTTTTGTAAAAGAAGTAATGGTTTTGATGGTTTTAAAGGGAATTGAATTGAATTGTATTGCTTTTAATTGATGTTTAAAGGACCACAGAATTTTAATAGGAATATTGTTTTTAAAGGAAACTTTCTTGGTGGGATTGCCAGGTTTTTATTATGGTGTCAACACTTTTTATGCAATCATACTAATGGTTTTACATGGATTTTTGAGTTACAGCTGAGATATGAAATAAAGATGAAATCCCAGCTTTTCTTGCAGAACACAATGAAAAAAATACTTTATAGGATTACAGTGCTCATGTTATCAAGGGGAAAAAGTGCGTATTGCCCCCCAGAGCTCTTTGGTTTAGGATTTACCATGTTAACCTCTCTATTTGACTAAAGCATGACTTAAAGACCACCGCAAGAAAATGTCCTTTAGAAGGGACTGGATTTTTTGGATTTTCTACTTTCTGCTTTAGTATGTCTGGGAAAGTCAGCAGTGGTTTTGTAAGAGTTCATATAATGGTGATACCAGCATGAGGGGTCATCTACCTGTTACTGACTAATGACTTCTTGTTGTCTTCTTCATTCTATTCTTTGAAAATGCTGAAAGGTAAACATGTTTCAGCTGAAGACAGCTGGAGTCTGAATCTGCTGTTCACAGATCAGTCAGCTTTGACTGAGTTAAATTGAGGCAATGCATCAGTCCACTGAAAGCTCCTTTACTGGAGCGTGTTTGTACTCGAATTTCAAACACACACAGACAACCACATACATCTTCCTCTACATGTTTTTGTTCCTCTGTAGTCAGAAAGATCACAACAGCGGGCTAACTGAAGCCAATAACTCTGGTTTTGGGCTTGGTCCACATTGTCTTTTTTAGGGTCGTCATGGGCATAACATTGAAATGTTTAAGAAATACTTCGCTCAAAGACATTTCTTTTTTCTGTACAATGAAAGTGAATAGACTGAACATTCAGCCTAACATCATCTTTTGTAAATGATTTTGGTTTGAAAGAACATGAGGCTGAGTAAACAACATAAAAAAGACAGAGTTTAGTTTTTGGGTGATCTATCCCATTATGGATAAAGTCATAAATCATCCTGTTCTGGTTGTGCTATGGACAAAAATCTTTAAAAAAAATGTTTTATAAATAATCTTACATTTATTTATAAAATTATATAGTAGCAAACCATCCCCTGAAAAACAAGACGATAAATAATGTGTGAACAATAAAAAAGGTTTGTAAAAATTATAATTCGTATTTTCTGTGTCATCAGATCCAAATTCCGAATCGTTGCCTAGGGAAAGAGCACGGGAGCGAGACCGCGGGCGTTCTCACGAGAGGAAGCACCATTCATCTTCAGCGGCAGAGAGGAAGCAGCGATACTACTCGTGCGATCGCTACGGCAACCATGAACACAGCCACAGCCTTTCAGCCGGACCCAGCAGGTCCGCATCACCGGGAGAACCACACGACAGGCTCAAACAGGTTTGTCTCATTTCACTTCTTTTTACATTTCTTTTTTCAAATTCCATGCATGCTGTCTTACTCTCTCCATACCTTCTCTTCCTCTGTTGTATTTCAGGGAAGTAACACAGCAAAAGGAAGTTCAATCGTTCATACCTCAGGCACCAGCACACCCTGCCGGGGGCGAAGACAGCTCCCCCAGACGCCCCTCACACCCCGGCCTGCTGTTGCCTACAAGACTGCCAACTCCTCCCCGGTCCAGCTCAACACTGCCCAGTCTACATCGCCCTGCCCCGCTCGCCTTAGTCGTGGCTTGTCGGAACACGACGCCCTACTCAGCAGCAACGCCCACCGCCAATCCCCCGTGCCTGTCACTCGTATCGGCTCCGACCCCAGTTTAGGCCGCCTTCATCAGGACTCGCACTTCTCTGACGCCGAAGACTTCCATGATGCCTTGAGCACGTACGGCCCGGGCCGTTCCCCCAGGACCTACGCGGCATCAAGCTCGGGCACCACTTCCATGCTGCTCTCGCATAGCCAGAGCGGAGTGCCCAACGGGTATCACTATTCCCTTGGAGTGAGCGCAGCCTCTGGATCCAGCGGAAGAGTTTCTGGAAGCTACCAGGAGAAAGAAAGAGATGACTGGTGTTAGCATCTAGTATGAGTTTTATCATCTTTGCCCATAAAGAGTTGTGAGACCTGGAAGAGGAGAAATACACATGTCCACCCGTTTACTATCAAACTGAGTGTAAATGGATTTGAAAAGGTGTTCTCCTCTTGTTCAGAAAGAAACAGGTTTCCTATTTTACTGTTTACAACAGAAGCAAGACGGAAGGGTTCATGATATGAAATTCCTGACAGCATTGAAGGAAGTAATTTGTTTATCGTCAAGTAAAACTCCTCACCTCTTTTAATTTCATTAGGGCCGATTTGACAAATGTCGAGCGCAGGAGACGTTCACATCAGAGCTGTTCCTGTGATCAAACGTGAGTGAAGGACGTGCAGAAGCGCAAGCTGTGGAGAAAAGTGAAAATGTGCGCTATAAGTTTATAGCTTGTTTAGATTTTTGCACAGGACACAATGACTGAAAAGCTATTTCTAGAAATGGAAGGGTGTGCTGCCATTCTGAGTTGTTAGTGGAATACACAAAAAAGAAATGAAAGAAGAGCCGGATCCAGATCTGGACTGCAGCAGAATGAATATCTTTTCTCAGTGTTCCATTTTCTACCCATAAATGTAAATGATCCGAGTGTAGCTAGACATTACGTAAGGTCTAATCTTAATCTTACTCTCGAGAGTTAAGATACCAAGTGCCTAAACTTTGAGATTTATTGCCAATGCTGTACGCTGTAGGTTAATGTCACTAATATTTGTTTCTTATTGTACTTCAGCATGTGTTTGATGGAAGGGATTTTGGTGTTGCACAAAACAGAGACTGTAGCGTTATGCCAATTTAAATGGATGTCGATGATGTTGGTCTGTTCAGAGGATTATTGAGATGATTAGAAGTCTGAATACTGTAAGTACAGTAAATGATGTCAGAAGGTAAAACTTCTTGGTTGCTGTTGATGTCAGTGTTGGTTTCCAGGGAGCTTGTCGTGAGAATAGAGAGAATCCAGTATTTAAGAAGATTTAAAGTATTGAATAGCATTCCTTCCTATTTAAAGAAAAATGTTATAAAGATCTCTGCACAATCTTTTATTTCCATAAAAATATTTATTTAAAGTAGACCTTTTTAATAAAGAATATGTTGCATTCTCCCAATAATGTAATGTTTTTGTTGTCGAAATCAAGGTTGAATTATATCTGCTCTCATTGTTATAGTTTACGAGTTAGTCTCCAATTGACCGTTTGCCAAATCCCGCCTTAAAACATTACTGCCCAATCCTACTGTACCTTACTAACTGTTGCCATTATATTTTCTACGTTTTTGATGCAAGACTATAGGAATCCTATATGTTGATATTCCTTACAACTGAATTGTACAGAAATGATCCCAAAACATGGTAGGAATAGATGACAAGATGTGTCATTTTCCCTCTTTTTCGATTTATCTTAAAAGAACTCTTGATTATGTTTTGCTGCTGATGATATAAGATTAGTACAGACACCCACATTTGCTCCAGGAATAAATAAATGTATTAACAATTTAGTGAAGTCTCATGTGTAAGTGCAGGGAAATGTTGACTGTTGACGTACAGTAGGGCTATGCAACAAAATGACACTTTAAGACTGCTTCTCATTCCGTAGCTTTACCTGCACTCCAGACTTCAATAAGTGGGACCAATTCTTCACGTCACAGAGATCTACGAATGCGTAGCTCACTAAACCGAAATGCAGAAGGGTCAAAAGACTTATCAGATGGGAACAGCAATTATGTTTCGTCTGCCCTCATTAAGTATATGAAATAATGTAGTAGTATTCATACTGGTTGCACTAGAAGGTAAATGTTATTCTAATTGTATGCAGCCTGTATGGTTAACATAAAGACATAACGTTTTTTTACAGTATGTGATGTCACAGTGAACTGCCTTTGGCCACCGTTTCCTTGTTTCGATGAAGATGAGTGATGTGCACCTATTAGATCGTTAATTTTCCTATGATTTTAGACATTACCTTTGCGCATAAAAAAGGGAATAAATGGCAGGTGCCAAATTTATGACAGCACTAGTTTGTCTCATGCTGTACTTTGTTCAACTGATCTGGCTAATCTCCTTGTTGGATGATGTCATGTTTGCATGTTATGATGACATAGAGTTTGTGCATGTAGGAAATTGTACACCTTCGTCCATGTTTTTCTATGAGGAGTTATAATTGGCTGTTGTTTTTTAGAAACAGTTTATAATACACTTACACCCAGATTTCTGGGAGAAAATTTGAAGGCCCTTCTCTTCACAGTTTGTTGTAAAAGTATTGTTGGACACTATGGAGCGATGCACTGGAACTGACTGCCTCACTCCTGTGATCTGTTGATTGATCTGTGATGCCATATTTCTGCTCATTTTTATCATTTACATTTTGTATGAAAAGGCATTACTGAATTAAGAGACATGTGGAAATAAAGCTGGACAAAATCAGTGCTTTTGTTTTTTTGCTGACATGCAAGTGACAAAACAGTTTTGTTTTCCTGCCTATCAGAGCTGTATATTTTTTAATGGTCAATATAATATTACATTAAAATATATAAAATAAAAACAAAGGATATTTTATATACCTTCTTAATATTAAATAACATTTTAATGTATTTTTATATAACATTATATACGGTAATACTTCTACTGTAATCATACTTATGTAATTATAATATTTACAATATGTATCATATTAATATTTATGACACGTTTCCATGAAATAATAAAAAATAAATAGGAAAACTTGTCTTAATGACCCGAATAAAGGGAATATTTTCTTCTCAAATAAATTGATGACTTTTTTGTAATTTGTATATTTAATTTTTTTAATAATATTTAATTTTTTTTAGTTTCACTACACAGTAAGAGTCTCATTAGAACAGTGAGATGGTAATGAGGTCTAGAATGGTACTTCTCATTGGTCCGTGGCACGGGTGTGGGCGGATCCCATGACGCATACGCCGTACAGATGAAGGTGTCCTCAGGCGAGAGCGCGCTGTTCGCAAGGTGCGTGCTGGGACGTAACAGGCATTGACAAACAAAACAGTATTTTAGAGAAACTAGAGGAGAAACTTAAATATCAGTGTTTTCACCATCCTGCGGACATCATTCATTAAATTCGTAAATTGAATGCGATGAGCGCAGGTCACTGCCTGAATAAACATTGCGCGTATAGCGTCTTTATAAGTTAGTCAACATGTTGCTCGAGTCTTTTTTGTGGACAACCATTTTATTTACTTTTTTGAAAGCCAGCATGTCTGAAATTGGTCCCACTGAAGCCCCAGACATGGAAAGCGGTTCAGGAATGATGCTGACAGGTACGTTTTTATATAGAGTTCTTTATACATTTATTGAGGATACGTACAGTAGCAGGTGTTTGATTGTTTACACTGTTGAGATTATCTTATGTGTTTTATATTATATGTTATTTATCATCTACCTTAATGTTTGTTAATATTTAACGTTTCCCTCTTGGAGCCGCTGTTGTGTAATATTTTAATTTATGGTACAGCAGCAGGTGCATTCAGAGAGGAATTATTACGACTCTCTTTTATAAATCTCCCTATGTAACGTTCATGTGTTTCCAAGGATAAGAACAACAGTACGATCTTCACTATAGTACATCTGATTTTCTGAAAATGATCATAAGCCCCTCACCAGTTTTTTATGGTTCTGGCCAAACACATGTTTTACAGATTTGTGGCAGATGTGAGGGAGAAATTAGTTCCAGCACTCATGGTAAAAGTTAAAGGACGCCATCGCCTTCACAGACATATAGTCACTCTCTTTCTGTATGCATTCAGAATTGAAGTTTATTCTGGGGCTTTCACTTGCACAGTAACACAATGAAAGAATTTAGATTTGATCCACATTAAATGTGCTGTTGGATTTCAGCCTATACTCATATCTGAAAGAATTGTGGAGGAAGATTTAAGTAGAGGTTTCTAAATCCAGTTGGATTAAGGTCTTGCTGTGAAGATGATGAGAAATAGTGTGTTAACCACTTCCCATCCTTGTTCTGACTAGAAAGTTAATGTGGGGGTGTGAGCAACAGTGTTTCTTTATGAATCATCAGCAGCAGCTATTATTTAATACTGTACATGCATGTGATTATGCCTAAACAGATGAATTTGACAAATGATGCTTACATTTTGACTCCTGCAGTTTGCTTTGATGGAATTTTAGCTCTGAAATGGTGTTTATCCTTGGTTTGTAATGCGGGCACAGGTTGGCGTGCAGACAGGGTGGTAATTCCCTTGGATATGTTCCAGGCCTGCTACAGTATGTTGCCCAGGGGCTTTGTCAACAAACATCAGATTTTTGTTCCCTCCAGCACTGTTAGCAGAATTTCTTCTTTTGTGCACTTTTTAGTCTTTCACACCATTCCTAAAATCCAAAGTTCCCTTCACCAGAGATGTGAACAAACCTCATAAGGGAATTTGGTTAGAACACTGCCCTAAACAATCTTAACAAACCGCAGGAACGAGCTTTGGTACAAGCATTTGTTTGCTCATCTTGTATCAATCCTCTGCCATTGGGCTCATTAATAGACTTAGTTTTAGCTCATTTTTCTTTTCAGTTGTTTTAATCTTCTGTGATCACAGCAAACAACCAACACAAGTCAGACTGGGCTTTATGAGTCCATTTTATAGTCGGCTGACAGATGTATCCTAAAACAAGTTTATTAAATCCAGACGCCAGCTGAAGAATAAATGCAATCGCTCAGAAAACCTGTTAGAGTCAGCATGTTATGAAAAGCCTGAAACCCTGACTAAAAATGCAATTATTATGTTATGCGCACGCAACCGTTCTCCTCCAGGTAGCTTTGTAACATCACCTGTCTTTGTGTGTGAGCCGGGTGCCAGTTATTTAACATTTTACAGCTGCAATGCCCGTGTTGTAGATCTGGCCCGCTTGCAATGGTTCTGTCGTTTTTGCAAAATCAAAACATACCGGTAATAAAAATATTAGAGGAATCACCAGTAATACTGAAAGATGTGATTGCTGCCCACCGCTGGGTTTAAACCATTCTTTTAACAGCTTGTCACATAGCACATACCATTTACATGACTAACGTGTTTGCTCAGCTCTGGTTTGTGATGCTGTGCTGTGATATCATGGTTTTAAAGGGGTGATTATGGTGGATTTTAAAGGAGGGTTGTGTTTTTTTCACGGCGTGTTTCGAGCTGTTCTTCAAAGTCAATTTTAAAATACTGTCCTAAAAGGGATAGTTCACCCAAAAATGATCATTCTGTTACTCACCCTTTTGTCATTTCAAACATGTGTGACTTTGTTGCATTTGCAGAACACAAAAGAAGATATTTTGAAGAATGTTGAACAACGGCGGTACCCAATGACTTGCATTGGTTTTGTGTCCACTATGCCTTTAAGTTGACTCTTCGCTTTGTATTCAATCGCAGTGAATTGCATTCTTCTGTTCATAGGCTTTTTTAGCATATTCATTTGTTTAAGTTGGACACAAGGTCAGCTTTTTTTGGACCTCTTTGAAGGTCTTCATAAAACTCATAAAGTCGTCAAAAACAACAGCACCATTTACGTATAAAACACTTTGGCCTTTAAATATTTGTCAGTAATGGGTCCTCTTATGTTAAGCCCATAGGTTAATTTAACCTTTTACAGACCATAAAAAACGCTTTAAAAAGTTTTGACCTTTATTTTATTTTTAATAACGTCACTATGTAGGAGATCATGGTTGGCTAGTGCTGCTCTTGTTTTTTATAAAACGCAAGATTATCACATACGAGATAATAGAGAACTATAAAAATCTAAAACATGTCTTGTATTGTTTAATAAATGCCTTCGGATTCAGGATAAGGTTTTTTCTGAATAAATTAAAGCAGGACTATATGTTTAACAACATGTGTGATACGTATGATTCTTACATCTAAACATTAAAGGGATAGTTCACCCAAAAATGGAAATTCTGTCATGAATTACTTACTCTCTAGTTGTTCCAAACCTTTATAACTTTCTTTGTTTGGTTGAACACAGAGAAAGATATTTGAACGAATGCTTGTAACCAAACAGTTCTTGGACCCTATTGACTACCATAGTAGGAAAAATTACAATGGTTGTCAAAAGTACTCTAGAACTTTTTGCTGTCCAACATTCTTCAAAATATCTCATTTTGTGTTCAACAGAACAAAGAAATTTATAAAGTAAATTTTCATACTATGGTAGCCAATGTGGTTCAAGAATTCTTTGGCTATAAGCATTCTTCCAAATATCTTTCTCTGTGTTCCTCAGAACAAAGAATGTATACAGATTTGAAACAACTGAAAGGTAAGTAACATGACAGAAATTGTATTTTTGGGTGAACTATACTTTTAATAGGACTTTTAACTTATGAGGCACATTCGTCTCACGTCACATGAAAGAAGTTCTAGGCGTTTTACAGTATCAGTGTTACACATAATTTGACCTGTTTCCTCTTATGGGAAATATTTGGTGGCATGTGATAGCATAACACACAGGCTAATTGAATTCAGATACACCGTGCAAGCCTGTTTTAACATTACACCTGGATTTGAAATTATTACCATCTTACTTGTTAGAGGCCACGTTTTATTGCTGCACCGCTAAACCCTCTGGATTACATTTCTCAGGAAACCATAGTACGTAACCCTTCACAGTTTGTTTGAACAATGCCAATGACTTCATTGGTATGTTTTCATTAAGATCAAAATTAACCTGATGTGTGTTGTCCTTGACAATTGACAATTGATTGAAGTGTTGGCACCATTTGTGTTTCTGAGACCCCCATGATCCACCATTTATTAGCACTTACATTGCACTCCGTAATGTTGCCAGGTAATATTTGATGTCAGTGTTAAACAGCTGGGGGAAAAATTGTAAATCATAACAATAATTATAATAAAAAACAGTTTTTTGGTCTTTGTAGTGGTCGTAAGATTTAGATTCAGACTTCTCGTCTAGATATAAACACACCACAATGAGATTTTTCTGTGGCTTTGACTCTCTCATCGCTGTTGAGCTTGTAAACAGCACAGCTGCATGACATGGCGGGGACTGATTTGTCTTTTCAGATGACTGTTGTTCTAAACATCATAAACCATGGTAATACCACGTTCACTAAAGAGTTGAAACATCTGGTATCAATAGGATTTATCCACCTCTAATAATTGTAAAATAAAAGTAGATATTAATCCTTGCGTATGCTTTCACTGTCTTTACATCATACGTTTGTGATTTGCTCATTCGCTTTGATTCTCCACAAATGTGGCTCTTGTGTGTATCGTTCTGTGTTGTAAAATCGAACTAAAAGCTTCAGTGGCCTTCGGCATCCAGGCGGGGGAAAAAGCTCAGACATCCAGGGAAAACAGGCGGAATGAGTTAGAAGCAGTGCCTGTCTGCTGGCTGGCTGACAGGAGCAGGACTGGTGTAGATTTGAACCTAATGCTACTTTTGGCACTGGTTTGCCTTAAGGGAAACCTTAAAACTATCACGATATTGTAATTTTTCATAAAAATTGGTAAGGGTGGACCCATTTTAAGTGGAGCAGCATTGCTGCTTGTATTCCGCATTAAATGTGTGCCAGATGATGTCATGTTATTCATGGGCACTCAGACACGCAGTCATGTATCGGACTATTTAGCTGACATTGCGACCTGTTTCTGCTGGCACCGTGTGAGCTCCACTTTGGGTATTCACGAATGACATCTCCAGAAGCCAATTTGGGAAAATAAACATCTTATTCCTTTAGTACTTAAGGACCAAATGTGGCACACAGGGTTTAAAGAACGTCTGATTATGTGCAGTGCATGTTGCCAGTTGGGGTTTTGTGTGGCACAAGGCATAATATTAAAAAAAAAATATATATTGTAAGTGTTGTTGTAAAATGAATAATTCTGGTCGCCTTTAAAGGCTGGATCTGAAACTGAAATTTTTCACACCTAAATTTGTTGCTCTCTCTTTATATTTTTTACATTGAGTTTTTGTAACTCCTCCTGTACCATAAACCAGGCCTGAAATTTGACAGTATGTGCTCTCTGTCAGACATAATTTACTCAAGCTTTGGTTTGTTCCCCTTGTGAGTCTTTTTGTGCAGGTGCTTGGTTTACATCATCATCGTATGTCCAGGATGCATTGTTCTCCAGACAAAGTGGTAACTGTTCCATCTATCAGGAATAACCTTTGTGCGAATCCGGCATTGAACTGACGTAGATTGAGGAAAACTGTCCTCCGCAAAATGTGCTGCACATAGAGCTACTGTATATGGGGATTATAATTTTAAGGAACAGAGTTAAAAATAAATTTTAACCATTGTTCTCTAAGTGTAGCATGCCTAGGAAGGCCAAACAAAGGGGATTTGTCACCGGGATGAAAATAATAGCGTCTTGGTGACAAAAACACTCTTCCTCTTCTCTGTGGAAGTGCAACAAGGCTGCGCCCCTTTTTCTGTGTATTCCTGTGGGCAGAGGTTATTCAAAAATAGTGACATCATGTACCTGGGAAGTAGAGGGCTGTAGTCCAAAACCAGCCGTTCTCTAATCTCTATAGTTCTTGAAAAGCGAATTCTGTTAAAACAATACCTCGCTTGGCATTGAATTTTGCAGGTATTATTTATGCTCTAACAGCAACATTACACACTAACTAAAATTTGAAAATTGGATCATGGGGATTGGCACCTTTAAATTACCCACCCTACTGAACAAACCCCCAGCTAAAGCCGGCCTAAGCTGGTTGTAGCTGGTTAAGATGGTTTGAGGGATATTTTGGCCACTTTTTAGCTGCTCAAGCTGGTTTTAGCTTGACCAGCTTTGCCATGCTGTGTGGACCAGCCTAAACCAGTTATTTCCATCTTAAACCAGTTAGGACCAGCAAGTGTCCAGGCTGGGTTCCAGCCTGACCAGCTAAAACCAGCTTGATCAGCTAAAAAAGTGGCAAAAATCTTTCTAAAACCATCCTGCTTAACCAGCTGAAACCAAGCCGGGAGACCTGTTTAGGCTTGTTTAAGCTGTTTTTTTCAGTAGGGCATCAACTTGTTTACAATGTAATTGTTTTGCATTCACACATTGGATGAATTGGAATTTGGTGGTGGTGTTAATTTTTTTTATGTCAGTGTAAACTGAGTTCACCGGACATTTTAAGCTTAGTGAGTGTATTCAAGGTCTGCCAAGATGCAGTCCTGCCAAGGGATTGGCTGCTAAAATTTTGCTTAACCAGTGTTACGTATGGGTAGAAAAAAGGATTAAATAATAAGAATAGCTTACATTGTCTGTGTGCTTGTATCATAGAAATCATTTCAATGAAGGCATGTGTTAGTCAGTCATATTATCATATTTTACATATTTATGGTATTCTTGTGCATGATGTCAGTGTCTTCATACTTAGGTTGGTGGTCTTATGTAGGATTGTCTCTGGTTTAAAGTCGGTCACTGCACAGATGTTCTATCCGAGAGTGACTCTTGCCTTTTAGCTTGTAATGTCTGGGTCCCTGCTTGTGTTTGGTCTCTGAAGGTCTATGTTTAAGGCTAGCTGGGTTTGGTGGGGGGTAGTCTCAGTCCAGCTTGAAGGGTGTATGGTAAAAAACCCTGTAAAATTTTACAAGAACTTTTTACAAGCCAGTAAACGACCATATTGGAGTCATTTATGGTGTTGTCTTGCCCTTTTAGTGGTCGTTTACATTATAAGGTTGACCCTAATATTACAGAAACACGATGTTTGTTAAGAAAAAAGTGGATTTGTGGATGTTTTCATCATTATCTTAAATAATGATGTCTAGATTCAGACATCCACCAGACTGTGTGTTAAGGTGAATGAAGCCTCAGGGAAATTTCCTTTATATGTAGTCACATGTGATGTAAAAATAACAAAAAAGATTGATGTATTGGAATAGCATAATAATGTTACTGTATAGAATAGATCTCCCTATATATCCTTGGCTAAGAGGGTCTATAAGGGAAAATGAACTTTATAATAAGTCCTACCCCAAAGGGATACTTATTGGCTTTTCTACTTCTTCAAACTGTAATATTATATTTCTGTCTTTTCCTCCAATGCCCTGTGTGTCATACTGTAGTTTTTGCATGTTCACACAAATACCCCATCACAAGAGATGTTTTTCTTGGACTTTCTGACATTGTGTAATTGTTCTGTTTTCAATGGATTCTCCCATTGTTGCTTTAAAATATTAATAACTATGTCCGCTGTTTTTTTTAATACAAATTTGCATCTCAAACAGTTTTCCATGTCTGCATGCCAAACCTCAACAAAGGTCTTTGTTGAGTAGATCACGAAAACCACTCAATGTTAATGCTGACGTGAGCAACTTGGTTCATGTCAAGATCTGTATGATTTTCTAAAGCTTAGTATATAGGCTACACAAATAATCCCCAGATATCTTTTAGGGCAAAACTTATTTATTGGCTCTTGTCCAAAATAGAGGCATGTGCTTGTCCATAATGATTCCTGAAATACAGTAGTTAACATTTGAAGTGTATCAAAAAAGTTAATCAAACATTTCCTAAGACAAGAGCAGGTATTCTTCTTGTCTTAGGATAACTTTCATGAACCTTTTTGATCCACTTCAAATGTTGACTATTGCGAAATGTTGTGAGTAGTTCACCCAAAAATACAAATTCTGTCATCATTTACTCACCCTTGTCATTCCAAACCTGTATGACTTTCTTCCATAGAACACAAAAGAAGATATTTTAAAGAATGTTGGTAAATGACAACCATTGGCGTGCATTGGTTTTGTGTCCATAGGAGTCAATGGGGACCAACAGTTTTTGGTTACCAACATTTTTCAAAATAGCATATTTTGTGTTTTGCACAAGAAAGAAAGTCATACTGGTTTAAAATGTCAAGAGGATGAGTAAATGATGACAGAATTTTTGAAATAAGTAGTTTATGCTATATCTCAAATCCAGTAGGTCATTGCTGACCTAATTTGACTATTTATTCAATTAAATTCAGTTAGAAACATTACTTTTTTTTGTTTGATTGTAAAGCACAGGTCTAAAAACACAGACTGTTGTGCTGAATGTGATATTTTCTTGACATGAAAGCAGTCGTTCTTTAATGTTTTCTGTCCTATGTTTGTGCTGGCATTGTTCATTCTCAATGAACATTCAGACATGTTTCTGCTCAGCTTGTAACAGGCGTCTCAAGCATCAGGGGTCTGCTGTGAGCTTGTGTTCTCTGTTTTTCTCATCTGGTGTGAAACACGGTTACAAGCGGTCACCTCCTGACCTGCTGTAGAACAAGACTCCCCCGCATGCGCTTTCTCACATGTATCGTACATACACACAAGATGACATCCATTTTCACGGCCAGGTCTTGTAACCTTCACTTTAGTTTTTAATCATCTAACCAACAATTTATGAACAATTTGCACTTGCACAACATTCAATTCAATTTCATTTATATAGAGTTTTTTTACAATATTGCATTGTTTCAAAGCAGCTTTACAGGAAGAAAACAAAAAACAAAAACACAGAAAAAGGCAGAATACAATACAGTACATGGTATTATAGTAAGTATAGTAAGATCATTCTAATAAAGCAATGTTAAAGGAATTTACAGAACCCTAAGCTAATTTCATATAAGCAGTCTCCTGGTGAGCAAACCAACATGGCCTAAAACTCCAATGTGGCAAAAAACTCTCCGTTTCACGCTCATGTTTTTGATTAGTGAGGAGAGACGTTAAAGTAGTGGTTTATTTAAATTTACATTTGTTTGAAGCTGTTTAAGTCTAATTTTGTTGAAACAGAGGAGTCTTCAGTCATATTCAGTGTCTTTTCTGAGATACAGCAAGTATTGACTGGCTCTTGTTGTGATTATCGTGGTTTTGAGCATTACACTTCAGAAATTATGTCCGTTTAACACGGATTGTTAAACGGTAATTTCTCCCGATTGCTGAAACTGCTGACTACTATCTTTGACATTTCAGTACAAGAAAGCTGATGCTACTTAATGATCCTTTAAGAGCTATTACAAGTTGTTTTTTTTCTCCGGTGGGTCTTTTGAGGTTTTGCTTCAGAGTGTTCCCAGGGGACCGTTCCTTTTTTCTGTAGTCGAAAGCTGCCAAGCTCTGTCAATTCAAACAAATCCGAGAAGGTTAAACAGAACTGTAGACATGCCTGACTTAACTCCTGAGATTTAACAAGTCTTTTTGTTTTAAAAGTCTTGCCACAAAGTTTTGCCATGGCCAGTGAGCACATAGTCCTGCAATTCTTGAATTTATAACAGGAAAGCAGTAAAGCTGGTTGCACCCTCAGACATCCACTGGTATTATACTCATAAATGCCTAGATATAAAGCTATGATAATATGATTTCAATATAAAAACTGGACTATTCTGTTTTCCAGCTCATTTGCCACTAAAGTTTGTACTTAAACAATACATGGGAACATTTAGATAAGAGTAAAAGTATAGTTCACCAAAAATAACAATTCTGTCATCATTTATTTACACAAAAGAATATATTTTGAGAAAGGTCTTGGACTCTTGGTGGTTTTGTGTCTATATAACATAAGTCAATGTTTTGTTACCAACATTCTTCAAGATATCTTTTGTTCTGCACGAGAAAGAAAGTCATACAGGTTTGGAATTACATGTAGGTGTATAAATGAGGAAAGAATCTTCAGTTTTAGGTGTACTATTCCATTAAAAAAATAGTTCACCAAAAAATGAAAATTCACTTATAATTTACTCTCCTTTATCCCATTCCAGCTTTATATGACTTCCGTCTTCAGCTGAACACATTGAATTTGTTTATACTGTATAAAAAACCCAACATGGTTGAAGCCTGTATGAAAGCACATATATCATGCAAATTGACTGCTTTAACTTACTTCAATTTGTTTTTCTTACTAAAGACAAACAAGGCTGAATAATCTTTGCCTTGAGCTGTTATCCATATTGACCAAATAACACATAATTGAAAAAGTGCTGTTTTCCAGATTGTCTACATCTAATTGCTATTCCAGATTCTTCAGAAGTGCAGCAAGAAAATAAAGTGGAAGATTATTGTTTTTAACCGGCTCTGTTTCCGCTTCCACTGGCACCCAGTGGAGTTTTTGCCTCACGTATCCGGACAGTTACTCGCAGCCTGCATCTTTCATTCAGTTTCCAGATGAGCGGCAAAGCAGAAAAAAACTTCTACCAATGCTTGTGTCAGTTTTTGTGCAGCATGGTGTTCATTTTGCCATATATAGAAAAGAATCACCCCACTTTAATGATGGTTTCCTATTGCGTTTGTTTTGTATAGGTTTAGTGTATCTTCTGGAAGTCTTTAATCATTTGATGATTAGTGCCATCCAACCTCAATCTATTCAGGCAGCCCTGCGTAATTGAGGTACAGTAATTGAGCTCTCCGCTGGCCCTTCCCGTGCCATTAGAGTAATGTTATCCCGGAGGGAAGACGCTGTGGCAGGCGACTCTACTTCCCCCAATTACGGAGCTTCACAGGCTCCAGACGAAAGAGGCCCGGGACGGATATCAGCTGATAGCCATGCATTAGGAAGTGACTTGGAAGTCATTTGACTCAGATATCCAAGGCTTTTCATTTAGTAGTAGTGATAAAGTCTGTTGTGACCTCATACTGTATAAGGTACTGTATAAGACTAGATAATCCATATGCCTGGAGTACCGGGTGGCGTAACCTTCCATGTGGGAGTGTTTTTTTTTTAGGAATTTCAGGGCTAATGTAGATGTTAAGTGTTTGTCTTGAGGTAGTGTTAAAGGGATAGTTCACTTAAAAATAAAAACTTTGGGTAACACTTTACTTAGCATTTATGTATAATGCATTATGAATGTAGTTTTAATGTATTAATTATGCCTTGTAATGTACCTTATAATGCATTGTAATGTGTCATGAATAATTGTAATCACTGTTCATTGTTACACTATGCAAAGTGTAAAAAAGTGTTTAAATTTGGTTATAATTCTTTAAAACAACATATAATGTATCACAACGCACATTATGAACAATTATAAAACATTATACCCTTTAATGACTCTTTATAATGCATTATACATAAAGGCTTGATGTAAAGTGTTACCAAACTCTGTTTTAACTTCTTGTCGTTCAAAACCTGTGCAACACAAAATATGATATTTGCAGAAATGTCTCTTTGGTTTGGGGTCAATACAATGGAAGTCAATAGGGGCCAGTGTTGTTTGGTTACCAACATTCTTCAAAATATCATATGAAAGTGATACAGGTTTGGAATGATATGAAGTTGAATAAATAAGGAAAGAATTTTCATTTTTTTGGGTAAACTTTCCCTAAGTAGTAAAGCACTTTGTGCCATGTCAGCATGTGACTTGATGACCGTGTTTGGATGCATTTTAAAGGTCCATAAACTTTAAATATAGAAGATGCATGCTATAGAAAGAAAATCTGTTTTGCATTTTTGTTTAAGCCAAAAAGGTTTTAAATACTGTACTAATTGAAGGGAATCAAATACATCATCAGGAGGCTGGTGGATTGGTTCATTTAGGCATATAATCTAAAACATGCAAGTCTTGTAAAATGATTTGAATGACATGAGGTTTTCATAGGCGTGTCACATGGTCAGCATTCACGATGATCTAGAGTGTGATGTCCTGCTCCAGTGAAATGTGCCGGTTGAAGCGTTTTGCATTTAAGTCAAAAGGGTTGAAATATCCTTCGAGGCAGATGGTATTTCCATTTGATGAAATGTGTGAACCCTGTCTCATAAGAGAACATTTTGGGAATTTTCGACTGGCTCTTATAAGTCATCACTGCCGAGCTTCAATCACATGGGAACAATGTGACCCCTGACCTCTCACCTGCCGCTCAGAACATGAGCTGCATGTCTGGTTTCTCATCTCCATATCTCCTTTGAGAGCTTTCAGAGAGTCTGTATCACAGCCCATCAATCCAGTTTGCAGTTTTAACCCTCTCTCAGCCTTCTGGCTGGACCAAATGAGACCTCTTTTAACTTAAGCTAAGATGGCGATGAATGAAGAAAATGGCTTTTTTGCAGTAAAGGTTTGTGTGACATTACGTTGTGTAACATGCATGCATCATCATGTGGCATGATGTAACTGATTCTGGATTTTAGTGTCTGCATGTGCGATCTATTAAGCCGGTTTTAAAGCGGCAGTGTTATGCGTTGTCTCAACGCACAACGATGGAGACGTCCACATCTGGCACTGTGTTGTGGGCCTATAGGAGCAGTTTGAACCATCTGAACCATCAGTGTTTTCGCTTCTCTTATTTGAACAGTTAAATATGGTTTCAATGCAACAGCATAAACAAACGTTACTGCACATTGTGGATCAAACTTTTCTTCCAGTACACATCCGCAAAGAATAAAGTCCTTGTAGATTATTTCTGATAACAAGCAAAAAAACAAAACAAGTATATGACATTAGCTAGTAAGTTAAAAGTATGTCTAGTCAGTATTATTTTGGGTTACCAGTAGAAGAACAGTTACTTGGCTAAACTTAATTGCGACAAAGTTACACAACCTATTAACCAAATTGTTTATTTATAAAAATGATTATACAATAAAATATTAATATACATTTAAAAATGTAAGTAGTTATATTATTACTAGGCACTAGCCAGACCGGTCAACAAACATAGACCAGGAGTTAACTTCAGGCCAAGAATGTGCGTCTGATAAATCCGTCTATAGACCAAGTTCAGCCAGCATGAAAATTCTCTGTTGGCAAAATAATGACAACATATCTTATGCACTGTATTTATAAGTTGCATAGTTTTGCAATATTTCATAAATAGTTTGTGTATATTTTTTGAGGGACCCTGTATTTTGTATAGCTTTGTGCCTATTCCTCACATAAACCATATGACATGAGTCATATGTACTGTAAACAATTATGATGCGTATTGAGTTTTTGTATAATTTTAGCTCTACATCTTTGTTCATTTTCATTATAAGGAAACTGAACTTTTCTGCAAAACAAAAGGAACTTATATGGGTTTGGAATGACAACTTTACCCTTAAACGTCATTTCTAAGGTTTTGTTATTGTTGTGGCACATCATCTTGACTTCAGCAGGGTTTCATCTCTGTGAATCTCACTTGTTTTGATTGTATGATACGATTGCACTGTGATATTCATTTCACCTCCTTATGTAAAGGTTACTGTTTAGCATCAGGTTTGTCATTCCTCCCACATTTAAACTTTGACTCGAGCTGTCAGTGCCTCATATATTTATGTGTTGCCCGTAAGGCCTTTGCTAATGCATTGGGCTGCTATGCTGTCATTTTAAGGAGTCTCCCGTTCTTAATGAATCTAGGGAAAGCGTCTCCAACCCATACCACAAAACATGGGAGAGTTATGGGAGAAGGACAAATTTTACAACCAAGGACCTAAGCTGTTCCTTTGCCTTTAAATCATTTCACCATCTCATTGTCTCTGCCACATTCCTTCCATACTCTTTTTTTTCCCCTTACTTTTGATGTGATTCTTTTTCATTCTCTCCAAGTGGTCCATTCGCCTCTGTGCTGTAGAAAAAAGCTTGCACATTTGGCCACAAATGTTGTTTGTCTCCTGAGAAGTATTGCAATGGAAGAGCACGTGTAAGTGATCAGGAGGGTCTTTGCTGCAGGGGGTGGGCAGGCATGGATGATTGGGGATTCGCTTGGGATGCAATTGTGGCTTTTGATGCATGTCTTGGAAAACAATACCGGTCTGTGTTATGGAGAAGTTATCTTCAGATGCTGTAATTATTTGCATAATTGCTTACAGAATGGACAAACAGTATTTTCCAAATATTTCGTTTGATCATTTATGGCCATTGTGTCTCGGTGTTAAATGTAATTGGTTGTGACATTGTTGCATGCATTAGATTAATTTTTTTTACTATTATAGCATGGTGTTAACATGCAAATGCAGTCCCAACAAATGCATTAAATCCAGGGAATGCACTAAAGTCAGTTTTGTCTGTATATTTATTCCGCCTCGCCTCGTCCATGTGGCTGTCATAGATTTTCCACGATCAGACGTGATGTGTCCTACAAGAATGTTCTCCTCGACTTAGCCCGTGCTCTCTCAAGCCCGTAGAAGACATCAGCCCCTGCAGGGTGAATAGAGGGATTTGTGTTGACCTCAAACTCAATCCCGTGTCATAAACACACAGCTTTAAACATGAGCTATGTTTTGAAACACGGACACCGTGCTGCCCTCAGGGGACGGCGGTAGTTTACAAGCACACACGTTTTTTAAGTGTGAGTTATTTCAGGCGTCTGGTTTATGTTTTTTTGTCATTTTTGTGTCGTCTGAAATTGAGGAAAAATACATCAGTCAGGTTGTTTAAATGTACATGGTTAGCAGTCATTTGACCCGAACCTTTCCTCAAGGTGAAAAGCATATATTCAGCTTTCTTTGTTCTTGAACTATCCTTTAGTGTTTATTTTTTAGCATGTTGACATCATGCTTTACTTCCGTATTTCTCCTGCTGTAGTAACTTTGGATTCTAATGTTAAGGCTGTTATGTTGGACTTGTGTTTTTAACTTTTTTTTATTGTAATTTAATATGACAGCATCACCACATCTGGACTGAAGTTATCTAAGCTTTGATGTGAATGTGATGTCATATCCTCAGTATTTATAGATGTTTTTGTTGAAGTAGGACTCTAAAAATCACATTTTGGTTTTGTTAGACATTCAAGAAGTAGATTTTGTTTGTTGATTTTTGCTGTCTGTTTGTTGAAAGACAGGAGAAAGACCAGATGGTCTGATTATATACAGTAGGTGAAATTTTCCAATAGCTCATATGGTTGGCTGGCGGTTTACGTTAGTCGATGGTTCAGAATAATGATGTCGATTCAATTGGTACTGTGGTACCAATACCCGTTTGGTAGGGCTGTATGATATTGAAGAAAAAGTGCAATAATAATGCAATATGCGATACACAAATACGATATTGCCTATAAAATCAGTTTAAATTATATCAAAATATATTTAAAATCTGAAAATTATAAAACCAACATGTTTCACATTTACTAGTTATTGATCATTTTCCACACACCAGGTACAGTCGCTCTGCATCAACCTGAAACTTTAATTAAACATTTTGAATTTATAAAAGTATTTATTTATTGCAAATCATTGCGATAATAAAATGATTTTGATATATTGTGCAGCCCTACCGTTTGGTGATATATTTGGCATTTGATAGTTTAAAACTTTATGCTATGGTAGATATTTAAAATAATTATTGTTTACCTTTTAGTTTTATTGCTTTTGTTGTTTTGCTTGTGATTTATTTTTGCTGAACTTATCTTAAATAATTATGTATAGATATTTTCATTTTTTATAATGTTAACATTTAAAAACACTAAAAATGTTAAAACATTTTTTTAGGCTACTATATTTTTGTTAATATATTTATTAATAAACGCTACCGGCTGTTTTAGAAAGTTTTAGCACACTTTCTCAGCTTTTTGAGGTCTCGCCCCAAGATGCTTTTTAAACAATATTAAAGGAGGTCCAGGGCTCAACGCAAAAAATATTTTCTACTGGCCCAGTTGGGCCAGTGGTTCAGATTTTCACTTGCCCTGACAAAATTTTCACTGGCCCCACCAAAAAAACTTATTTCAGTGATACATATTTAAAATAATAATTCAAAAATCAAATATAATTGTATACATATAAATTGTATTCACCATTTGTTAAGACAATTGGCAGTTTTAAATGTAAACTCTAATTCTGAAATTTCACAATACTCTTATCAGGGTCTTTTCCAGGTATTTCAAGATTAACTGCACAAAAATAGAGAATTCATATCAAAGGAATCTTGTTGCAAGAAAGTTAACTAACCCATATTACTAGAACAGTGTTATTAAATATGGTAGTGGCCCGATCGGGCCAGTGACAATACTGTTTACTGGCCCGAGTGTCTCTCACGCTGGCCCCGGGCCACCGGGCAGTCCTTTATGTTGAGCCCTGAGGTCCCATCTATTCTGTGATCTTATTGGCTGCGATTTCTTCATTATTCAGTGAACATTTTTGTCAACATTTCTACATTTCAGTCATGGTATGTATTTTAGTAGTCTATGCATTTCCTGGTATTCAAACCCATGACATTGCAGTTGTGAACACCATGCTCTACCATTTAAGGTACAGAAACAGAAAGAAAATGTATTTACCGTGAGACTGAAGGAGAGTAAGCACAGAAAGGAGATGTGTGATCCTGTTGGAACGATTACATGTTGTCGGAAAAATGCTTGCAGTCCTGGTGCATGCTCATTACACAGTGTGTAAATCAGCTGCGCTCCATCATCACAAACCTCTGTTTGCCTGCACACTCACTGTCAGCACATGCAACCTTAACTTGTTTAATACATTTACCTGATGTCACTCTCATCTGGCTTCAAAATTACAACCTGTCCCCTATTCTTACTTTTTGAAAAAAATAGCCCATTTCTGACAATCATAAATGGATATAATCATAAATAATTACATTAATGAAAGGAGATGGACATCTAGTGTGTAATTTGTTAAATTGATCTTGTTTGGCCTATAAAAGTTGTAATTTAAATGTGATGATAAGATTTTATTTGACACATATGGTGATTCCCAAGTTCTTATGAAAGTGAAAAAAAATGGTCATGCATTTTGCATTCTTGACAAACTAAGTTTCATTTGTAAGTGAATCCTGCACTCCAAGCCAAATGCTTCTCAGGCTTTGAGTCTGTGGTAGTAAACCACCCACCCTGCCAAACACACACGTCTCCACAATATAGTGCAATGGTGTCCATGCCCCCATCCATTAGTCAGACCAGGTGTGTTTTAGACCTGCCACCTTCATAATGCCATATTCAGAGCGATTTATTTGTCTCAAACTTCACAATACTCTGCATTAAACACAAGCAACCTGGAGACATTTAATATACACAACATACACATAAACATGAGCTCACACACAGCACAATTGTGTCCTCTGTAAAATAAGGCCCTTAGCGCCCACAGGAAATGAGCATGTTAGAGAGGGAGCACAATGGTGGGCACTATAGGGTATAAGTGCACTATTTAAGACCAGCTGACAAGTTATGACTCTCAAAACATTGAATGAAAGGTCTGTTTCTCTGTATGTGAAGCGATTTCCTGAGTGACTGCTCTCACACAGGCTTACCTCAGAACTAATGATTAATACTGAAAAAATGCAGAACATATACGAGCACAACATAACCTTTTGTTTACCGGCTCGACTTTCATCTCTACCTGCGGTTTTATCCATAACAGATGTTTCTGGGTTCCATTATGCAATGTAGGTTATGCTGAAAGTATGGTCACACTAGACTTAAGCACCTAAACCAAGAATATGATCATGCTCTGTTTGTATATTTTTAATAAAATAATAAATGTACAATGTTCAATATTACATTTGAATGCAGTTAAATGTGCTTAAATTGACTTTTTTAATTGCTTGACAGAACAAATAGACCTTCTCGATCATCTATGGCAGGTGGCCAATCACAGCAACGCATCTGTAACGCAGGAGGGTCATGGATTTCCAGTCCTGCAGGTTGGCCTGTACTCCACTCTTTCTATTCCTCTACGCCAGGTGTTTGGACACAGGTACACACACTCACTGACAGCAAACCCCCCAAGGAAATGCATTTTGTTTTTTTTTACAGCTGAACCGTTTTTGAACATGCTGGAAAAACTGGGTCATACTAGCCTCAAGTGGCCAAACAATACAAGTTGTGTTTTGGAGCATGGTTAACCAACACAGCCATGTTTCCTCAGCTTAGCCAAGGTGGCTTACCAACTCTTATTTGACTTGGTTGATGTGGTCTAGCAGGTCAACCTCACTCCCACAGCAGATAGTTAAGCTGAATAACCACCAAAACCAACTTTAACCAGCTGAAGAGTATAAATTTTCATGAAATTTGGGTTGCACTTTATTTTACAGTATGTGCACTTTCAGTGTACTTATAGTGTACTTACCCAACAAAATATTGGTAGCTATTAGTAATTAATAGGGGTTAGGTTTAGTGGTAGGTTCAGGGTTAGTACCTAGTAATTACAAAGTTAATAGTATGAACATAGGTACCAGGACTGTAACATAAAGTGCTACTGAAATGTGTTATTTAACAAAGGAAGCTATGACTGTTAAAATATTGTCCAAACGTGATGTCCAACTTTGGTAACTTACAATGACAACAACAAGTGGCATTTGGCACGTTGGTTAAAACGCTAGGAAAGAATATGACCTGATATTACATTTTATCTGCCCTATGATATTATTTTTTAAACCTTAAATCTCATCTTGTTTACCCTCATTCCTGTCTCAGGTTTGATGATGAGTTTAGTTTGATGCTGCGTCTGCGCAGCTCCCAGTCTGAAGACCGCAGCGTGCTCACCTTCGTCTGTCCAGACGGGCACATTCTACTGCAGGTCCGCATCAGCGCCTACACCCTCACCCTCATCAGCACACAACAGCGCCACTACGAGTGAGTCTCTAGCCATCCTCAGATGTTCTACAGATTAAATACATAAACTGTAGTGATACTAAACCCTTCATCTGTGTCTAAAACTTTCCTCCCTCTTTTTGTTATTTTAGCAAGCAATAGTTTTAACATCCAAACCATGAATCGAAGGATAACGAAAAAATGCATGACAACTTGTTGGTAAAGAGGAAAGATTGTGTTGCAAAACCATCTGAAAATTCATTCATTTGGTGATCTGGATTATTTTTGTGTTTGTTATTTGCTTATCCGAAAGTCATCATGGAAGGAAATAGATCATTTAAAAGATGATCTGTTTATTCTCTCTTTACCTTTTATGCTTGCTTTTAAATATCATTTATCTTTTTTTGTTACATGATGGCAAAACCATCTTCCTCTTTCATTCTTATGTCATGAAGTTATTAGTTTTGTTAATGCTCAGAGAGGAACTGTTGTGTCTCTGAATGGCTTTCCAGGTAATTTTATTCTAGTAATGGAGCTGAAAATTTAAAGTTTCAACCGTAAAACTATTCAAATTTGTTACAAATACATCAAACTGAAAATCATATCCATTATTTAAATCATTATTTAAGCATATTGATGTGTTAGGGATACTGATTTGAACACAGATTTTGTACTTACTCAAAGAAAGTTACGGACTGTAGCTTTAACATGCAGTTTGTCCTGCTGTTTTCTCTGTCAAAGAACATGAACACAGGTTTGAAAATCCTGTCACGTTTCTCCCAGGTTTCCTGTGGGAGTACTCTCCGATGGCCACTGGCACCGGGTGGCGCTGAGCGTCTCCACAGGCCGTTTGGCATTGTACGTGGATTGCTCCATGGTTGAAAGCGTTGACTGGGCTTACAAAGATGGTCTGGGGATCGCCACAGATGGCCTGGTCATGGTGGGAGGAATCATTGAGGGATTTGAGACACCATTTGAGGTCAGGATGCAAATTAATTTGTGATTTTGTATCAGGTATCTGTCAACGTCCTGTAAAATGGAAACAGTCTATAATCTTTCATTTCGCCAGCTCTCAACACAAGATGTAAATTCATCTCCAGAACAGTCCCTATTGACACTTAAACACAAAGTCAAGTTTAGTGAGGATCTCCCAGCGTACAGTAGAGGAGTTACTATGCCCAACATCTGTCTTTATAATCATCCAGATGGAACATCCATCGAGTTACTGTCAAGCGGATAAAGATTTTGTTTTTTATGTACATCATCTGTTACAATCTGTCAATGTTGTTTCGTACATAAAAGATATCTGATGCAAACCTAAACAAGAGTTTGATTTATTGTTTTGCCAAAAATAGAAATACAATTATAGAAATAGCACTGTTTTGATCATAGATTTCAAATGAACCAAGCTTGATTTTTTCCAGTTGATCATATATCGATTCATACCACTTCTGTACATAGCAGCCGATTATATATGATTACATGAGGAGACCCTGAAGATTCGTTCCTTATATAAGGCACATATATTTTTCTGGTAGCAGGAGTTGGGTTTAGACAGCTGCACACAAGTGACAGGGTTTCTTTACTACTGTAGTTAAATGAGGAACGTTAATACAGCATGAAGTCTAGGCTGACGTCCTGGCGGGCTGACATCATAGAGTCCCAGAATCCCATTTACATACTAACACACTGAACTTAGTCACAGGGTGACGCTGTGAAGGGTTCACATTCAGAACATATTCCACAGTGTCATTTGGAAACATTATATTACTAGCTAACATTATTGTATTAATAAATGCATAAACATAATTTTATTAAAATGCATTACCATCTGTGTTCAATGTACATTAATATACTTCTGAATGTGTGCTTGCTTTCTAGAGCCACATGGATTTATATTGGACATTTGTACAATATGGTTTCATTTGTCTCTGCAGGGCGATCTGATGCAGGTGACGTTTCTGATGGGAGACCCAGATGCAGCTCGAGATCAGTGTGGCGGAACAGGACACAAACCGTCTCATTCTCCACGCATACACACTCAGGAGGTGACCAAATTCACTGACCATTAAACATATTTTACAGCACTGTAATACTTCTACCCCTGTCAGGAACGTATTTTCTCCTGTAGGTTTTTTTTTTACACTTTACCTAAGTAAATCCAAATTTAGTCTTAAGTCTTAAACATTAAGTTTTGTTTTTGAATAACTAAGCATGGCTTTGTCAAAAACATAGCCATATATGTTGACATGGCGTTAAAAATGAAAAAGGGGAGTAAGCCATGTCTCCATTCCTGCCACCGCAGTGTTAAAGGTCTGCATGAGAATAGAAATTCCACACTTTGTTTATAGACAAAATAAATGTATAAAACACCAAAGACAATGCCTGAAATTGAGATGCCATGTATGGCTCTGCAATTTATTCATTTCCTTTCTTTGTCTTATATTAACTCTATTCAGTTCCATCTATAATAGAGACATACTTCTCTTCTTCTGTCTCTGTTCAGGAACTTCTGCTATCCTCAAATGACCTGGAGGACTTATTAGAGACAGCCGAGGATGGAGTCTCTGTTCGTGCAAAACTGACTGTGAGTAGAAATGCTGTATCATTCCCAGTTACCCAGGTTTATCTTTAGTTTGCATGGAGTAAAACACTTAAAGGTGCAAGATTAAGGACAGAAATGCAATGTAATATACATAACTATGTGTTCAGAGGTGTATAAAGACCTTACATAATGAAGCGTTATGTTTTTATTACCTCAGAATGTTTCTATCTACATATACCGCGGGTCCCCTTACATGAAATTCACCATGTTGTTTCTACAGAGCGCATTTTGAAAATATATTATCTCGAAGAAGCGAAAATGTGACAATATCTTTTCCTTCAATATCAATACAATATCAACCACCGAAGTGCTTTGAAAGGGAAGGGTGAGCGATGGAGTGAAAAGTTGTTTGCAATTCGTAGCCTCGCCTCTAGATGCTGCTAACTTTCATAGACTGGACCTTTAAAGGAACAATTGAGTAAACATGAAAAATCGACCATGTCAACCAATTTTTTGCTTTATGAAGAGAAGGATCATTTGCAAATTGTCCAGTATTTCATTTTTCATTCAGTTGAAATAAATGGTGCTGTCAATTGTCAACAATGTTTAATAAATAAATAAATAAGATTATTTATTTTAACCAAAATCAAAGTGAAGATATCACAAAGGAATGGATATTGGATTTGCTCAGTCCTGTCTGTACTGGGCACATCATGACTTGCTCTTTTGTATCTCACATGTCACACATATCTTGGCATGTTTAAGCATTTATTTTTTACAGTTTAAAGGGCTCTTTCTGCTGAGTGTCAATAACAGTAAATCTTATGTTGATTTTATACAGTATTGAATGTAACCGTAATCTGTATTTGTGACCTAAAGCATTACATGTGGATAATTACTGTATACTATTGTTTACATTCCACCTCAACAAAAACATACCAAGGAGCTTTTACTATGATTATTTAAAGTCATGTCTGCTGTCAGGTTTTGATCGTTTCAGGTGTTTTCTGCCTGCACTCTTTGTCTGTATACTGTGAGAAGGCCAAAAGCATTCAGGGTAGGAAACAATTATCAGAAAGAAAGAAAAACATACAAACATAAATCTGCGCATGCATACCAAGCCTGTGTAAAAGCTCCAGTTGTCTTCTGTTAAGCCAACTGGAGCTGGTTTGTGGTGTAACTGAGCTAGGCCAGCCCCGGCGCAGTCCGTGCATGGTCCTGGTGAGGCGCCGGGTGTGTTTGCCAGCTGTGAGCTATTTGGTTGGTGGATTCAGGGTCATCGTGGGCTGTGACCCAAGTTTGAAAACTGCAGCTATGAATATTGATAGACTCCATATTCCATTAGACCTTAACCGTTCTCATAGAAAGAAACTTCTGGTTTTAAGCATCTAGCACCATGCCATAGTCAATCACATGTATTTCATTACGTTTGGTCAAACAGATTTCAAAGACTAGAAAGGACCTGTTTTTTTTTTTAAATGACCTGTTTTATTTTCTCTCGATTCTCGAGTTGTAACCTCTTGACTGTGAACCGTTTGTTGTGGTGTTTCCTTTTGATGTCTCTGCCGTTTTCGGGACGTGTTGTCTCGGTGGAACAGTTTAATAGGAAACCTCTGGCTCTCTTCAAGCCTTTTAACATAACCGAAGGTCAGAGGTCTAGACACGGTGCAGGCCTGAAACATATCCACCTGTATGACATTCACAGCTCGAGATAACCACTAAGCCGTGGATCTGGATGTGTTAGCTTTACGGTACATGACCCGCTTGGCGATGTGTGTGTTTGCGTCTGTCTGTCTGCCTGTTTGTTTTCGCTTGATGGATTGCTCTGTTCTGGTTGGGTCTCAGTTAAAAGGCAGTGTACTGTATGTTTAAAAACCAGCACGGGTCTCATGGGTTTTGTTTGGCAGAGGTGGGCACAAGCCTGTAATTGATTCTTCACCAAACGTGTTTGAGTTGGATTGAATCCTTCTCTAGGGAAGTATCAGAATCTCTCAGACAGGCTGTGAAGAATTCAACAGCTCTAGACGTGCCTTTGAACTTGGCCGATCTAAGAGGATAACGTTACTTTCGTATATGAGTTTAAAAGTAATTTATTTGTTCACTGACAAATGTGTTGACGTGCACTGCCAGCTCTGTGCCCAGAGGGAAAAATTATCTACAAATATTTTTCAGGTTTTACAGTGTAAAGGCAAGCAACATTATTACAATTACACACAAGGGTTGGAAATATTCAAATTTAGCACATGAATTGTCTATCACTGTTTGTACTACAAACATGTTCAAGCGAAAAAATCCTTTATAATTAGTTTTTTTTATATAGATATGAGCAAAGGTTTAGTTCACCCAAACTTCTGTCGTCATTTACTCAACCTCTTGTCTTTTCAAACTTCTGCGACTTTCTTTTGCTTAACACAAAAGAAGATATTTTGAAGAATGTTGGTAAACAAACCATCGGTTTTGTGGCCATACAATGCAAGTGAATGGGTACCGCCATTTTTCGGTTACCGACATTCTTCAAAATATCTTATTTCGTGTTCTGCAAATTTGAAAAGGGTGAGTAAATGACCTTCATCGTTCCTTTTTTCCAGGATGGTGTTGATATAAATCATTATTATTTTGTCCCTAAATGCCTTTTCGTACTTTAAAATCAAGCAAGACTCCACAAAGATCACATGCATGGACTGAGCATGGAGGGTAAGCCCATCGATCAGTTGCCATGCAACCTTAAGGGTTATGAGCTAAGGAACACAACTGTCATCACCTTATTAATCTTGCCTTTACTGTAAGTTATGTAATTTTCTCATTCTTTTATGTAGTTTGATAAAACTAGTTCCATGTCTCATGTGTTTGTAGTTCGTGCTCGTTAACATTAAGACGTATGTTGGTCTTGAGATAAAAATATGCATAAACACTACAAGCAATTACGTGTGAAGAGTTACTGTTGTCTTTCTGAATAAATCTCTCAGCAATGTTCATGAAGGGTTTGTTTAAAAGATGTAGCTGCCTAAAATTCCTCCCATAATAAAAAAGTGTTTTATCTATTTTAGGTGATGACCCCTAGCAGGTCATTGGCTACCTGTTTAGTACTAAAGCTGTAAACACATTTGTATTTAATTAAATGTCCATTTGTACTGTATGCATGTTTCCAATTACATGCCATAGTGAAAAATGGTATGGTTCTCTTTCTCTTGGATGTCTGAGGGGTAATTATTAATTGTGATTATGGGGCTTTTGGCCCTCTCTTGGAGCTCAGCTGTACAAACTGTTACATAGGTTAAAGCACTTTTCTTCTGTTTTGGAGAGAATGATTATATATCATTGTGCAGGCGTCTGTATCGCTCCGTCTCTATGTCCTTGGGCAATCACAGACCGTTGCCATTGCCCTCAACTCCTCTGACTCTAATGATCAGTTCTGAGTCAGTAATTTAGTACCGTCCGGCCCCAAACCCCCAATAAATCAAATGCAGTAAATGCAAAGTGATTGTGTCATGCACAGATATGACTGTCTACCCATCTTTTTTTTTCTTTTTGACCTAGATGCATATAGACTTGTCAGTGCTGCATTTTAGTTCAAGTTTCAGTTCAAGTTTATTTTAAGGTTGTCCAATCGATTAATCGTGATTAATTGATTTCAAAAATAAATGTTTGTGTTTATCTAATGTGTGTGTGTGTGTGTGTTGTGTATATTAATGTGTATATATTTCATGCACACACATACATGTGAATATATATATAACAAATATTTACATAAATGTATCTAAAAAAATTTTTAATATAAGTTGTTACGTATGAATAGCAATATATATTACACATATTTCTTAACTATATACATTTGTATTTATGTAATTCTATTTATACATGTATTTAAATTACAGGTATTTATGTTACTTGTTTTCTGTGTATGTGTACATATAAATATACACACTACACACACATATAACATCTAAACACAAACATTTATTTTGGAAACAATTCATCGTGATTATGCGATTTGACATATCGACGTAGTTTATTTATATAATACTTTTTAACATGCACATTGTACAAATCACATAAATAGGAAAATTATAGAATGTATATAATAGATACAGAACAGAAGACATTACAGGACGACACTTCTGAAGGTTCTACAGTATGAATGCAGAGCTAATGGTTGAATTTTCTGGAAGCAATTATCCCCTTCGCTTTGATAACCGGCTGTTTGGGGGATCTGACATTGGTAGACGTGAAGTCATTTTTCTCTGTTGTGGGTTAGATGGGGTGGATGACTCCTATTGGACTCTTTGATGCAGAAACTGATAGTTGCCTCATCTTTCCTACTTGCATATAATTCAGATCTGCGAGATCACCAAGCTGTCAAGAAATCTCACGACGGCTACGTTTTCTCATATGGTGCCAATTAAATGTGTCCCTACAATCAGTGTGCATAGTGTTTCATTTTACCAGGTTTGTTTGGCCCTGAGAATTTAGCAATAAATGCACAAAGTTTCTGTATTGTTTCTGTTAGTGTGAATGCTTATCTGACTTGGCATGCGTGTAATTACTTGTATGTGGACACTACACACGTTCTATCCCCTTGCGAACACACACACCAGTTCAATTTGCCCCAAGGCCACATAGTCAAACAGGTGTCTTATTGTGTAAATTGGATGATATGTGTGTGTGTGTGTGTGTGTGTGTGTAATGTGTTTTGAAGTGTGTGTGGGTGGATAGAAAGCTTGTGGGTGTGCTTTATGCATGGATTTGACTGGTTTACCTGTGAGTTCAGCAGCATTTGTTGTAGATGATGTGTGAATGGGCGAGTGAATGTGAGGATCATGAGGATCTGGATGTGTTTACTGGGTTGGATTGTGTTGGATTTGATGCAATTTGGAGCGCTATGTCGGAGGATTCACATTCCAAAGGTATAGTCTCATTGTGACAATGTGTTTGTTTTGCAAAATTGACCTTACAAATTACATTTGATGTTGAAAATATCCACTATACCACTATATTAAAATAACAAGGTTGTGCAACAGAGGTTTAACCTATCATTGCAAGGTTTCTTGAAGATTTAATACAAATTTATGTTGGTTTAATGAGGGTTTAAGTTCAGATTGTGACTTAAATTGTGTGTCTGTGTAATAAAGTTCTAGTTTCTCTGTAACTAGCTGGGGTTTGGCCTCAGATGTGAGAGGTAACTGTGGTTTTGGTTTATATGGGGAAATTTGGTTTCACTGAGGTGGCTTAATCCAGATTACCACAAACACTGGGTTCATGTCTAGTGTCAGGCTGTAGGACTATATTGAATAGTTTTGCAATATTTTATGTAGTTTTTTTTACTTTTCTAAGTAAATAGTAAAATAAATGGTCCAATCAATATATATATTTAGCTATATTAATATACCTTGCAATAAATTGTAAGTGCGTGTGATATATTTCGAAATTTACAAACTACACTGATTCTCTCCATACAAGGATGTATTGTTTGGAGATGTACACAACTGAAAATGTTTGCTTTTATTTATAACCACTGCTCTTTATTAGCATTTTTTTATTATAAAACATGGAGCTAAATTGAATTTCCAGCTTGGCAATACAGACAACAGAAAAACAACGGCTGTAGCAACAGTTTTATGACAAGACCAAAATAACATGATGGATGATGCAGATGTATTAATTTCTGAAGCTGTAATTGCTTTTGTGTTTTTCTCCCTTAATAATCTTGCTCTTAACATTTTTTTCTCTCCATATTAAACTTTGGAAACTTTGTTTCCATTTCCCACTTCAGAAATTCTTGGTAAATCTAGAACACCAGAGCTCAGGAAGCGGTTTACGTGACACTGTGTATCAGTCCAAATGCAAGATACGGCTGGTTTGACACTGCCCATATAAATACCTGTGTGTCTATGATAGATTTACAGATCGGCCTCTTTCAAATCACCCCCTTTCGTTCTGGCTTGTGTGTGTCTTTTTTTCTAGACATTGCACATGCATTTTTAGACACTGACCGAAACACTAGATGCTTTGTTGCATAATCATAGTTAATTATTGTTATTCATAATTTTTCATATTATTCAAGTTTTTGCTTCTCTGCTGACATTATCACCAGTAATGGGTTCCTGGCATGTAGCACGGGTGTAAATAATCTGCGTCTGTTAAGCCTAAGGGTACATCTCATTTTTTAGGAAACTCTAGACCTTTCCCAAAGATCTGTCATCTGGCCCTTTTACTGAGCCGTCTAACTTTGTTCAGGCAGGGAATGTGCAGGATTGTTTCTGTAACAGAGCTTAAATAGTAGTATTACAGGGACAGTTTACCCAACAAAAATCTGTTGTTCATTTATCCATGTTGTTCTAAGCCTGTCTAATACTTTTCCAGTGAATACAAACATAGATATTAGATGATGTTGGTGACTGACGGCATCAGTCTCTATTCACTTGAACTGTATTAAAAAAACAGTGGCAACATTCTTAAAAATGTATTTGGTCTGTGTTTAACAGAAACAATCATCAAAGGATAAAAGGTTTAAAACATGATGATGAGCAAATACAGTAATGTTGTGAAATTTGGTGTACTGTTGCTTTAAATGATGGGATTGTTTATACTCGGTCTGTCACACAATCTTCCTCTAATACAGATCTTTGCCCATTCTTGGTACAGCTTCTGTTTTTTGTTTGTCAGAAAAAACATTACCAACTGTAGATTTATATTAACTGAAGAAGATTTTTAAGAATTAGGGTTTCATAAGTTTAGATTTATACTGAAGTTTATGTATATTTTATACCGTATATTTTATTGCAGTGCTTCGAAATTTATGCAAAAGAAAAACCCACACAGATCAGTTTGGTTTGGTTTGCAGCAATGTTACAAACATACAGAATGTGGTGGTCTCGGTCACAGGAAGCCCCCTGGTGGATGGATGGCGTTACATCCAGAGTTTGTCTGAAACTGTTCTTTGCTGGGTGACTAGGCACTTAATGATCAGACCCTCTTTGGCAGACTATTAGAGGGATATCAGGCTAACAGAGGGGAGATAAGCTGGTCGACAGTCCTCAGCAGCCAGGTGGAGATCAAGTGTCGCTACAGAAAGAGCCATTGTGAGCTGTAGTCTGCTTTTACTCACATGTTGCCGTCTTTCAAAGCCTATTCCATCTAATCTTAATAGTCGGCTTGACCTTAAATGACTAGTTTGAAAAAATAAATATTCTGTCATCATTTGGTTAGCATTTTGTTGTTTTAAACCTATATTTTTACAGCAACTTTAACAATGTTTTTGTTTAGTAAAAGTAAATGGGGACTGTTGATATATACTGTATTAAATGCTTGATATTCAGTTTAAGAGTGAGAAATTATTGATGTTTTTTTATATTTGTGAGTTGAGTTTTTGGTTGAAATTGACCAAATTGGCAACACAAACTTAAGTTTTTAGTTCAAAAGTTTTATATCTGGGATTCTTATAACTCTATATGTCTATCTGCTTTAGACATTACATATATAAAGCAACTAGACAGATACACAGCAGTCTTTTAGTAGACATATGTTTCAATTCAGCCTGTCACATTGATATACAGCAACTGTACTTTGACACAGTGATGTGGGTGTTTTATCACAGATAAGGGCTGTTTTCGATTTCCCATCTCCTTATTCAGATCATCTGCATCAAACCCCAGTCTTTTTCTCTGTTTGCTTGGTACTCATTGGTCGTGTCTCAGATACTTGTAGTAATAATCGCAATTACAATATCGAGGTGAATAATCAACAATTATGATTTTTGTCATAATCATGCAGCCCTATGTTGTTGATTGCTACGAGATGGTTTACAGCACCCTTGTTTGTACCTTACAAGTAGCAGTAACATCAGAACCATGCTGTATTACAGAAGAGAACAGCTTTAATTTTGCCACATGGACACCCTTGAGCAAAAAAATATACACTCACCGGCCACTTTATTAGGTACACCGTGCTAGTGCCGGGAATGAGATCTGGTGACTGTGGAGGCTTTACACTTGTCATTGTTAAGAAACCAGTTTGAGATGATTTGAGCTTTTTGACATGGTGAATTATCCTCCTGGAAGTAGCCACCAGATGTCTGAATGCATTGAGTTGCTGCTATGTGATTGGCTGATTAGCAATTTGTGTTAACAAGCAATTGAACAGGTGTATCTAATAAAGTGTCTGTGAGTATATTAACTCAATATATGAGTACTGTACAGAATTAAACCTTGTTAATATATTAAAATATTGCAATATATTGAATAATACACAAGGAATTGGCATTTTTCATATATTGAAAAATATAAGCACTAAGTTTCAGTATATGGTATTGTATTATTTAATAAATGGAATTATATATTCTAGTATATTCCCATAGATGTTTGTTCTGTAAGGGCTTTTTTGTGGCAAATTGCACATTATACCAATGCAAGCAGCTAGATCTGAGTATGCACAAGCCTACCAGATGAGAACACAAATTACAAACAGATTTGAATAATAGCTTACATGCAACTCCTGGCACGCACAAGCTATAAGAAATGACACTGTTCAGAGACCTTGGCTTTTTCAAATGTCTTTGTGTAAATTATCAAAGCCAGTTGATGATTAGGTTATTTGTGCATATGTGTTGACAGGGTCTGCGGAGACGCGGGATTATACGTGGTGATGGGACTCTGCCCACTGGACCCAAACGTCCCGGTGTTGTGGGGCGTGGTGATGTATTTGAGGTGGATGAGGATACGGACCTTGTGGACCAGAACATCTTGTCCAAAAATGGTGGCAAACCTTCAAAGACCCGGGACGGCAAACCAGAATCCACATCTAAGCGTTTAGATGAAAATATAACCACTGACAAGCAAAAAACTGGCAAAGTTTTACCTAAGAAACCAGGGGATACCACAATTATCAATCTGGATGTTAGGGAACCCTTCGGATCACAGGAGCCGCTCACTGGAGGTGAAGAAACCACATCTAGTCCTAAAGTTAAAGAGTCGGACAGGGGAACCACCATCTCACCCATAATTCCTAAAGTTTCCATAGGGTCCGACAGGGACTCTAAGGAGCGTCATTCTACTGTTATACTTACAGGCAGGCATGGGGATCTCGTGCGAGGCTCTGACGGAAGGATGTATCGCATCCAGAGGGGCCGTCCAGGACCAATTGGGCTCCCTGGTGAGACTGTAAGTATACTTTAAATATAAACGCGCATGTAGTCAATTGTCCTTATGTCACATCCTTTTATAAATATAATTTAGTGAAAATAGGACACATTTAAAGTGGATGCAGACACTGGCTGTTATCAATTGCTTTTGCAGATATGACACGCATCGTATATGTCAAACATCAGACGATTGTTTTATCGTGTGCAGCTTTTTGAATTAAAATAAAACCTTATGGAGAATTCTGGGAGAAAAAATGAAAACTAGTGCAGAGAAGACAGACAATATTCTATATGTTTTTCTTACTATAGATTGACAATGTACAGTATTAACACAAATGCAATTATTAAGACCTTTGATGTTGCTCTGGTCATATGTATGCATTTAAGCTGTTTGAAAATTACACAACACACCACGTACTGTATGTCAACACATCTGCCGCAGGCTTCATTATAATTGCTACGGCACTGCATACTGTAATTTGCTGCAAGCAGAATAACATCATCTGTATCAACCAATCAAAATACCACGTTCACCTGGTTTTACAAGTGACCAGAATCAACAGAAGCAAACCCAGATGTGCCTTCATCTGGAGGCTTCTGGCTGGGGTCCAGCGGCTCGGGCACCATAAAAACCTCTGTTAGTCCTCACGAAACCAGTTGATTGAAACATGCAGGGAAGATGCTGGAAAGCCTGCTAAATGACAAAAATGTAAACACTCGCTCTCTCATTTTTACAAAATGACACCTGCAACCTGCATTTGAATAAGCTGCTCCTGTAGCTCTTGTAGATCAATTGTATTAGGCCTTAAATTCACAGTAAATCACTTTGGATAAGAGCTAACTCACATGGTGATTAAAAATATATCTAGCAGATAGCAAAGGATGATCACCTACTTTTAGAGGCTTGGTACTGTTCATGTTCTGTGGTTATTTACATGTTTTTCTCTTGCTTCTAGGGATGTCCTGGGAGTCCTGGCTATCCAGGAGCTAAAGGTGATAAGGTATGATGATGGTTTACTAAAGTAAAACAGACTAGAACAGTCAATATGTTTGTCTCGGCTTTACCAGAGTATCTGCACTGTCACGCTGAATGAGGTCAAAGTGCTTGTACCACTGAAGTTCATACAAAGTTCACATGCCTGTGGTCATGATAGTTGACCTCTTCATAAACTTTAATGGCCTTTGTCACCTCAGACGGTTGCTCTTGTGTGTCCCAAGGGTAGCAGAAATGCTTGCTACGGCATGCTTTGAGTTATTATTTCAAATGTATAAAATGTGATATGATCACAGCCTTCTTTTTATCTTCTTCTGCATTTCATCTCTCTCATCTCATAGGTTTGTATTTAACATCTATAGATGCAGTTTTAAAAGCCTAAAACAGAAGCTTCTTGCTAAACTTTCACAGCATTTATGCCGCCTTGCAAGCACTGCAGTTTGCTTAGAGATACAAATGTAGTTATAACATGATTTTAAAGAGTTTAATATGGTGGTGATGTCTAAACTGCAATGATCTATTGTGTGCCGTATTGTTTCACATGTTAAACGTGCTTTGTTCCTGCTCATGTAATGCAGATGTGTAATGGAATTTAGTTTTTTCTTTCCAATAATTGAGCTTTCATCAGTTTATTTGTTTAAGATTGCAAGCGTATGTCTGTGTGTACATTGCAGTAGTTTTTTTATAGCAGTCCATTCTGATGTTTCTAGGGCGCCTTTGGGTTACGGGGACGTCCAGGTCATCCCGGAGTCCCAGGACCTCCCGGGCCATCAGGACTGCCCACCCTCTACCTCTGGAGAAACACACCTGATGAATGGGCTTCATTTCAGGTGAGTCTCTGTTTTTCTTTAACGGTCCTGTGGCAATTTTCCATTCTTTTGTCCATGTTTTCCTAACCTGCCCATCTCCCTGTCTGTGTTCTCAATGTCCATAAAATTAAACTCCATCCCTCATCCTTTTATAGTTGCTGTCAGTGCACAGCTGTAGCCTGTGTAATAGTTTAGAGGAACACCACAGCCGCGATGCCCTCGGAGAAACAGAGAAAGGGAGGAATTCTCTCCTGTTGCTGTAATGGGGTATTTGTTTCCTACAGTCTTTGAAGTGGTCCGAACTGTACATCCAAACAGTAGACTGTAGACTGCAGTGTAGACTAATGGGAAAAATACACATTTCCTTGACTTTCTTCACTTTTTATGCACATAAAAGGTGATGCATATAAGGTGACAGAAAAAGATAATATTGGTGTAATTCTTTATCAAAAATTTAAATCATGAAAAAGGATTTTGGTCAACACTACACAAGGTATATGCAAAAAATATATATTTGAATATTGTCACTGTTTAGTGGAAACTATCTTCATAACTTTTCAGAAAATGGAAAAAACACTATATTTCTTAAAATGAACAGACAAGCTCTTTTTATACTTTCATTGGTTAAATAAAACCCACAGACAAACATAAAGTTGAAATATGGACATAGGGGCTTTCCATACAAAGGTTTTATTAACATTTAGATTTGGCAACATTTAAATTTTGATTTGTCTATTATGACATTTAATGTCAATGTCAATGTCATAGAAATGTCATATACCAGTTTTTCAGTATTGTGACCTCATTTCTTTATATCGTTATACAGCCTTGTCTTAAGGCAACAAACCTATGAAGTTTTGTGTCCATATTATATGCTGAAATATTTCCTCAGACTTGCTTTTTCACAGCTTTTAAAAATCTGTAGAGGCTTAAAGGGATTTTTCACCCAAAAATGAAAATTCTGTCACCATTTACTCACTCTCAGTATTTGTTCTGCTGAACACAAAGGAAGATATTTGGAAGAATGTCAGTAACCAAACAGATCTCATTCCCCATTGACTCCCATAGTATGTATTTTCCCTGTTTGGTTACTGACATTCGTCCAAATATCTTCCTTTGTGTTGGAAGGTCTGGAACAATCTAAGGTGTGAGTAAATGATGACTTTTCATTTTTGGGTGAACTTTTTGGGATGGCTCTTTAAGACATCCATCTTACTCCCCTATTACTGCTGTATCGCATGAGGTCAGAAGGTGTTCCTGTAACTAATAAGGCAAAAGGAGGAGGTATTTCCCCTTTGCTTAAGCTCAGAACAAGGTCACCTCAACCCAATCAATCAGTTTCGCCTCTCACGTCACTTTCAAGAGCATCTCGATGCGCATCTGTGATAGCCAAACCTCTGTCGAGCGTTCTCTAATTGAAAGCAGCCTGTGACCCTTAGCTCATTTTCAGGGTTCGGATCCTGCATGCAAGATGTTGCCGCCTTTGTAGTTTATGGTTACAGAGCAGCTTTTAAGCGTGGTATCTGGTCAGAGGAGGATGGATCATTAAGGCTTTAGTATACCCAGAATACCTTTTAATGTCTTCTGCTTTCACTAAAGTCACTTGTTAAAAAAATCTGCACTGTAGTTTTGCATATACAACTGTGTCGTTTCACTAACATTTATCTCTTGCTTTCACCTCCTCCAGCAAACCTCATTCTTCCAGCTTCTCCGTGCAGGCTGGCCTGTAAGAAGCAGATTTTTAAGGCATTTCTTATGTTTTAGCACAGTTTTGGTATATGGAATATTCCTGATTCTGTTCTGTTTTCTGTGAGCGTGTAGAGAGCACAGGGTCCACCTGGACCGGAAGGGGAGATGGGAAAACCTGGGCCACAGGTGAGCCATATCCTGTCTGTGTAACACCTGGTTAATTAGACTTTAATGCATCACCTGTATTACATACCTGAGCTCAGGTAACAACACCTGGTCTGCTAAATCGGGATCTCTCTATCTCTATCTCTGTCTCCTTCTCTTCCACTAGGGGCCACCTGGAGAACCAGGTGAACAAGGACCTCCAGGACGCATGGGAGACATGGTAACTTCCTGGCACCGTTGCTCTAAGTTTTTTCCTCAATGTCTTTGTTATGATATGATGGAATAGCTTTCCTACCTCAGTGAACAAAGTCTAAATAAGAGCATGGCACTAGCAATGCCAAGGTCATGTGTTTTTTACTTTGATATTTTAAACGTTTTATGTTTAACTACTACGCATCATTGTGTGCGAATTAATTTTTCTTTTACTAAATTTCGTAGGTTTTGGATTTACGCACCAAGAAAGTTCTAAGATTTTGGTCTATATTTGGCACTTTACATGTCCTTGTAAAGTTTAATTTGTAGAAATATTGTTATGTTTCTTTTTATTATGTATTTATTTATTTATTATATTGATTTATAAGTTTAAGTACTTTAGTTTTAGGTTAGGTTTGAATTATTTTACAAATTTTTCATAATTTTTGTAATTTTTGTGGTTTGTTTTAGTTTACGAACAATAAAATATTTAGTCTAGAATTGTTTCTGATTTTAATTAATAGAAATGCTTTGAGTTTTAGTTTTACTGAACGACAATAACTTTGTTCATGATCGAGAAGAAAACATCAAGTCCCGTCTTTCTTCTTTTTATATGTTTTACAGAGCAACGTTTTACTGCTCCCCAGTATTTGCAAATTAACCTATCCAAATGTCAACCTATACAAATACAGTTGACCCTGCGTAGTAAGCTTGACAAATAATATTTTACCATTTTATATTTTATTATTTCAGCTTTACAACAACTGCATTTATTATTATAGGCCTATTTGTCAGAGTCGAATATCATATCACTAGCAATTAATCACAGACCATTTTATTAAACCGTGTGGGAGGAAAGAAGTAATATGACTGAGACCTCCGCCTGTCATTGCTGAGACCTAACCACAGATGTAAACAACGACCCATGAATCTGCATTCCCCATTGCGGTTTGTACGATTTTATATGACAGTGACACGTTGCGTCTGTGCCTCTAAAATGCATCAGATGACTCTCAGTTCAGTGTTTTTTCCAGTTCAATTTTCCCCCCCAGATATTTTGGCTATAGTATAGTATGCTGGTCTATGCCAGGATCGATTTAAATGATAGTAAATACGCTGTCTAGCTGTGCCTTTTTAGGGTTGGCACAGGCACCTACACACAAGTAGTGTTAATGTTCAGTGTGACCGACAGTATGAGAAATGACACAGTAGACACCTGTTTGTGTGTGTGGTTCCTTTAGCTCGAAGCACATGCCTCATTTTTCAATCTCCGGCTACATTTCTATTGTATCCATCACAATAAAACATCACACACTCACAGGATGTGATGAATGCCTCCAGGTGGATTCCCTGTTCTGCAGGGCTCACCAATATAATATTTCATAGTAATCAAAGCCTGTAGTCACGGTCAGGAAATCCATTTCAACACTAACACACTCAAAACATCTGTCTCAGTACATCTGTTACCTGTAACTTTATGTCTATATCCAGATATTGCATCTTTGCCGTTTTTGACATAGGCTATTTAGCAATTGTCTAGCGACCACCCAGATCACCATATCATACAAATGAGAGTGCAAGTGCACTCAAAAAACCTTTATACAACCTTATAGCAACACCCTTTCAACCACCCACAACACATTTTTAAAACAGGCACATGAGCAAATCTAGTTTTATTTGCTATCCCACCTCCTCCCTTGTTTTTGACAGTTGTGTTTTGTTCTTACTTGTGGTTTTGGGTTGAATCTACAAACATCATGAGAACATTGTGTGATTTTATCCAGTGGTATTTTTATCATGTAATATTATATTACCTTAGCTAATATAAGTACACTTTAGGTCATGGCATTATGATTATAACTGCAATGCATCTTTTTTTCATTTCTTTGCTTGTTTTCATTTTTGATACGTGCTACTCTGCAGGGTGATCCCGGCCCAAAAGGTGTGGTTGGTCAAGCAGGTGTCCATGGAAAAGATGGAGAAAACGGGTTGGATGGACCTCAGGGGCCTCTGGGGATTTCAGGGCCAAAGGTCAATCCATATTGTGTGTGGTGTCATGATACACGTATGACTCTGTGTAACACTATGATCCAATCACTATTTATTCCTATAAACAATTACATTTTGGGAGTTTATTACAACATTGTGTTTTTATGGGCTTAACAGTTTTTGTCATTGAATCACAGGGTCCTTTGGGCTATAAAGGAGAATCAGGCTCAGCTGGAGAAAAAGGGGAAGAGGTGAAATGACATTACTACATTACTAACTTGCATGAATGAAATGTAGGTTGAACCATCTATCACCAAAACTTTTCTTATTGCAGGGCCTTATGGGACCAGAGGGCCCATGTGGGGATGTGGGAAAAGCCGGTGAGAAAGTAAGCTATGATTAGACCAATATTCAATAAATGCAAACCCCAGTGTTTATAAGAAGCATTGGCTGAGATAATTGTATATATTGCCATCTAGTGGTCAGGGAAAGAGTTGTAAACTTTCAATTTTATTGTGAGTGTTTATGGTGTTATGAAACCTGTGGTTCATATTTACAGGGTTCAAAAGGAGCACCAGGCCCTCCTGGTCCTGTCAGCCCTCCTGTAAGTTCTAAAGTGCTTGTCAAACTATGATTGCTGAGTTAGAAGAATAAATAAAAAACATTTACGCTTTAGTAACAATTGGCTGTTTTATTCGTGTTTATAGTTAGTTACTGTTGTGTTTTTCAGGGTCCTCAGGGCACCAGGGGGCTGGAGGGCCCTGAAGGGCCTCCAGGGCCCGATGTAAGTGATGCCATAATATCTAAATTGCACATTAAATACAATATTTGTTCATCACACAGTATGCACAGATACATAGTTTTGTCATATGGAATAAAATCACAGAAAGATGGTTTCTAGTTCATTCTTTATATTTATATCTACAGGGGGAAGATGGGTTAAATGGACCACCTGGTCCTCCAGGTATACCAGTAAGTAACACAAATTGTCCAAATTGACAAACATAGAATTTTTATTGTTTGGTGTATATCTTCGTTAGGTCCTGCTCAAGGAAATCTAGAATTTGCACCACACTATGAAGTTGCTGTCTCAAAAGAACGCTTCTTTTACTGTAAGTTGATATGTATATGTTTTTAGGGACCTCCTGGTTGGACAGGTGTAGTTGGTGCGCAGGGGCCTAACGGGTCTCGTGTGAGTGTTAAACATCTCTTATTTAACTTTTTTCTTTAAACCTCAGTTTACACAATTCACATAATCTGTTCTAGAAGTACAATATGTGTTTTGTTTTTTAGGGGGAACCCGGGCCTGCAGGAGCTGTTGGCTTGCCGGGTCCACAGGTATGTTTTTGTTTTGTGGGGTGGTGTAATGTTACTCGTAAATGACATCTATATAACATTTAATGTGATGTTTAGGGTCCTCATGGGTTGGAGGGACAGATTGGACCTCCAGGGTCCAGGGGCCCGCAGGTGAATGTTATATACTACGTAACTAGCTTGTGACAACTCAGTTGTGAATTGTTAAATTCATATTCTTATATTTCATCAGGGGCTGTCAGGCAGGGAGGGTTTACCTGGCCCGAAAGGTGAACCTGTAAGTGCATTTTTATTGCGTCCCAGCTTATTATGCAGAATCTTTCAATAATAATCCATTTACATATTGATTACTTGCGTAAATAATGTACTTCTGGTTTCAACTGTACTGTGTTTGTTTGTGAATGCAAACTGTAGTTCATTCACCTATTTGCTTCTGACAGGGATCTGAAGGGCCAGCGGGTCCCCGTGGAGAGCCAGGATTAGATGGACTAAAGGTAAAAGTCAATTCTGTGTAAATTCAGTTCTGTTTCACACGTGTAAATGTAGTCAAATGTGGTTTAGGTTTGGCTTAGTTCTCTGTGACAATGCTGTCTGTTGTTCAGCTTACATGTGTAATGTAGCTCTCTTTGCCAAGTGTTTTTTTCGATATCAAGATTGTTGACATGATTTAGTCTCTGTTAATTACTGACAGATGGACTGTGTGTCACACCGGATCTTTCAGAAACAATATTTTTGACATCATGATTATTAATGGACTTACAATGAACCCAATTGTTCGATGAACCAAAAAACCAAGCCAATTGCAGACCCCTTGTTATATTGTAAATGTAAACAAAGCTGTATCTCACGAATATTGTGAATTAAACATATTTAGACTGTGATTCTTATGATTATTATCCTTCTTTATTGTAGGGTTTGTTAGGAGACCAGGGTACAAAGGGATTCACTGGCATTAAAGTAAGTTCATGACATCTCTGAAATCTTCTGACTAGAAGTCTTCCTGTTTAATTTTTGCTCTAATCTGCTGTCTTGCAAAGGGCAACAGAGGACCTGAAGGTGACAAGGGAGACATTGGACCTAAAGGAAACAAAGTACGGAATATTTTACCTTCATTTATTAGTTAGATGATATGATATGAAAGTCCCTTAATTATCATATTACCCTACCAGGGTACTAGAGGGTCCCCAGGGGTTCAGGGCATTCAAGGTGAGCAAGGCCCAACAGGCTTTCCTGGTTTCCCTGGCAACAGAGGCTTACCAGGACCGCAAGGGTTTCAGGTATGAGTTACACTTACATTTGTAACATTTTATTTGTCTAACTTTATTTTAAGGAGTCATAATACTGTTCTGTCACATACAGGGTGAGGATGGCCAAGCTGGTCCACATGGCAAAGTAGGCAAGGAGGGGCCAAAGGTCAGAATTGCTCTTTATTACACAGACTGTGTTTAACAGTGTCCCATAATATAAAAGCCTACATTTGAAAATTGTAATTTGTTAATTTATTAATTGTGTGCAATATTGGTTTTAATGAAGGGAAACAGAGGTCATGAAGGCCTTCGTGGAAAGCCTGGTCCTAGAGGACTAAGGGTAACTCAATTTTCTACCTATTCATAGTATCTTTCTAAAAATAATTTAACTTAACAATGTCTCAACGCATGTCACATTTTCAGGGTCGAACAGGGCAGAGGGGTCACACCGGCATGCCCGGACTTCCTGTAAGTGTCCTAGAAACACAAAAACAGCAGGGCTCACAGAAGATGATATATATCTTTTGTGCAGGATGGTCAGTTTTATATTGTGTTTATTGCAGGGTTTACCTGGCTCACCAGGACCTGTCGGAGCTGAAGGAAAGCCTGGTACACAGGTTCCCATTCTATATTTTAATACCATGACAACCGTAAAATAAACATCATTTGCATATATTCATCATGTGCTGTAAATTGATGACAGGCTGTTGTTAAAACGCATGAAATCATATGGCTCATAACCATTTTGTTTGTAGTAAAGATCTCTTTTATAAAAGGGCATGTAATATCTTGTGGTCTCAGGTGAGGGCATGTTCTGCATTTTCTTAAAATAAACTAGTTGGTACTAGAACAGAATTTTAGTTCATGTTGCATTGCAGAACAATGAATACATTTTGACTCATGTTAGATAAACTATATGGAATGTAAAAGCTGATTTTTTTAATGGTAAAATCTTATAGTGATTGGATTTAAACATCAATGTCATTACCATAGTTTTTGTTAGCTTCCATTAGGTATTTTAATTACACATGATGTTGTGACAGTACAAAGTTCAAATAAATTTTTATTGTTCCTTTCTTGTGCTTCAGGGACTGCAAGGCCTTGTGGGTAACACAGGAAGTAAAGGACCAATGGTGGGTTCAATGCTCTTTGTTGGAAAGCCCACCAACCCATGGTTTTAAAGTTTTATTAAGTTATTCATACAGCTTGTGTGTTTTATTTCAATACAATTTGAAAGCACCAATACAATATTAATCACATTTAACAGACTTGTTTGTGAGCCGTTTTAGGCAGTAAAATAAGCTTTATACAGTCTTATCCACCTTCTGTGCCATTTAAAAACAAATGATCACATTTTATAGAGGATGGGCTGTGCCTTTTATGAATCATAAAGTGGTTACACAAACACAGGCGGCGTTCCCAGCGGGACGCAGTATTTTGTGATGCTTGTCAAGTTTCATTCGCACCCTACAAGCTATAAAAGACTCCAGTCAAATGCAGTGGACATTGAGATTAATGGTGAATGGTTTGCAGCAGAAAGAATATCCTTTAATATGTTCACTAAAATGTGTACCAATATTCTCAAACCTCAGGGATTGCAAGGTGTTGCTGGAGAGCCTGGTCAAGATGGACCACCGGGGTCTGTGGTGAGTTTTCATCCATACTCCCTGTCAGTCATCACTATCGCTGATTTGAAATGTTATTAAAATGTAATAGTTTTGTTGATGAATGTCTATTGTGATTAATATATGTTTCAATAAGGGCCCAACTGGACGCGAGGGGCCTGTGGGCAGTCCAGGACCACCAGGTGAAGGGGTATGTTTATAGCTTAATTGTTGCTTTCATGTGGATCAGGCAATTATTCTGATAATGTTTCATGATATATGTGTGGTTATTTCTCTCAGGGCTTTACTGGAAAGACAGGATCTGAGGGACCACAGGGCCCTGTTGGCATGTATGTAAGTGACCCCTCCACAGGGCTCTTATAGAGAGGAATGGGAATTGAGTGATGCATAAACGATTTATATGTGGCGGCTCATTCTGTGTGTTCTTTTAAGGGTTTTCCAGGAAACGTGGGCATGAGAGGAAGACCAGGCAACACCGGAGAAAGAGTAAAGACAAATCACCTCCGACTTTAGATGTCAGACCATCAGTTATTGCCTACATTAAAAGAGATGGTTGACTTAAAAATATGCATTTGCCCATCATTTACTTACCCTCATGTCTTTTCAAACCTGTATGACTGCAGAACACGAAATAAGATATTTTTAAGAATGTTATTAACCAAACAACGTTGGCTCCCATTGACTTCCATTGTATGGACACAAAACGCATATGGACACATTTCTCAAAATATCTTCTTGTGAGAAAATCATAAAGGTTTTGAACGACATGAAATAAATTGTTTTCTTTTAGGGAGAGCCAGGTACTAGAGGCCTTACAGGACCCCCTGGGAAGCCTGGACCCCCGGTAAGTGTGTGACCTAACATGATCTTAAGGCAAACTAATATTTTTTTAATTTTGTAACGAGAGAAATTATTATTTCAGGAACCTTCACATGTAGAACAAATCTAGTTCATTTTCCATTGCTGTAACGGTGTCATTTATTGACATGACTAATATTCTCAACCTTTTTTAGGGTCCTCCTGGTCCAGTAGGAGAGAGAGGCCTGCCAGGACCACAGGTATACATTATAAGACATTAGACCTCATTGTGACCTTACTGGTTCAGTGGAGTTTGATTCTCAGTCGTGATGAAATCATTTTTTTCCTGATATTTTCTGAAGGGCCGCCAGGGAGATCCCGGGCCTCAGGGAACAGATGGATCTTGTGTGAGCATACAATCAGCTCTTTCATTTACATGCATTTGGGTGTTGTTGTCAATTATGAATTGTAAAATGTTTTTGATATGATTGTTTGTCTACTAAAGGGACCTCCAGGACTGCAGGGAGTCAGTGGGGTCATAGGAAAACCAGGACCTCGTGGAAGTAAAGGTCCGCCGGGGGATCCAGGCTCAAGCGGACCCTTGGGTATTCCAGTACGTAACAACTCTTCCTATTGTACCCGATAATGGATTATAAAAGCTTGATTGACAGACATGATGTTAGCATTGATCCAGTTTTTTTTTTTTTTCAGGGTTCTCAGGGGGAAAGTGGAGGGTCAGGTGTGGATGGGGAGAAAGGAGAGAAGGTGCAAGTGTTTGAGAGACATTTAAAGACTCATAAATTGTGCTTCATTATGAAATGACTAAATTGTTTTATGGATGTGTAGGGAATGATGGGTCCTGCTGGTGACGATGGGCCTCTTGGACTAGAAGGACCTCAGGTTAGACTGGCGGAAACACTTATTACACAAAATTAACCTTTTCACACAATTTCACATATGATGTAATTAATAATTAACTTTTTAATCAAGTTGATCACTTGTTTTGCTTCTTGGTTCCTTTATAGGGTTTTCCTGGTCCACCGGGTTTGGAAGGTCCTTCTGGATGGAAAGGGGATAAGGTCAGACAATTATTATATGCTTGAAAATATCTAATGCTACAAAAAATATTTTTCCATTAAACTTGTTTACACACATGCAGGGAGAAAAGGGTGTTTTTGGAAAGCCTGGACCTCAGGGACAAAAAGGAGATCTTGGCCCTCCAGGTGCAAAAGGTCTAATGGGTCCACCTGGGCCAGCAGGCAGAGAGGTGAGGGGTTTAATATCTGTTTGATAGTCTATTTATCTCATTGTATGGCATCTTATAACACAGTTCGTCTTTCTTTATGAAGGGTGAGGCTGGTCCAGCTGGTGTTTTCGGTGACCAAGGCCCTGAAGGAGAAAAGGTAACTTCCACCTATATAATTATTGAAAAATGCAAATGTTACCTTTCAATCATTGTTTATATTGTAAAAATTATGCACACATTGTCAGTACACTGATAATGGTACCTGAATATAGTAGTAAGTAATGTTTTGTTCTCAGGGTGGTATCGGGCCACTGGGGTTTACTGGTTTAGAGGGGCCATGGGGAGATGTGGGAGAACAGGGAGAGAAGGGGCAGAAGGGAACTAAGGGTCATATTGGACTGCAGGTGAGTGAACATCAGCATTTCACTACATTTCATATTTTAAATGTAATGCAACATATGGAAGACTAGTAATATCATTGTACCTGTATAAGATTGTTTATGTGATCATTGACTTGTTTTGTTTCAGGGTGAACCAGGGCTCATGGGTGGGGTTGGTCCTGCAGGTTTGAAAGGTGTGGAGGTGGGTGATGAGTTTTATTTTACTAGAGTCTTTTTACATTATAAATTATTAATGGGGACATAGTTGGTCTCACTGATAAACTGTTTCTGTTTCATTGTATTTCAGGGTGAACTGGGTCATCCAGGTCCAGTGGGACCAGACGGACCTCCAGGAAGCAAGGTAGTATATTTGAGAGCTCTCATAGGATGTGTTTAATCTTAAATCCGCATATTCTGAAATTGCATGAAGAAAATGTATAAAGAACCAAAATTTTAGACTGGGTCAGCAATGGAACTGACAGATTCGACATCAAGATTTAACACTCAACGTCTTTTTTAGGGAGAGCTTGGGCTCAGTGGTTTATCCGGGGAACCAGGAGATGTTGGACCTGAGGTTCTGATTTATTCAAATATGTTCATTCATATACATATCTTATCTTGTGTAATGCACATATAGTATTGTAACATGGCACTTTTTGTTTATATTTATTAATGTAAAATATCTGTTTTTATTGTTGTTCTATAATAAATCCACACTGTTATTGTGCTTTAAACCAGGGACTTGCAGGTCCTAAAGGTGTGAGAGGTGAAACAGGAAAAGGTGGGCCACAGGTAAAGCTCATTTATCTCTTGTCTCTGGGATCAGGTATTCTCTTTTCATTTTTACTTCATATTTGGCTTAAAAGAAGTGCAAATTATTATGTCAAACTAATGTGTCATCAAAAAATGCAGTTTAATATATTGGCCCACAGGGTGGTGTCGGCCCCGTTGGTCTACATGGTCTTTTAGGCCCAAAAGGTCTTCCTGGACCTGTAGGAGAGAAAGGCGATCCAGGTGATAAAGGAGAAACAGGGCTCGAGGTCAGGATGCAATGAACATTTCTGAGACATGGAGCTTGACACACCTTGAACCTACTTCTATGTTAATGGTTGAATCTTTCTTTAGGGGCCAGATGGTTTTCCAGGCATTCAGGGACCACTGGGACTGCCCGGTTTAGAGGTACAAACCATTAAAACCCATTATACTCAAATGCAGTATTTTGAAAATTATATTTTTATAATATAGCGTTGATTGATTAACCCAAAATCTTAATCTATAAACACAGGGTCCACAAGGTGAATCAGGGGCAGGGGACTTACCAGGTCAACCGGGATCTCCGGTTAGTGATCAACGTTGTTGGATATATTATAAAATATTTTCACAGCAATGTAGAAAAGAACAATTTTAGAGCTTACCCTATTGTAATTCTGTCCGTGCTTTAACTCAGCAGTGCAGTTTAATGAGTTTTGATTGTTGCAGGGTCGCACGGGTAATACAGGACCCGAAGGAAGGGAAGGGATGAAAGGAGAGAAGGTGAGGTCACAATGACTTTCATCTTGCTGTCAGATGTGAAAACTGGTTGAGGTGGCCAATCAGAATACAGATGCTCTTATCTGCAGTTCAGTTTTCTTATTGATATAACTTTTAGGGGGATGATGGCAAAAACGGAGAACCAGGAAAAACGGGTCACATCGGACGGAGGGTAAGATAATACATTGTGAGATATTCAGGTGTTTAATGGACTCCGCAATAGACTGAACTACATTTGTATGAATTTACTCTCTTTGATTTTATTTCTTTGATTATGTCATGTACATCTTTTGGTACCTTCAAAGGGTAAAAGAGGAAAGGCAGGGCTAAGAGGAAGTAGAGGACCAAGAGGAGAAAAGGTCAGAGATGATATAAACAGCCGTTACATTTAATACAAACACACGTGTTTGTGTTTACATTTATTTGTTTTCTTTGTTGTCCAATAGGGTATGAAAGCAGACGTGGGAGAGAAAGGCCTTTCAGGATGGGGTGGAAGTATAGTAAGTTACAGTCCTAATATATACCTGTTCCATTTCAATTCTGTGCATATGAAGATGTATATGCTTTAAAACACTATTCTTCATGCAGTAAATATGCATAATCATGAATTATTCATTGTTTCAATTGTGTGACAGGGAATGCCAGGGCTAAGAGGAGATTCTGGAGACAAGGGTGTTAAAGGAACTGAGGTACATTTAAAATGTATTGAAAATGACTTTTTAGACCTTATAAATGAATTATTATTATACATTAGCTGTCTTATTATAGGGTGAGAAGGGAGATCATGGGCCACTTGGTCCACCAGGAAAAGATGGCTTAAAGGTAAAGTATTTTGGTCAGATGATAACCAATGAATGGGAAACAGCACATTTAATGTTTAAAATATGATGGTTTGGTCTTTTTAGGGGAGTCTAGGGCCTCTTGGACCTCCTGGACCTCAAGGACCAAAGGGAGAACAGGTAAGAGCCAAAACATGTTAAAATTATTGCACCTGTTAAGGAATTTGACATTGTAATATTTAAACCATATAAAAGACACAAACTTGTACATAAATATAAAAATGTATGAATATTTTCTTAAGGGGAGTATCGGCCCTTCTGGGCCCAGGGGGATACCTGGAATATCTGGACTGCCGGTGAGCGTGTTTTTTTTTATCATTTCTTATTTGTTAAACTAAGAGCAAACTGTCAATTTAAAGCCCATTTTGTCATACCATCACACCTCCTGTAGATGCATAAAAATACAGTCTGTCCTTTCAAGATATGGAAGCATGGTTAATTCATTTTTTAATGACACAAGCAAGGATAGTGAAATGCTTTATCACAGACACAGCCTGTTTTTTGTATAAATAACCGTGAAGATCATTTCTAATTTCTGTGTTGTTTATCTCCTCTATCCCACAGGGCTTGTTTGGAGACAAGGTGTGAATTTTAATTTTAAACATAAATTAAAACAGAGCCAGTAAAGATTTCATCTTTAGTCTATCAAAGTTACACAAGCAAGACTACTACATACATCAGGCAGTACTGCAGATTTAACAGTATACAGATACAATTTCTGTATATAAAATGTTCTCTTCTTTTTAGGGGCCTAAAGGGTTTCATGGGCATCCTGGTCCCCCTGGACAGAGAGGCTTACAAGTGAGTTACATTCTTATGATCCTTTATCAATTACTATTAAACTATATTATCTCACAAAGAATATTTTATGTTTATGTTCCACCTTGTTTATTTTAGGGCCCACCAGGGCCTCCGGGACCTCCAGGTCTTTCTTTGAATTTGACCCTGACCCAGATGAAGGCAAGTTGTTCAAAATTTGTTGTGCCATTTTGGGATGTTGTACATATCACAGCTTGTTTTTACTGCACTTACTGTCTGCATTATCACCCAATGGTACTTAAATCTATTTGATGCCTTTTTGAAGTGCATTCTGAACAAAGCCAATTTTGTCTGCTTTTTATATAGTCAGTCATTTTTATAATGCTTAGATTTTCTTTGCTGCCAGATATGAGGGCATAAACAAAATGTGTGTCATTTATCTTATACAATGCAGTGACATTGGAACAAAATTGTTACTTATTCTTGGTCTCTTGGTTGTTATGCACATTGATTCACTTCTCGCTCCCTTTTTGCTGCAACAGGACCTGATGTACAGTTCAGACAAGCCCAATTACTCTCTGATTCAGACACTGCTGGACTCGCTGTACCATGACCTCCGGCTGCTTGTGGACCCTCCTGACGGCAGCAAGCAGCATCCAGCCTCCACCTGTGTAGAGCTGTGGCTGTGCCATCCCAACTACACCAGTGGTCAGAACTTTAATGTGTTACTGTGTTGTCCTGGGAAAAATCATAACATTTTTAGACAACGTGGATGCATTTTTATACCTCTGCAATGTAGAGTATTGTAAGTTACTGTAAGATACTGTAAGTTGCTTCGAATGACTTAATAATGTAACTGTTGTTGCAGGTTTCTACTACATTGACCCAAACCAAGGCAGTCCTATAGATGCTCTTCTGGTCTACTGTAACTTCTCTGAGACCGGAGCAGAGACCTGCCTTCACCCCAGAGATGCAAATGTAATGTCCTGCCATACATTTCACTAGCATCTCTTTAGATTCTCTATCTCAAACGATTCTCATTCTCTCATTTTAAACAGCTGCCCATAAGACACTGGCTTAATGACTCTGGGAATAACAGTACGTTCTTCTGGTTGAGTTCACTGGAGGCTGGCTTTAAAGTAAGTTTTACAATCAGTCTACAGAGGTTTTTACTCTCCATTGTATAGTATGTAGTATAGTATTAACTAGTCTAGTTCTGTTGTTGTACATAGTACAATATTTTCTCCAAACTGATGTTTTGGTTCTTGGTCAGTTTGAGTATCCAGCACTAAGTGTGGTCCAGCTGCGGTTTCTAAGACTGCAGAGCAACAGAGCGGAGCAGAAAGTGACGTATTCCTGTTACCCTGGACAGCGACTGGGCCAGACTCAGCGACAGGTCCAGTTTCTCACTGATGCTGTGAAGCAGAGCTATTTAGGAGCACTGCAGGATTGTGTGGTATGTAGTGTGTGGCATCTAAATGTAAAAATGCCTTTGATAATTGTCATTACATCCAATATCTTTTATATCCAATATAACCACAAGGCTCAAAATGTCTGGGGCTTTTCAATTACATTCACTACAAGAAATTCTACCATGGGGTATAAATGCATTCCAATTTAAATAAAGGTGACTATTATATATCATTGTTTTTCCATCACAGTTCTTTGTAACTGCAACAGCCTCTATGTTTGTGTGTTGTTTACCAGTCTGCAATGGAAATGGATCCCGGGGCGCGAGAGTCTGTGTTCCAGTTTGAGGACATGAACCTGCTTCCTCTACGGGACATAGGAGTATTTGGCAACAGCGGTCATGAATTTGGATTCACCATAGGCCCTTTGTGCTTCAGCTAGACATGCGCTGACTGATAGGGGTCGATCCTGTGTTTTTACCCTTAAGTACATGCTACAAAGAGTATAGTAGGAGAAAACAGGACACTTTAAAGGCGTATGCCGTGCATTAAAGGAAAAATCCTACACGGTTTCTTTAAGACAGTGACTTCACAGTTTACTGTCTGTTCGGGTGCTGACGGTCAAATGGACAATATGCTTTGTGTTTACAGAGACTTTTGGTTTTGTAATTGATGTTTTGTACTTAATGTTATTTTTTCACTAGCTGGTCTTGTAATAACATTGTAGATGAAGCTTGGATTGTATCTTTGTGTCATTTTGCATCCTCATACAACTGTATTGACAGGGTTCTTGTGCAACCACTATGTGGTCGCATGGTCCACATTTGAGCTGTATTCTGTATAGATATTATCTATAGCGTATCTATAAAACATAAGGCAGGCTACATACTTTTGAGAGTCTTTTCCCTCTCATCCATCAGTCAAACTTGAATATGAACAAAGAGTCCTACAATGGACACCGCTAACCTTCCCATGTGGTATTGAAAATCAGGACATCTGTGCTACATTTACATTCCTTGTGTTCTGTTGTGTCATCTCTGCTTTTGTCTTATGTTAATCTAATATTGTCACCTAAATATTCTTTGAATCTATGTATTGGATGACTTAGTGGTGCTAATATTCACAAGACAAGACTTTTAAACAGGAGTTTAAAAAAAGGGAATGTTACTAACTAGCAATGCTGGTTTAATATTATGTAATCAGCAACTGCATCTGTGAGAACGGTTATTTAATGTGCATTATGATTATTAGACATTTTCAAGCAAACACAGTGGCCTTCAAATTTACTGTATACAGGTCTCAGGGAGCACTTATGGTAATAAATATGATTTATGATCCAGTAGAAATTATAAACCTAAACATTTCCATAGATGTAACAATGAAACACACGTTTAAATCTTTTCATTGAATTTAGGCAAAGGTTCTTAATTTTAAACATTCCTGCCTTGCTATATTTTGTTTAGTTACATTTTGTAATGTGTATTGTGTTTATGCATTTGTGGTGACATTGAAAATCGTATGCTGGTCATCTGTTAGAGTATCAGCTCTATAATAATGTATCATTTAAATCGTGTGAATCAGTTTTGTATCATTGTCTGAAACATGACGTTTTTTTAATGCTTTTGAAGTTGTATTTTTCTCTGACTCCCAAAAAAGAATCCTTGAGGTATTCACAGATAACATCCATAAGCAGGTGAAAGTAACCAGAACAGAATGGGTTTCTGTTTTAGAGTGCCAAATTAAAGCAAAAATGGTATTGTCCTTGCATATAGGCCTGTAGTTCAATATAGTAAAGCAAGTTGCCATTGCAGAAATTCTAATGGATTATATGGTTTTTAATAGAAGCAATGGTCTTTATGATGATGTCACAGTACCGCGAGAGCGATTCGACAGGAAACCGTATGATTTTTGAAATTGCTCTCGCGGTACTTTGATGTCATTCGCTTGTCCGCATGAATTGAACACACTGTATCTGTCGAATGATAACCAATGAATAAAACATCATTATACCTTGCTGGAAAAAGATCTATAAAATACTTGTATTTTTGTATAAATAATCATTTGTAATTGTATTTGCTATAAAAACCATTACTTTTTTTTTTATCTTTAGCGGAGTTTAGATTATGAACGGGTTAATAAAAGAGGGCATGTACTGCACGATGACGCGTGTGCGTGATCACGTGGTACAGTAAGGAGTCGTCACATAAACATTAACCTGCACGCGGTTGTTTGACTATTAAGAGGGTATCATGCGCTTTATATTTATACAGACACTTTACTAATAGATTGTATTTCAGCAAAACTGAGCGTTTTATCACAGCGACGGGTGTTTTAGGAGAACGTAAGCAGGAGAGACAGATGCTGTTTAGCCGGATGATAGCCGCTCGTGCACATACATTGAATCTACATTAATACAGCTGCTTACACTGTGGATGGGATGTATTGCCTCTGACCTTCTTGCCTTAGTGGAATTGAGTCCTCGTACTAATAAGGAACGACAAAAACAAGAAAAAGGTAAACATGGCTGAATTTAGAGGCTAGTTACTCCTTCCCTTATGGAAATGAACAATGTTTTTACTACAGAATGCACAGTTGAGTAGTGATATTTACAGTAAAACCATATTAACTACCATTATCTCAGGAACCATTATTTAACTATGAAATTTGTAGTTAAACTGCGGTAATAGTACTTATAGTAATCTATCTGACAATGCATACTACACTTACATACTACAAATTCTATTGGTTTCCATTACATGTACCATTATGAATCAGCTGTTTTACATTAATACCATTACAAAAATCCTGTATGTTTTGGGTCTTATTCCAGTTAGATTTAATTGTGTTTTTATTGGTTCCCATCCACCAAATAACATCCCAGCAGTAGAACCCAACACATTACCAGTTGAGACCCGCAGAGACTATTATAGACCATTAAAATCAATTAGTTTTTGTGGGGGGGGGGGGGTGTTGTTGCATTAAGGTGGCTTAAAAGTCTCAATACAGCTCCAATAAAGATCTTCCTTTGGTTCACCTTCCTCTTAAACTCACATTACAGACTCCAAAAGATAATGTTACTGTGTTAAAGTTTGTATTTAGGGCAATCCACAATTCCCACCCCTGTTTAGTGTAGCAAATGTGTGTCATCTTAGCAGGCATGTGTCATTAAATCTATTATATCCTATAAGCTCAGGTTGGTATAACAGAAACAAGATGGACTTAGAGTAACGTTTCTAATCCCCTCTTATATTGCACAGTGTAGTCATGTCTCATATTGTTGTTCCCAGATTATAGATGCTGTTTGTGTCAAACCTTCTGCCCTGTTGTGCTCCAGATTTAGACTGATGGTAATTAATCTTGTGAACAGATCTCACTTTTACACATTGACACTCTTCAGGGACTTGCGAAGAACAATGTTACCCGAGCAACGGCCCTTTCAGCTTTTTTGTGGAAAGTTCACTTGATATCTGCATCACTAACAATCTGTGTTTTTTCATTTCCTCTCCTATTTGATCAAGTGTTTCCAAGCCGTGGATTGTATTAGGGATGTTTTCGCCACAGAGGAAGGACTTCGTCTCTCTGACCCTGGGAGACCAGCACAGTCGTGGCTACACCAACGGCAAACACCGGAGGCAGTCCTGCTGGAGGGTAAATTGGAATATTTTCATCTATTGTAATTCTAAGATTGTATATAATCTCATAGATATTATGCATTACGCAAATTGTAAACGATTAACTGTGATTTTCAAGGGCTGATGGCTTATTTATTTGTTTTTGTGTAAATGAGTGCCATTCAGAGAACATCATATTACAAGCTTTTTATCTTGTTGCATTAAATTTAAAACTGGCACTGTATCTTTGTCTTTTTGTCCTGTCCAGATCTTTAATTTAATCTGCTTATTTATTATATACTTGATAGTATTATTTCTTTCTTTTAAAAGTTCAATAGGTATCATAATAATGTCATTATTGTAAATTATTTTTGATAGTGAAAATCAGATTCAAAGGTGACTTTTATTGTAAACATGAACCTTTATCCTTTGTGTTGCCTCTCAATTGATAATTTCATTATAGATGTTGATGTTGATTGTATAAAAAGTCTGTACTGCGAAGAAAAAAGCTTGATTTGATTTATGATGATAAATTATATTTTTACTCCTCCTTTATCGCTTGGTTTTATAGCACCAATTCAGTTTAGTTGCTCTATTCATCAAGTCCACATCAAGCCATCAAAAATCAAATTGCAGCACTTTCCTTCGATTGTCCTTGAGTTGTTTGTGTTTTTCTGGGGCAGAAATGGAAACAGCTGTCTAGACTTCAACGCAGTCTCATTCTCTTCCTCCTCGCGTTCCTCTTCATCTGTGCAATCCTGTCTTATTCCAGCCTGACAGAGCAATGGAGAGGTACAAAAAAAATTCATGTTATTTACATTTCACAGGGTATGACTCCAGGTCAGCTGTCACTGTGTGTAATGAAGGGTTAGATCTTTATTACCTGCCAGGAATAATAATAATAATTTTCAATAACAGATTGTGTGATATTTAATAAAGTTTCAGCAGGCAAATTAAATATCACCATCTGCTGTTTTTCATTCAGTTTTGTGCAGTTATATTAAGTATCACCTACCTGCCATTATTAGTTCCAATAAGATGTCTATCCTAATGTCCTTCTGATTCTCGTCTCTTAACATTGGTTTATTGCTCATTGTTTTCTAGGCCTCTCTGATAGATCCGTGAAGGAGGATTGGGTCGAGATGGATAACAGAGGTCTTAGGCCCATCCCTCCTGGCCTCCTCCCAAAGCCCCCAGGGGTCATCCAGGATATCCCGCCAGAAGTTTTGCCGGAGCTTCAGAGGCCAAGCGTTCCGCTTCTTCCCAAACCTCCAGCCATGGTTAGTGACTGAATGTTTCTCAGAGAATAATGTAGGATATTTAAGGCTCTATATTAGTGACGTTCAGTCATCCCAAGAGTTTTTACAGTCCCTGATAGAAAGACCAGAATCCATCTCGACCCAATGCTATGTTTTCAGCTGTTTGTTTTGTCTGTAGAGGAAGCCCCCCAGTAAACGCGGCCCTCCAACCCTACAGAAACGAGTGAACGTGACCATCTCGCAGCTTAAAGATGGAGAAGATCCTGTGGTCAGGAGAGAAGCGGAAGAAGGAACGGAGGCAAAAACAGTTATTAGGTTTGTACACATTACAACTCGGGACATTTCCTACAGGAGAATTTTTATAATGCTTCCAGGATTAGTTTGACATAATGTGTTATTTATTTGTTTGCTTAGCTTTTCACCTTAGGAGTATGCACAGATATTAAAATCGAGACAGTATTATGATTTGGTTGTTATTAGTCTCATTCGTATGCTCGGGGCATCTGGCGCTTTTACCCGCTCCTCTGGAACAAATGCACCTGCACGCTGTTGTTTTTTAAATACTTATCTGAACACATATTTATGACCGATTCCTCTAGAAACATCAGCGATGGTGTAGCAGGAGACTCTTTTCTATGCTGAAAGTGCCTTGGGGATGCGTTTTATTAGCCGTGAGTTGCTAACCGCAGCATCTTTCATGTGAATTCTGATAAGCCTTTATTTTCTCCAGCTGTGTTTGTTCCAGAGCTCCGCCTCCTGAGCGCATGTAATTGCCGTGGTAACTGTGGGGCGTGTGGGAGTTGAATGATAAAGGCCAACATCAAATGACCGAGTTTGGGTCATTGGTCTAAACTTGATGAAAGCAGTTAGAATGAGTCATTTTTAACAGCTCTTTGCTATCTTTGGTGCTTTGGTGTGATTTCTCACTTGCGTCAGAATTGCTCAGTTTTGCTTTTGTGCTTGTAGCTGGCGTGGGGCGATGATTGAGGCAGAGCAGGGGACGGAGCTTCAGCCCACCCGCCGTGGAAAAGAGGCCGGGATGCAGGCTGATTTAGACGTGCCTTCCCCTTTAAAACCAGGTATTAGAATGCACACCCATCGTCCCTTCATAAACAGCATATGGCCAACTAGAGTTTGACATTTTCAGAGGAAAATGTCAGCCGTGTTTGCGGCGCAAAACCCACTGCTACGACACTGGGGCATTGTGGGAATTTGTCAGCGTGTCACTTGATATCTTCATTTAAACAGAATCACGATTTTTGCTAAATAATGAGAATCACAGTCATAGCTGGAGGTTTAATGCTTGTTTATTGGTGGTAGTTTCAGAGAAGCCTGTGGATCGCGCGGAGGTGGTGCGGGAGGTGTTCAGACACGCGTGGAAGGGCTACAAGGCCTTTGCGTGGGGTCATGATGAACTCAAGCCCATCTCTAAGACTCACTCGGAGTGGTTTGGTCTTGGACTTACTCTGATAGATGCGCTAGACACCATGTGGATATTAGGGCTGAAGGACGGTAAGTCTTGTTACTGGCAATCTGTTTCATTACAAACCTGTGTATGCTTTGAATTATTAATTTTTCCAATATAAGGGGTTTCCTTTTTATATAAAGAGAGCTGCAATCTGTGAAAATTATTGATAAAAAAAATGAACAAAAATGTGTTATTGATCAAGTACATAAAATGGTAGGCTTATAATAATAATTTATCATTTGAGCTTTGCTTTGCAAAATGTCAGTTTGACATTATTTGACTTTAACACAGAGATGTTAAAGATAGGATTTTAAACATAGGTACTTTAATCAAGCTAAATATAATAAAATATAAATAAAAAAAATAAAAGATTATTTAATGTTTATATTTTTTGACATTTATATTTCAATGTGTGTATCTTGGTTATAAAATGCTAGCTGTGAAATTAGCCTTAGCACGACAAACGAGTCTACAAATGTATAAATTGTTATTTTAAGATATGTCACTGCAAGTTATTGAAAGTAAAGACAACTCAGACAAACGTTTTAGTCTGGGACTAGTCTTAAGCCTTGTCTATGAAACCGGGCCATATTGTCACATTATTATATCTCACTTTATTTTATCAGTGAATTTTCTCTGTCTCTTTGTATTAGAGTTTGAAGAAGCTAAGAAGTGGGTCGAGACCGAATTATCCTTTTCTAAGAATGTGGATGTCAATCTCTTCGAGAGTACCATTCGTATTTTGGGGGGTCTCTTGAGCACATACAACCTGACCGGCGACACTCTGTTCTTAGACAAAGCCGTGAGTTCTTCATATCAGAATTTACATAATACATTTTTTGGCTTGTACAGATCAAATAAATGATGGATTCAGATAAATTCAACACTAGTGTCTGTTTCTATAGAAGGATATTGGCTCCAGATTAATGCCTGCCTTCAAGACCCCATCTAAAATCCCCTTCTCCGATGTGAATATTGGAAAAGGAACAGCTCATCCTCCACGCTGGACTACAGACAGCACTGTCGCAGAGGTGACCAGCATTCAGCTGGAGTTCAGAGAGCTCAGTCGACTCACTCAGGACCCACAGTACCAGGTACAACCACATTTTAAAGCTGTCATTCTATTCTAAAAAGGCCAGGAGACATTCAGAGCCAGATCTACCTGTTATACACATGCTCCATCATTGTTTCATCACCAACTTTTCTTTTTCCTTGTTTTCTCAGAATGCAGTGGAGGAGGTGACCAAACAGGTGCACAACTTAGATGGTAAACATGATGGTCTGGTGCCCATGTTCATAAACACAAACAGTGGAAAGTTCACACGCAGAGGGGCCCTTACGCTGGGAGCTCGCGCGGACAGCTACTACGAGTATCTGCTCAAACAGTGGCTACAGGGCGGAAAAAAAGAAACCGAGTGAGTTACATTACAACACACATTCATTTGTGTTGAGCACTTTGATGGTGTTTGTAGGTCACAGATGGGGTGGTGCGATTGATTTACATGTCCTGTCGCTGATGGGTCAATTGTGCAGGATAAAAGCGAGAGGTTTATTTTCGAATTGAGTAAAGATGAGCCTTTTGGACACCAGACATTCTGCTTGGCCTTAAAGCAACGGCGGTACCTATTCACTTGCATTGGTTTTGTGTCCGTACAATAGAAGTGAATGGGTATTGCCGTTGTTGACAGAATTTTCATTTTTGGGTATTTTTTAAGACGTTCATAGAAGCACAAGACACTCAAATGTTTGTTCAGTAGACACTCAAGATAACATCACATCCCTGCAGAAACAATAGAGAAATTATGACAGAAATCCTTATGATTTTAATGGTTATGATAAGAATTGTGTTGATTTTAATGGAAACTAATGGTCTTCTGGTAATGTGTTGGGTTCTGTTGGTGGGATGTTATCTGTGAAACCAGTTGAACACCATTAAATCCTTCTGGAATAAAACACACTACATTTATGTAATGGTTTTAATAATAAAGAGCAAATAGAATCGAATAGAATGATGGTCAAGCTAAGACCTTCAATATCTTCAAGGAAATTGATGAAGTTTTTTAAATATATATTTTTTTAAATCCTAATGTTTCGATGAACTGGTGTCTTGTTTTCTTTGAAATAAACCCCATATGTATGTGTTGGGAGCACTAAACACCATAAAGGGACCCTGTGGATCAGAACAGACTTTATTGTGATGCATTTCAATGCTTCTCCTCACACCTGAGGCCTGTTATGCTCCCACTGCTGTTGTCTTTACATGCACCCGCTCGTGCCCTCTGTCCTGTTTCTAAATGCGTCTGGTTTGAATAATTCAATAATACGGTGTCCAACCAGAGTTCTGTAGACACAGACTGTTAATGAGTTTGATAAATATCTCTGCTCTGCTATATCAGATCCACTCAAGACAGGAGCGATAATTATGTGACCACCAGGAAGATGGTCCATTTAAATGAACTCTGTATATCTGTGAGATCTTTTGCTAACCCTTTCACTGTCACTTTAAGAAATTATGAAGACAGAAATACCGTCTAGAATCTAGAGAGTGAATTAACAAAGTCTAGCAGTGTTTCTCTTTATTTTTTTATTTAATAAATGTGTAATTGATCTCAACTTATTTGACATGATGTATTGTCTAAAAATGATCGTTTTAAATAATGAAAATGTAATTACAATTTATTGGATGAACTATTCTTTTAAAGCTGCAATCTGTCATTAATCTGCCATCTCTGTTTGAAGTATAAAATTGCTGGTTCCTTTATGTACTTGTCGTATCTGACAGCTCAAATTATAAATCACTACATACGTTTGTCATTGTGAATCACGGTTAAGATATTGTATTATTATGTATTTGCTTTGACCTGAAAAAGCTATAGACTGCAGCTTTAAATATGGGTCTTACTAATTTATCAATTGATATGCAGTAGCTTATTTTTGACTCTAGGGGGCAAAAGAGTTCAACTAACTCAGTGTATGTTTTGTTTGTTTTGGCAGACTTTTAGAAGACTATATTCAAGCTATCGAAGGTGTCAAAAAGAACCTCTTGAGACAGACTTCTCCTAGCAAACTGACTTTTGTAGGGGAGCTATCCAACGGCCACCTCAACCCTAAAATGGTGAGAAGTTTAAAACTTCATCTCAGTTGCCACGTGTCATTCTGAAACCTTTAATCCATAAATATTTTTAATCTATATCCTGCAGCATCTGTTCCTGTAATCACCAGCCTTAAATCTAGTGAAGTTAATGAAATTGGCTCCCTCGCACGGATGGAACAGACCAACGTAACGGAGTCGAAATAAAGATCTAAGACCTGTGTGATCTGTGCAAGACTTTTTAATCTCGTTCTTCATCATAACATTCCTTCTCTCTCTGGCTGGTTTAGGATCATTTGGTGTGTTTTCTGCCTGGCACGCTGGCTCTCGGTGCTCATAACGGTCTACCTGCCGATCACATGGACCTGGCTCGACAGCTGATAGAGACGTGTTATCAAATGTACGCTCAGATGGAGACAGGTTTGAGTCCAGAGATCGCTCACTTTAACCTGCAGTACCACACCGGACGAGACATCGATGTGAAGGTGCATTCATTTACTCATTTGGGAAAGCAACTCATGCACCAAGCAAAGCTAGAGTTTGTTACCAAAGTTTGACATAAACATATAAACTTTTAAAATGAAGATGTTTTTGACTTTTTGCATAAATTTTCTTTTTTTTAATTGATGTGTGTAGCCTGCTGACAGACACAACCTGCTAAGGCCAGAGACTGTGGAGAGTCTATTCTACATGTATAGGCTCACCAAAGACGAAAAATATAGAGACTGGGGCTTTAACATACTACAGAGCTTCAACAAGTACACTAGAGTGAGTAAAAACAGACACAGCACTATTCTTTGCACAAAACAATGTGTGTAAGAAGTTGCGTTTGGATCCTAAAAATGTATAAATGACATTACATTAGATGTTAATGAAAATGTTACAAAACTCTTTTTAGGACTTGTTTTCACAGACGTTTTTGCAGCTACTTTTATCAAACACGACCAATAGATCATTTTTACATATTAAGTCAATTCAGAATTGTGTATTTCATCACATTCAAGGGATAGTTCATCCGAAAATGAAAATTCTGTTATTATTTATTTACCCTCTTGTCAGTTCAAACCTGTATGACTTTGTCTTTTGCAGAACACAAAAGAAGATATTTTAAAGAATGTTGGTAACCGAACAAAGTCTGTACCCATTCACTTCCATTGTATATAGACACAAAACTAATGGAAGTCAATTGGGGCCGCCGTTGTTTTATTACCAACATTCTTCAAAATATCTTCTTTTGTGTCATGCAGGTTCGAAATGACAAGAGGGTGACAACCAGAAAAAAATGTAAATCTAGCTAGAAGTTAAAAACCTGAACTACTTTCTTGAAATATTTTGTTATCTGTCTTTAAATGTCACTTGTTTTGATATTTTCTTATCCAGTGCAATGGCATTTCTATAGTTTTAAGTGTGACTTCTGCATTTTATATATATATATATATATATATATATATCATATTCTGCATTATAATTCTATTTTACACAATAAATATTTATCCTCCGCTCTCGTCTCAGGTCCCCAGTGGGGGTTACACCTCCATAGGTAACGTCCGAGACCCCGCCAACCCCATGCCCAGAGATAAGATGGAGAGTTTCTTCCTGGGAGAGACGCTGAAGTATCTCTTTCTGCTCTTCTCTGACGACACTGAGCTGATCAGTTTGGATAAGTATGTGTTCAACACTGAGGCCCATCCACTTCCCATATGGCCGTCCACTTCCTGACGAGAGGGGCCGGACACATGGGGCTTCAACAGGAAATGATGCAGGCTTCCACAGGAAGTAGATCCTCAGAACTCTTGTATTAGATGGATTCATTCAGCGGAAATCTGTGCTGAATGGAGATGGCGAGCTATTATGCACTGACCTTTAACTGTGAACCAGAGGTTTTTTACAATATAATTCAGTCTTTTTGAAGGATTCTGTAAGAATGGATTTGGAGGAGGTATTACTCCCTGTGGGTGGTTACTTTGGGTGTAATGGAATCAGATGTTCTGACTTGAAACCTGTCCAAAATCACGTCCTCTTTGTACAAAGTACAAAAAAGGACAGTTATGCTTGATAATAAGGTTCAATTTGTTAACATTAGTTTTTGCCTATCATCAACTAGCAATGAACAAGTATTTTTACAGCATTTAATGTTAATATAGGCTAATTTTGATTTATTTGTATATATATGATGTCATGTATTGTTAATGTACATATATAATAATGTTATTTATGTTACTGTAATATATCATAAGGAATATAAATATTTTATTATTCTGAAAATAACACTTATAAATGCTGTAAGAGTTTTGTTCTTTGTTAATTCATGTTATTTATTTAATTTGGTTAACAAATGTTATTAATATCAGCAAATTGAGCCTTATTAAGACTTATTTACTTGACTCATGTGAAGACTGGAAGTGCACTAGTGCTCTTGCATGTTGGAAAAGCTCATCCTGCCACTCAAAACAACTCCTGTAACACGTGATGGACAATTTTCCAGTGTCTCATATTTCAAAACTGGAACATTATTGGCAAAGCTTACATCACAGAGCGGTGTGACGTGCTGAAATCACACACTGAAAAATGCCAAGCACTTTGTAAAATGAAGACTTTTATTCTTTATACATTTCTCGCTTTCTACATGTTTAACGGATGCTGTCGCTTTCATTTTTACAAGCTGTTACGAAAGGACACTGTACATCAGTTTCTCTATACCTTTGCAAGATGCATTAGGTATTTGTCAGTTCGTCTTTAGATTTATGTTTTTTGGAATGGTTTGGCGACCTGGGGGATTGTGTGTTTCTCTTATTTAAGTTGACTCTACTGAACGTACTTCAGTGAACACTAATGATTTGATGTAGCGAGGCCGCCGGAAACCCTGCTTGAATAGCTAAGCTGAAGATCAACAAATTTTGGAAGCACTGGATGCTGTGATGCATCATTGAGTTCAAATGTGTATATATGTTCCTTAATTCATTCAAATTTCACAGACGATTAAAAGCTAAATAATTGAAAATGTTGCTGGAAGGAGACTGAGCGTCTCTTGTCAGTAGTCTAAGAGATTACTGCTAGAGTTGTTGCTGCTATTAAATCTGCAATTTTTGTCATTTTAGAGCATGTTGCCAATCTACAGCCACATGCTGCCATCTGTTAAAATATGTTAGGGAATTGTAGACAGGTTTGCAATTGTTAACAGAACAATTTACCCCAAAATTACATTGTCATTTATTTGCCTTCATGTCTCTTATGAAACACAAAAAGAGGACAATTTACAGTAAATTGTAACAATTTACAGAAATGCCGCACAACACACAAGGTATTTTGAAGAATGTTGATAACCAGAAACCATTGGTCCCCATTGACTTCTATTGTATGGACACAAAACCAGTCAATGGGGACCAACAATTTTCGTTTATCAACATTCTTCAAAATATCTTCTTTTGTGTTTTGCAGAAGATAATCCTACAGGTTTGAGCAACAATAGTTCACACAAAAGTGAAAATTCTATCACTTTAAGTTTGAGCTGTCAAGTGTTTGCTCATCATCTCATCCCTAACAACATCCATCCAAGCTTTCAAAATCTGTCAGACTACCGCAAACATAGTCCTTCATCTGAAACAATCCATTTTCAAGATGATTGACATTCGCATTCTAGTAAGTCTGTTATACGTCAGATTTCTTTTGCTGCTTCTGGTGATATGATGTACAAATGTGCATCGCGCGTGCCTTTCGATTGACAGAATGGGGATTGATATGTGTGATAATGACAGATTTCTGTCTGAATGCTTTGCTGCAATCAGCTCTTTGTGATTACGGCTTGTGCTCGCCAGCAAGTGTTAAATGAAGAAGTGGACTCGGCTCTGATGAGGCTTTCTGAAGGTCATTGTGTTAGATTTATTAAGATCTGGCACGCTTGAATTGTGTTTGATAATGTAAAAGTTGTGATGTCTTGTGCTGTGAGACAGGAGCAGGTCTCTGTTGATGTATAAAGATGAAATGAGAAGATGATGATTCTGCGTAGTACAAGTAGAATTATATATTTATGTTAAAGAAATGTTAATGGCAGTTGTAATTGATGTACTTTTTTATTTTACACTTTTTCATACTGAGCAAAATGAAGAGAGAATTCTTAGATTTACTTTATCCATTACAGCACATGAACTCAATGACATGTTTATTATTTAAAAGCTATGATAAACCACAGGCTTGCCGACTGTGTATGCTATTATTATTATTATTATTTATAAGAATTATTGTCCTGCCAAGTGATCCCCTCTGAAAGTGGATATTATCTGAATATTAATTCCTTATTGTCATCTTTGTACTGTAAATACTGCCTTACCATCTTGACTTCACGAGCCTATGTGATATCTTTATTTGCACTACAGCTACAATTTATACAACTTTTGGGTAGTCATGTCGATTTTGATCGTCTCTACATTAAGAAAATAAACAATATGTTGACTTAATAAACCAAACAAAAGATGTCAACGTGCTCTTCTCACAGCCACAGAGGTTTGTCTCCGCTGGCACCGTTCGAATGACTGTACAGGCTAATACACTGTCTGACACCCACTGAGATACCCACCTCAACTACGCACTTGTTATCTCCGCTCCCTCTCGGATTCCTGTCTCAACCAGAAACAGCGCTGTGAGATTTTCAATTTCTGCTGTGTTGCTGGTTTGTCTGAGGCTTCTCAGTTATTCATTTCTGTGGGTGCTGATGTGAGGGAGGATTTTAGTCGCTCTCTTCTGACCTCACTGCACAATGTGTCATGTTCGCTCAAGCATTTATGACGGAGCGCTCGGACACGCTTCTGCCTAGATGTACTTTGTATTGTATTGTACTTTCTGCCTTGTCCTGGGAGCTCCAGCGTGAGTTGAACAATAGTCAGGGCAGGGTTATTGATCCCGTGGGTTCAGATTTTCGAAAGTAAAAAATAAATCAAAACTTACAATCAACACAATAAAATCTGCATTTTTAGTACCTATTCTCTTATTTGTTTAAACTGCTCGTGCCCAAAATTTACTCTTCCACATTTAGACATTCTGTTACTCTACATATTACGTATCATTTCAAATATAGATTTTAGATCTAGACATTAGTGTTATTCTTAAATTTAGAAGTAAAAAAACACAATCGATGGGTTGATCGACCCAGTGGTCCTGGTCTCTATCCAAAGCAAGACCTGAGAACTAAAGCTCAAACTTATTCACCTGTTTGACCACAATATGTTTGGACTACAGCTCTGGAATGCCTGACCCGATATGGTTCCTTGAGTTTAATTTGTTCTCAGAGTTCACAGCTTGAGCACAGCCAATTTTCTGCATGACGGCGAGCTATGACAGACCCACAACCACTTCTTACCCGCTGCTGAATAACTGCAGTGTAATTGGCTCTCATCAGCACCATTCCTGCATCTTCACCCAACATGGCTTCCACTTCACTGAGGAAAGAACACCAAATTAAAGTAAGATGACATTTACGTTTTTTCATATTTACTATTTGTAGGGCTGTGTTTTCATTGAGTTAAGTCACAACATAAGCAAGCAAAGACACTGTATGTGCAGTTTTGGGAGTGATAACTTCTGTTACATCATGTTACATTATACTTTTTGGGAAATGAGGGTTTCCATGGCAACTTACATTTTGGATATTAAGGGTGAAATGTGTCATTTTTTTGTGTGTGCTAGTAGCAGCTGTGCAGATGGCCCAGCATGCCTTTACGTTGGATCAACCAATGGTGTGAGTTTGCGACTACTCTTTTGGAAGTTGAATGTATTTACAGTCGGTTATATTTGTAATTAATTTAGGTATAAATATGTTTTGTATAGGTTTAGCTCTATATTGTACCTTCACCCGTAAAACACGAGCACTTTACTGAGAAAGAGATTTCTTTAGCATTCTAATGATTCTTTCCCATAGTGACAGCTAAATGTCCTCATTAAAGTGATAGATGCCGACTCTCAGCTCGAGATACAGCTGTTAGGGTGATGTGAGCAAGTTAGACAGACCCCCGGGCGTGGTTAGGGGGTACACACAACGTTCTGCCAGCGCTCCAGCTGGCTCGGCTGTCGGGAATTCCTTTCGGATCTGCGGGTGAACCTGGGGACGCATTAGTGAGAGCTTGCAAACTGTCTGAAAGCCCAGGGCTAAAGAGCTGAACTTTAAAGGATCCTTTTTAAACGTCAGGGGACGAGTGGATTGATTGGTAGCTGGTAGTCAAATTTACGACGTTTTTTTTTTTAAGTTGTTCTCTTTGACGGTATCTTCGTTGAAGTGAGCAAACAAGTATTCTGTTGGGGTTTGCAGGTTGTGCACCGGTGACACAGAAGATATAGTGATGAATGGAATTAGCTGTGGCACAGAAAGAGCAAGTGAGAAGTGCAAAAGATAGCCGAGTCTGAAATGTGAAAAATGCTGGCTTGACATGATAGAATACTGAGGTAGAATGGGATTAAATTCAGTGTTTGCAGAAAGTCATAGTTGCTTTTTGGAAGAGCTATACACTATTAGTAAAACGCTCGTTTGACAAAAATCTTTTAATCTGGTTTATGTTTTAATGTTTGAAATGACTTTTGTAGACACAAATATAACATTAATTAATTTCTTTCATAAAAAAACTAAATATATTTTTTAATTAAATACGTGCATCAAATAATTAAAAAAATTAGCTAAAAAGAGTCCAGCATATGGAAATTCCTTCAATAGCTACTGTTTAAAAAGCATCCCAGGTTGAGATCTCAAGAAGCTTGTTAATAAAAGTGTACGGTTTTGCAAATACTTGGCAAAGAGTGACTTCTTTCAAGATGCTAAAAGATAACACATTTCATTGAGTTTGGATGCTTAGTGTCACAACATCATTCCCCAGTTACAATTTTGGTTTTGATGGGTTTACTATTATTCAAAAATGTGGAAAAATTCTGTTTAAAACATAAAAGGATTTTAATTGTGGAAGTAAGGACAGCGGGCGCTGTACCGTAATGCGGGACAAATAAGATGTCGATGTCCTTCAGTAAGTCACCATTAAAGAGCGACTAGCGCTCGTAACACTGAGCTAAATGGGACTCGTATGTTGTAATGTCTTCCAGACAGAACAAGAAAGTCCTTTCAGACCACATCAAGGTGAATGGAAAGCAGGACAGAATGCAGGATAGAAAACCGGCAGCACAATGGAATAGATGTTCTTTGATGGTATAGTAGGTGGAAATGGTCTAAAAATAAATGCCTCCTCGCCGGTGCAGGTACGCTTAGATTAAGTGTGTTTTGAGTTTGAAGAGTGCCGGCGGTGCGTGGGTTGTGCGCGTCACTTATAGTCCCCGGTGGTCTGACAGCGGCTCCGTAGGGACGGACTGTCGGACTGACGATTATAAGCGAAGAATAAACACGGGCGAACCGGAGAGAGCGCGCTCAAATGAGCTGACAGGTGCGCGCTACGCCCACGCCATTCGCACTTTATAAACGCTCCAGCCAGACTCATAAACAAAGACAGGTGATGCCGAACGACATCTATAATAAAAGGGAAGTTCAGCTTGAGATAGACGATACAAAGAGAAGCATCAGTATGCTCGGTGCACAGCGTTTTGCTATGTCACCGAGTTGGTTCAGAAATCGATTAAAAGCGCAAGGTGCAGCAGAAATTTTGGAAGGGATATGCTGGTTCAGATATTACGGATTTTGAGTGTAATGTCTTTGCGAAATTGTCATGCACGGTCTCTGAGTTTTGCAGTGACTGTCTGTGAAAGAATTTTCAAGGGAGGTAGATATGAAAATTGATATTGATTAAACTTGCTCTTCAAACCTTGCCAAACAAAAGATTGTTGTATAGGTTTATCATCATATTTTCTGAGAAGTGTTCCCATAAGAGCACAATCTCTGTTAAATCTTGGTCATTAACAATGCAAAATAATCGTTCATTCCCAACAGTTGTCAATGCAGGTATATGAACAAATGGATGTAACTTGTGTGGTTGCATTGCTGCAGTGATTCCAATTTTAGGAAAGATTTGTGCTAGTTGTCACAGTTTTGCAGGAGTCAATTTATTAATGAAAACCATTTAAATGTGTATAAACCCAAAAGCTACTGTTACTGAGATGTTACAAAAAACAGTTACTGAGATGTACATTTTGTACATTGTGTGTTATGTGCGGTATGCACATGAAGATTTCTTAAAACAAATTGTGTCAATATTTCTTATTTATTTATTCTGATTCTTTTTAGGAGACCTGATGCATCACAGCAGTAAAATGTGACTCACAGTATCTTTGCTTAAATTGTACACAGAGCTTTTGCGTGTACGCGTGCACGATTTCACACGGTACTCATTAAACGTTGCTCATGTATAACAGGAGGCCTTAATAAGTGCCGTGTCGAATGTATTCCAACAAGTTGTTTCCTTGTCTCCATTAGCTTCATGCCGTAAAGACGCTTCCAAATTAAGCATCCTGCCATGGTAATAGCTCCCTTCTAAAAGGAGCGATGCAAAGGTCACTTGGAAACCTAAAGGAAACACAGTCGAAAGCTGTTTTAGCGAGCTGTGTTCAGACAGTAGCCCTGAAGCTGTAAATACACATACAGCGCATGTAGAAACACTTAGGCTTATGCATACTGTATGTGCTGAAGTCCAGCCCACGCTAATGGAGCTCAAGAGATGAGAGACATGAGGGTTTGTCACCTCTTAACCGGCACAACATATAAAAAACATAGCCTATATACAGTACTGTAACCCATAACCCCGGGTCAGTGTAACTTCAGTGTTCATTGTATCGTATGCTGTAGACCGACATTCTTTAAGATGGACTTGGTCTAAAATAAACCCTTTAGGCACTTTGAAAAACAGGCCACTCAACTTAATTGGGGCAGAAATCGTACACACAGCCAGAATCGAGTAATAGTCAATAGCAAGCTGGTAAAGTTCAAGGGTGTTTGGGGAAAAAGTGGTCTTTGACTATATATGGTAAAGAGATTGGAGTAATTGTCTTGACCTATTTAGCAGTTTCTGCTGTAAATTGCTTCACTTACTGAGAATAGACATGCGGAGCGCCAGTGTAACCGTCCGTGTTTTTAACGCTGAGGGTTTGGATTAGAAAGCAGTAATGTTTGCCTCACAATGTGGTGGTGTTTTAAAGCCATTAAAGAGAGCTGATGATAGCTTTTCTGAACAAAAGTGAAAACACGGGGGAAGCAATCAATTCCTGTCATTATAGCTTTAATAGTATTTGTTACCACATACTGTTAGATCAATACAACGGAAGAGACTTCCTGGCATATTGCATACCATCCATAATGCGAAATAGCTTTGGAGCGCTGCAATGATTAACTTTGAGATCAAAAGAAAGTTTTTTGGTTTAGGAATATACAGTTGCTGAGATTATATGAACGTATGGTTGTTGTTTGAAGGGTGGGTCAACCAGCCGAGCAAAATATAGTATCATACATTATAAAATGAATGATGAGTGGCACGTGAGTACAGTGGCGGGTGGCCTTATGTCTCACATTAAATAATGAGCAATAAATATGAAAGGTAATAAATATCATAATAAAAAATGCAATGCAAAGAGACAAATAGTGGTGGGTAATGTGAGGTATTGCAAAATGATAAATGCACATTGTGTTGGGTAAGCAGTACACGCACAGCATAATTTGTCGATTGCTTTGTCTTTTTGTTTAGTAAAAATAGCTAAACATGCTTAGGATGATGCATTTTTCATAAGTTTTCATAAGCCTTGTTTTTAGCTTGAACCATTTTATATTTCCCGTTACATTTTATATATAGATTGTTTGTTTATTTATTTGGTGATTTTTAAGACATGAACTTTATTACATTTTGTTGTGAAAACACAGCAATTGGACCATATAACATAGAATGGAATTATATTTAACATGCCTTAAAGTTCACCCCAAATTGAAAATCCTGTCATCATTTACTGCCCCTCTTTTAAACCTTTATGACTTTATTTCTTGTGCAGAACACAAAAGACGATATTCTGAATAATGTTGGTAACAAAAACACCGTTGGTCCCCATTGACTTGCATTGGTTTTGTGTCCATACAATAGAAGTGAATAATGTCTTATTTTGTGCTGTGCACAAGAAAAAAAGTCATACAGGTTTGAAATGACGACACACAATAATAATACACAATTTTGATCAAGTAAATCTTGTTTTAAGGATATTTATATGTGTATACTAGCAGAGTCAATCAAAGATGAATTGTTTAAGAATAAAACCACTACAATATTGTCCTTGAACAGACTTACACTGGACCCCTAACTTCCCAAATCCATCGCATTGTATTCCACACCGAGTGATACAGCATATTAAGATATTGACATTTTGCACTGTATATCAAAAAGTGCCCTGCTTATCTCAAACTGCCTGAAGGACAAATAAATTACAGTTAAAAACGAGAGACATTGCCAAAGAAATAGATCAGGATACTGGAGCCATTCATCTCTCTATAAGGCCAGGGAATGCAGACTAATTTACGTTAGCAATAAAAGCAGCGACTTCCACATTCCTCCTCCGGCTCCACCGGTCTCAAAGATCTGGCACTGATAAATTGCTCTTGTAGTTCAATGACACCTGAGGTGCTTGAAGAACTGAGAAGTGACCGGCAAATAAATGAGATCTATATTGAGAATCCTCATATCAGCAGCTGTATGATAGTTTGCTAAACTGAATCTTATCCTAAGGTCTTTAGCCAATTTTTGATTTATGATTATGTAGATTTATCGAAAGTTTTAATATAGCTGGGTAATTGTGTTTTTGTGCAGAACATGTAGATAAATTGCAAACAAGGTTGCACCGATGAGAAAAGATGCTGTTGCTTATTAAATATGAACACATACAATCTGATTCTCTCTGAGGCTTTGAATGTGGCCCGTGTCGGAGCTGTTAAAAGAGCCGCGCAGGCTACCTGAAAGAAAGCGCGAAATGGATTCAACCTGATTTACTGTTTCCCAAGCCTATTACATAAAGTACTTAGTGTCTTTTCCTCAAAACAGAGATTACAGTCGGCTGGCGTGGAGATAAATCTCTCACGCTCAAGTCTGGGCTGTGTACTGTATGCAAGCACATACACGTTGGTTCCTCTGTGTGTTTTTTGGGCATATACTCTCATTAGTTCCCCGGCTATCAGTATGGTTATCGTATGGTGTTTAATGCCACGGGGCATTTTTCAGCGTTGGCATGTGCAATAAGGTGCTCCACTATAAATTGCAAATCAAACAGATAGCCAAACTCATTAGCGATGCTCACGCAGGCAAGAATAAAGGATTGAGAGAGTTAATGAGTTATCTCCTCTGGTGCCTAGCAGGCTGGAATTCACCCTCATTGTTACCCCATCCCTGTCCGAATCGGAGGTAAGGCAGAATAATCGTGTTTACCTTGCTATCTTGTTGCTTATACACAGTAACTGTATTAATTACAGCCATCAATCACTCACTGTCACTCTTTCTCCCTCCCTGACCTGTGTGTGTGTGTTTCCAAACATCTCATTATCCAATACAGGTGGACTGGAGAATATCTGATTAATGCTCCTTGGGAATTGTGCCGCTGTGTGTCCAAAGCTCAAGTGGGTAAAGATTCAGTGTGCCCTGCTGTCAATGAGGAGAGCTTTGGACATGCTTCAATATTGATCCCTTGCACGTGCACGTCTCGGTTTGGATGCGTAAGTGCTGACTCAGATGTGTGGCTGCTTTTCAGAGTTCTGCTTAAATGGGATCAATTGTGAAATGGTGTAGATGGTTTTGATTTAAAGTCTTTCTACTGCAATTTGAAGTGTGCTAATGTGATCAAAGTTGTAAAGGTTTATACTGTAGATGGGTTTCATGATTGATGGATGCTACATTAGCCTGGGTTTTTAATATAGGCTAAGGAAAAGATTTTAAATATTTATTTCTTTTTTGCTGCCCAAAATGTCATTACAACTTTGTATTTTTTTATTCCTTGTTTTATTTTTAATCACAAGCCAGCATTTAAATGTAAAATGAATTTTAAAGTCAATCGTACGTAATATGTAAGCCATAAAAATACAGTAATACAAGTCCTGATTGACTGCTTTCTATGACTCTAAAAATAGTGTTTGGGGCATTTGCAAGTCCTGAGCTCGCCCTCCCCACCCGTGTGTTGTTGGTTACTTAGCAACTTATGCGCTCCACATAAGCTGCGTCATTTCCTGTGTCGGGGCGCACTGGAGCAAGCTCGTTCAGTCGATCCCCTTCGACAGCTGAAGGCTGGACGACGGCTGTCGAGCCCCGTGCCCTAGTGCTTTATTTATCTGCACTGTAATGTCGTAAAAGAATCTACAACCTGTTGGATTTTCTGGCTTTGGAATACATCAGGTGCGCTTTCTGAGGAGCTAATGCGCTTTGCAACTTTACTTTTGCGAATTTGGGCTTGCCAAAAGGAAGACAACTTTGCGTTGCAGTTCGGGTGCCATAACCCCGATATACGAGACGAGTGGATTAGGGCTGAATTTTTAACCTACGTTACGCTTTAGAAAAACGTAGATGGAAACGCATGGGTTTGATATTAAGGGTTTGTAGAGATTCGGAAATGCTTCACGGTTGACGACGAAGACATTGGAGAAGCTTTGGCCACTTGACCCTTTTCCACGCAAACAAGACGCACCACAACTTTCCGTCACCATTCCTGGAAAGGTGCGCTTTTTCGTCTGTTACATCCAAATATGTACAGCCTCTAAGTGCGCGAAGAGTACATTTGTAAAAATTACAAACTTTTGCTTAGTTGTCCCTTGCCTGAACAATTGGATATATTTGTTTGTTTGTTGTAGGGCTACTGTGATCGATGCCACCCGTTTCGTAACGAGTATGACGGGCAACATTAGGATACCGATGTGCCATGCGCCGCTTCGCAGGCTCCCCTAGACTCGGCACTGCAATGCTCGCCGTGCCTCTCCACTCCACCGTGGCTCTGTAATTCAGGCAAAGAGCGAGAGGATGAGCACAGACCTGGAGCGCCTGTCGTTGAACTCTTCCTCGGGTAACTCTGTGGCGTCCAGTGCGCGCACCTTATCAGCCAACGTTAAAAAGCTTCACAACGCGCTCAACCTGCTGCTCAGCGACTTCGAGAGAGAGCAGTTCATCCACTGCCTCAACGTGTACCACTCCAAGCGCAATGTCTACGATTTGGTCCAAACGCTCAAAGTCATTCTCAACGTCCCGAGTAAGCGACAGCTTTTGCCCATGCTGCGGCTTGTCATTCCGCGCTCGGATCAGCTTCTCTTCGATCAATACACTTCAGAGGGTCTCTACCTAAAATCCGACGGACTTGCGCGAAATGGTGACCCGGAAGGTGCCAATGATGCCGCTTATTCGAGTCCAACACACGGGGCTCGATTCTCGGCCCATTCGGCGTCTCAGGTCGCGTTGCGCGGGTCACCAGACAACATCAGCACCAGCAGCGATGGTACAACCACGCTTATTCCTTTGCTGGGCAGAAATTTCTTACCGGAGCCGCCCGGAGAGATCCGACAGGTGACCCTCAAACGACACAAGAGCAACGAGGGTTTGGGATTTAGCATTCGCGGTGGCTCCGAGCACGGGGTCGGGATCTATGTGTCACTGGTGGAACCGGGATCACTGGCGGAAAAAGAGGGTTTGAGAATAGGAGATCAGATTATGAAAGTTAACGACAAAGTGTTTGATCGGGTCACGCACGCAGAGGCAGTTAAGGTAAGATGCAAGCATTTTTGAAACATGAATGCTGTGCGTATTTGGTTATGAATGTGTGCGTAAACATCAATTTTAGGTTTTTATTTACACCCAAACTTTTCCCGCTACGGTTATTTGATCAGTTTTTGTGTCTTTTTTTCTGTGTGGCAAATACAAACTGAGCCGGGTAGCAGATAGCAGAACCGTGTCCAGATCACCGGATTCTGCCCGGTCATTTGACCACAGAGGACTGAAGGCTTTGCTCCTTCTCCACGATCGATTATTTATGCGCGAAAAGCAGCTCAATCGTTCCCTTTACCCCACTGGGGTGATAAATGTTCATTTCTATTGAGATAAAGTAGCCAGATAGGTCCTTACAAATTTTGATTTAATTGACCAGTTTATAGACTAGCTACAGTTAAATGAATGCACGTGGCTTGCAGATTTCTCATCGATAATACTCGTTATCCCAACGAGTGTTGTTTGAAAAGAAGTGTTGCCTTTGCCTGATTTATTAATCTGTGAGAATCGCGTGCGCTGTCCATGGTACTGAAACGCGCTTTTCTCCATAGAGTCCTCAGCTTTCTCTCCAAGAGACTTCACCATGCCTGTTGTGCGCAGCGTGTCATTTGTGATGAAACCAAACACTTTAACGTACCACACTCTTTCAGATTACAAGCCATACAAAAAATTGCAAATACTAAACACACTTGAGAAATGAGGAAACATTTTGCGCATCACACTCCCAAGGTAAATGTCGAGGTGAATCATTACAGCCTTCAATTTCCAAATTCTATTCATTATTTTTTATATTATATTCCACAATGAAACATACAGTGCAGATTATTGAAACCACTTGTCTGTCCTGAAGAAATGTGTTCCTGGTGTTCCTTTGACTTAAATGATAGATCAAGTGTGTAGCAACTCCAAAATCATGGGTTTGATTCCCAGGGAACATGCAGACTAATACTGTATACAGATGCACTGGAATTAGTTTTTAATTAAAGCATCTGTCAAATACATAAATGCATAAAAACTGAAATTACACATCTTAGTCATATCTTGGGATATTAATACTAAGTATTGGCACACAGCTAAACACTACATGCCTTGGACACATCTGTTGTATGAAGCTCTTTTAGGAAAAACGCCAACACTTCTAAATTCTCTTGTTTGTTCATATCTTAATAGAACTGTGCCAAGAGAAAATTAACAGTTTGGACGCTTTCATTGTTTTTTTTTACCTCAAGGGAAAATTGGCACACTAGCCACCCTGCTGTTGTTAAACAGAAGCTAGTCTTTGCTAATCATATTGATGTGCATGAGTAAAACGGACAGGCTGAAGTTAACCTTCTGTTTGACTTGATGCTGTTGCTCTCAAAGCAGTAAGGAAACTAGCTTTTGCTGCGGAAGATATATTCAGTACAGTACTCTTCTATAACTCCATATGTTCTTTCATTTTTCCAGCAGTTTCTATCTGAAACAGATGGAATTTCTGCAGGGCTACGTTGACCTTTTTTATATGTAAATGAGTCTTCAGTGTTATTTGCGTTCTTTTAGAGAAACACCGAAATAGTGTACCTTTTATGTCAGTTGTGACAACGTAACTTTCTTTGCTCAGGGGTTGCTCGGTTGTTTCATTTAAATATTCATTTTAGATGCTCTCCTAACATTCCTGTTGAGAAATGAGAGAAAGTTGTTGACATGCAATGAGTGTACGGTGGTTTAACTTTTAACTAGTTGTGGAAAGCTCGGGTAATTTGGTCTTGGAGGAATTTGATGAGAAATGTTTGAGGTTATACCTGTATTAAAATGATCCCAGGCTTTTGTGTGCCAGCTTATATGAACACTGTGTGTGGCTTTGAGACCTTTTCCAAAACTTTAGAAAAGATAGGTGTGACATTGCTAGGAATCTATATTGAATCTCATTGTTGAGAAGCAGTGGATGACCAGTCACTGTTCACGGGACTGTTCTGATAAATGAAAATGCCTTTTGGTATTTCCTCATCTCTTGCCTTAAGCAACAATATGTTCTCCTCTTCATCTTACTCTCTTTTCATTCCCTTCATATTTTACGAATGTAAGGCACCTGTTAGATTACATTGATCTGATTGAATTTCAATGCTGTTGTGTCTCTCATGCAGACAGACTGCCAGCCAGAATAACAGAGCATTTATATTACAAACCGCCGTCGCCCCTCGGCTCAAGATTTAAAAGGTTAAATCCCTCTTGCTTTTGTTCTCCTGACACTAAGAGATGATTAAGACAGAAGTGTTTACCATCTAAGGCGAGTGAGAGCGAGGCAAATGCTGCAATCTTGGTTAGAGCCAGGAGAGAAGATTCATTACTGGGTCAAGCCTCTAACAGTCTGCATCCACCGGTGCAGAGTAAAGAGCTGAGGGGGTGTTTTCAATTCATCCGGTATGGGAGCTGAGCGATAGGCTTGTGCAGGGGATTGTGGGATTGACAGAAGACAAAAAATGTCAAATGCAAATGAGAGGTGAGAAAACAGCAGGAGGCAGCCAACCGCTGTGAACGTCTGTTATAAATGTTTTAAAATCTGGCAGTAGTGTCAGGGTTTCTGACGGATTCAGTGCTTAAATCACGTAGGTACCTATTACTTTGCTCAATTCTGATGTCATAGGCAGCTTGTGCCTTTTTTGTTGTTGCTAGGTTGTGGTTGGGTTAACAAAATGAATACAAAGAATAAAGTCATATGGCTTAGATATGAATATTTTAAAGTTTAACTTAAACCAACGGTTGGGTTTGTTTTACTCAAAGAAATGAAAACGCAAGAACAGGTTTCTTCTACCTGTGGTAAGAAAATGACTTGCATAGGAATTTGTTTATTAAAGGGACAGTTCACCCAAAAATAACATTTCTGTCATCATTTAGTCACCCTCGAAATTTCTTTGTTCCAAACAGTTGGTCTCCATTGACTACTATAGTAGGAAAAATGACAATGGTAGTCAATGGTGGCAAAGAACTGTTTGCTTTCCTACATTCTTCCAAAAATTTTTGTTCATCAGAACAAAGAAATGTATACAGATTTGGAGCAACTTGTAGGTGAGTACATAATGACAGAATTTTCATTTTTTTGGTGAACTGTTCCCTTAAGTAGAATTTAAGTCAGTCTGCTTCCTAGTTTTAACACATCGTTTCTTGTTCTTCATAAACAAAAAGTTTGACCCTTACTCATATGGTCTCTTGTGCATTTTATTGGCTGAGAGCAGGTGAATGTCGGTCTATTGTGTTCTCTATCTTGATTTAGTTTCACTATAAAACGGAGAACATACACTGCCTATCTCTGACAGACCTCATCAATTTGAGGCAGGCCAGGATTAATGCTCACCCATTATAACCTGTTGGGTACCTGTTGATATATGGTTGACTGTGGAACATTGGTCCACATTTCTGTAACTTCAAGACCTCCCTTATTGTTGTGATATACTGATCTCAGGTCTGCCACTGGGATGACACATTATGCTGAGGGCGTTGATGTTTTTGCTTGATGGTCTGGGTTTGTTGTCCCCAAAGCTGAATTGAAAATATCGTGTCGGGAGTGAAGCATGAAGAATTTAAAAAATAATTTATTTTATTAAAGCGTCCCATTGACAATGAATAGAATGAAATATTATGGCACAAATTTAAAGGGACAGTCCACCCAAAAATAAAAACTCATTTATTTACCTTCATGTCACTCAAAACCTGTATATGATTCTTTGTTCTGTGAAACACAAAAAAGATATTTTGAGAAATGTCTCAGTGGTTTTGTGTCCATACAATTCAATGGGGCAGTGTTGGTGAAAATATCTTCTTTTGTCTGCAGAAGTCATACAGCTTTGCAATGACATGACGGTGAGTAAATGATGAAAGAATATTTATTTTGGTTGAACTATCACTTTAAGTGAATGTGTTGTTTGTCCTTGTTAAGTGAAAAATGGGAGACAATCTGACAAATGTTTGGCTTCACTATGTGTATTTTGGCATATTACAGCATGAAAAAAGTACAGTGCAGTAAAAATGTAGCTGTTCACTTGCCAAAAATACTTTTCAGACATTTTCATGGCTCCTAAGCCTTTTTTTTCAAAACACCCTTGTTTTAACATCATTTGAGATAAACGAATCACTCCAGAACAGTTTATCTTTACAGAACCACTCATTAAATGTTATTTTAGATGAATGAATCTCTTACTTTCTTTTGTTCTCTCTCACACACACACAAATGCTGAATTATTGTATGAATTAAAGCGTGACACTCTGGCTTGACGTGGCAGTCTCTCTTCCATGCTGCAGGGAGCTCCGAGGAGAGAAGAGAGGGACACAGACAGTGCCTGACTGTTTTTTCTCAGATAAACATACACTGGAAAAAAGTCCTCCACCATCAGGCAAAAATAATAAACGCAATGGGACTCATTTCACTTGCAAATAAAAATTATGGTGGTGATGCCATGCTACAGTGGTCGTATCATATGGTTGTTCTATGATACATTCATACATTCCCTGGTATTGTACTCTAGGTCTAATAAAAGTGTCACTTATATGAATAATTTTGCTAAGTGAGTTTATAACAAGAACAATTCTATTGTACTAACAGAGTCCCAGTGTTGTGGGTGTGCATTCATTATTTTATTTATTTTACGCAATTGAAGTTTGTTGTAATTGATATACCACTTCTTGTTTTTGTCTCACCTCTCCCCAGTCATCTTTACAACCTTTAAGACGCAGACATGTCATGAGATACAGTCAAGCCCCTCCCCCTTCTAGCCAAACCCGCTGCCTATTGTCCTCTCTGGACCATGACCATCTGTTGTACGAGCTCTTGTGTTTGCATGACTGGACACTTCAAAATTCATTGTGTCTACTTGTCTAATGACACTGCAGTATTAATGATATGCACGTCGTTTCTTATTGGCCAATCCACTGGGTTTGGTTTGTGATTGGCTGATGCCTCGTTTTTTGACTTGTGCTGTTAAATAATTGAAGAAGCAACACCTTGTCTCAACACGTACGCAACTCATGTCAGACAGAGAGATGGGAAACATGCGGCATGTGAATACTGTATGTATGGCTTGCCATCTGTGTGATTGTATAGACGGTTTCAACGCAACATAAACAAACGTTACTGCAAAGAATAGAGTCCCTGCAGATTATTTCTGATAACAAGCAAAAGAAATAAGAACTAAATGACATTAGCTAGCAAGTTAAAAGTATGTCTAGCCAGTACTATTTTGGGTTGCCAGTAGAAGTACAGCTACTTGGCTAAACTTAAATGTGACAAAGTTACTCGATCCATTCAACAAATTGTTTATTTAATTAAATTAATTTTAAAAAGTCAACTAATTGTTTATTAAATTCAATTAATACAATGTATTATTAATATAACATTAATAAAAATTAAATCTCTCTCTCTCTCTCTCTCTCTCTTTTTTCTTTTACCTGCACACATGCTCTGAATGCAAAAACCAGTTTTCTGCATTATCAGTATTCTGCATGCAGTTGCACACACACATGCATGCATACACTGTAAATACACGCACGCACACATATGCACAAACCCTTCTGCATCCATCCAATTATATCGTTTTTATAGAAGATTTGTATTGATCCCAATGACATTTTTGCGGACTCACTGTACAAACATGGCCTCAGGGAATACCCAAACCACACATGTAGTTTACGTGCTTTACTGCACGAGTGTGCTTGTTTGCGAAAGTGCGCATGCTGTAACAGAAATAAGCAAGCGCAACGTGAATCGCCAGCATGTGGGTTTATTTTCTTTGTCTAATCTGCTTTTCACTGTCATGTGACTCTAATGACTGGTCTTTAGTGTTTGTTGAATATAGCTGCAAAAGTAACTGTGTGAGCGTAGCTGCTCAGCCCGTCTGCTGGGAAAAAAACCATTTAGCGACTAAATGGCCGCCCCGCTCTGTGAGAAAGTTCACGCTGAGTCTTAGTCGACGTACATGTGACTGTGCAGAGCTGAACCTCTCTTAGCCGGAGTGGCCGCACTTGCCAATTTTCACCGCCGCATGCGAGAAATGGCGGTAATTGACCTACAAAGGTTACTTTCATGCAGTTAGTTTCTTTCATCTCTCTGTGCTATAGCCTTGGTTACTGTCATCTGCCTCAGTTGTCTGTACAGTATGTATTGAGTTTCCCTATTAATTATCTGCTCCGGGCCCATCGATCTAGATTTTATTGGCAGTGGACGTCATTTCTGATTTGTTGGATGGGTTTATAGCTGGCACTGTTCACCAGATGCATCTGCTAACTGAGCCTTTTTTATTGTGGCGTGTGGTTATGCTGGGTTAAGTCGGTGGCAAGTGTTCACGTCTATGGGCATCATCTCAGTGCCAACACAGAGCGCTTTGGGCTATCTAAAACTCTTAATAAGCAGTTTGGTTTCTGCATTTATATTTTATTGACATAAATTTTGTTAAATCTAATGTTATGGTATTGTATGGCACTCACTTTAACAGTGAACCTTTTAAATCACTGTTAAATATTGATGCATTTTACATGTGGTGGGTTGAATGTGGTAGTCAGATCTGAGACTTTTATTCGCTTTGAATCTGTCGGCACACTGTGACTTTGTTGTGGAGTTATGCTTTAAAAGTAATGCTTTAAGCTGCCGTCCTCCAAAACGAATCCCATCTATTATCTTATTTACCAAAATATGTTTGCTTTCATATCAGTTCAGTACTGAGGGTGAGACATTGTTTGGTCACGTAGGATTTAGATTAAAATAGATAATTAAGATGTTTAAGGAAGATTATTAAAATCGCTCTTGAGAACGTGCTTTCGAGAGGACTCGGTTTAATTCCCCAAACGCGGCGTGTTTGCCTCACCTATATTGAGAAAAGGAGTGCGAGGCATATGGAGATATTAATTCTGCACAGATTTGTCTGGGGTCAGGAAGGGGCGCTATGTTTTATTATATCTCTGTGGATTATGATGCAATGGCAGAAGCAACCTTAAGTCTGCATCAGGTCCAGATAATTGATTCCGTTCTCAGATTTATATGTCTGGAAAAACGAGTTCTGTTTGTGGATCTGATGTCTAGCCATCAAATCGAGTGTCAAAAGGCAGATAACTTTTATCCCGTCCCCGAGCATGAGAGTCCGGACCTTGTCGCTATAAAACACAAACCGCACAGACAAACTGATGAGATTTTTGCCTGTGGGCCGCTGCCAATAGAAGCGATCAAGCCCGGAACCTTACAGGCCCTGCGTCAGGGAAAATCGCAGCATCTGGAGAATGGAGGGGGATGAGGAGAACAGCTGTCGAGCTTTATGATTGAAGGACTCTATAATGTGAGAGAAGGGATTTGATAGGTGATATAATTGTTCTGCCACTCAGGATCACAAGAAAACATGCTCATATGTTCCTCATGGTCAGTGTGGGTTACTGACAGATACGGGGTTGATAATGCAGTGGATTGACTGATGTAGTCAAACACTGACATGCTTCACATGTGCTGGATAAAAAGATTTGGTTATTTTAGATTGTGTTAGTGTCTGTCAAGTCTTTACTTGTTTTCCCTCTTTCTCAGTGAGGTTTTAAGAATGTCAACTTGAAGATCATTTTGAAATACATTTAAACCATCTTTTAATATTACCAATGATTTCTGTCATTTTAATAAACAAGTTAGCTGAACCAGGTAATATTATAAAACATATTCTAGAATTATTGCGTTGACATTCTAATGCAATTTCAATCCTCCGTTTGTATGTACTGTACATGTGGCAGAATTGACAATAAAGCTGACTTTGACTTTGACTTTGATTCTGGCTGGGCAGTGAGCTCTAAGGTTAATATAGATCTCACCCTTGTTTCTGACCCACATTAACCCGCCAACATTGGCCTGAGCAGGGTGGTAAGGGTGCTGAGTAAGTGTATCTTCTGCTGTATCTTCCTCTTACTGAAAAGCTGGAAATTGCAGCGGCATTCCACACGGAACGGAAGCATTAGTTCAGCAGTTAGCCACCTGTGTCTAATATCTCTCGGTTATAAAAGAAGCTTTAGCGCTGAATTGAGTTTTGAGGAATGGCTGAGAGAAACGAGAGTGTATTTAAGACTCACATTTTTCATGCGTATTATTCCTTTCTTCCAGCTGTTGACGGATCCGAGGCGTATGCGGGATTAAATACGGGTGGAGAAATCACGAGCTTGGAATTTCTCAGTGCTTATTGGCAGCTGAAAGAAAGAATTGTTGCTCATAATTCATATGTCATTAATATGTATTGATAAAGATTGGGAAATGGCTTTTAGTCTGATTTTAAAAGTGTACCCTTAAATAGTTTGCTTGTAATGTGTGTGCGCACACGTGTGTGTGCGCATGACATTTTTTGGTCCCAATGAGGATTTAGGGGGAAGGGTGAGGATTGGGGAATTGAAAATGCAGTTTGTACGGTAGAAAAATCATTATGTCTATGGAAAATCCCCATAAAACATGGAAATCCAACATGTGTGTGTTTTGTGTTTACATAATGTCTCCAAAGGGAAATTTGGTTCACTGCTAGGGATAATGTTGTCCCCAAAGGATTGCTAAATAGACACACACACACTCTGAGTGAGAGCTTAGTTCTTGGTTATTGGCCTTAACATAATGTCTATACGTAGCAAGCTAGTTAGTATGGTCCAGTTAACCCATCCTGGTAGATGCCAAGGTCTGTGCATTTTCTTGGGTGCCAAAAGCCCATCAGTGTTTCTCTGAAACTCCAAAGCATTTACATTCCATTTAGAGATAAAGTGTTTGGCTCCGAAAAATAGATTTTTTTTGTGGACAAGGAAAAAAATTGAAAAGAACAACAGCAAGTATCCAAGCTCAGCATGTGTCCGTGTTTACTGACCTGACTGCTTTTTGTACTTTTGTAACCGTGTGTTTTTAGCCTTAATGTCAAGGGTTTTGCTGTTGTGAAGTAAGCACTTTTTCAACATACAAAGAGCCCTTTAGTTTGATATCAAGTGAGCATGACCCTGTTGGCTATGGCGTGATGTCTCCCAGGAGAGGAGAGAACAGATGTGTGGCAGGACACGGGTGAAGCACTCTCAGTGCAACTTCACCCGGCAAGAAGAAGAGAAAATATGGACAAAAAACTCAATTCAAACTTTGTTTAAAATAAAGTTTAGTGTTGTCATATAGATAGGCATTTACCAATATTTAACATTTGAAGGTGCTGTGTGTAATATGTAAATGAAATATGTGTATATGACAGAAATGCAGTATAATGTACGTGTCTTTAGAGATGTATAAAGACCTTACATAATGAACCATTATGTGTTCATGACCTTAGAATGAGGTGCTATCTACATACACTGCGGGTCCTCTTACATGGAATTCACCATGTTGTTTCTACAGTAGCCCTGAACGGACAAAAGCTATTTTTTCACAAGCGTAGAAAGTGAGATGCCAAAACATTATCATGTCTCTGTAACAAACGCTCACCACAGCTCATCAAAATTGAAATCTCCGTGCCATGCAGCCCAGATCCTCCTACACCTGAAAGCCCCTCTTTCTGTCACACGGACGCGTGGTGCATGCTGGGAAGAGAGTTGCTGCAAAGGGGTTGAGAGGCATTTCGAGCTGCACAGCTGCCGGCGTGAAGAGCCTTGAGCTACAATAGACGTACCCTAGACAGCAGGTGCGCCCCACAGCTGCCTCTCCAAACCTGCGGAGAGCAGTTTGTCATTTCTGCCTTCATACTAGCTGCCTTTGATGAAGCTGGGGGATTTTAGTTAATTAAACCGGATTAGTTATAACCCAGGGATCAGGCTATTCAATTATCCTGCTTTCTTTCTTTCTCCTACAGTCTCGTGCTCTCTCTTACCTACACGTTTCCTTTGTAGGGAAAGATGTGTTTGCTTTTAAGTAGAACTAATGGCTCGGATAAAGCCCAAAAGTGCTACTCTGGACAGCAGGAAGCATGCGACCCCCTATGATCAGCTTAACCCACACACACGGTAACAATGGTCATTAACTTCAATTAGGTTACTTGCCTACAGAATTTACTGTCGAGTCAAACAGACAGAGAATGAGGGAGGGCAGCTGTGACGACAAGCAAACACTCTTCCCTCGAAGTCATCCCCATCCCTCTCCACAAGTTGTTGCTCTCCCTAAATATAGCGTCTATTCTTAGCCGCTAAGTACTATGTGGAATAACCCATGGTCTCTTTCACATCACTTCAGAAACCTGTGTATGTATAATACCACTTCACATCCTGTATGTGTCAATCTATCCATCCACCCACCCAGCTATCTATCAATCTATAGAGCTTATTTGGAGCCATTGCTCCTTTGTAATAATCCTCTATAGAATAGAGTGGGTAAAAAATGTCTTCCAGTATCAAGCCTTAGCAAAGACCTTAAAAGCTCGGGTGGGTAAGCAATCTTGACAGCAAATTTTATTTCGTTTTAGTCATATTATCTTATTTATTCAACTATTATATATATTTATCTTATTATTTTAATCATGTGGTCATCTGCATTTTTTAGTTTTTGTTTAATTTTATTTGACTAAATTTCATCACATTTTTATCGAGTCTATGTTTGATTTATATACATACTGACTTTTATCCAGTATAACAAAAATGTCTGAAAAATCGGAGACATATTGCCTACCCTCGCTTTAATGGAACAAAGCAGACGTCGCTGCTGTAAACCAACCGGTTTGTTTTAAAGCTTTGACATTTATTGGTGTGAATAAATACTGTGCTTGTCTTTAAATGTATTATTTGACAGTGGAAGAAAAATGGCAGAAGATACTTTAACACAGACCCACCTTAAAAATGACATTTACTGCATAACTAACTAAAACTTATTTTAAATCAAATATACTTTAAATAAAGTGTGCCATATTATTGCAATACTCAATGTTTGTTACTGCCATTACGATAAGCAAAAAATCTAAATATTTCCTGGTGCTTTTTATAGTTCACCCCAAATTGAAAATTCTGTCATCATTTTCTCGCCCTCGTGACTTTCTTTCTTCTGCAGAACACAAAAGAAGATATTTTGAAGAATGTTGGTGACAGAAAACCATTGGTCCCCATTGACTTGCACTTGTTTTGTGTCCATACAATAGAAGTGAATGGGGGGCATTGGTTTTTGCTTACCAACATTCTTCAAAATATCTTCTTTTCTTTAAACTCTGGTGCATATTTTGTGTATTTGTGGGGGTTGTGAAGACATTGTTCTTTATTCTATGTGGCAGAGTTTACGAGGTTCAATAAAAATACAGCTTTTAGTTATACAAGCTCCAAATACTGATGTGAACAACGGGGGTGTCTTGAAATCAAAAAGGTTGAGAGCCACTGCTTTACATGCATCCAAAAACTAGCCTAATTTGTAGAGATATTCGAGATTTGTTTTGTTTATTATGTAATCTATATTTGCTGTATGATGAAAACCTTCCTCTGCAAAAGCTATGATGTTTCCAGCCCTAATTCCATAAAATATGACAGAGTACACTTTTTTCTCCCTCTTGCGTACGATAAAAGCCAGCTATGTGTTTAGTAGATTAGGGCTAGAGAAAGGATGCTATAAAATGCTTATCGGCCCCCCGATGTCCTCATCATGAATTGCTGCGTTAAGTCTCTCTCTATGGGGGCCTATTGTAAAAGCCTTGTTTATTGGTCTCTCATAGTCCAGTCATTACCTAATTACTTCTTCATGGGCTTTATGTGTAATGAGGGAGTCTTGTGTACTTGAGCTGAATGGAAAGAATTCAGAGAAGCTCACTGGCTGGTTGAGTTGATCGCCATGTTCTGCTTTCGGCTCGGTTGACTGCTGCCATATTGATCAATGTTTGTGTGTGGGCTGTGGATCCCATGTTTGTAATTGGGAATCAGGAAATTGGCAATTGGAATGGACTTCCTGTGATTTCTTTGGGAAAAGTCAGAATACGTAGTTGGATATTGACCTGGCCTTAAGCGTTGGCAAGTGGCTTTTATTGGTGATGACAAAACAAGAAAAAATTCCCTAAATGGTTATCGATTAATTTTGTTCTGTTGGACGGTGGCTGTTCTTCTGTGTTTTGTATTTCTCCAACTGGATTCCCACCAACACATGCAAGACTTGCACAGTCCTTGCACACGGCATTGTAATGTGTGTGATGTGATATTTATTTCCTCACTTTTGCATCTGTTTGAGGTTGAACGTGTGTTGGTGTCTAACACATCTATTGACCAGACACAAACTTACAGGACTCTTCTGTACCGTTTTTACTGATCTGTTGAGTGTTAGTCATGACCCTGAGGTGGATGTTAGGATATAAGAGCAAAGAGTGGAAATTATCCAGTAAAGCCTCTTGTTCGTGATGGGCTTAAGCAGTTGGAGGTGAAATCGGTGGTGTCGATTGTAATCAGGATGTTGTGTATTTGACAGCACGTGTGTATGTGTGTGATGATGGCTGAACTGATAAACCGGCCTCTGTCTTTTCACCCAGACAGGCGATGAGATCCGCAAGCCCACCGGAATGATGGTAAAATAAAAGCAACACAGGGAGAAGGGCATGTAATCGAAGTGCTGAGTCAACAAGCAAGTCCATCTTCCTTTATTTCTCTCTTTGTTTTTCTCCTCCTGTCTCTCATTTTCTGTTTCATCTTGGAGAGATGCTTAATGGGTAAGATATTGATCTGTGGTTGGTCATCTGAGTTGTTTTGGAAATATTTGGGCTCCAGTTTGTGTTGCTGGGAAAGGTTGCAGAGGGTGTTATATAGCCGCGGAAAACTATTTATAGTTTTGTGTTCCGGTTAAATGGTCATTTTTGTTTTATTCTGTGAACTACTAACAATTTTTCTCCCAAATTTCAAATAGAATGTTTCTATTTGCATTCATTTGCAGAAAATGAAAACTGGAGAAACAGGTTAAAATAACAAAAAGATGCTCTGTAGTTTTTAGACCTCAAATACTGCAAAGAAACAAGTTAATATTCACTTTTAAACAATACAACAGTAATATTTCTACATGTATTTAGGAAAAGGTCAAAAAAAAAATTTTTGTGATAACCTCACACTCACTTCTGAGGTTTGCTGTTATTGATCTATCTATCTAGATCTATTTATCTAATCTATAACTATCTATCTATTTACAAGTACATTTCTAGAATATTCTGATTCCTCTCTAAATCTAAATTTATTATATTTTCACCCATTTATCATCACTGTATTTAATTGGTCCAGCAGGTGTCCTTTAGGTGGACATATGTATTGGAGTGTGTCTCAAGATCCCAAGCAGATTATCTTTTACTGTATAATTAAATCTGGCTGCCATTTGCCATGTGATTTCATTCCCTTAGCTACAGGGCCCGGCGCGGCGGCGCGTGACTCACGCACGTCTGCTCCTTTTACTGTCAAGGTGGAGGGTGGACTATAATTGGACCTGGTTGAAAAGGCCACAAGTGACACTGACAAGCCACTAATGAAGTGATCCAGACAGTCAGCCCATGTATATGTGCTCAATGCGATGGGCCAAACCAACAAAACAGGAAACGACACTCAAAATTAGAACTAGAAACAATTACAGAGTGAATTCTGACATAAACGTGTGTGGCAAGCATACTGTGTTTCTGAGAAGTCATCGCTGCAGAAGTTAATGTACTGTAGGCATCACCTGGACTGGATCATGCCTTGTTACCAAGAAATGGCTACAGAACTGTTTAAATAGTACAGCTTTAATATAAAGGTTGTTTTTTTCCTTACTACTTGTGAAAATGTGTTAAACTCACATTGCCGTTGGATGACTTTGTCACTCCTGAGGTTGGATTTTGTTAAAATTCATCAGACACTGGACTGGAATGACCACAATACATCTTGAAATGCTGATTAAATGTGACCCTGGATCACAAAACCAGTCTTAAGTAGCACAAGAACATTTGTAGTAATAGCCAAAAATACATTGTATGGGTCAACAGTATAGATTTTTCTTTTATGCCAAAAATCATTGGGATATTAAGTAAAGATCATGTTCCATGAAGATAGGATGTTTGTGAGTAATATGCTATGCTAAGGACTTCATTTGGACAACTTTAAAGGCGGTTTTCTCATTATTAACATTTTTCAGATTTCAGAGTTTTAAATAGTTGTATCTTGGCCGAATATCGTTCTATCCTAACAAACCATATCAATGGAAAGCTTATTTATTCAGCTTTTAGATTATGTAAAAATCTCAGTTGACCCATAAGACTGGTTTTATGAACCAAGGTCACATATGGTTTGTTACGATATTTTGCCAAAATATAAGTATTGAAAACTTTGGAATCAAATCAAAATAAAAATATTGAGAAAATCGCCGTTAAAGTTGTTAATCAGAGGCGCTGTAGCAGGTTGTTGCTAAGAAGAAACAGGTTTGTTTTAATGCTCTCTTTTGGCTTATCGCTGTAATGACGTTGTGGAGAATAGATGAACCTGAAAGCTGAAATTCTAAACTTTACATAGATACCAAACTTGAGTGGGTATTTCTCAAAGAACGGCAGCAGCGAGTGATGTTTGTAGACTGTTTCTGGCAATTTTTGCTGCATCCACTCACAAAAATAAAGTTAATTGTTCAAGCATCATTGTAAAGTGATTCATAAATAAATATGTATATTGCATCTAAAACTTTCTTCTATGTTGAGAACTGATAAGTAAATTTTGTCATTTTCAATTTAATGTTTGTATTTTGTTATTGTGAATGTGTGTGTTGTGTTTGAGCAGTCCCTTCGGCAGAGACGCAGGTGGTGGAGTTAATTTTACGCATAGATGATCACTGAACGTTTCGGAGAAAGCAGCCTGCAGCAGTGTAGATCCAGACCACAGGCAACACTTCATCTCTGTCTACACTCCTCATACACACACACACACACACACACACACACTCCGAATACATACATTTCCATAGTGGATGCTGAAAATCAGATTCAATCAGACATTCCCAATTTAACAGATTCAGAGCATGAAGAAAGAGCATCGCCAATCAGCTTAGATGAAAGAAAACAAGCAGACAGGGAAAACAGAAAGTTGAGTCATGTGACCTGTCTTGGTCTGGCTTGACAAGTAAAATTCTTGTTTTTTTTACCATAATACACACTTCTTGATAACACATTTGATTGCAGTTTAAAGACATTTTGTCTCGCATCTTAAAACTTAAGGTGCTAAATTACACTTTTCACCAGTGCCTAGAAGAACCATTTTTGGTTGGTTTACGAACATTTTAATCTTAAAAGACTTTTTAAAACATTTTGTTTTCTTTCTCAGTCTGAAGAACTCGTTTCCACTACAAAAAGTCTCATCTGCAATGGAAAGGTTCTGTGGATGGTAAATGTTCTTTATTGATACAGCCTTACTCTAAACCTGAATGTTCAAAGTAATTAAATAGATAAAGTAGTGTAAACTTAATCTTATATAAAAAAAAGTTCCTGTAACTAATTCTTACTTTTGAGTTAATTTAACTTAATAAATAAGTAAATTCAACACTTGAAAATGTGACTTGTTGAAAATGATTTTCAGTTCCCAGCATGCTTTGTATGTGACTGCTTTTGGAGAGTAAATCTAGAAATTAAGTGTTGTTTTATGTGTTTTTAGAAAGGATAAAGCTAAAGTAAGCGATAAATGTTAGTTTATCTTGGATATTTAGAAGAGTTTGTTGTATTTTTGAGCTTTGGGGTTACCATCGTGCTCATACTTAGGTTGTGGGAGGTGCTGTAGCAGTTGTGTGTCAAAGTCAGCTTTATTGTCAATTCTGCAGTTTACTTAAAACATTCTTTGAGAATGCAAATTTTTCACATTCATGCATTTCAGTTTTTTGGCTCTTGCACGTTACATTACAAAACTTTCATTATTGTCACCTATAGTTATTATTATATTATCATAAAAGCCGTTTTTTCTGTCTGACTATTTGTTGTCTGCTTGTGTTGTGTTCTCATTAATGATCTCATTCATTTTCTTTTGTCTTTATATTCTTAATTTCTTTTCTGCGCTTTCACAAAGTAAAACAGAAAACCTTTTGAGGTACAGTAACTTTTATATACTGGGTTTTAAAAACAATATAAAGACAAGTCATTAAAGAGATACTAGAGGCCAGGAACAGTGTGAATGCAAAAAGAACTAACATCCTTTTCACTCAATTGACATTTTGATCTAGCGTAGTACTTTTAAAGAGGACTAAAATATGAAAATACAGAAAGATACCAGCTGTCAGGATTTAATAGCAGCAACAGCCTGAAATGACACAGCTTATTAATGCTGGAGCTAATACAGATTGCTTAAAGCCTAAGAAACTCAGTATTTCCAGTCCATTCAGCAACATAATAGAACATAGAGGAGATATGGACAATAATGTAGGGTTTTTTTTTTCCCTCCGGGAGCTGTTTGGACCATTGAGAAGCTCATTTTGAACTAGCATCGGTCTTCTGGAAGCAGCGTTGCGGCGATGATAAACACTCAGCCTGATTCGTGGTATTGCTTTTGATTTAAGTGTTATCAAAATCAGCACAGCGCTCCTCTCGTCTCTTCTGCTTCCAGTCACATTAGGAGGAAGAGTGATTAACTGCACTTTTTCTGTAATAAAGAAGGAGTTCCATGCGTCTGTTTTCCCACTCCAGTCCTGCTGGAGGAGATGGATGGTTTTGAGCCCAGGGTCAACAGCTCTTCCCAGCTTGCCATTCACACACGCTCGCCGTGTGGTCCCAGGGTCACTCTCTATCTTCCAGAGCACAAATAATGAACTCGGGTAACCTGTGCGCTGATGGCTGGAGAACGGCGAGGTGAAATTAACTGGTGAAGTCTGCCATGACCGTTGCAAATTGAATAGACATTTTCTGAGCTCTACCGGTATGTTGTTAAGTTGTGTTGTCCTGTAGCGCTCAAATTTATGCTATCCTCGTGTACAGTCTTGTCAATCCCGACTCACCCTCTTGTCATTTCAAACCTGTATGATTTTCTTTCTTCCGCAGAACACAAAAAAGATATTTCGAAGAATGTGCATTGGTTTTGTGTTCATACAATAGAAGTGAATGGGTGCCATGATCAGTTATACCAACATTCTTCAAAATATCTTCTTTTGTGTTGTGCAGAAGAAAGAAAGTCGTACAGGTTTGCAATGACAAGAGGGTGAGTAAAGATGATCGAATTTTCACTTTTGAGTGAACTATCTCTTTAAAACAGACAGATTATATGATCAAGCCATATTGAATGAGTTTAATATTATAGATCAGCTAATTTGATCTTGGAAGAATGATGGAAATATTATATTTATTTATTTTACTTTGGTGTCTGAGCAAAATTGAGCACAGTTTGAGATCTGGTCATTCTCTCTACATCTCTCTTTTCAGTCTTCTCTTTTTTGAACGATGGCAATGTTTTCATTCATACTATCTGATTTTGATTTCTGACATTGGTGTCTGAGGAAAATTGAGCACAGTTTGAAACATTATTAAGATCTGATTATTCTTTCTACAGTACATTTCTCCCTCACTTTAAGACATCTACCCTTTCAATGCAGAAAGAAAATAAGATATATAATATGGCATAGAGAGAACACACTGCAAGTAATACCATTTACTAATACATATAATATGATCTCAAGCAAGAAATCATATTTATGTTAGCCCTCCAGGATTATATTCCCTGGTGTCTTCATTTCTGATCTCAGTATTCTCATTCAAGTCTGGCTCCAGTATATGCATGCAAACGTCTTGGTGTGTGTGTGTGTGTGTGTGTGTGTGTGTGTGTGTGTGTGTGTGTGTGTGTGTGTGTGTGTGTGTGTGTGTGTGTGTGTGTGTGGGCGGGCGGGCGTGCGTGCGTGCGTGCGTGCGTGCGTGCGTGCGTGCGTGCGTGCGTGTGGTCCCCATGAGTCTCTTAAGATAAAAGCATATGCTAAATGACACGTGGCACCTAGTAACCGTGCTACGGCCCATTGAGGAGAATGGCTCAGCTTTGCTTGACAGTATTGCTGGTATGTGACTGAAGCTCATTACAGAACTTACAGCTTCACCTGCTTCAACATGTACAGTACACCACCTGAGCCTGGTACAGCTATTCAGCTGTAATGTTTCTTCTCTGTGAACACTGGGTTATTGATTCTGAGTAAGCATAGCTTATCTGTGCCAGATGTGAATTTGTGACACTATGAGGTTTTTGTACTTTAAACATTTTGCCACAGAGGTTTCAAACTCTCTGCCTCCTGACACTGGTATTTTGCGTGTAATTCATTGACCATAAAAGTATAAACACAACGTAACAAATTCCAGATAACAAATAATGATTTGACATCATTTATACAGTATATCGCTGCTGTTATATTATTATTAATCACCTTTATGTTTGTCAAATATATATAAATGTATACACATATGGAACGTCTACATATATATATATATATATATATACATATGTAAAAATTAAGAGACCATTTCAAAGACCATTTTCAGTTTTTCTAAATTTGCTATTTATAGATATGAGGTCAAATGATTATTTTTGTTTTATTATGTGAACTACCAACAATATTTCTCCCAAATTTTAAACTTTCACAAAATGAAAACTGGAGAAACAGGTCAAAATAACAGAAAAGATGCTCTGTATTTTTTCAGACCTCAAATACTGCAAAGGAAACATGTTCAAATTCACTTTTAAGCAATACAACAGTAATATTTGTACATGTATTTATGAAGTCTTGTTGAATGACTTTGTCACTCCTGAGGGTTGATTTTGTTCAATTCAACAGACACTGGACTGAAATGGCCACAATACATCTAGAAATGACGAGGCTGTATATTCATATATGTATAGAATTTTGTTTATATATGTATATATATATCATTTATAGCATATTTTTTCTATAGATTTTATAGATTTTTGTTTCAATAATTGTGTAGAGAAAATCTGGTATTGTGACAGCCCCAATCTACTCATGGGGTCCAGGGGAGAGGGGGTCATCCACAGCCTTGGATATAAATGTGAAGCAGAAGTTAGATTTTCGACATTTGCTTTGTTTGCTTGTGGTTTAACTGTTTAACATTCAAAGCAGCCAAAAGTGTGATTCAGCCTTTTTGTGAATTTAAAGCGAACATTATGATGTTTATCTTGGCTCCTGTCAGCTTTGATTAAGCCAAATCAATTTACTTTGACATAAACGTCTTTAACCAGCCCTGAGAGATGATATTGTTGTTTGTGTATTAGCATGGCCCACCATGCTATGTTTGCTTTTGTTGTTTGCAAACGCTCTCGAAATATTCTCCAGTGTTTCAGTTGACGGGTAAAAATCTTTCTCTTGATTCAAGTACAAAATCTGCCCTTAAGTCAAGCACTCCCTTTCTCTCTCTGTGTTTCCTTTTCAAGCATTCTTTGTCATCCCACCACAGTGGCAAGTTTTAAATTGCTTAGAAATAAGAATGAGATGTGAGACAAGCAGCTGGGAAGCAGAGAGAAGTGATATGTGTAGAGGTTTGCAGTAGCAACTCACTGTAGTGAGATCGATCCCTCCCGCCACAGTTGTGGAAAGGATGTCATCGCTGTCCAGGGCTGTCAAACTATATCAGACCTCACAGCCATCTCCTCATTCTACAACTGACGTTTCTCCACATTTTGACATTTCACTGCTTCATTTTAAGCATCGTTTATTTTTTCCTTATAGGTACATTGTGTTTTGTTGCACTTGTTGTCAAAGTCTCTCATTTAAGAGACAGAATGAATGTTTCTTTAGTAATTATGTTGGTGGACAGTATTTTGTTTATGTGCTCATGCCCTGGGGGAGCGAGGGACCGGAATGGGAAGTCACAGTTAGATGGTCAGTGTGGGTGCAAGCAGAGAGACAGAAAGCATCGAGTACTTTCGTAAAAATGTGCATTTTCCTGCATTTTCTGACCAATTAGTGCTGTTTGTCTACTCTTATTCTTCTCCCGTGGGAACAGAAAATCGCCAAAAATACATCTTTTGACTGGCTGCACATTAGGTTTTATGCTAGGCCAGAGAATGCGGCAAATATATTGATTTCAATTGACGTAGAGGGAGAACACAATGGTTTGCTAAACTGACGCTCTGTCAGGCGACCGAATTTGAGAACGTTTAGGTTTTGTCTGACATGGGACAGTTTCAGTCTGACCCGACTATTTCCATGCTGTTGTTTTTATCTGTCATTTTTAGGATATCTTTGGATAGCCAGGTTTTAATTTTGCACACTGTCATTTGTAAACTGTAGGTTAATCGTCTTATTTGCATATTTATGATCTTTATAATATTGATTGGACAATTAAGCATGCAGCAAGTGTGTAAACTGTGTTAATAATTGCTTGTGCATCTGGATAAATGTCTCTTCATTACTTCAGTTTATCATTTGTTGTCACCGTTCAGTATTTTTTCTCAGATGGTGAAACTAAACAGCTCATGAGAGTTTCTGTGACTGTATGAAGCTCTTGAATAGTTAATGAGGCACGCAATGTTTGTCTGTTGCTAAACTTATTTTAACATTGTACTTTATTTTTTCATATCTTTTGCCATGCAATAACAGTATGATTGAAAGTTTGTTTACTTAGGTTTATTACTGTTTATTTTCTAATGAGAAATAGTAATTTTGCATGTGGCTCTGCTAACATTTTAAAAGAGATCTACATAATGTTTAAAATTGTTCTCATATTTGCAAAGATACTAAAATTTGCATTCCAGAAGACATTGATTTCAACTAAAAAAATCTATGACATTTTTCAAAGGCCTTTAAAAACCATTCTTATAGTTTATCAACAATTCGTCACCTTGGAATTATAAAGTTCAATCTGACACTTTTGTCAATATGTAGTTATATTGTAAAAAAAAAATTGCTGTAGTTTTGCAGCAGGTTGCCTGCTAGTTTTGCAGTTCTTATATTTTCTTTCAAGACCAAATGTCTTAGGTCACATTTCTTGTTAAGTCTTATGTATCTTGATTTAAGAAGTTTAAGATGTTTTTTAGTAGAAAACAAGACAAAAATGTTTAGCAAGAATCTTCTTGAGTTTTAAAAGTCAAAGTGTTTTAATTTTGATGAAAGTAAAGCTCAACTCAATAAAGGTGGTTTGAAAACCTGCTGCAAAACTACAGAAAATGTTTACAGTGTACTCACATATTCTTATTCGAAAATAAGTTTACAAAGTCAAATGGAATGCAAAAACTTTTCTCAAAACTGCTCAAAATACAAATAGAAGCTTATATTTCCAAAGTAATGAATTGTCACATTTGTGTTAATTGTTTCCATCACATTGCTATGTAATCTGAAATCATTTTATTCTGAGACAGAGTTACATGATTTATCCAGGTATACTGATGATATTTAAAGATGACTAAAAATCATTTCTGGGTCAGTAGGGTAACCACAGGTCTCATGTTTACATGCAACCAAACCAAATCCACTTGTAATCGGATTGATGACTCAATCGGACTGAAAAGCCTTCATGTAAACACCTGAATCAACCCGATTGAGGTTGATACGATTTCGATCGGATTGAAAAGGTTTATGTAGACCGAAGCAATCCGATCAATAGGAAAAAATTAGGTGTAAATCCATTCGGATTGACGAAAATTGCTGCATGTAAACATAGCTATTGAACACTCCCTCGCCTTCCATTGGCCGGAAAGCTAATATAGTTCTCTCCCACACTTTACAAATTTAAAAACATAAATGACTAATCTTTAATTCATCACATTACACTCCATTGATTCCTTAATATTTGTTGACTCACTGTTTTCCTGGTCTCCATCCAAAAGCGTTCAATCACATGCAAACGTCCCCTCTGTCTTTCAGCCCGTCTGCGTAATGTCGTAATCACATTCTGAACACACGCCACTGCTAACCAGACCCAATTACCCTTTGTGATCATCTAATTGGCCTCGTTTTGTTATGTTAATTCTAAGCAACGATCACAGATTGTCGGTTTATAAATGCGTTCAACACTATTCTGCTTGCTTTAGTGTCTGCGCCAGCTGGTCAGTGCACACCCAGCGTCATGTTCTAACATTCACAGTTTACGACTTGATTTCTCATTCTGTTCTTGGATACTTTATCATCCCCACTGGAAATAATAAATGGATATTGCGGCCAGCAGCTCTCTCTGTGTGTGTGTGTTTATGTGTGACAAGGATAAACCCTACGCTGCGAGGCCTGAATGTGGGGACATTTTTGTTCCCATGAGGAAAACATCTTATAAATGTAACTAAATAAATAATAATTTATCAATAATTTTCTATTTAATGATTTTATTATATGTTATAATATCTTTAAGTCATATTTTATGTTATTTGATTTTATTTGATTTGATCTCCTTTTCTCTTTATTTTATTTTCTTCTTTACTTTCATCTTATCTTTTCTATTTTATTTTATAATATTTTATAATTATGTTATACAATATAATATTTTTCAATAATATTTTGTTTTATTATAAAAAAAAATCTTATCTTGTTCTATTCTATTTGCTATTTCCATTTTATTCTATGATTTATATTTTATTTTCTGAACATGTAAAAATGCTAAAAGTTTTCCTGGACAGGATTAGGGAATAGAATATACAGTTGTCATGATTCTAATATTGTTTAACAATTTACTTGTGCACAATATTCCAGAAAAATATTTTTTCAACATGTCAACTAGTAATTTGCTTTGCCACTGAAAGACTTTCCTTTCAACTGATGTCATCTAGGCCACACAGGCTGTTGGTCTACTATTCAGGAATTGTTTTACACATTTAGGTCCCTCTTCGTTCTGGTTTATAACTCTCACTTTCTTGATCCAAACAGGTCTTGATAGATTAAGTCCATGACTACTTTTTTTCTCATTGAATAACCCAGCACACTCTGAAATGCATCATATTAAGGGAGAGAAATGAGGTGTGAATGTGATTACATGTTGACTTTAAGGTTGCTATTCTTGCACCGTAAAAGTTATGTAAATCATGTAATCAGTTTGCGTGGCGTAATTCATGATCTTGCAAGTCGGTAATGCTGCCGTAGGTTGTGGAGGATGGAGCAGACAGCATAACAAGATCTGTTATACTTTACAGAGACCGTACAGCATTACAACGCTAATGCAATCCAGACACCTGAATTGACTCTTTAAATTGCAGATGTAGCTAAATGAATGAGGGGGATTCACTTCAAACACTTTGGGGGAAATGCTATTTGAGGACTTTTTGGGAAATTAAGCATTATCATGTTTCTTTAAATATGCAATTTTCTTTTATTACGTCCCTCACATTTTTCACATACTGCATTATTTGCTTTCCTAAGGTGACATTGTAGCGTGCAATTGCATGCCTCCATATCCCCTTATTCTCACTCTCTCTCTCTCTCTCTCTCTCTCTCTCTCTCTCTCTCTCTCTCTCGCTCTCTCAATATTCTCTACTCTACTCATTTGTTGACACACTCCATCAGACAGTGTGACACTCAGCACTTTAGAACAGAGATGGTGCATTTAGGTCCTCACCGCCAGGCTGCCTTTCATTTGTTAGTATTCACAGCGGGTACAGAGCTGTTTTTACCTCTTGACCCTCAACTCTACATTTTTTCTTTCATCTCCCTCTCTCATGTTTCATTTTACTGTCATTCCAATTTTGTCTTTCCTCCAACATCCCTCCATCCCCACCTCGGTAAATAACGCATGAAAATCCCATCTCATGCAAGAGACCAAACCAGATGCTTACCGAGCAGATTAAGTCCGAAATAAATCCAAGCGTTGGGCTTTGAAACATTTTCTGGGATTAGTGATAAAGAAGCTCTTATTGATGTTTCTTTTTGATGGTCGCTGTTTTGGGGAATGACTCACGAATAAGCAATTTTGTTACACTTCCAATCTGGACTGTAATAGTTTGGGAACACAATAAACATTGGGAAAAAGTAGGTCAGAGTCGCGCGACAGAAAAAAACGCCCGAGGATGCTGAAGTCTGAGCTGCATGGGAAGTAGTTATTGTGAAGCCGTTTTGAGAACAGAAAGTTCTCTGAGATGAGCCCAATGGTGTAAAGTGTGAGTGTTTAGTGCCGTCGTGCCGTAGCTGCTCGTGTGTTTTAGAAGTGAGAACAGTGTCATTTCACACTCAGCTGAATCCGCTGCGTCCCGCGGTGAGAGCGGCACTACACTTGATCTGCACAATGATAGTGAGCATAGCAGGCTATCGAAGACCAATGAGCCGAATGCCGCAGGAGCTGTACGTTCCTCCATCAGTCCCGTAATGTCTGAGAGAAGATCCACCCATGCGTGTGTTTGTTTGAAGGGTTCAAATACTCATTTACTGGTCCTGACTGCGTATTTATATTAAAACGCTAATACCGTTGTTGTAATGATGGTTTAGTAGTTTAATGTAAATGTTTTTTGCTTGAAAAATTGTACAATCTGAAGAGCAAAAATAAAATTAAAGATAGATTGCATTTATAATTTTTTATTTTAAAAACATTCAGTATAGAATAGACTGAAGTTTTATCAAGTTTTCGGTTTTATTTATCTGGCAATAAAGTAAAAGCGTGTGGTTCAGTCAACCTGCTGGTAGCTGTGTTTTGGAACATGGTGGTTGGTCAATAGCTGGTTGACCTGAAACCATCCTTAACCACCAGCCAAGCACACACATCAAGTAAAATGTTTCTTTTTATGGTGCTGTAGATGCAGTTGAATAAAAAACGCTACTGCATGGATGATGGACCGTGTCATCATACGGAACAGTTAACATTCTCACATGAATAACTCTACTTCTTCTCTCTCTCACAGGTGCTGAAGGGAAGCAAAAAGCTGTGCATGTCAGTGCGATCCGTAGGGCGGATCCCGGGCGGTTATGTCACAAATCACGTCTACACTTGGGTGGATCCGCAGGGCCGCAGCGTGTCACCTCCCCCTGACCTGCTGGCGGAGCATAGCAGCGCCACACTGCGCCGGTCCAACAGTCAGGGTCGCAGTCACATGCAGCTTCTGCAGGACGGCGATGAGAAGAAGGTGAATTCAGACTTATTTCTATATTCTATATATATTATAGTCATATTTCTATAGTCAATAAGTTTTAACAAAAAGAGCAACAAGCATCTCACGTGTGGTCTATTGTTGATGTTGAGGAATAAATCTATAGTGGAATAATCTGGATTATTTTCATTTTAATGTTTGTAGACAACATCTGAGGCACACTGTTGGTTTACTAAACATACTTTTTAAAATCTTATCATATATTTCTTATACAGAAAAATCTTTATTAAAGCTCCTTTCTGCACCGATTGACGTAGTTGTTAAAAACACTGCGAATGGAGCACGTCTTATAATTAGCGTATATTTTCCCCTGGGCCACGATTACTAGTTTAGCTCTTATTATACAAGAAAATGCTAAAGAGTTTTTAAACACTCGACGTAGAAGTTTGTGTTGTTTACAGCTCATCAGCTTTAATTACGGATGTCGATTTGGAGTTCTTGTGAAGTTGAAGAGCTCTGCTTCAGTATAGGTTGAGGGTTTTGTCATTACGGAGATGAGATTTCACTGGTGCGTAAGAGGGGCGCAGATGAAAGATTAGCCTTGTCTTTCATGAAATGCAGTGTATGCTTTTATTTCCATAAACCGAGGCTCTCCGTCTTATCTGTGCCAGCTGATGACAACGTCTTTGAGATCAGAGTGCCGTTGGACTGATGCCCCTTTCTATAAGTCATCATTTATCCCCTGTCACATGAATATATCTCCGGGCTAAACTATCTGTGATCATTTGCGCTAGCTAATGGACAGTAGAGCGTTTTGAGACAGAGATTTATAAGTTCTACCTGATTAGTTCTATAAGACAACAAGAGATTTCATTGTCTTACTTCAATTTTTGAATGGGTTGAATTTAACTTTACATATAACTTTAGGCCTACTCTTAAATTAAGGTTCTTCTCATAAATGCCATAGAAGAAACATTCTTGGTTCCCCAAAGAACCATGTAGATTCATCTAAGAACAATTTATTTTTTGCTTTTTATACTCTTTTCGTTTTCCACTGCAAAGTTCATTTTGTTAAATATTAAGGTTATTCAGATGTAAAGAATTCTTCAGATTCAAGTACAGGCAAAAATGGCTCTTCTATGACATTGTAAAGCAATTTTTTTAAAGAGTCTTGTGAAATAATTGGTGTAATATTGGTCACTATGATTTGTGCAAGATTTGTACAGATGTGTACCTTCTTTCACATCTTTTAGTGGCTAATAATATTCTAGTCAAAGAAATGTAATGCTTACCAATGTCACCCAGATTGTGAAAATCAACCAATACTGTAGCGGTCAAACGTTTTGGGACACTTACTCACTTATGTGTTCATATTTTTTCCACATTTTATAATAATAATAAACTCATAAAAATTATGAAATAAAACAAAGGGAACTATGTGAATTATGTTGTAATTTAATGAAAAAATATTAAAACATGTTATATTTTATCATCTTCAGTGTAGTCACCTTTCGACTAGAATTTGCAGAAATGTTTTTATATAATTTTATCAAGCAGCTTTTTGAGGTCTCACCCTGAGATGATTTTTAAACAATATTAAAGGAGTTTTGATCTATTCTGTGCTCTTATTGGCTGTTCTTTCTTAATTTTTCTATAAATTATTATTAAATAAAACGTTAGCTTTTTCATGAAAAAACATGTATATTTGTAAAATTATATAAAAAAAAGGTTTTTTTTAAATAATGAGACAAATTTCACTCAAGTGTCCCAAAGCTAGTATAGCTAGTATAATTTCACTATGACTTCAATTTTGAGATGTATAAATATATTAAAAATATCAAGGTTATATTTGCACATTATGTTCTTTACATTATGTCGGATGTTTTTATGTAGAAAAGAGTAAATCATAAAAATGACTTTAGCTGGGTTTTCACAGTTTGGGTCACAGTCCTGGCCCTAGTTTTAGCACTAAGAAATGGTCACAGAGCTTGGAGTTTATGGTTAAATATATTAAAGGCCCGTCCAATAACTAGTATTAGTGTCCAATGGACTAAGTTGTTTATTGTAAGCTTAAATTCGAATGGCTGTCAATGTTTTATCATTTATCGGCTGGAAAAAATATTCCAAAACTGATGCGTACAGTGTGAACAGGCCTTGAATGGCAACCATATTGTTGTTTTCAGGGACAACACATCATTATTGTCCAAAATGCTAAATGAATCTATCCAGAAATAGCTGATGTGTGTTCGTATAACTTTCTATTGCGCGTGCCCTCTATTCGCATTTATTAAAAATCTCTCTGGTAAATATGTGCACAATGTGTGCTCAGAAGATAAAGCCTTGGTGTTTGATGTTGTTGTGAGTCGATGCAATTTCATTCTGATCCAATGCAGTCTATTACCAGCAAATCCAAACCAGAGGATTAATGTTTTGTGCTATAGGTGTTGTTTAATCAGACGATTATTGAATATGTATGAAACATTAAAAGGCAGTCTGTGCCAATCTCCATCAGACCTGAACAAAACCGCGAGATCCGCAGTTGCACGCAAGTGCTCCGTTATGAATTTTAAACAATATTAATGAAAGATTGAAATAAACGAAAGCGTAAAAAAACATTTTATTTTCCATTTGCCTAAGGTCCTATAAGCACTCAGTGTTGCTCGGACAAATTAAGCAATCAATCAGCGCATTATTTTAGACTACAGGAAACAAATTCATTCCATTCTGCTTCTTTTTAAAAGTGCGAACCTTTTCGTCTCTTTATTAATCTTTTATTATATTCATATCGTCACAGTCCTGAGCTCGTCCTTTCTCCACGTTTCTCGAATTTGACCCACCGCTATTCCTCACTCCACATTTTGTCTTTTGTTCTCATGCGAGTGCCAAAATGTGTTGAATGTGATTATAGGGAGAGTTTTATGACTCGTACGCGCAGGGGTAAATCTGCCAAGGTTTTGGATTGTGTGCGGTCTCTCGTGGGCCGGCAGAAGGTGGATGCGTCATGCTAGCGTGGCACGCCGGCAGCATTCGGTAATGCACAGCGCAGCAAAACCGCTCCGGCCTGATTTACAGCCTTGTTTGCTCGCTCTCACATCGTGGCAAAGCAATTCGCAGGGTAATTCTGACAAATTCCTGGGTGCTGAACAGTATTTCCAGTAAACGCTGCTGGAAGCCGTCAATTGCGCAGCCGTCTGCACTCTTCTGAACCAAACAGAAAATATATATCAAGACCTATTCACAGCGCTGACGTTTATAAATGTGTGGCATTATGAACAATGACACACAGCAAATGCGGTACGGCCCTACGCCACGCTGACCTTTCAGGGATGGCTAGTGGCAACCTTTAAGCAGCGTGCTGGTGGGCGGCCGGTGCTTTTATATCCCAGAGTGCACAGGGGCTACGGTGACCTCGTGGATGGAGCTGTTTGATTGGCTCTTTGGGTTTTCTATGATGCAGGGTAATCACAGGACTATTGTTGCTTTTCAGCGGTGGGTGTTGAGGAGGTCGAGGGTGAGTCACATTTTGTTGTTTTGCTGGTTCAGCAGAAGCGTATTTGTTGTCAGAGTAAGGAATTATGGAGCTAAGACGCTGTAATAGCTGCTCTCTGTTTGAGAGGTGAATTTTAACAACACATTTGTGCCGAGGATATATTTTAATCTCACATGTTATTGTAATGTTTTGGTGATTCGTGGCAGCTATCGAGGCACATTTTTGTGTAAGTGTGCATTGAAAATAGATGCCACCTGACCTCACTAATGGATGCACACTCAGTACAGTGTATTCATGTGATGATTAAGTATCATTTAGTCATCTCACCTCTCTTCTTATCTCCTCCACAGGTGAATCTGGTGTTGGATGACGGGCGTTCTTTGGGTCTTATGATTCGTGGAGGGGCTGAATACTCTCTGGGCATCTATATCACAGGAGTGGACCTGGGGTCTGCTGCAGAATGTGGGGGATTGAAGGTACAATTTTCACTTTTTTCTCTTGGTGCTATTTTGCACTTACAATAATCTTCTTTAACAGCAGCACTGCATCCATTTCAAACTCCATCAAATGTTGCAAAGATTTTCAAGTCCGTCTTTTCTCTAAAATAATCATTTTCTTCTCAATTTTTTTCCTCTAAAGGGATAGTTCTCCCAAAAAGAAAATTCTGTCATCATTTACACACCCTCTTGTCATTTCAAACCTGTATGGTAACAGAAGAGCAGGGGCTATAGCCTTGACTTGCATTGTGTCCATACAGGTGAATGGGTACCAATTTCATTTTTGGCTAAACTATCCCTTGAAGTGATTTGGTTTATCTGTGCTTGCAGTCAAAGGTTTTGACACACCAGTTCTCCTTCAGTCCTTTTTAATATAACCATTTCATTTCAAATTTAAATTTTACATTTTAAAACGTCTTATATTGTACCTTCTTTAAAGTAGTCAGCCTTTGCCCTACATCCTACAGCTGTGAATATTCTAAGTATTATCTTAACTAACCTCATGAAGTGCATTCTTGAATGCTTGTGTTTTTATGTGTGTACCCCTTATGTTTCTGGGACAAATTTGTACCTTTGAGCACAGCCTCATTTGTAAAAAAAAAACACTGTAAAAATATAGTACGTTTTTAAAGTTTTCTTTTATGGTTACGTTATAGAATTTTTATTATTTTAAATAGCTAAATATAACCTAACCATAACAGAATTTGTACAATTTTGCAGTCTATGGTATGTCTTCATTTAGATGTGTTTATGTGCATGCGTGCGTGTTTGTGTGGTTAAGTCTCTCTTTGTGTTTGTGTAAGACTTAAGTAAATGAGGGAGATTTAGCTGCACATTAGGACTCAATGAACGACTGCCCACCCCGTGAATCAAAGACTGTTTTTTAGTAAAACATGTTTGTTGAAGTACTTCAAAGTGTCCAGCTTGTTTTAATCCTTCCACTGCTTTCCATTTTAGCTTTGTGTGTAAAAGCAGAAGAATCCACTGTGAATTTCTCCACCAAATAATTTGCTTGGACGTTCTGCGTTCAATCTTTTACTCAGTTCCATTTTTCATTGTGAGATAAATGGCGTTATTATGAGAAAGTTTCCGACTTTTTCACGCTGACAGTTTCTTTCCTGAACAACCTTTAGATTCATGGTGGGACTGAGGGGAGATGACAGTCTGGAAGGAGGGCGATCCAGACACGATCCGTGAAGTGAGAGAGAGAGTTGGGTGTTTTATCTTTAGGCCATACGTCTGTTTTGAAGAGAGATGAGAGATGGGTTTCTGGGTGCCTGTTTGGCAGCAGACTCTGTTTACAATGTCCCAGTTCTGCTGTGAGGTCCGCAAACATAAAAGCGGCCTCGCCTGCATTTATCATGCCACGTATGTGATAAAGAACCTCATGAATGCTGCACTTGCACACATGCATCAACAATATGGGAAATGAATCTAATGTAACTTGATGAAGCTTTGTAGCTTGATGCAAAAATGTCTACTGCAACTAAAATAGCATTGAATGGTATTTCACAATGTGATGTGAAACACTTCTTAAAAGTGGCCACAGCTGTCAAGCTTCAAAGAAACACAAAAGAAAACCAAAAATTGGTCAGTTTCTTCAGACAATTGCTTTTTGTGGGGAACAGAACTTTTTTATTATTTTCATTTATAGTTTAATATTTATTCAAAATTCATGAATGTGTCTTGTGAAGACAAAATGATCAATTTGAAGAGTTTTTTAATTCATTTATTATTCTATACCTTCTGTACATTGTTGATTGAATTATGTGAAATGAAAGTAAATGTACTTTAAGGATTTAATGATGAAAATGATGAAGAATAATGTTTAGCTACACAGTTGTTTTATTGCAAAAAGATTTTCAATGAATAACCAAGTTATTGCATGGCTTTTTTTTGTCCTGTTTGCGGTTTGACAGCTGTGGTCACTGCTGTCATTGTACTGTAATATGAGCAGCATATAGCCTCTAAAAACAATCCACCATTCCAAAGTAAAGAAAAAGCTTTCATCCGGATAGTCTGACACTCAGAGCGATTGTGTTATTACGCTGTTTGCAGCCAGTGACCCTTTGACCCTATTCTCAAATATAGACAAACAGAAGGAGAAACACATACTTACACATCTGTTTTTTGATCCCACGAGATGAAGATAAGGTCAAAGGGACTGCCCAAAATATGCAGTTCTATATTGTTCACCTAAAAATAAAATTCTGTCATTATTCTGTAATCACCTTGGCCACCATATTAGCTACCATATTAGGAAACATTTCTTTTTTGTTCTGTTGAAGATATTTTGAAGAATGTAGGAAAAGCAAACAGTTCTTGGACAACATTAACCACCACTCTCATTTTTCCTACTATGTTAGTCAGTGGTGGCCAAGAACTGTTTGGTTACAAGCATTCAAGAAGTTTATATCGGTTTGGAACAACTAGAGAGTAAGTAATTCATGACAGAATTTTTGTTTTTGGGTGAACTATCCCTTTAACCTGCTTCGTAAACTTTATTTTGCTTTTGGCTCAAAAGATGAAAACAGAAGGGAGAAATCCATAATACTTGACTGTAGGCATATGCTGTACTAATGTTTCATTAAACTACCTATTTGGAAGGTGACTTTGCCAAACAGCATAAACACTGTGTCATATTCAAAGTGGTCTGATCTTTAAAACTGATCTTTAAAACTAATGCATTAAGTTAGTGGCGCAAAAATTAAACACTTCACTTCTAGCACCTTTCTAGAGTAAAAAATAGACTTTAGGCATGGATGAATTTCACCGATGTTGCACATCAGGTGTGGCTGGCGATTATTCAGCCTTAGAGAAATGCGCTTATCGCACACAGTGATGGATGAATTTAATTCTATTTCTGAAACGATTATGGCCACATTAACATTTTCACCCACAAGCAACACTAGCAACAAACATCTGCTGTCCTTTCTAACTTTCTCTGTGTCTCAAATCCTAAAGTTAGAGGTCTTAAAGCCAGATTCAGTCTGTAGAGTTTTAATTGAATGGAATAATGGGTCGCTCATTAAGAACTCTGGTGTCTATGTAGATGTGAGAGTGTTACTAAACATAAAGCCTCCGCTGACCCGAGATCAGCCAGAGTTAATCAGCATTTATTGAAGCCTCTATCTGTACTTCTATTTTTAGTATACTCGTATTGTATGGGATTTTCTGCTGTGATGGTTTTTATGTGTATGTGAATATATTATCCCGGGTTCTTGTTTTATTGTAGTCTCACTCTGGACTCGGGTTGGTCTTCCATAACTTTGCCGCTGAATGGAGAATGAGCAATACGGAGAACATCTTGCCCTCAGAACTATAAAACACTTTAATGGGAGTGACGTTGTAGTTTGTAATGGTCAAATTACTAAAGCCCTAAAAGGATAAAGGAGTTAGTACTTCATTTATTTTACAGAGAGATTTTACTGAAAGTCGGCATTGTGAAAAACTGATCATCCATTAGCTTGTATTGTGGACCACCTGAGACTCACATACTTTTGAAGTATCTCTCAAAATTCTTTTTTTTTTTGAAGAGACCACTTCAGAATTATATTCAGATTTTCTAAATGTACTATTTATAGGTATGTGTTTAAGTAAAAGGATAATTTTTTTGTTTCATTCTGTAAATTAGTGACAACATTTCTCCCAAATTCCAAATGATAATTTTGTTTTTATTTGCATTAATTTGCCCAAATTTGAAACAGGACAAATAACAAAATAACAAAAAAGATGTATTGTTTGCAATCTTGAATAACTGCAAAGAAAATGAATTCATGTTTATTTTAAACAACACAATACTCACGTTTAACATGTATTTAGGATCAGTTAAAAATGAATATATGATGGAAAATCTTCTCTCAGTCTTTCACATTGCTGTCAGGAGACTTTATGTCATTCCTGATGTTTGTGGTATTAACACAATACATGCAGAAATGCAGATTTAAGACAAAACTTGAGTGGTCTCCTATTGTTTTCCATGGCTGTATATATATTTTTAATTGTAAAATATGTGTCATGAAATTGACCAAAGAAAAAATGAGTAGTAGTGTATATAGTAGTGTACTATATTTAAATTACGTATTTCTCTGATTTGCAGTTAGATCAATTAAATGTGATTTTTCACCCTAATATTTTACAGCACATGTGTTCAGAATTTGAGCTGTCAAGATCCTTATCAGTCATATTGAGTGCCGACACATTCGCTATTCCACTGTGTCAAGTAATGCTAAATCACTTTAGTCCTTGAGCAGAAAGTCATTCGCCCTGGAAACTTTCTCTCGGTTGAGTCGTACATGTAACGCCCATTACTATGATTTGTAAAATTTGTAAAATATTCACCTCTTTAATCGTGTTCCTCCTTAACCAGGAAGCACAGCGACTTCCACAGACTTATGTCTCTTTATCATCAGAAAAATCCCGCCGGACTTTTAAAAGCCTTTTAGACTGTGAACGTGACCACTTCTGCTCATTTGTAATCCATTTTGAAACGGCCACGCCTCTGCCTGACTGACAAATACGGTACTTTAACCAGAAGTGGTGGAAGGGTCTGTACTTTAGTCTGTCTGTATGGCTTCTCAAACCTTGAGTATAGTGCCGGTGTAGCTATAAGTCTTAAACGCTCATTAAGTGTAATGATAAATAAATGGATGGATGGGCCAGGCAGCCGGTGTCCATATTTAAAGCACAAGCATTTATCAAAGGGAATGAGAAGAACGAAAGATGGAGAGAGAGAAGGAAAGAGACGATGATTAAAAGGGGGAGAAAGGATTGTTGAGACGGTAGATTAAAAGAAGACAAAGGGACAACAGTTGCTGTTTTTTATTCCAGTGAGTTTTTATTGGATGCTACAACAAAATCTAACATGACTATTCTTCAAAAGTAAACATATTTTTGTGAACAATTTTGGCGGCATATAGCAAAATTATAATAGCAGATGTTTTACCAGTTGACTAGTGTTTTGTTCTGCCTCATTAGTCACATGACATTAAAGCTTGATGTGATTTTTTTCTGTTTGTGGTTCATGTAGCTCTTGAGCTTTGTATTAGCAATCTAGTGGTGAGGTTACGAATTGCAACCAACGACTCACTCCACCACTCACCCCTCCCTTTCGAAGCACTACGGTGGCTGATACGTGACAAAGATGTCGTCACATTTTCACTTCTTTGCCGAAGGAGATAACATATTTACGAAACACGCTAGAGCAGTTTGTCGATTTAGTGATACTGTAGAAACAACATAGTGAATTCTATGTAAGGGGACCTGGGTAGATAGAAATAGCTCATTCTAAGATAATAAAAACATAACGGTTCATTATATAAGGTCTTCCTTACCTCTGAAGATATTTCTGTCCTTGAATCATCATTAATATTATACAGTGCACCTTTAACAGTGAGTAGTCATTTTTGGCTAACTCTAATTTTGCTAAATGCCTGCTACTGGTGTAAGTCCCTTATAGAAACCATATGTGAAATCCCACATATTGCCTGAGCAGTCTATAATAAGACACAGAGAATTGCAGTGAGATTTGCTTATGAATTCATAATGTGGTGTTTCACTAAGGAAAGCGAGCGTTCTGGTATCTGCCGCATCGATTCAAACATCTCTCCTGTGTTCAGTGGGATAACAAAGCCATATTATGTCCAAATTGATCAAGTCAATAATATATTAATATTGTGATTACCTCAGAGTCTTCTTAATTACCCTCAAGTGTCTTCAGGGGGCAGGTATTGATCCAGAAAGAGAGAGAGAAAGAGAAAAATCCCACAGTAAGGGTTTTACCAACAGAAATATATCGGTCTCAGTTGAGCTCTATTAGGATGGGATTATTCTTCAGGACAACTGTTACTGTGGACGCCTGTAATGTTAATTGTCAGTTTGCACAGGATAAGCGATATTCGTATTGCTTAAAATGTAAATTCAGTGGATTTAGTTTAAATAGTTTATTACAAAATGTGTTAAGGCCTCATTGACTTGCCAGGCTCAAATTCCAGAAGGATTACTGACATGTTCCCATACCTCTGCTTATACAACTAATCCCATCTGAAAAGAGTGACAGGAATACTGAGTGATATGAGTGACAAGCGAAGGGATTATGGGAAAAGAATAAGTGCAGATTGAACGTGTAGGAAGATGGATGGATCAGATAAGACCGCCAGAACTACTAATCGAAAATAATAGACCATGTCTGATGCCTAGTTTTTCCAATGAAAATCTGTTTGTTACGTTTAAATAAAACCATTTCTGTTTTTCCACAAATTTGACCCCACTACACCATTTTATCATTGAACCAATATTTGACACCCGGATATCCAGACCAACCCGCCTCCACCCCCCACTACCCGCTGTCCCGCTCTGCCTGCGCCAGATCGCCCACCCTCTCCTCTCTCTGCCCCGTCATCTCCACAGGTGGGGGATCAGATCCTGGAGGTGAATGGACGGAGTTTCCTGGGCATCCCGCATGACGAGGCAGTGCGAGTGCTGAAGTCATCTCATCATCTGATGATGACGGTCAAGGACGTCGGGCGACTGCCGCACGCCCGCACCGTAGTGGGCGAGACCAAGTGGATTGCCAGTTCACAGATCACAGAGAGTTCTGCTAGCAGCAGTGTTACAGGGTGAGTATTATATATGGAGTATTGAAGTCTTCCTTTAACCAAGAAGACTTTTTGATATAAGAACAGATCTGTATGCCTCATCTCAGAGAACTGTAGAAATCTGCCTGCATGGAGAATGTGAATATGTGTGTGCGTGCACATGAACGGGAGACTAACAGCAAAAGTGTGTCCTGCGCCAGCACTGCTTTTTAATGGAGGTTGGCTGATGCGCTGAGGCGCTGCGCTCTCATGCCAGAGCAAAAATGCAAGGTGGCATTTTATGAAAAAGCTTTTTATCAAGCTAAATGTGGACGATCTTAAGCCAAAACCAAGGACAACTGGCGGGGGTTTGTTTTTAACTTTCTTTGTTATTTTAGTGGACTTGATCATTTAATAATTACTAGATACTAAGGATATTTTGAGGGCGCGAGATGCATGTACTCACAGAAAAAATCCTGACGTGAATAGTTCACCCAGAAATAAAAATTATTTGATTATTTATTCACACTGATTTTATGGCAAAAAACAAATGAAGATAATTAGAAAAACGTTGATAACTAAACAACATTGTCCCCCATTGACTTCTATTATATGGACACAAAACCACTGAGACATTTCTCAAAATATCTTCTTTTGTGTTTCACTGAAGAAGGAGTCTTACACGTTTTAAGTAACAAAGTAAAAAAAATAATGACAGAATATTTAATTTGGGTGAACTATCCCTTTAAGGGTTTGTTTTACAATATTTATTGTCTAACTAATCATTATTTTGCCCTGTAGACTAACTTGAATCGTTCGCTGTAAAAGATATTGAATATATATTCAAATGTTAAAATAGTTTTTAAATGTACAATATAAATGATATATTAATATAAATAGTTTGTGTGTGTGTGTGTGTGTAATAATATAAATAAATATAATATAAATACTTATATATGCATATTCCTGTATTTATTTTTCAAAAATAATATATATAATATAATATAATTTTTTTAGTTATTTTATTTTGTCAAGTCCTTACTCTTTGTGCCTTAAACTAATTTGTTGTAATGTTTCAGAATATATGATGTGACACGGCAACATATAATATGATTCTTACTGTATTTATTTCTTTTTGTATATTGTGTTATCTCTATGCCAGTCAATTGAATTCTGGATCAAAGTTAGAAAACAAACTAGCATCTGTTTCATACATGGCAAGATGATCTGGCATCTATTTGTGGATGCCTGGATAGGTTGTAGGTCACGTATGTATTATTGATTTCTCCATCTTTACCCTTTTCTACCATAGACTCTCTTTGGACCAGGGAGCGTCAGCATCGGGAAAGGTGAGCGTTTTTTTGTTGGAACAGAATGTTCTCTCCTCCTCTGCCCTGAGTGACACTGTTGATGTCTTGCTGGGAAATCATGAGTCTGATTCTTGAATAGCTTTCAGCAGATTTATGGGAGACAAATGAACCCAAAAAATGACAATTCTTATTTACTTACCCTTACTCTAAATCCATTTGATACAAGAGAAGTTCTGAAGGTCAGTTACAATAATTGAAAACCAAAGCTTTCAAGCTTCAACAAGAATACAAAAGTGTCGTAAAAGTGGTTTGTATGACTCATGTGCTATTTTGTCGTCTAAAGGCATATAAAAGCAAGAGTTATTATTCACCCATGATAATCCTCTCCAGAGCTTTTAACCTCTGTCCGAATCACTGACTCGAGAAACAGAGAAACTGGTTTTGGTTCAGGTTTTGTTAGTTAAAAAGGCTCTCAGAGTTTCTCATTTTGTGTTTCACTCTTAAAAGAAAACTATTGTCAGAAGTTGATGTCAGTAAGCGATGACAGGTGTTTGTGTGAACTTTTCCTTGAGGACATCTTAACCCCATTTATACTTTCGAGTTATCATCTTTCTTCGTACAGTATGCTCACAAGAGCCTCCTGGATCTATTTTCCAGGTCTTTTTATGTTCAAACACCCTTCCTCTGTGTCCTGCGTAGTGAAGTAATATTGTCTTTATGCAAATTCAGTGATTAAGCAGAATAATAGATCAGACTCAATATATATTTGCATTGCTTTGATGACCGAAATAATCTCTTTGTGTTCTTATCTACCTTTGCCAGACTAATCAAAACGGGGTCAGAATCGCACATCGCCGCATTTGGTCTGAGCGCCATCGCTAAAACATGAGGTTCATATGGGAACAGGGTGAATTGCATGCCAGCGTTGCTTAAATTAAATATGCACAGATAGACTCTGTCTCTGACACTTGCTAGAAACCTCTTCTGGTACGTCTCGCTCCGCACGGTGGCCACAAAGAGAGCTGAGGGACGTAATGAGGTGAACAGGTAGAGGAAAGTGAAGTGAAAGACACGAGGGCCGGAGACAGGCAAAAAGAGATGAAAGAGGAGGGTGGTATTGCTGTAAATTGACATCTTGATTTGAGTAGCGTCACTGTATATCTCCGGCTAAAAAGAATGTCAGGTAGTCATTGTCGAGAGTCTTTGATCCCCTGGGCACACGGTATCCACGGTGATTTGTATTCATGCGCTGGTTTCCGCAAAAGACACTTAACATTCTTACCAGTTACTCTGTCTGTGTGTGTGTGTGTGTTGGACAAGTTGACAAGAAAGAGTATGAAAGAAAAAAGAGAGCATGTATAAATTTAGTGTGTACTAAAAGTGTATATATGATAAAGAAAAATCAAATATGACAGGAAATTGTAAGAAGACTGAATTAAAGTAATAGTTCACCCAAAAATGAAATTCGGTCACCGTTTACTCACTCTCTTGTCATTTCAAACATGTATGACTTTCTTTCCTCTGCAGAACACAAAAGAAGATATTTTGAAGAATGTGCAGAATGTGAAGATGTATGCAAGTGAATGGGTGCCGGTTAACTTATTTTGTGTGTTTTGCGGCAGAGAGAAAGTCATACAGGTTTAAAATGAACAAAGGGTGAGTAAATGATGATATTTTTAGAAAAGATGGTGAGAGTGTGAAGAAGAGAAAATAAGAGCAAGGTGACCTGATGGTGTGGCTTTTACAAGGTTCTCCGCTGTTAGTCGAGGTTTATGCACAAAACAATGGTTTCCAATAAAGCTCCAGCAAAGCGTGAGCTCTTGTTTAATACGGCAGGGCTGAATATTGAATACGATGGGAATGACAGTCTAAAGGACACTGTTAGATAGAGTGTCTGGCCTGGACGTGTCTGTGGGCTATGAGCTTTTTGCAGAGAGCTGCTCGCTTTGCATCCCAAAGAGCCGCGGCTCCACATTACTTCAGAGGACGTTGATAAGTTGGGCGCATCAGTTTTTTTGGTGAGAAAAGCACAGTCAGCCATTAATCACTCCCGATGTATAGACATAAATGTCTAATTTTATCTAGACGCACATAAATTATTCACTTCCAGTGTAAAAACATTACAATTATGGTTAATAACATTATAATCGCTTGAGTTTCATCATAGGAGCTGGAGGAGGAAAGCACACGTAGTGAATACTTATATTTAAGATATTTGTGTGGTCATAAAGCAGATATATTTACACCTTGCGGAGAAGATTTTCCAACGTTTGACCGCCGAACAATCCAAGCATATAAATTAATAATCACATAAATGCCTCATTATGTTTTCATCAGTATACAAGTAACGTTCCCTGCAAGTACGTCATAATTGAGAAAGAAATTGCACTCGGTTCAGCAGGGGGAGCTTTGATTCATTGTAGGTCAGTTATGAGTAAGTTAAGCGTTTTATTGGAGACACACAGAAATTGATAACGTGTTTATTGAGAAACTGACATCATTTCAGCTCATAGCTCAAGCTCGTACACGTTCAGCATATAAATCTGTATGTATCACTGGAACATTTGCTTTAGTTGAAACTCATTTCTGATTCAGGCGTTTAGATTGGATTCCCGTCTTGTTGTATTTTACGCTTTCTGCTTAGTTTAACACTGACTCAGCTCATGAAATATAAATGAGTCATACAATGATGAGGGGTCACAACTCTTTCGGACTCGGATGAAAGAAGGGTGCAAATTCTCTCCCTTATCTTTTACTGTTACGATGATTTAGGCTTTGAAGTTGTTGTGCACTAAGGGTTTTTTGCCTGTTTGCCAGCCAGAATTTCTTGCTGAGTGACCTTGTGGAGTCTTTGCTGAGTTAGGCACTTACTTCTATTGCCTCATTTCATGTGAGGCCTCTGTACTGTTGAGAAAGACGTGTTTGAAGGCGACCCCTCCTTGCCAGCACAATGTGGATGCAGAATCTAATTGAATGCTCCAGGTTGAACTATGGTGGCCATACAAGTTGACAACACAATAAAATTAACCTGAAACAAATGAAACGCAATATCAGCAATCTTTCTTCAACACAAGCCACCAAAAAGTTATAATTTACTGATTCGTAATATTAAAAAATTAATAATAAATTCAATTATTTTTATCAATTATTTGTATTATTATCTTATCTTATCATTTGAAGCAATGCGTTTTATTAGGGATGCACCAATGTGTAAATTTTGTCTGGTTAACTAATAATTCATTAACAATGGAAGTTGATACCGGATATATTGGCCATTATACAGTATCTCAATATTAATATAAATGATTCTGAGCCTGAAACAAAAATCAAAAAGTGGACAACTGCTTTTATTTTAAAACATTGACTATACAAGAAAACAATAACATTTAGTTCTTTTTTTTACCAAGCGTACTTTACATTAGTTAAAGATTCTTTAACTTTTAAACTTTTCTGGTGTAATGTTTCTTTAATAAACAAATTATAGATGTTTTTCCAGTCCAACCCAGAAAAGTATTCTCAATCTAACAGGTCTCTTTTATCGGCTTTAATATAGCAACCTGATTGTATTATCAGGCTGATAACAATAAAAATGACCATTCATCATCTGATACCGATATGGCCAATAATATATTGTGCATCTCTACTGTTTATATAGTTTTTTCTTGTTTTGGGATGCAAATGATGTGCCCAACCTGTCTGAATGTGATTCATTCTAGTTAATCGGTTCATTCAGAAGATTCAGTCACAAATCTTATATAGTAATGATGTGTTACTGTTGTTTTGTTTTTGTTTTAGTGTGTTTACTTGTTCAAGTTTAATGTGATTTTCATACTTAAATAAATAAAATAAAAATTAAGTAAGAAAGCATCATTTATACCCCCAAAATTATTTTGCAATAAATAATAATATACAATTTACCTTATGAATGAAAACAAAATAATCCATTGAGTGCTTGTAACGTACATTTTTCCTAAAGCCAAATCTTTAACATTAAAGAGCTCACAGCACCATGTGAAATGTAACTTTTGCTCTTACAGGATGTTTTGATGTTTGCTTTGGGCTGTGTAGAAGAAAGCTTGCTTATCTCGGACAGCTTATCTCCTGTGAGCCCTGAGTACATCAGCTATCGACTGCTAGAGGTGTTAAAATCTATCAGCTTTTTGCCAGAGACGTGATCTTCGAGAAGGGGAAATGAAGCTTCAGTTTCAATGGTGGTTCTCAGGATGAGATGAAGCAGCAGTAATACAGTGTGCAATAGTCTGAGAAGGGAATTTTAAAAGCTTAGTTAGTTACTGTCTATATTTTGGTGGTCAGTGTATTAAAACACCTCTTTGCTCGTGGCAGAAGCCCTTCAGTCCAAACACATGTCATTTTAATTAACATGTTAATCATCTGTTTATGTGCCTTATCGCCTGACATTTAAAAAATGGCATGGCATGGGATGAATGAATTAGTTTTAGTTTTAATTATGGGTTTAGAATATTTAATTGATTTGATGTGTTTTGCATAAAATGAAACACATGCCTGTAAGATCCCAGCTAAAGTCTGCATAAAATCATTATACATAGTATGAAGAATGTTCTGTAAAAAATTATAAAATATCTTTGAGCAAAATCATGTCAAAGTTTGAAATGAATGGCTGAAATCAAACTCACAATTTGATTTTGAGACTTTAGCCTGGTTTTCACAGACAGGGTCACATATGAAAATAAATGATTGTTTAAATGAAAAGATCAAATACCAGTATGTCTTAAGTTCAATAAATAGTGATCCTAAAGAATCTTAAAGACATAATTTGAAGCAATGCTTTTTTATGTTTAGTACTCAGGTGCAAATGGATTCCTAATAATGGGTCTGAAATGTCGAGGTCTGATTCATTCCAGTGATTTGATTCAGTCACAGATTTGATTCCTTCCACAGATGTGTTACTTTTCTTTTTGTTTTCGCTTTTGTTTTTAATGTATTTAGGTCAAGTTTAATGTGGTTTCCCTACTTGAAATTTTTTATTCAATGAAAATTGGGCTGGAAACAAGATGGCTTTATTAAAATTACAAATTGTGTCTTTGGGTGATTTTGGTTTATATTTCATATATTTTGTTCAAGATATAACATTTTTGAGGTTTTAATTTATAAGTTAGTCTTTTTTTGTTAGTACTCTTGCTGCAATTCCTCAACCTTTAATATATTCCACAACTTCAGTTTCCTCTGAAACTAAATTTTCTCATTTTTATATATTTCTGTTCCGTTTTATTTAAATTTAATGCCTCAGCTATTGTTGAATTATGTCTTTTTGTCTTTCACATAAAGCTCAATCTCAGGCTAAATTGTCTCATTTGAGCCATTATCAAATTCACTGAGGTGTGACATGTGGAGACACGACTAAGATTTCTGCACTCTGCATCACAAGACATAGGTTCCCATCGTGATGTCTTAAAGACTAAAATTCATCAGCTGTTATGTGTTCTCAATTAAACCTCCCTGTCGAGTGATGTCATAATTGGTAATCATGCAGGTTTTGATGGCGCAACATCGATCCCATCACGACTGCTATCATTCATGAGGAATAACAAAAACCGCATATTTCTCCTGCTAGCTGTATTGATCATGTGCTGGAATAGCTTCAGACTGAGCTTTGCTTTTTAGCAGCAGAGCTGAGATGCTCCGGAGGACAGAACTTTTGAACCTCATACCGAATAGACACCAGCATCATCGTCTGAGGGTTAGTCTCAGGATTTCGGAAGCAATTTGTTTTCTGGGATGATAAATTTGAGTTCAGCAGTAACCCTGACCTCTACAATCTTCAGGCTGAGGGAGTCTTTTTAAAATCAATACATTTTCAGAATAATGAGAAGAGGAAATCAAGTATATTGTTGACATAAATCATCATTTAGAGCTCAGTTTCTTCTACTCCGGCCACGTGGAGGGTTTCTATTAGTTCTTAGGAGTGTGGCAGTGAGACATGCTGGGGTTTTGTGGCTGTTTCTGGAACACATCCTCTGTGCACTCTGAACAAATGATCTCCTTTTACTTTCTTTGTGCACCCCTTTAGCTTCTTAGTTCTTCCTTTCTTCCTCTTTCACTTTTCTTGCTTTCATTTGCAAAAATAGCTCAGCTTTTTACACTGGCCAGCTATTCTTCAATGTCCAGTGAAGGACATTCACCCAATCGTCCGGGACTATTCGGGACTTTTCCTCTGAAATAATGTGAAAATAAATGGTCTGCCATACAAAGCAACTTAAAGCATTAGTTCCTGTTGGAGTGTTCTACAATATGGCTATCTACCTGTTCCTGAATTTTACCACAAAGCTTTGCTCTAGGGAGTATGAAATGAATAAGGGCGTGAAAAGTTCAGGTCGGAGCAGATATAATCAGCATTCACTCTCCAGTCTCTATCTGTATTGATCGAGCTCGGTTCAAAGGCTTGTGTCTTTTGACTGTTTGATAACATAGACACTAGTGATGCTTGGCTGCACCTGCAAATCAGATACAAACAATACGTCTCCAACCAATGGTCACCAAACAGATAGATGGTACATTTTGGATTAGAATTTTAAGCCTTTATGACTTTCTTTTTTCTGCAGAACACAAAAGAAGATATTTTGTAGAACGTTGTTAAACAAATGTGACCCTGGATCACAAAACCAGTCTTAAGTAGAACAGGAATATTTGAGCCAACAAAACATTGTATGGGTCAAAATTATCGATTTTACCTTTATGCCAAAAATCATTAGGATATTAGGTAAAGATCATGTTCCATCAAGATATTTTGTCAATTTCCTACCATAAATATATCAAAACTTTATTTTTGTGAGTAATATGCTATGCTAAGGACTTCATTTGGACAACTGTAAAGTTGTCAAATTTATTTTCAGTATTTAGATTTTTTTGCACCCTCAGATTCCAGAGTTTTAAATAGTTGTCTTATCCTAACAAACCATATATCAAAAGAAAGTTTATTTATTCTGTTTGCAGATTATGTAAAAATCTAAATTTTGAAAAATTGACACAAGGTTTTGTTGTCCAGGGTCACAAACAACATTGGCCCCCATTAACTTCCATTCTATGGACACAAACCCTTTCTCAAAATATCTTTTTTTGTGTTTCACAGTAGAAAGAGTCATATACATGTTTTAAATTAAATGAGGGTGACTTAATAATGACAGAATTTTCTATCCCTTGAAGTTACTTCATTTGGTAGTTTGTTATGTGTTTTTCCCGAGTTTATCACTTGAAGATGTCACTCTTGGGCTGGAGAGTTGTTTTCGAGCAACACTGATCAATGCTGGTGGTAATTCTGAAGCGGTGCTTTTTGATTTGGAGTTTAATTAAAGGAAAGCAGATCTCGATGAAAGAGGCTGAGACATGAGTAAGAGGGGGAGAGAGTGTCTGCTCTACCGTCTTCTACTCTGCTTTATGGAGATATGAGTTATGATAGCATAAATGTACCGAGCTTATCTACTGATGTTCTCATTTAGAAAATGATTTAACATTCAAGATGTTTGCCTTGGGGTTTAATGAAGCACAGGCGCATGGAGCTAAATATTAGTCTGCTCTTAAAATATTTCATTTCGTTCTTTTAATCTTCTCTATAAATTCACTCATTTACTTAACATATAACCCATGGCACTCTCTTTCGCTTTCTTTTTCTCTGTTTCAGGCTGGTTTTTATAAAGGTGTAGCAGGTTCTCAGGTCACTCTGTCCAGTTTGGTGAACCAGAGCCGGGCGATGTTGGAGGAACAGGCCAGACATCTGCTGACTGAACCGGAGAGACAGACGATGGGTTACTACATTCAGGAGTATAGAGACGGTCACATCGGGGTTGAGCAGCTAGTAATGGCATTCTTTGAGTTATTCAATACACACGCCAAGGTGAAGAGATGTCATCATGTGTGGGGGGGGTTTTACACACTTGGTGCTAAATGATGCTGGGACTTGAATCTGGTCTTTATTTTTTTCCTTTGTACTTTCTTCCTTTAATTATTTTTAGGACCTTGTTTACCTTTGGTATTTTAAATTCAAAATATAAAAATGTGAAATATGTTTAAAATATTGTTCAAGATATTTCTCGTCTCGGCATGTGTTGACTCGCAATGTTTGTTGTCTTAATTATTTTGTGGTAATAGTAAAGCCAATAATAATGATGCTTTACAAACTTTTCTCTTGCATATTGAAACATCAATATTTATTGTTTACAGCAGTGGTTCTCAAACTGGGGGGACCCAGGATGGATCCAGGGGGGCCACACATTTTGTGGCATTTTATGAAATATAGAAATGTCTAATACATTTTATGCAACCAAACATTGGAAAAATAAGACCACCAACCAAAATAATTGATGTATAACTGCATCAATAACACATAACAGCATTGTATAACTGAATACATTTTTGATTTAACTAATATTCTAAAATTAAGATTATAAGGCTTTATTTGGGGGGGGCGCAAAGCAATGCACTCCAAACAAAGGGGGTCTTACAACGAAAAAGTTTGAGAACCACTGGTTTACAGAATGAATAGCAGCTTCACAATACATTCATGTTAAGGAATATATTAAACCACCTAGATTCAACCATTCAACAGCAGCACGGTCACATTCACAACTTTATGTTCGTGCATCTGTATCTGCAGTTTTCTCTGCTATCTGAAGTGAGAGGGATTGTGACCCCTCAGGATGTGGAGAAGTTCGACGGGCTGGTCCTGAGACGAGAGATCGAAGCTCTGAAAGCGAGACAGGGAGGAGCTGGGTTCCAAGATTCCTTCTCCATGGTGTCGTACCCCGACACTCTCGCCTCCTCCTCGGCCAGCTTTATGACCAACACGACGCTCAGCTCCGCAAGGGTAAGAGGGCAGAAACACTGTGTGCGTGTTATAATATAAAAGTGGGTGTTCACTAAGAATAAATTACAACGGCAATAGCGTTGTTTATTTGCATGTGTTGTCAGTGTTAGTTTACCACCCAATTCAGTATATTAATCGTATAAATCAGGTAACAGCATAAACGCAATTTGCATGATGCAATTTCTGATATTGGTGGGTACTGAATGCGTTTGACTGTGATCTGATATACATTGCTGCAATCTATAAGCCTAATTTACATGGGAAGCTGAAGTATTTGCATTGTAGGGAATAACAATGACTTAATTTGAATACGGCGCTGTGCTATTTCAATGCGATTACGTTGGATTTTGGGTGCTTAAATTGCACGCTGAAATGCATGCAAAAGTGGTGCTATTATTTAGTCAATTCACTTGTGTGTGTGTGTGTGTTTTATGGAGTAAAAGCTGTGGATGGCATGAACGTCTATATTTGTCATTTTAGGAAACAGGAAGTGTTTGGATGTGTGTTGGTGTGAGGACTGAGTGATGTTTATGTCTGGGTGGGGTGTGTGAGTGTGAGTGTGATGTAAAAGGCAGTTTGACAAAACTGGTGGACAATTTGGGCACAAAAGAGGCGCGTGTGCTGATTACTGTGATATAAGATGAAGGGTTGTAGAGTTGCTGGGGGAAAAGGCTTTTGTCCTTTCTGTCAAACGCTTGTTTCCCCATCTGTCTGTTTTGCTTTGCCTATCAAGTCTTTTTGAAAGTGTAGCTGTTTAGATTTAAGCGTAACACTCTCAGGGGTGTGTGATGTTGCTTTGACAGACGGATAAGTGTTTCCTGCAGATTTATAAACAGTGTAAATGACAGATAGAGTTTAACACCCAATTCCCTCTCAATAAACAGGAAAGACTGCTCTGGCTCATAGACATGATGGAGGTAGGTTTGGCAACTTGTCACTCACCCTTACAAAAACTGATCATGGTAAACATAGTTGCCACCAAAATAAAATGCAGAGTACTGTTATCATCAATTTTGACTTACTAGTTATAGTAATGATGTTATTTGCTAAACAATTATGGTTACTATGGTAAATTGTAAGGGTGTGTACACTACGAAGTGATGTTGAATCTGTGTGGGCTTAAATCTGTCTTTTCCATAAACACACACTCAAACAAACAGTGATGTACTCTTTATTCTCTGCATGGATTGACCCGTTAAAATGACTCACTCCTGCGAATCACTTGCCTGCCTGCGTGTGTACTTGTGGGTTGCAGTGATCTGACAGCATCGCAAATCAAAAACGTGTCACCCGTGACTTTGCACATCTCCATCACGGGTCATTTCCAAGAGCGCGTCCGTACACGAGCACGCACGAGCACTTTGGAAATGAGCGAGCGCGTTCGAGCGATGGTATTTGTATGCAAGCTTTGTTCGTGGCCCTCCTCTGTGGATTGGTGTTATTGTAAGCCTGCCAGTTCTGGCTTCAGTAATTACAAGCAGCAGCAGTTGCCCACACCGCAGCTCTGCGGATCTCCGCCGACGGAACGTTCGCTCGGGGACTCTTGCGACGTTACAGCACCTCATCAGCCATACGCGGAGCTGTCACAGCAGATAAGTCCCCCCTGACAGCAAAAACGACCTCTCAGGGAGAGCATCCTCATTTATGCTCCAGTGGAGCACAGCAGGGAATTGTGGGATGGAGGAAGACATAGGGCCAGCGCAGTGCACAGTTCTCTGAGCGACGGATGTCGACTTTAGTTTGAAAAAAGGACGGAAGGGATGAAGGAGTGTGTCCAGCTGGCGTTATTGCATGGGTCAACAGCGTTGTGATGTAACTGGCAGAGGAAACATTTGGATTTTGACCAGTTTGGGAATAAGTCACAACCTTACATTCTGTTGTGTTTTTCGAAAACAACACATATAATTGTGAAATAGATATGATTTCATTATTAAAGCTGTTATTACTAAATACAATATCTGCAAACTATGCATTATTTGTACATTTTAATTAAACCCATTTTCCTTTATATGATGTAGTTTGCTTTTTTGACAAATAATTTAGTCCAATAAATACTTTAGTGTGTGCCATACACACATCATATTTGATGCTTTATTCGAACCTAAGAACCTAAAAGTAAATATTGTACAAATACTGTATATCCCCATAATTATCACATTTGGCCACTATTGTATGCAAGACAATGACTCAACAGTGAACAATACTTTCACATTATTGTTAATGAGACAAATGTTAATGTGTACAAGTTTATCAAGTGGTACAGTAATATTTAACAGTAATATTTATTCAACTTTTTTTAATGCTGCAGCTTTGCGGGCTGCAACTTTTGCCTTTATATTGCCATCTCTGTTTGAAACATACAATTGTAAAAACTGCTAAATCGTACCCGACAGCTCAAATTATAATATAAAATCTTTCTGTTAAATACTGGTAAACACATAAAACACATTGCTAACACGTATAATGTTTTAAGTTGTTTTTATATACTTTACAAGAAATATATTTTGACATTATCCTGCTGCTGTGTTTGCCACATAGACTTTTAATGTAAGTGCATTATTGTTGCCAAATAAAATCTCTAAACTCAGGCCTTTGTGAATTATGAAATATACTCTTACATTGATACGTTAATAAAGCCGTAATAAAACACATCAAACATATTACCAGAATGACCTACGCCCACATAAATACCTGCCAACAAACATACCCAAAGTAAGGTTTTCCTGGCTAACAAATGAGCCTATAAGCCTCCTTTGTAAGTGGTGAGTAAGCAAATAAAGTGAATTGATGAGGCTTTTGTTTTGGTGGGGGGGTTTAATGAGGTAAATCACAGGTCTGAACGCAAGCAGCCCTCAGCGTTGAATCACAAAACCACCCTTTATCCAGCCGAGCACCTGCACATGCTAAATCAGGACTTTTCATGCTCTCAGTGTGATGTCTGTGTGCGTGCGTGTGCGTGTGACAGATGCATGTTGGACAGAAAATGAGACCGGCTGCGAGATTGAACTGCAGGACTGTAAATTCAATCGGGGTTTGATGCCTCTCTGTAAAATGGGCCCTTAACGAAATGCAATCTGGAACAAACATTTGTTTGGGGGATAAGTGCACAGCTGTGTTTTTCGTTTGTTTATTGTTTCTTTGTATCTCTTTTATGTTGTCTCTCCCAGAACGACAGTACGGTGGAGAACAACGGGGAACAGTCTCTGGAGCAGAGCAACGCCCTGCCCGATGTCTCTCTGGTAAGCCACTCGATATGGGAAGGTCGAGAATGATAAAAGAGGGAGAGGGTTGTGGAGTCTGCAGGTGCAGAATGAAGAAAATTAAGAGAAGTGACATTAAACAGTAAGGATGTATTCTAAAAACCTAGTGAGTTTACCTACAGAGGTACACAGTAAAAAAACCTGCCATACATTTTTTAAGGTAAATCAAATTGGCTTTAAAAGTTAATGATGACAGAATTGTAATTTTTGGATGAACTATCACTTTAAATGGTCAGCTTTCTATCTCTGCACCCTAACTACTGTAACATGAAAACTATCTACATAGAAATGAACTCTCTGTCATACATACATACAGTATTTCTAACTCTCTATTTACATACAGGAATGCAGGTGTGATGCTCTATATCAAATATATATGTTGTACACATTTTTTGGGTGACATTTTTGCATACTTTGTAAAGGATGCATTGCTGTGCTTGAAGGTATCTCAAGAAGCACTTGTCTTAAAATGCTGCAGTTGGTTGTTTTGAAAGGAGCCAGTTCATGACCAATGGGAAGATGGCATTTTGCATGGTTATTGCAATACACTGTGGTCTCAAATGGTTGTGAAGGCTTGGCTACACAGCTGATAGTTGTTCGAGAGAAAGATGATGATACCATCAGTGTTGACTTCCTGTTGTGAGCGAGATGGCCAGGGAAGATTGGGGTCTTTCTCCAAGAGTTTTCTGTTGGTACTCTGATGAAACCCCATCACGCACCAACAGCTCTATTAGGCGATTCCACACGAACAGATGCCGACGGGTCAACCGTGTGTGAACGCAATGTTTCCGGAGAATTCTCAAGCCAAGATAAAACCCACGCGGACAACTCACATTTCGGTTTGATTACTTTGACACCGACACCTCATTCATCTGGCTTCTGCTCACCTCGTTCAGCCTTAATTTGTTCATTTCCTGGTTTTTTTATTTCTCTTTTTTCCCCTCTGGTCTGAATGAACATCATTCTGAGAGAAACTTGTTGTCTGTGTTTGAGTCTGAGTTTTCAAAGCAGTGAATTATGGGCTTTTTATGTGTGCAAATGGTGTGAGTGTGAATAGGGTGCCTTGTACGTTGTGATAATGTTTGCAACCCTCCCAACATGCTTTACTGATCTTTAAGTATGTACTGATAAATGATGACATCATAATGCTCTCCTTTTTCACCCTAGGATGAGGTACAATCCATCTCAGATTCCCCTCCCTCATTTAAACCACCTCCTCCCCCAGGGGTCCCACGCCGCCCCAGTCGAAAGGCCACGCTTAGCAAACGTCCATCGTCCACCTCGTCCCAATCGGGCTTATACTTCACCGCCCCTTCCCGCAGCATGACCAAAGAACCGAAGCAGCACAAAGCGCCCAAACCTCACAGCTCTCCATCTGAAGCTCCCAAAATAGAGGTCCCGGTACCTCAGCTGTCAATCGTGAACCAGCACCCTATCGGGCCTTTCCCACGTGTCCAGTCTCCCAGCAAAGTAAAACCATCTATCCATACCAGGTCTCCGGTTCCGCCGCCCGTCCCCAGTGTTTCTGCCCCCCCTGGTCCCCCACCCCCATGCCCAGATAAACCCGCCCCTTCCTCTCCAGCATCCAATCAGCACTTTGTCATGGTGGAGGTACACAGGCCTAATGCAGAGCCGGACGTGAATGAGGTGCGACCGCTGCCGCAAGCGCGAGGTGAGATCCTGCAGATGTTTAATATAACATTAACCAGCTGTCAATATTTTCCTATTCATATATTTGCATTCGTTTTATGTTTAGAAGAGTACAAATATACATTTTTATAAAAACGTTTATCCCAAAAATTGTCATTTTGTTATTATTTACTCAGTGTTTTCTTATTTTTTCTTTGAAACGCGAATTGTGATGTTTTATATAAAAAGCTTTAAAGAGCTCTGTAAAAAAAGAAAAGAGTTTTGGGAAGATTTTCCCTTTCTACCAACATGATATGATATAAACAACGAATATCTTTTGATTACGAAACACAAAATTACTGGTTGTACCATTTCTTTCTTTCTTTTTACTTTTTGGATACAATGTGATGATCTTCCATCTGCTATAGGAGGGACATTGTCTCAGCTCTCAGACAGCGGACAGACCCTCAGTGAAGACAGCGGTGTGGACATCGCTGAATCCGGACGTGTTAGTAAGGACAGCAGCCCACGTCCAGCTCGCACCAGAACCCAACGGGATGAGCATGGGAGAGAGACATCCGCCAAACCGGTGAGACAGAGAGAGAGAGAGAGAGAGAGAGAGAGAGAGAGAGAGAGAGGGTGGAAGAATATGTGTGAAAATGAATGCTAATGTCAAGGGGATGATATTAAAAGTGATGTTTGGCTGTGAATGAGAGAGTGATGACAAAAAAGGTTTGTCTGTTGCTTCAAATAAATCTGTTTTCTGCCCCTCACTGTGACTGAGAGTGCTTGACGTTGTCACCATTAATTTTCACTTTTTTTTTTTTTTTTATGGCGCATACATACACTTTTCAGTTCATCCTTTGTTGACTTGTCCAATTCATCTCATCTCATATTTAGCTGTCTGAAAAACCAATCTCACTCTGCTGAACCAAGACACATCTGTCTTCCTGGTGGCCGTCTTTTAGCTAGATGCCTCTCTGCTTTCTTATATGCAGAAGCTGTGCCATTGATCTTGCCGAATGGACTAAAAGTGTTATCTGAGGACATTATGGTTAGTCAGAGGAACGGTTTATTGCTTGGAGGTTGTTCTTGCATAGCTCAGCTAAATGTTTGTTTATTGATGTTTCTCTTTCTTTGGAGAAATCAAGGGGTCTTTGGAGATATGAATGTGGAGCTATAAAGTGAATATGGATACATCACATCATTTGATTTGTGAGGGAAATTGATTAGAAATTTTGCATTGAAAGGTTTGCAAATTTGAGCACAGTTTGAGACATTCTTATGTCTCTTCTGTCAGTTTTGAGGAGACACTTAGCATGATATTTCTGGGGTTTTCTCAAGAGATCTTAATCAGAAGTCTCTTTGTGTTCTGTATAATCGTATTGCTTTTTACGAGAAACAACTATATTAAATGACATATCAAAGAGATCTCATTCACAATATTTTTGTCCTGTGGATAGGCTTAAACCACGTCATGTGACCTTATTCTAGGCAGTCACAGACACAAAGCAGCATCTATCATCAAAGCCAAATTTGTCTTTCCTGCTATCTCTGTTCTCTGTAATTCTCTCTCTCTTTGATTTGCTACTCTACTGTCCCCTTCTCACTCTCTTTATCTGGCTCATCTTCCCTCTTAAAATCTCTCATAATGTGCCTTGCAGCCCGGTCTGTTGGAACCGACCTCTGTTCTGGTGCGAGTGGCAAAAAGCGCCAGTACGTTGGGCATCGCAATAGAAGGTGGCGCAAACACGCGTCAACCTCTTCCACGTATTGTTACTATACAGGTGAGCCGTCCTGATAGTGCTCTAGCATATCATCGCTGTCCTTCCAAAACCTTGAATGTCCAAATTTGCTGTTTTTTCAGGAAATGGAAAAAACACTGTACTTTTTAAATGATTAAATACTGTGTTGTCAAAGTTGACAAGGACTTTTTGAAAATACGTTTTATTGGTTAGATATTTGCCAAACCCAGTGACAAACATAAAAGGTGACTAATAATAATGATTTATGGTAAAAACAATATAATCACGAAAATATGGTGAAACAAGGTTTCAGAAGGACAGCAGCGATATCAGAGCTCTTAATAATGCAAGTATTGTTTATATTTTGATGCATTTTGCAAATGTGTTGTATCTGTTTTGTACTGTATTTGACTGTTATTGAATTAAAATAGTTCTCCTAAAAATAATAACTCTTTCATTATTTACTCATCTATGTCATTCCAAACCTGTATGACTGTTTCTTCTGCAGAACACAAATGAAGATATTTTGAAGAATGTTGGTAACCAAACAACGTTGGCCCCTTATTAACATATGGCACAAAATCACTAAGATTTTTCGAAAAAATCTCAAAATGTTGTGTTCCATGGAGCAAAGTGTTATAGACAGGTGGTGAATAAATGATGACAGAATTTTTATTTTTGGGTGAACTATCCCTTTAAATGCAATTTAAAAACCATCCAGAACACTCTAGCAACCGTATAGCATCATCTTAGCAACAGCTTATTAACTCTTTGGCAACTGCCCACAACACAGTTTGCAGCCCCTTAGTTTAATTAGCAAATGCAAAAATCCAGTTCATTATGCAATCTCTAAACATTACTTACACATTCTCTCATAATCTTCCACACACAGGTCTATTTAAATGTTCACGTCAATACTGAATATAAATCAGAGTAATACCACACTGTATGTTTCTTTGGATTGGGTGGTTGCCAGGTTTTAAAGTCTCTGTCAGGTGCGAAGTCTGAGACAATGACATACTCGAAATGAAGTTGCAATCATAAGCTGCCTGCTGTCAGTCACATGAAGGTCTATAGGAGCTCTGCAGCATTAGTGAATTAAATAATGAGTGCGGCGCTACAGTTTTATTGCTGTAAATGTTATAGACGGCCAAGTGTGCTCAGCTGAGCAGGAAGCAGGTGCTGTGTGTGACACCGTCGCTACAGACTATTTTTTGATTTTGTCTTTTACAAAAATGTGGAAATGCAGATTGTTAGGTGTGTATAGAGATGATGGCGTATGTGAAAGGATTGGGGAGAGGCTCATAGTGTTTCTGTGTACCGTGTTCCTCCAGAGAGGAAATGATGTCTGAGATTTAGAGAGGCCAATCTGAGGCTGTTGCTTACCATTCAGTGGCAAATAAGCACCACCTTAAAGGGATAGTTCACCCAAAAATGAAAATTTTGTCATCATTTACTCACCCTCTTGTCATTTCAAACCTGTATACATTTCTTGGTTCTGATGATCACAAAGGAAGATATTTGGAAGAATGTCAGTAACCAAACAGATCTCACCCCCCATTTACTGCCATAGTAGGGAAAATAAATACCATGAGAGTCAATGGGGGGTGAGATCTGTTTGGTTACATACTTCCAAATATCTTCCTTTGTGTTCATCAGGACAAAGAAATTTATACAGGTTTGAAATGACAAGAGTGTGAGTAAATGATGACAAAACTATCCCTTTAATAAAAGCCTGAAAGACAAAGAAGTATCTAAAAGGAGACGGGTGATAGAATGAGAAAAATGACAGGGGATAGTGAATGTTAGATATAGAGGAAGAGTGTCATTTACTAAGTATCTGCTTGTGTGTGCAAAAAACAATGTGCAAAATATTTAAACGTGTTTTTACCATCAATTTTATGTTGACCAATCTGGCTTTTTTTTTAAAATGGAGACAGACATTTATTAACCTGGACTACATGTGATTTATATCCAAAACTTATGCCAGATCGAGATATCATATTCATTATTGTCAAATAAGGAGTCTAGTGGTTTAAATTGGTTGCACATTTTAATTCTAAATGTAAGAACAAATGTAATGAGTCATGATTTCTGCACGACAATGAACACAGGTTTCACATGCAGTTCAATGACACCTAAAGGGAGTAAATGAAAGAGCGAGTGTGTCTGGAAGCGAATGGACAGGCATGGGTGGATTTTAATTCCCCAGCTGTGGGCGGTTCATCAGCATTGAATTAAAAATCCGACAACAAAGCTGCTGTGGATGAGATAATATGGGGCTCTTTCGTCATGTTCTGCCATGGTGAGATCTAAATGCCTTTTGTTATTAGTTTACTACATCCCGTTGTAAAAGTACTAGAACTTTATGATGCAAAATCATAAAGGGTTTATCATTGAGAACTGCAGTATTTGGATAGGATTGGTTTCAATAAATGACTTTTTTTTTACAATTATTTGCATTTATTGCAATTTTTATTTAGTGATTCAGAATTAGGATTTCTGTATAGGTGTTACTGAAGTACGAGTTTGTTTTATATGTGGGTGTTATGAAAGGTCTTGTGCATTGGATGTGTGTATACAAACCCATTAAATGAAACCAGTTGCATAAAGTGACCTATTTTTTGGTCAGATATGGTGACCCATACCCGAAATGTGACCTCTGCATTTAACCCAACCAGTGAATAGTGAACACACACACTTCAAGTCGTGGACACACATACACCGGGAGCAGTGGGCAGCTATCACTGCAGCACCCAGGGAGCAAACGGGGGTAAGGTGCCTTGCTCAAGGGCACGTCAGTTGTTACCTGCCGGTACTGAGAATCGAACCGACAACCTTCTGGTTACGAGTCCGACTCTCTAACCATTAGGCCACAACTGCCCTCACTTAACTTAGCTGCTAAGTTAAGACTGCGTCTTAACAACTAGTCTCACTGACTAGCAATTAGCAATTATGACTAATCGTAATCATTCTTACTTTTTAGATTTTAATTAGACCAATCTACCATTTTATGTAACTGAGTTAAGAAGTTATGTCTTGAAGAAAAAAATAAGTTGACTAATGTGTAAGACTGCAGTTTATGCAACCGGCCCAAGGAGATAGAAGGAGAGACAGAGAAGTGATAAGGTCTCCCTGGAAGAAGAGACTGTGAAGTCTCAACGGGATTCTCCTGGCTAAATAAAGAATAAAAAAATAAAAATTGGTGGATTTTTATCAGAAAAAAATATGCAAAATATTTGTTTAATTAAAACACTGTTACAGTAATTAATCTGCTGTATGTATTAAATAATAAAAAATTATTGTAGTTGGTATTTTCCAAAATTATAATATATATTACTATGGTAATGTAATGTAATATAATATATATTATATTATATATTATAGTAAGTATATTCCTTTTTTCATAAAAAAATGTTACCAAGTACCTTCATAATCTAATTATAATTCACAATGAATTTTCAGGATTTTATATTGACTCACTGTATCAGTAGCTTCATATCAGAGCTGCTAATTGCTCCAAAACTCTCTGATGTGATTAAAACTAAATTTCTAGCCAACCATCAATCAGTTCTCCACCTGGGTTCACTCAGCAAGGAATTTTTAATGTTTTAATTTTCAGCTTTGATTATGTCCTTATTTCCCAGCTGAAATGTGCAAACAAATGACATCGATTTAGGCAAATTTAAATTCCATAAATTTTTTAACTCGAGGGAATCAATCTAACTTTCTATTAAGAGCCAAATCTACTCTAACAATTGATCTCACTATCTGTCTCCGACATTACGATTAGCACTCTTCGGGCATCATACGTAAAAATTGTCTGCTGAGAGAAGATGATAAAAAGGAAGTGCAACATCATACATGGTGTAAATATTTATATTGAATTATACATATGACAGCCTGACCTATATGCCGCTTTCAAACTACCTGAAACTGTCATCTCTCTCTTTCTTTATCTAACAGAGAGGTGGTTCCGCCCATAACTCTGGACAACTGAAGGTGGGCCAAGTAATCCTAGAGGTAAATGGAGTGTCACTTCGAGGAAAGGAACATCGGGAGGCTGCACGTCTCATTGCGGAGGCCTTTAAAACCAAAGAGAAAGACTACATTGACTTCTTGATAACAGAGTTAAATGTGGCTCTATAGGACCGTACAATCTCCATGATGCTCTCCTCCTGTCTCATTAAAGAGCTCTGGAATCCAGCGACATGTCTTGCCATGATTAACCCCAGAATCCTATTGCATAATAGACTTCCAGTCATCTTCTTCTGTGATGTTTGACAGCAGACAGCATTGGAAAGGCCATCCTGCGTGAACCAACTCGTGTTGACCTTTCAGACTGCAAATGCCAGGACAGAGCAAATAAAGTTCAGGTTTTTCTGGCCAGTTTGTACAAGATGTTTTCATCTTTCCAGTCGGTTCATTCTTTATGAGCCTCTGTAATAAAATATGGTCACCTGACTGCAATACGACGAGAGGCTTTTAAATATGGAGCTTTGATCTTTTGATACGCAAGAATTAGATCCAGCATCTTGTCTAGGTTTGAGGATTTGTGTGAACAAGAAAGCATAACTGTTTTTTTAAGTAGTAGCTATTTTATAAGAAATGTATTTAAAAATGTATTTAATATATATATATATATTATAAGTTAAGAGGACATATAGAGCATAGTAAATAGTGACTAACCCCATAGAAATAAGAACCACAATGCTTCTCTTTACAGAAACGGTACGTGTGAGCAGAATTGCTAGAACATCTGTCATTATTGCCGTTTAAATAGTCGGTTTGTTTTGTTTTTTGATTATTGTTTGTGTTGTTTTGCAGTTGATGATCACATCATGCAGTAATTACTAAATTGTGGCAATTAACCACTGGGACAGGAAATGCTAGAAACAACAACTCTGTTCCAAAACCAGTTTAATTTTCACATTTTAGGACATCATGCACTTGTGATGGCTGTGCCAGGAGATATATTGTATCCTCAACAGAGAAGACAAACCCACAATGCATTGCGACAATGTACTTGTAATCGAAGACTAGACGGTTTCATCGGATGCACGCGCATGGCCCAAAGTTAACTTCCGGTCTGTGTTTGTTGATCGGTCTGGCTAGTGGTTAATAATATAACTATTTATATTAATATTCATTTAAAATAATATTTTATTGTATAATATTTGTATTAAATAAACAATTTGTTGAATTTAATTGTATATCAACTTTATTAAATAAACAATTTGTTAAATGGGTCGTGTAACTTTGTCACATTTAAGTATATCCAAATAACAGGTAACCCAAAATAATACTGGCTAGACATTCTTTTAACTTGCTACCTAATGTCATATACTTGTTATTTCTTTGCTTGTTATCAGAAATAATCTGAAGTGTCTCTATTCTGTGCGGATGTGTACCGGACGTTAAGTTTGGGCCACAAAAGCGTGCATCTGCAGTAACGTTTGTTTATGTTGTTACTTTAAAACCGTCTATATTGCCAGTAAGGCGCCTCACTAGGATTGGAACAGAGTTTGTGTATTTGTAAGAGGCTTTCAAAACAGATCTACAGTGTGATGATACTTGGAAAGAAAATCCATCATTCTGATTTGGTTAGATGGAGGGAGAAAATGAGGAGGAGACACTTTATCCAATTATGAGTAGTGAATCAAGACATGGCAATCAGAGACGAGCAGCTATTAAAACTAATGAAAAGTTCGGCTCTTCAGCAAGAATTCTGATTAGCGGATTCAAATAAGGTGGTGGCACAAAGCAACAATGTGTCAGTCATGTTATATAAAATGCATCAAGGGGAGAGGAAATTGAGAAATGGTGTAATTGTAATGTGTGTGTTTTGGAATGCAGAGGCAGAGTGTGATGGTGTGAAACAGTCCCACAACCTGAAATGTGAGCGAGAGAGTGTGAAAGAGCCACCTGAATAAGAACATGCTGTCAATCTTTCTTTGGGCTTTAAAATATTGACTAGTTGCTTCTTCCCAACCAACATTTAAAGCCCACCTAGATCTCATATGCCACCGTTTTGACTTTTCCAGAAACAGTGTGTATTTGCCCTAAATGGGAGAATCTGAAAAATGTATATATGCTTTATCAATATATTTTAAGTAAATTATTTGTAAAAGGTTGACAATACCATCCTGACCTCTTTTCCGCTGTACATTTATGGTGCACAGAGGAAGGACTGGCACTTGGAAAAAGTGTTGCATCTAACAAATTTAATGGATTTGCTTTTTACTTGTTTGTCTTGTTTATTGGATATTCTGGTGATCCACATGTTTTATTCCCCACACCTGGGTTTATGTTAAGATTTCATCCAAGCAGTAAAGAAAGTAAAAAAAACATCCTTTTCTCTGAATTATCATCCTCCTGTGTCAGAGCATATCCTGAAAGCTCACCCCACAGATGCAGAACATTCACAGCAAAATCCTGAATGCACAAAGGATATGAGAGTCATCTGAAGCCAAAGAAAGAGAGAGATCTTTGGAACGGCATCTCATCCCATCGATGCGTCTCTTGAAATGGAAAGCAGTTCTGTGTCACGTGTGTGTGGACCCACGGAGCTTTTGTTTTTTAGGTGGACAGAATACAGAAAACAAAGCATGTCTGACCGTGTCGACCTTCAGATGTGCACAAACTTACAATTCCTTACTGTATGTTTCTAAACACATGAAAAGGTTCAAAACTAACAGGGAACATTCTCAAAATGCTAATGTTCCATTGAAGTTCCCTTAAACTGTCATAATGTTCTTGCAGTAACGTTAAAAGAACATTTTGTCAACGTTTTAACAATGTTCAACACAGGAAAGAAATCTGCTCTTAAGAAATTAAATACAGTCTTTAAAGGGATTGTTTTTAATTCTGTCATCATTTACTCACCCTTGTGTCATTTCAAACTTGTATGAATTTCATTCTGCAAAACACAAAAGATATATTGAAGAACGTGTAGCCAAACAACATTGGACTCCATTGAGATATTTCTCAAATGTAGACATTTTCTCAAAACTAGACTCAGCAGTTACAAACACAAGCACATTTCAAGTGTTTAATGTTTTAAAACAATACTGATTAAATAAGTGATGTGTCTTTGAGTCCAAGAAAGGATAGACAAAATGACACCCTTCATCACTGCTGATGTCTGGTTTGGTTTTGTCGGTATGAACTGTGATTGAAATTTACTAAAATAATCCAGCAAACCACTTGTTTTAACACAGTATGCTGAAGCTTTCCACGTATTTCCCAGAATCATATTTATTTATTTATAATTCTCTTGATTGGTTTTATTTTATTCCCATTATGATTATTGTTACCGCAACATCCACTTGCATTTGAACTGTTTGTTCTTTGCGTTCTGTTGCCTCTTGTACAGTTCAAAGAGCGCCATGGTATTTATACACAAAGCGTGTTTAATTTTTCAATAAAGATAAACTCCAGAAAAATGCTCTTTGTCTGTCAATTCTTTTCTCATCACTCCCAAGTTTGTAGCGCTTTGTATCAGGTACAATTCTTATTAACTTTAATCAAAGAGATAATGTAGAGTTAATAGGCCTTTACAGCTCACTAAAAATGAATTCCTGAGCTATGCTCTGAATCCAGTTTGATCAAACCATTCGTACTCAAACTTAAACACACATGATCATCCAATTCGGGCTGGTTTTATTAGCTGTGAACAGGCATCTTGTGGTTTATCATTCATTAGGTGTCAAAGAAAATCATTAGAGATTTACAATGCAGCGAGAAACCACATTAAACACACAGCATATGGTTGGGTGAGTAAAATATATATGAGCACATAATTGAAAACTGGATTCATTTTTAATTTAGAATGACATATTCTGTTGAATACGTTTGTGCTCTGGATAAATTTAAATAAAGAAAAGTACAGCATATACAAAGATATTTATTCATATTCCAATGAATATGAGTGTATATCTGTATGTACTGTATATTAGTATATGGTAGAGTGATGGTATGAAATGCTATTTTTACCATTTTATACCAATACCATATCTTAAATTTTTACCAGATTTGTATAGGCCTATACATTAAAGTGACAGTCAAAAATCATCAGTAAAAATTCATCATTTTCTCAGCCTCTTGTCATTTCAGGCTCTTGTCATTTTCTCAGCCTCTTGTTGTTTTGTGTATATATATATAGATTTTGTATTTATCTGTAATTTGATATATTTTTTTGATATATGTTATTCTATGTTATCTGTATGCACCTAGGGTCTGAGAGTAACGCAATTTCAATCCTCCATTTGTATGTACTGTACATGTGGCAGAATTGACAATAAAGCTGACTTTGACTTTGACTTTGATTTCAAACCTGTATGACTTTCTTTCTTCAGCAAAACACACAAAAAATATATATTTTGAAGAATGTAGTTAACTGGCACATATTGACTTGCATTTGGTTTTGTGTCCAATTTGTCCATACAATAGAAGTGAATGGATGCCGCTGCTGTTCGGTTACTAACTTTCTTCAAAATAGCTTCTTTTGTGTTTTGCGGAAGAAAGTCATACAGGTTTGAAATGACAAGAGGGTGAAGTAATGATGACAGAATTTTCATTTTTGGATGAACTATCCGTTTAAACTATTACTTTAAACTCCCAGAATTACATGGATACAACTGTGATGAGTTTGGGGCATGTTTCTGCTGGACAGGCCAAAAGACAAGCGGGCCAACTGGCTTAACACCACATTGATAAACTGGAAGACCAGCTTGAACCAGGCTGAGCTGTTTAGTTGGTCTTAACTGAGTAAAGCTATTATGCAGGCAAAACATATCTTCAAAGCATGGGACTTTGTCAGTGTTGTTTTTTGACTGGGAATTGTTCCAGCACTGACATCTGGTGCCAGAGAGAAAAGCTACATCGCCATCGTGTGGCTGGACATGGTATTACAGCATTATTTTGACTATCGTCTTGCAGCGTGTTAAATTAAGACTGCTTTAAAAATGTTTTAAATGAAAACAATAAGATACAAGAGGACATTGCTATAATTTCGAGACTCTAAAAAGTCCGTGATGTAGTCAAAATAGTGTCAGGTTGACCACGCATCTTTTGATCCCGCCCAAGTCTCAATCAAGCCAATCACAACTGTGGATCCAGCGTCGTGTTGATTTGACAACAAAGCCCCGCCCTCAAAACGGTGTCTTATTTATAATGCTTTATAATGTCTTTGTTGCACGCGTAGAGGTTTTGTGTTAAACAAGTTTAAGTTTTGCCAGCTTCGTACTCGATGACTTTAAAATGAGGTGAAGTTGAGGTGTTTGCAGAGTCAGTTACAGAGATTCGCCAAAGCAAAATGCGCTCGAGCTTAACGTTCCTGACACGAAACTACATTAAAGATGAGAATTTTGAGAGTAACTAAAACAAAAGAAACTCGGACCCTCGAGTTACGTGTTTTTGACAAGAGGTTGGTAAGAAGTCCCTGTTTCAAAATCGTCGCTTGGTGATGAAGGGGCGGGTTGGTGGGCTTAGTTTGTGAGCGTGCGGTTCTCAAGGCAACGGTCTGAAGTTCATGCATTCATATGAAGGAAGACTAGAAAGTCTTTTTCGTTTATCGGATGAGGTAAGGCTACACAACTGAGCTTTATTTGTCATTTATAACTAATTCTATTTTTTGATTTTTCAAGAGCTGTGTTTGTAATAAGTGCTGAATGGTGTGCAAGATTGACATGTGTGAGTTACTACTACAACCAGTCAGAGGGGTTTTAGTTTCGATCAACAGGTTGAACGTCTCTGTTCAGTCAAACTAAACAAACGTATTTCTCTATTTTGAGTTAATAAGACATGATAGTACATCTTTAACCAAATGCAATTCATGAAATAAACTTATGAAATGACAACATATATTCTATGTTATGAACCGGTGTGTGTTTTACTTTTTTTTTGCCATGAAAGAAAAGTTATCCTAAATGTTAAATCAATGACTTCTCATTCGTGGAACTTTATAGGTAATTTTCACAAGATAAACTAAAATTTGTATTTAGAAATAAATGTAATTTGCTTTGAAAAATAAATGATTTTCTTGTTTAGTTTCTTGCACAGTGTAAATGAAATTCAAATAAGTCCTCATGCTGTTTTAGACTTTTTATTGCAAGAAGTCTTCCTTCCTCCCCACATATCACCTTGGGCCATAAGGAGCTTTAGTGCTGTCTTGTTAATCCTTTTTGAGCTCTCTATGTGTGTTGGTTCTTCTGTTATACATTCAGTACAGTAACAGTGGATGATCTATGTATAGTATACGTGTTGCTTTTGGCTGAGCTCATTGTCAGCTTGCTGAATGGATGCTGGAGATCTAGACAAGCGTTTAATTAGCATACGCTACAGAGAGCATCTCTGCACTCAAGAGATTTGCAGACCCTGAGTGTGTCTGTGTGTGTTGACACTGTACGCTGACAGATCTCTACAGTGTGTGTGTCACTGTGCCTCTCTGTGGTATATTTATCCAAAGCACAAATAGTAGGTACGTAAACACAAAAAACGAACGACACAACCGTGTGTGCGCATGTTTGTTGTAGATTTGAGATTGCAACTCGTGGCTTGCATTTCTTAAAATCTATTCCAAGAGCCAAGTTTTTATCTTTTAGATCAAACTGCATACATAACCCTTTTTACATCTATAATGTAATTTTTTTTCTGTGGTTGGAATAAAAAGTATCCATCTGGAATTGATTGGAACAGGAATGTGCATTAAAGGGATAGTTTGCCCAAAAATGAAAATTCTGTCATCATTTACTCTGGTAATTTCAAACCTGTATGACTTTCTGTCTTCTGCAGAACACAAAAGATATTTTGAAGAAAGTTGGTAACCCAACAGCGGTGGCAGCCATTTACTTTCGCATTGGTTTTGTGTCCATACAATAGAAATGAATGACTGCCACCCCTGTTCAGTTACTAACTTTCTTCAAAATATCTTCTTTTGTACGGCAGACAGAAAGTCATACAGGTTTGAAATGACAAGCGGGTGAGTAAATGATGAATTTTTCTTTTTGGGTGAACTATCCCTTTAAGAAAGAAATGAAGGACAATTTATGTTTATTATTCTTCAACCATAAGAAATGGCCCCCTTTTAGAAAAACTTTAAAAAGACTCTTTCGTTGGTTCACACAGAAGAGCAGTGCCTTATGGGTAAATTAATGAATTTGTGGAGATCCATTTCTTTGCATCATGTAATCTGTTTCAGATTAGAAAATGAGCAGTAAACACAGGTGAACATTGTGTGATATTGTTATACAATGTTTCTGTCTCTGCTCACTTCATATAATGATGCATTAAAGCTGGTGACTGTTGTGTGGTCACCATTGCAACCAAGAGTCCTGTAAAGGTTTTTGTATAAACCCAATCCCATATACTAATCACCATCCGGACACTTTTATGTAATTTTTGTAAATTTGTAAACATAATGTGTGATGTTGCCCTTCAAGATAGGAAAATCAGCAGACAGAAACATCATAGCTTACATGCACCTGTCTCGCTTTCCAAAGCAAATATTCTGTGTCACATAGAAAACAGGATATATTAAACATCAAATATCTAATGATTGACAATGTTTTGTAATTTCACCTGTTTGCAGGCAAACATTTGTGTTTCCTTTCATCATGAATCATTAGCACTGTAATACAGTACATAAATGGCAGCATTAATTACATATCAATTCTCTGTATTCTATGTTTTTTCCTGCTTTCAGGTTTTGTATGTTCATTTGGTTAATAAACAATCATGCAGACACATTCATTGTTATTAAAATGCACTGCTTTCTTTTTTTCTCTTTGTCTTTAGGTAGGTTTATGTGACCCCTGAATGGACAATACTCAACCTGTTTATTAAAACGTTCATAACTGCTTAGCCATGAGAGTCATGACCTCAGCATCATTGCCAAGAGTGCTACATGTGCTCAAGGTTAAGTGAGATGAAGAGGCAACTGATGGAGCGGAACAGAGGAGGTACCACTGCAGGGGTTGTGGTGTGGACACCAGCCCCAGCAGCATACTCATCTCCTTCAAGTCCAGAGGGATCGGACTTCAGCTGGCATGAAGAAGCAGTTGAGGACTTTCAAAGCCATATGGATGAGAATGGCATCATTGGTCTGGCAGAGAGTCAAGGGCAGCTGGAGGTATCAGAGATCAGTTTGACTGATAACTTTACATTAATGGGTCGTTTAGAGTGGTCTCATCAAGACTCCCCTTGAGAAAAGTTTCATTGGGTTTGATGAAAATGTAGACGGAAACCTGCATGTAATTAAAAACTTTTGACCCTTTGATACACCCTGCTTAACAATCTTATGTTAACCATATTATTAGAGCTATACGTTTTTGGTCTTTGTAAATCAGTGAAAGCTCTTTGTGATTGTATCATTTTAAATGTACTCTTACAGGCTTATAGTTCTGTCAGAGCACTTTTATGATGCAAGGATATTGTTTGTTTGTTTGTTTGTTTTACTTGAAGTGATTAATTAGTGTACCATTTTTAGATGGATCATAGAAAAGAGGAGATTGCAGAAGACCTGTTGTGGGATGTGAAGACCCCAGAGCCTGAGGATGGACCACCACCATCTGCACTGGAGGAGATAAGCTATCACCTGAGTGAACTGCTAGACTCTGAGCCCCTCTCTCAGCCCACTGAAAATGACTGCTATAGTTCTTATATGCGTGAGGCCATAGTTCATTAAACATCTCCAACTGTGTTAAATTAAAATCCTTTTCAATGCTTCGATACTATTAGTATTGTGTGTAGGTATTTGTTTCTGAATAAACACCTACTATAGATCCTTTTGTTATCTTACATTGTGATAATGATAAATAAGTTAGCTTAGATGCATAATAAAAAGATAATCAGTTTGTGGGAGCATGGCATTGAACACCAATGCCATGGGTTTGATGTATTTGATTTTAATCATCCTTTCTGTTTTTCTCTTTTAGAGGAAGAGCAGGTTGCTGATGATGACCAAAGTGTTTTATTGGAGGACTGGACTGATGATGAGAATGATGCTAGGAGCCCAATAATCTACAGGCAGGAATTAAACTCTTTCCCTGGGAGAGATGGAACATTAGACATGACAGATGAAGATCTAGAGGAAAAAGACATATGTGAAGATTCTCAGAAACATACAGATCACTCACTTCCTGTTACAGAAGAAATGGTCCCTCACATCGACAGGATGAAAGGCCTTGATTTTATTAAAGACTCCAAAAATATTCCAGATTTAGAAATTACTGAGCATTCGGCACAAAGTGATTCAGAAGAACTCAGGAAAAGCACAAGATGTTTTCCTTCAACTTCCCATCTGTCCTATCCAGACACTCTTCATACCTTTCCTCATTTGTCCTTAGAGGAGCAGATGAATAACTGTGGGATTGAGGCTGAGACTTTTTCAGAGGGAGCGTTTTCCAACATCAGGGTGGAGTCATCTTATCAAAGTTTTCAGCCTAAGGAGCAGGAGCTTAAACACAAGGTTACACCTCAGACCTCAGTGAAAGGCCCTGTGATGAAAACCAGACTTGAAAAAACAAACCATTATGATATAAGTCAAGACAAATTAGAAAGAAGCTTGCACAGTCCTTACCACAACCACCAGCTTCCAACTCCCTCTCCTAGAAAAACAATCAATGGTTCCCAGGATCTTCAGGTTTCCAGTCGTGCACAGCGTTTTGCTAAAGTGAAAGATTGCTCTTCTCCCCCTGCACCTCATTGTTCTTCAGATAAAAATAACCAAAGAACCTCCAAAACCTCTCACACCGATCCAGATGATGTCAGGTGTCACAAATTTAACATAACTGTTTGTTCTAGATAGCATGAATAAAATGAAACCAGTTTTTGTTATTAATAAATGCCTCTGATCTTATAGCGCACGTTTCTTGTGTTTCCTTAGGAAAGGCCAGCTGAGCCACCCATTGCCGGATTTCTCTAAAGTGGGGCCGAAGGTTCGTTTCCCAAAGAGTGGATACAAGCCCCCTAAAAGTCGTGCAGTTGCTCACGGCAAAACTTCACACCCTGTTCTACCTGTAGTTTTCAAATCACCTGCTGAAATTGTGCGAGAGGTCCTGTTGAGCAGCACTGACGAGTCTCCAGGAAGTCCTTCCTCCAGTGGGACCCACAAGCGTTTAAACAGTACAGTACCAGAAGAGTTCCGCTGTCCCCAACAGGCCAGCACACTAGTGCAACAGCTACAGGTATGTAAAGTGCTTGATCCAAATCAGAGATTGATTCCACCCCTCACCCCAGTTTTGACATTGATAATAATATTACAATACATTAAAAACAATGCATAGCATGTTTGTGTCTTAAATGTTCCATTGTAGCGGGGTTCTAGCAGCCGCTGTTCTTAGGTTACGACTCGAGAAGAGGGGGCCAAAAACTTTTAACTGTTTTTGATATTTTAATTTCCTTTACAGGTACAGATTCATTACTAAAACTTTGATGTTGGAGAAAAGGTTCATGGACATATGTTTATGGTTGTATGTCAACTGTTCTAATGCTAACTTGTCTCTTAATCTTAAAAGGAGGACTACAACAGGCTGTTGACCAAATATGCCGAGGCTGAAAACACAATTGATCGACTCCGTCTTGAAGCTAAGGTTATCTTGTTTCTGTTTATTTCGTGCTTTTGTTTTTCTGTTGTTCACAATGACGCTTCACACCTCTTAATGATTTTAAAAGCTTGCATCTGAGAGGCTGTTCACAAAAGATTTTTTTCAAATGAAAAAGCAAAACATTTTATGCGTTTTGGCCGTTCGTTTTTGAGGAACCAAAAACTGGAAAACGGGTCTCAAAGTGCAAGGTTTTTAAAACGATGATGTCACACGCATGCATATTACGCGTTCAATCGTGTGAGTATACACAAAATAATATGGCGGACTCCACAGGGTTTCCGCTGGGTCTTAAAAAGTCTTAAATTTGACTTGGTGAAACCTGCAGAAACCCTGCTCCAGTACTCTAAGCCCTCGCTGCTCAACTATGTATTAACGTTTCCTCGTAATTTACTGCACCAGCGGGGACACATTATTTACATTCGCCAGACTTTAAACACACATATACGTCAAACAAGGGTATTAAAAAACACTTTTGGCTTTTAACTGTGTATGTGTATTTGCGCAGGCACGTCCTGTTTCTTTACACAGCAACATTGCCATCCACTGGCATGGCATGCATACTAAAGTATTTTTATCCGTTTTCCTGGATCTGTGTATCTGCAGACTGTTTTGATAACGCTGTCATGTGTACGTGAAACCTTTCAAAAATGCAAAGGAAAAACTTTTCCATTTTTCATTGTGTAAACGTGGTCTGAATGTTCACTTAAATGTTGTGTCACGCGCTCCCTCGTTTCCATCTGCTCTGATGTCGACAAGACCTATTTATAGACTCTTCAGGCTGAGTCAACACAAAATATATTCACAATCCCGTTTGTGGCGCCCATAATCACTGCCCTCGGCTCAGCAGCAGCACTGTGTGTTTTCAACCACCAATTCTGATGTTTTAGCTTAAATGAAAGGCCTGCAGAGAGGGTTTACTTCAAAGCACATACAGGCACTGTAGGACCTTGTAGAGAGAGACTAGAGAACAAACATGAGGCAATAAAAAACAGTGCACATGCAAAAGCTTTTATTTGCACAAATTAGTGTTATCAAATAAATAAGTCTTAAAATTAAAATGAGGACAATTAAAAGTTTGTGCTGGTTAATTCCCTGGTAAGTTTAAAATTGTGGCTTTGAGCCTCAATCAAAACATTGCGTTGCTACTGTATGTGTCATTCTTCCTAATGGTATTAAAACAGGATATGATGTCATGCATGTTTAACTGTGACATCAGAAGTCAGGTGACTGGTAGGTCACCAGTCCTGACCTGAACTTATCTAAATAGATTTCCACAATGTATAACAGCTATTTACTTATTATATACCACAATATTTGTGCTATTTTTTAAATTGTGGCTAATTTATGGTTATTGTCAGATCATTATTCAGTTTTGCATCACTTGCATCTGCATTTGCTTTAATAGTCATTAAGTCATCTTCCACATGCCCTGACCATCTGTCTGTTCAGACACAACAGTCTGAGATGGAGGCGTATTTACTTTAAGCCCTTATCTGCTTAGTTTGTGGCTTTCTTGTGTATGTGGGAATATGGGTCTGCAATATACTGTACTTGTTGAAATAATAAAATGCTTTGCCAGCAGTTCTTGTTTGCTGTCTTTCAAACATTGATTAAGTTATAAATTGATATCCAAAAGATATGTGCCATGGAAGGCAAAGAAATGAGTAAGGGAAAGAGTTGATCTGGACATATGCTTGTTGTAGTAAACTAGAGAGAGAAGCCAATTTTTTGCATTAAAAGATTAAAAATGTGTATCTTTAAAATAATAAATAAGATAATTATACTATACATTTCTGCACATTACCTACTCCTATATGCATAGTCTGAGTTGAAATCTGCTGATTTACACTACTGCTGGTTTTCTACTAGTGACACAGATTGTTTTGTAATAAAGAATAAATGGGATCCATTTTATTCAAGACACTCGGGTCACATTGAGGTTAGTCCGTATGATTTATTGTTCTGGGATTTATTGAGGGGGGTCTATAAATGAGGCTCCATTAGTCTTTAGCATGCAAAGCCATTACAACACACCTATATGCCCTCAGGGGGGTGTATGTCTATGTGTATGTATTAAAGTGCATGAAGAAACTAACGTAATGATATTGTGTTTTGAGTGTATTTCTGCACGGTGTTATTAGATGTTAGCAAATACGGTCTCTTATCAGCCAGCACAGCTGTGTCAAATGTCTCTAAGCAGCAGTGGAAAACACTCATTAAAGGCCCTGTTTTATGAGCCTATTGTATGTCAGTTTTCTTTATCCTCCATTGTTGTTCAGCCACTAGGTTGCAGTAAATCTGAGGGGTCTGTCAGGTGGAGGGGTGGGTGGGTTCTGATAGGCTCAGCATCTACAAAGAGTGACCTTAAAGTCTTGTTGTGCTTGCCATTAGATATGGAAATATTGTCATTGAGATACCTGCCAGCTGACATGACATTTCAACACTGTCAAATGCTACAATGGGATATGTTTGCTCAGCTGTTTTGGTTTCAGTTTTTACCCGAAGTTGAAAAAAATTTGGATTATAAGATTACAATTTCTTTGTCATGTTTTGAGCAGATTAATTTATAAAGCCATCATGTACTGTATGTGTTTTTCTGTTTTCAGGTGGGTCTGTATTCTGACCCCCCTAAACCCAGTACTGCTATCCTATCTGGTGTGGTTCATGAGGGCTTAAAGGTCATGACCCTCAGTTTTCCTCAAGCACAGAGGGCAGAGTTTGGTTCTGCTAATCTTACTGGGCAGAGGGATGACTCGGGTATGCCATACTGAAAATCCACTTTTGAAATCGTATGCTGTACAGTATTTGCATGTTGTTATTATCACACTATGTAATTTTTATGGTAATTATCACCAATACTATATGCTAAATGTGGTTTGCAGCTCAAAGTTTGGTTTCCTCTTAATTGTTTTTCTCATATTGTAGAAAACTCCAGAAAAGCCCCAACTTGCCCATCTTCTGTGACCTCTGTTTCCTCCAGAAGGTCTGTATCCATCACTGCAGACCATCTGACAGAGACTCTGACCAACCAAACCTGCAGATTTCAGCTGCAGGTAGCTGATGGTGTGCGTGCGTGCTTGTGTGTGTGTGTGTTGCATGAAAATAATTTTTGTGTGTCAACTATTCTCTAACTCAAAAGAATAGCGGTCAGATCTTAAATACTTTTTACTTTTTCAGGTTGATTCGTTTGAGAAGCTTATGAAGAATTGGAAACTGAAGCCATGTGAACAGCTGAAGGTATTTTCTTTCCTTTCCACAAAAGTGAACCAAGTACTGTATGTGGAGTCAGATTGACTCTGAATCCTCTGCAGGGTGTCTCCACACTGGCTGAGGGACAGGAGTCTCTCGAAAGAGCTTACCTGGATACACGAGCCCAGTTTCAGATGCTACAGCAACATCAAAGCAAGCCTTTGGCTTTTGACCCTGACAGGTGGGCTTTATTTTTTATTGCATGATAAAGCCAACCACTAAAACACATTTTCTGTCTGCAAGTGTTTGAAGTGCTGTGTTTGTGTGGGCATGAGCAGAGAACTAGAGGGTCAGATCTTTAAATCAGGGATGCGATTGGAAGAACTGAAGGAGCGGGTAAAGCAGAACCAGCCAAGTTTAGAACCTCCTTCAACCCCACCGCTTTGCCCGGACATGCTGTCTTTGTCTATGCTGGAGATGGAACCATTACCTGAGGTACCTTAACGCCCCAAAATATGTGGTTAATACTATAGTAAAGCAGGAACGCAAGTATGTACAATGAGTCTTGCTCTCTCAGAGCCCAATGTCAGCTGCCCATCCTGAGGCTTGTGTTGGTGCGGAGGTCAGTTCAGTTAGTGGAGAGAGTGATAAAGAGGAGAAAGAGGAGATGCTTCCACCACATCTTCACCCTCTGAATAACAAACATCAGCTTGTGGAGAAGGACTTTAGTAACCTCATGGATTGGTGAGTGACCTTTGACCTGCATACATCACTTCCACTAAACGGCTCTGCATCCAAAATCAGGAAGTTCACAAATAGAAACAAATCATTCCAGATCTTTTGTTGTTTTTCATTTAGCTACCAAAGTTTTAAAGAGCTCCCAGGGCTGCTGGACAGAAGTGTCACTTTAATGGGCTGTGATTTGCTGGATTTTAAGGACTGTTCTCCTCCCAGGAATGAAAGTAGAAAGAACAAACAACAACAATGGACTACCACAGTGAGGTAAAGCTGGTGGCCTAGAATGATCTATTTTACATGTAGACAGACAAATACTGCTGACTTGATCTCTGTAATAGAACTGTGAGGATATTTGTGTGTTTATGATCTGAATAATCATCTGTAACATTCTCACACATTCAGATGTTGTTAAAGACAGAGATCGACGGTATTGTTTAGGGTGTTGACAAAATGTTTTATGCTCTCCTACTTGTAAGTCGCTTTAGATAAAAGTGTCTGCCAAATGAATAAAAGTAAATGTAATGCAAACAATCACCTCCTATCTGTTTTCTATAGGCAGCCTGTAGCAGATTGTGGCCCTCCCTCTGGCCCATCCATGAGGTCACAGGTGTGTGATGCCATGGAAACTCACCCCAAGGCGCCATGCCACTCCTCTATGTTGCCAGGGCAACCGGGCAGGGAGACGAAAACAGCAGGAAACAGAAAGGTTTTTTGCAGCAGCCTGACCAGCTTAGATGAGAGCATAGAGACTGGAAATATGGTCTTGAAAACAAATGCCAAGACTCTTGTAGCACCCCCGCTGGTCAGTGATGGTGATATGAATCTGTGCTTTTTATGATAAACAACATTTAGGACTTACGCTATATATTAAATGTAAATGATAAAGCTCAAGTTCAAAAATAATATTTTTTTAAATGTATTTCTGATACTGTAGAATGGAGTTGTGTCTCCAGAGACAGACAGTGGCTTTATGGGATCTGAAAGCAGTCAGCTCACTCCAGCAGTACACAGTCCTCTCCAGCAGAGAGCAGTAGTGAGGTATAAAGCTCCTTAATTGTACTCTTCCTTCCTGTTCTCTGTGAGCATTATATATGGAGTAAAAAAATCCAAATCTCTGGTATCTTTTCCAGTTCCATCAGGTCATCTGGTCCACACATAAAGAACACCACAAAGCCAGAATCTGCTCGTCGTACTAGGCAGCCTTTTGTGGTTTCCTCTTCTCCCTTACAACTCTCTCTGGATCCCCCTGCAGAACACCTCAGCACAAGAACATGCACTGGTTCTGTTGGGAGGAAAGCAAGAGAGGAGAGGTGTTCTGCTTCCAGCCTTGCTACCTCTGCCTCCCCCCTTCACTGGCCCGAAACCACCCTCCAACCTGGGCTGAGCAGTTTCTTCAGCCAATCAGAGCATGGAAGTGATCAGGGTATGCATACCTTATTTACAGAATTTTCATTAATAAAGTGTGTAGTGTGTACATATTCATTTTCTTGCTATTATATAGTCGATTTGTATTCAATAGGCTGTCTAAGAGGAGATTAATTATGTCTTGTGTTGTGATAATATAAGAGTAAACTAGTTATCTCTGGCACTGAATTTGTATTCCATTCTCTCTTTTCGTTATGCTTTAATCTATCTTTCTTCTGTCCATTTGTTATTAGATGAAAAAGCACAAGATGGCCCATACCCACAACCAGCCAATCCGCAGCCATGCTTTCACAGAAGCTCTTCCCTCAGTGTGCCCTATCACCACTGCGACCTTAGAGCTCAAAGTTCTGTTCAGCTAACAAATCACCAGTAAGTTTTCTAAAGGCTGACAAAGCGACTGCAGAACAAACCCAGATTTATTGCTGCTGTTTTGAGTCGTGAGAGCTCTGCTGCAGGGGAGTGTTGGAATAGCTCCAGTATTGCAATAAACTCAGTCTCTATATAATCATTTTTCACTGCAATACACTTCCATCTGGAAAATCTTAATTTTCAGTATTTTCTTTCCTTGGTTTTACAAAATGGTTCAGTTGGAATTTGTTTCTCAAATTCTGCTTGGCACAAAAAAAGCATTAATCATCCTTTTTTATTAATAAACATTCCTGTTTGTGTTTTCTTTTGGATGAAAAACCATCATAAGGTATGGCCATCTTGAGCCAATAATATATTTAAACTGTGTTGTTTGTAAAGCACAGTTCTGTTATTAATTCCTTATTAATTATTGTTGCATGTGTTTTCTCTGTGTTTCAGAGAAGCCCTTCAGTCCCTACAGCAGGAAGTGAACAAACTAAAAGAGAGACTAGAGGGAAGTCTGAGGGTCTCCAAACCTTCCAGTACTCTTAGAGTGCCCCCTAACCTCTCGGAGGACACCAGGGATGATACAACCCCACAGGCTGCTGCACCTCCGTGGCTTGATTTAAGGCACTATTCACTTATTTACTTTAAATGTTTTAGAATTGCTTGATGTATTGTCCTTATTTTAAGTGTAGACCATCTAAAAACATTTACAATTGTGCTGTATAATGCTTTAAAGATGTAACACCTCAGCTATTTAAATTCATATAACTAAAGTAAAAGTGTTTTTATCACCAGGTCTTCAGAAAGGAGGGGAGGCCAGAGAGAGAGAAGGAAAAGCGAAGAGAAAGAGGAAAATGTGAGAGGCGGCACTCCACGACCCATCCTGGGGAAGAGATCAGTGTCTTTACCCCGATATAGATCTGAATCCAATACAAGTATGTTTACCTATAAGCACATCATCTCAGAATGACAGCAGAGTACTCACATGGTTTTGTAGTGTATCCAAAGAAGTTATTTTGAGGTTATGAAAGAAAAAAAAAATAATATCAACTTGGTGAATTGTAATTGAAAATCTTCTGTTTGAGATATTGAATGACACTTAATTTGATTGTGCTCCTTATTAACTCTACAGCGAGTGATTCTGAGCACGTCCAGTCTGAGCCAAGACCATCCACGATAAGTTATATCCCAGTGTCCCCTATGACGTCAAGAGGACAAAGAAAAATCAGATTAGGATTTGGACGTCACCAAGATTGTACTAGTGAGAAAATATGTTTCGTCTAATTCACCAGAGCAGTAATTTCTACTTTTCTAATTAATAGCATGACATCTTCAGTTTTATTTCTGCATCTCAATAATTAGTTTTTTGCATCAGCCCATCATACTAGCACACCAGAGGCTGAATCTGAGGATAGTATTGAAACAGAACGAAGCCGAGTCCCAGAACTGACCTGTCCACGCTGCACGTCAGAGCGCACCGGTGCCCCCGCACGTAAGCGTCCTCTCTCCATCATGATTATGGGATCTGAAACTTCAGCTTACCGTTTCATTAACTTTGCTTTATTTCTGTCCTTCTGTCTTTAACACCATTAATTACAGGTCCAGAGAGGAGCAGAAGTTTTCCACGTCCCGCCCAGTCCCGCTGTAGTCATTGTCCATTGTGTGGTGCATTACAATCCAGTCAATCAAGAGCTCCTCAACCAGGTTTGACACTTCATTACCCACAGTATAACCTCACCGGACCCACCAATTGATTTTTGTCCTCTGTAAAGGACATTTGGTTTTGAGACCTGACTTGCAGTTATGAGTACTGTTCGTTCTTTTAGGATGACTGTATGGTATATTGTATATAAGCAGTGTCACGTTTTAATCACTTTTGTCCAGGATAATAATTTTTTTTAACATTAGTTATTTGTCAAAATATTACCATTATAGTACTTGCATTACAAAGAATGACGTTAAACTCTAAATAACCTCTCCTGTTTGGTCATCTAGAAAATCGAGACTCAGTCTATACCCCTAGATGGACTCAACCAATGAGATTTTTACAGAGGGACAGAGTAGGTGTGAACATGCAAGTGGCTCCTCCTCCCACAGGGATGGGTAGTGTTCCAGTTGTCCCATATGTGCCAGTCTATCCTTCAACTCTGTAAGTAGCAGTTAACTGTATCCCATCAAGCATTGCGAATGATTTACAGTAAATGATTGAAAAATGATAATACAATAAAAACTGTTGACTAAACATTGACTACAATTAAATATTCAAATACATGCACATATTTAAGTTGTTGCTGAGCTCTTTTGATTGTGCTCGTGAGATATCCAACCGAGTTCAAGCAGCATACAAACATATGCCCTTATGTTACTCTCCACAACAGACTCATCATTCTGTTTTATTTTCCTCCAGTTACATATCCAGCCCTTTGACAACACAGGCCAACTCACAACCATTTAACATCTCGATGAGTCCCTCCAGAGATGAAAGGTCAGAGGTTAGAGGTCATCGCCGGCACTCTCTCTCTATGGACCATCAGCAGTCTTCTCTGAGCAGCTCTCTGACGCGTGCCATTACGGTAGCTAGAAACATGAGGCGGGTCTCGCGTCACATGGCTCACTCTCTGACCTCAGGAACGGAGAACATGAGCTTCCTCGCCACAACCTACTGACGCCTACATTTACATTTTTTCATTTAGCAGACACTTTTATCCATAGTGACAACCTCTTTATCTTTTACCTCTTTACCTCTACCTCTTTACAGCAGATACACATTATGGAAGAGAACCTTATTTTTTTTGTAGCTTATTTGTTAGAGCAGAGCATAGCACTAGCAATGGCAAGGCCATGGTTTTGGTTTCTAGGGAACATAAGGAAAAACATGAAATGTACTCTTAAGGCCATTGCACATACAGCAGAGTCTGACATTTTTGTATAAGTTATTTTGTATTCGTCATCCTAAAATTTTGTCGGCTCTGAATAGCCAAACACCTTTGAAAATGCTTCTTACGGTACCCAGTTTGATTTTTTTTATGCCGGACGAATATTTTGTAGGCAGTGTGTAAATGTGATTAAAACAACGTGAGGTCGTATTTATTTTTTAACGTGTGAAAATTTCAGACTCTATGTGCAATGGCCTTTAGGTCTGTTTGGATAAAAGTGTTGGCCAAATGCTCAAAATGTAAAAATGTTCATATTTATTGTTTACATATAAACATCTCTGTCGTGATTTGACTGTGATGGACAGACTCATGATGTTGCGATAGAAAATGATGTAAAATTGTGAAATATACCTTTACAAATTGGCAGCTGCTTTATGGCATCTTAGACATACATATAAAAGAGCTCCAAAATGTATTCATGCTTTAAAATGTTTTTTTTTTACTTCATCGCCAATTATATATTCAGTTTTCTCATGCAGAGGATTTACAAGCAAAAGTTCACATCCACGTAAATTAATAACAAATATTATCTGACGTAATGATGTTTACACATTTTTAAGTCTGGCTGAAGTGTTCGAATATGTTTAGTGACCGATGTAGTTCGTATTTGTCTGGCATGCCCAGATAATCTCATTACGCTTCAATAACACTATATGACAAATGTATATGTTTGCACATATTTAATTCAATTTTTACGATATGAATGTTAACAAGGTTCTGTCAGTGACAGATTTTTATGTCTTAATTATTTCTAATGGAAGAATTATGAACAGTGCTGCTCTAAAATCTGTAGTGTTTGTTTGTTATTTGTTATTATTTCCAACCTCGTAGTCAACAACAGCAGATATTTAGTGCAGTGGAGTGTAACCAGTCCCAGAGCACCAAGAGTTTGTAGCAGCATTAAGGTCAGTGTTGAAAGACTTGTGGAACCACAGTCTAGATGTACTGTCATTTTCTCAGTGTATAAACAAGATCTAGAATATGTCATTCCCATTAAGCAACAATTGACCTATAGGTCACTGCTATGTGAGTTTATTACCAATTATTAGCTGTGATAAAGAGTTATCTGAATATGATGGCAGATTTTTTTATTCTTTTAGGTTGTGAATGCAGATTGTATTTTTAGACACAGTTACTTTAGGTCAGGAGGTTTCAGGAAAAGAGATGAGGTACATGTCAGAGTCAATTTAAGATGTTGTTTTTGATGTTCTATATTTATACAGCTGTAATTGTTGACTTTATAGAATTCTTAAATATTTTACATTGTGTGTTGTCTTGTTTTTTCTTACATGTGTGAATGTGTTTCTTAAGATAAGGAACATTGTTTCTCTTAAGCATCTCACTGCTGCAGGTGGTTGTGTGAAGGTAAATCAGTGGTGAGAGCCAGTTGAGGTATTATTTATTCAATGATACATTACTTTTAGTCATATATATATATATATATATATATATATATATATATATATATATAGCCATAGTAATCTATTTTGTGTGAGTTCTGTGTATAATGTGCTTTCTGAGGCATACATTAGGTAAAGTCTCTTTCAGAGCATGCCACAAAATATACTGATTTCATATATTTAATGGAAGCCAATTTAATAGACAGCCTTAGTACATCGGTACACATGAAGTATACTTTAGTTTGTGCTTCAACACTCGCAAACATAGAATCCCAGTAAGTTCAACAGGTTTAGGATGGACTACGTTCTTATTTATTGATATTGTCTGAAAAATAATATTAATAGAAATTAATCAAGTAGACACAGTTGAGCGCTATACAACAGCAAGCCCAAAATAAGGTAATTTAAAAAAGAAATAACCATATAGCGTTTGCATCACAGAAAACGCGTAGTGCAATATACAACCTGTCTGCCAGAACAGTATAGAGGGAAAACAGATTCAAAACATTAATTGGGGGTTGCGTTTCTTTGCAAAGCCATTCACCAGTGGAAGATATAACATTGCACCAGAAAATAAACTATTAGACAGACGAACAAAAGATAGATATTACCTATTTTTTCCCAGTTTATCACTACAGCTACAGCTAATACATCACAAACACGTTGGCTTCACATTGGCAAAGAAAAATGTTTACTATTTCACAGTCAGAAATTTCCACCAGTCAACAGTGAGACGAAAAAAACGGTAACATAGCATATACAACAACACGCTACTCAGTGCATGGCCCGGTTAAACATTGTTACTAACCAATGATAAGACTTAATCAGACGAGATACAATACTGAAATACAACTGGCCCTTTTTTTGAATTCCTTAAACATTTGCAAGCAACGGCCTTCTTGACATAAAATCATGAGGTCTCTGTAAAAGGAGACATGAAAACAAAAGCATATGGAGAGTAAATGCTCCAAGAATGACGTCCGCTATCTATGTACAGTGTCTATTTCACTTTTTACTCCTTTTTTGGCTTCTTTCGTCTTCATCACTGGAGTCCCAGAAGATGGTCATCATTTTATTTTGCACATTTTTTTCCAGAGTTTTTAAACATGTCAAAAGGGCCACATAGTAGCGTCCGTGGCATGCACATCTAAAATGAGACAACACCTAACCCCCCACCCCCCGAGCGTTTAAACTGGTCTGCAGAATAACCTTCAGCATAGGAAGTGATATGCGTTATTTTGCCTCGCCTGTTAATTTGCATATAAACCAGTCCCTCCCCCACCCACCATTAAATCGTTAAAAAACACACCGAGATAAATAAACGAACGCAAAGTGATCTACCATTTACACATTCTAGCGGGTTCCATAACATACAATATTACATTTGGTACTTTCAGGTTTTAAATGGCAATGAATAATTAAAACACATGTCTTAATTACTTGCATCCATTGTAAAACAGAAGAGTAATTGCAAGGATTCTTTTATTTCAATATACTATATATATATATATATATATTTAAATATATATATATATATATATATATAAATGTATAGATTTCACCAATCATCTATTTTTTTCTCTCAAGCAAGATGCATACACAATTTATATAGGAGGGGGTTCTGGGTGAAGGAAGGGTAACTGGGACGTGGAGTTGGGGCAAGGAAGTTATTTTAGCTTGTCTGCTCCTCATCGGGTTTGTTCATGGCCTTGAGAGCGTCAAGGAGCGCCGTGGTGGAGACGATATGGGTTGAACCTGTACAGGTGAGAACCAGGGAGAAAAACAAAGAGAAGTGAATCAGATCTGAACATAAACTTGAATTAACTATTGATATGTTTTTAGCGGTCATATATAAAAATTTTAGACTTAAAATGTAAAAGCCTCAAAGTAAAGTTTGAAATTTTCTTCATTTTTATCAGGCTTCCTTGTTTAGGTAATTTCACTGTAATGGCAATGAATACACCCTCTTTGCCATCGAAGTGAAGTAAATTGTAATATAAACATCGGAGCCTGATAAAAAATAATAATTTTAGAAGAAAAATGTCAGACGGCACTTTAGCATCTGAAGTCTTCATATGTATTTTATATATATATATATATATATATATATATATATATACACTTTATTAAAATATGAGTATTATACATATATAATAAATATAAACTTTATGAAGTATAATACTTTATATATAAATTAAGAAAATATTTTGAAAAAGAAAAATACTTTTTTTTAGCTGAAGACACATTTACAACACAAATTACAAACATGTTCAAACTATCCAAAAACATTTGTGCCACAGGGCCCCAGAAAGGACCTTTCATTTGGGATAGTGGCACCCAACATCTGATTGTTGGCACCCTATGGAACAAATGTTTTATTTATTCTACTTCCTGTTATTGCAAAACTACATTGTTCTTAGCAAAGCTGCATGTTTAAAATAATTCAGATTCAAAGTGAAATAAAAAGTTAAAACATTAAAAATAGTCACCACAGTGTAGTTGCAAAAATATAATTTGGATCTAACTTGAGCCATGTCTAATTTAAATCCCAGCTCAAAATGGGGTCTACTGGGCCAACAACTTTGCAGCTTTGCTAATTGTTGATACCATATTTTTGTTCAGTAATGGCTGGAGTAGTCAAGAAGTGTTTAATGTTGCAGTATGGATTAGGGCCGGCATACTGCATATGGTGATCATTTACAAACACAATAAACCAACAGAAAACGTGAACTCAAAGGGATATTGCTTTAGCAGGCTGACACTTTAGAAATGGATTCTTCAGGGTCGAACAATGATCATTGCTATGATTTTTTAAATATTTTTGTAATGACACTCTGTATTACAGGACCTTTCGTGTGCAGTTATTTTTGAGTTGTTACTTTTCCAGGTTCAATACAAAAACTTGGTCAACAGTATCTGCAGCATGCTGTGGATTACCACAGAAAATCATTTTAAATCGTCTATCGCTTGGTAAAAACAAAATGTGTTTATGGTCTAAAGCAGTGGTTCTCAACAGGGGGGCCCCAGATGACTTCTGTGGGGGGGCTCAGGATGACTAATAACTTAAAATTAGACCAAATGAGCACTGAAATACATTTTATATTTCTTATTATTTGTCCAATTTCATATTGAATAAAACACTTTTCCAGTTAATGTCAAGCTGAACGTTTTAGTGAGCAGGAGGGGGGCCTTTGATAATTGTTGAATACAGTGGGGGGCCTTGGAGTCAAAAAGGTTGAGAACCCGTGGTCTAAACGGCTGGGCTTACTGAAGGGTTAAAAGCAGAAATGTAACGCTTGTGGTTTTATTTCACTTACAGTAAAACTTACTTTAGTCATTCTCATGGATGTTTTTTTTCACTATGTACAGTCTCTTTCAGGTATCACTTTACGTACAGTATTGTGTGAAAGTTGCTGTACAGATGCTGTTAAAGAAGTTTAACTTGGAACAGTCAAGGAAAAACATCTAAAAGTAGGCTTTATATATTTTACAATTAGTAATAAATATAAATGGACTGCAAGTCTGCACAGGATTTCCAGTGCTGTAATATAAAGTATACAGTTACTGAGTTTCTGTTTACATAGTAAACAAAACATCTCAGTTTACGGTGCTGGACCACAGATTGCATTGATTTGTTTAAAAGTGTGATGTTCTGTGATATTTTTAATAGAAAGCAATACCTGTGGCATAACATGAAGGTTGCATAACCAGTTAGTTTCAGAATGTTAGTATTTTAGTGTTTTTGTGGTGAAGCGTTAGTGCTAAAGCATATCTGAAGAACACAGCTACATTTCAAGCTTTGGCATCTGCAGAAGAATTAAACAGAGGATCATTTGAGCACATTCTTTGCAGACAGCCACTTGGTCATGTAGACGTGATGTGAGGTAGTTTGTGGAACTGGATTGGAAACAAAACCAAATTATCCTGCATTGACATCCAACATCAAATCAATTACCTCTCCAAAGGGGAAAAGAAAGTTAATATGATTGGATTGTTATTCGGGAAATAATCGAAATATGGTGAGTGTTGATGGTAGATTAAATCTGCGGGATACTGGAGCTTGGAAAATGATATTGGGGAGGTAAATGGAAGTAGCCCTTCCTCATCAGAAGAAGAGGCGTTTTGAATTAAAAGGAGCATAGTGGGGAAAAATGCAGTTTAATCCACCCGGCTGAGAGGATGTGGAAGTCAACAAGGATGGTGTCAGGACCCCCTCTGCACCTGTCACTCAAAATAGGTTCCGCCCATTATGCATTTAGCCAGCTGATACCGCTAGAGGGCGGAGCCTGAGTGAGACTTGCAGGTCGGTCGGACGCTCATCCCTGAGACGTGGTGGCACTGTAAAACGTGTGTTAACAGGAGCAAGAAAAGAAATCCCTTGTGCTGTGGGGGTTCAGAAAGGGTTTCTTTGTTCGGCTGTCTTTACTTTGTCAGAGTGTGATTTCTGTCTCCCTCCCTTCCCTGTTTCTCACTCGTCTGAGGGGTCAGGGTCCTCAAAGGACACCCTAGTGGATTCTCGGAAGTCGGGGTGCCGCAGGTCCATTAGAAATTTGGTTGGGGTGAGCAAGTGAGTTGAACCTGCGGAGGAACAAAGGTGGCTTCACGCTCTGAATGAATCTCACACCGCACACTGCGCTCTTTCACCGCGTTTCAAAAGAGGGTTAAACAAACATCTGCAGAACCCCATGTGCCAAGGGTTCCCAAAAATATCATCCTCAAGCTATTCCACGTAAGTCGGTATCAGAATTACAGCCAAATTTGTCTCACTGCTCGAATAAGAAATACCTGTTGTGTAGTTGTACTGCATAATATCGCTTTTTCTCCGCCCATTTCAGATTTATACTTCAAATAAGGCCTTTACACAGTGATTTGCAGTAACAGATTGTTTTCAATGGGAATTTGAGATTTTGCCAACGATTTGAGCGGCCTTCATCTCTATGCATATGCAGACGGTGACGTTCCTTATACGAATCGGTATGCTGAAGGCATATAGAAACGTTTTACTATGCACCAGCAGCATACCGACCTGACAACCTCCAGCGATTTAACTCCTGCGAGTGTGAACAGCCATCAGTGCTTCAGAATTGATACAAAAAATCCTGACGTAATCGCTGACACACACACGACACACACACACACACACACAGAAAAACTTACAAACATAGACTTATGAACACAGCAGTGGCTCACAACTGCAATTTAAGAGCAGTTAAAACAAGACAGCACAAAATACAAGACAAGAGCACAGGAAAAGTTAAACGAGACAGATTGCCAGTCTGGGATATAAAATCGTACAACAAAAACAGATCAAGTGTATTTATCTGCTTAGAATTTCTAATGAAATGTAAATGTAATGTTTACAGATCTTTAGCAGACTCACCAACGATGGCCTCCCATTTGCCATTGGCCTGTGTGACCTCATAGGCACAACGCATCTCGCTAAAGGACGCGCCCCCAATGATGAAGACCATGATACGAGGGCCCGTGCGGTACTCTCCAGGGGTTTTATTCTTGTGCCAGTGGCCATACCGGGCACTATGGGAGAAAAGCATTGAGAGGTGAGACACTTCAAAACTTTCCGTTTGAAATAAAAACATTGTAACCGTCATAGATATATGTTGTTTTAAGAGATTAAAGAGACGTGTATAGAATGGACATATGTATAGTATCCAGCTCTTCTGACAGAGTCGTTTGCATAATAAATCGAATCAATAATCCACACAATGGGACCCAGCTCCCAAATGTCCCTCTCCACGCAGGTGCCGGGATCATTACTGCTGACCCTATGGAAATAGCCCATTCTCCACTTATTCTGCCGATGTAACTGGTGTTTACCCCCGCCTGACATCGCATCACCCCCCAATCAAGATATTGATTGAAATGTTCTCCCCATCCCTCTGCACAAATGATTATTGATCCAAGTGACTTCTGCCTACGCCTTATGCAATTCAAAACACAGGCGTACACCTGTGTATTGGGGTGCTGAATAAATAATACAATATTTTGTGTGTGTGTACCTGACTGCAGAAGTGTTGAAGGAAGAGGACGGACGTGTGGAGATGTACGGATAGTGTTTGGTGTCCAGCTTATCATCGATAGCATCCTGCAAAATTCACAACAATGTGAGGTTACACATTAACACACACACTTTTATTTTCAAATAAGCATCATTTAGTATGTTTGTATACAAGGTATAAAAATCTGTACACACACAAAATATAAGAGATTACACTGAAGAAATATAATTAGGTAAAATATATCTATATATTGCAACCAAGTTATATTTTTCAATTTATGAAATGCAGCAATTCTTTATGTATTATTTAATATGTTGTATAATATTAACAATGTATTATTCAATATCATTTCAAATATATATTGAATTTTAAAATATATTTACAGTTAATAAAATATATATTTTTGTGTAAAGACTTGTGCACACCAGGACGATAATCATATCCAAGCAATTTTCACTGGCGCTGCACAACTTTATGCCTCTGACATTCGTTGTTGGTATCAATGTGTGCTCGGCAAGACTGTTTTGTGCTTGAGCGCCACCAAGTTGTTTTTTAATGTAACTTCAGCAGCTCCAGGCACGTGAACAAAAGTATCTCATTGAATCTCAATGAATCTCATTGGTCAGTCAGTTTTTAACTTGGCGGGTCAAACCTAAAAAACAAGGCGTTTTTTAAATGCATTGCCACCCTATGTTTAGTCACGATACGTTAAACGTAGGTGATAAATGCGCACGATTATAGTCCCAGTGTGTACAACCTTTAAGGGCACAGGAACCAGAATAAGATAAAACTTATCGTAGGCAAAAGTAAAGCAACTGTTTTGTAAATTTAACCTGGTTGTGTATAACATTTACCTCTATAATATCCTTGACCAGTGGAGTCCAGCGAGAGAGCTGGTAGGTCTGCTCGCTCACACGCTCCTTACGGTCGAGCTTTTTGCCCCTGCGGAGGGTGGACTGAAATATACAGAAGCAAATGAGAAATTCTGTGTCAGAGATGAAAATGTCTTTTAACACACAGGAAGATTTGTTTAATCGTAGAGCTTATGTAAAACAGGAAGTGGATGGCGTACATCTGTAATGATTGGGATGCCCAGGTTAGCCATATTGGTGATGATCTCGCTGTCCTCAGGAGGGATCTGGGCATGCTGGATCAGCTTGTTAAGGTTCTCCTCTGTGATTCCTGGTTTTCCACACACAAGCAACATTACAAAATGGCTGAGATGTAAAATGTCTGCCAAATAATAACTGTTTATCTTACCGTTTTTAAGAAAAATGTAGAGCAGGATGATGCGGATCTTGTCGTAGGTGCTGACGTTGGCATCCAGCAAGATGGGCACGATTGCCCTCATGGGGTCTTTAATCTTTTCACCCTCAGCGTCCGTTCCCATAGCAAGATCCTGCGGGGCAGCCAGACAGAACAGGGTAATAAATTATACCTGGCACGTAAAAAACAAAGAACAAGAAAATCTGTCGGTTTAGAGCAGTACCTGCTCTACACGACACAGCTTGTCCACGGTTCCCTGGTAGTGCTTCATGCAGTCTTCAGCCAGCTGCAGGTGGGTCGAGTACTGAACAGACAGAATTTAAGTGTCAGCAGAGGAATTATAAGATATAATATATGAGCTTTCTCTTGTTAGACATCATTCACCTTGCTGAGCTCCTTCTGGTATTGTGGCATCTTCTTGAGCATTTGAGACAGATCCCTCATGGTGGTCTGAGGCAGAACAAACAGGTTAGATCACACACAGACGTATTTTATTTCAGTGCAAAAATATAAATTTTTTACACAGTGAATGTAGACAGCAATAGCTAATTCTAAGGTAATAAAAACAAAAGTCTTTATACACCATAGTTATGCATATTATATTGCATTTCTGTCAATAGATCCTCTACATATTAGCACATTATATATAAAAATATTAAAGTCTGCATAAAAAACTCAATATAGTACACTACGTCACAGCAGAAATGAATGTGTGTGTGCATATGTGCGCTTGTGCTGTGTCAGTAAGCCAATCAATACTAATCCTACTGCAGCCTCAAAGCGCTTTCTTAGGAGTCAGCCATCGCCGTTCTAACTCAGCTGCCAACGCAATCTCATCTGCCAGGCTATCCTCCCTCGCCCACGCTACACAATTCTGCACTTCCTACTCCACCAGACCCCTCCCCCTCCTTTCAGACTCCAGCGTACCTTCTCCCCAGTGTTCATCCGTTTACTGGCTGAGAATTCCTTCAGGGATCGTGTGACCTCCCTGTGAGAGAAGAGAAAGACAGAGAACGTGTTTCTATTTACATACATGAGGAATGATGATATTACTAAAAACAAGAAATTCATAAAATAACAATCGATATGTAAATTATTACAATTTCACTCACTGAGAGACCTCGGCGATATGTTTGTGTCGTAGTGCCACCCAGAGGTCATCATCTTCATGCAGCAAGACTTCCTTCTCACGAGAGTCACCTATTCCGCTGGTCTCATACCTAACAGGCACAAACCAAACTTATCCATCTCACAAACCAACTAACTAGTGATTAGTGTTCACTCCACAAAAACATATCAGGCAATCTGTGTTTATCTCACTCACTTGTACACATCATTCTCGATGGGCAGCAGGTCGTAAGCCATAGCCTGAAAGGTGAGCTCATGCAGGACGGGTGAGGCAGGATCGAAACCCCTGTCCAGAATGATAAGCTGAGACCTGGCCTTGTCCGGACCCTGCAGAGAGATATTTTAAAGATGAGCTGATGTTCAGCAGGAAGCATTTTAGCGAGGTGTTACGTACCTCTCCCATCGTGGGATCGTCGGCCTTATAGGCGTCCAGTTTGTCTTGAAGCAGCTGAGCCAGAGTGGCATTATCTTTATACTCCCTGTGCACATAGAATCAAGTTTTAGCATGAACAGATGTTTGAGTCTCTTTCTGTAATGTGTTTCTTCACTAGTAGTGACCTGTCTTACCCTCGGTATCGTACAGCAGGATACTCCTTCAGCGTGGCACAGAGAGTAGCCAGCTGCTCGGCCAGTCGCTCCATCACAGGGTTCTTCAGCTGTGTCTTATGAGGACTGTAAAAGCTCTGGAAGGCATCAGGGTTGTCCAAAGAAAACACCTAAACACAGCCATAAAATATACTGTAGGTGTAATTATTCAGAGTAAATAGTAACATGATTCTTTGCTGTTTTCTGATCATTTTTATAATTAAATTGTGACCCCATCTTATGTAGCACGAGAACATGTAGTAACAGCCAAAAATACATTGTATGGGTCAAAATTATTGATTTTTCTTTTATGCCAAAAATCGTTAGGATATTAAGTAAAGATCATGTTTCATGAAGATATTTTGTAAATCTCCTACCGTAAATATATCAAAACGTTATTTTTGTGAGTAGATGCAGCAAAATCGCTAACAAAAATGACTGGAAACACGTCTGCAAACTTCACTCGCTGCTGCCGCTCTTTGAGAAATACCCACTCAAGTTTGGTATCTATGTAAAGCTTAGAAATTCAGCTTTCAGGTTCATCTATTCTACACATCATTACACGGTAAGCCAAAAGCCTGCTACAGCGCCTCTGATTAACAACTTTAAAGGCGATTTTCTCAATATTTAGATTTTTTGCACCCTCAGATTCCAGGGTTTTAATGTGTGTTTTAATGTAATCTTGGCCAAATGTTGTCCTATCCTAATAAATCATATACATGTAGAATCCAATTTTTTTTTAGCTTTTAGATGATGTAAACATCTCAATTTCGTTGTCCAGGGTCACAATTATTATTTCTATACTGTACTACTACTACTAAGCGTGTCTGTGGATTGTTTTGCAGGTCACCGATACCGAAGGCCTTACTGTCTTCCTCTCTGCTTCCTGTTCCAAAACTGAAGTATCAGTCAGTGGAGAATGATCAGGTGACCTCTTTATCTCTACGGCTACAGTCTGTGCTCCAGACATTTCCTTCCTGCCTTATGTTTCCTGAGGCTAAATCTCTGCCATATCGCTCTGTCTGTCAACCCAGTTTATTTTTATGTCTCCAACATTTTCTCCAACATCTCTTTTCCCATCTTCCACTGATGTGTTTAAATGCTTTTTTCCTGCTTTAATTCCCTTCATGATTCGTTGTATGAATCTTTCCCTTCCTATGGATCAGCAGCACCGCTCATTCACAAGCACCCCTCCCCTCCCTCCCTCGGCACAAGGTCACATGATCATCCTTCTGCTCAACAGATGGATGCTCTGTGCTTCCCCCTCTCATGAAGTCCCCTGATTGGCTGCTGCTTTCTGTGGACGCTGCATCGGCCAATTGCGCGAGGTACACAGAACAGCACCACGGCAGGGAAAAAGCACTGCTCCTCTGACTCCACTGAATTAATCATAGCAGACAGCATCAGCAGCAAGGCATTATGGGCCAGACTGCAACCCCCACCCGTAGCCTCAGAGCTGTTCTGGAACACTTTGTTTGAAAAGAGCTACACTGGGTGATGTTTCTGGAATATATGGATTTCTGTCATTCTTCGTTATTCTCATATTTCTAATTTGGTTTTGATTTGCTCACCTGGGACTCATACGGCAGGAAAGCAATGTTGATCTCAGTCAGGGTTTTAATGGTTTTGGATGCCCGGCTCTTCACCACTTCATTAAACAAGGGATCCGGGCAAGCTGCAAAAAAGGCATTTAGATAAAAATATATGAATAACAGATAAAACTGTAGGAAAATGTATGCTTTATTTTCTGGGAGCCTTTTGTTTTTCTATGCATTTTGTGTATATTCGAATAAAACCCATAACCCATATATTCTACAAATATGCATCCCAGGACATAACTTACGATGCATATTGTAGGAAAACTTATTTTTTTAATATCTAAAAGTTAATTCAATATCTAATAATTGTCAGTTTAAAAAAGGTGTAAAAAGGTGTTACTAAAAATTACACAGAAAAATGTACTATTAACTATTTTACTAACTATTACTAATTATAATTCAATAATAAAAAACAATTATAAAGTACAGTATATTACATACTGTACTATACTAAATGCATACATTATGCAATGAAGTACATAAATTAATATAAATGTGGTCATTTGATACCAAATCACGGAAGGTAAACTACCAGTTCAAATCATATATTTGAAGGTTTATTCAGTATATACAGTAACAGCATTAAATGGCATTGTTTATTAAGTTAGAATCAATCATCTGACTGAGTGCTTATGTAGTAGCCTACTACAGTGTAGCACCATCACTGCTGTAGTGCGACTGTATTACGCTTGCAGGGTACAGTTGAGAACCCTCATATACTCACAGTCAGTAAAGAACACGTGCGCCGCTTTATATTTCGTAGAATGAGGATCTTTGAAGTCATTGATAAGAGTCTGCACGGACTGTAAAGAGAAATACAAGAGATGAGAGCATGTGTGTGTAGGTTTTGCTGATATTGCGAGACAAAAGGGCAGCACTAAAATGAATAGCAAAAGATGTCAGGTTAGGGGATAGAAAATATCATCATCAATGATCATCAATCAGCTCAGTATAAACCAGTTCAATTCAATAGCTCCACCAAAATAGGAAAACAAAACTTGTGTTGCTATAGCAATTGCATGGCCAATAGAAATTGTGAGGCGTTTCAGCTGGCAGCGTTGGCTGAGTCAATAGTGTTTGTGTATGTTTTAGTGAGTGACATATGTTTAGGGTTCTGCTTGTGAGATGACAGTCTGCGCTGAAGGTGTGACTGCTGTATTAGCGTATTGTAAAAGCAGCATGTTTGAGTACCTTCTCAGTAGGAGTGATCAGGTAAATAGCCTCCAAAGAAGGTAGAGGCTCTCTGCGTTTGTTGATGTCTTCAACAACTAAAAGAGAAACAGCAAGTCAGCCACAGAAAGAGCTTCCCAGGTAGCATTTATTTACATTTTGCATTTGGCAGAAGCGACTTACATTGCATTATACTATACATTTGTTTCTATATGTGCAATCCCTGGGATCGAACCCATGGCATTGGCGTTGCTAGCATGTACATCGGCAAAATGTCAAAAACGTGTTTCTATGTTAAAATGACACTGTAAACTCGAATGTTCAAAGTAGTTAAATAGATAAAGTAGTGTAAGCTTCATTTTATATAAAAATTTGTACTAACTTAAATATTTTGAGGTCCTGTAACTAATTCATACATTTTGATTTAATTTGACTTAAGTTACAAGTTAATTCAACACGATTTGTTGAGAATGATTTTCAGTTCCCAGAATGCTTTGCGTGCGACTGCATTAGGAGAGTCAATTTTGAAATAAAGTGTTATTTTTTTTATATGCGTTTTTAAAAAAGGATAAAACCTGGTTTATGATGAATGTTGCTTTATCTTGGATATTTATAAGAGTTTGTTGTATTTTTGAGTTTTGGGGTTACCATTGTGCTCATGCTTAGGTTGTGGCAGGTGCCGTAGCAGTCATGTGTGTTGCATCGCTCTCTGTATAGGCTGTTTGTTAATTGTTGATGTAGCTGAAATGTTTAGGTTCTCTTAATAATACCTTTTATTTAACTGAAAATAGAAAAGGAGTTACCTTACTAAATAATTAAAAGAAATTAACATGCATGAGTACAACAACTCAAAACTTCATAGTTCTGCTTACTTAAAACTGGGCACGTCATAACTTACAGTGTAGCATTGTAATTATAAAAACAGGGCTTATCGTTTTTTACATTGTGTTATAATGTACAAGCATATTTTGTGTAGCTTCTATTTGGTTTCTGCTCGGATCATTAGTCAACATTATGTAGAATGCATATTTCTATTTTTTTTAACATTTATTGATCAAGTATTTTGTAATTTTGGCAAACTTACTGGTGATGCCCTCTGTCATGATATCGGTCATTTTGCAGCAAGATGACAGCATCCTCATGCTGAGCTGGTCTACCACCAGAGCCTACAAAGAGAAAACGGATATCCTTCAGACTACAGACAGACAGATGGCATTTAAGGAAGGCATAGTCACATGTGATGAGGTGAGTTCATCTTACCTTCCATTCTCCCTTCTTCTTTATCTTCTTGATGACATCATTCATAATCTCTGTAGGGGTAAATAAATGTGGTTAGTCATAGCAGTATAAAATAAACCTCTCAGGCTAGTCACATCTCCCCTCTCCAACAGTAAAATATATCACCATATGTCAGTATTCACTTCATAAACAATAACATAGCTATTTATGTGTGGGAGGTAAACGCATCTTCGTGCTAAAATGCATGCAAAGCCCATACACACAAAAACATCTCTTTTCTTGTGTTAGCACATACCCCACAGTATCATTATGGTACCTTGGAGTAAATACGATGTCACATCCATCATATGTTTTATAATCAAAGTATATATCAAAGTAGCCCAAGAACTATCAGATGTGAGAAATCTCATCTGATGGGGCAGAGACGGCATTTGCTCGGGCAGAAATTGAATCTGTGTAATCTCGCCCAATTCAGATTCCCAGATTCTTCTTCTTATACAGCATCACCAACAACATGCTCAATGAACATTGAGCAGATCATTGAGAATTGAATCTAGATAGATTGAGAGATTAATCTGTATAACTCTGTGGTCTCTCTCTCTCTCTCTCTCTTTGTGATTTAGTGATTTAGTCTGATGCAAGTAATCCCATCATGCAGGGATTGGGCAGATTTAGGCATGTTTGTGAGTTAAGGTCAATATTAGCATGATTGTAATGTTAGCCATCTGGTCGTAGTGTTAGAATAAATGTGCTCAGGGTGATTTTGTGGTTTTAACATTGGTGCGGGTGTAGGAATGGAGTTAAGCCGACTCCAGATGGATTATGTGTTTAAACAAACAACATGTTTTTTTAGTGAATGGTGAAGAGATTATCAAACTGTTTAATAGTGCATCTGCATCTATTTAGATGTCCTCGTAGCCATGTCCAGAGTTGCATGTAATGAAATGTTACGTGAAATTACGAAGCGTAAAGGTGCGATGTGTAGATTTTAGCGACATCTATGGCTGCGAATTGCAACCAACGGCTCACTCCACCGCTCACCCCTTCCTTTGGAAGCACTACGGTGGCTGACAAAAAACAAAGATGTCATCATGTTCTTGCTTCTTTGCCGAAGGAGATAACATATTTACGAATTGTGAGGAGACCTGCGGTGTATGTAGATAGAAATAGCTCATTCTAAGGTAATAAAAACATAACGCTTCATTATGTAAGTTGAAGACATAGTTATGTGTATTATATTGCATTTTTGTCAATAGATTCTCCTTTATATTACACAAAGCACTTTTATACGAAGAATAACGTAAATGTAGCAAAAAAGATGGTAATCAAATAACACCAAGTGAAACCCTTCAAGAGGTTTGCGCTGGAGTCCGTCACCCCCAGCTGTCTCTGGGGCACACTTTATATCAGTCATGTGACATCAGCACTTCCCCCATTAGTCTCAGTTCACTCCTGCCCAAGCTCAGCATCTGCCACAGAGGTAAAAGAACGTTTTACTGTACAAATTTGATGCAGGTGATGGGGACAAAATACACCGAAGGACAAAATGAATGTAAAAAACAGCCTTAGCTAATGCTTCTGCACTGTGCCTTTGAGACAGTCACTACAGCTTTATGGATTTTGTCAATTCTTTTACAGTGAACACTTAATGTATTGATTTGACATCTTTAGTGATCTATGGCATTGATGGAGATGATTTTTTGCATGAGAGCTAGTAGAGTTATTAAATCATATACATGCAGCGTGTTGAGATGTGGTTAATGAATGCAGTTCATGGTTAATGAATGCTAAATTACAATGTGTACAAAGTAAATTGCAGTTACCATGGAGTCAAACTCTTAAGAGGTGAAAGGGGGTGTAAATGAGTGTCCTCAGAGCAGAAGACCACAGGAGGCAAGACACCATCTTCCCTTCCATTCCCAACAAAGTGATTCGCTTCAGTCTTAAAGTGACAATTCACCCAAACATGACAATTCTGTCATCATTTACTCACCCTCTTGACATTTCAAACATTTGTATGACTTTTTTACTTCCGCAAAACACAAAAGAAGATATTTTGAAGAAAGTTGGTAACCGAACAGCAGCGGCACCCATTCACTTTTATTGTATGGACACAAAACCAGTGCAAGTGAATGGTTCCCAGTTAGCAACATTTTTCAAAATGTTTTTTTGTGTGTTTCGCGGAAGAAAGAAAGTCATGCAGGTTTGAAATGACAAGAGGGTGAGTAAAGTGACAGCTTTTTCATTTTTGGGTGTACTATCACTATTAATAGAACTGTATAGGCAACATTTGTATAGGCCACGGCGGCGACTCTTTCTGCCCCACAACCTTCAGATATTATGATTCTATTACATCCTGTTCTCCCAGTGAATGTCTCCTCACTTAAACATGAAACATCTCTCCTGAGTACACCAACTGGAGTCAAGTCTCTCTTTAGCTCCACGCACTTCATATTTAACCTCAATGTGGATGTCTTAATTAAATAGAAGCTGTAGTTTGATGTTCAGCAGACGTTTGGTTAAACTTGGTGTATCTTGCTGCTATATTCAAATGTAGGATTGGTAAAGATGTCTTTATGTTAAGCATTTGCCAGTTAATGTGTTTGACTGCTGGTCAGTGCAGAAAACTGTATAACCGCTCATTGATGTAGATTTAACCCTCTGTAGTTTCCCTCAGGGCACCTGCCTCTCATTTCATGACCCACTTTTACACTCAGTCTCTCAGGATTTTCACAGCCATTTACTTTAAAGAGACAGACGACTGTTTTTCTTGTTCTCCTGGATAAGCATACTGTCTTTTATATAGATTCGGCCTCATTGTTACTCCGCTAACTAAATTTTTTGTTTTACTGTATAAAAGCAAGAATTTACTCTCTATCATGATATCATCCATAATGTTCTCTGTATTGTGTGATGATGCGATTTTGTTCTTGAATCTGACAGACACTCTGCTGAACCCCAACCAATGTCATTGAGTCCAAGGACGGAGCATCAACACACACTGTGTGTTTGCTGTCCTGCTGGTATAGAATTACAGCATGCTGAGTCACTCACTACGCAACACACTATTGAAAGCGCAGTTTATTTGAGCGCAATAGTGATACTTATATGATTGTTTCCTTCATCATCCATGCCAAGTCCAATCTTAATATTTAGAAAGCATGAAAGACATTCATAGGTTAATTTTGCCATGAATTGGAATCACTGTGACTCTACAGAGCTGTTTATTTTAACACCTCGACTGTTACGTGATGCCATATTGGTTGATTAACAACACATTTTGCTTTAATGTCTGTTTTGAATGAGGTGTTTAGTCACTCACTACCAAAAAAAAGATCTTTCATAATAAATCTTTCAACACAATTTTTAGTTTTTCAGAAACACTGAAATAATATGCAAGTGTGCAATGTGTAACATTAACGAGGATCTATTGACAGAAATGCAACATAATACACATAACTATGTCTTTATTATGTAAAGTCTTTATACACCTCTGAAGTGTTATGTTTTTATTATCTTAAAATTAGCTATTTCTATCTACATACACCGCGGTTCCCCTTGTATGGAATGTTGTTTCTACAGTAGCCCTAAACGGACAAACTGCTCTACAGAATCTTTGTCCTGTGTCAGCTACCGTAGTGCTTGGAAAGGCAGGGGTGGAATGAGCCGTTGGTTGCAATTCGCAACCTCACCACTAGATGTCGCTAAAATCTCCACGTTGCTCCTTTAACACACAATCTGTGTATTTTCAAGACTCGTAATCTGAAAATGTCAAAGTTTATTAATAATTTAAAATGAGAGTATCTCCCTTTGTAAACGTCCATATTTTATATGCAAACATAATACCTTAGTTTATATTTTCTATTGTAGTACATCGTGGTTGCTCTGTGTATGTTTGTCACAGTGGGTGCACAGCGGAGACAATGTTTTATATCCTGATATTAGATTTTTATGTTCCCAAAGCTCTGCTTGGGCTGATTTTAATAGAAAAGCCATAAACCCAGGCTGTCTGAGAGGAATTCTGGGTAATGCGTTCGCCGAAGAGACAGCAGGGAACATTATCTTTATTCTTTAACATTAACTTCATCAGATTCAGATCTAGCTGTTGGTTGAAATCTACAACTTTCTCAGGGTCATAGCTGATCAAAATAGAAATCTATAATTCACTTTGACTGTTGGAACATTGTGTGTCCCCTAGCACAGATTGGGAATTTTACACTAGTCGTATCTTTGCACCCTTGTACAAAGATAATGCGACAGCCAAATGTCAGAGCAAAGTACAATCATGGAAAATGGCCGCCCAATAGTGCATTATAGACCGGGGAAAAGGCATGCAGTTGTACGCCAATACACAGTTTGATTTATTCACCAATTTCTTTAATGCGTTTTATGGCTTTCCAAGACTGAATTGGTCTTTGGTATTAAAATATGAGTGATTGTCAACAACTCAAATATTATAGAAGCCTATTTAAATAAATCTTGCCCTTTCTAGTTTGTCATCAGTATTGCCCAGCAAACATCTCCAACATTTTAGTTTTGTGGCAGGTAGGTTTTCACTTATATTTAATCATAAAATCAACAAAAATTCTGTATTGGACTGAAAGTGCATTTTCATAACAAGATACTATGTGTTTCTATCAACTCATAACCCTAATAACTAACCAAGGTCTTCCGGAACATTTGGAATATTATAAGCCAGTGGGTTTGATAAGGGTTAAAAACTAAACTCTACTACTGTATATCATTTGCAGTGGAATTAAAGGGATATGGCTGTCTCTCTCCTCCAGGAGTTAAAGGGGTTATAAATGTCCTCAGTTTAAGTCGAGCATGAATCACACGCTTACAGTTTGCCTTGAGGCACACCGACTATCCTCTCTTCACATGCCATGCGTGCAGAAATGTACACTATGATTATCAAGGACTCTTTTCTCTGCAAAATATTTGCTGTTGTGCCCTTGAATGTTATTTAGAAAAGAAGCATTGTTATGTACCAGGTGTTGCGTCTGTATAGGTGTATCTGAGTATTATAAGCTCTATTCCATATTTCTTTCCCTCCAGATGTCCTTGATGGCCGTCTACTATCTGACTCTACCAATGACATTCGGGACATTAAATCAGACTCAGCTGGAGTTAGGTAGGAATATTTATTTCATAAAACTTGCAGTTTATATTTTGACTAAAAATAATCCTAATTTGGATTAGGATATCTAAATCGAATAGGATATGTCTAGAATGCTTCCCTGAATGCTGAATGCAATTCTTCCAAATCTGGTAAACACAGAGTTTAAACTTGATTCATGAAACAGGATCAACAAATATAAAGACAGACAAAGGAACTGGTTCATTCAGATCTATGCTAATGCAACACTCGTCATAAAAATACTGAGTCTCACAGCTTTTAATGTGTACTGTTGTCCTTTAGCATTGCGTCATGTTGAATCGTGCAATGCACACTTTCCTTATGCGTAAATGTTGCGCATCTATCTAGCTATACAACGATGTAAGTGCAATTAATCATTTTACATTGAGACATCTGTGTATTCTACATATTTTACTCTGCATTATGGACCTGGAGAAGACATTAAAACCAATGTGAACACAAGCACACCAAAACCAATCCATCCTGCCCTGCTTGGAGAAAGAGCATCCAGAGCAGGTGCTCACAGTGGTTGTGTCTTTTTATCAATGCTGTAACGATCAGGTTTCAGTCAATACAGAGCACATGCGTGTGCATACAGTGTTCACCTCTCATTTACACTGGACAATGCAACTGTGCATTTATACAATCATGTCTGTTTTTCACGTTTTACTGTGCTTTAACATACGGTATACTGTCAACATTGACGCAATTTAACAGCTATATTACGAAAACAACAACTAGGCTATGTATAATGCGGGATTTTTTTGGGCGATTTAATGCGGACATATTTACCGTATATGAATATAGGTATACAAAATAAATTAGCTTGAATGTACCAAATATAATTACTGTATGAGAGTAATATGCAAATGTGTGAGTGGTGTATTTTATAATCTCTTTTCATGTCTTCATATTCCGATTCGATTCATTTATAAGCGCGTACGAGGCCCGACACGTATGGTTCATAATCGGTAGACTGTAGAAGTCAAATATGCCCATTTCGTGAAGCATTAATAAAAAAATATGAATCTAAAATAAGAGCATGCACAACCACCAGCAATCTGTCTTTACTAAACGTCATTCTTTTCCAAAACGATCTTTCAGCCAGTATGCACTATGCGTGGCAAGACAAACATGGCAAGCGGAAATTACAGCCACAGATCTGAATGATGCGCATTTGGTGCTCTCATTCTCACTATTCAAGCGAGCCACTCCGCCATTTAAGCATCCATCTGGACAACCACGGGGATGCAAGCCAGCTGCATTCATGTTACATCTATGGGTGCTTCCTGGGCACATCAGTTTACCAGCTGGACTTTTACGCAATGTAATATATTACACTGTCGATCAATCATTTGGGTGAGGCTTTGCCAAAAGCATATTAGCGTGATCTTTGAATGTAGAAGGTAGTTCAAACATCTTTTAATCGTATCTTCGTATAATATTATACAGATATTAATCTCATGTTAAAACACAATCAAATCGCAGTGTTTTGTCGACACAGTCCTGCGTAATTCACATGTACGTGCAGAATAAGGGCGTTCCTGTGGCGGACCTTCTTTATTAAGTCTTACTGTTGGTAATCTCAGTTCTACATGTTTTTAATTGGAACTAAACGTGCTTTAAGGATAAACGCATTTTGGCGTATTTCACTGATGCACTGTGCGCATCCGCAACGGTGCGTCCCCGAGAGTCATGTCCTGACCGTTCAGCACAATGGCAGGGTATCAACCAGCCGCATCCATGGGGAACCAAACGCGCAAATGAACGGTGAGGCTACATGCAACGGGCCTACGATAAAATACAAGGTACAATTGGATAAACCTCAGAGCAAGACTATAAAATATCAGCAGTTGAGAATAAACATCATCTTACTTTCGCCAACGACCGCCTTTAATCCAATTGGTGCCATGATGCTCCTGTGTGTTTGCCCGTGTGCTGTATCTTTTCCACTCTCTCTCCTCTTGCTGTATTCCGCCCCTGTCTCCGGCAGTGAGATGGTGCGCACCTCACACAGCAGCTGACTGCGGAGATTCGTCACTGCGTAGCCGCCCCTCCCTTATATGTTATTGCCCACTACCGACAGAGCGCCGTTATATCCTGCGTATTGCCAAACGCTCTAGGCTACGCTAATCATAGTTTCTACATAATAGTCGCATTAATTTGGTTTGCCTACTTTATTATGAGCGTTCTCCCGCAGTGCATTTTCAAAACAATGCGACTTTACTTTAAACCATACAAATATGTAAAAGTTAAATCAAATTAATAACAACTTATATTTCACATTTTAGTTTCGTCACTCGCGTGCAGTGCGGCATTTAGTTAATAGCCAATGTTGTCCACTAGGGGGCGTCACGGGTCTACTTTTCGATATATGATACATTTACAATTTTCATGGGTGTAATATGGCATTATGGTTATTGGGATTTTTGTAATATTTTGTATTTATGTTATTATTAACGTGTTCACAATAAATTAAATATATTTTATAAATGTCGTTTTAACTGTTAATATGTTTAAACTACCATGCAAAACAATACAATTTAGTTAGGCTATACTTAAATTATATTATACTTTTATTTGCATTTATTTATCAAACCTTTTTATCTCTTTCTCTGGAATAAAGAGAGTGTTTCATATGCTTTCATTGTTGAAATATAGACGTAGGAAATACCAAGTTTGATTCCGTAAGCTTGAAAGTACAAACACAACAAATAAATAACACACAAAATAAAATCCACAACAAATCTGCACGTTAAGAGTCTACAACTGGAGACATTAATCTCTCCGAAATGACCGACAAGATTACAAACAAATTCATTTATGTTGCATCCTTTCGAAACAACAGCTTCCGCTTTTTATCTAACTGTATAAAGCATACAAATGTATTCCTGTTATATCCCTTGCTCTAAAATCAGCTGCGATTAAAAATACATGGAGAAGTTGGGTGTGTCGTGTTGTCTAAACCACACCCTCTGACTGTCACTCATTTGACTGCAGAAGTTCAAATGATCTGTTCTCATCCACAGGGCGTCGCGCACTAGCTGGAGGCGTTTGCGACTCTATTAGTTTAGTCGTTTAAAATCTCGCGTCAGTGCTGCACGAGTACAGCGTATTGAATTTATCACCGGTCTGATGGGGATGGTTTTTTTTGGCAGACTCAAGGGACAAATTTCTCGAGCGTGACCCAGTGTTTCCTTAAATTTCAGATCTCGAAGAACTTTCCGCAGTGATCCACAAGTAACTCGCCATCATGGGTGATGTGATTTCTACCAACCTGGACGAGGGCAAGCGCGAGATGATCACAGGTGAGACGCGTTTATGTTACTTTATTTTTTATACTAGGCTACTGTAACGTTACAGAAATTGTACTGGATTTCATTGTTATAATTGGAATTGTATTGGTTTTAATGAAAGCTATGGTCTCTATGGTTGTCTACTAATGTGTCTTATCTAGCTTATGTGAATACACACCATTAACTCATACTGGAATAAGGCCCAAAACACTACATACAGTGACTGTAATGGTTGTAATGCTAAACAGCTGGTGAATTAGTGATATTTGTAATGGAAACAATTTTTAAGCAATTTTATTTCATAGCAAAAGTTACTTTACACGCGTCGCGTTCGCGTCAATGAAATGGAGCGGAGCACATGTGTCTCGAGACGCGTTTCATTTAATGTTTTTTATAACTTTTCTGGTTTTCTTCCATGTCTCTAATGTTTGTATTTCTCTGTAACAATGCAGAATTGTGAGATGATCAAAGAAACTTTGAATTGAATTGTTTTTCACCTGACAGCCCCTTTAAACCGCCTGTCTTTAGGTCAAAATGAGCTGGTTTTACTCTTATCTTTGATATTAAATTATTCTTACGTCTTGTTTATCCCTCTGTCACAATTGTGCACTTGGTTCCTTTTTGTGTGTCTATGTTTTTCATAGGTTACCCTCAGACATTTAATAGTAGCTTTATCCTGAAGTGACTTTTGTCCCATAATTCAGATAAAAGCTGTCAGTGAATTTAATTCACATTGATTTGCTTGTTTTGAGAATATTGAACTTTTGGCCTCAGTGTGGTTCCTCTGACAGCCTGTATTGTCCTCCACCTGTAGATACGAGCTCCTAAAACGAGCACAACCATATATTTGTTCCTCTTCTGTGCATGATGGGAAATAATTTGTTTTATTCTTTAGTAAGAGGCATGAGATCCTGCAGCGCTGTTTGCTTTTGTCTTTTATAGTTTCCCTAGACATTAATGGCACTGCGCTAGAAGGCAGCGAGGTTGGAAATGAAATGTTTCCAATCCAAAATTTGTGACGTCAACAGTGGTTACTCTGTTTGAGCTGTGGCATTTTTCTCATTATGTCAATCATAGAGCTCTAGATAAAAAAAGATTCGACAAATATAGCCCTAGTGTTCCTCGGAGTAATTTACTGTTGTTGAAACGCCAGTTTGAGATATAATTTCAAAATGAATGTGCCAACACTGTGTTTTGGGAAACAAAACTTCCACCAGACTCCCAGATTTCAGAGAAGTCACTTTTAGCTGCGATAGGAAAGTTGGAAAAACCACAACCCTGCATAACACACACACATTTAGAACAAGTCTAAACTGGTTAATAAATACAGGTTTCTTTGTGTTTATGTGTTTGAAGTAAGTCACACAGTCTTTCATTGATAATGGGGAGATTTCAGTTGACACTTCATGGGATTTGATTCTTTTATTATCTCATTTCGACATAATATATCAGAAATATTTTGATGGCATTAAAGGGACAGTTTACCCCAAAATACAAAATCTGTCATTTACTCACACTTGAGTTGTTGAGTTAATTTGTTGAGATGTTTCAATAGTAGGCAGTGGTAGTCAAAAGTGCACCAGAACTGTTTGCTTTTCTACATTCTTCAACATATTTTCATTTGTATTCAACAGAACAAAGAAATAAAGTTAATTTTCCTACTGTGGTAGTCAATGGTGTCCAAGAACTGTTTGGTGACAAACATTCTTCCAAATATGTGTTCATCAGAACAAAGAAATGTATACAGATTTGGTGCGTAAATAAAGACAGGATTTTTGATTTTAACTCCCAAAACGCTGACTTAGCCCTGAGAGATGACAAACTTATATTCCACCCCCGCTCTGAAATTAATTGTCAAAGTGTTTGGTCTTCATTAAGTGAAAGTCTGCGGGGGAGTGCGTGTCTTGAAGCTGGGGGCAGTTATGAGGATGGTTGCGGTAGATGGACAGGAGGTCAGAAGGTTGCCAGTTTAAATCTCAGGAAATTCCTCTCAAGATCTTTCGACCTCCCTTGAGAACTATTTGACTGGAAGTGAGAGCAGGTAGGAACATGTCTTAGAGTCGATGGCAAGGTCTTCTCAAGGTGTCCTCATGCACCCGTATGTCTCTCCCTTCTGTTTCTTCCTTTTCATGGACTGTAAAGATGGACTAATCTGCAGACTGTGCATGTGGGAGGGATATTTGTCAGCTTTGAGCTTTTTGTTCTCGGTGGTGCAATGTATAGTGCGATAGTAGGGTCACTCAAAAGCACTATGAGTAGATTTGAGATGAGACCTGGAAGGTTGTAGCTTTGAGCACCTTAAAGGGATTAACTGCTGACTGCCTAGTCGAATAAATACGCAAAGCTGGCTTTTCTTATTTACTTTAAACTGTCAGGTGTGATGATAGTATTGCCTTGCACACCTGTCTGTGTACTTAGTCTTTCCTTGTCATTTTACTATGGACAGGTGTCTGAAGTGTTTTTCTACCTCATTGTCTTAAGCTGTGATTCGAGATAAGTGCCCATATCCCAAACTCGATTTTAAGCAACATGTAGGCAACTATAGAAGTTTCCAGTTAACTGGTTTCAGTTTGTGTGCCAATTGAGCATCAAGAAATTGTTTCTGTAAATAAACATGGGAACGGATACCACAGAACAGTGAGCTCTTAGACAAAGCAAACTGAGTCTACAAGTTCTTCTAGTTTAATACAATAGTGGGTCTAGAGAATAAGAATGGGCCACCTGACAGACGCACAGACTTGCTTTTCATGTGAAAATCTCCCGTAACGAGAAGCTTTTGATGGAGGGCTCAAAAAATATAAATAATAATAATTTCTGACTAGATTGCAAAGATGCATCATCCAAAAAGAGAGTCTTTTAAGCAGTGGCGTAACTTTGTTTCGAAAAGTGGTGGGGACATGCACGCATTTCAAACTGGAGTCACGGCTCAAATCTTCCGCAAATATAACTTACGAGTGCGAGCAACGGGAGATTGTGTGAAAGCAGCGCATCCTGCGTTTTCCACGAGTTTTAGATGTTAAAGGCCACTAAAAAAGACATATCTTCTGCAACCATTTCTTAATTTCTTCCAAAAAGTGGTGGGGACATGTCCCACCTGTTCACCCGCAAATTACGCCTATGCTTTTGAGAGACTTTCAACCTGTGCCATGCTTTCAAAGCTGCATACGGAGTTGCATGAATGGCTGGAGTAAATAATTGTTTAAATGTCACTCTGTATATCAAGAAAAGTTATTATATGGCTTTAAAGAAATAATTAATCAAGAAATGAAAATTCTGATGGTTTGACTTTTATAATTGTTGTATGTGTATTTGAGAGCTTCATATAAGCCATATAGGTGACAGCATTCTTATATGAAAGTCATACATCTGGTATGGCATGAGGGTGAGTACATTGTGAATGCGTAATTTTTTTTGACAAAAAACAGTTATTGAGCAAGTACATAAGCAATGATTGTTCAAAACCATCATCCTGACTCACAAAGGTTATCTTGTAATAATGGTTTATAATTCTGAGCTTTCAATCCAGAACTCACAGTAAGTGTAAGTTGTTTTTTAAAGTGCGTAGTCACCTGCAATTTTATTTTTCGAACAGATGGCAATAGAGAGACAAAAATTGCAAATGCCTAAATTTATTTTTAACTGTTTCATGTAGAGTCTGACAGATTGATCAAACTGTAATATTTTAAGAGAAAAACCTTTTCAAAATTGTGCCTTTATGCTCCATTAGGAAAATGACAAAGAATTTTCATTTTGGGGTGAACTGTCTCTTTAAAGAATAAAAGGAATGAGGTGAGGCTGGGAATGAGTTTGTAGTGGTGATTTGAGCCTAAATATTGCAATACAATATTATATGAAATGTCCTGAAATACTAAGCACTCTTCCCATGTGTGTTCTCACCCAGAAGGCCATGTGTATTTACAGTTGTGTACTTTACATTCATGGGAGATTATATCAGATGAAGCCGCCTTTTCCGTTTCTGTCAGGTTGGACTTCCTGTTCCTTCCTGATCCCACTTTAAACTCTATATACATCTCATGTACTTGTTCTTCGAAAACACAATAGAAGACATAGGCCATAGTTGGCATCCCTAAAATAAATATTACATTATGTATTTGGAAGTCATTGTGGAAGAAACACATGCTTAATCCATCTGGTCTATCAAAATAAGAGCTTTTTCTCTTTTTTTTTTTTTGGTGAACTGTTCCTTTAAATGTAAAACACTGTGGATATCATTTGCTGTTAAACCAGACCGCAAGATGCTTTGAATATGGCATTCAAATGTGATTGCCTCTAATCATGTCACTCTTTCCATTTATTTTTCTCTCTATAAACACATTCTTAATAGCACTGTCTACTTTTTTGATGAGCAATAGCAGGTTTTGTTTCTTTTCTCAAAAGCAAGCAAAGAGGGGGATAAGGGATATCCCATAGACTTGCATTGAAGTAGGGACCTGACCCATGTCCAGGGACCACCTGGTGGTGGGCTGTTTGGACTTGACCAATAACTACCCAAAACACCATAACGCCCTCATAGCAAGGTCTGGCAACCACCCACAGTGCTTTTGAATGGAGGTAGCAAGGTTGACAATGTTGTCTTGTTTTTCTGCTTGAGTGTTGATGATGTAATTGAATACTGGAGACCACAGAATGTGCAAACTGAGACTTTAGCGACTCCTCTTGAATGCTTTCTTAAAACCACACAAATGTTGTAAGCTTGACAGTAGACCGTCTCCCACTTTATTTCGAACAGTAGTTTTGGATCAGGTTGCAGTTGTGTGTATTGTTTTGTAATGTGTGTGTGCAGTAATAATATTTTGTTTATACTGCCATTTCACTTTAATACCACCAGCAAAACTTGTCAGATATAATGTGATTTTTTTTCCCCCTGTTTTAACTTCAAACATCTTTTTTCCGACCCAGCCCGCACCAGAGCCATCATGAAGGACTTTGGCACGATTTATGAGCAGCAGTACGCCGTGGCCCTGTTCAACAGTGTGAGATTTGAGATCGAAGGTGGCGGGACCCCCCAGACACAGCTATTACACAGAAAGGTATATCATCTGTTACCACACATATTACCCTCATATCCACCTCTAGATCCAGGTTTCCAAGAATTGAAAGGAGGTTTCTTGTTTGTTGTGAGATGTTCACAGTCACATAGATCTGTTCATCTTTTGTGGCTCTCCATTATGGCTTTGTCATTTACCCCTATCCTTTTTATTATGGTGGCTGTTTGCGTTTTTTTTTTCTCTTTTTCCTCCCGCTGTTCCATTCCCTCCTCATGTTAAAAGCTCTCTGCGGTCGTGCTTATCGTCGTTGATTCAGCAAAGAGGAAGTGCAGCTGATTTCACACAAGTTGAATAACTGCAGTGAAGGCCTTACAGTAGAAAACGCAGTAAACCACAACAGACCTCAGGCGCCGGAGAGAATCAAAAAAGGTTGGCTGGAGGTTTGGCTTTGTGGTCAAGTGCTCTGACTCTCCACCAATAATTGTCAAATAAGAAAAGTGGGTCAACTTTCAAGCTGGTCATCTTGTAGTTGTACTAAGACAGGAAATAAAATGATCACTTTTCAGGCTTTGGTCCCCTCTGAGAGTTTTTACGATAGCGGTTTTTATGTGGTTAACATTACTTACACAGATAACTGTTGTAGAAACTGTGTTAGCAACTTTTTACTTTTTAGCGCAATGGTCTCATGTTCGCGTTACGACTGTATGTCATTTATGTTGTAGGAAATCTGACGACTGGGAAGTCTCTTTAAATATTAAACCACAGATGTTATTTTACTCAAAATGTATTTATTCAAAATAATTTATATTCTAAAATCCAATGTAAATTTCATGGGGGGGTATAGTTCACCCAAAAATAAAAAAAATTGTCATTATTTATTCACTCTCATAACATTCAAAACTCTTTCTTCTGTGGAACACAGAAGAAGATATTTTGAGAAATGTCTCAAGTAGTTTTGTGTCAATACAATGGCACTATTACTTTTAATAGTGCTTGAAGTAAACCGATTTCAACCTAGTAGACTTTTCTAAACAATATTGCAGTCTTGCTTTTGAAGTCCCTCTATTGTTGTGAGCCATGACAGATGGATCTAAAAATAAGTGTATGTTTATTTATAATTGATCTTTCAAGATTAACCGATTATCCGTGTTCAAAGCCTATGCATTTACATAATGATACATACAATTTCAAATACCACAAAGCTGTGGGCTTGATTGTAGACACAACAGTAGCTAAATGTCTTTCATCTTTCATTTCATTTATTTCTAGACTGTATATATCTGCACAATATGTTATATAAATGTGTTCCAAGCATTTCTGTTATTCCAGACTATTGGGATTTTTTTTCTGTTTTGTTTGTCATGCTTTCATCTCGTAAATCGATTGTGATTCACATTCATTTGAAGTGTGTTCCTTTGCAGGACCCTCTGAAGAACAAGTCCATTTTCTCTGGAGGTCTCTTTCAATATCTGGAGGAGAGCAAGAAATGGAGGAGTCGGTATTTGTACGTGGGCGACACCTATAACATCGGCCTGTACGAGAGCAAGGCAGTGAGTGTAAACCGCTGACACACAAACACGCCTCGGCTCACGTAATTAAACGTAAACAAAAGCAAAACATGTCTGGGGCCTGGAATCTTAATCTTGACTTGAGCCATGTGGTGGTTATCAGACAGAATGGTTCTGAACTGTTTTTTTTTTTTGAAGACACATGATCGAGGTCTCCACAGCAGAGGGGTCATCAGTTGTGCTGGGTATAGAGCCTTGACCTCTATGGAGGAATACTTGGGGCTTCTAAACAACAGCCCGAGTGGTGAGAGAGGAACAGTTTCAGTAAATAGATGCAAAAATAAATGGATTGCAAATTTGTTTGTAGCCATGCCATTCTGTCGAATCAGCGTCCATTTGTGATATTCCTGCATTTCATGTTATTTAGATGCAAAGGCCAAAGCTGGAACTGCCCCATTCCTGAAGTGTCCTACACAGTATCCCCTCATCCTGTGGCACCCATACGCACGCCATAATTATTTCTGCGTCATGACGGAGAAGGAACAGAAGAAGTGGCATGCCGTCTTCCAGGATTGTGTGAGACACACCAACAATGGTGAGTCATGGTCAGAAAGACGAAAAACTTTGTTTTTAAACTGCATGTGCATTTCATTTTAAGAGTATCTGGTTTGAGTTTAATCTTACGGATTAAGAGTATCATCCCGATCCTTTATATACTTTACCATTCTGTTCATTGAGCTTGTTTTATTATCTTCATTTTATCCTATTTTCTAGCCCACATGCCTTTTTTTTTATATATTCACTGTATTAGGTTATCAGCACCACCCTCTTGAATCACCTGTCTTAGGTGTCACTGACATATTTCAAATCACAGAGCAGGGTGTGGATGTGTGTGTGAGGAAAATGTGTTTGTGTCACAGCATGCAATCTTGAATGCCATTCAAATGACTTTAAGGTGTGGAAGACGTCCGTTTTGTCATCTTAACCGATGTGCAATGTCCCTATAGGCTATAAACTAATGCTCTTTGTGTCTTTAATTGACGTTCATATTGTACTTTATATGCTCTTCAAAATGAAAGCATTAAATTATTTTGAAATGAATCTTTTAATAAACAACCAAATTGGGACTCTTAAACACTCAGGAATGTGTATAATTGTCATGAAAATAACTTCACAATGCTAATTACATATAGGTTTTCTTTGTACACAATTTGCCTTGGTCTTTCTATGGATTAACTGACATTCCTCGAACAGGTTTGTTATAGACCTTTTGTTGCAAAGGAACGTCATCGTTTTCAAAACAATTCAATAGCAGGAGAAATGTTATTTATTTTAGAAATTGGAATTTTACACACTAATTGCAAAACTGCATAGCTACTACATTCAAGCAAGTTGTTGAGTGTTAACAAAACATCTGACCATGTCAACACTTTCCCATGATGCCCTGGGGTAGATCAGAGGCAGTCACGATTGGGCTTGTCAAGACATGGCAGCAAATTACTGACTCTGTGGATCATAAATGATATTGACATAAACTAGATGGTATGCAGATGTAGAGGATCTGATGCTTAAGATCGTGATGACCGGTTGAATTTAGCGGGGTATCTTTTGAGATGCAAAGTATTGCACACAGCTTGACCTGTAGATTCATCATCTTCTGCAATCCTTTATCAACTATCAGTCCACATTGAGGATAGTCAGACCTCGCAGCTCACCTCAGTCAGGTATTGATCTTTTTAAAGGTGGACCTCGAGGTCACTTATTAACCAGAGGCTACATGCATTGATCCCAGCTGACATCCCTGAAGAAGCTATGCAATCTGTTAGACTATGTTGTTTGCCCCCGTGTTAAGGTCCAGGGGCGGTTCTAGGATTTTATCCTTAGCAGGACTTAGCCCTCACTATTGTTGCTGATAATACTAGTGTTTTGGCTGTGTATTGCAGAATTTAGATGCAGTAGTACAAATATAAATGCATTGCAAGCAATCACATGTGTGAAGAACAAACTTAATGTCTGTTCATTACATGCTGCAGTCATAATGAAGCAATATTCACAAGACAAAATCGGTGCTCATAGCTGAATTACCTGAAATAAACCTAAAACTAAAAACTTTGCCGTCTTTGTTTTATTGCTTCCAGTATGAATGAAACAGACACTTGAGTGTTAACACTCTATAAATGTCATATTGCTGCATTTAGCAAATAAAAATGAACAAATGTTACTCCTCCCTGTAGAAATTTGAAGTAAACAAGAAAATCCATCAATATTTTTCTAAATATGCACGAAGAACACATTGGGACGTCAACATGAAGTCTGTCAAGTTAAGTACTATGGAGAATTTGTTCTCACAACTTATTACCTCCTTTTAGTAAATAATAGCCACGGGCCACGATTTAACTAAATTAAATTTTCTATTTATCTTATAGCTAATTTGCATTAATGCAGGCTAAACAATTTTTTAAATTTTATCCATCAAAATTGAGACAAACTATGCAAATTTCTATTCAGTTGACCTTTTTTTCTTAGAATAATGAATCACACTTGATGTTGTAGTAAGTAAATATGTCACTTTTGTTTGTATGTTGACTTTAAAACGTTAACAAAACATCATAAGGACGTTCCTCAACCGGTTTTGCATATTGATCTACTATTAGCGTGTAACAATCTGCTTGATTCTTGGTCGATATCTAGCCTACAGCAAACATTGAAATTTCCTGCTTGCCTTTGATGATAGAATTTTTATTTTGGGTGAACTGTACCTTTAATGTGTTCCTCTACAGTTGTTCATTTACCCTCGAGTTGTTAAAATCTGTATAAATGTCGTTGTTCTGATGAACACAGAGAAAGAGATTTCGAAGAACGCTTGTAACCAAACAATTCTTGGCCACCATTGACTACCATGGTAGGATAAATTGCTTTATTTCTTTGTTCTGTTAAACACAAAAAAATATATTTTGAAGAATGTAATTTTTTCCACTATAGTAGTCAATGGTCGCCAAGAACTGTTTGGTAACAAGCATTCTTCCTAATAGCTTTGTCTGTGTTCATCAGAGCAAAGAAATGTATACAGATTTTGAACAAATCGAGAGTAAATGATGACAGAATTTGTATTTTTGGGGGAACTGTCCCAAAACGGATGATTTCTGGAAGTTACACAACGCACACCATTTGCCTTAACTGGATTTTGTGGAGCTCTCAGAGGCCTTGAGCTTGAAAAGGTAGTTGCTCCGGATTCTGGCCGGAGGGTTTACAGAGCGATGAGAACATCAACCACATGCAAAGTTGTGGTATTACAGCAGGTGCTCATATGTTTTTATCACCGCAATAGAATGAGATCCAGGAGAATTATACACCATCACACACAAGGGCCTTTCATGCGACTGAGATAAAGCAAAGCGATAAAGCAAACTATTTGAATTGGAAGTAAAGCTATTTTAGAGCTTATTATGTGTTAAGTTGATTGCTTTGTATTGAGATATCAATGGAGATGTAAAAACATTGGTGACTCAGTGAGGATTTTGCATTCTGAACATTTTAGTTCATTTAGCATTTGTGGTCTATTCATCTAGTAATTGTCTTCAAGTGAGTGTTATGATAGTGTGTGTGGTGGTTAGTCATTGTCAGTGTTTTGTTGTCGTCTTTGTTTCATTGGCAACAGGAAGAGTTGGTAGTCATAGTCATACCACACCCGTTGTGACCGCATAGTATTGAGGCGCATGGCTAAAGAACAGGTTTAAAGTGGAAGTGTGATATGTGGGATTCAAGTATCAAAAGTTCATATTTTATGATACACAGCCAAAGTGAAATAATTTAACTTAATGAAATGCATCCTTTGTAATGAACAGCAAGTGCACTCTAACAACACACAATCTCTACTTAACTGAATAGAATACATCTCTTTTCCGTTAAAGGGACAGTTCACCCCAAAATAAAACTACTGTCATCATTTTATCACTTTCGGGTTGTTCCAAATCTGTATACATTTCTTTGTTCTGATGAACACAGAGAAAGATATTTGGAGGAAACAGTTCTTGGCCACCATTGACTAGGAAAAATGACAATGTTTGCTTTTCTACATTCTTCAAAATATCTTATTTTGTGTTCATCAGAACAAAGAAATTATGACAGAAATGTTATTTTTGGTTTAACCGTTTCTTTAACTCATTTTGTTTTACTTTTAACTCAACCTTGTGTTGTCTCTTTTATTAATTTAACACAACACATCATGAGTCATAAGAAAACGCATAATGTGTTGACGTAAAAAAATGTGTCATTTAAAACATCCCTTTTGAGAGCTGTCTCTGCAAACCTACAAAGGTTTTTTTTATTGACCTGTGAACTTGCAAAGCAATACATTTTATAAACTGTTAGCTGTGTAGATAAGACATTCAAATGTCTGTCATTGAACACTTAAGACAGCATCTTAACTTCGGCCAACTTCCATACACTATACAGTGCTTGTGCCACTTTCATTATATATTTTGAATATTTCTTGCTTTTAAAAACAGTACATTTCCCACCTTCTCTTCTTACTGATTGTACATTTATGCTAGCTTGATATGAAAATGTTATCTCTAAAATAAGTTTCACAAACTAAATTTACTACTGGGATGTTTTGGGTCTCATCACTGAGTCCCAGAAAAGACATTTCTCTTAAAACCCGTCTAGTTTGTGACGTCCCAGAGTGTTTAGCCGGAATGGGAAATGCTCCAGTGAATGAAACCGTAATGCTAACTGCACAGTGCACACACACAAACATGGTGGCAAAGGAGTCCTGGGAACCAGCCATCCCAGGAGTCTCGGCTAACCACTGTGCAGTCCTATGCCAGAGGCGGCCCACACTAAACTCTACCATATGTTTTTTTTTGCTCAAAACGCTAGCGTTACAATTTCTCAGGCATGCCAGTTTTCCAGAGCTGATCTCTGATCACAACCTTAAAAAAATGAGTGGCTTATTTTCCACCCGGCATCAGGCGTGCATAAACGGAGCCAGAATTAAGCGCTCCGATCGAAACCGGACTGGTGTTTGTGAGGAATGTTGCTATTATTAGTGAGTTTTCAGGTATTTCAGGGGTGTAAAGAGGGGGGTGTGAGGCTGATTTTCAGTTATTGTGTTTTACTGAGCACAGAGCTCTATGGGCTGTCTTCTAACAGACTGCTGACAAATGCATCATGTGTTTCTCAAGGGACCAAGAAAACCTTGTTATTTTCTGCTCCTTTCTCTCTTTCTGTTGGAAAATGGACGCTGAGTGTGTTTCCTGTTCCTGACAGACTCTTACACTCTCCATGCCTCCATCCCTCACCGCTGACTTCCCGTATTTGTGCCAACCAATCTGAAACGCACATACTCTCTCTGTCACCAGCTCATGTCTTGTGAGTGCAGCTTGCATCTGTGTGTTTGTCTTTCCATGTCTGTCTGTATGGCTTCATGCATCACACATTTCCTGTTAGCAACAGGAAGGATGCTCCTAAAGGTTATCGTGGTCACATAAAACAAAGAGGGCTTAAGTTACCACATGAAGTTTTTTCAGTGCACAGCTCTTGTATTTTCATTTAGGTACATTTTTTTGTCAGGTTGTTGTAAATTCCACAGGTTCGCACTGAACTTATCTCAATTTCTTCAAGCACAACTCATACTTCAGATGCTATTCCTTTCCATGCTGGGAAAACAGGTTATGCCAGCTTAAAACCAACATGAATCAATATTGACTGACTGTGTTTACTTGCTTATTAAACATTCTTGCTTGCATAATTTATGAGTGAACATTGGTCCAAATACAAAAGTATTTGTTTTGATGTCTTCATGTTTCTCATAAAATGTATTAGTCCTCCTCTTAAACCACTTTTAATTCGGCTGATGTCACTTGGTGTGGAAAATAGTTTGAACCAATAGCCAAATAGCTATTGAGATAATAATAGGTAATAAAGGTTACAGTAAAGATAGAAAATAAAGTAAAGTATCATGCAGTGTGTTGATGTGAACATTTTTAGCCACCACTTTTTGTTTAAGGAATAGTTTACACAAATATGAAAATTGAAAACAGACAAATAATATAAAACTTAATTTAAAGATTATTTATATAATTATTCTATATATTAAAATGTGGGGGTCAATGTGGTGGCACTCCAAAAAGCACATATTTCTGAAGTTTGTGAGAACTAATATTTTAATATTGTAATATTGTTCACCTAGAAGAAACCTGATACCATCAGTAACAAGTTTCATCTGAAATTTCCATCACAAATGTTCTTTTTATCCTAATTTGTCTGTCTCAAATTCAAAACCCATCTTGTTTTTTTTTATTATTTATGAGTACATTTAAGAGATTCGGTTAAAATGTAAAAACCGATCATGACAGGAAAGGTTAGATTTGATTGTGAAAATGTCCACCTGCTGTCACATTGGTTCCTAACAGCTACGATTAACTTCTGAAATTGTCTCTCCAGGACTGTCGGAAGAGTGCAAGGTATCGACGCCGGCGTTCACCGATGCCCTTCGGCTGTACAGACAGGCCAAGGGTCACTATGGCACCTGGGACATGATGTGTGGAAACCCGGCACAGGTCAGTTAAGGTCTTTCGTGTTTGTTCGGCTGGGGGAAATTAAACATCATCTGACAGCTGTCAGAGTATGATCATATATCATTTAAAACAGTTGGCTGCTTTGCATAACAAAATACAGTGATCATGACTTCTAGCTGCTGAAAATCCTGTCTTGAAAACTGTCAATGAAAACACCCTCTTGTCATTTCAAACCTGTTTGATTTTCTTTCTTCTGCAGAACACGAAAGAAAATATTTTGAAGAATTTTGGTAACCGAACAACGCCGCTACCCATTCACTTCTGTTTTATGGAAACAAAACCAATGCAAGTCAACGGGTGCTGCCGTTGTTCGATCACCAACATTCTTTAAACTATCGTCTTTTGTGACTTTCTTTCTCCAACAGAAAAGACAAAAGGAAATAAATAAAGTCAGAATTTTAATTTTTGATTGACTATTGCTTAAAAAAGGATTATTTGTGCTATCTAATGCATCAGGAGACACGTTTGCTTTAGACAGATGGAATTGGGAACGGAGGAGTAATCGGAGACTCCCTGAAAGGGAGAGAAAGGAAGAAAGAACAGTTAAGACGGCATTTATCACTGTGCGTTTCTTTTTTCTTTGGATCAATTGGCTTTGGTTTCCTCCGTGTGTCCTCAATCCAAAAGTCCCAGACCGATGGGAACGACCCCAAACTTTGGCTCAGGTGTGGATGACACTCTTAAAGGAGCCATGAGTTTAATCCTTAACATCTGAAGTCTTGAAGAGTAGTTGACATTTCTGAGAATTACATCCATCCTCCTTTTTCCACACACACATTTGTTTTTATACATCATGAGTACTTTCATAGGCAAGGACTGTCATAGTGTACAAACTGTATATTCTGTGTTGTATTGTGTTGGTCTCTGTATTTAAAGATCTGTGTGTTGTGTTGAAGCGTCTGAACCACAGGTCAGAAAGACAGCTGAGAGTGTGTCATTAGAGAAGTGAGTTATATTTTAGACATAATGTGCTGGTAATAACCTTTCATTACATGTAGGAATGTCTGTCTCTGTCACTTTCTCACACACACACACACACACATATTTTAATAAAATGCAAACATGTGATTATTAAAAATAGCTTCACACTTCTCTCTGTCTCTCATCAACTAGGTAACAAAAATGTGTTTGTGCATAGGAGAGCTTAACCCAGTTTTTTTTCACTCTGTCAGAACACACCCTGGAAATATTTCTCATAAATATGCTTTGTGTATTTGTGCACCACTGTTCATATACTCTTACCAGGAAAAAGTACTGAAAGATTGGAATAAAGACATTATTGATCGTGTTTGGGGAGTGTGGGACATGGTCATGACTTTTGCAGGACTCCATCGTCTCCCAGCTTTATGTTCCGGTGTGGAAACAGCCGTGTGGGTTGTTATTACTGCTGGGTGTGGGCTGTCTGTTTTTTGTTTTTCTATGAGGGGTCTGCATGGCGTTGCTGCCCACCTGGCCCCAGTGTTGCCATGGAAACAGGGCAAGCTGGTGGGGGTGTGAGCGATGCTGTACTGTTTATTGTCCAATGGGCAGATAACTGAGTGCTGTGAGTTTAGGGTAATTCACTGCCATTTACACACAAACCTCTTTCAGATGACTTCCACATAAAGGTAGTAGTTTCTAATAAGCCTCAGATGGGTCACCACGGCATCACAGACAGATCATAAAGAAGACACACCCACTGACCTCATGACCTCTTTTACTAGCCAACACATTGGTTCATTTTAGCCAACATTACAGTGTGAGCTTGTCTTTATATTGAGAAAGCAAGCATGTATCATGTTCGGTTGTGTGTTATTTACATTTTTAAACACACATGAACACATTTCTGCTCCGAACATTGTGTTTTATTATTTGTGTGATTGTCTGGTATTTTAGTAGTGATGGTAAACAGATTTATAAATCAACACAACTTGTGGGATTTGTATTGGTACTAATGGTCTCTGATGGGCTTTACTGGTAATGTGTTGGCTTTAATGGTAAACAGCTAATGGTATTGTAATGCAAAACATTACATTTGTATTAAATCCATTAGAATGACGGTTTCTATTATTTATAGCAGGGCAATTATTAAATGATCAGAATTTGTGCGTGTATGTCTTCTATTGTGTGTGTATAGCATAACCTGCATCTTTGTGTCTGTGTGCAGATTCTTGCTAACCTGGTAATGGAGACCCTGCACCCGGAGCTGAGGACTATGATCGCACCGCGTTTGAAAGGGAAACTACAGCAGAGACAGAAAGACTGGATGCTGGTCAGTTCTCATATATCAATTTATAAACAATCTGCTATTAAATGTTTTGTAATATATTATTAATTCTGTTCTATTATTATAATAAATGTACATTGGGCATGTCAACCCATATCACACAAAAAACGTTTTTCAATACATTTAAAGTTGTGTTTATGGTTTGTTTACCACGTCAGATCTCAGATTCGGTGTACAAGCAGGTGCTGTTTCAGACACACACTCGGTATGAGGCTCTGGTGCAAGCGTGTGAGGTGGCGCACCCCCGTCTGGACGCCACTCTGCGCACAGATATGGATCAAATCATCACATCCAAAGAGCATATTACAGGAAAAATCCGGGGTAAGAGCAGAGATCAGTACATATCTTACTAAAAAGCTTGCGTTGATTCACAATTGAATTAATCTGCCATTTTGACTTAATATGTCTCCCAAATGATAGAAATTTTCTTTAAATTACCCTTTTATTTTATGACTACTTTATTACAGTCTTTTTCTCATAATCATTTGTTTTCTTTTTCGACTTCATCACCAATCCTATACTCTAGCTTTTGGCAAAATACTTATTTTTCTCTAAAATGGGATGGAACTGTATTTAAGAAACGGCAGATTTCACATTATTAGCAACATCATTTTTGACAGCACATCATATGCATATACAAACGCATGCAAAATGCAATGAAAAACATTGCAAAAATGGCAAAAGATATGTGACTATCAGCCAGCCCCATACTCTCTCTCACTGGACAGCTTTAGTATTGAACTCTGCTATGTGTTTGTCAATTTATTTATAACTCTATAAATTACTTTTGAGTCCATCTATGCAATAATGGGTGGGGATGAAGATTTGCTTCATTCTCACTGAATTAATAGTGCTTGTTTTGACTCACACGACAGGTGCTTTTCCAGAAACACCTGTTTGCAAACACCAGGGCCATTGTGTGCCCTTGACTCACTGTATAATAGGTTTTAATTCGGCCGTTTAGCTTTCTTAATTTAGCTTTTGATGGTTGTGTCACCACTACAGTTCTAAAGTGTGGAGTGTGTTGAATGAGCAATTAAAAAGAAATTAACACCTGATTTAAAGACATAAGTGAGAAATAAGTACATAATTAGATATGAATGTCTTTAGTAGGTTTGGTATGAGACATCAAAAAGAAATCAACCAGATCATATAATCTTTCTTCCTTAAAGGGATAGTTCACCCAAAAATGACAATTTGTTTACCCTCGTGGCATTCTTAATATTTGAACACAAAAGAAGATGTTTTGAGAAATGTTGGTAACCAGCAACACATTGACTTCGATTCTACAGATGCAAAACCTCACAGTCATTTCTCAAAATATCTTCTTTTAGTGTTTGACTGAAGAAAGAGTCATTTGCAGGAATTTGTATTTGTGGGTGATGTTCTTCCTTAAATATGACCCTGATATCCCTTGAAACCCTTGAATGAAAAAATATAATTTTAACATGTTCTCCTTGTCTTTTTGAAGCTTTGGTGTTGCCCCGCGCTGAACAGCTTCTAAGGAGCAACGTTCAGCCCTACATCAACTCCATTCTAGAGGCCTTCATGGAGCCCACCAGCAGAGGATTCTCTGAAGTGAGAGACATCCTCTTCCGGGAGCTGGTAGAGGTCAGCAAGAACACAGTGAACGAAAGCAGCAAAGAGAAACTTGGAGAGGTGAGCTAAATCCATTTTCAAAACTTCACTTCACATCTTAAGAACTCACACTTGACTGTAACCTCCCTCTCTCCTTATTCCCAGCACATGGAAAAGATTTCCATGCTGGCCTTCCACCCTGTGAAGATGCAGAGCTGTTATGAGAAGATGGAGATGCTGAACCTGGAAGGTCTCCAGCAAAGATTCGACATCTCCAGCCCATCCGTGTTCATCCAGAGGGCTCAGATCCTTATGAGACAGGTCTGATTCAGCCACACACACACACACACACACACATGAACAGAATATCTAACAATGAGAAGTTTCATGATACTTGGCACCAGCACTTAAAATTGATTTCATATGATTCATTGTATAGCCTGCATTCATTTCACGAGCTCTAGATGCGCGTCACAAAAATGAGAAAGGATTGTCCGCATTGATTCAACGATGAGGCCAAGAGCATGAATCAATGAGAATTTTGCATGAAGAATATTAAGGAGGGGTGTAGAATGTTACCAGTAGTTATGCCAGTTTGCTGCAGTTGCGCCATCCTGTGGTCAAACTGTAGCATTGTGTATAATTGGTAATTGGTTCTCTTAATCTTAAACGCTGACTTTTTTCTGATGGATGTAGCAAATGGATAATGCGGTGTACACATTTGAACACCTGGTGCGTCAGAGTGTAGAGGAACAAAGCGGAGAAGATCTGTGCAAGACCCTTCAGCGCTGTCAGGACCGAGTGCTTAAAGTGAGTGCATTGACTGGGTGTGCATGTGCTGTTATAGATAGCCGTGTGGTTGTAAAGATTTACTCACTCTCGTGTGGTGCAGATGCCTGATTTTGTGACGTTTGATGAATTGTTCACAGTCTTTGTTATACAGCAAGTGCATCACTAACACCACTTTGGTTTTATTTTTTGCAGAAATACGACTATGACAGCAGCTCAGTGAGAAAGAAGTTCTTCAGAGAGGCACTGCTACAGATTATCATACCATACATGCTAAAACAACTCTCTCCGTCCTGTTCACCGGTTAGTAAATGTTTGCCTTTATGTGGAGTTTCCCCTAAAGGCAAGTTAGCTGCTGCATTTGTGTTTCTGTGTAGTATTAGACCAGCATCACACAGGCTTTTATAAATAAATATTTTTCTATGACCTCTAGGAATTGCCTAGATTCAAAGAGCTCATCTTTGAGGACTTCTCTAGATTTATACTAGTAGAGAACATCTTTGAGGAAGTGGTTCTCCAGTCTGTGACCAAAGACATCATGATGGGTACGTCAGGGTTCTTCTTTATGAATACCAAACATACAATTATAGCAAAACATTTGACACTTATTTCAACTAAATAACAGTTCACACTGGTGTCCTAGCAGAGTAAACACAGGTCTAAGTTGGCTGAAAAACATATACATATACATGTTATATGCAGTACAACTTTGGTACAGTAAATGTAGCATAAACAGTCAAATACTTTTGGGGACATTTGTAAACCAAAATGTATAAAGTTAGTTCTTATTACAGTTGATGATGTCACTTCCTCTCTATTTCTGTGCAGCTGTTAAGGAGGCTGCAGTCCAAAGAAGACATAACCTGTACAGGGACAGTATGGTTCTGACCAGCAGTGATCCCAACCTGCATCTGCTCGGAGACGATACCATCGACTGGGCTGGTCAGTTTGGAGGGCTTAAAGGCGAGAAGCAGGGGGGTGAAGCGGGCAACAGGAGACGCAAACAGATAGTCTCCATGATACATCTGGAAGGTATGCCTCCACTACCCTACGAGTCTTGTTTGGAAGTGCCAGGTGTTGACAATATCCCAGAGGAGAACGAGGGACAAGATCTGGCATCAGAGAAACCAGAACCTTCAAAACCGGAGGAACACGTGGGCTTGAAAACAGACCCGGGGTCTCCTGACAGCATAGACCAAATCCGTCACCTCATCAACCCTGTGTTGGAGGTTGTCGCCCCTGCTTCTGAAGAAGATGGCTCACAGTTGACCAATGGAGTGTTGCCTTTAGAGGAGGGTGATGAGGTGAAGCATATCACCACGGTAACAGAAATGATGCCAAGGCAAACGCTTATAAAAAGTTTAAGTGCGACCGATGAAACATCAGACGTGACAGGACAAAGTTCAGACACAGACCTTTTAGAAGACCAGCAAACCGCGTCTGCCATCGAAAGCGCCATTCAACAGATCGTGATCGCCGTTCAGGAAGATTCTGATGGAGAATTCCCCGAAACATCCGCCAACTCGAGGCCAAATCACCATGATGACAGCGGCTTTCAGTCTCCAGCCAATGAGAACGTAGAAGAAGGAGAGCCTCAGCCAATCACAGTGGACACAGAGCAGGTGACGTTAACTCTAGTGGAGGGAGCGAAAATGCCCGTTTGTTGATTTAGCTTCTCGGACACACGATTAGAAATCGAAAACCACAAAAGATGCTTTGAGTGAGATTGAAACGCAAACCTTGCGGAAACATACTTCTGTTATAAACTCACTACATTTGCAGAGACACTTTTGTTATATTTTTGTTTTTCCGCAACACTTTTACTGACATGTTTTATTTTATTTTAATTTAGATCTTTTATTTCTTCTGCTTGCATTTAGATTTCTTTTAGGGATGTTATTTTGCAATGTGTGTGTGTGTGTATATATATATATATATATATATATATATATTGAATATTATGATATACTTTATTATGAACCTTATGCCTTAAATAGTTAAAACTCATGACTCCCACACTAATTTTTATTTGTGGCAGATATCGCAATATGAACTGTCATCGTTTTTTCTGTTCCTGTGCTTTTCAATTACTTCTTTTCAGCACAGATCGTCACATTTGGTTACAGGTGACATAGCCACAACATCCCTTTGTGAGGGGGTTAGTATTATTCATGTTATTCATGAGGAGATGCCTGACCTAATGTATACTCCATCCAGTAAAGTGGCTTTATGCATTCGTCAGGCTCTCCGAGTTGCAGAAAACTACAGTGATATTTTATTCGGGCAAACTGAAACTACATCAAAGGGTTTTTTTATTCTATGGAGTATATTTAAGACTAATGTATTAATGCTGCATAATTAAGCACTTACAAAATGATTATGCAATTGCATTTATTATAATAAATTAAACATTGCTTTTAATGTCTGTAGTTATCACTTTTTGTGGTTTCAAAAATAGAATAACAAAATGACTTACAAAAGAAAGCATTTACGGTAGCCATAATACAAGTGTGACGTGACCCACATTCACATTGTGTTTGTTTGCGATAGAGAGGATGAAAATGTTGTTGCGTATTGAGGTCAGAGGATTGGGTTATTACAGCTTTTAGTTGGTTGCATTATGAGCCTGAAAAACTCTGCAAAACAGCTGAAACACTTGCATTTAAGAAACTCTGCTCACCTGACCTAATGTTCAACTATTACAACGTTGAGTTGTGGGATTTTTGCCAATTTAATTCATTCAGTTCTACTGATTTATCTAAACCTAGTTTAGCTCCACAAACATAGTTTCTGATAAAATTGTATTTATTTTAAGTGTGTGTAATGTTATATTTTCTACAGCCTGTTGTTTTTTGTAAGGCAACAGTGGATGAATAAATTACAAATTATTTTAAAATTGGTATCAGTGTTGAATTTTTTTTTGAAACATTAAAATGTTAAATTGTTTATACAGATTTCAACAAAATAGCCTAAACTCATATGTTAGTATATAAAGACTAGATTCTAGACTATATTATATACTGTGCAAAGCCCCCAGATTACAAACATCTGCATGATTTAAAGTAAATATTTCAATAATTGAATGGCACGTTTGTATTTTTTTCTTCTTTTAATCAGTAGTATTTTGCTTTACTATTTGTTATTGTTAAACATTTCTTTTTTTAAAGTAATGGAAACAACTTGCGTGTGTACTGATAGACATACAGTGTACCAACTTGCAAACCCACATTTTGGAAACCCTGGTTTAGCTCATACGCGTCTGCTAAATGAATAAATGTAAAGTAAAACATGCAGAAGCTGCCTGGATTTTTCTTTGTAAAGTGCTACAACTTTGCATTATTAATGCTGAGACCATGTTTAGACAAACAATATACTATTTTAATAGATTTTGTGGTAAAACGCATCTCACCTAAAACAATGAGTAACTGCACAAGCCATAGATGCAAAAACAACATCTGAAAAAAAGACTTACATTATTAATAGTGAATTTAAATCAAAGAGGACTGTAGTTGCAATATTGCCTTTAAACAATTATTTCATGCTTCAATTTCTGCTCATTGTTATTCACTCACTAACATCTCTGTACTGTTGGAGAATATTAACTAAGGCCACATGATTTGTATCTCTCTTGAAACCAATGACTTTTGTTCCCATTCAGCTGTAATTTCCACTATAACACAAGAATGATCTTGACTCACAAAGGAAGTTTACTGCAAACAGTCACACGGTTTAAAGCTCAAAATGTCAGCGTATTCTCACAGTACAACTTGAACACTCTTTAGTGTATCAGAAATGAGAGTATTAGCTAAACGTCACCATTCAGTACAGTGCTGAAACGCACGGTTTAAATGAGAGATCATGTGATCCATGTTATATAACAGCATCATCATGACAGGCTTCAAAAACTAAATGTACAATCACATGGTTTTTATCACGTTCTTGCACACTTGAAGTTTAAAACCCAACCGTTAAACACTATACCAACACATTACACAACCTTACGCCAAATTGAGCATGATCTTTAAAATACGGTCTTAATATCTGTAAAAATTACAAATCATCCCTGTCTGATAATAACTAAATAACAATTACTCTGATCATGCTTGGCATCATAAATATAATTTCTAAAAACAGTCCCCATTACTCTCGAACTGGAGACCGCAATCATTTAGAGCCGTCACATCTAGTTTCCCATTCCATCTGTGCATCTCAGATATGTTTCAGGAGAGGAAAAGCCAGGAAATATCCCAAGACGGAACCCAGGATGACCCCAAGGAAGATCCAAACGTTGTAGGACATGACGCAGAGCATCAGCATGTACCCTAGCGTCACCTGCAGCATGTGTACGGCGGTCTGCAGGCTGTGAAAAAGCCAGCTGGAGATAGAAAAAAATGAACATGGACATTTACATCTGGGAGGAATTTTTGATCAACTTGCTTTGATATTGTACAGTTCTTACATTCATACAACTCATTGTGTTTTTCTACCTGTCTATATATATATATATATATATATGACTTCCTGGAAAGCGCTGTCCCTGTTGTTTACAGATGTTTCTTATGAGCATTACCTCTTATCTGTGCTTGTGGAGCCAGCAGTGTCAACCGTATTCTCAGTGGGAGCTAATGAGATCTCAGAGGGACTGCTGGCAAGGGCGGAATTTCCATCTTGACAACTCATGACAGGAGCGAAGCAGGAGTGATCAGGTGTGAATGACACTGGGTTTGAAGGACGTGTGATGCGGGACTGTTTCTGTTTTTCCAGTGTGATCTTCCACACTTTGAGAAGCTCGTAGAACACCGTGAGAATCAGAACCACAAAGACTGACAACACCATCCCTACAGAGAGAGAGAGTGTGTTTTAGAAAAAGGCCTTGTTTTACTAACCTGTTGGTTTAACAGAGGAAAGCATTGGGAATGATTTACATAAAGCTTTGCTTAATGACATGGCGGAGGTGCTTGTAAGCTATTGATCCAATGTCAAACTTGTCATTTCTATCTGCAATGTTGTAATTTTAGGTAAGACCTGTGTTGAAAATAGATGAAACTAAAGGAAAAGGGCCGAATAGTCAATTGCTGAACTTGGGAACTTTTGTGTATGAAGGTGAAGTGTTTATATGATAAAGCGCCTAATGTTAAAACTGTGTGAACTAATTCGCTATATTTTCTGGAATATCCAAAGCTCAACACTGTTGAAATGCAAGTTAATGTTAACTCGTATACAAAATATGAAGCAGAGAACACAAATGCAGAATGTTAAAGGGACAGTTCACCCCAAAATTAAACTTCTGTCATCATTTACTCCCCCTCAATTTGTTCCAAATCTGTATAAATGTCTTTGTTCTGATAAACACAGAGAAAGATTATTGGAAGAATGCTTGTAACCAAACAAATCTTCCTTGAACATCTCATTTTGTGTTTCACAGGAAAAAGAAAGCCATAAAAACTAATACACAATTACAGAATGTCCTTCTTTCAGGTGTACTGTCCCTTTAAATCCCACGCTTCAGGACTTTAATGCACTTTAATGTTCCTTTTTTGTTAAATGGTAACTTGCATTTATTGTACATATGCTGTGCATACTTCACCCACATGTAACTGAATCAAAGTTATGTACACAACTGTCATACTGTACATGTGTGCATATTGTGTCCCATGATCGTGTCGGGTCTTGTTTGTAATCCCCAATGTACCTGCAGGCCCGTGCACGTTCCAGAAATCAAACAACAGTGTGACGCTAGTGGATCCTTCGAAGTGCATCTGTTAAGAGCAAAGAACAAGGGACCAAATGAGCAGACTTGTAGTTACGCACCACATCCCCATTGACTAAACATCCTGCACCTGCTGGGTGATGTGGTTTCACACCAATTTTCTTGCTTATATAATTATCTACATCTCTGTACAGCAACATGACTTTATATTACATTAGATTTGCGTATCCCGTATGGCTGAAGTGGTGTACGTTTCATGGCTCTTGATAAACAGCGTATAGGCAAATTTAATCAGAATGACAGACGTTTTGTGGTCATATTTTTTCATGACATCTGCACATGCGACCATAAAAACTAAGCCATAACTATAACTATAGGCTATATACCTGTGAAACAGATCCTGGAAGACTGCCATGTTAACTTTGGGAAAATGACAAGTAATGACAAGTGTTCTGCAGGAGGTACGGACAAAACAAAGTAGACAAGAGGGCCCTGTTTTTCTCCAGCTCAACAACATTCCATGTCTCCTATAATCGGGAGCAACATTTCGCAATTACATCAAATCCATTCCGAGCATTGAAGAATTCCACTATATGCCAATAGAGAACTCTACACTTTGTCTCTTGTACAGCATATCCTCTGTTCTCTAGATAGTGATGCATTTGCCAACTGCAGACAAGTGCCTTTTGATGCCTTTGTGCCATATCAAGAAATTCTCAGTGTTATCTCCGAGCAGCTGTGTAACCCCTTGAATGAATCATGCATTGTGCTCACAGGTGGACAGCAGAAAAAGCCACAGTTCTCAGTTAAAAAGAAAATATTAGTATCATTTTAGTAGAAAACATAGATAACAACATGTATCTATGTGAGTGTGTCAAATACCCCACAATGAACAGAGAAAATAAAGTAAATACACATTGTCTTAACACATTTAATTCAAGTTAATTAATGCATTGTTTAAAACGGATAAACACTGCAAAGGTAAAATAACAAACTATGTACATTTGTGAACTTGCATACGCAGCAGTTTACAGTAAGCGAAGGCATGTGCGGAACTTACATTCATGATGAACTCTCGCGCAGCCCTCTAAATATAAGCTCGGGTCATTTTAGCTTCCAAGAAAAATAAAGAAATGTCCTTTATGGCATGGAAGTAATGTTATTACCACCTGCACCTTAACAGACAATTTCGCCGCATTTTTACGTGTCTTTAAAAGCCACTAGCTGACAAGCTCCCAGCCTAAACAAAAGAGTGCCGTTACATCACGAGGATTTATTTATATGTGCCTTAGAGGATTCTGGGAGTTGAAGTCCCCATACTCCTCTGTTCCGCTATGCGGAAATGTTTTGTTTCCTTTAATTGCAATTTGACATGCATGAAATCAAATTATGCACTTATTAAAAGAATTAATCATTGATTTGTTTGTTGAATATAATGTTATATCGTTTTTACTCCGCTGATTCTAAAATGTTGTATTATTTTCTTCAAAGCAAAATAAACATGGATGTCATTTATGTTAAATAAAAGTTGTTTTGGAAACCATACTTCCAGAGAAGTGTGAACAGTGGCCCTTCATGATGACATCATCAGCTCGCGCCCAAAATAAACGTTAATCTGTCGGGTGAATTAAACGGAATGAGGTGCTAAATCTAGACGAGATGGAGATTATCTGGATCTGGACGCCGTCGAGATATATGCATATATGCACAGACGTTTCAAGAGGGACTAAAGAGATCATAAGCACAGCTGAGAAGAACATTTGTGAGATAATGTGCTAGCTAGCCGGGTGGCTAACCAGCTCGACAAGCAGCAGGAAATTAGCGTTGTAAACAAGGACATCGTCAGGCTCTTTTATTTAAAGAACAGATTAACTTGATTCGTAATATATATGAAGATCTGTAAATAGTAGATCATTAAAGCGGGATGTTGAATAAAAAAAAGTCAATTTGCATATGACCAGTGTTAAAAAGATAAACATCAACAAGCCTCGCGTAGTTAAAGCGGTTGTTTATTGAGGCTGAAAAGCTGGTCCTCTCATTTTTTAAATGGGGAGAAACTGGATCAGAAGAGAGGCACGGAGTTGTTTTGTCATGGTGTTGGCAACTGTGGTGATCTCCTGTTTTTTGATTGGAGTTACTGGTGAAGATGGACAGGCTATGACTGTAGAGGAGAAGTCTAAAATCAGGTGAGCTTTATTTATGTATTTTATTGATCTTTTATCCATGTACAATGTGCTGTTGTGTCACGATTTTGTATGTTGTGTTTGCCAGCTCAGAAGTCTACTTGGTATTTGACCGCTTTGGTTTGAGTCCATTAGACATGAACCTAGGGATGATGACAGCTTGTTATGTTTGTCAGAGATAAGTAGTGGCAGATATCATTGTTTCAAAACATGATGTCATTACAAACATTATTCCTCAAGTTAAGGGTTGGGTTTTAGTTCTCAGTAGTTTAACCCAATGATGTAGTTAGCTCATTCGTTCTAATCCCTGTTATAAACTACTGAGGTGTTGTCTGTCTAAAGTGTCCATAAATAACCTATTTCCCTGTTTTTAGGGTGTAGACATAATACATGTTGTAAGTTACATTAGATAACATTGTAGTAAAGTGACACTATTGACCTGTGAAGCAAAATGTTCAGATTCAGAATGTTTACTTTTACACCAGATCACAATAGTTCAAAAGATGCATAAAAATAGACATTGTTTCTAATGTAAATATGTTATAATATCATTAAAGGTCTAAGATCAAAGGAGTTATCAGCACAGTATTAACTGCAACTCACTTTTCTATTTTTTTCAGGGACCAGATTTTGGAAATGTTTGATCATGCCTATAACAGTTATATGGTGAGGAAATTCTCATATTCACTTTAATTCTGAAACCTATTTTAAATGATTGTACTTCTGAACATAGTGAGTTTGTTTTTATTTGACCACGGAAACTTAGATCCTATTGTTTATCAAAATAATGTTCATCAGTCTGCTTTATGAACTTGTCCTGTATTCAGTTGATTCTTTCGTCTGTCCTCTATCAGAAATATGCCTACCCAGCGGATGAGTTAATGCCTCTCAGCTGCAGAGGGAGGGTGAGAGGGCAAGAACCAAATCGAGGAGATATTGATGACTCTCTGGGAAAGTGAGTCTTGCCATCTTTCTTTGTGCCCATTTTCTCCATTTTTTACTAAAGATTTTGTTCTGTAATATAACCTATGGATTTTTATTGAGAGGAGCAGGTATAAATTGATAACTAATCTTTAATTTTGGTTATTTCATTACTCATGATGAGGTGAGGTGGTTGCTTTAGATTTTAAATTTGTACAGAAAATGAATATTTACATTTCTGCAGTGATTCCTCTGGTCACTAATGACAATCTCTCTTTCTATGTTTTTAAGGTTCTCTTTAACATTAATAGACACTTTGGACACTCTTGTGGTGAGTTAAATCTCTGTGTTACTATTATCTGTCACAGAGCATCTTGGGTAGTATTTGACTACCCCGGACACCTGTGTTTATAACAGTTGTTTTATGTGAATCTGAGCAGTTGCTAAACAAACTGGATGAGTTTGAGGAGGCTGTGAAGAAGACGATCAGTGATGTAAGACTGGATAATGACATCGTCGTCTCTGTTTTTGAAACCAATATCCGTGTGCTGGGGTACGGTCATGAAGTTTCACTCACTTTAGACGTTAATATCTTGCTACATTTGAAAAAAAGTCATTTTTAAAGCCACATTTCTAACAAGAAATGGAAATGCAATGGTCTTTTAGTTCACTAAGAGTAACAGAAGTGCCACTTTGATCTTTTTGTGTTCTTTCAGTGGATTGTTGGGAGCACACGTGATGGCTGATGTTCTAAAGCAGCGAGGAGAGAGGATGCTGTGGTACAGAGATGAACTGCTGCACATGGCCAAAGACTTGGGCTATCGCCTCTTGCCTGCCTTTAACACCACCAGTGGCCTTCCTTACCCTCGGGTAACTTTCACTGTTATGTGGATAGAATGAGTTTAGTTAGAAGTGACTGTAGTCATAGAAAATCTTGACTTTTACAGTGAACTGAAACCAATCAAACTAAAATATCCTCATTAGGTCAATCTGCGCTATGGAGTAGTCAGCCCGCTTTCCCGTACGGGCACAGAGTCGGACACCTGCACTGCCTGCGCAGGGACCATGATCCTGGAGTTTGCTGCTCTCAGCCGGCTATCTGGGGAAAAGATATTTGAGGTAACATCCAGTGCGTTTTCTTCACTCCAGCAGATAAACAATCATGCTGTGTGGCTATGCTAAGAAGTCATTTTATCCATTCGCTATAGGATCACGCTAGGAAAGCTTTGGACGTTCTCTGGGAGAAAAGGCAAAGAGGAAGTGACCTCGTTGGCACGGTGATCAACATCCACAATGGAGATTGGGTTCGAAGGGGTGAGGCTTTGCATTAGTACTACTGTTGTCTACTGTTGCTTATGTAAAGATACATAAATATTCACTATTAAAACAATAGTGGGTTTTCTTTATACTGATAAAACATACTTATAAAAGTGTATATGCACTGTAACTCTCGATAAACAAATACTGCAGTTTATTACACTTAAATGTTGTACATATGAAATAATTTAGCTAAAAACACATTTTGAATCAGTTTGTCTGAAATTATGGTTAAGCCCACACAATGATATAGAAAAATGTATATAAGTTAAAAGTTAGATGTGTCATAGCATCCTCAGATATTAAAATAACATTGTTGTCTTCTCTTTATCATTACAGATAGTGGTGTTGGTGCTGGTATTGACTCTTATTATGAATACTTGATGAAAGCTTATATTCTTCTTGGAGACAAAGTGTATCTTGAAAGATTCAACACAGTAAGGGTTCTTTATTCTCTGGAAATCAGAAATCAGGAATGTCCTGTAAAACTGGATTACACTACACAATACAAAAAATCTAAACAGACTACCCTGTGTAAAGGATAACAAAAAAAGGTTTTATATTCTTATCTTAAGTATACCACGCAATTGAATTTCATTCCTAGTTGATGGCTAAAACAACAGTCCATTTGCATTAGACAGTACATGATTTTCTGTCAAATCTGTCAGCTCATGAAAACAAGAATCGACATGTCCTAACAGGAAATCAGGGCTCAAATTGTGCTGTGTAATCCAGGTTTTAGTCACATCGAGCTGTTTGTACCTCAATTACCTCACATGTATTGTCACATGACTTATTTTTGTTTGTTGTAAAAGCACTACAGTGCCATTATGAAGTATATCAGCCAGCCTCCTCTGCTGCTCAACGTGCACATGCACAACCCCACCGTGCACGTGCGCAGCTGGATGGATTCTTTACTCGCCTTCTTCCCCGGACTACAGGTTCAGCTTTTTGTCATTATATTTAATCCCATAGAAAACAGAAAGGTCATTTCCTTTCGTTTGGATACAATAATTGAATCCAAAATACAGTTTTGTTAATATCAAGTACTTGTTACAAAGTTTGTAAATTCACCCGGAGTTTGTAGATGTAAACTCTGGACCCTAGTTAAAGGAACAGTTCACCCAGAAATTAAAATTATGTCATCTCTGTTTACTCCCCCCTTACGTTGTTCCAAAGCTGTGTATACATTTGTTTGTTCTGATGAACACAGAGAAAGATATTTGGAAGAATGCCTTTGTAGCCAAACAGTTCTTGGCCACCATTGACTACCATAGTCGTCTACCATTCATCTAAATATATTTCTCTGTTTTCATCGGAACAAAGAAATGTATACAGATTTGGAAAACTCGAGTAAATTATGAGAGAATTTTTGGGTGAACTGTTCCTTTAAGGTCATTAGAAAGACCTAAACAACAATCTTTTTGATGAACTGAACTTTGTCTGAACACATTCAGGTTCTGAGAGGAGATTTAAAACCTGCCATTGAGACACATGAGATGCTATACCAAGTGACCAAACAGCACAACTTCCTCCCTGAGGTAAATCAACTGCAATACATTTTACATCAGTCATCTAAAACTGAGTCACAGTTCTGTTTATCAATCTGAATTTTCTAATGATCTGTTGTCCAACAGGCTTTTACCACAGAGTTCAGAGTTCATTGGGGTCAACACCCTTTGAGACCTGAGTTTGCTGAAAGCACATACTTCCTTTATAAAGTAAGTGGTTACGGTTTTGTCAAGTACATTTTTTGTCTGTCCTCATTCATTGTTTTTTAATAAAGCTTTTTTATTTCAGGCCACAGGTGATCCATACTACTTGAAAGTGGGTCAGACTATAGTGGAGAAGTTGAATACTCATGCTCGAGTCCCTTGTGGCTTTGCTGCCGTGCAGGACGTGAGGACAGGCTCGCACGAGGACAGGTAACAAATTAGGTTATCAACAGACATCTATTTGATTTACGTATTATTAAGGGATTGACTTAAAAAATAATAACTATTAAGGATTTATCACATATTGGAAGTGATTTGTCACAATAAATGTGTTTTCATGTTTGATTGTTTCAAGGATGGATTCCTTCTTCCTGGCCGAGATGTTTAAGTACCTCTACCTTCTCTTCTCAGAGAAGAGTCAGCTGCCTATAAACATTGATGATTATATTTTCACTACTGAGGCTCACTTGCTCCCAGTGTCTCTGTCCACCACCCACGCTCCCTGCCACAGCAACGACACGGTAAGAGCTCGTTGTTTTGTCAGGGGTGTTTTCTACTAGCATAACATTGACGGAACAGTTCTGTGTATCTTTCAGCAACCTCACGCATCTCATGAAGACGATTTGTTTTCATATTCCTGTCCCAGTGCTCAGACACTGTTCCCCAACAACCCCACTTTTGCCAAGACTATCAGGGAGAGCTACAAATACCTCACTGGTGTGGGCAGAGTCCAGCAGACCTCATCCGTCAGGTGGGTATTATTTGATCCATGTGATACATTTAAAGGGTAGCATGTACAGGAGAAAAACAATAATGTTCTTTTCCACACAGAGGAATCGAGCTGCCTCTTCATGACACAGGCCTGGAGCCAGTAGAGTTTCTAAAAAGCATTGGGATCTCTTTAGCTCCTCTCACTGAGCTAGGGTCCTCCATCCGAGGCTCAGCAACTCAGGTGAACATGCAATGAATGAGTGTTAACTTCTATCAGCTATCCTTTCTTCTGTACATTTACTCATCTGTCTGTGTCTGTCCACAGGACTCTCAGAAAGGGGTGTTCAAGTTGAAGCTGGTCGCGGAGTTGAGCCAAACACCCGAGCAAGAGGAAGCGGTGCCGCTGATTGTACAGCTAATTTCCCCTCCGTTTTTGGGCAGAGCGGTCCTTACAGCCGGACCAGCAAAGTTTGGAATGGACCTTACCAAACAAGAGCACGGGGTGAGGATCTCTACTGCAGTAATACATTTAGTGGTACATTTCAGAAGAAATGCATTAGTTGTACACATACAGCATGTGTGGTTTTGTCTTTGGTATGATCTAAAATGCATTATACACATTCATCGTATATACATTTCTATATATACACATTATATGTGAGTCTCTGTGCAAGTGAAAACATCTTAACACAACTCTGATCTCTCTTTCTCCAAGGTGAAAGGCAGTATTGAGAGAAGTGTTCCATATACAGCGTGTGGGCCTATTGAGAACGCTGTAGCGCTCCAGGGACGCATAGCATTGGCATTGAGAGGAGACTGCATGTTTGCTGGCAAAGCTCGGCGGCTGCAAGAAGCAGGAGCCATCGGCGTCATCTTCATCGGTGAGCTAAACTACTGTCTGATGAACAATTAAAAACAAATAAATCGATTCACCTGCTCAGTCCAAAACTGTTTAGACACGTCAACTACACGCTTAAAAATGATGGTGCTATGAAAGGTTCTAACAAAAACCTTTCAGGAACTTTTAGGAGTGCCCTATATGACGTATGATGTTCTCACAGATCACAGAGAGGGCACCAGCAGTGCTGAGACTCCCCTCTTTCAGATGGTTGGAGATGGAGACTCTACGGATGACATCACGGTTCCCCTTGTGTTCCTCTTTAACAAAGAGGGAGCTACACTCACTGCCGCTCTGCAGGAACATCACAATGTAGATGTTCTACTGTTGTCCAAAGAGAAACAACTTGGCAAAGGTAACAGAAGAAACTCATATCCACGAATATTGCAGACCGTCATCGATGGCTCTTATTAAAAATAGAAACAGCAGAAAGTATTTACATATTTCCTTTTTCTACATTTGCTTTGTTTCATATATAGTCAATATTATTTTTTTCTTTATAGAGAAACCTGAAAAGCTAAACATTAAGTTTCGTCTGGCGAAAGAGGGAGAGTTTGCTGAAGGGGAGATGGAAAGCACTACAATCCAGCTGGTGCTGGAGCAAAATGAGGCGACTACAGAGACTCAATGTGTAGAGGCTGCTTCCTCGACAGAAACCTGCACCACCTCCCCACCGAGAGATCCTGAAAACAGTCCCTGACAGCAAAAACAGCTAGTGGCCATGATCTCCTTTAAAGAACAGAGAGCTGGTGCTCCGTCTCTGACCTCAGATCAGAAAATGCTGGAAAATTGCACACTTTCCCTTGTGAAAGATACCTTGTGTAGTTTCTAGAGGGTTAGACATGCAGCGTTGCTGTCTGTCTAATATATAAATGTTTATCTGGATCACAGTTTATTCATATGTTTGTCTTTTTGACAAAGGCAGATCACAGGCTCGCAATTCTTTCTCCTTATTTTTATCTCCTTATTTCTAAGTTTCTTGAAGTCTTAACAACTTTCCTTAAGAGACAGTTCATCCAGAAATGATGGAACCCTCATATTGTTTCAAACCTTTATGACTTTATTATGAGTGTCTTAAAAGAGGTATTCTGTGACCAAACCCCGAAAAACAGTGTTAAAGTCAGTTTATAAAGGATGATGTTTAATGACGGTGTATGGACCGGTGTACAAAGTTATTTTATATGCAGTTTATAGACGAGATATCAGGGACATGTATAACATGATTATGTTTGCATGTGTGTGTGTGTGTGTGGGAGACATGTGAAGTGTGTTTGTCATTGTTACATGCTGTGTGCATTTCATCATGTGCCAATACTAAATACGCGTTTGTGCGCGTGTGCAAGTCATAAACTGATGCATTTCCCCTTTAAATTCAGTTATCAAGGGAGATTTTGAGAAGGTTTGCTTTGAACATGTACAGTAACATAACCTACATCCCACATTGCCATGAAAGGGCCTTGACATTAAACCATCAGGTGGTTTACGGGATATATTTTTTTGTGCAATGATAGACATTTAATGCGTAAGTGGATGATTGTAATTCTGAAAGTCTCATATAGTTAGATTTGTACCTAAATCTGCTTTCTCTTTTTTCCTGGTGTTTTATGTGTTGCTTCAGCATGGGCAACTGTATGGACAATTGTTATATCAGACCAAAACATTTCAAGTCTTAGTAGCTACGACATGTCAAACTGTTTTTATGGCTGATTGTCATAAGGATGTAATCTTCTGTACCTCTTGCTTTACAAAGGGCTTATGACCGTTTCACTTTAAAGTAGCTAAACATTACAGATCAGATAGCATTATATTTATTTCTAAAGATATACTTGAGATCGTGAGGTTAGCAGAAAACGGCCTATTTATCTAGGACCAAAGTCATGAAATGATATTGCGGTGATGGTAGGAGATGTCTTTTAAAGAGCTTGTTTTTGTACTAATTGATGAAAGAATAATCAGGACTTGCCATTAAAATACAGTTTTCAGGACTTACTTGTTGACATTTTTTAATAGAATAGAAATAAATATGATTTGATTATTTTTATACAATACTTATTTGATGCAGTTATCTTTTATTACGGTAAATGTAGGCGAGGATGGGTTACGGTTGATACGCATTTGCAGGGTGTAACTTTGGTTTGAGAAGTTTTGTGTTTGAATAAAATGTAAACGTGAGACTCAATTTCCACTGTTAAACAAACTTTTGTTTCAATGTAACTGCTGTACCTGAAAATGTAAAATAACAGGATGTTAAGAATAGATTAGTGCGCACACTATAGGTAGAAAACTTTAAAATGCTTAAAAACACTTAAAACAGATAGCACTTCAAAAAATGTAAAAAATGAAAAACTCTTTAAAACACGTATAACAGATAAATAACGTAAAAAATAAATTAAAAAACCTTGAAAACAGACAGTACACTTAAAAACACTTGAATGTGAGGGGATGTGAGATGTGATATATCTCCAGTTTACAGTTTGAACTGTGTAGTCCCTTAGAGAGCAGCTTTCTTCCTGAGTCCTGCAGGTCATTCTTGTTCAGGGTTAGATCTTGCAGGACACAGTCTTCTGATTGGAGAACTGATGCCAAGTTTCACAGGTTTTCCGGCCGGTGCGAATACAGATGGACATTCTGTAAAAAAACATAAATCAAGAGATTTAGACACCTATTCAATGTAAGGTTCAATATCAAAACCTTAAACACAAACCTCAGTATCTCCAGTTTACAATGTGGACTCATCAGTTGAGCAGAGAGCAGCTTCACTCATGAATCCTGCAGATCATTGTTACATAAGTCGAGCTCGGCTGTTTGTAGAATAGATGCCACAAGACTCATGTTAGATTACAGCTATAGCCAGTCTAAACAGAAACATATAAATAATTCAGTTTTACAATGTCAAACAATCTTCACAGAACTCAACCAACAAACCTTAGTTTACAAAAAAGCATATATGCATCAACTATAAATTACACTTTAATAAGGTCTTAATATATCAGCATAACATTAAAAATTATCTAAAACACAAACCTCCGTATTTTCAGTTGACTGTGTGAATTCTTCGGTCCAGTAGAGAGCAGCATCACTCCTGAATCCTGCAGCTCATTGTTACTCATGTCAATCTCTCTCAAACAGGTATTGATAGCTGATAGCAACAAAAGAAAGGAAGAAAATCCTTTGCTGAGAATAGGGTTCAGGTTACTCAAAAATTTAAGCAATGTCTATTTTAGGTAATGCTGCTTAATATTATAATGGGTGTTAACATATCATAAAAAAGAGTGACTGTATAGCCTATTGGATCACCCAAATTTCAAGCATGTATTAGTAAGTGTATGGGATGGGGAAGTTATTGCTCATATTTTACAGAAAACACAGGTTTGGGTGTGATTAGGTGTGAACGATGATGTAGATTCATTTGTGTGCAATATAGTAAACCAAGGAAAGATGTTTTACTCAAACATCTGACTGTAGTCTGTAAATGAGTATTTATTTTATACAATTGTTTTTTTATTCATTTTACATTTTTAAAATGGATCGTTGTGGTCATGAATGCTTGATTGGTCAATAGTCATGCTTTATTAATGGAAGCAACATATGGTAGTAAAGAGTATTTGCTTAACAAAATTCTATGATGATACCGTATCTTCTAACAAAGATGGTCAACCATGACTATATTCACAGTATAACATAATCACTCGACCTCATGGCTTCAACAAACCATAACCAACATGTTGTGGCTGGAAGAGTCTTTGTCAGGGTGTGGATTACAGTAAACAGATAACTGTAACAGACAGGTACTCTAAGAGGTGTAACAAAAGGAGCATTTCAATTTAAACCAAACTTGTTGTTGAATTTAGCATGCAGTGTTTGCATACTAGTTTGTCACTTGTTTGAGACAAATGTCACTATTATATTGGTGCATTTTTTATTACTTCTTTGTTTTTTTAAAACATAAACTGTGTAGATTAAGATGAGAGTAAAAGATAAAATTAAAATCCCCTGAAGCAACCTAGGGTCACTTTGTTGCAAGTGCACATGAACGTATGATACAGTTTAATAGTTAAATTAATCTACCTTTTACATACAAAAGCATGTTTTCTCCATATTGGGCAATGACTGTGTCATTTTAGTTTAACAGGTTTCATACAAACACTTTGGTCATTATTTAATCATACATGTTTTTTCATGTTTGGGGTTGATCACATCCACCCAGATTTTGCAACTGAAAAACCGCCACACAAGTAACCGATCAACAGACACGACTTGAAGCCTTTGGAGTAAGCAAACTATTGCTGACCTGAATTTTGTGCTCATATTTTCTCATATTACATAAGACATACAGTACATAAAACTAACTATTATTCTTTTTGTTGTTTCCATTAAACCAGGCCAAAATTATGGCTATGTTTCCACTGCGTCTATTCTCAGGTAAGTCAAAATTACTTTGTTACTTTGGGTGGCTTATATATATCAGTATATACAATATATAAGAACTGATGTTAAAAAGAGTGAAGCTAACCCATTGTTGTCATGCTTTGATAATAAAAATCTGCCAGGGTTTATGATCCTCGCCTTATGTACTGCATGTCAGTATATCTTTGTGAATGAGAACAAGACATGGACAGAAGCTCAGAGCTACTGTAGAGATAAATACACTGATCTGGTCACCATTGAAACTGAACAAGAGATGGAGCAGTTACTCAACACAGTGTATGACTATAACTCCAGTGATCTGGCCTGGATTGGACTCTATGATGATCTGAACAATTGGAAATGGACTCTAGAGGACAGTGATTTCTTTAAAGAGGGAGAAAAACAATTTAGGAACTGGTATAAAGAAGAGCCAGTGAATTCTGGAGGACAGAGTCTCTGTGTGTATGTATATAGAGGGATATGGTCTACATCAAATTGCTACAGCACATTTGGTTTTATCTGCTATGACGGTGAGCAGTCGATTCATAAATCTAAAACTATGACAAAACACACATTTCAGTTTTTACTATTTAATGCTTAATATTGTATGTAAATCTTTCAGGAAGAGTGAATGCTAGTTCTAGTTATGTTCCTGTTTGCCAGCCTATAATCTGGACTGAAGCTCAAAGTTACTGCAGACAACATCACACCGACCTTGTCAGTATCAGGAATGAGACCGAAAATCAGAACATTTACTTATTAACTCATCTTAATAGTCCTGTTTGGATTGGTCTGTACAGAACTAGATCTTGGTCAGATCAGAGTAACTCTACATTCAGTAACTGGAGGTCAGGAGAGCTGAATAATGCTGGATACAGTGAATACTGCACTGCTGTGGCATTCAGTGACTCAACATGGACGGATGAAAACTGCAATAATCAGCTACCTTTTGTTTGCTACAGTGGTGAGTAAACTGAAATAAGAAATACACATTTGCGTAAGCACTGTGGAATATTTTCATAAATGAATAATTGTAGAATTATTTTTTTTGTATAATCTTTTTTTTTAACAGTGACATCCCGTCAGTATCACTTTATATTAGTGAATAAGAGCTGGTCTGAAGCTCAGACATACTGCAGACAGAATTACATTGATCTTGCCACCATTACTAACATGACAGAGATGAACAGTGTCATGAACACAGTTAATGGGAGTTACAATGGCTCAGCCTGGATTGGACTGTATGATGATATCAACAGCTGGAGATGGTCACTGGAAGATGATGGTTTCTATCAGGAAGGAGAGAGAGAATTCAGAAACTGGAATCATCAACCGGACAACGAAGGTGGAAATGAAATGTGCGTTTCTATGAGTGTAAATGATGGATCCTGGTTTGATTCCTCATGTGACAACGTACTGCCATTTGTTTGCTATGATGGTAACAACATTTCACCTGTTTAGATAACAGTATGCTTTCACTTTATCAGTGACCCTTGATGAATATATAGCCTACTTCATATCACAGGTAGAGAGAATGCCACACAGAGATATATTAAAATCACTAATGGAAATACCTGGACAGAGGCTCAGAGATACTGCAGAGAACATCACACAGATCTTGTCAACGTGAGAAACCAGACAGAGAATCAGAGGCTCACTGGCAGTGAAGGTGGTATGATCTGGATTGGACTGTACCGAAATAGGATTTGGTCAAACCATGTTATTTCCAGTTATCAAAACTGGAAACCAGGAAGGACTGGAATATCCAAGAGATCAGTTGAATTGAATAGTTTTCAGTACTGTACTGCTGTTTCAGTTGACAATTTGGGTCAATGGACACATGAGAGTTGTTTTTCCATCAGACCTTTCTTCTGCTACAGCAGTAAGTTCCTTTATATATAATCTTTTCTGTTATTACTGAGTCTACTTTTTCTGTAGGATGTTTTTAACTACATCATTTTTACTCAATGAAACTGTTGACACATTTCTGTTATTCAAAATGTTCTGTTTATAAATTGTGTAACTTATAAGTATCTATTCAAAATCTCTATGCAATCCCCATCAGTATGACTTTATTTTTTTCTTACCTTAGCATCATCCCGTCAGTATCATTTTATATCTGTGCATAAGAGCTGGCCTGAAGCTCAGACATACTGCAGACAGAATTACATTGATCTGGCCACCATTACTAACATGACAGAGATGAACAGACTCATTAAAACAGTACGAGGGATTTATTATGGTTCAGTGTGGATTGGACAGTATGATGATCTGAACAACTGGAGATGGTCTCTTGGAAACACAGAGTTAGAAGGAGGTTTTAAAAGCTGGTATGTCCAGCAACAAAGAAACGTATATGGACAGAGTCTCTGTGTGTCCATGTCATTTCAGGGAATTTGGCAAGAAATCCTGTGCTCAACTATGGTTTCCTTCATTTGTTATGATGGTGAGAACCGCTGTAAACTGTCTTTCAACGTAATATTATAACAATTATGTATTATACCATGATATCATGTTTAACCTGTTTTTCGCAGGAAGACAGAATGCCAGTGTCAGTTATGTGTATGTTAATGACATCAAAAACTGGACTGAAGCTCAGAGATACTGCAGAGAACATCACACAGATCTTGTCAGTATCAGGAATGAGACTGAAAACAAGAGGATCATAGCTCTTGTGCAGAATAACTTGAATAATTATTATTATCGTGTTTGGATTGGTCTGTACAGAACTAGATCTTGGTCAGATCAGAGTAACTCTACATTCAGTAACTGGAGGTCAGGAGAGCCGGATAATGATGGAAACAGTGAAGACTGCACTGCTATGGCATTCAGTGACTCAACATGGACGGATGAAAACTGCAATAATCAGTTACCGTTCGTTTGTTACAGTGGTGAGTAAATCTACCATATATATATATATTACAAAACCTTTATATAACCGTATTCTCTTCTCAGACTTTTTATAGTGTTTATAAGATATTTAGATCTGCTCTCATTCATTTCAAATGTCCTTAAAGAACCCCCCATAAAATTGTCTTCATACTTCACAGTGTCATCTTTGGCATCTTCTCCTCAGTATCACTTTATATTAGTGAATAAGAGCTGGTCTGAAGCTCAGACATACTGCAGACAGAATTACATTGATCTGGCCACCATTACTAACATGACAGAGATGAACAGTGTCATGAACACAGTTAATGGGAGTTACAATGGCTCAGCCTGGATTGGACTGTATGATGATGTCAACAGCTGGAGATGGTCACTGGAAGATGATGGTTTCTATCAGGAAGGAGAGAGAGAATTCAGAAACTGGAATCATCAACCGGACAACGAAGGTGGAAATGAGCTGTGTGTTTATATGACGATTTATGGAAGCTGGTTTGATACATCATGTGACCGTAATATCCAATTTGTTTGCTATGATGGTAAGATGATTTATTTGTTACGATTATATGTTTTATACACATTTATTTATGTAACTATAGACAAACAGTCTGACAACAATTTTTCAAATATATTTTTATTACACAAATTATAGCATTTCCAATATGGTCTTATACTTACTTAATGTGTTATCTCTTAGGCAGAGAGAATGCCTCTCAGAAGTATGTTTGGGAATATCAGAGAAAGTCCTGGAGTGAAGCTCAGACACACTGCAGACAGTTTTACACAGATCTGGCCAGTGTGACAAATGAAACAGAGCGTCAACAGATACTGAGGATTAATCGTAACATTGAAATTACAGATGGTAGTGATGAAGATAAAGTGTGGATTGGTCTACACAGAAGGAAACTGTGGTCAGATCAAAGCAACTCCTCATTCACTCACTTGGTCTTGGTGTCATGGCCTTATGCAGAACCAGATAATGGTTTAAGTATTCCTGCTCAGACCGGTACTCAACACTGCACAGCTGTGTCTTTCAAATCTTTTGGTTACTGGACAGATGAGAACTGCTTTGACCGTTTGCCCTTCTTCTGCTACAGTGGTGAGATCATCTACCATCTATATAATGAAATAAACAAGTAACCACCTTGTCTGTGCTACACAGAATCAAGCAAGTTTAAATTAAATGTGTATTTGTTAATGAAGATTTAAATGTTTGCTAATGTTGTCTCTATTTTGTTTGCTTTTTGGTTAATGTGATGACCATGGAATTCAGAAAAGTATGGTATGTGTTTTTACATTTAAAAAAAAAATCAAAAACGACCCTTCTTATTACCAAATGATTGTATATTTTGTAATGTGAATGTAATAATAATTAGTGTTCTTCATTTCTAGTGAGTGGATTGAGAGTGAACTTTTTAGGCAAAGACAATTTGTCTCAGTCTCAGATTGAAGAGTTTATTGATAAAGTAAGTTAATAGGTGTCAATATGTAACAGACATTTCTAAATAACATTGGCATGTGAAAAAATCTAACCATATCTTTTTAGTTAAAACAGGAGCTGATAAGACAAGGAGTACCCAGCAACTTTACCATGCGCTTGAGAAACTACAGTAAAATCAGGTCAATCATGTGATTATCACGAGATCATCATGTCTTAATAAAATAATAATAATAATAATAGTAAACAAATTTGACTTGCTGTCTTACAAGGAGCTCAGCCCTCCAGACTTCATGAACTAGTTTACAGACAGGAGTTACATGCAACTGGACTCTCTGGGTTTTATAGTCAAATGTAAATTTATGTTTCTTGTTTGGTGTTTCATTTACAATCAATACCCTAATACGTTGTGTTTATATTAACATAATAAAACTAAGTAAAAAAATTATTGCATTCTTTGCATTCTTTGAAAACCACAATAAGATGTTTGTTGATATTGTGTTAATCTATTATTAGATTCTGTTACACTATTTAAACCATTTTTTGTAGTGCATTTTTAAAGTTAGGTTCGAGCACCTAAGCTAACTAAATGGTATTAAACCTTAAAACAAATGTTTTTACATTAAAAGCTCAAATGTTCATAGAATTTAATGACAAAGTGTGTTTTTCTTTACAGAGAGTCAAATAAAAAACAAGACAGGAATAAGAAAATAAACAACAAAATATATTAAAATAAAAACTGGTAGGCTATGAGAAACGTAACACAAAGAAGTACTTTAATTTTTAATTTGTTAGATCGCCCAAAATAGTTTTGTGACATGTTCCTTCACCTGAGATAAAAATAAAAAAAAACTAACAACCGTGTCACACGTCAGCTGCGTCATTACGTCACGAACTGTTTCATCCTCCAGCTGGCGCGCTTCTCCGGCTCTAATCTCTCCTGTAGTGTGTTTATCGGTGGAGGTGCTCGTGCTCCTCCTCCTCCTCCTCCTCCTCCTCCTCCGCCGCCGCCTCCTCCTCCCTGCAGCAATCTCTTTCCTCTATCTTTAGCTCTGTACCACATGAACAGCCAGCGGCTTATCATCGACTTGCTCAGTCTACCAAACACGCTACTCGAATCTCTCCCAGGTTTATTCGGACCGGTTCGCCCCTCTCCATCTTCTAGTCTATCCGACATATACAAATGAGATAATGACAGCCCGGAGCTTTCATACACTGTCGTGGACTTGAGAAACAGTGAAGGATGTTGGTTTTCGCGAGATCCCGGGCCTCTGTCCTGCTGCCCGGTGTCTTGCTCAGCGTAATCTTCGCGGGCGTCGGTGCGAGTATGTCAGGTAACGTTACTAACTTACTCTTTATCTATCTGACATATGGTAGTTACTCAGTAGCTAGGCTACTAGCTTTTGTCAGCTCGTTTTTATCACAGGGCGTCTTTCTAAAATGTATTTTTAATACATAACAAAGAAAAACACTTTTAAGTTCTTGGTGTTTACTTTATAATGCATAACTTTGTTTTGTCCCGCCGTAGCCATGACTTCTAAAGCTGAAAGTAAATTTACACCCTTAGAAATTGCGTTAGTTTGGTTAAGTTATTTATTTTATTACACATTTGTGGTTGTGCGTATGCCAAGTTTGAATAATTAGCGGTAGCAGGATCTGTCAATGTGTAAACATGAATCCGGTTGAACGAGTGGAGATTAAACAAACAAGGAATATTGAAGGGAATTTCCTTATTGTGCTAGGCTTTCCAATTTTTTATTTAGATAATGCTTTAATCTGAAAAAAAAAATCAGAAAGTGAAGAATTTCAGAAGCTGTTTGTATATTGGTTGTGAATCCTTACAGATGTTTCAGCAGTTTTTTTTTATTTTTCAGCATTTTTAGCATAAAAATATAAGCGCTAATTCATTTGGAGATATCATTAAATTGGGTCATGTGTGAGGTATTTTTTAAGTTGTTCAAGTTTTATTCAAGTTTATATTGAAATATCCTACTTTTAATTAGGACCACAATCAGAAGTCGGATATTTCAATATAAACTTTTTTGTGTTTTGACAAATCTGAATACAGTTGAAGATTTTGTTGATATCTCTTCTAAAAAAAACTATATGTGTGACATTAAGAGTTTCCATTTGATCTCTTCAATTTTTGGGACAATAAAGAAAAATCTAAAAAATCTAATTTATAATTTTTATTTCTAATATAAGATGTTATAAGTTGAACATAAGATACAATGCAATACAAAGGTCAATGTCAAAGAGTCAATGACTTACATTAAGATTATTAGGTTCATTGTGGGTTTTGTGAGCTATAAACTGTGGGATGTGAGCTTTCGTAATTATGGAAAACATGGTAAGCCCGTCCATGCTTTTCTTTTGGACATCTGTGGGAATTATGACAGCTGGACATTGGCACCATACGTACTTTCCATTCTTTAACATCATTTTATATTTCTGTGCATTATATTGCCTAATTCTGTCAACTAGATTTATTACGTCTCTATCAAAGTAACCTGCTTTGAGCAGAATTATTACATGTTGAATGTTTATCACATCACGGTTAAAATCACAATATTTTTCAGATTAATACAATGAAAAACCAATTAATTGGCAATGTTATTCTATAGCATAAAGACATACTTTATGGACTTCTATATCAACAGGTGCAAGTGTTCTGTGAATTTCAGTGAAGCCTAGCGTGTCCATAGACTGAGTTGTGGAAAGATTGTGTCCCCCTTTTTCTTTCTCTTATCCAATCTCATCTCCCAGTGCTGTTTTATGGGTGTTTTCCATTCTAACGTAAATAGTTTGTCGTTCCCTACCGAGTCCGCCTTCGGTGTGAACCTCCCTCAGGCTGTTTATTATCAGATCACGAGCGTAGATTTTATATTCATCTCAGGAAAAAAAGGCTTGTGTTTGGTGCCGCTGGCCATGCAGTCATTTCACAGATGGTGAGCAGAATAATCAAGTCTGTTTTGCACAGGTGAACAAAGCCACCTGAAGAGTGTAAAATAAAACCCTTTCTTTGCAATTGTGTCCAATTCATAACTGTATTGAAACAGTTAACTTATATATGTAATTATTTATTATATTTGAAGCTGACCTACATACACCTACATACAGTTTGAACGTGGTTTTATGTTGAAAGGCCTGATTTTAAGCTGCCGGGAAAGGTTATGTTCGCTGTCCTATTTTGTTTTGAACCGCAAACTCTTTTAATCCCTTTAGTATTTCCTGTAGCTCAGTGGTTAGAGGTCATGGGTTCGATCCCAGGGATTGCACATACTCAGAAACAAATGTATAGTATGCAATGTAAGTCGCTTTGGATAAAAGCGTCTGCCAAATGCATAATGTAATGTAAAATGTAGTATCTCCATCGACAGACTGAGGACTCAGTTTGCACACTGCATTTTAAATCCGCTTTGGCACAATTAAGTGTAAAATAGGTGTTTTACTTCACACTCAATAGCAAAAAACGTTACCAGCTTCAGTAGGTGTTTCTTCAACTTGAATGGCACCCTAATCCCAAACCCACAGAGTGCAAAATGAACGTGATAAAGAGCAACCCCGCTGTTTCAGATCCACCATCTCTTTTCATTACGTGGCAGTTCTCGCTTTGCAATGCACTTACATAAGATGTGTGCGGATAGTGTGAGTTGTAGTCTGAGCCCTGACTCCCTCTCCTCTGAGGTGACTGAGTGAATTGAGAAAAGGTTAGCTGTGTTGCTGTGGCAACTGTGTGGAATTGGACCCTGCGCTTGTCCTCTCAGGGGAACGTGAGGTTCTAGAGATACAGAGATCTGGAAGCAGCTTGGTGTGCTGTAATAATGGGTAGAAACATTAAGAGTGGTGGCTTATCTCTAGCAGAGTGCTGAATAATTCCACGTCCCGTGTTTAAATCCTGCTGGATGAGAACGAAACAGCTGTGGCAATACTGCATGGCCTTGGTTTCATATGTAGATTTTTCTGTTTGCGTACATTCAGGTACATTCCTATTCATCAGACATCAGGCAATGGTATGAGACTATACTTAATTTTTTTGCAGTAGGGCTGCAAGAGATATCAAAATTATTGGAATATTGCAAATGTGCATACTGTAATATGCATATTGCAATGGTTTGCAGTAACTGAATAACTTTAAATCAAGGTTTATTTTCCCAATAAAGATTGTAAAACATATATATTTTGTATATTATATATATTTTCATATATAAACATATATGTATTTTGATGTATTTTTTTGTTTTTATATTATATTTTAATTGATTTTAAAATCTTTCAGCATCATCATTTGGCATATTGCATTATTCTTGCATAGCACATCTCATTCTTAAAGGGATAGTTAGTTCACCCAAAAATGAAAATTCTGTTATCATTTATCTCTTTAAAATATATTTTTTGTGTTCTGCAGAAGAAAGGTGGCCATACAGGTTTAAAATGCTAAGAGAGTGCTTATAAGCTAAATAATGACAGAATTTTCATTTTTGGGTGAACTGTCCCTTTAAATATTCTGCACAGAAGCAGTGGTATCATTGAAAATATTAACTTTTATTTATTCATTTATAATCAATATTTTAACCCCTTAACATGCACAGGGATCATGGAAAAGGTGTTTTATATCAATCAACTATTACAGACTATGCCACATTTGAAAGCTAAAACACATTTGAAAGCTACATTTATGTTCTGAACTTGTTTTTGCAATCCAATAACATGCTCACAAATAGGGGTGCTTATATAATAGGTTAAGGTGCATTGTTATTGTATGTATAATATAAACTAAAATTGAAGTAGTTTGAGGAGAGTGTAGGGAGACATTCGGCATGCCTCTTGGAAGTGGGTCGTGAGTCATGACAGATGACAGTTTTTTTTCTCCCTTCAGGATTGTGAATAGTGGTATATGTGCTCTTCTGTCTTAAGTGAAGACTATACTACTTTGCTTGCCAAAAGCATGTCCTTCTTAGGCGTTTAAGACGAAACCAAACATAACATGCATGTTTAAATATGAACTCTCAGATCCAAACACACCCTTGGGTGTTAAGCAAACACTCCACAATGCACGCAGAGTTTACCTACTGGGTTGCGGAAGGTACATATGGATGTTCTGGGAATAATATAGGTTTGTGCTGTTCTAAAAACCTAATTAAAGGGACGTATTAGCCCAGACAGACATCACAGAGCACTCTGACTGGACTGTCTTGTGGCTATTGAAAGGCGTAGGCGTGTGATCTCATTTCCTACGGCCCGGTGCACTTCTCACACTAATGAGGATGTGTGTCATTATCAGGTTTTTGTTAATGATATGAGCCAGACAGGCTTCAAGAGACCCTTGACCAAGTTTTAGCCTGACATAACATGAGCCATTTTTATCCCATGAGTTTTGAAGGTTACTACACTGTAAAAAAACCATAAAAACTCATAAACATTTTAAAGTTAATTTGAGTCAATTGAACTTAAAGCGATACTTCACTACCAAATCAAAATTTTACTCACCTTCAAGGCATCCCAACTGAATATGGTTTTCTTCTTGAAGCATAATGCAGTCGGAGTTATAATCCCACGTGTTATTTTACTTCCAACTGGTAGAATGGGAGTGAATGGGTGTTGACTTTTTGAAGCTCCAGAATGTGCATCCATCGATCAAAGAACTGCTCGACACGGCTCTGTGATCTTAACAAAGGTCTTCTGAAGTGAATCTGCATTTGGTTAAGAGAAATATCTATATTGACTGCGCTAATAACGTTGATGTCTAGCTTCTGTTATCCCTCTGCTGGTTATCCCTTATGCTGTGCCAGAAGCAGGAGGTTCACATTACAGTGGAGGTTAGGATTAGTTTAGGTTAGGGATTGCATACAATGCATTTACAGAAATAATTTTTTTTTTTTTTTACAATTTTTGTTTTATATCTGGATGCATAGATACAAGATGAGTAGATAAAGGGGTATATTCATTTTGAAAAATATAAAAATACATATACAAAAAAAGTTCAGTAATGGTATCGGATTGAATTACCATGAAACTGAGTTACCTCCTTAATGTATGGTATTCATCTACAAACGTATAGAATGAAGTAAAGTATATCATATAACAGAGATATGGGCGATTACTCAAATGTTTCTAAACTTAACATACTTATTTTGTATTGTTTCATGCATGTTAGCACTGTGAACATGAAGCATGCATATGCAGTATTGCAGAATGTTGGCCATGAGTATAGTAAGGAAAGTTTTGATCTGTCTGTTTTTTGTTTTCCTTTTTGTTTTCCTTTTGTCGTTTCCTTTTTAAATGTGTCACACCTTTTTACAATTCAGTATTTTATTGCTGTAGAACTACAGGATTCAAATGATGATCCCACAACTAGCTGTTATCAATTATTCTGTGCAAATGAACAGCAGTACACTGCATACTCTACTACACTTACCTTCTGCCCCATTCATGTTCATTATAATGGGGTATATTCATTTTCAAAAAAAATATATTCATATACAAAAATATTAATTTTCAAAGAAAGTTTAGTTGTGGTATTAGATGGAATTACTATGAAAATAAGTACGATGTATGATTTTCGAACTTTTAACATACTTACTGTGCATCATTTCATGCACACTACTAGCACTGTAAATATAAAGTATGCATTTACTGTCATCTTTTGTCTCAAGAAAATGGCAATTAGCTCTTAACAAAGTGGTGGGCGTTAACTGGATGGTGTGGTTTCCACAGCAACAGGCGTACCAGCCCTTTCCCATGAAGTTAATCAGTAATGAGAGTGAGAAAGAGCCAAATGGACAGAAACTGGATCCAGTTTTAATACTTGAGCCTGTAGATCTTAGACAAACTGGTCTTCTATTAAAACAAATCTCAAAGTATATATTACATTAGAAGAATCTGGTTAGTGTAAACTTTTTACATCTTGATATTTGGTTTTTGTATGTATCAGGAGTGTTGATTAGTCTGAAGACCAGTTAGTCAACATTTTTAGACAGAAGAATGTCTTCTGTACGCCCCCTAAGAAGCACGTTTGGTAAGGTGAGATGCACCTGAAACCAGCCAAGCTAGCATGACGCAGATTATTTGCCCAGCCATTCATGCAAAGGATTAAAGTCAATTCGAGCAGGCAAGAGAGCTGGTACACTGCTTGAGTTTAAGCCGGGCAACAGGAAGTCCACACAATGGGAGTTTTCCCTTATCCTTCCCAAACGTCCTGTTCGTCACTCAACACTTCAGCAAAATAACCAGTTAAGAAGATTAATTCCGCTATAGCAGTTTCTCAACAGATTTTCTTACATTTGTTTCCATTTATTTTTCACAAACACCCTCACAAAGTAAATGAACACTGTAAACATTGCCACATAAGTGTGTACCTGTTCCAGTGCTGTAATTCTGTGCTGGTGTTGGCTTTCTTTCTGCTCTGAGCCTAGTTAATGATTTCTGAGCCAGGAGCAGATGGTTAGACTATTCGTTTTTCATCCCGATTAAGATATGCTGTTACATAATCATGTTGAAGATGTTGGTGGCGTTTTAATTCTAATGAAACAAAGACACTGTCAAACAAAGTGCCAATAATTATTCATTTCTTATTGCATTCTCTCATTTGTGCAATGCAAATATTATCATTTATTTAGGGTTCAACTGATACAAAAATGGATGTGTTTTAAAATGGAGCCTTAATTATGATTTCAGAAAGCTGGAATATAATAATAAAAGGGTCTGCCAGATTTGACTTTGATCAGTTTTATGTCATTGATGTTTTTCTGAGTGAAGATGGACTGACTGATCCAGCGATCAAAGCATCTCTTCTGTCCATCCAGAGACACTAAGGATGTTGCAGATCAATAGTCAGAGGGCCCTGTCAACTCAAAAGAAGGATGGGGTCATAATACAGCTCTAATTTGATTTTCTCCCTGTGTTTGGTTGTGTAAATCAATCTCTCTGACCGTCTGGAGGTGGGCGGCACAGCAGGGCGTTCAGAGAAACGTGCATCTCACATGCACTTGTACAGTTGCACCTTATTAGTCAGTAAATCTAAGTTCTTATGACTTTTTGTGCAGATTATATATTGTTACTTTACTGGTGTATATGTGTTGAGACAGAAATTCTTGCTTTAACTTTGCTCTTTTATAAAGTATTGTTGCCTAGAAACACGTCACCTTCAGCCAGACTTGAGGAAAAACTGACCGTGATAAGCAAAGAAAGAATGTCCATAACCTTTTATTTAAAAATGTGTACTTATTATGCAACGGGTCAGACAGAAGTTATGTGATTGTGCTTTAATGAAACCAATTATACAGATTACGTTTCCCTTAAGGTCGTGGTTTTATTTTAGTTCTTAGCTTCATACTCTTGAATTGTTAAAAAACTTTTGAATGGATCATTATGTGTCATTAGGGTGATACACAACGGTGGGTTTCTACTGACGTTAACCAGATGATGTCAGAGAGACCGATGGCAAAATTAATGGTAAATGTGCTATGTTGACCACGGTTCTGAAGATGCTGTTACTATGGCAACAATGACCACCCACTCTCAAAATAATATGACGTCATCTCTATATAATTCAACTTTAATACATTTTGTACTTTCTTATAGCATTTTTGTTATAGTAGACTTACTAGACAATTTCACCTGCATTTACTGAATTGCAGCTTTAGATTCATAGTTTGTTCCTTCAAAAACATAATTTAAGTGTAAAGAATTTAAGTATTTAAGTATAAATTAAGCATCTTTAGCTTTGGTAAATGTTATCATGTTGTAACGGGAAAATTAATTTAAGAAAATGCTTCCAGAACTAGCGTCAAAAGCCATCTGGGTGTGAAAAAACCAGACTGGTAGACCAACTAGACGGAAAACTGCTTATTTTTTCTGCAGTGTTGTGCTAATGTGCCTTAATCCGCAATAAAATATCCTGTACAGTTCACAAGCTCCATCACAACACATGCACACACTTGCTACTGACCCAGTTTCCTACTTTCCCCTTCACAGAGAGCCAAACCTCCCCACAGAGACTAAATTAGAATTAGAGGGAAAATTGAGGGATTTACAAAACATGAGGAGAGATGAAAGACATATGAGAAAATATTGTTACTGAGTTACTTATTATAGCTTGTAAATCCAACAGTTTGTGAATGAGCTGCTGATTTGAGTTTTTCTGATGGTAGAGTCATTTGAGGGAATGAGACGCATTGAATTGAATAGTCATGATGTCGTTGGTACTTGAAAAACAATATCTTAAAAGAAATGAAAGTGTTTGAGCATTAAAAGGGTGTTGTGCTTCTACGTATGTTAACCTCCATCGACCGCGTCTGTATGTTGTTACGTCATGCAACTATCAGCTGTCCTTGTGCGTGATGTGTGAGTTGCTAGATTTACTGGCTTTGGTCCTTTTACAGTAATTTAATATTTCAACATGTGCCAAAAATATTATGAATGTCCTAAGTGATATGACATAGTGATATGCTTCAGCATCAACAACACCAATAACAGAACCATAACATGTGACTAAATGCAGGTGGCACTTTTGGGAACAACATTTACGGCAGCTGTCAGTAACGCCTGGTGAACTTATGCATATTGATTTAAAGGCATGTTAACATTCAAAAACATCACATGTGGTGATGAACACTTCATTTACATGGTTTGCTTCAGAGTAATATTATACTTACACTATATTGCCAAAAGTATTGGGTCGCCCTATCTAATAAACAGGTTTGATGACTTGAAGGTTTTTTTTTTTGCTCAAAATTCCATAGAATATCATGATATGCTGCAGCATTAAGATTTGTACTCATGGAAATGACTTAAGTCATCAAACCTGTTTATTAGATAGGGTGACCCAATACTTTTGGCGATATAGTGTATAAATAGTCAGAAAAGCTGTAAATAACAATACTACACTTTTTTATTTGTTTAACAGCATTCTTTGTTTTTTTTTATTATTCCAGCTGATAAGTGCCCCGACCACATCGACTGTGCCAGGATGGGGCGGCACTTCTGCAAGCCTGGCTCTTCCCACTGTGGCCCCTGCCTCTCCCCATTGGAGGAAGATAAAATGGGACACTGTATTGCTCGTAGGAGACATCTTCCACAACAGCATCTCCACGGTATGAAATCTTTTCACACGTCCTCTTTATCACATACAATTGCTTGAAAACCTATTCACGGATGCTCCCAAAAATGAAAAAAATCGAAATCATGCAAATGAGTTGTGTGTGATGATGAATTTATCTAACATGTCATTGGCTAATCTGTCCATGTCTTTTGGTGCTCATGTATGAGCCAAGAGTGAGTCAGGATGTTTTTTAAAACTAAAGGGCCTTCTGCCCGTGACTAATGCCATCATGAAACAGAGAATGTAATGATGTCGTGACCTAAACGCAGGTCCTGTCTGAGCTTCTGTCCTCATTCGTCCCTCTCTCACTCTTGATCCAGGGTTGATGGTAAGCGCGACGCTTAATCCCTCTATTCTCCTCGCGTGGCGTGGGCACATGACTGAATTTAAGAGTGTAAGCAGGCACTCGTCTGTCTGTGTGTGTATCCTCTGCTTTAATGTTATTCCATGTGAGGCATGCCCTAGCTACATCCCTACTTTTCCAATCTAATACAGTTCTGCATGCTGGAAGCTTTGTGAACATATCCCTGGCGGTCTGAAAGCTGATGTGGAAAGACTCTGACTAGAGTCTTAAAGGAAGTTTTAAAGGGCAATAGTTTGTTAGGTTAAGGTGGATCTTGCTGTACATGAGTACAGAGCAAACACTTCAGTGTCCTGTGTCTGTGTGTTGTTGCTATTGGAGAACAACATTGACTGGGTAAAATAAGTATAGATTTTTAAAACTCTTTTTGTATAGATTTTTAACATTATTGCTTTTAATCTTTTTTCTGGACTATTTAATTTGGGCAGATCATCATCCCTCTATGTAGGTCAGAAGGTCATGCTTGCATCACTGAATAAACATGAAGAGAGAGAAAGAGGCAGGAGGCAAAGAACATCAGTCAGTAAATACTCGCTAGTATTTAAGCTGACACGAATGAATTATTGCAGTGAGAGAAGCGGTTTTCCTTTTTTAGTCTTTGCTTAAATAGATCTGTGGATCATGCAGAATCTGGGAAAAATTTAGACGGTTTTCTGGAGTCTAATGCTTTTTTTGTCAGAATAAAATACTAGTGTGTCTACTGAAACCACCACTAGATGGCAGCACAAAGACTAATTTTAACCAGCAAGTTAATCCTTATTGGAAAAGATGAGCGACACCAGTCCTGCAATTTATATTTTTCATAATGTTGAGACAAATTATTTTTTATAATAATGTGAGGGTTGAGATGGATTAAATTGTAAATAAAACTGAAGAAATATATGCATTTGTGTTTTTTACAAAGTAATATGATAAACACTAGTTCAATACACATTATGTTTTGTGCCATATTTGTCAATATGAGAATTAACAGTGTTATTGGCATGAGTTTGAAAGAGTATTGCCACAGTATTTAAGTGTTAATACAGATCTGGCAAAGTGTAAGTATGATAACGGTATAAAATATTTACATTTTTCGACAACTTTGTGAGTTTTTTTTGTCAGACTGCTGTGTCTTGTCTTGTGCTATACCACGGTATACTAATTAGTCTCTATAATACTGGTGTATAGACATGGCGTGGTTTTTTTTGTGTCTGTTTTATTTTTATTTTTTGTATAAAAAAATGTTTCATCTAGACAAAAACAGTACATCCAGTCATTTAGAAAAGCAATAGACAGTTCTCTTAAACAAGCCACATACAACCTTCACACACCTATTTCACAATGCTTAGTAACAATTGACTCATCATTGAGATTTCAAAATCCTTTGAATACTTAAAGTACATTGGGTTGTATTCACTATGTACACTTTCTCATCTGAACACCCTGTTAAATCCACTTGTCAGTTCCATCAAGCCCCCTCCCTCCTACAGTACAGATGGTTTGTCCCGCCTCTTTTGACACCTGCTGTGGTGGACACTATACAGCTTGTGCTGTGGGGGTGTTTAGACAGTAACAAAGCAGACAGTGATATGTGCTGTTGTATCACATAAACCTTGTTCCAGCAGGCAGATGGTCAGTCTTCTGTAGATAACATGCATACGTTCCTGAATCCTGACTACAAACTTTCTCTTTAACAAGAGATCAGATCTGGTATCATCTGGCTGAAGCAAACATGTGGTTTATTTTGTATTTGGCTTTCCTGTAGCTCAGTGGTTAGAACATGGTGCTAACAATGCCAAGGTCATGGGCTTGATCCCAGGGATTGCACGTAGTTACTAAACAAATGTATAGTATAATGCAATGTAAGTCACTATGGATAAAAGCGTCTGCCAAATGCGTAAATGTAAATGTATACACTTTAATTTTCAAAATGAATTTGAAGTATATGGTATATATATGGTGTGCTGGATTCAATCTTATCATGCTGACATTACATTGATGAGCAACATTTTACTAGAGTATTACAGAGTTAAATGTGCAAAGGTTGTGGATTTGATTTACAGGAAACACACATGCTGACAAGAATAATGTGAGACTTGTGCTGGTATTCTATGTTACAGTTAATTGTGATGTTTATTATGTACAATAATATTAATGTGGGCAATTTAAAGTACAGTATATAATTCTACAACACATTATTAAGTAAAAAAAGTTGGTCTTTAACTACCTAAAGCATCATTAAAAAATGTCTGTAAGTCGCTTTGGAGGCGTCTGCTAAATGACTAAATGTAAATGTAAAATGTCATGTAAATTGAGTTTATCTTTCAGCGCATGTCAATACCACAATAGTAACGCATACCGTGGTAAAATGTCTGGCAATTATCATTATAAAAAAATGGATTCCGTCGCATGCCTAGCATGCACTGCAACTCAGTTTAGGTAAAAGTGTCTACCAAATGCATGTAATACAAAATGTTTCATTTGTAATCTACTATAGTACTCTAAGGATTGGCAGAGATGCCCTCCATCACCACATCCTTTGGCCACACACACACAAATACACACACAGTCAGGCTGGTTGCCAGGGGGAAGGTCTTCCATAGTCTTGGAATGCAGCTTACTGTCTGGCCAACCGTACCATTAAACCATGTACCGTCTTTGTTTTCTTTTTAAAGCGTGTGAAACAAACAACGCCCTGACACACTCACTCTCTCAGGACACACACAGTCCATATCCTCCAAGTATTTGTTTAGATGATATGTGTGATAGTTTTACATTGTTAGCAAAGGTTTGTTTTATTTTGTGTGTTGCACTGTACTATGGATGTGTTAGAATTATAACGTTGTGTTCGTTCCACATGTAAAGAATCTTCTCCTCCTGACGTTGATGAAGAAATCGACTATCTGTCGTCTGTCATCAACAAGCAGCAAATTTCAGAAGTCAAACAGTCAGGTATGATTGTTAAAATCTGTTAAAATCGTTGTGGTTATGGGTAGTGTACCCACAGCCCACACAGGTTTAATTTAAAGCGATCATTTTTTGCACCTCACTCACTCTTCTGGCTCAGCCTAGTTTCCGTTTTAGTCTAAGTGTTGGGTCCGTTAATGCTGTGACTCAGAATGGATGGTAGGTGTTGCCAAAGTGTTAGTGCTTTACATGGGTACAATGAAAAACACAGCAGAGACAAGGAAAAGGAACATAATTGTACGGAAAGGTCGCAGAAAGGGTGGAAAATCAAACGCTCATGATCATGAGATACTTAATGATGACAGCTTGACGAAAAAGAAATAGGAGCCCTGGGGGGGATTATTTAAAAAATCTTATCAAATGAAAAAATCTATTTAGTCTAGTACATTAAAATAAATTATAAAGTTATTCTATTTTATTGGATTATTTTTTTTATTATAAATAAAAGTATGAAATGTTCAAACATTATTTTGAATAATTTAAAGTAAACACAATAAGAAATGTAAAACAAAAAATACTGTTTTTATATACAAATTTCTCCTCCTCTTTTCAGTTTCTAATTCTTCACAATCCCAGTCGCAATTGAGGTCGGACGGTCTGTCTCACTCCACGACTGTAGAGCCAACAACCAACAGCCCATCAACACACAAGACCCCTAAACCCCCCAAGCCACTCACAGACCCATCCAACCGCCACGGGCCAATCGTCAGCCCCCATTCTTCCAGAGACAGTCTACTAGTCTGTACGTATTTCTGTCAGATAACATCAAATTGTTTATTCATCTGATTGTGTAAATCTAACTAGTAGAACATGGTGTAACAATACCAAGGTTATGGGTTTGATTCCTAACGCACAAAGTAACAATATACCTTGAAGTCACAGTTTTCTTAGTTCAACTGAGGATGTTTGTAACATCATTTGGATTTTATCAACTGGCCCACATCCCAGACAGAGATGCCATTATAACAGCATCATATCATATGATGTTTAATCATTTATAACCACTAAATATAATTTATGGCTTGTTCTTAAATGTAAGAACACTTGTTATTTTTTTCATTTTGTATCAAATACCAATTACCATGCTCCACGCTCATTAAAATGCCATCGGGTATGTCCCTTAAAACCCTGCCGATGTGAGGTAGGTTACTCTGCCTCACAATGAACTGCTGGGTTTACTGATGTAAAATGTTCTTGTTTTGATTAGCGTCTCATAATTTCTCTTCTCATTGTGTGTTTGTTTCAATGGGAGCAGTGATGATCTCTTTGTGCATTATTTTGGGCACCATGGCTCTCATCCTCGCTGCTGTCTGCTGGGTCCGGTAAGATCAATCTGCTAGTTTGAATTTGATAAATTACTAGTTTAGTCAAAAAAAATGCTCTTATTTGCATACTTTCATTTTATTTCAAATTTATACGCGGTTTTTTTGTGAGGCTGTTGATAAACGGATAGAAATTGAAGAATAAAGTTAGGATGGTTAAAATAATCATGAGTGAGTTGTGACAAAATAAGGAGATTTATTGGAAACAGACAGAAATAGCATGCATTTATATGCAAATCTAAACCTCAGTGTTTCTTGTTGGTTTTTGTTTGCTCTTTACAGGTCTCAGAGAGAAACTTATCTGGCTCAGAAGGTGGATTATCCTGCGTTTCAAGGGACAGGCCCCAATAATAATCACGCCTCTGTAAGCATCTCCCACATAAATGTTATAATGCCTCATAAGTAGTAGTAGTTAACATAAGCTCACTTGAATATGTGAATTTTTATTTTTGTAGCTGTGTTTCATAATGTACTATTTTATAAGAAAAATGCCATGTTTTGAAGTTAAGAGATGTATGAAATGTGTATCAGACTAAGTCTCACTCTTTTGCTCTCTGTGTTGTAGTCTGGGGATAAATCTTTGGCTCACAGTGCCCAGATGTATCACTACCAGCATCAGAAACAGCAGATGCTCTCCATGGAAAAGTAAGCGTGATGCATAGTAATGTAGGAATTAATTTAATAGAAGCATTAAAGAATACATTTATTCAAATCATTACTGGTTTCTTAGGCTCAACGATTCTCCTCCTTGTTTCCTATCTGTATTATATACCAATGCCAAATGTTATATATATTTTTTTAAGGCATGTTTCTAAATGTGTTATTTTGTTGTTTTGATCACAGGCACAAATCAGAGACTAAAGTTTCAGAGTCTGGAGCAACATCAGATGAAGAAAATGAAGAGGGAGATTTCACTGTGTATGAGTGTCCTGGACTGGCACCGGTGTGTACACGTTATGCCATCACTTTCTCTCTTTTTTTACCTTTAACTATTTTAGTTACCCCCCCCCCCCTTACCACCCATTTGGCCTTTTCTTTTGTCATACAACTTGAATAACTGTTTAGCTCTCTCTGAATCTTAGACACATTTCTGCAGTTTTGCAGCAAATATTGTTGATTATTTTGATATATCCTTATAATTGAATCATATGACAGCCCTAAATTAAATATAAAAATGGATCTTTTACTGTACATCACAAAAAACAGAAACAACAGAAATGTGAAAAAAAAAAGATTTGTGCATTTGTGAAGTCACGGTATGCTACAGACGGTTTCATTGAATGTACGCACCTGGCTCGAACTTAACTTTCGATCTGTGTTTGTTGATCGGTCTGGCTAGTGGCTAATAATATAACTATTTATATTTCATTTATATTAATATTTGATTGTATGTTCATTTTATTAAATTAACAGTTTGTTGAATGGATAACTTTGTCGCATTTAAGTTTAGCCAAGTAACGGTCCTTCTACTGGTAACTCAAAATAATACTGGCTAGACATACTTTGAACTTGCTAGATTATGTCATTTACTTATTTATTTTGCTTGTTATCAGAAATAATCTGTAGGGACTCTGTTCTTTGCAGATGTATATCGGAAGTTAAGTGCAAAAGCGTGCATGTGCAGTAACATTTGTTTATGTTGTTGCTTTAAAACCGTTTATACATAAACACATAAGCATAGAAGAATCATGTATAGTATAATGCAATGTAAGTCACTTTGGATAAAAGCATCTGCCAAATGCGTAAATGTATTGTTTTTGTTTTTTATTATTTTTTCTTTTGTTTTTTATGCTTTTGCAGACTGGAGAGATGGAGGTGAAGAACCCACTGTTTGATGACTCCACCTTAAACTCCCAGAGAAATAACAAGTGACTTGGATCCACACACACCTGCATACTTTTACAATACGCACCTAACACACCTAAAGCATTCCTCCATAGGGTGAAGCTACATGGAAACACATGTATGACTCCCTTTTCCCTCGAATATTTCAGTTAACACCTCTCACTCAGCCCCTCAGAACAAACTGAAGAGGAAATATAACAAAACACCTGATGATATGTAGATCAATAATCATGTAAAATAAAACAGAATACTGCAGTAGTTCAGAGTTTTTCATTTAGAGGCACAAATACAAATGACTACTCTGGAAAGTCAAACAGGATTTTAATGCAGTTTCTTTATACCACATCTTGCTTTTGCTAACTTTTTATGTCACATTTATTTTAAAATGAGTCCTCTAGGGTTATAGTATACATATATAGTCTATATTTAAAGCTATTTTATATAAAGCTCTTTGAGCTTGATGCTGCCTCTTTAAATGTGTTGTGGTGGGATTGTTGTGTACACAACGTTCTCGAACATATTTACTTGTGTTATTTGTTTTGACCTAATCGAAATATTATTTTCTGTGTTGTCAACCTTTAGTGGTGGTCTCAAAGAACATCATATAATAGATTTTTTGTTTTGAAGATTGTTTATAACTCCTAATTTGTCACTTTACCTCTGTAATTGTCCTTTTTGTTTGTACATCCTTCAATGTACATCTCCTTTCTCCTTATATATTTTCTGTCTATCCCAAAGTAATGATTGAAATCATGTTATATAATATAATGGTTGTGTCAGGGAATGGAAGCAGAGAAGTTTTGTGCTCAAGTCACTTTAATGTAAATAAATTAAATAAACCAAAATAAAGAGTATAATTAATTATTTCTTTTTTTTGTAGGCATAAACACTGAGCTATTTTCTAGGGTGGTGATAATGGCATTATGGCATATGAGCTATAAAACATTAAATCAACTTCTAAATATCTGATTCAAGGTCTACAACTACAAATGTATTAGGATGGTTTATTATTTTATTTTTCTTCTTGAATCTAAATTGGATGCATATAGTGTATAAATATTACTATAAGTGGTTAAGATGGTATGTGGCAATTAAATGAAAATATTTCTGAAACAGATATTTAAACATATGTTTATTTATGTTGTTATTTATTTTATTAGATTAGATTAAATATGTATTTATAATATTTATTTTAATGCTCGCTTCATGCCGCACTAAAATACGCTCACTTGTTGAAAGTAACCACAACTTGTATGTTTGTCTGACCACTGTAACTCAACCAGCTCAACAGAGCGAGACAACCTCCCCCAGTAAAAACTGTTTTCTGCAATGGGCCACTTAACTGCCCCATAAGGTGTGGTTCAGGAGCCCATCACAGATCCAGCCTCAATGAGGTGCCTATGGGGGAGAGCCATTAAGAGCCATTGTAACTGTGAATGGTGAGGAAGGCAGCCATAGGCCACCCGATCAAGATATGTGGGGAGAGAGGCAGTGGTCGTCAGCAGGGTGTCAAAAGCAATCAAAAGGCCATTGGACAGGTTGTATAAAGTGAATGGGACTCAGGGAAGAGGTCACATGCCTATATATTACACTGTGAAAATAAAAATAGGGCACAATATAGTGTATATATAATTTTTTTACTGCTATACAGTTGTCATGATTCTAATATTGTTTAACAATTTACTTGTGCACAAAATTCCAGAAAAATCTTTTTTCAACATGTCAACAAGTAATTTGCTTTGCCACTGAAAGACTTTCCTTTCAACTGCTGTTTGTGTTCAAGTTCACACTATATTGTGTTGTGTTATAGCATTGACGAAAATGTCTGTAAAAATAATGGCTAATGTACTTGCAGAAAATATGGCAGATTTTTTTTCATTTGATAAACACGTGTGACTTTATCACTTCTTCAAACTTTTTTTTCAAGTAAACCGTGCAATCCAAATATTTATTTCTGATGTACTATAATGTAATGGATTTTGTTGCCAATGTTTGGTATTTACCACATTTTGCTGCTTTCCTGTGTTAAGATTACCGCTAACAAGTTACAATATAGCACTTCTTTAATTTTGGTGTTGATTCATTTCTAAAGTCGACTGGTGATGATAAAAAAATTTAAAAGATGCATGCAGAAGGTTTGTGAAATTCTGTTTTGTTCAATTAGTTTCCTTCCTCTTTATATTTTAATCAAGAACTAAGCACCCAAGCATCAAGTGTAAACAAGGGTGGGGTAATTCTGTCTCTCCGTGTGACTGGAGAATCGAATTAATGTAAACTTAAAGCATCATAATTATAACAAAACCCAGTTTGATATAGAAATTATGTAAATTAAGTAAATCCCAGTTTTTATTTCTTATCTGAAGACATGATGCACGAGTATAGAAGTCGGAGCCTCCTAGAAAGCAACCTGGGAGTTTTCGGGCCGAATCCTGTTTCAGCTGCAGCTCCCCAGTCCAGTGACACTTTCTCCTCCTCATGTCTGTACTTTACATAACAATTGCCATCCAAGTCCATGGGCCAGCACAATGCCTGCAGCAGTGGTTTGATGTCTTTTAAAACCTTTGACTGGCCCCCGAGGCCTCCTGTGTGTCTTTTCCTCAGCTTTGTAACCGAGAGAGATGGAGACCTCAGTTGAGACCTATAGCTCCTGGTCTGCTAGAATGTGTTTGAAGGCAGGGGGTTGATTGTTCTAGATTTGAGTTAACTGCTTGTACTGATGGTGCTTGGCGGGTGTGTGTGTGTGTGTGATGCCCTGGGTGGGTGGTAGTGTGCTTCAGAGGGATTAGACATATAGGAATAAGGACAGGTTGCACAGTTGTGTATGTGAATAATACATTATAGGTAGCCATTTCAACCTATACCACATCCTTAACTTCTTTTTATTTTTTATTGCAGTTATTTGTCATTTTTCAGGCCAGCTTTTATAATAGTCTATGTGCATGTTTATGCAGTAAAGAAAATTTGGAATAGTATCACTGAAACTTTGGCGATTGTTTCAGAGGAGGGGGTAGGGGCTGAATCAAAGGGTTGCGACTTATTGTTCAGTACTGAAAGGCAGCTAATGGCCGGCCATCGCAACTCTGGATCTGGAAACTGCGGGGTGCCCCGGGCTCTTCTTGCACAATACCTCCCCCATCTTTCCTGTGGCGCGTCTTCCTGCCGCAATCTGCACCGATCGCCTCTGTTGGGGGGCGCACAGCTGTATCGATGCGTCTGTGCCTCTTCTCCAAACTGTCAACAACTTGTAACGAAATAAACCAAACCCGAAATCGGACTTAATTCAAAAGTGGATGAACCCAGTATAACTGCGCTTACACCACTTGGATGGATAGATAGAAATTGCTGTGCCCTATTATTTTAATTATTTTATTTAATGTCATATCTTAGTTTTGTGATTATGTGAACGCCAATGAAATTATTTTTGTTTTTAATTTAAGGAGAAAGGACATTTTATTATGCATACGCTTCATTATTATGAACTTTTTAAACAAGTAGGCTATTCAAAATTCCCTTGTTGGTTTAATAATTATACAACATTAACAAATAATTTCATAAAGAATTTCACATTTTCTTCAGTAATCTTTATCACAATCTTTTCTTAAGCAGCGTGTAAGTGGGAGATGTGACGCTTGTAATCCAATTGCTTATCAGCAACGGCTGCGATATCAAAGACAAACATTTCACCTCGTCACTCTTATAGACAAATAAACATATAAAACACGTGATCTGTTCAAAGCTAGACAGTATTGTGTTCAGAGAATACATTTTTATTCGTTGAACAGTTTTATGATCCGGTTTGTTTGTTTATGATGCAATTTGTTACGACACAATGTCGTAAATGTACAAAGAAACATATTATCCCTTGTAGATGGTCGCAGAGTTTCACTTTGTTTTCATGGGATCTGATAATCCGAGTTGGAAAAAATTTCAAGGCTACGTTACAAAGATTTGAATAACTCTTCACTTTTTTACAATAAAATGGTCCCTTTTGCACGGATGTCCAATAATTTTAATATCAAAAAAGGTTATTAAGTGGATATTATTGAAACAAATGTTTACATTCATGTTTACATGCACATGAATATAAAACACACGCAGGCTACTGTGAATATGTATCAACTGGGCCTATTTGCATTGTAAACACTATGAAATGCTTTGCACACGCATAGGCCTATCACAAGGGATAACATGATGTTATTTACTAACATGAATTTTACTTATGGTAAGCACTTTACGAAGAAATGTGTTGTAATTTGTGCACTTTTATAAAACATCCAATGCAAAAATACGTAAAGAGCCTCCACACATTCCCAAACGTGTCCTCGTCCAATGAGAACACCAAGTTCATTCACAAATTCACCGTCAGCTGCGGCTTATTGTCTCGTGTGACCAATAGAAAACGAGATGGTTAAGACCCCGGCCTCCAACTTCAATTGATTAGGAAAACCTGCGTAGGACAGGGCCAGAGTTTTGGAAGTTGCATGCGAGGTGGTGTTGGTGATCTGCTGTCCCATTCTACGGGCCTAATTGATGGCCGTCACAAGCGCACTAGCAAGAATTGCGCACGTTTCCACATAGACTAATGTTGAAGCGCGCAAACTGAGGAGGACATTTACAAGCACGATTTGGCATGGAGCCATTGATCATCGCTTATTGATCATCAGACGAGCGCCGACGTTTTCTTGCCTGTAGTCGAAGTAGATTTGTCTGAGAAGATGACGGAGCGTCTCCAGAGTCCGAATGGAGCGGACTGCAGCGGCCGACCGTACGAGATTAACAGGGCCATGTATTCTCAAACCCCGGGCCTGGATGGACTTGGCGGTGCGTCATTACAGTTCGCGCACGGCATGCTTCAGGACCCGAGTCTACTTTTTAACAAGACCCATTTCAATGGAGTCAACCCTCCGCCACCGCAGAGTTTCTTCCCATTTTCAGGCGATTTTAAGTGTAATGATTTACAAACTAGTGATTTTATGCAACCCAGACACTGGTACCCATTTGCAGCACCCGAGTTTACCGGTCAGGTCGCGGGGGCCACCACAGCCGCTCAGCCTGCAAACATCAGCCCACCTATCGCCGAGACGAGAGAGCAAATCAAGATGCCTTCTGAGGTAAAAACGGAGAAAGAAGGTGACGAATACGCCAACGAAGATCACAAACCTCCATCACAATTTAATCACCCCCCTGGGACATCATCTGTGGCCACCGGAATGTACTATTCCACACCGTGGAACCCTTCCTTTTGGCCTGGCCTGCCTCATATCACGGCCCCCGCTAATCTTTCTCAAGCTCCCCCGACACCAACGGCCTCCTCTCCATCGTTATCCCCATCCCCACCCGGGAATGGCTTCGGAAGTCCGGGATTTTTCAACGGGGGCTCTGCGCAAAATATGGCCTCTGGTCAGGCGCAAACTGCTCCGCGAAGTAGCGGATCGTCCAGTGGAGGGTGCAGTGATTCGGAGGAAGAGGTAAGATTTCAGTCAGAAATTTAAGTGCGATTTTGTAACTGTTTTGTAGTTCTCTTTTATTTATATATACATATACATTAATACATTTTTAATGGTTTTAGGAGAATCTAACTACCGAGAATTTGGAGCAGTTTGCCAAAGAACTGAAACACAAGCGCATTACGCTGGGTTTTACGCAGGCAGATGTTGGTCTCGCGCTGGGAAACCTGTATGGTAAGTTTTGTGTATCGAACTATTACATTTTCTGTATTTGCATTATTGGGACATGAAGTGTTCATCACATTCACAAATGTTTAAATGCTTGTGTGTGTGTGTGTGTGTGTGTGTGTGTGTGTGTGTGTGTGTGTGTGTTCAGGAAAAATGTTCAGCCAGACAACCATCTGTCGTTTTGAGGCGCTTCAACTTAGTTTCAAGAACATGTGCAAATTAAAACCCTTGCTGCAGAGGTGGCTGAACGAGGCTGAGACCTCTGAAAATCCACAAGATGTAAGTGCATTGGTTAATTTTCTCATGTTTCGCCAGTGTTTTTAAAATAGGCGGCCTTTCCATTGAATTTGACGTTATGATAGAATCTGAATCTCTTCCAGATGTACAAGATTGAACGGGTTTTTGTTGACACAAGAAAACGAAAGCGAAGAACCAGTTTGGAAGGCACCGTCCGCTCTGCTCTCGAGTCATACTTCGTGAAGTGCCCTAAACCCAACACTCTGGAGATAACACACATATCAGATGACCTAGGCCTGGAAAGAGATGTAAGCATGCTTCATTTTGTTCAATCGCAGTTAGTTAAGGCTTCTAGAGATCATTGGACTTGAATTGTGACTGTTGTTCATTGCAGGTGGTACGTGTGTGGTTCTGCAATCGCAGACAGAAGGGGAAACGCCTGGCGTTGCCCTTTGACGACGAGTGCGGTGAGTACTACGAACAGAGCCCTCCACCTCCCCCCAACATGGGTGGCACAGTTCTCCCAGGGCAAGGCTATCCTGGACCAGCCCATCCTGGAGGAGCCCCTGCCCTATACATGACACCCCTGCACCGATCTGAGGTCTTTAAAAATGCCTTGCACCCTGGCCTGGTGGGTCATCTCACTAGTTAAACTGACCAGCTCTCCACCTAACTTTGTCTGAACACCTGTCACATTCCTTAGGCCAGGAGACCTTAAAAGTGCATGCCAAAAATGAATTGCTGTTTATAGAAAACCAAATCGCTGATTTATTTTTATGTACATTCCATGTTTAATTGGTTCTTTTCTAATGTGCCTTGGGACACTCTGTGTCTGGCTTAGGCTGTGCCTATGCACAATGGCAGCCTGATGGGTCAGATTTTTTTTTTAAATGGATGATTTGTTAAACAATGTGTTTGCACAGGTTCAAATATAATTTTATAGTTGTTTTTATGACTTGCTTACTGCGCATGTAACAATTTTAATGTACATATGTGTGTCTCTATAGACTTCAAAGTTTTCATATTTGTTTCTGTAATTCTAAATGCATAACTGTGTAAACTGGCAGCAAATTCAGGACTTTTGTATTTTGACCAATGAGATGGATTTATTTTTCTTTTATCATTTGGAGGAGACCTTTTCAGATGGCCCCCAAAGAACATCAGTCACTGTTCTTCTCTAAATGCCTGCACTCTCCTCCCATCTCATCCAAAAATATTCTGGATGCAAGTTATCAGGGTGATGTAGATCTAATCTGCTGCCAGTTCAGTTTGAAAGCTGCTTTGTGGAGCTTATGTGCCTTATTCCATTCCTGCTCTCATCCCTATGCATGTAAATGGAAGCCATATTTGATAATTTATTGAAATGCTGCTCGATTGCAATCAACATGATACAGTATCTTCCTGTGTAGCAATTAAACCAAAACCCATTTGACAGTCATTTCTAGCTTCTGTTTTTTTGTTTTCTGTTTTGGCCTTAAACTGTTATGGTAATTGCCTTGCAGTAATGTGTTTTATTGTAAAAACAAGTTTAGCTTCAGGTAACAGATTTTGTACATACATAGTGCACAATTTGTCTAAATGCAACACTGCATTTCAGTAACTATTTATTAATTTTAGCCCAAAACTCATTGTGGTCTGCCCAAATCCTCTTTAGTTTTCTATTGTGCCATATGCAGTTTATTCCTGGTCTTTTGAGAATGAGCGTCATTCCTGTAGTGTAACTGGTAGAGCATGGCCTGGTCAATGACAGCACAGTATTACACAATGATTTATATAGTTCTCGTCCAAAAATGTATGAATTAATAGCATTCATAAAGGTCAGAAATATTTCATCTTTACAATTAAGTTCATGCGAGTTAATATATGCACCAAACTTATGATATTAATATCGCTCTGAATTATTTATTGAAGAAATTGTTTATGTACATACATACGTATGACAAATAAACCGTAAATTTGTCCTATAGTGTGACACTGAAAATTATGAAATAATTTTTATACAAAATATGATAAAGATCTGTTATGCTGTTTTATATTATAAATGTTAATATAAATATGTTCTAGTTAAAAGAATGTATTATAAAATAACACTGTCATTAGTCAAGTATGTAAGCATGTTGACAGGGAAGGAAACCTGTTCACGCGTTGTGGTTTCAGTTTCCTCAAATTATATTTTCACACCAGCATCTCTGTTTTATGCATGCACAGGTGCACAACATCACCACTTCGTGCTTAAATGACTCGTGTTCTGGGTTAAGATTTGCATTTCATCCTGACTACCACAAGTAGTATAAGTACCAAATTCCCTAGTAAACAAAAGTTAATGTGCACTATTCGTTATTCTACTTTGTTGTCCAAGTTCCCAAATCCTTGTAAATCTTTTGAGCTGGAAAATGTCCATATAGAGGACAGATATTGCAAAGTCTTTCTCTCCAATCTGTATATAGCTTGACTGTGTAGTTTTGTCTCCAGGTGAAGTATGCGTTATACTTTTCCGGATCTTTAATAAGGCTTCTGAGATATACAGCCAGGTCCGTTGTAGAATTGAAGTCATCCACATGGATAAAAGATTTAGGAGGTGCGACGGCTTCGTAATCTTTTCGGGGTGGGCCTAGCACCACAGGCACGGCCCCTGCCTGAAATGCATTTTTCCAAAGTTTCTCAGTTATATAGTGAGGAGACCCTGTGTTTTCAAAGGCCAGATAGAAAAAACAATGTGAAATCGTCAGGAGCAAGGCCGCCTCCAGTAGTGGCTTTTTGGTGAAACGTCCGTACACCTTAACATCGAGGGTTTTCTCCAGCTCTTGGAACACGGCACTCCTCCTGTGCCGTTTTTGGTAGTTACTCACCACCCAACAAGCTTCATAACTCTTGTTCTTTTGGATAACAAAGTCTCGACATGGTTTCTCCTTGGCTATCAACTTTCCATAAGGCACAGTGATGTCGGCATCCGGATGATATGACATGGTGAGGTTGAAGAGGTTTTTGTACACATTCAAGTTGCCGATGTTTGCCGATGCTTCCAGAGAAAGCCACACCCACCTCTGAGAGGCGGGCCGAGGAAGGTCCACAGGCAGGTGCACTTTTTGCCACCTCAGCTCAGCATGATGAAAGACCACCAGGTCGGCGTTCGCAAAGTGTGCACGATTGTCTACTAAAACACATCTGGGGATGCTGTAGTCATTTAGGCATACATCTCCTTTCAGGTTGTACTCGATGCCATAAGGCCAGTGCCAAAAGAGGACCGTGACGCTTCTATTGGGATATTCGGCGGTGATGTTGTGATATTGCTTATTAAACACAAACAGCCAACTGTATATGCCGATGGTCAGGAATAACATGAGAAGAGAGAGGTGGAGTTGGAAATGCCTTTTCATGCATCTTGCCATCGGGCGTGCTGTGGAGGTATCAGAATTGGGTGTTAGTTTGTTATGTAAATGTTGTATTGTTTTGTAGACACACTGTCATGATGTATTTTGGGATTTTGTAGTTACAGCTTTTATTTTCTTCCTGTATGTGATAAGTGGAGTGACCAGTAGAGGGAGTGGACTGATGGTTTCATCACACAAGCTCTCTCTCATCACCCCCTCTCTCAAAGACGAAAAAAATCATTTACTTATACCCTTATGTTATTCCAAACCTGTACGATTTTCTTCTTCTCCAATACACAAAACAAGCTATTTTGAAGAATGTTGGAAACCAAACAACATTGCCCCCCATTGGCTTCCATTATATGGAAACGAAATATTTAAGACATCTCAAAATATCTTATTTTGTGTTCCACAGACGAAACTGTATAAAACTCATTCTTTAATTGTGCAAACTGTCCAAGTTAAAATATAGAGCCTTACTTGCTAAATATCAGAACAATAAAAGAAACTTGAAATAATTGTAGGATTATGCAATAACAACGCAGTCAACTGAAGACATCCAGCAGTGGATAGAAGCAAAACTAAAAGCCATGTTCTTACCTTTATGCCAGAGCATATGGGAATTGATCTCAGAGTTTCTTATGGAGGAAGGTCTATCACCTAATGATGGAGAGCATGTGACAATGAAGACGACAAGAGCTTTGTGTTTTTATTTCCTCTCTTCAAGATATCACTGTGGCAAGGGAGGCGTGGCCACGCTCCATCTGGGAGGGAGGAGCTACGGTCCGGAGTACGGAGGGCGGTAAATGCTGTCTCTCATTCCAGTGATTGGGGAGAGGAGAGATAAAAACCTCAGCAGACAGCGGGTCGAGAGAGAGAAACGGAGAGCCAGGAAATGCACGTGCGCACCAGTCGGCTCTGAGAGACAGAGAGACGTATGAGCAGAGCCACGTGTTGGATTACCTTTGTTTGTTTCAGTTTGTTTTGGCGTTTTGAGGCCGCTCTTCATTTATCCTTTAATATATATCATACCCTGCCTCTTTCCTCCCGGGTTTCGGCACCAGTGTAAAGTTCGCGTTGATGGAGGAAAGAGGCAGGGTCGGCTGGTTTAAATCCAAATGATATTTATTAAAGGATAAATGAAGAGCGGCCTCAAAACGCCAAAACAAACTGAACTAGACCTGAGAAATGTATACGTGTAAATGTGTTGATTTAGATTTAGCAGTGGTTTAAAGTCATGTATCGGACTTACTGGGAGGAAGTGAATGTTTTTAAACTTTTAACATCATCACATGTTCGTCTTGCTGCATGTGTTGGGGAAGTTGCAAATATTGCAAATGTCTATCCTGTGACCCTTACCAAAATTAACCATGGTTTTATTATTTATTAGTAGGCTAAATGTATTATTTCCATATGATTTTTATTTCCACAGTTCCCTGAGATACTTCACTCGTACTGCATAGCAGGATGCTATGGGGAACTAATATAATCCCGCCGTGCTTGGGCAAGAACAGTAACAACAAAACCCAGGGATAGAAGCCCGGGGCAACAAGCGCAGGGTGAACCCTGCAGGGACAGAAGGTCAGGCCAATAGGTGACCAACCGCAACCGTTCCAGCATTCAAACCGAGAGTACCCGAGCCTGTAGGGTCGGGACATCCAGACTATAGAATCTGACAAAGGTGGACGGAGATGCCCAGCCGGCCACCACACAAATATCAGAAATAGAGACTCCACTAGACCAAGCCCAGGAGGAGGCCTTAACCCCAACGGGACACTGGAGGCCCAGGGAAGAATAGGCAAGCGTGATAGCATCAGCCACCCATCTCGAGAGGCGTTGCTTAGTGACCAGGGATCCCTTGGTGCGGTCGCCAAAGCAAACAAAGTGCTGTTCCGACTGCCTAAAGGCGGCAGAACGCTCAGTGTAGATCCTCAATGCCCTGACCGGGCAGAGTAAGTTAAACTCCCGGTCCTGCTCAGAAGGAGGAAGCGCAGAGAGTGTAACAACTTGTGCTCGAAACGGGGTAGAGAGCACCTTAGGCACATAGCCATGCCTCGGTTTCAGGACTACTCTGGAGTAGTCGGGACCAAACTCGAGACAAGAGGGGCTCACAGAGCGCGCCTGCAAATCTCCTATACGTTTTACTGAGGCCAAGGCCAGCAGTAGAACAGTCTTAAACGTCAAAAGGCGGAGGTCAACGGATTGTAGGGGTTCGAAAGGGGAATCCCTTAAAGCCCGCAACACCGTGGGGAGGTCCAACGTGGGAACCATGAGAGGGCAAGGAGGGTGCAGCCTCCTAGACCCTTTCAGGAAACGGACAACCAGATCATGGCGCCCCACCGACCCATTTGAGATGAGGGCATGGGAAGCTGAAATAGCTGCCACATACACTTTGAGCGTGGATGGGGAATGACCCTTATCCAGTAACTCCTGAAGGAAGGACAATATCAGGGATATGTCACAAGAAGTGGGGTCTGCGCCACGAGCCCGACAGCTCCTCTTGTGTCTGACGCCTTGACAGTAGCGGCGCGGCATTTGAAACAATGCGCAGGAAATTTGCTTTGAAACTTGCTCTTTTAGATTAATCGCCGGATAGCGGCAGGGGAAGATCGGCGTTAGCGGTTGACGCTAAGAGATCTATCCGCCATAGGAGCTCCATCGCAATAGGACAGTGCAGCTTCGCTGTCATTGGCTCGAGCTCGTACTTTTTTCGAGCCAATCACCGTGCAGTTTCACTGCGTGATTCTAATAAAACTTCAGTCCTCGGAGAAAAAGGAGTTTTCCCCATAGCGTCCTGCTACGCAGGACTCGTTCCCGTATCTCAGGGAACCGAGGTTACGATAGTAACCAAGTACGTTTTACTACAAATGCATCTAATTAAACTATGGTTATTGCGTGAGACCATACGTTTCATAATTCTATGACTTTATCTTGTCAACATCACAATAACTGTTATGCAGTTTTGGAGAAGTCACATTGTTAGATCTTATACGGTGGTTAACATGAAAACATCTGGTTGCTTAGGTATGGTTTTTATGAAGTAGGATGGTTGCACACTACCCAAACAAACAAAAATAGTTACAGTACCAACAAATTATCCAGAAATATGTACAATATGGTAAAATCACAGTTATACGTTGCCCAAAGAAAAACGTTACACAACGATATGTTCAATCCAAAGTGAACACTAGATGGCGCTAGATGGTTCTTAAAACAATTCAAAACACACACAAGATCCCAGAATTTACAGTTTAAAGTTATAATTTTATTCATAATTTATGACTTTTGTAGACACTTAATACATGTAGTTTTAATCACTGACATGGGTTACACTGAGTTAATATTATTTATTAACACAAATTATGCTTATTTTTAAGTCAAGTCGTCTAAGGGAATCTGTGCGTGTGTTATATACATGCTAATACAGATTGTCTAATGCTTCGGAATATATGTTTTTGAGAACAATTGCATATGCACCATTAGACTTAATCTTAATTTTTTACTTTGTATTTTAGTGTGTTATTTTACGATTGGCTAACAATTTGTGTTACAAGGTGATAAAAGCTTATTGGCTTACATTAGATTGCAACCCTAAATGTTACAATAGGTGCGTAATGTGTAAAATTATTATTTAAGTGTAGCCTAACATGTTTTTTTTCCCTTTTATTCAGTTTAATATTTTAATCTGTTTGGTGTGGTTATAATGTACCAGACAAACTGAGACAACACTAATCAAAACAACAATAAGTTTTTATAATTAATGATTTGTCATGCACAGGCAAATTCCAGAGGTTAGATGTCACATAGACGTCACAACTCATATCTGCTAGGGTTTGCTTTCTTCCAACTCTACATCCTGATGTAACAGAAATTCCACAGAATGCTAATAAGTGTGTCAGGAATTATAAGCCTTACACTTTTATTGGCACAAAACACTATATTACTCAAAAATAATAAAAACTTTTTGTAAAGTTCTTTCAAATCAAATCAAATTACTTTTTTTTATTGTCACAAGCAAAATACAGAAGTGTAGAGGTGGGTAAATCTTCTGTCTATACACCAGACATGACGTTTATTGTACACAAAACATACAACAATACAAATGATACAGAAAATATACACAGTAGAGGATTTGTACAATACAGTACAGTATACACAAAAAAAGCATACACTTTTTTGTTTGTTTGTTTGTTTTACAGAGGAAGTGTCTAGAAGTATATGATGTGTCTATTCCAGAGAAGAATGGTGGAAGTCTATGGAAGAAACTCAGTACATACAGTATGACTACACTGCCAGCACAGTTTGATGGGAGTGAGACAGCACTGAGCAGTTTACAGAGAAACTCACTATGACTAAAGCAGAGAATGAAGGAAGATACAGGTCAGACAGGTTGGGCCAGTGGGCTGGTATTCTGAACACTCTAGACCAATGGGGTGTGGTGGGAGATTGGGTTCTGAAAGGAATTTATAGAAACTGCAGTTAGGAGAGGAACAAGGAAAGACGCTCCTTTAAGTACCCAGCTGGTTTTGATCCTGGAAGACAGACACATCCAGGTGTAAACACGTGAGGTGAGGAGGATTGATGTGAGCTGAGACGGTGAGAGATCTTGGACGAATTGATGTGAGCTGAGACGGTGAGAGATCTTGGACGAACAAGACACGAAGCAAGAGGTCGAGGAGGAGCAGATATGGCGGAGGCACCAAAGATTGAACTTTTTGTCAAGGTCAGAACTTGTTAACACACTTTAGTCAGTATATGGCTTTTGAATAATGTGGAAATAAATTGTTGTGTCACTGTGTGAAGACATGCAACCTATTAGTGTCTTAATCCTGTCGGTCGCTTGAAAACATGTTTAACTGTGGCCATGTTTACCTTTGGCCCAAACAGGTCACAATGAATTTTTACAAATGATAAAATCTCTAAAACACACCTGAACAAAAGCACAGCCAGTGTTTAAGTAAAACAAATATAAAAGCGTTTAAATGAATATTTGCCAGTGTTTCAGGAAATAATATTATTTGTCTTGTATTACAATGACTTACTATTTACATTTTTCTAAGTAAGAATGTTTTAATGTAACTGAATGTTTTCATTAGGCAAGCGATGATGGGGAAAGTGTTGGGAACTGCCCGTTCTGTCAGCGGCTCTTCATGATACTTTGGCTGAAGGGGGTCAATTTTACTCTTACCACAGTGGATATGAAGCGGTAAGAGATGTCAGCATCAGGACACAATAGTTTTGCTTTGCTTTATGTCTGTTCTGCATGAGTGGACATCTGTGGGGCTTGACGTACACATTTCACTTCAATAGGACCACAGAGTGTAGCTTAAAAAGATATTCAGTAAAATCCTTTATGCTGATAAATCGAACCATAAAATCACTTTTCATGATACTGGGCAAATAATAGGATTATGTATTGCTTCTTTTTAGAGCACCTGAGGTACTAAAAGACCTAGCTCCAGGTTCTCAACCCCCATTTCTCATCTACAACGAAGAGGTCCGCACAGACACCAACAAGATCGAAGAGTTTCTGGAAGAGACCCTCGCTCCCCCACAGTAAGTATGCATTCATACCACCCAGACATCTTGCTTTTATGTGAAAACTTGTATTTAAACCTCCTTAAACAATGATGTCAGCATCTCCTAGACACAAAGACAGCTTTGAACTAATAATGGACAATTAACAATCAATACTGGCTTAACAGTGCCTGAATTGTGATAATAATTTTTTTCTCAGTTTTCCCAAACTGTGCTGCCGATACAAGGAGTCTAACACAGCTGGAGATGATATCTTTCACAAATTTTCAGCGTACATCAAAAATCCTAATCCCGGCCTTAACGACAGTAAGTCACTGGACTTTTATTTAGTAAATTGTAAATACCTCTACACTTATAAGTGCCACATGAATACATTCAATCTTATTGCTGGTTGTTTACCTTTCAGTGCTGGAGAAAAAATTTCTAAAGAGCCTAATGAAGTTGGATCAGTATCTGTTGACCCCCCTTCCCCATGAACTGGACCAGAATCCAGACTCAGCACAGTCACCAAGACACTACCTGGACGGAAACTCGCTCAGTCTTGCAGACTGCAACCTTCTACCAAAACTGCACATTGTTAAGGTCAGCCTTTACCCTATTTTGCAGAATGAAATACAAATAAAAATGTGCTGTTGTAATATCTAAGATGATCTCTTTTCTAGTTTGTTCACATAAATTCATCTGTTTATTTTGTTTTTTTAATAGGTGGTGTGCAAGAAGTACCGTGGTTTTGAGATCCCAGTGGCGCTGAAAGGCCTAACAAAATACTTAGAAAAAGCCTACCGGGAGGACGTGTTTAGCCTCACCTGCCCGAAAGAAAATGAGATCCTGCTTGCCTACCATTCAGTGGCCAAATATCTCAACAAGTAAAACTAGACTTCAAAGGGGAAGGGGAAAATATTGGTCAAAAATTGGAAATTTAAAATGTCTAATGTTAGGCTACCATATATTTGTACAACTTGTTTTATTAAAATGGAATTGATATGGTGTAAATTGGTGAAGGTTTTTTATTTTATTTTTATTTAGAAACCACAGTTGTGAATATCAGATGCCTGCCTTGCTTGCTAATGCCATTTTTAGTATTTATATGCGTGTCACTTTTGTCACTGCCTTTAATGTTTTTTTTTGATGTGCACTCTTGTAGAAAAGTCTGCTAACTGTTCTTAAAGACTGTGTGAAATGAGACATCATTGGTTTGAAATTCTACCCCATGAGAACAAAATAGAAGACAAAGCACTATACAACTAATGAGATGTTACTCATGTCAAATGACATTGATGCTTTTTAAGGAACTTTTATTATGTAATTAATAAAATAAGCAGCTTGCGAACAAATAAAGTCCTTATGGAAAGAAAAAAAGGCGTTTGTTTGATTGTATTTGGTAAAAATATCGCCAAGAAGATGCATTTTAACGCCACCTGTCAACTCGCCTGTCAACTCGACTGTCAACAAGCGTCAAGTAACAACGGCCATTCTGATTGGCCATTAGATGGTGCGGGCAGCCAATCAAAATGTACCATACAACCACGGCAAGGACTACCAAAGCTACAACAGAGATTTGATTCCATGGGCCGGAGACGGAGCTGCTAAAGTTTACGATGTAGTCATATTTGTTTTAAAAATTAAAGGAGAACTGCCAACAAGAAGCTGTAGAATAAGTAAACTTATTTTGAATGGATAATATCTTCGCGGAGCTCAATTTCGCTGTCCTACAACAGTAAGTGCTAGTTTGTTAGCTTATTAGCATATTAACCTGTCTTTACACCTGCTAGTTCAGCGTTTAACTCTTAAGTTTTCTTTCAGAAATATACACTCTTTAAATTTGTGCTGTTGTGCAGTTGGTGTATCCTGAATAGTAATTGAACTGTTAATGGCGTGGTTGTTTACATCTTTAATAACTGTAACACCCATAACATTAGCCCACGTTATCGCTACTTTTAATATCTGACAGCATAATCACTACATAACATCTCAGTGGCAGTTTGACATTCTCATTTTACATCATATTATACATTGGTTTGCAAATGTATGTCAAGTTCTATCTAACACATTACATAGAAAAGATGCAGTTTAACTTAAATACTGACTCTTATTGTTTTTATATAGGTTACCAGGCTTAAGAAACGGCATGCATTGAAAATGACAACGAAATGCTTTCTTAATAAATTAAGGGACCGTGTTTTTAATGAATGGGGGAAAACGACGGTAGTGATCAGTGTTTGTATCCTGTAAGTATCACCCAGAGGTTTGTGAATGTACTAATATATCAGTGTTATTTTTACCTAGATCCTCTGTGTTCTGTTCACTTACTGTTTATTAACAATGCAATGGAACTCGGTGTCCAGTTGTAAAAGACACAGTTGATTAAAATAACCCTTGGTTTTATAATTGTAACAGTATTGTCACTAAGGTTTTATTTATCAGGTGTCCTACATCCAGCTTCAGATCTTTATTTCCATCTATATCTCTGCATGTGACCTCTTACCAGCTTGTACTGGGTGTGTTTACACTTGATCATCAGAATGTCGGGTGTTGTTGAGAAAACAGATCCTTGTTCATTGAGTTCTTTCATTTGCAATGAAAATCACTCTTTGTGTTGTTGTGCAAGACAGGAAGGAAATTGCCTCAACAAGCACTGGCTTCTTTTAAGTTAATGTAAGCCCCACAATTAGGCTTGAATTGAAAAAAAATCTGATGATTTTAAAGAAAACCCACATTCATTGGGGCTTTTTATGTGCTTTTTTATGTTCTTAATGCAGACTAGAGGCGTGAGGCAAACTGATGCAATATAATAGACCTGATAAAAGATTAATGAATTATAAATAGAAATATTTATTGTATCCAGAGGGTTGATTTTCTACATACAATATGTCCATGTCTATTTAGCTGTGAGTGTCTCAGTTGAATGTATATTGATGTGTATTTCCTCAGGCCATAAGTGTTGAAATTCGTTCCAGGCTGCAACAGTTTGTGGAGGAGAGAATGCAGACCACCATGGTACGTGTTCCTTGAATTTCTTTGTAAAGCATTTCTCAATATCAAAAGTACAGGAGCACATTTTTATTTCACTTGTAAAATCTGATAATTCTCTTATCCGTTTGTATTTGTTGTGTGTTACAGCTGACTGGTGTATTGATTGGGGCCGTGGTGGCTGTGTTTCTTATAGGAATCTCTGTGCTTCTCCTCTATCGCAGATACAAACTAGCTAGTAAGTTTCACTTCTCTGTCTTCAAACAGATCCCGTGAGTTGAACGATTTTCGACTGTAGCGTTGGCAAAGGGACAATATACTTGCTTAAGTACCATGTCTTAAGTCTCGTGCTTGAATAACTGGTCATATAATGAGGGACTGTTAGCCAAAAATTGTCTAATTAAAAAATATGTGACCCTGAACATAAAAAAACAAGTCTTAAAGTTAAATATTTGATATATGTTTTGTTAGGATAGGACAATATGTGGCCGAGATATAATTATTTGAAACTCTGGGATCTGAGGGTGCAAATCTAAACATTGAGAAAATCACATTTAAAGTTGTTGATCAGAGACGCTGCAGCAGGCTGCTGCTAAGAAGAAACATGTTTGTTTTAAACCTGAAAGCTGATACCAAACTTGAGTATTTCCCAAAGAGGGAGTGAAGTTTGTAGACGTGTTTCCGGCCATTTTTGTTCGTGATTTTGCTGCATCCACTCACAAAAAATAAAACGTTTATGGTAGAAAATTAATATCTTCATGGAACATAATCCTTACCTAATAAACAAATGATTTTTGGCATAATAAGAAAAATCTATAATTTTGACCAATACAATGTTTGTTTTGCTATTACTACAAATGATGAGAAATAACACTGCAGCAGGGTACTTTACTCATTTGTTATTTAGCTGACACTTTAGATCCAAGGGGATCTTTATTAGTATTTGGTATCAGCTTCATTCAGTATCAGTTCTGGCTATGTTTCTTTGTTTCTTTGTTGATGTAAAAGCATTTGTGTGTGTTTTAAGGTCAACAGGCTGGTGTCCCTCGCTATCGCTTTAGGAAGAGAGATAAGGTTCTTTTCTATGGCAGGAAAATTATGAGAAAGGTGAGTCACACTTTGCTGAAAGATTTGTATGTTGTTTTTCGACTGGTGATTAATAGTCATATTTAGAGTGGTTTGCTTGTGCTTCAGCCGTAAGATAAATGGCAAAATGCAAAGTCTTGCTTCACAAATGCTCAATTAAAAAGTTCAATTAAAATATATATCATCAGCTCAACAGTAAACCTTTGTACACTAGAGGGCAGCATAGAGTCTTCAAAACAGACCATCCTATACATCTCCTTTCATCCCTTGGTTTTTCTGTTCACATTAGGTCCAGACCTTGTCCTCTACACCATCTTCCACTTCAGTTTCTAAACAACGCTCTCGAAAGAGGCCTAAAGTTCTTACTATAGCTCGCAGGTTTGTTCTTTTGGGTTCTTTCAACTCCACCTGATTTGTGTCTCTTGTACCCTTGTCGTACACCAACAGAAAAATTCTAGAAATGTACTGAAATGTAATATTTAAGTTGTCCAATCAAAGCTTTTTTATGTGATTAAGGATTCTGCGGATCAAAAAGGAGCCGCCCACCTTACAGCCCAAAGAGCCCCCTCCCTCCCTCCTGGAGGCGGATCTTACAGAGTTTGACGTGCAGAACTCAAACCTGCCCTCAGAGGTGCTCTACATGCTAAAGAATGTCAGGTGAACAACTCTGACCTAAACGCGAGGTCACATGCTCAAGAGTGTGTGCAAATGAACCATGTCCATTTAATGTTGAATTTAAAAAAGCTATATACTGTATGTGTGTGTGCCTTTCAGGGTACTTGGTCATTTTGAGAAGCCCTTGTTCCTGGAGCTCTGTCGGCACATGGTGTTTGTGGAGCTGCAGGAAGGGGAAGGGTTGTTCAAGCCGGGAGACGATGACGACAGCATTTATGTGGTTCAGGATGGAAGGCTGGAGCTTTGTATCAATGAGGCTGTAAGGATGAGCTGAAGGATTCTTCTTTTAGATTTGCTGAATTTAGGGTTTGTCAGGTTTAGATTTAGCAGTTTAGGGTTTAAAATAGTAAAAAAAAAATTCTGTCATCATTTATTCAACCTGTATATGACTCTTCTGTGAAATCTCATTGCACTTTTGAAACAAATGAAATGGTGTTTGATTGTTTTAAAGTCAACTCTAAGGTCATAGATTTAAACCCCATAAGCATTCATGAACAATGACCATTATGCCCCAACAAAGTTAAGTTTAACACTTAAAACATCTGGGTGCTTCAGGGTTACTGTATTACTAATAAAGTCCCCTTGGATCTAAAGTGTCAGCTAAATAACAAATGAGTAAAGTACCCTGCTGCAGTGTTATTTCTCATCTGTGATATGTGTGTGTGTGTATTTTAGGATGGCACAGAGCCTGTGGTGAAGGACGTGTTGCCCGGGGACAGTGTTCACAGTCTGCTCAGCATTTTGGATATCATAACGGTGTGTTCTTTTGCCTTCTTGACTTCTCATCCCGCTTCAGTGCATAGACTTGAATTCATTTCTCTCTCGCTCTCATCCTCCAGGGTTATCCTGCTCCATATAAGACTGTGGCTGCTCGTGCGGCGGTCAGGTCTACCATTTTACGTCTGCCTGCCTCAGCTTTCCAGTCTGTGTTTGAGAAATACCCAGAGACACTTGTGAGAGTCATACAGGTACATATGGGCTGTCTGTGTCCGCATTGTTTATTTAAAAAAAAAAAAAAATGTACAAAATGTCGCTTTCAGGAATGTCAGACTGAATTTGTGGCTGATCTTTGTCTGTTTCTGGCTATTTAGATAATCATGGTCCGTCTTCAGCGAGTGACTTTCCTGGCTCTTCACAACTACCTGGGACTGACAACTGAGCTTTTCAATCAGGTTCGAGAGTACACACATACATCTCAACATTATTACGGTTAAGATCTCACCCACACACTTTATCACTTCTAAAATAAGTGGGCTTTGTCACATGCACACACTCTCAGTGTTATTTCACGCTACGTTAACCACCATCGGCATAATCACTCCTGTACTCGAGCCGTAAAACTCAGCCAGATTAAATAACATGGATGATAAGACCTCGACTCTCATTTAAAGGACACCGACTTTAACACCCTCCGGGGCAAACATCTCCCATCAGCCTCCCCTGCATGGCACGGCACAACCCTGCACATGCGTAACTCATCGCATCACCCTCCCCTTCTTCTCAAGACCACAGGCAGGCCGAGGGAGTCGTTTTTTCGTTGAGCAGCTTTTAGTTTGTGCTGTGTATTTCTCCTCAACTATAAATCTAATTTAGTCCTGTCAGCTGGTGAAGTCACGTGTCAGCAGAATGCAGGGTCAGTTATGTTTTCACATACATCACTTTTGACTTCTTTAGCTGACTTTGCTCTCTCTTCTAAAAGCGAGTAAGGGTCCCCAAAGGCCATAATTTACTGTTATGAGGAGTCTGTGATTTAAACAAATCAGAAATATCTTGGGACTGAGTCAAATCTGAGTTAAATCCCTTCTCTGTGTCAGATGCTCGGAAGTGTCTGAAGATATGTTTATGCATGTGTGCTTGTGTAGGACAGACAAGCAGTGCCTCTGTTTGCAGTCAACAGTGTGCTGGCGGAGGGAAGTCCCAGCAGAATCCCACGCAAACCCCACTCTCAGACAGCACCAGACGAAGAACATCTGCAAAGCTCTGGAGACCAATTTACTGATTCAGGTACATACGTATAGTGTTTAACTTTGCTACGTTTTCAAACGAACACTGATGTGTTTTACATAGCGGCTTTGAACATGTAACTTTGTCATCGTTCAGATGGAGGGCAAGCCGGGTCTTATGAAAACACATCTGCAGTTGTGCGGAGATCTCGCTCTGTATCAATGCCTGTAGACGGCACGGGTAACACTTCACTGTCATTTATCATCTATCATTTCACTCATACAGAAAACTGAAATGGGACTCTATATATTAAGCTTTGTAATGTAGGCCAAGCCCTTCCCAATTCAGATTTCAAACATGAACCTAATTGGTTAAGTTGTGGGATCTTACAATTTGATTTGTGTGTGTGTGTGTGTGTGTTTGCAGGGCTGCCAGGAAACGATCTGAACATGGCCTACGAACGGGCCCGCGTCACCATAGACGATCCACCATCTAGTCCTGTTGTTTACAAGGTCTTCATTCCCCATCTCATTCCTTACCAGATGCCTTCAAATATCTCCAAATGTTTTATTCAATTTAGTTTTTTCTCTCATCCTCCAGTCCATTCTGAAGAAGAGCGTCACCATGCAGTATGCTCCGTCCGCCGTGATTCATTACACAGACAGCGCGCCACATTCCGGCGTGCCGCCCAGTAAAGTAGGGGCCATATTTCAGGCTGCCAAGAAAGACCTGCTGGGGATTATTCAGCTGCAGGTTAACATGCATCTTTGATGTGAAATAGATACATGTTAAACATATCATTTATATGTCTGAATAGTTATGTGTTGGTTAAATACTTTTCATTGTGTTTGCTAGGACCCCAGTTTGCTGGAGGGCAGGGTGACACTCCATCAGGTTAAGGCTGGATCTGTGGTAGCTCGACAAGGCGATCAGGTCAGACATGTCATAAAAACTGCTTGATAAATAGCTTAGAATTCAAACCTGGTTGGATGAGCTGATCTGCTTCCTTCTGGGCATCTGTCAAAACAGTGTTTTAACCAAAATAAAGACTGAGTTGAAATACTTTGTGAAGTTTCTGTTGACATTGCGTAGATTTTTTTTAAGCTTATTTTAATGTAATTAAATAAAAGGTTGTATTGATGTACTTCTGTCTCATGGTCACCTTAACTATTGTTTTGTTAATTCTAAGATTGTCACCTTGACCAAATGACTCTTGACTGTGTGTCTCCTTCAGGAAGTGAGTGTGCAGTTTGTCATCTCGGGCACGCTGCATGTGTACCAGCGGATGATCGACAGAGAGGAGGAGACGTGTCTGTTCGTGGCTCACCCGGGAGAGCTTGTCGGTCAGCTGGCCGTGCTGACTGGGGAGCCCTTGATTTTTACCGTACGAGCACATCGGGACTGCAGCTTCCTGTCTATCTCCAAAACACATTTCTATGAGTATGTTACACTTACAGACACTCAACCAAAAAATATCTGCCGTTGTATCTTATGTGTATGTTATAATGTTATGTAACTAAATATTGCAAATAAAAGCCTATTTTAGCCATTATAGAGATTGACATAGAAGTAATAAACACAATTTTGTATTAAATTCTAGTTTTCTGCCAGACACATTGATTTGTCTAGTGTGATTGTGTGTGTGTGTTTATGTGAATGTGAATGTGTTTATGTGTGATGTGTCAGGATCATGAGAGCAGAACCCACGGTTGTGCTGAATGTAGCTCATACAGTCGTGAGAAGGATTTCGCCATTCGTCAGGCAGATTGACTTTGCCCTTGACTGGATGGCTGTGGAGGCGGGGAGAGCTGTTTACAGGTCCAATTCATTTCCTTTTCAATTTCCAATTCACTTATATGGTGTTTCTCTTGAATTTAAAACCTTTTGATCTAAAGGCAGATGCTTAAATGTTTTAAAAAGGAAGCCATTACGTGCCTGCTATAGATGCACCTTCAACACTGTTTTAAAAGCATTTCTGGCTGAGAAAGCTGGTTGTTAAAGTGCCAAGAGTGCATTTTTGCAAATTCTTGCAATGCTAAAATATAAGACTTGGTTTATTTTGGATTTTTGTTAGTTACAGCTTAAATCGCATAATTACATTGTACTGTTATTCTAAAATGTTAAAAAATTGCAAAATATAGCTATAATTTTTTTAAATTTGCAAATTACATACATCTTTCACCCTCTCTTTTCTCGACCTCTGTACTTTAATTATAAATGCAGTACCTTACTATTAAATGTCCTCTATCCAGCTTTGCCGAGAGCAGCTCCTCTTTTGTTAAGAACTTTTTCTTCCAATGAATTCTCAGTAAGAGATTTGGACAGAATACAATCTAATAAACTTGATGATTTCTTCTCTTCAGGCCTCTGGGTGAGACAGATAAGCTTTCAGGCATTTCATAAATCTTTTGTGATAAATGATGCAATCCAGTTTCTCTCTCCCTCCTTCTCTCTCTCTCTTTTTGTTTTGCTCTCTCTCAGGCAGGGTGATAAGTCGGACAGTACTTTTATAGTGCTCAGTGGCCGTCTGCGTTCCGTCATCCTGAAGGAGGACGGGAAAAAAGAGCTAACTGGAGAATATGGCAGAGGAGATCTTATTGGAGTGGTGAGTGTGTGCGCACGTACAATATTTACAGGAATATAATGCTTTGCTATTAAAGCAAAGATCTGATTCTTAAACTCTATCTAAAGTGATAAGTTATGAGAGGATTTGCTATAATGTCAATATAGTCACAGCAAAAGGGTATTTTTATGCTTAAGCCCCTTTAGCCTTAATATATTACTATAAACTCTGAAGTGTTTATATATTCTATGTCATTTAAAATAATCTTATAACTTTTTATTTTATTTTCCATTATATGTTTTTGTTTTCTTTGCCTAAAGTTGCCCAGTATTGGATGATTCAGGTCTCGTTCTGGACATCCAATTTTATTCTGTATTACATAATGTTGTAGTAAACATACTTATTATATGGGACCCTGTCTGTGAAAACCAGGCTAAAGTTGGAAAATCTAATTATGAGATTACAAGCATCAAAGTTTGATTTCACCTATTAATTTCACTATGATTTCAATCTTTGACATGGAATTACTCAGTCAATATAAAGATATCAATGTTATACTTTTACAGAATGTTCTTTACATTATGTAGAATGATTTTATCTAGAAAACAGTAAATCACATAGGCAGGGTCACATATGTGCACCTTCCTTAATACTTTTGGTGACATATACTGGCATTGATTTATACTTCAGCCATCACATTTCACCTCATCAGGTGTGCATCACAGAGAGCAGAATTGCTTATTTATGTAACTCAGTATCTCCCACCAGATCCTTCCATCTCGTCATTTATAATTGTTCATTGTGATTGGCTGACGTCCTTTGCGCCTCGATGATGCATATGCTGCTAAGAATACCTGGCCATGCCGATGCCATGGTTACCTGCAATGGAGAACATATATGATGTATTGTCCATAGAGCCAGTTAAAAAAGGATTATTTGAGGATCCAGATTTAGTTGTCATGTACGTCACAGATTGACTTCATTTGTGTTTCTTGATCTCAGAGCGTCATTGGAAATAAGCTTTGCTGTTATGTGACATTTAATGTATGTGTTTATGAAAAAAAAGTTATTGCAGATTTTTGGCCACAAAACAGCATTACTTCAATGCAAAATCCACATTTTAATACTGTAAAGATTCTGTCTCTATTTATTGAACATTGTGAATAAATAGGGTGTGACTTTTATAAAATATTGAAATGTAAGTCAGTTATGGCATTGTGTAATAATTTGTGTATTATATGTTTGAATTTAGGTGGAGGCTCTGACCCATCAGAACAGAGCGACTACTGTTCATGCTGTTCGGGACTCAGAACTGGCGAAACTACCTGAGGGAGCGCTGACCTCGATCAAAAGAAAATTCCCACAGGTGTTAACTACACTGCATCTGCTTTACGACCAGAGATCACAACAATGTAAATTATAGCATTAGCTCTGATATTTTTTTCTCTTTTCAGGTAGTCACAAGACTTATTCACCTGCTCGGAGAGAAGATCCTCCAGCAGGTTAACGGTCCTTTGACAGGTGTGTGTACTGTTCATCAAAATAAATATGCTTCAGTGTTCAATCTTTTTAGCTCTATCAGAACTAGAGATTTTGCAGTGACTCATAATAACAATTGTGTATCTGGATCTATTTCAACGTCTAGCACGCAGTCTTGCTCTGCACACCCCTGGCAGTAAATGGGACGCAGGGAACCCAGCATCTAATCTATCCACCATCACTGTCCTCCCCGTGTCAGAAGAGGTTCCTCTGACCGCGTTCACCCTGGAGCTCCAGCACGCACTCCTGGCTATCGGTGAGGACCGTTGTGTCTTGTAGATTAAAAAATATGAGCAGTTGTGTATAGTAAGAGAGAAATTAAGTTTATGGGGGACATTGACTACGCTACTTGCTGTTTGTCCTGTAGGACCCACTCTTCTCCTAACTAGTGACATCATCAAACAGCGACTCGGCTCTGCAGCATTAGATAGGTAAGTCTTTAGAGTCTCCTCAATTAAAAGGTTCAGTTATTTAAAAAGGGGATTCTTCACACAAGATTCACATTTATATTATTTTACAAAGCGTAATCATGTGCACTTTTTATTTTGAGAATAATGTGTTATAATGGCATCCAACATTAGTTTATAAACATGTTCCCACTCCATTTATTAGAACATGCACTGCTATTAAATGTGGATTTTTCATAATGAATAAATATACTTTTTACAAAAAAGCCAACAAATTTTTTTTTTTACATATTAAAGTAGTCATTTGATGAGGGAGATGAAAGGAGTTTTATCACATGTAAATGAACAACACCATTAAGTCCATGAATGAATGGTTCTCCATAATGCTGCATGAGTCCTGTCCCATCATGAGAGTTCCCTGACATACTCAGTTTTTATGGAAAGCTGAGATTTAGTGTCTTTCTGTTTAGATTTAATTCACAGATGTCTGAAGTGACAATGCTGGCCTTGTTTCTGTCAGGATTATTGACAGGCTTTCATCCATCGGCCGTTTATTTGACAGTTTAACAGCATAAGATCCACATAGACAAGGACCTGACGCACTTTCAGACAGAGCAGCACTCAAGATTACATCTGAAATGGTCACACATGCCAGAGAAAATAAAAATGTGTGACAAAAATGTAAAGTCTAGCCTGCATTAGGGACTGCATGCAAGGGATGGTTCACCCAAAAAAAAAAATTCTGTCATCAAAAATTTGAGCTGCTGTGAGCAATTTTGTGAGAGAATTTCAGTGTGATGTCATTTGACATCAACCGATGTAAAGATAAGTACAGTTGCTGATATAGAAGCAGATTTAAAATTAGCTTTCTTACCAAAAACACTCTCTCTTTCCCCAGTGTGCACGAGTACAGACTGTCGAGTTGGCTGGGTCAGCAGGAAGACATCCACCGCATCGTCCTGTATCAGACAGATGTGTCGCTCACCCCCTGGACTCAGCGCTGTATCAGACAGGCTGATTGCATCATCATCGTGGGACTGGGAGAACAAGACCCAGCTGTGGGAGAGGTATGATGTAACATCCTCTCACTGTAAAAACAGGTGCTGGATTACATTAATACAATTCATCCAACCTAAATTCAGGTTTATGTTTCTGGAAACGGAAGAATCTTTAATATAAAAATGCTTCGGTCTGACAGACTCCACCGACATGGGCTTTAGTGCCTGTAATTTATCATTTGCTCAGGATGGCAGGCACTTTTATAGGTTGAACCCGAATAAAATTAAGTTATTTGAACCATAGCACATTGAGCGCCAAGCCTTCAAGCTTTACCGAACAGGAAGAGTATTTTCTTGTGAACTGTAGGTCACCACAGGACCCCTTACAGTACACAGCAATAATGGATGTAACGAGACTCTGGTTGGACCAGAGGTCCTGCTTCTGTTCCTGGAGTGCGAGAGATTAATAATTTACGTGCAGCAGGGAGAGCGGTTTTGATAGACGTGCTTTCTGCGGTCCAGCACAGGCGTTTGAAGTCGGATTGGAGGTCTGGGGTAAAGCGATGTCCTCATTGATCATATGTATTCTGCGGACTTTAATGTGCACCGCTGTTCTGACTCAGCTCTTTGAATGAGAGAATTAAGGCTCAGATGTAGTAAAAGGGCTTGAAATGGGTAATTGTATTCACATGAAAAGAAATAAGAGAGAGAACGTGTGTGGGTGCGCGCTCTTCAATGCACGCCAGCCCGTCTAGAGACTAGATCAATAAATATTATGAGTGAAAGGACCTTCTATCGAAAAAAGGATGTGTTTGTGCCATATTTATGGATTAGTTTTGCATTTAGTGCGTTCCATTAAAAACAGTAATTTGATGCATTTAGACAGTGTAGTCTAGTTTTTAAAGTATATTCAGATTTTCTTTCTCTCCCTTCATCTATTTCTCAGCTGGAGCGTATGTTAGAGGGGAGCGCAGTGAGGGCACAGAAACAGCTGGTGCTGTTGCACCGTGAGGACGGCCCTCCTCCCAAAGGAACAGCTGAATGGCTGAACATGCGGAGCTGGATCTCCAGACACCTTCACCTGTCCTGCCCCCGCAGGGTTTTCTCCAAGAGGAGTCTGCCCAAGCTGGTACACACACACACACACACACACACACACACACACACACAAAGTAATAAAGCATTCAATATTATGTCATGGGAAATGAAACTCAGAAAGGAAACCTTTGTCTCAGGGTGGTGCTTTAGCATCTTAGTAGCAGAAATGTTTTGGTCACATTAAGATTGTTCTCATGCTGGAGGTTTATTGCTGGTCTGCGCCGTGTCTTGACTCTTGATTTCATTTTCTTTCTCTCATAATTTCTCCTTAATAAACATTACTAGTGCCAGAAACCAAACCTTTTTATATAAAGCACTTGAAACACGAGTGTTCTGAATATTTGAATAATACCTTTGATGTTTCCAGCTGAGGCTGCTGTGTCTTTGCGCTCCAACAACTTTGTATTCAGATTTCTGTCAGGATATGCAAAAATGCAGTGGGTAAAGTTTTATTAGGTGATGCAAAATGGGCTCAACCAACCAACCAATCAATGTCCAAACAGCTTGTTTGCAGCTTGTCTTTATTTGGGTTTATTTTGACAAATAAACCGTTCCCATGTGTCTAATGGTGTGACAAAAATGTTTGAAAACATACTGTTAGTATGTTATTTTATTTTATATTATGAATATGCATATTTATAATAGAAAATTGCTATATCACACCATAGGACATCTGCGGCGTATTTGTCAACTACCCATTTTCATGACTCTATTTGGTGCCATTAACTTGAAATCTGCAATAAAAATGTAGAAAAGAAATGAAACCCACATCTGACTTTTCAATCTGCTTGCCAGCACCAGTCACCTCTATTACTTCAGCTCCCGATTTAAGTCTCCGTTGTTTCTGTTTCCCCACCAGAGAGAGATGTATCAACGTGTGTTCCAGAAAACCGCAGACCGCCACTCTGATTTCTCTCGACTGGCCCGCGTTCTGACGGGCAACACCATCGCCCTGGTGCTGGGGGGTGGAGGAGCCAGGTATCCACCTATTATACCACTTCAAAATGAACTATATAACTACTTAAGAAATAAACTGTTTACGCTCTACAATGATATTACGGTATTTTTCTTTAAAAATCCTTTACACCACCTGTGTTTGTTTGACCTTCACTCTTTCTACTTCATTTTCCTGATGGCTTTTGTTTGTCTGTTCTGTCTTTTGTTGTTGGCAGGAGGTCTTTTAAGGTTGGTTGCTATTTTCTCCCTTGGTTCCTCTGTACAGTAACCTGTGAATCATTCTGTGTACAGTGCTAATAATGTCCTGCCTCCCCTAGGAAAGAAAGGCTCTGTAGTGTTTTTTGTTTTGTTTTGTTTTTAAAGAAAAGCAACACTATGTGTTTTTATAGCTTACAACAGACTGACAAAGTTGTTATTCCCACAACCACCGGTCTTGGGCATCATCAATTTTTTGGTCACATTTCCAGCTGAATAACCACAGTGAATGTTTTATTTGCTCTCTTACTTGTCTTTTCTCATGCTCCCCTTCCATTAGGGGTTGTTCTCAAGTGGGCATCATCCGAGCGTTTAATGAAGCTGGAATCCCGATTGATCTGGTGGGTGGCACCTCTATCGGCTCTTTGATGGGTGCTCTGTACGCAGAAGACCGCAGTTACAGCAGGATGAAAATCAGGGCTAGAGAGTGGGCCATGGTGAGAGACCACCATCACACTTAAATCACTTTTTCTTTTTTTTTCTTTACTGTCCAGTTTGCTGACTTTGTTCCTCCTCATGCAGGAAATGACGTCAGTGTTTAAGAAAGTGTTGGACCTGACCTACCCCGTCACTTCTATGTTCTCTGGAGCTTCATTCAACTCCAGCATTAATGCTGTCTTCAAGGACAAACAGATAGAGGTGAGATTCAGGCTCAAGGGTTTCCTGGGAGACCACAGTCAAATCATTTAGAGCTTTAAACATGTCTGGCTTTTCTACAGGATCTCTGGATCCCATATTTCAACATTACCACCGACATCACCGCCTCCACAATGAGAGTGCACACCGATGGTAACGCCACATATTGCACCTGCGTTTATGAACTTTTGCTTAACCAAGACAAATGCCTGATGTGTCTCGTTTCTCCGTTTCAGGCTCTCTGTGGAGGTATGTGCGATCCAGCATGTCTCTTTCTGGGTACCTGCCACCGCTGTGTGATCCAAAAGACGGACACCTGCTCATGGATGGAGGCTACATTAATAACCTGCCAGGTAGGTAGTAGGTCATTAGCCTCCCTCTGGTGTATAAAACCCTTCAATGGGCAGTAAAATTACAATATGCCACGATAAACACGTTTTTGTAAGACTGCTACGGGGGGGTATCTGATTTGAGGGATTGGGTGATTTTGGTTCATTATGGCGTTTGTGTCATTATCTCCCCCTCCATTCCAGCGGATGTGGCGCGTTCAATGGGTGCCAAGGTTGTGATTGCTATAGACGTGGGTAGCCAAGATGAAACCAACCTCACCAACTACGGGGACGCGCTCTCGGGTTGGTGGCTGCTATGGAAACGGCTCAATCCGCTGGCTGAGAAAGTTAAGGTGAGGTTGCATTAAAGGAGAGACCCAAATTATATTTGAAGGCTGACTTTTTGACATAAGCCAGTAAGCAATTGTTCAGAAAAGCAGTTTTAAAATATAATATAATATATATAAAATAAAATATATTTTTTAAAATACAAAAATCAAAATCAAAAAATGTAATTAAATAAAACGATTATAAATGATATCAAATTTAATTAAATTATAAGATTTTGTATCTGCCAATGCTCTAAACTTCATATACAGTTTTATTTGTTCAATAGTTGTGCATTTGGGATTTTGAAAGTTTGTGTGACCATTTATCAGGTGTTAAATATGACTGAGATCCAGGCACGGCTGGCTTACGTATGCTCTGTGAGACAGCTCGAGTCTGTTAAGAATAGCGACTACTGTGAATATATCAGACCTCCCATCGACAGATACCGCACGCTCGAGTTCGGCAAGTTTGATGAGATCAGCGTGAGTCTTATCTCTGTTTACTTCCTGCATCCTTAATAGCTGTTTTCACATTGTTTACACACTTGCAATTTTTGTGGACCCTGGATTTGTTTTGCTTCACCACATGTGCGCATGTGTTACAGGAAGTGGGCTACCAGCACGGTAAAACTGTGTTTGACGTGTGGTGCAGAAGCGGAGTGGTAGAAAAGATGCTGAAGGATAGACATCAGGAGGAATTCCACAAAACACAGAACAATGTAAGGCAGATCAACCAAGCAATGGATTTTAATCTGCTGAATACTTTAGAGATGTAACGTGTTGGACCAGTTGTTCTCTTTGATTTATTGTGGTTCTTGCAGGTGGTGACCTGTCCAAATGCATCCTTCACCGATCTGGCTGAGATTGTCTCGCGAATCGAACCAGTTAAACCAGCTGTCGTGGATGGTAAATGATTGTGAAAGCCTTGTAAATTCACTCAAGCCTTTTAGAGGATGTTGGCAGTCTGTTTCAAGGATTTTTGGCATGTTTCCTTCTGGCAATTAAATTCCCGGCATATCTCTGTTTGGCTGCGTCTTAGCTGGCTGTCATTTAGTGTTGTGTGATTTGCTTACAAACTTGAATGTTGTTAGGCTAATGGGCCAGAAATGTCCCCCTCCATTTTTTGTATCGCAGATGAATCGGATTATCATACAGACTATGAAGAGGAGATAGCAGAAAGTGCTCTGTCAGACATGGAGATCTATGTGCAGCACAGTGAGCACACTGAAGATGAACTGACTGCAGACACAGTGAGCGTCAAAAAGTTTTGGTTTTATTTCATAACATTTTAACATAGCCATATTTCACCCTTTTCGCTGACTGTTTTAATGGCTTGTTCTGATTTGCTAACCTTTTTCACATTTGAATTTTTGTTTGTCATGGAAAGCCAGGTTGCTCAATAGGTTTTAACATGTAAATGTGTTTGAAGGCTGACTTATTCATTATCCCCAGGACGAAGAGTTCGAGAGGTCTCATAGACGGCACGTGTGTTCCAACCCGGAAAACCTGGGACGCACGTCCTCCCAAACCCCGCAAACCTCCAGCCCTTCCAGCCTCCACAACCGAAAAAAAGCACATGGCCAAAAACCACTCCATCCTGACCCATAAACTTTCTCAATGTATAAACACTGACACTCAAGATTTGGGGTTCATACCTCAGTTCACATTCCAAGTGCTTCCTGACTCAACCAACTTGTATTTGCCTTGTCCATGCAAAGATATCCTAAGACGTCTGACTTTAACAACAACATTAAGACAGACATGCTGAGCAAACATGGCATGGGGTTGTAACTCAAGAGTTTCCCAGTGTATCATGTGCGGAGACGCTGACTGTGAGCTCTGCTGGAAAACACTTGGATTGCAAAGTCTCAACTTGACGTAGTCTTGAATTACCGGCACAGTTAATCAATGGAGGAGGAATTTACACGAGGACGACAATCAATTTCAATGTTGCGTTTATAAACCGTGTAGATCGGATTGCTTGAACTGCATTTCTGTCTACCGTCAAAAAAGAGAGTAAGAACAATCAAAAAAGAAGGAGATATTGACTGAGTCTTTAAAGAGTTTTCTATTCATAAGCTCCAGTGACTGATGTTGTTTTTGTTTCGTTTGATCATCTCCGTGACATCCTGACAAGTCGATTTGTTCTATAGCTTGTCTGTTTCACACAGAAGATGTTAACTACAGCTGGCTGATAGATCAAATCTAACCAGCATAATTTATTACACAGAATGTGCCTGATGAATAACTTACTCTTACCTCTGGCAGCGTGTGATCAAACATACTCAAAAACTCAAACCTATCAATGCAAGACTTAGCAATTACGTTTTTGTTATTATGTTACCCATAGTGCCTTTTATCTATGATGACATCATAGTAGCCATATGAGAGAATGGATTTATATTAACAGTTTAATCTTAATGCCAGTATTGATCAGCCTGCAAGAGTGTTAAGTACAGATTCTAGATGAGTCGTGATTTTTGTTATTATGTTGCCTTAAATTAAATTGACTAACATTGACTTATATATTTTTGACAATCATCAGTTCTGGGCCAATAGTTCTGGATAAATCCCATAAAACAATATGCTAAGAAAGCTAGCAATCTTTGTGACATTCAGCACATTTATGTGGACAGCCGGGTTAGTTCAAAAGTAAATAAATCTGGACTAGATGGATGTTAAACGAGAATATGCAATTGTTTTCAACTGACGGGAGAACCTGGTGTCATTTGCAATCTTATTTAAATGCTAAGTTATATTCAGAGGCATTTGAAATCTGTTTATTTGCTGTTGTTGCTTAATGCAGGGAGGCTCACGCTTACCCCGGTGAACGCTGCGCTCCAGGAAACGTGTGAACTCGATAATTATGAGGATGAATTATGAAATTCGTCTGGAAGTCCGTAGTTTTTTTCTGCCTAATTGAGACTTTGCCATCTTCAATCACTGCTCGGTGCCAAACAGCCTCAGCAGGCCGCTACACGTGAGATTTACTGCACACCAAATTGAAGTCTAAAGACTTGTAAAGTGAGTTTGGTGTCGTGAGAACAAGGAAACCGATCAGGATTGATGAATGAATGGGTGATGTATCACGTGCAAACCACATGGACACCATTTAAATACGCCGTTATAGGTTTTGAAAATATAAAGATGCATCTCATTCTATCATTTTGTGCTAGGGACATTAATTCACTGCTAAATAAACCACACAATTTAAGCTAACACTTATTTAAAATTTCACAGATTACACATTTTATTTTTTAAAATGCTGAAATAAAAATGAATTTAATCTGATCTATATATATATATATATACAAAAAATGTATAATACACTTGATATTTAATTATGTATATATTGTTTTATCTCTTTAGTTTGCGGTCTTCTCACAGAGTGATCCAATATGTACTATAGAAAATGCTCCACAAATAGACTTAAATCCAAAGTCCTCTGAACTGATAGTCCAAGACAAGAATTATTCTATCATTTTGTACCTGTCTGTTCTGTTTCTGCTTCAGGCCTGTTTTTCAAACTGAAGAGCACCTGCACTGCATCTCCACCTCATTGTTGTCATATAAAAAAAACACCTTCCGGCATGGCAGTGCTATCAGTCTGTTATTCAAAATATTTTTAATATGCTGTGATTCATGTGACTGCATAGGCATCGTGTATCTTTGTCACCTGTGGTCTGCAAGTCACAAAATGTGGTAAAGACAAATGGGATGATATAATGGATGCTGTGTCTGATGTAGACAGAACAGCATGAAAAAATTCATCCAAGGTTTCTCAGTTGTACATTTGTATGCATCCTACATTGTTTGTCTGCTCTAGGTCATTTTTATCATGTTTCTCTTGGTATATGATCCACACTTAATTGATTGAGTCTTATATGTTTTCCTGAAATACTCATTAGTTCTGTTTGGTTTTCTGATCCACAACCAAACCTGTCTGATGTACCCTTTATAAGTCCTGGAGGCTTCTGTCTGATGCCCTGACTGAGCAGATAGTGTGAGTTTGCAAAAGTGCTAATAAGATTTTGAGAGATGACACTGTTTAGGCAAAAGGTGAGGAATGTCTCTGGATGTATGAGAGAGAAGCTATTAAAGGTGATCTATATTTAAGCTGTTAAAACTCTGGGATGGTTCAGTACCATGGCACTGTTATAATTATGCAGTTTTCTGCATACTAATCTCTGACAAAATAGAACGAAAGGTTATTTGTATTCACCCATTGTTACTTTTGTATTTTGCATTGAATGCTGTACTTTTATTTCGAATATCTAAATGATTATAGTCAAAGGTATGTTGCATTTTTGCATTTGACAAACGCTTTTATCTGCATTATACATTAGTTTCTAAGTATGTGCAATCCCTGGGATCGAACCCTTGACCTTGGCATTGCTAGCGCTATTCTCTAACCACTGAGCTACATTGAAGCTACAAGCCAATGCTTTTGCATAATGTGTTTGTTCATATGTTCTTGCTTTAAAACATGTATTTTTTTTCAAGTAACAGTTATTTTATTCACGCATGTTGGTTGTCCCGGCTCATTATCATGACGCTGCAGAACTGTAAAATAGACATCCTATAATGCACCTCACTTCCGGTCTCATCCGCTAGGTGGCGTCGTGTAGCAGTGTCGGAGCTCTGTTTGTGAGGTGATTATGAGCAGGTAAAGGATTGTTTATTTACTCTCTTGTTTAGCTGCTGACAGAATGACAGACGAGGTGACGACCGTGACCTGCAGCGGCCTTACATTCTGCCAGCCTGTTATTCATTGTCTTGTTTTCCCTCAAGAATAGACGCATCAGCAATGAATGATGTTGGGAGGAGAATATTCAAAATTCAAGATTTTATTTTTCACATACACAGTTATGTAGAGGATATACAACCAGAAGTGAAATGTAGGTCAGATCAGCTCAAAAGATAGTGCAATTATATAAAATACTAAACAATTTAAACAAAATAAAAATAATCTAGGTATGAGGATAATATCATCTACTGCACTGTTTACTTTAACTTAGTAGCTGCTGTCCATAATTTATGCACACTTTACATATCCATCAGTAAATTTCTGTTTTTAGTAAATAACCATCTGAATATAATGTTCATAGTACATTCCCACTTGTAAATTCTTCATAATTTTTGCTTTATCCTGTATTTATGCACAACTGTATATCCTGCACTTGCTTATTGCACTTCTGGTTAGACCTAAACTACATTTCGTTGCCTTGTACTTGTACATGTGTTATGACAATAAAGTTGAATCTAATCTAAACTAATATAGATACCATGTGTTGTGTTGGGGTCACATTTGTACTCGGCTGTAAGCACAACCTGACAAAACCTTTTATATTAAGCACAGTTAATTGTAAAAATGCAGAACGTTATTTGTTAGGGTTTTGTTGTACTATTTAACGTTATATCTATTTCCTATTTATTTATTTTATATAGGTAGGGAACGGACACATTTGCATTTAGGTGTTTGCAGGTTTAGCTTTATTTGTGAGGAACAAATGTCCGAAACATCCGATTTAAGGACATTTTACTGGTCCTCTCTACACATATAGGGGCGGGTTCCCGAACAAGGATTAGATTAAGTCAGGACTAGGCCTTTGTTAAATTAGGATATTTAAGTAGTTTTTACAAACATGCCTTACAAAACAACATTACTTGTGTGCATTTTGAACCAGAACAATGGCACTGATGTACTATTTTAAGATGTGCTAAAAAAAATCAAGTAAATTACATTAGCTAGCAATTTAAATGTATGTCTAGCCAGTATGATTTTAAACAACCTTAACTTGTCCATACTTAAATGTGACAAAGTTACACGACCCATTCAACAAATACAATAAAATATGAGTATAAATGAATATTATTAAATTACATTAAATATAAAATAGTTTTATAATTGGCCACTAGCCAGACTAACACAGACCGGAAGTTAACTTTCATAAGACATCCTCAGTAATATTATATAATTCACCGATGAAATTTGTGTGCGTGTGAGCGTGATCTCGGATAATCTTTCTTATGCAAACATCTAATGAAAGCGAGGTAATGGTAGATAAGCAGGATAGAGGAGAGCGTGTTTGGCATTGATGAAAGTGAAGAACAAACTAAACAAAGAGAACAATACTACACATTTTGGTACTTACACAGACACAGATCACATTGTCGTAATGATAATGACAAATGCGCCAGTGTTCAGTACATTTAACTGTTATTTCCTTTCTGCTGCTCTGACATATTGTTGTGCTCTCTCTCTCTCTCTCTCTCTCTCTCTCTCTCTCTCTCTCGTTCTCTTACTCGTAAAGGACAGGAGATGAATGAGGAAGGGGATAAGCAAATGGGGTTACAACAGGTAAGTGGGTCACCGCGCTACACGTACACTGACACGCGCGCTTCTGCACCTTGATCAGTGGGGTCTGTGTGTACACAAGCTCTTTTAGAAATAAAGAACCCCTCTGGCGTCTGATGACATCGAGTAGGCAGCGTGAAAAGCGCCTGCGTGATTGCCGGCCACAATAAGAACTGCGTTTATAAGAGGGGAACCAATTTTCTGTGTTTACAAATGACCTCTTATTTTCCCATTTAATGAGTCTCCATTATGACTGCGCACCCCATTAAGACAAACCTATTGAGTTATGTTTTATTCATTATTTAATGCAAACAAGTAATTGTACTTCATTAGATGTTTTATGCCCTATTCAAGCTTCTAATCTGTTTTGGTGTTGTGCAATTTCTGAAAGTAATCTGCAATATCTGTATCAATTTCTAGAAAGTATTGCAGGACATTCTCATAAGACTTGTTAGAATTCAACCCAGTCTCACAGCAGTGTGTGACATAGTCACAAAAGTTAGAATCTATTGATTCATGTTCATGGACATGAATTTCCCCTTCTTCGTGTCACTCAGCACGACTTTCAATATATACATTTATATATTTATAACCTGATATCAGTGTAAGTTGTACATATTTTAAAGTACATTATATTGAAAGTCGTGCCAGATGACACGAAAAAAGGAGAAATTTGTGTCCATAAACACGAATCAATAGTGAAAGATTTTTGGCATGTCATGTATCACCAAAATTATTTTAGTTCATTCATAATGAACTAGGCAGTTGTGGCCTAATGGTTAGAGAGTCGGACTCGTAACCAGAAGGTTGCCGTTCGATTCTCAGTACCGGCAGGTAACAACTGATGTGCCCTTGAGCAAGACCCACTCATTGAAATCATTGCGATTTCCTCTTAAACAGGAAATTAGGATAGGACATATAGAAACTAATAGTATGGGCCGACGCTAGCTTTTGATTGGTCAGAAATATTAAATGAGAACCAGAAGTGCAGATTAATTCATTTTGGTGAACACATTTCAGTAAGTTTTAAATGCACACTAGTTTACAGACATCATTTAGGCTAGTATGTTCATATTAAACCCAATTTTGATTTCATGGGCTCTTTAACAAAAGTATGAGCTTTAAACCCTCCAGAATTCATTCCTTGCTCTACAGCAGGGGTGCCCTGCTTGAGGAAATCGTTTATTTTGAGGCCAATGCATCATTAGATGGTTTTATTTTAAAGTTTGACAATTTAGTTCAATCTGAATTTTTTTGTCTCGTTGCAATTTACTTAATTTTCCCTTTTTGTTGAGCTGTCTGGTGTAATAACAGGTGTGACTAATGGGCTATATTGCAGTGGGAGTGTTTCTTGACTCTATAGCCTCTATCATAAGGGAACAGTTTTTCATATGCAGAAAATAAATGTACTTATAGCAACACAAAGTGACATCTTATCCCTCTGATGTTCTTATTTGTTTAAATACAAATACATTTGCTTGTATTTTTTTGTACAGTTGCTTGTCAAATACAACATTAAATAAATAATTTAATGAATGAGTAATGTGACTAATGAAGTCTGTTATTAATTCACTACAGTTACAATTTTGCATTTGGAGGTTTATATGTCATTTATATAATGTTTGCAGGTTTTTTTTTACAGATTTATAATTTTTACCATGTTACAGATTGTGATTTATATTATTATGGTATTTTCTGAAGATTTCCTGAATGCATCAAAAATGTTTTTGGTTTACTTTGTAAGTGGTTGAACTTCTAACTAATAAACTCTTTTATAAAGGTTTACATGGTCACTCTGTCCTGGTTTTTGCATCATTGGTTCCACTATAAATCCAGTTAATTGGAATGTTCCAGATGAGTCGTCTGCTGTTGTTGATATTGTGGCGTGTGTTCTTCAGAAACTGCCTCACTATAGGGGCATTCACACTCCTAAAAGGATTTGCTGCTGGAATGGACACTTTGTATGTGAAATGTTTGGGCCGCAGGGGCCATGCACAGCATCATTATTAGTTTGGCCTCTCTCTCTTAGTCACACACGCACAGACACATTTCCACTCTCATTCTGCACCGTTAATGACTTACTCGTCTTCGTGTAAGTAAATTACAGTTATTAATGTTTGTTGAAAACTAGGCCAGGTGACGAAAATGTTTAAAAATGTTCCATTCTCTGTATCTAGCCTTGCCTTTTCTCATGTGATCACTCTCATTGCTAGATCTGATTTTGTCTTATTGTATTGTTCTATTGATCTTTTAGGTTTATTATTTGCAGTCACTGGTTTTGCATTTCTGGTACATTCTGTTTCAGTGGTTTTTCATTATTTGTGTTATGTAGTGTGTTCTGTTGAGCTTACCAATTATTTCTTTAAAAAATGAAGGTACACTCTTAAAAATAAAGATGCTTTACGATGCCATAGAAGAACCTTTTTGTCTAAATGGTTCCATAAAAAAAAAGTAACATTCGAAGAACATTTTTGTCTTATGAATGGTTCTTTGTGGAATCAAAAATGGTTCTTCTGGGGCATAGCTGTGAAGAACCTTTTAAGCACCTTTATTGTTAAGAGTGTAAGGGAGTTTAACTGTTAACATTTACATTTAATATACAGCTGCTCATATTTAATCAGAATGTTCATTATTGTCACTTTTGATATAGAAGCAGCAACCTCGGCTGCTAAGTCATTTTCAAGTTGTGTAGCTCACGTTTGGTCCTGTCGCAGCTTTAAGCTTTTATAAATGAGCTAAATTATAATTACATTAAGGAAAGGATAATGACTTTTTATTCCCCAGTGCCAACACTGATAGTAAGAAAGTCTGAAAAATAAACATTTCGTGAACACTTCTAAAGGCTAATAAGTTGGTTACATTCACTTGCTTACTTAAATCACTTTGGAAAGAATAGATGAAGATTTTCAATACAAATACATTGTGTTGGCTGGTCGACTACTTTTAAAAAAAAATATTTAGTTTTACCATAGTGACACGTTTTTTTCGCCATAATACTGTTGTTATTTGAAATACCTTGGAGTGTCTTGGTGTATGAATATGGAAATCATTATAGTGATGTCATAAGGAACCATATTTGGTTCCCCAAAGAACATCCAAAGTTCTTTTCATAGTCTAAAGAACCTTGATCCATAGAAAGGTTGATCGGATGTTAAAGATTGTTTTTACAGCCAAAAACGTCTCTTCTATGGAATCATGTAGCAACTTTTCCAAAAGTGTGCATATCATAGTATCATCGCTGCCACAGTACTGTTGTGTAAGGGATATGTCATTATAAATATATGCAGCATTGCTTTCTCGGTTAAAATGTGTATTATTTTCGGAAATCTTTTTAGACTCTTAGGGTAGCAGTATACACTGCTTGAAGCAGGGACTTTGAGTTTGCATCTCTCTCTCTCTCTCTCTCTTCTTCTGTCTCTGTTACTCTCTCATGTGTCTTTAGTCACGACTATATGTATTCATTTGTGTTTGTGTCTAGGGAGCAAAAAGACTGGATTCGTTTTACTTTAAAGGCTGAAACATCAGCAGGAAGGTTCACACCTGCAGATGAAATCAGACACTTGCTCTATTTTCGCAGGTCTGAGACTATTTCTGTGCATCGAGCCCCTCGTGAAAGTGCGTCACCCTGCGCATAAAGAGTCTAAAAACGGATCCACTACGCACGTGGCATCACACGCAGACAAACACACGCCGCACACACCATGTGAGCTCATATGCGAAGACAAACTGCTGTAAAAACATCAGGTCTTTTCTTAGACCAAAATGGAGATGACATCATTGTTAACACACGTCTAATTATAACAAATTTTGACCCGATTCTTTCATGACGATATAAATCTTTCATTATCGGTTTAGTTTCAGTTTGAAAACACTATTCTGACATAAAGCTGGTGTATATTAATGTGATCATCTTTTACAATAACTAAGACATATTCATCATTATTCATCTTTCCAGCTGCCATGTTTTCATCCCTCATCTTCACGCTCCGCCTGCAGTCTCGAGTCCTTGGTGAGAGACAGAGGTGATGATGAGTGATTTATTATATTTGAGTAAACACAGTTTGGTTACATATGGGCTAATAATCTGAAATTATTGTTAATGTTTGTTATTTGTAATTCTGCCATATCTTCATGGTTCAGCATAATTTACAGCGGTCTCTGTCATCCGATTCATTCATATAGTAGATGTTTTAATCCAAAGCTACTGAATGTTAATAATGAATTAAATTTGGTGTATCTGACAGTCTGCATTTCAGCTCGGACTGCTTCAGGAACCGTCGCGATGTCTTGAAAAGAGGTTGGTTTGTTAAAACGCAAGTAAGTGTTTAAATGAGAATTTTAAAATTATTTACAAGTGTCCTGTTCAATTTCTTTTCTCGTTGCTGTTTCTCTATAAACTTCTATTTCTTGACATTGTTTTTCCATCACATATTGTCTTCCTAATGTTGCGTTGGCCGGATCTCTCTCAATCTCCCTGTGGCGTGTTGAAGTGGATGTGCCATGCCTGAACTTGTTCAGCGAGAGGCAGCAATTTATTACCGCCAATCCTCTTCTTGTCTCCTGGACTCAGACAATTCACCAAAAAAAACTTAATTTGTTGTTCGGAAGCTCTGAGGGTGCATCTGTTACTCCAGTTTATTGAAGAGAGGGAACGTCAAAGCCCGGGTGCTCCAGGACGAATAGATAAAATCAATGTGTGAGGTTGTTCTGTCACGGGCTTGGCGTGTTTTTGAACGTAATAAATTGGCTGTTTTCCGGCGTTAGTTGGTTTCTATGGAAACCTTTGGCCTGCAGCCTCCCGTCTGTAAATTGTGCACTAATAAGCAGAAATGGAGTCGCGGGATTTTATTGCATGTTAATTTGAATTCGAAGCGTATGCAAAAATCACAGCGCAGAACTGATGGTGTCATCATTGGGGCATCACCAACAAAGAACGTTTCTAAAGTTACATTTAATTACAATGATGTTAGCTGTTGTTTATCCAAAATGACTTTTTGCAGGCACAATCCATGTTGACTCCAAATGCATCATTACATACAATAATGTTGTTCAAAGCAGCTTAGGCTGTCTCAGTTAAACCGCTAAGCAGGCTCTCTCCCCCAAACAGCAGTAAGATCAAGAGGTAGGCTACTGCCCTTTTGGCTGAGGGATGAGTTGTGAATTTAGGTGTGATTTGATTAGCGTGGCCTTTGTCGGCGTCTTTTTCCCCGTTTGTCGTGATGCACCAGAGGGGATATGGGTCATCACGGACGCACAGCATTTCCTGTTCCCTGCAAACAGCAGGAGACATGAGACACGGCTGTCTTCAATAACACAAAAGTCCACAAACACACCCACACAACTGGACATAAAAAGCACACTGTGATCCCCACTGCCAGGAAGCTCTATGTGCACTTTAAAGTATGTGAGTGGGAAAACTGGAAAGAAAATTGCTCACCTATACGTGTGTGGGGGGTTAGTGCCGGTCATAGCCCAGTCGGATCTTGTAAGAATTCGTAACCATTTTACATGATGTATTCGCATGATGTGAATAGTTACTTATGCAAAAGCAAAATGTATGAATAAGATTATATGAATTCATACAAATATAACGTAGAATAGTTACAAATTGCCATTAGATGTGCATATCCATAAATGCTGCAATGAGGCTAGTTGTCATACTTTGTTATTCTAATGAATATTTCCAAACTGTACATTTTTTTAGAACTGTAAAAATATTTTTTTGCCAGACAGTAGTCTAGAAAAACAGGAAATGATGGGATGAGAGAGGGATACAGGAGCTGGGAAAGGACCTCGACCCAGGATTCAAACTCGGGTCGCTCACAGCACTTGTAGCACACACCTAAAGGCTGAAATACACTACACAACTTTCAAAATCTGAACAGACTTAAAAAATAAATAGACATCATACATTTGCAGACTTTTTGAACGTTTGCATAGAAAACAATACGTGATAAAATCGGCAGACTGAAAAAATCTGAGCCTTGTAGTGTATTTCAGTCTTAACATGTCAGCGCACAGTTCACTGGACGTAAATGTATTAAAAGTCAATTTCATATTAAAGCCTTGAAAGCAGGAAAAAAGCTAAATGAACAGACAATTGTACATGCATAGTGGGGCATGTTGTCACATAGTATGGAGTAAGTTGTAATAATGTAACCAAACTGAAAACATGGTTATCATTATAGTTAGGACAGAATTTTTACATGATTATTCTTATTTGAATTTTAAACAACAGTAGGTGCCGGATACTGTATCAGAGTGAATCCAGCCGTGTGCACCGATGCAGCATTTTAGCCCTATAGTCGAGGTGCGCTGAGTTCTCTCCCATTCCTCCCCGGCCTGTACGAACACACTTCTCGTTTTGGTAAACAGAGCTCAATAATTCATCTGTCAGCATACAGGAGAGCCGCCAGGCTTTCATTTACTCCCCGCGCTCGGCTGAGGCAGCACACCCGTCTCTTAGCCCTGCATCACAAAGTCACATTTAGACAGATGAGCATCGGCCCGTCCCAGCGCTGTGACAGGGAACTGTAAAACAAGTAAAGATGAGAGAGAGAGAGAGAGAGAGAGAGAGAGAGAGAGAGAGAGAGAGAGAGAGAGAAAACACTTAACAACAGGTGAAGGCCAAATTTAAGAATGGCGAATCTGTAGGATTAATGGGATAGTTCACCTAAAAATGAAACTTTTTTCATCATTTACTCAATCTGTTGTCACTAAACTCAGTGAACTCATAAAAATCTAAGTGTTTTGGAATTATCATTGATCTATTTTATTCACTATTTTCAATCAATAACGAAATGCGTATACGGTCAACTTCGCTTCTTTTCATTCTATTGTTCTCTTGCTCTCCCAGCTGTTGCTCCCCACCCCTCAGCCAGGAATCAGGCCACGTGGATGCAGCCAACAGCAGGCAGGGGTGAGAGAGTGTAAAGCAATAATCTCCTCGCACCATGAATCATTCTCTTACGGCTTCACGTCAGAGTGAGATACAGGCAGATATCAGCGTACCGGTACTTGCATGAGAATCGCACACACACCAAGCCACTGCTTGTCTCCCATAAGCTACTGCGGTATGTGCCAAGGTGAAACAAGGAGCTGATAGGCATGAGGCTCACGTACAGAGCGAGGGCTCCCTCTCTCTGGCAGGATAATCCGCGAAGGCGCCCGTCCTGCCGCTGCAGAAATGATGACATTGCTGGAGTTTTTTTAGAAGAAAAATACTTGGCTTGTTCGGTGATGAATGTTTGACCTTTGGGGCTTTGGCACGACGTGAAAGGCTATTGTAAGAGTGGCTGTGCTTGTGTGTATGTTGTGTGAGTGCATATACTGTATGTGGATGTAAATGTGTTAGAGGGTAAAGCGAGCCCGATGGCACCCGTGTTGGAGTCCGACCCAAGCCTGATGGATCCATATATTATGTTCTAATTTAATAACAAGACTCATTTTGCATATGCACGCACACGCTCGTCTATTTCGGTTGGCGCTTATGAGAATATTTGTGTGTCTGGGCTTAACTCACTATGAGAGGGAGAACAGATTGATTTGGGCTCAGTACTATAATTTGACAATGTGATATAGCTGGGTCTGAATTTGATGCCTGTGACTTTATGTACTCTACAGTGGTCTCTAAAAGTCGACAGAAAATGTCAGAATGTCTTTAAATTAGTTGTATTAGCAAACGCATAATGCTAGCACTTTCTTCTCAACTTCACTTTTACTTGCAGTTGCGAGTGTCATCATATTTTCCCTAGATTTCCCTTAGATTCTAGTCTAAATGAATATTTTTAAGATTTCAATAGGAAACATTTCTTGTCAAATTTACCCACAAAAAGTGGGTAAATTCTAAAAAAAGTGCTGGGTTGTTTTTAACCCATGCTGGGTAAATATTTGACAGAACACAATGCTGGGTTATTTCAACCCAACTGCAGGGTTGTTTCCACTCATGTTGTATAAAAACAACCCAGCAATTGGGTTAAAAATAACCCAGCATTGGGCAACTAACCTAGCAGTGTGTTCGGTCATGGGTCAAAAACAAAAACTCGTTGTTTCTATTTTTATTTCTCCTAAGGAATTTTAGGAGACACATCTGAGATTAAATTTATACTTAATTGAAACACAACTGAGAACTCCATCAAATCTCCTATGAAAGAGCAATCTCTGAGCAATAAACACTCTGTTAAGTGTTTCACTCAAAACCTGTTGTGCAATCGGAACTGCCACTTGATATTTTGTTATGTAATTCAGATACATTTGTTACTTTATAAATGTGGTTTAAGTGTCCAGATACATTCTGTATGTGTATTGCGAAAACAAACAATAATGTCAACTCTAGGCAGTCTCAGGCTGTGGCCTTGAAGAATGAGAGTGGCTATTCAGTGAGCTTTAGAGTCTCATTTAGTTGTGCTGAACTGTTAAGTCCCTATAACTGTTGTTATAGTACTGAAGATGGTATTGACTAGATGGATCTGTGTTGGGACTGCCAACTTGGGGCAGCACAGGAAAATAAGGGAAGTGCTCAGTTTCCTTTTCTGAAAATGAGCCTTCTGTGTATGTGAAACTGATTTAATATTCTGTGCTGTGCAGCAGGCAACCTTGCTTTTGTAAGCATGTGTATGTGTGTGCTTTGGTTTGCATGTTGTGCTTTTGTCCGTTTGAATCAGTTTAATGAAGTTCAATGAGTCTTTGACCTTTGCTAAAGGAGTCATTGTATTTTTGTCACAAGCGTTCTTTGTTGTTGCACCCATGTAATCTCATGCGGCATACTCTTTAGTAAAAGGCCAAGGACATACTGAGAGTAGGTTTTGGTGTGATTTCTTACACAGTTGCATTAGAAATACATTTTCTCAAAGACAACGAAAGTGGTGCATTCACATGCAGTCATGAAAATAATGAGTTTTGGTTGTGGCTTGGGTAATTTTCCCAATATGTTTCATTGTACGCACGTGCCTGGCCCGAAGTTAACTTCTTTTCTGTGTGTAATGTCATTTATTTGTTATTTATCTTGTTATCAGAAATAATCTGCAGGGACTCTATTCTTTTCAGATCCACAAAAAGCGTGCATGCGCAGTAACGTTTGTTTATGTTGTTGCTTTGAAACCATCTATAGGAATGGTATAGACAAAATGGCACACAAGTCACATTTAGGGTAGTTTTTAGAGCTTGGCAATATCCCACTTTCCTTTGGTTTGGATCGATATGAGGGTGAGTAAGTGATGCATTTTCATAAAAAAAAAAAAAATCTTAAATAAACCCTTAAGCCATAAATAACCACAGTTCAGTAATTGATCCAGCAGCAGTCATAAGGATGTTGTTAAAACGTCCGTTCCTTCCGTTGCCGTCAGACCTCAGTGACTAAACATGGTCTATAGTGACAGGTTTCGGAGGAGAGGTGGAGAGTTCGGGGGAGTACGTATGACTCGAAAGGCGACTTGGGGATCTGCTCTGTAATTATGCTTTTAATGATGTGGACATACTGGGGTTCTAAATAAATCAACATCGTTGCCTTTTCAGTCGTGTCGAATGTAGGACGACGATGTGTTAATTTTCCGGTCGGGAAAAAGTCACGTATTTTACTGTAAGTGAATGACATCTTTATAATTTGACGTATTGTAATGGGTTACGGCATAGCCGAGCAACTTTACGGGCTTATTTTTGGTGTCATTTCTTTTGCGTCATTACCTTTTCATTAGTGGGAGGGTTGGAGGTAATGATGAGTCTAAAGCAATGTAAACAGACCTCCATCATTACCCAGGAATATCAGCGGTTTGTTTTTTATTCAAAACTACAGTAGGCCAACAGTATTTCTTTTCTTTGAAGATGAAGATACACGTTGTCTTACAACTTGTGTTGAATAACTACTGTATTTAGATACCTTGTACCTGTAGTGGCAAGTGTGTGATTCGTTAGAGATCTGGAAATAATTGAATGAAAGTGAATTTAGGAATAATTCAGTCAAATATGCTCACATGTCTCTAAGAAATCATTTGCCTGTTGTTGCAACATAATTGGCAATTGTTGCGTTATTTAAATGAAGTTTGAAATGATGCTAAGTGGCGAAGATGAGGGGCTCTCTGTTGCGATTTTACAACAGGTTTTAAGGATTGCTCCTTTCACAGCATCAGTGGGAGGTTATGAGATTTCAAAAGGCATTATTAGTAGTTTTTAACACACAAACATTATGGACCTTGACAACATTTCTGGCAGACTGTGAGCTAGTGAAGTAATGGAGTGTAAGTATGTTGGCTGACCTTGTTGGGTTGTTGTACGGCTGGTGAGTTGGCACAACAAAATGGAATGATGGAGAAAAGTAGCTTCCCCCTCCCGAAATTGTGCTTAAGGGAGAGAACGTGAAATTTATCCAGAGCACAAAAGACATCCTTTACTGGCATTGGGCTTCAATATTCCTTTTTCATAATCAAACGGAGTAAGAGACAAAAGCCCAGGTTCAATGTCAAACTCAACTATCTGTATGTCCATTAAGTAATGTGATTGTCGTGCATTTGAATTTCATTCTTCCTTTGTCTTCCTAGAGGACATTTCTTGACATATCATCAAAGTGCACTAAAGGTGACTTCTATTTTTTTTATTTAACCGAGACTTTGCTTTGTAAATCAAATTGTAAATTTGATTTGGTGACAGAATAGTTTAGATTAGAAGAAAGAGATGAAAACAACTTCATCTTGAACAATAGTTTAGGTTCTGTAAAACTTCTGTACTTCTGTCACTGAGACTAATTTGTTGCAAAACAGTAGTTATACATGCAAGCTGGAGTCTTACACCTTTGAACTGATAAATAATCCGAGAGATACAAGCTTTAATGGTAAAATACAACCTCAGTTTTGATCTTGTTATAATAATGTAAATGGCAGTACTAGTTAAAAATACACTTGTGTGAATGACAGAAAGTTTTCATTTTCTTTTTTATTAGTCTTTAATGACTTGGTGTAAACTCAATTGACACGGTGTCTGTTATTTTATTTGGTTATTAAAACCATGCTGCATATTATGCAGAAGTGAAAATTTGGTGTTTTTATGGATGGCATAAAATAATTCATTTGTAATGCTCAATTGCTCATGATGTGAACTTCCACAACAGTCTGTGGAAATAACCAACAATTTCCATCAACTTTTTCCCTAGTACATGCTGTACCTGGTGCTCTGGAACGGGGAGGATATTTTGTCATTTTTATTCCTGTTTCGCATGCCTTTCTCAGAAATCCCACCCAAAGCTACCTCAGATTATCTTCTTCAAAACAGCATCCACCGCAGTCAAGCCCAGAAGCGCTGTAAAATATATTGTTCCTCAATCCAGCCGACTAACTCTTCACCTGCCTCCCTGCAAGACATACATCAAAAGGCTTCATGTTTGCCCGGTAAAGAGATGTGAAGGTAGAAACAGGTTTTCAAATAACATGTCTGAGTTCATAATGTCACTGATGCACACTCTGTTTGTCTGCGTTTGTTTGTCTAGCCAACATGCAGCAAAGGGAATGAGGCGTCTGTTTTCTGTCGGCTTCAGTAAGGAAATAACAGACAGTTGACAGGCTGTTATGGACAGGGGGCACGCTGCTGTACGACAGATTTGTGAGCGCATGCCAGTTTCCTGTAGCTCAATTGGCAAAGCATGCCACATACAATGGCGAGCTTGTGGGGTCAAGGAACACACGTACTGATAAAATGAATTATGAGTTGGCACTTGACAGTAATACGATTTTTTAGTCAGTACCACAGTTTCATAATAGATAGCTAGATACATAGATTCCCATCATCCCTGTGAAAACACGGTATTCGTGCACATCTGCATGCCTTCCGGTCACTCCAGCGCATTTCTTACCTGACATTTGCGCTGGTCTTGCCTGATGAGTGGGCGGATTCGGAGGAATGGTCGCACCATATATGGACTCATGGGCTTCCTGTCTGGTACCCCTACACCCTCCCACTTTCATACACGTTCACTTCAAAGCCATGGTTTCTTACACATATCAATGAAGCGAGCAGAGAGAGAGAGAGAGAGAGAGAGAGAGAGAGCGTACGAGATAGAGGGGCGGGATCTGTTCATGCGTGTGTTTTGCTTGAACTAGTTGACACAAGCAGGAGAACATAGATGCTCCTCGTCCTGCATCACCTGCAGGTTTTTCGTTGTGATATAAACAGACACGCAAGTGAAGGCATTTCCCGTTCCGTTCCGTTTTTACGCATAGCATTGATATCTGGAATGTGCTGTTTCTCGCAAGCGCTGTTTCCATGCCAGCATGGGAACTGCAGTGTCCAAAAGGAAGAATCTGAGAAATGATGCGATTTCTTCGGTGGCGGCCAAAGTTAGGTGAGTGTCCGATTTTACCAGCTCCCGTTACTAGCAGTGTGAATGCCGTCGGCTCTGCAATCGTACGTGTGCGTCTCCAGAGCTCGGTGCGCGCTGAAGTTGCAAAACGAAGGGGGATTTTAAACTCTTATTGCTGGATACAAAGAAAGGTCATGGTTTTGGTTAGGCAGATCGGTGGTTTTAAAGATGTTCTGGTATTATTTATGTCATAGTTTATTTTTATTTGTAAGATTAAATAATCTTGCGGTTGGCATGACGGAATGCGTTGTCTGCGTCCCGTCTCAGATGCTTTACTAAAATTAGGTAAAATGCGATTGAATATTAGATAGCCTAGCATCGTAAATCCATTAAAATATTTGTATGAATTGTTATTTCTCATTGAGTGTCTAAAACAGTCATATTTTGTTTTAATAGTCTCAAAGTCTGTCCGTAATGCCATTCTTGTCCCAAATTGCTAACATTTTCATGCATCATAGAAGCACTAAATGTATATTAATTATGCAATTATTTTAATTATGAATAATATTTTTCATGCATACTAGTATGCACCTGACGGATGCGCTTTTGTAGAACTCGTATGGGATACATGTTCAGGGACATTACAGTAGAAAGGTTGCGCGTCATACATGTAAACTTTCCAAGTGTCTCGTATAACCGGACCTTGGGAATTACGCATGGACGTGAGCAGACTTACAAGCCGTTTAGTCGTGTTTCCCAGTCGCAGATCAAGGCATTGACAGTTGTCCTTCACTGCTAATACATCCACAACAGGCGACTCTCGATCTGTCAATCATCCGTGACTGACTCGTGTTCCTGTGTCACGGTAAATTATAACGTCACGGGGATGGAAACGACTGGCAAGTCGTTTAAACCAGGAGAAAAACACGTAAGCGTTGTTTTGCCTCATGCATTTAAACTGTATATCAACTTCTATTTTATTCATTGATGGTCCTGTATTTGCTATTGTTGCATGTTTGGCTTACATAATTAGAGCCCTTCTATCACATTGTTATGTGAATCACATCTGTCAGTTTTGGAAAGACGGCAAGTGCTTCACCTTCTCACCCTGTTGTCTGGGCCTGGTACCTCGGGGATGCTGTGAGTCATTCCATCTTTAACGCTAACCTACAGTATAGGGTTTTTACTGAAATGCGTTTTGAGATAAACTTCAACAAGGTCTTTCCAGTCATTGAAATGACCTTGTCTACTAAATGCTGCTGTTGAGCTGTAAGATTCAGGAAAGACCGAGGCGAGGGTTTCATTCATGAATGGGATGGGTTTCCTTCACCTCTGCATTTACGAGTGTGTGTGTCAAGTATGAACGAGCGTCTGTTTAGTATGCGAGGCAGGTGTCTCGGTGAGCACGGCTCTGCATGCCGAGTAGAAATGACCGATGGAACAGGGAATCAGACACAACACGTTAAAGGGGTAGTTCACCTAAAAATGAACATTTTTACATAATTTACTCACCCTTGACTCCATAGGCTGCTATATTTTCCCAAAAGTAGGGTTATGAAGAAATTTTACGCAGATCTTTCCAGAATGAAACTGTCTGCAGGACATTGCTTCCCCTTAGGAAAACTAACCATGGTATTACTTTTTTGGCAGATTTTACTACAAATTGTAGTGAGACCAGTAAACCTGTGGTTACAATGGCTTACTGGAAATTCAACCAAATACTATGGTAACTTGACTTGAGGGGTTAGTAAGCATTGAGAGATTTTATTTTGGGTGAACAGACATTTTTATGCATACAGAGTTGAGTTATGCAATATCAGTGTATTAAGAGGGAATGCATGAGTAATCATATGCTGAAATTTACATAAATCCTTTATGACTTATTGTGGCTAATGAATTAATGAGGACTGTGGATACGCTCTAGGGGTCTTTCTCTGTATCATCATGAAGAGAGGGACTAAAAACTATCTTGAAAAAGAAAATCACATTGCAGTATGGTTTACACAGCAGTGCTGTGGATCCTGTTAAATGTTCTGCCCTGCAGCAGAAGCGACTTGTTTGCAAAGAAATTAGTCATTGGCCTCTGGCAGCTGTTAATGGTGTAATAGGCTGTAAATTACAATGGTTTAGATTAAGGAATGACTGTGCTGTATTGTCACAGGTTTCAAACTATACACCTTTGTCATAGGTTTGTCTTTCTCAGCACAGATTGGAATAAGGTGTGCACTCTTTTATTCACTCGGCTCTTTCCAGGAAACTGTTGCTCAGTGTTAAGGTGGTGTCTGGCAATCTGTTCTCCTGCAGACACTGGGTCATGACCACAGAACTGTTCAAAAGAGGCTGATGGGTGGATTATTTTCTGTGAATACACACAGAATCAATAGCATCTTGGCCCACTTCAACACATTAAAGAACAGGAGGTCATCCTGCTCTCAACCCGCACTACCTATCAACTCTCCGATTTTTGTATCTTGGTCAACACATGATGCATCTTTGTCATTTTGTGTAGACAGTGTCGTCCTATATTCGCCTTCATGTTGTTCAAAACCTGTATATGACTCTTTCTTCTGTGGAAAACAAAAGAAGATATTTTGAAACGTGCCTCCGTGGTTTTGTGTACATACAGTGGAAGGCAATGGGTGTTAATTTTGTTTGGTTACCACCATTTTTCAAAATATCTTCTTTTGTGTTCTTGAGAGAAAAGAAAGTTATGCATGTATCCATTCACTTGCATTGGTTTTGTGTCCATGCAATAGAAGTGAATGGGTGCCACTGCTGTTCAGTTAAGAACATTCTTCAAAATATCTTCTTTTGTGTTTTGCAGAAGAAAGAAAGTCGTAGTGGTTTGAAATGACAAGAGGGGGAGTAAATGATGACAGAATCTTCATTTTTGGGGGACTATCCTCTTCAACTTACTGTGCTTAGGCCTGCAGGGTTTGTGTAGCCTAGTGGTTTTGCACATTTTTATTTGGCAAACATTCACAGGAGTTGGTTACAGTTTTGACTATGATTTAGCTTGAGTAATATAGTCACATAATTCCACTGTTGCATGTGTTATTACTTTGGTTGTGCTCTGTTTGGACCGCCTGCAGCCTCTTATATCAAGATGAAAAATAGGGATGGCAGAATTAGAGGGAGATGCTATTTAGGGATAAGCAGTCAGAGAGTTTTAAAATCACTGCCAGAAAGAATGCTGGGTACTGGCTGAACGATTACAGAGATGTCACGTTATAGTTAGGTTGAGCTGTTTTTGCATTCTGATAGGATGAGTGACCCACTCCATTGTGATAATAGTTTAGGTCACCATATTTTAACATTTTGTCATTGTGTACCCACACTGTCTTTTGAAACTGTGGAACACAAAAGGGATTATTTATACTGCAATACTCAACCTGTTCTTTAACATCTAAAAAGTGACCACGGCTATTAAAGGAATAGTTCACCCAAAAATGAAGATTCTGTCATCATTTACTCCCCCTCTTGTCATTTCAAACCACTACGACTTTCTTTCTTCTGCAAAACACAAAAGAAGATATTTTGAAGAATGTTCTTAACTGAACAGCAGTGGCACCCATTCACTTCTATTGTATGGACACATAACCAATGCAAGTGAATGGGTGCCAGTTAACAACATACTTCAAAATATCTTTTTTGTGTGTTCTGCAGAAGAAATAAAGTCATACAGCTTTGAAATAACAAGTATCATCATACTGTTATTACCCCGCCTCTGGCATATTACAAATAGCTCATACATTTATATTAAATATCAAAGCAGGGACTGTAAAAGATTTTTACATATAGCTTGAGGTTTTTTGCCACAGTTTGACATTCAAGTCAAGTTACCCTTTCTGAATCCACACTGAACCGAATACGCTGAATTAGCTGGTGACTCTTCTTAAAGGAACAGTTCACCCAAAAAATCGTTCATCATCTACTCACCCTAATGCATGTAACTTTCTTTCTTTTGCAGAACACAAAACATATTTTAAAGAATGTTAGTAACCGAACAACATTGGCCCCCATTGACTTCTATTGTATGGACACAAAACCACATTGAGGGTGAATAAATGAATACATTTTTGGGGGGGATTTAGCTATCCCTTTTAATGAACAATGAAGAAAATGTGATCTATAGTGAGAGCATAAAGGTTTTGAATGAGGATGAGTAAATATTCACAAAACGTTTACTGTTCCTAATAAATTGGTCTTTTTTCAGTACTAATGCATCATTAATCCAACTGCATCCAACACTAAAAGAACGACTCCTAATACCTCCCTACTTTGCAAAAGCATTTTATCTTTATTCTTAGTGTTTTAACAGTATCAATTATACATCTGTTTAAGGAAACCCCTATTCTTTCGCACACATACATCAGAGAAGCTTGCACAGATGCTTCCTGATGGTTTTATTATCTGGTTGCAGGGATGAGACTGTGTACTGTAATTAGTCAGACTGCGTGAGATAATGCAGATCTAGGGACAGCTCTGACACTCTGCGATTACGCCTTTAACATTGTTGTCTCTGCTGTTATGCAGAAGAAAGACAAACAGGGCTAAGCAAAATTTGAATAGAGGGTACGCGGTGGGTGAAGGAGGGTTCCAGGCGGATTTGAAGGCGCAGATAAAAGGAGGGTGACATTTTAATCTGTGGTCTTTGCTAAAGCTCAGCTCCCATGTGTCGTGAAAACATGCCCTACGAGAACATGCCATTAAACTACCTCTGCTGTGCTCAGGGAAATCCAGCTTCGAATGAATCAGAGGACAAAATGTGTCAAAAAACCAGTGAGGTCTGTGAGAGAAGGTTCAGAATTCCTGATTGTTTGGTTTTCCCTTGGCTCATCTTGAATGCATGTTATCCACTCACCTCATAATTGTTCTCAAGGACCTATTCGCCTGAATAAATTCGTAAGGATCCCTTGGAAATGTGCTGGTGAAGTGCCTACCTTTAAGAAGTGTTCTGCCTGCTCAAAATGAAGATGCAGTAGTTTAGACAAAGAGTTTTATTGAATCATTTTATACTTTGCCAGTGCATGGAGCGCTAATGAATTAATAGCTTTTTTTGGTTATTGTTGTCGAAGTTAGATATTTTGCTCCTTATTTCATTTCTTGTTTCTATTTCTGTTTTTTGGAACTGCCTATGTTGTTTTGTAAAGCTAGCTACTAACTGTGCTTAAACAGATCATATGAAGTACATTATTATAATGCCATGTTTGAGAGTGGCTTCAACAACCAATTTTCTAGTGTTTTATTCATGAATGTTTGCTGTGTGTGTGTGTGTGTGTGTGTGTGTGTGTGTGTGTGTGTGTGTGTCACCATGAAGAAAAAATCAAACTAAATGATGTTTATTTGAAAGTAAAACAATGCAGTGAGGGTTGCTTTTAAGGGTCAGGTGTGGGTTAGGGGATAGAATAACTATAGAAAGTCCCCATAAAATATTGAAACTCAACGTGTGTGCGTGCATGTGAGAGTGTGAGAGAGAAAAAGAGTGTGTTCTTGTGAGTACTGTGTCGTGAATTTTGAACCTCCTGTGCAGAGAGAGAGAGAGAGAGAGAGAGAGAGAGAGAGAGAGAGAGAAACTAAAGCAAGAGAGGAAATATTTGCAAAGATTCAAATTTGATTCTCTTATATGGTACAGTAGATGTAATAAATACACATTTTAGAGAGTTGAGCTTCAACAAAATTAGATACAAAAAGTCATTTTTAAATCATTTTCTTAGAACGGCTGAAGCTGTAAGTGTAATAAATTCACAGTATCCATTATCCTAAGGCCCAATTTTTGGCTATTACTACAAATGTTCTCGTGCTACTTAAAACTGGTTTTGTGATCCAGGGATATATATTATAATATACAAAAAATTGGATGCCATTGTTTTTCTGACCATATTTGATAGGCTTTTATGGTTTATGTTCTTTTTTTCCCCCTCTGACCACATCAAATTCATCTCACTCACACACTTAGTTAAAACCGTTTTCCCTCTTCCTTCTGACCTCATTTTTTATTCAGTCACATGTCTGGGAGCAGGCAGACTTTCTTTTGTTATTTTATCTTTACCTATTGGTCTCTGTGAGTGTCTGTTTCTCTCCCTCTCTTCCTCCCTATAAATATATTTCTCTCCCCATATCCTCTGATCTTTTCCTCTCCCTCTCTTATTTTCCCTCTGTCTCATCTTCTTGCATCTCTTCTGATATTTTATTAATATGATAATTCCCAGTTTGGGCTGATGTTAATCAAAGCTCAGTAGAACTAGCAGAAAAAAGAAACTTTTAGTGCATCAGAGCGGATGGATAATAACCTTTTACTTACAGTCCCACCAGCCATATGAAGAGAGACAGTGAGATTTAGTTTCTGTACCACAATCTAGTGATGAAGGCAGCGTTGGCACCCTACATCTAATGATATTGAGCATGTAAGCAAGACAAAAGCGGAGGTGTTTAAGACTATTGTCATTAGCTATTTTTACATCTTCAAGTAAAGCATCATCTGCCCTCGGCCGTTGCACGTGACCCCTCCCACTCGCCACGAGAGCCTCCTACTCAATTACGCGCCTCTTCTAAACTGGCACTCCAATTAACCCTCGTGCATTGGAGGATGCTTGTTACGATACAAGCAGGAATGACCCGCCTGTTTGGCAAAACTGAATAATTTAAAGAGCTGTCACAAGTGTCATGCCGTTAAACATTACGTCAGGAAAGCCGAAGGCGACTGCGAGCCACCGGGGACTCTTGAGGAACAATCACAGGCCGTGTGACAGCTTCTGTGGAGGAGGTTGCAATATTGAGATTGGAGTGGGTTTTCCTCGTGTGGGGTGCATGCATGCATATGGTTGTGTGTGGGCCACATATTGTTCGGAAATGGGTTCATTAGTTACATCGAAGTTGCTTGTGCATGTGTTGGTGAGCGCAAACATTTGTTCACGGGGCAAAGAAAGATTCCGGTTTAGCCCATTAAGAAATCATCAGTCATGTCTCCTACAAGATTTAATCAGCTTCCAGAAATGCAATGACTCACCTGGAGATTTGCACAGTTTGGGTGCCAAAGCCACCATATGTGGAAGCCGATAATCCGTTGTTCTTTTATTATCGAGGTGCCAATATATGTTGATGAAATGTAAAGAGCAAAGACTCTTAGGTTTCTTTGTGTCCCTTAATGCCATTGGTCACCCTGACTTCATCCTTTATTCAAATGTATTCAAATCAGTGATTCTGATTGGCTACTTTTATTGCCCATGTTTCTCTGTTCGACTGTTACTCATGTTAGCAGGTCTAATTCATGTTTCTTGTTCTGTCACCTTAATTCCTGTTGTTTACATTGAGCCAGTGTTGGCAAAATCTCCGGTGGGTGTTTAACAGTTTTCATTCACACTTTCTGCTTCTGACAGTCTCTTTTTATAGCCAGTGGTGAATGAAGTGTCATATTAGCACTTACTTTGATGCTGTGATGAGAAAGATTTTGCTGAGAGACCCATCATCACCTTTGCGTTACTGTTATTTGTGAGCCTTTCATTTCGGCTAATCAAAGCTCTCCACATCTTACAGTAATATGGCTATTATAGATTCTGTATATTAGCACATGAAAAGTTTCAACACCTTTTAAAAGTGTGTATTAGCTACACATGGACATTTTAGTGGCATCCCTTTCGGAGAACTACTGTGGCTGACACAGGACAAAGATGTCACGTTTTCGCTTCTTTGCTGAAGGAGATAACATTTTTACGAAACGTGCTCTGTAGAGCAGTTTGTCCGTTTAGGGATACTGTAGAAACAACATGGAGAATTCCATATAAGGGGACCCGCGGTGTATGTATGTATGTAGAAATAACTCATTTTAAAGTAATAAAAACATAATGCTTTATTATGTAAGGTCTTTATACACCTCTGAATACACAGTTATGTATATTATATTGTATTTCTGTTCATAGATTCTCCTTAATATTACGCATTGCACCTTTAAAAACATTTTAACTGAAAAAACTGTCTGCTTCCTACCTCTTTCATTTCTTTCATATATCATTGTCTTTGTGTTTTTTTTGTCTCCTCCTATTTTCACCTTCCCAATCTCTCATTTTCCTACATTCTCTTGGACTGTAAGACAAAATTATTACATCTGAATCTGTGGGCGGCACAAATACAAAGCAACCAATTACATTTACACTGTGTGTGCTTCCACTCCTTCTCCTCCTCCTCTTCCCATATTTTTTCCCCAGCATATGCCCTCTTTTTTTTACAGTCACATGCGAATCCACATGTCTCCCCGTCATTTCAGCTTTCACACTGCGGCGGTGCCACACTCTTAGTTTGAGGAGTCCAGCTTTTAAACCTCCCAATGCAGACTGCTGCAGAACATTACTCACATCCCTGTGAAAGCCCTTTAAGCTCAAAGCCAGCATCAGCTTAGCAGGTGACATTAAGAGGCGACGAGCAGACCGCACTGGGACTGTCGTTTCTAAATTGAAAAACGATGGGAGCAAAACTGACCCAGGTCCCATAGAGACGTTTGGGACATAAGGAACTATTGTTAAAACTGCAGTATGAGCTCAGGGTGAAGCTTCTTTATCTTTTGTGTGTGTGTTGCAAATATCTTATAAGATATGGGCGAGGAGGTACAAGAGGTACATAAATATTTTAAATGCAGCTGTATACAGGTTATAATTTTAAAATCAATATGAAATTAACATTGACTGTCACTGAAACCATTTTCTTGGACACATTTTCTTATGTTTTTATTGTGTGTGAGACTATTGTCACATGACAAACCCCCAACTGTAAGTTTTGTTATATATTTGTTTTATATTTATATTATTTATGTTTATATTTTAGTTTTTTATACATATTATAATATTTTTGTTTATGATTTCAATATAAGTTTATATATCTTATGTTGTTCATCTTTCTCTAGCTTCTACTCTACTTTTTTATAGCTTCTACTTTATTTTATATATATTTTATATTTATATTTAAAACCTTTATAGATTATTACATATTAATTTATTATTTATTTACTAATTTATATATCTTTTATGTATATCTTATCCTGGCAACTTGTGAATATGGTTTTGTAGACTACATTGTTAGCTCATTGACATAATCTTAAATGTCGTCTCATTTGCTTTGGAAAAGTGTCTGCTAAATAAGCAAATGCAAATGTAATTGTGATTTACATCCGTGCACATATTCTAAAAATAAAACTTTTAAATATATATATTTTTTTCTATTTGGAAATATGTCAACCAATAGCCACAGAGCTACAGCATTTACAGTAGGCAATGATTTTGGGTACCATTCTGAATTTTCTAGCCAAAACTAATACAATGCAGTTATCCTTACTGCCCAATGGTTAATTTTTGTGTGTCTTTGCAGAGCAGCCCGAGCATTCGGAGAGTATCTTCACACCCATCCTGAGAACCGCAACGGATCAGGTCAGTCATCCGATCTAAACCTCTCCATTCCTCTTTATTTCTGCTGTTATTTTCTGCTCCTCATTTGTTCACTACGGTATATTGTCTTTGAGCCTCTGAGCATGAGGTTATCAGACTCCCTTGCATCTTTCATGAGGAACTGTGGTATTTCTTAATGTGTTTGTTGCCTCATCTGCCATGTCTCCTTGTTTTCACTCATTTCTCCCCTTTTCTGTATCTGTCTCAATGTTTGATTAAAGATCACTTACTCTCTGACACCCTCACTGGCCACGACTCTGACTCCCCAGAAAGCCTGTGCGCTCAGAACAACAACATCCACAACTACTCCAGCAACCCAAGCCTGATCAATCCCGCTCTTGGCCTCCTGGAACCTCCCCCTCCGACCGCATCCTCCAAGAGCCGGCTATCCCTCGAGCGGAGCTTCTCAGCAGAGGAGGACCAGCAGAAGTGTGTGGAGTGCTCCCTGCAGCCTGCCCGGGTCTACACCATCACCGGAGAGAGCGGCATGCTGGGGACCAGCCGGGGGAGCAGGGAGAACCTGGAGCTTGAGGTACTGAAAGAGGCACTTGCCCAACCCTCCACCTCCTCCAACTCCTCATCTCCAACGCAGCACCACCGCCACCATGGAGGCGGAGGTGCGAGTGGAAACCATCACCATGGTAACCACCACCATCACATCACCAGCAGCAGCGGCGGAGGAGGAAGCGCGGCGACCAACCATCAACTCACAAGTGGTGCAGGAACATCCCAACATCACCATGGGCCGCCGCATCACCACCACCTCTCCCAGCCTCTGCAGAGCTCGGTCAGCGCGCACAACATCCGCGGCTGGGGGGAGGGAAAAGATTGCGGCCTGGCGTGCGAGGCCTGTCCCGGGGCCCCATCGCGAAGCCAGGGCTCGCTGGACCTGGAGAGCAGCACCCGAGAGGCAGGCAAGCAGAGCTGGCCACCACTAGAGCGGATGTGCAGTGTGGACCGGGTGACTGGGCTTGAGCGAGGTGAGAGGGGGAGAGCAGGAGGGGCGAGAGAGAGAGAGCCTCTGGACAAGGGGAGGGGGGTTCAGACAAAAACAGGGGCGTCGATGTGTCCGATGTGCCGTGGTCTGTATTGTTTCCACTTTCCTTTCTCTCTCCTCTCTCTCCTGTGTGTGAGTTTTGTGCTCTCTCCCTCTGTGGAGTGGACTAAGTGTGTGTTTTGCTCAGTGGAAATGAATACAGTGGCTCAGAAAAAAACATTTGGACACTTGAGCAACGCTGCCATTGCAGTACATTAAAACATCAAGTTTTATTGATTTGAATGGTTTTAAAGGGAATTGTATTGGTTTTAAGGGAAACTATAATGGTGTGTAGGGTTATGTGATGGATTCTATTGGTTGGATGTTAATTCTTATTGGAATAATGCCCAAAACACACTACAAAATGGAATTTTGTAATGGTTTTAATGGAAAAAGCTAATGGTTCATAATGGTATTTTGAAGGAATTGAACAGCGTGTGTGGTTTTGATGCTGGCTGATGCCGCACGCTTCAACAAAAGCTGACCAACTTCCCAACTTGAAAATGTTTTTATCAGGGTTAATATTTTGTCCTAATGGAATGACATTTGGCTTAAGTGTCCAGGTAATGTTTTTATGTTGGGCCACTGCATTTGTTCTGTTTGACTGTAATATATACATACAGAAGCTTTGCATCATTACTTTCCTACTAATGGTCAATTATGTCTTATTTCTCAGCAGATGACAACACTTGGTTCCCTAAAGAGAGCATGTTCAGCTTTCAGACAGCTACCACAACCATGCAGGCGTGAGTAATCCCATAAACACACACGCACACACTTAAGTTTGAAGTCTATAGTGACCTCAAGTACAGATGGCAGAGCAGGTGTCTCACCAGCAACACACTTTCATTTAGTGACATTTACTGTCAAACTGACTCCGAGATCAGACAAGTACACACTGACCACACTCACACATATACACACACTTTCTGCAAACATTGTTGTTATCTAAGCTCACTGTCTGTCTTTTGTTCTCTTTTCTTTTTGTCTGGTTCACCTCTCTGCCTGGCAGGATTTCGTGAGTACCCCTTTTATACTCTTTACATGTCGAATGCTTCCACAGCCCACCTCACTATCCCTCCAGTCCCACTAACTCTGTCTGTGTGTGTGAAGTTACAGAGGAAATCACAGTTTCCATAAAAAAAAACGAGGAATCTAATGTAAAAAATGTTTTTTCCTCACTGATATGAATGAATCACTTTAAACCTAAGATATGGTGCTGTGTTGGTTTGCAAACCAGAAGGAAAGATTGATGTTGTTGCATTAGTGGAGCATAATGCGGTAATGCATTTTGATTCGGGAAACGGCTCGCAGGCACATTTCATAGGCCTGTCTATTCGGGATCATTCTGATTACCTCAGCCGGAAACGCAGATGTCGCTGGCTTGGCTGGTTTAGGAATGCTGGCAGATGCAGATTTCTATCATTTTTTCGAGTTGATTATCTTGACATGTTAAGTATCTCGTGGGATGGTTTCTCAGGGATTCATCAGTCATGTAACTCCATGTTGAATTCCAGGAGTGTGTCCGATGACAATGGGAGATAAACTGTTTTATTCCTTTACTTTGTTTCAATTGAACTGGATGAGAAATGGAAGCTTGAAGTAGAAACATAAATGCATGCAGGATATGTTGTCATAATGGTAACTGGTGGTGGTCAACCAACTGGTCTCCCTGCCTGACATGTGCCCAAAACAGTCCAGGTCCAGGCCAAAAGTCCAGGTTCTATATCTTCAAAGACCAACAGACCATCTTATTAATGTTAATTCCATCACAAGCGTTTTTTAAATCTCTTGACCGTGTGTATCTGCACGAAAGTCAATTTCTGCTAGTGGCTGAACCTCATATCTACCCAGAATGAACTCCTCCCGTCTAACCCCAGGCTAGCCTCGCCCCATCATGAGCATGGCTCTAACCTCTGATGCCCACCTCACATCAAGTGAGCCCTCGCCCTCGCCGGCATTATAGTTGTGTCGCCTCCTGGCAGGGTTTTCCGGAGTCTAGCCGAGAGAAAGAGAAGAGGGAGGTGGAGTCAGCTGCTGTCATCCAGAGGTACTTTGTAGGTCTGTCTTTTATCGCTGTTGGATACAGAAAGAGGAAAGACCTTTGAGATTTCATCCATCCATTCATTTATTCATTTTTTATCTCTTTCTTTCTTTCCCATTCATCCCTTCTAAATCTTCCAATTCAAGATAAAAAACATTCATACATAGTTGAAAGGTTTGTTTCTTTGTCAGTATGAGTTTTCTCTGTGATAATAGACATGTTCATTATTCTCTGACGTACACAGCGCGAGCATTGCAGTTTAGCTAACGTTTGCCGTTTGAGTGCTGAAATGGGAGTCAGATTTGATGTCTCGCCTCCACGGTTACAGCGACCCTGAAATTGCTTTTTGTTTCACAGCCTCGAACCAACTTTCTGCTGTTGTGTAAGCGAGCCATGACTGAGTTCTGGGAGATGAAAGGAAAAGGGAATTGATTTTCATCTAGCCTTTTTGTTTGTGACTTTGGAATGTGTTAGGAAATATCAGTATTTTAGGAGAAAAATTACAAATAACCTTAGAACTGATGTTTTGGGTGTATTAAAAGAATATTACTTTTACTATTTAATATTTGAAGAGTTCATTTGCAAAAACAGATAATTCAATTTTTTTAATCAAAAATCCTCTTTTTTATTGTGCGTTGAGTTAGTCACACATCAAAGTGCAGTTGGGTTGTTTTGATTTAGTATAACTCACAAAAATACAGCTAACTAGCACACTAAAACACAATTAAAACGTGAAAACAAATAAAAAACGTTTGCAAATAAACATTTGCATGATGAACTCAACATGTTTGTCCAGTCAGATTCATGCACTGAAACTAAATAATACCGAAATAATAGTTTAATTTGTCATTTATAAGAGTTGTTAACATTAACAAAAGGTTTTATGAAGTTTTATCAAGGAATTATTTCATTTGAACTGGACAGAAGGTCCCCAGGGTCTATAAAATCATGTAAAATGGTGTATTTTTTATGTAATTGGTAGACGGTTGGGGAATATTATGGAATGCGTTCCGTTGTTTCCCAACCAGTATATTTAATTTAACGTTTTCCAATGTTATAAACAGACTATTGTGAATAAAACAGTAGCAGGTGGTCCCAGTAACAGAGATTATTTGATAAAGCAAAGTCATCCCACAGAGATCAAATGATGCACTGCAGTCACACATTCAGGGTGGAGGAGGAAAGGACAGACAAACAATGAAAGAGAGATGAGAGTAAGAATCTGAATGAGAGAGAAGACAGCCAGAAGATTATGTAATCGCATTTGTGGGCGGGGACATTAGCACTTGGAGAGGTCATATTGGACAGAAACAGCAGCTGTCTAGAGCAGCCAGCCAGATGCCTCCCACAATGCACAGCTGCTGTAGGGGAAAACTGTGTGGTATGGAAAAACACCTGATTCATGACTTGGTGCTTGGTGACCTGAAAAAAACACAACTTTCCTTACCAACTTTGCAATATTCTTATAAAGTCTGGAAAAGCTTTGTTTTATATGGCATTTAATTTACCCATATGTCATTTAAAAGATTAGATATTTTGATATGTTGTTTTTGTTTCCAAACAATGAAATTCAATGGGATCCACTGTTGTTTGATTACCAACTTTCTTTAAAATATCTTATTTTGTATTCTGCAAAAGAAAGAAAGTCATACAGGTTTGGAATGACATGAGGATCAGCAAATGATGAAAGAACTTTCACTTTTGTGTGAACTATCCCCGATCTGTTCACTCTTTATATAATACTTGATTATTAAAGGACTCAATAGTCCTAGCCCCAATTCCCTTTATTTGCATTAAAGAGTGCCAGGACATTCTTCTTATGTTAATATTTTAATAAAAAAACTCAGTGTACACCTTTCTGAAAAAATCATACAGGTTTAAAACGACCTGAGGGTGAGATGACAGATATTTAATTTCTCATTGAGCTGTTCATTTAATGAGGAAGGAAAAGGGCAAAACTTAGGAAGTAGAATTATTTAACAGGGTGAAAAAGCTGGCGATGAAATTACAGAGCCCATAGAGGAACAAGGACTGCAGACATGGGAGAGAAAGAGAGAAAAAGAAAGAGAAAGCCTCTGAGTCATCTTCAGCTTGCTGTGTGGGTGAGGGAGGTTTCTCTCTTTCTCTTTCTCTCTCTCTCTCTCTCTCTCTCTCTCTCTCTTTGTCGCTGTCTATGTGGCATGTGGGTGTAATCAGTAAGATGGACAGAGAGGGGGATTTCTCCATATCTCCCTCCTCTCACAGGTGGCCACAGTTTTGTCACATGTGTGTAAAGACATTGATTCTCAGCTTCCTGTTGACGGCCACTTACTTCCTGTCTCCACATTAATGACCTTCCAATTAGTTACAATACAATTATTTCACAGAACAGGACTCAGAATTCAATTAAATGATGAAGCATCCCCAGTGTGGTAACCTTGTATAACATCACCTTATACTTAATTTTTTGTGTTGGACTAAAACACTTTTTCCTAACCAGGCATACAGTAATCTACAGTATCATTTGTACATTATAATTTCTTTCTCTCGCTGTCTCGCTGGTCATAAAGTGTGTGGTTGGCATGTGTGTAGAGTAAGATGTGTTGGAGGAGTGGGACAGACTCTTCTGCAGTGGTATTATTCTCTGTCTGAAAACTTTACCTGGAGAGATGGCAGATAGCTTAAAGAATACACTCTCTGCTTCAATACTTCACATGAGTGCACACGAGCAAGGACGTCTGCCGATGTCTGTGACAGCCTAGGTGCAAATATTTCGTTGTAAAGAAACAGAAGCTTTGGTTTCATATGGTATTCGATGCATGAATAAAAATATGACACTGTTGGATCACCAAGGGAAATCTCAAACAATCTCTGACAATATTAAAAATAAAGCTGGATGATGTTGATGATTGAAGTTGGAAGTTGGAATGCTGCTGTAGTTGGTTGCATGCAGGTGACCTTATTTTTTATTATATAAACTAAAAAATAGTGAATTTTAAATATATAGCCACAGAAATTTGTTTTTTTTTTCTGAATTTACTATTTATAGGTAGGTGTTTAGCTAAAATCATCATTTTTGTTTTATTCTGTCAACTTCTAACAATATTTATCCCAAATTTCAAGTGAAAATATTGTTTCTATTGCATTTATTCGCAGAAAATGACAACTGGAGAAACAGGTCAAAATAACCGAAAATATGTATTTTTCAGACCTCAAATACTGCAAATAAAAAAGTCCATATTCACTTTTAAGCAATACAACAGTAATATTTGTACATGTATTTATAAAAAGTCCGAAAATATTTTTTATGTGATAACCTCGATTTTTTTATATCATATTTTTCATGCATCTTGTCATGCTGTCACATTGCTGTTGGATGACTTTGTCACTCCTGAAGTTTGATTTTGTCGAAATTGAACAGACACTGGACTGGAATGGCCAAAATACATCTAGAAATGCTGAATAAATGACATTTGGAATAGTCTCTTTTTCCATGGCTGTATATCCCCATTAAAGAGTATGTGTAAATGACATCAAAGCTAACAGTCATGGACAAAAATCAACAAATGTAAAAATTGTATATTATTTTGTCTTATATTATAAAGTCGGAGCCAATGACATTTATTTCTGACGTAACTTCAAACACACAGCTGTTTTCTTGGGGGTCTTCATAATCTCTTTCTCTCTCTTTCTATTTTTAGGAATTTCCGGAAGCATTTAAGAATGGTGGGCAGCAGAAGAATAAAAGCACAAAGTGAGTCTACAGTACGTGTGCGTGTGTGCACAGCTCCATCTGTATTTGCATTTTATCAGTATTTTGTGCATTTGTGGTGCTTTGCATCGTGAGCATGTGCACGTGTAGTTTGGGAATGTTTGCATGGTTAGCTGTGCGAAGCGTGTGCTTGTGTGTTTGTTTGGAGGATGCTGGAACGCTTTTCGTTCTAAAACAACAGTGGGTGAGTTGGCCTACCTTGCCTGTGTGTGTTTCTGTATGACAGGGTAGCGTAGCAAAGGAAAATCAAACAGATAAACACCAGAACATATGAGGAATATGTGTGTAGCCGCTGTCGTGATGGTTTGTGCAGTGTGTGAAGTTTTATGAGGTAGAGACAGTGAGCGTGCACTGTGTTTGACAGCAGTGCTGTACTCGCAGTCTGTCAAGATCGTGGAACCTTAAGTGTGAGTGCGTGTGTGTGCGTGATCATCTCTCCACTTCAATAGCGTTTGCAGAACGCAGGACGAAGAGTTTCAACCGATCCTGGAGCGATCCGACACCCGTCAAACAAGACTCCCTACACGACTCAAAAGACAGTGAGTCCACCCAAACACACACACACACGCTCATAAACATGCCACACAACAAACGTATGCATTGCATGGAACGCATCCAAAACATTAGGTTGTTGAGCTGTCAATCAAACTATTTAAATAAAATTGTGCGCATACATTACATTTGCATTTTATTACACATCGTTTATGCATTTGACAGTTCGCTTTCATTCAAAGTGACTAACGGTAAACATTTGATCAATATTTGTTTTCCCTTGGAATCAAACCCATGGCATCACGCCATACTTCACCAGTTCAGTTTACAAGAACACATAGCTCTGTCATACACACCTCTATACTTCACACATACACACACACACAGCGTTGCGGCGACGTGCCTCCTCTGATGCTGTTTGTGTGTCTCCCTCTGAGCGTGGTTCTGTCCCGAATATGTGCTTCTCTCTCTCTCTTTCTGTGAGTATCTGTCCCGCCTGGAGCGTCTGGATTCTGGAGACTGTGTGTGTGAGTGTGTGTTTGTGTGCACACTGTAGATTTCTATGTCTGCATGTTACTTCCTCTGTGTGTAGTTTGTCTTTGAATTTATTTTTGTGTCATCATGTTTGTTCTTGCCACCTGTTTAAGAAACCCGTGTCTTCGGGGAGCCTGTTGAACGACTGCGATTGCTACTCTGTATGTTTTTCTCTGCCTGGTTCTTTGCGGCAAATGGATTTTCAGATGGATAGTCACTTGTCCTTTCTTTTACACAGAAGTGTATTTGTACTGTAATGCGAGCAAGTTAAACAGTATGTTTAAATGGACTGCTGTATACTGTACTCTCTCTCCCTTTCCCTCTTCACGGCTTCTTCCCTTTTCTCGTCTCTTTTCTCCTCTTTATCCATTGCTCAGCGCTTGTGTTGCGTCACGTTGCAGGTGGAGATTTGCAGACAGCATGCTGTACACCGGATGAGGGAGGATGCGAGGACCAGGACTGGGAGGAGGAGAGAGAGATGGAGAGACTGGCGTGTGAGGGCGAAGACTTCATCCCACCTAAAATTATGGTCTGTAGCAAAGTACATCCGTAGCACATTCCCCACATACTGTGAGATGTCTCTCGTGTGATTCGTTATATTTTTTAAAAGTTTTTCTTTTTTTGGAAGATTTTAAATTCTTGTGATTGTTTTATATTTTAGCTGATCTCATCCAAAGTTCCCAAAGCGGAATATGTTCCCAACATCATCCGAAGGAACGATCCTTCTGTAATACCGATCCTATATGTAAGTCAACTCTGTTTCCTTGTAGTATGACTCAACATTAAGATATATATCATGGCTTCCATATCAGTTTTTTATATCAGCCATTTTCTATCGTCTATATTCTGCATGCAGGCTGTTAAACACTGACAGTTTTTTACTATAGATAATAGCTAATCTTATCTACTCTCTGCGAGGAAATCGCTGGATGTCAATTTAATGGATACATATTGTTAAGTAAATCTACTTTTTTTATTCCATACCTCTGGTGGAGGAACAAAGATAAGGTCCTCTAAAGGTATTGAACAAAAAACCTAGATTTGCATTAACTGCGTGCAGAGCATCTCCTCTTTCATATCTTATGCTAAACGGATCTATGCACTCAGTGAACCTGAAGCCAGTCAGGATGAGAATGCGTTATATACGTTTTTTATGTACTGTAACAAACAAAGACACAGATAAGCTTTGTCCTGTATATAAGAGCCAAGGACGCTCCTGCATGAGATACAGATACAGAATGTCCAGAGGTTTAGCGATGAGAAAGTTGATTGCAAACACAAAAGCCAACGACAACACAATGTTATCTGGGCTAACCGAGCGTGTGCTAGATATCAGAGACTATGAGCATGATAATCTTGTGTTTGTATTGATTGCATTTATTATTTTTATCTCCAGGATCATGAGCATGCTACGTTTGACGATATTTTGGGTATGTAGCTTCGAGCATCTTGTGTGTTGTATGTTTGCTGAATGTCTTGTGCTTTGTGTGTATTTGTTTGTACTGTATTTTGCCTCTTGATTCGATGGTGGGCTTTAAGTAGATTTTTGCTCCAGTCTGGGCATGTGGAACACAAAAAACAATGGGACAAACGGCGCTGATGTTCAAAGCAGCTGTTGTATTTCCTGAAGCGTTTCCTTTAAGAGTTACTGTGTAAGATGAAGAAAAAGATTAAGAAGTTTTACTGGATGTTCCAATGTGTTTTGAATTAATATTTTTTTAATATTAAATATGAAATAGCATATTATAAAAACCCTCACATAGGGATCATGTGACAATTTTTTTTTTTAGTTTGATATGCTATACAAAAAGAATAATCTATTGATGCCTACATGACCTCATATGTTGTCAGTTTGGTAAATAGTGGTTGTAGGATCGAGAATGTAAAAAGTGACAGGCTTCTGTTTTATGTGCAGAAGAGATTGAGAAGAGATTGACGGCATACAGAAAAGGCTCCAAGATCTGGCGCATGCTGATCTTCTGTCAGGTGAGAGTTATGCAAACAATAATTCCAGAATAGGGTACATACATGCACAGATAAACACACAGCGGTGAGATGCACTGCTGTCTCTTTGAGTTTGATTTTATGGGAATTCAGTTCTGTCAGTTTAAAAAGAATTCATATTGGATTTTGGGCTTTGATGTTTCAAATGTGTGTTATGTGAATGTTCTCTTTCAGGGTGGCCCGGGGCATCTTTACCTACTGAAGAATAAAGTGGCCACCTTTGCCAAGGTGGAGAAAGAAGAAGACATGAGCCAGTGAGTGACATCAACACTCTAAAATCCAAAATTTTCTGGTCAAAAATAAACATAATTGATAATAATTATAAAGTATTGTTGGGTTCAATTTTGTGGGAACTGTCAGTTTAATTTGACTAATCCATGTAAAGATGAGCACGTAAAGTAACCTGCAATTTTTTTTTCCAAAAAAGATTGCTGTAATGGCAAAAGATTGCAGCTTTAAATGAATAGTTCACCCAAAATGTTTTCATCTCTTACTCTTCTTTTTACGATGACAGATGTGTTCATTTCTAAGGGAGGATTCTTTTTTAAATTAAAGCCCAGTCACATAGACTTTTCTAGTTTATTATGTTTTAAGAAGACCAAACGCTTCATAAGGGAAATATTTGTGCACCCTCAGATTCCATATTTTCAAATAGTTCTCTGCCAAATATTGTCCTATCCTAATGAAACATATATCAATAGAAAGCTTTCAGATGATGTATACATTTCAAAAATTAACCCTTGTGACTGGTTTTGTGTCACATGTTTTACATGCAACGTCTGTGTGTGTGTGTACATGCAGGTTTTGGAAACGATTAAGCCGGTTTATGAGTAAAGTGAATCCAGAGCCAAACTTGATCCACATCATGGGCTGTTACGTCCTGGGCAATCCAAATGGAGAGAAGGTACACAGCGAAGGCTTTTGAATCGATTTACGTAATACTTGAACCTTGAGTATCTGGGATATATTTCGCTTTGACCCTCAAGGGACTGTCGTGACCATGTCCAGCTCTTTTCTCTTCATACCCAGACATGCACAAGCGCCATTTCTCAATTTTTCTACATCACACCTCTCTGTCTATCACCATTATGCCTGTCGGGCTTTGTTTTCTTGTTCATGTAACTTAGAATAACTCTTTCTAGTCCTGTTTTCTGTTTATGATGTTTCTTCTGAAGTCCAATTTGAGTGCAATTTTAATTTGCATGTGTATTCATTTTCAATATCAGCTTCTTTGCAATCAACTGTTAGTAGTTTATTAAATCATACATTAAAGTTCATTACATTAAGTTTTTAGGAGCAAATGTCTCCAAATGCTTATTGCTCTTGCGATAATAAAGAGATCTCATTTGGGCTTTTTTCTGTGGGGTAGCACCAAACCATTTGCTGGGGTTATTATCCTTTGATCCGAATGATGTCTTATACTTGATACTTTTAAAAAGGCAGATCATGGACAGTCCTTCAAGGTCGGCCTTGATCCATGCCTCATTCTGTCTATATTGTAGCCTTGTGACAGTCATTGAGCCCCAAGATTTCACCCCAAAGGCGCTTTTATATCTCCCTTGGAACCTACAGATCTGTTTCTATGGCGACGGGTTTGGCGTAAGCTGCGTTCACTGTGTGTCATTGACCAAGAGGCGCCGCCATTCCCAAAAAGTGCGTTTGTGTACGTGCTTGTGATTGACAGATGGGTGATGACGGACTTTGTGAGTTTGTGAAGAAGGCAGTCTGGGTAATTTACTGGGAGCATTTGGCCTTCACAAGTGAATTCTCAAGTCCTCAGACTGTAAAACTCAAAGCTGAGCCCTATGAATATTGCAGCATTTGTTTTATAGAGGTCTCTTGCCTTGAGGTCATTGGTTATTTGGTCACGTTTGTGGAAGTTATTTGTTTTCTTCGTGCAGGGTGAGCCGAATGAGAAAAGCTGCGGTGTGCAGAGCCTCTAAATCGCTTTTTAATCTGTCTGGGTTCTAAAGCCTCTCAGAGCGTTGCATGGATGGAGAGATCTGAACTGCGTTCCTTTGAAGGCTCTTGCCGTTCCAGTCACCTGTTGGAGAGGAGAGAGCTCGGCCAAAACTGTGTCCGAACTCGTTCCCTTTTTCCTTAAAAAGTGTTTGCGCTATATGGAATGTGAGCCATTTTGTGATGTAAACTTATTTTCCTACTAGTTTACTGTTTTATACTGTACATATAATGCATTATGATTGTATTGATGCTGTATTCCCTGTAATGCTAAGAGCATTGAAATATACATCCAGAGAAATAAATTCTCTAGATGTATTATGGCTGTTCCAGTCCAGTTCCTGTTGATTTTCAACAAAAACAAACCTCATTTCCCCTCATTTGGGGAAAATATTATTAGTAGTTCCCATAATAAAAATGTTATCTAAACACATACTTATAAATGGTAAATTCAGAAAAACTAAAAATCGTCTTTGAAATGGTCCCTTAATTTTTTTCTGCAGCCATGTAGTGAATAATGTGGCACTGGGTATTTAATGAATAGTGAATGAGTAACCAAGCGATTTTGGATACATCAAGAAGCTGCCGTTATCCTTAACTAACCTCCTAAAGTCAGAGAGAGAGAGAGAGAGAGCTGGGTAAGGGCATTATTAATGTCTTGGCTTATCATGTGCCAACAGCTGTTCCAGAAACTGAAGAACCTAATGAGGCCTTATTCTGTCACGTTCGAGTCGCCGCTGGAGCTCTCCGCTCAGGGTGAGAACGTCTGCTATAAACTGCAGAATATGTTTTTAGGGATTCACTAAACATGAATCATTTTAATCAGGGATTAAATGTGTTCTGTATTTAAGTCAGTTAAAAAAAACTTGTGATTTAAAAGCTGTGGAAAAATGTTTTACTCTCTTTTTTTCTTTCTTTCAGGCAAGGAGATGATCGAGATGTACTTCGACTTCCGTTTGTTCAGGCTTTGGAAAACTCGTCAGCACTCCAAACTCCTCGACTACGAAGATCTGTTGTGACCCTGCGCAGGTCAGCGTGTAGCGACGCGGGCGGGATGCCCCACTGTAAAACTCCATCTCACCAGCTTTCATTTTGGAAAACAGGAACGGGAGAGATGACAGACACAGCCACTTCGCTGCGTCTCAGACATTATCCGAGCCCTACGCCACGGATTCAGACACCATCCAAACGGTAACACGTGAGAAAAATAAACAGGTCCAACAGAACTGACTGGACCAATCAAAAGAGGATGTGAGATATGGGCTTCCTAAGTCTGGAGGTATTCTCTGAAGCTGTCGACAAACATGATCGTTTTTCGTACAGTAACGTCGCTCGCAGCTGTCGGTCACTAACCTAAAACAGTTGTGCTTACAAGATGAGTCCTGTGTGCAATATCAAACCGTGTTTCACGAAAATTATCAGAAAAAAGAAAATGGTAATATATCAAATACGCATATATATATATATATTGATATACATACAGGTTATACATTTCATGGGTATATAGAGTAGCTATAGTCATGCAAATAATCTAAATGTCAATGGTACACAATTTACTTTGTCAGAGTTTATTGTTGTGGTCTTTCTAATGAACTCTTTTGAATAACTCAGGTTTTAGCCTTTATGAATATACTCCCTTATCCGGATGTGTTTGGATGTCCTTGTTCACCATTTACTGGAAAGAATGTACATTCGTGTATGTTTTACGTCTCTTGCATCATATGCACCTGAGGATGTAGAAGTCACATGGTTAGAGGAAGATATTATATACGCTAAAATACATCATCATGTGTGTAACAAATACAGTGGGCGGTTTTCACAAATGATTCGATTGTTTGGTCTGAATCAGAGTTTTATTCCAAACAGCTCCCCGAAACCCCAGATCTTGTCTTTCATTGTATTTCTTGGATCCAATCGCCATATATATATATATATATAGTTGTCATATATATATATTGTGAGCAGTCATGGCAGCTGGTTACATCTGTGGCTAGCTAGTTAACAACAACTCAGGAAAATGTGTCAAAAAATAGAAAGTGTTACTTACTTCACTTTCTTGCTTCATTTTGTCCTGTCGGCTTCAATATCAAAACGCACAAAACAACACTTGTGTCTGTCTGCTGAGGATGCATTGCAAGAGATGCATCGAAAGCGAGTTGCTCGGTTAAAAAAGTGAACATAGTGTTTCATTGAAAACAAAATGCATTCACTTCTACTTCTTAAAACAACTTTCACACCAACCAAACGAATCAAACTCTGATGTCAAATAGATTTGGGTTTGCACTTAAAGCTCCTTTGCTGTAGTTCTTGTTTAGTTTGAGCAGGTCGTAGCTGTGGTTGGTCATGAAGATGCATTCTTCTGATGGTCAATGTTGGGGCAAGATGGTATTTGACAGAAGTATCTGGATAATAGAGCAAAGCATTAAATTTGAGCGTTGAATATGGCAGCTTGCAGGTGTAAACTCTATGCATTCTTCTTCCATTCAAAGCTTTTCAAGGTTTTGAGCAACCTGAGATGTTTTCCTGTTAAAAATTATGAATGTTTTAATGTGCTCAGCTATTAAGCCATAGACTCTTTAGCTCTTGCTGCAGCGAGCTGCTCAGAGGATCTTATGTGGATGACTTGAGGCATTTATGAATGAAAATCAAACTGTTTGAATGATGGAATTCTTGCATCTTTTCTTTTTGTACACATCCATTGATGCTGATTTGCTGATGCTTTGCTGTTGTTCAGACAATGTATGACTTCCCTGCAGAAAAGTGAAAAAAAAAAATCTTTGTGTGACGCATAGAAAATAAGCTAAGTAATATGCTATGCTGTCTGCTCATTTATGTCATAATAATATTTCATTTTAACATCAAAATTACAGATTAAAACGCACATTGACTACAAATGTCTTGGCAAACAAGTACTTGTGGTATACAAATTCTTTAATGCGCTTACAATATGGCAGATGCATCAGATGCTTTTTTCATAATTGTGTAGTATGGTTACTATACTGTATATAGGATACAGTAGAATTCCTCTGTCATTGGGACTTTAGCACCCTGGCCAAAAAGTATGCTGGAAATAAATTACACTGATCCTCTAGCAATTTCGGTCATTATGGGTCCATCTGTGGCTCACAGTAGGTGTCAGAAAGACGGAGAGAGAGAATTCATTTTCACTATACTACAGATGGCAGTATCTCCCTCATCAACAGGAACATTTGGTGGTGAAAGTGCAAGTGTGTTATGTCGGGACGTCCAGTATGAACAGAATGCATAACATGCATTACATTTTTTGCACATTGAGTTCATATCACATTTATTAACCTTTCTATAAGCAAGTGTTTTAAGTGCACAGAGGGCACCAAGTGTTTCAAAGCCATGCACTTTCTTTTCTATTAAAATGTATCTATTAAGATTTGATTTTGAAAACATTAGTCATTTGTTAGTGTTTGTTAATGTTAATTAATGCTAATACAATTGTTTGTATTCACTGTGCATTAACTAATGTTAACACAAGCAACTTTTTATTGTAGTATCAGTATTAGTAAATTCTGAAATTAACCTAAACTAACATTAAAAAAAATCATGTTATCTAATGCATTAAATAGTGTGAACAAATGCAACCTTATTGTATTGTTTTACTAAAAACATTTTCATATCCCACCTTAATATGCAGAAAAGCCATTGGAAAGTTAAGGGGGAAAACACTGTGGCATTATCAAAACATTTTTTTGGTTAAAAGTGGCCAGCGCTATCTGACCTTAACAATGAAAAACTGGGGCATGTTAGGGAAATCAGTTTGAAAGCTTTTTTTATTTTCATTGTGGAAAAAATAAACAAAATAACTGACCATATTGTGTCTAAAATATAAGTTACTCAATATCAACTTCTTGTTTATGGAATTGTTGTAATAAAGCAGTGTTACACCTAAATCCATGCTGTTGTACTGAATAACAAATCACATTCAGTACGTCAACACGCTGGTTTGTGTGATATCGCTTGTTATTGAATTGTTGATGTAGCAATATACAGTATGTAACGCTCCTCAACTCCTCTACTTGTACATGTTTTGATCTTTTTTCTAATTTATTTTATTAATGATATATTTATGCAGTAATTGTGCAATTATTCAACTACTGGAAAAATTGTTTGTACAGGAATCTGCTTTAAAATATATGACATTAGCTAGTAAGTTAAAAGTATGTCTAGCCAGTACTATTTTGGGTTACCAGTAGAAGAACCGGCTGAAGTTAAATGTTAAAGTTACTCGACCCAACAAATTGTTTATTTAATCAAATTAATATAACAAATTGTTTATTTAATACAATTATTATAGGCCTACAATTAAATATTAATATAAATAAATATTAATATAAATTGAATAAAATATAAATAGTTATATTATTAGCCACTAGCCAGACATATCAACAAACACAGACCAGAAGTTAACTTCAGGCCAGGCACGTGCGTCCAATGAAACCGTCTATAGGCTATTTTTGATCTGATCAGACTCCTCAAAACTAACAATATTTATGATGATTCTAAACCAAGCAGCATAACCTGTAGGCCTATATATTGTAATGCATTTTAAAAGTGTTTCAATCCACATGACTAGAAGATTGTCTGAGCTTTATGTTTAGCCATCTAATTTTATTCACTTTGTTGGGCTTAAACTAATTATTTGTAAAACAGAAAAAATGCATCAAAGGAGGGGTGCTGTCTTTTTTTTTTTTTAGAGAAATGTTTTATTCAAACATACAAAGTATTTTTATGAAACTTGTGGACAGCAGTACGTTTTATGCAATTATTTATTTTCATTTTCTTGAGAAACATTTATCAAGCATGACATAAACCTTGCAGCGGTCAAATGAAATCGTAAAGCCAAAGGCGCCCCGTGAGAGCACAGAAGGAATGAAAAACTATTGTGAGATATGGTACATTTTTAAGGCTTCACAATCTCATTAAGGTTTTAATGGCTCTCTGGTCGGCAATGTACCGACTTCATTTCCAGTGTGGGTGCGGTTACCGAACATGCTTATCGATTCAACAAAAGCCCTTGAGTAGCATAAACATTTTCTATAAGCTTTGCGTCACACATGTAGCCCTCCTTGTCATGCCGCCTCTGTTCACATTGACAGAAGGAAAGTGCGAGCGCAGGTGCAGAAGTGCTCATTAGTTTCATGAGAGACCGTAGATGGTTTTCAATGTTGTGCTCTGAGCTCACAGCCAACCCTCATCACATGAGATTGTGTTTTATAATTGAAGAGTAGGAATATTTAACAAAAATACATTCCTTATGCTCTGTGTTTAGTATAAACACTTTTGAGAGTGTGTGCATGCGTGCGTGTACCATTGGCGATAACTGTTTTTAACACTCCCATGAATATGTTTTTTATCGGTATTGTAGATATGAATAACATAACATATATATCTGGTGTTGATTAAGTCATTTGAAATATCTACATCTGCAGATTTGTGTCTTGTGCATTTCATATTGTGTAACCGAAACAGGCTGGAGTTTAATGTGAGGATGAATGCGGTCACTGGACCAGAAGCATCTTAAATACGATTCCAACATGCTGGTTCTGGGCAGGTGCAAAGTGTTTCTAATGCTTTGCTTTTCTAATAAAATGTTGTTTCAATTGAACACGATGGGGAATTTCCATTTTTTTTCCTTTTACTTCCTGTTTCTTATTCTCATTTATTATAGGTATGGAAAAGAGGAAACGGAGGCCATTATGAGTCGATGGTTGTGTTTGTTAATATTGGTCAATGTATTAAATATCGTGAGCTAACAATTCTTCTACTTCTATAAGCACTATCCATTTGACAATCTTAAATACTTTACAATTAAAGCTCCGATGGAGCCTAAATAAACTTTTACTAAAAAACCTTCACCAAAAGCTTTATAAGATACAATACTTGAAGACTTCTCAAACACAGACTGACTATCCCTCTAACTACAGCACTCAAGCCAACTATAAATATTTACCAGAAATGAGAACATAATTCTGATTCTGTTTGTGATGCACACTTCTGAGCCTCATTAGAAATAATGAGTCTGGGCACTTCATCATCATTCCTATTATGCATAAGATGTATTACATAACACCATCAAAACAAATATATCATCACTTTATAATGAAAGTTAAACCACGGGTGCTCAATTGGATGAATAGATAAACAAAGAATTGTGCTGACTTGTGAAGGTAAAAGATAAAAATGTCAATGTAGTTATGAAGAAAATAAAAAGAAAAAATGATAATTTCCCTTAAAAAATATCCTTTTTTGGAGCCCCAAAGAATATTTTGTGAAAGTTTTTTTGAAATAGTTATGTAATGTATTTTTTTAAACTGTGTATGTGAAAACTCACATATGATCCTTGAGAATTAAGCAAACCAATTTTTCAGACTGGCCTTGCACAGAAAAAAATCAATGCATGCAGCCACGTGCCTAGAAACCTTCAGCTGTGACAGCAGTGAAAATGTACGTCTTCCATCTTCCAGTGACCGAGATGAGGAGTCTTGTATCTATTAAACTTAAGTCTGTGAGCTGCTCTGCTCACAATAATCCTGATGGAAGACTGTCTCGGCAGTGTAATGCCACCCAGAGGACAGGGTGAGTAAATCTTATTGTAAACTCATACTGGATCCAGTAATGAAAAAAATAGAATTTGAATCACAAACCATTTTGTTGCATAATCCCTAAAAAAACATTCAGTAGTGCAAAACCTGTAGTATTTTATTGAACACCATTTTAAAATAATAGGGTGTCTGCTAATACCACCTTAGATTTTAACTACAGTGATGAAAGTCAATATGGTATTTTTGGCCAATCAAATGTATGTATGCAAAGTGCTAAAAACATATGTATTATTTTAGGCCTATTATTATCATAATCATCTATTATTACTAAGTGCATTTTCCTTAATTGAGTCGACTGTTGTTAAAACAAACTTGAGTACAGGACCAGTAGAAAATATTTTTTCTGTGGTTTTGGTTAGCCTACCTGAACATTCATGCTAATATGAAACATGCAGCAGTATATTATAATACAGAGAGTTTGATTATGTTTTAATGCTAATTACATGTTATTTTTATAATTTCTTCATTGTTGCCATTTTATTAGGTTATATGTTTAGCCTACATTTCATCCACAAAAGCACTGCAGAAAGAACAAAATAAAGAAGGAAAAACTATAGGAGCAATTGAACACCAGAGAAAACATTGCACCTGCAGTTTAAGAGTGCTGAAGATGATGTTTTAATGTTTTTGTTGGCATCAGTGTTGCACCTGTTCTCTGAGTAAACAAACATGATGCCTCGATACATATTTGCTCCGAGATCAGCAAATCTTGTTCGCTGACTTAACAATTTAAACTCCAAATGTGCCACTGGGTTCAACCCGCTATACTGTATATGAGCCCTTATACAAGACTTGTGATCTCATTTACTTGAGTAAAGACTGACACCAGTTCCTCAAGGGTTCGTGCAACCATTTAGACACATTTGTAGAAATTCCATCCGGCTCGATTTGGCTGGACAACACAATGATGATGAAAATCAAGTATTTACATTGAGTATGTTGAGTATACAGCTGTCTTTGAGGTATAATGTTACAGACTACTACATTTGAAAAGAAAACTGTTATATGTTCAGTGTATTTTCACAGTATAGAAATTGTAAAAAAGTACGTTTGTAAGATTTTGACACAATGTTATTGGTGCAGTACTATATTTACTCTATTTTTACTTCATGTTTAGATTTAACACAAACATTCTAATGAAACAGTCGGATACACCTGAAAAACAGTTTTAGAAAAGAAAAAAAAAATATATATATATATATATATATATATATATATATATATATATATATTGGATGGCACACTTTTAAAAAATAAAGGTTCATAAATGGTTTGTCCAAGTTTATGGTTCCATCTACGAGGATGCTTTTGCATCCATGGACCTTTTCCGTAGAACAAAAAGGAAATAATTCCTATCTTCTTCCCTACCTTCTGCAGAACACAAAATATATTTTGCAGTAGTTGTTAACAAAACAACATTGGCCCCATTGACTTTCATTGAATGAACACAAAACCACTGAGACATTTCTCTAAATATCTTCATCTTGTATTCCACAGAAGAGTCATATACAGGTTTTGAATGACATGGGGGTGATAAATGTAATTTTGGGTGAACTATTCCTTTAAGCTAACATATTTTTAACCCAGCTAGAGAATAAGAGTATTAAATACCTGCAGTTTCATATTTGAAATGTCATTAAATGACACGTTCAAGATGTTTTAATTTGTTGATGAATCACTGAATGATAACATTGTGATGAGACGCTGATTACATTTCCCATATAGAGGTGAACATCAGTATATCTGCCCCGTTTGTTAACGCCGGGGTCATTTACAACCACCGCACGAACATTTTTCCCAGCAGAAATGACACCCACTTACCGGCACACGCAGTCATGTATTACCGTGCAGTCTCGAGTTCCTATGACTGCAAACGCTTTCATCACAACTCATATGTGTTGTTTACAACCAAGTGCTCTAGTTGTACCCTGTTGGTGGCCTCCAAATGGATTTTTCTCCATGATCATAAATTAACAGCACCCGGGCCGTGTCTCTGCAGGAATGGCTGGTCGGGAACGTCAGAGCCGCACCATTGTCAAGACTGTAAATCCATGTCCTGCAGTCACCTCAATTACAGAGGAGAGCACGGCCGTAATGCAGACGCCTATATCAGAAGACCGTACCCGAATACTAATGACAAAATGAGCATCTCTCCATTCACTCTCAATGGCACCATATTTTTATCATAACCAGACAGTAATATTCATGCATTATTTTCGTGATTATTCAAGGTTTGGGGTTTAATGATGATAAACCAATAAACAATGAAAAGTAATCAAATGTAACTTTATTGTTTTAACTAATAAACTAGAAATATACTCCTATGTTACCAAACACCATATACTGTACATAAATAGAGCCAGAAATAATACAAACACTGTTCGATTCAGTAAACAAAATAGAATCTGGTTTATAAATGTGTAAACTACTTAAGATAGGGCTGTACAAATGTACAAAGTACACAACCCACCATTACAGGATAATATTCACATATTTAATAAACGTGTCTTGGTGACTTGAGAAAATAGATTTTTTTTGTATGTGTTTGTTCAGCTTTTAGGCAACATCCTTATGTGCAAATCTTTTGATCTTGACAGTTTCTTAAGAATATATGTAGGCATGCTCATATATTAAAAAGGCGGGATGCAAAATTCAATTGAACACACCTGAATTTCTGCGATTCTGTTTGTTCCAGGTCTGCGCAGACTCATTTGCGGTTACCTTTTTTCAGGAATCAGGGGTTGGTCCAGGGTCATTTTGGTCTTTTAGATTTTACAGGTTTGGTCCCCAAAGAATCAAACCGTTTTTTTCTGTTGTACAGAACAAAGTAAAAGTAAAAGTAAAAGAAACGTTCAACCTCACTTGCACAAGCTCAATCATTCAGTGTCACACATCGCAGGAAGGGTGTGCAGCACTATCGAGTGGTTTTGTCCTCCATTACATTCCCTTTACAGGGGGAATAGAGCGCTAGTCATGGTCCATCACTGCAGACTCCCATGCAGCAAAGCCCATTAATTCTTTTAGTTTATGGATTTCTGAAGGTCACCCTGTGGTCAGGATGTTGTCTGGAGGCTCAAGGGTCTCAGCGATATCCTCCAGCTCATCTAGAAGCTCGGAGAAGGACGGTCTTCGGAATGCATCCATCTAAAAGAAAGCATGAAGTTTGTTGTTTTATTTTGTTTGCTGTTCGTATGCTAGTTAACCAGGTATGTTCAGAGTGAAACATAACATTTTGTGTTAGTCCGGAGTCCATCATGCATACCTGGCAACAGCTGGCAGACAGTTCCAGAACCCGCTCTGGGCAGCCCTGCACCAACTCTCTGAACGACTCCACATTCAGCCCATAATCCTGTTAACAGATCATACGAATTTTCAAAATCTTTGAAAATAATATATCACATATTGAATGATGACACAAAACATTACAAACAATGTGCAAATCATCAAAAAGTCAAAGACAAATTTTACAAACACATTATTCCAAAGCAGGCTTTAAAATAGGGCTGTCACGATATCTGCCGAATTCACGATAACAATATTATCACGATATCTACTGATATATTTTTTTGTTTTTTTTAAATAAATAAATAATGCAATACAACTTTTGTTTTTCTCTTTTTTTACCAATGAATCATACTCGATATATTCATATTAAAGAGCCACAGAGAGAGTTTGTAACTCATTTTGACAATATTATCACATGTGCAGTAACAATAAACATGTTTTTAATATCATGGTTATTGTCAATACACCAAATTGCATTGTATCAAAACCAAAAAATATTTTGAACACATAAAATAAATAAAGATACATGACAAAAGTAATATGAAATCACAAAGAAACTTTACAAAAACAATGTTCCCCATAAAAACTGTATATAAAGATCCTATGGCCAACAACTTTTGGCCTTTTTGGTCTTTAGCATCATACATACAGCGGCAAGAAAATGCGTATTGACCAGAAAATCATTATCCTTGATGTGATAGATGAATGAGATGAATAAATCTATTCTAAAGATCCTAAATGTCCATACGATGGTTCCTACGACCTTGATCAAATCTGTCTCTTCTCCCCCCTTCAAACATCATCGACTGTCTATCAGAGTTAATCAGGCATAAATGACCACAGCGCTGTACACCAGAGGGAAATCATTCCCTATAACCTTCATTTCATCCCAACAGTACCACACATATTCATAAAACATAAGAAGCGTGTCATACTTAAGAGCTGTAATCACACCTGCGCTCATGTAAGTGTTGAATTAGACACACTAGAGATTTCACAGCTTATTGTAAGTGAACAAAAGGGCTTATTTGCACATATTCATGGTTAACTTACATTGCAAGAAAAGAACACATGGTTTTAATTGCCTAGAATGCAAACAACTATTTAATTTTAGACAAATAAAGTTTTTCTAGCATGATGCGTAAAAGCTGTATTAATCTAAAGAACTCTTTGTAAAAAAATATGTCTTGGTCACAGTTCCCGGCAGTCCTTTTAATCTTATTTTTAGTGAAGGGTTTTTTCTTTATCATGGAGAAGATAATGCCATCATCCACCACTTTTATCTTATATGGACAGTAGGATTTTTTTTCTTGCTGAGCACAGCACGCAGTGTGTTGTTTATACCAAATTGTTGGTTTGCCCACATCTGCCTGATAGATTTGTTTTGTTTTTGAAACGTAACTATGGTCTGAATCACTTGCATGGAGATCTCCTCGAATTGCATGTGTGGATTCACAGCATCAGCTTCCTCATGCCGACACCACACTTAAAATCAACTTCAGACCTTTCACATGTTTCATTTATTAAGAAATTATTTAATGAAAAGCCCAAACTTGGCCCAAAACAGCTTTTGATTTAACTATTCCATTACTTTTGATCACCTGAAAAAGGGGGAGCTACATATTAAAGAGCTGTAATTCCTAAACCCTTCAGCCAATTTGGATGTGAATACACTCTAAATAAAGCTGAGAGTGTGCCCTTTAAGCCAATATTTATTATATCACTGTAACTTGAATACATTTTGGTAAACAGCTCAATAAAAATCGTATGTGGCTCTGTTCCAATACTTATGGAGGTGACTGTATATACATATATATATATATAGCTACATATTTGAATGAATTAAAACCTGTCCTTAATATTTTTATCATATGTTTTTATTACAAAAAAATATCATTTAACAGGACCTGTATGTGTGTTTTGGCAGTTTTTTTTTTACCTTGGTCCTGGGCAGCACCTCTGGGTCAGCAGGAATTCTTGCCAAGATCTCACACAGCATGATCCCGAAAGAGAAGACATCAACCTGCGATTCAAGAGGGCAAAACATCCACAGTTCAGTCTCTAATCCCATCAGCAACATCACAGTCTTGATCCATGACAGTGAGCTCCATTGTGCATTATAAATGACTACATCAGAAGACACATGGTTATAAAACCAAAAATACATCATGTTCATTTTTATTAAAACAAACACATGTGCATGAATAATGTGCAAAAAAATATGATTATTTTATTACTGTTGTCATTTTAAGCCTGGCCTGTAACATTTGTTTTGCAAAAAAAAGCCAGTAAATTAATCATTATTTATGTACTGAATAATAATTTTATTATGGGAAGGTCTGCTCAATTAACTTTATATATTTTTAATTGTTTGCTTTATTTTTTATAGAAAGTTTCAAAGAAACAACATAAACAAACGTTACTAAAACAATTATACAATAAAATATTAATAGAAATGAATATTAAAATAAATTACATTAAATATAAATAGTTGTATTATTATAACCCGTGTGTCTGATGAAACCGTCTATACACAAAGTTTTTACATTTATTTTCATTTCTACTTTGCTCTGTTCACCTTGCGGTTGTACGGCTCTCCTCTGAGCATTTCAGGGGCCATCCAGAAGGCCGACCCCACCAGAGACATCTTCCTGTCGGGGTCGTTTGCAGGCAGCTCCCCCACCTCTCTAGCCAAGCCGAAGTCAGTCACCACAGCTTCTCTCCCTCGCGGGGTCACGCGGATTAGACAGTTCTGCATCAACAAAAAACAACAGATCTAGCATGTAGAGATGCCACCAAACACCGCAAGAGATTAGTGTCAGATATTTATTTTTCACTGCACTGAGGTAAGAAGTAAAAACTAAGACGAGGATTTCTCAGTATCTCAGATTTCATACGGAGGGACAGCTGAGCTGAGGGTGATTGCTTTCCTGTAGCTCAGTGGTTAGATCATGGCGCTAGCAACGCCATCCTGGGTTCGATCCCTGGGATTGCACATACTTAGAAACAAATGTATAGTATAATAATGCAATGTAAGTCGCTGTGGATAAAAGCGTCTGCCAAATGCATAAATGCAATGTAATGTAAATAATGAGATCACGTTGAGAACACGTCACTTGAAACCTAAGCCGTAAAAAAAAACACAGCACCGCAATAACACCATTCTCCACAAGAGGGCGATATTAACCCATATCTCTATGGGTAGATCAAGAGTTACATAAATGGACCCATTATGCATTTTCTTTACAACTATGCATGATTTTAAACCAAGTCCTCCTCTGTAAACCTCTGCTATTCAATTATTCAAATGTGACCTGGTGTCACAAACGCATCACTGTTAAAACTGTGAAGTTATCCAGCTTTATAAAACACAAAATAAATCCGTTGGAATTAAAAAGCCAGCCACTAAAATTTGACTGGATGAGATTAATTCAATTCTGTGTTGATGCATCAAGTAATTCTGGCAACTATCTACAGTTAATAATAAACCAAAAAAAACCTAAATGACTTAGCTATTAATTATGCATATTGATAATAATAAATGAGTTAATTATTAAACATTGGTGTATCTAATCCCTTTGCTGTGCATCATTGACTTTACATTGAAGTATATCTGTCATGTACACCCTCATGGCTCATTGAATTTGTTGTATTCTAGAAAGTACAAAAACATTCTCAATGAAACAAACAGGATGCAAATGTAGCGCTCAGGGCAATTCAGTGATGTTCACAGGTGGCCATGTGTGTGTACACATCTGAACTCTCTAAACTTTTCCCAGAGTATCTGTGACCACAGAAAACACCATTCTTCTCTTTGATTTAAACGGATCTCAGAGCAGATGTACAGGTTTTCCTTTATGCCATTAGATCTATAGGATGTACAGTAAAGAATGTGCATGTTGTTATCATGCTCAGAGGTTTTATATCAATGGTGACACACTTGGATTTTAATACTGTACACCCGGTGACATAAGGCAGCCATCCACACATCACCTCTGGGAGGAAATATGAACTCTGTGTTATGCAAGCAGAATGGAGGTGGGTTTACCTTCACACTGTATAATGACATGACTTCTTCAAATAAAGTACTTGCATAACAGAGTAAGAAAAAACATAACATTAGTGTGTGTGTGTGTGTGTGTGTGTGTGTGTAGTAGAACCTGAAATTTACAGATGCATGCAGTGAAACGGTTAAAACCGAGACCGAAAAGATTGGTCAGTATAAAAATAATTTTAAAAAAGTAATAAAAGTATATGGCGAGTCCACTTAGCAACATCACAGCAACCTCCACATCCTAGCCGAAGTCCTACTCAGCAAGTCTAGTTATAAAGGGCTTTGTATAAAAATAATTGTAAAGTGAATGCACACATATCTAATTCAACAAAGTGCATTCATACTCTATGAGGTTTTTCTTAAGAAATCACATGTGTCCTCATTCAGAGTGTATGTAAGATGAGCAGATGAGGTGATGAATGCTTGAAAAGCCGACAGATCATTGCATACAAGACACTGAGAAGAAAGAGTGAGAGGAGAAAGAACCGAGAGGTTAGCCTATGAAAGCAACAGCAGGTTTAGAGTTTATGGAATGGTAAATGTTGGGTTCAGCTGAGCATTAGCATTATAAAGGTTTGACCTCCACATCTCTCTTCAAACATCCAGAGTCCTGTGTTCTCTACTCACTGCAGCCTGGCAACCGCTGGAGTTAAAGCTGTCAGACACTGGGACTGCTTTTCACTGATCAAAACTTTATGAGCTTCCGCTTCTCTTCCCACAATACAACCAATTCTTTTCTTCTGGTCTATTTTACTAACACTGCTACTTAGAAATGCTGCTGTAGGGCTCCATATTATGTATGAGCTGTACATGCATACAGTGATCTCCAACAATGTGGACACTCATATATTTGTACAGTTTGACTACATTCGATAAAATATTTTAAATGATATATTTCTATTCTATTCTTTATATTATGTATTATATATACTTTAGTCTCAGGTTATATAGTGTTCTTATATTTTATTTTTATCAACTTTAATTGAGCTTTTTTATATACTTTTCTCTTCTATTTTAAAATATTAAACCTTTAATATTTTGCAGTCTACAGAGTTGACCAGATTTGCATTTCACTACAAGTTGTATACCTATATAGCTGTGTGCGTGACAAATAAAATCGTAAATATCAAAATAACCATGTGACATGACTTGGATTAAAGGTAACTGTAAAAACAGTGTTTTTAATCTCATTTTGGGGCCATTGGATGAATATGACACTCGTTTAGTGATGCACAATATTTCATTTTTGTCGATATCCGATATGCCAATTTTTTTGTGTCGTTTTAGCGGATATACTGTACGTATATAAGTCTTTTGTGAAGACGATAAGACAAAAAGTTAGTCTCGTTTAAGTTTTTTCTATCATGGCATTTCCAAAAATGCTCCAAAACGGCACTTATTATTGAAAGAAAAAATGTATTAATAAATGTATTACCCAAGTTGTTAGTGATAGAAAAGCTATCATATATGTCAGAATGCCTACGCATAATCTTTTTATCGGCAAGGCATATTAGTGTAATTTTTCATGTCTGGCCAATGCCAATATCGTCCGTTAATATGCGAGGCGTTAATATCGTGCAGCCCTACAATATACCGAGATTAAGTGACAACTACTGTAATGTGCCAAACTAAACTGCACCAAAGCACACAATTACCTAACTTGCTATCTACTTAACTCTGAAATCTCCACATTTAAAGCAAATGGTTATTTACATGAGTCAAAAAAGTTCAAAAGATGTCACCATATCAAATAATGCTCTTAAATTATACGTTGAACACGTTCAAAACACGATTCGGATGAAGTCATCCAAATAAAAAGAACTACCTAATGATTATTGTAGGTACATTAAAAGCATCTGTGATTATCTATAAATGCAAGGCACACCTTGAACTCAAATGCTTCTAGGTGAGATTTCATAATCTAACGCCCTTCTTTGAACTGTTCATTCTCACACATGACCCTTGATGGGAAGCCTGACCTTAGAGTTGAGGTCTCTGTGGTAGATGTTCTTATAGTGGAGATAGGCCATCCCTCGACTGATATCACAGGCCAGATCGATTTTCTCTCTCCAGCAGAGATTGACGTCAGCCCTGGCCAGCAGCTCCTCCAGACAGCCTCCGCTAACATACTATGTGTGGAGGAGTAAACAGCATGAGATTATAAAACGCATACCCTCAGAAAAGTGACCTGATGACAGCTTTCTGATTTATACTGTAAAAATGCACGATAAATGAGTCTATTTGAAAAATGTTCTGTAGAAAATTATACACTTTTGTAAAACACGACGAGTCACTAGTTGTGTCATAAGCTTTGCTGGGTAGAAAGCTTTAAATTGTAAACACTAACTCCTAATGTTGCCACCCACCTCGAGAATAGGGTACATCTTGTTCTCCTTGACACAGATCCCCAGGTACCTAGAATAAATACAGATACTTTATCCACCAGACTCACAATCATGCAAAGTTCAAAGCAGAATAACAGCAACATGCCCATTCAGCATATAATAAAGTGCTTATTAAAAAAAAAAAACTTTGATACTACTCATTTACAGTCCATATTACTTTTACTTCTGGACTTTTAAGTCAGTAACGGGATGAAAGTGAGTTGTGGGCATACTGAGTGGGTACTCGGAGCATCCTGCCGGTGTGGGATTAATGGTTGGTGATTAATAGTAAGTGTAGAGGCGACTCACCTCACTATATTGGGGTGGGAGAGCTTCTGAAGGAGGCTGATCTCTCTCACAATGCTGTCCTGATCCACATCATTCTTATAGATCTTCACCACCATGACCTTCTTCGTAGTGCTGTGCATCACCTGACCGGCCAACAGAGAACAACAATAACAAATTGTAAGGAATTGTTTGTCAGGAAATGGAAAAAACACAGTAATTTTTAGATGAATCTTTTTTTGTCTTTTTAGATATTCGCAACACCCAGTGACAAACATAAAGGGTGACTAATAATAATGTTTTATAGTAAAAAATTGTAATCATGAAATATAGCGATACAAGGTTTCAGAAGGACAGTAGCGATACCCAGTGGGGTCTAAAAGAGCACTAGTGAAAATGCTTTTAATTTAAAACACTATTTTTATTACAATAAGCATATTATCAATATAATCAGTATACAATATATAATATATTCAAATATAAATAATATTAATAAATTATAATATTATATTTTGAGTAAAAATGGGACAGGGATTAATACAATTAACGGAATTCAAGCCACATAGACTTTACTTATTTTTGTTTTATTAATTGTCTACTGTTTGTGCTTAAATGTCTTATTGTAAAGCTGCATTGCAACCAAGCACTATAAATAAATAAAAATTTGAATTTTATTTATTCCCTCATGTTGTTCCAAACCCGAATGGGTTTCTTGCAAAATAATTTGTGCAAAATCTTGCATAGTTTGTGCTTTAATAACCTGACCCTTTGTATAAGGAGTTAACATAAGCTAATGTCACAATTAAAGTTTGATTAGTGACCTAAAAAGTGACCTAAAACGTTAGGAAAAATTATTATTTATTTACTTTTTGTTATAAAGTCTCTCTATTGCACAGTATTTTTTCAGAGTTGTCGAGTACATTTTGAATCCTACAATGTGCATTTTCAACAGTAGTACTGATTTCCTGTTTTTTCTTTACCACACCAATACACAGAACTCTATAAAGACATTCAGAGTTAAACAGAAAGGAACATCGCTCTTCTCAGCCCCTGGGGTGAACTTAACGCCATTCCTTTCATTCAAAACATGTGTCTTCCTTTAGGACGCTATGTTCTTTAAAGAAAAACTTTTGGGCCTGTGGTGTGTCACAGTGGAGGCATGTGGCACTTTTCTTCCCGTTTTGTAGTGTGTTGCTGTCGTACACTGTTATCTGCGTTCCATCGCTCTGCTATTATGTTCACCACAGCAGAATGGAAATCAAAACCATAGAAAATGTCTGATGTGACCATACTTCACACAAAGATAATATCAAGCACGCATAAAAAATCCCCTTCCTGCTCATAAATCACTAGAGATATTTCACACGTATAGCTCATATGAGAGAACACAACGTGAAATCTAAACACTTTTGTGCTGCTGGTGTCAAACTAGTATCAAATTAACATTATTTTCATTGATTGTTTTGGCATGACTGGGTGGCGACTGTACATGATGTGTTTTCTTTGTTGGTTTGCAGGACGTAGCATGTTTTTACCAGACTATAATCACGTCATGTCTGTAAAGTACTGCTTGAGGATTAACAGGGCTGTGACTCTCAGACGAAATGATCGTGTGAAGATTATTTTGCATTTTAGAATATAAGCAGGTAACAGCAAGAAACAAAACATCCCAACAATTATCTATACCAGAGGTATGGAACACAACCTTAGTACCTGGATGGCAACAATAGTAAAACAAAACCATTTATGGACTTTTACTGAAAGGATAAATATCTAACCCTATTCTATATGATTGTTATAGATTCAACAGCAGGGCATTTTTGCCCATTAGCCAATCAGAATCAAAAGCTGCAATTATTTGTTTAATACAAAATAAAATTGTAGTAGTTCTTGTCCTGAAATTCCTAGAAAACTGATACTGTTAATGCATCGGAAGTGGCTTTGGATAAAAGTGTCTGCCAAAAGCTGAACTTTTAGTACATTTTGTCATTTTAAAAGTACATTTTACAGTCATTCATTTTGCCTCCACTGATAGAAAAGCAGTACCTTATAGACTCTGGAGAAGAATCCAGTACCGATAAGCTCTGCGCTGAAGTCTTCCCAGAATTCTAGTTTGCGGACAGTGGTACGGAGATGATGAAAGCGGTCCGTCTGGCAGTAAGTGTCTGTGGACTCATTGATCAGTGTGGGGCTGACTGGTTCTGCAGTAACATCCACCGTGACCTCACACATGTTGGACATCTCATCTACAATAGAGAAGATGCACAAAAGATAAAGCCTACAATAAAGATTGACAATACACATTTAGAGCAACCAAGACTTAGGGATACTGTAAAAACCTGCGTGTTATGAAATGCCGTCAAAAATTAAGATTGTTGTCAGTGCCAATAGCCTTGTGGTTAGTGCGTAAACACACATAAATGTTGTCAAAGCTCATTTGAATACTTTTCATTAGCTAAATATGTGTACTATAGGTGACTATATGGAGAAAAAATGATATTATTTACAGAGATTTAGAGGGTTTCGTCCTAGAGAGGATTTGGTTTGAAGTGTGAAAAGATGGATGCAAATTTGCAAAGACTCACAGATTTCATCTTGCACATGACAAATGACCCTGTTGTTTGTAACTCAAAGGATCAAATACAACACATGCCAACAAGCATGACTTGCATGCTATCATGTCCTACTGCCCATACTCCTGGTCCAAAATAAATGTATGACGTCTATGCTGATGACTTTTGAACTGAAGATGATATGGCTTTATTCAGGCCAAGATATGATATAATCTTCCCCTAAGAGCTTCCTAATGACCTCATTGAATGATCACACAATATGAGACAACATGAGGTGAGTGTTTACCTTCTGGTCTAAACAAAAGCAGGGCAGCCTTAGTCTTTATATTTATTTACGTCTCTCCAGATGCTCACCTTGGATAGTGTTGTGCACAATGTGCACTTTTATAAGAAGTGTTATGTGTCAAAAAACAACCTCAGATGTGCACAGTGTGGATAAGCATGGATGGTATTTTAAAATAGCAGATAATCGCATCATCAAGAGATTACATCATTGCATAATTGTGGGCAGTCGTGGCCCAGTGGTTAGAGAGTTGGACTCATGATCAGAAGGTTGCTGGTTCTATTCTCAGGGCTGGCGGGTAACGGCTGAGGTGCCCTTGAGCAAGACACCTAACCCCCACTTGCTTACTATACAAAATGTACAAATGTATAGTACAATGTAATGTAAGTCGCTTTGGATAAAAGCGTCTGCCAAATGCGTAAATGTAAATGTAAATGTAAATGCATAAAAAAGAAAACATAATTCTTGATGCTCAGAGCACTGTGTGCTCTAACTGTCCATTATCGCCAGAGTTCAACACTAAGAGTTTGAATACTGGCCCAGTTGGGCAAGAGTTTTACATTTTTACTGGCCCTTAGATTATGGAAAAATAGTAAATACTAAAGACAACCAAAGTGGATTTACATGGTGCCATTTTTGACCGATGGACACGCAGTTTATTAAACAGGTTGGTACTGAAATACTGAACACAGATAATTCATCCAGTTAATGCTACTAATCTCTCTCACACACACACAAATAAGATTATTAACCCTGAATTTATCAATATATATTTTCAAAACCTGACTACCTAGCTTTACTAAACTGTTTAAGAGTTATCATGGGTTAACATTTTAAAGTGTAAATGGAGCACTGCTCATCTTGAAGGTGATGTAATGCAGACACAATGGGAAAATCTGGAACACACTCTTAGCTCATAAACAGCTTGTTAGATAACTTGCTGACTGTATGTTTATGTAGGAAAAGATGTAATCATTGGAGAGCTTTTCTGAGGAATTTGCAGTTAGATAACTGGTTCAGCTCAATACTCTCCTGTTTATCTATAGGATACATAAATTAGTCCTTCAATATGTCACTACTTTACTTTTTATTATTGCTTATTAATGTCCATAAACACATTACAATGCACAAAGACGTAAATAAAGTTGTTTTAATTTCTTTTGAATTAATATGGAAATATAATGGTATTGGTACTTCCCTTCTGAAAATTAACCACTACAGTTAAAACAAAACAAAAAATGCTGTTTTGCAAATAATAATCAATACACCAAAAAAACATGGTTACAACAATTTTACCACAAAAAAGAAAACATGGTTAATTTTCATAAGGGATGATAATATTATAGTAAACCAACAGAATAAAATAGCAGTAAAAGCTAGTGGACAAACTGCAGTATATCATCACTGAAAACTGTTTTCAGGACATTGAAAAAAAAGACAAGCACTTTTTAATACTTTATACTTGCTAGATATTTGCAAAACCCAGTGACAAACATAAAGGGTGACTAATAACAATGATGTATGGCAAAAAATAAAAGCATAAGGTTTCAGAAGGACTGCAGCATATGTGAAGTGTACCCATCTGAAAAGCTGCAGACGGTCACATTTCCTCTTTCGTGCATAAGTGACTTTAAATGCTGCATCTGTGCGTGCACCCTGCATGTGTGAACAAACAAAAACATTTCTTCAAAAACTTCCTTGAATACATCTGTTCAACCATGCAGTACATGCTGGCATATGTACGTCACATGTAATAAGATCCACAGGGACCTACATCTAGATTGAAGCCTAATTATTATCTAGGGAGCTTTAACCATCTAAAGTAAACCGCATGCAGAGATAAACAGGTCATTCAAGCAGATGCAAAATGCAGAAGATAAGATAAAGATCCCAAAAGAAGATAAGAAACTCACAAATCCGGTACGATAAGATTATTGCCAGTGCATTGCTTTTTGACATTTGATATCTTTTACAATCACCCATATGCACGCAAACAGATGAACTGATTTACCAGTGACATCCTGAAGGTGGCGTTATGTGTGACACCTGAAACCTGCTTTGCCAGACATACTTTGCCCGTCTCGCATGCAAACGACAATGGCGAGCGTAGGTGCTCATGTTCTCAACTGACGTTGTCTTTGAGCTTTTTTCTGGAGGTTTAGCGTGGCAGGATCTCTCTTTTAACCTCGGTGGGTATGTTAATGTAAATGAGACATGGAAAAAGAACAAACACGGTTTTGGGAGCAAGTGCGGAACGGATTCAGATGTAGTGTGACGCAAAGCACTTGTTTGATCTACTTTGGGGGGAAAAGAGAGAAAAGAAGTAAATCTTTGCAGGGCAGTCTCACAAACAACACTCCTGCTGAAATGGTCCACAGATAAACAACCACGTGTTGACATGTTACGTTACGGAGATCGAACAAATGTGGGAGTAATTTAGTGCAAAATGAGCACCACATCAGGTAAGATTCAATGTGGTATCACATCCTAGTTTCCTTTTCCACAGAAAAAAAATCACGATATCAACCAAACACGATCTTTTAAGGGGATGTTCACTCAAAAATAACAATTCTTTCATTTTTAATCACTCTCATGTCATTTTAAATATATGACTTCTATTCTTCTCCAGCACACAAAAGACGATATTATGAAGAATGTTGGTAACCAAACAACATTGGACCCCATTGAGTTCCATTGTATGGACTCAAAATATCTTCTTTGTGTTCCACTAAAGAAAGAGTCACAGGTTTTGCTTTGAATGACATGAGGTAAATAAAGATAACATTTTTATATTTGTCTGAACTAATCAATTTCTTGGCAACCATATTCTGTCGCTGTGTGAACATAAGCTATAAAACACAGGTCAACGGGTGCGCTTAAACATCACAAGGGTTAAAACAGACCATTTCCACAGCACCTGTGGTGAATAATTCAACGTAAGGTGAGAACTTTTGTGTGTCTCTTAGGATATTCTCTACATTACAGATCTATTTAGTTTCTTTCTGATCATGTGGCAACTGAAGCGCTCTAGGTCATGTCCCCCTCTGCTTTTATGACGTGAGCTCAGAAACGTGTGACATGAGAGAGAAAGGGTGAGAAAACAGAAAAGGGGAGAGGAGGAGGATACATAATAAAGCCAGTAAATCATGCATGTCGTCTTCAAACCAATGCTTAATATTACGGTTTGGTTACATTTCATCTGAAGCTCAATTTTACATGAATATTCAGTGCAATATCTTCGCAGATGGCAACTAATGTCGCAAGCTGTGAAAATCTGTCATTTCAGACGTAACTATCTTTGCATCTCAGATTCGGCCTATGGTTACCCTGCCTGGTATCACACATACAGTAGATTGGGCAAGTCTCAGTCATTATATGAAATCAATACAACCAAATGCATAATTTACAAAAACAGAACAGGTCTGATCTGTACTCTCTGCATGTGATGGTACAGCCACAGTACAAAATGGTAATACCATGGTACTTTACCATAAAGTATAAAGTAAATTCAACCTAAACCATTTTTAATGTATGATTCCCTAGCTAAAAAACCTTTTACATTCTTGAAGTCTCTTGTTTTGACTTTGGATTGTTGTCTGTTGTAAGAATTAATTCATGTCTGAACTGTGCCAGGCTCAGGAACTGTTTGTTTGACAACACATGTCTTCAATGAATAATCACAGGCTATAAGTTTCTTTAAGAAAAGCAAGGTAAGGTGTTACTCTACAGGACATGGATAGCTGAACACAAACACTGGAAAAACTTGGTACGGTGAAGTCAGAGAGGTCAGGTTTTAAGTAGGGTGATATAAGACTGGTTATAGAAACCTACACGGCCAAACCATGCCACAAGAGTGCCATTTAGACGCTTCAGTGGACGACTAATACAGATGAGGTTTGTGTAATTACACCAGGGTGGTGGAATGCCAACACAAAACCTAATATATAAAACCTGAAATATACATATCTATGAATGAAAAATGTGAAATAAACTAAAATATAAATAAATAAAACCTAAAATATAATTTTTATATATACATACATATAAAAAGTATATATAAATATAAAATGTATATACAGTGGCCTCCACAGTTATTGGCACCCTTGGTAAATATGAGCAAAGAAGGCTGTACAAATAAATCTGCATTGTTTCTCGATTTGATCTTTTATTTAAAAAATCTACAAAATTCCAGTAAAACTATTTGAAGTAGGGGGAATATCACATTGTGAAAAACGTTTTTCTCTAATACACCAATTATTGGCACCCTTAGAAAGTAAAAGTAAAATATCTTCCAGGTATATTCCCATTGATATTTCTATTTTCTGAGCACACCAAGGTGACTAGAAACATGATGTTGTCCAGTCATGACTTCTTGTTTTTCTTGAAATATATACTGTAACTGTAGTGATAGACCTCAATGCATGAAAGGGTTCATTTGTGATATTTATTTTTATTTGGGACATAAAAGTAATCTTGGTTTACCTTTGAGATTTGGTATTGCAACAAATAATATTGTTTATTGTGTGTTGTTTTGTATATTGCTTTGGATAAGTGTCTATTAATTATTAAATAATAAGTAAATAAATAATAAAAGTAAATTAAAAACAATGAATAAATGTGAAACATAGAGCCTTATATACATAGAGTAAATAAAAGTGTCTAGACAATTTTGCTATGATCCAATTTAAAAAGGCAAAATATTACAAATAAAATGTGCAATTTACTGTATGATTGTTTTAAAAATCCAATGCTGTCAAGTTAAGTCCAAGGAATGCCTTAAAAATAGATTCTTGCATCCCAGAAAGAGTTCTTGTTTAAGCAGTGCAAAGTATAGATCTATAGTACCAGCTATCGCACGTGCCAAATCCCTACAAACATCTACCAAGCCCATCATACAGTGAAAGGAAATATGGCTTCTGATTCTGAACAAAGGAAATCTCCATCCTGATTACATCATGAAAAACCGGGATCAGCTCCAGCGGGTTGCATGGTTGAATCAAAGCCCTTGTTCTCTTTGTTCAGACCTGCATCAGTGACCTCTGGCCTTCCATTGAGACCCTCCACTACAGGTGCACAGCCAGCAGCGATTCCAGTAAACAACTTGTACGTCAAACAGTGAACAAAAGTACGGCAACAGTGTTTAAGACCACAAGGGATTCTGCCAAGGATGTCTCAGACATCGGGTTCATTTATCAAATCATTCATCACTATTAGGGACGGTTCTTGGTTAGAGAGGGTACCAAACATTCTCTAAAGTTTTACATTGATGACACTAGAAAAGCAGATAAATATTACTGAACTCAAGATTTATTTTGCCAGATTTAGCAAGCAAACAATAATAAGAAAACCTAAATCCATACAGCTATTTGTTTTGTGGAGAATGCTCTGGTACAGCATTTATATACCATCTTATTCCCCTGCACTGTCTATCTTTACAGACGTGTGTCGGTATAGAAACCCTGCAGTCTGTTTCATCAGCAGATATAAATATCAGATTAACCGCCTGCATTTCCATTCGTACTCTCTGACCTCTCAACAAATCTTCACACCTACGTAATCTGGGAAACTGCACACATTATAAATCCTCTTGATAGAGCGAATAATTCGAACAATCTTTATATCGGATACACTCCAATCACATCAATACTCAATATCTATTAATACTTAACAGTATACTTTTGTCATTTGCATTTGTATATTTTTTAATTTATTGTTTTCCAATGCAGTAAAACTCTGACATACACCATTCAATAACAGCCGAACAAACCGGTGGATGAACCATTTTCCACTGAAACACAATCCACACCTCAGATTTAACATGCAACTAATTTTAACCTGGCTATTAGAGGTGCATATTACTCTCAGCCAAAACCAAACATCTCAGGCATCCTCAGAGCACATACATAAACAATACAATAAAAGTAGCTCATTTTAAATCCACGTATGCATGTTCTTGCTATGATAAAATTGGGTCTTGTTACTTGAAACTTATTTTACATATATAAATATTTAAATACTTACTCCACCGGTTCAGTAAACTGTTCATATGCATCATAAGGTGGCAATGGTCCACTGACAGCATCTAGAAAAGATCACACAAGTACATGAAACACCTAGGGAACCAATAAAACCTAAATAAGTATAATAACTTTCATTTCATAAAATACAACACAACACAATGAAATGTCAATAATTTTTCTCTACCTATCTCTCGGTTCTGTTCAATTTCATACATTTTTAAAGCTTTTTAAAAGATAGGAAGCCTTTCAAGAAAGCACTGTAAAATGAACTGTTGGTTTTAATATGCATCTTACAACTAGGCTTAATATAAGAAAAATAAATTAAACATACAAGTCTTAATAGTTAACAGTATCCAGTTTTGTCAAGTAAAACACACATCTCAAAATTAAGAAAAACACATAATCCTTTCGATTTTGAAATAAACAACGATTATAAAAAGGCAAAGGAGTACTTACAAAATCTTGATATCTTTTTCTCGCACACTTCTACGATAACGTTCCTTTGATGTTGATGTTGATAGTACATCAAAGTACATCCACGCTGTTATGAAGGCGGACGCGCAGTCCAGTGCGCATTCCCGCAACCTGTGACCTGCGCGCTACTGCACAAAAGCACACAACGCATGCACGCGCGCGCACAGCTCAAGCCAATAAATTGTTTGATCAGTTGCCACAGAAACCCGCGAGTTCAAGCCGTTCGTGCAAATCATGTTCTTTACGTATTTGCGCATAAAAGTCTAATGGACACAGGCTGCAAACTTGTTGCGCCACCCACGAACAACAGAATTTCGCTTTTTCGTTTTTGCAAACACGAAAAGATAAGTAATTATGTAAGTGGGATATTGTTTCTTAAAATGTCTTACGTATTGTAATCCCAATATATTCGTAAATCAGACTGTAACGTTACTTGTGAAGGAATAGGAAGGAGAGAAAATGTAAACTAAACGTAGTGACCCAGATTTGGGAAAACGTGATTGAGGATTTTATTGTTTGAACTCATTTTACATGAAGTAAATGGCACATTTGTCATAATCTCCAGGTTTTAAAATATACATCCGTCATTTTTTATGTTGTACCGATTTGCAGCACACGCACGTGCACAGTAATCTGCCGCCCTCTTGTGGTAAATCAAGGAAATTGTGGGGAACGTTTCTTTCTAGTTCATGTACACCAAAAGTGAAAATTCTATCATTATTTACTTACCCTAGTGTAGACCTTCAAATGTGAAACATAAAAGGAGGCACAATGTTATGAACTGCAACCTCAATTTCCATTCATGTTCTTTTAATGGAAATCGCATTCCAATGAGTCCCCTGATTTTAATACCTAGTGTGAAAAGCACATGAAAACCCACAAACGGAGATATAGTCATATCAGTGCATAGACTGAGAGAAACAAAATAATCATGTTAAAACAATACAAAAAATAAGTAAAGGCAACTTTAATTTATTCAAATAATTAACTGGATACAATATATAGAATGTTTCAGCAGTGAGATCAGCAGATGCCGGAAAAAGTTTAAACATGCTTAAAAACAAACATGCTGTATGAAATTGGGTGATAGTGATGGCATGCATGCAGCTATGTAACATCCCTGTAAACAGCCCTCTTTAAATGCCGCTTTGTGTGATATGGGTGCAAACATTTATCTAGCCCTTCAAGAAAAACTGGGCAGAAATTGTGAAGATATTTAGAGATTACAAATATACAGTACAGCATTCAATATAAACCTTTACAGTCTATCTACTCGACGTAACGTGAGCAAGGTCAGTCTTTGAGAAAGTGGTTGTGGACAGAAAACTCTTCATTTGCAACTTACAAAAGAAAATGGTTTTGAAGGCCTCATCCTTCATATAAAGTTTCCAATAAGCATGCGTCACATGGAATCCATCAATTACACTTGTACTAAATACTCTAAAATGCAAAGATAAACCTCCATATTTATATTAATCTCCATTCTTTTTCTTTTTTTATATATATAATCTTAGTACATATTTTTTTAAGAGGGGGAAACGGTGCTTATGTCCTGAATACGATCTTTAAAGTCTTGTACAACAGTCTTCTGTTCATCAGTGCACATGCATATTTATGTCAATAATACAGATTTCCTTCTGTTTTAAATATTAGACATCCAATATAACAAACACAAGACCAACCCAGTCCAAAACTGCACCACATATTTGTTATGCATAGTAATAGTATCTACACGAAAATTAAAATGTAAAAGTAAATAAAAGCTTACAAACCAACTAAACAAAAAGTACTATTAACTACAGCAAAGTTTCACATGCAGTGAAAAAAAAGTGGAAAAAACAAAGGTATAGAGTTGACTAGATACATGAAAAACAACAACAGCATACATTCAATCTATTTGTGCAAAAACTCTCCTGATACATGGAAGCATGAATCATGTTTTCAATTTCATAAGTGTCCAGCGGTGGAGAAGCACCATCACTCAGACATTGTGGAACAACGGCTAAATAGAGCAAACCAACAATCGTAGATAAAAAAACACAACAGATACATGACCATAGTGCACATTGAGAAAATCTCAACAGGGCTTTGGACTAGAACTGAGAATCGAGCTTAAACAAGTTACAATATTTTCTACTGTTTAGAACATTTCATCTCCAATTCTACTTTATCTACAAATCGTACCGAAAAACTCTACACATGTACCAATGACTTATGCTACAGTTACGAGTATGAAAATGTAAGGCATACATTTGTGTCCAAACAGATTGACAACCATTGATTCCTTAAGTGAAACGTCATGCATAGTTTGCACAAAATGTTTGAAATTCTTCAAGAACCTTAGCCGATATAGAAATGCTGACCACTAATCCACTCTGTTTAAGACAATGTTTAAAATGCACTACTACATGGCATTTTGGTAAATCTACATATGAAGTGAAATTACAGTGACTGTTGCCTTCATGACTAGAAGGATCACGATATATACAAGAAGAAAAATTGATGCAATGCCCAATTTTGGCATTTTCTAAAGGTTACTTGTGCCCTAAGCAATTAACCTACAAGTTAAAAATATGTAAAACATGTTGTGACCGTAATTCCCTCATCTCTTAGATTTGGGCTTTGCTGTATTAGAAAAAAAAGAACTAGATAGTTTCAAGGTTTGGTCCCGTCCACTATCTACAGCGCAGACATTATAATACAAACAAAAAGCTCTGCGATGTAAAATACAAACACACACACAAACAAATCTGTATTTTCTGTTACATTTCACCCTGATTTGTTTTTTTGTTTTTTTTTAGAATTTAAAGGATCTTCAACTATTTATTTAATAAACGTAATATTTTATACAATGTTCGGGAAGCTTTTGTAGGATTGTAAAACCGAAATTCATTGCAGATGAACGTTTCTGGTCGACTAATGTTCATTTGATTTATTTTCCAATTCATCATGTTAACATGAAATTGTAAACACTGCAGTCGAGCAGCATGTGGACAAACTTAAGAAACTGTACAGTTCCTAAATTCTAAGAAATTCTTAGAATTCATACAACAGACATTATAGTCTGTTTTGCCTTCTGCCTGTTGCAGTGGCGCCCCCTAGCTGAAGTAGAGGAGTAAAGCAGAGTCTCCATACCGGAGAGGAGTGTAGATACACGCAAACGCTCACACATAGAGAAAAAACAGGTCCTGAGAGACAGAGCAAAGACCTGGGCGGACAGATACAGTGCATGCTGCTGAGGACATTTGTACAATGCATGCATGGAGTGGGTTTGATTTCTGTCCATGCCCCAGAGTTCCTATCCCGGCCTTCCGCATGCCATGACTGGCCCCTCGCTGCACTGCGAGCGAAACATCCACAAATATCAGGAAAGAACTTCATCCTCGCCTACGAAGGGCAGGTCCATGCTCCGCATGCCTTCCTCGCTCTCTTGTTTCCTAGGAAACAGACAAAATGTGGTGTTTTAAAATAACTGCACATTCCAAGCGTGTCAACCTGTCTACAGCAATGCAGACTGTTGTTAAGTCGGGCTCGTACTGTTAGGCAGCCAGGAAATGAAGTCAGCGCGGGGTGGGGGTGTGGGGGCTGACATGGCATTGCATCAGTCATATGCTCGTATCTACCATGTCTTTGCAAGGAGGCTGGAAACTGCAGTTCAGCATGCAAACGTATCCAGTCCGGCAAGCTAATCAGATTGAGAGGAAGTCCTCGTGGAAATGACCATTATCACACAAATGACTGGCCAGCCAATCAGGACGCTCCTCCTTATTAGCATTGAGAGGAAGTTGGTGACATTATGCATAAGTGACATGCAGGACCTGCAGGAGGTTGCGTTTAGATTTCATGTCAAAATACTGAACAATAAGACAAAATGCTTTCAGTCATTCTGACACAAAAATAAAACATCATCACAGTGAAGGATTCAAATAGGGGTTAAAGGTGATAAAAAGATTTAAAACAGCCCAGGAGAGAGATGTAACTGAGGATATGGGGAGAGAAATAAAGAGTTGGAGAAGTTTGTCAAGTGGAAAAAACCATGAGATATTGTTCATGAAATTCCACACTGTCTGTTGTCTCAGAGCAAAATAAAAACAGAGCAATTAAAGCGAAATTAAAAGAGATTTTTTTAACTAAACATGACATTCTGATCTGAAATTAATATATACAACGATTTACACTTTTAACTTTTCAAATTAAATGTTTTTGTGACAAAAAATATAAATCACGTGCATCATCTGTCTTTTTTATTACAGTCACTTACATTTGTAGCTTGGGATTTAAGTTAATAAATTCCATATTATTTTTGGGACATGCAAACCACAACGAGATAGAAATGAAAAGCGTGTCAGAATGACTGATGTTATTTTTTGTTGCGCAACCTCTGGACATGAACAGTCTGTTAAAATAATAACATGCACACTATGAATGCTTAATGAACGAAGAACGAAGGGTTATTATAAAATGAAGTTTGTATAGCTGAATACATACAAAAGAACTCTTGGGAATTTTTGTTTTTGAATATTACATGCATAAAACACTGTTTATAGCAAAACACAAGCTGAAAAGCTTGCTAAACTCTGAATCATTTGGACGAACTTTTCTTTTCATTTACAAAGCATGCTAAAACACCAAACCATTCATTTTAAGTGCAAACCATTCCAGATAGGCATGACCGTAATCTCCTACATATACTACAGGTGGAGAAGTGTGAACGGGTGGAGCACTAACAGGCTAGCAGAGCTTTACCTTTGGGTACTGAGATTGCGGCAGTATTTCAAACTCCCTGCTCTCCCTGTTCTATAGGGCAGGAGAGATGCGAATACATGAGAATTCTTCAATCTGAGTGCAAACAATAATCATGAGAGCTGACTGGACATCACAACAACCTCAAAGGGATTTTCTGGGATAACGTTGCTTTTTATGTTGGTAGTATATGAATGTTTTCTATTTCTCTGTTACTTTGACTAAGAGATTTTAAATGTTTTTTATCACCAAAAGTCTGACTTTTGCTAACAAAGAACTTGCATTTCGGTCCAAATAGTGTGGAGTAAAACACTGTTCATTTACACTATTATACTATCAACATTAAACAATAAAGAGCGGGTTGAAAGTTACACTTCGTGGAGTTACTAGTATAGCATTTTTATGCTCCAATAAGACCGACCAATGAAACCACTGCAGAGGTCAAGACGTCTGTTGAACGCTGAAAGTTAAAGCCTTCACCTGATGAGAAAGACTTACAATAGCATGTGTCCTTGTGCGGCGGGACTCCTGTCTTCCCTGCGGCCCCAATCAAACGGGTTCCCAAAAGAACGCTTGCGCAGCATAGTCCTTACCAAGATCTGCAGAAGAGCGCACACCCAAAACATAAGCAATCGCAACACTTCATGCACAAACAACACTGCCACACATTGGTTTATAATTCATGTGAGTCATTATTTTGTTTAATCATTTTATAAGGTTATTAGCACGGCATAAATTACACATGAAAACAAAATAAGTGTTCTCTAAATAGGTCCCTAAGGGCCGGCATAGTCACCACGGTGGCCAGGCTGGGGATGTGCTTCACAGAGTTCTCCACTTCTTCCTCTGTCACTTCTATCAGGCTGCAGCAGTTGTCATCCTCCGGGGGAAGCGGCTCAGCACCGTGCCGCGTCACCCACGGGTGCACCTACAACAACAACAGAATTATTCCCGCTTTGGTATTGTAAATTATCCTCATCTAGTCTGGTGGAGTGTCTTCCGTTCAAACAGAAAATGCTTTGAAACCATCTATAAAAATGCATAAGGATTTATTTATATACAACCAGATTATAAGCAAGGAAAATCGTAGGACTTGGTCATGTTATTGAGTCACACTAACCTTGATTTGTGGCACCGTTATTCTGCTTTCAGGGTTCTTGTCCAACATTTTAAGGAGAAGCTCCTTCAAATCATCTGATATGTCTGCACTGTTATAAGAAGGAGAAAAACACTGTCAGGACTAGAAGAGCCAACGGCAGAGAGAGAAATATGGGAAATACTCACTTCTCTGGAAATTCAACCGGCTGAGTCTTGATCTTCTGGTGAAGGCTCAAAATACGCTCATCCATAAATGGACACTGTGTCGACAATGAAGAGAAATAACAAAAAGGGTTTTAAGTGCAATGTTTTAGAGAATTAAATTATGGCTACTGCTTTACACTATTTCAGTAGAAATATCAAAGTCATAAAAAAAAAAACTGGTTCATACCACTCCAAAGATGAAACAATACAAGGTGACTCCCATTGCCCACACATCCAGAGCCTACAATGAATAGAAGATTATATAAAGAAATTATTTATTTTAAGAGTGTTCAAATTATACAGCTTCAATTTTTTTTAAGATTGTGACCTTTCCCGAGAAGTTCTTGCGGGTTTCTGAGAGCGTTTCAGGGGCGAGGAATGCCGGCGTCCCAACTGTGCTGGTCAAGAGGGCATCGGCTCCTTCAAACTGGTTACTGACCCCAAAGTCAGCAATCTTAATGTGACCATCTTCTCCCACAAGCAGGTTGGAAGGCTTGATGTCCCGATGTATTATTTTCTGATAATGTACTGTTGAGGATGAGAAGTTGCTGTTATTCAATGCATTGTGATCAATGACCATCTGAATCACAACCTCACTAGAAATCACAAGCTCTAATCTGATTGGCTGGCTTAACAAATTTCTGGGGGTCATAGATTTTATGTTGAAAACAAAGCGTAGCTATGCAAGACTAACTGGCATGATGCCATCAAGAAGATGCAGCATCCTTTTATCTATAGATAATCGATCGATCATGCCGGCAATATTTTACCACTCACGGTATTCGATTCCTCTCAGCAAATCCTGGAAGTAGAAGCGTGCTTGGTCCTCATCCAGGAGCTTATCAGTAGGAACCTCCATCACCGCTCTGCAAACACATGGGGAATGAGACACAGCTTCCCTAGCAGAGTGACACTAGCACAGCATGAGGCGGCGCCACAGTCAGAAATAAGATGCTTACTCACCCGCGCTTGACAAGCTCGAATACTGCGGAAGCAAACAGGAAACAGAGTTTGAGTATTGTGTGCGTTACCTACCTGATATTACGTTTAGCATTAATAAGATCTAATTGTGCATCTAGAGTATCTGCCAAGAGAATACGTTTCTGGCCAGACTTACCCATGTACAGATGGTCCTCGCTTGGATCATCCAGAACCTGAAAAAATCCACTTCTTTATTTTCACAAGCAACACAATTCAAGCTTAAATATGACATCTACTTTGACTAAAGCAGTGTTTCTCAACTCTTAACAAACATCAAGAGGCTTCAAGAAGGCTTCAGAGTATTAAAAATAATACAACAAGTACTAAAATAATTGAAAACACTAAACATTTTCAAGAGATACAGCGGAAAGGCCGCAATAGTGCCCTTTGGTTGTTTATGAGTATTACACCCACCTCCACAAGCTTGACCACATTAGGATGATCGAGTTTCTTGAGGATGGCTATCTCCTGGTAAACACGCTCCAGAGGGCCTTTGGGCTGAGGAGGACCCTCAGGTGCCAATTTTGCTCCGCGAGGAGGTGGTCTGCCTGTAGACCGGCACAGAAATCATGTGTAAGCTTAAAGTACTTGATAGCTGATAAAACTGCTCCCCCAACCTCACACGCGCAGACACTATCACAAACCCCGCCGAGCGTTCCATCTGCTTTATAGCGGACACTTACGCGGGAACCCGGCCTGTCTCATCAGCCGTTTCTTGGACAGCACTTTCATGGCCTGTGGAGAACAGTGAGAATGAAGGAGTGAAAGCAGATAGCCAGTATCATTTCTGCTGCTGGGTGACATATGCAACTTGTACCAGTAAAACTGGGATCGTACGCAAAACGCTTATCAAGCAAATTGAGCTGAAATAAAGTTTTATTTATTTTTAGTCACTTTATATGCTTTCCTGTAGCTCAGTGGTTAGAGAATGGCACTAGTAACCCCAAGGTCATGGGTTCGATCCCAGGGATTGCACATACTCAGAAACAAAAAATGTATAGTATAATGCAATGTAAGTCGCTTTGGATAAAAGCATCTGCCAAATGCGTAAATGTAAATGTAAATTCCAATATGGTCTCATATCAGATTCTTATAGATTACGGATCTGGTATGTATTTTAATCTAACAGTAATACAAAAATACAGCATACAAGTGTTAGCTGCTGTTTATAGACAACATGGACAGATAAAAATGTTAAAACGTTGCAAACTGTGCAATATGCAAAGCAACAGGAACGTCTATGAAAATATCCACCCATCAGACGACCAATCAGTGGCCATTAGCATTGTTGGCAAGGGTGACCCTTATAAATCCCATTATTTTTTCCTGCACAAAGGTGTGTGTGTGTGTGTGTGTGTGTGTGTGTGTGTGTGTGTGTGTGTGTGTGTGTGTGTGTGTGTGTGTGTGTGTGTGTGTGTGTGTGTGTGTGTGTGAGAGAGAGATTATGACACCGTGTTGCATCACTTACATAGTAGGTATTGTCATCCTCATTGTACGCCAGCTTGACAACTCCATAGGAGCCCTTCAGCAGGAAAACAAGGTGTGTCAGACAAGATGTAAATAATAATGCAAACACACCGAGTTACATGCAAAGACGCAGGGATACAGGAGCCTAAAGTGGGCATGTTTCGAGTAACTAGAGGACATGTAATTCAAAGCAGGCCAGTGGGCAAGCCAGTCTTAGCTTCTGTTCTCTCTCAGTCTCAAACTAACACAACTAGCACACAAACAGGTCCCAGCTGGGAGAGCAGATTGCCATTCCAGCAGGGAATCCAACCCTCAGACACAGAGATGAGAGGAGAGCAGGAATCTCCAAAGTTGACAGCTTTCCGTGTCCTCGTGAGATGAAGCTTAGTGGTACATCAACATTGAAAACATTGCTCCTTTAAAATGCCATACCTAGTATAGTGCAATACACAAAGTAAATCATTGCTTATGCTCCCAGTAGGAAATGATTTGTGTAAATAATAAATCAACACACCTTTCCGATCTCATCTTTCAGCTTGTACTGGTTGAGCTGCACGCAGTCCTTTAAAAATGAGAAAAACAACATTCAGCAAGGACATTTAGATCTTGGTGCAATGCAAATTTGATTCTCTTATCAAGAATGATGCTTCCAACATTCATTGTGTACAGAATCAAAAGCACAAAAACACTAAAGGCAATACTGCACTATATAAGGCTAAGTGAGACGATTCATACTGATTTCACTTTGGGACAAGTGGAAGAAAGCAGAAGCATCTATAGGGGAACGCTCTTGACAAGTGCTATTAAGGGAAGGTAATTGTTCCTGTCTTTCACCTTACCTTACATACCCTGTCAACCTTGACTGCGCCGACTTGCAGAGAATGAAGAAAAATAAAGGTTCTTCTCAAAAAGACTTCTCTTCATTATCTCAAGCCAAAGAATCAGATCATTTCTGAGACAATTATGGTACAATTATATAATATGACATCATTGTTAAGCATAATGGAAACAATGGTGTCACTGAGACAAATTAGTTTTTTTAAAAAGCTTCCATTCAATTTTTAATCCTTTAAACTGAGATCATTTGTCACTTAGTTTTTTTTGTTGCATCTGGGAGTTCCCTAGACTTGAAAGAAAACTAAACTCACGACTGTTAACTCCAGCCCCCCTACCTGCAGGTCTGTGATGGAGACACGGTGAGACTCCACAGTCGGCCTTCGAGGGAGGCGTGGAGATGAATGGGGGGAGGTGATCGGTGAATAGGGCAGCGACGGGTAGATATAACGTCCGTTCAGCCCCGGCGAACTGCAGGGCGACGAAAGCGTCTGCGAGCGTTCCTGCAGCGAGAGCTTCCGGTCGGAAAGGCTGAGCCTTCCTCTGTGCTCCTGCGGTTCTGGGAAAAGTGCTTCAGAACGGCCCACCGTGTGGGATAGAAGATCGCAGGAGGCCACGCGGAAGGGCGGAACCGGACCTGACGATGTAGGTTCAGGTGTTTCCGAACTATCCATGTCCTCCACTTCCTCCTCTTCTCCACCCTCCTGCCCGGAGCCACCGCTGGGTTCGTATTCCGTCACCACGATCATGGATTCCATCTCGGAGTTGCAGGGGCTCAGACGTGTGGCTGGGGAAGGGAACGCGGCACAGCTCCGCAGCAGGTCGGGCAGTGGCTGATTGGGCGGCTGTACCGAGGGAAAGGGCGGAGCATGGCCGAGAGCAGCGGGGGGATCAGAAGAGGACCAGGAAGAGACACAGGGAAACATAGTGTCCTTCCCAAACACCTCCCAGTAGCCCCTCCATCAACACCTTTAAAGAAAAACAGATATAAGAGTTATGTGTAAAAGATCAGCATTCAAAATTGTTTTCTTACCCCAATTCACAATTGTACACTTATAATATTTTTATATTTTTATAATATTGTAAAACACTGCCTTAAAAACAGCTTACCTATATGAAAATAAAAATTCAGCTAATAAGCTTATGAATAAGATGTTCTGAGCATCACAAAGCAAAGTCTGCTCCAAAACGATTACGTACATCCATTCTCCTCTAAGCCTCCATTTCTCACGGCCTTGATTTAGATGCAAGATCTGTCATTTTTTTTGCAGATCAAAAGCAGATTTTCTGAACACTGAAAACTCTGTGTGTGGGAGAGGTGTGGGTCTCACAGAATAAAAGAAATATAAGCAGGTACAATGAATAAAAAAACATTCATTACTCGGAGGGGTTCAGAAAGCAGAACTTGTGTGGGCTGGCCCGCCCCCACCGCACGTCCTCATTTCTCATCTCTCGCAATGACCAAGAATTACCGCTGCCTGCTTTTCCTTCCCTTCGGTTCACTGTTGTTTGCTTTATCTGCAATCAAATCTCAACCTGTATTTTTGCTGTAATATCATCTCAGGGCTTTGGCCTTCATACGTTTCTCTGTCAAAACACCCACACGGCTGGAGGACGATGTACTTGCGTTCAAGAACATGATGCGGAATTAAACATATTTTTCTAAGTGTTCCTCATATTTCACCCCTCCTGCATCCATTTTCCGAGCTGTTACCCTTCTGAGTCATTCTTTCTCACCCTAAATCAGAATAGGCAAATGAAATTCAAGCTTTTTAAGGTAAACTGGTTTCAAACTGGTCCCAAACTAGAGAACAAATTTACATCCAGTCGAGTAAAATGAAATTAACTAATGGGTAGTTGACAAATATACATGTGTCCTATGGTGTGACATAGCAAAAATCTAGAACAAACTGTTATATATTTATATTATTACATGGCTCGTTGGAATGCTTGATTCTGACTGGCCAGTCTTGACATTTGCAGATTCGTTATTCCCAGATAACAACCGCTAAAAAAGAATAACACACGGTAACCTGGATGCTGCAAATCATTTTGACAGGTACAGTTTAATGTTACAAAAAATATATATAAATATGTCTTTTACTAACATATATGAAATTATATTTACAAATTATTAAACCAAATTGCCTGTTCGTGACATTTGAATGTCGTTTCTTACCTTAACACCGAAAGTAATAGGCTTTTCCTCGCGAAAGGTCTGCATTAGGTAAAAATGAGCAAAATATTTCAAATTCACATTTCATGTCCAGTTTTTCTCATGTGTCTTTTTCTGAATTTTTGCTGTCACAGAATAGGACACTAATATTAGTTACGTAAGTCTAAAAAATGCTGGGCTGCTTCAGCCATGGGATCAAACTTTGGTTTAAATAAATGTACACTGTAAAAAAAATAACATTTTCTGTCAGCTACAGCGACAGAAATATACGGTTAAAAATATTTTTTCCCTGTAAAATTAAGGATATAAGGATATATAATAACTTGTTTCCCCCAATTTTCTTGTAAATCTGGAGTGTTTTGTTATAATTTTTATGTTTTTTGAGCATATTTCAAAAATACATGAAAAATCTGTAAAACAAAACAGTAACTACATACTTTTTTTTTTACATTTTATGTGGAAAATCTGTATAAAAAAAAACAAAAGAATTCTGTAAAATTACATGTTTTATTTACAGTGTAGAAAATGTCCACATTTGACCCAACCATGGGTTTTAACCCAACATTTTTGTGTGTGTATGGTATATGAATATACTAATCATTCACTGCAACTGTATTTCTACAAAATACTACTTCAAACTGTTACGTGTTGCCTCTATATTTAAACCAAATAATATTTATAAGGAATTTCAAGTTTGCAAGCAGAAGTGCTACAAACATCTGATCAGATTTTAATAGCTGGCCTATCGCTGGTGTGGCCACCCCGTCCTCTCATTTCTCAACAAAAAGACAGCCCAGAGCACAGAGCAGCCGGGCTTGTCCGACCCATTTGTCAGGTACTGATGCTGGGATAACCATAAAAGACAGAGTGCTAAAAGCTTCAAGCAGCTTTCTAAAACTCATGCAATGCTTAGAATACTGACCATCTAAATGCACATAAAAATCAGAAGCCATCACATCCACTTTCCACAAACAGGAAATGCACGTTCAATGTGGGCCTGACCGCAATGGTGAGCTATTTTAGTCTGAGAGCAGTCTCTGCACTCCTCACTGACCTACTTCGATCCTTGATGGATTGCAAACCAAGTGTTTTCTCCTCCACTACCAACCAAGTGTTTTCTGTCCAAACTACCAAACACACACACACACACACACACACACACACACATTATTTTTCATGTAAGCTTGGAGATTTTGACCCTCACTGATATAAACAGATCTACAGTTCTCCATCACTGTGATGCTACTCCACAAAGCCCTTACCTGAGCTGACCTCTCATTAGAAAAAGCAGGATGTCGTGAAGAATCATACTTTCGAAACAAACACACAGGGTAAGGTTTAACACACATGGGTTGCCTCTATTTTGAAGCGACGCACACGGCATCCGGAGGGAACAGCGTCCACAGAGGACTGACCATATGGGACCATCTGGAGTGCAGTATTCTTTGAAACATTAGCTTTAACAGGAAAAAACGAAGTACTAATCTGTAGCAAAAAAAAGCACGACGAAAGGAAGCACCTGCGCACTGTCATAATGCAAACCATTACAAACACTTTAAATCAGAAATGTGTTTACAAAAATAATCTATGGAGCTTGAAAGAATTTCATTATTATCAAGCTTATATATTTTACAGGGATAGTTAATAATAATACTAATACCTAAAAATAACAATTCTGTCATCATTTATTCACCCTCATGTCATTCAAAACCTGTATATGATTCTATATTCTGTGGAGCACAAAAGATATTTTGTGAAATGTCTCAGTGGTTTTGTGTTCATACAATAGAAGTCAACGAGGGTCAGTGTTGTTTGGTTAACAGCGTTCTTCTTTTGTGTTTTGCTAAAAAAAAAGAAAGTGATACAGGTTTGGAATGACAAGAAGGTGAACACATTTTTTCGAGCTCAAACAACTGAGGGACAAGTTAAAAATATTTTCTCTGCCACGAATTCTGTTGACAGTTTGATCTACCCTCCATATGAGAAGAATTCAAAGTAATTTTGATAACATAAAGTATGTTTATACAGATTGCAATTGAAAATAGCCAACAACATCCTTCAGTTCAATCGAAACAATCCCATAGCGGGATTTCAAATGATACCCAAATGGCTCTTTCCAGTGGGACCGGGAGAGCCATACAGGGACCTGTTCATTTCTCTCTATTCAAACAAGGCAAACTATTTCAGACCCAAACATCCAAGCAACATATAAACACAAGTAGGCTGACACAGCATATCATCTGTTAATCATACATTGCATCTTTACACATTAAAATTAAAACCTGACATTACTCTGTCTTGTGCATGCATATCTCCATTCTTTAAAGCCATATGAATTACAATGACAACACATCATACTGACTAGTTAGCTGCCTACCTAGAAAGCATATTTGGACATTGCAAACATGCCTTCAATTAAACAGAACGTTATCTATGGGTAGGCACCCAGCCACCTTTCTGGAAAAACAAATGCACATGATTCCCATTACAAATACAGTTTGTATAAACCATCAGCTATATATCTAATAAAACAAATACAAAATTCCTTTACGTAGAGTGTTTTGGGATTTAATGGTGTCTATTAACATCTCACTAGAAAGAGCCAACACATTCCCAGTAAAGACCCACTATAAAGACCAATAGTTACCATTAAAACCAATACAGCTGCAATGTTTTCTATCGCTTTTTCAATCGGACGGGGACATAAAAGGGTTCTAGTTGTCAGATGTCAAAACAAGGATGCTGAATTCTTCAGTAACTTGTGACACCTTATTTGCAAATGACTTAATTATTACACGCTTGACTATTTTAATGCTCGTCATGCACGTTACCTACACAAATACTGATACTAGATTGTAGATCAGCTTCTCGTTTGAAGAATATTTTAGGGTTGGTTGTTATTTTGCTAAAGCTGGCTAACGCGTCTCTTACGAAACAGATGTTTGGAAAATCCAGCCGAGGATTAATAAAATCATCGTAATCGAGCGCGTTCACGCACGTCGCGTTATAGCGATATGAAGCGAGGCTTGTGGGCTTACCTGTGCCGTGTGTACGATGCTGGTGCTTTTGTTGAAGGGTATGTTGTTAGCTCTGTGGCAGAAATGATAGCGGCTGTATGATATGGTGTGATGTGCATGCAGCGGGAGACGGAGGTGGATCTGCTGTGTGCAAATGTGAGTGTGATGTGTAGCGCCCCCTCACGGCCAGAAAATGAACTGCGTCTCGTTCTGTACGGTGATAACATCACCTAGAGGGAAAAGTGTGAAGCGAGCGAGCATATATTAAAAATGTGTTCATATTGTGATATTCATAATTTTAAGTAAAGGGCAATTTATATATAATTGTATTTCATTGAATGCATATTTTGTCTGATTAAACTGACAGAAAATAAATATTTAATATTTCAATTGTAAATCTTAATCTGAACATTTTTGGAGGGGCCCTGCCCTGAGTTATATATGTAAACTCTCACATGTAATGCTTTAAATGTATTACAATGTATGCAATTTCACATCGTCTCTTTTTTCTGATAGATAGCTAATGTTAATAATACCTCTTATTCCTATGGCATTGAATAATAAGTTTTTACATGCCAAGTGCAGGAATTTATTTTATGGATAAAAAGAAATCTGGCTTCACATTATTGAAAACTATTTTCCAGACCTAGTTTTGATTCATTATCTCAACTACTATAAACCTTCAGTAAGGTTTCAGCAATATTGAAGATTATTATGAATTTTCTGAAAATGTTTGACAAATAACTAGTTCAACATATTTATTTAAGTGAAATGTTATAATAATACATCTATACTTAAAAGTATATGCCTGTACATTTAACATTAATATAGTAATTGTAAGATATGGTAAATAAAAGACATTTTTAGTAACTATATAAAATTAGCTATTCTCAGATCTTATGAAGATCTTCTCATTATTCTTATGAACCCAAAACAGAAAAGACAGACATTAATAAAGTAAACAACCCAGTTTATTACAAATGAAACAAGAACCAAAACCTCCTTAGCAAAACACAAACCATCAAAAAGCATGTGATAAGAGACACAATTTTCAAAAAAGAAAAAAAGCTTTCAGTAAAGAGAGAAAAAAAAAAAAAACTGTACACAATAAAACCGGATAACAACAGGATTCACATTATCGTCTCTTCTGGAAAATATTTCCTCTTCCTCCCGGTCCTCCTCGCCCGCGGCCCCTCGCAGCGACTGTTAAAGAAAGACAAATGTTTCTTAATACATTCAGCTTCACAAACTACAATCAGTAAAAGCATTCAGAAATGTTACAAAAACATCCCATTTCTCTCAAACTGCACATACAATTAAAATTTCACAGGCATAAATCCTGCATGTGATGCTTCAACACTTTTACAACTACGTACATTTCTTATAGCTAAAGACTATCAGGACAACAAACAAAAGTATGACTGCGGTCTTAAAACAGGGTCACTATAATGAGGTCAGAGCTGACATATTGAGGATGTTTGTTAACTGACCTTGAGCTTTGAGAATAGCAGCTTTGCCTCTTCCAGCTCCTGCAGCTTGATTTTTGTTTTTCATGCTCTTCAACATAGGGGCATTTTTTAACATGTCAGGGAGAATCAGGAAGCGTATTTTGCTGCCGCGTATGTACACCTGCTCCAGCTGGGACACCCTGCCATCTCGATAGGTCACTGTAATGTTTGACATCTGATTCACACACACAACAAAAATAGTGTTAGCAAGACTCACAGGAAAAGGACACCATTTTCTTATCATCTGTAATATACGGTCTATATATTTCTATTGTAGAAACCAAACAAACGTTACCTGGCAGTTCATATTATCCTCTGCTTCAATAAGTTTTCCTCTGTACACTTCACCCGTGGTTGTTTCACAGGTCACAACGTGACCCTCTGCTTCATGCAGAACTTTGATAGGGACACCAATGGACATCTTTATCTCTACAAGACAATGAGAGGTAGAACATGTTAAATAACTATTTCTTTCATAACCATACCAGACATGGAAAACCTTGTGCTTTAACATAACTAACACAGATAAATTTAGTATGTTATTATTTGAAGAGGAAAAAATAAATACTAGATGAAAAACGTAAAAAAATATTTTATGTTCTGGGCTTTATTCCAGTATGATTTTATTCAGTTATTCGCCAGAGATTACTCCACACTAACAGAAACAAAACCCAACACACTAACGTTACCAGTAACGTTAAGTTAACGTTAGAGACGCACAGAGGCCTTTACAGTTTTCATTACAATCTCCATTATAACCATCGAATCCATTAAAATTTCGGCGATGGTTTCCTCATTAAAATACATTAAAACATATTCTACACACATAAACAATTTAAACTGCATTCGAATGAGTAGTTACGAACAAATTTCGCAGCCAGCAATGAATAACTAAATTAGCATATCCGGTAATCAAGCAAATACGACAAAATATATTACATAAACGGTCAAATAACAAAAGATTTTAAGTATGTTTGTGTTATACAGCATTACGATACCTTTAATACAACAGCTTTGAGAAAATCCTTCGCGTTTGCAGAAGCGGTGTTGAACAACGTGAGTATTTGCGACGTTTTCCCGCTCCCACAATGCAGCTGAATACGGAAGTCCCGCCTCTTCCTGAAAGCCCGGTGCATCATGGGAGTTGAAGTCCCGTGGCCGTTAGTGATGCCGGTCAACGTGAACAAGCAGTTTCACACAACACACAGGAGCTACAGAAGAGGGCAGTGTTGACTTGACTACATGGATATTATCCAAGTGAATATTTCTGAGCTTTTATTAAAAAACATACTATACATTAGCATTTATTTTCCTCGGTGTCTCTATTGTTTACAGAATAAAATACCATCTAAATGAAAATTATTTGTTTATCCGATATTTTTCTGTTATTTTTGGAAACAATCATTTTTCAAGCCAGTCTTGCTGTGACCTAAAACTGACCTCATGTGACTTTGTTTTGGCGATTGCTCACCTGCTGACTACATCTAAGCCACACAAGAGAAAAAATACTTCAATTCAAGCAATTACAGTCACAATAGGTGAGACGTGTGTTGATTACACAGTAACTCTTAACAATGTCTTCAAACCTAATTTTACCAGCAGATTGAACCTGCCAACAGTCACTGATCTATGTGACACACTAACAGTCCGGTACAGTCACTCCTGTCTGATTTAAACAAGACAAGCGTCCACGATGAAAGGCCATAAATCAGCGTGGGCCCATAGACTTGATGTCGTAAAGGGTATTTGTCTTATTTAAAAATGGTGCTCTCAACACAGAGAAAATATCACCTTAACACTGTTGAGCTGGCTGACATTTCTTAACTAGATTCCAACAAACCAGATGATTTAACTCATAATCTGACCACAACACATTTCACATTCAATTTAAAAGAACTTACTGGAAAATCTTATTAGCTTCAGTCACAGTCTGCTTAGTACAGTTTCCCATGTGTGTGTGTTTTTCTTCCTTGTTTTGCTATTAATGTTTATTATTTAAATGATTATACTCACAGATTTCACCATGAAATATTATATAATATTATATGACATTATAAGTTATTAGTGTTTGATAATTATATGGCCTTTCTGCTTCTAAAAATTGAGAAAGGTGGGAAGAGGTGAAAAATTATGATACATTGTTTCATAATTGTTTACATTGTAAAATCTTCACATTGATTTCAAGTTCACAGACATTAGACAGATGTTTTGTGTACTCTTAAATCCCTCAGCGTGCGCCAAATATAGAGACAATATTGATCAAGGTTATAAAAAACAGAAACATTTTCTAAGAAAGCTCTTAGTCATCTCACTTGTTCCATTTGTATGAATGGTCACTTGTGTCTAGACTCACATTCTATAAACAGACCTGTTCTGCATGCCCAGAAATATCGACTCCTGGACCGTGTGTCAAATGTATCATATAATGGCATGAGGGTTGACGTAATGCAGGTCTCGCACACCCAAGAGGTTTTTAATGAGTACAGTTCACGGCATCATCAAATGTCCCTTCATTTGATTTCCATTGCATTAGGACGGCCGCTGGCGTCACCGGTCTCTCGATAGACACAATCACAGCTGCTTTGTGTAGGAGTCTGAGTGCGTTCGTGTATTAAAGGAAATGACTACACAAAGTCATCCTATATCCTCTAAAAATGTTATTAACAACAACTTCATTTGTAGACATTCTGGCTTTGTGTTTTTATTTAGCACATTTCAAAACCTTTAACATGCTTACATCAATACTGTACAATTATGTTTGATCAATTTTAAAGCACTACAGATGTCTATTAAATACTGTACATTGCTTGCAAAACCAAACTTCCAGGCGTCTAACTAAAAAAGAATTGAAAGATGATGCCTCTTAAACATGCCACACAAAAGGTTTTTATGGCATGGTTATATCAGAGCTGAATTCCCCCGAATATTGATTCTATTTATTTGGCCTCTCCCTCGGTGACCAGGAACAATGCACCATTAAACTGCTTGGAAAGCTTTAAAAATGTTCTACAATGGCAGCAAATAAGTTGTTTAGGAGGTAAGAAACTCTAGAAACACCAGTGGGGGTGTTTGACTGCAAAGGTAAGTGGGAATTTCTGTTTGGAAAGGATGGTTCCCACAGGAGCAGTATAAGTACATATATCATTATCGTTTGGATTACAGTTTACCTTTCGTGACCCTGGGATAGTCCTGTAACGTAGGTAAACCACACAACAACTGACACATATTTTTAATGATCACTAACTAGTTTTTGAAGTAAGACAAGCCTCTGTTGGCAAAAATGTGAAACAGGAAGGATTGTTTTTTTTGGAATGAAGGAAGTTTGTGTCATGATACTTCTGTGAGATCGGATGGGCTGCTTGTTTTTGCAGGTATCAGACACCTGGTATGTACATTAGTTATAGCATTGCAGTCTTTTACAGTCACGACTTCTACATGGTCTCTGATGGATGGTTTCTGTCCTGAGAAAACCTGCTTTGAATTGGCAGGAAAGGAATGTTCAACTGAGTGATGTCCATTTAAACCGTAACCCAAATCTTGGAATTCTGTTTGTGACCTCATCTGCCTGATGTTCAAGGGTATTTCCTTTGTAATTCCAAAGTCATTGCAGGAAATCACACGGTGGATGGGACTGGTCTCCAAAACATATCCATTGGACATTGTGCTAGTGTCAATCACGCTGATCCCAGCCGAAGACCCAACCACGCCGCCGTTACTGTTACCGTTGGACAGTCTGTTTTCATTCCCTAGAAAATGCTGTCGGAGGATTCTTCTGAAAGTGTGCCTAAAGTCACGTATTCGGTAGGCGTAAATAAACGGGTTTACAACCGAATTGGCATGTGAAAGCATGATGGCCAGGTACATGACCCAGTCCTGCGGGCGGTCGCACTGCGGGCAGAACAGCGTGAAACAGTTAATGATGTGTAACGGAAGCCAACAGATAGCGAAGAGACCCACTATGATAGCCAGGCATTTGGCTGCGTGGACCTCCCTCTGCAGCATGGACCGTGAAGAAGACCCGTCCCCGTGGGCGTGCCCGTGCACATGCACATGCACCAGCTTCTGCTCCATCTGTCTCAGCTGGCGACGGGCGGCCATGAAGATCCGCACGTAGATGGCCAGCATGGCTAACAGGGGCACCAGGACGCAGCCGAAAAAGTTGAAGTACACCATGTAACCCATGGTGACGACGTTCTCGAACATGCATTCGGTCATACCTTTAGGACAGGAGCTATTGTTGTTTGTGGCAACACGTCTGTTCCAGCCCAGCATGGGAGTCAAACCGATAACCACTGAAAGTATCCAACACACTGCGATGATGCCTTTGGCTCTTTGGCCTGTGACGAGGCTGTTGTACCTTAAAAAGACACACAAAAACAGATATAAGAAAGAGGAATTTGAAGATATCCAAAGGAAGTATGCTATGGGGCTCTGTGGTGATAAAGATGCCTAGTTTGGACATAAATAGCAACATTCATTTTGGCTTACTTATCCACATTATAAGTTTTATGCTGTTCAGGGTAAGTGATGCTCAGACATGTTTCTATACTTGTGTTATCACATGCCAGCAGAGCTTTTAAGAAAATCTACAAAATTATATTAACATATACATTATTTTCATAATATCACATTATGGTTACGTAGAAGTCAATGCGCAAAAAATATAAAAACATTTACTAAGTTGCACATCAGTTATTGTACATTTAAAATGTAGCTTGGTGGTTAGAGCATGGTGCTAGCAACGCCAAGGTCATGGCTTCGATCCCAGGGATTGCACATACTAAAAACAAATGTATAGTACAATGCAATTTGGCCAAATTGCGTAAATGTAAATATAACAATCAGAATCGGTTGTATTAAATCAAAGTTACTCTATACTACTGTGGAAAATGTTCATAAAACTGTGTTGATTTCTAAACATCAAAATCCTTTTAGTAAACAACCAATACCTTGCCATTTTCAATGTTTGTCTGAAACACTCTCATATTTCAAATATCACAAACTTCCCAAGAGCAACAGTTGGAAATGCTGGTCAATTGTTTCAAAAGTCCATGTGCGTCTATCTGGCCAACTGGGAACAACAGTGGCTGCTTCATTAAACCCACAGGACTTACTGGGCTCCAGTACTACTGGTAACTCATTCACACGCCCCCCCACGGCTGGAAGCCGGCAGACCTTATGCAATCAACACCTGCTGGGGCTTTCTCAGTCACTGCTGTACTTCACAGTGCTACGGGCTCAATCCACACCACGAACCAAACGTGCATCACACCCTGCATGCAGGCGTGTGGTCCCACACCTTTCAGATTCCCAAAAGTGCTGGGAAAGATCGTTCTGGGATAATCATTAGTTGGAGTGCAAAATGGTGTGGATGTAGAACCCCATTAGTGCAGTTACTTTAACATCTTGAGTAAGTGAAGTTTAAGTGCAGTCTAAACTCAAATTTGCCGCGATCACAAGCGTCTCTCTGCACGAGACATGAATGACCTCAAAATCTTTTGGAGAAGGGGTGTGGTACTTTTAATGCAAAACCATATCAAGGGACACGATTATAAGACAATTTGCAGAAGCTTCTCATAAATCGGACCATTTTGAAACAACCACACAGAACACCCAAGCATCACTGAGGTGAATTTTGCAAGAGCACCACTAACAATTTCTTTAACGTTCTCTACGTATTTGTATGTCACTATATGACAGCACTTTTGCTGTATTGATTACTCATATGGTTGTCCTGTAATTAACTATTCCTGAACATGATTCCTATTTACTGCAAAGAAAGAGAAATTAAAAGGAAAATAACATTTATTTGAGGAAATTGCAGTGCACATTGGGCCTATTATCAAGTCATTATCGGAAGAAAAGTGAGCCGCATTAATGGCTTCGAGCCATTAATGTCCCTCTAAACACATTTGAAGAACACACTCACACAGACATATGCATCTTTCATTTTCACTTTCACCTTATTGGCCTGTTCTACACCTAAAGATGTTGCATGACTTGAAAAGACATTTATCTTTATACAAAGATGAAAAACCGTTCCATGATTTGATGGATTTATTCATTATTTTTAATTGGAATATATAAACTGATTCCACCCACCTCAATGGGATCTTGATGGCGATGTACCGATCCACAGCAATGGCCAGCAAGCTGAAGATGGAGCTCTGGGTGAGCACCAGCACAAAGCAGGCGATGAAGAGACATCCATGAAAATGGCTGCAGAAACCCGTGCTGATGGTGACGGCAAAAGGAATGGCCAGGAGGCCCACCGCGATGTCCGCCACGGCCAGCGACACCACAAAGAAGTTGGTGATGCTCTGGAGGTTGCTGTTGAGCCAGACGGCCCAACACACTAGAACATTCCCTGTGATGGCCAAAACTGCAATCAGCAGCTCGAGAACAATATAGACGAGAGAAGACATGGTGCCATCAACCAGTGTGAATGGACATCCTCAGGGACACGCATAGTTGTGCTCCCGATAATTGCTCGGTGAGACTTCGCTCTGCCACTCGATAATAGGTGTGAGGAGGAGCCAATCCAGCCAATCCCTTCATCTAACCAAATAGCTCTTTTCTGTGGAGAGGGCAGGTGGACGGGTCCTGGTGCCAGCTGTTAAACCACTTTTGAGGTCACTGGGGCAACTGCAGGGTCAACGATACTCCCGCTTGAACTTGATTTACCGTTTCACTGGCCTGTCCTTTAGGTCCAGCTCGACTCGGGCTTTCATTGAAAGTCTAGAGGAAACAGCTGCTGGAATACGTGGAGCAGTTACAGAAGACTTTCGCCGAGACTTCTTGCCCTGCAGAGAGAACAATCATATCGCACAATAAAAGATCAACGTCTTTGGGTCACAAAAGCAATACATGACGAAAACAGGAGGTCTGCTTCCATCGAAATACGACAGACTACGTTCAACAATAAGGTTTTATTTTAAGAAGGACTCCACAAATACAAATGAAATATTTGTGCACGTCTGCTATTTATCACAAGACCCCGCCGACACTTCCTCCAGCAATTTCTAGGATGTGTACAGTTGAACTTTGCTATTATTGGCTTAGAGATGTAATAATTATTCTTTTATATACATACATGGATTTTTGCCACAAATTAAGATTATTAGGAACAGTGTCTTGTATATAATAATAACAACAACAAATAAATGGTTTAAGATTGACATGTTTTGAGTTTGAACAAAAAGTCTACCTTTTAATAAAAGCTTTAAAACTACAGAGTAAGCCTGACTGTTTTTCTAGAAGTGGGTGTAATTAAATCAGTTTCTTTTTTGTAATTTCAGATAAAAAGTATTAATAAGTAAAAGTATTATCAAGAGAAACAGGACCAAACCTTCCAGGACAGACCACATTATCTTGCATTTTCAGAGATTGCTTATCATTTAACTCCAGTCTGTTTGATCAGGCACAAAAATGTGATGATTATAGCCACAGTCACTCTTTCTCTGTTATGTGGTTTCGCTTTTTATAGCACAGCGTGACTTTGGTCAGGCAGTTGACTCGAGCGGTCTAGTGACAAGATGTTTCCAACAGTCTGATACATTACATTTTTAACACCTTTGCATCTGCAAGTGCCATTGTGCCAAAACACTTCCTGTACATTACGAATTGCGTTGGTGTTTCAGGAGGTACTTTCCAAAAGCTTGTTGATCTGTTATGTATTACTGTAATATTAGACACATGATGTCTGGCCCTTCATGGCATGCACAAAAAAAGTGTGCGTTTGTGTGTGTGCGCGTCGGTGTGCGGAAATATTGCATTTGACAGACCCAGACATGTTATCACTTCAAAAAGAGGAAATGTCGCTGAGGGTTTGGGCACTAAAAGTAAAAGTATTACCAATATTATTAGCAATAGGAGTTGTTTTATTTTCTCAATTTAGTCCAATGAGGCGGTCTCTATCAAGCTTATCTGTTCTAGCCATTTGGATAAGTTTATCTGATAACAAGTTTCATGACTCATCTAGGTGGCTTCATCAGAAGATACTTGGATGAGTGGAGAAATAACTAACAGAAATTAATTTTCATAACATCGTGTTGACACATCTTGCAACAGTTAACATCATAGACATCTGTTGCAGAAGTTGTTATTTAAAGGCTAAAAACTAAATGGATATTAAAAAACTATACTTACATTTACATTTATTCATTTATCCAAAGCGACTTTGTCAACACGCTAAACAGGCAGTATGTCCTAATACAGATGAAGACATCTAAAAAATACAATTAGGCTAAATATTTTAAAATGTAGTTCAATGTATAGTAGCCTACATGTACATACATTTTTTGCAGTTCACTTAAGTTGTCCAGCGGTGTGACAAAACATTTTAAAGTCGAACTAAAATTAAGTCATAAAACAGCACGTATATAACAAAAACTTTAAGATAAAACTTTAGATGTCACACTGTGGCCAATGCTGTCTTTGATTGACATGTCAAGTGAACGACTCTTGCCCACCGTAAACGACACACAAAAGTTTGAAGGTGACATTAAACAACAATTATACTATTTTGAAACTTTGATTTAGACCACAAACATCGGTCGTGAACGAGCAGAAAAATGTCTTGCAATGTAGAACCGTATTATTGCTCACCTGAGCTGTAGTTACTCCCCAGGCATCCCATCGCTGTTGTATTTCTAAACGCAAAACTTGTTTCAAGCTGGTTACGAATCAAATTACGCAAAATGCTTTTAACACTCTGACCAAGTAAAACACACAAACATGCAGTCCTTCAAACGCGTGTGTTTTCGAGCACAGGTGGGAAGAGTCGCCGCTTCTCTGTGTGCTGTAGAGTTCCGCTGACCGCTTTCATTAGCGAGAGCACGCGCGCTCTGACAGAAACGCACACGCGCGGGAGCGAGTTTCCGCGCTTTGATCTATAAGGGCTTCCCAAAGTAGCCTACATTAAACACGATTTTCCCTCCTTATAAAAGCACTGTGAATGATAACTTTATCATACTGTTCCAGAAATACTCCCTATCATCTCTAATTAGTGCTAATATGAACGCCATCGTTGGAAGCAAAGACAAAGTATGTTTTTTTATTTATTTATAACAAATACAAATCCATACGCTGTTTCAAGATACAAAAAACTAGGCTACACTTTCACTATAACCTAATGGGAAAATTAGGTTACAGGCTTCAACTGTTTATAAGCACCTACAGGATGAAGGCAGTTTTAATCTGGCTTCTGACATTTTATACAGCAAAACTAGGCGATTATTAACGTAGTGTTGTTTTATTTATTTATTTAGGCCTATAGGTGGTACTTATTTATTCAAATCTACACAGTCCACTGTAAAACGGAAGTTTCGAGATAATAGCTAGTTACTTACAGCACAATAGGAGAAGATAATAAGGAAGTGGGGGGGGGGGGGGGGGGGGTCTGGTATGGGTACCGCGAGGCTGTGTGGTTTCTCACGTACAACAGTTTAAATATCCTGTTTCACCTCAGGGCCACATGAAGATAAATGTAGGTAATCAGCAATACAGAGGCTGAGGTCCAGCCAAGGACTTCAGTAAAGCATAGAACACACACCAAAACTGTAATGTCATTTCTAAACGTTTTGGACACTGGTCCCGATTCTGATGTTTTAAGAAAATCAGATCACATGCAACATGTTCACCAACTAGGCTACACATGCAAAAACCTTCTGCACAAATATAGTTACACGCTCTGATCTCTAGATCCAGATACAATTGGTGTGAAAGTGAAAGGTTATTTTTGTTCCAGAAGAAGGAATAGACTTTTATTCTATTTTCCCCTTACAAGGTTTGTACAAAAGACGATTTCTTTCTTTTCTGATTTTTTCACATAGGCACCATCTTCACAATTCCAGACTTTTATGTGTTTGGCTTAATCTGGATTCGACCAGGTTCATTTAAAACAGATGCTGAACTTATAATTCATAAAAGTCTGTAAATTATAATATTCTGAAAACGGCATCATATGCTTACATGCAACATGTTTAAAGAAAGTTATAAACTATAAAAGTATAAAAATCAATATAGAAATTACTATCGCATTTCTATATGAAATACTTGATGCTGATTGGTCAATGATGTATTTAGTGTTTTGTTCTATGACTGCAAAACTTGCCTAACCAAAAGTTCCCGTCTTGTTAGGTTTGTCTCTAAAACTACTACACCGTTCTGTATTTCACACAAAAAAATAAAATAAATACTTCACTATTACTATGTAGGCTATATAACTGTGTTAAAGTGTACAGTCAGCCATCATCACGTAAACGGTGATAAAAATCAGATTCTATAAATCCTGATCGCACTATTTGTACTGTACATTGTCTCACATTTAAATTTATAATCACAAACAATCTGACAAATAACAAAATGTTGACAAAATGTTTTTTTTTCTCCTACTTGTAAGTCACTTTGGATAAAAGCATCTGCCAAATGAATAAATGTAAATGTAAATTAGAGCTACGATCTGTATCGATCAACTAGTAAAAAATGCTAAAATTAGATAAGCAGACATTTAAAAAAAATAAATAGGAAGTACTTATATGGTTGTGTTTTAGTTAAAAGTTAGTTAGTCATTAGTGCATGTAGTGTTTTGTGAATGATGCAATGAACAGTGTGGAAAATGATGTAATGGTCTCGGCAGATTGGTTTGAGGTAAGCAGCTCTTCCAACCAGAGAGGAACTAAGAAATAATTAGGTCATTATGAGACAATGAACCAATTTCACAAACCCATTCACACAAAAACACATTAGCCAGAGCTCACATATACATCACCATGACCTGGACACATGTGAAAATGAAAATAAACTGTATAATCTTGCCAGCATTTTCTTTTCATTTTCTCATATGAAACAGCACTCTTTCGTGTCAAACATGTAAGGTTTTCTGTGGTGTCAGTAAGACCTTATTTAATTCAAATATGAATTATTATTAAGGTTACAAAGATAACTTGCGATGGTTTTACCTGTAAATCTATAAGATAGGTAGCAGAAGAACTATCAAATCTTACAAGGTCTTTGAAAAATAAACAAAAAAGTTCCTACGGACCTTCGACAGCAAATTCAACGCCACAAACGTGCTGCAGAACATTCAACAAAATGAATCATAAAACATAGCTCATTCTGCTTTTCAATTAAAGGCTTCATTTGAAAAATCTTTTGTGTGTGGAAGCTGCACTTAAGCAAATGTCCGTAACAAATAAGGTACAATGCATGACATTAGAAAAAAACACGAGTAGATTGTGTGAATGGACTGTTTGAGGTCACATATTTAATATAGGAGGTGAAAACATATTCACAAGCCTTGTGCTTTTACATCCATAAGACAAACTCTGAATCAGCGAGCTTCCAGAACCCAGCTGGGCGTATGTGTCGAATAAACATTAGTAGTGCTTAAACAAAAAGAACAGATACAGTAAAAATATCAAACAAAAAAGCAGCCATGGGTTTTATTTTTGCTCAAGTCTTGCAGCATTTTTAGTCATTAACGTTCGATTGGAATGGTCATATACATTTTTTTTTAAAAGTATGCATTTCTAAGTACATATACATTCAGAATTAGCTTTCATTTAGTGTATGAAAAACAACATTATAAAAAAAGCAACAAAACAAGGACCCCTGCCATATTTATTTGAAACCAAAACAAACAAAAAATACTGTGAGCTTATTTTAGTTAAGCATGTTGTGGCATCTCTTTACAATAAATAAATACTGATCTAAACTAATACATATCACTGCTATACGGAGGACATCCTGATGACAAAACTACAAAACAAGGCACCTTTAAAGGCAATCTTTTTGTGTAAGATACACAGCTTTGTTGCTTGGCTGGCACAATGCAATGTACCTTTGATCAACCGGAGAACAAGTTTGGCAATTCCATTGGAAAGCTGGACAGGGAACATATGGCTGTTTGATCCAAATGTTCAGATCTTTCATGATCCTTCCCACCCTTTAATTTGGGGAATTATAGGAAAACACTGAAAAAGCATGATTGTTAAAAAGGTTCTGATATGCTTCACGTAGGTTGTTGGCGAGGTGAGAAGCTTCCCCCACATACAGCTGAGGCATCTGGGAAATGTTTCAATGCACATGGTAGTGACAATCCAAAAGAAGATTCTCATGTTTCAAAATACTTATAGATGGCCGTGACGTAGGTCATGACACTCTGCCAGTCGGGTCTTTCTGTGTGCACCATTTCACTGATGTCCTGTAAGACAGAGACACAAAAAGTAATACAAAGATTTTTTTTGGAACATTCTTTGATCCAAAGCAATTTCTTCCAAATGAGGAATTTAGCAAAAGCGATTCATCGGGAAAATGAAAGAGTTTGTACAACAGCTGGACTGAAAATGTGCCGTCTTGTATGTTGTGTCGCCGAAGCATCTCGCCACAGCTTTTTGAGAAAGCTCCAAGCAAACAATGCACGGCACAGCTAGCATCCCAGTTGTAATACAATCACAGCTTTATAAAATATAATTGAATTAGTAACAGGTGGCGCATTAAATACAGCTGTCTCTTTCCCAGACAAGGAACATTTATCTCAGCTCATACTGCAAAATAAGATAATATTAGTCATTTCATGCATGTCCTCTTCCTTTAATAATACAAAATTAATTACACTTCATTTCTATCCAAAGTGCTACATTATAATTAAAATCAAGATAATCCATTTTAAGCTTCGAGCCTCCATGTCAGATACATCCGTGATGTTTATATTAACTCACAAGTGTAGATTTAATTCCCACGCTTTCTGCAGCCTGGAAGGCCAACGTGAAATTACGCCTCTGTAACAAAAAAAGAGGACAAAACAAACTGATGTCAATAAATCAATTGTGCTGATTGAAATTTAGCCGAATGATTAAAAACACATCAGTGTGGCTGTCCTGTGATTATGCATGTCCTGACAGACCTTGTCTTGGCCGTTGAGCTCGTGGTAAGGGATATGAGCCGGAAGGTAGGTGTGAAGGATGGCACAGAAAGCCAGCCCGTCATTCCAGCTGCTGCTGAAGTTCGTGATGTCGATGTTCTGCTTGTGCGGAGGGTGAGAGAAAGATCAATGGTTATAATTTCAGGGGATGAACTGGAAGGATTGGGTGGGTGATTCAGATGGACTGATGAAGCAGTAAATCTTTTGAGTCAGTGTGACATTTGGGAGCCATAACTGTAAACCCTGTCAGTGTTTTTACAGTGTTTACAAACTGTTTACTTGTAATGCTGTAGTTAAAGATGAATCACATATTCAGAAATGTACACAGAATTTCTTTTTTATGTTACGTTTCATTATCCTGCCCTTCATTCAATGCAAAACAGCTTTATTTCATAAATTAAAAACAGCTGCAGAAACATTTAAGAGACCATTTCAAAGACCATTTTCAGTTTTTCTGAATTTACTATTTATAGGTATGCGTTTATGTAAAATGGACAATTTTGTTTCATTCTGTGAACTACTAACAATATTTCTCCCAATTTCAAACAAAAAAAATGTTTCTATTTGCATTAAATGAAAACTGGAAAAACAGGTCAAAATAACAGAAAGATGCTTTGTATTCACTTTTAAGCAATACAACAGTAATATTTGTATTTGTATTAGAAAAAGTTAAAAAAAATATTGTTTTATGTGATAACCTTTTTTTTATAAAAGTTTTCACATGTCTTGTCATGTTGTCAGTCTTTCACATTGAGGGATGACTTTATGTCACTCCTGAGGTTTGATTTTGTTGAAATTCAACAGACACTGGACTGGAATGACCACAATACATCTAGAAATCCTGATTAAATGAAAATTTGGAATGGTCTCCTATTTTTCTGCAGCTGTATATTTACAAAAGTTCTAAACTACATACAGAACTAAACAAACGAAAATCTTTTATTCTTGTTCAACCAATAACATTTATACACCCTGAAAATCCCTCCTATAACTGAGACCAGTGTTTACTTCACCCTTCAAGCGTACATATGAACGATGAAGATTGTCAGCACTCGGGGTCGATGAGTGGCTTAAAGCTGCTCATTGACAATCATCTCGCCTTGTGCTGAAGTGTTTGTTCAACAGTTCTGCTTATCTACACCAACATACTTCTCACACATGCTTCAATCCATACATGGAGGAAGCCATCTGACATATCGCAGGCCATTTATGGTTCTGCTGTGACCGGGTTCCTGTTCACCAATAAAGTCTGCATCCTCCATGTGTTATTAAGGGTAACATGCAAAAATGGTTGTTGAATGTAGGTACTGTGTGCTTTAAAGCCTGTTAGACTGTGCCATCACACTTTTCTTTAAAGGAGTAGTTCACCAAAAATGAAAATTCTTTTATCATCCATTCACCCTCTTGTCATTTCAAATCTGTATGACATTCTATCTTCTACAGAACACAAAAGAAAATATTTTGAAGAATGTTGGTAAACAAAAAATGTTGGCCCGCATTGACTTGCATTGGTTTTGTGTCCATACAATAGAAGTCAATGGAGACCAACGGTTTTTGGTTACCAACATTCTTCAAAATATCTTCTTTTGTGTTCTGCAAAAGAATGAAAATCATACAGGTTGAAAATGACTAAATTTATGAACTCAATTTTTACACATTTTCTTTACTTCTTTATTCTGCCTGTAGACACGTGCCACGATTGAAATAAAAAAGTGGGCCGTATTGTGGCAATTTACTGGAACTGATCTCTATTCATCCCACACATTACGTCTGATGCACGTTCAAGAGTATCCAAAAGAAACAAAAGTGTCCTTTCAGATTACGATATCATCTACTTCCTCTGGCACAAGGACCTACAATACTACAGAAAAAGTTATAGCCTTTATCAGATGTGGCAGAGCCGGCGTAAATGTAGTAATAGGTGGCGTAAATTGGCAGAACACTCAGTTTTCCCGCAACCCGCTGAGGGCAGATTGGGGGAAGTGATGAGTTCATCGGGGTGGGCAACCACACCAGACTCAACAGCACTAGAGTGGTCTCAAACAGATCATGATGTCCATCAAGATATCGGTGCAGTTAAAAAAGAAATAAGAGGGCAGGCACAATTAAGATCATGACAGTTTATACAGATAATTTAGATTTTGTGTTGGCCATAAATTGTGCCAGATTCAGATTTCTTGATGTGATGCGTTCGTTGTGTGAAGTGAGAGGGTCACAAAGACATCATGACATCCTCCATCGCTGATGTACCAATGTTCAAAGTGAGCGGTGATGAAAAGAGGGTCCTGTGTGCAAAAACAGGAAAGCCCAGGGGAGAGAGAGCATTAGGCTAATCGCATTGAAAACAGCGAAACAGAGGCTTACTGCCGCTCTCTCCGAAAAGTGCACTCCGAGTAAAGCCTGGCTACTTATAATGAACACATTAGAGTTGCAGTGAAAAATGGGCTTTATCCAGGAGCGGGCATGTCCATCTATCACACAACACACAGTCAGACAGACAGACAAAATGCAGAGAATGAAGAACAGGGGTTATGGGAGCTGGCTGTCAGAGACAAAAGAATTGCTGTCAGAAATGAGGAAAAATGTTTCCTTGCTAGAAAAACTTTCAAATGTATGAAAATGATTCTACAGTTCGGTAACTTCTGTAACCTTGAATCATTTTAAAGAAAAACATAAAAGCTTAAAAAAAACTATTACTCTAGTTTTGAAAGATATATTATTCTGTTGCTTTTACTGTTTAATAATGTCTCTCGTATTTAATCGATTTAACAAGGTTATATTGGCCATGATGTCTAATAGATATTTAAAAATGCAGTACATATATACATACATATAGTATACAGCATCCTGTATGTAATGTATAGTTTCAAGGTTTATCAAGGCCCTGGTCTGATATAAGACACCGGTATTTTAAAACAAATAAATGTAATTTCATTTCATATCAATTTTTTTAATAAAATGTATTTTTTTAAGTTTAATTTTTCATGTTTTAAAGAGAATTCTTGTATATAAATGTGATAAAAAGTTTCTCATTATATTTCAATCTTTGCCATCAAAGTTACATTTTTACAGAATGTTCTTTACGTTATGCAGGATGACGTAATGTAAAAAACGGCAATTAAAACAAAATGACTGGGTCACAAATATGTAGGGCATTGCGTTAGCATGGGTTCGATCCCAGGGAACACACATACTTATAAGTATACCTCAAATGCACTTTAAACCATAAAAGCATCTGGCAAATGCGTATGTGATGTGAAATAATACATTTTACAAAGTGGTAAAGTAGTGCAAAGTGCACCTTATTTCAGAAACACCCTTACATTAAAAAGAGAAAAGGTGAGGTGAGTCAGTCAGCAAACTGACTTTAGAATCTAGCCAGCGCTCACAGTGGGATCTGTGCTCTGATTGGCTGATACTGGCTGAGGAAGCAGGAGAAATGTAGCACACTTCCTGGAGAGTGCCTGGCTTCAGTGAAACCATGGTAACATCATGGCCAAAAAACTTCACAGAATGGAAAACATTTCGTGACGGGAAATGTGTTTGTAGATTATGCATGGTCACGTTCAGTGGACGAACGGTTTAAAAATCAAACACGCTCAAACAAATAATACTGAAATAAGGCTCTGTTTAACATATACTGTATATATGTCATATTTAAATTTTTCTTTTGTATATTATACAGGTTTATGCTTTATATTACGACAGATACTAATATGCCCAATATTAAAAATTTCTTGTTTTTGATGTTTTTTTACAGGATTTTTACATGCATCAAGCGACATCATGTATCCAAGAATCGCTGTGATGAATGTACAGTAAAAAGGATGAATCGTTGAGTACACTGTAAAAAACTTTACTGTAGTTATGCAGCAGTTTGCCAGTAACTTACTGCAGATTTATATTTAGCTAATTTATTGACAACAATTTGTTCAAAGTTAAATAAACATTAATAAGTCTTTATCTTCACAGAAAAAAAACTATAAAATAACAAAGCATTCTGGAAACCAAAAACCCTCATCAACCTTTTTCTGAGTTTTTTCCTGATTTTTGGTTCCCAGAAATGCTTGCATGAGGCTGTTATTTTATATTTTTTTATTGTAAAGATAAAGACTTGTTAATGTTTAATGTTCATTTATCTTTGAACAAACTGTTGCCAATAAATTAGATAAATCTACAGTAAGTTACAGGCAAACTGCTGCCAGTTATACTGTAATTTCTACAGAATTTTTTACCAGTGTATGAACTGTGTAACTGGCAACTGAGTACTGTGAAACCTACCATACTAAGCACATACTATCTGAGTGACATATCATTACAAAATGCTAATCCTGGCAATGGTTTTATAATGGCCAGTGATATATAGTGAACCCTTATTCATAAATCACAGGCGGCTGCAGAATGCATAATTTTATTGAGGAAAGACATTTGTACCTGATAACCTTCAGTCTTCTTTTGGCACCACCTGAGCAGAGCGTTCCTCTTGGATCCTCCATATTCTCTGGCTAGCGCGCACAGCGGGTCCTTCCTCTCCTCTCTGGAGAGACATCAATCACTTTAACAATGCAGTTCCATTGTCCCGGATTCAGCTTTAATAGCAAAAAAGCTCCATCACCGCTGGGTGGAAATTCAACCAAGCTACATTGACTTGATGGACGCACAGGCTTTCTGGAGATCTTTCCGATTTATAAATTGATCAGTCTTTCCGTATTGACAAAACAGATTAGCTCAAAGCTCAAAGGGATTAAAAGACACATTATCAGTTTTAATTAGTTTGTAATCTATAATAATCACAGATATTTTCTAACAGCAGGAAATCTCTGAACAATACAGACTGTGCACTGTTTGCATAAATGTGCAGCTGGGATTGTTTCAATAACTTTGCATGCAGGCCTATAGGGTTAGATGCGATAGATCAGAGTATCTTCTGATTTAATAAATGATGATCAGACTTAATCTGATTGACCAAATGATGTTTATGAAGTTAAATGTATACATTCATGTTACAGGAGTTTGTTGTGACAAACACATTTTCTATCAAAATATCACAAATATGAATGTATTGACTAATATGTAGTTAGGACCCATTCGTGTCCATAAATTGACCAGCTAGAAATTGTCCATGTAAAATGATCCACCATAACAAGCTAGTTTCAGCTAGACTTCCCAGCAAGCACATTATTTCCATGCCCAGAGAAGATTGGCTATAAAGGACAGTACAGAATGATTCATCTTCCCTCCAAAGTCTCATTCAAAGCTACGACAGAGCCACGGTCAGGTTTCAGGGCAGACGAATGAGTGACATCCATTATCAGAACACAGGTCTATCATTACAGACAGACAAGAGCGTGATAGAGCGTAAAAGACATCTGGCAAACCTGACAGCAGGCGAAGAGTTTTCTAGAAAGTCAACAAAAGAAAAGCCAGAGAGAGAGAGAGAGAGAGAGAGAGAGAGAGAGAGAGAGAGAGAGAGAGAGAGAGAGAGAGAGAGAGAGATCAAGGTAAACAGAAAGCAGACAAACAAGCAAAACGATCGAGCACTTACCGTAAGCGCCCTCGTGAGGTGGGCGTGACGGAGGCGGTCGGGGAGGAGTTTGAAGACAAAGATAACTGGGGAGAAGAGGAGCCTAACGCGATGATCGATGAGGGGGTTGACGAATCTGTGACCGACAAATCTCTTTTCAAATCCTCACTGCTTCTGCGAGAAACTGACAGGCATAGAATAAACGAAGTTATGATGATCAATAATGGCAGGATATGTAACACACTCCTAGTTTTTTTAAGTAATCGTCACAGGTTCAAACATACCTGATATAGACTTGGATGAGTCCATGTTTGGCACCCTCTGTAGGCCACAGCCGGTGCGTGTAATAGGTGATGTTCGGAGGATATGGTCCGCTATTGGAGTACATGCAATCATACACACAACCGTGACAATAGATAACAGGTTTTATGTAGAACGACTTTAAAAATAGATATCCCACTTTCATCTCGAGGTCTGGCACACAATTTCAGTGGTCATTAAGTGCAAATGTTAAGCCTCAGGTAAATGGTACAGCATGATTACTTATGACCTTTACTTTGGCTCTGAAGAACTAGATGAAACCGGTGTGGAGAAGAGTGAAAGATCAAGGAGTTATAATATCAGTGTGACTAACGTCAGCCCACCTGGCATGCTCAGCTCCGTGTAGCTCGGCCTCTTGTCCAGAAGAGATGACAAAGGTTTGCTTGAGCTAATTGTGTGTCTCTGAAAATTAAGAAAATGCTATAAGCAACAGGGCTGAGGGATTGAAAAAAAAAGATTTTGTTTTTAAATCAAAGAAACCAATAATTTCAACCAAATAGTGTTTGATTAAAGCTGATTAAAACATTTTCATTTTAAAAAAGAAAAATCTGGTTAAAAATGGTCATGTTTTATTTATTTTTAAATGGTGTATATATATATATATATATATATTAATTCTATTTTAAAACTCTTTTTTTATCATAAGATTTGATTATCTTTCAAGAATTACATTTCTTTGTTTATAGCACACCTGGCAATAAAGTCCCTTTTGATTCTGATAAAAAATAATTGTATTTATATGTATCAATATTATATAAACTGCAAATTAAACTAAATACATTTATTAAAATATTGAACATTTTTTGAGCAAGCAAATAACATTTTCAATTAAAACATGATTTCAATCATTTAATCAATAAAAAGTTATTGAAATAGTTAGAAATTAACTATAAATAATGATAAACGTTTTTAGGTGTTTATTAACTATTTAAGTGGTCAAGTGATGGGTGTTTGTTTTAATACATCACAATGACATGCAAAAACTTCATTCTAAAGCCAAACATGCATCTCTCATCTCACTATATTTTATCTATATATTACAAAATTCTTCAAACAATTGTTTCTCACAATATTTTTACTTGTAAACTATATACTTCAAACTATATTTTGTCTATATTATAAGCTATATTGTAGTTACACATGGACATTTAGGGTGAGGAATATAAGCAAACCCCAAGTATGAGCGGCAGGCTAAAAATAGACATTAAATAAAAATGTTAATTCATACACCACAGCCTCTGTGCACCTCCAATTACATCAAACTGCCTTATATTCCCTTTCTCACAAAACACATCCTGTTTTGGCACATTTTGAGAAGTCTTGCATGTATTCCACAAAAAACGTAACACGGCATAGGACATCCGTGGGGGACGTAGGAAGAGAAAGAGAAGGAAAGCCCAATTCAGCTCCATACACATCAGGTCTGGAGATCTCATCTGACAGACAGAGCTGTGAGGTCACCAAATCCCCACAGAGAAAAATGCAGACATCTGCTAAAGTGATCGGAGATCTGTCCTCATGCATCTATCCAACACACCCTCATCTATTCCATCGCTAGTCAAACTGTCCACTACTACTGAGATTTACTTTTTAATTATGTCAAGCAAACATCTAACAGTTTATCTGTGTATCCATTCATCCAACCTGTGGTTTATACCTGTATGGGAGAGACCGCAGCGGCCGGAGGTGTTTTGATCGGGCTGGGACTGAGGGGAGTTCTGGAGATCGCGACCGCAGCGACCACGGCTGCAGCTGCTGGACTGCCGGGAACAGGACCTGTATAGAGACGCAGGGATAAACACGCATAGGGAATGCGACTTGTAACCTTACAAGCTTATACATCAATAAATCCATAAATGTGGACACAAATCTGTGTGCAGGTGTTTGTGCACCTTGTGAGGCACTATCAAAGCTCTTAATGAGTGTTTTGACGGTGGGCGATGGTTCAGAGGAAGTTGAGGAACGTCGGCTCAGTCCCATCCCCTGCCTCAGCGCAGCCAGGTCCCTCTCTACGGCATTCATGTAATTATACACACGTCCGCGTTCCTCTTCCTGCCTGTAATACACAAGAGACACATAAGGATACCTAAATATCTTCTGCACGCTCACTACTTGTAGAAACAGGCATAGCATGTAGGCTTGTATTTGTACATGCGAACACAATCATGAGACATCACGCAAGCATCCCTGCATTTCTTCTATATTTACATTAGTTTTGCAGATGGTTTATCCAAAGTGACTTAAACCAAAAAATCCATGACCCTAATAACTGACCTATAGGAAATACACAAATATATATAATATAATTTCGTACTTCATGTTGTTGAGTTCATCCAGCTCTTTGCTCATTTTCTCATTTTTCTCCTGAGCATCCTGCAGGCGATGCCGCAGGTCCCCGATCTCCTCCTGAGCTTCTGTCTTGATTTCGTTGGCAATAACAACAGCCGTCTGCAGATCAGTCTGGAACTGCCGCCACTCAGCTGACTCTTCCTGTAAGTGAAATGTGTCAATCAAACATATTTGTTTTGTTTTACAGTTATTAAATCAAGTCATTCTAACATGAAAGACATAAGAACAGATGGGGACATTTACTCGTAATTTTCGATGAAGGACCTTAATCTCCTTCTCCATGTCATATTTCTGATCATGAAGCTTTTTGATGGAATCTGAGGAAAAAACAATACAGATATACAGAAAGTGAAGATTGATGTAAGTGAAATCCATTATTATTAGCTCAATGACGCCACTATGTGGACAGAAGCCTGTATGACCACAGGACGATGAAAACAAAACAGCTGGACAGTAAACTAATTTGATTGGCATGTACAGAAAACAATATTCAACAAATTACTGAACAATGACTGATGATATATATAAATGTGACCCTGGATCACAAAACCAGTCTTGAGTAGCACGAGAACATTTGTAGTAATAGCCAAAAATACATTGTAAGGATCAAAATGATCAATTTTTCTTTTATGCCAAAAATCATTAGGATATTAAGCAAAGATCATGTTCCATGAAGATATTTTGTACATTTCCAACCATAAATATATCAAAACTTTATTGCTGTAGTGCTAAATACATCTACACAAGCTGATTTTGCACATGCAAAAAATGAAGAATAATTGCATGTAGGATCGCTTGAAAAAGTTACAGTTTTTTACTGAAAAGTTGGATGGTAATCCAATCAGCAATTGCCCCCGATTATTTTATTATTATAATAAGCTAGATAAAAGTGTAATGCAAAATAAATGATTATAAACAGTAGTCATGGAAACGGATGTCATGTGACTCACTCTCCAGGTCAGAGATGATGAGGTTGTCGTGGAGCTTGACGGCACGATGCTGCTCAACCTCATCCTCGAGCTCAAAGATGGTCTCTTTCATGTCGGCGATCTCGGTGTCCTTCTCCTCCAGCTCAGAGCACTGCTGCTCCAGAAGGCGCTTCTGCTCGGCTAACTGCATCTGAACGTCACCACGGAACGCCCGGAACTCACTCTCCAACTTCAGCACACAAGCATACATGTTAGAATGGATAATGTTGGAACATGTACACTGATACTTGCTATATGTGATATCATAAAACACATATATTTATTACGAGAGAGTATTTGAATACTTTTAATGTTGACTAAGCGTAAGCTAAACTGACTAAATGTAAATGTTTATTTTTCTGTTCAATGGAACTGGTTACAAAAAAGTTACCAAGACAATCTGAGATGAATTCAGGTTTATCTGTTTTGTTATACCTTGCTTATTGCCTCCTGCAGCTGGGCGGCTTCATTTCGAGTGTGTCCCAGTTCCTCTTGCAGCTGAGCTGCTTTGGCCTCGGCTCGCTCCTTGTCTAACCTCTCGCTGTCCAGCAGGTGGCGGATGTCGCTCTTATCCCCCGCATTGTGAATGGACAGGAGCTGGGCCACTCTCTGCCTCTCCTGCTCAAGCTGGATTCTGCAGCGGTTCAGCTCCACCTGCTCCCGTTCAGACACCATCCTCAGCGCTTCCAGCTCTGCTTTGGCGACGGCCCGCTCCCTCCTCTCCATTTCCACAGCTCTCTCGGACATGTGGACGCGTTCCTTCAATGCCGACATCAGGCCCTGAGCTTCCGCGTTCTCCTGTTCCGCCATCTTGAGCGCACTGCTCAGCTGTTGCTGAACGCCTAAAAGTTGCTCTCTTTCAAAACGCGAGCCCTCGTTCAACTCAGCGTAGCGCCTTTCCAGCTCTACATAGCGTCCGCTTTTGGCGTCCTCGTCATCCTTGGCGTAAGCCACGCGGTGTTCGTCGAGCAGGCCGCGGAAATAATCCAGCTGTCTTCCGTAGAGTTCCATGCGCTCCCCTTGCTGACAGAGGGAGTCGACCAGAATGGCACGCTCTTCGCCGAGACGTTCGTTTTCGGTTGTCAGCTCTTGCGTGATCTGCTGCAAGTCTGCAAGTTCCTGCAGGGTGGCCTGGAGTTCTTCTGCCATGCTGTGTTGGTTCTCCTCCATTTGGAGGATGCGCTCGGTCAGACAAGCAACAGAAACCTCGCTGGTGTTCCCGCTGCTGCCCCTGCGGGAGTGTTCCCTGCTTGGCGGTCCACCTTCGGATTCGGAAGATGATCCGCAACCTGAAGGTGCATCCAGAGCATCATCGCTGGAGGTTATTGGCTGGTAGGCCTCACTGCATTCACTGTCCACTGCATCGGGAGAACCAACACGTCTTGGTTCTGATAACAGGTCTTCGGTAGAGCCTTGAGTGGAGCCTTCTGCAAAAGATGCCCGCATACCGCCACCTCCGTTTTCGCTGGTTGCGCCAGATACAGGCTCAGGACTAAGTGAAGGGCAGCGCAGATTTTTGTATGGACTCTCCAGGTGATGCTCCAGAGAGAAGCCGAGGGCATTTAGGCGATCCTTCAGCATGCGGTTTTCACTTTTCAGCATATTTAGCTCATCAAGGATACCCTGGTTTTGATCTTGAAGGAGGAGAAGTGTGGACTCCACGTCTGTGGCACTGATCACAGGACAAACCTCCTTCTCTTGGGTCGGCTTGGATTTTTCTGTTGATTCAGGAGGTTGAAGATCTTCCAGACCGAGCTGGGCTCTCATTCCTCTAAGTTCAGAGCGGAGATGGAGGATCTCCAGATCTTTACTCTTGGCTAGGCCCATCAGGTCCTTCACTTGACACTCCAGCACTGCTTTATTGCTTATCTGGCTGTCCGAGCGTGACTTGCTCATCCGGGACTCAGACTCGACAACGGTACGGCATCGCGTCCGCTTTTGATGCATGGAATCGGTGGGTCCGGCAAGCTTTTTGGCAGCACTGACTCGGGAACGTTCTCGCAAATTCTCTCGGGTTGTGCTTGGATCCTTGGCTGTGCATGATGTTCCACGCCTCCCTGATAGACCTACAAAAGAAAAAGTGAACAAAATAATTTTCAGAAATCGTTTTTTTTGTGTTCACAATTAATGCAATGAATAAACTCAATACCTGAGCTAGTTTTGGACCTGGTCTCAGTACTGCTAGTGCTCTGAGAAGTTCCTCTCTTATTTCTAGCTGTGGTGTTACTGTTACCAACAGATACTCCTGAACTCACCGCTGGGAGATCGTCATTGCTTTTGGACTGGTGAGAATACAAACACATTAGGTTAATGATCTACTTTAGACAGCATATACTTATAACAGGTACATCCATTTAAATAGTTCATTCAAGTGAAACTACCTTAGATAGTGGAGCTGAATTCTGGGTTTTGTTTGTCATCTTGCCACCTGTGCCCATAATGCTGCTTCCCTCTGATCTGCTTGGGGCTTTAGTGCCCGCTGAGGTTCTGGAGGTGGCGGCCGTGGGCTTGGTCGCCTTTTTCATGCTTGGTTCCAAGTCCTTGATACATTTACAACGTAATCTAAAAAGGGAAAAAAAGTCTATGAGTCAACTACTACTTGATCTGTATATTGCAAATACAAATGTATGCATTAAATTAAACAAGCATACATTGAACAACACTTTCGAATCCCCAGGTGTAAATATGCTCAAATCAATGTCAGTCTAAAATAAACCCAGCCAAAGAACACAAACTTATTTTCTGCGTACAAACAAACATCAATGTCTTGTATTTAATATTCCTTTGCCTGGATTTAATTAAAAGATCTCATTACCTTACGCCAGCACTGGTTATTTTCCTGGGAGAACACATCATGTTTCACTTTGAGACGGTTGGAATGCAACATTACGGTCCCTGAGGATTCTATTTATGCAGTCTCACACACTGTAAACTCAGACACTTTAGGGGAAAACAGTCATTGGCTAGCATTTGAATGCAGACAACACCGTGTGATTGGAGGACTGTCAGAGAGGATGGAACAGCCTTTCTTATCACATCATCATGGGTAGAAGCCAGACCCGTTGGAAGAGCTGACCAACTCCGTCTCGCCTTAAAAGGCTTTAAACGTCCCGAGCAGCAATGCAAGGCCTGAGGCTAGAAAAAACCCAGCAGCTGTGCGCATTAAAGATGAACAGTAGAACATTTTGAAAAATTAAAGTTAAGAAAGCTAAACTTTTAAGGGGAAACTTTTTTTTTTAATTCTTCTAATATTAATACTGATTTAAACTGTACAATATGACAGTTATAGGCATAATTTTCCCCAGCCTCTTTAAAGATATTATTTATTTTTGATATATGTTTATTCTATGTTATTTGTAAGCACCTGGGGTCTGAGAGTAACGCAATTTCAATCCTCCATTTGTATGTACTGTACTTGTGGCAAAATTGACAATAAAGCTGACTTTGACTTATGAAGTTTGTGTTTGTGCCCACAGAAAATTTCCACAAAAAGCCAAAATCAAAATAAATCAAGATCAAACAGCTTTTTGGGTATTTTGTCATAAAGAGTAAGTATTCTTTAAGGTCCTACTTTGGTTTATAGTGTGTTGAACAACAAGTTTACGTAAATACAAGGTGTACAAAACACTTTAATTTTCTAATACTAAGCAGTTATTATTACCTTACAGTACTTCTTGACTGACTCTCAAATGATTCATTCGGCGATTCATCTCTTATCCCCTCCTTTCTGCCAGCTTACTCTGATCTGATTGGTCAGATGGTCTAGTCTGCTGTGATATGTAGGCGGCCTTTGCACCGAGTTACGCACATCTGTCACAGAAATGAAATAAGAACGTCCGACGACTCGTTTGCTTTAAAATCGACTCCTTTTTTCCAAAGCCAATAACTTTGTTAGGAGCTCACTTTCAGCTTTACAACTTGACAGACTGCTTACATGCACACAGCAACATTTACATGCTGCATGAAACATTGTAATATAGTTACTCTTTAACAATTCTCCAAAACACTGACAAAAGTTGCATTTCTAAGCATTCAAAACTCTCATTTCCACTTATACTGTAATAATTCCACAATGATTTTTAGGACGTCATTTTGCACTTCTTATCAACAAAGCTGTGAGGTAAAACTGAAACCCTATTGGCTATTTTAAGGGGGGGAGAAGCCACCCAATATGTCCCACCAAGGCACGTTTAGTGTTTTTTTAAAGGGCAGGCTACAAAAACGATTCACAATTTTCGTTTCATTGTCTATTAATATAAACCTCCTTGCAAAGACTTCATTTTAAAAACAATGTGTGCTGCTCAGACTGCTCACATCATACTGAAATGACTGGGGACCTTTAAAAAATAAACTTCAGCCACTTATTTCCAATGTCGGGGATCTTTAGTAGGAAATGTAGAGTGGCAGTTGCTACACACCCAAAAACAGTCGAAGGTATGACAGACCTTCCCACATCTTCTTAAAATGACATCTATCGTACTCTGTGCTTATGAGCTCGACGTGAGGTTAGAGAAGAGAAAGACTCCAGTCATTTGTGGAACTCTGACCTCTTTCATTCCCTTACCTGACCTCTCTTTACAAACCCAGACTGCTCTGGACACTTTGATGCCTAACAGATGAGGCATGCTTGGATAGACACCAGCCTAAATACCCCTATTTTTTACTCCACACGCCTTTTAAGTTGATATGTTTGAAAAGTAGTCAAAACAAAAAGCACCACACCCACCACCTGTAGACCTCAACTGAAGACAGACATGATGTTTGTTGAAGGATTACAGTTACAAAGGGATTTTCACTTTGACTTTAATAGTAACACACAAGTGAGAATCAGTGAGATTAAGATGTGTGGCATGGTTGACAAAATATTAGTAGTGATAAGGATTTTCAGTTGTTTTTTTAAAGCTGTAATCTGCAACCTTTACTGTAAATAGGGATGCACCGATACCATTTTTTAAAGGCCGAGTACGAGTACCGATACTTTATTTCTAGTACTCGCGATACATTACTGATCCCTTTACCTGTATTTTTTTGCCGAGGTGGCAATTTTCCAAGCACAACACAGTGATACTAATAAAAATAGAATAACCTTATAATCACAACTACACCTCAAACACATAATGAAAAAAAAAGATTTTATGTGCTTGTCATAACCTTTAAAAGCACAAATTTCAGTCAGTTATGTCACATGATGTATCGTTTTTTGGTATCGGTATACTTTTACGAGTACGAGTACGAGTACATCGGCACCCGGTGCATCCCTAACTGTAAATACATAAAGTAACCGACAATTTTATTTTTCAAATACATATGGCGATGTAGAGGCAAATGTTACAGATTGCAGCTTATGGTAGAAGGTTGAAATGTTATATAAACATGATTTATATAATTACCTAAAATATTGTAAATCATAGAATGTAGAATGATGTAACGTTTAATAGTGCTGTTAACATACATTTTTACTAGGACAATAGAAAACAAGAAAATACATTTGGGTAGCAAATCATAAATCAACACATAGTTCAAAGTAACATAAAACAAATGGAAGTAGGTAGCACAAGAACACTTGTAGTAATACCAGAAAAAACATTAAATGGGTTGGGATTTTTCTTTTATGCCAAAAATCATTTTTAAGTAAAGATCATGTTCCATGAAGATATTCTGTAAATTTCTAACCGTAAATATATCAAAACTTTATTTTTGTGAGTGGATGCAGCAAAATCGCTAACAAAAATGCCCGGAAACACGCCTACAAGTACAAACTGACTTAAGTGGTGATGGGCGGTAAAGGAACAGTTATAATGGAAGACCCTAATATGGAGATGGTCTGGGGGTGTTTTATGCAAATGACTAAACTCGTGCACACGGCCGCCCATTTAAAATACTCCAAATTCACTAATATTAGGATGAAGTTACTAACAAATTCATGTGAATTAGGCGGAAAGTTTTCGTGAGACGTTCACATGTGTGTATAAATCTACAATTTAAGCAAATATTAGTGAATGAGATCCAATGCCTTTAAATATGTCATAGCTTGTTTAAATGAATATAAAGGAAATTTGTTGATACAATGTCACCCTTTGACATAAAAAATATCACTTTCACAAGAAACCTATTGTACAAAATATATATAGTGATACACCAATAGCTGGTGTATCACTATATATATATGTATATATATATATATATATATATATATACAGACTTTAAGCATTGCCTAAGACTGAGCATACTCAGAGAGAAATCATTGGTGGAGAAATTTGTCAAAGGAGCAGAGTTTGCTTCCTTCATTCCCACTTTCTACTCGATAGGTCATTGCTGCCAATTCTCTATCAAACCCACAACGTTTCACTGATACTTGTTGAATTCAGTGTTTATTACATTAGCAGCCACTGGGCATTCACACAAAACTAAGCACCACTGAACCACACTGCCACAAAACTTTTTCATTTAGACATAGACCCTATCCATCAACACACTTTACACAAACAAACAGTCCCAAAACATGCAGGACCTGAAAGTCCATATCAGGTAACACAATGTGCTGAATGACTAGGAAATATATCAAGAGATTGATTACTCTAGAATTATTTTGCCAATAATAAGAGTTTTCCAAAGCTGTTTCCATCCAACTTTTCCAAATCCAAAGTCTTTTGTAGGTCAATAGTAATTCCAGATGCAACATTCAGCTTGTTATGCACAACACTAAAACAAAATCAAAAACAAAACAATGTCCAAATTTCTCACTGTGTGGTCGGTTTGCCTGTGGAGATCGTCCAATGGGACTTTGAGTATGTGCAACATGGTGGAAAGCCAGTTGAATTAAAGTGTAGTGTGAAGGGTGAGAAATGCTCGGAAGAGGTAAGACAAATAAATGGGCTCGCTTGGACCCCTTAAGTGTTTCTTTGCCGAGGATGCAAAAATGTGCGATAAGGGGCACAGAAGAACAATAATCCTGAAAAATGATCTTCAGAAACAAAAGCAGCTCGCTCTGGAAAAACAGATGTTGCTTTTAGAGGGACATCCATGTGGATACAGATGTTACCTCCAAGTTTGAACGGAAGGCCACAGTAAAGTTAAGTACATTTGTGAACATTAAAAGGAAAATATGCAAAGCATCAAAGGCAGATTCAGGAAGTCTGTATACAAGATATTTTGAGAAATGTGGAAAAAGTGGTTTTGTGTTCATACAATGGGGTCCAAGGTTGTTTGGTTACCGTGTTCTGCAAAAGAAAAAATGCACACAGGTTTGGAATAGGGCTGGGCGATATTGACCAAAATGTATACTTCTGTATTTTCGGGATGAAAGGCAATATCCGATATATATATAGATATTTTCTACAAAGTGAAATTAATGTTTACTTGCAAGTCAAAGCCTTATGTGAGATGTCACAATCACCTTTAAGTCGAACACACCCCATATAGATATTAACGATATTGTCTAATCCCGCATCCCGTTGGAAAAAGATATCGATATATCTTAAAACTCAATTTATCGCCCAGCCCTAGTTTTGGAATAAAATGAGGGTAAAAAATATATTGAAAGGGTTTATTTTGGGTGAACTATCCCTTCAAGGGGGTTCAGTTCCCCAAATCATAAATTCAGTGGCTTGATTTATCTTCAGATTATTCCAGAGCAAATATACATGCATCTAATGGAAATTCCCTACAGATCTGACACAGCACCAGCCTGTTAATGGAGCATCAGTATGAAGGGAAGGGAGTGGAGGAATGTGTTTGTTTGGACAGTTGTTTCAGCATACACACAGGGAACAGGCTGCAATTATAACTGCAGGAGGCTGAAACCTGTAAATACAGCAAAAAAATCAAGAAAAAACAAAGAATTTAAAGCTTGTTACCACCAAGTAAAATATCAGTCTGAGACTCTGCCAAAGCTCTCAGCAATAAAAACTATGACACCATGAAACGGAGCTTCTATTCACTAAAATAATTCCTGAGAGCTGTTCATATTTGCTCATGAGAGTAAAGACTTCTCAAGAGAGACACAACTGGGTCAGTGTCTCTCGGCCCAATCCACAGGACATCCCACTGGGTCTGCTGGCAGTCGTTTCCGCCTGACCCTGTTAAAACCAATACCAAGCTCTATTTCTAATGACTTGCTCACAGGACAACAAAAACATTCAGCGTAAAAGATCAGCATGCCCTAGAAGCAAACACTACAGCACTTCTTGTGAAATGGGCCGTGAAAACAGAAATTATTTATTACAGTTAGCGTAAAATTAAATGTGCAATGATGATAATAATAAGACCAGCGCTGTTTATTAACAAAGAAAATAAACTTCATGATAGTTTGGAAAAATGATTAGTGGGAATAAAGAGCCAAGTATTTAACAGGTTAACCTGCCAAGCTGAATCTTGGCACTAACTAAAGCATGACTAACCAATCATTGCTGAACTGTGTATGTGTTGCATTTTGAATCTGAAAGCAATACAGATTATTAATCTGTTATGCATCAAGAAAATGATCTCTGGCCCTTAAAACAGATTTGTAAAACAGAAACTGAAGAAAAATTCACATACTACACATATAACAATACTTTAGGAGATATTTTGGATATTCACGCCTGTTAAGAATTTAAATTGTACTCCAACTATTACTATATGATTTCGTCCTAATACATCGAAATATTTCTATTGCAATCATTTGCCCAGTGTCATGACCTTATGTGACCCCATTTACAGAAAAGAGGGTTTGCTGTTACCCATATTCTACCCTAAAGCACTCCATCAAAATGCTTTGGATGTCTGAGAACATTGTGTGGACTGGAATGTGCTGCTCCCTGCGAGATTCAATTCAAGCCAGCTCATCAAAAGACTTCATGGAAGAAAACTATGGATGACATGGACTGCACAACTTTAAGAAAAAGCGTAAAGGACATAAATCCTATAGAAAAATAACGGTTAAGGTAACTGAAATATTGTGGGAGTCATAAGATACAAAGAAAAACACAAATTAAATATTCACATACTCACGGAACTGAAAAAAATGTGAAATAAAAGCATAACACCTTACTGACTTTTAATTCATTTAATATATGGATAACTCATCTAAATAAACAAAATGGTAAAAACCAAACAACACAAAGATGAAAGATATGTTAAACATCAAACTACCCACTAATAAATGCATGACCACAGATTATGAGACTGGCACAGCTGGCAAACCCACAGCTGATCAGCAGGATACACAATCAGAAGAGTTACAAGTAGTCTTATGACAAAAGTAACGTCTACATTAATACACAAACTTGTCAAAGCAAATGGTAACAATGAAACTGATAACAACAGACGCACACCGGCTAATGTTATAATATCAACACTTCAGCCGGGGTGAAAAAAGTTCCCTGTGGCCCTAAAACATTCTTTACCGACAGCACCGTATGACAAGACTCATAATAAACGACATCAATAGAAGACAGGGGTTTTAAAATGTCATGTTACCTTGTTCTTCTCAGAGAAATTCCTAAGATGTATGGAAATCAACGTAAATTGGTGTGTTCATTGCGGGGGAAAAAACTATTTAATCCGGTGAAAAGAATTCACTTTTTCCGACTCCCCGGCGGTGCAGTGATGCTTGTGTTTCCCAGTCCCCCTGCCAAGCCGAACCGAACACTGTGTGAAGCCAGCGCTAACAACCCCTGGTCACTCTTTCTCCAGTAAAGAGATACATGTTTCAAAATAAAAGTATGTGAGTTGCGCTGCCACAGCGTTGCACTGACTTTACAACTCCTATGAATATGTGCTGCAATATTGAAAGAGACCAGATTAAAATATTCAATTACTATTTAAAGAAACTGGTACACATAACTAAACAAAAGAAAAAAATAGAAAAAACGACGGCGTCAGAGGAAAATTGAAGATTACAAGGAAACTGTGGTGTTTCTGAAACAGTATTTTCAAAATAAGCATTAAATAATTTTATTTTCATAAATGTATAAAATAAATATATCTTTAAAGTTGCGTGAGTCAAACAAATGTTGCAGAACAATTCAAAATATACATGAACCAACAACAACAAATAATAAAACCACAATCCTTTAAGTACAAGTTTAAGTTAAGATATTAAACTCTGCCACTTTGTAAAAAAGCACCAACTTGCCTATTCAAGAATGTTTTATTTTAGTCTTTTATTAACAGATTACAACAAATTTGTGTTTGTGTTTGCATCCTAGGCGGCAGTTTTACATTGTATCTATAATATATTAGATAATAATTAATTTTTACAAATATGACATGGACAGGCCTGTTTGACTCAATGATGCTTTAGAAAGTTTGTCTGTAAAAGTCTTTATTTTATCACTCAGAGTCAGCAGAATAACATGTGCTGACATGCAGGGGCTCAGTTCGACTCTTATGGCCCACGCCTTCCTTTAATAAGAAAAGGGTTTTTGTCCAAAAGAGAAAAAAAAGATTTTTCATTCATAACAAATAATAGGGGTATGGGTACTAGGTTTCTGTAAGCAGATTTCAGCTTAATAGCCAAAAGCATTTATGTGGCACATTGGCACTACATTTAATTAAATGAAAGAAAATACTTATTTAAAGTACTACTACTTGCTGTTATTTTATTTGTCTAAATATAAAAAGTACATCCAAAGTATACAATTTTAATTAATATAATAATTAATGGCATGATCTATGCATGCATAGTGCTTTGTTCTTTGCCCTTCGGTCTCATAAGGTAACATTTATTTCCCACCCAATGCAAACTCCTCCTTATTCACCTCATCCTGACCAATCGCTGAAGCAACGGGAGCGAGCGGCGCTTCCGTCGTCTTCTTCGGGAGGAGGCGTGGCTCTTTATTCTCCTAAAGCGCGTTCACGAGAGGGCCGGAAGGGAGCGCGCATTCGAGCACAAGTGGCGGGTGTCAGAAAAGAGGCGGCGCGTGGTGTGATACGCATCTTTGAGTGTGCGTGTGTTGTATGTGTGTAGGGGAAGCGCAACACACGTTGTGATATTCGCACTTCTAAAGTAAGCTAGAAGCAACTTTATTTCCCCCTTCTTTCGCTTTCCTCGAGCGGAGGAGGACGTTTTGGAGTTTTCGTTTCGGGAGTTAGAAGGCATATCTTCAGTTGTGGGGGAATAATGTCGGCGTCGGCGGCGAAAGTGAGCCGAAAGGAGCAGAACTCCAATCACGACGGAGCGGACGAGACCTCGGGTAAAGTAATGGCGGCCTCCTGCGCACCGCCATTTTCAGTAACTTGTGCCTTTTGCTTTTAATGCACGAATTTTCTTTTCCACTAGTCGCTTAGCGTTTAATTTTAATTTAACGGCGAGCCTGAACGCGTGAACGTTGAAATCGGCAGGGCTCAATTCTTGCATGAAAATTCGCGCACAAGGATGTTGCGCTCACCGGAGGCCATGATGTTTCATTGTGCCACGCGCGACGAACACAGAGCTCGCGCGACTTTTTTCTTTGTAAACACCGCGTGTTTTATTATGATTTTTACATTTCTATGCACAGACTGGCCATTTTGGGCGTTCGGGTAGGATTTTTTAATTGTGCGTTGTATTGAGTCTATGCTGGGTGCTAATAGGCTAACTGGTTATTGTTTCTCCCCCGCCATCACGCGCAGTTCCCGCATGTGTCACGAAACCATGCTGCCACTGCATTACAGATCAGTGTAGAAGTGGTGCTTTTATTATATTCAAACGGGTCCAGATTGATCTCCCCTAATAGACGTTTATTGAACGTCAATTGACGCGTAATTCATGGAGAAGACGGGTTGTGTGGCCTCCCGCTCCGTTTAAACCTCGCGGCCTTGCGCAGCAGATGCTAAAACTGCACCGGATTGAGCCGATACACCGGCATTTTACCCCACGTTCACGTCAACGCTTTCTTTCAAGTTTGAATCAGATCTGGTTACCCTAAATAATGTTATTTTGTTTTATTTGTATATTTACGCAGCGCTTACATTTATTTTTACATTACATTTATTACTTTGTTTATAGTTGTATTACACGCTTGTGCAAAATTAGAAATGTTTAATTTTCGTATAATTTTGTGATCTTCCTTGCACGAGCAAAATATTGCGTAATTTTACGCGTACTGTCCAAGTAATAGCGAGCGTTAACTTGCGTATTTTATTGCATTTCAGAAAAAGAGCAACAGGAGGCAATTGAACACATCGATGAAGTACAGAATGAAATCGACAGGTGAATTAAAAGCTCTTTAAAGTTGAATCCTAATGTAGTGTTTCATGCAATTGATGTTTATTTTTTTGTCTCTTTGCAGATTGAATGAACAGGCGAGTGAGGAAATTTTAAAAGTAGAGCAGAAGTACAATAAGCTACGTCAGCCATTCTTCCAGAAGAGATCAGAACTCATAGCCAAAATTCCAAACTTCTGGGTCACAACATTCGTCAACCATCCACAAGGTAAGAGAAATATAAAAACCGTACGTGAAACTTGCCCCGGCTTATCCCATTAAACTTTGGTGCCTTTATTACTTTATTCTAATGTACTTTATTCTCTAATGTATATTTAGTCTCAGCCTTGCTTGGTGAGGAAGATGAAGAAGCACTTCATTACCTGACCAGAGTGGAAGTCACAGAGTTTGAGGACATCAAATCAGGTTACAGAATAGATTTTGTAAGTACCTGTTTTTCCTGGTCAAGTTTGCGGAAATAACATGCACGACTGGGAATGTCCGTTTGATTGACGTTCCGCTGTTTCCGCAGTACTTTGATGAAAATCCTTACTTTGAAAACAAAGTCCTCTCAAAAGAGTTTCACTTGAACGAGAGCGGTGACCCGTCTTCAAAATCCACTGAAATCAAATGGAAGGCTGGAAAGGTTTGTTTACGTGTTTATTTATTGAACACCCTTTGTCATGTAGTTCTTTTTGGGTTTTAATGGACTGGTTGTGTATGATGCAGGACCTGACAAAGCGTACTGGACAGACACAGACCAAGGCAGGGAAGAAAAGGCAACATGAAGAGCCGGAGAGCTTCTTCACCTGGTTCACCGATCACTCCGACGCTGGGGCTGATGAACTCGGAGAGGTCATTAAAGATGATATCTGGCCCAACCCCCTGCAGTACTACCTGGTATGAAGTATAACTAAGCATAAATCATCAGCAGTATTATAGAAATAGTGTGTAATATTGAACACATCTTTTTTTATGCTCAGGTCCCTGATATGGATGAAGAAGAGGGTGAAGGTGAGGAGGATGATGATGACGAAGAGGAGGGTTTGGAGGACATCGATGAAGAGGGGGATGAAGATGAGGGAGAGGAAGATGAAGAGGAGGATGATGGAGAAGATGGCGAGGTGAGAGTGACTTTAATTTTATGCTTGCATCTATATGTATGAACTGTGTAGTTATTAAGATGTTCTCTTTCTCTCCCTCAGGATGATGGGGAAGATGACTAAAAGCTGATAAGGACATATTCCAACACTTGCATACCCGTTCTTTACTTTTTGAAGTCATCCTCCAACCATGGGAGCAAAAAGCTTTGTTTTTACTTTTTTATTTTGGTTTTTTTTTTTTTCGTGCTCCATCTTCTGTTCTACTGAAGCCTGTCCTGACCATATCTAAAACCCAGTTAATTCCCTGGACATACAGTACCTGCATCGGAAAACTAGTGGCATCTCATTGCTGAAGCCTCTCGCGTCGTCTTTAATTACAACCATCTCCAAAGACAAATGCAAAATATTAACAATCTGCACGTCATCCTCTGTAGACTAAACTGAAGTAAATAGCAGTTTATATATTAAGTATATAAATGATTTCTTTTTCTCTGTGAATGGTTGTGAGTTGAAGTAATAAGCCATGGTGCAGTGATCTAATCATAGCATACATACCTAGCCACTTTTCTTAAGTATATATTTTCTTTAATGCAGAGGTGGGCCCCAAAGAGTTGACACTGTTTTTTCTATGTGATATATCGGACAAAAGGAAAGCACCAGCTGGCTCCTGTCACCTCTTGTAAATGTTTTGGGGTCAATATCAGGGTATGGCAGTTATTATTGTTGATGGTTCAATGGGATCGGGTGGGGCGAGTGGGCATTTGACACATCAACATTTGGGTTTATGTTGATTGAATTTTCATTGTAATGTTTTACAGACACCCATGAGGTTGAAACATTTTTAATAAAAACAAAACACAAAAAAATGTTTTCTTGTAATTTTGAGCTTGGCTAATTAAAGGATTATTTAAATGAGATAATAAAGTGTGTAGAATCTTAAAGCTGGTTATTTCTCCACCTGTTTATTTCATTGGAGATATGCATGAAAACCCTACCGGTCAAAAGTAGTTCTTCATTTACTCATATTAAACAAAGGGAAGTATATTGCAAATGATATCAGAAAAAAACAACTCTATATTTTAGTACTATTAGTGTAGTCACATTTTGCCTAGAAGTTGCAGAAATGATTTCTTGTCATTTTATCAAGCAACTTGATGTTTATCAATATTAAAGGATGAATTCTGAGCTCTTAATGGCTATTCTTTCATTATTCAAAGTCTATAATTTCAAAACATTTGCTATTAAATAAAATGTTCGTTTTGTAACAACAACAAAAAAAACAATTTATCTTTGCAAAATTACGTTTTTGTCTACGAAACCCAAAAAACGGTTTTTAAGATGATAAATATTTCATTGAAGTTTTTAAAAACTGTCCGGCAGTGTACTTTTAAGTTTTTTTTTGCACAAAAGTGTAATTTTGCAAATTTAATTTATAAATGTAGTATTTATTAATTAGGGGGCAATATTATCAGGGTATCATATTAGCAATATTACCCTAGGTTTGATTTGATCAAGGGTCTTATCTTACATCAGCTTACCCTATATAAAACTTGTTTATTTTATTCGAGTGACTTACAAATGAGGGATCATTTTACATCTTAAGAGTCAACAATAAAGTATACAAAGTTACATTTACAAATAGTAATGACGCTAGGAGTGAATCATACGAAAGGGGTATTTTTATTATTGTTAGCAAAGGTTGAACAGTTATGTGAATAATCATAATGACGTTTATTGACACACAAACAACTCTACAAACAAACTCAATTCTGTCTCTGTTACAGACTCTAAATAACGTTTTTTTATGCTTGAACAAACATACAATACAAAATAAAAATAACAAAACAAAACAACAAAAAACAAAATGATTAATAGAATCTTTTTATTATTATTTATTGTAAACAATTCAGAGATGACAATAATGAAATACAACTTTATATCCAATGTCATCTGAACATATAGAAGAGAAGATAAAGAAGGAAATGATAAATAGACTCACCATCCGAAAGTTACCATTCATGACGTAGTACATGAATCTCATCATTGATTGGCTCACAGTATCCATAGCAGCACAGTTACGGAAGTCACATCCAGGGTAATCATGGAGCTGCTCGGTGTTGTGACCAAAAATTAGCAATACTGCTGTCTCAATAAATGTTAATTTTTAATTTATATTCTAAACATAAACACGTATAGTGCAAAAAGATGTTTACGGATGAAACGCTTGATTTAGTTGGTGCTGAATCGACATGGAGAAAATCGCATCAAGAAACGCAAGAATCGGTAGGTGAACACGTTTGCTAACCTTTGCAATGGTCACGTCATGCATTGTTTATTTTGACGGTCTGTTATGCCACTTATGCCTGATGTCGTTATTTCTGTGACCAGCGAGGCTCTCAAACGATTCCAGTTCACACATCAGAGGCTGAAATACAATCCAAAGATGTATTAGACAACAGCACCCAAACCGAAACACAGGACCAGATGAGCCAAACACTTACCTTAGATCGAGATCCATCAGACTTTCCTGGTTTGCTGGACTTCTTGCGTGGAGTTGAGGATGTGATGATCCGAGAGCTGGCGAAGAACTCCAAGAGTCACGCATTTGATGGGTTTGAAGTCAACTGGGAAGATCAAAATAAGACGGTAAGTGGACTTCGTGCAGCATAGAATAGGTGGTTAAATCATCTTACATGATCATCTTCCTGGCTGCAGGTAACGTGTATGTACCGTCTTCAGCATCCTAAAGCTGATGAAAGACATCTGCAGGTCACCAGTGTCTCCTGGAACTGCACTGGCTCAGTTGTAGCCTGTGGATTTGGCCGGTAAGAGTTTGCTGTCTATACAGACTTTCACAGTCAGATTTATTAATCATCAAGTTTTAATTACTTTATTTTATTGTCAGTATGGATGAGGGTGATTGGAGCAATGAGAAGTCTTATGTGTCCACATGGAACCTGGACCGTCGAAATGTGAACCCAAAGCGTCCGGATGTGGACATAGATGTACCTACACCTGTCATGTGTTTGTGTTTTCATCCTCTGCGACCATCTGTAGTTGCTGGTATTAACACACTTTTTTATTAAATAAATATATAGACATTTTTTCTCTTAGAGGGATAGTTCATAAAAAAAAGAAAAGAAAATTCCATTTACCATTTACCATTTAGTCAGCCTCATGTCATGTTGAATTGAAAATCCTCCTTATTTTAATGATTCATTTTTGTATTAGGAGGGCTGTACAGTGGGGAGGTGGTGGTCTGGGATACCAGTCGTACACAGGACCCTATTTTGGCTCAGACTGGGATGTCTGCCGACACCCACCGTGAACCAGTATATCAGGTACCGTGTTCCATGCCGCTATGAGCAGAACACCTCACATTATGTAATCCATACATGTATGGTATGTCTGCATGTCACAGGTAAACTGGGTCCCAGGAGCTCGCAGAGGAGAATACGTTGTGCTGAGCGCAGGATCAGGAGGGAGAGTTTTGTTATGGACTGTGGATGGAGCTAAAGCCAAACTGATCTTAAGTTCTGGATATGCACTTATACAACAGCAGCTACCACAGAGTGCTGCAGTAAGCAAGGTTGGTGTCACTTGAGTTGCGTACCAGAAGTTATGCCTTCATGAAAAAGTTAGTTATGATACCCGATCTTACCCTGAAGACCAGAGGCAGCACCACCATAGGAGTGACGGCCCTTGCACTTTCCCCATGGGACTTGGACACATATTTGGTGGGCTCAGAAGGAGGCTTGGTGCTCAAATGCTCTTTTAGCAGCGAGATGGTGGCAGCGGTGTCACCTGATGGTGAGAGTGTTACATTGCGGGCACCAGTGCAGTTCTCTTTCTCACCAAGAGGGGGCCCCATACACTCAGTTCACTTCTCACCCTACCATAGGTAAAAGGCACTTACTGTACCTTTAGTTAAATGTGTTCTGTGGAAATAATGTACTGGTTGCATAATCGTTTTTCCGTCTTCCTGGTTCTCTAGAAATCTGTTCGTAAGTGTCGGGACAGATGGTTTGGCTCATCTCCACAGTGTGCTTCAGCCCCACCCCCTCATGTCTCTGCGGGTATCGGATTCATACGTGTTTGGGGTGAGGTGGTCACCGACACGCCCTCTAGTCTTTGCTGCTATCACAGGACAAGGTAATGTTGATGATGCATATTACTACTTTCATAAACTAGAAACATTTATATTAGAAAGAACTTATCTGATCTGTTTTCTTACAGGTTTGGTGCAAATGTTTGATTTAGGTCGAAGGTCCTTAAGGCCAGCTGCCACAATCGACCAAAACACAGGAGGTCAGCCGTCTTACTGCCTGGAGTTCAACCCTAAACACACAAACCTGATGGCAGTGGGCAATGCAGATGGCAGCGTCAACATCTGGCAACTTAGTGCAGAGTTAACAGAACAAGGTGCCAAGGAGACGGCAATGCTGGACCAGCTAGCCAATGAAGTGGCTGACTGAGTTTTATTTCCTTAAAATACTGTCATTTATATTTACACATTTCATTGTTTTATATAATAATATTGTTTATACCTGAAATAAATACACACTGAGAATTCTCTCCAGTTATAACCAGTAGCGTTTATTGAAGCACACTGCAGTCTCGTGGGTGATGTTACAGCACATCCTCTATAGGTTTCTTGAACAAAGCAAAGCACATAACAGCTAAAAACAACCACAATAAAATGCAGACACATCCACTACTACAACTATTGTCAGTGAAGCAAGAGGAAGTGTCAGATAAATACACAAGGTTAGAATTGATAGCAAGATACAGATATTGCTATACTGGGTGCTATAGAGAATTCTCAATTCAGACACATGCAGTTCAGACGTGTGGTCATGTGAGAGGGAAAACGCATCCCGATTGGTCACTGGCAGGCAAGGGGGTGGGGGATCAGTTGACGAAAAGCGAGCGGGTGAATTCCACGAAGTCGAACGCTGACGGGATTTCGCGGCCCTTGCTGTCCAGGTAGGGCTTCATGTGGGAAATGCAGTAGTCTGCTTGTTCCTTGGTCAAGTTCTGTAGACAAACAAAAATCCTTTAAGTATTCTTTTCTTTAATTTCAAACAGAAAATTGTTGAATACATGAAGTTAGTAAAGAAGGGGCTCAGTGGAAATACAGTATGGGTGTTATGTACCTGGTATAGCTCTTCCTTGGTGACGTAAGGTTTGTTTTCGGCGCTGAGTGCACGGAAGGCGCTCTCGATCTCCTCGCTTGATTTCACATTCTCTGTTTCTCTGCTGATCATGAAGGCCATGTACTCCTGCAAGGACACGTTTCCATCCCTAAACAAAAACAGATGTAAGTTATCAAATTTAGTTTTTAGAACTTCCAAAAGACACAATATCATGTATTCCTCACCTGTTGGGATCCACTATGTCCAGGATAGATTCAAACTCTGGGTCTGGTTCTCCTTCTTCAACCATGGGCAGGTCGTAGCCCAGTGAACGCAGGCAGGATTTGAACTCCTGGTGGTTGAGACGTCCAGATTTTTCTTTGTCGAAGTGCCTGGAAACAGACAATTTATATTATGTATTCAAATGTTGTGAATTATGTTCTGTTTAGCAAAGTTATTTTTTGTTTGTTTTTATGTTAGAATACTCACTTGAACATCATGCTGAACTCCTTCAGGGCCTCCTCTGTTACTCCTGTAGTGTTTCTACAGATAAAATGCAAGAACAGTCAGTCCATATAGTTCAACTGGAATAATTATAACTGGAACTATTATAAAACTATTATAACTATAAAAATGTAACACCTACACATATATATATATATATATATATATATATATATTAATTTTAATTTGTTTGATGTCATTTGTTTATTTCTTTAATTTTCATTTGTTATCTTTAATTTACAAAACTCTCTGTGATTGTGTGAGATGTGGCACCTGGCTTGGATCTGTTGTTCCAGGTTGTGTTGCATTCTCATGCCCAGCTGGTCAAGTTGGTCCCACTGTTGTGCCAGACCGACTGTGCTGTGTTCTGTGTATTTGTTGTCCAAGATCAGTGCCTCTTCCATAGCTGCTCCCAGGTCCTCTATCTTCTTCAGCTGGCTGCGCATGGCGCGGATCTCCTGGTGTTTGCGCTACAGAGAAACCCAGAACAACAATATATGAGAACAGAGCAAGTCTACGCATCTTGCAAGATTTGTGGCTCATCCATTTTCCTCACACTTACCTTAGTAGCCTCTAGCTGGGACTCTAAAGTGCCAGATTCTTCCACCATGCAGGACCTGCCCACACACAGAACAATGAAACCAAAAGAAGGTGTCCAAAAACACACGGTACATCCATCCCAAAACATCTCATTCACTCCACATATCTGTCTAGATCTGAGCCATTCAAGTGACTCTGATCATTATAGTTCAAAACAAAACTAGGTTCAGATGATAATACCACCTGTCTTTACATCACTTAATTACATACTGACTGCTATGAGGTTTAGATTTAATTATAATACATTGTCATTACTGGTTTTATAGCCTTCAACTCAAGCCTCCAGAAATGCCCTATTAATAGGTCACAACAGGACTTACCAATTGTTTTGAAGTAGATATGGATTAAAAACTACAAGGGATCCCAGAATGCAACTACAATAACCATAAATCATGCTAACAAAGCCAACTTATATCCATGGTAATCCAGACCATGCTTGTTTAAGGCCACTGCCAACAGGGTTAGAAACTGCTATATTCTCACCACTGCTTGTTTTTATACATTAATGTGCGCAGATCTTGCACCCTTTTAAAGTGATAGCTTGCCAAAAAATCATTTAAAACTAAGTAAATGGTTGAGTTTTCGTTTTTTGGGAAACTAACCCTTTAAAAGGCAAAATGTGCAAAATCAAAAATTCTGTGTAGTTAATAATAAAAGTGCCGTTATTACACCAGGTGTATTTACAATTAGAAGTGGCACAAAAATGTTAATGCACTGGTGACCAAAATCAGATCAGGATAAAGAAAATTGCAGTTTCACATTGCAGTTTCCACCCTGAATCTGGTGCATGAACATTTTCTCGAAAGTGAAGAAAAAAAACTGAAACAATTAAAACGTGGAAGGAAAAAAACGTTAAAAGAATGAGATGACGTGTTCACACTCCTTAACATTGGTGCCAAAGCCAGGCTTGTTGGATTAAGAAGCCGGAAGGGTTCATCTAAAAAAAAAAAGAAAAAAAAGCCTCACGGCACATTGCAGTGAATGTTAGTGAAGAGAACACACACACGGAGAGCCTTAAATGGTGGGGATCAGACTCAAGTGCATGAGAAAAAAAACCCAAAGGGTGTGAGGGTGGGGAGTAAGAGGCCAATCAGAAGGAAAAATCGGAAAAGACCTTCCAGAAAGATCATCATCGACTTCATATTGATAGACACGGATAACCCTCCGATAGGCTATGCTATTCAGAGACGGGGAGGTGGGGAATGAAGAGGAAATGGAAAGAGTGTGAAAAAACAGAAAAAAATACATTGGAAATATCGACAAAAACATACAATAAAATAGGCAAAATAACAGCCTGTTAAGTGAGACCCAAGTCATTTTTGATGACCCAAAGAATGATCATGAGACACCCTGTATATCAAAACTGTCCTAACCTGAAACTCCCAAATTCCTGTTTCATGTTATACCATATATATTTCAATCACAAAGTATTTCACTTCAATGTCACATCATACATACTCACACACATTAACACACACAAATTGATATTAAAATAGAAAAATGTAATATTAACCCATCCAGGAGGTATGTCCTGATTAGAAAAATGATCCCAAGCATCGAGGTAGCAGCGAGAGGGTCGGCAAGGGAGAAGGGACGGGAAAACGGGAGAGAGAGATAAACAGTTAACACATTGAGCGGTGACATTAACGCCACTACTCAACATTCACATGTGGGCACATGTGTACAGACGTGGACCAGCACAGAGCCCTGCTGTAAGCATATCAAGCCCAGGCTGAGTGATTTACATGAATTCCATCACCCATACAAACAACAGAACACAACACAGCAAAGCATGCAGTGATTCCAAGAAAATGGACACTGAAGAAAGTTACATGGTGATACGGAAAGCTTTATCAAATCCAAACGTATGTGGTGTCATGCTATGAGATCAAACATGGTGCATGCAGTGTGCATGTATAAATGACTTGAACTTTAATGTGATAAAGAGAGAAGCTCAGCACACTGTATGGTGTGTGTACCTGGTCTCCTGTAGCCACTGGTGGAAGGCATTGGCATGCTGGGCAAACTCTTGTCTGAGTTTATCGTTCTCCTCCTGCCTCCTCTGCTCCTTCTGCAGCTCCAGCTCTCGCTCCTGGAAAGCAAAGTTTCGGAAAACAATGATGCTAGAGCATATGAAAAATATGATGGAAGCAGAAGCCGAATGCATTTAAAAAATAGGTTGCAGATTTATCCCAGCAGTCATTACTTTCAAATGTTGATTGTGAAGAGTGGTCAAGTATGCAAGTAGGCAAGTGTGTCAGAATTACCTTAATGATCTTCTGAAGGTTCCTCCAGGTCTCCTCCAGTGCCTCCATGGTGAACCAGGTATACGGGTTGGATGACACGTTATAACTCTTGATCTGGCGATCAAGCTCTGCCAGCTGACTGAAGTCGGCCTCGGCAGAACTCAGAGATGAACGGAATGCATCGTGAGCGTCTCTCAGGGCCCTGATCTCTTCCAGAGAGTTGCACCTCACGGGGTCGGTCAAATCTTCTTCAGCATTCTCAAACCAGCTGTTGAAGGCCGAAGCCTTCTTGGCAAAGGTGAGGAACAGATCCTCGACCTGGAAAGAGTACAAAGACAACACAAGTTAAAGCAGGCAAATTTTGTTTCTGAGGAACTTCTTTTCAGGCCGTGGGTTTTCTTCATACCTTTCTGAAGTGCTCCTGGGCCTCTAGGAGCTTCTTCTTGCGGGCAGCTGAGTTGGACAGCAGTTGGTTCCAGCGCTTCATGAGGGTGGCATGACGAGCCTCGATGGCCTTAGACTGCACGTGTTTGGCAGCGAGCAGCTGGTCTTTGAGGGCTGTGATGTTGGTGATGCCCTCCTGCTGGAAGGCCTGAAGACCAGCATCAAAGGTTTCCTATGCCAGGGCGGAAAAAAAAAGGTTTGCTAAGGAGGTTTGTGACTACATGCATTCACAAACTGAGATATTTAGTTATGTATATATACTTGTTTGGTGAGCAGCGTCTGCACAGAGGACAGATCACGACCATAGTCGTCTGTCTTCAAGCTGTTTTCCTTTTCACCTGATTAAACAAGACACAAACATTGTTATAGATCCCAAAGGAACAATACAGAAAACAGCTCTTTAATTCGTTTACATGACACTTCTCCTAACTTTAATTCAAAGAAGAGCAGTTTCTAAGCTCAGTAACTCACCGATCCAGGACTCCACTACATCTGCCTTCCAGTTGAACTGCAGGAAAGCAGAGTTCTCATCTAGCTTAGCCTTCCTCTGAGCTGCAGCTCTCTCCAGCTCTGTCACCTTCCCACGCAGGGCCTTCATTTTAGCCATGATGTTCTCAACATGGTGATTCTCCTGCAAAAAAAACAAAGTTTAACCAACAGCCACTTCGTAAACATGAAGTTTAATAAGTAGAAAGTCTAAACTGTACCTTCTTAATGAGTTCATCTCCATTGGAACACACATCATTCACTCGATCCCTGTGCACTGTAAAATCTGTCTCAAATGCTTCATGCTTCTTCAACAAGCCCTGCAAGAGATGACAACATGCTTAGAATGCTTTTCTGTTTGAATTACTTTTATATAGGAAGGAGGTTTATAGAGCTTCTTATATTAATGCATTATACCTGCACAGCAGCCAACGTATCACCGTAATCCTCACTTCCAACCAGGTTCAGTTTTTCATTAATCCAGGCTTCCTCTTCCTCCACATTCGCCACAAACTGCTGATATTCCAGTGACTCTTCTAGTCTCTGCCCACTAAATATCAATAGATGACAACTTTCAAATTACTGCCTGAGAAACAAACAAGATGAAAAGAAAGGAGATTAAAACCCAAAGCTCTTACCGGGCAGCAGCCAAATCCTTCAGCTCCTTCCAATGCTCCACAAACTGAGCCAGCCTCTGCTGGATCTCCTCCTGTCCGATGGTGTTGTCATCAGACAGCTTCTTCCCAGTTTCCAACACAGTCTGCAACACCATAAAAAACAGTTAGCAGCTGTTTCTCGAAACATGCTACAGTCAAGAGTTCTGTACGCTTTCCTCTTTCTAAATTGAATTTTTAAGTTTACTTGTGTATTAGTGGATCTATACGTAGATTTGTCACAAATGCCTGCTCACCTGAATGGCTGGCTCATGAGCTCCCAGCTCAGCCTCCAGCCTCTTATGTTTCTTCCTCAGATTCTGTACTCCTGTCAAATCACGTCCATAATCCTCCGAGCTCACCAACAGCTTCTTTTCCCTAGTGGAAAACAAATGGTAGGAGATTTTTTTTCTTTGTTATTTTCAAAACTGAACAGTCCGAGACAATTTAAGATGATGGCGTAAAACTTACTTTATCCAAGATTCCTCATCATCCAGGTCCCTGAAGAACTGATGAAGACGATGCGACTCATTCAGCTTGGCACGGCGTCCAGCCGCCATGCTCTTGATCTTGCTAAATCGTCCGTTCACGGCATCGCGCTTGTCCTTGACTTGAGAGGTGTCGAAAGCGCTGCTGACCATCAGGCTGTCAGCCTGGCCATTGAGATCTTTGAGACGGTCCTGTCAAAACACAAAGAAACCAATACGCGAATTGAACTGGGGCAGTACAAGATTTTGTATTTTTTGGACTGTAAGGGGGTTGTACGGTACCTCATGAGCAGAGATGTCAGCCTCCAAAAGCTGGTGCTTCTTAAGCAGATTGTTGACCGAGGCCAGATCTTTCCCATAGTCCTCAGAGGCAAGAAGAGCCTCAACCTAAAATCGAAGGAGGATGTTTACTGAAATGTTACTCTGAGACATATTTTTATTACTATAAAGTTACTAGGGCTGTCAAAAGATTAATCTCATCCAGAATAAAAGTTTGTGTTTACACAATATATGTCTGTGTACTGTGCATATTCATTTTGTATTTATAAAAACAAACCCATACATGTATATATTTCAGAAAAATATAAAATTAATAAACATTTAAATATAATTTCAATTATTGGTAAATATAAATAAATACATCTAAATATTTCCTAAATATATATAGGCCTACATGTATGTGTTTGTGTTCATAAATACAAAATGAATATGCACAGTACCCAGACATCTATTATGTAAACACAAACTTTTATTCTAAATGCAATTAATCTTTTGACAGCCCTAAAAGTTACTAAACTGAGACCTAAGGAAAACTGTCCTCACTAGTTATTTCATCTTAATAAATACCTCAGACAACCAGAAGTCAAAGTCCTTGATGCCAGTATTAAAGTTCTGCTGCTTGTTCGCCTCCTTCAGTTTCTGACTCTTCTCTGCAGATTTGTTGACGAGGAACTGCCACTGCTCATCCAGAGCATTCAGACGAGCCTGAGGGTAGACAAACATGGCAAGCTGAGTACACACCGCAACACACCTGCTGCTTATTACTGAAATACCTCTTAGATTGTTACCTTGACTGCATCCTCACTTCCAGCACAGGCACCTCTCTGGATGAGAGCATTGCCCGTGTCTATCACCCCACGGATACGATCAGCGTTAGCGTGTAACTCAGCCTCAAAAGCCTGGTGCTTCTGGTGTTTGCTCTGAAAGTGGCGACAAAGCGAATTTGCAAAACTGAGCCACACACAGTGAAGTCATGCATAGGTGCGGGTGTGGGTGCAGAGTCAGACTTGTAAAAGCAATTGCTGGTTTTGTATCTACCTGTGTAGGAGAGCTGGGTGATATAACAAAACATATTTATATTAAGCACATATTTCAATATGATTTCCATATGAACAATGCTGTTTATTATCATTCTGCTTATTCTTGTTCCAGCAAAATCCCTGTATATATCTTGTTGAATATATCGCCCAGCCCTACACTGTGGTGTATATTCATGTGTCATCTTCCCAAACTTTATTGTCTATGCAAAAGCAGTGCGTACACAAGCCTTGTTCAAAAAGGTGTTGTATCTCTACAATGCCATTGAAACGTGTTTGTGTGTATGCCTATTTGTACACTGTTTTGTGAAATTTGAAGTCGTATTTTATGCATCAAAGAGCCTTTTAACATAAATAACAAAAAATAACATACACATCACAAAACAAACAAACAAACAAATAATGTGGATGCCCCGGCAGCATCAACAAAGCAAAAGTGAGGGTGAATTAACACACCACCAAACATGGACATCACATGGAACTCAAAAACTCCAAACAGGACACATACAAAGCCTGGTGGACATTCAATATGATGAACTGGAAGGAGATTATCCAGCACACAATGAGATGTGGAGAACCTACAGGAGTTGGGGTGTTTTGTCTGAGATCATTCCACATTTTCCAGAGTCCAGAGAGACAGGAAAAAGAAAAAAGCTCTTCCAAATTGCTTTTGTAAAGCATTTGCTGATACACTTAAAGGAAGCCGGGCTGCTGGTACTGTATGCTATTGCTACATAAGAATTCTGGGCATAGCAAACGTGTTATTGATTTTGTCGTTTTTACTCCGTATTCCACAAAAAGCAAAGCAGAATTATGTTTGAAAGAACCTTTCCATCTCCTCTCTCTGGTTTGATATGTATACGTTCAGAAAAGCATACTACCATACTAAGTATACCATTTTTATATATTAGGCTTAATATGCATAGTATACTCATGACTTTCTGTTTTTTTTTTGGTGTCGAATGATCCAACTGTAAGATCAGATATAGCATCTTTTGGATACAAAACTTCCTAATAAATGCCAAAATAACCATTTTAACTTATGGCATAGTAAAAATGTAGAATGCTCAGTTTCTTATGTGTGCAATGAATTAAACCAAGACATCCCAACCTTGACACAGCAGGAAAAAAGGCTACATCCAGCAATTAAAATAAATGCTGCAACGATGGGGGCAGGAAGGGACACTGACACGATGATACGACTATACAAAGCAAAACATTTAAAAGTGCGGACACAGACATACGGAACTCAAATACAAGTATACAGACAGATCAACAACGAGACAACAAACAAGTGGAGAGACCCTACTGGGGTTAGTTAGCTCTTGCACACTACTCCACTTACCAGCAGTTTGGACAGCTAGAAACAGACAATGGGAACACAGACAGAGGTTCAGTTAAACTTCCTCGAAAACACTTGGGTTGAGTTGGGGATTACAGGAGAAACATTGATAAGACCTGCTGTATTTAATAAGCTATTACATATTTAGGTTAGACTTAAGAATATTTGTCATTAAAACATTTGAAAATATTAATAAAGAGTATGAATACATTTTGACAAATCAGACTATATAGAGAACGAGGCAGATGCCTCAAGTGAAATGTTACCTGGATGTTTGTGGGATCCTTGTAAGACTCGTCAGTGGCGGTCTGGAGCTTCTCACTGATCCACGCTTCGATCTCATCCACGTCTCTGCTGAACTGCTGCAGAGTCTGTGACTCGCCCAGCTTGGAACGCTTCTCAATCATCTGAGCCTTCAAACGGCGCCACCTGGAGGGCAGGAGGACATACCATCAGCAAAACACCCAAAAATGGCACTTGGTCTGAACCATATGACACAACAAAAACGTACCTGTCCAGGACTTCATTGCGACGATTGAAAATGTCAGGCTTGGCGTAATGGTCAGCGCTAATGAGCTGATCAGCGAAAGACTGGAGGGCTGCGATCTTCTCCTCCTGTGAAAGAAACAGGCATTGAATCGATTAACGCAGCAAACACTACCACCAAACTGCACAAATGTTAAATCAAAAAGCAACAACATAGACCTCGACTAAATAATATTATAACGGTGCATACAGACCTGAACATTGATGGCCTTGTCAAAGTCCTCATGTTTCTTGATGAGAGCCTCCACGCTGTCCAAGGAGTCGCCCTTATCGTCACTGGCTAGGAAAGCCTCACGTGCTGCCATCCAGTTCTCAGCCTGCTCGCAGTCTCGGTTGAACAGCTACACAAAGAGACCAAAGAATCTAAATTGCTGGAAACATTGTCTTGTTTAAGATGTTCTGGTGGTATAAACTTGATCTTTGCTGACCTGCAGCTCCAGACACTGGTCTAGCATCATCCTGCGTTGGACCCAGGCCTTCTCCAGGTCGGCTCGCTCCCGGTCTAGAGCCTCCAGCTTCTGCTGGATCTCAGGGCTGGCGTAGTGGCCACGGGCAAGCAGCTGTTGTCCAAACTGCTCGAAGGCCTGGAAGGTGCCTGCACGGGCATCGATCTCAGTGCGGTGCTCCTTTGTGGTGGACAGAAACAAATGTATTGAAACGCAATTTCATAAAAAATTGAATATGATTATGTGTGTCCTTGGACTGAATTAGGATGTTTCTTCATTGCATTCAGTACCTGGTGTCTCTCCAGCAAAGCTTCAGCTCCAGTGACATCCTTGGCCAACTCATCAGAAGACACCAGCCCTCTGATTCCATTGATCCAAGACATGAGATCCCTAGTAGGCAAAACCACAGACATATGTTTTCTTTAAATTATATGGCACTTTCGGATTAACATGTATGCTAAATGCATACGTGCCTTGATGTTACATTAACACCAAATGAACACCTGGACTGTAATGTAAAAATCATTCCATCTTCTCCTCACCTAAAGTCACTAAGGAAGCGCTGGAGATCATGCGAGTTGCCCAGTTTTTCTTTGCGCTGGTCAGCGCGGCCCACCAGGCTGCTCCAGGCGGTGTTCAGCTCGGTGCACTTCTCCTGAATGTCATCCACTGCTTCAGGATGAGACTGAATCAAACGCTCGGCAGTCTCACCCAAAGAGTTCACCTGCCATGGGAAAACCATAACGTTCACCAAATGTTCTAAACCAAGGAATCAACCAGTAACTGCTCAAACGTTCTTACCTTGTCACCCAGAGCAGCCAGGTCTCTCTCAAAGCCCTCATGCTTACGCTGCAGAGCCTGCACGCTGGCGAGATCATGACCGTAGTTATCAGTGTTCAGGGCTTGATTCTTCTCCTCAATCCATTCCTTGGTCTCATCCGCATCCCTGGAAATCACACAGAGAGAGTTCCTTTTAACTTTATTGGCTCATGTCATGGATAGTATAGCAAGAACATAATTTATGTATAACACATTGTTTTGAGATGAGATCTATATTTCACATACCTGTGGAACCTTTGCACCTCATGAGCACTGCCCAACATGTTGCTTCTGTCCTCGGCCAGCTGCTGTAGGGACCGCCAGCGGTTGTTTAGCTCCTACACACAAACACATGACAATAAGCAGCCAATCAGGGATCAATAATTACTACCATGAGGCAATGATACAATCCCTGAAAGTAGACTTGATGTTTCCTGTAAGTTCCATTAGTAAGGTTACTAAAGTTCTCCAATTCTGCTCACAAAGGGCCACTTTAGCTACAAACCTGAGACATTAAACTCCCAAATTAAAGGGTTGAAGCAAGACAGTGATGATTCAGATACAGGATTGGAGACCATGGTATAACATAAGTAACAGAAATGTAAAGTTGACCAGCCAATCCACTAGAAAAAGCACAACATAAAATGCTTCTAATTCTTTGCACAATAGACATCGCTGTCCATATGAGCAGCAAAGCAACAGTATGGATGAGAGCCAAAAAGTTTACAGGTAAGCACATGAGATAAATGATGATGATTAGCAAATATGGAAGACTTGGGTGGATGCATTTTCCCCATACTGGAAAAAAAAGGTGTTAATGCATTCTACAACTGTTTCAGCCCCACCCGCAAGCTTCTTGAAAATAAAATATCACTATTGATGAAAGTTCAAATAAACACCATGGCAAACTAAGAAAAGGGATGTGTGACGGTTCAGTAATGGGACATGACACAGGATACCAGTGTAAGAGCATGAGACCAAAATGAGTTAGTCCTCTAGGCATAATGCAGGGTTTAGTGGTGTGATTGAACAAATACAGGTTTACCTTAAATCTTACCTTAATAGTATTAAAGTTGGCCGTTGTTTGAACAGCCAAACGAACAGACTATATTGAGTCACAGAATTAGCAAGGAAGAGACAGAAGACAGGGAAAGAACAGAAAAAACACAGCAGTCAAGAGAGCATCACCATGTGAGTTGAGAGTTTTTCAAGAGCAAAACACCACTGTGAACAATATGCAGGTCAAACCAAACCCAAACGCTGCATCAAATTAAAGCATGCTATTAAAACTCACTGAACCAAATCTCTTAATTTTATTTAAAACATTTTAAATTCAGGTCATAATGTTACGTTACCTTCCATGGAGATGCACCTTTGGAGTCTGCTTCATCCTGTAAAACAATAAACAAATACTATTAGTTTGAATATCCTAACATCAACTAATAATTATTTACAGAGAATCACTAAATGAATATTGGTAAAACACATTGGTCAAACCAATATATCTCTAATTCCAACCATTGTTCAGATAAGATTAAGGGTATAAAACAATAATGACCTTGCCAGGAGCTGAACCCAGCACCTCTTGTTGCTGGGTGGGATGAAGTGATGAAGATGGAAGGAGGAAAACAGACAAAAAAATAAATAAGATCACCGCATTCATAATTCTCAGTAATCGAAGCATACTATTCAGATGTATACTTAGTGTAGTACACTATCATGTTCACATTAAACTAATGAATGAAATGGTATATTTAACGACAGATGTAAAATCAAAAATGAGAAGGGCATGGATCATATGGTGTGTGAAGTCTGCTCACCTGGGCCTGTACAACTGTAGCTTCCTCTGCCATCAGCCCTTCAGACTCCAGTTCTGAAGCCACCTTGTTTATGTCCCTCAGGCGAGACTCATTTGCTTTCAGATCCTAGCAAAAGGAGATATGTTCAAATTGAGAAGACAGCAACTACTAAGATTCAATGCTATATTTATTCATTACAGTTCCTGTTCCAAAGAATTACACTACTTTGGACCTACTCGAGATTTGTTGGAAATGTTCATTTTTCAGAGTCATTCCAAATGAGGTAAAACATACCTTCTGGAAGTCATCAAACTTCTTCTGCAGTACTTCCACTTGCTCGAGATCAGAGCCGACCTCTTCGTTGGTGAGAGCAGACTCTTTCTCATTGATCCACTGCTGCAGCTCATTTGCTTCACGGAAAAGCATGAACTTCTTGCAACTCTTCTCCAACATGTCCTTCCTCTTCTCTCCCAAGTCTATCAGAGTCCCATACCTGAAAGAAAAGCGGACAGAGATCAGAGCTTATAATGCAATGCTCTACCATCTTAGAGGCCGTTTATACAAGATTGTTTTCAAATGAAAACGCCAAACTTTTGAAAACAGGTGGAAAATGTAGATTTACTGCACCAATAAGACCAGCGGAGACACATTATTTACATTAGCCAGACTTTTAACACACATATACATCAACCAAGGGTACTAAAAAGCACTTTTGGCTTATAACTGTGTATGTGCACACATACACAACATCACCATCCACTGGCCTGGCATGCATACTACAGCGTTTTTATCAGTTTTCCTGGATCCGTGTAAATGCAGATCGTTTTGATAACACTGTCATGTGTACGTGAAACTTTTCAAAAATGCAAAAGAAAAAATTTCCGTTTTTCATCGTGTAAATTAAAAAAAGCAGATTTGACAGGAGACAGACAGAACAGTGGAAAGACAGATTTTTCTTAACAGCAAGATTAGAACGACAGAGCACTTATATTGACAAGAATTATGGAAATGGAAAGATGAATGAGGTTGAAGGTTCTTTATTCAAAGGTATGACATTGGTCAGGCCTACTCACAGTTCCTCCACCTGCTTCATGCGCACAGAAACGCTGCATGCCTCCTTGGTGGCTACAGTCCTGCCACAGGGCAAGGCAAGCAGACGCATGCAAGCATTTCAATAAGGAAAGAAACAAAGAAAGAAAGCAAAGAGGAGTAACAAGGGGTCAGAAACATCATTGAGATTAAAGAGTTAGTTATTACAGATGCCTTTTTTTGAGGTGAAAGCTACAGGAAAATGAAAAAAGCTTTGTGTTAAACGAAATATGAGTTTTTCCCAGACTGCAAGTTGTCAGGTATAAAAATTACAACTAGGGCTGTCAATTGCTCATTTTAAATGAATCATCTTTAATGATTCCATGCAAACTTCTCTTAGTAAATAAGGAACTCGAGTCCTGTTGGACTTGACATGCAAAACATGCATTTTTATTTAAAGGGTAATTAGCCTAATTTTATAAGGTTAATAAAATTAACATTTAAATTGTCAGCCCTAGTTTATATTAAACAAAAAAATAAAATGATTTGCACACATCTAAAGTCTCCTGATGAGAAACCTGAAGGCACAATGACTTACTGATTGTCAATCTGTTCCTGTCGCAGAGCGATGCTGCCTTGTTCGTCCAGCAGATTCTCACGAGAGGACGACTGAGTCGGGTCCAACTTCTTCACGTACGCCGCGGGAACAAAGCCCTGCCTGTCATTCACTTCCACTTTCCACCAGTCCTAAAGCACCAGACAAGACATCTGTGAGTCCCTTTGCATTTAAACAAAGTGACATGTTATCACATAATAACTTATTGCAAACATTCTAACCTTGTTGGTGCTGTTGAGCAGAGTCAGGATGTCACCCTTCTTCATGGTGACCTCACGTGGACTCTTCTCCTGATAGTCGTACAAAGCAAGAACCAGCTCCTTACCAGTCTCATCGTCAGTGGGGGCCACTTGTTGCTGTAGACAGAGCCCAAAAAAGCCAGATGTAATTGACCAGATTGAAAACAACGGTAAATAATAATGTTATTATGAAGTCTTACTCTGCAGGACTGAGCCTGTTCTTTAAGGGCCAGGATGCTGCTTCCGTATGCACTCAGATCCGACATCAATGCCTCATGCTTTTTCAGCAGAGCCTGTATGTTTAAAAACAGTTTAAGAGCCCATGCAATTTTTTGATTAAGTGAAGTAGCTATTTCAACAAGTGGCAGAATTCAAAATAATTTCTTTGTGATGTTTTTGCCAGTTTCTTAAATCTATAAACAAACAAATCTGTCATTGAAATCGCTGTGATAACTGAACAGAAATCCTCTTAATCCAAAAACAGTTCAGATATATTTGAGCCCTTCCTCCTTTACCTCTGCAGAGTCCTCATCCTTTCCATAATCAATGCTTCCCACAATGGGCTCTTTTTCTCTCATCCAGGACTCAGCCTCATTTGCATCAGCAAAGTACTGCTGGGCCTGCAGAGAGTCCTCCAGATCCTGCCTGCGCTGGGCTGCTTTTCCTTTTAGCCCATCCCAGCGGTTGTGGAGCTCCTGCAGCTTAGCTTTCACATCCTCTGCTGCAAAGTGACCTAATATGAGAAAAATAAAAGATACAATATTTAGTCAGAGCATCCAATAAATCCTTTTGAACTCAAACGCACATAATAGTCTTCTAGAAGGTTCTGCATTTTTTTTATGTCAATCCCATTCCTAAAGCTATACATCACCACTGCCAATTTGTTAATTTCTTTATTTGCTACCTTTTTGACACCTAGTTGTAACTACCAAAAAGAGTGCTAAGACTTTACTTTAACTTTAAAAATATATATATTTAAGAAAACAAACTCTTACCCTCTTCCACCATGGCCTCACCCTTCTGAGTGACAGCCTTGATCCGGGGCTCATGACCAGAAATCTCTGCCTGTAAGGCCTGGTGCTTCTTCAGAAGGTTCTGCACTCCAATAAGGTCTTTTCCTAAGAGGGTATGACAAGTTCAATGTTCTATGAGTATCAATAAACATGATATATTGTCATGCATTTAGAATGTCAGGTACTTCACAAAAACATTATTTTATGAAATTCAATCTGGAAACTAACCTCTGTTGGTGGAGGAAGCAATGGGTTCCTTTTCTCTGATCCAGGTCTCCTCATCTTCCACATCTCTGAAAAGCTGCTGGAGACGCAGAGAGTCTGACAGCTTTTGCTTACGGGCGGCCATTGGCTCCTTCAGGGCCTCATAACGTGAAACCAGAGCCTCCTGTTTCTTACGGATGTTATCAGCGTCAAAATGGCCGGCGTCCTGGAACTGCTTGGCCTGAATGGTGATGCCATCAATGCGGTCCTGTCAAGAGAAATAATACAAGCTCAAGGTTTAAATGATGTTAAAAAACTCCCAATTACACTGATAAAGCAAAAGAACCACAACATCCAAACCATATGTGACCCTGGTCTTATGGGTCAATTTTTTGAAATTGAGATTTTTACATCATCTAAAAGCTGAATAAATAAGTTTCTATTGATGTATGGTTTGTTATGATATGACAACTATTTAAAACCTAGGAATCTGAGGGTGCAAAAATCGTGGCAGTCGTGGTCCAGTGGTTAGAGAGTTGGACTCATGATCAGAAGGTTGCTGGTTCGATTCTCAGGGTTGGCGGGTAACGGCTGAGGCGCCCTTGAGCAAGGCACCTAACCCCCACTTGCTTACTATACAAAATGTACAAATGTATAGTACAATGTAATGAAAGTCGCTTTGGATAAAAGCGTCTGCCAAATGCATAAATGTAAATGTAAATCAAAATATTGAGAAAATTGCCTTTAAAGTTGCCCAAATGAAGTCCTTAGCATAGCATATTACTCAAAAAAATAAAGTTCTGATATATTTACGGTAGGAAATTTATAAAATATCTTCATGGAACATGAACTTTACTTCATATCTTAATGATTTTGGGCATAAAAGAAAAATGGCAAATTTTGACCCATACAATGTATTTTTGGCTATTACTACAAATGTTCTTGTGCTACTTAAGACTGGTTTTGTGATCCAGGGTCACATATTATCATCTGCATTAACCAAAGTTTGTTACCTGGTGGGCTGCCACATCTGCTTCCAGCAGAGCATGTTTCTTTTGAAGGTTTTGGACGCTGGTCAGGTCTTTGCCAAAGTCATCAGAGGCCAGGTGTCCCTCCACCTCATACAACCACAGCTCGATGTCTTCTACATTACGATTGAACTGCTGCTGCTGGTTGGCTTCACGCAACTTAATACCTGAGAGAGAAAAGGAAGTGATGTCACTGTATGTCAACTTTAAAACTGATTTGCTTAACAAGTACTGCAAATCTAAGCTATTATTTAGAAAGAAAATATAGATTTAAGTAGCAGCTTAGTCATTATTTCTCACCTTTAAGCTCAGTTGCTTCCAAAAGTTTCTTCCACTGAGAGCTGACTTCATCCATGCGTGTGGACACCTCACTGGAGGCGTAATGCTGCCTATCAACCAACTCCTGGCCTGACTTCTGCAGTGCGTCAATGCGGCTCTGATTGGCGGAGAGCTCAGCCTCAAAGGCCTGGTGCTTTTGCACCTTCCCCTGAAGGTTAGATGGGTCCTAAAAGAACATTAAGTAAAGGACAGTAAATTACAATTCCAATATGCATAAAAGCTTGTGTGCATCAGCAAAACAAGTTCTAGGACAACATACCTTGTAGGCCTCATCAGTGGCGGTCTTCATCTTCTCATTGATCCAGCTCTTGAGCTCGTCCGAGTCCCGGAAGAACTGCTGCAGATGGAAAGAGTCCTCCAGGGCGGTACGGCGAAACTGGGCACGCTCATGAAGGGCGTTGCGTCTGCTCAGCAGCTGAAGTACAAAAACAAGGGGTTTAAAGTGCAGCACTACCTGTGATTCAGCATTTGTCAGCAATCATTGAGGGAATGAAAGTGCTTGCTAGGCTGCAATGAAGGACGTTTCATGGTGCTAATCTCAACTTACTGCATCTCTGCGGGTGGCCACATCCTCTTTGGCATAATGGTTGTTTTGGATCAGTTTGGTTGCAAATTCATCCAGGGCCTGTCAATTTAAGGATTAAAGACAATAAAGTAAATACTTTGACGTAAAATAAATTTTTAAATTCTGTGTGAAAGAGGGTTGGTTTCTTACAGTGATCTTCTCCTCCTGCGCACTGAGGGATTTCTCAAAGTCTTCGTGTTTTTTCAGAAGAGCTTCAACGCTGTCCAGAGAGTCTCCGAGATCTTCATTCAGTAGGAAAGCCTTTGAGAATTGAGACATTATACCATTGAGTTTAAGTGAATGTTACAGGTTTGAAAGAAAGTGTTATGTTTCAAACACTGCACAAACTGATCTTTCTCTTACCTCTTGCTTGCTCATCCAGTTGTCGACCTGCTCTGTGTCCCTGTAAAAGAGCTGCAGATCCATGCACTGCTCATACTGCTGTCTGCGCAGCTCCCACAGCTCCAGGAGAGACACCTTTTCTTCTGACAGAATGCCCAGCTAAACACAAATCAATCAAGGGTCAATAATGATGTTCATTTCAGAATTGTGCAGACTTCAGCAATAAGTTTACATCTGGCCTACACAAAGGTCAGACATACCTTCTCTTTGACCTCCTCTGAGGCGTAGTGTCCTGTATTCAGCAGAGCTTGGCCTGCCTCATCAGTAGATTTAAAACTGTCCTCATGAGCATCAATCTCACCCTGAAAAATAGATCAAATATACAGATAGAATCAGCATTTTAATGCGTAGCTAGCTACCTTGGTATATCCAGAACATATAAAGTGATTTTAAAATACCTTATGCTCCTGGTGGCGGTCGAGCAGAGCTTCAGCTCCGGCCACATCATTGGCCAGTTCATCTGCATTGATCAGAGCCTTCATCTCTGTCACCCAGCTGGTCAGGTCCCTGAAATCTGCGGTGAATCTCTGCAGCCTAGAAGACAACAACACGATCACAATCCAGCACTAGAAGTTGAGCTACTGAAAGATTTAAAATAAAGGAAGAGTGTCTAACCGGTAGGAGTCGTTGAGGCGAGTGTGACGCTCAGCAGCCAGTGTGCGGATCTGCTCCCAGTTGGTAATAAGTTCATCCCTCTTCAGGTGGATCTGAGAGGCATTCTGGGGGTGTGTCTGCTGCAGACGGTCTGCCTCACCACCAAGAGTGTTAACCTGAGGAAAGTTTACATACCATTTACAACTTTTGAAGTCTTACTAATCCATACAATTTATTTTTTAGTTTTTATCTCTTGTGTGATACATAAATACTGTACTATAGGTCAAACCTGTACTGTACATTCTACTGCCTTAAGTAACAAAAATAGTAATGATATTGTAGTCTGTGGATGTGCTGACACTGACCTTGTCCTCCAAGGCGGCCAGGTCTCTTTCCAGCCCCTCGTGTTTCCTCAACAGAGCTTGAACGCTAGCAAGGTCACGGCCAAAATCATCAGACGCCATCAGCTGCTCCTTCTCTTTAATCCAACTGATTGTCTCATCCACATCCCTGTAGACCATGATATAACATTTCAATAACCAACATAATTTTTACTAGTACTCTTAAAGTTTTTCACCCCCTTGTTCTCTTATCTAGTTTTATTTTACACTGTTAATGATTCAAAATCCCAATAACATCGCTTCCTTTTCTGAGTTCCTCACCGGATGAAACGTTGCACCTCAGCAGATCCAAACAGCTTGGCCTGCCGCTGCTGAGACAATCCTTTTAGCCTCTGCCAGGCAGCGTTCACCTCCTCCTGCTTCTTTAGGATCAGCTCGACCTCAGGGTGGTTCTCCTGGGTTAGCTTAGCAGCTGCCTGGTTCACCTCATTCACACGCTCCTCGTGAGCTGCCAAGTCTGTTTGGAACTCTTCAAACTTCTTCTGCAGAACCTCCACATGCTCCAGGTCCTGCCCAAGTTCCTCTGAGGTGACAATAGCTTCCTGTAAAGGGAATCATAGCTTTAGTTCATATAACAGACTCAAACTCTCCATTTTGTCATAATGGAAAGAGAGACTTAATCTCTTTGTAAATACGATTCTAAACTTCAGATTTTCATTGTGGTCTTACACTTTAGACACTAGTGAATATGACATCTACTGTTTTTTCACCTTGTCACTGATCCAGTCTAGGGCATCCTCACACTCACGCAGGTACTGCACCAGCTTCTGGGCCTGCAGAAGACGGACTCCCTTCTCCTTAGTTTTTTGCAACAACAGATCCCACAGACGATGAAGCTCCTCCAGACGGGTCTGAATTTGAGGAGTAACAGAGGTGGAAAGTAAATCAAAACAAAATCAAAGCCCTTTACTTATCTAAAGCTCAGTTCAGGTCTAGAAATGTATTTTTCTAAGAAGGACTAATGAAGTGTAAGAGACTGATATATTGAAAACACTGCACACAGATCTTTTAAAGACCATGCATATATTTATTAAGAGAAGTTGAAAAAATTCAACAGAAATTGTTTCACAGCACTCAAGTACCTACTGGAACAAAATTTCCGTAATTGACACTTTTAACTATTGGCCGCTGAGCTGTCCGGTAAGGCGTGAAAGACTGATGCATATAGGCAGATGTCAGTACATTAAAAATGTTAACATTCAAACATGCACCACGTTGCATTGTCAGTTTATGAATATTAGCAAAAAGAAAGTGTCTCTTACTCGGATGGTTTCAGATGCGAAGTGGCCCTCCGTTATCATGAGGTTGCCGGTCTCATCCAGTTTAATAATGGCCCCTGCATTGGCCTGCACCTCTGCCTCAAATGCTTGATGTTTCTGGAGCTTTCCCTGAGTGATGAGCAGTACACATACAGTTAAACCACAAAAACATAGACACCAAAACATTTAAAGTAAGTTTAAAGCCATTATAATTTGAGTTCCAGTACTTTGGTGGGCAAAGCACGGTTTCTTCTATCAAACGTCTGCCTGCTATATTGTCTGACCTGTAAATTACTGGGGTCCTTGTAGTTCTCGTCAGAAGCAATCTGTAGCTTTTCTTGGATCCATTTCTCCAGCTCATCTGCATCGCGGCGAAAGAACTGGAAACGGTACGAGTCCTCAAGTTTCTGTCTGCGCACACAAGACAGGTCTTTGAAGCGTCTGTACCGGTCCAGGACCTGTTGGCGCCGCTCCTGGATGTCTTCAGCCGACTCCAAAACTTTTACTCCACTGATATCCATTTTCTGGAAAATAAAAGACACTATGATTAATCAATTTTGGCAAGCCAACTAACATAGGGTTTTAAAGAACCACTTTGTAGATTTGTGAGAGGACAAAGAGTATAAGGGTTAAGGAAAATTTACTATGCTGAAATAACTTCCAGAAAAAATCTGACACCTAAGTAACTCTCAAGTAAGGCAGCCAATTTTGTTAATAAAACAACTTATGTTAACAGACAACTTTTCCTAGCAATGGCCAACAGCTGAGCACATGAGGGGGCCGGCAGAAATTCCTGACGCCTCAGAGCTAACAAGAACAAAAAGAGTGCTGCCATCAGCCCCCCCGCTGACTTTAAACACAACCCCCACAAGCACAAGGCTACATCCATCCCAACCCAGCGGCATCTGTCCCATGGTTTCATGGGAGTGTGATTTCAGCTGCGTTTGAGGGAGGAGGGGGTAAACACATCCAGTATGACTTCACCCAAGGCCAATGAGACAGGGGTCACACCCTGATTACAGTAATGTAAAGAATCTCCCCCTTTTCTATAGACAGGGTGTTTAAATTGGAGCCATTCCACACATTTCCTCTGAGAGAAAAGGTGGTTCAGGGCCATAACATTTGGAACCACATTGATCTATAAACTACCAGTAATCTAGTTAGTTAACATTAGGAGCAGGATAATTTCCATATACCTAGAAATGTTTTTAGAACAACATCAACTCAGTCTGGCATGACAAATGCAAAACAAACCTATACTGCTACCATAATATTTCGTACTCTTATTTTCAACGAAAACAGCTGATAAGGCATTCAATTCCAATGCATGTTCCGCTCCAGAAAAAAATAAAACAATGCATGTTAAAATTAGCACATAATCTTAGCAAAAAGTCCTAAACTACTGCAGGCGAACTCAAATCAAAATGATTTTTATAGTGGTTATACATCCAATTGAAGGCATGGATTAAGGCATGGATTCACACACACAAGTGTTAACATCTGGACTCATTCCACATTGGTGTGTGAACAGAAATGAGTCAAAAGCTCACTCATTGTAAATATTGACCATTTCTGTCAGGGAAAAAGAGAGTTTGTTCAATAATAGAATGTGGTTTTATGTTTACCGATCACCTGAAAATCATTTCATAGTATTGCTTATGGGAAATTGTCCATTCCAAGATCACTTAAAGGGCATGTGCTCCATTTACCGAAGAAAAACCCATTACGGACACAAATGGGAAGCATTTAGGCTAATCAAATGTCATGGAAAAACAACTGTAAAGAAGAGTGGCCAGTCTATAGAGTCAACCCCAGAGTCAATGTAAAAAGCTGTCAGCCAAGATCAATAAAGTCTTTTGTTATGCTGAGCAAAACTGCCAGAATCTTTCCACCAACCCCCTATCGACAATCATGTGATAAATATTAAAGAGAGCTTGTCAAAGAACTAAAGCACCCACCAGCAGAAGATCAGCTCAGTCAGCAACTGCTATTTACAAAACAGAGGAGAAAGTGTTCAGCATCAACAAATCAGAAAGTTACTAGCTAATGTCGGATCCTTTAGCGAGGTCCTATCAATCATTCAGTTCATGCATGATTCACATCCTCTTTGGCCAGACAACAATCGCTAATAATTAGGGAAAGCATAAAACACACCCAGATGTGATGTGATATACAACTGATGTCACAGCTCAGCTCACAGGGGGATTAGCCCTCCCTGCTTTTGTGCGGATGTGTCCTGTTTTTGTCCAGATCAGCTGGATGGATTTCAACCTCCCCCACCCAGCCTCTCCTAAAACAATCCACTACTCAACGTCCACTTGGATCAAACAGGGGAATAAAACAAGCTCTGCTGAGTTTCAGTGTCTTAGGAATTGATGTCCAAATCACCATTCCGATAAAAAAAAAACCTACACCATAAATTAAGCCGGCAACTTTATACTGCAAAAAGCGCAACAGACCACACCCCGATGCACAGCAAATACACATTCTCTCAACCGCTAACATATCTTTAAAAATAACTCTTCCTCTCGATCTCTGTCATAACATGTCAAGAGCATTTTACAATCCCTGAATCCCCAAATCAGAGAACTGCACAGTTAAATAAATGATAAAAAAACAATAATAAAAACTCACCAAAATACAGAGCTATGGGTTCACAAGAGCATCACTGCAGTCTAGCTGTAGCAACAGATAGCGCCTCAAACACGACTGCGTACAACTGATAACACAAATTCACACGTTTTTATCCCTCCCTGTTCCACTCGCGCTCTATCATTTACCTTATTCGCTTACATCCAATTCCAAATAACCAACATGCCAGTCCACCAGCACTCTGAAATGTTCCTCTCTCTCTGTCACACACACACTCTACCTCGCAAATTCATTCATTGAGTAGAGTGCTTCAATAACTGCCTCTCACATTCCAACCACATGATGACACAGGCAAAGTCCAACAATTCACTCTCCTAAAGTACAGTAGCCATGTATGATTTATGAAAGAGCTAACCATTACAAGAGCTTTATGACATAACGTTTTAAAAACCTTTTTAGCTCCTGAAGGCGGTGTCATTAAAAATGTTTTGTAGAACCAACAATGTGTCTTATAGTCAAACTACAACCACTTCAGAAACACGTACACATTTTAAAAAAAGTGGGTGAATTCAATGAAATAACTTTTTTTAATTAGTATTTTATCAATGCTTATCTTATCTTTGACCATTTATATATATTCCCAGTCCACTCACATAATCAAGACACTAAAAGTCTTCAATTCCCACTTTGTCCTGATAATGAGATTGTCCTCTTATAGACATTCTTCAGATTCTCTCAGAGAAGAGCTGCGATAGGCCTATATTAATATCCCCAAAAGCCTGAAGTTGCCTGCAAGATGGCACAGATTGTCAAAGTATGTGGAAGACGTGACAGACAGACAGAACCATTAACCTGGTTTATTAAAATAACCACATAAATTGCATTGATCACATAATCTCATAGAAGGCTAAAACTACTTCAATTTCAAGCAAAATAGACAAACAAATAGTAATTATTAACAATTCAGTCAGTATGAATGCAGTGATGGAATAAGCAACATATGAATGCATTGTGAATTCACACTTTAAATTTTTCATAACGTTCATTTTCTCACCGCCCAAACATACAGCGTTCAGCTAGAGTAGAGCACTTATCATTAAACATACTCCCACTGTCAAGCTGGGAATACTCAGAACAGAGTAAGGTCACGTTTAAAGCCTAGAAGTTTCCATGGTAACCCATCTGTATCAGAGGCCAATGACGACACAATGGTTGGAAGCAGGCCTAAGGAATTTAGAGGAAACAGGCGAGCTCCAAGGATTTGGCTTGGATAAGTGTAACTGTTCGAAAAAACCAAAGAGCCACAAAAACAGGACAGACAAAGGGAGGTCTTTCAATGATTTTTGACTGTATCCTGTCGACTCATTTCAGATGGGTAATGTATTTATTTAATTGTTATTAATGTTTATTAACAAATACTTATTTACAATATTTATGGATAAATATGCACTATTTACGACTATATTAAGAGCTGAAGATAAAAAAAGGTTTTCTGCAACGCTTCGTACAGAATTCAACTTAATAATCAAGTTAAAACAGATGCCAGGGATCAAAACATCACACACAAGGAGAATTAATGTGACTTAATCCACAGCAACACGTCACTCGCAGCAATTACATCATGCAAAAAACAACATGCAACAGACACACAGTCTAGAAATAAAAATGCATTTTCATGCATTATCCATGATAATACAAACATCACCCAAAAACCCCACAGCTGATGGCTAAATAATATCAAATCAATCCCTATACAACACTTTGTCCAAATTGAAACTGTGATATCCCATTACTTACATTCAGAAAGCAATTATGATTCTTCTGATGATAATGGGTGTATATAAGTATGCAAAAAACATTACAGCAACAAAACAGTCTCTGGTAGCATTAATGAATCCATCTCTTCTCCTACTGCAGTGCAGAGAAAAGCATCAGCCCTGCAGTGACGGGGCCTGCGTGGGGCGACAGCCAAAGCCGAGCCCAGCCCATGCGTTTTTCCTTTCGAGAAAATTTGCAAACACTTCACTCACATGGTTCTACCAACTTTTTACAAAATACTTCTAATTGCTATATTGCTAAACCACAGCAAATCAGAGAAAGAACACGCAGAACAAACACAAACTGCTTGTTACAAACTTTACCTTCAGTTTTGGTTTAATAAACTTGGACATGGTGAAAGGGGTCTCTGGGGAGGCTACAAGGCGTGATTTAGAACAGCATTATTGGGGTTTTGAAAATACATTTCAATTACAAATATGAAAACTATTTAATAAAAATCAAGGCTCCATTTAAGAATACTGCAAATGAATGCAAGTTAATAACACAACAATGGAAAGACAACATTATATGATAAACATCATGACAGTAGAGACATGAATACGAAAATAAAGAGTGTCACTCATGGAGACTGGTGCAAAAAGTATACCCCTTTAGGTTTACATTACACCAATAAGCTATGTGACACCATAACAGACAATGGCACACTGCCTTAGGCCTGTTTTCTATCATGTACAGCATTACAGGGCTGTACAAACCAGCAATGACTGAAGGGTTCACAATATCTGCATCCTTATGGACCATTACTTAGTTTGAGCAGGTCATAATGGTGACATTCCATCTCTACAAAAAACATTGCAAACCAATTAGCTCTCTAAAACACTTAAGGGCTTAATTTAAACAGAATAACTAAATGCAATCATACAACGTATGGAGCACTGCTCTGTAGACACCTGGAAGTGGTCAACTAAAATAACAGCATACACAGCTAAACTGGCAGGACCTTCACCCTTAAGAAGACCCAGTTTTTCAATGTTGGGATAGGAGAAGACCACACCCTTCTAAAGATTCTCAACAATTTTAGCATGCATGTCGTCAGTCTGCGAGGAAACAGGACAAGCAAAACAATGAAAGCTGATGTATTTATTTCCGCAACATAATTGACAGAGTATGTGCTGTTGACCACAAGACACCAAAATTCCAGACACAGAGATAACAGAGCGCAAGCTTACCTCATGCATAATTGCATTGAGGCACCAGGTCTGAAAATAGGCCTAGAATTTGATTAGCAAGTGATCTGATAAAGTATCTCAATAAAGTATATTATACATAATAGGGTGCGTATAAATATAATATACATAATAGGGTGCTTTGTGTGACTAGTACTGTACACTGCATGTGCATACTAATGTCTAGAAACAAAACATTTATTTTTTTAGGGTTTTGTTTATGCTCAGCAGGGCTTTGGCAAGTCAGCATTTGGCATGCATGGTTAAGTCACCACTACACCATAAAAAGGGAAGTCCATGGGTTCAAAAGGCAACAATATTAACAGTTATAACAGCATATTTAACAGGTCGAAATTTTGTCTTTAATTTCAACTACTTATGTCCCATCTTTAAAAATCTAATGTATAGGATTTTTTTTACAATAATACATAGATATGTACCACATTCAAAGAAAATATCTACCCAAAAACCCACTGATGTTAAACATGCATCTAAGCAATAATTTCTTGAGCTTTATAGCGACTGTATGCAAAAACACCACCAGAAAACAATAAAAGCCAAGCAAAAGCGCACGGCTCTTATGAAATAATTGATCCAATGACAGAAAGGGAGACTGGGCGGATCCTCTACTGCCCGCAGATTTGTCTTTACACTAACCCTATGAAAATATATAAACATACGCGCGACTTGTTGTCCTAAAAAATAAAATAAAATGTTTTGGAGACAAAAATAATTGGAAGGGAACTGAGGTCTATTTGAAAGTCCAAATGTTCTCCATATGCTTGCAATATAACATTTAAATTAAGTTGCTTGAAAACCACACTATAGTGTCCCTACAGTCACATATATATTTAAATTAGGGTGGCAACACATCGACCTATGTCATGTTTAATTTATAATGTAGCCGTGAATACGTGTTAGCTTAGCAGCTAACTTAACTGCTTCATTGGGCGTTGTAAAGCTAAGATAAAATGTAACGTTATTTTAAAACGTATATTTGCAAAATGATGCAATAGCAGTGTATTTACAGTAAAATAACATAAATACACTGTTTTAACATATGTGAAAACGGTCATTGAAACGCCCCTCACGGCCTCGGCATAGCAAACACCTCCTAAAACGAACCATTACAATAGTTTTGTATCAAAAGGTGTGAGAAATGCGTTTTGTTTGCAAACACGCACAATATAACAGTTGTAATGTTGTATAAATCCATACCTTGTTGAAGGGTTTTTCCTCTGTTTCTGAAGCTGGGTGGAAACGGGTGGCGACCTCAACGATTGAGCGTAGCTCGAGCGAGCGATCGAATGGACCTAGCTGCGCGAGACTGACATCATACACTGCAGCAACGAGTCGACAGCTGACGGAAATTGCCGAGTCGCTGTTTACGTTATAGGGCTACAGTCTGTAGGAATAATTTAGATAAAACAATATCCATTTCTCATTTTTTATGTAAGGTTTTACATAACAAATCAAAATATATATTGGATATATGTTAAACACTGCTAAAGGCTGTTTGCTAATTGGATTTCCTGACTGTAAATTAGATAATTAAATTAGAAATTAATAGAATTGAATCTGCATCCCTTTTACATTTCTGGCAGTAACTGAGTCCGGAAAATGCTGCGTTAATAAATCTGGCTGCCAGTTCGTCTAGCTGTTGCTGTTGCTAGACTTTGGCTTACTAAACTAAATTTGTGATGTCTGTAAATAAAAGAGCCCAGTGACGAGTCAGTTCTGCAGTGTTATCGTCACAGGAGTCTTAAAAACCTTAAAGGAGCCATACCATGCATTTGATGAAACATTTCATTATTAAAATGCCATAAATATACTTAGGCTACATAATACATAAAGTCTACTATTCATTCCTATGTTGTTCAATTAGTCTAACTGTCTTTGCAAATAGTCTGCAAGATGCATTTAGTTTTGTACACTGTAAAATGTATTTTTGTTTTTGTTGGTTTGCGTTTCTAGTAGGGGGAGATAAAAACCCATTTTACAGCCATCATGTAAATTTCTATTGCATTTATATCGCTTCGATTCTCAGGTGATGTGCAAATTGCCCGTTAGCACTTGGAGGAGGACCACACTTCCAAGTTGCATATATAGCACTTGTTTTCTCAAGCAGCTTTATTACGTGTCTGAACTTAGGTTAACGTCTGAGCAAACGATGCAAGCGTGTGATTTCTGCGGATTTAACGAGAATGGCGATGCTGTCTCATTCTACAAGTAATTCAACATTCATTTGTCGTTTCTTATTGGCCTACAACGAAACTGTTCTCTTATTGACTATCATGTTTTCTCAGATTTCCACTAGACGAAGAGAATTGTCGCCGTTGGATAGTAAATATGGGGAGAGACAATAAATGGACGCCGTCTGAATCCGCTTCTCTGTGCTCCGCTCACTTTACTCCGGATTGTTTTGAATCTGGATCAGGGCATTTACACCCGAACGCTATTCCGACCATATTTGACTTTACACATTCAATGGTAAGTTCTTTTATTTTAATATTTTTCTCCCCCCATCGAAATAGATGGGTTGCCACATAATTTATCTTTGGAAAAATATATTAATCCACTTGATCTGGACAAAGACTTAAATTGATTGAATACAAACATTTACATACAGTATCTCACAAAAGTGAGTACACCCTAAGTGAACATGTCAAAACTGTCTCCAAAATGTCAATATTTTGTGGGAGCACCATTTTTATCTAGCACTGCCTTAATCCTCCTGGGCATAGGATTCACCAGAGGTGTACTCACTTTTGTGAGATTCTGTATATTTATTATAATCAGTGTAATATATGTAATTATTTGCATACATATAGTTATGGGCAATAATATTTTTTGAAATTTTAATATGCCAACCTCTTTTTTTCTTTGTAACAGAATCTAAACACTGAAAACACCCCCCAAGATCATGGAGCACCTAAGTCAACAGACTCATCCACACGTTGTGACTGTTATAAACATCTACAAGCTACAGAAAAAGTTTACCAATTGAAATTAGCTGCTGCCCAGCTACAAATAAAGGAATACAAAAAGAATCTAGCTGAAGAGTCACGAAAAGCAACACAATGGCAAAAGAGAGCGATTGTTCTGCAGAGTGCCATCAGAGCCATGAAACAAAGAGGGACAATATCTGCAACAAGAAAAACCCCAACACCAAAAAAATACTAATTTTAAAACAAATTGGGTTACAGTAATTATAGCAAAACACATGGTTCTACAGTCACTGTAAGTTTTACTGTATAAATGATGTCAACACACTTTTCTATACAGAATGAAGTAGCAATTTCTTCGGAGATACTTTAGTACTTTTACACACGTGATATGTAAACAAAAATCACCAATTAAAAAAAACACATGTTGCATTTCATTAGCACTAACAACAATGACGCATTGCTGTTTATTTCACATGACACCAGATAAATAATACAACAAACAACAAAAGTGCAAGTCTGACTTCAGACAAAACACAACTCCTTTAAAAATGAATGGATGGCCAATTACAGTAATGTAAACATTGATAGCACCCATCGAAAAATGTTAAAGTTACTGAACTGTGCTCTTACTCTCACTAAATCAAAACATCTTCTCTGCATTGAGAAATGGGGAATAAATACATTTTAGAATATTATCACATAATCAGCCTGCAAAACTGAAAACAGCCTGAGAGTTTAAACTTATTTTGTCTTTTAAACATATGAATGCTGAACAAATCATCACAGGTCGGGGTTTAAAATTTTAGTAATATAAGGAAAGATTTATGAATATAAGCTTTTACTGTGATACTTTAGATGTTAGATGATGCATATATTGATATTACAGTAACTGATTACTTTTAAAAAACAAAGTTTATAGAGTGTCTGATTAGTTACTATATTAAAGCAACCTGTAATGTATTATAACCAGATATCAGAGCAAAATATCAGAAAATAATAAATCCATAACAATGGATTGCTGTAATAACTATATTACTATATGTGCAGAAAGAAATAATTAAGTATAGGTTGCAGATTTATTGCGTTACAATTGCAATAACAGCTTAAAACTCTTTTCTTTTTGCAAAACAACCATCCTGAGACAAAGTCAGTATTCTTCATTCTAGCATGGACATGTAATACTAAGGAAATATAACTCACCATTTGGTCTTAACCAGTAACAAGCAAAATGACCATTTGAAAAGTTTACAAATATAAAGCATTGCAAGAGGTCTTGGCCCTAAAGGAAGTCTTAAAGAAACCTAAAAAGGGCTCTCAGATTGGTGAGGGCGTGCGGAATGAGGACCCAGTGAGCGCAGGATCTCCAAACACATTGGCGTAAGAAGATTTGAGGAACTGGACATAGTTCTGAAGGCTACGGTTTGTGCTGTCAGACTGCTCCAGTCTGTCCTTGACATCTTGTAAACGACTTTGGTACCTCCGCTCCGCCTGAGAGAAAGACATAGCAGAGCATAAATGTCACAGACTTGTGATGTGTGTACATATTTACAAATTGAGTAGTTTAACGATTGTCTGAAAGATTAGCCAAACTTTTTAGTGTAACCAAAACCTGAACCCTGTTTCTTAGGAGGACTCGTGTAGGACGTTTACTTAAATTGTTCCTTATTCACTGACCTCCTCTTTGGCCCGTCGTAATTGGTTCAGCTCAGTTGTGGTTCTGCTCAGTTGTGTTTCCAGATCGACAACTTTGGACTGAGTTGCACGTTCTTTTGATGTCGCCCGCTCCCTGGTCTGGGTGACCTTCCAATCAACAGTGAATCGTCAATAATTTTGTATGTTTTCAGTGCTGTTGTGAATCTTAATGAGACAATTCACTTAAAAATGACAATTCTTTCATCATGTACTCACCCTCATGTCAATCCAAACCTGTATGACATTCTTCTGGAGAACACAAGATGAAACGATGGTAACCATACAAAATTGGCCCCCATTGCCTTCCATTGCATTGACTCCAATCCACTGAGACGTTTCTCAAAATATCTTCTTTTGTGTCACACAGGTTTAGAATGACATGACGATTATTAAATAATGACAGAATTTCTGTTTTTGGGTAAAACTATGCCTTTAATCACTTCAAGAGTCTGACCTGACAGCGAGCATCCTCAAGTGCATCTTCCAGCTGTCGTGTAAGAATACTGCACTCCCGAGATTTTTCCTCCAGACGCACCTGGTTACTATGAATCGTCTCTTCACGTTTGGCGATCACCTGCATGAGGTCTCGGTTTTGGGAGGTAGCTTCTTTCAACTTCCTGTTGGCAACAAGGAGCATATTGAGTAACTGAACTGACAAAATGACATGAAAATCTGATGATTCATGAGAGACAGATTTACAGACCGTTCAAGGGCCTCTGCTTTGTGTTGAAGCTGCTTGTTTTCCTCGAGTAGCACCATGTTTTTGTGTTTCACCATATCCGCCTGACTTCCCTGCTGATCCACCTACATCAGTCAACCAAGACACATAAAGATCTATTACTCTATGTTAAAACTACTTTTAAAGGTTCATTCGGTGGAAATACACATACCTTATTGCGCAGTTCTGCGAGGGCTGTGCTGAGCTCAGTGCTTCTCCTCTCCTGAGAACGTTCTTTCTCGTGAGCTTCTTGCAGCGTGAGTTCTGCACGTCTCAAAGCTTCAGGAAGTGGCTCGAGCTCCGACAGACGACCAAGGAGCTGCTTTCTGACCTGCTCGATCTCCTGATCCAGCTCTTCTCTTACCATCTGGGCTTCATGTTCAGCCACTTGCAGACGTGCGCAGTACTCGTCCGCCTCAGAACGGGTCTTCTGCACCTATAGATTTGAAGGAAGAGGGCAGAGTTGACAAACTCTAACAAACATGGGCACAGACTTTAAATGTTTGGTGATCATACCTGGATTTTATAACTGTCCACCAAGCTCTCATACTGCTTCACAGAAACTTTGATCTGCTGGACTTCAGATTGGGACAAGGTCAGCTTCTCTTCCAAGGCAGACAAAGTGGCCTACACATAATTTAGATGATAACAATTATCATAATTCTGTCTAATCAGTAAGTGGGCCACTTAGGGATTGTGGGTAAAAAAAAAAAATCACACAGAAATCGGGTCATGGACAGATGGACAAACCTTAAGGCTTTGGTTCTCCAGGCGTACAGTAGAGCTCTCTGCAGTAAACTCATGAAGACGATCTAACAGTCCGTCTCTCTCAGATCGAGCTTTCGCTTCCTGTCCATGCAACTGCTCTGTCAGGTCTGTGATACGACTAAGAGACAATACAACCGTTTAACATTTTTTCATGGATTCTTTTGAAGTTTACATTTATTCTAAATTTATTCATCAACATACAAAAACTGTGTTCTATTGTGTGTTGAGAATTTAAGCAATCACTGCACAAACCTGTTCAGAAGTGTGATCTCCATCTCTAGCTGTGCTTTATCCTTTATTTCTTTTGCATGGCGACCGCTCCAATTATCTGTGGCAGATACAGCATCTGCCAACTGAGACTCCTGCTCAGAAGATCGGATAAATGGTTATTTATATAATTTATTTGATCCCTCCAAAAAATTTAGGAAAAATATAGATATAGACAGGCTTTAGCCTAACATCTGTTGCAACAAAAATGGTTTCACCCACTTTTTTGGGGTAAAACTGTCATGCTAAAGAGACATTGGACCTATTCCAGAGTCATTCTACTCACTATTTCCATGAGCTGAGCACTGAGCTGTCCGACAGTATCTTCACTGCGCTGTGCCCTATGTTTCTGTGCCCGTGTGGCTTTCTTCAATGCCTCCTTATCAGCGTCTGCCCGCTGTCTGAGCTCTCGTAACTGCTCCTGCAGGTGATCAATCTCTCCCTGCTGCTGGCTGACGGTTCGCTCCAGATTCTGAATCGAAACCGAGATGAGCTAGACAAGTCAACTTATGTGTACTTCTGACATCATAATACTGTTTTATTCTATTACTTGAACACTATAATACACACTGTTGGTTGAAAATAAATGACCTGCATTACCCTGATTTGAACGTTTAGACGGCTATTCTCTGACTCTTTATTGCGTAGCTGACCCTGCAGATGAGCTCGGGTGGACTCCAGGACTTTTGAGAGTTCACTGGTGGTCCTTGAGTTCTCCTGTTATAGGAGGAAATGTAAATGGTAAGGGCTCACAAAAAAGAACAGGGTAAGATTTTTAAAAAAAAATCTTTAAAAAACATGCTAAAATGTTTACCTTTTCATTCTCTAACATGGAAGAGAGCTGATTAACCTCCATCTCTTTGTCCTGAAGATTCACAAGGATATGCTTAAGGAAAGAAAACATGGCTGGGTTAAAAATAAGAGTAAAAATATACAGATTTGGCAGGTTGTGATAATCAAGACAAGACAGACCGAATTTTCTGTTTCCACAACAGTAAGCCTTTTTAGAAGAGCATCCTTCTGGTCCAATAGTCTGAGAGAATCCGACTGTTAAAGAAAACCATGAAGTATTCAAGAAACAGTAACTCTATTGATGTTAGCAGCGCTGTAGAACATAAACTTTGAATTTACCTCTCGACTGTGCTGTTCTCTCAGAAGATTTCTGAGGGCTCTGTTGGTGCTCTCAAATGTCTCCAGCTTTTGCAATAAGAGTTCCTTCTGTCTGGCCATGTGTGATGTGTCGGATCCTGATAACCTTTTCTCCTGTGCAGGTACACAAAATGTGAGAATTTGAATGTAATATTTTGTTCTTTTAACAGTATAGATTATAAATAAGGGGCATATTAGGGGAATATTTAAACATTACAGGAATACTTCATGCGCCTTATGGAAGAAAAGTCATATGTTTGAAACAACAGGGTAATTTCTAGGTGAAACCTCCATTTAAAACCATTTTGAATTCACACTCACACTCCTTGACATCTGGCTGACAGTATCGCGGAGGGCTGACACCTGCTTGGCAGCTGCATTGCTGTCCATCTCTGCTTCCAGCAATTTCCTGAGTAGAGCATCTTTGTCTAACTGCAGACTACTTCTCTCTAATCTAGACAAGAATAAATGGATTTAATTTTTAAAGCATTATTTAATGTATTAAAATGATCAAGGATCATTTACGTCAACGTTGTCATCGTACCTCCCGAAATCACTTTCTACCATCATCTTCTCCATAGACTCTCGCAAGCGGGAGTTCTCCTGCTCCGTGGCCTCCAGCTCCCTTGCGACCTCAGCAAGCTCTTCCTCCTGCTCGGCGATGACACGCTGTGATGCGCTCAACCTCTCAGATTGATGCTCTATTAGCTGCTCCTTCTTACGGAGCTCAACCTGCAAACATCACCATCAAACCTTGTATTTGCTTGATCACAGCTACACTAACTTTTAGCGATGGCCTGTTCTTAACAAATGATTTCAACTGAGATGCTGATGAATAAAAAAATAATTTGATACCTTCAGAAAGATTTTCTCTATAACTTCTCACCTCATTTTTCAGAGAGCTGACCTCTGTCATCAGGCTGTCGATCTTCTTCTCGTACTGGTTGATGCGTCCGTGCAGAGCATCTTCTTCATCAGTGGAGAGATCTTCTATACGGAGAGGTGACTGTGTACGTTCAGGTTCTGAAAAAGGTGTTATCTCCAGACGATGAGAAGGTCCCTAAAACACACATAAACATTAATAAAACGCATGCATTTTGTGCATAAGAGTTACCGTACTATGACTTAATCTGTTTAACCAACCTCCCACTTATATGAGGTCTCTCGAGTTGAGACTTTGCCAGGTGGGATCCATGGCACCCTTGTCTTCACTTTAGCAGTAGGACGCAAGCCACTTTTAGGTTTAACCTGGAACATGGTGCATGATAAATCTTATTACACATATATACTGGATTTATTTTCCATTTGATACATATTCATATTTATGTGAAGGGTGTTTTGAAGGGGAAAGAGGGTGTAATACCTGGGGTGTCTTGGTAGGGCTGCTTTTCATGATCTTCTTTACATGCACGTGCACGGGTGTGCTCTCGTTCACGTGCACATGCAGTGGTGGGGAGGAAGAGCGTGTTCTCATTGATCTTCTCTGCAAAACACAGAATCAGACATCTGATGAGACATCTGCTCTACCATGAATACATTAATAATGTTCAAACTTCCTACCAGCTACTTGTTTGTAAAATAAGTCCTTGTTTATAGATCAGCAAACACATGGCTAAAGTATCACTTTACTGGTCACACATCTTCATGTTTCAGGTCATGTTTCAGAGTACTCAAGTCTATCAGAAAAAAATGATCTGACAGGCAATATAACTTATTAGGTACCTGAAACACAAAGGCGATAAAACATGATGTAATATAAATATGAGCTCATGAGAAAAATAACAAGTTAACCAGGAGAACGATTTGTAACATACGAACAATAAAGCAATATCTTCCTTAGAAATCATTTTAAATAGTTAGAAGGTAAAATAAAATATATATAAATCATCTTACCATGCGAAATTACAAACATTCAAACGTCAATATGGTAAAACTGTACATAAATTATAGTTGCGAGCTACTTCTGTTTTCTTGTCACTCCGGAGTCTTCAAAACACTGCTTTCCGGTGGGTACAATCGGTCTTTCATTCGATTGGCAGATTTAAAATGTTCGTTACGGGCGCTTGCTCGTGATTGGACGAAAGCGGTTGACCTCGGTCAACGTACGCTGTCTATAGCAACGGTGTCTCTAGAAACGAAGCCTAACACAGATCCAAGCTGCATGTTGTCTAGGACAACAGCGAGTCTTGTTATCGCTGTTTAACGATATTCCCGTGATTATATATCAAACAAACAATCCACTATAAGCAAATCCTTGAAAAGTATTCGGTTACTGAAAGCTTCAGTTTATGTAGCAGAATTAACGCTGGTGAGCTGATAGTAGCAAGTCAAAACCATTTGTTGAGTGTTGCCTGGTAGTTGAGAAGATCTTGTCTTTCATAATAAAAGTACATTTCCAAGCATTGTTTTACATTTCATGCCTTGCTGCTACGGCATTGTTTATTTTCCTGTGACAATCTTCATAACTTTATAAAATACAAATAAACAAAACGCTGAAAAAAATCCCTAAAGAGAAGTATGAAGGAGGCCTCAAACGAGATTTTCTGTATGTTTAAGGTTTCAAAATAAAAGTCGTTCAAAGATTTGGGCCTAAAGGAAACACGATTAAAATAGGACCACAAGAGGGCGATAACGATCTTTTTTCAGTTTTAAGAACGCACAATCCAGTCATTTAATAAGACATTTAGCTGTGTTCAATAGTATCAAACATCAATTATAAATGTATAACAAAATCACGAAATTCTGGTTGCAGCAACAACAACAACAGCAGCAATAGTAGTAAAATACAATGCAATAATGTCACTATTGTACTGTTGTTGTTGCAGTTCTTGTTCGGTCCTAAATCTAATTATTTATTCACAAATAATAATAACATCAAGATTGCTAAATTAGTACCACGATCGAACTCTTATACTCATTAATTATTCAGTAACTCGTCAGTATGGGAGGGGTTATGGACCCGGAAGTCAGATGTTGCTGTTGAGTCACCCCTGACTGGTAACAGCCAGATAGCGGAAAACAACTCGAGATGATGCTGAATAGCTGGGTGTTTTTGAACCGATCCGGACACTGAATAAATGCTCGTTTCAGTTTGAATATCGTCTTAAGTATCTGTGCTACACTGTAACAGGCTGACCTTTTATCAAGATGATGGAGGAAATTGACAGATTTCAAGTGCCTCCGGTTAATCCAGAAATTAAGCTGCTGGTAAGTGGAGAATAACGCTGTGTACCTTTCAGGTCGTGGGAAATAACCATCATCGGGAATGAATGAGAACAGTAGTTTTGTACTTGAGAACAGTTTATTAAAAACAAAAAAATCATGCTGTTTAATGAAACGCAATCTTACTTTCAGTCTTGTTTGTTTGCAGAGCGATGCAGCTGTCATATGGAAACACTGATGCTTTTTGGCCCTTACGTGCTCTTACACGTAGTTCTGTTTAATATATTCCTAAACAAAACAATACTAAAATGATATATTTATTGTTTTTTGGTATTACATTCATGACAAATCGCCGTTTTCCGTCAATATTTATTTCCATATTTGTATGTGTATAAATGGGGATAAAATTGAAACAGTAGTTTAATGACGTCTATGCCTTCCATGACGAAACGACAACAGTTCTTCATTCATTCACGTATAGATTTCCAAAGTACATTAACGTTTACGCTTGCATCCATCATTTCTTTTACATGAAATAAAAAGTATAAAGTAAAAAAAGTATAAAGACTCTGATTTGATCTGTCCAGTCAGACAGCAGAAGCAGACCCGCACAGCTTGCATTTCTTCAGACGTTCATTTGCTTGAAAGTTTGTGGTAGACATTTATATCCTGCAAAGAAAAACAGTTTGCATTCAGTTAGAAGGGCTGGGTCAAATGCGCACATTAGAATGTGCTGGATTGGTGAGATATGGTCTGATGTGATATTGTCATTCCCTATTTTCACTGGCACCCCAGAGAGCCAAGGACCCAGCTGTTCCCCTATACAACACACTGTGCTTTCTCATGCTAATGAATTCTTCTGTGGGCAGAAAAGGACATAGGCTTATAACAACCTGGCACCTGCTTTTCAGACCTGCTCATTTTTACTGGTTGGACTGAAATATTGTGACCACCACCACAAGGATTGTTTGGCTCATCTTTAGGCAGAGGCACGGATGAATAAAGGCTTGTCTATTACATGGTTGAGTTTAAAACAAGAGGGACAGATTTGAATTTTAGCATGCTATTTGTTTAGATGAAAGGAGGTCAGCAATAACAATAAGATGCCACGGTGCTTGTGGATTGTCAGGTGATTTTGCCAAATGGGATGTTTTGCTGCATTAGCATCTCTTGAAACATATTATTGTGTCAGGCAAACATATTTAGACCAAACCATTATCTACCCCTAAAGGGCGAAATGATAAGAATGTTGGTCAAATTATGAGCCTAACCAGAACCCTAACCTTAAAATATGATGTTGGTGGGTTTGTATTGGGGAAAGTCACGGATTTGCACATAATACAATTTCTAATATCTAGTAACCTTAGTATTACAGTATTTAACATGATTACATTTATGTTAATTTAGTTGTACATTAGTCACCTAATGGATCATGCTTTGCTGTGATTGGTCTATAGTGGCGCCTGTCAGATAATCTCACCAATCCATATTATCGGTTCAGCTGTGTCAGCAACGCATTCATCAGCATTCATCTCTTAACCTACATTACAAAAATGCCATATTGACAAGACAGTTGGAAAGCAGTCAGTAGTCCTGGAAATCACAGGGTCACATGTGGAAATTTTAATCCATATATTAAATGTCGACCTTTTCTTTGACGTCCATTTTAAGATCCTTGAAGAGAAATGGCCATTTAACCATTGATAGTCCTTGTGAGAGATTTATTTATCTGCAGACCTGCAGGTTTACAGTATAACTACCAACACTTTAATGATTCTCAATAGTACAGAGCTAGATATAATCTTATCTCTTGATTTGTTGCTATGGATTTGTGTGCCTTGCACGGGCTAAACCAATGTAGATTTGCTTTTATGTGTTCCAGTGTTATTGATTTCTGATCACTGTATACTTGAGTCTCGTGACAACATACTAAATCAGTTTAAGCCACGATAGATTGGGTTCAGTAGAGCTTTGAGGCTTCACTCCGCATTGTGAGGCATTGAATACATTTCACGGCCTGTTGTACACGGTGCTGGTGGAATATGCATGATGCTGTGCTTTGTGTTTTCGGTCTGAGATTTGTATTGCCCTGTAGTTGAACAAAGCCTGTCTGGAATGCTCCACACATCTGCTAAATCAATGAAGTAGAAAGACGTATGTTGATGTTTAGTTTTGAATCTTGAAATTCCAGATGCTTACACAGGCCGACGGGATGAATGACAATGTTCTTATGCCCGTCGTATGATTTGCTATTTGGGATCTTGAGGGTATCACGCTGAGATATTACCCACAATCCCCTGCTGCGCTCTTTAGCTGGTGCTCGGCCTAAAGGCTTTGTGAGAACCCTGCCAAGCCTACAGCTGGCACTATCCCAGGACTGAGCCAGTGGGCAATAAGGTTTCCTTTACCAACAAGTCTGTTTTCCTCTTTCTTTTTTCTTATTTTACTATGCTTGTGTTTTCCTTGAAGCGAATTTCTTTGTGATGCAACTCTTTTCTGTGTATTCCATGAACCCGTTGAGGGTTTTGCTTACATGAGCTAAAGGAAGTAATTGTTGTGTTGGTGACATTTAGTACTGTCTTTCTCTTATGATAGAAGGTAGGGCTCCAAGATATCAAAATTATGGGAGTATTGCAAAAAATGTGTGTATTACAATGATTTGCAATAACTGAATGATTTTAATACTTTAAGATGGTATGTAGGTATGAGGCAATGTGAAACGTATGTTGGTTGTGCAATTTGTAATAAAATATACATTGTTTAAATAGGTTTTGAAATGTTACGCATTATTACATCGCACATTACAATGAATGCGTGTTGCATTATTTAGCGAGTTGTTACATTTTTCATCAGCATTGTGCAGCACTAGCGTCCACTAGTTATCCAACAACTAACTAGTTGGCTGGTTTCATGTTTTATCTGTTAAGTTTTTATGTTTTAGCTGCAGTGCTTCATTAGCATGCTGACAGAATGCTATGCTTTAGCTGTTAGCATGTTTTTTTTGGCAAAATCTGTCAGCGAAGTTGAATTTTTCTTTTTATAGTGTCTCATCTGGAGGTTTGTTATTTTAAAATATTAGAAATACAAATTTCAAAGAGTTTAAAATGCTTTGAAAATTTTAGTTTTTGGTTTGCTTGGGTCAGTAAATTTGTATTACACTGTCTCTTGCTCAGGCTGGCAGTCGACTGCCAGCGCCAGGTTGACTCTGATCATCCGTCGTATCATAAGAACGACAGCAGAAATATAACATTACTATAACCACAGCTCTGGTGGCTCTCAATGACGACATATAAGAATCTCGAATGGCTACTTGGGTGCTCTCCAGGCTTTTTTTAGGTTATAATAGACCCTCTGTTGGCAGAGGAAGGCTGGGTGTGTGCTCTCTTCATTCTTCCAACAAGCTCCCTCTGTTCTTTCTCTCCCAAACCTCAGTGATGTCACACAGCGCGCAGAGACCCTGTAGAAAACACAAGCAGCATGCTTAATGTCACGTGAGGCTGCTTTGCAAGTACTGGCTGGTTGACTTTATCAACCTGTCTGTGATTGATTTATTTCTGTGTTTGTTTTTGGATAAAAGTGCCAGGTATAAAAACATCCCATCTCTTGGTTTATTGATAGTAGGCCGGTTGAGGACAGTGGAAGTATCTGGCTGCATTTCTTTTAGTTCCTGGAATCAATAAGTCTTCCAAGCACAGCTGTGAAAGCAAATCTGAGATGGTTCGAGAGAGATGTATTAAAATGACCCGTTCCAGCAACAGCGCAGCGACATTGTGCTGACTCCTGTTATTAACACCCAACAGATTCAACCCACTCAACACTTGCCCTGCCTCGAGAGATGACATTATTCACAAGCAGTCTCATCCTTGCTGTCTGATTTTCACCAGCAGGCCGAGCATGATGGGAAATGATGGGGTTTGTGCTAGAGAGAGCCCCTCTCCATTCAATATCTTTGATTTAGGAGGGGTTTTTGCACTCTAAATGTCTTCTTTCCACCCTTGATGTCTGTTATTTCCTTCAGGACTCTGCAGCAACACCCGCTTTGGAGGCCGACTCTAGCACAAGGGAACCAGAGTCAGTCGCCATCAACTACAAGCCCTCGCCACTACAAGTGAAGATAGGTGAGGGATCAGAACTTTGACCACAGGTTCTCTTTATCATCTTAAACAGAGACTAATTTGGTTTTAGATTTTTCAAATTTCCATGTTGCTACAACCTTTTAGACAAAAGTATGGAGCTTGATCTTTCTTAAAAGAATGTATAAATATAAAATTCAAGTAAAATTAATGTATGGCTGGATTTTATGAGGGTATATATATGTTGTGATGAAAAAATGTCAACCTCAACACAGTATGTAAATAAGAAATATGGAGAAAGAGGAGAGGCCTGTTTTAAAAGAGGTGTGGTTTGGGTTTCTATGCAAATCTATACTGTGGTATATATTGTTACTGTAAAATAAAAAGAGACAAATAGAAACTTATATCATCATAAAATTACTTTTGGCCATGCCACCCCTAAGTGAATGCATAGTAAATGTGTGTATGTTTAGAGGTGTGGCCCTACTATTCATACATATATGCATATATATCCAATATCAACCATTGTAATGATTATTAATCATAACATCAAAATAATTATTTGATAGTATTGTCCACATTTTTATATAATGGCAACAAAAACATCTCTGTTATGATGGTCACAGCTTTTAAAATGATGGGTGTAATTCCTTCGAGGACGAGAGTCGGACATTGCTCATTTCTCAGTCCTTCTTTGCTGTTCTGCCAGCTCTCTCGCCCACTGTCTCTCTCTCCTGCCCTGCGTCTGGGGCTCACGCTGTAGCTGTTAAGGCGTCCTGAAATACAGCAGTTGCTGTTGTTAATTAAACTTTACTTTACAATCCACCCACTGACAGCCTTATTACTTATAGCACTGCAGAGATACACACACACACACACACACACACACACACACACACACACACATATGCGGGGCATTTTGTAAAAGTCACAGAGAAATCAAGCTCAGACTTCATGCCTGAAGAAACTGTTCTCCAGCTTCAAAACATCATAAATAATACAAAAGAAAGTTAGTTCTCAAAACATAATGACCAAACTTTGTATGTTTCCCTGGTGCTTGCTGTATTTTAGATAGTGACTCTTGTTGAATCATTGCCAAACATCACTATCCAGTTTTGTTCTGCCCCTCTAATGAGAAGGGTCCACAAATGCATCTTTGGCACACCTTTTATAATTGTGTCCCAGGCCTCGTGAGTGCTAGCATCAGCCCTGGCAAGCATAACTTACTTTACCTTTTCTTGAGAAAATCTCAAAATGCACTTTACAGTATTTCATTATCTTTTTTCCTCTTTGGTAGAGAAACAGAGAGAACTGGCACGGAAGGGCTCAGTGAAGAATGGAACTGTAGGTAGTCCGGTCAATCAGCAACCCAAGAAAAATAATGTCATGGCCAGAACAAGGTGAGACGGACTGCATTTGCAAAATTTAACTGTATTCTCCACTGAATAATAACTTAGAGTCAAGGTCTCTTTTAATAGGTTCTCAAAGAATTGTGCACAGCCACACCATACATTGCATTATATATTTATAATAGATAGCAGTATGGCCGTAAAGTAATGGTTGGTTTAGTCATTAAAAATATGAATTACAATAACATCAAAGCAGCAGACAGGTTTATATAAAGGCTGTACGGTCTGTGAATTTTAATTAGTGTTAGATTTGGTATTGTGAGGGCCAGACTGGTCCCTTGTGCCTTGTCAGGATTAGTTCAATGTTTAGACATGTCCTCAGGCCTGGTTTAAAGCACAGCTCTAGGCCTGAAGGCCATAGATTAACTTGAGTCTTTGTCCCAAAGAGGATGAATAAAAGATGTGTTTCTGGGTAATGTAATGGATTTAATTGTGTTAAAGACCTAGTGAGTCCAAACTCTGAAGTGTATGGATTAACTACATTAAAGGTTCATCATAAATTAACTATTAAGGGTTTTAACTATTGATGCATTAATATTTATCCATTTTTACATTATCGATTCGGCAGTGTTGATGCCAAAATGTTGCCAACAACCTTGTCAAAGGGTTAAATAGGAAATTATATAAAATACTGTCTTATATGTTATATGCAAAGTCTGTAAAATGAAGCTCAGCATTAAGAAAAATGTAACGATATGCATTTTTTTGTATAAAGTATTCAATTAAAACTAAATGATATGATATGCTGTACTCTGCAAAATAGTTTTGCCAAACAATTATCAAATTAATTCCTTAAAGGTCCAGTTTGTGAAATTTAGCAACATCTAGCAGTGAGGTTATGAATTGCAACGGCTCTACCGCTCACCCCTCCCTTTGGAAGCACTATGGTGGCTGACACAAGACTAAGATGTCATCACGCTTCTTTGCTGAAAGAGATAACATATTTACGAAGCGCGCTCTGTAGAGCAGTTTGTTTGTTTAGGGATAGAAACAACATGACAAATTCTATGAAAGGGGACCTGAGATGTATGTTGATAGGAATAAGCTCATTCTAATAAAATGATAAAGGTTCATTATGTAAGGTCTTTATACACTTCTGAAGACATGTTATGTATATTATATTGCATTTCTGTCAATAGATCCTCCTTAATATTACACATTGCACCTTTAAAAATGTTATATATATATATATATATATATATATATATATATATGTGTGTATTTTATTCTTCTGTTCTTGTATTACTTTCAAACAATCTGGTTAATTCTGCTCTTCTTGCAGGTTGGTCGTCCCTAATAAAGGCTATTCATCCTTAGATCAAAGTCCAGATGAGAAACCACTCGTAGCCTTGGACACAGACAGGTATGATACCGTTTAAATTAGTCTCACTTGACAATTTCTTGAAAAGTGTAGAGAAGGTATTGAAGAATTCTTCACTTAAAGGAAAGGATTCGAATGAGTTAAATGACAAGTGCTCGGTAATAAATCCTCTTAATGAAAGCTTTGTGCTGTTATTCTGCCAGCCATCTCTATCTCAGAAGGACCTGACAGTTAATAAAATACCAGCTCGATATGATATGTCTTGAGCCAGTGCCCTTCAAACCTGGGAAACTGACAAGGCATAAAGAAGAAATTCATGTCCCTGACTCATATTCATGAAATGATCGCAGCTGAGGGAAACCCTTCAGCATTATCAAACTGAAGCATCATTTCTAATTAAAAAAATTATGTTTTACAGTTTTTTCATTCATCACGGTAGAGATCCTTTTAAATCTTTTAAAATGTTTCTAGAGAAGCAGAAACAACTTCTAACACTTCTGCTATTATTGCATTTGTTTGCAATATTTTTTTCAAGCTCTTTAAGGCTAAGATTCACTTTAAGATAACATATGCTACATGTTTGTAGCATTTATTATTTTCTACGTCTAAAGTGTTTGGAATTAAATAATCTTTTATGATTGGCTAATCTTATCTGCTTGTTCTGTTTTGATACAAGAAATATCATTAAGCTTGCATTAATTTAAACTACTCATCTAAACAGCTGTTTATAAGCACAATTTATTTATTTATTCATATCACATGTTTAGGCTAAGTTTTTATAAACTCATGGTGTATATTACAGTCTTCAGGCTCATGGCGTCCTAGACACCAATATTTGACCAATAAATAAAAAAATTGAAAAGCTGTCTGACCATCTTGGATTAAAGGTTAGATTTTTCAGTATTTTTGTAGCAAACAGTGAGTGTTTATTAGTGCTGTTTGTTTTTCGGGTTTGAACCCAGATGTTTTGGTATGTGATTGTCATTTTCCTCGTAAATTTTTGCTTTTGCACATTTTTTGACCAAACGTGGAAGAGCTTTACATTATTAATGTTATGTCTATAGTATATCAAAATTCGTAGCAAAGAAAAAATGTCATGTTTGCCATCATGTCTCAGCTTAGAAATAACTGTATGAAGTGCTTTCAGGACAAAATGACCATTAACACTCTTATTTCTGTCATTTTTCTTCACTTGAGACTGAGAAAAGCAGTAAGACATGTTTGCTGACTAGAGTTCGAGTCATTTTCAAATCATCTTTATCATTTGTGTGGTCTACACCCTCTTGTAATGAGATGTGTCGCAGTATGAGTTCAACCATAATGGGCTGTTTGCAGCCCAGCTCAGATGATCGGGCACAGCATGCCAGTCTCTCACTCAGATGAGTCTCATGCCAGCTGGATCTCTGGATTAAGTCATGTTGTAGGTCATCTGTCCTTCATTGTGTTGGTCTTTCTGTTTCTCTCATCGCCCGACTTAGGTCACATGTCCGGATGCTCTGTCTGTCACATGCTTGTATAAGTTTTCACCCCTACTGCACTTCTTCCTCTGTGTTTAAAACAAGCCGGTAATTACAGCAAGTATCGATGGAAGGTTCCATATTATCTGGATAAATCAGCGTTCACATTTTCTCTCTCTTGCTTCAGTGCATCTCAATAAAGTTTCATTGTGTCGATTGATTAAACTGTGTCTAATACTATCTAATAGAATTGTGCTCACTCATCTGTCAAAGTAATTTAAAATCACTGAGCGTTCTTGCATTTTTATCTGTATGGGTGTTATTTGCTTCAACAAAATTACTGAGGTGGAATTTCATTTCAGGTTTTCAGTCATAAAGCTGAAGATGCATATCTGTGACTGTGTTCTTGTGTTTTTTTTCTTAGTGACGACGACTTTGATATGTCTAGATATTCATCATCTGGATATTCCTCAGCTGAGGTGAGATGTCTGAGGGACCAGGTATTAATGTACTCAAATGCCTTTTAATCTCATTTAACCCTTGTCATTATGTAACTTTATACAACCATGTGCACAATTTTATATTGTACAGCCTCGGAAATTTTCCACATTTTCATTTAAATCAGCATTTCTAGATGTATTGTGGTCATTCCAGTCCAGTGTCTGTTAAATTTCAACAAAATCAAACAAAAATAACCATTTTACCTAAACACATATGTACCTATAAATAGTAAATTCAGAAAAACTGAAAACGTTCTGTAAAATGGTCTCTTAACTTTTTGTGTGGCTGTATATAAAGGCAATTTTGCTAATCTAACTTACTTTCAATGAGACTTTAATCAAATATTTGGTGACTTTTGTTTAATCATGTGCTTATTTACAGCAAATTAACCAAGACTTAAACATCCAGCTGCTGAAGGACGGCTACCGATTGGACGAAATCCCAGATGACGAAGATCTGGACCTCATCCCTCCCAAATCAGTCAACCCGACCTGCATGTGCTGCCAAGCCACTTCCTCTACAGCCTGTCAAATTCAGTAACCCACCAAACCTCACAGATAACTCGACCTGACGAATAGATTAACTTAATTTAAACACAATATAATGAGTGTATTTCAGTTCATTTAAAACGGGGTATATTGAATGAAAATGCACAAGATATGTTACCGTCATTTGTTCCTCCTATGGTAGGATGTGAGTCTTTTTAGCATCACCAGAGGGCGTTAGACTAGGGTGTGTACAGATGCATTGAGCTACGCGAATGCGGAGAAAGTTTGCCGCTATTGAATATCTTTCAAAGCAGAATGTTTGACCCTAAAAGCTCCTCAAAGTCGAACTCTAGAACAGTGTTTCCCAACCTTTTCCCAACGGTGTGTTTCTTTAATACTGACTGGAGATCAATTAGCATTAACGAATATTATTCTGTGGCTTTACATAATGGTATAGACCCTGCAGGATGAACAGGTTTTGAAGGTGAATGGATTAATATTAATAAAAAAGGCAATTATACTTTTTAACACTATAAGAAATAAAGTGTGAATGAGATGTTTAAAGCTTGATTTGCATTCAGTTCGTCATTATAATGAACGCCGAAACCCGCTGCTCATGCTTCGCTCATGCAGTATGTGATCTACCTCTGTCTGATGTCTCAGCTCCATATAAAGACATGTGTAGAAGTGTCATCTACAAACAACTTACAACTTTATAATTGACCCATTATGTTGTTTTTCACTTAAGTGGAGTTAAAAGATTGTAATGGCTCTCAGTTATTATTGACAGCCCTGATTTTTTCAAGTTCAAGTCAAGTTCATAAAATATTTCAAATCTAAGCCGACCCTTGGTTGGGAATCACTGCTCTAGAAAGTCCAGCTATGTTTATGTTTTACACTTTTAGTTTTTAAGTACAGATGTCATCTTTGTCAAATTAATAAAGTGTACAGAGACCTGGAGAATCTGTTTCACATTTAGATTCTTATTCATATTTTCCTACTTAAGTATTAATATATTATCAGTAGCTTTGTAGCACAAGAGTAAAGGACATACTCTGAGATATCTTTACACACACGCCAATCTGCTAAAATAGTCAAATCATGTGTAATTGTAATGTCAGGGAATACTAACAGAGACTGTCTTTTTTTTTTTTTTTTTAAGTTTTGTTTAGTGTTTGTGGATTGTGGGCTAACATAATGAGATCTGGCATGCACAAACTCAACACAGTTACAGGTTAAGGGATTTGTAGGGAAAAGCTTATCAAGCCGATACTTCCAGAATACGTGCAAGTCTATATCCAAAACACACAATGATTCGGTACGTTTTTAGGATATAATAATGATTCAGAAATACTTAGAATTGATGTGATGTGTTTGGTATTAGTTGAGGAAAAACTTGCGTTGGTTTACTTGAAGTCTTTAAAGCAGTTGCCACATACATATTTTTAAAATGTTTAACATGAAGACACAATGCTACAGATTTTGTTCAACACTATCTGCTATTTGTGCCAAATTGCATTATTTCTTTAGTTTATCAAAGGGATTGATCGGGGGAAAGCTATGCCTATGGCCAACATTCTAAATGATCCCAGAAATTCACACATGCTTTAATGATTTTGTTCCACATGGAGTCATTTTAAAGTGCAATACCATCCTGTCAGACACTGTCATGTGATGCATTTCTTTATATTAAGATTGCCGTGTTATGTACCTGCTCTCATGTAAGCAGTGGTACTGGGAGATTGTAATGTAGATTTTCACAGTATTTGCATCTTCTGTTTGTCATGAAACTGTATGAGGAGTTTCATATTTACTCTGCTTTTGTTTATTTTGTGAACTTTCAAGAGCACCTTATCCTGTAAGGTTGGCACTACGCTACAAACACTCCGTCTTCATCCAATGTACTACATCTGGAGAATGTATTAAGGGAAATTACAATGTAAAAATTTAATAATCTAATATTTAATGTTTTTGTAGGTCTGTTGAATGAACCGACAGACTGTTTCTTGTGGAGTACATGATGGACACTGTTCTTCGCTGAATGCAGAACACAACAGTTAACAACTTTTCAAACATTTATATTGCTGTATTGGTATATAAGCCAATATTTAACACTTGATTGCCATTTAAACCCCTGGTTGCTACGTGTCATTTTAGTCAAAACGCTTTTAGCATCGCAATAGATACCCTACCCATACCTTTATGAGGTTATACACTCTCATGGTATGTAGATGTGCCACAGGATGGATTTTTTTTGGCATCTGTTTATGTTTGTATGCATCTCCTGGTGTTAATGCAACACTGTGTCCCTGCTTTGGATTAAGATAAATGCATCGTTGTGTATCATTGCTTGAATTCTCGTCCATGTTTTGTTACACTGAATTAGAGTTTGCCTTAAATGAAGCTAAACAGCAGGTCATTTTATTTATTGCCAGTGACATATTTTTAATTTATTGATATAAATGGGATTTATTAACATAGACTTTTTTTTGTACATTTTATTATGTTTTTCCCCTGTCTGTCAGGTAATATGTTTGTAGAGATGTGAAGAGTTTCCATACCAGTATTTAACAATGTTATTGTTCTGTGTAGTGAAGCATATCTGTGAATACATATGAAATATACAGTTGCAACTCCCTCTCGTCTCTCTCTTGTTTTTATTCATGTCACACATTTCAGAATAATCTGTCATGAGCCCAGAAACCTTTGCAAGATCATCATTTCTGAAATTATTTGTCAGCACCGTGCCATCGTCTGACTTCAACCATATCTTTTTTGGAATTCTGTCAGTGACACAACAGGATGTTTTGATAAGTGGGAGACAGGAGCGAGGAAGTGTTGTAGGTTGTCTGGGATTTGTAGGAGAGAACTGATTAGCCTGACTTTATTCTTTCTGGGCCAGATGGTGCACAAGGCTTACCTGCAGGCCTCTCTAATCTTAACACCCCCTTACCCCAGCCATGCTTTGGACAATACATTGTGTTTTGAGCAGGAGATAGATTGCTGTCCCACACAAAGTGAGACCCAGACTGGATGTTTGGTGAGTAACAGTCTTCTTTAGTCCTGCTTGGTCTTTATAAAGTACAAATATGTTATTAAGTCATCTAATAACGTTTAACAGGCTTTTCATTGCCGCAAATCACAGTATAATCACCATCTTGATGTGCCGATGGTCGATGACAATAAATAATTGTTAGCACAATGTTTTATTACAATATTTAATAAGAGTACAGAATTACCATCTTAAATGGTGCTCTCACTTTTTTGCAACACCGATAATGTATGGCATCTCTTTTTTTGTATCTAAAGCATCAAATCAGTATTTTGCTTGTTATCGGAATTTCTGCAAGATATTCATATTGACGTGTATACTTGATGTTTATTTAGATGATTCTCTAATCTAATGCATCATTTGTTTCAACACACTTACTGTATAACATATTAATCATCAAAACATACTATAAAACATATTTGATACCATTTTGTTAATGCACTAAAATTTCTATTCTATTGGTATCTTTGGCAGACTCGCATGTTGGTGTCAATGAATCTTAGAACCTCCAAAGTAGCTGCATTGGTGCTGCTGTCAGCGCATCTCCTGCATGCGTCTGCGCTGCCTGCAGCCTCCTCCTATGAGTTCAATGTCTACAGGATGCAGCAGTACAACTTACATCAGGACAAATATGGTAATACCCCCCTTAATACTTTTTATAATATTTTTTATGTTATATGTGGACCCTGGTCTTAAGTAGCACGAGAACATTTGTAGCAATAACCAAAAATACATTGGTTTGGTCAAAATTATAGATTTTTTCTTTAATTCCCAAAATTATTATATATTTAGTAAAGATCATGTTCCATGAAGATATTTTGTAAGTGTCCTACCGTAAATATATCAAAACTTTATTTTTGTGAGTGGATGCAACAAAAACGTCCGGAAACATGTCTAAATTACCCAGACAATCTATGTAAATCTTAGAATTTCAGCTTTTAGGTTCATCTATTTTCCACAACCTCATTACAGCAGTAAGCCAAAAATGTAAAAACAAACCTGTTTCTTCTTAGCAGCGGCCTGCTACTAGTTTTTTTTTCATTAAAAAAAGTGACCAAATAGAGACAATTTCTAAAAACAAGTATAGATTGGTTTTGTCTTGTTCCATTACATGTTCCCCTACCAGTTTTGTTACTTAATAAGAAAAGTAGATATCTATAATACATTTCCAACCTTATTTGAATTACAGCTGCCCCAATATGAAAATGAAATATGTGATTTTGACCTTTGACCCTCAGGTTGCCGTGGAGCTATTGTGGTGGCAGAAGCACGCTCGGCTGCGGATACCAGTCTCACTCGACGCTGTGTGATCATGAAACTGCCTGATTTTACTGAAGAGCGCTACCTAGAAGCCAAAAAGCAGAATGCAGCCGCAGTATTAATACTGCTCCCCAAAAACATCTCTGCAGTACCACAGGAGATAGTACAGGTCATATCTCATAAACATTTATAAGAGTGTTATTTACTAAAAAAAACTTACAAAAGATTATGTTGGCATGTACTGTTTAGAGTAAATGTATGAATATTCTTTACATCATGTAGGAGGCTTTTATGTAGAAAACAGTAAATCATCAAAAATGACTTTAGCTGGGTTTTCACAGAGAGGGTCACTGGCAGGTTATTTGTGATCCCTGACAGAAGCAGATTGCATTAGAAACCTCTCAGTTCCCCAACCTGGTTAGCTAAAGGTCAGAAATGAATTTCTCCCACCGTCTCCAGAGCTTCATGGTGGCTGAGTCTCAGGTCCTGGAGAAGGAAACTCTGATGCCTGTGTATGTGGTCCCAGAGGACGAACAACTGCTCTGCATGTATGAGGAGGTCCATCAGGCCGCAGCCACGAAATCTGCTTCTGCATTAGTAAGAGGTGAATGCACAGGTGATGGATGGATGGCAGACATTTAAAGTTATACAACAATGTTTAGACTGTGAATGCTACAGCCACTTATATTTATCAAAGTGTGCACATCATAGAGGGTCCGTTTTGATATGTAATAATAAATATGATTATATATTTCTATTAGGGTTGTCAAACGATTAATCTTGATTAATCGCATCCAGAATAAAAGTTTCTGTTTACGTAATATATGTCTGTGTACTGTGCATAATAATTTTGTATTTATAAAAACATACACATACATGCATATATTTAAGGAAAATATAAAATATAAAAATTAATAAACATTTAAATATCATTTCAATTATTGGTAAATATAAATAAATACATCTAGACATTTCCTAAATATATGTAGGCCTACATGTATGTGTTTATAAATACAAAATTAATATGCACGGGACATATATTATGTAAACAAACTTTTATTCTGAATACGATTAATCACGATTAATCGTTTGACAGCCCTAATTTCTATATGAGCTGTATTTATATACATATGTGTATATGAGTAGACGTGTTTGTAGTGATTTAAAGTAATAATTCACCCAAAAATCACCCTCTTGTCATTTCAAACCTGTAAACGGACACAGAACCACTGAGACATTTCTCAAAATATCTTCTTTTTTGTTCCACAGAAGAAAGAGTTTTTGAACAAACACATGCATGTTTCTTCTATATGTTGTTGACTCTTTCCTTGCTGCTTTTTTCCAGTTCTTCGCAGTATTATCACAACCACAGCCTTCCAAATATTAGTGAGTAACTCCCCCATCAAACCTATAACTGATACCACCATCATCGCTTTAGAGGTGAGCGTGACACCCGGCCACAAACAGCAATTCTATCCTTTCTGTAGAACTTAATTGGCTTATAATTAAACCTGCATGTGGATTTATTGCTTCATTTTAAGGGAGTTCTTCCTGGAGCTGGAGAAGACCCGCCCACTATTGTCATTACAGCACATTATGACACGTTTGGCCTTGCTCCTGTAAGTCATCCACACACACACATCTTTTGCAGAAGAAAGAACATATTACATATTTGAATGATGAGTAAATAATGAATTTTTTTTATTTATTTTTGAGTGAACTATACCTGAATATTACTGAATTCATTCTGTGCTGAAGCTCGGAGCATTTAATTCATGCTGTTGTAATGATAATATAGTCATTTTGTAAGCACTTTTAGTCAAAATGAGAGATGATTGTCTCCGCTTCACGTTCCCAAATGAATCAAGCGCAATTAACATTATTATAATCTCTCAGCTCTTCACAGGTCATTAGTTTCGTTTTTAACACACTGACGAAATAAAAATAACACATCAAACCAAGGACTGATTCCTTTTCTCGTTTTGTAGTGGCTGGCATATGGTGCTGATTCTAATGGAAGTGGTGTCACTATCCTTCTTGAGCTGGTTCGACTTTTTCAGCATCTCTACAGTGATCCGCAAAGCCAGCCTCCGTCAGTTCTTCCTTTTGTCAGGCCTGATCAATTTATATATCTTTGTGATAAACTACTATTTCTTTGGTTGTTTTGTTGCTGTAATACATTACAGACCTGGATATCGTAAATGCATCATTTGACACCATGTTTCATGTAGACGTTGGGTTTTGACACCATGTTTCATGTAGATACCACCTTCTGTTCACCCTGACTGGTGCTGGTAAATATAATTTCCTAGGCACCAAACGTTGGCTGGAGGAAAATATGGACCATGCAGGTATTTTGGACGATCAGATAATTCAGATAAATCAGACTCTGAATGCATTTGACATATTTGTCCTTTTGCAGAATCCAGTCTTTTGCACGACAATGTGGCCTTCGTTCTGTGTCTGGACTCTCTCGGTAACGGAGATGAGCTTTTCCTTCACGTTTCACGACCTCCTAAACCAGGAACCTCTCAGTTCAGCTTCGTTCAGGAGTTGGAACAGGTCCGTCTTGACAACAATGTGAAAATCAGTCCCGCATCTGCTGCAAATATCTGATGTGTTTGTACTGTAGGTGATCTCCGCCAGGTTCCCCTGGGTGAGATTTGGAACCGTCCATAAGAAGATTAACCTGCAGGAGACCATCGTGACCTGGGAGCATGAGCGCTTCGGGATGAAACGTATCCCAGGATTCACTCTGTCACACATTAAGAAATCCAAATCTGAGCTAAGAGGGTCTATCCTGGACACCATGTGAGAGAAACTAACCTAATACAATCAAATTGCTTTAGATCCCTTGACAAAAAGATTTGTTTTGGATTAACTGAGATATATCAGATGTTATATCAGATGTTTAAGTAAAAGACTGAAGCACATTCGTTTTTCCTCTGAACGTAGTGCACAGGTGGATATCAGGAGACTCAAACGGAACGTGGTTATTGTCGCAGAGTCCTTGGCAAGATTCATGTACAACCTTTCAGACAAGGTGAGGCAAACACCAAATGAGTCTCTGGGATTTTAAACCTTCACACCAACCTTGAAAAACCACTTTAGTCTTTATTATTCTTGCCTTAAGGTTTTTTCTGGCTTTATAATTCCTTCTCTGTCCAATTTTTTTATCATTTGTGCTGCAGGGCTCTTCTAAGGACATGCAGGTGTTCAAGCACAGTTTGGTAATAATCATTTTCTTATTTTGTTCTTCATTTTAAGAGACCTTCATGGTAGTAAGGTAGTACTTTGAATGAAGTCATGGTAGAACAATTATATTTGGACACATAGATTTCTCATTATCTTAAAATAATCCATATGCTTAAATACTTAAAATTAGTTTTGAGTCAACGCCTATGTATGAAATTGTGTTTACATGAATTTATTTCCAAAATTAACATTTTAAATAGAGTCCATCGTTCATCAGAATTCCTTCAGTTATTAAATAACTTTTCCCCTGTACTGTGCATTTATGTATATGTGTGTAGGATGTTCAAGACAACCGTTTGTCTGCGTTGATGTCCATGATGACGTCTGTTCCCAGAGCCGTTCAACTGCTCGACAGAGAGCCAGAACATGTACTTCTGATTAACAGCCTGGAGCAAGAGTTCAGACATTATTTAAAGCAGGTTTATAGACACACGTTCCATCTAGACAGAAGGTACACAGACGCATGCACGCACACACACACAAACACACACAAACTGCAGTCTAACAGCTTGAAGCAAGACTTCAGATGCTATCAGTAGTTGATTTTCAGACACATACCACTTGAGCTTAAATTTAAATACAAGGAACTACAGTTGATTTTCTTTCATGTTTTCATGAACGTCTTTCATGCAGAAGTTCAAACAATCTTTATACACTTTCTGCAAACAGGGAAAGCACTAAATAGTGACAGACAGACTTATACTGTTGTCATTTTTTGCCTAATAATATTTTCAATGCCCTATTTACCTAATTCTCATACTAACCTGAGAATTTAGTATAAGTATTAGATTTAAAATATGATGTTTTTTGTGTATTATATAATATTTATATATCTATATTATATAATTATAGTTATTTATTATTTTAATGAAATATGAGTTTAATTTAGGCTATTTCTATTTTCAATTGTGCATTGTTGCAAAGCAGCTTTACAGTAAATACACAGATAAAAAATAAATAAAAAACAGAGTATGGCCAAATCTGAATTATTTGAACCATCTGAAATTGAATCACTTTGTCTGAATTTTATAGGGATCCTGAAATCACATTCTTTGATCAAATGAGCCAGCCAATGATGATGTACAGGTAAGTCTTAGAATTGCTTGGTAAGTTGGTTTTGAAGCAAGGTTTTTTTTTTTAAATTACAGTTTGCATCAACTGGATCTAGACTGAATTTTATTTTACCAATTTGAATTTTATTGCTTGTAGGGTGAAGCCTGCTGCCTTTGACCTGTTTTTGGGAGGCTGTATAGCTGGATACCTTGGAATCATCTATTACGCAATTCAGGTATGAATTGCTTCATGTACATGTACTGACACTAAGGTAATGTATAACTTTGGTAAAAATACAGGTCTGGGGTCCGTTTTTATTTAAGATTACATGCAAGTGTTCCTGTAGCTTAATTGGTAGAGTATTGAGTTAGCACATCATGACTTTGATCCCAAGAAAAACTGTTATTATATTACTTTAGACAATAGTGTCTGCCAAATGTATAAATGTGCAAAAAGCAGTATGATCGGAGGGGTTTGCACCTCACCAACATCCTCTGTGGTTTATTGTTTTGATTATTGTATTGTTTTTAGAACTTTGGGCATGTCTACACAAAATTAAAAGCAACAATGAAAGCCAAGCATCAATAAACGGAGGAAGACCAAACATCACACATCATGGAAAGTCTTCAGATGAACATGTTTGTTTGTGAAGAAGACGTTTCCTTGTAAATGTAGTTTTTTCTATATTGAATGTCTTTTTTAAATAAAAGATCACCCTCTCGTCGCAAATGAATGTCTTGTGAAGGTAACTTCAATGTATGTTCACACATTGGTCAACTAAGTGAAGGAGACTAAATTCAATGGTGATGCATGAAAGTTTAATATGTCCAGAGTAGAAACATGAGCCAAATTAAAGACAAGCTGATGCCAAGAGAGAGGTGATGGACACACAAAGTCGATTAACTATGGGCACAGGGTCACGGATGTATAGCGTTGTTACGAAATGCCCCCAAAGATGCTTCCCTTTTACCATTCGCTATATACAGTATATGCTGTGTTTATCCAAAGTTTGTGATTTATTCACACCTAGTCATTTCCTTTTGAGTAGTTATTTACTCATAATGTAGGTGAAACTGGACATAAACCTCCTCTGAGATCGGTTTCATTTCATAAATTATGTATGAAATGCTTTTCCCTGTGGAACTATCAAGCTGTCCGGTGCATAATAGGTCCGCTGACTGCATTTTGATTTACTTGTGTTGGCACAGCAGAGGAGAATATTTGACAGTGACTGCGGGTTTCTGCCAAGTTCTCGGTTAAATGATGACTGTCTTGATTATCTTTTATGAAGTCCTTTCATTCACTTGACCTAGTAATTCATAGTTAAAGGGATAGTTCACACTAAAATAACAATTCTGTTATCGTTTATTTACCCCTATTTCATTCGCAGACTCTGTTTTTGTGAGTACAAAAGAAGATATTTTGAGAAATGTCTCAGGGGTTTTGTGTCCATACAATGCAAGTCAATGGGGATCAGCGGTGGGGGGTTTGGTACACTATCCCATTAAGTACTCTAAAGAAAGGAGTCTGTACATCTGACAAACAGATCTCACGTTACCCGTTTAACCGTGGTTAAGCCACACTAAGCAAGAGCCACAAAAATCACATCGGATCAGAGCTGAATTATTGATTGTTGGCATTCTGTCTAAGAGAGACGGGGGGTGGAAACCCGGGGCGGTTCGAACCTGATGAAAGAAGGATGCACATGATCCCATTTCCATCTCTTTCTGTCTTTCCACTGAAGCGTGTAATATTAACATGAAGCCAGTGCCAGAATCACATCACTCGTGCTTGCTTAGAATGTGCTTTATAAATGTCATTTGAAAAATTAAGTGCCATGGGCACCTGCGTCTGCTTGTCCATCTCAAATCGTGTCAGCGCAGACAGATATAAGCGCTGAATGGATCGTATGGAGAGATAAGGGATTGAAAGATGAAGATACAGAATAGATAAAGGGAACAGTGACCGCACTAAAGCAATGCTGTGGGTATGCATGGTGAGGTAGAGAGGGAGGGGGGGAGGTTAAGTTTTCTGTTAAGCAGGTTCATTCTGTAAGTTGTAGACAGACTCTTGGTGTACGCAGTGGGAATGGGTCCTCAACTACACTTCAGCAGCACCTACTCAGAAGAGTTCAGTGACCCGGCTCGGGTCAAACCCACCCGGCCCAGACCGTCGTCAGCGTATCGCAGGAACAACCCTCACCCGCGGCCGGTAAGAACCAAAACTTCAGAGCTGTTTCAGGGTTGATCTTCAATGGACCAATATTATGTGACGGGTTTTCTGTTTACATGGGTCTTGAAATACGGGTTTAAATCATTCAGTTATGTTTAACAAATTGTATCTTGAGAGCTATTCTAAAAAAAAAAGTTAAGTCTTCAAATGTACATTTTGAATATGGTGAGCTATAAGGTTGTAAACGCAAGGAAATTGTGAGTCAAGCCTATTTTTGAATATTGGTGATGACATGAAGTAATGAATTCATTTTTCACTTTATTAGCTTTGTGATCAATACAACAATTAACAACAATATTAGTGAAATATACTGTAAACAACAAGCAACATTTGTGAACAAACATGAATAATTCATCAGTCCAGAGAGCAATAGCCACCTGATTCTGCAAAACAACCTACATGTGGGAGGCCTTGCATCTCTGGTTACACTGTTTCCTAACCACTGAACAGTATTCGACTCTCACTATGTTAGCAAAACAATGTAATCTCCCCTGGATCAGTGTTACAGGCTATTAAGTGCCACTTAAGATTGGTATTGGCATTCTTTTGCCACCTAGGACTTCCTGATGCCAAGACAGCTTCAGACTGGATACGGATTCCAGAAGCACTTTCAGACCACGACTCCTGCTTCATTTTTACCTTCAGTCAGACACATATCTGTCCAGTTTCCAGGTACAAATGCAGAGTCTTAAACATACTTTTGTATTACAATACAAATTAGTTAGCATTATTCAATAATGACTATCAGCATTTACCATTAAAACCATTACAAAATTGCTTTTGGGCCTTATTCCAGCAGGATATAATGGGGTTCTATTTGTTCCCATTCGCCAAAGAACATGCCATCAACATAACCCAACACATTACCAGTAGAGACCACAGAGACCGTTTCATTAATATACAATTCTCATTATAATAATGAAACTCATTTGAACTTCTGTAATGGTTTTAAAAGTATTTTCCAGCATTTAATAACCATCATATCATTGTGCATTCTTTATATAACACAGTTTTATGTAGGCTACATTCTGCGTATTCCCAAAATCTGATAAATAAATTGGACATAATAGAGTTATAATAAGCTATATTTATATACACTCAACTGCTACTTTTATGTCTTTGTTGTCCCTCCATTGACTAAGATGTGCAGCAGACAGGAGAGTCATTGCGGACCTCTCAGAAAGAGCCCAAAGCACGTGCCTCCACTGCAGTGTGCACACTGCCACCTGCCGGCTGGCTTCTGAAACCACAGCGAACCGACATCCCACATTCAACCATTATAAACACTCAGGGGTAATACTTTTGCCATTGGGTTTGATATGCATGAACATTTTATTTATTCATTTTATTTTATGTGTTGGTTAAATTAAAATCTTATATTAACATAATATCGTTTTTATGTGATATGTTATTAGGCTATATGTAGGCTGTATGTATATATGTAAGTCTTAAAATGTATTTCCTTCTCAGACAGTCAGATTTTTGCTATGGAATATATTTGGCATAATATTACTCGAGATGAGAAAATATTTGTGTACTTCAGGAAATACACAGGCCCAGATCATATAAGATCTCAGTATAACCAAAAGATGGATGTCATGCCAGCTTTGAAAAACCTAAAACATCAAGTCACTCATCATCACAGAAGATCACGCTCAAAATCCACATCTGACAGCAGGTATTTTATTCCAAAAATCAGTAAATACCAGATATTGTAAGTCTGAGCATGACTCTGTATTAATGGACCTCAATTGCTGGGATAATACTTTTTAAATCCACATGTTTTGGTTTACAGTGAAGGACACAGCTGCTTCCAAGTGGTGAAACCCTTTAAACTTGGACACTACATAATCCACCCGGAGTTCTTGTCAGAAGCAATGTACTACTGAAAGCCACAGTGGTCATTCTTAAGCTTTATTTTCTTATGATGTGTGCTTTTCAGATGTATTTATGAGTTGTGTGTTGTCTGGTAAAAATATATTTTTTAACTTCATTTAAATGACTGTAGAATTTGTATTTTTTTGGCTGTAAATATCAAAATTGTTCAATAGTTAAAAACGTTAAAATTAGTTTTGTAGACAAAAATAAAATTGTTTACATATAAGTTTTTGTTACAAAACTAAATGTATATTTAATAAAAATGTATAGGCCTATCTATAATTTATTTAGGCCCGCCCCATATATTTAATTTACTTATAATTTACATATTGATTAATGTTTTGAATTTGCATTAGCCGTGGTAATGTATCTTAGTTCCAAAAAAACGAATAAATAATTAAATATAAACATTTTCAATATTTGAACTATCGCAAGATAACCGTATCGCGCTGTCGCTTTCAAAGAGCGAAAAACTCAATTTCCCAGAATTCCGCAGTCAGAGTCTGCGTGGAAACTCCTCCCATTACAAGACAGAGTTCAGCGTCTTGGATTGTTGTTCATAGTATGTCAACACACCATGAAATCAAGATTACTGGAGCTGGTAAGTCTGTTATCTCGTCTAACTAAAATATTTAAAGATTGAAACAGCCGATTTTGGGTGAATTTACATCAGTTAAACCCCGCGTGCCTTTACACTCGTCTGTTGATAGATCAGATCACTCCGTTCTGTCTCGTGTTTCATGTGATAAAATACTAAACCCATTTATATTGTTCCATAATCATGTGTTGCTTTAACTCCTTAGTGGCCTTCGACCAATCGCAATATTGTTTTTAGATTGTAACTAACGTTACTGGACTGTCAGGACTTGTGTGGCTTTACACTTTGATCCATGCAATATCTTTGTATTAATGGCGTATAACTTGCATGTTTTAAAACGTAGAGCTTGTTTTCCAGTGCTGTGTCTATTTAAATACAACTTCTGTCATCCAAGCTGATGATAAAACTATCTGACCTATTTTTCTGTACTCTTGTGCTCTTAGCCTCTATCTAGTAAACACTACGGGTGCAAAAATACTTCTGTAAGTCATGTGGGAATCAGCGAGCATAAGTTATGTTCTGAATCTGCGAAATATCGTGTACTCTTCTTTTCAAATACATTCTAGTATCAAACAAACTTCTACTGCAGTTGTTTTATGTTAGTGTGAAAAATGCATTACAGATAAGCATTTGCATGGCAAATTGCCCTTGATACGCTTCCCTTTGCTGTCCAGGGTTCAGTTTGTATGCATGACTATTGCTTAACTTTGCAAAGATCCTCTTTTATGCCAGAATGATTGTTGTGGTGAAGTCATATGATGCATTTACAAATTATGTTTAAATGGCAGCTGTACCAGATGAATGTGCTTTACAAACAGATTCAGAATAAGAGAGATCCTGTGCAACTGCAGTTCTGCACTTTTCATTGACTGCTATTCATTGAAACCATTTTGTCTGATGGCATTTTGCCTTTTTTTTTTTTAAGTTTTGCAGGTGGTCTTGTGTTGTTCTCTGGAACAGTCAGTTCACACACTTCCACAGTGAGAAACATTTGGCAGCATGCAGGAACTGGCTTTGTTAACGCCTTTACACCCAATTCAGAGCAATAACAAAGCTAAATAGATTCGGGTATAAAAATGCATGGCAAGAAAATTCTTGTCTGTACTTGACATTGATATTTCCTGCCACTTCCTTCCCCCAGGTTCATAAAGAATAATGCCAAGGAAGAGGCTACAGTGTGAGAAGAAAACATGGATATAAGATGGAACTTTGCCTGTGTTTTGCAATAAAATCCTTTGTGGTTGTCTTGCTAAGGTCAACAAACGTGTAACATTTGACCTCTATTTATCTGTTTGATTTATAATACAAGAAAAACATACTACTGTAACGGAATCTGAAAAGAAAAAAGCAAGATGTACCAAGTAGTCCCAGGAGGAGCTGGGGGAACAATTACAGATGGCGTTCCTATTAAGAAGATGGACAAGGACAGTCGCCCTCTTGTGGGGGCCGGAGTTATTGGGGTGATTCTGGTGATCGCGGCTGTGACGGCATGGTGTTATTATATCGCCTCGCTTCGTAAAGCCGACCTGCTGAAGACGGAATTACTCGATCTGAATAAGGATGGATTTCTTATCCGCAACCAGGCTGGTGGGACTGTGTTGAAGATGGGATTCAGGTCAGTCTGCATGATGCCTACTGTAAACGTCATGAATTTCAAGTGTTTTAACACATTTTTGCTCAACTGAGTGGAATAAGTAAAAAACATGAAAATAATAAACAGACTAAATTAAAATGTGTTAACTTGCATACTGTCATCAAGTACTTGTTAGTAACCGAACAACGGCGGTTCCCATTGACTTCCATTGGTTTTGTGTCCATACAATATAAGTGAATGGGTAATGCTGTTGTTCGGTTACCAACATTTTTTTAAATATCTTCTTTTGTGTCGCCATACAGGTTTGAAATGACAAGTAGATGAGTAAATGATGACAGAATTTTCCCTTTGGGAAGAATCTAAAGAATCGACAGTCTTGGTCACTTTACTTTTATTTTATGAAAAAGTCAGAAGTTTTATAATTGAGCCTTAAGGGTTTAGAGCAACAACATTTTTGATGTAAAACTATGCAATGATAACTTAATTTAGTAGCAAAATGTTTTCTATCTCTAAACTTTCATTCTGTTTCATAGCATCTTATTGATCTGTTTTTGATCTGCTGTCTTCAGGTCTGGCACACTTGACCTTGACTCCTGCTCTAAGGAAGGAGTCATCCTGCGTTGCTCTCGCTCATATGCCGGAAAGGTGAATTTCTTCATCATGACCGTGAAGCCAAAAGAGACCGTGATGTGTTACCGTGTGCGCTGGGAGGAGCTGGAGTCCGATCGGCCTGTGGAACATGCCATGTCTTATAATGAATCACATTGGTACGGTGGTGCTGAGACTGCAGTTCAACATTGGCCCATTGCCATATCAGGACAGCAGGCACCCAAACCTTTCGTCACCAGCGATGTGTACTCCAATCGCCAAGACTTCGGCGGCATCCTGGAGCGCTACTGGCTCTCGTCCAATGCCACGGCCATTAAGATCAACGATTCTGTACCATTTCACCTGGGTTGGAACGATACCGAGAAAACCATGTACTTCCAGGCACGATATCAAGACAGTCCTTATAAACCTGCACCAGGCCGGCCTCCGTACGCTGAGCTGAGCTACCGAGTCTGCGTGGGCCCTGATGTGACTTCTATCCACAAGGTCATGGTTCGCAGATACTTCCCCAAACCGAATAAAGTGCCTGCTAAAGAAATGTTCAGGCACCCTATATGGTCCACGTGGGCTTTACATAAAACCAACATCAGCCAAGAAAAGCTTTTGAGTTACGCGGAAAACATCCGCAAGCACGGTTTTAACTGTAGCCATCTAGAACTTGATGATCGTTACACCAAGCAATACGGAGAGTTTGAGTTTGACCCCCAAAAATTTCCAAACGCTTCTGGGATGTTTCAAAATCTCAAAGCAAATGGGTTTTTGGTATCTTTGTGGATACACCCTTTTGTGAATTACGATTCGGCGAATTTCGGACATTGCGTAGAGAAAGGCTTGTTCGTAATGGAGCCGACAGGTCAACTTCCTGCACTTGTTAAATGGTGGAATGGCATCGGAGGAATTCTCGACTTTACCAATCCAGATGCTCGAAACTGGTTCATGACACAGCTACGCTCATTACGCTCCAAATATGGCGTTTCCTCCTTCAAGCTGGATGCGGGCGAGACCAACTACCTCCCTTGGCAGTTCAGAACCCGAGCCCACCTGCCCGACCCCAGCACATTTACGCGGCGCTACACAGAAATGGCCATCCCCTTCAACGAGCGCGCTGAGCTTCGATCTGGCTACGGCTCTCAGAACATCTCTTGTTTTTTCCGTCTCATTGACCGGGACTCCGTTTGGGGCTACGAACTTGGCCTAAAGTCCCTGATCCCGACCGTTCTCACCATCAGCATCCTAGGCTACCAGTTCATCCTGCCCGACATGATCGGAGGCAACGGCTTTGCCAACCGTACCGATGGGAACGGCAGACTGCCAGATCGTGAGCTTTACATCCGTTGGCTGGAGCTGTCCGCTTTCATGCCCTCCATGCAGTTCTCCATCCCTCCATGGGCGTATGATGATGAGGTGGTTGCTATTGCTCAAAAGTTCACAGGGCTGCACGAGACACTGGTGGCTCCGAGGGTTATCGAACTGGCTGGAGAAGTTCTGGACACAGGAGACCCCATAATTCGGCCATTGTGGTGGATTGCCATCAGCGATGAGACCGCGTACCGAGTTGACTCTCAGTTTCTGATAGGAGATGATTTGATGGTGGCGCCGGTTCTGGAACCTGGCAAACAGGAAAGAGATATCTACCTGCCGGCCGGACGCTGGAAAAGTTACAAAGGAGAACGATATGACAACAAAGAGCCGATACATCTGACGGATTATCCGGTAGATCTCGACGAACTTGCGTATTTTGAATGGGTTCAGTAAGACTTAGGAGCGGGAGCGTGTTGTTTTAGTGCATGTCTTCCATTTAAAGCTTGTGAGAACTTGATTATGCTTCGTTTCAGGGTTTTTCGTGACATATCCAGGGTTCTAAGATGTGAAAAAGGACAACGTGTGTCTCTACTAAGCTTCCTGTTGCACATTCGAAATTTTCTTTTGGGAAAAAGCTTGGCTGTGGTTGTCGTGTTATTCTAACAGTTAACATGCAATGCGTAGCTGAAGCTCACGTAGGCCTAATATTTCTGTGCCTTTCACAGTGAATGTCTTTCAGATGCCATAGTTTTTCATCCATGCCTAAATATTAACAGAAACAAGCATCCACACATGCTGCTGCTGGTTAAGAAAACCGAATATACGGTTAGCTGGCGTATGTGTTGGAAGGGCTGTGACAGGTCATTTTCCACAATGGACGTTTAATGTTCTCTCATCTAATTTTTTAAAAAGAAAATTTTGTCATTACTGTATATAAGTCTTCGTTTCTTACTAGGTGTTCATAATTACTGTCTAATATTCTCTATGGAGCTAATCTACTTGATGTCTGGAATTTAAAATTTTTGCTTTAAGCAATATCAATATGCAGTGCAGTTAAGGGGATAGTTCATCCAAAAATAAAAATTCTGTCTTTATTTATTCACCCTCATGTCATTCAAAACCTGTATATGAGTCTGTTCTGTGAGACACAAAAGAAAATATTCATCTCAGTGGTTTTGTGTCCATATAATAGACATCAGTGGGGTCTCCAACTTTCTTCAAAATATCTTTTTTTTGTTAGGTAAGAAGAGTCATACAGGTTTGGAATGAAGAAATGATGAATTTTCATTTTTGGGTGAACTACTTTAATTTAGTCGTGCATGCAACACAATTGAGCATTCTTATCAGCATGATACTGACATAATCAGATTTGATGTTCATTGGAAATGACTAAAAGTCTTGTAACTCCACTCCTGTACTTTATTATACATTATACAGTGCCAAAAACGTCACCGACAGGCCTTTTTCAAGCATTACTGCCACAGTTCTTGTTCCATGAGAACCCCTATTTGTTTTGTATTTAATCTCATCTTGATTGTTTTGCTTAGCTGCATCATTTTTGTGGGTTTTGCAGTGATGGCACAACAAGCTCGGTCAGGTAATCTTTATCAGATTAATTTTTCGCTGTGTAAGGGGGTCACCTTTTGTTTGTGTTGTGTCGTTTAACGCCCTTCCAGCTCGCCAGCAATCGACTCGCACCGCGAGCTTTCTCTAATCTATGACCTTCGAGCTTATTTTTAGCTCTTCCCACACAACTGTGAAAGTGCACTCATCCACTCTGCCGTAACAGTGACTGAATCTGTCACACAATGTCTCATATGAAAGCAGCTATCAAGTATAAAGATGCGTGGCAGCTGCTTATCCAACACATGGGTACCTCAAATAACAGTTTGCCTCCGTATTTTATTAACTTACTTGGGAATGTAAAGCTTTTGACAACTTGGGGAGAAAATGCTAACTGACTTTTTTGTTTTTGGTCAAAATGTTTTTATTACGATCACCTTTTAGTGGCTTTAAGAATGCTTAGGACTAATACATTTAAAACAAAACTATTTATTGCATACAGTTTTGTTATAGGTTTAATCCAGTGCTTCAAATGAGTTCTAGCATCTATGTATGAAATTTGTTTTAGTTCGTATGTGCCGGCAGACCTTATGCAAAATGCAATAATAGTCTGTGTATGGAAAGTCATTTATTGACCAGCTGTCCTAAATTGTGTTGTCCCTCAGAGCACCAGATGGGGGCAGTGCTCACCTGCTTTTCAAGTCCTCCACCCCAAGCTTGTGAAGTGTTAGCATGGCACAAAATAACCCTGTTGTAGTTTTATTTCAGTCTGGTGAAGTATAATTAGCTTGATATTGAAGTGAAATGGTACCATTAAACTTTTTGACCTTGCTGAAGAGTGATGAGTTATTAATTGTACTTTTTTCCTCTGCATTAATTGTCCCACCACTCATTAGCATCAGACTGTATCTTCAGTGCTCGAATGAGGCCACCCACTCACCGTTTAATTCACTATTTTCCTCTTTGATAGACTCGCTGGACTTGGACGTGTAGTTTGGCACTGATTCGCGTCACAGTTTCGGCCCGCGTGTTTGAGCGGTTATTAGTTTAGTTTCTTATGGTTTATGCAGCCGCAACTGTAAGTTTTGGTTTCTACAGTGTTACTGATTTGTGAGAAGTAAATGATAAAGTTAAAGCCATGAACATCACAGGTTAGAAGTGGTTTAAGTTCTTGCGTTGTGACAAAGAACACACCTAAACCACAGTAAAAAAAAGACAAAACGTACACATGGCCTTGAGCGGCTTATTGCTTTAATAAAAAGGCAATAATTTAGTCCTTAGAAAATTTCCATATTTTACCCAACTGTGGGTTGAAACAAAAAGTATTTTTATTGTAATGGAAAATGATAGTTGACCCAAAAAAGAATGTCATCGTTTATTCACTCACCCTCTTGTCATTTCAAACCGGTTTGACTTTCTTCTACAGAACACAAAAGAAGATATTTTGAAGAATGTTGGTAACCAAACAATTGCAGTACCAATTAACTTCTATTGTTTGGACACAAAACCAATGCAAGTCAGTTGTTTGGTTACCAACATTGTCAGTAAAATCTTGTGCTCTGCGGAAGAAAGAAAGTCATACAGGTTTAAAATGACACGAGGGTGACAAAATAATGACAGAATTTTCATTTTTGTGAACTATCACTTTAAAGTAACGTTTGTCCATATTTTAGTTTTGTAATGTGTTTTTCCACATGGCTTTGACCCCAGCATTTTGTTAAAGATTTAATTCAGTTATTTATGTGTCCTAAGTTTTACGGCTCGGTCATGAATTGTTTTGGTTTGTTCCACGTAGTAAAGATGTAAAAAAAGCGCAATATCTCTAGCTAGAAATCATGTGTAATGTTATCTCGTTCATTCTATATATGGCTGCCACTTTACCCGATAAGACGGTGCTAAATAGTTTAGATGTCCGTTGTCAAATAACTATATATATTTTTGTCATAAAACCGTCGTCCAGAGGTTGCTGGTGCGGAGAAGACCCGAGTGCCGGTTTGCTGGGCGCGTCTCATCTATCTCGCTGACGAATTGGGCTGCAACTCTTCGGTAAGTTCAAACAAGGCTTTCAGACAGGGTGGTCATGGGTCCATGGATTCATTGAACCTCCAACCTCATCTAGGCCCTCACAGGAATAGTAATTATTGCAAAGCAGGTTAAGCCTGATCAAAGTTTGAATCAGACTTTGGTCCAGCATTGAATGAAGTCTCCGCTGAGAGGCATTTTCTTGGCTTTTTAGGCCCTGCTCATCATTGGTAGATAATGACATGGTGTTGAGGTAATTTACAGGTTATATGGAGGTTGCCCTGGATCAATAAATCATTTAGTTGAGTTTGGGACAGAGGTGGAGCAGCGATTTGATGAGCAGGAAAGGGCAAAGACCAAGGGTGGCCTGGCAGTAATATGTTTGGGCCAATCGGTGGACAAGAATTACAACACAAAACTAGGTTAGTCCAACGCTGTGGAAAAGTTCGTTTTGATTTTATACAGCAGATTTAATGAATGTTTCGCACGCAGTTGCAGAAAACAGCATGTGAATGCTTGGTCTTATCAGTAAAATGTTAGCATTTATTCACCCTTATGTCATTCAAAACCTGTGTATGATTCCTCCTTCTGTGAAACATAGAGGAGTTGAGAAATGCATCTGTTTTTTATGTCCATACAATGGAAGTCAATGGGGGCCAATGTTGTTCGGTTATCATTTTTCAAAATATCATCTTTTGTGTTCTGCAGAAGAAAGAAAGTCTGGAATGACATGTTTGGAATGACATAAAGGCGAGTAAATGAAACAATATTCAGGTTTGGATTTTAATGCATGCAAATATGATTTAACACTGAATGTTATTTCAAAGATAAAAATCATAACCTCAAACTGGTCTATGAAAGCCATATTGTGTTAACTTCATTGTTGGAAACTGATGCTTAAGGGATAAAAGGGCCCAAAAATAAAAATTCTGTCTTCATTTACTTTACGTTGGAGATATTTCAAATCTGTATAAATGTCTTTGTTCTGATGAACACAGAGAAAGATATTTGGTTGAGTTTTTGGACCCCATTGGCTACCATATAGGAAAAATTACTTTATAAATTTCTTTGTTCTGTTGAAGCAAGAATGTTGACTACCATTACCATTTCTCCTACTATGATAGTCGAGAACTGTTTGGTTACAAGCTTTCGTCCAAATATCTTTCTATGTGTTCAACCAAAGAAAGAAATTTATACAGGTTTGAAACTAGAGAGTGAGTAATTCTTGACAGAATTTTAATTCTGTCCCTTTAAAAGCATTTGCCAGAGATTGTTCATCCGAAATATTCAGAAAAATATTCAAAAATATTGCCGCTAAGCGGGTCACTAACTGTGCTTCAGAGCAGGTTTACTTTGCCTGTCAATGACGCCTCCCCTGACATTGATTTGTACTCACAGCCTGTGCAGAAGACACACACATGTATCGATTAGCTGTCTGTATTCCATTCCTAAGAAATCAATGCTGTTTGTGGCTTTGCCAGTCTACGATGATATTGTTTTTTTGCAAAGTGATCGGGATTAAAGGCAGCATTCTAACATTGTTTGAAGTGAGGCTTAACAGATCAAGCAAGGGCTCATTTAATGAGATGGACGCTATCTGCCGTACGTCGCGCCTTTTGATGCTGTGATTTACAGTGCCATTGCGCAGATAAATAGTTTTGTTGTTTTGTAGCTGTTGTTTATACCAGCAGAAGTGCGATGACTCATGTTGACACATTATGAGTAAGCACGCTCGTGCCCAAAAACAAAGAACACTGCTGTTCTCATTTAGACCCGATTGACGTTCTCGTTCCGCTGCTTGTTTGATGGAATGACCTGTTCGATGAAATCTGTTCCACATCCAACTGTGCAATCGTTTCGTTGCTTTTTCTATAAATAGGAAATAAATTAGATTACGTTCAGATGAGTCAAGTTTGCATGGAGAAATATTTAACATGTAAGTTGTTTGGCATATTTGTACGCCAGGTTCCTGTAGAGGGCAGTGCAGATTCACACTGGTGCCCCTTTGAATGCAAAGCATTGTGGACTTCGGCCCAGATGTGCTCAACTGGAAAAAAGAAATGCTCCTTCTCTGAGCTACAAGGACGACACAAACCTGGCAGAGGCCCCCTGCGCTCCCTCCTGCCCTGCCTTATGCCCACCTGCATGCCCATCTGTAGAAGAACCACACCAGTTGTTCTGTTTGTGTGCCAGGGTGAATCAAACCCATCCACGCCATTCCCAAGTGTGCGTCTGGCTGTGCCCCCCTCCCGATGTTCCCCTCCCCCCGCGGGCGAGCACACTAGCTTTCCTGTGAAAAACCATCAGATGTCCAGAGGTCCACTTGTCGTATTAAGGTGGACGAACAGGAACAGAACCAGATTGTGCGCTGGCTTCAAAGCTTTGCTTTCCAAATAAACATTTCTTATCACTTGTGTTAAGGGAATGTGTTTTCATGTCCATAAAACTAGAATTAGTGTTAAATTTCATGAATGAGTGTGAAACTTGCAGAGCTCTGAGAGATGGAGAGTAACAGCTGTGGACTGACTCAACTGGAAGTAATAAACTATGTTGCATCATATGTTATCTTTCCAAACTGAGAGCATAAATGACCTTCTTGTGTCGTCCACCGCTCACCCCTCCCTTTCGAAGCACTACGGTGGCTAACACAGGCCAAAATATCGTCACGTTTTTGCTTCTTTGTCGAAGGAGATAACATATTTACGAAACACGCTCTGTACATTCAATTATAACTCCCATGTGGAGACACTTTATTAGAGCATTTCTACATACAACCCGAGCTAAAGTGTATAGTTAAAAGCATGCTTTTAATAGATTTTTTTATGTATAGATACAGATGACAATCCCTTGTGACTAGCATGTCATCATTTGCATCTTTGAGTTCCCCGAGCAATAATGCTCTTTAGACCTTGTGTGAAAGGTAAGTTCTTGCCATCCGATCATATGAGTTGATGATTTAAAGAGAGGTGCATCGATCTCATCTCATTTCATTGTGAATTTTTAATCAATAGTCACGGCCAGAGGGAGATAATAAAGACGAAGCTAATTAATGAGACTGGTAATGGGCAGGATCTCTGCAGTGGATCGTTCCAGTCTGAAGACCCAGCTGTCCTGACGGACCGCCCGAGTCGGCCCGGCGCTCCAGTTTTGATACGGAGCACTTGAAAGAGAGGATTAAAGCTCAAAACGGGATCCAGGCTGCTCCGAGTGCTACTTGACCTTGGGTAATGTCATACTTTATGGAGTGTGCCGAAGTAAAAGTCTAGTTCACCAAGTGTGATGCCTCTCGAATTCAGTGTCTGAAAAACTAGGGAGATGGAGACAAATTAGCTGTAGTTTCTGAAGCCGAAACTTTTAAAATGTCATAAATGTGCACTTATTGAATGTGACATTGATTAGCCCGGGGAGCTGTAGAGAAAGATGACGGACGGTTTCATTAATTATGCAATTTTATGACATTCAGAATTACACTAATATAAAGGTAGAGTTTATTTGATTGAACGGATAACATTTTCGTTTTATTTATGATGGTGGATATAAATCATCTAAATAAACATTCATTTTTTTTATGAATTTTCAGGGGCATGCAGATGGTTGGTGGGGAGCATTTAATTTCTCATAATAACTAGAGGCAACGTTCTACAGAAAGAGTTTCATTTTCTAAAGTCTGTTCATTATAGCTTAGGTGTACATTTTTGTTTTTAACATTGATGGTGCACAATAGCAATCCAACAGCCGACTAGAAAGTTAGTTGAATCGACTTTCTTTACAAAGGCTGGACTGTAAGAATTTCACTTTTTTTGTTTTGATATTTTTGTGGCAGCTTTACTGTGAAACGTCTGTAAATTCAACTCTTTAAATCCCTGCCGGCACACACGTACACATGCAGACGGATGTCTCTGTTTGTCACCTCTCATGTTGTTGTTTTGATCGTCTCGCCACAAGCATTGCAATTGATGCCATGTCAATTTGCAAAACTTTTAAACAGACCTTTGCATTCTGTTCCGTTCCATCGCTTCATAGCACAAATGCGTAAGATATCACTTCTGTGATCAAAACAAGCCTATTTAAACAGGACTTCCTAAGACTGTCCTTTTCCACGTCTGCTTGTCCAAATGCCACCACCGCAACCGCTCTCGGTTTCCGGCATTGCAAGAGTGACCTCCCATCTGCCGAGCCATGTCTGAGGGGAACGTGTCTGTCCTCGCTGGGTAACAAATGACCCCGACACGCCAGAGACTCTGGGCTTGCACCTGCTTAACTTTTTTCACCCGTCCGTCTCCCGTCGTGCCAGACAGACAAAGCTCAGGGCTCCGCGGGCTCCAGACGATACCTTTCGAACCGAGCGCCGTACCAGCAGGCGAGAGCAGCTTACTCGGTCTTTGGCAGCATCTGTCAGCTCTGGGGTTGGTACAGCCCTTAGGGGGATGATAGACTTGCTTATAAATAACCCTGAAATGAATTAAAAGAGATAAAGACGCTTCTGTTGCCGAGGAGATGGAAAGCTTTCCTCTTTTGGCTGCGGGGCATGACGGGGGTGTCAGGACAGGGCGATGCGGCCGTGAGGGAGCGGGAAGGTATAATTGAAACATTGCGCTGTGGCAGAGTGGCCTTTGTTGTGATTGATACCGTTTTAGAATACTCCTGTTCGCCGGGCACGGGGGACTTACCTGCGGAAAAGAAGGGAAGGGGGCATGCTTAGGTGGCTCATCTGGGTTTGCCAGAAAATTGGTGCCATCCATCAAGTGGCACATTTAACGAACGCCGAAACCAGGCTGCCCAGCAAAGGATTCTTATTTAAGGCGGTGAACCAGGAAACGTGCGAGGGGCATGGACTGGTGCTGGTCTATCAATCAGCCAGTCAGCTCCTTTATTCAACAAGCGAGCGACAGCCCCTAAGGCCAGCGCACGGGGTTCCGGCTTGTTGGCCTTGCAACACACTCCCTGAAGGGAAGTGAATGAGAAAAAGGGGTAGAAAGAGCAAGAACGAGTTTTGGAAAGGGGACGCAAGAAGAGAAGAGGCATCAGGGATTGGCCGTGTCCCCTGATGAGCTAGCGCGCTTCATCTTTCTTGCGCGAGGACCTGGAACTGTGGCTTGATGGGATTTTCAGCACCGTGGCCTCCATGCCTCACCAGTGAGCGGTCGGGGACCTAAAGCCAGACATCTGAGCTCTGCGTCAAGACGCTAATGCCGTCACTGGCTCCCACAATGCTGCACCACTGCTGCCTGAACCTCCAGGAGAAAATCCAGGGCATAGGGTTTAATAGCTCTGCAGGAATGAGTAATAAAATTCCTGCAGTCGTAGAATGCCAAAGCACGAATAGAACCTGTAATATGCAGTCATAGAAAGGAGTGTCTAAAGTCAACAGGAAATCAAAACAGGCCATGTTTGCTTTTTCTTTACATGCTCCTGGTGTGCATGCATGTTATTAAAAAACAACAGCATTTTGATGTAAAATTATTTCTTTTTTCTTTCAGATGAAAGACATCCTATGCATTTGGAATGTCATGAAGGTGAGCAAACTGACAGCATTTTTAATTTTTAATAATCACCTGGTTACCATTACTGTTATAGTACCAACACAATCTCACGGCAATTCATAACTATTTTACGAGGTGGCTAAATAATCTAAATTCGTACATTTTGGTACATTTTGCTTTTGCACCAGTGATGGGCTTTAGTTTCAACCTGATCTCACATGATTTAAAAACGATTTTACGAGTTGGCTAATTCTTACGAATTCATCACATCAATCGTACAAAAACGTACGTTTATTAGAAAAATGCAATACTGAAGCCCCACACCTAACCCTACTCCTAAACCTAACATCATAAATGTGAAAGAAAATTGTACAAAAAATGTATGAATAAGATCGTACGAATTCATACGAAGTAGCAACCTCGAATTCTTGTCAGATTGTGTTTTTATTATTGATTTTTTAATAATCACATGTTTTTGTACAATTCACATCGTAAGAATCCATACGATTTACAACTTCGTAAAATAATTACGAATTCCTAGGAGATCAGGCTGAAGCTACATATCCTCAGAAAAAAGATTTGAAAGAATCGGATTCGAAACACTGTTCCATGTTGATTTCATGTTGATGCTACACTTCAGTTTTCTTTGATTAGTAATGTATGTTAACCCTACTGGTGTGAAAATGTCCAAAATGTTTCCCAACATCCCTTGTTGCACTAAACTTTATAATATTTTCCTATACAGCACCACAATTGTAACACCACTGCGTGTCTACCCTCAGAAATTCAGCATATGTTCTGTTTTGATTAATGTCTAGTTTAGGACGGCGTCGATTGAACTCGTATATTCCTCAGGATGAATTACACACCAGCACTAAGTGGACACCTGCACGCCTCGTGGCACAGGGCAGAAAATGGACCCATTCTATTTTCTCCCCTCTCTTTGTCCCTGGATCCCTCGTCTTTCCTCAGTCCCCGAGAAGGTTACACTTTTTCTTCTATTTATCTATCGTATAGATTTTTCCACCATCTTCTGTTCGGATAAAATGCCGCCCACTAAGAAATCGAGGAGTAAACATCGCCTCATAGCTTAGCCTGAAACGCGTGAAGAAGGAGGTGAGAGGGGAGAGACAAAGAAGGCCGCGCGCTCGCAGACACACAAAATCAATGCTGATCAATGTTTTATATCACCAAGATGCTGCTCCTCTCGACCCGCTCCGGCTAAAAAAAACACCTCCCAATCACCTCTCCTACAAGAGAGCGCCGGGTCCCTCTGGTATTCCGTCCAGAGTTCAATAACCCACTCCACCCTCAATCAAAGTGAGAAAAGAGAACGACGATAAGGAAAAAGGTATGCTTATATTCTCCATACAGTCTGTATGTGTATATTCCAAATATTTTAAAGTTACACAACAGCTTTGGGTGAGAAAGAGACCAAAGTTAAAGTCAGTGTTTGCTGAGCACTCCAATGAGATGTTAGACCGAGAATCATTGCGTCGGATCGTTGAGTAGCCTGGTCAGACCAGTTTTGTAGACCACATCAACCAAACGTATGACTTAAAACATCGATCCGTTCCCAAACTCACGGACTCTTATGAACTCTTATGAACTCGCTCCCACATTGTTGTCCTTTAGTGAAGGAGCCCGGCTTATCTAGTAACAAGCGTGCGTGCGCACAAACACGTTGAGAAGGGAGGGAACACGATCAGCCTCGGCGATACGGTAGAAACATGTATTGCATCCGCAGATAGAGCTGGAGTATCCAGTAAGGAATATTACAGACCAAAAAGATAAGGTGCACCGCAATTTGTGTAGCTCCGCGAGCGTAGCGCCCACAAATAAATAAATAAACAAAAGATCCCAGATATCCCATGTAATTTTCTGCCGTGTGTGTACGTGTTATAGAGATGGAGCGTGGGCATTGTGTAAATAGCCCAATATAGTACCAAGACGCTAAAATTCGATACCGTCTCCTCTCACACAGTAAACAGTATTTTTTAAAAGCATGACCAGCAAACACAGAGACAAGCGAATTTAATCCAGGCTTTTTTAACAGGGCCGAGCGGATCGATACCACAATCACTTAGGCGCGCGGAGCATATCTAAAGCGACAACAACAGCAGGAAATAATGATACGCGGCTGAAAAAGAGCAACTGTCAAAATGGAGGCTGGCGCGTCGGCAATGGTGTCTGTTCTCTCTAATTAATTTTCTCAGAAATGGAGACAAAGTGTGCCAGAGTTTTATTTCCATGCCCAGCACAAGAAGCTAATGAGTTTCCTACTGAGCAAAGCTGAAGATAACCAGAGAAGGGGGCTGGGCGGGAGGGAACGCACGCATACCATTCCAACTTAATGTGCTTCTGAAATGAATTTCCTATCAGCTCAACTTGTGCCATAATGGTGATTTTATAGCTCCTGGAGCTTCAGCAATGGTGAATCGTGTTGCGGATGGCGCCCTGGAGATAAAGCCCTAGGTTGCTTGTGAAACAATGCGAGCAAAGTGCGATCCAACAGCACTCGTCCTAGTCTCTCTGTGAGACTAATGTGGATGTTTGTGGTCATGCCAGCTAATCCAAGATTTAGAACAGGAAATGCATAAGAAATTTATATGCACAATGTGTAATAACTTACTTCAGTATCTGAATGAAACGTACAATAAACCATTTTGTAATTATTATCTTCTCATTGCAGTTATAGGTCACTTCACAAACTGTAAACACTGGTCAAGAACTAGAAGCACCCCCGATTTCATTATTTTATTTTATTTTATTTTATATATATATTTTTATTCAGTTATAAATGTTCTGTATGTTGTTCAAACCTTTGTGTAATGTTAAAAAAAAAAAAAAAAAATTCTTATCCAATCTTAGTTGTTTATAGACAACTGAACTGAGTTTTTTTTCATTTATTTATTCTTTAGTTTATTTGTAAAATGCATATTGTAAAGTATATTGTTTTTGTGTAATATTAAAAAAAGATTTGCTTGACCATTACATAAACAGACCAGGCACAAACACTTTGACTTATACAAGATGCAACCGTGGGTGCAGTTTGTGAAAAAACGAATTTTTTAGGCATGCACCAAAACTTTTTATTTATTTTTTATTATTTTAAAACATTAACTTCAGATTTTCCCCCTGAAAATCATATACCAAGCCTGCTTTACACAAGTTAAAGTTCTTCAAGTCTAACAGGTTTTAAGACAGAAATCATTCAAAGACAAGACATATTTAATATATTGGTCTGATTTTATTATTGGCCAATACCAATAACATTAAAATGACCATTTATCGGCTGTACCAGTATGGCCGGTAATATATTGTGCATCCTTATTTATCTTTTTTTGCATTAATTATGTTTCATTGTTATAGAAATAATGTCAAAGTGGCAGAAATTTTAATAGTCCTAAAACAAGCCTCATTTGCTCTAAACATAACATCATTTATTTTGAAGTAAATTGAACAGGACCACGTTTTTGGCATTTTTTCTTCAGACTTCTTCATCTAACGCGAACAGTTGATTGTATTAAAAATGAACTCGTCGTTTCACCTCCTTGCGGTTGCATCTCTCTCGTCTTCCTGTGTTGAGAAACTTTCTGTATCCAGACCTTGATTTATGTCTCTGGTGTTGCAGCCCAGACAAAGGTTCAGTGACGGGGGGGATCGATGGGTGAGCATAGCACTGACTTGAGCGCTGCATACCGAATGACCATGTCTCAGCCCCCGTGAGTCATATGCTGATTTGATAAGACTATAATAAGCACTCTGAATTTAATGAATGATTCAGTGCTTCTGATGACAAGCATGTGTTTTTATCATTATTATCATTACACAACCGTAAGACTGCATTCCCAGCTTTACCAGTGTGTGAATCTGATTATGTCAGAACATCTCTGTGGCGCTTGCAATCTCATTATTGTAAGTTGGTGTGCGGTTCCCACCTCATAATGTGCGAAGCGTCGTCATCCATCTATCTCCTAACCCCTCTCTCTCGTTCTCTACCCTGTTTATTTTAGGTTAAAGCAGGGAGGTGGGAGTCACATGCTGATAGTATGACGGTTGTCAGGCTGATTAAAACTGAAGACGAACCGCGTGGGAGTTTCCCTCGGCGAGCGTGCGGATAGATCTCATTAGCATACGGTCTTTGCGGACCTCTGTCCGTTGTAAATTTAACGAATGTGGCTCCGGACGGGCAGAGGTGGGCCGTAAGCACAGGGCGAATAAACAAGCAGATGCACGACGTCACCGAGACCCCACCTGCCCGCCATTAATCAGAAGAAGAGCACTCTGTGCCAGTTTTCAGGGCCTTGGAACGCATTAAACATCTGCTTGCATGATTGTGTTTATACATACTGTACTTTATATACATGTGGGAAATATATTGAGATGTGTGCATATTGTTAAGTGTATTTGATATGTCGATATTACTTCGGATATCTTAATCTGAATTTAGACTGGATGGGGAAAACTGTAGGCCAGGTTGAGAATTGGATTGTGGGTGTTACATCCCGTAATGAAAGCAGAAGAGATTCGGGATGTTTGCCTCAAATTGCCTTTTCCTAAAACGTACTTTTTCCCTTCACATTATTCTAAACTGTCAGTGATACCTGTCCGTGGAAGCCTTCGGTTAAATCTGCCTATAGGACAACTGCTTTGAAGTCAAAGACAGTAGAGTATTTTTAGGATTATGTGTATTGATAAAGCATGCATCTTGAAGGGATAGCTCACCTAAAAAAAAACACAAAAGAAGAAATTTTGAAGAACAACGGCGGTATCCATTCACTCTATAGTGGACACAAAACCAGTGCTAGTCAATGGGTACAACCGTTGTTTAGTTCAGGAACATGCACTAATACATTAAATATCACACAAGCCACTTTGTGCATTTTTACAGTTTGCCATTATACACATTTAGTTTCTCTTTGTGTCGGTTTCTTCCACTCGTCCATATCTCCTGCTACACAACACAACATCTGTTAAAGATGTTGATCTGTTGTGTTCACTCAAAACAATGAAATCTGTTTATTGAGTGATGGACTTTGAGAGATTCTCAAGTACAGCTGATAAAGAAAGTTAAGGTTTATTAACCTCAAGTTTGCATTGGATTGTCGCTTAAATGGCAAAATAGAAAAGCAAAAATGTACTGTTCACTGTCTTTGCACATCTCCTCAGAGACGAGTAGCCTGCCAGGCTGCCCATGATGGCCCGGGCCAAGATGCCATATTGTAGCAATTGGTCCTGCCCGCTGGTGGCTGTCATTTAGCTCTGCATGTGTGACAGCCTGAGCCCTGTCTGTCTGCCAGTCCCCCCTTCACCACCCCTCCATCTGTTTTCAGACCCTCTGAGATGGCACCTTGCACCCTGAGACTTAGTTTACCGTGGTTTCCACAGTGTCAAATGTAGATATGCAGTCATGGAAACCGAGCTCACTTACTCTCCGAGTTGTGGCACATTGTTGCTCTGCACTAAACCTGTGTCGCCCTCTTTCAGCCTTACGCACCTGTGTACCCTGCGTTATTTGACTTGTTCTAGTAATTGCTCTGCTGAGCAGCCTTCGGTTAAATCTGGTTAGGTTTATAGAGTGTGAAATCAAAGCTTATTACTTTAATGTTCACAGTTTTATTGTGCGTGATTCATCAGTGCATGTTAGTCCAAGAAAGACAATGTTGGTCTTTGTGTTTTTTTAATCAAAATGTAATAACTTTGAAACCACAATGTTTTCCAGCTCATGTCTCTGAGAGGTGTTGTTTTCAAACCAATTCAACAGACACTGGACTGAAATGCTGGTTTGAAATGAAAAGTTGGATTGGTCTCTTAATGTTTTTCATGGCTGTATAAAACAAAGAGCAGCTGAGAACATTAATTTGAGAAATGTTTACATTTCTTTACCATTTCTTGGTCATTAATGAAATGGAAGCACATTTCTGACATTTACTGTACTTGTAAACCTATTTTTAAGAAAGATCTGATTTCATTAAGATGTACAAAATGCTTTTGAGAAAATTCTCAAATTATTAAGAGGGAGCAAAATACAGGGAGCATCATTTCGTTCAATTTTGTCACCTTTTCACTCAAATTGCTTTGAAAATAATATAAGTTGTAATGAAAACATGTATTAAAAATGTCAAAATAAAGCGATTTAACTAGTGGTCTCAGACATCTTTGATCTCACTGCTTGTCAAGTAAAATATTAAATAATTTCTTTTACCACAATGCTCAATCTCAGGAACGTTAACACTCCTCTGACTTTTTTGCATCGGTTAGCATGCTGTACATTTGCTCCACTCTCAACGTCACCCCCGCTAACAACCCATGTTTTATGATATTGCGCCAAGGCGAAGGAAAGTTTCAAATACTTAAAAAAAGGAATGAATTTAAATCTCAATAACAGGGTTTTTTTATTCACCCCATCATGAATCCAGACACATTATTTGTGTCAAAGCAAAGCATATCATCTCCAGAGTTAAAGAGAATGACTTCGAGGCAGATTTGGAGTTTTTCAGCAGTTATTTTCCAGGCTGTCTGCTGGCTGCCCGTGCCAATGAAAGATTCCAGTCCGCATCACGCAAGGCGTTTAATGAGAGTTTCTGTGCAGATCTGAGCACAAATGAGCCGGTGGAAGTTTGATGTGCCACTCAAAACTGGTGTTCCATCATTATCTAAATCTAGCATAAAACCCCCCATAACTTTGAGGCTCAAATTAGTTTTGGAGAATTTTCGCTCATTAATGTCACGTCAGTCGGCGAGATATATCCAAGAGATAAATGAGAAAATGGAAATCGTGCGGCACAAAGGACTCAATTGCTCAGTCGAGAGGTGGTGCGTGCTGCCGTCGACGGTTCGCGGTGGTGTTTTAGTAAACTTCACAAATTGCCTTTTCCTAAAACGTACTTTTTCCCTTCACATTATTCTAAACTGTCAGTGATACCTGTCCGTGGAATTATGACATGAAACTTTCAGATTTGGGAGTGTCTTTAGAAATGCCGGAGAATTTGTCTTGGGGATTAAAGTGTGTCGGGAAAGTAATTAGTTGCACCATAGACGTTGGAAGAGAACTGAGAAGCTTTTGGGGCTCCAATTAAAATTTTATAGAAAAATTATATCTGTACAATGCACATTTTATACTGAAGGCAGGAGATATTAGGTCTGTTTGCATATGTTCTATAATATACTGCATTTGCGCCGTAATTCAGAGCAGTTCTGGTTGTGCTTCAGGGACCAGCATTTATATCAGACATCAGGGGTCTGCATTGCACTTAGTGATAGCATTAGTAAATAGATCTTGTTGTTGACATCTTCACACCTAACTTATGATGGATAGAATTTCCATCATAAGTTAGGTGTTAAGATGTCAACAACAAGATATACTCATTGATATACAAATGCAATATCATATTCATAACTATGTCTTCAGAGGCGTTTAAAGACCTTACATAATGAAGCGTTATGTTTTTATTACCTTAGAATGAGCTATTTCTATCTACATACACCGCGGGTCCCCTTGTCCCCATGGAATTTGCCATGTTGTTTCTACAGTTTGCAGTTTCCTTTTATTATGTTTTACAGGTAAAGTGAATAGATTCTTGACTTCTGATTTAGGTCAACTTCTTAAGCTATGTTGGGAATGTTGACCTCTATAATTTTAATGTCAAGAGCTGATGCTTGGAACATCAGTCTGTTCCTTGAAACAGGCACATATTCAGACATTTTCTTTGTTAAGAGAGAGCTTAAATCTTTTCCTCCAGTCTCCAGAAAGATATTTTGTGTTAATGTATTTGAAATGTGAATAGATTTTGCAACACGAAGCTCGACACCCTCGACACTCAACACCTCCACTTCTTGATCACAGACTGTTTGCATATAACTCTTATAGTATATGCAGCTTTTTTGCTTTTAATGTAAATGCTGCAATTAATTCGGGCAGACAAGGAGCTAGTACGAGTTTTTTTAAGCCACTTATTCAGCAAGAAACAAAACAAACCTGAAAAAACACCATTTTATCAGCACCCACACTTGAGCCAGAACCAATTTATTCGTGCAGAACACTGACAACTAAAAGCTGTGAGCATAAACGTGTGAATAAGACAAAAACAGCCACTACAAAATGTGCAAATACATGCAGAAACATTAGAGGAAAATGCAAAAACCGTCTGTGCTCGGAGTTGGAAGGATGTCACGTAAACAGAGATATTTCAAAGGAGCCACGACAGGCCGGATGCAATAATGCCCTGTAATCCGACAGAAGTCACCCAAGGTGGCGCAATTTGGGATCAAAGGAGTGGCGAGAAATTGAAGATAATCATTCCGTCTAAGGTTTGTTACAAAGACATCGTGCCAGGAGGGCGGATGAGTTTACACTCGAGCTAATCAGTATCCATCAGGAGCCGGCCAGGAACTACAACACTGGCCTTTCTGCTCTGAGCCTGGGAATCGTGAGATGGTTTTAGCCACTAAAAACACTGTTGGAGGCTCTTTGATCATTGCTGGAATAAGTACACAAACCACCTTCCCTCAAATAACCTCTTTCTGTCTTTATGTAGCGTTACTTCCTTCGCTGTAAAACAAATCTGTAGAAATTACAGTATTACTGGCAGCAGTTTTCCAGTAAATTACTGTAGATTTATATGTAGCTCATTTTTGGCAACAAAAGATTAAAATATCAGCCTCATGCAAGCATTTTTGGGAATCAAAAATCTGAAAAAAAAAAACCCCAGAAAAAGTTGATCCCAGAATGCTTTGCATGAGGCTGTTATTTTATAGGTTTTTTCTGTAAAAATAAAGACTTCTTAATGCTTAATGTTCATTTATCTTTGAACAAACTGTTGCCAATAAATTAGCTAAATATAAATCTACAGTAAGTTACTGGCAAACTGCTGCATAACTACAGCACATTTTTTACAGTGAGGCTTTGAAAAGATAGCTGTATACTTTTTCTAATACTATAGACCATTTATCAATGTTTTGTATTAGATGATCGCTGTTACTGTAACTTCTGACCTCCTGGATCATTGAAGATTTTGTATACATAATCATACATTATTGATTTAGTGTCTCAAAAACAGCTAATATCTAAGGCCCGTGCAATGGAGGGGAGCGTGTGAGCAGCATAAAAAAGTGCTAAAATATTCCACAATGGATTCATGTTAAATGACAGGCAGTCCTGTAGTCAGGGGATCTGTGGTCCACGCTTGGTTTTATTATTCCACAGTGTGTGACTGCATCCCACCATACTTCATTAGTTCTCTGTGATACTTAAGCGCAAACACGCTCTCTCGACAGCGGCGCTAAATAAAACAACTCTGAAGGGTGGGGAGATCTGAACAGCTTGTACTAGGCCCAAGAACAATCGGCCCACGCTGGCATTTTTCTTTTGACGTCCTCCCTTGTTTCCAAGCTCTTTCAGTAAAGTTGGCAAGCAATGAAATTTAAATGGAGTTGATTTTAGGAACAGAGAAGTTGTTTCAGCCTCTGAGGTAGTCAAAAATAAAATAAAAAAAAGCATTAAAGCTAACAAGACTTCACAAAGAACAATACTTTTACAGCATTTACGAATACGTTTTTACAATCAAAAGGTAATGCACAATAAACTAACATTAATAAACTACCAAATCTTTTTTTAAACCTGTAGCCAACTGATGTTTCTAAATATTTGGGGTATTTTTTATATTTTTTCATACATTTAATTCTATTTATATTTTTATATATTTATATCATATGTTTTGTCAGTTTCTGAGTAAAAATATCCAAACAACTTTAAAACATGACACTTAATCTTTATAGAAATGTTTGCTTACACTCTTAAAAATAAAGGTGCTTAAAAGGTTCTTCACAGCGATGCCACAAAGAACCATTCAGTCAAAGTTTCTTTAAAGAACCATTTCTTTTTTACTTTTTTATCATCTGAAAAACCTTTTTTTGCCACAAAGAACCTTTTGTGAAATGTTAAAGGTTCTTTATGGAACCAAAAGGTTCTTCTGTGACATCAAAGAACCTTTTGAGGCAAACAAGATGCTAAGTTGTCAAAGAATGTGTTTAAAGAAACAGCTTTTTTGTTTATTTGCGTTTTTATGTTTATGTTTGAGAGAAGATTTTCTTTTCAGCTTTCTGTTCAGCTGGAGAATAACACATCAAGATAAACTTTCATTTATTTCTTTAATTACTTTAATCTTAACCTACACTTTCATATTTAATATTGTAATTTGCGATGATCACATGCTGGTTTGTTCAAATCATAACCACAATCTATATACAATCTCATAAAAAACCCAACAAAAAAAAAACTTTCTACCTCTCTTTTCTAATGTTCTCTGTATACTTGCTTTGGATAAAAGCGTCTGCCAAATGAATAAATATGCAACATCAGTTTTGTTTGAAAGTTTAACATTTGAAAAAAGAAGTTTTATATCCACGTCACTTCTCACTGTGGATGTGTGATTTCACCAGGGATGCTGATACCCTGCAACCTTCTGCTGCTTTACTCTCGCTGAAGCCCAAGACAGAAGTTCCCTTGAGACTTTTGCTTCTACCTTAAACCTGACACAAGTTTCATGTCACACTGCCCAGACTGATGGCGCTTTTAGGCACAAAAGCAAATATTTCCGTTCCTGGTCATCGCCAACCCTCTCACATCCCCACCGACACCTGAAGCCCCCCTTTCCCCACCAATTCCAACACTCCAAGCCAGCCATTTGTCACAAAGTAATTATAGAATTATCGATTGGCGAGCAATTAACAGTCTCCCCCTCCCCGCCGTCCCCCTCCCAATCTTTTAATTTGCAGTCAGATTGGCAAGTAGAAGAAAGCTTTAGAGTAACACATTTAATCCCTTTGGGGTTTCGCTACAGTCTTCAGATTAATAGAGGGACAGGAACAAAAAGGCTTTTTTAGTCGCTGTTTCCTGCTCTTATGGCTTGTCTCCGGGCAGCAGCTGGGTCTCTGGCCCGGTACGACAGTATCTCAGATGCAAACACATTGTGAAGCTCCTTGTTTTGGTATTGTGTTGAGACGTCATGTAACATTTGATAAGTGTAGTTTTATTAATTTGATGATGAAATTAATTTGAGTTTTTCTGTTTCATGCTAATTGTAGTTTAAATGAGCAACTTTGTGTCATTATTTTTTATTGATTTTATCAATACATAGACATATTTTTTATTTGACTTCTTTTAGTTTTTATTTATTTCAATTTAAAATTGACTGGAACTTTACCTTTTCAGTTCATTTTTAGTTAATTAATATATATATATTATATATATAGTATATTTATTTATATATATTTAAGCCCACACTGTAAAAAATACCCATAAAAACGGTAACATTCTAGCAGCTGGGGCGCCAGAAAAAAGGTAAAATAAAAAATTGTCGTCAAGTAAAATTACATGTTTTTCATGTTTTATATGTTTTTATTTTACACCCAAGACTGACCTCGTTTCAAAAATACATGAAAATTCTGTAAAATAAAACAGTAAAATATAGTTTTTTACAGTACATATTGTAATTGATTTTAATTAAACAGAAATCTTTCAATAGTTTTAGTTTTAGTTAACAATATATCTGGTGTGGTGCATTACATTTTTACATTTACATGTATTCATTTGGCAGACGCTTTTATCCAAAGCAACAATTGAGGAAAACCAACCTGATATCCCTGGGAACCATTATATAGGAACCTCCTGAGGACATGTAAATGTAACATGTAAATCAATTTGCAAGAATTTTAATATGCTCCAAGTGCCCTTAACCAGATTCATGCTCATTTTGTTCTTCCCTTACAAAAGTTAACTATATACTTTTCCTACAAGTAAAATACAAACATGCACTATATTTAAACCGTATAGGTAACAGCAACTGTGGTTTTGTAATAGTATCAATAATGGTTTGTTATACAAACGTTAACCAAAACCAAAACAATAAAAACATTAATCTGCCAAACCATTACATATGAAATGTTGTAAGGTTTAAACATGTTGTCGATTGTTAAGATAATCATTAGAAAAATATGGCTCAGAAATATTGCACATGTGCACGGTGATGCGTTTGAACCCTGAGAAAGTAAATTATATATCACTGCGTATACCTTTAAGCTACTGTAAGCAGTCAGCGTGTCGGTTCTTCTGCTGCAACACATGTGAAAGAATCTGTTCAAAGTTCATATAAAAAGGATCTCCAGATAAGAGTTCAAGAGAGATATCCAGTACATCCGGCACAACTTGAAATAAGGGTAAAAAAATACCACAGATTCTTACTTTCATTTCTCAGTAGCCTGTAACACCTACTCTCCCTCTTTCAGCCTCTCCCAGATCAGCATGCAAAGATCCAGCTAAGACTCCGGAAGCCCAAGAGCTGGCAGATATTAAGACTGGGATCGATTTCATGGAACATCACCTTGGTAACATACGGCCACAGCTGAGGAAGTTGATTTCCTTTCTGTTGTCCTTATAACTCCCGGTTTTCCCTCTGCTTTTTCTTCTTCAAGTGTTTCATGGTTTTTATTGTTTAATTTGTCTTAATCCATCATCTTGGCAGCTTTAGATGGAGTATAAGATTTTATTTCTTACACCATGCATAATAAAACTATGCGGATATATATTAACTACAAAAGAATGCCATTACATTTGTCTTAATGTGTCAGGTTGTGCGTTTGTATTTGGGTTTTTTGTGTGATCCGATGATGAAGATCTCTCGCTTATATGTTGTATTGTAAAAATCAATGGTTTCATATTCATTGCCGTGGAGAAACGTTATCAGGACAATGCAATATTCTCTCTCTGCGAGCGTGGTTGGAAGACGCTAACAAACATGCAGCAAAAAGATTTCCACCGTTGCCACCTGATAAATGAGAAATTTTTCAATATCCAGGAAGCTGATTACCAATTTACCGCTGTCAGTTTCCATATCTGTAGCAATAAGGACATTTTCTCGATGCATATGCCATCTCAGAGAATATTTTCCACATATTGGAGATGTGCTCCCTCAGCTAAGGCAACAGAGCCCGTAGCCGGTGTGATTTTTTACGTTTCGGATTAATTTAATGTCATGTATAACATTATAAACAAGCAGCTGAGAGATTGCAAAAGCGTGACAGAATTGTACAAAGTCAGGGTCAAATTTGTAGGTGCTGGGAATTGGTAGGAATTCTTTTTAATAGACTTTTGCCTTTTATTGGATAGGACAGAGATATGGAAATGATAGTAAGAAGCGGGAAGGGATTGATAAATGACAGGCTTTAGGAGCCATATTTGCTATGAACAAATTTTTGGTTAAAGAATGAATTCAAAGTATTAGTGTATTGAGATCGACCAAACCAAGAAGAGCTTGAGAAACTTTCAGGCACTATATGAAAACCCATTTCTTCATATCTTTTTTATGTTTATGTGTTTGTTGTTTAGGGAAATGTGTTTATTCACCTTCTGTGAGCCGGTCTGGTCAATGGAAGAATGGAAGAGAACTTCACTGGATGTTGGTGGGCCGGGTTCATCCGAGAAGTGAGAAGATAAGCAGCATCAGTGTTGGTTTTGTCTGGTCAGGTCCCAGGTTTGTCACCCCCTCATCTGTTGATTCCTCTCCTCCTCCACGTTTTCCTCCTTCATTCCACCAAAGTCCTCATTTTCAGCATGATTACACCCACACCTGTCCTACTCTTGGCCCCTGGCCCTCACTCGAGCCCAAACATGCCGTCAATTAACACGAGCGAGTCAAACAGAGATGAAAGAGAAAAGTGAGAACATAATGAATTTATGAAAACTGGAATACGGAAATTAAAATGGTGATATAGAAATGTGTAATGTGTTATGGCTGTCAATTAGAGATTTTAAGCGAATGAATTATAAACATAAACAAGCGCGCTTTTGTGGCTCGAACTTAAGTACACATCTGCAAAAATTTGAGTCCCTACAGATTATTACTGATAAAAACAAACTAAATGACATTAGCTAGCAAGTTAAAAGTAAGTCTAGTCAGTATTATTTTGGGTTACCAACTGTTACCTTGCTAAACTTGAGCAAATTGAACAAATTGTTTATTTAATACAATTATTATTCAATAAAATATTAATATAAATAAATATTAATATAAAAAATTGAAATAAAAATAGTTATATTATTAGCCACTATAGCAGACCGATCAACAAACAGGAATATTTGCATTAAAAATCTCACAAAAGAAAGTTATTTAAACGTATTGTGGCACTCGAATAGAAATGTTGTTGCAGAATTTACAAAAAATAGCGCTAGAAATCAATTTATTGTTATGATTCTTTTCAAGTCGCCAATTATTGGGCTGTGTTCCATTATTAAGTTGAGTTTGTAAAAGTCAAAATGGGGGGCTTAACTTAAAAAAATAAGTAACCTGGCTGCCTTAAACTTTTGATTTCATTCAACTTAAAAAACTAATGAATTTCATACAAACTTGTCATGTCAACTAATATTTTTAAGTTGATTTAATTCAAAATTTTAAGGCAGCCTGGTTACTTATTTTTTTAAGCTGAACCAACATTTATTTTAAAAGGTTTGCTCTATGTACTGTATGAAATATGCTGTAATAGCTCCACATATAATTGAAGCGTCAATGAACAAATATCACATTTTTACCAAAAGCACATCATTTCCAGTCCAAACTGTGGCAACTCATGTAAACATGCATTTGGTAATTATTTTTTCAATTCCGTCTCACATTAATCTGATATTGAAACCTGTCCAGCTAATGCATAATAACCTTCATAATGGCAAAATATCATTTAGGCTTCTTTTGGCCCGTAACCAAATTACCGGAGAATGAAAGGACCTGCGCCAGGCCTTTAATTTCACCCCTGTAAAATGAACCAATGAGCCAGATAATCTGGCTGGCCCTCGTTGTTGCAAATGTGACACCTGTTGTACGTGGCACAAGCGTAGGAGCGCCAAAACACTTTTGCACATTTGCTTGGTTGTATCATCTTGGTTTTTGACTCGGTACAGACACATAAGACAACACGCCTACTCTGTCTTTTTTGTTTTCTAGAAACAGATGGTTTTGTCAGGGTTGTGGTTGTTTGCCAGTGAAGATGAAATCTCCAGGTATGGCGTGTTTTCTGGACAAGTGCATTTTAGGGATAAATGCTAGAATGGTAAAGGAGAATTTATCCAGAAATTGAAGTTCATTACTCACTTTCATGTCACATTCACAGGAGTGAATAAAGATAAGAATATACATGTTTGGGGAACTGCTCCATGCATTAGTGAAGTGTTTGGGACGGGTCGCAGGTGTGGGATACTTTGCGAAAATGAATATCTAATTAGTGAACTAGTAAGTGAAGATTACTTTAAGATGAACGACTTGCTATTTAAATCATTTACAGGTGACCATCCAATTAAAGTGTTTCTTAGGATCAGTAAGAGGTGTGGCCGCAAACATCAATTGTCTTCTATCTGTTAAGTCAAGTAGAGTTGCTCTTAAAGAAGTCTAGCAGTCAGTAAATTAAATGCTACTTATCGGTGTTGTTCCTTTTAAAGTTGTTTATCTTTTGTCAGGAATTCTGTTCGGCTCGGTTTGCCTTGCTTATCATCCAAATTAAACATGCAGGAAAAATATTAAAAGGTCATTTGCCTTAATGAAGGCATTAATAATTTAGCACTTTTTAACGTGGTGGTGGAGAAAAAACGATAAACAAGTCCATTGTGGTATTATTGTCCATTATTCTGAATATAAATGTAAAGTGCATTTAAAACATAGGTTTCATTATGTCCCCACAGAATGTAGTTTTGCTTTTTAACTCTTGTAATAATTTATATTTTACATTTATATTTATATTTAATGCTTCCTCAAGCCACCGACGGAGGGCGATATTTCCCAGGAAAAGTGGCATTCTAAACAGAATAGGCCGATAAGATAATTTCTAAAAGTGAAATTTATTTATTTTTATTTACATTAGACATAGTTTATATATACAGTACATGTTGCGCTAGGCCAAATGTATATTTAGCAAAGGTTTAATGTACATACAAAAAATGTTTTATATTGCAGACAAAATGGGAATTTTTTTCCTTCTTTGTTTTACGATTCTAATATTAAACAAGCAAAATATTATCCCTAGCATAACACAAAATGAATCTGATGTTAATTCATAAGAATATGACTCTAGTTGTTAGCTTTTTGGTCATATTACATCATTTACAGGTACGCGGGTGCCCGCGGCCACTTTCCCAACCAGAAAAGTTTTACAGTCTGTGCTAAAGGTCCCTTTTTTCCACCAAACAATCTTCAATTCTTTAATGTAAATGTCAACCCAAACAAGATAGAGACCCAAGTGTGTGTTTATATAATCAATATTTTTTACGCTGTAAAGGCTGTAATCTTCCAAAGCTTCTCCTCCTTGATTTGTGCTTATCGTGGAAGGTCATATCTCATAGAAGCACAGATCGTGAGCTGGCGAGGCAGAGGAAGAGAGATAGCGAGAAAGAATGGAGTTAAATTAACGATAATATCAGACTGACAGCGACAGCGACTCTGCGGAGCGCCGTGCGTCGTGAGAAGGCCTGCCGGCGCGGCGGGGAGGGGGAAGAAGGCAGTAAAAAGTTTTCCGAGCTGTCGTGCCCCTTCAATTTGCATGCTTAATGATGCTGATCAGGAGTTAATAGTGGGTGTAATGACTTCTGACTGACCGGGCTTTGGACTGGACCACGGGCTGGGCCACCAGAGCAGGGGAGGGGAGGGGTTAACACACACCATACGGCTTCTCTCCCTCCCCTTCTCTCTCTCTCTCTCTCTCTCTCTCTCTCTCTGCTGTCTTTGGTGAGATAACACAGCTTGCCTCTGTGGTCTTGTCTTATTAAACATGTTATCATTGCCTGTAACCTTTCTCTCCTGTTCCTTCCTTTCAAAATAGAGGAAAAGCCGCCTTTGTCTGGGTTTATTCAGCGACCTATCTGACCCGCCGGTAGAAAAAAGGCGACTTGAAAGAAATCAAATGGCAATTCCTGTCGACGTTAATGTGCTCTTTTGTTCTGAGAGGAGCGCCTTTGTGGGTATTCGCCGCTCTTCGTGCGTTTAGTCGGGCTGTGGATATGCTGGATTGTCAGCAACATGTCCTCTGTGTAGATACAGGGCTAAACACACATGGGCTTTTGAATTCACGCAGGACATACGGCGAATAGAAAACTTGTTCTCAGATAAGCATGAAAGGACAGAGTTCAGGAAAACCACTCTATTATAGAGCAGATAATGGTATTGTCTGTGAAACGGGACTTGAACATATTTCTGTGCTTTCGAGGGATTAATGTAAGATAAATGAGAAATTCTACACACAAACATGCACACAACACTTGAAAGAATGTTGATTACCACAGAAAATAATGTTGATAAGCAAAAAGGACTTCGACAGAAGGTTTTAAAACAGAAATGTTCAGCTCTGACAAATGTTTAAGAGTACATTCCACAAGATCATAAACAATACATTTCATACATTTCAAACAGAAATTGTTATTGGTCATTTTAATGGATTTGTGTGAACGAGGATTGCGACAACATTGTTGTTTCTATGCAGTACATTTTTTGTTGTGTTAATGTAATCATAAAGGACATTTGGAACAAAGCACATACTGTAAAGCACAAGTCCAGCAAATCTCCACCAGACATTCATACAAAAGCCGAGAACAAAGTTTTAGTCATTCCAGCCCGATCCTTTTCAAAATACTTGGAACAAAAATATTTGAACTGTAGCAATCTCAGCTGATATCCCCTTTGTTTTGTATTCGGTTGATAGACCGCCATCATTTCCAATGATTCGCAATGCCTCTCTGGCAGAATGTGACTGATTGTTGAACAGCTGGGAGTCACAGTGACCAGTACCCATAATCCATTGCGACACACGTTTTCCACTTTAATCATAATTGCACACATGTTCTTAAAGAGCAAATATCAGTAATGTGTACCCTCTCTGAACGGTTTTACACCTCAGCTCTCAAAATGCGTGTGTATGTGTGTGTAACATCCCCTATCACAGCTGTTTATGTATTTCAAACATCATTTCAGTGTTGATTTGTTTGCCATGTGCTCTGGCGCACGCCCGCTCCAGGTTGGCATGGCCCTGCCGGGCCCCGGTGCCAGAGCGGCTGGCATGACAGCACCCATTGCTGATGGCCACAGGTGCAGTCGTGTCCACAAGCTCTGATGCAGGTGTTGCCTCACCACCGAGTGTCATTCTGAGACTCTTCCATCTGCTATTGAAAGTTCTGTAGATCTCAAACTCTCCGATTTTCTTTCTCTCTATCTTTGATCGCTCTTTCATATTCACAAAGAGGTGAGCTCCATTTGTTATGATATTTTAAGCCTTTATGACTGGACGGAGTGATCTCAAATATTCTTCCACAACCAAATTATTTGAACTGTGCTATTCACATGTTTTTATATAGCTCTAGTGTAACTGCATGTTAACAATTGTTAGTTTTTATTTTTACATTTTAAAAATATAAACATAAAAGAGTAAACCCTGTGAGCTCTGAATGATCAACGTTTGAGCATTACAATAACAATAAGGAAGCTGCCAAAGATACATAGTTTTGTAGGTTGCTTAGATCACATTGCTTTGTATGAAAAATAGTATACACAAATGCAATTAAACTAATACAAGACCACGATTATAGCATCGTTCCATTATGTTGACGTGAGTCCGCAGAACCGCTCTGTTTTCTCTCCGTTATTAGCAGGACTCTGTACTTCGCAAGTGCACAGCGAGCCTCCTTGTTGTCGTCCGTGGCTGCCAAGCGTCCTGCCAACAATACACGTAGAAACTGCATCAGACGTTAGCAGAAAACCACAAACTAATGAAAAACCAAGAAGTCACGATAAGTGCAGCTAAATGAAAGAATTACACGCTGTTTATCTTGTCATACCTCAACCCTGACCTGTGCTATTGTCATCCTGTAATAACATTGTTTTTATGGCGGTGATTCATCACCCGCCCAAAATGTAATACAATACTGGAGACCTACAGGCGGCACAATTAAGTTTGTGTTTGACAGTGGGAGATGTTTGTCTCCATCGCGCACTTGCATACTTAATAGAAGTTCCCCTCCCACGCTGACTGGTGTCTTTGAAGCTCTGGCCCCAGACGTCATGCTCTTGTAAGCCAAGGATGACTTCCAAAAAAAGATCTTTGCTTGACCTTGCGATTAGCATTCGTTGGATATTTAAATGAGGTGTAATTACAAGTGTTAGAGGGTTATGAAATATTTATTCCAAGAGGGTTCGAACAAGCCAGTGTCTTTGATGCGAAAGCTCAAAACATGATGTTATAGTTTGATGCTATATTTGTTTTTTATCTTGGTCAGGAGTGTGTGCCCTTTGAATCACTGTTATCTCATTATGCATGTTTTTCTTATTTTTGCTTTAAAGAAACATGACTTTGGCATGTTTTGTTCAGTGTTTGTTGACTTTACGGTATATACAGTAGAACTGTGGGTGTTTTAGGCCATGTGGCCTGAGGCTTTGGAGGTTCCTGAGAGTCTAGGCCCTGGGCATTGGCCCTGCCTGCCTGGTTTATAATCCAGTTCTGTGTTGAATCTGTGTAAATCTCTGTGTCCTCTGCCATTTGTGAGTGCAATATTTAAATACTGTTGTTTCAGCCAATATTCAACTGAAGAACTGTCAGCTTTAACTATATAATGCTTAAATCCATTCTGTACATGCTAAACACAATGTATCTGCAGATTTGATCTGAGCATGCTAATTTATATATATAATATATCATTTTTATTTTAGGGCATGCTATATATCAAATGTCAAACGCTTCTCCAGGAGGGCCACAAAAAGGTGCTTCATGTTGCCATAGAAAAACCCATTTTGGCTGAATGGTCACATAAAGAACCTTTAACATCTGAAGAACTTTTTGTCTTTGTAGTGTAGATTTATAGATTATAAAAAAACAAATGGTTCTTATGAGAATGTTTGAATAAGCTTTTTTTGGGGGAACCAGAAAAGAATGCTTGTTCCTGCATTCTTATTTTAGTTTAGTTTCCATTCCTATTAAACACATGTTATTCAGATAATCAAGGTCATTTATTAAATATTACTGACAATTTTGTTGAAACAGAGTTGGAACTAAAGTCTGGAGAACTATGGCCTATAGGGTGGATACCCGCAATACCAATACCAACAGCAACAAAACAAACAACAAATGAAGAGCTAATAAATACAGTAAGATTATCATTTAATAAAATATAAGATTAACATTTAATAAAAAATAATATGCGGCCCCTTTAGAGGTTACATTTTTTATATAAATTTGACCTGTTTTGATTTATATAACCTCTCTAAAAAAATATGAGTTATCCATTTGTTGTTTTTGTCTCCTGTATTGTGTTTTGTTTGTTTTGTCTATATCTTGGCAATGACAGAATCCCACAATGCATTGTCACAAAATCTAAAGTAAAAAAGTAGTGTGTACAGGGTGCCTATTGAAATAACTTCATTGTTTGGAAACAATCCTAAATGCAATTCACAAAGTCAACTTGTACTGTGTTTTGAATAATGTTTTGCTATTTGGCCAATAAAATAATCTTTGTTTCTTGAAAATGGTTAAAAATCCTTAAAGAGTTTTACCCAGTGTTATATTCGTCATATTGGGAACACAAACGAAAATGCATGTATAATTGATAGAGCTTTAGAATGCATTGGAATATTTTTAATTTCTGAATTCATCAAATGATGCCATCTTATATGCAATCTCATCCTTCAACTTCCTTGAATTTGTGCTACTTTTTATTCAGCCATCAACTGGCACTTCCTCCGGGACAGAGAGAGGTATCTGCCTCCTGGACACAGAGCCTTTAATTTCAGTGCCAGTGTTGGCATCTCTGCCAGTCCTCCCGTGCTCTGTCCGTCCAACTGTCCCCGCAGCCTCGCGCCGGGTCCGCGTCCAGATGCGTGAGTCTGGCCGCGTGGCGTGGCGTCCTGTGGCCCTGTGCTCCCGTCATGGGAAGATAAATGGCGTTCTGTCATCGGGGCCGCTCTTCAGAGGCTGGCGCTCTGCGTGAGGAAAGTGCCAGTCATTAACGGGAGAGGCAGGATGAAAAATGAGTTCATTTACGGGCAAGTCCTGCGAGAAGGGTAACGTCAGCGTTGCCCGCTCCTTATCCGCCCCACCCCTCCGCAAATCTCTCTTATTCTCTCTGTATCTTATGCATTCGCCGTCTTGTGCTCTCCAAGCGGGCGCCGGGGAGAGGGAGAATTACTCAGCAGATTTTTGGAGGAGTGACAGGAAGTGGCCTGCGGTATGTGAGGAGAGAGAAGGAGGGTGGTGAGGGAATAAGACAGGGTGTTAATCAGACAGGGTTTGCCAGATGAGAGCTTGTCCCCTGCCTTTACAGCAGCAGTGCATGACATGGGCTGTCTACTTCACACCTTACACATTATGGCCCAAAGCCACCTCGAAAATTCATCCATGCTAAGCGTCATACGTACGACACGTCTTTTTAAATCAACGGCGGCCTGCGGTTGGCATTTTAAGGAGATTAGTTTGGAGTTTTTTAAGGATGTCAGTAAATTGCACCAATTGATGGTGATTAATGTTTCGTATAGTTGATCGTTTTTTGTAGATGTGCTAATGCATTCAGTTCTCTTTTTAAAGATATACAGTGTGTAAGCTTCTGTCTGAGTTTAATATGCAAAGACAGCTGTAAGTAGGCCATTCGTAGGATGCGTAAGCCAATGTAATATTAATATATGAAATATTATGAATAAGCATTTGATTCAGTAGGCTTTTACCCATCATGTGCTGATAGATGAGAGAGGACAGGGCCAATGGAATGATGTGTGTTTGTGGTCCTATTAAATCCTCTTATGGGGACCCAATGCCCATTTTTATTTGGTCCAAGCTTATATATAGCTGTGGAAAAAAATAAGAGACCATTTCAAAGACCATTTTCAGTTTTCCTGAATTTATTATTGTGTTTAGGTAATGATCATTTTTGTATTATTCTATGAACTTCTATGAAAATGAAAACTGGAGAAACAGGTCAAAATAGCAGAAAATATGCTCTGTATTTTTTCAGACCTCAAATACTGCATATAAAACAAGTTCATATTCATGTGATAACACCGATTTTTATTACAGTTTTCATGCATCTTGTCATGCTTTCACATTGTTGTTGGATGACTTTATGTCACTCTGAGGTTTGATTTTGTTGAAGTTCAACAGACACTGGACTGAAATGGCCACAATACATCTAGAAATGCTGATTAAATGAACATTTGGAATGGTCTCTTATTTTTTTCCACAGCTGTAAATGCTATATTATGTTTTTCGCTGTTTTCAGGAAATGAAAATGATTAAATACTGTGTTGTCAAAGATGACAAGAACTTTTAAATATGTTTTATTGGTTAGATATTTACAAAACCCAGTGACAAACATAAAGGGTGACTAATAATAATAATGTATAGAAAAAATTAAAAATCACAAAATATGGAGATATGAGGTTTAGGAAGCATAGAAGTGATATGCAGTATTGTACAGCATAAAAGTCATTATGTCTTAAAAGATAGAAACCCAACGTAATCACAACACCCCCTGACTATTCACTTTTCAAATGACATTGAGCTCTGAATGATTCTGACTCTTGTAAATCACACAAAACTGTATAAAAAAATGCTTATGTCTTAAAAAGTAAACACGTCAAGTGTTTTAAATACATCTAATGCTTAATTATGCTTAATGTTAAATTTAAGATAATGTTCATTTTGCCATCTCCAATAAAACATTTTGCATTCAGAGGAGGAGGGGATTTTGATTTTCAATCTTGATTTAATCACCCCCAGGCTTGATATCTGCAAACTTCGGCATTCTCATCAATACGAGCTGTCAATTGAGTCAGAAGTAATGCTTTGCTATATTGCTTGACGCGGCATCTAAGAGCTGTGGGGCTTTCCTGTCCTGCAGTCACCCAATCAAAAATATTTACGATCCATCATTGTTGTTTTTATTAGATTGTGGTTTGAGATTTTTCCCTGCCAGAAGGTCTCATTGATATAGTAGAGACTATAGGAATAAAACGAAAGAAACCTGCAGAGGCTCGATGTGACGATATTTCTGTTCTAGCTGGTTTGTGTTGTTGTGACAAAGTTGAGCAGAGTTTCTAAAAATGTTCAACTATTGAAAGTTCATTTGGTCGAATCAGAACGGGTTTACCAACCTGCTGCTCTGTGACCTCCATGAGGGTTGCGGGGGACTTTTATTTTAGCCTTTGAATCTAACAAAAGATCAAATTTATATTATTTTCATTATTGATATTGTTGTGGGTAGAGCAGTATAGCTTTAACTACAGTGATATTGACTAATACTCTTTTTGGGTCGTGAACTTTGCTGTTGTCATGACGATCCGCACGCATATTTTTCTGTTGAGCATGTGATGCATGGTTTCTCGCAACTGTTATTAACATGCAAGTACATTTATGCCGCCTCTAAGAGCACGTTACAGTAAAAAAAAAAAAAAATACGAGTAGGCTACAATGTGCTATAATTGCAAAAGCAATAATGTCGGGTGACATGGAGTGCAGGTCAGACCTTTTTCCATTTAATTGCTGTCAGTGAAGAGACCCTTTAGGTATGACAACAATGCTCCGCCCATTTCTACAGTGTGTGTGTGTGTGTGTGTGTGTGTGTGTGTGAGAGAGAGAGAGAGAGAGAGAGAGAGAGAGAGAGAGAGAGAGAGAGAGAGAGAGAGAGAGAGAGAGAGAGAGAGAGAGAGAGAGAGAGAGAAGGTGGTGCAGTGAAGACTTTGATAATACACTGCAATAATAAGACACCTTTTAAAAGGCAGCGAAGTGAAGATAGGCGGAAGGTGTGTTGGGCTTTGTGCGTGCTGGTGTTCTTGTGTAATTTAATTTTATACATCATAAACGCCAGCTAGTGCTGTAGTCAAGCGGGTTCTACCGCTGCGGCGGAAGCTATAAATTAAAGAGGAACGCTTTCTCTCGTCTGAACTCTCGGAGAAAGTGAGCGAGAACAATGGAAAGCTTATTAATGCGGGAAAAGAGATGGTGCTTAGTCTTCAAAACAAATGCGTGCGAACAGAGAGAATTGTACAGGTGGAATGATTCTCAAAGAAAAACTTCAAATAGGCCTACAGATGCGGACTGTGCGGCTCTGGTCGTAATATATTTATGATTCCTGACTGCACTTAATTTTCTAATTCTCTTTCATTCTGCGTGACTCCTCTCATTTAAAGTCTCTTTGTAAAGTAAACCAGTTTCAGAATGAATCATACACACACGGCATGGCATCTCACCCGGAACAAGCTCACAACGCATTCCCAAAAGGAAAATAAAAAGGTATATGTCAATGTTAAAATGAGGGCTTGTTGTATTAGACAAAAGTTTTGAATTAGCTGTTAAAAGAACAGCCGTCCAGATCTTTGCTAAATGAAAATCGTGATGCATGTTTCTCTGCTAATGACCAAGTGCTGGACAATCTTCTGTGCTATCTTCAATTTCTGCCCTGTATCGCTCCACATTAAATGTTAATGGGCTGTCAACTATTGATTATATTGTAAATAACCTGCATTACAATACAACAGCCTTTGATTTTCTTTTACCTCTCATTACGAACCCTTTTCTCCATGCGTTTTATAGCGCCATTATCTTTTTCAATCCTCATCTGCTTTGTAGTTTTATATCTGGTTTGTCTTCACTACCTCTCTGTTGTCTCCCATTGCCGGTTCGACCTGTGGAAATGTTTTACAGTTTGGAGAAAGGAGGCGTCTTTGAAGTTTGCGGTCTCCTGGTATGCCGTGTAGCCTATTGACTTTTTCACTCACAGTTTTCATCCCATCACCTCAAAATAAAATAATGTACAGGGTTATTTTAAACTTTATATCTATTGACAGAGTCTGTGGCATGCTGTCGATTACATTTAGGCTTTTTTTGCAGACACTTTTATCCAAGGGAACTTACAGCCCAGCTAACAATTTTTGGTTATCCAGAAAAGTTTTCCTTAGAATGTTCTATAAACAACCAAAAGGGAACCAAAAATTAAACGTAATGGAAATGTTCTGTGTTTGCTGGGAATTGATAAATATGTGTTCCGTGTACAAGTTAATTGTATAGCCTACTAAATACTTTTATAATTAAAACTGTAACTCCTAAAGTTGTTTATAATGTTACTTTAGTTATTCATTTTTCACAAGAAGGTTTTACAAGTGCTTCAGAATCTGTGAGAGCTCCAAACAAATTCAAACTCTTTATATATTTTGTACGCAAAACCCGGAAGCGAGTTAGCATTTTAGCATTTTCGGTTCAATTGCAATGGGTTTTTTGAATATGTTTTTGGTTAAATGCCTGAAATAAAGTATGTAGTTAACAAAAGCTCTTAATACTTTCACGTTTTTTTGTGACATAATGAACCGCTCATAATGCTTTTTTAAAGCTTTACCGGGTTTATCTGCGGTTGCTAATAAGTTGCTAAATGCGGCCACAGACATTGTTGGTGCCGTTAAACGTCATCACGCGTAAAAATCTCATGAACACAAATCATGGTTTGAGATTCATTTATGAAGTGGTTTTTGGAGGCTTTGGTGATGTTGATGTCGAGCGATTGTGGTGTAGTCTGTTTATAGACGCTTTTTACTTCTGCGGATTGTATTTACAATTTAAAATGTATAAATGTTGTGATAAGATTACTAAATGTGCAAGTGCCATAAACCTTTGTTAGTCACAGAGCTTATTTATTTCGACCTTCAAAAGGCCTTTTGGTCGAAGGAAGCAGTGTGACGCTAACCTCCAGGTTGGCCTACAACAATTAAAAAAATAGATCATTTATTAACTCATCTTTGCAATTTTTCAGACCTTGCTCATATTTATTTCAACAGCAACTTGCTGCATTGCATTTTGAAGATGCTTTGTCATTCCGTTTGTTGAAAGATAAAAAAAATCCTTTAAATGCATAGATTCTTTTACTGTGTGGAAGGAAGCGTGAATCATAGCAGCTCTGCTGGCTGTTGGAATGAATTTATTGAGTCTTACTCCTCTCGTCTGGCTCTCTCTGGTGTGATGGCATTAGTGGAGCAGGTGTGGTTGGTTGCTGCGTGTCGGCGCTCGGTGACCTGCTACGCAGTACAGAGACACAACAGCATAAATGATTATTTATGATCTGTCACCTTCCATCTCCAGACCTATCAGCACGGAGATTCATTAGCGCAACAGACTGTGCGGCAAACTCGCGCCCGCTCGCCCGCTACGGCGTGTTACTCCTCGGGCCTGCACCTTCTTCTGTGCACCATCACTGCTGTAGTAATTGTTCTTAATCACCTTGCGTTCTCAGCTTTCTGGAAACGATTGAAGGCCTAATCAGTCAGAGCTGATTTTATAATACAACATTTGCCTGATGGTATCAGCTCAGATGCTAATAATTGACAAAATCTGACACTCCTCTGTATCCTCGGATGAAACGATGAGACTAAAGACGTCTCGTGTTTTCGCACATGGGATTCATGGCAGAAGGTTGAACTCGTGAGCGTCTCCGACTGCGCTCGGCTCATTGAATGTCATCTCGGAGTTGATATCACTCAGTGTTTGCTGTTGCTTCTGTTGTGATTTCTGGAACGTTCTTTCAGGGATCAGTGGCTATTCCATTAAACTCAATGTACCAGAATAAACAGAGACCCTCAGATGCTTAAATGGGATTTCTCAGAACTTGAGATATTCTGGTCATAATCAAACCTTTTTTGTCGGTGTCTGATAACGTTACGAATATCCATCTAACAAGTTTCATGCAACACCGCCCACAAGCATTGAGTCGGTCTTCATACTTGGATATTTGTGTGAAATTAAAGGTGAGGTTATGAATGGCAACCAACGGCTCACTCCACTGCTCGCCCCTCCCTTTCGAAGCACTACAGTGGCTGAAACAGGACAAAGATGTTGTCACTTTTTTGCTTCTTTGCCGAAGGAGATAACATATTTACGAAATGCGCTCTTTAGAGCAATTTTTCCATTTAGGGATACTGTAGAAACAACACGACAAATTCTATGTAAGGGGACCCGCGGTGTATGTAGATAGAAATAACTCATTGTAAGGTAGTAGAACCATAAAGGTTCATTATGTAAGGTCTTTATACACATTTGAAGACATAGTTATGTATATTGTATTGCATTTCTGTCAATAGATTCTCCTTAATTTTTTTAATCTCCTTATTGACAATGAATGAGAAAATATTTTAGCACTGAATCAGTCTTAAAATGAATGAATTGCACTATATTGCACACGTCTTTTTTCAATCTAATGCAAATTTTACAAATATACATTCCCTAAGACTCAATTTGTGTCACATCCATTACAAAAAAGCCAACTGAAGTGACAGCAGATGTTTCCTTCACCCTCCTGTCATTATCGCATCCGATAAACTTCCCTGAAACAAGCGAGCCATTAATATTCTAATACCTTGATTATACACAAAATACATGCGGCGAGCTTGGCTGCTCTCGATTGTCTGCGTGCTCTTAGAGCGAGGACGGGACGTTTAAAAGCGGCAGGCGTGGAGCCTGGTCCGGACTGTCTTTTGAATAGAGAGACATTGTCTGAGACTATTATCCTCACGTAGCGCAGCACGTACAACAAACACGGCGAACAAACGCGGCGATGGAGGAAAGTCCCTTTCACTGAGAGCGGGAGATAAGACGGCCTGTCTTTGCTGTGGCTTTATCACTCCGCAGTCCAGACAATGGAATGAATTTCAAAGGAGCATAAACAGGGGAGTTGTCCATTTTACACACAGTTATCACACTCGCACGCTCGGCACTTTGTCGAAAACGGGAAAAGGGGGATGAAAATTAGAAAGAAAAACAGGGAGAACAAGCGATGGTGTTTGGAGGCCCTGTATGATTGTTCTGAAAAAATGAAGATGGTGGGAATCCAAATAAAAGACAAAAGATGGCATGGCCATCACCTAGACTGTCTCTCTGAGAGCTTTTGAGTCTGATAGAGAGAGAGAGAGAGAGAGAGAGCCCCAAGAGAGAGGCCAGATAATGAAAACTCTTATCTGTGCTTCTCATTGTACCAGGCCAAGGCAATGAGAGGAACTCGTAGGAAGCTTCATAACTCCGGACTGTTCTTTTGCCTGGAGGATGATGGGGAGAGGTTGGGGGTTGGCAGGAGTTTGAGGTGGCAGAAGGGCTTGAGCGTGTAATTAAAGCGAGGCAGGAAGGAAACCCCTACTGAACCAGCTGAGAAGGTTTTACTTTCTTCAGAGGAGACAAAGTAAATATTGTAGACACTAACATGGGAACAAAAATTGTGTGTGTGCTAGTCACAATGGCTGAATGTTAACACCTTCCTACGATACAACTGCAGCAAATGTAGATCAGTCCTGTTGATCAGATTTGCTGTTATTCTAAGTTTTGAAGTGTCAGAAAAATCCTTAAACTTATTGAAGGAAGAATCCAAGTCATATGAGCAAGAGCTATCAGCGAACACTTTAACATTGTGGTGAGTTATAAACAACAGTTTTTTTCGTACAAAATGTAATGAATCTAGTTTATGAAATGTCAGCTGTAGAGGTACTTGATCATATGATTTGCCGACCATTACAAAAATGTACCATGGAAAACAAAGTTTCAAAAATAACATAGTCAGTAATGTAATAAAACTGTAAAAATAAATCAAATCTTTTAGAACTTTTTTCTGCATTTTGGCTAATAGCAATGATAGCAATAGCACCTTCCAGCCAATCAGAATCGAGTATTCAAACAGACCATGATATAATAATTTTTAATACCTCAAACTTGTTTCAGTTTATTGTTGAGACAACATTTCAATTTTTTTGTTTTTCAAATAATATTAAGTCTGATGTTTTATTTGACATCAATTAAAAAATGTATTAGTTTGACTTTTAGTTTTAAGGGATAGTTCACCCAAAAATAAAGATTATTTCCTTCTTTAATCTCTCTCTTGTCATTTCAAACCTGTATGACTTTCATTATTTTGCAGAACACAACAGATGATATTTTGAAGATTGTTGATAACCGAACAATGGCAGTACCCATTAACTTCTATATGGACACAAAACCATACAGGTTTGAAATGACATGAGGGTGTGTAAATGATGACAGAATTCACATTTTTGGGTGAACTATCACTTTAACTATAATAACCTTGTACAACACATACTAATAAAGACTGCATAGCTTTAAAATATAAATGAAATGTATATTAATTCTTTTTTGTAGGGATAAGATGTTCTGTGACACTCATTCAGTACACGCACATTCCCCCAACGCTCTCTCTGTAACATCACCGCATTCTGTATTCAGTATGGTGGAAGGCCTGGTCTCATGAACCTCAGTGGGATGCTCTATATAGCATCAAGGCAATGAAAAGCACTCTTACATCGATCCATAATGAAATGCCATTCTGTACTCATCTCCTCCCTTAGACATATTATTCTTCTATATATTGATTCAACATTCGTCCTACTGCTCGCCTGCGTTCCCCGTGCGCCTCTGTAATAGTATGGGCTGGACAGTAAACGTGAGTTATCTGCTCGAGTCCCACCTATACATACACATCAGCTGCTGTTCAAATGGCCTGGGATCTTGTTAATGGTGTCCGCAGCGAGACCGTGCATTTCAGCCTTAAATAGACTGCGCATTACAAATAGCCGCAGCCTTCGGGCCTCTGTATAAATTTACTTAACTAGTTGTTGAAGTATGGGATGTATATTTTATTTAAAGCACCACCTTAACTTCTTTCCGGATGGGAAAGCTGCAGTAAATGCCTCTGAAAGCCGTCGGTAGGGATTGTTCCAGGGCTTTGCGGTTACCGCAGATCCATCTCTGTTCGTAATGTTTTAATGCTGTAAACCGGATGACTGAGTGTATTTAAATGAGCAGTTTGTATACTTTACAGTTGTCTGTCTGTACTTCTAGATCTAAAATCTTTCAAGAATAAACTTTAAAGGGATAGTTCACTCTAAAGTTAAAATGTTATAATCATTTATTCACTCTCATGTCATTCAGAAGCTACATGACACTTTCTTCTGTGGAACACAAAAGAAGATATTTTGAGAAATGTGTGTGGGTTTGTATCAATAAAATGAAAGTCTTTGCAGACCAGTTTTGTTTGCTTACCAACATTCTTCAAAATAGAAGAAAGTTATATGTCACATTTTGTATTCACCTCGCCAAAGGCTTGCTAATGTTTGAGTGTTTTTGTTATTGTTCATTTTATCACACATTCAGACAAACAAACCTTTCCCCTTTTTATTTAGACCTTAATCCCTCAGTTTTCCCTCATGTGGGCTAGAAGACATTACTAAACGCCTTTCCATTTTGTTTTCTCATTTGTCCAGCTGTTTTTTTAATGCAATCTTATTGATTTCTAATTTGGCAGGTGCATGGTCACATCCACACCTGACCAGGAGTACAGACCCTCAGGACAAGCGATACCTGTTGACAACTTTCATTACAAATAATAAACAAAGATGCAAGGGACGCCCGCAACCTCAACCTCTCTTCCACCCGCAGAAACAGATACTGCTATACCGTATAGTCTGAGTCATTGCTTGAGTCAGCACTTGGTACAGGTAAGCTTTTTAATTCATTTGTCATTAGGTTCTTCTGTCTCTGTGACCTGTAAATATGTGTGGATGGAAATGCTTGGTCTGGTGGATTCGAAACATAATAGCACACCTTCTCTTAATAAGTTGGGCAATTTGAGGTGTCATTCATTCTGAAGCAATGAAGGTATGGGGGGATGAAGAGTTAATATAAGTGAGAGCAATAATGATGGTGGTTTTAGCCTGAGGTATCTCCAGATATTTCACAGAATTGTGATTGTGTTAGTATTCTGGACACAGCATCGTAGGAACAGACAAAGTGGAGATATATTTGAAAACAGACGGATATGTAAAAGTAAAAACTGCCCGCTACATGGAGGTGTGCATGTTCTTTCAGAGAGACAGATGGTTAGGTGTGTCGGTTTTTGTTTGACGATAATCAAATTAGTATCCTATCAAGTAACTATCAAGTATAATATCCAACTGTGAGACTTCCTAATACAAAATAGCTACAAATAAAAGAACAAGGACTGGTGACAATGAAATCACCTTTAGAAGAACTGCTGGAGACCTAAAATGATGGTTTGTTTATCATCTTTGTCCTTCTTTGATTCAACTTGTGCTATTCCCTATTTGTCTGCTAAGTGGCTCTGCAGCCCAAGATATCAGCATCTCTCTCTCTCTCTCTCTCTCTCTCTCTCTCTCTCTCTCTCTCTCTCTCTCTCCCACCCTCTCCCTCTCTCGCGCTCTCTCTCCCACCCTGTATCCAGCTTTTGTCTCTTATTGGTTATAATGAGAATTGAATTGTTCTGAATGGTAAAGATGTGACCAGCATTGAATACAGTTATAAATTACAGTTCCCCTGGTGATTGTGGTGATAAGCAGTGTTTGTGGGTTTGGCTTCCTGTAAGCTCTCAAAAATGTTTCTTGCTCTCCGGTGGGCCACAAAATGTTAGCTGAAATGTTGTCGTGCATATAGAGACTTTAGATTTAGATGTGAGGTCATTTGGCATTATAGGACTGCTCAGGAGGTGGAGGATTTTAATTTCCCAGCATGCTTTGTGTGGCACTGAGAAATAATGTGTTGTTCGATCTATACTTTAGATATGACAAAGGATGCATGAGTTAAAGTTTGATATTTGGTTATGTTCAGGCATATGCAGATGGGTGGGGCGAAGGGCGCTTGAGCACCTGCCCTTTGCCCAAAGTGCCCTTTTTGATGCCCAAAGTGGAGAACAGACGGAGGGCCCTCCAGGAACGTGGTCAGAAATTGCCCTCTCCAAAGGTCTCTGCACGGCACTGGTTATGTTGGAGTTTTAGGTGGGTACAGTTAAAATAGGGCACAAGTAAAAAAAATTGAAATAATATAATAATGATCTTGAATGTTGTTTTGAGCCATTACATTAAAAGTACTAATGCACATTATTTAAAAAAAAGTTTTATATCATCACAAGTGATTCATCCAAGATGTTTTAATATGTTTACATTTAGTTAGGTTTAAAATGTTTTCATTATAGCACTGTATTTATAATTTTCTCAGACTTGTACCTTTCAAACACTAATTCCTCCATGAATGTACTCATTATGCCATATTGAGAGTCTGGCCATGTTTTCATTTCGATTCAAATAGTCCTGCTTGGATTTGTTTATATTATGCAATTGTATTACTGAAATGATTGCAACATTACCGAGCGCTGTAGCACTTGCTCTCATTAAAGTCAGTAAACCCTCGCCCGTTAGCTCGAGGTTGATATATAAGAGTAGATTTTTGGCTGAGCTCCCTGCCGCTGCGCTGAGAAGTGCTGAAATCAAAGTTGGTGGGAAATAAACTCGGCTAAAGTTAGCATTGCTTGGAAGCATTCAGGGCTCCCTGTCAAGGCGTCATGATGAGCGCTTGCAGAGCGTGTCGTCACGCGCCGCTTCTCCACATCGACAAACGCGTTTGAGCCGCGTGAGGGAAATATTTTAATTAGACTGATCCTGGCCTGCGTAAATGAGGACCAGTCAGCGATGGGCACGTCAATCTGTCAAAATGGGTGTCCAAATTTTTTTTTAAACCACTGTGCAGTAAGTCATCTGGTTGCATCATATCACGATTTTAACTTGGAAGTACTTAAAAAGGGTATAGAGAGTTTCAAAGCAACAATGTAAACAAACGTTACTGCTCATGCATGCAAATAACAGAGTCCCTGCAGATTATTTCTGATAACAAGCAAAAGAAATAACAAGTAAATGACATTAGCTAGCAAGTTAAAAGTATGTCTAGTCAGTATTATTTTGGGTTACCGGTAGAAGAACCACTACTTGGCCTAACTTAACTGCGACAAAGTTACACGACCCATTCGACAAATTGTTTATTCAATAAAATTAATATACAATCAAAAATTGTTATTAGCTATTAGCCACTAGCCAGACCAATCAACAAACACACACAGGAAGTTAACCTCGGGCCGGGCATGTGCATCCGATGAGACCGCCTATAAAGCAGATAAAAGACTGTCATTCAGTCATTGTGCAGCAGGGTATCAAATCCAAATAAAGTATGCAATTTGGGTCAGGGCCAAGAGCCTCCACAACCCCCCGAGTGGAAATAAAAAAAAACGACAAAGCTGTTAGCGCCATATCTTAAAATAAACCGCCCAGCAGGAACGCAGTCTGTACTGTATAAGGCCGTGTAACAGTCAAACGTGCGATTCCACGTGTGGGAATGATTTAAGTGTGAGAAAAGCAAAGACAACGTTAAAATAGAAGCTCATCAGAAATCACGTTCTTTGTTTCGTCCAAAGCTGCCAGAGAGTTGGCATGAAGAGATTGATTGCGGAAGTATTTTCCGCCAGCAACAGAAAGTTCTGGAATGTAGGGAGGGGGGTGGGTTTAGGGAGGGTGGCAATCTCCACCTGGCTGAGTGGAGATAAAATGGGAATTGAGTCTAGCACGCTGCTTTCTTTAACATATTTTGGCTCCCTCTGTAGGGGCTTAGAGGACACTTTGATCAGCCTGTTATCTGGAAGGCTGAGGCCTAATCCTGTGTTTGCTTCCTGTTTAAGCTGGATCGCCATGCCCGAATCAAAGGGAATGGTCACAGATCAGAGGAAATGGGGAAGGATGATGCTTGCCCGTGGAAAAGATCACCCGCTCGTGCGAGCAGGTACTTTACTACAAACTTTTGCTTGTTCTACATACACGAACGCTTCCCAGTACACTGACTAATGAATTCTCATTTGCATAGGTTGTGCCTTCTATGTCTTTCCTCAGGCGTACATGTAGAAAGCGCCAGCTTCATGGTGGATCTCGCTCTTGGCATTCGGTATCTGATGGGTCTGTTCTCGCTTATCTGTAGAGCCAACTGCAGCGTGCAGCCAGCCTCCACGCTCCATAGTGCAAAACATGCTGTTTCTCTCTGGTGCCGGGCGGATTTTTTCAGAGCTCCGTGCTTGATTCAGTTCTCCTGTAGAGATGTAGCTATGATTTTATGCTTCGGAGTTAGGTCTTGATATTTTGGTGTGTTGATCACTGTAGTTTAACATCCCTGTGTTTTATTGGAGTCTCGCAATCTAAGCCATGAAGTCATGGTGAATGTATTTAAATACTTTCTTGTAGCTCAGTGGTTAGAGAATGGCGCTAGCAACGGCAAGGTCATGGGATCGATCCCAGGGATTGCACATATCCAGAAACAAATGTATAGTGTATAATGCAATGTAAATCGCTTTAGATAAAAGCATCTGCCAAATACATAAATGTAATGTAATTTAAAGGGCACACTTCTAACTTTTGTTTAGTAATCCAAAGCAACCCATGAATGAAATATACCAAACCAGGTTATTAAATGTCATCATTCAGGCCTATACAAAAATGACAGGCTTTTCAGCACTGGAATGGGATAGTAAAAAAAAAATGTGAACATGCATGTGTCTGAGAATATTGGATATTTTGTGAATAAGATTTCTTGTGGGCCTGATCAAAAAGAGCAAACAAGATTAGCATCACCACAAACCAAAATGTGAAAAGTGGAACCAAAAATACAGGTGAAATGTGCAAAATCTGGAAGGTGTGACACCCTGTACGTTTTTCAGTCTGATGAAAAGAGAGCAGAACTGTTTTATTTTATTTCATGACAGGCTACTCCCTCTGCTGATTTCCATTGCATTGTTATTGCCGAGTCTCATGAGAAAGACGATGCAGAGTTTTCCTTTATTTTCTAGCTGGCAGTGACACACACACACACACACACACACACACACACACACACACACACACACACACACACACACACCACACACACACACACACACACACACACACACACACACACACACACACACACACACACACTCACACACCAATTTCTGTCTGGCAAGATGAAGACAAACTCACTTGAGCTCTATCAGCCGAAATGGAAAAGCCGAATGGAAGTTTAGGTGATCATTTTAAATATTTGGACTGGGACGCCATTAAAGAATGCCTCCCCTTATTTTGCAGATAATTCTACCCGCTTTCCAATGACCTCCCCATGGTGCAATCCACGCAGAGAGATAGAAAGAGAGAGAGTTCATTGCTGCCTCTTTCACAGCCTGGGGAGATAATGAAATAACTTATGTAGATGTGCCTTTTTCTCGAAGACAGCCAAGTAATGGCCCTGGGTCCCGATTCCACCGGTGAGAGGCATTCTGGGTAGTAGCATTTCATTAAAACTAGGTCTGATCGGCTCTGCATAAGTGCAGGGCAGACTAAATGGAAGCTGTTATTTCCAGGGACATAAAAGGGACGGAAAGAAGTAAAAAAACAAAAACAATAAAAGCTTTAGCTAGGAAGAGACAGAACTCATCGTATTATACAGTAGGACAGAAAAATCACAAATAAAATCTCTACAGTATCTGAATTTTCTTCTAGGCATCAAGTCCAAAGCACTTTTGCTGACATCCCCTGAATTTGTCTCCAGAGTTTCAGGTGAGATGTCATGTCTTAAAATGTGCTCAGATTTGCAAAGATGTCAACATCTACAATCAATATTTAGATATACTGAAACATTTCTCATCATATTCTTCCAAGACTAAACAATACAGCAAATGATATAACATTAAAAGCAATTTACAGTAAGGAAAATCTCTATTTAAGCTCTCATATCATTGCTCTCTGCGAGAAGCAATTGAGACATTAAAGAGATCTCATTTGTGATTTTCTTTCCTATGGTGTGGTCACTGCTTTTATGGCTCTGTCAGTGTTGTAAATGCAGGCGTTTGTAGAGCATGAAATAAGCAATCGCATGATTAGAAATGACATTTAAGGCTTCGAGGCTCTTCAGCGTAAAGACACTACCTGTAATAAATGCACATAAAGTTTGTCATATAAAATAAGAGCTAGATGTGGTCATGTCAAAGCAAAAATAAGTGGAGGTTATTGTAATTGCCACATTCATTGCGAAAAGGGACTTATACTTACAGAGACATGCTTTATATTAATTGGAACAGATCGAGACGGCAATAACAAACCCCAAGAAATCACTCAAGGAGTAAAGTTTGGTGTAGAAACAGGAAGTTAAAGGTATAGTTCACCCCAAAATGAAAATTCTGTCATCATATACATAAACGTGTATGACTTTCTTTCTTCTGCAGAACACAAAAGAAGATATTTTGAAGACAGAAAATCGTTGGTCCGCATTGACTTGCATTGGTTTTGTGTCCATATAGAAGTGAATTTTTAAAAAAAAAATTCTATTCAACTTTCATTTCCTCTTCATCCAGGACGTTTTTGGTATGGAAACAACAGCACAAACATCAGCAAGTATTAGCTGTACATTTATTGAAGCTCTTGTGCAAGTATTGATCAGCATCTGTTCAATTCTGTTAAACCTTATAATTTAAATAGTTCCTTTACACCACATTTCCTTCACTTTTCTTCTCAAAGTTACATAATTCAAAAGGATCTGTGCAGGAATGACCCTAATAGTGCTACCAAGAATAAAGCACGTTTGAAAGACTTTAATGAATGAGAGCGAACCAAGAATAAAGAGAGAGATTGAGCAATAGAGGCCCATGAGGAGACTGTCAGGGTATGAAGGGGGTCATAAATGAAGAGAGTGACAGAGCGAGATGGAGAATCACAGAGAGAGAGAGAATATGAGAAAACGAGAGCAGAGATGCATAGGAACTGACTCAAATGATGTGGGATCAGTCTCAGTAAATAAGCACCTCTCTGAGCACAGATTTCAATAAGAGAGAGCCTGGGCAGGGCGATGCTTTAAACCGATCCATTATTCATGAGTCCAAAAGTGAGACGTGATCCGGCGCCGAGAATGAGGAAGAAATCATTTCGCCATGTAGAAAGGCAGAATCCAATCTAGCGTCCATTAGTCCACACCCAATCCTCCACGAAAAGCACGACAGCCTCGCGCTCGCAAAACAATTATGGAAATGAAAAGAGGCAAATGGATGGTCCACATCACAGAAATGACCACGGAATGAAACAACACGCATAGACAAGGCTCATCCGAGAGATAATCCCGATCGCATAGGGGCCATTGCGGTGACCAAGTGAACGTTCAAAGTGGTGTTTTTCTCCTAACGGGTGGCTAAAGTGCTATTTAATAATCGCCTGGATGACAAATGCTAAAAAGCGCAAGCAATTATTGTTTACTTCTTTCTTTTCGCAGGTGGAAATTGAGATTGCGCAATCAATAGAAACGCACCTGTTAGCCAAGCTGGCCACTCATTTGAACCAATCATTCTATAATAGGAGGCTTTGTTTCCCGCTAAACACTGCTAAGATTAGCTTCTGTAGTGATGCTTTTTACCAATTAGCCATGGCTTCCTCATGGTGAAAATGTGAACTCTCGTGTCAGGTGGTGGATAGGGGATTCTAGTTAATGTGAGGTAAATGGCACATTTGGAAACAAAGCAAAAGGAAATTTAAGGGTTGAAGTGATGGCTGCCCTTGTTGGTTGAAGTTAGTGTATGTGTAGATCTTAGGAAGTGCAGGAATGTAATTCAGTTTAAGGACGAAGGAAAAATGACAGAAAATAGATAGACATTATCTTATGAAGATGAACCATGGTTTAAAACAAATTTTGTTAATTTCCATTTTCCATTTTTCTGGTTGATGTTTATCTCTTAGCATGTTGGTTTTAACAGGTGGCTTTAGTCAAAGAGCAAATACCATCCTAATACACAGTAGCATTGAAAGATAAAATACATAAATACATAAAATAATCTTTCATGTGCATTTACATTTGTGGTATATTCATGCCACACATACAATTGCTGCATTAATTGTCTTTTGTCCACAAAGCACTGTGATTTTTAGTGTCAAACCAAACCTTTGTTGTTATAGTGTCCCTTCACTATTGTGATGCTAACAGCATCAGCATGGGAATGAGAAGGCAGACATCCTATTTGTTTGGATAATCCAAGCTTTCATTTGTTAAGGCCGGATTGTGTGTCCGCAGCTGCTTCCAAAATACTAATCGCTATAATTAAACGGCTTGTTTCCAGAGTTCTGCGACATAGTAACAGGTACAGATGTGCTGCATTACTCTTGTATGGCTAGAACCTTTAATGACCAGGCTTTCAATCTGCATTGTAAATGAATTAACTGTGTGAAAAACACACGAGCCTGACAGGTTGATAATGGAGCTCACGTTTGGTTGGTTGCTGCGTTGAATGCAACCTCTTATTATCCTGATTGTGAAATCATAAGGGATTTTTCGAATCAGATTCCTTAGGGATTTCATGTATAATTTTTATTTATGCACTTTTAAGGAAGCGGCAATTATACTATAATGTAGCATGTATTTTTGTTAGCATGGATCTATTTAACAGGCCAAAACTCTCTTGTCAATGTGTATGTTTAACTAAACGTTATGAATTACTGCTCTGATTTAAATCTCAAGAACCTTAAGTACAACAGGTATGAGCAAAAATAATGACTTCAGATTCAGGTAGTAAGGAACTAAAATTCAATAATTCAGTAACCCTTGCTATTGATTCCGTGAATGTTTTTAGACCATTGATTTTGAGACTCAATTATGAGTTCTTTTTACAGATTCATATTAAAAATATTATAAGAGTTATTTGTTTGCAAATTGAACTTTGTTGATCTATATTTATTATTGCGTCCAATCACATTTTTATTGTGTTATTTTACCGCTTTTACTTTTATCACATTCAGACTGCAAGCTCGCAACTCAGCTAAAGAATTTTGTTTGTCATGGCACTGTAGGCTCAGGGGTGACATAATTTACAGAGTATTTTAGCAAAATAGTCCGCCAACATTCAAGAAACATTAACAAAACTGAGCACCATCAAATCTTTCCCAGTATTTCATATAAAACCAAAACCATTTCTCGATTCCCAGCCCTATTCAGAATGCTTCATCCTGCTTTATTTACAATTCAATAACATGCTGGATATTTGGGCTGCCATTCCTCCTGGTTGTTTGGCTTTTTGTCCTCTCATAAAAATCCAACGAGTGAAAGTTATGAATAAACCAATGCGAGTAAATGAGACTTATAAAGAAATAAAAGCCCCAGCATGCACTGCTGCGCTCGGTGCCGGAGAACGCTGTTCTGTTAGATCATTGTGTCTGTGAAAGAATATTTACAGTCTGTCAGACACCTGCTAGAGTAACTGCGAACGTGCAGAGACCTGCAAGGCCTCCACCGATACCTCATATCTATTGCTGTTTATTTTTTAATATAAGATGGTATATGTCCTCTGCTTTGATTGGATATTGCGCTGGAGGATTTGAGGGTGGCATTTTGGTGACTTATGTTTTGGATTATGCTTCGGTTTACAAACTCTGTTTTTTTTGTCTTTTTGCCCGACGTTTTCACTCAATGACCCTGTTGCTCGGCAACAGCGAAACATTTACCTACCGCCTCACTTGGATGAAAACACAATTATTGGATGCATTTTATACTGTATTAAGTAAATATGTTCTTTTTTGACTTGTGTTCAAAGAGATGACTATTTTAGCTGTGTAATTTCTAAGATCCGTTAATAACCCCCCACTTAAATGTCAGAGTTTGGGGGTTTCCGTTATTACGCGCGCTGGCTGTATTTGTGTCAGAACGAGATTAGATTAATACTCATTAGAGACTATCTATATCAGCCTTATTCCTGTCCCCCCAGGTGCTAAGCAACAACAACCATGGCAATTAAAAACAGGAAGCTGTCATCTTCGATCATGGTGGCATTGTGCTGGCCCCTGGAGACGTTCACTGATATCATTTTTAGTCTTCTATATTTACTCAAACCTCATCCTTTCATTCTCCACATCGCTGTGTCTTCAGTACCAGCACGCACGCACGCACGCAGTAAATGCTTTGTTGACAGCTTGAAGGGGGTTTATCTTTCAGCAGACACATTGTTATAACTCATCAGACTTATACCCCTGCCTCTTTTCTATACAATGACATTAAATAGGGACTGGGCCCATATAAAAGGAGTAAAGATGATGTCACTTGTATACTGTAGGTAATAAATTACACAGGAATCAAGTTTGAATTGGTTAGACTGTTAGAACACGTAGACTGCCGTTTAAAAGTTTGGGGTTACTTAAGCCTGGAATACTTTTAAAATATGAACAGATGAAAAAAACTAGACATCACACACTTGCAGACTTCTTGAACGTTTGCAGAGAAAAACAGGGCATCGCACACTGTGTCATAAAATCTGCAGACTGGCGCAGACTTTCTGCAACAAGTCCATACTGAAAGTCTGGACAAAATCTGAGCAAAAGTCTTGTAGTGTATTCTAGCCTTTAGTCATTTTATTATTTTTTGCCAACGCTGTGTGGAAAATAATAGTATACTTATCAGAACTATGGAATGATACAAATGTAACTATGGGAATGTTTTATTTTAACTCAGGAAATGAAAAAATAAACACTGTAATGTATTGGTATTGGTGTATTGCTTAGATATTTGCAAAACCCATTGACAAGCATAAAGAGTGACTAATAATAATGATTTATTGCAAGAAATGAAAATCACAAAATATGGAGATACAAGGTTTCAGAAGGACAGCAGCAATATGTTGAGTTCTTACTGCTTTCTCCTCATGCTTGTGCAAAGTAATTGATAATGCTATCATTCATATACAGTAGGCTATCGTGTATATGTGTGCAGTATAAATGTATTTCTTTTGTAACTTGTTCAATTTAAATGGAAAGTTCTGCCAAAATGAAAATTATTATTTACTTAGACTTACCTGTATTTCAAACCTGTATGACTTTATTTCTTCTGCAGAACACAGAATAATATATTTTGAAGAATGCATGGACCCCATTGACTTCAATTGTATGGACACAAAACCACAGAGACATTTCTCAAAATATCTGCATTCGTGTTTCACAGGTTTATGCAGGTGATTAATGATGACAGAATATTTATTTTTGGTTCAACATGTTAAATGTGTCTGAATGTGCACATACATAATTACCAATAATCAGACCTGACTACATTTGTACGGCGCAACGCCCATCGCTATAATTGAGCCTTATCAAGATACATTTTAAAACATTTTGGTACTCTTTTGGTCCCCCATTAGCGACTGGAAGATATAGGGATGAAAGACGAATAAAATAAAAGGGTCCTCTCTTCCTAACTTAAGAGGGGACGCCTCTCACAAAGAAGACAAAAGTTTCTCTCGTTTCTAAGGAAGCTTTAATTGCATGTGTCGTGGGCCCTTACTCGCTCAGCTCAGAGGGAACACCATTCTGATCCATACTTAAAATAGCTCCTCAGATGTTTGTCACCCAATAGCTGGTACGTTGTTGTCTTGGATCTTTTCATCGGGCGAGTCTCTCGGTTTCTTAATTAATGGAGGTGTGAGCTATCTGTGTTTTTTCTCCCAGAGTTCCTTGTGTTTTCGCTCTCTTCTCTCTCCCTCTTTATCTACCTCCACCCCATCTGAAAACGCGGGCGCACACACAGAACGCTGACGCACGGCCTCAGATCTTCGCTGTGGTGAGGCGGGGAGAAATGAAGGGTGCGTTGGGGGTGCAATCTGCTCTGCCTGCCTCGGCTTACACAAAACAAACAAAATGCGTCACGATTAGGCCGGGCTCTGTGGTCACTGTCGAAGGTGTCATGTCGACTTTTTTCCCTTCGTATTATTTTGCGCCTCGCTCCCTGTCGACCCGTCCCTCCCCGCTGCAGTGTGTCGCTTTCAGCGCCTTCTGTCACACGGCTGGAGCCGCGGATGCTGCCCGGGCCATACGTTCACACGGTTCCCATTAAGTTTCTATTATCGAGGTCCACCCACGTCCCCCTAGTGAGATCACTTCCTATGGGCTTTTATAGTGACTACTTAACGTATTTGTACCTTGATAAACAGATATTTGTGTGTGTGTTGTCACACCTGCGACACCTTGTGCAATTTATTCGCATCAGATAAATGTCTGCTGTCCTTTATATTTGGCATTAGCAGTAGTTGTGTAAGCACTCCTGTGGTCCTAAATGTGCCACGTAATATTACACACATTGCATCCAGGTACAGTCAACACTCTCTCACTCTATGGCCCTCAGAAAATGAGCACACTTCTGTTCCTTCCAGCCTGTCAGGCAAACTTTATTAGAAGAGGCTGTGTCTTTCATTTCTCTCATAGCTGCTGGCTTTGTAGGGAAGCCTGTTTTCAAATCCATCTTTCCCTTCCTCTGCCAAACTCTAGAATATAGCAGTTTGTCCGCTGGGTGGTTACTCTGGGCTCTGTCATTTCTGTTTGTGTGAATCACTCCATTCTCTCTGTCTCTCTCTCTCATTCTGTCTCTGTCTCGAATAGACTACTTAGTTTTTGGGTGACTAACTGAAGCCATTAGCAGTGGTATTTTATGATTTGGCTTTAAAATGCCTTGTTAAAATCACCCACTTTCTGAGGTATCCCACAATGCACCACTAGAGATTGCTGCAGAGTCCTAATAAACAAGAGAAGAACGGTATTGTCTATGGTAAGCCTGATTTAAAAATATACATGTAACCTCTGTTGCTAGATACATTTTACAGTGCAACATGCAAATGTACTTTGGAAAACAGGTTAGAAAGTTTTCTGGCAAAATGGAAATTCAAAAATAAGGCATAAAGAGTCTCCAAATGAATACAGATATGACTAACGAAACTAATATTCAAATTGTATGGGGTTTAGATGCAATATATAACTTTTTCTGTTTAAATCATAAAATTGCAAGTCATTTTCCACCCAGCGTTGTTTCTAGATTGCATTGTATAATAATAATGTATCATTTAAGCTGTTGGCTTGAATGACAGTTTGATGTAATTTTACTTCAACCCATGTAAAGATAAGTACCAAAGTAACCTGCAATTTATGTTTTAAACACAGGTGGAGATAAAGACGCAAATGCTCTACAAAGTGTCAGGTTGTTTTTGACCTAGCTGGGTAAATATTGGACAGAACACATTGCTGGGTTAATCAACTCAATGCTGGGTTATTTTTTACCCAATATGTGTTGTCTTTACCCAACTATGAGTGGATAGTATTTCGTTTACCCCCCCCCCCCCCAGGTTTTAGATGGCAGTTGTAACATTGAAAATAATCTTCATAGAAACATCACGTTTAAAATACACGTTGCCATAAATTGCTATTTACAAAATCTGCCCTCTCTTCTCTTAGAAAAGTAAATAAAAAGTTCCAGCTTTCCTTGAACTGCTGGCTTCGTTTCTTCATTTTTCGGATCCCTAAACAGCATCCAGTGACCCCCACAAATACGTGTGCATCCTCACTGAATGGAGTGTAAGGTCGAGTCGTCCGGTGAGAGCTAAACACAAAATAACATGTTCTGACACCAGGACCCGCAGGCTTAAGCATGAACATATCTTCAAAGATAAACGCGCTCGGGTGGTGTTTAACTGCGTTTGCAGCTTGCAGTGCTGAGTTAAAGTGATGCCAGTGCTTCCTTTGAGAGTGAATTAATTGAAGGACACAGGATCAAGCATGTTAGAGGATGCAGTCTAAAGCTTAAGACTTAACGCCAACTCTTGCTTTTCGAAGGTCTCTTTTCTTAACACACTGCTATGGTTCACGTACATTATCTACTTTATTTTAAAGTAAAAGCCACATTTTGAAATTCAGCATGTGATTTCACAACTGTAAAACATTTAACAAGGAAATATACATTGTTAATGGGATAGTTCAGAGTTTGAGTTGTCCATATCTGTAAAAAATGTCTTTGTTCTGATGAATGCAGAGAAAGATATTTGGAAGAATGCTCGTAACCAAACAGTTATTGGACCTTCCGTAGTAGGAAACATTATTTTTTAGATATTTTAAAGAATTTCGAAAAGCAAACAGTTCTTGGCCACCATTGTCATTTTTCCTACTATGGTAGTCAGTGGGGTCCAAGAACTTGGTTACAAGCATTTGTCCAAATATCTTTCTCTGTGTTCAACCAAACAAAGAACGTTATACAGGTTTGGAACAACCTGTATAACAGAATTTTCATTTTTTGGTGAACTATCCCTTTAACAGCTTTTCTACTTTCTTCAAAGAACGATCTCTATTTTTAGTGACTTTGATGCTTTAATCCACACACATCTCGCATGTAATCACGTTACTGTAGGACTCATCTCCATAGATTCAAATCCTATAATGTTTCACCATAAACCATAAAGCCTTTTCATGGTAAATGTGATATAACTGCTTCTATACACTAGCCACTTCTGATCCTCCTGTTACATGGTGCCTGTGTTTCCTCTTGCTTAGCAGGAAATTGTATCCAAAAATCCTTTTTGCTGATGGCAAAATAAAGAATCTCGCAAAACATGCGCTCGCTCTACCGCCTTGTTACTAAGAGGGCAGTTTAAAGCGTTTTTTCTTCCAAGGCGTCGTTTCAGTCTCTCATTTCTGTCTGTTCCCCCACCCTCCCGTAACCTTCTCTTTTTCCACCCTCCATTTGAAAGACTGCCAAGCTCTGTTTGCCTTGATAATTAGGACCCAAAGCGTGCAATCGCAAGTCCATTATAAAAACAGCCAACGCCTGGGTGGTTTATTGATAAGGCATTATGTGTGTGGAGGTGTGGAAATGTACACAGGGCTGGTGGCACATCAGATAGATTCTGCCTTGCTTTAAAAAGAGGCCTTTATCCAGATTAAGCGTTCCAACAATGTAATTCCAGAGCTTGGATGACAAGAAGGCAAAAAGATATTAATGTAACATGGACGCCAGCACAGCTGTTTGGTACAATAGTGTATCTGAAGGTTTCATCATGGTACATGCATCTCAGTGGACATATTTAACTTCATTACAGCCGATCCCATTGTCAACTGTGGACTTTCTAGGTTGACTTTTTATTAATTTTATGTAAATGTTAAAAGGATAGTTCACCTAAAAATAAATATTTGCTCAGCATTTATTGCCGGCTCGTTCTTCTGTGAAACACAAATGATATTTTGAGAAATGTCTCAGTGTTCATACAACGGAATTCAGTGGGGGTTGGTGTTGTTTGGTTGAAAGCGTTCATCTTCTATCATCAAAATATCATCTTTTGTGTTCTGCAGTAGGAAGAAAGTCTTACAAGTGACATTAGGGTAAATAATCTTCATTTTGGGGTGAACTGTGCCTTTTGACTTGATGGAATATGCATGCAATTTGAAAAGTGAAGGTTGTGAACACATCTTAAATATGGCTATAGGGTTTGCACAAGTGACTTAATGCTAGAAAATTGACCACCTAACCAACAGTGAGACAGAGAAAGCGCACTCGAGAGAGAGAGAGAGAGAGAGAGAGAGAGAGAGAGAGAGAGAGAGAGAGAGAGAGAGAGAGAGAGAGAGAGAGAGAGAGAGAGATAGCATTAAACACAGCAAGAAAGTGAATGATATACAGTGAGAAGGAGAGAGAGAGAGTAATTGTTTGGAGACAGGGGGCTGTAGCGGGATTTTAATGCGCTTTCTGTCTCCTGGTTCCAATTGGGCCCCTCAGGACATTGTGATATTTAAAAGTGACATGGCTGACCCTGCACATTTGCAATGTGTCATCATGCATCAAGCGCAGAGGTGTGGATTAAAGCTCTCCCTAATGTTATGTGCATTGGGATTTATATTTCCAATTAGGTCTGCAAATTATATGATCATCCAGAGCTATGTGCATGGGCCATTTTGAAAATGGGTGGCGATAGCGATGTTTTTTTTATCCGCCGCTAATGGTAATGTTGGAAACGCGATCCGCATTGTGGCTGGAATATTAATCCACTCTCTTCCGCAGCCGTCCAATTACACTGCGCATTGTGATTCTAAGAGAATTGTCCAGCAAAAAACATAACTCAGCCATAGTGTGTGTGGTTCATTACGTTGATCATAAAACGCAGAGCGTGGTGACCAAGTTGCATTTCATCTGCAGGAAAAAGTACTGGAGTTCTAGAAGGATCATACAGGGTCAGATCTGTGAATCTTGTGAATGCTGTAAAACCTCTAAAAACAAACAAAATAACAACAACAAACGACATTAATACTCACCAAAACCAAGACTGAGACTAATATTAAAGGTGTAATTCACCCACAAATAAAAATGATTTGCTTGCCTTTATGTTCCTACTTCACAAACTTTTATGACTTTTTCTGTCTTACTTATTCACTTACATTCTTTGGGAAAATAATGCAAACGAAGTATATTGGCCGTCAATAACCGACATTCTGACTTTTGTGTTTAACAGGGGATAGAAAGTCATACTGGTCGTGGAAGAACATGAGAGTGAGTAAACAATGACAAATTATTTTGGGTGCACTTTCCTTTAGGGAGTAGTACTACTGCAAAGACTAAGAAACTAAGACTGAAGTTTTATTCTGATAGAATTTCTAAATGACATTTGATTTACAAATATTGCAGGGATAATGCAGTGTTGCCAACCTGGCGACTTTGTCGCAAGATTTAGCGACATTTTTCAAAAAGCGCCTAGTGACAAATCTGGTGACTTTCTGGTAGCGATACATTCTGTGTCACTTCTACTGCCCTGTCAAAGCGATTTTTTGCTTTCCCAGTGCAGAACAAAAATCAAAGCAGTCTCTTCATGTTAACTTAGTAAGAATGTGATTATGATTAATTAAAATGTCTGGTCTTGCAAATTAATAATATGTTGAACATGAAATATTTAGTTGCCCTGACAAGATTTTTTGGGCTGAATTACATGTTTTGCCTTATACTGACTGATCAAACTGAGATTGACTAAATAATGTAGAATTACTGGGGATTGCTGTAATTATAAAGAGAAAACTAAACATTTGCAAAACCATAATGTTGTCTTAAAGGAGCAATGGGGAGTTGTAGCGGTGAGGTTGTGAATTACAACCAAACAGCGCAGTCCACCACTCACCCCTCCCTTTCGAAGCACTACGGTGGTTGATACAGGACAAAGATGTCGTCATGTTTTTACTTTTTTGCTGAAGGAGATATTTACGAAACAGCAGTTTGTCCATTTAGGGCTACTGTAGAAACCACATGACGAATTCTATGTAAGGGGACCCACGGCGTATGTAGATAGAAATAACTCATTCTGAGGTAATAAAAACATAACGGTTCATTATGTAAGGTCTTTATACACCTCTGAAGACATAGTTATGTATATTATATTGCATTTCTGTCAATAGATCCTTCTTAATATTACACATTGCACCTTTAATGCATTCAATTCTATATTACTTTTTCAATTCCTTGTTTACAGTATACGTACAGTATACTAACACTGCTTTTGCAGTGGCCACTCTGAACATTATGGCATCAGACATTATTGATTTTTTTACACTGAATGAGATGCCAACTAAGTTGGCAAAAAGGTATAAATCCATAATGAAAGTACATCAGGCAGTGCAATGAGCAATGTAACATTAGTTGTACTGAAGTATTCAGCACAGATCAAACTAAAATGAAAATAAATGAATCATTGTAAAAAACATTAATGTGTAGACGGGATAAGATTTCTCACATGGCTTAGTTGAAAAACAAAGTAATTTGCTCTGTAATTCTGACTGAGGTTGTGTGAGGATCAGATTAAAATCATATACATTTGGTAAACGCACATTTTTATCTAACCTCCTCAGGGTCCTAACAAACTAATATTAAGATACATATCTGGATTACGACTAATAAAATACAATAATGCTGTGGTCTTGCTCAATCATTCTTGAGCAAACGTTATCTCTCTTTTTCAATCAAGCATGCAAATAGGGACATGCCAAGGCACACACACCAATGAAATGAGTGTGGGTGGAAGGGGGGTGGGGGGGTGGTAGTGTTTTGACAATTTCCTGTTTAATGAGACAGAGTCCATATCAGTTCTTATCTGTGCAGATCCGGCATGCCAAGCGCCGTTAATTGCTTAAGGAATTGACAATAGATTCGATGCTGGTCCGCAGGTCTACCTGATAAACCCACATGTCTATCTGTCAAACCTGTCTCCTCATATTCTCAACAGTGTGAATTATTGATTTTAACATGACAGCTTTTGGAGATGGTGCATGAAGGCAGGCTGTAAGTAGAGTGGGAATATTTTGCTATATTCGACCTATGACTGCAAAGTAGGCTTTCATGAGAAATGAGAGAGAGGAAAAAAGAGAGTAGAACACCGTTGTGAGTCCTATACGGACTGCTATATACCTTTATGTTAACATACAGTTGCATTTTTTTCTATAACCAAACCAAACCAAAGTGAGACAACAGATTTTTTACCTGCAAAATAATGACATGTTCCTAAAATCCTTCCCACTCTATCACACCTACAAAACGTATACGTCAAGTTCATTTGATTTATACTTAATATATAAAGTATACTTGAAAATATACTTGATCTTTACTTAAGTATACTGTATATCAATGTACTAGTTCAATACTTCTAAATTGTCCAATTTTTTAGTTTACTTTTTTCAAAGTATACTTCGATATCTGTTGGTATATTTAAGTGAAGTATTAACAGTATTTCTGAGAAGTACATTAAGTATATTTCAGAGATATTAGACTGAAAGTATAGTTTAAAAGAAGTATACTGATAGCACACTTATTTTATAAGGGCTGCCATTGAATGTACAAAGAAAATGTCCCACCCAAGTTCATGCCATTGGTTAAGCCATTGCCAGCTGAACAGAACAATTCAACAGTCACCTGTTTGTAAATGCAGCGAATCCCAAACATCGTGTGAACATAGCCGAAGATAGAGAATAAAAGATGAGGTGTTAGGTAGAGTCAGGATAAAAGAGGAAATGCAGAGAGAGAGAGTGAGATTGAAAGGGGGAGGAAGAGAGGAACACAGCCCTAGGAGAGAGACAGAGCAAAAGTGAGAATTGAAATCTGACGGCATGTGTCTCCCAGGGGAACATTTTGATCTAAACATATTTGAATGTAAATATAAGAGCGTCTGCTTTTATTGAGTGCTGTCCGTGTGGCACAGCTGATGACCACTGGCGCTGTCTGGAAACACATTCATCTCTATGATGTGCCTGCACTTCCTTTTCATCAAATTATTGATAATGTATACACCTCCTGCTTACATTTGTCTGTTTAAAATGTATAGCTTTTGTTCTCCTTTACTCTAGAAATCTCCGGGGTCTATACTTCTAAAGGCTTCTCTGGGCTTCTGAAGGCTTTATAGAGTCGGATCTGTTTAAAAAACACCCACACTCATTGGTGATGGTCAGCCTTGGTGCTGATTTGATTTATACTGAAATAATGAAAATAGTTCAATAGTTAAAAGACAATTCCTATATATTACTTATACTTATAATATATATTGTCCCTTAATAGGATATAATTATTCAAACTGTCAAAGGTGGCAGAATTACAGCATTGATGAAGGACAACTATGAGAACAGAATCTAACGTCAGATTGGATCTTATCACACACATTTATTGAACACATTTAAAGGGAAATGCAAACCATCTCATTCAAAACCTGTATGACTTTCTTCTATGGAAAACAAAGGAAGATATTTTGGGAAAAATGTCTCGGTTGTTTCCTGCTATGCAAGTCAATGGAGTTCAATGTTGTTTGGTTACCAACATTCTTCAAAATATCTCAACCTGATCTCACAATTTGTTGATTTAGTATGAATTTGTTGTTTATTAGAAGAATAGCAAGCAAGGAGGGTCTAAGCAAGCAGATCAAACAAAAATGTACATATTCATAATTCCTACAAATTGACCACCGATTTGCTAAAATGTAAAATAGTTGCCTTGAGAAAGGTTGTGTTTATGTAGGTTGAAAGTTTATGTAATCATATTGAACTGTTGTTATTCAACTGTTCCAGGGGGATAAAACAGCATACGGGGAAATAATGACAGAAGTTTTAATTTTTGAGCGAACTGTTCCTTTAAGGAATTCTGTTTTCTTGCCTTTCAAATGGAGATGGATCTCTTCAAAGACTCTCTATAGCTCATTAGCAGCAGTTCAACATAAAACAAAGTGTAAATGAGAGCGAGAAAAAGCGTGAAGAATGTATTATTATTTTTTCCTACCTCAAGATATTATATTCTGCTACTAATATAAAGGATGAAAAGATTTCTGTCTTATTATAGCTGGAATTATCTAAGGAAACACACAATTTCATTTTAGTTTAGCTATTTTTTCCCAAAGGCTGTAGAGCTTTTTAATATTCTAAAATACCTTGTTTATTTTCACAGTTGTGTTTGAACATACACAATACTCTCTCTTTTAATTCACATGCAGAATTGAGGAATGTTGGAAGGCCTGCAGTTACGACAAAATTCCTCTGGGAGATGATTTGTTGTAACCAGCATTGACCTTCTCAAACGCACGTTATAGCAAAAGTGTAAAAAAAACCAGTCAGAAAGAACGAGAGATAAGAACAGATTGTCATCCGTCACAAAAGAAACCCTCAGGTTTAACGTGCGAGCTACGATCCTTTGCAACAGAAGTCAAAATGTAGTTCTGATGAGTGCAGATTACATAACAACATCTGGCAATCCTAAACCCACAGGCACACAAGCATATTTTATCTAATTAGATTTATTCGCTACTTTTGTTTGATTCGTCTTTACCTCTGGCTTTTTGAATTCTATAGGCAGATGCCATTGAAAAAATCCCATTCCCATGGAATGGATTTGAGATGTTTGTTTTATAAAGATTGAGGACAGATGATAGGAACATGAAGGATGCTGTTTATTGATCATCACATGCACCTTCAGAGGGTTATGCTGTGCTTTAATGAACCTGATATAGAGCCTGGACGTTTCTTGCCATTATGGTAAAAAGCATGTAAAAATGTTACTGAGGTTGCAATGTGTTTTTGGGTAGAGAAGGTTCTTCGGTTCCTGACAGCATGTGTTGTTCATGAGATGTTTATTTATGTGGCAGAGGAAGCAGAGCGACTATAATAAAAAAATCAGGCATATATATTCATTTTTTAACTGATCCTAACATACATTAATATTTTGTATTTTAAGCATGAATATGAAGATCTGCAAACATTACATTTTTACATTTGTTGAACAGTTTGTCCCCTTTACATTTTATGCAAATAAATACTTTTATTTGAAATTTAGCAGAAATGTTGTCACTGGTTCACTAAACAGTTCAACATGATCCTTTTACTTAAACACGTACCTAAAAGGTATTGTAAAGTTTGGTAAACTGAAAATTATTTTGGTGTGATCTTCCGTTGCTTTACATTGTCAGTAAGGTGTTGTACCATTGCGGTGCAATGTATTTCATACTTTAGTGCTTAGAGAGATTGGTGCTAAATCTTGGAGATAACAGCTTGTGGAGTTCATTCTGTTTTAAAACAAAAAAGCAATGGTTAGATGTTTTTGTTCTTCTTTTATTCTTTGGATAATGCAATCATTTTTATCCTCTTTAGATCTTTCTTCAATGGGTTTATGCCTATCTTGGAGTTTCTCAGACTTAACTATGGAAAGAAATAGATTAAAAATCTTTGAAACTTCACCAAAGGTCAGAGATGTCCTCTGCATAATTCTGCGCTTTCAAGTCAGAGAGAATTACATGATTGGATTGAATTCAAGACACAACCAAGTGTCTTCATTTAGACCTTATCGGGGTGGCAGAGGCCTCAGAAATTCACCGTTGACACATGTTTCAAGATCAAATATTTGCATTCCTGATTTGAGTCGAACTAGTTGGGATCCTGTCAAAGATAAGATTTCACCCAGTGAAAATCAAGACACATGCAGATACGGAGAGGAACGGTAGATGAAAAGTAGACAAGAGCAGATGGGAAAAGAGAGAAGAAGACAGTGATGAGGAGCAGCGATGCTGAGATATGATAAAACTCTGTTAGGTTGGGGTGTAATGGGAGGCCAATGAAGTCTTGATAGCTTCAATTTTATGGTTAAGAGCAATGTGAGAATTTATCCCAGTGGCCGACAGATCGGAGCAAACAGCTGTCTCCCCATCTCTGATTCCAATCGTCTGTGGAGGAAAAAAACAGGGACTTGCCAGGGCCGCTGTAACACTCAAAGCTAGATAACGTTTGGGGAAAAATAATAGCTTTCACTGCAGTAAATTTCACACATTAGCTCCGTGATAGAGGATTATCATCACAAAAAGAGCCAAGGAATTTGCACCTCTTCTTACAGGGGAACCATTTTTCCCTCTATTTTTCTTTTGTCTTTAATCTTGTCTCAGTTTTAATCTGTCAGACATCAATGTAAAATACCAACTTTTTAAGTTACATTAAGGATTAGTGTATTTTAAGTTTAACTTTTTTCTATTTCAGTCATTTTGTAATTTTTGGTTTCAGATTAGGTTTAACATTTTTAGGGTCATAGTTTTCTTAAACTATAGAGCTACAAATAGTTTCACCCTGTCATGCCACACATCTGAAATGGTACTCAAATTATATTATTTAAGTTTTGTAACTGGCATTACTGTGTCAATTTTTGGGACATAAATGATTCAGCAATATCATAAACTGAAGGGTGCTATAGAGAACAATTAGTCACTGGATTTGCCAAAGTGTGTATCACTCTTGGCATTAAACTGACGACTTTTTATTTGACTGTCTGTTTCACAAAAATTATTTTCTGTAACCTCTTTCCTACAATTATGTAAAGATTTTATGTTTGTTCCCCTGAAGTGTTCTGAAAAGAAACACACCCAGCAATGGCTTTTGTACCTTAAAAGTTATTTTCTATATAAACTTAAACACTTATTTTCATGTTACAGCAACCAATAAAGCCAATTTGGTTGTAGCTAAAAAAAAAAACTATTTTATTTTGATTTTAGATCAAAAGTTCTCTGCTTTTTTGTATTTTAAAATAGCTTCTGTTAACAATAATAACCTTAGTTCGGTCACGGCACCCTGCCGCGTCTCCTGAGAGACACAGTGACTCATCCTGATTATAACACACACTCTGGAGGTATACGGGCTCCGCTGGGGCCTCTCACCATCTCCCTCTGTCCACTTTATCAGTGTGGCGGCATCTAATAAAGCCGGTCTCGTGCACTGGGGGGTGGGGTATCAATCTGAGCGTGCCCGGGCACGGGAGCGTGAACAACAGGATTTGGTGCTTAATCACGGAGCGGCGGATGATTGTTCCGTCAACAGAGCGGTGAGGTAATTGCGTACACGAGAGCGAACAGCCCGCGTCCGGTCGGCGAGCGAGACGCGGGCGACGTTTAAGTGTCCCTCTGCTTCTGCGTTTTACCATCTCTGTCTGCCTTCATTTTTCCCTTGGCATCCGCTGTCTAATTAAACGTGTCCTCCAGCTAGAAGCTGTCCACTTAACACCTTCAATTAGGAGGCACGGCTCCATCTGTACACACTGATGTGGATTTTTAGGATCTGCCGTTGTCAAAGGGGAAACTATATTTAGTTTGCGAGCGGTTAGCGAGAATGAAAGCGATACGGGCCGATAAAGTCTCGTCTGCGTGCGTGGGCATATGTAAGTGAGAGGAGGAACAAAGCGTGTGTGTGTGTGTGTGTGTGTTTGTGTGTGTATCTCTGCAGGAGACGGAGTCATGGTAATACACTGCAGATCTCTGTGAAAGTCTTGTGAATAATTGACAGGTCATTATTTATTATCAGAGGACCGGCGCTGAGCTGCTGTACATGGCCTTGCTTCGTTAAGTCAAAGTAAATGAGCGAATTCATGCTCCAGTTACTCTCTGGTGAATTCCTTCTCTGGGGCCGTTCTGAAGGAAACTAGCGCCGTGGCTGCTGCAGAAGTTTTCAACGCACTTATTTACCATTATCGTCATTTAGGGAATCCATTTTAATAAATGAATTTGTGAGGAAATAGATTCTTGGTATCAGTTTTTTCTTTTTCAGTAAATGATGAGTGCAAGAAAAAGAGACAGTTTAGTTTTGTTGATGCTAACTTCCAGCTCAATGACCTTAGGATTTCATCTATTTTTAGCATTTTGTTATAATAATGTAAGCTTGGCATTACATTTACATTTATTAATTTGGCAGACGCTTTTATGCAAAGCGACCTACAAGTAGGAGAGCATTTTGTCAACACACTAAGCAGTACCGATAGTTACTAGGAGGATTAAGCTGAAGTAGGCAAGGCAACCCCAGGAAAATGTTATTCAGAGAGGTTGCTCTTTTATAGTTTAGGAGATTTGATGGAGTTCTCAATTGTGTTTTATGTAAGTATTAACTTAGTCTCAGACGTTGCTCCTAAAATTGCTTGTGAGAAATAAGAATAGAAACGTATGAGACATTTGGTAAAATACATAAGCTGTGTCCTAAATGGCAATCTGAATTTATACAAGTACTTACCTATCGACTGTTAAAAGAGTACGTTTTATATAGTATTAGTTGTAGTAGTATAAACACATATCCGCCATGTTTTATTGTCATGTGACCTGTATGCTCTTTGACCTATGACGTATTGACAACCACCTGTACGTAGACGTCGATAAAACATAATTTAGTCACGAATCATTTATTAAGTCAATGTAGTAATTTATCAGCAATAGACATCCGACCGTTGCTTAGCTCCTGTGGCATCATGGGATAGAATAATATCCATCCAATGTACACTCAAAAATCTTGGCAGAAGCAGTAGACCATCCAGAAGTTTCTAACCTGTTTTAGGTTTAGTTTTCGGACATGCTGTTATTTTCGCCTTATATATAGTATGGAAGTATGCAATTTCGGACACGTAGATAGAGTATGGACATGTACAATGAATGTAGATTGTATTTTTGAGTTCATTTTAAAATGCGATTTTCTCAATGTTTTGATTTTTTCCACCCTCAGATTCCAGAGTTTTAATAGTTCAATATCTCAGCCAGATATTGTTCTATCCTAACAAACCATATATCAACACATATGTGACCCTGGACAACAAAACCAGTCTTAAGGGTCAATTTTTCGAAATTGAGGTTTTTACATAATCTGAAAGCTGAATAAATAATAAAGCTTTCTGTTGATATATGGTTTGTTAGGATAGGACGATATTTGACCGAGATATAACTATTTGAAAATCGGAAATCTGAGGGTGCAAAAAAAATCTAAATATTGAGACAATCGCCTTTTAAAGTTGTCCAAATGAAGTCCTTAGCATAGCATATTACTCACAAAAATAAAAAAAATTATATATTTGCGGTAGGAAATGTACAAAATATCTTCATGGAACATGATCTTTACTTCATATCCTAATGATTATTGGCATAAAAGAAAAATCGATCACTTTGACCCATACAATATATTTTTGGCTATTACTACAAATGTTCTCATGCTACTTAAGACTGGTTTTGTGATCCAGGGTCACATATTTATCATTTATTCAGCTTTCGGATGATGGAAAAATTGCCCCTTAAGACTTTTTTGTTGTCCAGGGTCACATATTAGTAACAGTTTATTTTTTAAATGTTTGCTGTCACACCATAGAACACATGGTACGGTTTATTTGTCAACTACCCAATTTCTGTTGAAACACTTGGCATTGTACGATCCTCTCAGAAAAAGTGTGTCTTTAAAATTTTTCTGCTTAAAGCTCCTCCATCACGTTCAACTTTTGTCTTATCTGCAGGTTCTCCGACTGCCTGTCCCTGATCGAGAGATGGAAAGTTCGTGTTATATCTTGGCAATGGTAGACCTGAGAGTGCTGCGTCGAACCCGGCGCCCTCTGCACACACTTTTGTCTTTCTAATTAACACCTGTGTGCGACTGACTCCCAGGGGCCCAGACACCTGTCCCACTCTTCCCAGAACTGCTGTCAGCCCGTAAGTGTGTATATATGAGTCTGTGTGGGTGGCTGGAAGCCGGTCATCACACTTGGATCTATACAATCCTTGTTAAGTTTCGTATCTTGAAGATGCAAGGCTGAGAAAGAAAGTTAGCCGTAAGTGTCTTAGGGTAGCGGAGGTGTTTGCTGGACCGCATGAAAGCAACTCTTTGTTTTTCGTGGTTTGCTCTATGGTGTTGTTTACCGTGTCTGAACAGGAGCGATAAACAGAAATACTGAGCGCAGGAGGTGAGGAAGAACAGGAGACGAATGCATCACACTTTTACCATTTCCTGCTTTGCAGAAAGCCTTGGGGGGTGTTGGTGGTTTTGGGCACATTGCAACGTTTCTGTTTTATTCATGAGTTTCTTTCACTTCTTGTATTATTGCCCATTTTTGCCTTTTTAAAGCCATTTTTACTTTTATGTCCACTGCCAACCCAACCTGGCCTTTCAAAGACTTTCGAGGACCTGGCAAAGTGTGTCGTGCCCTGTGGTGTAGAGAATATTTTCATCTTGGATCCTTTCGTGTTTTGGAGAGGCTTCATGCGTCGAAGCTCATTTCTAGACCAAAAAAAGAAAAATGGGCTGTCCAGTTAAAACAAAGTTTAGTGCATGGTTGCACTTTCAAATTTCCAGTTGACTTCTCCAAGTTAATACTGTACATTTGAGTTTTAGTTTAAATGTAATGCTCTACGGGTGCAAAAAAACTAAACAAATATGTGTTTGTATTTTGCATCAAACCCTTGACCTTGCTGTTGTTAGTGCAATGCTCTACTAGTGGAGCTTTACAAATATTTTTAGGACTGTGAGGACATCAAGGTCAGCTTTCATGAGAAGTCTTTTTAGAAACTATTTATGTATAACAGAACACGTCGATAGTTGCTCAGAAATATAGATTTTAGGTAGGTTAATAGGTTGACTTTGACACAGAAATGATAATAAACCGAAAATAGGACGTGATCTCACATAAAAACTTTACTATTTTACGAGATATCAACATAAATAAAACGTAATAAAAATTAATAAAAAAGAAACATCAAGGTTCACCCCTTAACAAATCAGTCTAAAGTAGATATTACATAAACCAATTATACGAATTAGCCACCAATTTGCTAAAATGTAAAATAGTTACAAATTGCCATGAAATTGTGTTGGAATGTCACTTTTTAAAAAAATGTTATGGATAAAAATATCATATTGTCTTTATTCTACAATGTACATTTTTCTACAGTCCCTTTCGTAATGTCATTATCTTCAAAGATTTCTTTGCTCTACCCACAATCCACTGCACTCAAAAGGTCCACACCCTGTAGATACAGCTCTGTGATCTCCACTGTCCCCACTGAAACGGCCCTTTCCCATCTCCCGCAAATTGAGTTATTGCATTCACACTTCTCCACCACCTCCCGCGTTTTCAGCTTTTCAGTTCGTCTTCCTGCTGGGAGTCACTGTAGCCGCTCAAATCCAGTTGTCGTCTCTGCTCCCGTGGACAGCAAGAGATTATGAGCGACAGTGTATCAGCCGAGCGCCGCTGCTTTCTGCCGCGCCCGTGCCACAGCACAGAATGAATAATTTAAAGTGCCAGCTCGGGCATGCGACGCCACCTTTTCTGGACTATTAGCTACACAAGCAGCATTAGGCTCATCTCTCTCTCTCTCTCTCTCTCCTCTCGCTCGGCACAAGTCGCATAGGCAAATAAAACACAGAACTTTCAAGCAGGAAAAGTTGTGTGTTATGTTGGCTTGGGATGAATTACATATTTTTGGCATATTTATGGATACGATACTAGTAATATCACAGGAAATCATAAAACTCTAATCACTGGGCCACTGCCTTAAAACTTCAATAACATTTTAAAGGATTACAATTTAGCTTGTATTTTCTTAGGGATGCAAGAGCGATGCTGAGCTAAATGGTGTTGGTGGTGTCAGCAGCAGGATCCAGTACAGTAGCCTCAAGCAAAATCCAGATGCTTAAGTCAGAATTGAAAGCATTTTTTTGCAATTACTTTAAACCAACTGGTCTCTTGGTAGTTTTTTAAAAGATGTATGAGGTCAGTTCCACCCAGGTTTACACAGATATCGTATAAAGAGGTGTAGTTCATCACAAGTTGCACAAACGTGTCCAAGTATAATAATATTATTTTATAATATTTAATAAAATATTACATACATACAAATGTAATAAAGTATTAAACAATTTTATGCTTTAACTAATGCTGTCAAACCATTAATCGTGAATAATCCAGAATAAAAGTTTGTGTTTAAATAATATATCTCTGTAGTGCATATTAATTTTGCATTTATTAACACATACATGCATATATTTAAGAAAAATATAAAATTGAATAAATGTTTATATATAATTACTGGTAAATATAAATAAACACAAATAAATATAAATACATATTTATAAATAAATAAATACATCTAAGTACATCATATAAATATTTCCTAAATATATATACATAATACACAGTACACAGACATATATTACGTAAACAAACTTTTATTTTTTATGCGATTAATCACGTTTAGTTTGACCTAGTTTTAACCATTATATTACCGTATTAATTTTAATCATATTAAATATTATAATACAATATTAAAAATAAAATTATGAATGGTAATAATCATATTGCTATTCAAAACACTGTATAAACCTCTTTATTACATTGTTTTGCTTGAAATGTGTGCTTATGCCGTGTCTCTCTTTACAATGAAGATGACATAAGTTTTGTATTTTGTTATATATAGTTTTATATAAACTGTATTTGTGGCCACTATACATTATGTTATGAACGCTGGTCACCAACGTGCTGATATCCCAGTGTCCATCTCCTGTGAGATACTGTCAAGTAGGGAAAGCGAGGACTTATTGTGCTTCACCCTTGTTTTGTGTTTTTCTGGGTTCCAGAGAATCCATCGTCCTGGAGCATGTGCCCCACATTCCCAGTCAATAACTCTGCCCCGACCGGACCGAGCTGTGCACGAATGAAAATCGCCGGTCTCTTCAGCAGGAGGGAACGCAAGGAAAGTGGAGACAAAGATAGAGAGGGAAAAAGGAAGTGAGAAGGAACGCGAGGAAACCAGAGAGAGAGACAGAGAGTGTGGGTGTGAAGGTGAGATGATGGTGCAGTAGAGGTGTGCTATAGCTTTAATGAAAGACTGCGCTCGAGGAGTGTAAGTCTGTCCGTGTGCTGACATTCGACATTCCCCTCTGTGACACCAGCCTGTCAGAAAGAACAGACTTAAGCAGGAGAGACCAGGAGCACACACCATGTTCATCCAGAAAGTGGGAGAGAGAGGAACAAAGGCAAAAATGGGAAACAGGTAGTAAATGGGAAGCGCATTTATGCTCTTTTGGCAGTCGTACAACTTAAAGGAATAGTTCAGACAAAGCTATCAGATGGCCTCAGAAGACTTGGAATATGATGCACGAGTTGTGTGGGCCACCACTGTTGCTCCATTCACTTTCATTATATCAAATATGCTACAAATTTTAAACGGTATAAAGAGTGCATTTGAAAACTACAGAGGACAAAGACCTAGAACTAGTTGAAACAACATTTATGTGAGAAAATAATAAGAAATGATAAAAATGAGAATTTATATATTGTGTGAACTGTCCCTTTAAATCGCTGCTGTCTGAAACCTGGTATCTCCATATTTTGTGATTTTCGTGATTTTTTTGTTGCCATAAATCATTATTATTAGTCACCCTTTATGTTTGTCACTAGGTTTGCAAATATCTATCCAATAAAACTATTAAAAAGTCCTTGTCATTTTCACAGTATTTAATTAAAACTACAGTGTTTTTGAATTTGGACATGTGAGGTTTCAGCAGCGACAAAATTTAAGACCCTATAGATTTTTGAAAAGGTCACAAAACTCAGTATAACGGTTTGTTCATTTGCTCTGTCAGTCCTGATGTTTTTGACAGATTTCACTGACACGATTGTTTTTTTTTGCTCTCTGCGGGACTGGCACTGACGGAAAGCTGGCAGACACTCCGAACAGACCTGTTGTTTGTCAGAGGTGTCACTCGACGCGAGCCCCGCGTTCCTGTCCTCTGGCGCTTCTCATTTCCTCTTCAAGCAAAGCTTGTTTTGAGTGGGCGTCGGCCGCGTGTGTGCGCGCGTGCGATAGGGAGCCTGAGGGATGCGAGTCGGCGCGGCTCTCAGAGTAATTGAAAATGTGACCTGGAAAATGTTTGCCCAGCAGAGCATGAAAGTTACCTCCGGAGCTCGGGCTGAAGCTCACCTGCGGTGCGGACCGGGAGGGCCCGGGAATGCTGGGATATCGGGCTGAGAGCCACTTTATCCCCGCAGAGCCGCGCGCACCGACGTCTCATGCATTATTCACAGGCTCTAAATAAGCACAGATCAGACCACTAAAACCCAACCTGCCGGCCCTTTCCTGAGGAGTAGCTCTCTCACCGTTGACCTCTAAAAGGGCATCGAGATTTGTAAGTGGGGGTGTGTGTGTGTGTGTGTGAAAGAGGGAAAAAACAGGAGGGATTGGAAACACGGATGAGGGCTGTGTGCTTGATACTTGCAGTCTGATTTTAATTATGATGTTCTTCAAACAGAATTATGAAAATGTTTTTTGCACACCTTCCCATGACTTCTCCATGACTATTGCAAAAAGTATAAATTGTCACAATAAACGGATACAATTTTGGTTTGTATGGTTATAAAAAGTATAATATTATATGTAAAATATATTATGTACGTTTATTTATTTCTTGATTTCTTTTATTGACTTTTCCATGTCTGGTGTCAAAACCTCCTGACTGTGAGAACCCATGCAGAGTTTTAAATCGTTCATGATAAATGTTTAGTGCAGTGAAAACACGCAGTAAATGCAAGCACATGTAAACAAACACAAGTGTCTTTTCACTTGTCACTATTAGATGTAACGTTTTATTTCACATATATTTTATTTAAAGCATTTGTGGATGGGTAGTCGAGTCATTTTCTTCTGTCTATTGGTCAATGCTAGACATTTGAACAAACCTGTTAAGTTAACTATAAATGTTCGACACTCAAACTCATTCTGCAATGTTTCAAGTATCATTCATGTGCAACAAATATGATATAATACTTTTTAAAGGGATAGGTTACCCAGAAATGAAAATTCTGTCATCATTTACTCCCCCTCTCGTCATTTCAAACCTGTATGACTTTCTTTCTTCGGCAAAACACAAAATATATTTTTTTAAGAAGTTGGTAACCGAACAGCGGTACCCATTGGCTTGCATTGGTTTTGTGTCCAGAAGTGAATGATTACTGCCATTGTTCGGTTACCAACATTCTTTAAAATATCTTCTTTTGTGTTCTGCAGAAGAAAGAAATGGCGTAAGTAAATGACGTCAGAATTTTTTGGGGAACTATCCCTTAAAGGAAAAAGTGGGTACTGTAATAGTAATAATATTACAGGATATTCTGGTGCTTATGTAGTATAGACAATTTACCAGAACGTTTAATATGCACATAGAACCATTTGCCTTTCATTTTCCACAAAAAAGTCAAAATCTAATTTGAGTGTTAGCATCGAAGAGAAATATAAATTTAAGTGCTCTACCTTTGTTAATTCATACTTTCCTTAGCTAAATCTCATGTCGCAGGTTTTTGACCTTGAGGAATGAAATGTCTGTGCTGAGGTTATAGTTGAGGTAAATTTTGTATTTTACACAGGTGTGTCCAAATATCAAATCCACTTGTTTCGGCATGTGTCAGTCTGGCACGTCCGGCCACATTCTAACCGCACACCTTGTCCGTGCACACCTATTGATTCAGCGAAATAATTGATTTGTGCACACTCGTCGACTAGCATGCAAATCAGACCGAATCAGATTCTATCAATCACCCTCTGATCATACAGAATTGAGGTGAAAATCTGTAAAAGTAAGTGGAGAGTGAGAAATGAAATCACGCCCGGACGCATCAGCAAATCTGACTGCAATTAATGGTGTGGATGAATGCAGTCACCTCTATCTCATATGACCAAGGTCCTCCGGGTCATTTTCATTACCCACTATAATTATTTCAAGAAATCTAATTAGCAGAGGAGGATTTTGCACATTTTATTGAAAAAGACAAAGCAATGTCAAATCCCTGATGTTTGAGAAGTAATCTTCACAGGATAGATGGAGTGGGTGGGGCTAAACTCACAGCAAACTTCCTGTGTCTGTGTTGTAATGTCTGTCTCTCCAGTCTCAGTGTTTGCTTGTGCCTTTCTCCTGGTGAGGAATATTTGGTGTTGTGTGTTTGGAACTCCGAAGCCGAATGCTTTTGAAGTGCTGTCGTCTGTGTTGGATGCAGACTGGCGAGGGTCTTTATTCCCAATCTCACGGCCCGGCAGTCATGTTGAGTGCTCTGTGATGAATTGGATGGCTGCTCTCTCTCTCTCTCTCTCTCTCTCTCTCTCTCCCTGAGTTTCAATCCCTCTACTTGTTTCTCACCCTCTCTGTTCGTATCTGTCTCTCTTTGTTTCTTTCTTCCTCACTTGATCACTGAAGTGGAGGCTTTCTACAGTGAAACTGTCTCTCTTTCGCACGTGGATATGAATATGTAGGTGGGGGTCCTAGCTGGAGCAAAGTCTAGTCCACGAGGAACAGCCAATGGTGTCTTTTTCCTCCGACTGTCATGTGGGGCACGCTGGAGGGGAAAGATGAAGCCTGCTGGGTAAAACAGTGGGCCGATGCAGTAAACAATGCGGGCAGCTATTGCATGCTGTATTTGATCACAGATACAGGTTGCAAACCACCTGCAATCTCATTTAAGCAGGTGCTGAATTGGACTGAATTGTGCAATTAAGTTTGTACATTTAATGAAGCTGTAACACTGATGTTATCTCTCCTTTTCACTTTTTTGCACAGAATATTTTCACAGTCTCATAATATTTATAGACTGTTTCAAAGCAACAATATAAACAAACATTGCTGCACCTGCACACTTTTGGCCCATACTTAACTTTCAGTACACATCCACAAAGAACCTATCCCTTACGCATTCAACAAATTGTTTATTTAATAAAATTATTATACAATAAAATATTAATATAAATTAACTAAAATATAAATAGTTATATTATCATATAACTATTAATAATATATCATATTTTTGCACAAACATAATATTTTTTGGTCTTTTAATACATTTACGATCTGCTCATTTCATGCTCGCAGTACCTTTTGTTTTATTTATTATAATTAAATATATCTCCATATTTCTATATCTTTACAGATGTGCTTATAATTTAAAACCTTTATATACTTCTTGTTGCTTTTGTACACTTTTTTTCTATATACTTTTTATTTGTCGTTTTATCTGTGTTTGTCTTTAAATTTAATGCATGAACTTGTAGGAGAAAATTCTATTTTGTGGTGCCATGACAAGAGCTTAACTTCACTAAATCAATTTTTTCTTTTTAGAGGTCTTCATAGAGGACAACTATATTGCTCGGAGCTTGCTCCTCATCGCACGGAGGACTTTACCCTGAGTTTTCAAGGTATGTATGTATCAAACACATCTCAGATGTTTCTTCAAAGTAAAAATAAAATCTTTTGTAAATTGTTGACACACAGTAATGAAATAAAGCTACTATATAATATAAATGTGGAGAGCTAGCTCGTATAAATTGAACTCAGAACATTTTAATAAAAGGTGTTTGAATTAATATTGTTACGCTTTTTGTTTGCATATATTTGTATCTTGGAAAATCCAAGCACAGGTTGAGACATTGTTAATACTTATTTATCTCTACTAAACACATGAGATTACTGATGTTTTTTGTTTTTTACTTTCTTTCTGTTCAGCCAGTCCCCATAACATTTCACTTCCATTAGTGAAATAAAGTAATACAGGTTTGGAACAACATAAGGGTGAGTGCATATATATCATGTGTAATAGAATTTAATAGAACTTACAGTTGTCTGCACATTAAAACATTTTAATGATAGAAAAAGAAAAGCCTTCAAATAAACACCCTGCATCATTACTGTATGGCGCATATGTTGAGAAAGCGAACCGCAACAGAATTCTAGACGTTGAGTACGTCTCATTGCTCTCGCTTGTAAGTTGCTTTGGAAAAATGCATAAATACATTTAAATATAAATGTGCTATGTGCTATTAAATTTCATACATGGCCTGGGAACTTCAGAAACCTCGGCTGGTAAGTTTATCCGTACTAAATGTTCGAATTATAATGCTGCACCAAAGGTTTTCCATTATGACTCCGGCCCCGCTTTCGGCAGAGCTGTCACAGTGTGTGTCACCGAACCTCTTTTTACTTTTGCCTTTCAATCCAAGAGCACATTCATTAGCAAGACCCATGTACTTATTCGCACACCATTGACCTTCTGCGCAGAGGTGGAGCTGAAGAGCAGTAATGTTTAGCCGAGGGTAAACCCATCACAGAACCTGATTATGATCCGGAGAAGAACTTCCGTGGTTCTCTCCAGATAACAGGGCATGTGAGACTTGAGAATGAGAAGACAGACAATTTATATTCCAATTCTCAGACAAACCTTTGAGACGAGGTATCGACTGCTGCCTGACGTATGTCTCACATCCGGAAACTCGTAAGAAATGAATCTGAACTTTGATACTGTAACTTTTGATGCCGTTTCTCCAGTGCAAATATACTATATTTGATATGTTAATTCTTCATGTACAGTTATGTCTAAGAGAGATGTGTTGGTGCAGGTTTAACTTAAGAATCGGATGTACAAAATCAATCAAAATAAGTTTTGCATGAACTACTTGAAGCATATTTCATGACAGAAAGCAAATGAAATGCATAGATACTATTCATGGCATAAACATTTTCTTTAAGCACAATGTATTTTTTCTGCTTTTTAATAAAATTCCATAAAACAATATTAATTACAAACAAAAATATACATCAGTTTCTGCGATATATTTATATTCCTTTAAATTAAATCTATTATCAGACCACTTTGTTTTGTCATCCACTTAGAGGCCCATAACAACTCATCTCTCATTATACTGTACACTATGTCTATCCAGTCCTCGTGGACGTACCCCTTCAAAATTTACAGCAGAACCGAGGCCCAGTGGCAAAGCAATGCTAGTGAAACTCCTCCGAACGCCTTCGCCTCTCACTTCCCTCTTTAATTAGTGCATTAGCATCTCATTTTCATTAAGTTGATGTATGCGTCCGTGAATGACTGCTGAGAAGTGGGCGTGGGGTGTAGTGCCTATGCATTTTTAGTGGTGTTTAGCCCCTTGACTCGCCACCTGGGCTATCAATCACGAGAGCGGGGGGCGGCTTTTCGCGCTCTGCCTCCGGTCTTCATCATTGTGGCGTTGAGTTCTAAAATCTACATCATCATTACTGTATGCCTTTACTAGTAAAATTGCTGCCTTGACCCATCTGCAGTTGAACTTAAAGGTATAGTTCACCTAACTATGAAAATTCTGTTTTCAATTACTCACCCTCCTGTCATTTCATACCTGTATGACTGTTTTTCTTCCTGTATGACTTTCTTTTGCAGAACAAAAAGAAGGTATTTTATAGAATGTTGGTAACCGAACAACCACGATACGCATTGACTTGTTTTGTGTCTGTACAGTAGAAGTGAATAAGTACCACTGTTGTTTGATTACCAACATTCTTCAAAATATCTTCTTTTGTGTTTTACAGAAGAAAGAAAGTCATACAGGTTTGAAACGACAAGAGGATGAGTAAATGATGACTTTCCCTTTAAAGGGCATCAACTGATGTATTTTTACAAGTATTTGTACTGTAACTTTGAAAAAAAATTTAAACTGTCCAAATAAACACACAGTAGTGCTTAGATAAACAGTGCAAAACAGAATTACTTAGCTTGATATGATTATTTTAAAGTAATGTGTTCCAAGAAGGATTCCTCAATGACGTACATTATTGCAAACTGATTTAAATGTAATTACAAGTAGGTTGTCTATATTTTACTACTGTTCCTCTAACCTCTTTCCCCTTTGAAATCACTGTGTGTAATTATACTGTGTAGGAGGGAGGTGTTGTAATAGACTGTCAAGGGCTAAATGTTTGGCAAACTGAAGCCTCTGGGTTGAGTTCCTTTGCATTACACAGAGAGTCATTTGCGTTCTATGATATCCGTATATTATCTCAATGTTAAGATCAACTTGTAGAATCATAAAATAATTACGTTGTTTTTTTTACAGAAGGACAAATCATTTGAATAATTCTTATATAAATGCACCAATTGAATATTACAAATCAATATGTACATGTAAATAAATGACATGAACATTTTTAAGTGCCGAATCATTTTAAGCGAATCATTGCACAAATCGATTTATTGGACTGGGCTGTGTTTACTGATACATGCAATTGAATCGAATGTACCAATGTAGCTTTTGGTCCAATGACACGGCCTATAGGAAACCTAATGGCCCGTTAAACATTGTATTAAAACCATGCAATATAAACAATGTTGCTTAATTTTATATCGCCACCAAAATGATTGAGAACATTTAAATAATCGCAACCCTACAAGTTGAACGTAGCAAGCGTATAGGGAAATGAATATGATTTTAGCATATTTTTGTTGGATTTAATAGAATTCCGTGACGGCGCACCGGTTATCTGCTTCACAGCAGATGTACGGGCGCTCGGACACTTGATGACCACTTGAAAGGGAAGCCGGCCTCAGAAGTGCGTTCTGCCGTAGCCACTGACGAGAGACTTCAAAGACGTCTCTACACAACACGATGGGAATCCTTTGAGCCCAATTCCAAAATTTACTGTCTGTTTCGATATAATTTTTTTTATCATGTGAGGTTTCCTCCTACTGTACATCTTTTGCCTGCAAAGTCTGATGTGTTTATACCAAAGTCGATTTTTATGCCATTTTGGCAGCTGCGAATATCAAACGCTTTGATTCCCGAGGAGTTCTAAAGGAATGCCGACCACAAGCCCCGGAGCTAGAAGTTGTTTATTCGCTCAGATATATATTAATCTAATCAATTTACAGCCGGCACAGAATCCAGATCGGCTGGACGGAGAGACTATATTTTTCCCTGAAATTAAACCAGAGAGATCAGACAGTCGAGCTATTTAAATTCAACAGTGGCATTTATGTCCACGGTGGAGATCAGGTTGATTGTGCATTGTTGGCTTTGTAAAGACCTTTCAAGGACGGTGGAAAACTAGATAATCTATGGCAAATGCAACAAAAGCTTCAGAAATGCAAGCATTCTTTAGATGCTTATTGTCTGTTGGAGTCCTCTGCTTTCTTGCAAACATTTCTGAAAAGACTAGATTGCAGATCAGTTGCATAGCGAATCCATATTTTTAGCGAAACACAGCCTCTCCTGACTTTTTTTGGTAACGTCACGCAAGTCAGAGAATTCTATGGGGTACACGTGTACGCATTTGTGTGTTTACAGAGGATGTGTATCCGTAGTGTCATCTCGCCATCAAATATGACTTATTAAAATGAAATTACTTAGCTCTCTGACCCATGGCAAATAGCACAAGTTGCAATTTGTCTAACAGTTGAGCTGTGAACAAAATCTGATTGGCAATAATTTAGCTTTACAGTTGCTATACCCTGTGCCGCCCCATCCCCCAGAGCAACCGTCATCTGAGCCATCTCAGTGTGTGTGTGTGTGTGTGTGGGTGTTTGTGTGTTTGTGCTCACATGGAGGAAAAACATGGCAGATAGGAGCTGGGGGTCACTGAGCCAAGCTGCGTGTGATGATGGCGAGTCTCCCGGGGCTGATGGGAAATGTAAATGCTGACGGCTCTTCTCTGATGAAGGCTAGGAGAGGAGAAGAGGAAGGTGGTGATGAAGGATGTTTGTGTGTGTTGGGATGGGGGTGGGGGGATTGCTCAGTGAGGCACAACAATTCCGCAGGGCTGTGTTTTCAATGTGTCGACAGCCACCTGCCATCCCATCTCTATTTCTCTCACACACACACACTTCTTACTTTTAGATGCTGTGTGTTTTTTGTTTTACAGGGTCCTTGCTCTGAGAGTGCCTGTGTTTTGAACGAAGGTGCGTCATAGGTAATGAAATCTTTTTGTATCTTTTAACTTTAAGAGACTTTTTACAAGCAATTAAATAATATCTATTTTTCACTGAAAGTGGATTAAAACTACAAAAACAGCAACACATAGCAATGTTTGGCAGACAAAAATGTACAGTTTGAATCTTCCAGCATGACAAAGTCGTGATACTGACACAATCGCAATGTTTTGGAGGAAAATATCTTCCTAACAAATTGTTGATTTTTTTTACATTATTGTGTTATATATAATTTAATTGGGAACATTTATATAATTAAAACAAAAACATTCCTCTCACAAAACTGATTCATCTTGATGATACCAAATTTGTATCAATAAAACACTAGAAGTAAAGAATATGAAAAAAAGAAGGAAGTGATTTAGGAGAGGAGGTAAAGAAAGTTGAAATGAGAGTAGGAGGAAGTAAGGAAAAAGGAAGTCAAGAAGGAAGTGATGAGAGGGAGTAGAGGTAAAGAAAAATGAAGTGATGAGAAGAAGATGTAAAGAAAAAAGGAAGTGATGAGAGGGAAAGGAAGTATAGAAAAAAGAAGTGAAGAAGAAAAAGATGAGAGGAATAAGAGGTAAAGTAAAGGAAGTGATGGGAGGTAGAAGAGGTGACGGTGGGTTGCAGTAGCTCTAGACAGGTTGATGTAGCTTCTGCAATGAACATCTCATAAAAAGTGCTATCCTTGGGCCTTAAGAAGATATTCTATCTCCTCCTGCTAACGGCAAGACCTGAAATCACCCTCTCCATCAACGTCACACCCCTCTTTGTACATTCACTAGTGTTGCTCGCAAACAAAAAGAAAACACTCATTGGGTCTCTCTGCTCAAATGTATGTTTTTACACAGGACTTATCAATGTTGGTTTTAGGCTGCAGCTGAATTTTTGTTTTATTTATGCTGTAATATTTAAATCATGTCACAAAATGTGATCTATTTTGCTTTAACAGACATTTGTTTTATCATTAAATTGTATCGGATATTACGTTTCGTTTACTGTGTTACATTACTGTTGCTATAGTACGTTGCTAACCCATAAGATATTTGTATAGTGAAACAGAGGGTGAAGATCATGGGTTTGATTCATAAAATGCTGAGAAAATGTGTACTTTAGATAAAAGTGTCTGCCAAAGCGTAAAATGTGATCCCATTTCCAAATTCTTTCAATTTATTCTTATTCCAAGGCCGACGTCATACTTCAGCTGAAGTTTTCTGATGTTAGCCTCCTTTAGCGCAGTGCACGAATGTTCTGCAATAGTATTTTATTATGGTGGTGAAAGCTGCTGGAGGTGTGGCATTGCTTGCGTGGTGATGCTCAAGCGAATATCATCAGTGACTCAACCCTGAAGCAGCTGAGAGTGATGAATTTGATGAGGTTTTGGTATTTTGAGAAACTATGAGCTGACACACAGCTCTTCTCTTCAGGAGCTTCTACAGCTCTTTGCGGATGAGTCTTTCACCTTTCTTCTGATGCCATCAAAACCCCGGAGATCTCTCTTTGAATCTGTCTGTTTTCCCCAGAGCTAACTGACTTGTGCCTGAAGCATTATGTATCTCACATGTGAACAACAACAGGCCATCTTAACATTTGTCCTGGCAGTATGAACAGCGCAAAAGGTCAGCATTACAATTTTACCCAGTGTTGACCAAAAACTGCGCAAGACATGCAGAGATGATGTAAATAAACCAGTTTACTTTTTTGTTTACTTGATTCATAAAGGGTGGTTAAATCTATGCAAACACCATAAAAAAGTCTGAATTATTAACACACTCAAAAAAATTTTTTTAAAGCAATGCACTCAAAAAAATCAAATCAAATAAAAAATACTGTGTTGACCCAACTATGGGTTGAAACAAGCCAGTTCATTTGAACCCAGCGATTGGGTTTGTCCACATTTGACCAAATCTTAAGGTTGAAACAAATTTTCCACTGCAAAAATAAAAATGTTTTTGTTGTTTGGATTTTTGTCTTGTTTTTTTTTTTAAAATCAAGATACATTTACTTGACAAGCAGAATGACAAATGAAGTCTTGTTCTTTAAAAATCAAACAAAAGAACAAAATTATGTCAGTTTATGCTTAAAAGCAAAAATATCTGTTTAATAAGTTTCAACGTCATTAAACTAAATTCAAGTTTATTTTTCTCAATCCACTGCCTGATATTTTTACTTGTTAACCGATATAATTCCCCCCCCAGACAACAAGACTTAATATAGTGTACATGTTATATTGATTATGTTGCTGGTTAAGTAAATGTATCTTTTCAGACATTTGTACTGGAAAACAAGAATAAGTTTTTGTTTTAAAACATTGTTTGATAAAACATGGATGAACACAACCATTAACCCATGACAACAAAACAAGATACTAAGAAATTATCTATTTTTGCAAATAATTGTATAGCGGTCTCGAAAAAATTTTTTTTCTCTTAAAACTACTTCTTAAATTCAATGTAAACATGTTTTTGGCTTCCAGAAATGATCTTAAATAGGCCATTCAGGCTGATCTTTTAATAAATCAGCCATTCCATAAAATCCACACAAACTGTCGCTGCTTCATCTATGTGCTGGTAATGATATATGACAACAGCTATTCTCTGAATATGAGAAGCATTAAATCCAGACATTTTAATATAAATATTTACAATGTTTTTGTGTTTCTTTTGCCTGAAGTGTCTTAGAAACAATTTAATATGTGTCAAATGTTTAAATTGGCTGATGAAAGACTATCAACCATCTAAAGAACATAAATATATATAAATAACACTTTTTTCTTTTCACAGTAAATCCTTAAGCACAGCTGAAATGTACACACCGTACACTGGCAATCTTTCCTTTACTTTGAGCGTGTGTGCTTGCAATGTTCGATGTCTATGACCCCATGACCTCAGTCTGTGACCTTTAAGCATGAGATCAGTTAAGGCGTATCATGGCCTCTATCAGGTACTCGTATCAGTTTTCCGGTCTGTCTCTCTTTGGCTATGTAGACAGCAGGCTTGCTTGTATGCAGGATACCTGTGTAAAGTAATTAAATCCATTAGAGTGTGATTAAGGCCTGTCAGGTGCGGCACAGATGATAAGAGTGCCAGTGTTAATAGACTAAAGCTCGAGGGAGGAGCCCCAGATAGCGGCCCGATCCGTCTTTATATCCACCTGGTGTCTTTTCCAATTACTCTCCAACTTCTGTTTGCCGGTGTCCTCACGCTCGTCCGCAGAGAACGGGACATGACCAAGATCCTCGCGCCGATGCTCGTGCACAAGCAAACTTTTGTGTTTTGCTCTGTTAAACACGAGATTTGTAAAGCGCTGCTTAAATGGTAAAACGTGATAAAGTGCATCTCGTACTGCAAAACTGTACCAGATATATTTCTTTTAGTTTAGTTTTGGCTGTTTTTAACAAACTCTTTACACATCAGCCACGACTAGTATTTTTAATACAACATGATCTCACAGGAATTGTGACAGAACATTTAAAAAGGTACGAAATTTATAATCTATTGATTTGTTTTCATGGACACGAATCTCTCCTTTTTTGTGTCACTCAATCGAATGTATTTCAATAGGAATAGGATTTTTAAAAATATTTTATTTAATATTTATATTCTGCGTTTATTTTTACAAATTTCATAATTTTCTTTCTTAATTTACTAAATAACTAATTCAAAAATTCAAAATTCTAATTCAAATTGACTTCTATTATGCTTTCCACAAATGTTATATTCATATACATACATTTACATTTACATTTATTCATTTGGCAGACGCTTTTATCCAAAGCGACTTACAATTGAGGAAAACAGCAAGCGATTCGTCTAAGTAATATCTACATACAGTACATATATGTGTAGCTTATAACATATGTAACAGTATAGCTTTTCATTTCAGTTCAATGTGTCCTCGCTCAGCACCATATATGTATCCATAAGACATGGCTGCCTTTTATCCGCTAAATAAAGATTGTGATGCCACAGATAGACCAAGAGGACATCTGCTCTCCAGGGGAGAGGCCAGGTCACAGAGGAGAAAACAGATGAGACTTTTCTAAACCCCCTCCCAAGTCTCAGAAGGTGAAGGCAGGGAAAAAGAAAGAAGAAAAAAGCTTATTATCTTGATCAGCTGCTCCTGAGCTGACACATAGGAACACTTTACTCAAGATAAGGTCTAATCTGGCTCGCTGAAAAAATGCACTTGTTTATTTATTTATATATGGAGCTATCTTCTCCTTCAAGGTTACCGGCTGAGGTGGGTCAGGGATGCTGAGTTTTTCTCTCTCTCACTCTCTTGCTCTCTTTTTCAATCTCCCACCTTCTGAATTTCTTTACATTTTCATATTGGATATCTTTTTATGCAAACAACACTAGTATATACAGTATATATATGCATGAGGATGCTTAGCAGAGCTGGGAATATTTTGGTTACATTATATGGAGCCCCAGCAAAGTAAATACAATTTCAGTTTTGCTCTTCAGACGCCTCTGCTCCACAACACAAGCAAGACGCGGATGTCGAGAGACATACCCGCCGAGGATAGAGAATATTCAGACTTTTGACCCACGATGCATTGCAAAGAAAGGTCAAGCTGACATGCGTCATTTCATCAAGTGGGCGGCTCTGTTTCTGCCGGTGTGTAGACCGTCCCCACAGCGGTTTGCGAGGGCCATCCCTCAGAACAACCACGCTTGACCTTCACGGTCGCCTTATCAGCGAGAAAGGTTAAAGCAGGGCTCCAGAATCTGGGATCGATCCGCGGGCCCAGCGCGCAGCTTTTTCTCCTTTATTTATCTTGGTGGACATGTTGCTCATGGTGTGTTCGGGGTAATGGTGAGAGGCAGATAAGGATCTATTGTTGCTGCAGATCTCTCTCTCCACACGTCCTGCCCTTCTAGCCCTCACAGGGGACCCTGGCCTTGGGCCAGACACTCTCTCTCTCTCTTTCAGAGCGTGCCAGAGGTGAAATGGAAGAGAATCTATGATGCTTTAGGTCAGTATGGCGGCATACACGTTGAAGACAACGTTTCACCTGTTTAAAGGGATAGTTCCCCTAAAATGAAAATTCTGTCATCATTATTCACCCTGATGTGATCTGAATTACTATTTTGAAGAATGTTGATAACCAAACCCCTATTCATTGCATGAGACCACTGAGACATTTCTCAAAATATCTAATTGAAGAATGTAAGTGTATCAAACACTTCTTGGTCTTTCTTGGGTTCTTTAAACTCTTGTTCTATCTCCATTCATCATTTCAACTGCTGTACAGACCACAAAACATTTACAAGACAGAGCGTCCATGAGGTCACCCTCGTACTGAATGGATTTACCACAACAAGACCATTCAGACACACACATGTAGATATGCGGGTATGTTTCATTCTCCAAGAAAACCCGCAATCAAATATTTCACTATCACATGGCCATCATGGACAATTAGCCCGACACTTTTCCAGCTTTTATCTCCTAAACCAGAGTCCTCATCTGTTATTTATGCATTATAGGCCTCGCTATGAATTATTCAACACGAGAGAAAAATTTACCGCCACCGTCTTTCTGCAGCCGGGCTGTAAATCCACAGACGGAGAGAGAAAGTGGTAAGAAGGGTAAGGACGAAAAAGGCTGGAGGCAAGTGGCCCCTGGAGGGTCGTAGGCTCACACAGGCAACATCATAAAGTTACCATTAGAATGCTGTATTTATAACAGTCAGCTGGCACTTACTGTGCACCGGGAGGACAGAAAAACCAAACCACCTTCTTTTTCATTTTTACTCTGCACTGCAAGCTCAGAAATAAAGGTTTTTCGGTGGCACTTTCGCAACGCCCTAGGTTCAGCAGTAAACCATCTTTATCAAGAACTTTTTACTGTGTAGTAATGCATGTTATTTTTAGATTAAAACAAGGTTTTTCTGGATTTCTGGAAACCATGTCTAGTTTTCAAACTCAATTCAAATGTATTTATGTTGTGCTTTATTACAATGTTGCATTGCTTCACATAAAAAAGAAAACAAAATTTTTTGAATATTATTAAATATATGGAATATATATAGAATAGAATACATGGTATTATTGCACATTTTTGTTATTAGTAATAAAACGGTATATACTATAGGACATTTAGTATGATTCATAATAAATCAGACATGACTTTTCAGCTCACATGGAAAAATTACCATATCTATATAAAGATTACAAAAATAATTTATAATCCATAATTTACTTTTTAACCATTTAGAAAACTACATCTGCAGAAAACTATTTTCACCGTTGGGTAAAATTAATTATTTTTGACCCAATGCCGGGTTGATAACCTGCTTCAAACTTGAAGAGGACTTGAAAGTTACATTTATACATATAATAATATTCATGTTTACTGAATGAATTAGCTTGTATTTGAACAGTTTCACAAATCATATGGACTGTTGTACTTTTGTCTTTGTTGAACTTAGGAACTATGCTTTTATGGCTTGGATTGGAAGAGCCGCTGAGAGATTTTGTGCACAATGGAAGAAAGTCACATTATTTTGGACCAGCTTGGGTGAGTTACACAATGACCTTGTTTTTGGGTAAACAATGACTTTATTTAACATTAATTATACCACATATAAAAGATTTATAGCTTTTATTTCCTGGTAACATTAAACATACTATAACCCCAAACTCTGGACTCCAACATTGTGCTTACATTCTAGAATAGTTTTGTCTTTAAAGTGTCTGTCGAGCAGAGCTTTAATGAGGAAGCTCACAGGCTCTCAAAACACCATCTAACAGTGAGTCAGTTTTACCATACCGGGCGTCTTCTGCCTGGGCAGCTGGAGAGAAACTCCAGGCTCTTTAATGTTGTTCCTGTCTGAGTGAAGCATTCAGCATGAGACCGTGGTCAAAGAATATCAATGGAGTAATGAGCCAGTGACTCTTCCCGAGGCACAGTCGCATCGACTTTTCCAGAGAAAACGCAAGAATTGATATGGCGCCGTTTACAGCGAGCCAAACATGCCTGCTTGGCCTCCGCCGCCTCTTCTCCTCTGGGTGATGCGAAAAGACTCCGGGAAGAATAACTGTAATGAAACTCGCCGCGTCAAACCATCCCAACGTCAGATTCTGCGGCATCTGGTCGTTTCGCTGTGACAAATGAATTCGGTTTAATTCAGCTCAGTCAATTGATTTTAATTATGATGCATGCAGTTTGGTCTAGTCCTGTTAATTGACAGGAATAGTGGTAATCATGGTCAACCTTCTGTCATTTGCGTTCAAGTCATTTGGAGCATCAGATGGTGTGGAATATGAACACCCTGGGCAATAGCATCTGAATCAGACAATTTGGAAGAGGGGGGAATTCATTTAGGAAAAAAATGAGCCGACTGATAACATGAATTATTTGCATGTGCTGACTGCGTTATTATAGCACCTGGTTTACTAAAGGAATTGCACAAAAAGTTTTTTCGTCTTTTACATTTATTAGCCACAAGGATATCTAAACTATAAGGTTGGTAACAGAAAACTGTTGGTCCCTATTGATTTCCATTGGTTTTTGTCTATACAATAGAAGTCAATGGGGACCAAGCATTGTTTTTGTTTACCAACATTCTTCAAAATATCTTCTTTTGTGTTCTGCAGAAGAAAGAAAGTCATACAGGTTTAAGAAGTAAATGATGACAGAATTTTCATTTTGGGGTGAACTATCCCTTTAAATCTTCAGTCACTGCATTGTGGGTGGTTAAAGCACAAGGTGAAACTATTTTGGGAATTTGCCAATATAAATATTTTATATAAATATCTAATACCGTAGCAATTTTGTAGGTGAGGTTTCAGTCCCCCTTATAGCAGTCTAGAAGTCTCCACCTATATTTAGGAGTTTTCCTCTTGATGACTCTTTTGTCAGTTTTACATCCCATTTCAACAAAGTACAAGTTGGCCAAACTTTGAATACTGAAAGCGTTTTAGAGCAGACACAATGACAGTACCAGGGCTAAAAACAGGTTTCACCATTTGGTCACCAAGGAAAGGTAAAATAATAAATCTTCCGACCTTTTTGATAAGATGGAAGCAGGTTGTGCTTAAAAATTCAATGATAGTGATATAAAGCAATCTACAGCTGATTTGGGGCTGACCTTGAGCTGATGAGTAGGATACTAGTAGGGCATTCATTCACACCCATCTTATGTATTTGTATTTGCATTCACAGAGCTTAACTTCTATTGCACACAGATGAGATATACAGTATTTCATACAGTATACATATATACATTTTTAATAAAAAAACACTGTACAATGCATTTACAGAGCATTTATTTCTTCTAGCTTGCCTGCTTTAACATTTTTTTGTAAGCATGCTTCTAAAACATGACCGAGTTCTTTTAATTTCTATTTATAGATCTCGGATCCACTTCAGTAGGTTGTAAACTGTGCATGCTGGATCAATTCAGGCATTGGCTAAAGAAAGTTGGTGCTGTTATAATGTCTCAAATGTTTCAAATGTTTACCTGGTACTCACAGTTTGGATTTGCACACATATGCCTGCCTGGTAAACGCTCATCGCTGTGAAGATCGACGTGCTCTGTGCCCCTTTTATCTTATGGTGACAACAGCAATGACAAAATCAATAGCTGGTAATAAATGAAGCCTGTTGGACGTGATTGCTAAATGATCGCAATGTCAATACAGTGTTGCAACTACATACAAGGGTTGTTTTATGTGTGGTGATATACATGTATACTTCATGAGCTGTTATGCCAAGTTTGTTTAATCTTTGCTGATCTAAAATGAGACTTCTTTTTATGGCATTGGAAGGAATTCCAAGAACCTCAAGCTTGGACAACTTGGGTAGATGTCAGATGTTGAGTTCACCAAAAAATGAAAATTCTATCATCATTTGAAGAAAATGTTGGTAACCAAACAGCTGTGGCACCCATTCACTTCTATTGTACGGACACATTCTTCAAAATATCTTCTTTTGTGTTCTGCAGAAGAAAAAAAGTCAAGAGGGTGAGTAAATGATGACAGCATTTTTATTAGACTTTTATTCATTTATTTCTATACAATATAAAAAAACGTAATATACCTTAGTCGATCCATACATGGCATTGTCAATTGTTATATATAATTTTCTCTTTGTGGAGAGTTATCACGTTTCAGTGACAAAATGCACGCCGCCATTTGGTTCGTGTTCGACAGTAATATGATATTATCAGCTTTCCTCTACGTCTTTGGCATTAGTATTGTGGATTTGTTATCTTGTCGTGAACAAACAGCATTTTCCTCCGCAAATGTCAGAGGCATTAGTCGAACATATTATCTACCATTAAAGCTAATTAAAATGTATTATTATTTAAACCGTTTACTTTGTGTTGAAGCTATCCTCAAGAGCCCTTTAAATCAAGAATATGTTCTCAATGGCTGGTCTCCATTAATGTTGAGAAAGCACCAATAAAAGGAATTTATGTAGTTTTCAGCATCAGGGGTGATTCTCTTGCTGATGTTTGTATAATGTGGCCCTCACACAGAATGTCGACTAAAATCGATTTCAAAGCAGCAAAGTAGATACTTCAATCGCTTGTGGCTCACAAAATGGCAAATATTTTGTGTGTTTTTTATGTAAAATCATTTTTGGTTTGCCTACAGTGGCAAAAGTACAGTGTACGAGAGACAATTCACAAGTTCAGAGAAGAATTGGATGTAATTATTCCCCCCCTGTTAGAGATGAAAACCACCATGTAGATTCCAAAGTGGATCTGATCGTGTCCAGATGGTTAATTAACATCTCCTTTAATTCACACTAGATGGAGAGTGTGTTTTTGTTACAGATGAAATATGATCGAAAAGAGACTTTTCCGGGGAGATATTGCTGCATAGCGAAATAATTTTGCACCACAAGCATACACGCCAAAGTAATGATGTTATGAAATTTTGTCTAGATGGAGATGTTGATCTTAAAGCTGATGTGTGTTCTTTTATTTTTATGGTACTTTTCTTCTATGCCAATTTAATGTGCAGAGATGAATTTAATGTGTAATTTGTAGCCTAATTTCCCTAAAATATGTAAACCCTGTGGCTCTGTGGTGCTATCAAAACATTGCTTTACTTGTTAAATTGGTCCGATAGCAACACTGGCTCGACCAATGGTGTGAGTCTGTTCGAGCAATTTAATTTGATGCTGTTATTTGCTTGCAACTTTAAGAAATTATCAGGCGTTTTATAAGATTCACTCTCTAGCCTAAATTACTATTAAAACATTTCTTTGTTAACTGAACATGATAGTCTTAAAGTGATTGTTCACCAAAAAATGAAAATTCTAGCATTGTTTACTCACCTTCTTGTCATTTCAAACCTGTATGACTTTCTTTCTTTTGCAGAACACAAAAGAAGATATTTTGAAGAATGTTAGTAAATGAAAAACGGTGGTATTCTTCAAAATATCTTCTTCTGCGGAAGAAAGTCATACAGGTTTGAAATGACAAGAGAGTAAGAAAATGCTGATGTAATTTTCGTGATTTATCCCTTTAATATGATACTCTGTGGTGTCTGACCGTGCTTTTCCGGACACTTATATTAGCACAGCACCTACACATACGCAATACTAATACATCTTTATTTTACATTATTCTAATAAAACACATACACACAAGATTAACCGAAGATTCTATTAGGGCCTAACAGGATTTTTAAAGCATGACAGACAGCAGTTTTCCATTACCTTTAGGTTCTAAATAGTCAACAATTTACATGCATATGTGCGGACCCAGGCATTCTGTGTACATTGCTGTTTGAACTTCAATCTGGGTTTGTGCAGCTGTGTTTTGCTCCGGTGGAATGACATCTTATCTTCCCAGTTGTTATAGTGTTATTGTGATTGCAATGTAATAATGGCTATGTGTCACTGGCTGTTGTGTTTTTTGATGGGTAATGTCGTTATTCAAGTACACACGGTTTTATACATAGTGATGTTTTCATATGTACTGATATATACCGTAGGTACAGCGTGCAAAATTGCATCAACATGTCCGTGTCAAATGGTCTCGAGGCTTTCGCAGGCGAAAGATGTCGTGCGACTTCAGATTCGCTTAGCTGGTATAGAGATGCGCATTATAGTGCATGTCTCCATCATACATGATGCCGCATGCATTATAGAGACATTTCATCGAACTGGCTTTTTTGTGTTTTACCGTGATGTGATGGTATGTGGTGATAGACTGGATTTCTAGGCCATCACTGCATTAGCAACCTAAATTGATTCAGAGCACTTCTGTCATGGTTTTATCTCAATTTTTACAACCCTATTCTCCTGAAGAACACATTACGGCCCACATGGGTCATGCAGCTATTTCATTTGAGAGATTATTATTGGCAGTCCTGAAACACGGAGGATATGTTTGGAGCATCAGAAAAGTGAGAAGATGTTTCATATTTACTAACTTTACTAATTTACTAACTCTAATTTATTAAGATAAAATTCATTCTTTCAATTTAATTGGTCAACTAAATGGCCACAATTCATTTACCAAAGCTAAATAACATTTATTTAAGGGGTGGGGCTCCTGAAAACGTGCAAAAACTTCAAGAGATTTCTAATCAAGACAGGACCGCACCTCGTCTGAGGGGCTGCAAAAATTTGCTGAAGGAAATTGAAAGCTGTCATGGATGGATTAACCCTGTTATAGTGGGACACATATCTGGAGCCTGCGAGCTCCGCTCAGAAACTGTGAGCAAATGAGAAGAAGGACTGAAATTCATTTCATAGCTCCTCAAGCACACTTGCCCTCAATCGCAGAAACTCTCTCTAAAGCCTCTCCTCCAATGACTGACTTGAACCTTTGGCGGCGTTTTTCTGACCGGGTCTTCGGCAGCCGAAACCGCTCCCTTCTAGAGAGAGCCGAGCAACATGAAGGGCTCTCTGTATGCGGGCTGAGAGCCGTTCCTCCAATTATGAGATTCATGAGTTTCAGGCAATTTTCTGGAATCATGGATGTTTTTGCAAATGCTTAGAGATTGAGATTTTTGCTGAACCATGAAATGTCCTGAAAATTACCCCGACTTCGGAGATTCCTTTTAATAGCTGTGGATAAAAGTTTCTTTTAAAAACTTTGAATCCTTACTTTGTCAAACACCAGAAAGTCTCGAGATGTTAAAGTTGGAACAAGGTGAAGATGGTCAGTTCTCTTGCACTGTTAGCACTATTATTTTTCTTATCTATAAGCACAGTGAGAAATTTAACAGGAAATGATGAACAGAGGATGTGGATGGGGAAACCGCCTATATGTCAATGCACACCAGCTAAAAAAAACTATAGAAACCCAATAAAAACCATAATTCCAAGATTTAATATCCCATCAGTAGAATCCATCACATACCAATAGACACCATTATAGTTTACATTATTAATACCAATACAATTTCCATTATAACCAGTAAATTCATTAAAGTGTTTTTTTTTAGCAGGGACAGCAGCTCAGTCCAACAGAAGTTTGCACTAAAAATCACCTCAATAGAGACACGTGACACTATATCATGACCAAGAGTTATATCACAGTTAGAAAGACACAAAATGTTGTACATGAACAATATCCCATTCTTTTTTTATAATAAACAAGTCAGAATAGTACTTTATCAGAAAATTATTTCTTTATTTAATAAGTACTTGGATGTATTATGTTCTGTAGATTTATACATATTATGTTAATGCATATATATACACACTTGTTTTTATTTGTGTTTCTCTCACTTTTTCTCTTTCTATTTCCAACAGATATGGTCTGTCCCCGTCCGACATATTAAGAGTCAACCCCTCACCTGGAGAGAGAGAGAGAGAGAGAGAGAGAGAGAGAGAGGGTACAAACTCCTTCAGATAAATTATACAGCATGTGTCAGCTTTCTTTCGACCAGCTACCTGCAGTGCCCAAAGGTCCTAAACATTAAAATTCTACCTATACTCCTAATCAATCATTTATCTATGGTATTATTAGAAGTCATTTTATTCACCCCGTCTCAAGTCAGTTAAACTTAAAGTGTCACCTTTGTCTTTTTAGCACTTTTAAAGTTTCCCCCATTTCTTAAACTGCGAGGCGGAGGTGCACAGCTTCTGCTGAACTGTGACTCCTATGGAACACGAACTGGCACAACACGTTTGGTATGACATGAACGGCAGGTTTTAGTCTAGATGACTTCCTTCCCTTCTGATTCATTTAGCGGCTCCGGCACTCGGTGGCAGGAGGAGATAAGTGTTAATCTAGGACAAGCAAAGTGAGCAACATGAGCCCGCAGCAGAGCTGAATCTCCCAGCCCACGAGATAACAGAGCAGACCGGCTTGGACGGGCCTGAAAATAAGAAACTTTTCTGGCTTATGAACCATTACTGTGTGCAGGTTTGTGATGGGGTTTGCACATGCATGATGTCTCTGGTGTCAGTTTGTATTGAAAGCAGCGAATACGGCTGCGGTACGAGACTGGCGCTTCTTAATTGATTATACTTGACATAAGCACTGCATTGCATACCCCTCAGGAGTACACAGAGAGACTAATCATCCATTACAAAACTGTTGGAAGACCTCTGGGGTAGAGGCTACTAAAGCTGAGTTTTTGAAACAATTTTGATAAGAAATTTCAGGCTTGTGAAAGATTTCTTTTGTCGTGTGGTGGAACTCTAAAACTTGATCATATCTAGTACTTGCAGCGTTCACACAGTAGGATAGACTGGGGCCAACTGCAACAACTGTAACTTTATAACGTACAGCCTAATACAAATCTTTTTGTCATCTTTTGGTATAAGAAACATTCATATGTGCCAAAAGTAATTGTAGCATTAATAGACTTCTAATGAGAAAGACTAGATCATAATATCAAATTTAATACAAGTCACAGCGTTGCAGTCATGCTCATTATGATGGTAATGGTTGGGGGTCATTGTTGGGGGCCAAAGTAATAATATAATTGCTTTAATACTTTTTAATATACTCAGTATTTTTACTTCTACTGTATGTGGTACTAATTCGTTTAGCTGTCTGGAAAAATGTGTGGATAAAGTACAACCCTGACTGAAAGCTACTTTATGAAGTTAGTTCTGAGTAAAATAAATGGAGGTAATGAATTCAATGTCTTCCACTTGGTACTCGAAATGATGTTTTTACAACTTTTTACAATCACAGAGGTCTTTAAACACTAAACATATTTCTGTGTATCCTCTCTCTCTGGACATGCAAGACATAGACTCTAGCCAGTATAGTAACTATAGGCCACTTCACAAGATGTAAACACTGGTCCATAAGCACTTCTGGTTTTATTATTTATTTTATTTTTAAAATCTTACATACATAATTAAATCTTAAAGATATTGGTTTAACATTTTGATTCTGTTATAAATGGATAAGTAATTGTTTCTAAAACTTTGGAGTATAATTTTTAATGCATTTTATGAAAGTGTTTTTACTTTCATTATTAAGCATATATCATACTATACTACATTTCATGAATGCATATACGTTTTTTTTTTACATTTGATACAATATTTTTGTGTCTAGTACCACAAAAACAACATTTATTTATGGAATGTATAGTGGAGTTCAAAGTATGATATGCTTTATAATGTAGTGAAGTAAAATCTTTGTAAAAAAGTATTTTCCACCCCTGTATAGCATACTGAACAATATTATAGTATATTAATATGAAAATCATGCAATACGTTTAAGTTTACATCACCCTTAAATTAAACAGGTTACTTTAGAAAATAAAAGTACTTTGAATAAAAGACTGATAAAGTCTTGATGGGTATTGATAAAAAGAGACGGCATGAAGTGACTTACATAACTGGTTTGGTTGATTTATTTAACAGTTTATAACAATTTAACAGTTTCTCTGTTTTTATTCTATACATGCAAGAGCAGAGAATACTCTCAATGCTTTCGAAAGGGATTGTGGGATTGACAGTGGCATGAAGAAAGTGTGCTGACCGCTCTGCTGTTGGATGGATTTCTTCCACTGCAGTGGAAACTTCCGGTAAGACATTTTGGCTTTAGAAATCACATGTGCAAGTACAGTATTACTGGCAGCAGTTTGCCAGTAACTTACTGTAGATTTATATTTACCTAATTTGTTGGATAAACAGTTTGTTCAACAATAAATGAACATTAAACATTAACAGAACAAAAACTATAAAATGTCATGCAAGCATTTCTGGGCACCAAAAATCCGAAAAAAACCCAGATAAATGTTGATGAGGATTTTTGGTTCATGCTTTGCATGAGGTTGTTATTTTATAGTTCATTTCTGTAAAGATGAAGACTTATTGATGATTGTCCATTTATCTTTGAACAAACTGTTGCCAATAAATTGGATAAATATAAATCTACAGTAAGTTACTGCTGCATAACTACAGAAAAATGTTTTACAGTGTAGAGAATAGGTGTATTTAGGTCATTGTCTGTTTGAAATAGATTTTTGTGTATGTTCAAGCGCCATAAAAGATCTGAATGAATAAATGAGCGTCACGTCATTTACAGCTCGTGCTGTACCGCTCTCCTAATTTTGTTATGTCAGCGCTGATTCTTTCCCTCCAGTAAGGACATGAAAGGAAGCTAATCGGCTCCGGCGCACACCCGCACCACAGATGTCTGAACATATTCCACACCACGGCTCCTCATCAGGTTTTAAGCTCTTCGTATCGCTCTATTGTTTCATTGTCTCATTAATTCAAACTTGCTTTCTTTCCCCCATATTCAATCTAAAATCCATTCCCTCTTTTCATCTCTGGTCTTTAGCTCTCTTTTTTCTCTCCGTCTCTCTCTCTCCCTCAGCCGGCTGTGATGGGTTTCATTACTGTACTCCATCTTGGGCACGGACAGCTTCTCCCTTGTGCTGTGCGCCTTCATATAATCCTTTTAATTAAAGGGCCTGCTCCTCACCCGCGCTGCCCCGAGCTTTGCTTCCGCCGCACGCTTGCCGGCTCCATCCTTTTGTTCTTTTGAGGCTCGCCCGCTCATTTTGTCAAGCCGTGCTCCTGCCATTTGAAAGAAGGTGGCTTCACCTTTGTCTCTCTTCCTTTATATGGCTTTAATCTCCACACCAATATTGCCAGGGAGCGGGTGGGTGTACGTGGCTGTCTATTGTGCGTCGGTGTGTGTTTGCGGTGGGCCAGCCATTGATCCGGCTTGGGGCTCATCAGGGTTAAACGCAATCAGGGATTTAAAACACTCTTGATAGTGTGCGATTGGAACGTTGGATAAGAGCGCACAGGAAGGGCCGGCCATTTGTTGGAAAGCATCATCGATTTTGCTTTATACGCCGAAACCCACCATGAATGAAAGTCTAGTGGTGTGTCTAAAACTGAAAGAAAGCTCCTGAAATTAGAAAGAAAGAATGGAGGAAAATGGGATCGAATGCCCAAGTGCATTTATTTTCCATTTCCTTTTTTCATCGCGCTCCCGTGTGCCATCATCCATTCTTCATTCCTCACGTGAAGCCTCCGCAGTAAGCGCGGCCCTCGTTCCCACCGGGAGCTGGCTGCTTGTCCAAACAGATTCCCCACGCTGGCTGATTGATAAAATACTCTTTAACCTGTGCCTCCCTGCCCTTGACCCAGCCCATTCCCTATTCATTTGGATTTTAGAGTCACATTGGGCTGTCTGGAGTATCTGGCTGTGGATCTACAGGTTATTAATCTCCCTCTGGAGTTCTTGTTTTATGCATGCGTTCCCCTGTGTATGCGAGAGGAGCTTTCTGCCCCCACCCCTTTACAATCCACAATATAAGACAAACTTTATACCCACAGTGTATACCCATCAGCAATGTATTGTTATTGTCCCAAACATTAAGTGAATAGTTCGTACACAAATAAAAGTGATCTTGTCTTTTGTTTAAAACCTGTGTAGAACTCTTTCTTCTGTGGAACACAAAAGAATATATTTTGAGAAGTGTCTCAGTGATTTTATGTACGTATAGTAGAAGTCAATGGGTCCAATGGTGTTTGGTTACCAATGTCCTTCAAAATATCTTCTTTTGGGTTCTGGAAGATTTGGAATAAGGATGAGTAAATGATGAGATCATTTTCATTTTAGGATTTATTTTTCATATTATATGTGACCCTGGATCACAAAACCACGAGAACATTTGTAGTGATAGCCAAAATTATTGATTTTTTTATTTATGCCAAAAATCATTAGGATAATAAGTAAAGATCATGTTCCATGAAGATAATTTGTAAATTTCCTATCGTTAATATATCAAAACTTAATTTTTGTGAGTAGATGCAGCAAAATTGGGAACGAAGATGCCTGGAAACAAGTCTACAAGCTTCGCTCGCTGCTGCCGCTCTTTGTGAATTTCCCACTCAAGTTTGGTGTCTATGTAAAGCTTAGAATTTCAGCTTTCAGGTTCATCTATTCTCCACAACATCATTACAGCGGTAAGCCAATAGAGAGTGTTAAAACAAACCTGTTTCTTCTTAGCAGCGGTCTGCTAAGGTGCCTCTGATTAACAACTGTAAAGGCGATTTTTTCAATATTTAGATTTTTTTGCACCCTCATAGTCCAATCCAAACAAACATACATCAATGGAAAGCTTATTTATTCAGCTTTCAGATGATGTAAAATATCAATTTCAAAAAATTGACCCTTAAGACTGGTTTTGTTGTCCAGGGTCACATACATGAGAAATGGTGAGTAGTTGTGGGCAGCTGTACTGGTTGAAGAAGATTGAGGGTTTGTAGAGGTGTACACATGTGTGTACTGGTTTGGGTGGAGGGCTGACCTTCAACTGCATTCACAAATCATTGGGCCGACATTGTCACGCATTGTGTTCTGATCGATTAAGGAGACAATAGGTTATTCAACACTGCCACAACGGGTCACCGGTGCCTCCCTCATTCCTCACAATGTGAGATATCCCACAATGCCATTTGAGACCACATCCACCCATTAGGGTCATCCAAAATGACCAATTAATGTCATGTTAGCACCGTTCCGGGACAGAATTGTGAGAAAGGAGACACAATGATTACACTTTTCGCTTGAGCTGTACAATGCCTTCACGGAGCCCATCTAGATGCTAGATCCCTCCCAGCAGGCGAGGGGTTAAGTTCCCACACGGGCTTTTTCATCTCCTTTTATCTGCAGTTCATATATTGTAGACGTTGCTCTCTTTTGCAGTTTAATACATTGGAGATGGCAGGTCCGGCTTTTTGACCCCTTCGGCTGTGTTTGAATAAGGAAGTGAGCCAAAACTACAGCCCTTCTCTTGGACCAAAGACATATAGGTAGACGACGGCTAGAATAAAAACTAATCAAATACAACAAGCTTACTGCAAAGAGGAATATAGAGATGGAAAGGGAGAGGGTGGTGAGGGAGGAGGATAAGAGACAGGGATCTGGACAGAGATGAAATGGTTCTCCCACATATATTTTCTTCCCTTTCTCTCAATTTCTTTTGCGGTTTTATAGCAGGCTTGTATTTTGAAATTCAAATGTAAATGGTCTGAGCTTCAAAGGGGCCCTTAAAATTCCATATCGACCAATAGACATTTGCCTGTGTATATATTACAGCTGAGTGTCTATTCTAAGTGAAGGGTGTTTGTATCTAGCCTCTATAAATCAAAGACCTCCGGCTTGTTTGCATTCATGTATGTGAGGTGGTGTTTGACCTTATTCAGCTGGAGAGATGGATGGAACATTCGCTATATTGCAATTTGAGAGACGATGAAGAGGTGTGCTTTTAGCCGGAGAGCGTGAAAGCGTCACATGCTGGGAATGTCATAGACATTTTGAATTCATAGGCGTCTGTCGCTGTAAAGCTTTTATTTTAAGAGATATTTAAAAAAAGACAAAATAAAGTTGTTTGAGGTGTGACGCAACAGCAAAAGGCGTCCATCTGCACGTATGTATAAACAATTGCAAAATGGTATACTCAATAGTGACAATGCAAAGATTATGCAATTACTCATCTTCCATAATAATGTATATAAATGTCTTTAAACTATCTTATGGGCTTTTCTATGCAAATATCAATTAAGTCTCATGGCAGTTCGTGACAGTCACAAAATCATGGACACGAATTTCTCTTTTTCGTGTCACTTAGCACAACATTTTTTTCGTCACTCAGCATAACTTTCAATATACAAGATTGCGTGTGTATATACATTTCTATATTTTAAACCTAAAATTAGAGGAAGTTGCACATATTTTATAAGGTGGTTGTAAGCAACACATAACCAAATCTTAAAATCACAGGCGCAAAGGCTAATTTTGCTAAAATAAATGCATTTTACAAGGTGGATGTACATTAAATTACATTTATGCATCTGGCAGACGCCATGACCTTGGCGTTGTTAGTGTATTACTCTATCCACTGAGCTACAGGAAAGCTGGCATCACATGGGCAAAGTCAAATCATACGAATGACATTGTACGAACCTCGTAAAATAGGTACGAATTCCCATCAAATTGCGTTGATATATGTTTAAACATATGAAAGATACTTCATATTCAAATATGTGATGTAAATAAAGGGAAATTCGTGTCCATGAACACGAATCAATAGATTAACTTTCGTAAACTGACACAAATTTAAGTGAGATCGTGTTGGATATTTGTTATATTAATTTGTCATATTTATCAGCATAATATGTTTTTTCAATTCAACTCATAATCAATTTACAGCTCTAACTCATAGACAAATGCCCACATTTCAGAGCCAGTGGATGTTTTTTTCAAACACTGAAATCAAATTAATTTTTATCATCAATTTCTGGCCTTTACAGCTCAGACTGTAATAGTGATCGCAAGACATTGATCTTAATAATGGCCGGTTTATGACCAATACGAGCCACTAATTGATTCAATCTGGTCATTTTTATTATAGCACTGAATTTCTGAAGCACGTTGTTCATGTGTATGTTTGAAACATGGGGGACAGGTGCTTTCTAATTTATAGAAATTTCATGAATATTTCAGCATTTGCAAAATGTCTTAGACAGACCATGCATTATTCAAGACGCACGGCGCATGTGCTCGCATTCAATTATAGATGTGACAAATACGCCCCATGAGCAAATGTATGCAGTTATTTATCTGTGTGCTTAACACTGGTTTGATATGAGCCATTAAAGTTTCATCCATTTATTCTGCTGTGTAATGCAAGGACACTATGACGTGCGAGACATGATTAAATGCAGGGAAATGAGTAGCAAGTATATTAAATGGATATTAGAATTTGCTGCCAGTCAAAACATTGACCACGCCCACTTATTACTATTTGACAGGTTGTAGATTGAAAATCTTAAAAACATTGAATGAACATAGTACTTTTTAAAATGGTGTTCACATTTAGTCCAACTCATTCATTTTATTAAAAAATAAATTAAAATGATTTTGTTTAGTAAAAATTGGTGCATGGATGTTAAATTTAAATAGCATTTTTTCTATATGAATCAACCTTGTGACTTTTGAGATCATAAAATCATTTTTAGTCAAATGTGTACATGCAACAAACATGCACCAACTGCCATGGCAGGAAGAAGAATATATTTACTTGCTTCTTGTTGGTTCAGGCCTTTAAAACAAGAAGAACTTTGGAAACAGCTGGTGGTTGGATTCAATTTTAGCAGCGAAGCTCCACCAGACTCCCTACTGATGTTCCCCACTGTTCCCAATTCCTCACAAAAAAACACTCAACCATCCACAAGGACTCGGCTTGGTAAACCTAGATGTGTTTTAACCTTAGGCACATCAGTAAATGTGTCATGTTAGTATGTCAGAGTTACGCTTTGCAGCAGCATACAAACGTTAAAGTTACTTTTACTACATTTACGCATTTGGCAGACACTTTTATCCGAAGCGACTTACATTGCATTATACTATACATTTGTTTCAGAGTATGTGCAATCCCTGGGATAGAACCCATGACCCTTGGTGTTGCTGGCATGCTCTAACCACTGAGCTACAGGAAAGTACCAAGGATACAGGAGTGTGCATAAAATATATCTGAATAAACTGTAGACTTGCTGAGAATGCTAAACATGCTGCGAGTTATCTTCCATAGAGGAATGCATCGAGCAGGCATTGTTGTGGAATGCGGGGCCGCGTCGCATTAGGACGGGCCGTGTTGATGAAGCCGGTGTGATGGGATCATGAACGCACAAATGAGACCGCTGTGGATAGCACTGTACTATTGTGTGCCTTCACAAATGAGACAAATGAAAAGCTGATGAGTCCCAACCGCCTGGTGAGAGACAGCCAACACAAACAGCGCTCCTGGTCGTCCCCTAATTGGACCCAGCTGGGATTTATTTTCACAACCATGGTGTTTCAAGGACTTGCTACGTACCAACCTCCCACAAAGACGTTATAACTGGTCTGGGAGCAAGAATTATAAATAGGACCCCCACTTTCTTTAGTGGAATACTAATTAAAAGTTGAGAATGTCAGAATTTTAGCTTTAGCAAAAGGCTTTAGAGTCCATAACCCACCTGCCAGCACTTGAACATAAAAGCTAACTATAAACGTGCATTAGAATGATAATTGGTGGACTTTTTAAAAAATAGAAAAAATGACAATGGTAGTCAAAAGTGCATCAGAACTGTATGCTTTTGCTAGATTCTTCAAAATATCTTCTTTATGAAGCGACTACTATGGTAGTCAATGGTGGCCAAGAACTGTTTGGTTACAAGCATTAATCCAAATATCTTTCTCTGTGTTTACCACAACACAGAAATGTATACAGATTTGGAACAACATGAGGGTGAGTAAATGTCATTTTTGGGTGAACTGTTTCTTTTAAGCTTTTCTTTTTTGGTAAAAAATATATCTATTTTTTTGAAGATGGATTGCCGTTGATGAGAACGTCCCACCGTGTGAGACCTGGAAGGCTGTTGGCTGTCAATGGTTACCTGAGGATCTCAGTAATGTGCCAGCTCTCCTGGGAAGTTCAATCTGAGAATGCACGCATGAACATTAATTGATTTAATACATGATTCTGGCCTAGAGTCATCACAGTTTCTGTAATTTGAGTTAATAGGCCACACTCAGTGCTTACACACATATTAACAAATACACTAATCCAAGGCCTTACTTGAAATGAATTTAAAGAAAAATAAATTCCCTTAGAATAATTGAAATTTACTTTAGATTTGACCAGGTACTGACATTCTTCTCATGGGGAAAAATAGAATTTTTCTAGAGCAATACCAAAGGTAAACAAAGTGCACGTTACCCCAGAGTGCCGTGAAGGGAAAAAATCATCAAAACAAATAATGAAGAAAAAATATGCAGCCTGGCAGCTTCACCTAATTAATGTTGAACACTAAGATTACGACTTGTATAAAATACATTAGGAGCCGCTGCATAATTTCTGATGTGACAGACTATGCAACTTTAAGACCTTCCTTGTGGGACACAGTTTTAAATAAATGAATTTCATGTTTGCATAAATTATTGTTTTTAACAGGAGCACATCCATTGCAAATGATGATTAGCATTAAAACGTTGGCCGCTGCGACAGAAAACGGTCATTAGCGAGTTCTCGCAGCTGTCAGAAACCTTCTGTCACCCGGTGCCAACCACAGCGTTCCGCCCACTACGATTTCACGCCAGGGATGGGGAGAAAGTGAGCTCGCCACCCCCCCGAAGCAGCATCAACAAACAGGTAATTGAATGAACCTGCGAGCTAGGCTGAAGTTCCTGGCCTGGAGAGATCAATACATTGTCACTTAGCCTTTAAAGGAAACTGCTGCATTGCTAAGTTGCTAAGTGCATGAGAGAGTGCGATCCAAGGCCAGATGGGCAGCCTCCTGCTGTCACACGGCAAGTGTCGAGCCTGATAATGTGTGGCGGTCTGCCACTTCTGTCCTCCCCTTCAGAAATATATATTTAGATATGGATGGATCGGCGGCATGTCATCGGCACGCACGCCGCATGACAAACAAAAAAAAACTGAGATGAAGATGACCATGATGGAGATGACCTTGTGTCGCAATTCAAACTTTCGATTTTTTGTGCCGTGGACCCAAATGCGTGCGCAATTTACCGAGCAGTGCTTTCTATCAAGGACGTGCATTTCACCGTGTAAACTGTTTTTGAGGGATTGTACGTAGTTCTATCAACAATGAAAGCAATCTTCTGGTAGACTGATAGATGCTTGTAGTGTGGATAATTATGCGGGTGGAGGGGTAGATTAACTCCAGAGAGATTTGTAACTTCATTGCTAGTCTGTAAAATAAAAACCAAGGAAATTATGCTGAAATGTTGATTATAAGGAAATTTAAAGTTACATTTTTGTACAGTAAGTGGGAAATTTACTTTCGGATGTCGTTTTTTTTGTCATTTCTGATATGTTTAGTTAAATTTAAACACACTTTGTGTGCACCCTGTCAGTTAGCAAGCTAACAAATTTCCATAGCCACTAGCTAGCCAAATTCAATGTCAAAAAATCTATTGTTCCCACTAACACCAAAATGCCTATTTTTACTTAGTTTATATAAATTCAAATATAAGGTAAAATCCCCAAATCTTTAGTGTACAAAACACTGTAAAAAGGGCTTCTGTATTCATGGCAAAACTGACTGTACCGAGCAGTCAGCCCTGCCTCTACTGACTGCATACACAACAAAGGGCAGAAAAACAGCTGGCGCTTCTTTCCCAAATGGCATCCTGTAGTTTATGTGGTGGAGGCGTCTTGATTTATTGACTGTAATGATGCATTTGGGCTGACATCACGAGTCGTGGTTGTGGGGGTGGATTAGAGAAGCGGGGCGTGGGGTTGCAGCTACGAGGCGCGCGGGCTTCACGACGTGGCGAACTGTGCGAGCCGAGTCAACTGAGATTCAACCCTCCCGTTGCGTCGGAGCGCGGAGGGCCACTCCTCGCATCTACCGGCTTTTGTTTTCCATCAGCATGCCAAAAAACAGCTGTGCCGTCTGTGTAAAGCAAAGTGCATCCTGCTTAAGGAAATCACAGTAATCTATCCGCACATCCTGACAGAAGCTGATGCCGCTGTAGAGGTAGAATTATCTTGTCAAGTGGCCCTTTCGGAACCCGTATGTAAATATGGCGAGAGAAAGGAAGATTCCTTTGGAGAGGGAGAGGAAAATAGCGCTAGAAATGGGTAAAACGATACTCTTGAGTAAAAGACAGGCTCTCTGGGTGTGCCAAGATAATGATCAATTTTCTCCAAGCCCACTCGGCTGATATCATCACGACAGCCGAGTCTTTTGTTTGTGGCTTGATGGCAATGAGTAGGATGGATGTTTTTTGACTGAAATTTAGATGGGGATCATTAGATCTGTTGTGGTGGCTGTTTGCTGGCTGTCTTCTTCCTAAGAGAAAGGATGTTATTTTTCACAGAAATCGAAAGCTCTTGTTTTGAGTACACGTTGGCTGAAACAATGAACGTTTAATATAAATGATGGGTTTTTATCAGTAGTCACTTAAATACATCATTTGTAAGGTACGAGCCCATAAGAGAAATCACAAATGAGATCTCTTTAATGTCTCAGTTATTTCTCATACACATCAATGAGATTAAATGGAACCTAAGCACAAGTTTCCACGTGCCACGTCTCAGATATTTCTCATAAGAAAAAAACAAGAAATCTCACAAATATCTCAATATGAACTTTACAAGTAATTCATTTTTTTACAGTACTTTAACACATCAAACTAAGTTAAGCAATTTCAACTTATTTTTTTTATCAACTAAATTTCAAGTTATAGACGGTTTTGATGTAAACGTCACTGTGCATGCACGCTTTTGTGGCATCCGGTACACATCCACAAAGAATAAAGTCCCTGCAGATGATTTCTGATAACAGGTCAAATAAAAAACTAGCAAGTTAAAAGGATGTCTAGTCAGTATTATTTTGGATTACCAGTAGAAGAACCGTTACTTGGCTAAATATAAATGGTATTTAATAAACCAGATCCACAAGTAATTCCAACACATTTGTTTACAGTGATGATAACATGACACAACGTTCATTGTTTCCTGTTTAATTAGAGAGATATTAGTTTGAGATGGCTGCTTTTGAAACATGTTGTGATGTTATTTTTGGCATGTTTATTTCCTCTATTTATCCTCATCCCAAAACTGTTCATGGTTAATTTAGGACAAGAGTCTAAAAAACTCCATCTTTGCAGCCGTTCATCAGTCATTCTAAATGAATGCTATTAGGCCGTCTGTTGTTTTGGAGGTTTGATACACCACTGCTACAAAACACTAACCGATCAGCTGCGACATAAGAGACGTTCTGTGTTGTCACAAAGTATTCTGCCAGAGTTGTACGTTAATCCATCAGTCTGTGGTTTGGGTATTAATAAACAACAGCAACATTGACATTTGCATTTGTTTGTTTAAGGTACCAGACAAATCCGATCTGTGAATTAGTTCTAAAGCCTCAATAAAGGTTTATCACAATCATAAAGCAAATCATACCAGATGTGTCTGTGTACTTTAATCTCTTAGCATAAAAAGTCATCACCTTGTGCAGAAAGTGGATAAATAATAAACCAACAAAAGGAAATCGTAACTAGATTTTCGAAAGAAATGTGCTGTTGTTATGCTGGGATGGTTTCCAAGGTGTTGCTATGCAGTTTCTAAGGGGTTTTGATCTGTAGGTTGTTGCTACAATATTAATTTTAGGGGAAATTAAATAACCCCATAAACAACCAAAAAAGAAACAATCAAATGCACACTCTTGAAATGTTGACTATAATACTAATAATGGTTTACCTGCCACGTACAGAATCAACCAAACCAAACAAGTGAATACTCCGGGGGATATGCACACAGGCATGTTGTGCAAAGGCGCGCATGCATATTTTATGAAAAATCAACAGATTGCCATGATCCAGGTCTGATGTGTCTTATTGCTTCTCTGTCCACCAGCTGTGTCCCAGCAGCCCATGTTAGATTACTGTGTTCATGGACCTGTTCGACACAAAGCAGCACAGAGGAAGAGATCCAGATTGAAGTATTAAAACCGATGAATCAAGCGCACTCATTTTAAGACCAGGATTTCATGTAATACTGCAGACATGTGGAGAGGGTCATGGCCTTAAAAGCTGTATGCTTGATTCTTACAAAAAGCAGCACAAAAATATGTTATTGATCACACAAAGTGTGCTTTTAATAACTTCACTTTAAGTATATGGTTTAGTTTAAAGTCAATGACATTTAGCATGACAAGTCTGCAATTAACATGAAAATGAAGAAAAGAAGAGAAATGGAAGGAGCGAAGGAAAAACAGGAATCAGAGTTGTTGAGCAGGGTCTTTGGGGTCTGGGGGTCCGTATTAACAGGGGATGAGAGTGCTAATAAAACCGCAGAGCAGCAGAGGTCACAGGGTCATGTGCTCGTGTAATGAATGGAGAAATTTAACTCATCCAATTATAGGAAAGTAAGACGAAAATCCATACCGTTACTCTGGGCACCGGGCCCGAATGCAAAACTAATAATGTCAAGCAAAGCTCTGAAATCTCTCTCTGCTTTCTCTTTACTTACCGTGTGTGTCTAGGAGAGAGAGAGAGATGGGGGGGGGCAGAGAGTATGTGTGTCCATTGGTTATGCATGCATTCTCAGCTAAGTGTATGTATTTTTGATGTTCGTATAGCTTGTTTGGCTGGTCTGTCGGCTACAGTCCTCAGCTGTTCTATAATAGGCTTCAACAGAGAACTGCCATTCACCGGGCCACTTAGAAGAAGCTTGGCCTCTTTCTCTGCGGCTTACTACATACTAAAATAAAAAAAGGTCGATAACGCTGAACTGTAATAACAGGTGATAGTCCCAGCGAAGCCAATTTGGCCCCATTTCGAAAGAGTCTGCTTGTGAAATGTGACCCTAATAGACAAGTTTATGTTAAGCCAGACATTTGTCGAGCAATATATGCAGGAGTCTGGGCTTTCAAAAGGCGATGAAGAGAAAACAAGTATTGTGGCCTTGTACCGCGTGGCCTCTGCGTACAACCGACGATATGGATTCTGATTTAAATAAAGCAATTCAAGCAGCGATTCGGAGCAAAGCAGACCCGCTCATATTTTACAAATAACCGCCACCATCAGACGACGGCGAAAACACCCGATGCGCAAACGCGCGGCGCTTCTATCAATCACGTCTCTCGTCTCCAAAAGGAAACTCATAAAATGGACGATTATTTGCGAAAGCAAGCTGCCGAAGGAAAGCTTTAATTAAACCCCTTTATTTATATGTCAAGTGAAAATGGGGGGAAATCTAAATCAAATTCTTTTTCACTTTCCGTCCCTTTTTCACGCGCGCTGTAACCCTCGGAGGCAAGTCATTAGGGCTTATACATAACCATCACGCCACATTAAAATCACATTACACAACAACGATAATCATCACGTTCAATTACATGTGGTTATAAATGCCCGTGCAATCTTTGCTAAATCTATTAGTGTGGCATCGCAAGAGAGAGCAAAAGACACGAAGAAAGCTGTGGTCCTACTTCATCCATTAGTCTAAAGCCCACCTGATGCACGGTTGCATCTCCTGCACGTTTGAGCTTTGACTACCACCGTAGGTGGAGAGAGCGATACTGGACCAGACGAGAGCGCTTCAGGTCTTCCGCCAGCCGCACAGCAGGATACGGCAGAACCTTAAGTGGGGCACTTACCGCTACTTGCCTCAGTAAATATGCAGCTGTATAAACTGTTTAAATTAATGATATGTAACCGAAAAAGACGAGCTTTGCACTTTCTGGTAACATAAACGCTATTAGGCTCCCATCAGTGTGGGAGGCTGAAATGCTTGTGCTATGAAACGGGCAGTTTGCTCTATGGCCTCGAGCCGAAAGCTTATATATCATGTCCAGATGATAACATTTAAACATCTGACACGCTATTAAGTTGATGCCCAGCCATTTCTGTGTATTACCTCTTTTGTTAGCCAAACACTTTGAATATTTACCACGCTACATTTCCTTCAGCCTGGTTGGCTGCAGATTCACCAAGCAGAAAGTGTCCCATTGTTTGGATGTCTTGATTTTTTACGTGACGTTGCTAGCAGGGTTTGTAATGCCTGAATGAAGCTTTTTTTTACATTTCTATTCAACTTGATGCTGACATTATTGCTCATTTTGTTTTAACCAATAATCTGAGCCATAAATGTCACATGACCTGTCAAGATGTCATTTTCTTCAGCCCCCAAAGTGTTCAGACCCAAATTATTCTTATGATCAAAAGCAGCATAGTTGCAAAAATGGTCAATTAAATACTTTTAAGAGCCTTCATAAAAGGGTGCGCTGGTAAAACGTGTATTATAATTGAATGTCGCCTGCATTAAATGTATTTTCTCAGAACTACTTATAAATGGCCGCCAACAGAGAAACATAATTTTTGCCAGCAAGTTGAGTTTTTACTGCAATACACCAGCAGGGTTTATTGCGGCTAACAGTCAGACTCAGAGCTCAACAGCCAAATCTTGACCCTTTGGGTGCTCGAAACATTTTCCTTTATCTCTACACCAGTAAGATCAACATCTGAAACTGTTTGTCTCTCTATTTTCTCTGTATATCAGCATCGGCCTCCCTCTTACTTATTCCCACCTCTTATTTTCCTCCTCTTTCTCAAAATGGACGTGAGCTGTAATTAACTGTTATTTGGGATTGATTGCAGACAGCTTACCATTGACTAGCTGCATTATGGAGTCCCTTCAAAGTAGGATTCCAGCCCTGCCAATACACTGAGTTTATTTCAGCACAGGATCAATAGTGAACGTATTAAAAGCTTTATTTGGACTTTGTTGGCTCTGAACTGCCGTTGTTCCTCTGCGCCGGTGGCTGGGTCTCTGCCTGCGCCCTGACTTCTCCTTTTGACTCAGCCTGGAGGTGCAGAGGTGATGCTGTGGCCTTAATCTCACTTGCATGTAAATGTGGCCGGTGATGAGTATTGGCTTCTACTGCAGAAGTAGTATTCTTCGTAGTATTGAATCACATATTGATCCAAATTCAATGTATTAAACCTAAGACAAATCCTATTTAGTTGTAATACAAAGGGTTTATCAGTTTTAGAGGCATTTTCACACTGCTCCAGTACATTACATTAACATATGGCAGACACTTTAATCTGAAGTGACATGGTGCATTTGGCTATACATTTACTCAAAAGAAGAAAAAAAACAGCGTTGGGTCAAAAAGGGACAAACCCAACCGTTGAGTTGTAAATTGATCTATTTTTGATTGCTTCAACCCCAAAAGCTGGGTTGTTTTAACCGATTGTTGGGTCAAATATACACATTTACCCTACGGCTGCGTTTGTCCCTTTTTGACCCATATCTGGGGACCCAGCATTTTTCAGAGTACTATATCAGTCCTTGAATTTTATTATCTTTTCACTGGAATTAGATGTTCTAACAGTAAAAAATAAAGCATTTCTGCTATTAATCTCTGAATGAAGGCTTTTGAACGATCTACTTCTGTCAGGTACAGTACACACGGCTCAAGTAGCATCTTGTCTACTCAGCCAACTAGTTAAAAAATAACATTCACTTCTCAAGCCTCTTCAGACTTTTCATATCAGCGTTCTTTCAAAGTTTCTCTATGCCCTCCAGTGTTCACTTGATGGCCGTCATAATCTCATGCTGTCAAAAAACAGAATGTCATTCTTTCCAGCTGAGACCTCAAGCCTGAAAGGCTGCGAGCTCTTATGTGCCTTTAAAGTCAACATTAACATCCCCATTTTATTTTCAGAGTAAAACGGGATATTCAACCAGGAAAAATGTAAGGCGGAACTTGGTCGGATTCATTGGTAATTGAATGGATTGTGTGTGACAGGTGGCTTGGTGATGTCAGCTGAGAATGAAGTCATTTCAGATGCTTTTGCAGTGCAAATATATTTTTGGTTTATTAATAAAGTTAAAAGGGCCCATTTCTGAGAGTACACGCAACATTCTGACAGCATGTTCGAGAGCATAGCCTACTCCTCCAAACCGCATTATCATACTTGGGATTATGACCGCAATGTACAAAAAAATGACACATACACACACTTTTCAATCTGAGAAAAACATCCAGCTGCGATTCTGTGAAACATGACGAAAGTATAATGAGACTGGATTCTCATCAACAAACTGACTTTCTGTTCTTCGTTTTCTCTTGCTCGCACAAACACACACACTCTCACACACAGTCACACACGGGCTGACTCTCTGATGAGATATCATTTTGTCATTTACCATGCTGCGCAACAAGATGTATATCCCCCACTAATGCATCAGCGACAGCAGCAGTTCTGTCCTTGTCTGCTCGCTCCCTCAAGGCTACAGCGGGCTAGTGCTGTTTGGCACTGCTCGACGGTGGAGGAAGCAAACGCGGCCGCCTCACTATAAATGACTAAACTCTTCCTCACTGTCAGACCCTCTTACAAAAACTTTGTGTGTGCATCCGTGCTCTTCGATATCCCACCGCTACCCTTAGATCCCGCCCGCATGAAACATGCGGCAGAACGTCGCTCAAAAGGAAATAGTGTACATACGTCATGTTTAATCAGGCGTAATCACTCAGACAGACGGGTGATTAAAGAACGATTCAGACGATGCTACGGTTGTCTGTCACCGGACTGAATGGAGCTTGAATTTTCCTGTTTCATTCCTATGGACACATACTGTACATACACCCAACTCTGGATTATTTTTTACCCAATTGCTAGGTTGTTTTTACTCAACCATGAGTGGAAACAATCCAGCCCTTGGGTTGAAATAACCCAGCATTGAGTCATTTTTACCTGTCCAATATTTACCCAACAAAAACATCCCAGCACTTTTTAGTTGTGGCCCCTGAAAAGTATTTGCATGCTTATATGTTTAGTTTCATTCAATTTACAAATGTACAGCAAAGTAGCATCTATGAACAAATGGCAGACTCAGTTACTTCACGTTCACACAGGTGTCCTAACAGAGAATTGAGACACAAATGAGACATTTGTGATATACAGTAAGAGTATAGATCTAGATTATGAAAGTGGATAACATGGGAATATAATAAGGATAGCAAAGATAATTTAGTCAGAAAGTGTCATATTTTGTCACTATTTTTAGCATCTTTACCCTATAAAAACACCACTATATTCTAGACCAGGGGTGTCAAACTCGATTACTGGAGGGCCGCAGCCCTCCCAAGTTTAGCTCCAACCCTAATCTTATTGTTGATGTTTTCTTCAGTGATTGTGTTTGTTAACAGCAGGTGTTCATCAGTAATAACTCAATCATTGCTTCATTATCTCATTAACTTATTCATGTGTTCAACAGAGAGACATCTAAAATATTCTGTCAAGATGGACTGGAGTTGAAAACCCCTGATATAAACTTCCTAGCAGGTTTGGGTTGGAGCTAAACTGTGCAGAGCTGCGGCCCTCCAGGAATTGGTTTGACACCTGTGTTCTAGACCATAAATATAACAATTTTTAAAGAGACAGTTCACAAAAAATAAAAGCCCTGTTATCATTTATTTACCCTCATGTCACCCTCTGTGAAATACAAAAAAAAATATTTTGAGAAATGGTAGTTTAATGTCTTTACAATGGAAGTCATTGGGGGCCAGTGTTGGGTTACCATCATGCTTTAGTGCTCTGCAGAAGAAAGCCATACAGGTTTGGACTGACATGAGCCTAAGTAAACGAAAAAAAATTCATTTTTAGGTGAACTATCCCTTTAAGCATGTCCAAATGCTTTTTTTATAGATACTGTCCTGTGGGACAGCCCGAAGGACCTCATATCTGCCAACTCAGCTGGAAAAATGACCCGGAACCCACACACGCACGCAGACAGAGCGTTTTGCTAATGCCAGCCATCATGATAGTTAATGATTTGGTGAGTTATTTCTTTCCCTCTGACTTTGTGGGGTCAGGTCAACTCGCTAATGAGCGTGGAAGGACGGGTCCCGTACACATGCTTACTTTCATAGGTCTGTGCTCCAAAGCAACCCAATTATTTTTGTAGCGCATCATCAAAACTTGATATGAGATTTAATGTATCTGAGACTGCACTGAAAAGAACTCATTACTTCTCTGAAAGTTCTTTTACTTTTCGAAAAACCGAGCAAATCCGTTTTACTTGTCCCCCCGTCAGAAGAAAATAAATGGTTTTGGCAGGCAGTGCTGAACATGGGTCAGGGGTCGTATCGAGAAATATGAATACCTCTGGTGTGTCATCTTAAATGCTGAGCTTTTTGAGCAAAGGCCATCTTTTCTCAAAGACAGAAAGCATATATTATCCGGTCTGCATCCACAGCGCAAGAGAATGACAATCCAAACATCCCAAGGTGCAGATCCATTACGAGTCTGAGCTATCCAAGCATCCATACATCACAAATCCTGGAAGATAAATGTTTTATTAACCACTTTTAACATCTGCAGTCATTTTTAAGGACTGTGTTGCAACAGCAAGGTAAATGCGGTACCAGAGAGGAGAAAAGACAGTTTGCGGTCCAAACTCTGCATATGGTCTGCAAAGTGTAGCTGTCATAATGTTCAAACCTGCAGTTTTGACATTTCATTAATGAATTATTATCTATTATTGCAGAAATATTAACAGATCAAATTAATTAGTTGAATCATTGAGGTAGATCGGAATCAATGGGGAGGTTACGTTAGGAGCAGCATGAGCTTAAAGGAGAACCTGCTATTAGCTCCATGTGTGTCCATTTTGTTAAGTTTTAAACGTGTCTTATTCCAATCCAGTGAATTTGTTTATTGCTTAGAGGTTGTTCTTTCAAGGAAAAGAATAATTCATTTATTCACCCTCATGTCATTTTAAATTTGTATGACTTTTTTTCTCTGCAGAACGCAAAAGAAGATATTCTGAATAGCATTGGTACCAAAACAACAGCGGCCCACATTGACTTCCATTGTATAGACACAAACCACTGAGACATTTCTCAGAATATCTTCTTTCGTGTTCCACAGAATAAAGAGTCATATAGGAATAGAAGAGCTATTTTTGGTTTCACAAAGTACAATTTAGTCTTTTGTGAGACAGGAAGTTTCTTTGGATGTTAAAGGTTTTTTATGGAACCATTTAGACAAAAAAGTTATTCTATGGCATCGTGAAGCACCTTAATTTTTAAGAGTGTAGGACAAAGAACTGAGATATTAAAAATATATAATTTGTAAGTTTTCTCTTTTATAGGAATCTGTGCTGAGAAGATCCATCCCTGAAGGCAACTGGTCACATGCTATGTAAGACTTTCCACTTTCAGATTATATGCAAAATAAAATAACTAATCTTTCAAAGAAAGGTGAAATATCAAGCCTACAGTATATGTTTCTGCTTTAGTTCGAGATCTTGTTAAAACATCTACACCTCACTAAACACTTCAAGACTGTATATAAAACAGCCAGCGCAGCTAATGATTATGCTTGACATTCGCTGTCAGACTCATATGTTATATTGTACTGAACATATCCAGCATACCAAATGAGATACTCCCAAAAAACACTAATAAGAAAATCATTAAATACTACTCCATTGACCTTTCAAAACGCTGCCTTCTCAACCTCTTTTGCTCAATCCCCAGGTTATTGACTCGGCAACTTCCTAAACGTTACTTGTAAAAGTACGGGGGGAAAGATTTTATAACCCCCGCCTTCTACTAACCTTGCCAGGAGGGCCTGACAGGCACTTAGCATTAATGAGACTCAAAAAGGGAATCAGAGACCAGTGACGTCTTGCTTCCATGACGCCCACCCACGAGGACAGTCACCCTGCCCTAGGCTGCTCTGGCCCCTAAAAGAATCCTTTTTTTCTTTTAGGACCAGTATTGGTGCTGAGATATGGCTCTACGGTTTTACTTTTTATAATATTGGATTATACATTTCTTTGTTCTGTTGAACACAAAAGATATTTTGAAGAATGTAGGAAAACAAACAGTTCTGGGGAACTTTTGACTATACCATTGTAATTTTTCCTACTATGGTAGTCAATGAAGGCCAAGAACTGTTTGGTTACAAGCATTCTTCCAAATACCTTTCTCTGTCTTCATCAGAACATAGAAATTTATAGACTCACAACTCGATGCTATATGACCCAGCCTTACGCTTCATAGTAAAGCACAATGACTAACTACATAGAACATCAGTCAAAGCGATATAAAAAGCACAGTGCAAATTGTCGAGTCATCACGTGCAACCGCGTGGCAGTTGACAGACGCTGTTATTTAGGAGGTTATGCTGTTATTTAAGGGGTTAAACTGGTTCGATGTTGAGGGAGGAAGCTGACGGCTGACCCTAATTGTGTGCATCGGTTTGACGGCGCGGTCCTGCGTGTCTCCTCCGCGCTGGAGCCTCATATATCAGATAGATCCGAGCGTATGCTCCGCTGAAAAGAAGGTTATTAGCCCCATATAAATCACTACAGTCATCATCACAGTATTACGCCACAGATGAGCACATGGGCTGTTTTCTACATCATTCAGCTGTGTGGGTAACCGGCATGACAGCGCAAATATAAAACGTCACGGTGGAAAGTTCGTACCAAATCTAATTCTAATTGGGATATCATAATATCAACATGCAAATTTGAGAAAAAAAGCCTTTTAATTCATATTCCAGACTGTTTTAATATTAAACAAAACCATTTGTTAGATCTTTAACCAAGTGATATTGTCTGACTGCAATTGGCCATAAGGGTTAATAACCGTGGTGTAATGTGAGGCTGGGGATCGGGATGGACGATGACCAGCTTTGATTTTCTTTAGTCCTGAATGCCCGTTTAGCTAATTAAAGGTCTGGGTGTTCTTCTCTCCTGTGTTGTGGACTGTACCATTTCGTATTTCCGTCTGCGAGACGGATCAACTATTTTACTAATGATGCCAATTAAAAGAAACTACGGCGAATCTGAAGGATTAGCATTCTGCGGGGAAGGAAGGGGGTCCTGACTTTGGTGTCATCCTTCCTGTTGTATCAAAGCGCAAACAGACGCCCGCCGTCATTAGGAATGCCACATGCTAATTAAGAGCAGATACATTCACAGGTTAAGTACTGAGGGGACTTATAATATAGCCGAACGCATACTAGCTCACAGTGATCAAACGTCTCTAATGTTATTCCTGATGCAAACGTGTAGCCGTGGTGAATCTACACACTGCAAATAAATACGGCTGTCACTCGGAGTGCTTAATCCTGTTCTGTACACACAGAGCTTGATCATTTACGTGAGCGACAACCGAATTCAGAAATATTTGTAGTGACAAGCTACATTATCTGTATATACCTTCACAGGGCTCATTTACTCACTTTCAAGTTATTCCAAACTGGTATACATTTCTTAGTTCTGTTAAACACAAAAGAAGATATGTGGGAAACCAGTTGACTGCTGCACCACTGAGTTTTATCTCTTATTATGGTAGTCAATAATGCCCCAGAACGGTTTGGTTAACATTCTTTAAAATATCTTTCTTTGCGTCCAACAGGACAGTGACATTTTTACAGGTTTTGGGTGAACTATACCTTTAAAAATGTGGCAGCCACTCTATATCCTTGCATGGTCATTAAAAACTAAGTCTTACCAGACACTTGCACAACTCCCTGGAGTTCTAGCATTGCCATAGAGACCAAATGTTCGGAGATTGCCATAGCGACCTACTTCCCACTGGTTGAGGGGAGTACTCAGGACATCATCAGTGTGGCTGCTATAATCATCAGGGCTGAAGACACATCCTTGTGATGGTCGTATTTGCAATTACCCAGCAGAATGTCATCAACGCTGCCCAGGGCCTGGCCTGAGGACAACCCAAGTTCAATGGAAAGCATTTAACAGCCATCAGCACTGCGGCACACCAAGCCACTTTGAGGTCATCATGCTACAAAAAAAACGACACGATGATTCGCCAGGGGTTTGGAAAATAAGTGGTTGGTTCATGTATGAGCACATGCCATGGGTGCATGATGCACTGAAGGGGTAAGTGCAAGTGTTCTTCCACTAGGGGGCACCAGCTCACTCTGGGGAAATTATGACTTTTTTGCAACTCTCCATTCCCTAATTTGGGTTGGTAAAAGCAAACACATCAATATGGCTCTTGAGTGTCAAATCAGTTTGAAAATCACCACTAATGAAGCAATTTTTTGGTTTGTAAGAGACAAAGGACTCCATTCTATCAAGGAGTATTACTCTAAGCATTTAATTTTGGATTTTTCCCATCCTCAACCAGCTTAAACACTTTCTTTACCACCATCAATGCTAGCCTGCCATCCAGAACTTATGAACCTTGCTAAGCTGAGCCTGGATTCACTAACACAAATAGAAAATGTCATGTCCTCCATAATTGAGTCACTACGGATTTTACTACTGTTCGCTGACTTCAGCTACACTACGTGCATTCGTTTTCTCAGCCGTCATTTTCCCCTTTGTAATCATAAAGCAAATTAATGAAAACATCTATGTATACCATGGGAACTGTAGTCAGAGAAAAGTGAATGAATACAACATAAATAATTGAATGAATAGATTCTGCAAGGAAGCATCATCATCATTTTATTCCAGGCCCCTTGAACTTAAGGAATAGTTCCCCCAATTACATTTCTATCATCATTTTTTTACGAAATCATGTTCCAGTGAAAAAGGAAAGCCAGGTTTGGAATAAAGTGAGAGTGATTGTCATTTTTTGGATGAATTATCCCTTAAAGCAGCAGCCCTTCATATAACTAATACAGCTGCACTCGCTGACGTGAATCGTGACCTAACCGTGTAGCACTCGTTTTAGTCCGTATGATATTAGCATACGGCAAGAGCGAGTTTTCCGTGGTTATTGGACTGACATTAGCTGATCAGGAGAGATCTGAGGAGTGACTAGTCGCGATGACAGGTGAGACAGTACCGGCTGCCAAGCTCAAGGCACTGGGGACCGCAACGAATGAAAGTCATCTAATCCAGGGGAAGACTATAGGAAAGCATGGAACAGCCTGAGGGCCTAACAGCCACTCTTTCTGTCTGTTTCTGTCGCGCTCTCTAATTTCCTTCCTTTCTCAAGGTTTGTCTTTTTGCACACCTGTTCTTGTTCCTTCTTATATTTGCTGCCTTTCTTTTTAGCTCACTCCTTAGACAGCATTTGAAGGCATCACTAAAACATGCCAGCAGCAAGGTCAGTGAAAAGCATTACGGTTTCAATAAAATAGTCATATTTTATCCAATCGTTTTGTGTTCGTTATATTTATGTGTAAAATAGAGTAGAATAGTTTTATAATGCATGTGTAAATTAAAATGCTAGCATGCTAAAACTAATATAAAAACTGTATATACTGTACACACCATGTTTACTTGTGAAAAGTGGAACATTCTCCCATCATGCTACCCATCATTCACTCCTGTGCTGGTTGACTGAATGAACCCAATGTCCCAATGAGACGCATTTCAGGGGGCGTTTTTTAGGCTACCTACCTCTATTCATGAGCTTCATCAGGTAACTTGCCTGCACACAATCATTTTTGGTGAAATGATCGCAGTGTAGAGTCCTGGGAAGGGAGATGAGTTTGATCTGAGGTGGAGACAAAGGTTAGGGGACACCATAGAGCTACCTGACCGGTTACTGTCTCATGGAGGCAAATCCTCAGCTGTGATATTTACCTTGAGTCAGACTGAAATGGTGGCTTTTGTCGTATGGTGCTAATGTTGAAGCAGCATAGCAGACAGCAGTTTCAGAGGCAAACTATATTCGCATATATAAATGTGTATATACAAACATACATATATATACTAAATTATGACAATACATGCATTTAGATCAACTACAATGAATTAATATGCATATGCCATGTTAATATTTTTGTTTGCTGTTTTTTCCTGTCAGACGTTGTTGCCAAAATGTGGAATGGCACCTGTGGTATTAGTTTGCCGTCCATAGGACCATATGATGTTGTGTTTGTTATATGAAGCCGTGTTCTTATTGACACATGACTATATACATTATGTGTGTGTAACTAACATGACAGTGTATACTAGTGAATCTCATTGGGGGTGAGAGTACAATTTTGAGTCTGTGTTAAGCTTTTATAGGCTTTCAGTGTAGTGGGAAAGCGACTGGCCAGATGATGTTATGGCAGATTGAAGTGGCAGGAGCCTTCACCCTGGGCTTTTTATCACGCCATCAAATCTCAGATCTGACACCCTGTGGCCATCCTGGTCCACATACAGACACGGATCGGGCTCCGCTCAGCACTCTTGCCCGCAGCAAGTCTAATAATGTCACCATGCCATTGTCAAAATGCAGCATGTTTCATGGTGCCAAGACATTTGGAGCAATATTTACTCCCTCCTTTCGAGAACACATTTCCTGGATACACTGTCACAGGAGACCTTCATATTGGGCATTAGTGCAGATCGAAAACTAGGCCATGTAGTTTTGTGATACACTGTCTTTTGTAACTCAGTCGCAATGCAGACTGCAGTGTCTCATTTTATGTAGTACAGTATATTTCACCAAGCATTGTAATGCACTGTTGCACCACACTGAAGTAATGTTCACCCATTTGCACAACCTCATTTCGTTTCAAATCTCTATGATTGTCTTCTGTGAAACACATTAGGAGGAACTTTACAAAAGTATTGGTGCTACTTTTTTATGCTCCACTGAGAAAAGTCAGGTTTGGAACAATATAAGGGTGATTAAATGCTGACGGGGTGAACTATTCCTGAACTTAAAGTAAGCCAGGATTTATTTTTGTCCATCAGGAATTGATTGGATAGTGAAAAATGGGTGTTTTACAGCAGAAAGGAGTCAGACCTAAGTGTGAGTTTGTTGTTGATTGTGAAGGGCTTATTCTCTCTCACCAGCATCTGTTTTGATGTAAATGTAAATGATGTAAATCACCCCCAAAAAATTCTGTCATCATTTACTCACCCTCATGTCATTTCAAACCTGTCAAACCATTATTTGGTTACCAACATTTAAAAAAAATTGTTTCGTGTTCCACAGAGGAAAGAAGTCATACAGGTTTGATATGACAAGAGGGCAAAAATTATGACACAATTTTCATTTTTGGATAAACTATCCCTTTAACAATGCCCATATGACAGCCAACGAAACGTTTTTATAGGTGGGGAATGAAGTTATGCTATTATAAAACATTATGATGGAAAACATTTTCTAATCGATGATTCATTGCACAATAAGACTAAGAATATAGCATGACAAGATTGGGAACTATTATTAAAAAAAGTAACTTCTAAAAAGCGTTTTTTTTAGTTGCTCTATCAGTAAGGAGGGTGTAAACCAGAGGAAGTAGGTGGATGCCGGTGCTCTCATAATATCGAAAGCTGTGGGCAATGGTGTCCATCATATGACTGAGGCTGTGCAGTGGAAATAGAAATGTGTGTTAAAGTGTGGGGAAATCTCTACCTTCCTCTGATGGGGGATGTCACAGAGTGGGCCGAAGAGGCGTCTGACAGGGACCCTCAGGGCATTTCATTACGGAAAGTGTCTGTCCAGATGATGGGAAAAGGATTATCCTCTAAACAGGATTTACTTGAGAGGATAATTCATTGGTTGAACTCACAGAGGGGAAGTGCTGTATAGGTTAAGGTTACAATATCGCTTAATTCACAGCTCTGCCATCTCAAGAGTGTGTTTGTGTGTGCGAGTCGGTGTGTATGTGAAATTGGTCCTGGGTGGGAGCACACAGCTTGTGTGTAACCATAAGAAATGTATATTGTTCAGAGGTTGTTCTTTAAAAACTTATTTTGGAAACTTTATGAAATCTCGGTTGTGTTTAATTAAAGTATTAACTTTAGAGATTCTCCTAAAATTAGAAATAGAGTCAATTGAGACAAGAATATAGAGCTGTGAAATGAATGGGTGGCTCAGGATAGATTTGGTTTGGAAAAATTTGAGTTACTATTGAAAATTCGGGATGTGAATCACTGACTTCTGTGTCATTACTGTATCAGTCTGTGCACATTTCGAGACATTGATTTTCTGTGAAAGTCTAGAAGACTTTTCTAAGAAGAAACATTTGAGAAGCAGGAGACTTAAGCACACGTCTCCATTTGCCCTTCATTTAATCCTATCCCTGCGTATGAGATACCACTGAGATATTAAAGAGATCTCACATTTGACACTTTTTTTATTGGCATACATATATATATATATATATATATATATATATATATTGTGTACAGCTGAACAAAATTCTCAGTAGCTGTGGAAACATGTCCACAGGGAGCATTCTCTAATGTGAAGGCTCAAAGAAAATCATTTAAGAAACATCCTGTTAGATTTAAAAGGGAGAGAGAGAGGTGTTAAAAAGACAATGTTTAGAACATGCATAAAAGAGGTAACAGCTGCGGAATGAAAGGAAAAAAATATCAAAATGCGAGCTCATTTGCCTTGTTAAGGCCTACAGGCACATGATAAAACAGTGATGGATACACAAGCAATGTCAAGGCGATTTGCATTTTACAAACTGGTGCTTCTCAGCCTGTCATGTAATATTTATGGCCGGGTAGATTGTGGTGTTTTAATGCTATAATATGACATCAGGCGGCTGGTGTAAGATTGACATCAATGTATGATAATTCTCCCTGCCCCAGCTGCAACCCAAATCCTCGCACTGCCTATCCAGAGGCTTCACTCCGTTGGAATGCTCCGGTTTCGGTTCAGTCTCCGGTTGCGTCCAGATTTAGAAGTCTCTGCCACCCCTCCTTTAACATTTCAGACCACTGGCAAGGGCCAAACACTTTCTAATCACCACCATCGTGAAAAACAAATCCTGTGCTTGATGGCAGAACGTTGCTCTCTTTTATTTTCTAATGTGTGCGAAGAATGAGTCGAGAATCTTGCGCTAAAAGGCCACTGATTGGGGTGCCGCAGTCTGTAATTTGCAATTAACGAACAGGTCGGGGATTTGATTCGGGTCAAGGTCCTCATTTGCATACGTTTTGTTCCCCCATAGAAATTCCAAGCGTGTGTGGCGGTCGCCTCCCGTGTCTATTTACCCACAATCTGGAGGCACGGCCCCTCCCTCGGCACGGGCCAATCAGCCAGCGCTCGGCATTTCCTTCAATATAGTAACTCTCATTTGGAACTGGCCCTTAATGAATACAGGAACCTGAGCAGTGATTGAGATTGCTACTTGATGGTAAGCTTGTTAGGGCTGTGAAATTGCAAGCACCACCTCTGGCATTGTAATCGCGGTAGTTTCTCACTGTTGCTCGACGGGTCTGTTATGTTCTGGGCAGACTGCAGCCTGAGAATGCAAAGAGGGCGTGAGAGTTACAACTACTTGCGAAGTTTGCGAATGCAAATTTGAGCGAAATCGGCGTGATGGAAAGCGTTTTTGAGTTTGATTGTCATGTGGCAGTAAACATCAAATCAAAATGAACCCTTTTTACTTGGATCTTAATGATTCTTTGATAGATGTTATTTCAAAGAAAAACAGGCTTTATAATCATTAATCAAAATCAAACAGGTTTTTAGGTGACATAGTCAAGCCTGCCCCTCTAAGTGAAGTGTCCATTGGTTTGTAATGGTTTCAATTCTTGCAGGGTTGAGCCACACAGAGTTCGAAGTAGAGCTGTTCAGCGATTAATCGCATCCCAATTAAAAGTTTTCGTTATATATGTGTACGTGTTTATAAATACAAAATTAATATACAAAGTACACAGACATATATTAAAAAATACAAACCTTTTTCTGGATGCGATTCATGACGATTAATCGTTGAACAGCCCTGAAGTAAAATATCATTGTCTTTTTTGGTTAGTAAGAACAAGCGCAGACTCACCTGAAGAACATTGCTCAAGCTCCAGTTACAGCCAGATCACCATCCCATAAAGGCCGGAGCTCAGTGGCTCCTTCCCTGTTCAGTTATAGCACATAAAGGCATCCACTCCTGCACTCGGAGTCCCAGCACAGCTCTTGTTTGCTTAGGGCCTTGCTCGGACACAAGGATGCAGATGGCGCAAAGAGCGGCCCTGGAGTGCCTTTCAACACGCTCTCGCAGAGTGCTGGGTCGTGTTCTCTCACCGAGAACAAGACAGGAAATCCATTTAATTACCTGTGAAGCAGAAGACTGAATGTGGGGGGTTGACAGGGAGCTCTACCCCGCAAGACCCTTCGGTTCTTCCCGGTCTCCCTCTCTCCTTTTCCTCACATCCTGGCTCGATCTTTTTGTCTGACTTTCCCTTTGCCTTTGGCACTCGCTGTCCTTCCCGTGGCCTCTCTGTCCATCTTCCTTTCATTTTATTTCTATGTCTCCTGCTTCTACTTTTCTGGCCTTTTGTGCCTCTCTCTCTCTTTCGCTCACTCTCTCTCACCCTCTACCACCTGTGTCATTCTTTCTGCAAAGCTTAATTTTCAGTCAGACTCTGTCTCTCACTTTTTTTTCTCCCTTTACCTGTGTTTTTTTTCTTCTCTCATCTGTCCTTTTCTTTTTTGCTCAGAGCACAAAGGTCACTAGAAAGTTCTACATCAAGATGACAGCTGCAGGCTTTATGTATCCACTACTCTGTAGAAACGCTGGAAATGAAGGGATTGATGTGTCCTTATACCAAGTGTTATTCTGTACAATGACTAAGTATTATTGAAGGGTGAAAGCATTGTTTTTGTACCATATGATCGTAATGGGTAGTATGGGGCTTGAACGTGCTCTGCACATTACTGGAAGGTCAAGCGTAAGTATTAGCATAAGTCCATCCTGTGGTCGAAATCTTAGAAACTTTACGGTAAAGTGTTTGGCACATTAGTTTCTGATCTGGCCTTAAATGTTGTCATAAAACGCTATTAAGATGTGTGTAACATGGATGCACATACATTGTAATACATGTATTCCACTTTAAAAACACTGGATTTGCTAACTATTCAATAAACAATGCATTAATTCTTGTCCACCACAAAACAAGTCACAATAATTAGACTAATGAATGTTTTTATAAGTTTATGTATTTAGATGTTTTTGGTGGCCAGGAGTGTAGGATGTGTTCCTTGGAGACCGTGGGCATCTATTACTGCTGACTTGGCGTGCTTGCATGCTCGGCTTACCTTCGGGCTTCAGAAACAACATGGCCGTCTGTGGGCCACAGCGCACATGTTTGGCCCCGCTCTGCTGTAAAATGGTTTTCATGTCTTCATTCATGTGTGCAGTGTGACTCTCCTGGTAGTGGAAGTGCAATAGCAGCAGTAGGTCTGTCCTCACACGGGGACGAGCTGTCTGTCATGTCTGAGGAACGTTTGGCCGCGAGCCATTTACGGCAAACATGTTGAATGCTGTTCAATTTTCCGGGCTGTCTAATGTTATCTGGTGACATTTTCATGTTTATATAATTTAAAGTCTTAGATTTTATTATAATGTGTATTAGAAAGTGGAATTACTTTGGTAGTTTTGTAATTTATTTTAGTGTACATTTCTACGTTTGGCTAAAGGTTGTTTTTTTCAAATAAACTTACAATGCATTTAAAGTGTACAGTTTGTGGGTTCCCTGGAAGTCAAACCCATGATTTTTACATTGACTCAGTTGTACTACGCTTTCATTTCAGTATGCTTTTACAACTATGTTAGTTGGTAGTTTTCATTTTTATTTCAGTTAATGGAACAAAACGAGACAAAAATGCTTTCGTTTACTTCTCATTATGGTAGCACTGCACCAGAATGGTAACATTTTAGAGAAGATATAAAGCTTCTAGTGTTTTAGATTTGTTCAATTGAGAAAACAGAGAAATAAATAGGAATAAAAAAGAGGTTCCATTGGTGTTAAATTCAAGAGCCATGTGACGCATCCATAAACAGATGCTAAATTTTATGCACAAAGCAAATGACTGAAGGCCCGGAGGCATTCAGAATACCAGAAATCTTGGCTGATTTGGGAGGCCAGGTTTTGATAAGCATGGTTGCTCGGCATGAATAGTCGAGAGCTTGGAAGCGCTCCGCCGCTCCCTCGCAGCACATTAGCAGGCTGGAGGCTAACATTAGTTCTGTGTAGAGGAAAAAAACTAGAAAAGTTTCCTGATAGCCCTAAGAGGTGCGCTCGAAGCAGAACTAGCCTACCAAATTAGATCTACTGTGTTGATTTGAAACTCTCGAAGTAAAACAGCTAATTGTATTTACTTATTTAGCATAGTACGCTCAGTAAACCAGGCCAAGAGACATCTGTTAGCAATTCATGAATATTTCAAGGCCACTGTTTACTTGACAGAGCACAACTGCAAAAATCCTTCAGAGTGGAGAAACAAACAGGAGAAACGATGATATTTTTATGGTAGTAAAAGGAAAGGTATGCCGAAGTCATCTGTATCTATTAAGCGTGTTAGTGCAAGCTACTTTGCTCTGCTCTGATGGTTACAGCCCGGCACAAATACAGTGCACTGCTAATATGTGACCCTGGACCACAAAACCATTCATAAGTAGCACAGAAACATTTGTAGTAATAGCCAAAAATACATTGTATGGGTCAAAATTATAGATTTTTCTTTTATGCTAAAAATCATTCCATGAACATATTTTGTGAATTTCCTATTGTAAAATATATCAAAACGTTAATTTTGTGAGAAATATGCTATGCTAAGGAATTCTTTTTGCACCCTCAGATTCCAGATTTTTAAATAGTTATATCTCAGCCAAATATTGTCCTATCCTAACCATACATCAATAGAACGCTTATTTATTCAGCTTTCATGTGATGTAAAAATCTCAATTTAAAAAAATTGACCCTTAAGACTGGTTTAGTTGTCCGGGGTCACAGATGTTCGTAAAAAGAAATGCATTTAATGCATTAAATTCTTCACATGGATCAATATTTGCTGATGAAGGAATAAATATAATGTATTATATTATATTGTCGCTGTCCTTCTGAAACCTGGAAATGTTTCAGGAAATGAAATAAAAACTGTACTTTTTAAATTATTACATACTGTGTTGTCAAGGTTGACAAGCACTTTTTAATATTGGTTAGATATTTGCAAAACCCGGTGACAAACACAAAGGGTGACTAATAATAATGATTTATGGCAAAAAATAAAAAACATAAATTATGGAGGTTTTAGAAGGACAGCGGTAATATATTATATATAATGTATTATATAGTGTCAGAATATTGTTTTAGAAGTCAATGTATTGTTTGTTTAATATATTTTTGCCTAGTTGATTAGCGCTAATCTTAGATTTTTGGTTAATGTTCATGATACCTGTTTTTTTGTTTTGCTTTAGCTTCTTCAGCCCATGAGCACTTTAAGGATACCATGTCAAGGTTTTAAATCAAGCATTGCTTGTCTGATATTGCTTAGATAGAAAATAGCTTTTATTTTTAGACAGAAGTTTTCAATCATATGTGTTGTATAACCATAGTTGACGGGCTGGTGTTAGCAGGGAACATTTTAGGGATGTATCTTAAAAGAGAAAATACTCTAAAACGTGCATTCTGTGGTGCATGTATACCATCAAAAAGTGATAGTGTGTGTAAGACGGCCAGAGGCTTTGAATTAAATCTGATGTTCAGAGCTCCCTTACTGAATATATAGCGCTCTTTATCTGCCTCTTTTTTTCGTATTCTGTTCTTTCTCCTCACCCCATGCTGCACCCTGGGTGGGTCAGAGAGCTAACGATCCATTGGGCCGTGGCCTACGCACAGAACGGGTTCAAACACAGTTCAGACCCAATCACACATTGAGAAAGAGAACACAAATCCTGCTTAGAAATATAGGACTGCAGAAAGCTAAGCAGCTACTTTGAACATTTTGTCATCTCTTTACGAATTTTGATTTACTAGAACATTACAAAAAGCTTTGATCTTGTACAACAAAACTGACAGCGGCACAAGTGTCTACACAGGTGACAGATCAGCAGTTTATTCAAATAGTGTAGTTGGGTTTAATAGGAAATCAAAGCAAGCGTTTTAAATACTATTTCAGCAGGTGTGTTATTAAATCCATTTAAATGTCTCAAAGCACGGGATGAAAGCCTTTTAGGTTTAAACTGTACAAAGATACCGTACAACTTCAGGGATACGCATTTAGCCACCGACGGTCTTTTCTCCTGCTTTGCTTTTCCGCTTTTGTCAACTCGTTTTAGACATTTTCTTCAAACACAGTAAATATATGAAAAGCCGGCGTTCCTTCCTCAATAAATCCGTTAATAAATCCCGCCGCTGTTGACGGGATGTTGCCAGTGTGCCATTTATAAAGACATTGTGCAGCCATATATTTATTCATTCGGCCATTCATCCTGGTAGACTTCTTTTGTATTTATGTCTGCATAGGGAACATAATTGCTTGAAAGTGGTGTGGCAGGACAATTTGCACACAATTTGTTATTTACAGGATGTGGTATAGCATTCGCATATGGGCCTGCAAACTATATTCTGCAGAGGATATTATAAAGTTCTCAGTTATGTTTCAAATCAAGTTTGTTGCAGACGTTCCTCTTAAAATGACTTAGTACCACAAATAGAAACAAATTATACGATTGTTAACATAACATAAGAATATAGAGGTATAATGTGAATTGTTAAGTTTGATTTTTGAGATTTTGTGAGAATTTATCATATTGGAATTTCTGACTTATGTTTGCAGTCTATGTTTTGCAAGTTCTTTCATCACTCACTCACTCACTCACTCACTCACTCACTCACTCACTCACTCACTCACTCACTCACTCACTCACTCACTCACTCACCCTTATGTCATTACAAACCTGTATATTCAAAAGAAGATATTTTGAAGAATGTTCATTGACCTCCATTGTATGAATACAAAGCCACATTTTCTTTTTAGACATTTTGTTCTATAGAAAAAAGTCACAGACAAGTTTTGAACAACATGACGAATGAATAGATGATGACAGAATTATTATTTTTGGGTGAACTTTAAGACCTTACCCACAGGAGGTATCGAAGGAATGTACATGGAATTGTTTTCAGGAGAAAAATCGGACAGGCATAGTCTCACTATTTATTCTTATTACTTTTTAGTAGAAACAGTTTTTTATTTAACTACTTAAAGGGATAGTTCACCCAAAAATAAAAATTCTGTCACCTTTCAGTTGTTCCAAATCTGTATACATTTCTTTGTTCTGATGAACACAGAGAACGATATTTGCAGGAGTGCTTGTAACCAAACAGTTCTTGGACCCCATTGACTACCATAGTAGGAAACATTACTTTATTTTTTTTGTTCTGTTGAACACAAAATTAGATATTTTGAAGAATGTTAGAGCAGTTCTGTTGTTCTTTTGACCACCATTGTCATTTTTCCTACTATGGTAGTCAATGGGGTCCAAGAACTGTTTGGTTACAAGCATTCGTCCAAATATATTTCTCTGTGTTCAAACAAACAAAAAAATGTATTCAGGTTTGGAACAACTAGAGAGTGAGTAATTTATGAGGTTCATTGGGTGAACTATCCCTTTAAACCATGTGAAAGTAAACATTGTGTACTGTTTCTTAAATCCATGTTGCGGCTAGCTACCTTCAGAGCTATTAGCATGGTGGCTCTGGATCCATTTCCCGCTCATTTGTTTCTGGAACTCAGCGCCCACCTTCACAAGCAGATAATGGACGTTCCACTGCTGTATTAAATCAAGAAGCGCATTTCTCCCTCTCATTTTGACCGAATAACAAATGGAGACTGTGTTCATTTGTCCTAGGGCCAACACGTGCCACGCCTAGGTGGCGGCAGCAGCTGAAAGGCAAAAAGGCCGCTATAAATCACCAAATGAGACTGGAGATAGTGTGCAAGGTGTTTGCGGGAGATAGAGTTTGGAGTGTGGGCGCTGGAGCATGAACCCAGAAGGGTGGGGGTTACGGGGGGAGGGGAGACAGGCTGGGCGGCACGGAGTCGTGACTCCGCTGTCCCCCGCCACCTGTGTGGGGGAACGGGGTGAGTGTTGGCAGGTGGTGGGCCGCCTGTGGCAGGTGAGGAAACTGTCACCTCCAGCTGGCATCCCAGGTCCAGAGTGGCCCTGCGGGGAGACGGGATGGAGGGAGAGGGAGGCGGAAGACGAAGCCCGGGCGAAAGGTGGGGGCGCGTGCACCTGCGTCACGCTGGGATGGGATGAGGGGTGATAGCCTTGAGACCCACAGCAAAAGGCTCAGCTGGAAAGCAAGAGTTCCATCACAGATTGTTAGCTTTATTGCGAAGCGAGGTGTCAGGATTATCAAACAGCGTAATAAATCACAGACACATATTTATAGCTTCCCTGCTTTTATTTAAAGGCTTTAAATAAAGTTAAATTTTTAGTTATTCTTAAAAATATTGTATCATATTGTTTCTGCGGGATGAAAGATAGTTCAAGAGATTCTATGGTTGCATATTTTGTGTTTGGGAGTGAATTCAAAGTCCCTTGAAGTTGCTTCACTCGGCGGCCATATTGTCAACACCCGCGGGCAGCTCTGTCCCTGTCATACAAGCACAGCTGCTGTTTACGTGAATGGGAAATTTTACGAATGTGGTTTCTGTTGTAGAATTCAGATGTCATGTGACGTTGAACTCAGTAGTGAAGATCAATAAAAAGCCACTCATTTACCTTTAATGCATCACAGCATGTTAATAATTATTGGACTGAATATTGCTCTTTATGTATTAACACTCTATCACAACATGCTCATGTTTAAAACATTATATAGAAATGTTTAAATTCTGATCAATCCAAAAGTGGGCAGGGATATTTATAAGTTGAATAAAAGCAAATGACACTCTCCTGCCTTCACCCGGACCAGAAGGAGTTGTGAAGCTCATCATGTTGAAAATAATTAATAACGCATTTAATAAATAGCTCCTGAGCCGCTGATGTAGTCTCACCATCTGTTACAGTATAACATTCTCCACTTTATTAATGCGATACAGCCATTAGATGACTATGGAGATGACACAATAATGCATGGCATCGTTCAGATGCTATTTGTCTCCTCAAATTCCAATCTGGTGCCCTGCTTTTTTTGTTGTTTTTGTTTTTTCTCATCCCTGTCGAATTGATTCAATCTGGGATGTTTTGGGATTCAGTCTTAACCTTGTCGATCACAGGATTTTTCCGTTTCCCATTTGCAGTGTTTGAATGTTTTCCAGGTTTCTGTGTTTTTAATAGTAAAGTTTTTTTGAAATTATGCTTTTGATTTCAAATAATAAGATTTATAAAAATGATTTTACATTCTATTTTTTACTGTGTTCTGAGTATGAAGACTCTCTGTCTTTCCATAAAACAGACATTTCAATGTGAATATTTTGTGAAACCAATCTTAGAAAAATATATTACGACGAATGAAATTCAGTGTGAAAATCTCCAAAAGAAAATAATTCTGTTGAGAATTTGGCCTATTGTGCTGCCAAACTTAGTCTGTCCCAAAAACTCCCGACACATTTGTACCCTTTGCACCTCAGGCTTTGACCATTTCCTTTCTGAAATCTCTACTTGATCTTACATGAATCATTTAAAATATGCTCTTTGGTTTGAAGGCGAGAATTGATTTAAGAGGCACTTTAAAAGGCCAAAACATGATTGGAAGTGAAACCTTGTAAATATTGTTTGGTCAGTACTCCTTGTTTCTCGCTCGCCAGTTCGCTTTCGATGATTTCGTATGCATGCTCAGTACGTCAGATGTCGAAAGGTATTCCCGGGCTTAAAGAACCAGATTGCCGTGCCCTTTCGAAGGTATGCTAATTTCCGCAGACACTCAGGAGTGTTTACCATGTGTAAGGGAAAGCATACAGCAATCTGGCCGATTTGAACAACGTGTTTGCATCTTGTGTTTTCAGGCAAATCGGGAGGTGAAGAGTGCCAGCCCATGACGCTATGAATGGAAAACAGAGTAGAATGCAAACGGAGAGATGTTCGCCCATCGGGAAGACAAGATACGACAATGGAGAAAGAAAGCGAGTAAGCAACGGTGGGAGAGAGAACAAGTTACCTATGTCTTTTTTTTCCATTCCACGAGTCTGAATATGCACATGCTCTGTCTCTTAACCTCCAGCATCCGAGATGCGCGGCCAGTGCGATGAAGGTTGTACATCCCTCTGAAACCCCACATATGTGTGGCTGGACTCAAACATCACATTAGGAAATGTCAATCACTTCATCAGTGGCTTTGTCTTTCCTCTGAGCTTTGCTTTCCCTCCACTGATTTACCGGTAAAAGCAGAAAATCTGAAAGGTCTGATTCGGTTGGCACAGCATCAGGGGGCAATCAGTCACTCTGTGTTACATCACGGATGGCAGGTCAAGTAGAACAGACCCAATATCTTTACTGACTGCTGGCCAAAGTAGAGTTTCTCCCATCCTCCACATCTCGAGGCATTGCTAAAATAGACACTGTTGTACAGATAGTCCGATCGTCAGAGTAATCTGTTGTGAATGTCGAAAAACAGTTATCGGGTTATTTCTTTTCCCCTGAAGCTGTATGTACCGTGCTGATGTTGCACAGAAGCTGTATTTGAAGTGATATTTTGGTGTTTTTGCACAGGCTTGTTTAATGAATAGTATTGTATTTAAACTATAGACCTTTTTGCAAAACATAAACAACACTGGTCCAAAAGCACTTCCTGTTTCAGTTTAACGCCGCACAAATGTTAGGACAAAATACAACCAAAATATTTTTTAGAATGGAATTAAAACGTTTAACGAACATCTTGAAAGCATCATTATTAATAAAAAACAAATCATTATGTATATTTTCATTCATTTCATATTTCCTATATTCATAATTGGGTGTTATGGACCAGAGCAAGAGTATTTAATCTGGCTGTTATGCAAAATTTGCAGTACAAAAGCTTTTTTTGTGGTATGAATTGTGGAGGAACATCTGTTTTTGTGAAAATAATATTTGTGAAAATATATCCACAGCAATATATCAATCTATCACTAGTTAAATGTACAAAACAGTTTTATAGTTACGTATACAGTTAATAATATAAGTTAATTTACCGTAAAACATGTCTTGCATTCGTTTCTGCTTAACTTATGTTGCATTTCTTTCATGGTAACTGTCAGCACTTCACTGATACTTCCTCTAGACTTCAAGTTAAATAGTTCATCAAACAACACCAAACAAGAACAAGACTTAAAGGATTCAGCTAAAAAAAATCCTTTTATTCTTTTGTACTACATTGTCACAGCAAGTTATGAGGACACCGGTATAGCAGACGCCCTTTTTCTTTTGAGTTTTCTGGCTCCCTGTTGACCAAGTAACTTGGTCTAAAGATTTTATTGTGAAGTGATTTGATTGAATTGGGTTGTAGTTCATACACTGTAAACCCTGTTAACAACTTTACAGGTCTGCACTGTCAGCATTTGGCCAAAATGAGGCAGTTATACTCTCACATGATCCAATAACCCATTCTGTTAGCTGAGAGTTGCACATTATTATCAATATGCTGTGCAAGTTCTGCCAGGCTTGTAAAACAGTCATTCTTTGAGTTCAAGGACCCCACATTGTCCACAACAATATTTGAAGGGCCAACCATTGGATATTCAATATTCAGAAGATAAAGTTGTTGTTTTTTGATGAAATATTGACATTTCCTCCTTAAAATATTATACAATTGAATTAAATAGAATAAAATTGGTGCATTTATTAAATCCGCAATTTGCCACTTTATGTACCCTATGTGCGTTGAAGTCAAATGACAGCAAACTGACTTTTCCCAAGAAATTGTATAAACAGCTCAAATTGTAAATCATTATTATAACCTTATCGTTGCGTACTTGCTCAGGTTACGTGTTGCTACTTTAATAGAAATGTTATGATCTCTTATCATGTCCATGTATTGGATAAATGCTAGTGTGAAGCCGAATAATGGCGTGTCTTTAGGTAGGCAGCATTTGCATTCTGCATCTCAATAAGTTGGTCCACATCATCATAAATAGATTTCATCTTGCGGATTTGCATAAGGTCAAGGCTGCAGCTGATGAACTGACCAGGATCCATGGCAAACAATCCTGATTGACAGCTGGCTCCTTGTTGAGTTCACTGCCTGGCACCACAAAGACTTGTAATCATCCGACCCCTCACCTCGACTTTCTTCCGACGTTTCTGCTAATGAGAATGCATTTTAATATCGCCGTCAAACCTATCATGCAATAGTTGCAAATGCATCTCGTTCGGCATAATGAAAGTGCAAAAATTCTCCCGGCTGCATTCTCCTGGTTTTCTCAGATGGTTTATTGTTGTAGCAGCGTCACATTGGCCAAAATATGAGTGTCATAAATAAAGGCTGACGCGTCAAAGCTTGGATTGTCGTCTGGCGTGACAAAAGGGTATTATTCTGTAGCAGGGCCGGGAAAAAGTGGAATTATCTGGACCAGCGAAAGAGCCTCTCCGGCCATAAGACCCACATCCAAGTCTGGTTTTGTAGATAGACTTGTTCCAGCTCATGGCCTGACTGTGCTGAGCATGAAACAGATGGAAGGAGAGAAGAGGTAGAGATAGAGACCTCGGGGGGAGAGCGAGTGAAGGAGAGAGGAGATATGTCAGGAGCTGTGGGTTCGTAAAGGAGAGAGAGAAGTCTGGGTTGTCTGTAAACGTGTGTTCGTCATGAACTAGAGCTTGAGGGCCGCACTCTTCAAAGCTACATAACATTTAACATCATTTGGCACCAATCATGCATAGACTGCATTATTGGGTGCAATTCTCTCTCAGACATTCACGAGGCGGGTAGAAGCTTGTTAAACACAGAAGAAGCCGGAGTTCCATCAGCATTAGACTTTAAAGAGCATTTTAAAATCGCATTTTTGCAACAAAGCCTCGTAGAGCATTTACGAGCACTCTGGAAAACACAAAAGTCATGCATTAAAGACTTGTCATTGAGCCCACGAGCAGCCCTCCAGAGAGCCTTTGGCACTACTACTGTCTTCCCTTATACACATTTTCCAACACATTTCGGGAGTTTTTGGTGCTGGATGTTGTGCTTGGATTGTCAGCTCGGGACACTGGTGTGAATCATGGTAGATAGTACTGGTGGAGCAGCTTCAAAACTAACATCAACCAGTATAGTCTAATGGCATCCACACCAGCACACCATACTAAGTGTAAACTATTCTGTTGGTTAGCATTTATATTCATCCCAGTGTCAGCATTTTGCATACTAAAATCAGATTTTTCTGAGATTACAGATTTGTTGAGTAACTGCTGTAAACATTAGCAGTAGCTGTAATGTTTGTTTTTTGCAGAAGGAGTCATTTGGTCTGGATACACGGCTTATTTCAAATGGCCATCAATAGTGAAAGATACTTTTCTTTGGAACCAGATGGTGTCATTATGACATGGACCAGCAGGGGCTCACGGGGGCATGATAGCCAGCCGAACCTTGACCGCTTGGTTCCACCAGCTACAAGCGTATTTCATGCTGATCTAAGCCTGTCAACATAAAAGTACTGTCCGACTTTGCTATTATTTACAATTATTCAAGTTTAAAAATGTGCAGTGTGGTTGGCGTATACTTTCCATTGTGCCCAAGTCAGAAGTCCATCTGTGACTACATCACCATTGTATACATTAAAATATCGCTCTGTATTGTACGGAGGGGGGGTGGATTTCACATCTGCGCATCTTAGTTTTATCCGGCTAAGCCGAGATCAGCAATTATTTGTATGCACGTACGGCTGTCACAAACAAGCTGGTAGCTGGGGGAGAGAGAGCAAAGAGTGATGTGTGTAACAGCAAATTGATCCTATCTGAAAGGGCTCAGAGAACCTTAACTGAGATCAAAGGCGACACTAAGGCGCTCAGACTGCCAACTGGAAAAAGGAGGGTGATAAAAGAGAGAATGAAGAGAGAGAGAGAGAGAGAGAGAGAGAGAGAGAGAGAGAGAGAGAGAGAGAGAGAAAAAATCAGGGAGTGTCTCATCTTGTCTAATTACACATTTCAGACAGCTCATGACCAATTATCCTCCCCTCAGCAGCATCTGCCCTTCTCGGTGACCGTCGAGCTGCAGTCTAGTAAAAAAGGATGCCCACATTTTTGTCTTCTATAGGAAGAGGCGACATCACTTTTTTTGTATTGTTTTGTTTTTTTAAGTCTGTTTTTTCTATTCGTCGCTTTTTTGTTTCCCTCCTGGAGTCTGAAGTCCCACGGAGAGCTTTTTACTTTAATGCTGACTTTCCTTAAGGTGATAGCAGCATTAAATCTGCGATGGCTTGTTAGCTGTGAGGCAAAATGCAGACCCTTTCCAGCACCGCTGTGTTTCAAAGAGCCCTCTAAACCTGGGCTTTTCTCAAAACGATTCTCCCCCCGGGCGGCTTTTTGAAGCCCTGATACACATCGCCTTGGCATCCTATAAACCTTTTTTACGCAGCGAGTAATGTTACAAGGTCACCTCCAGAGGGGGTCGGAGAGGATGTGTGGCCTGTCCTTGCCTGGGGCCACCTGTGGGCCGCACTCAGGAAGCAGGAAGCTGCAGTTCCTCCCAGGCCCCAGCTACCCATCAAGGTCTTTGAGCTAAATTTCAAACCTTGCAGGTGGCATGCTGCTTTTCCATTAGGGTAACCAGTATTGCTTAGAGCGTTTGGAGAAAGGCCCCAGAGCGAAAATATAATTCATGAAATTTCCGACTTTGTTTTCAAACCCCGGGGCAAGGGATGCTGGGTTGGCGAATGAGTAAAGAGTGTAAACAGCGAATTATGGCTGCAAACAATTGCTAAACGAAAGGCTCACCCAAAAACTGACTTATTCGGAAGATCTATTTGTATAAAACCTGAACGTCTGGGCTTGCGGCATAATGTGAGACGTTATAAATGTCATTTTGTGGGAAGTGCCATTTTGGACCAAGAAGTTGGTCAACATGCTTCAGTTTTTGAGGTCTGAATGGAAACAAATATCTGATGTCAGACTTTTGTACTGTAATTTGATCACAAACTGTATTGTTATGAATGTGTTTTAAAATGACAAAATACTTGCCATGTTGTGAAATAGTCAAATAGCAGTAAATAGCAAATAGCTGTCTTTCTGAAAGCTGGCATGTTTTCCTGCCACATTTGTTGACCTCGCTGCCAGCTTCAGAACTTCAGTCTTGAAACTCGTGCTAAATTAATTCACCCAAATATAGTCAATTTCTTTCCCTGGCATCAGTAAAAGCGAGCCAGAAGGCACAGATTAGAGCATTAGGCCCAGGCTTGGCCCAGGAGCTGTGAATGGTCTTATACGTTTAGATAAACTGAGGGCTGGATCTACCGGTTTCAGCAGGGGGAGATCGGCCAGATGCACAAGAGTGTCTGTCCATCAAAGTGCAGACCTTTCCCGCACAGCGACAGGCTCTAGTGAACCAGACAATTGCAATGTAGCCATGTGAGAACAGGGCAAGATGGAGTCACGTTCAGCCACTGAAGTTGTTCCAGAAAGCATCGGGGCAGATGCCTCGGCTTTGAGCGTGGAAGATCTCTAACAGCCAGCCAGTCAGAAAGAAACAACTTTACATTACAGCATAAACCCACTCAAGGTCGAAGAGTCAGGGTTAAAATAACCCATCTTATGGTGGATAGGTCTATGCACATCAAAGTGTAATTATTACCGTAGAGCCGGTGTAGGAATACATAGATTCATACAGTTTCATATATGGGAAATTGTAAAAAAATCTTCAATTCTTGAATGCCCTATATAGTTAATATACTGTAGCATCAAGTCTTAAAAAAATATGAACGCCTGACAGATAACTACAAGAAAATGAAATATATCTTGAAAACGTTAAAATTGCCAATACTCCACACCGTTGCATTCTGCCCACTTCAATCCCTGCCCCAGTTGACTTACTGCAGGCCTCTCTGGTGTTTCACTCCTGTTTCTCCTAGATTAGAAAAGTGCTCAAGAAGCGTTTTTTAATTCCCCTCTCCTCCTTTCTGTGGCATCTTGTCTTTACGTATAGATAAGGTTACTTATCTCCTCGGCTCTTTGGTCTGTCAGCATCTTTAAGTTCATGTACTGTAATCTGGGCCACTGTGTAGTGGCTTCAACCCTTCAGCTGTGTTATTAAACCCGCGTCCTTCAGGCTGGAGAGAATGAAGTGCACTGCCGGTTTGATCGAGAGCTGAAGAGTCAGACCACCCACCATTTTAGATAGCGCTAGATGTTTGAGGGCCAAAAGGTTAGCTGACACAGACCTGTGTGCGTGATGCATCGCCCGGAGCCCTCGCTGGGTCAGCACATCGCTAAAACTGCCAAGCCGACTAGCGGCAAAGCTGCACGTGCTTCGTAGCAGCCACGCACAAACCCACGCACGCACGTCTAGCCTGTTCTGATGCTAATAGCGACCGACACCATCAACCAACAGATTGTGCTGTCTGTAATAACCAACCAAAACTATCGCTCAGTCCAGGGACTAAACTGTCTCTCTGAAATATTTAACTCTACCTAAGCTTGTGTTGAGACTCAGGTTTGTCCTGAAGGCATCACACATGGTGTATTATGAAAGATTTAACATGGTGAGTGTGAACTGGATCAGAGGTATAAAGAATTCTGAACACTTTGTGTTATTTCAGTGCAGATGTACAGTAGCAAGTGGTGTGGTGATTTAACCTCTGTGCTGTAACCAGCAGGTTGCCGTGTCACTATTTACCTGTTATGCATATACTGTAGGTAAACAACAGTTATTCATTTAAATGCTCATAGTTTATGTCATTTTGTAAATCTCCTGTTTTATCTTTCGATGTGTTTTGGAATGTAGGACTCCAGATATTGTGATGGTTGTACAGAAGGGTCTTGTTTAAAATGCAATGTACAGATTGGCTCTAGACTGCAGAACTGGTGGAAGAAGGTACTGTTGATATTAATTTATAAGCTTAGGACATATTTTATATATAACAATAATGTTGTTTTGTTGTTGTTATATCGGTTGTCAGGTATAAAGAAATGATCATTGTCATTACTGAAATTTACCCAAATGTACATCCAGATGTATGAGTTTCTTTCTTCAGCTGAACACAAATGAATAATGAGATCTGAAATTATTGACATAAAATCATATTCTAATTTAACGCTTATATGTGTTTGAGTAAAGTTAAAGAAACCCATAAATAAAAATTCTTCATTTACTCACCCTCAAGTTGTTCCAAATCTGCATTTCTTTGTTCTGAACGCATAGAAAGATATTTGGAAGAATGCTTGAAACCAAACAGCCACCACTGACTTCCATATTAGGAATTTCTTTTGTACACAAAAGAAGATATTTAGCAGAGAGTTCTGGGGCACCTTAGACTACCATTGTCATTTTTCCTACTATGGTAGTCAATGATCGCCAAGAACTGTTCTTCCAAATATCTTTCTCTGTGTCCAGAACAGGATTAGGCTCGACGGGGGTATTTATACGCATCGTGTTCGGGGTGTATTTGACAGCCTCAGTGATTGAGCGTAACCTTACCTGGACTTTTCTCCTCACAGTAAGGTCACCAAACTCTTTTACCTGCAAAGGCCGCTGGGACACGGCAAACTCATAGTTTCGTGGCGAGGTGATGCATCGCGGTACATTTGATGACTGAGTTCACAAGCTCTGACAAGCCTGAAACAGAGAAAAAGCTTCTCTCCATAGCAGGCCAAGCCCTGCCCTTTAAAGGTCTTGATCGGTTTTTAAAATTTATAAGAGCACTGGGGCATGTGCCTCAGGTTCAGATTTTTGACTGCGACACCGTGCCTGCTCAATGTTCGCCTCTTTCGCTTGGTGAAGCTTATTAGTGACACTGGTGTAATGCCCAGTGGTTCAACCTCTGCATATCTGAGTATAAAGCCCATGCGGTCTAACACCATCTCTACTGCAAACAACCCCTCACAGATGAGTTCAGAGCCAGAAATAGGACATGACAGATAAACAAATGTTATCGCAGACACAACCGTACTGAGAGAACCAATTTAAGAGTAATATTTAGTATTGTATATTCAATTTGTTCTTGTTCCTTGTTTTTTTTTCAGAATAAATGGAGCAGTTCAACGACAGATGAAAATTATTCTTACAAGTTATCCAAACACATGTTAAACTAATACATTTGGTAAGTAAAAGATTTCATTTTTTGGTTGTTTTTGGTTTTCACAATAGCTTGATACTTATTTGTATGAGTTGTTGCCTATGTAGGGCATTCCAAATCGATCACATATGCGCTTCCATTTCCGTTAGTATGCTCCCTTAGAAGGCAGCTGCTTGTGTACATAGAAAACATCAGGGGAACAAGGTTTTGGAACAGAGACACTTTTTGTTACCAGCAAACCTTTACAAACAACAAACAAATTGACTGGCTGTCCTATCGGTCTAATGTTTGCACTTGAGACGGAGTTGGAATTATTAGCTCTTTGAATTCCCGTACACCCCTGCATCAGTGCTCGGTCTAATATTTTCACGCTTGTGCGAATTTCCACTGAAAGCTCGTCCTCCCCCTCTCTCCGCTCCGCTCCTCTGCCTCTGTATCTCTCTCCATTTTCCCCCTCCAGCAGATAAACGTACTCCTCAGGCTTGCTCCTGCCACAAAGCATTCTGTAATAGTCTAATTGTGGCTAATGGTTTGTGCAGCTAATTAAAGTGTATGAATTACAGTAATCAGTCAGACACGTTGAAGCTCGCATCTCAGTGCTCCTCCAGGCGTGGAAGGGCAGAAAAGAGAGACCAGAGAGAGAGAGAGAGAGAGAGAGAGAGAGAGACCAGGAGAGAGAGAGAGAGAGAGAGAGGAGAGAGAGAGAGAGAGAGAGAGAGAGAGAGAGAGAGAGAGAGAGAGAGAGAGAGAGATGAGAGAGTCTCTTACCAGGCAGAGGAAAGAAGGAATGCTTTGTGGGAACATAATTAAGAAGTTCTTTCACATTAAATCAGTGCCACTGGAACAATATTTACCTTTTGGTTGGCCAGGCGAATGGATCAGTGGGCTGGCGCCGCTTTCACCAGCAGCGTTCAAAGCGAGCGTACACGAGCAAAACCAACACACGCGTCACAAATATAACAACAGCTAATGGCATCTAAAGTTTTGTACAATGATGGGAAAGGGAAAAATGTCTGATATGACCACTTCCCAAAATGTAAACACTGGTCCAGAAGCATGTCCGGTTACATTTTTTAATCTTACAGAAATAGTTAAACATTTGGATTTGGTTATAAATGTTCTGTTGATTGTATGTTGTTCAAATGTTTGTTTGTGTAGTGAAATGGTTCTTCTGGACCAGCTTTGTTTACATCTTCTGAAGTCATCTATAAGCTTAAAATAGTAAAAATGCTTTTATATTTGGGATATTCATATTTTTGCTTCACTTAAAAGGGACACTCCACCCAAAAATTTAAATTATGTCATCATTTACCCACCCTTAAGTTTTTCCAAACACAAAGAAATATATTTGTAAGAATGTCAGTAACCAAACACATCTTATCCCCCATTTACTGCCATAGTACGAAAAATAAATACTATGGGAGTCAATGGGGGGTGAGATCTGTTTGGTCTGAATCTAAGAGTGAGACAGATGACAGAATTTTCAGAGCGTCCCTTTGATGATTTTTTGCACTATTGTAAATATTTGTTTACAGACATGAAACTGTATTCTGCTTTAATTTTAAACAAATTTTGTTGCGATATCACCACTGCCGCTATTTAGCTTTATTCTTACAGCTTATGCGTGACTCAGCAAAGTATTTGACATGAGCCGGTCCCCATCTTTTGGTAAAATTGCACCTTTTAAAAAACTGTGAAGGCACATAGTGTACCACATCTAGTTCTGCAGGGAGATTTTAGAGATCCTAGATAAATGCATGGTACATTTTTTTATTGAGGTAGAAACTATTAGACTATGCTCTTCATATTCAAATGGTAATAGTTCGGTAATAGTTCAAAGGGATAGTTCGCCCAAAAAATGAAAATTCTGTCATCTTTTGCTCACCCTTTTGTCATTTTAAATCTGTATGACTTACCAAACAATGGCGGTACAACGGAGGCCACTCAAAACATTTTCAATAAAACACCAAACTATTGCCTAAAATACCTGTAGAAAGTTCAAATGAGGGAAAGGGCATCAGAGATGAAACACATTGAAATGTAAGGGGTTCGAATTCCATTAAAACATGAGCGAAACGTGAGGAAAATGAGTTGATTGATGTGATTACATTTCCATTATGTCGCTCCTTTTGCCTAAAAGGCCACGTAGGATCTGTTTCTGCGAGACAAGACGCTGAGACACTGATTAATTAGATATGCTAAGCTTTTCACCATTACAAATGCTAAACCCGTCGTGCAGAGGACATAGACTAAGTCCGTGTCTTAAGCGCTCATTTACGGGGGTTTCATAGAGACGTTATTGCCGTATCATCTACCGATAACATTATTAAACGTAAAAGCGTGGACAGGTAATGGGGGAAGGTACAAGCACATGTATGATATAATTTCCTCTGAATAAATTCTATGTGGGATTTTCTTTTTTTGCAGATTAGATGAATTTATACTGATCTAATATGGAACGTGATCTTCAACCCATCACTCGCTTCATGAAAGAAGTCATGGGTAAATGACAATGTGCAGTTTAGAGGACAATGAGGAAAGGGAGTCAGACAGAGCTGTCCTGTGCGAATGCCTGCATAATTATTTGTCACAATAATTATGAATAATTGCAGTCGAAGCAGAATACCGCTTATTGATACACCTGCACACCGTTTTCTAAAAACAGAGCTCTGAATGTAAAACGGCACCTTTGGGGACGTTCCGAACCTTCTGAGAAGAACTTGGAGAAGTTCACGTCTATATTAGTCAAACATGTGAATCACCATACCATGTAATTGGCAAGTGGAGGTAACTGACATTAGTCGTGCTAGACATTGTTCGGGTAGATATGCAATGACAAGAACATCATCGCTCTAACTGCGTAATGCACTGGCATGTGACAACGTAATGACCACTTCGTGGTTGATGGTGTGGCACCTCCTCTCCAGAGATTCGATTCAGCAGTTCCAAGAAAGAAGAAGCAATAACCGAATATAGAAATACGTGCAATTTTAACATTTAGCCATTGAAAAGCTTCCTTGATGCACCTGCAGTCCATCTATCAAGTGTTGTGGAGGCAAAGTCTTAAATGTTTTTGGTAAGATTGTTTTCTTATTAGTTTTCGCTAGTAAAAGGGAGTTGGAGGCTAGCCCATACATCAACAGACAAACATGAAGCTTTTACGCTATCATTAAGACCACTGTGGCGAACGCTATCCTACCCCTGCTGAAAGGCATGTTATGGGGATAGTAAAGTTTTACTAGTCCATGATGGAGATCATTACTGTATTGGAGGCCCGTCCTGTCAAGTTCAACAGCACAGTAAACAAATCAGAGAAGACGTGTGACATGAAAATAAAAACGGGGCATGCTAATGCGTCACATGAAGTACAGGCTAATGCTCTTGCTGTAAAAGCTGTAAAATGGACAGTGCAGTTTATTATTAAAGTATATGGGTAGTTGAGAAATAAGCCGCACGTTTTTTCTATGGTGTGACGTAGCAACAAAAAAAAAGTTAATGTGTGCTGGGCTTATTAAAAGAGAATTGTTCTGGTTATTCTTAGTCAAAATGTAGCCATTTGACCTACAAATGTCCTTTTCTGCACTGTCAGAAATAATACAAAACTTTCCCGTTTTCATTGCGAAAAGGTTCCTTTTAGTACCTTTACAGGTATAGATTGTTTTATCTGACACACGTGCCAAGCCCCAAGTTAACATCAATTACTAGTGGCTAGTAATATAGCAATTTTTAATATTTCATTTATATTAATGTTCATTATATCATGGTCTGTTTGAATACTCGATTCTGATTGGCTGGAAGGTGTGCAGTACAACGGTTTAATGCACGGGTAATTCCAGTCAGTTTGATAATCATTTGAAATGAACTGACAAAAACAAATGTCATTTTAACCTGTCTGATTAAAAATTACACTGTTTACATCAATAACAGCTTTGACTTGGCAATTGACCATGGTATAAGGTACCGGGATAATCCACGGCTAGACTTGTATTAAAGGATTTAATTGCACTTCGCGGACCTTGACCTCCACGTCTTACGTTAAAATCCTTTAATGCACGGCTAGCCGTATATTATCCTCTACTTTAAATTTTATTGTATATTTGTTGTATTACACTGAATTGAAGCTACTCAACAGTTATCGATTCTTTGCGGAGTTCTACCACAAATTAAGTTTGGGCCACATAACGTTTCTTTATGTTGTCGCTGCTGAAACCGTCTATACAAAACATAAAATGTTAGTTTGTTTTAGCAAATGAACATTTAGTTCACTATTAATTTGGAAATAACAAAAACGTAACACTGTGATTCACAATTGTTTTAAGGGTATTCCATGTCACAGAAAGATATCACCTTCAATTTCCCATTCTACAATCCCTCATGTGACGTGCCATCACGCCTGCGTCATCACTCAAAATGACGCTCTGAACATTGCACTCTTGTTCAGAAATTCTCCTTGGCTCTGAAGCTCGCCTGGCTATCAAATTATATAACCTAAGAAAAAAGAGACGGAGCGAATGAAAGAGACGCACGCCCACGACTCGTTTCGTCAAGTCAAATCGCAGCAAAGGTTTGGCTTGCCCATTCACAAAAGAGAAAGAGAAGAGGACTCATAAATCAGCGAGGAAAAGCAGCACTTTCTGTCTAACAGATTGGCTCACCCACTCCAATGCATTACTCCCCATTCTTTAAATGGCCGAATGAATTAGTAACAAGCACATTTCTAGCCTTTTAATTTGGCTAGCATACAAAAGACTGCTGCCAATAAACGAGCTATGAAGTTTGTTGGTGACAGTGATATCCATTATGTGTTTAATTATCTTCAAAGTTAAAATGAAGGACTCACCCCCCCCCCAAACTCCCGCTAATGGGAAGATGAGACAGAGCGCGTTTCAAACATGAATAGAAAGCTGACGAGTTAGCCAGCACGCATTTCACTTTCAGCGATGCAAATTGGAGCAATCAGAAAAAGCTCGTAAGAAATATCACTCCTGTTGTTATTTATTTCTTTGCCTTTCATTTCCAAGTCAAATTCCACTGGGCTAATTTGATATCTTCCATGAAATGGCAGTCCAAACAAGTCAAGATGATTTGTGCATTCAGGGTAAAAACTGCCGGGGAAAAGGTTGGGCTTGTCTCAAATGTCATCAGAAGGAAGGCTGATTGCATTGTGCCCAATTGTGTTGCTGTGATTTCCAGGCGGGAATAATTACTCATTAATTTACTGTGAAGATGCGGCACCATGCCTTCTCTCGTCCCTTACAAGATGAGGATTTTACTTTGATTCTCACAGTCGGTCATGCATGTTAGCATTCTTTATTGTTGTTGATAATCCAAACGACAGTGTTTGACCATTGTCTGTGTTAACAAAGCTCTGTGTTGCTGGTATTGTTGAGTATTATTTAGTATGACTTGCCATCGCTCAGTTCTTAATTGTTTTTTTCCAGAAGAACATCTTCGTTCTCAAAGCTTGCTCTTTAATCGCTCAGGATATTTAATGGAGTTGTTATTAAAGCATCACTCAAAAAGGTTGTTTGGTGCTTGAATGGTCATGAGCCGCCAATGTATGGAAAAGAGTGTTAGTTAGTTAGTTGGTTAGTTGACAAATAAACCATATTATGTGTCCTATGGTGGGACAGCAAATATGTAGAAAACAAACTGCTAGAAATATAATGTAATATTGTAATTTTTCTATATAATAATCATAATTTTTCTACATTTTTGCCGTCACACCACAGGACACATGTGCGTTTAATGTCAACTACCCGTCTACAGATTTTCAACTCTTTTATGTTTATTTTTTATGTTTATTGCATATCACATCTCACCATAAACATCTCTTTTAAAGTAATGTCAAGAAATATATTTCTTTCTGACTGGGAAAATGGCTAGCTAGCGCTCTTACATTTTAACAGATCCAATTGTTAGCTGTTTATCACAAAGACTGCACTTGTTAGATTTGTATTAATTGATTTTTTATTAGTATTTTAGCAGAGCACTTTTCATTTTTAATGCACTGTAGAAATATGTGCAGTTGTTATATAAAGAGGTATTTCTGCCCCGTCTGAATTACTTTTGTTGATGTAGTTACCTTTCATTGATTCAATCCTTTTATTGATATCTTTTTGACATGAATAGAGACGCTTTATTTCGATGTGTCCACATGAAGCACATTGTTAGCTTACCCAAACCATTCATAATAGTAAAAGCAACTAAATGGATGTTTATCCTGTTAATACCTTTAATTCCGTTAAAAAAACTAAAAAGCACTTAAAATTCATATCTTATATCCCCACCTGCACGTTTTCATACCTTTGAGACCTTTTAGTGAAATGAGTGAGATGTTAAATTATATTATTTTTATGCATTAACACGTCTACTAAGGCTATCTCTCTTTTCTCTCTTTTTCTTTCGAAACTCCATCCCACCACACCAGCATAAAATAATTTTGCTGTTGGCTTTTTTTATTTGCCTGGAATTACCAGCGAACAGCGTGGTTCTCTCCTGGGGGTCCGTCAGCGCGCTGCTGTAATAGCTTCTCTCTCTAATAGGTGTGTGAGTGAGCGGCTATATGGACTTTAAAATATAACACAAATCTTTATCTAAAGCCACTCAGGCACCTGTCTCGTGCCGCCTGCCCAGCTAGCCGCTAACCTCTCCCGCTCCATCATGCTAACACTCATCTCTATATCCAGTAATCTCTTTTCTTCTTCATCTCGGGCTATGAAGGGGGTGTGGTTAGCCGTTCGCCCGGCATCCATCTTTTATTGACTCGGAGGCCACTCTGAATCAATTTCTCTCTCTCAGCTCGTTCTCGCTTAATCACCTGGAAGAGCCGCGGCACGTGTAAATATGAGAGAGGGGCCGCCTCGTACGAACGAACGACCGCTACGCGCAATTCCCAACACAATAACCATGCAAACTACATTATTAAAGGAAAATGCGCCCCAGGTCATGTTTGGTTCTCTTGTGTAAGAATGTTTTCAGAATTTTGATGGAGCCAGCGCAGACGTGCCGTGTTGGGAAATGCGGTATGACCTCCGTAAGATCTACTGCCGTGTCCTCCTCCGCGCGATCCGAAATTTACAGACGTGTTGGTGAAGTGAGATGCGCGACGTGTAAATTACTATGTAAATCTGTCCAAGGCTGCAAGGCTGTGCTGGTCTCCAAAGCTAACCTGACTAAGTTGTACATCAACTTCAGCGTCAGATCCGCAGGCCTGAAATATATGAGTTACATTGTTAACAGAACTTTAGTGTCTTATAGAGATGGAAGTATTCAAAACAGTTCTTGTGTTTTCCTTTCTCTCTGTCAATCACTCTCTTTTATTCAACTGCTTGGTTGAGCTTTTTTCGGTTATTGTTAACCAGTTCCTTTCCAGTTTGCCCAATAGACCAAATAGGAATTAAGGAATAGTTTATTTATATTAAAATGTTTATTTTTGGGTGAACTCTCACTTTAAGAAAGTCAATTGGTATTTAAGACTTGACATCCAGACCACACCAACCACTTAGGAACGGTCAGTGTTTGTTTGTTTTTCAAGTATTCCTATTTAAATTGTTAAAGCCGTCCCTTTCGGCATGCTCGCAATTCCGTGTGGGCCGCATTTCAGTGTCACATATGCGCTCCATGCATGTCTGCTTTGTTTATGTCATTGATTTATTTATCCTGTCCATTGAACGTGTAGCCAGCAGCAAGCGTGTGCTTCTCTTACTCTAAAATCACCACCTCCTAATTATCTGTCACAATTTCTGCCGTCCCGTGCCGAAGATACAGAATGACCAATAATTACCCTCCAGCCCGCATCTTTCAGAGCGCTGCCATTGATTTCCCAGCACCCCAACCACTCCGTTCTCTCTCTCTTTCTCTCTCCCTCCTTCTTTTCCTCTTAATCTTTCTTCTCTATCACCCTGGAGACAGTGACAATATCCCTCGCCACCCAACTCCTGCCGTTAAATGTGAAAACAATGCCTCGGTTGATCATCAACCCACTAATAAAAATTAGACACTATTATTTCAGTGCTGTTGTGTGGTGTGTGTTTGTTTGTACCATGCTGCTACGTCTCGGCTCGTGCTGTGACATGCATGATGTGCGCGTCCGCACGCGTGCACGCGTAACAATTGAAAGGGATGAGCAGCTGTCAGTGGTGTAAATGAAGATAAATCAAACATCGTTGAGAGTGTGTGTTGTTTACTCACCGCCGTTCCCAAAAGACGCTGGAGGGACTGAGGAAAAGTGATCACAAATGTCAAGCATTGATCACTCACGATTTGAAAGACATTGATTAATCTGTGCTAACCTTAACATCTGTGCCTGAGAGACTTTGTAACATTGGTGAACGTATACTAAATATGATTACAGAAAGTGTTTTTAGATTCAATGTGATGTATCCCAGCATTCCCTGCTGAATAAGCCAGCATAGCAGATGACTGGCTGATATTGTGTTTTTTGTATGGTGACTTTGCGTTTGTGCTAGAGCAGTGGTTTAAATTTCTTTTCTTTTGTTTTTTGTTCTGTTGGTCGTTCATGTGCAAAGTAAAGACCTCTTTGGATGATGTAAACAGCTGATTGAACGCTGGTCCAGAAGAACTTCCTGTTTCATTTTTTTACACTATATTTGAACAAAATACAACCAACAGAACATTTACAGATTCAAAATGTTAAACAAATATCATTAAGATTGTAAAATGACTAATAATAAGTAAATAAAATCTGAAACCGGAAGTGTTTCTAGTTAAGTGTTTGAAGTGGTCTAAAGCTTAAAAGTTACTTCATATAGAATCTACAAAAATTCATAAAATGTAAATGTGTCCTGTTTCATACCATTCGAGGTTTAAAACAGCCTTTCTGACATCCCAAAGTTGAAAGAAAACGCAAACTTACCAGTTTTAAAGAGTATACAAACTGTCCCTAATGTATATCTTCAAATAGCCTCTCTATTATCAGTTCATTTTGCCTGTTTTGTTTTTATTTGTTTGTTAGAAATGGACTAGATTGCTTTTATTATCTAATGAAGCTAAATAAGCTAAATGTTCCCTAACTCAGAAGTTGAACCGAACAATTACAGACTCTGATGTATAACTGTGAGCATTGCTACTAAATCAGAAACTTGATGACATATTGTTATGACAATTAATTCATAGTTATTCGCTGATTAATTTGTATATTTGTTCAGCATTGTTGCTTTTTTGTCAATTATCATCTTTTTGTTCATTGCAGGTGACTTTGCATACTTTAAGAAGTGGCGCTTTAGACTTAATGCAGTCACATGGCAAACATCTCTGCCGCCCCTTCAACCTGATGGATGTCATCAATAATGGACCCCCGTCGTTCACTTCCACCCCGGGACAAAGAGACGGCAGCCCAGGCCCAGCAGAGGTGTGATAATTCACATCCACATTTATACTTTTAAATTTCATCAAGTAGTTTACCTTGCCAAACACGCCACAGGCTGAGAGGCGAGAGCTGACAAAGAAATGTGGCTTTGATAGAAGCCGGCAAAATCCGGCCTGACTGTCTTCACTCAGGGTAAAAGCCAGCGAATGAGGTAAATGCATCAGTGGCAGGACTTGTCTCGACGCAGAGGGGCGGGTGTGAGAGGGAATGGCGGAAGTGGGAAAAGCTGGATCTTGGGGCTACGACATTATAAAGCACAACGGGCAGGGTGAGTATTAAGGACTGTCACTTGTATTGGCAGACCCCCCTACTTTCTCGGCACCCCATAGTGCACAAAGTCAGGTGAACACTCTCTGTCAATAAATAACATTAAATGCATTCGGTTTTTGTACATATACACGTTACATTTGGAAAGGAGGGTGCTGTATGTCTGACCTACTTCCTGTTATTTGATTACATAGTCACATAGACACATGTGGCCATCACGTTTTCCATGGATGATTTTGTCCCCGCCGCTCACTGTAGGGATGTTTCTAATACAGAGAAAACATCTTAAGTTGTTGGCTTCTTATTATAATGAAAGGTGATCTTGCCATGAAATGTTTATCTTGTGATTATTTGTCGAGTGATCAATGTGTTTGTCATTGGTGGTGGCGAGAGACAGCTGATATTGAATTAAAAATTTGTTTAAGCGGGAGGTTGAAATGAAGATGGAAAGAGAGGCAGTCAAGAAAAGTAAAGAAAAAGAGAGAGGCTTGAGTTGAGAGGCATTGGTTGGGTCAGTATGACTGAGATAAGATAATGACAGGATGCCGGAGTGGACTAATGCTGTCGCAGTTGAGCTGGTCATCACAGACCTGCCATCTGGAAAAGTCTCTTTCCGCAGAGCTCCTCGCCTCCCCCGCATCCGACCATGCCACGCCAGCAGACTGGCACCGCTCAGCCCTGCCATGGAGACATAACTGCAGAACAAGAGATCGCCCCCCCCCAGCGAGCTGAAGAACATCTGATGCGATAAGTGATGTGAAGGTGGGTGGTGAACAAATGTAAATCATAGTAAATTTTGGCAGATTACAATGCATGCACAACGGTTCCAAAAGTTATATTTAAAAATGTGTGTCTGTGCATTTTTTAACAACATACTAAGTTGCATTTATCACAACTACTGCATTTCATTGACTTTGTACTTGTTCTCATCTAATCCAAAAACTATACCAAAATATCATTTTGAACCCAAAGCAATTGAAACAGTCCGTAAAAGAAGCCCTTCTGAAAATTCATACAGGTTGACACATATTTTCTGTTCAGTCGCTAAACCATTACATCGCCCACCTCAATTGATATATATGCAAACAAACCTGCCGTGAAAAAGGTGATGTTCGAAAAGTCTTTATGTTGTGGACACTGCGGACGTTAAGAAGAGCAATTTCCCCCCTGTGGAAATAGGCAAAGAAATTAAATTGATTTAGCAAAGCTGACAGATTAGAGAACTCGGCAGCGTTGGGCTGAAATTGAACGTTTGTTCCCAGTAGAGTTCGCCCTGTATTATTAAACCTCTCTCCAGAACTGACCCTCAGATATCTGCTGTATTCCTAGTACCTCTTGAGCCATTCCCGGGTGTTAAGTGTTCTTAAAATTCTATTTAATGTCCTTGCTTTTGTTTTTTTGCACTTAATGATTGACACCTGCCGACGGGGCATATAGGAGCGGCGATACGTTTCCATGCTTTATTCTGCCAGTCATCGATATCTAAATCTATAAAGGAAGGCTGGATAACTTGTTATCATCTTTCTCTTATCATGTGGAAGATGAACACATCACAATTATTGTCTCAACATTATAGATTCTGTCTTTTCGGTCCAGCACATCTTTTGTTCTTCGGTAAGAATTGATCATTATATTACAGTAATTACGTTACGGCAGCGCTTGCAGTGAGAGGCTGTTGAAGGAAAGAGACATTGATATCGTCCAAAGAACCTCCCATTCCATGTTGTTTCTCTTTCGGAAATCCAATTTCTGGCCTAACCAAGTTGAGTTTTCTGCTTCGGTGGAGTGTTCGGGTAAAGTCAGTCACCTACAGTGTAATTAAACCCAAACAAACTCCATCAATCAGATGACATTAGTCCAGGAAACGCACACAAACACGCAAGCACACACACACACACACACACACACAGAGGCTGGAAATCAAGTTTCGCAGGCGTGCAGCGTGATGATTACAGCGGTCGAGTGAGTCACAGGTAAGACCTCGGGGAATAGAGACATAAGTGGAACATAAGACTGACCGCACGCACACACACTTGTCCACACACACCGAGTAGGGTCGCATGCAAAGAAGCATGTCTACATGTTATATACGGTGCTCAATAGTGCCTATAGTTCATAATTTATGAAAATTCTTAATTATCTTATTGGTTAAAGTGATAGTTCACCCAAAAATGAAATATTATCATTGTCTCACCCTCTTGCCATTTCAAACCTGTATGACTTTCTTTCTTAAATTCACTTGTATTGACACAAAACCATTGCAAGTCAATGTGTGCCAGATACCAACATTTCTCAAAATATCTTTTTGTTGTGTTTTGGTGAAGAAAGAAAGTCATACAAGTTTGAAATGACAAGAGGGTGAGTAAATGATGACACAGTTTTGGGTGAACTATCACTTTAAGGCACATGCTCCTAGGCATTAAACCACTTTCATAATAGAATATTCCTGATTTATATGATTTTGTTGTAATACGTAGAAAGTATTGAGTAGAGAAACATAGTAACAGCAAGAATTTAGAGGTCTCAGGATGATTTAAAGACAAATTCATGTCTCCATCTTGGTTGTTTTCCAGATTTGCGGCTTAGTATAGCATCTGTGTGTTTCTTGCCTTCCTCTCTACACATGGTAAACAGGTTAGCGTGGTGTGTATCTTTTCTAAGGCTATGACAGCTTGTTTGTGGGTGTGTGTGCATGCGTGTGTGAGCTTCTCTTTGAAGTGTCACAGCTTTTCAGACTCGGTCGCTGTCTCACTGTGCTCTGTGTGTGTCTCCGCCTCCAGGTCAGCCCTCTACGTTTGAAGCGACAAATCGGCCGTCAGCGCGCATGTCAGATACCAGGAACCATAATGCTCTCTCTCTCTCTCTCTCTCTCTCTCTCTCTCTCTCTCTCTGGCTGCAGATGTTCTCTCTACCTATTCTGCAGGTACTGTATATCTTCATCTGCACATACACATACACATACACACCCATGTAGATATCAGGGTTACGAATTTAATTTTCAGTTTAATTGCTATATTTGGATAGAGCAGAATTGTCATTTTAAATAGGAAATATTTATTAAGCTAAAAATATTATTTATTATTTATTATATATAAAAAAAAAAATTGTGTGTATGAAATACCCTTAAACATATGGGCACACAAATGGGTGTTTTCAAAAACAATTAGACGATGTTAAAATGTGATTGAAAGTATTGAATCTGTCATTTTATTAAATAAGCTAACTTATTTCTTTACAAGGGTGACCAACACACACATTAAATATAAAACCAAAAATATTCATATTTATTTAAGTTTGTTGGTGATTTATTGTGATTTTAAAAAGATTTTAGCTTTTTGGTATTAATTCATTATTTAACTTCGAGAAATTTACATTATCTGTTGACAAAATGTATATAAATGAAATAATGCAATATGACTCTGCATCCCAATTTGATTCATTCCTCTTTCTCATTTAATTCAATTCAATTTCCATGTGGGATGTGGCTAGTGCCATTTAAATTTCAAAGAACTGATTGGAACAGCTTTTTTGTTTCACATTTTGCACAACCCTCAAAGATGTGTGCTTAGTTTGTGTAGCATAGACCCCACCTGACACAAACTGCATCTTCTGTTTTTCTTTCTACAGTACACTTACCTGTCTGCACACACAGAGCGCTCAGATCAGCCTAAGTGCCGTCTGAATGTATGCATTATCTGTATTGATCTGGGTGGGCGAGGAAAACCTGGCAACAGTTTCCTGTTTCACGGCAGATCTCTTAGTCTCCCCTGAGTTTGTTTCCATTATGAGTAGATGAGGTGAAGGAGTCTAACAAGTGATGCTCTCTCTCTCCTTCTCTCCGCAGAGACAGGGTGACAGCGGGCTGTGACAGCTTTCCCTAATGACCCGTGAGTGCCCGATTCTGTGTGCTGACATTTTGGGTGGCAGCACAGATGCCAGGCATGAGAAGTGGGCGTTACTGCCGCTGGCAGATCTCGCTCCAGATAAATTACTGTCAAAGGTGTTGCTTTCCCAATCCCTTCGTCTCTCTTTTTCTCACTCGTGTACACAAAACGCACCGTGTCCTAAGCAGGCGTGATACGACATGTTTTCAGTGACAAGCAACGTGTCTGTCCGCTGCTGCACGAATCAGAAGATATTTAACGTACAGTTAGGCTATGCGGAGCACATTTTGGTGTGGGTGGGGCTACACAGCGTTTAAGACAACAGCGATTCTCTCAGAGGTATATGCATTTGTCCTTATTTCTTTCCTGCTCTGTCAGATTCTAATTAAGGATCCAATTTTATGGATGCACACATTCGAGAATTACGATTAACGCTTGTAAACACTGCCTGTATTGATCGGGCACGGCTTGCATAATTCAGTTGTAGTCTACTCTTTGGAAAAACACGGATTCAACATAGGCTTTTACATGGTAGTTCATCTCATTTCTGCTGATTTGTATGCGCCGATACCCTCAGGTTAGTGGCGAGGGATGGGCCGATGCCTAGCCGCCATCGCTTCCCCGCTTCCTTTCACGTTTATTTAAACAAATGAAGAAGATGATCAATGAAGCTAAAGATTCTACAGTGAGGGAATTAATGGCCATTGCCCGGCGTATGCAATTAGTCTGTGGTATTATTGAGTTGTCTTTTTTCAATGGCTAATTTGTTATTTCACAGAACATCTCTCCCCAGGGCCACTACTGATGGTGTCGCTTTTGCAAAATCCCGATTTACCATCCAGCGGTTAACAGAAAATACGTGTTTTTTTTAGTAATGTAGCCTATCACAAATGACAGTGTAAGAAGCGACGGTTACAATGCGAGATAAAAGACACCCGTGATTAATAAAAACAGATTTCTGGTAACAAAGAAGGCGGTTTGGTTTGACAAGCAAGAACAGAGCTGCATTCAACATGCTGAAATCACGCCGTCACGTCTCCGAGTATTTTACAAGAGCAGGTAGCCTCCCAGATGTCCTGTTTATTTTTTTTATCTCGCCAGGAATTAATTAAAACCTTGTGTTTTGTTTTATTAAGGAATAAAAAAAGTTTCGCCGTAAGCCTAAACGGGTTCAGTGAAATTACCCGGCTGGAACGTTCTGTAATGTTCGACATTACCACGCATGGCTTCACTTCGGTTAGACCAACTTTTTCTTTTCTCAACACGGCAAAAGATATTTGGGAGTGAACGGCAGTGAATTCCCCCTGGTGTGACAGTTTGCTAATCTCCCTGAATGAATAAAAATACAAGCGCATTCTAAGCAAATGCCATTTGACAAGAATAGGAATGGATTTTTTATTATTATAGACCCCCTTAGAAAAGACGTGAAGAAAGTAGTCAAATTTATCCGGAGGGTTCTTAAAGCATTAATGGACTTCATCTATATCGTGTAGTTTGTAGTTATGACTACCGATGAAATGCCGATGAAGTAAAAACCAAGGTCATGTAGTTCTCTGCGCCAAACAAGATTACAAGGAGTGCTAGCGTTCGCCAGTAGCCTATTATAGACCTGAAGCTCAAACAAACTATATTTTGATAGCATCACCGCTGTGTTTATATTTAACTTAGTTGTCTCTCCATATTAATCCCCGACTAGATGTTTTATCTCTTACGAGGATGTGACTAAATAATGAGCTTCCCAGAGCTTGGTGTCCCAATATTGTCAGTCAGTCTCACAAATAGAGTTTGCCAAAGCAAATATGAAGAGCATTTACAATCCCCCAATCCTTCAGCTAAGTGCGCGGATGACCCGGTGGTCACATCATCAACAGCCATCTCGAGGGGCTTTATTACACACGCGCACATGACGGCAACTGAATAAACACTTCTGATTTGTTGCCTCCGTCTCTTGATGCCCTCAGCCTCCCTCCTCTCTGCCCCGCACATCTCTATTGATTACAGAGAGAGGAGCAGTAAACGCTGTGTGAGAGCTAAAGTGCTGTTGCTGGTGTTGTCATCAGCCTGTAATGGGTGTAACGCGCTACTAAACATGAGCCGCGCTAAAATATTCACTCTTTGTTAAATTCACCAGAGGCTGGACAGTCGGAGAGAAACAGATTTAACAAGATGGCTGTGAACCCTTAAAATTGCTTCATTTGGCAGTGTGCAGTATTCATTCTTCTACCCTGCTGTAGTTTTTGCTTTTGATTCACGCTTGGTCAATAACATGAAATGGAAAGTTATTGTGACGTGGTTCATTATACACATGCACAAATGAGATTTTAGAACTGTGGCAGAGGAGAAGGTTTTTCAGTTAACAGTTAAGGTTTGTTAGGTTTGTTCCCTACATGAAACTATTAGATAGTCAACCTTAAGATGAAAAAATCTAGTTTTTAGCAAAGGTTGTCAAATAGCCTACTGATAGGTCAGATGTCAATATTTTAATACCCATGAGTCTCTTCTAAAGTTTTTAAAGCATAGTTTTCCATAGTCAATTAAGTGAATTGTCACAGTCCATATTCCTTAAAATAAAATTACTATTGTGTGGGCTATGAAAATCCATTAGTTCTCCATTTGTTGGGTATCATTGCTTCTGATTTGTTCATTTTAATTCACAGAAATACTACAAAGTATGTTGTCTCTCAAAAACGTCAGGGGTTTAGTAAAATATAAAGGGATGATTCGATATTTTGGTAAATACATTCTCTGAGAATGTATATTTGTGCAATTGCAGCGTTATGTATGTGACATTTTGCTTAAGGTGTACTGTAGGACATTAGTTCTCAACGGTGATTGCTAAAATACATAGAAATACATAAAAAAAAAATAAACCCAGATATTTTCTATTTTGGCCATTATTATTATGAACAAACACTTAATGTCAAGCTCTGAAATGATTTAATGTGTAGATTTTGAATACAATAGGTATAGACGCACTATAGACGTCATTGGACGCACGCACCTGGCCCAAAGTAAATTTTGTCCATGTTTGTTGAGCGGTCTGGCTAGTGTCTACTAATATAACTACTTATATTTTATTAAATGTGTATTATTATAAATTTATATTAATATTTTAGTGTATAATAATTGTATTAAATGAACAATTTGTTGAATTTTATTGTATACTACATACATTTGTCAAATGTAACTTTGTCGCATAATGGTTTTTCTACTGGTAACCCAAAATAATACTGGCTAGACATACTTTTAACTTGCTAGCTAATGTCATTTACTTGTTATTTCTTTTGCGTGTTATCAGAAATAATCTGCTGGGACTCTATTCTTTGCGGATGTGTACCGGAAGTTAAGTTTGGGCCACAAAATGTTGTTTCTTTGAAATCGCACAAATAGGCTTGTGAAATAATGGCTAGGTTGGCATGGGTTTGGTCTTCTAGACCATTTTCTCAATACAATTCCACCAAGTCCTCTTATTTTAACCACTCCCCCCCCCCCCCCAACCACCTGTCATATACAGATTCATAGAGACTCAACAACTTCAAACTACAGCTTGACTACAGAGTTTATTTAAATGTATTTTTCTTTGTCAGTTCTGTTTACAGTTCTATATAGGCATAGGCCTAAACCTAAAGTGTTTACTTGTTTCACTCAAACATTTCCCATTTAATGAATGAATTTATTTTTCTGCATTGAAAATCCAAAGACATTTAAACATCAAAACAGCGTCAATATGATTGACAGAACAAATTAATGGACGTCATTTACCTCACGCGTTGCTCGCTCCTCGGCTTTAATTTCAGTCGTGTCGCGCGCAGAAACGGCTCCAGTGGCGAATATAGAGATCAATGCACTGCTTGGTATTCACAGCCCTGAGGACCACGGATTCACGTCCTCGCCCGTGAAACCCCTCTGATAGTTATCCGCCAAGTGTCGCGGAGGACAAAAAAGACGACATTTAATAATTAACAAGAGTATACAAGAACAGCAAAGAAAATAAATGATAGCCGTGAAAAAGAGGACAATGAGTCGACATTAACAATCAGGTCTGCGGGTGACTAACGAGCGAGCCCCACAACGTTTTAATTAGCAGCCTACTGGACGGCGGAGTGATTAATGAACACAATTTTATATAAGCTTTGCTCTGAATTAATACCAAATTGACATTTAATGAAAATTACTTACCACCATCAGAATTAGAGCTGTTTTCAGCCTTGAAAACAATAGCCTGCGAGCTAAATGATCTCGCCACCATTAAACCGGGTAAAGAAATATACTAATGCGCGTTAACCATTGCAAACGTTTTAGGCTGGTTCTTATTCACTTTACATACCTTTTTGTTGTTAGTGCTGATTTTCTTCCCCTTTTCCCGCTAATGCATATTCATGACTTTCTATGCGTATGTAAATGCCTCGTAAATGCCCCGAATGAAGAAATCTGCATAATTTTAATTGACATTGCGCGCACTCTGTTGCGTGCGGTTCACGGAGTAATCGCACGTCGGAATTTAAGAGCGAGGAAGACGGGAACGAAATGCAGAAATTCAAATGGCATCACCAATTCCGGCTTCTTTATCTGCTGTTTATTATTCATTCTGGAGACTGTTTGAAGATAAAACACTTGATTCGTCTTGGTGGGGGTGTTGGTTTCCCGTAGAGCCTGCGGGGCTGAGCTTTACCCAGAAACACCTGGGCTAACTGTTGCATGCACTGCGGTGACACCGTCTTTTGCATGCTTTTGCGAGGACTCATGGAGTGATGGGAGACTACTAAAACTGAGGGATCACTGGCAGTGCTATTCATAAATCAAATCGATGATTACAGACTGTCATTAAATTTGTGGCTATTTTCTAACCCATATTCAGAAACTGATTACAAACTATGAGGACAAAATGTTAAAAGAGTTCACACACAAATGAAAAATCTGCTCTGCTTGCTTTTGGTTTGTGCATTTCAATTCACAGAAATCTTGCAAAGTATTTCATCTCTCAAATACGGAGTCCTTTTTTCACGCCCATATAGCATTTTGATTTTCCTCATTTAAAATAGAAAACATGTGCATAGACTGATATTTTTCTGATGTTAGACTCAACAGGGGTTTAGTAAAATATAAAAAGATGGTTCAGTTTATATGTCACATCCATTAACTTCTCTTATTCTTTCCTCTTTTTAGCCGGACCTTGACCAGTACAGAGGATAACGAAAAGTCTTGCCACCAGTTACGTATATCTGGTTTGTTTTATACTGCCCTGGTCCGATATTACAGCTCTCACCTTTTGAAAAGCATGACATGCTGGGAAAAAATAAATTTCAGCTGGATTTTGTTTCTCTAGGCTCAAACCCCAAAATCGACTCGCTACAATCGAGGGGAACGTTTGTACATTCAGCACTCGGGCGCACTTGCTGCCGATGACATCAGCCGCTGGTTTTAGCGTGAGTTTCGGCGTGAAGAGCCGGCCGGACTGTGATCTCGCCGGTTATCTCAGCGAGCTCACATGGCTGTAGGGAGGCAGACGTTTCTAAGGAAAGCTCTGGAATTACTGAGTGTGAGGCAGTTTTGAGTCGCAGTGTTTTCCCCCTGTTGCATCAGCCGGCAGTCTGGATTTGTTTTAATGCGTATTAGATAAACAATTATATTTGTTAGCTGGGTTTGTTATTTTAAAGTGAGGTGAAAATGTGCATTTGGAAACAACATTTCTTGATTTTAATGTGAAGGTTAGATCTTAGGCTGTGTGTTGTTGTATATATACATTATATATATATATATATATATAGAGAGAGAGAGAGAGAGAGAGAGAGAGAGAGAATTTTTTTTGTATTCCAGTACCACTAAAGGCAACTTCTCTAAGCATATGTAGGACACATATAATATAAACATGTAAAAGCATATTTTTACACACAGAAAAGTTAAATGTGGCAGAACTTTTCATTGTAAACATATGAATGGCCTTATATTCTCCTCCATAGCACTGAAGAATTGCAGCTTTTCATCAAATATAAGACAGCTTAGATCTGTTTCACATTTTTTGGTCATTATATATCCCCAAAACTGTCCTGCAGGGTTTTTTTTGAATATCTTCTTTTCTCATATCTGTACTTCTATTGAAAGAAACCATCTCAGAATCCTAATTTAATAACAACTGATCTTCAAAATGCCTTCTACTTTCTAGCGTCTTAAAGTGAAATGACAAAGAATGGTGACAACATCCTAATGTACGCTAATAATTAAAGGCGGGGTTTGGAGATCGAACCACGCGAGAAGAGAAGCCACGGGCCGAGAGCTGCCACTGCCTCCCGATTTTGAGGTTCTCAATTATGCACGGTAGCCACACGCCGCCATATGTCACTGTCAATTCCATTTGCCAGCATCGTGCGCCGGTGTGCCGGTTTTGTGTGTGTTAAATAATGCAGCGCAGAAAGGTCAGAGGAGATGCGGAGAGGGTGGATGCTCGGCTAGATCGTGAAGGTTTGCGCTGGGCTTGCAATACCAGCGTTAATTCACAGATCAGTTCCAATAATAAAATGCATATTGTAAATGTCAAACAGAGGCAAGCCAGGAGTAATCCACCTCTACTGGGAAATAATGGATAGTCTCCAGGCTTATTTCAGTGTATTCCACTGGAGAATGAGACAAAAGCCAACTTTATATTGCTTCGGCAGTAATGTTAGATCAATCTTTAGAGTCAGAGATTACACTATAAATCTTCCTTAGCATTTGCATACTTCCTTCCGGTGCACCTCTCTCTCGAGCGAGCAGGAACGTCTACCGAAGAGCCGTCCGACGAGATAGATGAAGTGTCATCTTCACACGGGCATAAAACACTGTGAATGGGAATGTCACAGGGCGCATGGGTAACTAAAAGGGCACGGATAGGTGCTCGCGAGACAATAAAGCAAACGCTGTTAAAAGTTATTGAAATTATTAAGAGCGAGGAATGTCACCTCATGTCGTCCAGATCTGAAGGTTAACAGGAGTCTTCGGCTGTGTCATTGGGGCTTGTTTTGGTTTGAAAGACGCATCCTCCTGTAATCCGTAGGGCCTCTTCATCACGGCGCGTGGCGGCGGAGAGAGAGTGGGATATGACAAACGGCCTATTGTGTAATTAATGAGGACTGTGTTGATTTCCGCAGATAATTTAGCACGCTTCTGAGCGTTTGACTCCTGATCTCCATTTACCCTCCTTCACAGGCATAAAAATGCAGGAGCCAGCCTTAACCTTGGGCGAGTGTTCTTGCAGATGCTCACTTGTTGACACTGGTTTTGGCAAAGTGCTGAATTGCCTTCCATTTTTAAATCAGGATGGTATGCATTCCCTTCAACAGATTCTAAAGAGGTGGAATTCTGGGAAGTAAAGTGTTCTGCTACTTTAAAGGGATAGTTCTTTCATCATTTACTCATGTCATTCTAAACCTGTATGACTTTCTTCTGCAGAACACATAAGATACTTTGAAGAACAATGGTAGCTAAACAACACTGCACACTTTCATTATGGAGATAAAAACATTTCTCAAAATATCTTCTTTTGTGTTTCACAGAAAAAAGAGTCATATGCAGGTTTTGAACAACACAAGGCTGAAAGAGTTTTTATTTGGGGGTAAACTATTCCTTTAGTAAAACTTAAAAAGTGTATATTCTCTCTCAATCTAGATTCAGGAATTGATTTGGAATTAAATAGCAATTTGGGTTGTTTCTTTCGTTTGGATTGTTCTGTGCATTTTGTACAACTTATTAATGGAGTAAGTAATGTCTTACTTGCAATAGAGCTCCACTTTTTTGGCCCGATTTCCCAAAATAAATCAAACCAGGCCCTTATGGGTACACATTGTTTACACTCAGCAAGCGTCCTAAAAATGTGACCCAAAAGTGATGCAAGTTTGTAAAGTAATCTGGGAAGGGAGTGACTGGCCTTATAGTTTCAACCAGGGGTGACATCACATTGCACTAAAAACAAATGTTACAATGTCCCTCATGACTTTCTGTGTGTTTTAGATGTGTGGAGATGTGCTTGGTGAGAACGCTGTTATGGCATGGTCACTACAGGACTGCTGGATATCATCTTTGACAATAGAGCTTGGTAAAAGTGAGTTTTTGCATTGGGTATTTCAATACAGATTGTTGGGGAACTTCTAACATAAAATAATAATATAGTGTGACAAAGTTAATAAGATGTTATTCTCAGCCTTCAGACGTGACGTTCCACGGACCGTTGGCTGAACGTCTGGATGCATAAGGCGCACTTTCTTGGAAACACTTACGTGAGTTCAAAGTTGTCATCTGATTGGTTGAATTCCACAGGATTTCTGGTAGACATGAGTGCCGCGTTCTTTAACGGTCTGTCTGGAAACAACACGCAGCCATCTAATCGAAGAAGTAAACTGTTGCGTTTAATGAGTTGCAATTAGAATTCATTACAATCGACTAAATGTTCAATTCTTCTGCGTACGCGAGGTTCACAGCATAAACTCATAAACATTGTTGTTGCTGTTAACTTTGTAACGCATTGCCAAGTATCCCACACTCAGAATTTGTGAACACGTACTGCTTCTCAATTTAGGTGAAAACAATTGTTCTTTCTCAATTTCTACTAGTCCTCATTTACAAAGCTAATGCATTGACTTAAGACCATTTACACCAATAACAGGGTAGGGGTGTAAAACAAGTCTTCTCGCTTCTTCAAGGCTGAATGTCTCGGATGTTTGCCAATTACTGTGAGAATAAATATTTAACCACTTGTTGCTCCTTTTACATTTATTTATATAGTTATCTCCAACCTTTGCTTGTTCTTATGCTTCTAATGATAGAATACAGTGAGCATTCAATTATCAAACTCACAATAAATGCATGACTTGCATTTACGTATTTAAATATTTAGCTCAGCCCCACTTCACAAGATGACACTTGATCTGCAGTGAGATTAAAGGGTTTAAGAGAGAACATTGACTTGAAGTTTAAATATTGCATTTGTGCATGACGGAGCCACAATTCAGTTCGGCAACGCTTGACGTCACCCATTCAAAGTGAATGAGAAGCGTTGGCGCTGACGCTCAGTGTGAACCGGCCGTAAGAATTTAAGGCGAGTTTAGAGAGTGCTTTGCTTTGACTCAGAAAGTTTCTGACAGAAACGCTACATTCAGCACTATGTATTGAGAATGGTATCTAAAATGTAAACAGACAGCGTTGTTCCACACACTTTTGGGCAGACAGGAGAAGTTTAAAGATTAGTTTTAGCAACCGTGTTTGTGTGTTTTGATTCAAATTGCAAAACTTGTGAAGCTTCAATGCTGAATGTATGTAATAAGGTGGTACATGGATGTCCTGAAAAGTTTAAGAACTACTGTACTATTGCATTTACATCAAAACACCCATATGCTGTACACTATCCTTACTCAAGCTTGCCTGTGATGCCACGCACGCCCTGAGCCAGCGGTATTTCTCTGTTGTCAGCTGTGCCCTGAATATGTGTGTAGCATTTGAGTAGCTCGCCCCTGTAAGCCTGCCCGTTCTAGTAGCCCGTCTAAGGGTGACTGGCTCCGTTTAATTAAAACCCACACATACACAGCGAAGCACGTCCATGCAACAGCCCGCATAAATAATTCACAGACAGAGGTATGGTTTTGGGCTTTCTATAATGAGCTGAAAGCTAGCCGCGGGGATCTAAACAAACTCGGCCGAGCGCTTCATCAGAGAGGCCCAGCCTTGGCATGGATGGCCCAGGATTCCAAATGTTTGTCCCACCGTGTAAGCCATGCAAAACCCGGTGACCTGCAGCGCAACTGCCGATAAAGCCCTAATTCTTATGTAAAAATCCAACTCTGCTCAACAGCGGCGAAGGTCCGACAACTGCTTCCCAACCTCACCACCAGGAGCTCATTAAAGACCCTGCCGTACAATATCCCTTATGGTGGCAATTTAGTCTGGTCTGAAATCCTAGCCAGAGGTGAAACGGCTCTTTAATGAATGAAACATTTTACCCAGCATTAACAATTTTACTCGCTAGCCGTCTGTTGCCAAGATGTCAGGCTTCAATACCGTGCCAACGTGTTTCAACGGAGTTGACTGCAACGGTAATGACCGTTTGATCGGTATTAAACCCCAGAACCGTTCTCAGCGCTTTTTTAATGGCAGCGAAACATCTAACAAGATTGTTTTCTTGTCGAATTTTCCAAGAGCAAGATCGATGCGCATTTCGCCCGCTCTCCGAAACCGACTCTTTATCAAAACTGCAATTATCCATCATAATGCCATCATAAAATTTCCAGATTTAAAGGGAAGCGGACGGGAAGAAAAGAAGACGGATCGTCGCAAAAAGAGAAGAAAAAATCTGTCAAGGGTATTATGGAAGCAGCTCAAAAAGGGAGCCATACATCAAAGCGCAGACAGCCATTTGTTAGAGAGGAATAATAGGTGTGATACATGTCAGCCCCTGTGACCCGGGGAAACAATAAAACGGGTTCCGAGCTGCCTAAGAGCAGTGACCTTGCGCTGTTGAATCTAGCCCAAAACGGAAATAAAAGAGATGGAAGGTGGAGAAACAATTACAATCTATATAAAGTCTGATCCTGTCCTCTACTGCTCGCTGGAGACGGAAAACATTGCTGTCTGGTCCTCTTTAGAAATCCTCTTTTCCTGCAGACAGTAAGCACGGAGGTAGTAATGTCAGACGTGTTCCGTAACCTCTGAGCTGTCTCCGCCTAAAATTGGGTTAGGAATAACGGCGAGTCAACTGGAATTAAAGCCGTGTTATGTTTGAGTTTAATCGTGGGATTAGAAGACAGAATTTCATGAGGCGGAATCGCTTCAGAAGGCCGGAGATGTAGATCCTAATGTACCCTGTCACGTAAGCGTTTGTGTGTAGAACAGAAAGCAAGTAGTAAAACAGCCCCATGGACATGGTAAGATTGCTTGTGAATTTTAAGTGGGATTCAGCACGGAGCTCAGAAGATCAGAGAATGGAACGTGTTACTGTACGTCTGTCTACGCATTATAAGAGCTTTTGTATGAAAATGTAGATGGTAGGGTTGAGATAAGGTCTGGCATTATCTTTGTTTTTTTTTAAGGAGCAGTTCACCCAAAAGTGAAACTTCTGTCACCATTTTCTCAACTTACAGTAATGTTGTTCCGAATTCATATGACTTTCTCTTTTCATGGAAAACAACAGGAGATGTAGAATGTTCGTACTATTTTATATAAAAAATATATAAATAAAGGTTGATAAAAAATACACCATAAAGCTCTTATGATTTGATGTTTGTGTTCCATCTTCAAAAGCCATATGATAGCTTTGTTTAAATAAATATGAGAACGCTTTATATTCTGCTTGTTTGGTCCAGTATTTTTCAAATCCTACTTTTTGCATCATACATCATGGATAAATTAATCCAAACACGTGTACTATAGTCAAAATGCTCACAAAAAAAAGATTTTGTATTGGCTCAGTTGTTCTGTAAATGTCATGATTGTTGCAACAAATGATAGTTCGGTTCCAGTTCGGTTTTATTTCTGTAGCGCTTTTCGCAGCTTTACGTGCATACAGAATGATGTAGTTTTGAAAAAGAAATCAAAATTACAAATGTTTCTTTTATGCCAAAAATCATTAGAATATTAAGTAAAGATCAAGTTCCATAAAGATATTTTGTAAATTTCCTAGCGTACTGTAAATATATCAAAACTTTATTTTTGTCAGTGGATGCAGAAAAATTGCTAACAAAAATGGCCGAAAAACACGTCTACAAACTTCACTTGCTGCCGCCGCTTTTAACCAGTTATATCTCTATCCTAACAAACCATATATTAATAGAAAGCTTATTTATTCAGCTTTCAGATGATGTAAAAAAATTGACCCTTAAGACTGGTTTTGTTGTCCAGGGTCACATATAGAAAATATAGAATACATATTATTAAAATGCATTGTAGTTAATAAACCTCAAGGCAATAGAAAATTGAGATGCTACTTTTTGAAGTCTAAAATTTTTTTTACAGTGCAGTGAATATCTTTGGTATAGGGCTGTAACAAGATCAGATTTTACTTTTACAAACAAATTTACGATAACGATATTATCACAGTATTTATTGGATGCTTTTTAACATGACATTAATGATGCTATCAGTGAAATTCATCTTTAATTTTGTTTGTTGTGTTGTTTTGTCTGTTATTTGGTCAACAAATGACACTCATTATACAAGTGTATGGAGGCTGAGAGAGGGAGTTTGTAACCACTGTATCTCTGAATAGTTTATATTACGATATGTGCGCAATTAACACAATCGATAATCTTGGTTTTTAATATCACAGTTATTGTCAACACCGGTATATTGTGACACCCCTACTTATTTGGCTTTTTGACAAAAGTCTGTAAGATTTCACTTTTACAGTTCAGCCTTTAGGACATTTGAGCTCCGGGGACCTTTGATTGTCGGTGTTGCGAGGGCGGTGGACACTGCAACTGGTGCAGAAAAGCCATCTCTTATGCTGGAGAGTGTAAGAGCGAATCAAAAAGAGCCATTCACTCCACTCACAGGCGGAGGACAAAAGACGCCCACGTCGCGGACTGTGCCATCCAGATAAAGGTCTGTGGAAATGGCAGAGCCCGACTGGCATTCACACGGTGACAAGAGGGTGAAAGGTGTGTAAGAAGCCATTGAGGAGCATCTCCCGCAGTTGAATGGAGGGATAAGGGTCTTTAGCAAGAATGAAAGTAACGGCTCGACGTGTCATTGGAAATGAAGAAAACAACAAACGATTTGTGTTTGAAATGTGTGTGTGTCATCGCTTAGTGTAAAATCACAATGCTGTGCATCTCCACCGCAACAATACAGTGCGGTGGAGCTATTCTTTTGAAGTTATGGCTGGACCAATCGTAGATTTATTTGTTTGGATGCTCCAGTGAGTATCGAGATAGACTTTACTTAATGGTCCGATGGTTGTCCAAAAATTCTTGACCCTGTACGAACTGGCCGACTCAGATTATTGTTCTCTCCCTCAAAGACCGGCTCTAGTATTTAATAGCATGCTATGCTCATTTTATTAAATCATACAAGCATGCTTAGTGATTAAATGACTTAATTACAAGATAATCAAGCCTACAGCCACTTTTCTAGGGCCAATTTTGGCATGCTGCGGACTCCCCGGAGGATGCTGGGAAGTCTCCGAGATTAAACACATGTAAGAACTTGTACGGCTGCTGTTACAATGAGGCACGTCCTCGCAAACTTACTGAAGGTGAAAACTATTACTGCGGCCAGCATGGCAATAAATATCTATTGATTCTTCATAGAAGAACTTCTCTCAGATAAGCCCCAGAGCTGCTAAGATAATGATTTTTGCATGTGTGAGTCCATTCTCAGGACACTGCCGGAATTAAAAACATCTAAGAAGCGTGCAAAGGGAGCCATGGAAAGTGACACAGAGTTTGTGTGGTTATTCGGCCCCTGACATGAGAGAAGGTCTTTAAATAATGAATGAAGTAACAGGGATGGTGCAAAAGGAGTAAAACATAAACAATTATTGAGAATAGAAACCATAAAAACAGACTTTATTATTTCAGCTAAGTTGCTACGTTGTGGAAATGTTTACAAATGACAGTATCTCTGAGAATTAAAGCGTGCTACAATGCTAACGGCGCTTCTTTCCTTCCGCAAATCGAAACCCAAAGCCGCTGTTTAAGTACAGATATCTTTCTTGTTCTTAAAGCTGTGTTCTTAAAGTGTTTTAATATCTCAAAAAACATAAAATCGTAATAGGATTGTTCACCCAAAAATGTAAAATGTCATCGTTTACTTTTGTTTACAGACATTTTTCCCTTTATTGCTGATTTAAGCCAATGTTCTTGTGAATGGATCAGTGGGTGTGGCCCTGATGCATGCTGGGATAGCGTGATTAGTGTAGCTGCTGGATATGTGATGAAGTTGATGATATTAGACGTTGTGCCAGTAGTGCATCGGGATCTTCCTCTACAATCTCAAAATGAGCTTTTTCATTTTATGTTTACGAGACTTTGGCACAGAGAAGAGGAGAGAGAGAACGGGTCGGTACCCCGAGCTGGATATTTTTCCTTGGATTATGAGATAAAACACCTTGATACAGAGAGCAATATTAGCGCACCATCTGGTGGGTGGTGTCCTTTGCTGGATGGTTGGGGCTTCGCTGTCGGGCTCGTTGACTAATATTTCTCCGAAGCAAAATATAGAGCAGAGGCGTAGAGATGTGAAGGACACATAGAAGGTGGAGAGGAAGGAGGGGTTGGGTAAAGGAGGTATCCAAAATGCACGTGCGGCAAATAAATTCATCACCCAGTGAGGATGTCTTGTTCTGACACTAATTTTAGGTCCAGAGCGGCAGGTAATGAACATATTCGGTGACAAATGGAGAACGCTCGCACCCGGCACATTCATCGGGTCTATTTGCATTCTCCGGATTGTCTCGACAACACCTGGTGTCTGGGGTTCGAGCGTGCGGCGCGGTACACGTCTGCGAGTATAATGGTGTTGGGATGTTCGGTTGACAGTGGAATTGTTTGCTTGCTTTAGTTTTGACTGAGTGCTTTGTTTTAATGTGAGATCCGAGACACAAGGGCAAATGCCGTGTGGCTTTGTATGAAATTTGTAGAAAACTCAAGAACCATAAACATTATGCAGTTATGCTGTATGTCCTTGAGGGCTGTTATAATTGTTATGCAGTACCTTTTGAACTTAGAAAACTTTTGACAGAAGAGTAAGATCAGTTATTTAACATTCTTTACCCTATTAGGCCTGTTGTTCAGTTTGTTTTTAGTATAGTAGTGAAGTATGCTTGTACGGTATATACAGTGCTGTATATTGAGACAATTACAATGGTTCATGAAAGTGCAATACATAGAAGAAGTGGCCACTTTTCTTTTCTTGTCTTGTCTGCCTTCCTGCATATAATAGCAGTAAATGCAATAAAGCAAGGCCGGAGAAGTGTAGGACATACTGTATAGCACAGAATATAACATTTCAAATCAATTTTATTAGCGGTATTATTTTTATTTTCTACCCAATCACTATTCCTCTCCTTCAGGGTGAGCCGAACGGAAACTTGTGAAACTCTAAGCGGATCAGTCCCAAATAAAAGAAATTCTTCTCCCAGGCAGGTGTTTCTGTCACGTGTTGGTGTTTTATCACGGGTGCCATCTTGACAGTCTCCCACGGCAGCACTCTGATAATGGTTATTAACACAAAAACACACAAAAAATCCATATTCCGCAACTTGCTGTTTGTCAGTTTGACAGCTCTCCACATTAACGATGGCGTCAGCCCCCAGGATGTAAAGCAATTACTTTGAGATTCTCAATTAATGAGCTCCCCAAAACTGTTGTCATTGTTATTATAGAACCTTATCAAACATTGCCAGGGCTCTTATTCTGTACTCTGAAACAGAAACTGTGTGCGGATCATTAGCGTTATTTTCAGCCTGTCCAAAGAAAATGGTTTTGGCACTTCGTGTCTGAGATCCAGGTGAGCCTAGCAAAATTTTCAGGTTTGTAGACACGGTCCAACAATCTCGCAATACTTTCTTTCTGACATTACCACCTTTATTGGATTGTGGAAATCATTTTTGGGGCGATAAAACAGTGGTTCCTAACTGGTGGGCTGTTTCACTGAAATGTATTTGTTCTGATAGGGCTGCGGCCAGCAGGGAATAAACAGCGTTAAATGCAAATAATACAATGCGGATAACAATGTTTTCATGCATAGTTAGAATGCCAGACAGGCTTGTAAATTTTTTAATGGATTGAAAAATACTTTATTCATCTTCTTCTTCTGACTGACAGGTTGTGTGTCCAGTGCCAGCTGGGAGAGGTTGTGTATGGAGACTACAAATAAAGCTGTGCAAGAAAAAGGCAGATACGACACATACTTCTATATGTATGCAGTTAACAAACGATTATGTTACGTTAGTAGTGATATTCTTTAAGGTTGATGTTTATTTAATTTGGTATACTTAACTTTTATTATCGTCTTGGGTTGACACCTAGCGCAAAACTAGTTGAGAACCACTGAACTACTCCAACTGCTCACACAACAGATTTATAGCCAGTGGTTTCTTATTTTTAGCCTTTTCTACAGTATTCAGGATTTGTAGACATAGGGGGCTTTGAGATTTGCGTGTGCTTATATAACACTCTAAGGCTTTAAAGACAAATATTTTTGTGGAGAGACATGCCTCTCCACACTGTTGCTGAAAGTCTTTGCTGTCTTGTATGTTTTCCCTGGTAGATTTTAATAAAAAATTTTGAAAACATTTGGTAAAATTAGATAAACTGCATCTCTTCTATAGACGGTTTTAAAGCAACAACACAATCAAACATTGCACGTTTGCACGCTTTTGTGGCCCAAACTTATCTTCCGGTACACATCCACAAAAAATAGAGTCCCTGCAGATTATTCCTGATAACAAGCAATAAAATAACAAATAACCGTTACTTGGCTAAACTTAAATGTGACAAAGTTACAGGACCCATTCAACAAATTGTTCATTTAATTAAGTAATACACAATAAAATTCAACAAATTGTTTATATAATACACTTATTATACAACATATATTGTAAAAATTAAAATATATTAGCCACTAGCCAGACTGATAAACAAAAACAGTTAACTTGGGGCCAGGCGCGTGTGCCAACAACATAAACAAATGTTATGTTACCCAAAGTTTGGGTAGACCTCCGCAAAGAATTGTTGAGTAGTTTAAATTTAATACAATTAATTTACAATTAAATATAGATTAATATTAATATAAATGAAATATAAAATAAATGATATTATAACCGAACACAGGTCGAAAATTAACTTCGGATCAGTTTAATTGGACGCATGCGCTATCTAGAATTAGAGTAATAGCTTCATGACTTCATGATGTGATTTAAGACTTTTTTCTTTTATTCAAGTATCACACAATGCAAACGTGTTAAATGTAACTATAATCTCATTATATAGATATAATATGAGGTTTACAGTAATGGCTTTCTTTTTGTGTGTACCAACAGCAGAGATAAAACTGGGATGTCTGATTCATGTGTTGTGTAAAGCAATGCTATTTGTACTAAAGCTTTCCTCTCACTCTTAACTCGCCCTGTCAGAGCGTTTGTGGGTTGTTCTGCCAACCCGCAGTTAAAGGTCTTATTTTTTGACAGTTTTCACCTTCGGTCATATGCCTGCACAATCTATCTCTTATTTTTTTCCAGTTCAGCCCTTTTCTCTTCTCTTTTATCTTGTTTCTTGGCATCACATCACGATTTCTTTAATTCATCAACTGATCACTTCTCAGCCCTCTTTCTGAAATGGTTTTTCGACCTCTTATTATTGTTCCCTTAAGCATTTTGTCGGTGGTGGCAATGCAGCCAGATTATGTCTTGATAGCGACGGTTGAGTATTAATCTGCTCATAATGTGACTGATTTATTCGTAAAATTGTCCCTTTATGTGTTTCAGAGGATGAACGAAGAGGATATATGAGCGTTGGATCGCCTGCTTATACTTTTTGGTAATGATGCAGCCCGCTTTGTGTGGTTCTGCATTACTGTTTTAGAGTATAGTATGATCACACTACGCTGAGTATACATTTAAAGTAACAAAGTTTTAGCCTGTTAGCTTTCCCAAAGTAGATGAAGATGAGAAACACATGCATCATTACGTCATATCCTTTATCTGCAAAAGATGAATTCTGTGTAGAAATGTTACTGCTTCATTTTAAGCTACAGTACAGATGGAACGTATACAAGTACCCAGTACATAGTATATCACTTGAGACAGAATTAATGACTCCATACATCAAAAGAGCTGATCACATCACCATCTACCTGCTCACAATACACCTGCGTCTCAGCACCAACTTACTTAGTCAGTCCCGAGAGCCACCGCACAGCTTCCTGTAATTCTGTCCACCCCGTGACCCGTTTCAACACAGGTAATTCATATTCAAATCAGGTCAGGGAACTCGGATGCAATATCACACACATTAGCGGGTCGTGTGTCTGTCAGTCAGCGAGTGTACACACTTTGACTGAATACCTTATTAGTAGAGTTGTCCTGTGGTTCATGCACTGAAAAATCAGAACGGTTAAATGGACCGAGATCTCCCGGGGCCCTATACAATCACGCAGGCTAAATGAGGCACCCTGTGCAAGAAAAGAAGGAAAAAGTGCCTGAACTCGAACGTGCTGACATAGTCAAAATCACAAAGCTTTCTTTTCCCCACCAAATTAGCAGAATTATGGCGATCGCTGATGCCCGTCTAATTGCGACTAAATTTGACGGAACCTAATGTGTCCTGGTGGAAAATTAAATTTCATGAATTACAGATATAAGGTTTGGAATTAAAGCCCAATTAATTGAGCCGATTGATGCATTGATGGGTTTGACGTTATTGATCGCGTGAAAAATCGTTTAATAGAAAGTATGTGACAAGAACTTTATGTCGAGTTTCTCTCTCGTCTTGAGGTCAAGTTGGCCATTAATAATAATGCTGCTTTATTTAGGTTTTCCCCTATAGGGCTCATTTGTTGTTGTTTTGTTAGAGGTTTAGGTGCCGATGAATTTTATTTCATGACAAATTTTAGTTGAAAAGTGTACCCAAGTGTACTTGGACAAGTATCTGGGATTAGTGCGGATTTTATTACAATTCGCATAAAAACGATGCTATGCAGTTTATTTTTAAGATAATTTCCAGTTTTGACACCTCATGAGTTATATGTGACACATGACTTGATTTGTACCTGTAAGAGTGCAATCTTTCACAATTCTTTTTTCACAAAAACGTCATGTATCTTACATCACTGTTTTGTCATGATTTTTGTACCTAAATGTGCCGCACTTTTATGTGTCAACACTGTAAACCAGTTTTTGGGCCATACTGTAATCTTCAAACAAGCAATTTTTCTTTATCGGTGGAATTACAGATATCTTCTGGGGCCTGGCAACACTTTCTGACCTTTCGAGTAAACAATTGGAGTGATAGCATTTTCGTTTGTTTCAGCCTTAATCTTAACTGTGTTTTTGGACTCGTGACATTCTGTACATGAGATAAAGTGCTCTCTTAGCTTTTCATTTCAGCCCACTCACCAGCAGTGGGAAGTTCCCATGAGTCTGCTTGTTTGGGCAGAGCCAGAAGCAATGCGATTTCTCTCTCGCATTCCTACCTAAAATTCTGCTCTGTGCAGATAACCCGGGATCTACTACAGCACATACGTAATCTAGAGTAAATAAAATGTCACGTACATTGTGTACCGGGTACTTTGTTTCAAGTTGGATTTTGCCCCTTTTGGTATGGTATGAGGAAGCCTGCGCATATTAGACTGCTAAATACATTACAGTTTAACTTACTTTGTGCGGACATACAGTAGGTAATCCTGTGTTATATCTAACCAAATTGTCAAATCCCCTTTAAATATGAGCAGCACATTTGATGTATGAAGACATGGCGGTCTGTCAGGAGAGTTATTATGATAGTGAGAAGACAGCTAGGTTTGATGGTATGGAGATAGGATCTATAGACGGTTTCAAAACGACAACATAAACAAACGTTACTGTACACGCACGCTTTTGTGGCCCAAACTTAATTTCCGGCACACATCCACATAGAATAGAGTCTCTGCAGATTATTTCTGATAACAAACAAAAGAAATAAAAATTAAATGACATTAGCTAGTAAGTTAAAAGTATGTCTAGCCAGTTTTATTTTGGGTTGCCAGTAGAAGAACCATTACTTGGCTAAACTTCAATGAGACAAAACTACAGTTTTTTAAGCCTTAGAAAATGCAAATTCTCATTCATTGTAATTGCACAGAGCCACCAGTAAGTTCATTCAGATTTTTCCTTGTGTGTTGAACATTTTAAAGAATGTCATTTATGTTTAAAGCAACACAGTAAATCATAACAGAATGTTTCTTTTTGGTGAACTATCCCTTTAAGAAAGTCAGTATGCTAATATAAAAATAGGTTTTCGATTGATCTGCCCAAATCTGTACGCCTGGTTTGATTAGCATTCGAAAAACTTGGAAATTTCAACCCATTTTCCAGCACCTCAGATAAAAAAGAGCACATGAAGCTAATCGACGAGTGTTTTTTCCACAACCGTACCGATTTTCAACATAAATTCGTGGAGGATCATTGATTACATGTCACAACATGCTGACAACCGACGCTGAAATCAATGGAAATCAAACAAGTTTTTACCCAGTAGGCTTTAAGAGCGAGGACGTCCCATCTAATTCCTTCCAAAAACTCATTCAGTCGCACAGAGCTACTAGGATTTGATTTAAGGCTAAGAATGACCGCGCCGACTCCGACTGTGAATCCAGTGGGACAATACAATAAAGTCAGAGATTAGTTTTTCTCGGCTGCTGAAAAATCAGCCTTGACATCCTCATTTCCTGTTGAGTTGACATCAAGACCCTCATTATATATTGATAAAATTAATCTACCTTAAAAGAAATCGGCACTTGGCTATGATACGTTCAAAATAATGAGTTTCTGAAATCAGAGCCTCTCGGAGGATTATGGGTAATGATAGAAGAATATCTCCTTCTTTTCATGCATGCCTTTGCTTACGGCTTGGATAGCTCAATCGTATTTACTGGATGTATTTGGTTAGAAAGGAAGCGGATCTTTGAGGTTCACCTGGGTTGATTTCTGCTGCCCGTACAGACAAACAAAGCAGCGCTGACGCTTTTGAAACGCTTTCTTAAACACCAGCCTTCATTTCCATTCGTACAATGTTTCCGGGCTGTTTATACGAGCATTTTATCCAACGTGTGCAGTGACAAGTTATGTCAGATATCAATTTGAAGGTCGAAAGTTTAAAGCAGTTCTTTTTCCACTAGATCTTGGATTTGCACACTGCCAGCATCAATAGATTTCTGCCGTTTCATTTCCCGAGCCTTTTATGTAGGTTTTCATCACCATTCAGATTAAAGCACTGTACTCTACATTAGATAATTAACTATGACCTTGATGTTAACATGACCTTCTGTTGCATCATAAAACTGCTCTTCAAAAATACCTTTTTCTGAAAGCTTTGCATTAACCGACTAAGGAGTGATCGAACACCACCAAGATTTCATGAGCCAAGAATCGCAGTCTTTTACGTCAGGATCATGTAGAGGCACCACGATGCTGCTTGCCAAGTGCGGTTTTCTTTCCTGTGTTGACATTTATTGAACTATTAAAGGGATGGTTCCAAAAAATGAAAATTCTGTCATCATTTACTCTCTTTTCATTCTAAAACCTGTTTGACTTTCTTTCATCTGTAAAGCACGAAAGAAGATATTTATATAAGAAGAACAACAGCGTTACCCATCGACTTGTGTCATTGATTTTATGTCCATAAAATAAAAGTGTATAGGTACCGCTGTTGTTCGGTTACAAACACTTTTCTTTTACGTTCTGCAGAAAAAAGAAAGTAAATTTTATATAAAAAGAAGAATTTTAAATCAACCATGGAAACATCACTCTCAATTTCACCCTCGGATATCACACCGACACATCTTCGAGCCCATGACGTCTACCATATATTGAATAGAGTGGGTGTCAACGCGTAACATCAAGATATGATTTCTGCATACAAACCGTATGACAGATAAAAGGGAATTGTGGGAGAAAAAAATGTGCTGCGAACAATGCTGAAAACCACGTGGCTTTTGTTTGAGTTTTTCTGTACATTAACCTCTCTCTCTCGAGGCTCAATTAAATTATATGGAGCTCAAAGTGACTTTGCTTAGATGTTCAATCCATTCAAAGGAAAATTATGCAAGAACGGAGGAGGAAGAGCCTGCATGTTATCTCATCTTCTGTTGTAATGATGATGATATCCTGGGGATAGACATGTCAACAGGAATGCTGTTGTGATTTGATGTATCTCTGCGTGCGTGCACACGTCTATAATTTTTCCATATTTAACACTTGAACCTGTATGACTCGCCGTTCACTTTTATTATATTAGTTAAAAAAGAGCAGTATCAACGGTATCTCTAAATTTCTCTTGTGTTCCACAGGAAGAAAGTGGTGCAGCATGGAGTTAGACGTGACACGTGGAACAACACGAGGATGAATCATTTTTGGCTGAACCATCCCTTTAAATTTACATTTACATTAATGTTTCTGGCAGACGTGTCCTCACTGAAGTGACTTTCAGGAAACTGTTTTCATTCCATATCTTCATTTTACAAATGGCCCCGGGCTGGGATGCACGGATGGAAGCAGGTAGAGTCTGACAAATGCGATACCTTTTCATCTCTCCCGTGGACTTCTTTTATCGCTTTATTTGTTTCCGAAGCACTCTGATCTCATTTATTTATTTTTTTCCCTTTAAATCCATTCCAAGGCACAGTTCTGTTGTTCCTCCTCCTGCCCCTCAGGATTACTGTGGATCTAATGACACTTCTAGGTCCTCAATCACTGGCACCATTGAATGGTTTAAACCCTTTCTGGTTTTAGACCGAGCGTCTGGAGAGCTGAATGTGGCTTACAGTGCCGACCCAATTCCTGTCGGGGTGATTGCATCAGTCACCGCTTTCTGAAGGGCCGGGTCCAATGTTCTCAGGACAGATTTCTTTTGAAAGGTTGCCTCTGCCTGTCACATTCTCTTTCTCTTTTTTATCCAGTGTTTCATTGGTCTAGTTCTGTCGTTTTCCTTTTTAGCTTCATCCTAAAGGATGATTCTGCCAGCTAGGGGTGAATCTCACCGAACGCGCCCGGGTCATATTTGGCCACAAAGAATTATATGTGCTTAGAGCAAATGATGGCTATTTCTAGGACTATTAAGATATGTGTTGGTGTTGTGGGATTGACGCATCACGTTTTTGCTTCCTATTTTTTTAATGTAGTAAATAATTATGTTATAATTGGGAATAACTTTTATATTATGGATGCATAAAAAAGCAATAATCCTAGTCCTAATATGTGCAAAATATTATTTTATTTGTTTTGTATTTTACTTTCTTTTAGTAAATTAAAACACGCCTGTCTTGTTTCATCGATAGTTTCTTAGATATGTTTACACATTATTTATCCTGCAAGACAAATTAGCAAGTACAACATAATTGTCAAATTTAGTTTTCCATGGTTTAGTGATCTGAAACAAAAAAAATCAACTGGTGTGCTGTACCTCTGCATTATAAAACAGTTTTCCACTGTATAGCCTAAATCATGCTCAATTACAGATATTGGTGCGAATTTGCTTTCACAGACAGATTTATTACCACCCTGAGCATTTCTTTCCATATTTTTTTTCATATGGATTTGATACAGTAAAAGGGAAAATGTGCCATGCATGCAAACATTAAATGTGTGCGTGTGTGTGTGAAGCAGCTTTCCATCCTTTTAACAAAGGTGTGCAGATATTCAATGAGATCTTTTTCTCTCGCCTCCTGATTTTTCTACAAATCCCTCCCAACGCTCCGTAATGCCATAAATCATGAAGTCTTCGTCACCGTAACCCATTCTTGTGATATGGCCCTGCCCAAAAAATGGTCTGTCATTTCTATGGTTAAATTCAATCCTGTCCACTTGAACATGCATCGACAGGGACCCAATGGGACGGGGACGTCATTCATCACTGCAGAGTTGCCGCGGAGGCCTATGCGCGCGTGTGCGTTTCTCTCAGACGCAGAGGGGAAGATGATGGCAGAGGGACGTGAGCGGCAAAGCAATCGAGCGTTTAAGACCCCCGTCAGACGGCATGAGATTAGGATTTTTTTTCTCTTTCTCTCAAAGGGAAAAGAGAACACAAGCGTTTGCTTTCTCGCTTTGGCTGGCCCGTTTCTCCGCTAAAGCCCCGTCCTCCCCGCCGAGCTCTGATGCCGCCAATTTCAGGGTCGCAGTGGGGCAGGACGCTGGATAAAGCAAAGAAGAGGTCATGTCATATGCTTGTAAATCCACCTCTGCCTGTTTGTCTTCCCTTTCCTCGTCGTTTAAGACACAACAAGAGCTGAGATTTAGAGGGGATGGATGATGAGGCGGTCGCTGTCGGGAGAGATTTGCAGTATTGTTTCATCTCTCTTAAAGTGAATTTAGGACGGGCTACTGATCAAATTTTTGCACGGAAAAGATTGTTTCGCTTGTATTTCATCTGTACGTAGTGTTAAAAGCAAAGTTGACTGGATTGGTGAGAGAGCGGCTTTGTTCTAAAACCTGAGCTGTCTTGATGTCTACGGCAGCATCCCAACCTTCTATTAGCTGACAGATTTGTATACAGTAAATGAATTTCATGGCTATAAGGTTTCACTTCCATCAATCTTAATGAAAACATTTAGCTCCATTTGTTTCAATTTCACGACGTGCTGAAAAATTAAGACTCGGTGAAGAATCAAAAATGCAGTTTTCGCGTCCGCACGCTTTCATTTTTCCTCTAATGTAGCGGATGTAATGGATGTCGCCGCGAGCGTCATTTATTCAGCTCATTCAGAGGAGAACATGAAGATGAAAAGGATGTGTTGTACCCCAGCCCTGTTTCGCCAATACGTAATGTCTGTTTAGACATTTTTGAGTTCATTGTGATCCTATAATCAATCAGCATTCTCATAATATCCATTTCCCCTTTATCAGCAGGAAACTGAAGTTAGTGAGTGTAATGGCCTCAGATATCATGATTTTGTCATTGTACTGTGGACGGTTACTGTATCTGAGTTGTATGAAGTGTATTTAGGCCTCTTACTGACCATCTGTAATTCTCATGCGGGTTGTAATGACGGTTTGTCTGAGCAGATCAAAAAGGTGCTTGACCCCCCCTGACCCTCACCTCAAGGACAGTGCTATGAATTTGATATGACCCCAGAATACTAAAAGGAAAAGCTAAAAGTTAAGGACGTGTCAAAATGATCACTTACAGTAAGCCATGATATTTAAAGGGATAGTTCACCCAAAAAGAAAAATTCTGTCTTCATTTAGTTGTTCCAAATCTGTATCAAACATTTCTTTGTTCTGATGAATTTTAGTAGATATCTGGTTTAATGCTTATAACCAAACAGTTATTAGACCCAATTGACTACCATAGTATAACACAAAATTAGATATTTTGAAGAATTTAGGATAGCACTTTTGACTACCATTTTCATTTTTTCTACTATGGTAGTCGATGGGGTCCAAGAATGGTTTGGTTACAAGCAATTACACAGATATATTTCAAGATTTGTCAGTGCAAGTTGTTTTTGACCAAGGCACTTAAAACATTTAAGTTAGTCTGGGACTAGGCTTAAGCCCTGTCATGGAAACCACCCTGAATGTTCTTTTTTAACCCAACAATGGGTCAAAACAACCCAGCATAGGTTATTTTGAACCAGCACTTGGGTTTGTCCATATCCCACCATGTGTAGTTGATTCTCACCCCTATCTTGTTCGAACCCCATTGCTGTTATATTTCAGAATGAGATTTCAGAGCTGCAGTGTTTAGTTTGTTCCTCTTGCATATCTGTCATATGGCTTTAAAGACATGCAAATGAGTATGAACTACTTTATTGGCGCTTTGTGGCGTTTTTCTTTGTCCTTGGGAGCGTAACAGATGTGGTCTGTGAATAGTCATTACATGAAGAAAGAAGCAAATATTGTTTTTTAAATGATGCTGCACAGAAACAAACTGCACAGGGTTTGGAACATTTATTTTTAGCGAAACTATTTTAAACGTTATACTGCAGAACACCGGTAATTTTGCATTTCAATGAGTTTCACACATTTTTTATAATTAGAACTGTAGGTTTGGTCTTCCACCTACAAACTTGATTTCAAACTTTTCCTTGGGTTTATTATTAGCTTTAGCCTCTCGATGACCTTAAGAAATGGCGAGAATAATGTATAACCACCGCTACTAATGATAAACAAGGCAAATCCTTAACTTATGAGGCGTATGAAATGTTAATATTGAACAAGACAAATCCATTTCGTCTATAACAGGAGAAAATAAACAGATCGTGATTTCAAAGGTCAATTACATTGTTGATTTTCTCGGTTTCAATTTCACGTTTAGATTGAGTCAATAGAGTCTATATCAATATAACGCAGGCCGTCCCTCAATCTGCAAACACAAAGCTAAAAACGCCTCCCTGCTTAGAAAGGTAATACGCATCTGATATCAGCGTGATAGGTGAGGTATTCCCCCACCGGCAGAAGAAGGGTCTTGGCAGGGCCACACAAAACAGTTATGTCTCTTTATTAGAATTATATATCTGTTTTTATGCACCTATCTCTGAAATATTTACATTAGCCAGGCCACAGGGGATTCAGGGGGACCGCAAAGTGCCCACAATTCAAAAACAATAAAAAGCGGAGCAGACTCGCTCTTTATGGCTGCCATTTGACGTAGTGACTCCAGGCAAAAGATGATTTTATAGACTGAGCAGAGGGCACAATTTTTACCTCTGTCACCAAAGCCTTTTAGGGCTGTTTTTATGGATTGTACTTTAACAGCCTCATGGTAAACGCTGTCTTTTTCAGCCGAGAGTGTCACATGGTTTGATGAATCTTCACGGAATGGGGGTACCTAGAGAACATCTATCTGATTTTGGGTTATCTTCTGACAAAAGCAAAGCTCTCTTAATCACTCATTTGCTCCTCATTCTAGAGCAATTATATTTAATGAGTAGTTTAATTTCAGACTAATAACTTTGGTCATTATTTTTTCAGTTTTTAGTGATTAGCTGTCACATAATTATACAAATCGCTATTGATGTCTTCATTACAATGCGACTTGGCACTTCAATATAGAATGTGTGATGACTTGTGCGTTCATTCGCGTTTTACAGCACGTCGGATCGAAATTGATGCTCTGGATGGCCACCGTACTAAGGTATGATCTATCTTTTCCTTCAGTATGTTTATAATGTTATCTTTAACACATATGTGACCCTGGATCACAAAACCAGTTGTTGTCCATGGTCACATACTGTATATGAGTCTTGTCTATTTAATATCAGGGTTTTTGTAATGCATGCATCCAGACTATGTCCTTTGGTAATGCCCATATCTAGACAATATACACTTCCACTTCAGTAATAACTACAGAGGTCACGATTGCTTCCCCTAAACAAAAATTTGGATTTTAACAAGCACCACAATTTACTATTATGAATTGGGCAAAAGTGCAACGCTCACTATGAACGCTCTTTGCCCCTTTTTATAACATCTTTAACCAGAACCAAATTAAAAGAACAAAAAAACACCATACATCAGCATGATAAGAACTATCAAAAATGACACAATTGAAACTGGATTTGGTGTGATTCCCATTTATTTACATGGAGAGTGCGGGGTATACTGCATCTACACTGCAGCCAGCCACCAGGGGGCGATGAAATTGCTTTGGTGTCACTTTTCAGGACAATTTGAGTTAAAACAAAATGTAATGTCACATTTAATGTCAAGTTTAACATTTTGTCTGTAATGTGTTGTTTTGTGTCCTTAGCCAGCGATTAAAGAGATCTGTCTTCCCTCATTTAAGTAGATAGGACGGTCTCAAATGACAGAAATAGTTGCCTGGAGGCATTGCAAATATGGCTGCTGTTGGGATGATTTCCCTAAAGGGACTTTTCCCCAAAATTACAAAAAAGTAGTAATTGTAAATCAGTCTTATTGGATAACTAATTCACCCTTGATACTGCAATTGCCTACTTCTAGTTTAAAATATAAATCAAAACAATCAGATTTCAAGCCAAACACAGAGAAACAAACCACTTCCTTTCCTCTCTGAAAAAAAGCCACTTTGAAGATTTTTAACGGCCTCCTTCCTTCCACGCGACAATTAAATGATAAACATCTCTGCAGTTGGCTGTCTATTCCTAATAAAGATAACTGATGTTTGCAACCCAAAGAGCTCAAACCATTATGCCCGCTCCTCTCCATGGGACCTCTCAGATAACAATACCTTCAGTGCTAGCGGAGCATTAGATCATGAGTGAGTCTAAGCACTCTGACTATTTGGGTACGATTCCTCTATAGAGAGATGCCTGGCAGGCATTCTCTAATGCCTCTCCTAATGACAGCGTTATAACGAGAGGCTAAGCACTTTACAATGAACTCACAAAGCACCAGAGAGATAGAGACGATGCAGTCTGTTCCGGAGCTGGGGGTGCAGCGCTAGTTGTCTAGGTGATGTGGACCACCCTCTCGGCATAAAGATCTAACTGTCTCCATAACAACCTTATAATGTCTCTGATATTTATGGAGCACCTCTAAAACGTTTCTTCTTTCATTTCTTTTTCTTCTAGGCACATTTACTTTGATTCACATCGATTCACATGTATTGAGGCTTTGTTTCGTTTCCTCTGCATCTGCTCTCAAAAAAGGGTTTTTGCGGATTGTTCAGGTAAATAAAATGAGCTAATGCAATGGGAATTTTCAACATTTCATTGAATGTTGTTAGTTAAATACCAGTTTATTGCGTTTGGAATCATTTTTGTGTGATTTCTTAGAAATTTAGTCTGTATTCGTGTTTATTTTGTAGTTTTGCATTACCATACTTACACAAGTGAACTTACAGTATAGGCATTTTTTTGGAAACCCTTAAAGGGATAGTTCACCAAAAAAATGAAAATTTTGTCATCATTTACTTACCCTCTTTTCAAACCTGTTGGGACTTTCTTTGTTCCGCAGAACACAAAAAATGATATTTTGAAGAATGTTGGTAACCAAACAATTGCGGTACCCATTCACTTTTATTGTTTGGATACAAAATCAATAAGTCAATGAGTCAAATAAGTCAAAATATCTTCTAAGCATCATAGGTTCGGTCCCCGGAGAACACACTACTGATAAAATGTATACCCTGCTTTGGATTGAAAGGTTCTGCCAAATGCATTAATGTAAATGTTAAGCAGACGGTGACATTTTATTCCACGATAAGACTTCCACCTGGACTTAGTAAATGTATATATTTCCACTGTGAACAGGCAAGTACGCAACTCTAAATACAAAAGCCTGATGGTTTTTTCATATGTCAAGAGTAATCTGCACTTTCAGTGTACCCTAAGAACAACATCATTACAGTTGACGCCATCCGTAGCTCAATAACACAGATTCTCTGGAGGGTTTTTATTTTGCCTTCTGCATAGTCTGAATGTTTTGTGATAAGGAGGTTCTGTGTTGATTGAGTTTTTACCTCTGCGGGATTTCAGACCTTTACGCCTGACTCGGGGTTTAAATGAGTTCACTCGGTTCAGACACACACGCACACGCACACACACACACACACACACACACACACACTTCTACAGCGAGTGTTTTTAAGACGTTGATGAACGACTGCAGGGTTTAAATTAATTTACACACCTCTACATTGCACACAATTTTATACATATGGGTGATTGATTCTCTCGAACCCATCAAGAATATTTCTGAAAAAAAATTCTGCCAAGATTAAAGAGTTTTTTGCAATTAAACACATTTTCATTGCAAATTAAATAATGCAGCTTTTGTTATCCACATTAAAACAACGTATTTATTTATCATTATTGTATTGATTTTAAATCACAAAGCTTCCCCCAAAAATGGATGCTTAGTTTACTAAGCATGACAGATGGCAGTAGAGAAGACAATTTTTATTACGAGTCATTGTATTACAGTATGCTTTACCACATTATTTCATTACAGTAATGAGGGTTGTGGGCTTTCGCACCAGGACGATTTGTCGGAAGTACCTGCTTTTTGTTTTGTTGTTGTTCGCATCGCAGGAACTGGCCAGTATTTTAGTTCCAGAGAACCTTTTTGGAGGAATACTTTAGCTCCTTCTCCGAGCCAGAGTCTAAACCAGCAGGACAGGAATGATCCGTGACGTAAGCAAAGGCTGATTGACCGAACTTTGTTCCTAAACTTATCCGGTCGGAAAGCTCCTATAATGGCACAAACCTAAAATATAAATATAATTTTTCCTTGATTTAAATTTATTTTTGTTTCATTTATTTGGTGAAATTTTGTCTGTACATTAAATCAGCAATGCACATACAATGCACGACCCCATCGCCCACACAACCACAGACACGCACCTCCCCTGAGCAGCATCACATGGGTTTACTGGATAGAGCTCCAGACACAGGAACATCTGCTCCACTTCTCTTCAGACTGGGGCCAAATCTCAGACCCGACCAGACTGCACGCAGCAGGTCGCTATGAGTAATGTACACACAGGAGGTCAGCTATTGCATAACACACACACACACACACACACACACACACACACACAGACATAGATCTGAATGTGTGCACATGTAAGGTGACACAGATATTCATAACCCTGATATGATCTTTTATGCTTTAAAAATGGTGCCACACATGACACATCTATATGTATGGTCACACATAAATACATAACTAGAAAATTATAAAGTTATAGTTAGTTCAGTACATTTAGTTAGTAACACAGCACACAACAGACACCCACAAAAACGACACATTGCGATGACAAAAAATTACGTGCGCACACGTCATTTGCAGGAACATTATAACCAGCCAAAAGCAATTTCTGTTTCAATTCTTTCTCCGTGTATATCGTCCCTTCTCGTCCCGTCTCTTCATAACCCTTACGCTCACCCCCCTTTTTTCTCTTTGTCTGACAGGGTGCAATGTCATTATCTGAAGGATAGAGGAACGTTCCGTATGCTGTCAATTGCCGTCTCTTCCCCATCATCAAGGTCCTGTCTCTCACATTCTGGATCTCCATCTTGCTCTATTTCACCCTCGCCCCCCTTCTCCTATTAATATTTCAGAAAGAGAATGGACAACTTGGCAACTTGTTTTGGTAGAGGGGAAAATGGCTCAACTTGTTGTTAAACCATTTCGAAAGAAAGATTTATTTCTTCCTGTTAAAACAATTTTAGTTTGTTATTATTGTTATGTGTAAAGTTGTTCAAACTATACAGTATGAGGTCATATGCTGATAGGGTTTTATTTTGTATCGTGTTGATTTTGTATATTGAAAAAATTAGAAATTGTTATTTTTCTTCCATTGTGCATACCGTGCAGGTTTCGCTGGCTTAATACGGTCGTGATAGGAGATGAAGAATTGAAAATGACTTTGCACAAGGCAAGACGGGTTAGTAATTCACAGTCCCATAAGCATAATATATTCCCATTAGATTTATTGTATTATTCTAAACACATGCTTTTTGTTTTACATACCAAGGGTTGAGCCAAAATCATTTTCTGTGGATGCTTAGGTTCTATTAAACCCTCAATTTCCCTTTACATTTCGTTTAATTCTCTTTTCGTTTCAGAAAACAAATGCAATGAACGGCATGTCTTTGTCTGTTGTTGATGTAACAATACTTCAGGGAATGACTCTATATTTATCCTGCACGCACTTCAGTTCATTGTACTTTTCATTTATGAACAACTTTCATGACCCAATCCAGTCACACGGATCAAAGAGAAGGTGGGTGATACGTCTGAATCGCGATCTAGTCCTCGTGTGGATTCACTAGTTGAATTTTAATGCAAAACTTATACAACGATTTCTTCCTTCCTTATTTAACATCTTCATTTCCAACAGCTCTTGAAGACAACCCCCCACATCTTATTCATGCATTTGGTTGGGGTATTTGGTTTGCGTAAAGCCTCTGAAACAAATCCGTAATGCCACGCCCCCACCCCCAATCTGCAACACTTGAATTTCCATTTAAGTTTTTAAAATCCCAAACACTGTTTGTGAGAAATGCAAATGGCGTATTAATATTCTGCATGAAAGAGGAGCATTAGTCATGGATTATATAATTCAAATGAAAATGTTTTGTATTAGGTAACATTTGCGATAGAGGATAATGGACAAGAGGAGAGAGAGAGAGAGAGAGAGAGAGAGGAGGAAAAAACTCCAGCACAGCAGTTTTGAGAGAGAAGCGAACGCTGCACATCACAACCATGATGACACCGTACAGAAATCTCTGAATAAAACACACCCGTGTCTGAGTACCGCCATTTCAGCCCGTGTAGCGGAGCAGAGATCAGGACGTGACCGACCAAAGCGGGGCTGATGACACGGTAAAAGTGATTGGTAATTAAGCCAGACCGGCCGAGGTTTAAGCTTCCATTATGAGGCCAGAGAATACATGTCCATTAAGGGCCACTTTACGCCACGCTCGGGAGAGGCCTGGCCTCTTAATGATGAAGTGAGCTATAATTTAGACTTGTGTATCATGCTCGCTCTTTCTTCCCAAATGCCTGCGGTAATGATTGTATTGATTCGATCGATAGACTCTTAACTAAATGTCTGTCCGGGGTGAGCATCTCAAATGTAAACTCTTTAAGATACAGCTTTAAAGATGTACAATACAAATCTTTATTAAAGGTATATATATACCCAAAAATGAAAATGTGGTCATCATTTACTCATGCTCATGTATGACTTTCTTCTGCACAATAGAAGATATTTTGAAGAATGTTGGTAACCGAACAACGGTTCATTCACTTCTATTGTATGGACACGAAGCCAGTGCATGTCAGTGGGTATCGTCATTGTCTGGTTACCAACATTCTTCAAAATATCTTTTATGTGTTCTGCGGAGTAAAGAAAGTTTGAAATGACAAGAAGGTTATTCAATTATTCATTTTTGGGTGAACTATCCCTTTAACTGTGTCAAATGTTGCACACTGTTGCAGTCACGATTGTGACCTATTGAGAGCGAACAAATGTTGTATGATGATGGCCAAAAGTTGATGACTCTGCCTTTTCTCTGCTGAATGAGCGTATGTTGAGGAGAGAGGGGCTGTGACAGCGAGACAATAAGTCATAACATGGTAAAGTACAGCTAGGGTTGGAACTCAGCCCAGTGTACTTACGAATACTTACTCTTTGGGGGTCAGGAATTGGATGGGAAGAATGACATGATGATGTCATTCCTTAGCGAGATATATGACCACACACACATTCGCGTGCACCACGCTGTACCACATCACAATCCTTTGGCTGGGATGTCTTGTCACTTATCTTAAGCATTGCAGAGATCTGTCAGGAGATGATAAACCCGGGCCAGCTCGGAATCGCTGACTGCTTGAATTCAGGAATGATCGGCAGGGAAAATAAAATCAAGACTCACCGCATGAACGCTTTAAAGGTTGGGAAAAAATAGTTTGAGGAGCAAAAACGGCGCTTCGTGCCAAATTCTTGATTAACTGCGTCAACTTAAAACTCTTAATTTGTGAATTTGGAGCGCTTGACAGAAAAATTAAACTCCAAGTGTATTGCTCGGAGCCTCGACTAATTAAATTTAATTATTTATTACTTTCAATTTTTAACTTTAGATTCCTACTGAACTTTCTCACTTCAGAGTATTAGTTTTCAATTTTCATAGTGAATGAACATGTACAAAGTGCACAACGTTTTTGTAAATGAATTCGGGATTATAGCGCGCGCTCGACTCCCTTCCGATGAGATTTAGGGAGCAGGCGCAATCTCTTGATAATGTTGATGAGAGCATTATAGGTAATGACTTCAACAATAGCAACAGTCATACTCATTTTCATTTTCCTGATTGCGTTCAGTCTAACGTAAAGCCCCCCTCTCCTCTCCGTTGTCAACAGAGAGCTTCCCTAAGGGAACGGCTTCTGATCTCATCCACAGCGCATCATTCTGTCAACGTGGCCGCCTTGACGCGTTCGCGCTGCGACTACACGCTCTCCTCGTCCCCCTTTTTCCGCTTGCCCTCAAATACTCGTCTTTAAACACATATGTGTTTCTGTTTGAACCTACTTTGCTGTTTTTCTACCCCAGCACCCCCCTCCAACAACAGTTTGTCAGCCCCCATTTACGAAGAGGGAACATCTATTTTAAGCTCTGTGCTATAGACCAGCCACCCACACGCTGCTCCTAAGAGAGAAGATAAAAGTGAAAAGAGAGAGGGACTAGCACATGTTATCCTGGGGAACTGAAACACTGGGAGGGGAAAGAAACAGAGCTTGTGAGTTGGGGGAAGGGGGGAGACTGTATGTGTGTCAACAGTTCATCAAAAGCAACAATGCTGTTGGCACAGCAACAGTTTATCTAGCACCAAATATACACACACACACAGGCAGATGTGTTACACATAGATCATTGTTAGATTATGTGAGTCAGTGTCTGTATCATCAAACACAAATGTTCTCAGAAGGAAGAAAGACGGGAAGTGCACGTTTACATTTATATAATTTTGATTTTTGTCATTTTGTTTTATGGCATGAATTAACAGGATTGCATGCTATAAACAGGCCAAAAGGTATAGAAATATGGAATATATATAGAATATAGAGCACAAAATCTTAAGTTTATGCCAAAGTAAAGATCATGTTCCATGAAAATATTTTGTACATTTCCTATCATAAATATATCAAAACCTTATTTTTGTGGATGTAGCAAAATCGCTAACAAAAATGGCCGGAAACACGTCTACAAACATCACTCGCTGCTGTCGATCTTTGGGAATTACCCATTCATGTTTGGTATCTATGTAAAGCTTAGAGTTTCATCTTTCAGGTTCATCTATTCTCCACAACGTCATTACAGCAGTAGTTCAAAAGAGAGCGCTAGAACAAACCTGTTTCTTCTTAGCAGGGGCCTGCTACAGCGCCTCTGATGAACAACTTTAAGGGCGATTTTCGCAATGTTTAAATTTTTTTGCAACCACAGATGGAAACAAACCATTTATCTATTTTATGTGCTTTTTTGGAGCTTGGCAGCCACCAAATGGTTTTGTTGTATAAAAAAGAAACCTACAAGCATTCTCTTGTTTGTGTTCCACTGAAGGAAAAGTCATGGCTTAAGAATGACAGTATTGTCATTGTGCGGTGAACCATCCCCAAAAATGAAAGTTCTGTCATCATTTACTCACCATCTTGTTATTTTAAACCTGTATGACTTTTTTTCTTCTGCACAACTCAAAAGAAGATATTTTGAAGAACGGTGGTACCCATTGACATCTATTTATAGTTCAGTTACCAACGTTCTTCAAAATATCTTCTTTTGTGTTGTGCAGAAGAAAGAAAGTCATACAGGTTTAAAATGACAAGATGGTGAGTAAATGATGACAGAATTTTGAACTATCCCTTGAACACTTTTCTCTAAGGCACCACATATATATATAAAGGAGGTTTCTGCACTGGTTTCTGTGTGTGTGTGTGTGTGTGTGTGTGTGTGTGTGTGTGTGTGTGTGTGTGTGTGAGAGTGTGTGTGTGTGTGTGTGTGTGTGTGTGTGTGTTCTTGTCTTTATATCAGTCTGTAACCACCAGGAAAATGACATGCTGGACGCTGCAGTTGCAGAGCAGGCTTTTTTTCCCTCTGGCTGTGCTATTCAGCACCTTGGACAGCAGCTCACAACAGAGCACGCTCAGTACTGACCATGATTACAGCCCTCACAGAGCCTCATTTTTCCTCAAGTGCTTTTAGATTGCCTTCAACCACTGTCTGTGAATCTTCCTCACTGTCTGTCCATCTGTCTCACTCTTCTGCCCCGTATACTGCAGTGTAGAGAAAGAGAGATTATTTGCTCTCTTCATCGCTTTGAATACACGTTTGATTAGTAGAGGAATATAAAGCTATCTATAGAATGAGCAGATATTTGCAGAGGCATCTGAATATAAAATATAATAAATAAATGTAATGCACTTTAAACTGTAAACAGTATAGATCTTTTTACAAGATGTAAACAATACTGATCCAAATTCAGAAGTGCTTCCTGTTACAGTTTCTATTTAAATTTCCGCAAGTCTTACAGATGGTCGTCAATTCTAAGGTCCACTTGCACAAGGCTTAGCTTAAGCCAGAAATATACCTTGAAATTAAGATTTTATGTAAAATGCTTTAGAAAAAAACATTGCTGGTGTGCATCTTGAGACAAAACAATGAAACTGACATATTTTAAGATACGAAAGAGCAAGTTATTTTCAGTTAAGACAGCTCAAACATTCATTTTAGTCTGGGACTAGTCTTAAGCCTTGTCTGTGAAACCAGGCCTTAATGTTCTTTTGGTTGAATTTTGTTTTAATGTTTGTGTAGTGCTAAAAACTGAAACAAGAAATGCTTCTGGACCAGTGTTGTTTACTTTTTGCAAACTGCCTATAATGCAAAGCAACAAACATTTATTATAAACTTTATTTATTTTCTGGGAGGTCTGTAAAACCAACCATTGCTCCCTATTTTAAATGTGCTGCCAACTTGCGGCATACTTCATGCCAAAAGTCAGGCACTTTTATAGTCTTTTTTATAGTATTATGAGACTGTCTGACATATAGAAATGAATTGCAGCACTGAATTATTCAATTAGTGACAAAATGTAGGTGATGACAAACATTAGGGGCTTTCCTCCCAGAAGCCCACCTCAAGCGTCGCCGTTCTTCGCTGTCTGTCGTATGCTGGATGGAGAATAATTGAATTCGGCTCCATGATTCAGTATGTAAAATTATTCATTTCCATTTGTTTTGATGTCTATTCATGTTAAGCTGCCAATATCATTTGCATGCCATGCATCATATGCCCAATGTACTGAAAACATTATAGCATCAAATATTCATACGGATGTGTAAATGTTCGAGTGTGCGTGCACGCCACAAATTTATGTACTTATAGTTTGTGTGCTAGCTCTGCATTTTTCTAGCGTGTGTGACCTGAGGTTCTGTGTGGTTGGGGAAGCTACTATAAAGCCATCATTTGCCAAGCATACTCACAATTTAAAGTAGTTAAACTGTGCTAAGCTATTATTTTCAAAATGTTAGGAGACAATATTGTTTAGATAATTATCAGAAAAAACAACAAAGCAGAAGTGCTAGGCAGAAGTGTGGTGTCAAACGGAAGATTCACCTCTGTCTCTTCAAGGCCACCTTTAACTAGAGCTCCCACGATGCCTCACCGTGAGGCAGAATCCTGTTTGTGGGCGGTCGTACCGGCGTAGATGGAATTCTCTATTGAAGATTGGTTTTGGAATTTGAATGGAAGTGTGGGACCGGTGGCGTGAATTGGCAAGATTGAAGTGAGATGGGTTTTAGAGGATGAGGTGAAGACGAAGTTGACCTTGACCTTTTTATCCATCCCATCCTAACGGTACTTTCTTTTGTCCCACCACCGCAAATGTACTTTTAACATTGAGCCTGAGAGTTAGTCTTTTTAAATCTCTTTTCATTCTCCATCTTACTTGGCTTTCTCACTCGATGTGTGTGTGTGCGTGTGTGCGTGTGTGTTGACGCATAAAGGACCCCGTGTGCCCCTGGACTGATGCTGCCCGTGTAGAAGTCGACTATTCAGAGTGAGTCAGCGTTCCTGATTCAGAGCCAGGAGCATGTTGCTTTGAAGCACGATTCCACATGACAGAGTGTTTGTTTGTGAGCGAGTGTGCATGTGTTGCCGTTCTTCTATTTTTTATGATCCTTCAATGCAGGCAAAACACAGACATTTTAAAATGTCACTCTAGTAATATTTGTGCACCATGCAAACATCACTCGGGTCACACTTTTGCCCCTTTTTAGGACTGTGAGGAAGTTGTTTATCGTATAAAATGTCAACAAATATGTTTTTAAAATCAAACATTGAAAATAAAATGAACTGGATTGAACTGCAAAAGTAAAGCAATATTTTGGTGGCACACAGATAAATGCTTTTACAACTTTGTTTTCATGTTCGATTGTCCTGCCGTTCTAGGTAAACTGCCTAATTTTGAGCAGTTCCTGCAAGGTAACAAAAGTGAACTGTTTACATTTTAGATCAAATATCAATTTTCAAGTTATACATAGTTAGACTTCTGCACATATCTGCCAAAGTTTGATTAAAGGTGCTGTGTGTAGTATTTAAGAGGATCTGTTGACAGAAATGCAATATAATATACATAACTATGTCTTCAGAGGTGTATAAAGACCTTACATAATGAACCTTTATGTTTTTTTTACCTTGAAAAAAATGAGTTATTTCTATCTACATGCACCGCAGGTCCCCTTACATGGAATTCACCATGATGTTTCTACAGTAGTTCTACACGGACAAGCTGCTCTACAGAGCGTGTTTTGTAAATATGTTATCTCCTTCGACAAGAAGCAAAAACATGATGACATCTTTGTCCTGTGTCAGCCATCATAGTGCGAGGAGTGAGCCGTTGGTTGCTATTCACAACCTCATTGCCAGATGCTGCTAAAATGTCCACATTGCTCATTTAAAGCTAAATCTGAAACTTTTAGTTAATTAAAAATAAACAAGAATAAGTTATTGAGCGTGTATACATGATTAAGTAGGCTACACATTTATATTTCAACCCAGGCAAATGTAAAGTAACCTTTACTTTTATGTTTCAGACAAAGATGGCGATAGAGAGCAAAAGTTGCAACTTGCAGTTTTACAGTATATGTTTGGTAAAAGCTGAATTACATGCACAACATTAAAAAGTAAAACCAAATAAATTTCAATGCAGTGTTGCCTTGTTGCCCTGAGGTGAAACTGAACATTTATATTTGTTTAACTACAAGCTAATACAAACATTTCTAAAGACACCACATCTAAAAACCAAACTCTATGCATGAACACCCAGAGAGCTCTTTCTGTTTCCTGCATGCATAAGCACAGGAGGTCCACTCATCAAACTCTGGCAGAATTGTTCACTGAGACGGAGCCCAGTGTTGCCAAGGTACATCAGTATACTGCACCTGTCAGGAGGCTGCATGCAGCAGACTCGCTGCTTGACCTGCAGCTCACTCTATTGTCACATCCAGTATTGCCCTTCGGGTGAAGAGCTCTGATTGGCTGACGCGAGATAGCCGCGCTGTCACATGCTTCCGTGTAGAAAGTGTGAACGGGCCTGGGGCAAGAAGAGGGGGTGCATGCAAACAGGTAGAACATACAAGTCCCACCCGGGGGGAGGTCACATACCCACACACTCATGCACGGCGATGCACATGCACACATACAAATGTGTAACAGAAGTGTTTAAAAATTAATAGTTTGAATCAAAATGGGATGCAATTTCTTTTAATGTCACACACTGCAAATAGTTACATGACCATTTCCAACATTTGATTGTTTAGTAACCCGTGAATGGAAAGTGAATGCGAGAGCACGCACATGCTAACATAAATGACATACACGTTTATCATGCCACAACATAACAGTTTATTTCTTCTGTAGTGGTTTTGTTATCTTTCCCATTCTGCTTAAATTTAATAGGCCCTGAGGACATCTGAGAAAAAAAATGTGGCCCTGGTTAGTTGGAAAAGCTTTTGTTTTTCTTTATCATATCTCTCTCTCTTTCTCTCTCCTCTCTTATCAGGATGACAAGTGCCATACCATCCTGTGAGATGTGCCAAGACAGAATGAGCATCTGTCAAAACACGTCGGTCCCAGAGGACGCTCCTCTGATGGACGCAGACATGCAGGAGAGAGAGAGAGAGAGAGAGAGAGAGAGAGAGTGAGACAGCAATGTATTGTGGGATGGGTGGGGTCTCCTACCTACCTGATGCTTCCGGTTTTATCTTCACAAACATGAGTCCACTGCCCCGTTCATTCTCTCTTATTCTCCATCTCTCTCGACCGTGATGGCGTGCAGTTACTGGCATACTAATGAATTTCACAATAGAGTGGGAAGAAGAACCGAAATGGAAAGGCTCTTGCTGGAAATATAATTATGTAAAAACAACACATTTGGTTCCTCTTTGCAGCCCAATGCATCTCCCCAAGATCTGTGGCATTTGAATTGCAAAGGACTATTTAATATTGCCTGTGCAAATGCAACCGTAGTGCAAATGATCTCAGTCCCCCTGAGTAGCTTTTGGCCTCTTCTGCAAGACCAGGATCCACTCTCTCCTTTACAATTTTGCTTTTCTGTGATTGAAAATCTACTTGGTAATATTAACGCTAATGTTAATTCATTAGGGTGATAAAGAACATGTAGATTTTCTTTAAGCTATGCTGGAATGACATTTATCAGGGGCGTGTTGGGTACAGTATCAGCAGTTCTGTACTACTACAGCAGTATTGAATAAGTTTTGTTGTACATTAGTTGGGTTGTGTTTCCTTTGCATGTGTGCTGACTCTGTTCCTGTTGGCCACAGGCAACTCGGGCTGAGCGCACAGTGGGAGATCTTCTAAAAAGACAATGTTACATTACCATTGCAAACACAGTGAAGCACACCATGCTAGAAGCGTTAATTACGCCCCCAGACATTTAGCAGCGCCGCGGCCTCGCTGATGTTAGCAGGAATAGGACAGATTTATGTATTTATGATTTTATTTTATCATTAAATCGTGCTTTTTATTTATTATATTATTTTTGATGTATACATTAATGAATAAACAATGGGGTCCAAATTCTGACACCACTTATAAAAAGGCTTCTGCACTTTTCCCTACTTTTCTAAATGATACCTTAGACTCTTGGTATTTGTTAACATTAGTCAATGCATTACCTAACATGAACTAATAATGAACCGCATATTTTACAGCATTTATTAATCTTTGTTAAATTGTGCATTAAAGGACCAGTGAAATTTAGCAGCATCTAGTGGTGAGGTTGCGAATTGCAACCAACGGCTCAGTCCACAAATCCCCCCTCCCTTTCGGAGCGCTACGGCGGCTAGTCTCTTGCTACGAGGGCGTTAGAAGGTGTTGCTAGGTTTGGTTGCTTTAGTAACAGTTATAAATAAACCCTGGAGTAAATGACGGTAGATGGATAAAGTGAGCTCATTTGCATAAAGTTGAGCAACTCGACACGCCCACTTCCTGTCGCCAACGGCCACTGCCGCTCGTGTCGCTGGATGTCGCTAGGCTACCATTGACATGAATAACATCACGTCTCTTTGTCGCTAGGTGTCGCTGGCGGTGTGAACAGGTCGTAAGATGTCATCACGTTTTCGCTTCTTTGCGTACATCTTTACGAAACATTTTCTGTAGAGCAGTTTTTCCGTTTAGGGCTACTGTAGAAACATCATGGTGAATTCAATGTAAAGTGACCTGCATTGTATGCAGATAGAAATAACTCATTCTAAGATAATAAAAACATAACGCTTCATTATGTAAGGTCTTTATACACATCTGAAGACTTAGTTATGTATATTATACTGCATTTTTGTCAACAGATCCTCCTTAATCTTACTCATTGGGCCTTTAACAAATGAAACAATATTGTAAAGTATTCAGCTCGACTAAAAAGTAAAAAAAAACAAGCTGGCACTCAGTCCACAAGTTTGTGAACAATTTGGTTTGCTGTGTTTACCCAGTGTAGTTTAAGAATCTTCCAAAGAGCATCTTGTGTTCTTTATTTGAGAAAAATGGGCATGGTCATGGTCACTGTCACATCTTTTATCAAAAAAGTTGTCAATCTCAGATATTCAATATCACTCTGTACTGTCCATGCCATCATTCGTAACATTCAATGTTTCTTTCTTCTCTTGTGTTCCTGAGCAACAGGCGTCCCCTGACGCCATAGCCCTGACAAGATCGTAGTAGGAAAATTCCATAATCTAAAGTCTAACACGGCTTTTGCGACCTGCTGTTTACATTACTGTTGATTGAGCCGATCGGAATCATCCCTAAGGCGGTGAATGAGACTTATCATTCACCACAGAGGAATGAAAAACTGACAGAAGTCTTTGCTTTTTTTCCCCAAGCAAATTACAGCCAGGTACACTAAATGTTCCCATTATCTCACACCTGCAATACAAAGACAAACAGGGGACTCTTTCTCTCTCTCTCTCTCTCTCTCTCTCTCTCTCTCTCTCTCTCTCTCTCTCTCTCTCTCTCTCTCTCTCATGGCAGGTCTGCTAGATCTTGCTTCATTAGACTTGCAGCTGTTGAGTAGAAAGGCAGTAGGATGAGAAAGAGAACCCAGGAGAGGCTAGCAGACGTGACAGATGAAGAGAGAGAAAGAGAGAGAGGGAGGGATGAAAACTAACAATGGCCTGTCATTCTGAGCGGCTGCCAAGCGATGCCCATAATTGATTGCTTGTCCCATTTTCAAAAGCTTTTTGGACACAGACACACACTGTTTGAACATAGACTATAGTGATATTGGAAGAATCTGTGCAAATGAGGGAGTCGCAAACCGTGAATTTGTGAAAAAGAATATTTGGGATTATAATGGATTGTTGTGACTCTGTATTATGATTGGACGAGAGGCAATTGAAGCCGGTGTGAAATGCTGATAAATGCACATATGAGAACCAACAGTAATGCACTGAGTTGCAGGGTTTCCCAGCAACAGTCTATACTACGATGCTTTGTGGATTAAATAAACAATTAGTTCAATTTTATTGTATATTAATTTTATTTGTCGCATTTAAGTTTTGCCAACTAACGGTTCTTCTACTGGTAATCCAAAATAATACTGACTAGACATACTTTTAACTTGCTAGATAATGTCATTATTCTATTCTTTGCGGATGTGTACCAAAAGTTACATTTGGGCCACAAAAGCGTGCATGCACAGTAACGTTTGTTTATGTTGTTGCTTTAAAACCATCTATAAAAATCTAATTCAGGTCCTTATTGCAAAAAAATTTTACTCTGTGCTGTTTTCTAGCAAAAATATTATATTACTAGATTTTGCTTTTGAGTTTTTCTTGATTTTACCCCTTTCTGTTTTGCTTTAAAATCAGGTTTTACACAATTTATTGGGATTATAATCTCAGTATTTCAGTTGGGTAAAAATAAACGTAATAAACACATGAAATGTCCAATCGGTCAAAATCTAGTATAAATTTCATGGAAGTGGTCCAGAACATGACATTAACTAAATCTGCTAGGTTTATAAGGTCTAGTACATGATTGTACATCATTTAGAATTTTTTATTGAATATTTCAGTTTATCTTTAGAAGATTTTTTCATATATATTATGAAACAAACAAACAGATTAAAAATAAAAATTGTCTGAACTGAACTGAAGCTTAAATACTCTTAGCACATATGTAATAAACAGATACCTATGTTTGGTAAAAAGATAAGCTGCTGAAGATGTTTTCATATATATGTTTAGCAGTTTGTGCTTTGTTGGTTGACCTAGCCTGCAGCTCTCTAAAGAGATGTCAAAATCTACCAAACAAATACCTGCTTTAATACTGTTTGACATGCTCAGCCTCTAAGAACCAACCTGAAACTTAGGTGAGTTTCTGTTATCCGCGTACACACACACATATAAGCGTAATTTCCGAATCATTTGCGGTGTAAGTAAAAACGATGTTTTGTATTATTTTTCACTATAGATTTTACTTGAGTAAGAGTAAGGAACAGATACTTGAAAAATATACTTGAGTAAAGTAGAGTAAATCCAAAAGTATACCGCTCATTTTGTCAAATGTAGGATGTCATCACTGTATTCCATCAAGTGGAATATTTGCATACTATGCACAGCATACCACAGACTGCAGTAATAGTCAGAGTAGTGTGATAGAATGCTATTCTAACATTGCCATTATTTCCTCTCTCTCTATCTGTCTTCTGTCTCTCTCTCTATCTGTCTTCTGTCTCTCTCTCTCTCTCTCTCTCTCACTCCCCTGGCTTTCCCTGTAGCTCTCTGGCAGTTTTGCGTCAGTGCTGGAACCGCAGGGACGGTTGACATTTCAGTCTGGCTGTGTTTCCAGTCGCTGTGATCAGAAGCATGCTGCCTCCACCAACTTAAAGGTCACAGTTGTTGTTTGTCAAATTCTCGAGAAAAAATAAAAAGGTAAATTGTGTGTGTGTGTGTGTGTGTGTGTGTGTGTGTATCATATTGCATCATATTCTTTACTGTTAGCTGATTTTAATGCATGATATGATTGCCAAAATAAATATACCCCAGTACACATAAGCGGACCAAGAAGAGCTTCCCACATTCTAATGGGATTGAAACTGCAATGTTAAACACAGTTGTGTTAAAAATAAGTTACTCTGAGGTTTAATTTAAAGTATGAAAGATCCTGTACCTATTGCGTAAATTATGTTACTCTGTGCCGTGTGGTTAATAGTCTTTAGATCAGCTTTAAAACGTTTTACTTATACAGTGACAGAAAAATATCTTAATACTTTCATTGAAAAAAGAGATTCACCTAAAATACTGTAATAATTCCCTCACCCCATTTTATTCCACCATACAAAGAGCGTTCTGCTCTAAATTATATATTTTGGGTACTTCCTTTCCTCCTGCCTTCCTTCCCTCTTTCTTATATTAAGGATGTAATGTGTAATTTAAAAAAAAGAATTTCTGACTATGCATTTTTGTCTTATTTTCTATAGTAGAAATATCAAACAATTCTTAATTCGAGATACATTTACATGACAAGGAAAGTAATATTTTGTCTTATTTTAGTACATCAAAATATAATAATTAAAACAAGCTAAATAAATCTACCAGTAGGGTAGAAGAAATAAACTTGAATTTAGTTTGATATTTTTCTTAAGTATTCAAAGTCATTATCAGTTTTTTCTTTGCTTGTTTTAAACATCATAAACAATTTATAAAGACAAGAATTTGCTAATCTTGTTGAAAAAGATATGCCAAGAATAAATAACAAACTAAAAATTTCTATAATAAAACTTTATATTATCCTATTATTAAAACTTTTAAAATTGAAAGTCTTTCATGTACTGTAACTTTTATTCCAGACGTTTAAACAATGTATTGTTTTATTAAAAAGTGTTAATTAAAAATGTAAAATGTACTGTATTATCTTCAAAAGCGTTTCAAGAGGCATCACACAGTATGCAGAGAGAGTCGATGAACCCCAGATGACAGAAGAATAGAGCAGAGCACTGGACTAAAACACGGTAATGTACCTCTTTAAACCCTCTGGGACCAGTATTACAGATTCAGCCCGTCAAGCAGATGTTCCATGTGACTTTCTTTCCCTATGGACCGTTCAAGTATCTGCAACAGATATCAAACCCTTGAGTCCTGGATGTTTGAAAGGGGGGCCGGTTTATATTGCCAATTGCGTCCGTGCTTGTTTTCAAGAACATGCACAGATTATCCCATCCCGTTCAGGGCCACTGTCAATGAGCGAGGGAGGAGAAATCGAGCTGGATGATATACGACGTGTCATGTGTTTAAGCGGAGGAGAAGGACGGAGGGGACCTCCGGGGAGCGCTTGATGATCTCGCCCTAAAGACTCTGAACCATTCTATATCGCATCCTATGTTTCTCATCACGGCCCGTTCCGTGCATCTGCTCGCTGCTAGAATAGCGAACACTGTAAAGGGGGGGGGAGATATACAGAGCTACTGTAAAGAGTCTGCGTGTGTGTTCCTCCGACAAACGGATGTCCGTAAACAACCTCAAAGTGAAATGTCTTCCATCTCATCTCCACACACAAACTCGCACAAAGACTCTTCCCGTCTGCTCTTTTGAAGAGAGCATCGCTTCATCCCCAAGCTTTCCAGTGGGACCTACTGGGGTGGGTTGGAGGCAACAGAAGAGGCTTTGAAACCATTCCAGAAAAAAACCATTCCAGGCCTGCAGCGGGGCTTTAGGAGCACACGCACAGCAAATGTCTGGAAGCTTTGTGGATGATGTGCGGTTTATATTCCGTTTTGCCTGAAAATTAATGTTTGAGGTGTGAGTTTGAGCATTGTTAGAGAAATGCTTCTGTAAATGTAGATAGAGGAGTTTGATGGCATTTTGCTCACATTTGTTTAAGGAGGTTGTGAATGTGTCTGAAGGGTTTCGTGACTGACAGTGTCAGAAGAATACTGAACAAAGAGAATGAATTATAGATGAAGTTACTTTAGACCCTATACGGACACCAAACCACAAGACCCCTAGTCTCGGCCACAGATAACATGTCGGACCACCATCAGACTGAACACAGATTAACTGTCGTATTGACCTCAAAAATAGCAAGAGCTCTCGTATATGTGACCCTGGACAACAAAACCAGTTTTAGGGATGATCTTTAATCGAAATTGAGATTTTTATTCCATTTGAAAGCAGAATAAATAAGATTTCTATTGATATATGGTTTCGTTAGGATAGGACAATATTTGGCTTAGATATAAATATTGAAAACATTAAGAAAATCACCTTTAAAGTTGTTCATCAGAGGCGCTGTAGCAGACCGCTGCTAAGAAGAAACAGGTTTGTTTAAACTCTCTCTTTTAGCTTACTGCTGTAATGATATTGTGGAGAATAGATGAACCTGAAAGCTGAAATTGTAAACTTAACATAGATACCAAACTTGAGTGGGTAAATTCCAAAGAGCGGGCAGAAGCAAACAAATTCTTTAGGCATGTTTCTGAGCATTTTTGTTAGCAATTCTGTTGCATCCACTCACAAAAAATAAAGTTTTGATATATTTATGGTAGAGCTCAAAAATGTTTTATAGTGTATATAACAATAAACTGGAATGTAGACCAGACTTCATGCCAATGGTCTGGCTTTACAACACTAACAAGACTTAGATTAAGACAAAACACCTATAAATAAAACCTGTAAGTGAGAGGAACCTCACATCAATACTGTGGACTGAATAATGAAAGCAAAAAAGCTTTTCTCTTATGCTATTTTCACATCTGCCCACTTCCCGATACAAACCCAAATGCTCGAATTGCTGTGCAAGCCATTATTGCATAAAGAATGGCTGTCATTATTTCTGGGGCATAAGTCTTAAATCTATTTGCACGTTTATTAATGAATGTGTTTCTTGCAACATCATCCAGTGAATAATGCACTGTAAGCTAACCACAATCCCATATGGTACAATAAAGTTAAATATTACATTTCACCCTCAGTGAGAGGCGTTCAGTAGCAGAAAAAAATGAATATATGCATTTATGGCTCAAAAATGTATTTAATATGATTGAAATGAAACAGAATTTAAGTTTTTCTGTCTTTTTGCTGAGTTTTGCTAATCTAAATGGTAACACCGTCTGTAAGTGACTCTGTGTAAATCAAAGTTCAACTTATAAATCCACGGTTTAGGTCACCTTCAGGTATTTTTTTATATTATACACTTAATTTTGCATCATTTTTTTATTGTCATTTATTGCACTCAGTTAGCATCTGCTGTTAGCTGTAAATTGTTAGCTGTGAAAATAAGTAGCCATGTATTACATTTAAATACTATTTTCCCAAATATTTAATTTTGTTTTACTAGATGTATTAAGTTCAGCAGACATTCAGGACATTGAGATGAATGGCAACATTAGCGGTTAGCTTCGTCCAGGTATTCCAGACCTCCTTACTGAGATGCACCACTGCTCTGGGTTTATTTGAGAGCTTGTTATCTATTGGCTCAGAGTGGTTTGTTTCCCAGCAGTATTCTTTCACCGGGGTGTATGCTTTTATTTGTGTGCTGTATGACACCTGACGGCGTGTGTGTGTGTGTGTGTGTGTGTGTATCTTTATTTGCAGTGCACCAGATCATCTCTGATCAGGAGATGGACCATAGAATCGAGTCAAGGCGGGAGGTGTGTGTGTCGTATTGGGAATTTGAAGTGTGATTGACAGGGGAGAAGTCTATTAGCTAAGATTGTTAACTCCAGGGCACAGTAGAGGCTGTTATCGGCTGCAGACAGCCGTGAAAGGGCTCGGCTGATTCACAGGAAAGCCATTGTGCATTTCAAAGGTGTTGTCTGAGTGATTCTGGTCTGGGCTGACCAGAATGTGCTGGAATCCAAATGATCAATGGACTTTTAGACATCCTTGAACACCTCCCTACACACGCGCGGTCACCATCTTTCTGAAGAACTAGCGTGACAGTCATGGATAGAAGACTGGGGTGAGAGGAGAGGTAAATGTTTAAAGTTAAACTGGATTGATTGAGGCGGTTTTGTCTGGCTGCCCGCTCGTGTTACTGTGTGGGCCGTGATTGGCGTTACATTGGACTTTTCCATCTGTGGGTCAGACAGTGACATCAGACTGCGTTAGATGTTGAAAAAATGGTGGCACTTGAGTGTAGCATGTGATAGCCCATAGGAAAGAACTAAATCTCACGTTTCTACCAGGCGGTGATGCCTTTTTGGTTAAGAAGAAACACAAACCCATTAATGCTCAACAGGTTTCTTGTAGCTCAACTGGTAATGCTTTACATTAGCAGAACAAAAGGTTGTGGGTTTGAGACCCAAGGAACAGACATGATGATCAATTCATCAATGTCCTTCCAAAACTTTGTATGTCCAAATTCACTGTTTTTCAGGATATAGAGAAAACACTGTACTTTTTAAGTGATTCAAAATCAAAGATGATAATTACTTTTTAATACTTTTTATTGGTTAGATATTTGCAAAACCCATTGACAAACATAAAGGGTGACTAATAAAAAATATAAATCATGAAAAATAAACATACAAGGTTTTAGAAGGACAGCAGCAAAATGTACAGCTTGAATGCACGTCAGATGAAAGCATCTGTCAAACGTATAAATGTACATAAAATCAGTGTAAAACGTCTCCTTATACAATTCACAACGGTAAGCTTACAATAATGATTTACAATATGAGCTGTCGGCTCCGATTTCACGCTAAATGTCAGTTTGACATCATTTGACTTCAACACATGTAAAGATACAAATGTATCCGAACCGGAACATAGCTCAACGGTTAGAGCATGACGCTGCAACGCCAATGTCATGGGTTTGATCCCAGGAATTGCACATACTCAGAAACAAATGTATAGTATAATGCAATGTAAATCGCTTTGGATAAAAGCGTCTGCCAAAAGTATAAATGTAAACCTGCAGTTTTATCTTTAAAACAGAGATGGCGATAGAGAGGTAAAGTCATAGATTGCAGCTTTCAACTCAAACTACCCATATAATAAATTCCACTAATTTTGCAAAATTGAAAATTCTTTTTATTATATCTCTTATAAAAACTTCTACTGTAGAATCTTTCTTTGCGTCTTTATTTTAGTCATCTTTGTATTCTTTGATTAGTTTCCTTTATTTCTGTCCTGTTATGCTTTCACTTTTCATCTGTGTTCTTGTATTTGATCTCTTCGTGTGTTTTTTTCGGAACCTCTCTCTCGCTCGCAGCACTCCCTTTTCTCTCAGGCTTGCACTATAGACAGTTTCCGTTTAAAGCGGAAGCGTTGCAGTTTCGTCGGGTTGTGTCACGTCGTTCGCTGGCACAGAATTAGTACAGTCGTGCATTTCTGATAATACACAGAGCTTTACAGCACAGGAGGAACTGCGTTTCTATTTTAAATCGCTCTCTCTCTTTCTCTTCCCTTGTCAAAAAGCTTTCAAAGACATGTACAGTGCTTCAAAAATCATTTTCCCAACACAGCAGAGGGATGGAGGGAGACGTGCCGCTATTTTCCCCGCTCCCCCCGCAGCACAGAGCATACTGTTCTCTAATCAGCCGCTCTCCCTGTGAATTCGCCTCCACTGATGGCAGCATCGGCTCTCTGGAAGCGAACGCTGCCTGCATTTTGTTGAATCTCAGCGGTGGAAAAAGCTTCATAAATTGAGATGCGTTCTCTCGCTCTCTCTTTCTCTCTCCGTGCCTCCTCCCCAAACGCATAATCGCTGTAAACAAGCACGCTGAGAGCGAGTGCATGTGTGATTTGGATGTTGTCATGGTTTATTTTCCCCGGCTAGAGACGCTGCCAGCATCATCGTCATCCTCCCTCGTATTCTTCCTCTCCCCGTGCAACCATCGTGGCAGCAATTTCTCCCGCTGTCACAAAGCAGCTCTCTCTCTCTCACTGGCTGTCCGCCCGGTAATTTCTTTTCATGCACGCTGCAAATGTTTCTGTTGCTCTGACAGTGGGTAGACAGTAGATTAAGAGAAAGAAATTGCAAAGTGTGAAAGATACGGCGGCCACTCTGCGTTCGCCGCGATCGTGCTGGAAGCGCAGATAAGACGTCGGGATGACTGGAGTGCGCCGGGCCGCTCTACAGACCGGCATTCTTATTCACAGTCGTGCAGGGGTTTTTATTAGGCCGATGAATGTTTCTCCTGGACACGGCATGAGCATGAGGAGACTCGGTTAGTGGTCAGACGTTTTACTCCATTTAGGCTATGTGTGGAGACATGCATAAAAGTCTTGGCTGAGAAAACATTCCCAAGAAACAGAGGTCATTAAACACATGTTGTTCTTTGGGGCATGTTGTCACCCCATATGTGGTTTTGTCACATTGAAACTTGCCATTAAATGGCCTTTAATAGGGTTTTAACCAAGATGTATGCAGTAAAACAAACATGAACCATTAAACAATTCATTAAACAGCATAACATTCAATAATAATCCTATTTATATCAGTTAAATTATTTAATTTAAGATTGTTACTTGTCACATACAAACATGAGTCATGTCACACTCTGTAATTTATGACAGACTGTACGACACACGCAGGAAGATCATCCGTCATACCAATTGGTGGTGGAAATACACCAATTCATTGTTTGTCAAATGCCAATATAACCTGAAAAAGTTTGTCCGGAGTTTATCTTCTTGTTGTACAGTCCACCTCACTCTCTTCGACCTTTTCTCCATGTGTTTTTCTGTTTCCGCTTCTCTGTCGCCGCTGTAATTGCGTCATCACGTTTTGTGCTCCTATTGGTTCCTGATTAGACGGTCGTCCTAGGAGACGGCACACTGCAGGATAGTAGCTCAATATTTCTGACCCTGCCAGAACTTTATCGAAGGACAAATTTGATCGCAGTGATCATTATTCGGCTGTCGGCAATCATGTCAAACTAGCAATGAAAGACTACAGATTTTGGCCTAGGATTTAAGAAATCGTTAAGGATTTGCTAAATTTGTCTGAGACGGCCAAATCTTGGCTAAAATCCTACAGCGTGCGGTCACGTTTAGTTACAACTTTCAAAACGTGACAGCTTGCCCAACTTGATGTTTATGAGAAATAACCTTGCCTTAGGAATACAGACCAACCTTTCAGTTGAAATTCATTTTTATTACATAATTTACCATTGTATGAACGCATGCGGGTAAGATTTTATTGCGTTCACTTGTTTGGCCTGCAGCTATAACAAAAATATGATGATATTGAAAGTTGTTTCGAAGTTATTATTTACAGGGAATGTCTTAAAATCGTTTTGAACGAGTTGTTTAAAAACAAACATATAAAACCACTGGTTGAGAAACAACAAGCTTTTGTGTTTTTGGACTTTTGACCAAACTTCATAGTTCTTAGAACTAGTGTAGCTTGTAATAGTCTTTCTTAACACGTTCTCCAAGCAATTTATTGAAAACACACTGCTAAAACAGCCTGTTCTATAATTTGTTTGATTGTGAGCAATGAGTTATTGTAGAGAGAGAGATCTGTCTGTTGAATTTCATATGACAGTTGCTTGGCTGGCAGAAGCAACCCTGGACGCAACCTGCTTGCTGCTCAGTTTGATATTTTACGACTTTACTTTTAAATGTTATTTTCATAACTGTCTCAAGATATTTCCTGTAAATCATATCATCCAAACAAAACCAATGTCATCATATTTTTCTTATAGCCATTGGGCAAAAAAGTACACAGTAAAACAATAAAATCATGCTGGCATACATTTACACGATATAATTACATTATACAAGTTTTATTAAAACTTTCAATAAAAAATTTTAACTGTCATTGTATGTAATATTTGCTCATGATAAAATCTTGAAATTAAGTGAAAACCTAATTAAGTAACTTCTCTACTTTTTAACTAGTTACTCTTCTCCACTGTTTTTCATTGTGTTCCTAAATATTAAGTTGTTTCCAGTGCGCCCACTCCATCATAAAGATCTGTGAGGATGTACAGCAGCGTCAGCCTTCGGCTTACGTCCTGTGGGTCATTTTATTCAGCAGCCACAAATAAACTAAGCGCTCTTTCTGAATCTCCAATGAGGTATAAAAAGAGGTTTTAAAGGTATATTTAGTTTGATTATATTAAGTGAAAAGTATGCCCCCCACCCCTTCTTATCTCTCTCTCAAGATGAAATAATCTGGTGTGATGCGTTCACCATTATTCTCAAAGGGTGAAATGCTCCAGATCTGAATGCGTTCTAAACGCCAAAGCTGCATCCGTGCGCTGGTATTTACGCAGGCTTTGTCATCAAAGCTGTGGCCGGTTCAATGACGGTTGGAATCGAGCATAGCTTCCATAACTAAACATCCAATTTACTGTCACAATAACTCTACGGCCCCTCAGCGTGATGCGGGGAAACGAGCGGAGAGCGTAACTATGACAACATGCGTCTGCGCGGACACGCGGCCTGAGATTCAATATAGATGGCCGGATGCGGGGATTTGCCTGAAATGAAGTTGTGTGGGGGATTGAAAGTAGCAACGGCTGGAAAAAGTGAACATGTGGGTCCATTTCCTCATGCAGCAGTAGGATGGATCCCTAGATTAAAGCTTTACGTGGGAAGGAGGGGATGCGGGCTGTGGCCTGGCAGAGACGATAAGAGAAGGCCTACCCTCACATCTCAGCGGATGCATTATTGATCAAGACGACCGGTACATGAGGGATTCTCCCATCTGGAAACATCCCCTCCGGGGGTGGGGCTGTGTTTGCGTATGCGGGAGGATGGAGATGCGCTAGAACTATCATAGTCATATGATGTTGAACGCTTGTATGTTAAAGTGCATTTGGAGTTTGATCTGTTCGATTTTTATATGTATGCGTGTGAATGTGTGTGCAAAAGCACTATAAAGTTTTCAGAAAGTTAGGTTGTCATGAACTTTAAGCTGTTCACACTGAGATGTTTTTTGAACCCTATGAAAATCTTCCCTGCGGCACTCAGAAGACAAAAAAGTCATACGAAATAGTTTAAGCTCCAGGTAATGTCAAGCAACCTTGGATTTTACTAGGTGTGGAGTTATAAGCCCCTCCAATACTCTTTTAAAAGATATCCTTTCTGCCCAGTAAAGTGTGTTCACAGTAAAAGAAGGTAAAAGTTTTAAAGGAGATCTGTAAAACAGGACCAATCCGACTCAAGGTGTCTCTCTCCTTCTTTTTCTCCTCCCTCCATCTCTATCTCTCCTCTCTATCTTCCTCTCTCACTATCGGTCTGCGATGTGGCGTTTCCTGTGCGGAGGCTCTTGGCTTCGGCTAGATTAATTGAACGGCCCCAGCTGTGCTTTAATTAGTGTTAAAAGATCAATGATGTTCGATACCGAGATGCTTGCTGTTAACCCCTTTCAGGCTGCCATGTTTTTCATTTCCCATGATTCCTCCTTCCTGTCAACTTGGTTCTCACCTGAGAGCGATTAACGCCGGTGTTGTTTCCAGTGTCTGCGCGGCTTTTGATTCCCCCGGCCTTGAACACGCGAGTGAATGGGGTAGTATTGCTCGAGACGTTGCTTTGCTTCTCGCCAGGACAATTAATGTTCCTTTGGCAGCAGATCTAATGACAATTAAAAAGAGTTAATTATTTCTGCCACAATGATCAAGAGCATGTTAAGCATTAGAAGGAGGAGAGAGAGCGAGGAGACTTCTTTTAAACAATGTAAAGCCTGAGGCGCAGTGAGCGCTCTGAAGTCTTCCTTTAATAGAAATATATCGCGGCAGGTAGAACAATGCATTATGTGTGCTTTTAAAATGTGCTTGTTAAAGGAATAGTTCAGCAAATGGAATATATTGATGTTAATATTTTCTTTCACTCCGGTTGTTTGAAATCATATACTATTCCATATAGCACAAAAGGATATAATATAGTTTCTATACATTGAAGATTGAGCAGGGATTGTCAAGTTCCAAAAAGCATGCAGTAATTCATCAATTAAAATTGTCCCAGTCATAAAAGAACTTTGTATCAGGAAAATATTTTTATATTTGCACAAAACTATTGTATGGCTTCAGAGGACTTGGGCCCAATCCCAATTCTATTTTATACCTCCTTGCCTACCACTCGTGGAAAATATTCCCCTACATTTTTTTGTATTATTTTGATTTTTTATTATATAGCAAAAAATATTACAAACAAGATGGCATACGATTTACATTCAAAACATCAATTTAAGAGGTGCTTAGACAGAATAAGAATTAAAAAAGAATATTTCTGGGGAAATGAAGTATTATAATAAGTTATATTTATTTAATACATCTAACACGTTTTTAAATATTGTGCCAAATAATTCTTAAATAAAAATTTATATTTTTATATACAATTCTTAGCTAACAGAAGTATATTATTAGAGGTACTGTAGGGGTAAGGGATATGGGATTGAGTCTTGGTTTACAGCAGACTACCTTTATCATACTTTTCAGTGCCTTGACTTTGACAATCTCTGTTCACTGTTGACTTTTATTGTAGAAAAATATGACATTAAGATTTATCTGTTTGTGTTTCAGGGAAAAGAGAAAAGCATACTGGTTGGGGATGACATGAGGGTGAGTAAATGATGACAGAATTTGTATTTTCTGGATGAGCTATTCCTATATCAAAGGAATCTTCTCAAAAGCAGTGCATTGTGTATAGATATTCCTGAACCGATGGATGATATGATTTTGAAGTCTGTGAAGCAGTTGAGAAAATACCTACATTATTTAAAAGCAAGGTTCCCAGAGGAACATTTTATTGCTCACAGGTTGAGTTCTCAGTTGTGTTTCTTTGAAATATCAACTTAGTCTCAGATACAGTATTTATCCTGCTGTAAAATTGCTTAGGAAAAATAAAAGTAGAAACAAACGAGACAATTTGTTTAAATACACTAATAGTTTGGATCTGTACATTGAATGTAAACTGTATAGGTAAAACAATTTGGATTCTGGCAAATTCAATGAGAAAGGTTTGATTTTGTATTGAAATCGCAGACTTGACAAATCTAAGCTTGTGATATTATTGAAATGTCATCTGAAACTCTAATGGAGACATTTGTGAAATTTCTGGCTCTTTAAAATGCTCTCCATTTTAATCTCATTGATGAGAAATTAAGATATCATCTGTGATTTTTCTTTCTTAAGACTATTTGACGCGTTTATGAAAACTAACTCTCAACTCTCAATCAACTGAAGTTGTTTCTTGGTGCACTGAATTTAATTTGTGTGTATGAACCTGTCACCCTCTCTCTCTTACTCATTTCTCGCTCTCTTTCTCTCTCTCCCTCTATTTTTCTATTTGTTCACCTGGCTTACACTAAGGCTTTACTGTTCTGCTAAAACATAGTGCCGTTTAGTGTGTAAGCGTGTGTGTGAGGGAGAGAAGGAAATGTGACCCAGTGTATTTTCTGCGAGGGTCTGATGGATGTGTGGTGACACATTCACTTGAGCCCAGATCCATCACGGTAACTGGAGACACTACAGACGCAGGAAAATTAAAAGTGCAGCGCTGAGTGGCAGGGGCCAATGGCTGAGGCTAAATATGGACTCGGCTAAATAATTACTCCGGTGATTGGCCAAAACACCTTCAGATCATCTGCACCACGACTTTCTTAATGGAACTGACTTGCTTTTTGTCTGTGGCTCTCAGAATTGCATTTAAATGTCTCGTAATAGCTATGAAATCTGGGGATTTTTGATTTTAAGATTTAGTTGCTTTTCATGCATTTTATGTTAAAGGTAAATATGTACATTTATGAAAGTGTCATGACTGCAGTCATGAAGTAACTGCCCTGTACTGAGTAGCATTGTCCAGTTAGACCCTCTGGACCAAAATGAAAATTTGGTCATCTGTTGTCATTTCAAGCCTGTATGACTTTCATTCTTCTGCAGAACACAATATTTTGTTAGTAAGCGAACAATGGCAGTACTCATTCACTTCTATTGTATGAGAACAAACCCAGTGCAAGTCAATAGGGACTGCTGTTCTTTAAAAATATACCAACATTCTTTAAAATATCTTCTTTTCGTTTTTGGGTGAACTATCCCTTTAATGAATTTTTCGTGATGCAATGTGTGTAAGAATGTGTAGTTCTGTTGCATATATATTGTCTGTGTATGTAGTGCATATACAAAAAGTATTGGAGGGACGCCTCCTTTTAATAATTATGTTTATCTGTTCCATTAATTTAAATCAAAAGAAATATTAATACCATACCACATGAAAGCATTTTGTATTCATCTTTGTTACAACAGTTTTGGAAGGGCCTTTTCTGTTCTGTGACTGTACCCCTGTGTACAAGTCATTGATGGGTTTGGGTGATGAGGGTTTTTGTTCAGATGGGTTCAGATCTGGGCTCTTTGCTGACCAGTCACGTTCTTCCATACTATACAGAATCAATCATTTCTTTTTAAATCTTTGCTTTGTGCACAGGGACATTGTCATGCTGGAATAGAGGACCCTGCACATACACTTTTAGCACTACTAAAGTAGTCAAACCCGGTCATTAGTCCAATAGTTTTGTCCATATGTTGTATACTATCATCCAAGTCTATGCTGCACACTGGTGGTGGTTGAGGAGAGACCCCCTCATATGATTGTAAAGCGCTTTTGGTGTACAGCAATACACAATAAAGCGCTAAATAATTGCCTCATTCATTCATTCATACTATGCTTATGAATTTCATACTCGAAGTCAATGTCTAAATATTATAGATTGCATAATTTGACATACATTAACATTCATACAGTCGCTTACAGTATTCTTATTAGCAACACTTTATATCGTATGTGTGGGTCTTGAAATCTGTCAGTGTCAGATCTAAAGATACTTCCCACATGTTGAACAGAAACATTTTCATTGTCTCATCTCAGATGTGCTTCAACTGAATTGCAAAACAGCTCAATAGCCCAGAATTGCCTTTTTATGTAATGTTATGACCGTAAATGATGGTGTCATAAACCCTGGGTGAATGCTTAAGCATTTGAATTATCGTCATAATCACCATTACATCGCTGTGTGTAATGTGTATCGCTAGAGGTTGCACAATGAAAAGCGCATGCATTATCAGTGGAGGAAAAGAAACGCTCTATTCTTGGAGCCGAGACCTTATTCATGAAGAGTATGAAGCTGTCTGTGATCCTGGATCAGAGCTCATCCCTCGCTCCCCCCTTCTCTCTCTTTCTTTATTACTCTCTCTCCCTCTCTCATCTCTCTTTGTCCCTCTCCCCGTTTTGCTCTTCGCCCGACTCTACGGGAAGCTTTTCTATCCAATTTTCTCCTTTCCGTCTCTTCTCTGAGTGCTGAGTTTAGGTTCGGCGACGGAAAGCTTCATAAACAATTTCCTCCCCCCGCCGTTGAGCCATTTTGCCCCGGTAGTGTGTGAACGCCATTCCAATTTCCTGAATCCATACTTCACAGATATTTCTTTTCCTCTTACCATCCTCCCCTTCTAACCTTGCCCATTCTCTCTCTTTCTGTGTACAGTACCTGTCTAGCGACGGTTCAGGAGTGTAGTAACACCGGACGATTTTGTCCGCGGGCTGCTGGTGCACTGGCAATTTACTCCAGCGCACGGGGAACTTCCGTCACCACACAAATATGTCCTCTGGACATTTGATCTCATAAACCTTGCATGAATATACTGTATATCCTGTTGCAGAAAAATAATCAGGTCACCATCCAAGCTATTGTGATTTCCCTCATGGTGCAAAAACCAATGAAATGCAACTGTATGAAGTATAGAGTCCTGAGGCCACGTTTTTCTGTTTGGGAGTCACGTTTCCTCGCGCTCCCATGGCGGACGGGCCCGACTAAATCTTCCGTAACGATATGAGCCATGTGTCACGGCAAGGTTGTGTTTATTAGGCGCCGTGTGCGACTGGATGCTTTCTGACCTCGACGGGAGACGGAGGGTGAGGAAAAAAACGGACAACCTGCTATAAAGGGGAATTAGAATAAGATAAAGCGGGCGGCGTCTCCAGGTTTTTCTCGAGGTGAATAAAGATGAATAACGTTTGCGAGCCACCGGACCAGATTGCAGAATCTACAGAGCCCTTGTTGCCGATACGCATCCTGATGAGGGCAGCTGGTACGTGGTTTCGTCTGGGGTATTACTGAGAGGAGCGGGTCTGTGCGCCCTTCGGGGGCACTGAATGAAGATGGGTTTCGCCCGTATCCAATGTTCGTGAAATGAGAAAGGAGAGAACAGCCTTGCTAAAGTTCCCTAATGGTCAAGGCAGATTTTCTTTTAATATAAATGTCCAATTGAAAAAAAAACACTATATTAAAATAAGGTTTACCATAAACTGTATACTTTCTCTTTGCTTACCTATTAAAGGGATAGTTCGCACAAAAATTTTAATTCTGTCATCATTTACTCACCTTCTTGACATTTCAAACCTGTATAACTTTCTTTGTTCTGTAGAACACAAAAGAAGATATTTTGAAGAATGTCGGTGAGCGAACAACAGCAGTACCCATTCCTTTGCATTGGTTTTGTGTCCATAAAATAAAAGTGAATGGGCACCACCGTTGTTCGCTCACCAACATTCTTCAGCACATCTTTTTTTGTGTTCAGAAGAAAGAAAGTCAAACAGGTTTGAAATGACAAGAAGGTGAGTAAATGATGACAGAATTAAAATTTTTGAGTTTACTTGTCTTTTAATGCTAAAGTGCTAAATTTTAAAGTGCATTTGAATTTTTCTTCCATATTGTAAACTTTTTCTTAAAACCCAAAATATGTTAATTTTCGTTTTATTTATTTGTTTACTATATAGAGTTTTGTTGTGGTCTGGGACTTTCTTCATCTAAATGCATGTATGTAAGCCAGGGGGCAGTAAATGAGGTTTATTCCTAATGACAGTTTGCTCTCTCTCTCTCTCTCTCTCTCTCTCTCTCTCTCTCTCTCTCTCTCTCTCTCTCTCTCTCTCTCTCTCTCAAACAGATCAAACTTTCTGCTTGATGATTGTCTAAAGCACAGAGACATTTGAATTAACTTTGGGTAATGTGTCATAATTATACTCAATTAAAAGTCAAAGGATCTACTCAAAAACGTATTTTCTTAGCTTTAAAAATAGAACAAAGACACGAGATGTTTCCCTAAAGTAGGCTACCCTGAGCGCATTCAAAAACGTTTTAAAACCACTTATTTAACTTTCGACAGAGTTTGAAAAGAGATGGTTTGATTTCTAAACATGGACGCACAAAATTCTCTATCCTAAATTCGGTCGTTATAACATCCAACACGTTTGCGATTACACGACTGCGTTCAGTCATACACGTAGCGATGCGGGCGTCATTCAGCATTACAATAAAACCTTACGAGCAGTAAAATTCAAAATGACCGGTGTGTTAATCGGCCTAAATGAACGTCGATAAAGCACATCGCTAATTGCCTTTTAAACGGCACAACGCTTTTGTTTTTATCCGGGGCTCGGCGAAAGCGTTAGGTAGCCCTCTCGTAATCACGGGCGAACAATAATCGCTGTATTACGGCTCTGTTGAGAGATGCCCGTCTGCGGCAGGTTATAAGATGGAGGGGCCTTTCCGCACGCTTTTCCGTCGGGTGAGAATGAGTATTTTCAGAGGCTAATTAACTGGGGGCCGTCTTCATCACATGGCCATTATACTGAGAGGCAGGACCTAGAGGGGCGTCCGTCTCTCTCCGCACTTAGCCCTGCTACTGCTTTAATTGTGCAGAAAATGTAATTTGTGTCTCAGTTCAAGTTCCCTCGGAGAGCGCCGCTCACTGTGGGGGGCTCCAGTCGCATGAATAGCGCTGCCATTCAAGCATCCAGGGGTCAGGTGGTGGGAGTGGGCTTGTGGGTGTACGTGTGCGTGTGTGTCCTTGTGTAAATCGGTGATTGTTCACTGTGTGCGGCCGTGTCACCTCTTTTAAATTTGCACAAAGCGCCGATTCGGTGCTACAGCCACAAAAAAACTAGCAATCATTAGTTGAATTGTTACTTTTTCTAATTACTAATTACATACACTGTGAGAAGATAATAGGCTGGATCCCGTGTCATTATTTTGTAGGAGACAGCACAATGGGAAACTCGGTTTTTATAACAAATGTCGTTTGGCACAAACAGTCTTGTTGGCGAGAAAATACAGTGGACGGAGAGGAAGGTGGAATAAGAGGGAATTGTTTCATATGTCCCTTGGGAACGCGTGGTATAGTTTTTAACTGTTATAATCTAATAGGCTATGACAGCAAAGCATTATGGGAGTCCAGCACTGAGCAGGGGTTTAGGTGCTTGGAGAAAGACAGAAATTGGGAATGGTTGGGGGTGGGTAGAAAATAAAAACTCAAAGAAGGTTGAAGGGATGAAAAAGAAAAAGCAACACGAGGAAAAAGCAAGTTGAAATGAGAGAGACTGTCGCAGGAGAAATCCTGTACACGTGTCACTCTTTACCTCGATCTACTATTCCTGTGGTGGAAAAGTGCTGATGGGTGATGTTCCAGTGAGCTTTTCAGCTCAGAGAAAAGTGCTTACTGGCTTTGGGTGGAATGGAGAAGGGCTTGAAGAACTTCCGTCGCTTCACGCTTTTGTCTGAGGACTTTGCAGCGGGCAGCACTTTCTATCTTCTCTTTCTATCTGCACGCGTTCTCCTTTTCTTATGTGTTTCATTCGCCGCCTTACTGCTCTCTTTCACAGCTAAATTTTTGCCCCATAATATCTTGGAGCCCTTACGTTTTCTGGGCCATTTTATAGCACATCATGGAAACTGGATTTTTAGTGCTCTTTTGAAATAAAACAGTTTGATGTTCTATACAGACGCCTTATAGAAACTATAAGCTGCAAAAGTGGGTTGTTCGAAATTCATCAACGATTCAATGTCACAATCGTGAACTCATTAACATTTGACCGCCCACGCAACACTGGTCAGAGAGAGAGAGAGAGAGAGAGAGAGAGAGAGAGAGAGAGAGAGAGAGAGAGAGAGAGAGAGAGAGAGAGAGAGAGAGAGAGAGAGAGAGAGAGAGAGAGAGAGAGAGAGAGAGAGTAAAATGGTTGTGTTATATTCAGACACTTTTGCAAGTGTTTAATGTAAGAAACCTTGACTTACATTAAGCACTTCAAGGAATAATATGTCCCCTCAAGTATTAAGTTAGACATCTGTTATGCGCACTTTGGAGCTTATTGTGGCCTAGAACCACCCACTTAGAGAAGAAACTGTTTCTGTGTGCTTTTTCAAAGTTTTAGGGGTACAAAGAAAATCGAAAATTTATTTTATTTTATTATGTGCATAGAATCTAACCAAAAGTTATAGACGGTTTCAAAGCAACAACATAACAAATGTTACTGCGCATAAACTCTTTTGTGGCCCAAACTTAACTTCCGGTACACATCCATAAATAACAGATTATTTCTGACAACAAGCAAAAGAAATAACAAGTAAAGTCATTAGATAGCAAGTTAAAAGTATGTCTGTTCAGTATTATTTTGGGTTACCAGAAGAAGAACTGTTACTTGGCTAAACTTAAATGTGACGAAGTTAGATGACTCAACAAACTGTTTATTAAATAAAATGAATATACAATAAAATTAAACAAATTATTTAATCCTAAACTCGCTGCTGTTCTGCAGCAGAAAGTTTCAGACAATAATATCACAGATCGTGGTTACTGATTTACATTGTGTCTATTATTTCATTTACTGTTTTATCTCCCTGTCTCTTTCTTTTCCCACTCCTCTTTCACTTTTTATATCGCTCCATTCACGCTCAAGCTCCTTTTAGGCCCGAGTCTCAATCTGGGTGTCCATTACTAATCGATTTAGAGGAGAAAGTGCAACGTGAAATAATAGCCCATCCATGAGGAAGAAGAACAAGGGAATTATCCCATCGCAAGGTTTGTCTTCCCATTCAGAAACCCCTATGGCTTTGTAATCAGTCTTTATAAACCACCTTAATCTTTTAATTCACTTGTATCACTTCACTGGCTGCCCTTCTTTTATTTCTGGCGGGCACTTTGTAGCCGTTAATCCTCTAAACTGCGGGAGATTTCCTCCCCGTTTCCGAACCGCCGCCCTCACACCCTACAAGACGGGACCCACATGAATACGAAGCACAAATTTAATTGGAGTTGTAGGCATTGGTGGTTTGTTTTGAAATAGGGGCCTTGGTTTATTTTAGTAGAAGTGATTGCTGATGTAGTGAATTCATGATGTCATCAGTGAAACATGTTCCTTTGAATGACTGACAAAGAGATGCATCATATCAATAATGAAACTATTTTAATAAACACCTACAGAAAAACTAATACAATAATATTTCAAAAGATAAATGTAGAAAGAAGCATGAAATCCAATCCGAGGAGGTTGCCAGGTTAATTTGCTCTCTCAGACGCATCATATATGTATATATAACTTACTATGATTGGATTATTTCAATCATAAAATTTTCTACATTTTCTTATGAAAGATTACTGATAGCTTATTTTCAACTTTTTCCCATCCACTGTAGGTTTTTATTAATATAGTTTCATTTTTATGATGCAAGCATCTTAGCTGTTTCTTTGAAAAACATTAATACAATAAGTCAAGGAAATGAGCAAATATACCATAACTAACTGTAGAACGTTTTAAGCAAACAAGAATCTTTCGAGCTTCTAAAGAAGTACACATCTTATTTGACTAGATACCATTTCTGCCCTTTGCCACCAGCTTTCATTTCTCTTTAAATAATAGAGAAAAGTTTGAACTTCTTTTGACATCCGAAACAAATTGCATGTACAAGATCCAAATTACATTGTTTAACCTCAGAATTATTGGCCCACACTCCTCTCCTGTGGCCCGGCGCTCAATGATGTATGGCTTTAGTTTACTCTCTGCAAATCCCAGAGTGCACTGCAACCCCGGGGGTGGGTGGAGGGTGCGGCTGCTCGGATAAAGCGGCCTTTAATGTTTTATAAGCCCCCCTGCACTCCTCTTTAATTTAGAAATATGAGACTGCGTGTGGAAAAGGGGGATTATTAGCTGCTGCTAATCTCCATGTTTGCTCTTGTACCCACCGTCCTCCAAATCTCCACTGGTGGGAGAACAGAGAGAGAAATTGGATAGAGAGGTAGATAGATAGATAGATCCAGATGAGCTCAGTTTGAGAGAAGTGTCACACACACACACACACACACACACACACACGCGCGTGTGTGTGTTCGGGGTGGGTGCACTCTCTCTGGTTGAGGCAGCTGTGCGGTCTGTATTTAAAGGGGAGGAGACGCACTGACAGAAACACTGCCCTCTCTCTGCTCACCCTTTTGTTAGGAGATTGCAGCGGCCGTCATAATCACAAGCGGACAAAAGACAAGAGCCTCGGTGACCGCTTGATGGAACACTCACGGCCTGACAGGCTTTTCACCTTTTCATCCATCTATCAACTCTCCACTGTTATTTGTTTCGAGTCCCAAAAACGATGGAGACAGCCTGCGGGGCTATTTAGAAAGATATTTATATACATATTAGTCACACGTTCAGAGTTTTCGCCGTTCCTTTCAGACACCCACACACGACACGTTTCCCACAAACCAATGGCGTGCGTAATGAACGCCGGCGATGGGCGAAAAATGGCCTCATTTAGAACACGCCGCACTAGCGAACATGCGCTTACCTGTGCCTGCGGATTCAGCACATCGGCACGGCAATTACAGCCCGCGCCTTCTCTCCGAGGCTGGGTGACCAGAGAAAAGGGGGGCGTTTATTAGCCCCAGCGGGTGGCAAACTTTGGAAGGCGCACTCTGTTTATTCCCAGTTTCCGTTCCCGCTGACAGCCCGCGTCGCCAGACTCTTCCAGGGCAGGACCCAGCCTTAGCACTTTTTATGAATTCAAATACCTAGAAAGAGCCATCTGGATGGGAAGATATTAATGGCACACGTGGAACCCAGCATGTTTCCCAGTTCTAATCAGCCAGTGCTTTGCTTCGCAGTTCTGTTTTCCAGGGAATTGGGGGGATGCGGTTTAAGTTAGGGGGGCCGCTTGCGCGCAAAGCACGATTGATGCTTTGTGTGGCATGTGAATACAAATGAAGGATTTGTCAAACCGCAATATTTGGGTCCCCATAGATTAGCATACGGCGGTCGGGTAATTATACACACACACTTGATTGAATGGAGTCAAAACAGGGGGGCGAGTAAACTTCTGACAGCTTTTGATTTCTATGGAAATGGGGGCAAACGCGGCGAGGTGGGCGCACACGCGTGTACGTTTGTATTAGACGTGGACATTTTTAACAAATGGTTTCCATTTTGTATGCCGTCACAGACGTGTCCGTTTCGCTGTATAGATGGATAGATAGATAGATAGATGGATGTGTGGAAAAATGTGAAACATATTACCTCTTTGTTTCTTTCAGGTGAATGATTTTATCTAACAGCGAAATGACATTTACAGCTGATAGAAATACATTTTACTTTATTGAGTCATATGCTATTGTAATGATGTTTGGAATGTTTTGTGGTAGACATACTTCGGGTTGTTTCTAGTTACATGTGTAAGCTGTCCCTTGGTAGCTGCTTTTCGAGTTTGCCCAGAGGGGTGTCGTCCAAATAGAACGAATTAAATCACACACAGAGATTTAAGAAGCGTGTCATTTTTGTTTTTTAACAGTTTTGGTGGATGATGCTGGACTTGAGCCTATTCTCGCAAACAAGATCTCATAGGGTTAAGCATGGATTTAAATGAGAACATATAGTAATTTAACTCTATTTGATTGATGTTGTATTCCTCAAAAAGCTAATATATTTCTCCTGATTTTAATTCATGTTTCTTTTGATTACAATTCCAACAGAATTAAACCCAGCATGATATAAATCCCTTGGGAATTTAATATTTTATTATCAAACAGACACTTGCACAAATCCACTCTTTCACATCAGTGGATTTCATCATGTTTCCTTTGTTCAAATGATTTTACTTTCATTTATTTCTGTAATAATCAGCTGCTTTTTTTTAGCTTCGTATTTTGTTTGGATTTCCAGTTTAACATTTTTGTGAAACAAATTTCTTTTTTTCGAACATTAAAGCGTTTATTCAAAGACACAGAAGCTTTTAATCAAAAGAAAACTGCAACATGTTCTTTAATGTCAATACACAATTCATTTGCAAGATTAATACAAGTAATAAGAGGAAAATCTCAGAGCATGTTTGGTACAGACTCTTCTCTTCTGAGTTATAAGAATGAATCTGTAAAAAAGTGGGCGGGGCAGTTCAAGCGGTTGCTATATTTGTCAGTAGCACATACAAAAATGATAAAGCGAAATGATAAAGTATTGACCTTTCGCTATCTTTCAGGACCCGAATAGTGACTGAGCACAAGCTGGAACGGTTGGTCCTGACTGACTCAAGTTGTACCTTATTGCATCAGCACTGTATCTATGACAGACTGTCCTATTCCCCAGAATCCTCGGAGGCGGCTGGCGCTCTCATTCTGAACTCGGTCCGATGTTCTTTCTCTCCCTCTATAGTTGGCAGGGCCATTTTGAGAAGCCGTGCATGGCGGCCTTTAGCAGAGAATGTAATTTCAGGCTCCGGAGAGGGAATATAGAAAAAAGAGAAGAATGATAATACTGTGGAAGGTCAAATATTGATCATGCTATAGAGAGCTGCTTTAGGCAGGCTCACCATGAGAACTTTCAACAGGCATTCTCTCTCTCTCCTACTCAGGGACTCGTCCTTCATCTCGGGGGAGAGAGAGTGAGCGAGGGCGAGGGAGGAGAAAGTGCGAGCGAGGGCGAGGGAGAAAGAAAGATGAAGAGAGAGAACATTTGGGTGGAGTGAATGAATGCCGCGTGCCTCCTCGGCTGATTTGAGTGAGTGTAGGTGAGGCTTCACCGACCTGAGTCCTCTTCTCGATTGGAGTAACTCAAAGAGACACACAGACAGGGGCTGTTAGCAAGTCTTATTTACGTACTTCTAAATCTCGACCAGTGATAAACCACTCCATTCCCAAACATCTGGCTTTTTGCCTTTTTCTTCCTATTTCATGCATTAATTTATTTTTATTTAGTGCTCTAGTTAAAATATATATATATATATATATCTTATATAAACATTTACCAAAAGGTTTCGTTGGTCTAAACAGCTTTTTAATTTAAAATTAGTGTTTAGGAGTAGTTTGGACCACCGTTGCACAAACACAGTAGGAAACGCTGGTGCGTGACAGATTCATACCATTTACAGTCTATTTACATCGAAGACAGTTGACACTTCATTATTATGGGGCCATTTGAGACAACAGAGGTCTAATTGGCATTTATGTTAAGGTCACTGTATTTTGTTTACTCGACTGAGGCCTATAGCAGCGTTTGAGTCTGCTGATCTATTGCTCGCATTGGGGGAGTTAAGTAACTTACCCTTTCTCCAGAAGAGCGCTCACAGTTAGCGGAAAACAGATTTCTAGTCACTTAACATTCCGCTCACTGAACGACGCAAAACGGTCATTCTGAAGATGGTCAAAAGATGCATATTTATGCACACGTACCTTCAGATTGTCTAAAAAAACCCCTCGTAAACAGCAATTTCGCATAAATGGATACATAGCTTTTTTAAAGGTAAATTTGTTTTGGTGTTCACTCACTGAAACGTATTAGATGTTTAGCATGTAGAGCGTAACATAGATTTTGCTCGTTTGCGAACGGTAAATGATTACTCAACTTTATAACTTCAGAGGAAGAAAACTATTTATTTTAAAAGAAGATATTTTGAAGAATGTTGATAAACCGAACAACGGCGGTATCCATTCATTTTGCAATGGTTTTGTGTCTATACAATAAAAGTGAATGGGTACCGCCATTGTTCGGTTACCAACATTCTTCAAAATATCTTCTGTTGTGTTCTGCAGAAGAATGAATGTCATACAGGTAAATAAATGAACTATTACTTTAAATCAAAGTTGTATATGTTAACATTAAGTAATAAATGCAATTAATAAATGTAAAAATGTATTGTTCATTGTTAGTTCATGTTAGCTAATCCTCTAATTTTCACCATTTGGGGTTAAGTGGTAGATATCTGTAGGATAAACATGGGAATATTATATCAAGGTATAAAACCTAATGTTACGTTGAAACAAAATCACTCCCTGATCGTCGCCGCCGTCTTGTTCCTCTCTTCTCTAGGCCTATATAAAAAGCATGCCGTATCTAGTGGGATTACAATGAGCCAGAAGTTTTTTTTCTTTGAATTACATCTCTTATGCACCATGTAAATCAAAGGTCAAAAGCCCCCTTGCTCTTTTTTTAGCGCTCATCCTGTATCTATTTAAACTCCAGTTCAGTCATTACCGCAAACTAGACTCCAAGGACTGAAATCTATCACCTTTGATAGATTCAGAGCAGAGGCTGGAGGACACCGGGCCTGTAAAACAGCATCGTGGTGATCCTGTTGTAAAATATGCTGCGATCTGACGAACAGCAAAGCATCAGGTATGCGTGCCGTACGCTACGGTAAGTCATCGCATTATTGTACAGCACCCGGGCCTCTTTAACGCCGCTGTGCAGTTAGCGGAAATAACGACAAATTGAAGCGTGCAAATAAAACGATGTTTGTGAACACACCGTGAGCACACACCGACCAGTAAAGTGTAATTATGTGCAACTCTTTAAGTAGTTCTCCCGGAAGATGAGATGCAGGAAAGCAAGTGGCGGTATGAAGACAAAGAGATTCTATTAGTGCGCGAGCGGCGAGTTTTAAAACTTAAATCTCACTTCGCCTGCCGACGGCACAAAGTGGAGGCCGGCAAATGCATTTTATGCACCGTTGCTGGTTTATTCTGTCTGAATGAGTAATTGAACATGCCCTGAGTGATTCTGTTTGGAACGGAATTCATTATTTATGGTGAATAGCTCATTTACTGCTAATTTCTAATGGCTTTATTTGGATGTGACTTTTGAAATTTTACTAAATGTTCCTCTGCCACCCCTTATTAGCGTAATGCATTTATGAATCTGTAATTTTTGTTAATGTTTGTGTGCCTTAAAAATGCACATGGCCGCGCTAATGCTCAAGCTGCAAAGTGAAGGGGGGTGAGGTGGGGGGTTCAATAGCGATTTGTTTAGTAAAAGTCATTGTGTGCCCCCCCACACCCACCCACCCACCCACCCACCCAACATTCATTAGAGTGACTAGACTAATTAAAAGCATCTCTCTTGAGCGTGTGTGTTGATCAGACGTTGTTTTGCATTATCTCTGTCGAGCTCCTCTGGCCTCAGTCGAGACTTGCAGAACCTTTGAGGTCTTAAACGAGAGCAGTTTAGGTTTTTCCACCTGTGCTGAATGGAAGGGGAATAAATATCGAACCTGTAGGGCTGTTCTGTTTTTTAGATGTCAAACTGCAGATAAAGATTCAAGCCACTGGCTAAGCACTCTGACAGCTGCTATAGAAGATATTTTGTCTGTGAAATGCAGTCAGGGAGAGAAAGAAACGTTTAATCTTAGACCCGAAACGTACGCTGTGTAAGCGTATGAACGCAAACTACGGTATCAGGAGTTCATGCATCAATGCATTGTGAAATGTGTCAGGCCTATTGTTGCATAGCGAGTTACATTTGTTGTTACATTTGCACAATAATATCAAATGTACTTTTCTGTGGTCTGTTTTCTCTTTTAGATCATCTACTGTCCGAGCAGTCCGATTAACAAATGTGCTTTATTAGCACAGAAGGTAACTGTACCATTTATTATGCATGCATGTATCGGTGGTATTGACTTTCAATGCATTGGCCAAGAATTCAAATCTACATTATGTTTATTAATTTACATTAAGCTTTAAAATACTTAAACATTTATCCAAAGCAACTTACAGTACGTTCAGTCTGGACACTTTATCAGGATGTGTGTTTCCTGGGATCGAACCCATTACCTTTGCACTAGTAACTTTAGTTTAATCTCTCCTTGTTTGAAACGCTGATCTATGAATGCAATGGGTTCATAACATCACTAGCTGACTGTGGACACTTCTAAGCATGCTATGTTATTTAATAATATTTTTATAATATTATCATCTTTAATATTTAAAATTGCATTTTTTCTAGTTCTATAAGAAGTAATATTTGTTGTAAAAAGCATATGGACGCTTATATATGTACATATATGTACGGCATCCGGGTTTCGCCCAGTCAGCTAAAACGAACGTTTGCTTTGCGACTATTATTACCTGCTGACTTGATATGCAGCAACTGTCAGTAATATTATTTGTCCGTGACAGTTATTTAAGCGTTTGATTGATTATTCGAGGATTCGTGGCTACCATGTAGCTGAACAGCCCAAGGAAACACAGAATTTTAATGTTGAACATAATATAAAATTTCCTCCTTATTCTTTTGTTTACAAGATTTCCTCTCTACGTTGACATTGCATGTCTACATTCATTTTCTATACTGTAACCTCCAGTTGCAAAAGTTTGCACGTTTCTTGGTGTGGCGAAATTGGAGCGGTGCATAAAATGTAACTATTTATTCATAAATCTGTTCTGATATTGTGTTCGTTTTTTAAATGTGTGTGCGCAGGTAAGCGCGGGTGTGTTGTTTGTGTGTACTCGTGTGAGAGGTGTGTGCGTGTCTTTTATAAAAACAGGACAGATTTCTGTGTGTGCGAATTCACAGAACGCCTAATTAAATTCCTATTCAAATCGAGCAGTATTTCTTGACAGCTTGTGATAAAAACCCCATTGTGTGTAATGATATGCTTTGTGAATGTGTGTGAGTAGAGATGGAACAGAAAGCTTTGGGGGGAAGAGGGGGGAGAGCTCACTGCTTCCCGCAGTCGAAAGAGGAAATGGTAATACAAACATGAAAGTAGCCCTTGAACTACTTTTTAACCTGTGTTACAAAACCAGGATTCATGAATCAGCAAGCGACTTTCATGGCAGGTGTCAGTGAGTCACTCACATATTGATTAAGGTATGTGGGGTGTGAATAGAAGCTCATCTGAATTGCACAAGGGTTTTATTGAGTGTAGTATGTTATAATAGACCATTCAATGATTTCTAATATCAAAGTCACATGTCATTTAAACACCTTGTAAATACCTAGTGAATGTGGGATCATACCTTAACTTTACTAGATTTATTTATGGGTTTTTCCTCTTTATTTTGTACTGTATCGCTATATGTGAGTTAATGAATATTCATGACATTTTCACAATGATTAAATGCACATTTTATTTGGCCAATAAGTTTTCCCAAAGGAAATGTCATTAATTTCATGATTTGTTCTTGTCTGGTCTTATATGGATTATTTACCCCAAAATAAAGATTTGGTCATTCACCCTCGTTTTCAAAAATGTCTTGTGGTTTTGTGTCCAAACAATGGAAGTCAATGTTGTTTGGTTACCAAGGTCCCTAAATATCTTCTTTTGTGTTCTGCAGAAGAAATACAGTTTGAAAGGACATGATGTTGAGTAAGTAATGAAAGAATTTCATTTTTTGGGTCCCTTTAAAGTTTAAGAGGAAAACACTTAAATACATTTACATTTACGCATTTGACAGACGCTTTTATCCAAAGCGACTTACAAGTAGGAGAGCAAAAAAAAACATTTTGTCAACACACAAAGCAGTGCCGATAGTTTACAAGTTTACATTGCATTGTTCTATATATTTGTTTTTAAGATCAAACCCATGACCTTGGCATTGCAGGCGCTATGCTCTAACCACTGAGCCACAGGATATAGGAAACCGCTTGCAGATTTGTGATGTATGTTCAGAAACATCCCTATGTGACATTATTTTAAGTGATTTCGGCTAAAATATATGTTAATGAATATTGCCATTTATATTATGTGTGTTATATTGGTGCATATTTTTTCTACAACCTGCTATGATTATTTTTAACAAGGTCTGTACTGAGATTTACATCTATAAAGGATTTGTAGTCATTTCAAGCCCTTATACAGAAATAATCAAAATGCCAACAAATACTACTGCACGTCTCTCAGCTCTACCACATTTAGTCTTTTTCTCAAGCTGTGTTTAACTCATTCTGCCTTTCTCGCTCGGACAGTCGTTTCCAGCTGGAGGCAGAGTTTTTTCTGTAAACCTCTGGAGACGTGCTCCCTCTCTTTCTCTCTCTGACAACTGCTGCAGGGGTAAAGGGCTGTTTTGTTTCTGTGTTTGTTTTGGGGCAACTGCATGTTAAGTGACCTGTCCGTCCAAAACTGTCTTCGTCTGATCTCAGTCAAACATTTCAGTCAAACGCTCAGCTTGGACAGCGGCATTCATTAATATCGCAGCAACCCACACACTCGTGTAACCTCAACCCAACTCATGCACACAAACACGCATAGGTGGCAAAAAACGTTGTACCTCTAGAGAGTAGACCCCGCCACACGCTTTGTGAACCTTAAGGGAATTCACAGCAGTATGGTATAAAGCGAAGCTTGGTACATTGTAAACTATACACTCTCAAAAAGGATGTGTTAAATAATAACACTTTTTTCATCTGAGTTATTTTGTGTTGATTTTGTTAAATAAATAAAAGGCACAGCCAAGCTTGAGTTAAGAGTAACAAAATGTGTTAACCTAAACTAGAAAGAAATTTAAAGGAAAAGTTCACCCAAAAAGGAAAATTCTGTCATCATTTACTTACACTCTTGTCATTCCAAACCTGTATGACCTTCTTTACTCCGCAGAACACAAAAGAAAATATTTTAAAGAATGTTGGTAACCGAACAACGGTTCTATAAACGTTTCTATAAACGAGTATCGCCGTGTTCGGTTAGCAACATTCTTCAAAATTTCTTTTTTATGTCCTGTAGAAGAAAGAAGTCATACATGTCATTATAGTCAGTAAATAATAAAAGAGTTTTTATTTTTGGGTGATTTAAATAAACACATAATACAGAAAGTGATTTGAGGCCTCATTCTTGTCGACAGCATAAACAGGACAAACAACACTTAAAGTTAACTTAGATTTTAAATAACTCCTAACCCTAAGTATGAGCAACAATAATAGCAAGACTTTCCTTAGTGAGCACCGCTAATAAGGCACGGCATGGTGAAAGGTCTTGTTGTGTCTCCTCCTGTGTGTGTGTGTGTGTGTGTGTGTGTGTGTGTGTTTGTTTGCGTTCCCCTAACTAAATGATGCGGCCAGTGCAGTGAGACGGTGAACCTTGACATGTGTCGAGAAACATTTATCCTCATTAGAGCTGCTCTTTAATGCAGCTGTGTGGTGTAGCCATCGTATGACACTCCATCATGTCTCACCCGTCTCCCCAGGCGCACCATGGCCAACATCCCCCTCCAACACCAGCCGCACACCAAACCACCAATTTAGGCCTTTTCGGTGCACCAGCATGCTCAGGCTAACCATTTATTTCCATGCGAGACGTGCCGTGCCTTCTCTAGAAACGCATTACACCAAGAGCATCAAGACAAATAGGCGAGAGCTTGCGTGACCTCACAGTCACACAAATACATAACAATACATCTGGAATGTTTCTTAGGTAAGGGAGGTGGTCAGAGCCTAGCAGAGGCCGGGTCCGTGGGGGTAGGGATGGTTGAGCACACTGTACCCAGGTGGAAGATGCACAAACAGGCTGTAAAGGTCAATCACATCCGCCCATGTGAAGACCTTGAGGTCTGAGTCTCTTCTCTAACAGGAGACTATAAAGCTTTAGGCCCATGAAGGGAAGGGGGAGGAGGAGAAACATGGTCTCCTGTAGTTCAGACATGCTTGAACAACAGTGTAGATACGATCAGTTTGCATGTTTATCTCATGAGGTTGCCTATAAAAATGCATTAGTGTGGATCTGGAGTGGATGCATGTACAATACTAAAAATCTACATTTTGAGAATCTGAAAATATTTGGGCATTGCCAGTAGTTTTTAAATGTGTTAAGATTAATGTTCTTTGTACAGACGTAGGATGTGAATCTGTCCAATATTGCTGGCTTTGATTTATGTTACTGTACTTAAACTACTTCTGTAGTAAGAAGCTATTTCAACTCGATCTGATTCCTAAACATAACTTTTGTTTGGTGTAATATCAGGTTGATTTTTGACATATGTGCAACTGATATAGATTTACATGTTGATAGATGTTACAACAATTGATATTGATGTTACAGCATCAGAAACATGTTTAGGTACAACCAACCTAAATGGTTTATGGTCAACCGACACACGCGCATGGCCCAAAGTTAACATCCGGTCTGTGTTTGTTGATAGGTCTGACTAGTGGCTAACAATATAACTATTTATATTAATATTAAATTATATTAATATTTTATTGTATAATAATTGTATTAAATAAACAGTTTGTTAAATGGGTCGTGTAACTAGACATACTTTTAATTTACTAGCTAACTCACAGCTTTCCTGTGTACCAGAAGTTAAGTTTGGCCACAAAAGCATGCATGCGCAGTAACGTTTATTTATGTGGTAGCGATTTTTACGTGTGTGTAGTTTCGTTGTGGCAGTACACAGTGTCTCAACTAAATACATGAAGGCTTTAACTTATCAAACATATCCGCCATCCAAACAAGGCTAATAATGCTTATCGGGCTAATTGAGTCTTCAGATGTCATTTTTCAAATGAAGGTTATATCTGGTTAGAGGAGTGGCTTAGCAGTTCTCTCTTCATGTCATTTTTCAAATGAAGGTTATATCTGGTTAGAGGAGTGGCTTAGCAGTTCTCTCTTCAGTGTCTCTCTCTCTCTCTCTCTCTCTCTCTCTCTCTCTCTCTCTCTCTCTCTCTCTCTCTCTCTCTCTCTCTCTCTCTCTCTCTCTCTCTCTCTCTCTCTCTCTCTCTCTCTCTCTCTCTCTCTCTCTCTCTCTCTCTCCCTCTCTCTATCTAGAGGGAAATGTAATTACTTTTGGGATCAAGAAAATAGCAAAAAATGTGCCTGCACTGCAGGCTATCTGAGAGATTAGTCGTTTTATAGGAGATGTGTTCTGTAATTAGCTCGCTTCTTCCTTCTACAATATTGAATAACCAGTTTGAACGATTATAGTTGATAGCAACGAGGATCCATGACATGCAGAAAAATAATTCTGTCGTTCGGCACATTAAAAGATGAGTTTTGAAGAGAAAAATGAATAACAAGTGACCACCAAGATATTTCTATTAAAGGTATGATTAACCCAAAAACAAAACTTTTATCATTTACTCACTCTCATATCATTTCGAACCTGTATGACTTTCTTTCTTCTGCAGAACACAAAAGAAGATATTTTAAAGAACGTTTTCAATCAAACAACATCGGCCCCCAGAGATTTCAGTTGTGTGGACATAAAACATTTCTTGCAATATCTTATTTTGTGTTCCACAGAAAAGGAGTCATATACAGGTTTTAAACCACATGATGATGAATAAATACGTTTTTGTTTTTGGGTGAACTATCCTTTAAGGTCACTTCATTACATGCGTTCATGTTCATCTGTGTGCAAATAGTAAAAAAAGGTTTATTAACAAAATAAAAGATGCACCCTACCTGTACAGCTATTCGCAATATGGCATGCCTTTGCTGGTTTCTTTTTCTGTTCTATAATGGTCTCTTTTGTCAGGTGACCTGTTATGATCAAGAGAGGTGGTCCTGCCAGACACAATAACAGAGCAACGAAAGGTGACTGAATGCTTTTCACTCAGATACGGCACAATAGATGCAATTATGAGAGCAAAGGCTGACACGAGGCTTTATATAATTAGAATCTATTGTCAAATACACATGAAAGGTTTTAGCGCTGTTCAACAACAGGTTCATCACAATTCTTTGAAAAAAAATCTGTAATAATACAGCGCTTATCAAATCTAGCCTATTGTGTCTCTGATTGTGTCACTTTAAGGGATAAGATGTGGGATGGTAAAGGGATAGTTTACTCAAAAATCCAAATTCTGTCTTGTAAGTCTTAACCCATATGATGTGCTGTAGACCACAGAAAGAGATACTAGATGTTTATGCTGTTTTGTTCTATACAAGGATAGTAAATGGTGACCAGAGGCTGTCAAACTCACAAAGCATGAAAAAAGTATGACATCAATAATAACTGTATATTCTTGTGTTCATATAATAATAAAATATGTCCACCTCTTTAAAAGATGGTGCTGCTAAGTGTATATTTTTGTTAATCTTAATTATTAATAATTTCTTTCACTTTTTATTTGATTATTCTTTTTTTATTTGATTATTTTACCAAATAAATATATAAGTTTTTTTTTTTAAATACTGTACTTTTAAAGAGACATTTTATTAAACCCCAAGAAAAACCCATTTACATACACATGTTGTAGGATAGGGTCACACTTTTTTTTATCACCTCCGTCGTCCCTGCTCTTACAGTATCTCCAAGCACATTATATGCACGGTCATTCACTAGAACATTTGTCTTGAAAATGCTTTGTCCAATTACTAATCAATTCTCTGAATGTTTCCTTAGGCTGAACATTTCATAACAGATTCTATTCGAACCTGCGCCCAGAGGATGTCTCGCACCCGGTCCCCTCTACGTTATGCATGTTTTTCTTTGAACAATAAACAACACAATTTTCAAACCAATTTTCCCCTCCCAAAACAATTCGTGTCTAATGGTGCAGGACAGGGGAAACAGTCCCTTCACTCCTCTTGAAATATCGAAAAAAAAATCAAAGAAAGTTGTCTCCGTGCTGGAGAACACAACGCTCGCTTGATAGAAAACAATAGAACAATCTTTTGACTGGAGACGCGACTCAGCCCGTGATTGTTTCTTTGCCGCGACTCCTATTGTTTCCCGGAATGCCCCACACGCACAGTGACACAAACAAATTCAAATTCGCACGCTTAGTTTGCACGATTTACCATTTGACAGCCAATCATCATGCGGTTATTTGTACACTGCCTCGCGTGGAGAACACAACTAGCTTGTGCCTTTGGTGGTGATGCCGCAGGAAAAAACACCTTGTGATTCTCTCAAAGGTGTAGCGACAGCAATAAAACGAAACGAACAAAATGTCCCAGGATTGAGACACTTCAAATCTGCATTTCATTTACATCTGTGCTGATTTTCTTTAGGTTCCTCCGCGGTGCTGTTCTTCCTACAAGAATGTTAGCACTGAAGTGATCTACGCTGCAGGGTTTCTTACTATGTTTTCTCGCTAGTGCTTTGCTATCACATTAATGATGAGCCTACGACAGAAGTCACAGCTTCCAGTCATGTACGGTAGAGTTATGGCAGCGCTCTGTAACGTATTGTGAACCAGGACCCAAGACATAACCTCAGGCCACGAAGATCCTGGTCCCATCCCCCTGTTATTTAACCAAAGCAGGGACTAGAGTTAAGGATGTCCCGAAACCACCAAACCTACGGTGAGCGTCCATATTCCTCACACTAACTGTATGTAGTTGTCTTTACCAGTGGTTCTCAAACTGGGGGCAGATTTTGTGGTATTTTATGAAATATATAAATTTATCATACATTTTATGCAATCAAACATCAGAAAAATAAACCCACCAACCAATGTTTAAGTTTAAGATTATAAGTCTTTATTTGGGGGCCGCAAAGCGATGCAACAAAAACATTTAGAGAACCATGCACTTGACTACAGTATAACAGTGTTGTGTATGAGGCTAAACAAATGCAATTTTAGCTCTTTTAATTAGTGGTAAGGCACAGATTACTGTTACTTTTGCATACACTTTGGGTTTTCTTTTAATTCCTTTCCAATTAGCAATCAGACAAACTTTTTTCTGCTGGCAGACAAAAAGCAGGCAAAAAATCCCAGCTAGAATTTACTTGAGCCAGTAATGAACCATCCAAAACGCTCCAATAATAAACCACCCATCACCACATTTTTGAGCGCCTTAAAGGGATAGTTCACCCAAAAAAGAAAATTCTGTCATCATTTATTTAAGCTCTAGTCATTTCAAACCTGTTTGACTTTGTTCAGCAGAACACGAAAGATGATATTTAAAAGTAACCGAACGACAGTGGTACCCACTGACTTGCATTGGTTCTGAGTCGATGCGTAGCGACGTTATTCAAAATGTACACAACGTTAAGAAAAAAGAATATGTGAATAACTAAATTTTGAAAAATGTCAGTACAAGAAAAAGAAACGTAAAAATCTACAGTAGTTAAAGACATTTGTCACATATAGGCCTGAAATGGATACCCGTGTTTGGCTGTCCATATTTTTTCCTGGTTGCCATCATTTTGAAGTGATTGTTTGTTTCCAGGCCTGGGAGATGAAAGCAGTGAAAGCTAGCAGTGAGACTTTTTTCCTATACCTAAGCCACATTTTTATTATACAATGCTGCCTATGTATTGATGTGAAAATGTCGCACATGCACAATACTTTGCTACAAGCACTGCAGAGTCAGTTTGGCCGTGTCTCTGAGAAACGCACGTCTCACCGCGCCAGGCGCAATTTCTTCTGCGCCTCTTTAGCGGAGCAATGGATAGGGAGCACTTTGCCAATGCAAAGCTCTTTCATGTAGCCTTCTATAGCATGAGGTAATTGCTTTGATGCCGTTCCATGTGTGGGATTTCTCTTACATTTGAACGACTCCGCGCGCATATCTCTGTGTCAATAGCCTGGTGCCTGAAAGTCTATTCATGTTGAAAATGAAGCCAGTGAAGAGGAAAAGAGAGAAAGGGAGAGAGAATAAGAGAGAATTTCTGTCACAAATCTCATCTGTCTGACAGCTGTCATCACTCACTTTTGGCTAGAAAAAAGGCTGCTTTAATTCTGCGGATAGATGGAGAAAATGGTATTGAATAACCCCCTTGGTCAAATATTTTTTTCAGGATTTCAGGCAGTGTGATAAATTAGGTGGCCCTCGGATCAATACCTGCTTCTTTCTTCATAGCTCAAGATGGGATTTGTCAAAATAGGAACTAAAGGAAAGTCTATTGAGTTCAGTGTCTAAGGTGCGACCGTAATTTCTGGAAAAGTAGAAAGCGATAGAATGATACGTTTGGATTTGAAAGTGTTGTGTATGTACATGTGTGCGAGTGTGTTTCCTCCGGTGTGCCTAATGTTTTAAGTACAAAGAAAATATGTTCTGACTGGGCTGTTAAAGCATCCCAGTTGTATAGTTTTTATTTGTGTATTCTGTTGGCAGCTCTTAGCTATGCTGATAACCAGCATGTGTTGAGTTTTGGAGGCTGGTGCCAGTGTCCCCAGCAGGCTTTATTATTAACTTAACCAGCTTCACAAAAATATCACGCTGGTCAACCATCTTAACCAGTTAAGTTTTGCTGTCAAACAGCATTGAGGTGCTTGTTTAGATCACTGCAACTCTATAACCTCTACACAATATCATGACATCAATACAATAACAAAACGTGAACATAAATGCTTTTAATGCTTGAGTTCTGTAATCCTGACCTTGACCAAACCAACATAAAGTTTTATGTTAGCCTAACCTGGCCTTTTTTAATTCTGCTCTAGTCGTGGTTCATGTTTACACAAAGCAAAGGCATGCTGCAATGTCCCTAGTATCTCGTGCATTTACAAATGCAGTCTTTTTTGTCTTTTTACCGCCATTCTGTGCATGTTAATGGGAAATTCTTAATTAAAATGTCAAAGTAACGTGATGTCCCTTTACATTTCTCCCTCCCGTAACCATCTCTCTCACTTTGAACCTCCCCAGAGTCCTATTAAGCGTTGGCCGGCGTGATTGAAGTTCAAAGGGGTGAGGCTGAAGCGTCCCAACATCCTCCCTGGCTGACCTTTCGCAGACAGCCGTCCCGGCTAATGCGCTCGCATATCTAATGAGAGGGTCAGCAATGCTCTGACAGCCCACGAGCGTGATAAGATGCAGCCTACCACCGCTTGGCCGTTTTCAAACGTTAGATCCTCTCCGAGTCTATCCCTCTTTTTCCGTCTCGCTCGTTGTCCCCCGTCCTCCGCCTTTCCTTCCTCCTATCTGTTCTTTTGTCTCTGTGTAAAAGAGAAAGGTTACCGGGAAGGACGGGGCACTGACTGCTTTTCATAAATGGGAACGGTTTCTGTCACGGAGTAGAAGGCAAATTCTAATGAGGCTTTTTCTTACACATGTAATAGAGTTTTGGCCTCATAAATCACAAGCTGTTGGAGGCATCAGTAAGGTTTATGTGGCCATTAAGAGTCGGGTTTGCGCTGATTGTTTGACGTCCTTGCCAGGACAGTGACATCATCAGAGGATTGCCCTGTTGCCCTAGAAGAGGGCACCTGTTTGTTCCTGTTGTTCTGCTTCGAATATGTTGGATGGGAAGTTGTACACAAAAGGTGGTGTTGCAGTTATGAGTTAAGGGATAGTTCACCTCAAAAATATACAATCTTATGTCATTATAAACCTTTATGACTTTCTTACTTGTGCACAACACAAAAGATGATATTTTCAAGAAAATTGCAAATAACATCACCCCCATTGACTTCCATTGTATGGACACAAAACCACATAGGCATTTCTCAAAATATCGTCTTTTGTGTTCCACAGGTTTTGTGGGTGAATAAATGACAGAATTTGTATTTTTAGGTGAAATATACCTTTAACAAGACATACAAAATAGTCAAATCAGGTTATATATATATATATATATATATATATATATATTAAAGATCACAGTAGACATTTTTCACTATATTTCAGGGGGCTTAGTACGATGAATTATTTTGATTAAAATATATAATGGTATTTTTTTAATAAATGGCTGTAGTGTATATATTATTATTATAGAAAGTATGATCATTTCTATTTATTTCAACAGCTATATTTTGTCATCATATTCAAAACCCTTGGTCAGCAGGACTTAAGTGTCGACTGTTTGATGATGTTGCACAGTTTTTCAAATGAACAAATTTAGTCAAAATGACAATTATTTATACAAATATCTGTGTGTATAGGGTGCTGTGAATATTGTATTCCTAGTGAAACGGAATACTCAATGAGGAAAAAACGGTGAGATTTTATCCATTGATAATTGGATTGTAAAAAGTTGTCTCTACTGTATATGACTGGTTGCAGGGAAGCAGTTGAAAAATAAGAGCGCTTGGTGACATAAACTGAAAAGGAAAGTTATTACGTTTTGATGAAAGATGAATCATGCACATTTTTTTGTTTTTGGAATATTGTGGACAAATGATTCACGCACAATATGACCAGCAGGATTTACTTAAAAAGTGAATACGAAGGGTCAGTTTTGATTTAATATTGACTTTATTCTCATCTCCCACCACCACCCTCCGTCATGCAGTTTACACCTGACTTTTATTGTGTAATTTTCCGACGCCCACCTGTTAAAAGTTACGGATGTGCTTGAATTGTTCGTTTTTTATGATTACTATACATCAAGTCAGTAAAATTGACAAGTCAGTTAATATTAGCATATTTCTGTGAACACATCTCAGCATATTTGTGAAGTAACCCATGAATAATTCATGATTTTTTACAAAGCATACTCAGTGAGTCATATCTCAGTATCTTAGCTCTTAAAGTGTGTCACAAACTTTCAGATTAGAAAAGATAGTTGACGTTTGTTTGTCTGAAAGTTAATGCAACATGCACATATAGAGTCACGTTTTGTGATTGCAGATATTTTCCATCTAGCTTGTATATTGTATGATGCTGCGAGCAACACAGTGACCTGTACTTTCTTCTTTATTTGTCACTATGATAAAAATCTAGGTTATCACATAAAAAATGTTGCTTTCCATAAATACATGTACAAATATTACTGTTGTATTGTATAAAAATAAATATGAACTTAAGTAAAAAAAAAAAAATACAGAGCATCGTTTCTGTTATTTTGACCTTTTACTCCAGGTCTCATTTTCTGCAAGTAAATGCAAATAAAAACATATTGTTAGTAGGTAGTTCAAACAAGAATGATAATTTTACCTAAACACCTAAACATATAAATAGTAAATTCAGAAAAACTGAAATGATGCTTTGAAACGGTCACTTATTTCTGCGGCTGTATTTTACTTTCATGTGGATCACAAACTTAGTATGAAAAATGCTTCTTTTTCAAAGTTAATCCAACTCAAAGTTGTGCTCTGTTGTAGGCTTGTCTTCTCCTGAACCAAGCGAGAGACGTCTCATCAAGATTTTGACTCTGGTAAGCCTCCTCTGACAAATCACTCCCCGCTGCTCTTTTACCCTCCAGCAGACCTGCAGGCCTTTGCCGAGACCGCCTGCCCCGGACCCGCAGCGTTTCTTCTGACCCCCTCTCATACAATTATCCCTGAGACCGCCGTCGAGCTTTACCGCTGGCTCTCCCCGGCCCTGCCTAATGAAGTGTGCAGCGGCGGCTAGGCCTGTAATTACCGCAGTATGCAAACGTTCACCTTCTACGGCTCATCACCGGAGATTACATTCACAAATCAATGAGGGTTGCTCGCCCTAAAAACGATACAATTCATTTGTGCCATGTGGGTTACAGCGTCTCTCTAGCCCTTTGTGTTGACAAGCATCTGCAACGCTGCATTTTGGGAATGGCTTTTTTTTTTACGTTTTAAAGATGGTCCTGACCCCAGATGAGGTTACCGCAAATGTGGTTGTCCTTTTGAATCCAATTATACGTCGCACTAAACCTGCTTGAATCACAACTCTAATTCTAATCAAGAACCAAATGCGGTCTCCGTTTCATGCCTTCGATATTAAAAACCAAGACACTGTAATCTTAGACCTGCAAGGAATGTAACCTGAGTTAAAGTGAACACACACACGCATGCAGACAGAGCCGCTTCACTGGTCCTATCTTATTAAAGGTTGTCGGCACAGCTACTGAGGAGCTATCATAAGCTTTTCATTATTGACTGAGAAAATATGATAATTTGGAAATCAAATGCTGCCTTCCAAAGGCTCCTCCGTCACTTTCAATTTCACATTCTCTTCTCCGCTTTAATACGAGCAATTTGATAGTGGGAACTTCATAAGCTACTCAAGTTCCCTTCTCCATTTTGCACATTTATTTATTTATTTATTTGTCTTTTTAATTAAAACATTATAATTTAGGTCTCTCACCTATTGCACCTCTGCAAAATAAAAAATTAAAAACTAAAACAAATTTAATTAAAAGCTGTATCTCCTTTCATAGAGGAAATTGAATTATGTTTGAAGTGGGAGAGATTGCAAACTGACAACATGTTTTCTTTATTAACTCTCTTCCTCTGCGTTTCATTTCTTTCCCTCCAACACCTGACAAAATTTCCATGCAATTTCATTTTTTATCGTCCCCCGCAGACTGATTTTTACATTTTGCTAATTTAACATAAATATTCTTATAATGAGTCGAGAGAAAGTCATATTGCGTTGCATGCAGTAGATGGAACTGAGAACAGTCTTGAGCGCTATTAAAATGAAACTGATAGCTTCTCTTTGCCTGAAATATTTTAATGAATAAATGATAATGATATTTTCATAGTGTCCCACAGGGAAAGCTTTTTTCTGCCCTCATCCAATGCTTGCACACGTCATTGTACACCTTGAGTAATCTTTCCATACATCCGTCACCCGCATCATATACTGCACATTTAGATTTCACACTCATCTCCAGGATTCTCGCAAATCCCAAACATAATCCTTACTGTGCATATTCCGGGCCAGTCGGCGACGGATCGGGGCATGCCGCGTAATTCTTTTACCCCCGCTCCTTCAGCTCTCCTCCTGCCGGATTGCGCTGACCACAGGAAGTGTGATAGCCTGTAAGCTTTCCTCAGTTTGGATAAGGAACCGGGCTTTTTCCCAGGGCGGAGCTGAGGTAAGAGGGGAAGAGCTTCTCTGGCTGGCCAGCGGTACTGATGCAGAGAGGCTGGGATAAGCCTGATCCATGCTAATCCTTGACACATGCCGTTGCTCGCAGATAATGGTGGCACTCTCACCGGTCCTTATCAATCCCACACCGCTGCAGTGTGCTCTCTGGCTGATGGCAGATTTCTTGCTTAAATCCCAGGTGGTGGTTGCTATGGCATACAGGAAAAGGAAAAGTGAAAGCAGACTAATTTGTGAGATTATTTTTATTAGGGATGATAATCAGCCGACCAAAAACGAAAGTTCAGGAAGGATTAGACGAGAGATGTGAATTCGGAATGTACAAGGTGTTCGGTTTTCTCAAACTGAAGCACTCATCTTCTTAGGATGCAATAGACATTTTTGATATCAGCATATTATATTTGGAACAACAGCAAGTGCTTTTCTCGCTAATGGCATATGCTTTTGGTGTAATGAGTCAGAGATTTATTCTGGTTTGACTAATATTCAAACGTAGACCTTCCATTACCATTCAAGCATTCGGGATGCACTCAAAGAGACACTCTTCTAATGAGAAGCTTTTTTGGATTTGTGTGATCAGTAAACTTCCTTTCTGCCTATTCCCCGATAACCCTGCATAAATATTCATGAGCACATAAGTCTCTTTTCCTATAGGCCACTTCACTGATTGGCTAAATAACCTCACCACAAGCGAGTGTAAGTGAGAAATTTGTCAGTTTAATGCTGTGTGCTGTCTCTCTGTAATTTCAGACATGTAACAATGCTTTGACTTAATCAGCATTTATGGGGAGAAGCATCTGTGGCGGATGGGTATATGGGTATTGGACCTGTACGTTGTTATAGAAAACAGATGCATTTATGGCCAGGGGGAATTTTCTCTCTCTCTCTCTCTCTCTCTCTCTCTCTCTCTCTCTCTCTCTCTCTCTCTCTCTCTCCAGGATCTTAAGGAGAGAAAAGTGAAACATGGAGAATTGGTGGAGAAGAACGGAGGTGAGCTAATGGATCAAAATTACCCCCGTCTGAAAGTTTTGACGAGCGCTGACGAAATTGCTTTTCTTCTCCCCCCAGAACCCCCCTGTCACCAGCAACCCTTCTCAATAGGAGACGCAGACAGTGAAATCCATCTGTAACGCAGGCATTGTCATCGCCTTGCAATTTACACCCATTCCTCTCAACAGCGGTTCCTGTGCTTGATGGCGTGATAAATTAATCTTTTTCTGTGCCACTGCGTCGATTCTTTTAAAAGAATACATTAAGGGGCGTTAGACACTTTTTCCCCCTGGAGTAAACATTTTTTTTTTCGTTCTTTCTTTCAGTCACCATGACAAATCATATTCTCTGGAGATGAAGAGAAAGGGCCCACAAAGAAGGAAAAATGAAAGCGGGGTGGAAGGATGGAGAAAAAAGCCATTTCGGAAAGCCGTCTTGCTACTCGGATCGGTCTGAGCGCAGCGTATGACAGAGTGCTCTGTGGAAGCCATCGCACACACTGGCAATGATAGTTGTGGTTGTTGTTGAAGAATTAAGTATGACCTTCACTCTAATCGTGTTAGACATTGGAAGGAAAGCGTCTAATCATCAATCACTCAGCAGTCAGCAGAGTGGAAAGATCACCCAACTCAAACACAGCGGGGACAAACAACAGCATGTGGGGCTGTAACTGTACCGGCCCACCTTCACTTCCATTACCATTGGGATTGTCCTTCACGTGTAATCTGTGGGATGGTGCTGTCGCTTTAACAGACTCTGTGTGGCAGGAGATGTGTGGTTTTCAACTGGTGGGTCGCTTTTTGTTTGGATAAGGTCACGGACAGCAGAGTAATGCAAAATGATTAAAGGTTAGGTAGACATCGACAGGTGGGTAAAGTTGAAATATGTATTTTTTTTATGACATGCTGTGTGTAATATTAAGGAGGATCTATTGACAGAAATGCAATATAATATACATATCTATGTCTTTAGAGCTGTAGAAAAACCTTACATTATGAAGCGTTATGTTTTTATTACCTTACAATGAGCTACTTTAATCTACATACATGGATTTTGCCATGTTGAGCTCTACAGTTCCTAAATATGTTATCTTCTTCTGCAAATGAGCAAAAACATAACAACATCTTTGTCCTGTGTCAGAAAGGAAGGGGGAGCGGTGGAGTGAGCCGTTGGTTGCAATTTGCAACCTCACCGCTAGATGCCACTAAAATCTCCAAATTGTTCCTTTTTAATCATTTGTTTTTGTTAGGCCTTTGTAGTTTCAAATTTAAATACATTTTAATGTTTGATTATGAAGAACTTTTTAGACTTGTGTTGCGTCACCACCCAATGTCAAATGTAAAGCAAAACTAGTTGGAAACCATTGACTTACAGCAAAAGAGTTGGAAACAGTGCTGTCTGGTGAGTGGGAGAAATCAGACTGAATATCCATCCTGCTCCCTATTTTAAATCTCCCTGGAGGAAAAGAAAGAGAGAGAAGCAGGCAGGTGAGGCATGGGGCTGAATGCAGATGTAACTTAAGTTCAGAGGCCTCATGGTCCCTGTGGACACCCCTCTGTCTCATAGCAGTCATAATGCATCACTTAGTAGAGCCCACTGCAGTGCCCCGCTCATAAAAGTCTCGCTTTTAAGGTGATGTGGGGGCAAATAAATCTTCTTTACAGAGGTTATAAAAGAAAATGCAAAATTAAGCTGCACTGCTGCTTTGGACTACTGCACGTTTACAAACATATATCTTTTTTCTATTTCTAAAGCCTAACCTTCTGTAAATTTTGTGTGACCCCCATGGGTCTTGCGATACACGGCCATGAGACGGGGTCAGATGACATTTACAGACTAAAAAAAAACGTTTTTTATTCTTCTCTACGTACGTGTCTGCAGGTGTGCGCCTCTCCCGGCTATTTTAATTCCTGACAATACATGAGGCAGTTTGATTATACTGCTGCTTTAACTATGACTCGCTCGGATGCATCCTCTTTCCTTTTCATTGGCTCTTTCCCTCTATTTCTCACTCTCTTCCCCTCTCTATCCCTCAGCTCCCATCTCTATTTAAATACAAATGGAGGGCCTCTTAAAAAGAAATTGTCCTCAAAATGCAGGAGTCCCTGTTGTATTTCACACTCGGGGAGCATGTCGCACCAATCGCACACGTGTTGAAAGTGTGTGCTGAGGATTATTGGCGCCCGTGCCTCGTTTCCAAGGTTACAGGTTATTATTGGTTTGAGTGGGCTTCACATGGCATGATGCAGCATGGGCTCTGGGAGGTGTTTATGGCAAAAGATTCAGATTGTAAAAGCAGACTTGGCCCAGAGCACATGACCCATACATTTTATTTGAGATATTTTGTGCTGATTTTTTTCTCCATGTGAAGTCACTATGTTTATGCACCTTTGTTCTCTGAGGCCAGAAAACTGGTTAGTTTTGTATTTTAGGATTTTAAGAGAGTATTGATTTGCCTTTTTTCAATGTTTTTTTTGTTGTTGTCTTTTTGCCATGTTGATCCTTTCACATGCTTCATCTAACCTGCATTAGGTTAGGGCTTGGCTTTGTATTAAATGATTTGAGGCATATGATGTAAACAACAAATGTAGATGGCCACACATCTTGTACTGGGGAGTGGGTTAGTGTGAGACAAAACAAATACCAATTTCTAAGGGAAGTGAAGGATAGATTAGCACAGTTAGTCCCAATAGATTTGGGTATACAGAGGATTAATGTGATCTGATATTAAAGAAAAAAAACAGTATTCATTATTGCCTGTAGTATATCAATAATCATCAACATTAAACAGGTTTGGGTCAGTGTAAAAGCACATAAATCACAGATGGTTGCAAATGTTACATTTCATCTGCACTGCTGTTTATTTCATCTGCAATGTTGATTATTTCATTGGTTTGCACATTTATCTCAGTTACATATCCCTTGCTTGTAAAGTTGTTTGTATATATATATATATATATATTTTGTATTTATCTGTAATTTTATATATTTTTTGATATATGTTTATTCTATGTTATCTGTATGCACCTAGGGTCTGAGAGTAACGCAATTTCAATCCTCCATTTGTATGTACTGTACATGTGGCAGAATTGATAATAAAGCTGACTTTGACTAGCTATTCAATATATAATTATTTATATTTTTTATATTTACATAACACATGCAACCTGCATCACTAAGAGTAGAGCTGTGCAATTAATCATAATTAATTGCAAATAATTGTATTGTTGATTTTGGCTCAAAGACAATCGTGATTATGATTACTGTAATAATCTCTCAGCCACGAGAGTATTTTTTATTTTTTATGTATTTTTTTTATTGCACAAGATTATTTTCTAATGTGAAACGTAAATGCAGTTTATATAGACAACATTGCATCTTTAGAATGCTTCTGCATGGAGAGCTTTGAAGCCAAGCTGTTAGTCGACAGGACAATGAACAAACCAGTTCATTACATCCTGAAAAGACAACAAGAATCTCACCTGGGCTCGATAGGAGAGATGAGAGAAACGGTTCTGCGAGGATTTGCGACCACAGAGCAGCCGCAGACTCCCGTTGAGAAGAACTGTTGTATCTGTCTTTGTTTGGCTGGCTTCGGGGGGCAGGTGCACGGCGGGCTCAAATCCTTTCGCCATGCTTCCTCTTTCTGTAAGTCTTTGTGACGGAATAAAAATGGGAGGGGGGATAAGGGACCTTGTGAAGACGAAGACTCCTGCAAAGAAGCAATTAACAGCATAGCCCTGTCAAATTCTCTCACTCTCTTTCTCCTCAGTCTCCTCTAACAAGGCCACAAAATGACTCATCTCTCATTGGGCGGGTGAGATGCCCTGAGAAACAGCGCAGAGCAACACACCAGAGTATTTCCACTCTCCAGAACAACGGAGATCTGTTTCTCCCAGTCTCCAAGACTTGTCTATGAAAATGAATGCAGTCAGCCAAGGTCAGTAATACTGTAATCTTGTGCAACACTCAGAATAGGGAATGTAAGCCGTGCAGCTTTAATGTAGGAGGAGAGGAAGTCGAAATTCCCTTGTCGAAAGCTCACTTGGTGAAAACCGCTCTCATTGCATGTTATGTATGCACATGTGCGATGCAAACACATGAATTATGCATAGTATAAAGGACAGCGATGACGGGACGGAACTCTTTAGGTCTGTTTAACAGCTGAACAAAAAAGGCAGGGGACTGTTTTGGTCTGTAGATTCCTTGGGAATTCTTCCCAACTTCACGGGCCACATCACTCTTCTTTGAAATACTTATAAAATATTAACAGATGTTGTTTTGTGATGCATATCATTATTGTCAAACTGTAAATTGCATAACAACACGGCATGAAAGAACAGAGGAGTTGTGAGAATGGATTTGCATGAAAACACCAAGAACTCTTACAGAACAACTCTGACCTTAAAGGTTCAGTTCGTGCAGAGCATTGAGTGAACTTTGGGTGTGTAGGAGTTTGTGTGTGTGTGTGTGTGTGTGTGTGTGTGTGTGTGTGTGTGTGTGTGTGTGCAGATCATATATCAGGGATCTAGTCTGTGCATACCCTAATAAGCAAGATTAATGGAATAGATGGGGATCAGACCTTGGGTTAAAGCTCTTTAAATATATAATCTCTGGATCGGTTTGGCGCTGTAGTTCTTAATGACAGAGTAAATTTTCCATTATAAAGCTAGATGTGAGAGTGCATTAGAAATGAATGCAAACTAATGTTGTGCTTGTCCACACAAAATTTAGTTTAATGATGCAGTTGAGTGGTGCAGAGATGATGTATTTTTGTAGGGCAACCTGGACGTTAGCACCACACTGGTTTTTTAAGATAAAAAAGCTTTAAAAAACCATGAGCGAGTTATAACTGGTGTGTTTTATGTGTCTTTTAGCGTAAAAATATTTAGAGGTTTTATTAACCACAGATCTTATTCGGGCGATATACCAAAATCCCATTGAAAAAACCCATAGACTTTGGGGAGATGGAACCAGAAGTAGTAAAATGCTAACTCGCTTCTATGCAAAAATATGCAAAACCTTCATCTCTGAGGTACTGAGGTGTGGGTGGTTACCAGGGTGTAGTTGCTGAGGTGTTCTGGGCTTTAGGTCATTCTTATGAGGTTAGGGTGTTTCTCCCAACTCAAGTTCTGTAGATGTTGCTCAGGTCCATCAGTTAAATAAACTAAGTCTATTGGACTTGTTATGATTGTTTTTAAGCTACTATCCAAAAACTGTAAGTCATATGGACCCAAAGCCAGCAAAGCACAGCTTGCCAAAACAGGCTGTAAGATTTCAGTTGTCATTCATATCTGTAATGTAATGTATTCCAATCCCTATGAGCAATAGTAATTCTTGCCTAAAACTATACAAGATCTGCAGTTTCATAATTCAGAGATTTGAACTGTTTAAATGTTGCATCAATTTAACATCCTACATACCAAAGCTTTATGAATTGTGGTTTGTCTCATATTGTGGGCATATAACTCATTACCTTGAATTTTATATGGTAATTTGACAGATACTAGATTAGAAGCAAATGTAATTCCAGACATGTAGCCTACAAAAAAATTGCTGGAATGTAATTGTAAATGTTTACTGGAACATAAATATTGTTTTTGCTTGGGTTTTATGATTTCTCTAAAAGCTTTGTGTGTTTGACCAAAACCTCGATAAATCTCGACATTCTTTCTTTTTTATAATCTCTGGGGAATTAATAAAATATATGAATACAAGTGACAGTAAAATTATTATATGTTTCTATTAAAAACAAATGTCCTGCTTACTGTTTAACGTCGATCTTCTCATTACTTTGGAAACCCGCGCTTGTCGTCAGTCACGTGACGCAACCCCGTCATATTGCGCACAGTTTTCCATCAGTCCGGTGAAGATATGTGAAACTTAGCGTGCGTGCTTTATTTTTTGTGTGTTTTGTTTACTTTCACTGCTGCTTCACGCGCTGCCAAAAGGAGGGCGGGAAAACGTGTGTAATTTGGCTGCGGAAGGAGCGGCAGAAAACAATTACGTGCGCGAGGTGTTGCGGAGATGAGGCAATCGTCGCGCGCTGTAATGGAGACTGTGGTTGACACGCGCTTTATCCCGCTCTGCCATTGTTTGAATGTGGGCAAAATGACTTCACTATATTGTCAGGACCTAAAATGAATTGCCAATTATATCCGATGCCATCCCATTGGAGTGTGGGTAACATTTAAAGTGATGGATAGAGACAGGGTGGATATTTAGAGGATGCCTTTTTTTATTCAGAAATAGAACAAAATTTCTTCACATTGTGAGTCTGGTAAGCAAGTTGAATGTGAAACAGTGAACAAGAAACTGCTTCAAACTGATATTCATTTATTCATGCTTGCTGTAAAAGGTGATTCGATTTTTTACCTCAAGTTGAAATCTTCACAAGTTCATGTTTTGCAAGATCAGATCAGAAATCACTATCCTTAAAATGTTGTTGTTTTTCTATCTAACAAAGCTACATATTGGAAACAGTCTTGTAAAATTTATAGTTGACAGTTTGTGTATTTCCTGCCGTTCATCTTATTCAGCAAAGAATGCAGATATAACCACCACCATGTTCCTTATAAATGCCTAGGATGTCTTATTCAGTCAAGAGTGCAACTATAAAGCCCGTCTTATTCTTTATAATTTGTGGCATGTGGGCATCATCCAAAGAATTCAATTTCTATAACAAAATTCCTGCATATCAGTTTCATCAGTGAATTTGTTTTAGAAAGTGGGAGGACAGAAGAGGAGAGAGAGAGAGAGAGAGAGAGAGAGAGAGAGAGAGAGAGAGAGAGAGAGAGAGAGAGAAGGAGCCTAATCCTCTCTCCTCTGTTCACCCAGGGTGCTGCTGCGTGAATGAAGCTCAGGTAATAAGCAGGATCAGCCATGTTCCATTCCAACTTATTTAAGTACATCTCCAAATGCCAAGATACTTTTTCACATGTTCTCTTTTTTCCCTCTCTTTCTTTTTTATAGCCCGTCTCATTCTCAGACTGTTCATTTTCTCTGAGTGAGCAAAGATCACCGCTAGAAGACACCTCACCTCTTCTCCTACACGGCTGCTTTATGACCGATATGTCTTGTATGAACACAGAAATCGACCCTGTGACATTCACTTCTTTTATAAACTTCTTTTGAAAGAAATTGATGTACTATGTTAACTCGTAACTCAATACATTAATAAGGAGAAAAATAGGATTTCCAAAATCGTGGTGTATTCTAAGGGTCTGAAAGAGGGAGAAGATGCGTACATAAAAGTAAAAATGTGGGTCTTTGGTGCCAGAAATCTCGACTTACATTAAAAATGAACCTTGGGAGAAAAGAAACCAATTGTTTAAAAGAAGACATGATCCTTATGATTTTGATAGATATATAAGAATACGTATATACGTAATATGTATAATCAGAATTGAGTATTAATGATAAAATGTTATTGTTTCTTTTACACACCAGTTTGTCATCTGGACTAGTTCTTGACATTTTCTGTGTATGAATAACTATTCTCGTGTTTGATTTTCCATCAGCAGTTGTCTGCGTGTTTGACCCACGAGCTGTAGGTGCCTTGATCGGCCCAGAGTCCCCGTCCTGACACTCGTGACTGACTGACTGACTGATTGACAGGACAGACGGCGGTAGAATGATGCATTGTACGTCCATCCGCCTCGCAACCTTCTGGCATGGCCAGGGAGTCATTAACTTTTAAAGCAGGTAGGCTGAGAGAGAGAAAAACAGAAGGGTCATGCAGGCACAAGAGCCAATGTCCATACTGCGCTCCATGGCATACCAATCCCTCCCAAAACCGCTTCAAACAGGCCTGACGGACAAAGCGAGAGGGCAGGGCACAACCCGGCAACCGCGGTGTGGCGGGGATGCTGCCGCTGTCATCCGCCGTGGGCACAGGTGGCACAGGTGGCATTGAGGATAGGTGCGGGTACGTGTATGAGTGAAACAAGAAGGTTGATTGACAGGTCTCATCAGAGACAGCCTAATGACACCCCCAACCACCAATTAGGGCTCATCAAGGTCCCCAATTGAATGTCGCTGATAAATAATGTATGCCCTCAGTAATTCCACATAATCTTGATACTGGAGAGTCAAAGGTGTATGCATTATTAATGGGGCCAAATTGGACTTTAATAACTGCCTCAGTGAATCCTACACGGTAGAGGAATTCACTTATGTTAATATGGCTTTATTATTAATGGGGTGACGGTTTTCTAAAATGTTAACTGACTAAAGCACTCCAGAAGCAATTCCCAAGATTGACGAGTCCTCTGTCCGGGAGAAGGGGTGCATTCTTATTTATTTATCATTCACCTGTAGCACGTCGGACCGGACCATTAAATCAATAATTTGCTCATCAAATCATTTGCTTGTATCAGAATGGCACAATTTATCGGGCCGTGCGTTCTGGAGACCGAGCGCCATTAATCGCGTATTAGCTTAAGAAGGACTGACTTACTTTTAACAAACACAGATGAGCCGATAAAGTTGGTGCCGGATAGTTTCTTTGGAGCGTCGCTGTTGCCTTAATTGGGTGTTTGGGTGACAGTTAGCAAGCTGATGGGATCCTAGAGAATATGGCTAAACGGCATTACTTAATGATGAGCGTTTTATCTGAAAAGATCTCCTGTGGATTAACGCACCACCACATCATGCCGTTTTGAGTAGGAAGACTAATATTTGCAGTAAACCTGCTCAGTCATTAGGCTGAGGAGCAATTTCCTTATTCGTTCCTGCTCCCGAGGACTTAATAAATGCACATTTTACAAGCAGAACTTGTAGAAGACGTTTCTAAGAGTGTTCTGACAGCGCACTATGGTTGTAACATGGATTCTCTGCTTTGCGTGGCATCTGTAGGTTTGTTGAAATGTCTATGCATGCATCCTGAAAAGGGAAGCGAAATGATTGAATTGTTTATGTTTCCCAGGCATTTGCATACATCCACAGCGCATCAGAGGCAGGGCTCTGCTTCGCTTCTCCGAACTAATCTACCTGGCAAAGGCTCTGAGATGCTGCTGGCGCATGAACGGATCACAGCCCACTTGCATGACATCACAAAGAAGCCAAATGAAAATACTTGTTTTCCATCGTCCGGACACCTCTGCGATGTTCAAAAGACAGTATGTTTTTAAACTTATTTGAATTAGGGAGGTACATCATTTGCAACATTTCTTTAAAATAAAAATGGTAACAACAGTTGTTGTTTGTTCATGCAGCTTATACACATGTTTTGATGTTCTTTAAATGCTTCTTTAATCTACTGAAGGTTTCATTCATACTTTTTCTTTCATACACACTGTATGATGTGTCTTGAGGTGGCCATCTGTGAATTGGCCGGTGCTACCTAATTTTTCTTCCATAACGTGCCTTGTAACGTTTTTTTTTTTAGGGAATTTAGGCAGCCTTGTAACCTTTGTTACAATTTCTATTTTTATTTTGTGTAGGAAGTATAGGAAAAGTAATCACAGTACTCTTCAGTAGTAAATCACAAAAAATAGTAGTTTTCCATTTTCTCCACATTTTTTAAATCTGCTTGGTCCCCGGTCCACGTGGTGCTAGAATTTTTATTTGATTTTGTTTGATGCATTTGGTCTATGGTCTTCTGTTTTATTTTATCCCTCTGTTCTGTAAGGGCCATGGGTGTGTTGTGAGTTCCTAAAAAGCTCTTGCAAGCATTTGTTACAGTGGTCCACGTTTGATGCCTATCCAACTGAGAAGTGTAAAATCTACTAAATATCAGATACAGGTGTCATTTTTCAACTTTTAACATTTACATGAAAACAAATCATGCAGGAACTACATTCAGTGCTATTTTAGAATGGCAGAAATAAAAATCATTAACATCAAAAACAAATGTTATTCCTTCGCTGTCACTTTTCAAAATTTAATAAAATTCTTCATTTGTGTTTTTTTAGTTCAGCTTGAGTTAAGGTGTTTAATCGGTCTCCAGGTGACTGTAGCGTTTTGAGATTTGCATGTGTATGGATCGGGTCAGTCTAACTTGGGCAGATAGCAGTGGTTGCCAGGGAAACGTTATTGTTTGTGGGATTAATTAACGGGTGGGATTAGATGGTGGACTTTACCGCAGCTGGAGTCTCTCCCTCACTCTCTTTCTACCTTGTTAACCTCTTCCCTCTCTTGCTCTTTCAGCTCCATCCCCCACTTTCCCTCTCTTCATTATGTGTTCATCTGCCTGTGCGACTCGACTTTGTGCGCACGACTGATACGGAAGATCGAACAGGACAGGTGTTTTCCGTTTCATCACAGACACTGTCTGAGGTTCGGGCAGCCGGAGGATCAGAAAAGCGAAGGCAGGGGGGAAGATCGTCACAGGGCTGGCAGTTCATCGTCTGCATGCAGCAGGAGCCTAACAGACTTCCTGACATCCCATCAATATATTGACATCTGCTGTCACTCGGGCGGCTTTAGAGATGTGCAGAGCTCTGGCACATGAGGCTGATGGCCTGCGTTCGATTGGTTGTGTGTCGACTTAAAACCAACAGAATTCTGGGCAGGTCTCTTTGATGGCAAGTCGGACACTCCCTCTGCCAACATTCATGCTATAGCGCTCGCCATTCAATTAAAATTGCCTTTTCATCTCCGAATATCCCACAGTGTTTTGGTAGGAATGTGTTACGAATAAATTGCACTCGCTGTTTATTTGCACACAGTCTTCAAAATATTGTCTTTTGTGTTCAGCAGAAGAAAGAAAGTTACAGGTTTGAAATGACATGAGTGTGAGTAAATAAAGATGAAATTTTCATGTTTCTGTGAACTATCCCTTTAATTTAATAAAAAATTGGAACAACCTGTTCTTATTAATAAAACACGTTATAAATGGAATACAAAAAAATTGCGTTAAAAATGTTTAGGCTTAAATTTTCCAACTACATCATTTGTTTCTGTATTGTGTTACTGTTGCTGAAAAGCATTGTGTTAGCATCTCTAAGGTCATCGGTTCAATTCCTAAAGAACCCACATACTGATTAAAAAACGTATACCTTTAATGCACTGTAAGCGTGTGCCAAATGCAAAACACAGTGCTAGACTACAACATTTATTTTCTGGTTAATCTACATTAAGATCTGCATAATTGAATAAGATGTGGATTTTGTGCTGAAATACTGCAGGAAAGTGTTCAATTGTGTAGTGAATTCACCCCTTAATGTTTTAACACGGCCTCATATATCTCTTTTGTCTATTTGTTCCCTGTAGTAGATTTAGTCATTGATTTCTCACTAAATCTTGTTCATCAAAGCAAGTCCGGATTCCTTAGGACTGAACATCTAGTTCCTTGTTGTCCTTCCAACCGGTGAGTATCGCCTCACATAAATTACAGCTTAAAAAGGCAAGCGCTCTCTTTTTGGCGGGCAATGAAAATAAAAAAATGCTCCCTTTTGTCTGTGTCCTTTTCTTTTGTATTAAGCAAGACGCTGAGTATCAGAACAGACGATGAGAAACATCTTTAAGAAATGACGATAATGTGTCGTAACATTATCAGTGTGCCGTATTGCTTTCTACTGCCTGGAGTATCAAAAGTGACAGGTTAGGAGATATCTACATTGGCTCAAAATATGGTGTATGGTACAAATGTAAAAAACAAATTGTGATTATGTTTGTTTTATACTTTTCATATTAAATGTGTAATTTGTAATAGAGCTACACACTTAAAATATAGTTATTTTATGGCATCAATGTGAAGAACCTCTCGAGATCGTCTTCTCCACAAAATGCAGAACAGCCCTGCTGTTGAAACTACTAAAGCATGCCTACAGTGTCTTAAAAGTATGCCTAGACAGGCAGCTCACTAGTTTTGGAACAAAGCAAATATTTTTCTCACAAAGAGTTTTTTTATTCCCCTTTTCTTTGTTCTTAAAGGATGGGGGAGAAGAGGGCTTCAAAAGCCAGCGATGTCACGGTCTGAGAAAGCTTATCCCAAGTAAGGGTGCCTGAGTGCAGAGTCAACCGTGGAGAGCAGACCCTAAATTTCCGTTGACATTTACTGAGAGGCCGCTTCCAATTAACCTTCAAGTGTCTCCTCACCTCCTCCAGCTGATTACATTTTCCCCTAACAAACAGGCTAATTTGTTATTAGCAGCGTGTTGGAGAACTTACATTCATTTTCATCAATAGAAAATTGCGACGGGGTGGAGGCAGATGATTGCATTTCTTTCTCTCAGTTGGCGTATATTGTTAGATTTTTGTTTAGCTTTTGTTACCAGTAGCACCGTCGGAGAGATGCAATATGGTCCGCTGTTGTTGTGCTGGCTTACCCGAGTACCCAACATGCACGCAGCAAAACATTTACTCGTTCACACACGTTTTCTAACCCTCTCAGCCCTGATATTCAGCTCCAGAGAGAGTAAATTGTTTTCCACCTGCGCTTTTACCCTTCGGAAAACACTCGTACACACACGGAAACGTGCAGATGTTATGCGCGCCGTACGGAGAGATTGCTCCCGTGGGCAGAGCGGGCACAGCAGGGGTGCGCTCGCGCAACACCAGGAAAGAGCAAGTAAAACCGAAAGGGAAAGTTGGAAGGAGGGGTTGTATACCCAGCCTGTCTTGCGCTGCCCTGATAACGCTGCTCCCCTCGCCACGGGCCCGCGGAGGAGGTTGCGGAGGCCTCCGCCTGCAACCAACCCACCCAGGAATCTTATCTTTCCAGCAGCCTGTGCAGATGCCTGAAACCCCATCAGTATTTGGTCAGTCAGCCACACACACAGGTTTGCAGATGGCAGCGTGTGCTGCAAATGCATACAAAATTGTTTGGTCAGAGAAAGAAGCAGATGCAACCGAAACGCTAGCTCGTTCAAAGCAGAAGGGTGCGGTACTCACATCGACATTGCGCTTTGCCGTAATACGCAGCAAGCCTCAGGGGTTGACGTCTTTACATGTGTGTGACAGTTGTGGGTTTATCCGCGTCGCTTTTTCTCTCATCAGTTCGGTGGGGCATCTGTCACGCTGTGAGCCAGGTGACTCCTGCCTGCTTCCCTACTCTCCAGAAATGTGTATTGACATCTCGCTTTGCTTCTAAACTGTGTCTTGACAAGGCAGGGGAATCTGAGCCAAAAGGAACAGACTGCAGCTGTGTGGGTTCAGAAAACTGGGGGGTTTTGTGTGTAGCCTCACTGTACAAAGCTTTGCTTTTAATCATTCCTGTCTTGTTGCGATGATAATACTGACAGACTACAAGAAAGAGAAAATGGTCCTTCAAAAACAGCAGATTGTTGATAGCTAATTGCTTCTCTTGTTTATTTGGGGGGGTTCTTGTTGTGAAATCGCTAATCCAGGTGCTAAGGAAGTCAAGGAGAATGACTCGGTTGCGGATTGTACTGCGTGGTCCACAATGCCGTGGTATTAGCATCAATCGCAGATGATTTCATTGGTCAACTGAGGCAGATTGGCATTTACCTGGTGGTGAAATGAGCCTTAAAGGGATAGTTCAACAAAAAAATAAAAACCCTCATCATTTATTCACACTCAAGTCATTTAAAACCTGTATGACTTTCATTTTTTGTGGAACACAAACTATGTCTCAGTGGTTTTGTGTCCATCCAATAGGAGTCAATGGGTGCCGATGTTGTTTGGTTGCCAACATTCTTCAAAATATCTTCTTTTGTGTTCTGCAGAAGAAATAAAGTCATACAAGTTTGAAATAATGAACGAATGAAGGAAAATGAATCAAGTTTTTATTTTGGGGTGAACTATCCCTTTGATTCCAGATGAATAAATTTTATGTCATAATAGGTGTCATAATTCTTTGTGACAGTGATCCTGAGAGATTTTGGCTCTGGTGTGTATTGGTGCTGCAGCCCCCAAGCATGAACCAAATTACCGACACATTAGAGTAAAGACCGAGTGTATGGGCAATTTAAAGAGTAATGGCAGCCCACAGGCCTGTCCCCAAACTTTATATCTAATTAATATCACCCCCAGATAACAACTTGCAAAACACTTTTAGGCTATTACCCCAACTGCAGTGTTGTTATAAGTCAGAAATATCAGCAGTCAGATTGCTTTCAAGGCCGCCTGTGAGTTAAGACATCAAGGCGACACTAAAAGGGGTCAATGTTCTGGGATACTGGACACTTGACCTGCTTTTATATGGTAATGAGGTACATTCATGTACAACTCCCATATGGCACAGGAGGAGATCTGATAGAATAATAGCAACTGAGTCACCACCGCAGGCACCTGTGTGGGTGTGCGAGAGAGAGAGAGAGAGAGAGAGACCCTAGACCCATGAGACTCTTCAGGGGGCCACAGGTGACGATCTATGTTATTTTTGATGTGTGTGTGAGGGTGATAGACATATGGAGGTCATTAGGAGGAAGGAGCGCAACTGGAAATGGACCTCAACAGCTGTGTCCACATTACATGCATCTGTTTCAGAGGGAAAACTCTAAAAGCAGTGTGTGCGTTTGCGCAGAGATTAGGAAAGTGTGCAAGAGCTCTTATGTAAGGGGTAAGTGCAACTTTTCTCGCTTTCTATCAAGTTACCAAGGAAATAACCTACTGATGTATCACATGGCAAAGAATGTCTTAATGAGTTGTTTTACCGCATTTCTGCTAATTAAGATGTTTGAGAAGCCAATTACAGTAAATATCATGTTCCTCTGCCTTCCTAATTACAGATAGAGGAGGTTGAGGAATTCAAAAAAGAATAACAGTCTTTTAAAAAGGATTTGTCCTTTTATCTTAAGGGTTTAGTGCCGACCTTATTTGCATAGTTTGGCGGTCACCAAATGAAAAACAAAAACGAATGAATGAATGTAGACTAAATTAGATTTCAACTCAATTATTACTATAGCCACAGTAATGTTCCTCTAAAATATCATGACGATATTTTACCTGTTTTTAAATTACTTTCACTTGCGAAACAAAATAATTTAGGTTTTTAGCACTATTTTTTATTACCTCAATAGCTGTGTTTTGCTTTAGAGCGGGAAATGCAGCATCTAGCCAGGACTGGTACAAGGTTTGACATATTTTTGACAGAATTGACAATAAAGCTGACTTTGACTTTGACTTTGATTTTCCATACTTTTCATTCTTATTATTTGATAGGTTAGTGTTTAAAAATTACAGCAACTCTTCTGCATTCTTCTTGTGACATTTCTCCTTATAACATATATATATATATATATGGCTACTACACAGAAAAAAAATCCTCTTATTTTAACAAATTTCAGCTTTATTCAGTTTAGTCAGTTTAAAATAGTTTAAATATAAGCCAAGTTGATTTACATTTACATTTTAGGTGTTTGGCAGACGCTTTTATCCAAAGCGACTTACGTTGCATTATACTAATTGTTTCTGGAATCAAACCCATGTCGTTGTTTTTGCTAGCGCCATGCTCTAACCACTGAGTTACAGGAAACTTAAAATTGTAAGGCAGTTTTTGAACTAAAGTTTTTTAGTTGAATTTTTTACAGTGTGCAATTCGGTTCATTGGCTGTCAAAAACTAGGAACAACTGAATCCCTTACCAAGAATTCTTTTTCCAGAATCCTTGACAAAGAGAGGCATAAGCTTATTACCCATAATTCAACAGGCTACTAGATTGTACTGTTTTTGGATTATGTGTGCTGCCTAATTTGGGGAAAATATACTAATGAGGGTGTTTTCAAGAAAACAGTGAGCAATCTCCACATCCTGTGAAAGTCTCGAAATGATTAATTTGCTCTCTCTCTCTCTCTCTCTCTCTCTCTCTCTCTCTCTCTCTCTCTCTCTCTCTCTCTCTCTCTCTCTCTCTCTCTCTCACTCACACACACACACACACACACACACACTCTCACTCTCCTGTCTGCTCACAGCACTTATTGTATGATAATACTAAAGCTAGGTTGTGATAGCTTGTTTACATTTACATAATCTACACTTCATAAATGTTAATGATATTTGTAAGTATCACACACAGTAACACACGTTCATTTTCATAGATACTTTACAGTATATGTCTGCTGGTTATTTCAGAAACTTAAGCAGATTTGCTTATATTAATAGTATGATCTATATTCTCATATTCATTGCTAATAAAATGTTTCTAGGCTCATTTATTGTTATAACCTATACAGTATCTGACCCTACCTGTAAAAACCAGGCTGAAGTCTTATCTAATTTTGGGATAACTAGCATCAAGGTTTAATTTCAACAATTTCAAAATGATTTTCACAGAATTATACATTGTGTGGGATGATTTTATGTAGAAAACAGTAGATCACAAAAAATGACTGTAGCTGAGTTTTCACAAGCAGACTATCCTATTTTAACCTTTTTGTTTAGCTTCATTTTATTTATGTGATTATTATAATCACATTTAAAAAATCACATTATACATCTATCTTATTAACGTAAATGCAAACTTTTCAAAAGTCAGCAGATCCTCTAACAGACGTGAGTGTTGGCAGCTCTGGGCTTTGAACTATAGTTGCAGTGACTTAAGACGACAGTGCAAACCAGTTATCTCGCAGATGCTCCTTGAGGAGCTGTGATGAAAGAGCTCTTTCTGCTATACTGTGTACGTGGGGGTGGGTGTCTGTGTGTCTGTGTGTGGCAAACGTGCAACTATGTCTTTAAAATGAGCCACATGGTTGGGCCACTTTGTGTGTGTGTGTGTGTGTGTGTGTGTGTGTGTGTGTGTGTGTGTGTGTGTGTGTGTGTGTGTGTGTGTGTGTGTGTGTGTGTGTGTGTATGTGTATCAGGGATGGGCAGAGCCTCGCTGCCGTCTCCCGGGCGGCTGGCATTTGATGCCAGCTATCTCATCATTCCCTATTCTCATGCTAATGAAGCTAAAGATCATGGCTGTGACGGATGGACGGGTGGAAGGGGGTGAGGGGGGTGGAGAGCAAGGCTCTGTCACTTTCTGTCTTGACACACACACACAGTCACACAAACTTATGCTCACATATACGAAGGAATATTTGTTCTGGCTAAAAAATGCATCCAGGGAGCCTATATGGACACTAATGGAGTCAAAGATAGGCACACAAAATGGGTTTTTATTTTTATACAGTGAGTTTTATTATTTGAATCTGCATTAAATATTTTCCTTTTCAACATGCATTTTTATATTACAGGGCATTTTAGTAAATGGCAAAAATGCTAAAAGGTGATTTAATACGAGCTCTGAAAATACTTTTAGTACTTTCAACTGTCTGCCAAATGCATAAAAATGTAAAATTATTTAAAATAAATGCTAGTCGGTTTGATATTGTAATGTAATGCATTTGTATAATAACAGTCATACTTTAAGTGTCCCGACAATTTTAGAAGCTGCTCTATATACGATTTTAGGTTTATGTCAGTCTGTATCTCTCGCTCTCTCCTGCTCTCTCTCTACCACACTCACCTCACGACTCATTCAGGTATATATGTTTGCCTGACGTCTGGATAGAACGCTTTCCCTAACAATGCTTTTAAGAAGCAAAGCCAAGTCTAATGGCTCGGGCAAGGTGCCAAAGAGAAGGTCGAGCCAGGGTCAGCGGATGTTAACCTCCTAAAGAGCACCCAGGGGCCAGTTCTAAATATACAACATGTGCATGTAGCATCTCGGCCCGTCATTAGATAATGGCAATGCCGTTGCTCTGCAATCTCCAAGGATCAGAGCGAGATTAGATCGTGCCGATGCTGAGGACACGGTCCATGTCAAATGTCAGAGACGATGGGTTGGATGGCTGCAGATGCAAACATTTGCTCTTGTAATCCGGTAGAGGTTTTTGTAATGCGTTTTAACTGCCTTATGTGCAGGTGCGGAAGGCCTGGCGATGTTGGACATCGAATTGACCCTATTTCCTGTGGTTTAGGCCACATTCACTTGGTGAGTGACTTTGCACATTGTAGTGCCGTCCGATTGTTCAACTGGAGCCAAAAGTGTCTTGACATGCTTTCAGTGAGGACAATACACACACCCAACCACAGTATATCACATACAGACTGTATATAAGACTGTTTAAAGAATGTGTTTCATGTGTTTTCACCCATTCTAAATACATTTAATAGCATTAAAGTGTTGTTAAAATGTCTGTAATTACAGTATTACTGGCAGCAGTTTGCCAGTAACTTACTGTAGATTTAAATTTATGTAATTTAATGGCAACAATTTGTTTAAAGATACATTAATGTTAAACAGTAATAAGTCTTTATCTTTACAGAAAAAACTATAGAATAATCCCAGAATGCTTTGCAAGAGGCTGTTATTTTGTTTTATTCTGTAAAGATAAAGTCTTGTTAATGTTGCATGTTCATTTATATTTGAACTAACTTTTGCCAATAAATTAGATAAATATAAATCTACAGTAAGTTACTGGCAACAGTGTAAGGATTTTTTTTTGGTTTTTCTGGTTTACAGTGTAAGGAAATGTATTCTATTTTGTTGGGATAATAACATGTCCATGTTGTGAAAAATCAGCATACTTGAGCTATTTAAAAAAAACAAAAATTGATTTTTGTTCAAATGTCATACGAGTTGTAAATCCAATGAATGTAGATACAAATACAAATGATAAAACACAGCTTTGACCCTTGCTTAGGATTTTAATAGTGTTTTACTCGCTGTTATGTCTACGAACCCTATTTTCACTGTAAGTACTGTAAATCGCAATAGGCAGGGGACACATGATTTGTTTTTTATCTGCAGTTAATGGACGTCTGTACAGATTACATTGTCCCATATGTAGTCTAAAATTCTTTATAACTGTGCATTCCGTTGCATACTCCACACAAAATGAATGTATATGGCTCTTACAAAGAGTCCCCGAAGGACTGGAAGTAATTTAGCTCAGCGGCAGTATTTTAAAATTCCCCCTGGGTATTTTTAAAGGATACAACAGTTAAAAGGTACAACAGGTTGTTTATGCCTTCTTGTAGCAGCAGACAGGCCGGCTATTTTCACAGAAATACCTCATAAAGCATGTCAGAGCATTTTCTATTGTCACCTTTCTCTCCCTTTGGAGTGGTTGCTGTCCAGAAACGGCACCTGAAACATAAACACATGATAGAAAGTTTATGGTGCCTTCGGAGTATTTGAGACTGACTGATTGTCCAATCATTTCATGTAATTGCTTGCACCTGGTTTAGCAGAAGGAAAATTGGTCCTGAGTGACTTTGCTGTCTCCATAGGCGCAGTTTTTCACTTCGAAGGAGCCAACATTGTCACTCGTTGCAGCAGTGAAGTAATTTTGCCTCTTCTTTTTCCCTGTCTTTCTCTCTCTACCTTCCTTTTTCAGCATTCGTTTTATTGTACTGGTCTTGGGCAGCACCATGTGTCGTATTTCTACTCTTAGTTTCAGCACTCATGATGAGCCTCAGGCCTCACCAGAAGCTTCCATCGCAGTAGGGCAGTGGCAGGTGGCTTCGCCCACCTCTGTAACACCTTCCCTCGGGAGCAATCAGGGGCTCTGTGGGGCCAGACACCCAGACAACCACAGTCATTGTAAAGGAGCGCAGTGGAGCTGACATGACAGCGAGGTGACACGTATGGTGGTGGCACAGGTGCTGTGAGACAGTCCAAGGGTCAGAGGTCACCGGATTCCAAACTACTGATTAAAAAGATGGGCCTGACATGGAGAGACGTTAGGAGCCACATGCAGGTGAAAACCCCTCTCTCTATTTCAGGAGCAACTAAAAGTGACAATGTATTAATGTTTTATGGTTTTCTACAGATATATGGAATTCTACAAATGGGAGTGAAAAATATAGTTATTTTTATCTGTAATGTCAACAAGGCGGACTTTAAAATGACTTTCAATTTAGTCATTTTTCCATTCCTCTTATAAATCTATTAAATGGCTTTAGATGAATTTTTGTTGTTTATGGATCTCAAAAGTGTCCACATTTCCTTAAATTGTGTTGAAAAGAGTGCCCAGGACAAACTATTCAAACAATCAATTTGTGTTTCTTGGAAGAATGCCAATTTTTGTGTGAACAATTACTTTATCTAAATCCTTCAACTCTGTGGGTGTGGCTTAGGCCCCTCACGTTTTTGTATTTCCTCTGAGAGTGTGTTGCATGTCTTCTAAATGAGGATAATGATGTTAAAATACCACATTTTCTTTCACAGTGTGTTGGAAGCCATGAGAGTAAGCTAAAAATTAGGATCTGAATTTAAGTTTGAAAGAAACGCCCAACTGTGTTGAGTGGTAAAGCACTAATCTGTTTTCAATACTGCGCTAACAACCAGCAGCTCCCTTCTGACGCAAACAACTCGCCACTTTCACGATAAACAGCATCTCAAGAGTAAACAATAATTAAAGGGGAAAGCTCCACCAATCCATGCATATACTGTAGGTGTGCCCTGGTGTAGATTTAATTTGTTTTTTTTCCCAGTATGTAGCTGTTAGGTTTGTGAAATGTGTGTGTGTGTGTGTGTGTGTGTGTGTGTGTGTGTGTGTGTGTGTGTGTGTGTGTGTGTGTGTGTGTGTGTGTGTGTGTGTGTGTGTGTGTGTGTGTGTGTGTGTGTGTGTGTGTGTGTGTGTGTGTGTGTGTGTGTGTGTGTGTAACAATGTCTCTTAAAGGTTTCTCAGACTGGCATGTGGGGTAGTCTCACTGGATCTGATAATTATCACCCTCTTATAAGCTTGTTTGGTTAGTTGCTTTTGTTGTTTTTTCCATCTGCGTTTGACCTGAGTCAAGTTATTTTCCTGCTCCTTCCCTCACATTTATCAGTTCCAATTAGTTCGACTCGGCATCTTTTTCATAACCCCACTCTGTCAAAGGTTTTTTGGAGTTCTGCATTCCTCTGCCCTTTCCCTGCTCGTCCTCCTAAATTACAAAGAGATGATGAACCGCCTCCGAGGCTCAAGGCTTTTGAGATTTAGAACTTTGTCCTGGATGAAGGACAGGTTAGAAGAGACATTAATATGCAGAACAGGTAATATCGAAACCTCAACGTACTTGGTGGCGGCTGGTGCACATTATCAATCTATTTGCGCAAGCTGCCCTGCAAGAATTTCATTTGCCACTCGTTTATTTGCCTTCCTCAACAATTATGCTGCCGGAACGGGATTTGATTCCAAGTAATGTTCCAAGGGCATATCGTTGTTTTGGTGCACTCGATTGTCAGTTAAAAGTGAGAGGTGTCAGGAAGACACTTTTATTGCTTTAGAGAGGGTTAGTCATCGCATCAATGTGTAAACACAACGCTTGTGGCACCAAGAGAATATTTCAGCACCCTGGACAGCGGCTTACTGTCGTTCAGGCGGCCAGTGTTTATTTTTAGCAGCATGCCTGCTGTCGAAGAAAATAACATTTGAATTCATTATTTATTTCCTGAAGGAAAAAAACACCATGATTGTCATTTGATTTTAAGCCTCAGTTGGATATCCACACCACTGAGATCAAATTTTACGGTGAAAACGTGCATGTGTCTCCTCTTGAGACCACTCCTCAGCGGACATTTAGATTGAAGCATTATGTTTCCCTCTCCAGATTTATTTGAGCCGCGTCAAACCGCGCTCTCGGCGACCTTTGGGGCACCCTCCGTAGGCCAATCGGTCCGTAAATTACCCGTTAATTGCATATGATTATTATCATCACGTCCATTGACGCGCTCATCAGACGCATTTCATTAGGGGCGGCTCGTGGCGCGTTGAAAACACAGAAAGAGACGAGAGAGGGGCTAACGAAAAGACCATCGGGAACAATAATGGTAACATAACTTACATAATCGTTGCGATACTACGCGCAGAACACAGTTACAATGATTTGTGCCAACACATTTCGCCCTTGTATTAAAAATATGGCTCAAGGCGAGTCAGGCGTGATCTCGGGCAGCGTGGCCCCAAGGGTATGCTTGCAGAACCGAGCACGGTGCCCTGCCAAAGAAAGCGAACTGACTCAGCTGGGCTGGGTTATACTGACAGTCCGAAATGACATTAACGGGTCATTACAGCCTCCGGGAGCGGTAGGTGAGAGGGCCACGGAGTGTATCTCGTTTCCTTTTTAATGCTGCGTTGGAGTGCGTCCAGCGGTTTAAATCGTATCGTTAAGGCCAAATAGGCTACACACAATATTATATACTCCGTTTTAATATTTAGCCAATTGACCTTTGGTAAAGTAAATAACACAATGCAATGTATATGTAAGCTGCTAAGCTCCGCATGGTTTTATGCGTTGTTAATTAGCATCATGCTAAGTCCAAAAAAGGAGTAGCATGCAATTCGTACCTTTATTCTCAAGAAGTGCTTCTCAGCTTGAGAAATGAGTTGCTCGTCTGTTTTGACAATAGTGTTAATAGCAAACACTGAAATGCAACTTTATAAACGTGAAGGAGCATTTTTAAAGATTTATTTAAAGAAGGAAGGAAAGGCTCCACAAAGTAGGCCTAGCCTATGCATTTTATTAGTAGGCTATGCGTGTTCCCTGGGGATCGAACCCATGACATTTGCGCTTCTGTTATTTGTCTTATGGTCAGAAAACAAAAAAAATACATGTACTGGTTGCTTTAACGATGCTTATCATCGTCTACAACAATGAACAAGTATTACGATACGCCCTGTTAAACGCGAGTTACATTTGGTAGCCTTATTGAGTTTGGTCGCCATTTGATATTTAGTGTACTGCAATAAACCATTTCACAAACGTTTCTTTTCTAAAGCCACGTTTCTACGCTTTTCTGAGCCTTCCGGAGAACTCATCCAAAGTGGCTTGTTGAAATGTTCCTCCATTTTGACTTCGCCTGAGCGCCCCTATACCTGCCTTCGTGCCGGTGTGAACACATGTAAGCCTGTTGTTCTCCGTGGGCCTCGTGCTCAGCGGGAACTCTGAGGCAGTCTACAATTTCCCATCATTATGAGCAGGTGCTTTGGGCTCGACAGTGGTGTGTCATTGTCAGCATGAAAAACCCTGTGCTTGTGTGCTCTCGTGTGTAAAGTGGAGGCTTGCATGCAACGTTTGCACTTGTGCGTACGCGCTCCGACTGTCAACAGCGGTTCATATCGTGCATAAGTGTGGCGTTTTAGAGGCGTTCGGGGCTGCCGTTAGATGTTTGGAGTCGTTACTCAAATCTCCAAGCAGTCTTCATTACATGTGGAAGGCTGTTGTTCCTGATCAGAAAGAACATCAGATCTCCGTAGAGTTCTTGATGAGTTTATGTTATTAAATTGGAGAGACACGTTATGTCTTTCTCTGGGTAGGAGGCAAGAGAGTTCATTGTTGGAGCAAGCGATTAAATGCTCTCTAATAGCCTAGTCATTTGCAACAACATTTTGTCTGATGAAATCCGAAGACACTGTGAAAATAACGCCTAAGTGAAAAGATGACTATAAATAATTTCTCTACGAGTGCTTTTACATTTCTCATATCAGCTATTAAGCTTCATGTTTAGATCCAACAAAAGCTATCTAGAGATCTGCTAAATAGTACACGATACAGTCGATTGTGTGTTTATTACCCCATTCCTGCGCGCACACACACACACGTCGTAACGTGTCGTCCGTGAGCCTGCAGGGCAGGGATTTCATTCACCCTGCCAGTACACGCCGCGCGGAGGAGCTCACAGCCCTCTTTATCAAACATGGCTCGTGTATTTGAAGACAGCCATCGTCGCTTCTAAATCCGAAGAATAGTTATTCTCTGTTGCTAGAATTGATTTGTGCTGCGTTGAATGATTTTAATTATTTATCCCGGTGAGGTTACGCACAAGGCTGCATTTGCCCGTGGACTTTCCGAGCATTTCAGCACCGGAGCTGTCCACGCCGCCGAGCGCATCAGTTCCCCCTCTGCGCTTCAAAAGCGAATTTTGTGAATCCTTTCAAGCTCTCAAGAGAAATTGACAAAGACGAACATTAGGCATGAACGAGTGCTTTGAGACACCTAATGCGTACAGTGATCGTTACGTGTGCACACCAAATCTTTGATTTATTTTCGTTAAGAAATGTCACCACATAGTCTAAACTCGTATTCACCCATGCGTCATTCACAAGGCAACGTACAAAGAGCTGTGTAAATTGTGATATTTTCTTTATTTATAGTCCCTCTCCTTCGGCGGAACATACCATGTTACTGTGTAACGACGAGAGGGGGAGAGAGCGCGTCGAGCGTCACAAATAGCGAGATCCTGGGCGCTGCTTTTCTTCCTCTACCACCCCATTGCACTGAGCGCGCTTGAGCCAGCCCTGTCTGTTTAAACCGGGAGGACACCCATACCGACTTCTCAATGCAAAAAATAAAAGGGTAGCTAGAAGCAGGGGCGAGGGGAACCGGAGGTGTGAGTAGAAAGCGAAAGCTCTCGGTCCGTCTCTCCTTTTTATTACATGAATGAATGAATGAATGAATGAATTATTGAACAGTAGGGCACACGTACAGGGAAACACGCCTCCGCCTGGACGACCAAACGCCGAAGACTTTGATATTTGACTTCTATTCAATGGTACGCGGTCGTGTCTGTACATTTTTGGCTCGGTTGAAACGAGAGTAGGATCTGTGTCACGTCTCATCCCCGTCATCTGAAACACTTGTGAAAATTTCGCGCGAACCACCGCTACTGTCTGAAACTCCTCGCCGTGAAGATGGCAACTTTAACGAACGGACAGGTGGACGGCACGGTGCACGGAGGAGCGGCCAGTACGAACGGGCTAGTGAACGGAATAAGCCACAGTCACAGTCCCGCGAGCTGCGCCACTATTCCCATGAAGGACCACGATGCCATCAAACTGTTCATCGGACAGATACCCCGCAACCTGGACGAGAAGGACCTCCGGCCGCTCTTCGAGGAATTTGGCAAGATCTACGAGCTCACCGTGCTGAAAGACCGTTTCACTGGCATGCACAAAGGTACGAGCAGTTTGAAGCCTTTTCCCCACTCGTCTCCTGTCACGTTGTAATGTCTTTATTTGCGTTTACCTCCGTTTCCATCACGGCGTCGGGGGATACGAAACAACAGGCTTGGATTTACACACCATTTTGTATATAGACCGAAAATGTGTTACGGAATGATTTAATCGTTAGGCAAAGTTGGGCACTGATTTAAAATTGTTGCGCATCGATGTTTTAGGGATTGTTTTACGTTTTTATCTGAGCTATATTTTTCCCAAACGTTGGTGGGGTCGTTGAGTTTAAGAAACGCCTGGCACCTTTGGACGTTCTGTTCCGTACAAGTTCTCTTGGGTTTCAGGTCGCTTATAGCTTCATCACTTTGTTAGTCATTACATCCAAAAATTTCCATTGAGGATCTTATTCTGACTGTTCGTGTGCGCCTGTGTAAACATTTTCCCCCAATTAGCTTTCTCTCGAAATTACGTTGACTTCCTTGAACATTTGTCTTAATCATAATAACTGTACAAGTCATAAGTAAAACCACCCCCTCATATACTATCAAGTTAATTTAACATCACAGTTTTTTTTGTCCAAGTATGATGACGAGCCAAAGGTAAATGGCAGCCGTCAAGACAAAGATATGACAATGAGAAGATGGATAGAATCTGAAGGGGTGTGAGGTCTGTTCAATAATCTCTAAATTGGAGTTGTATAGCCGTGATTGTTCCTGTTCTACAGCTTGGTCATAAAATATTAATTTAAGGTGACAGTTCGCACAATTGCATTTTGATGTGGCGTGTTCAACCAGTAACAGCAGCTGAACTATAATTACCTCCTGCTTATCTTCTCCTTGCCAGTTGGTGTCATACGCAGCTACCGGCGTCTCCGGTTAGGTTCGGCCACAACTGTGCCTTGTTTGTGCACTCGCTCGCTCCTGCGGTGAGGTAATTACTGCTGAAGCTGTATACCTGTGGTGTATTCGGAAGGATCGATTCCTGAAACCCTGAGGCAGGGGTCCAGAGGGGGTCTCCCTAGGAAGGGCTTCCCAGGGGTGTCATTATTCCACAGGCTTTGTTTAATTGATCCCCGACCCAGAGGACATAGTTTGACTTTTGGGCCGCGTCAGTGCCTAATTTACCCATCTATCCCTGGAAGAGCTGCCTACCGCAGCCCCAGGGACGAGGTCCCTCTGTTGTAGTAAACAAAGCTGTCCTCTGTATGTGCCTGGCAAAAATGTGGCTTTGAGAAGCGGGTCTGGGGAGGGTAGGAGGTTATCTTTTATTAATAGCACTGCTGGAGTACTCCCCGTTCGGTGGTTAATCATGTTGCTTGTGAACTATGGGGAGTCATGCTGGCTGATTCTAGGAACTGTCTCCTTTCTACAATATATATGGTCCCTTGTACCCATCCCCCAACAGCCTAGCAGGGCCTGTATTCAGTAGCGTGGCCATCGGGCCTGGTTGGCTGTGTTACTGAGCTTAGGTACCGCTTCACTCCCTCTCCACAACCCCCGGTCTCATAAACACTGGCGTCAGTGTCTCTCAAAATCCATTTCCCTTTGGCAGTCATTCTGTCCTCTTCATACCCTGTAGATAGCTGAGGCCTGCCTGCTCTGGAGCTCTCATTGGTTAAGCTGACCTTGATTCTTCCAAGTGATTGAATTTTATTGTTGGGGTCAAACCTCTATACATTTTTCGTCCCTGCAGTTTTTCAGCCTTCTTTCCACAGAAATCATCAACATTATCATGTTGCCGTGCTCGTCAGCACTATAGGAAGTTCTCCATCTTGGCTTCATCCTTTTCCACCTCCACCCACTTTCTCTCCTCACACGTTATCACCTCCTCCAGCCTGCTGCATCTCTCCGTCATCTCCCCGCTCCCAATCACGCGATATCTCTTTCAATTCACAGGCTGCGAGGGGTTTTGTCATCCATTTATTCACTCGCTTACCCACCCACACACGCACCCGTCTTTGTAGATTCAACGTTACGCTGTGCCGAGCTGAGGTCCTGAGAGCGGGTCTTTGGCTCGCCGCTCGGTGCTGTAAACAGTGGGATAATGGACAAACACACGAAAAAGAAATGCTAAGTGAAAATGGTTTCTTCTCGTGGGTGATTTGTTCAGATTGCAATGTTTACATGAAGGGATGTTTGGCAAGGCAGTGTAGAATATTGAGATCACATCCAAACACTAAATCATGAAATTATACAGGCATTCATTGTAAGAGTTTAGATTTTGAGCAGATTTGAAATATCTTGCTCTTTCTCGCTTCTGACTCTCCACATGGGTGGCAGATCATTTAGCGTAATGCCATATAAACTTTAAAACTCTATTTATATCTCTTAATGACATACTATCTCCTCCTTTAAGACTAAACTAACGCTTTTTTGCCTATTTGCTTATTTGTTAGAAGTAGTATTGGGTATGATTTATTATTATTATTATTATTATTAATAATAATGATGATGATGATGATGATGATGATGATGATGATAATAATAATAATGATAATGGTAATAATAATAATATTATTAATAATTATAATAGTATTATATTCTTATTTAATATAATATTATTATATATTAATATAATATATATGAGTACTATTATTATTAAAATAGGTAAATAAAATGATCTTCTGCTAAACAGGTAAACCAGACGGGACTCATTGAGAAGCATGAGCGTTTAAAGCTATGATGAGTGTAGGTGGAGAGGGAACGTGTTTGATGCTGTAAAGAAACATGCTTTACGTTTTCATACCGCCAAATTCATGCCATCTATTTTTGATAGTCATTATTCTTTGCACATGGTCTACTTTTGTGCTCATTTTTTTTAGTATGCAGATGTGGTGCGCTGGCACACATTTGGCACACGGCATCTCCAGCATTGCTGTTGTCTGGAATGGATAGGGCACAATGTGTTTTACGTGTGGACTCTAATGAGACACTGAGCAGGAGGAGCTCCATTCATCCTCATGTCTGAGCAGCCAGAGTAATGATTCTGTACATCAGTTATCTAGTCTTTAGACTCCTGTCTCTTGGGAGAAGGGCAGAAAGTGAGAAAGAGGAGAATGGTACAAGGACTGAGATAGGGAAAGTGATAGATAGAGAACGGGAACGGTAGGGATAGAGCAAAAAGAAAGAGAGGGGAAAATGTTGGGCGGGCTTAGATTTAAAAGGTGGAGATAGAGAATAAGATGGATGAAAATAGACAAAAAGAAAGTTTAGCACAGCAATAGGACTCGGTTTTAAATTGAATAATAGAAGGCGACACAAGAAATAGAGGGAGCTGGATGGAGAAAACCGAGGACCGGGGCGGGCCTGAGCTTGGGGGCTTTCTTGAGTACTCCGTTCTTCGGTACTTTCATTTGGTTGCTCTGCGTGACTCAGCACAGCTAATAGAGGCCATTTGTACTGGTCACCAGCAGCTGCTGGAAACATATGAGGATCGTAACGTCTTCTGCTCGTACGTCTTATAGCGCAGGGGGGACTGCAGCTATGCTATGATGTGCCGTGTGCCCCTGTACCGCCAAGAGAATGTCCCAAAAAGCAATGCAGGTACAGACAGCAAGCATTGTGAACCTTTCGGTTTAGCCCACAGCTAGCCTCCGTGTTTAAAGAATTGTTTTTATTATTATGATCACCCTAGAATAAGGTCTAGCTAACATGAGCTATGCCATTTATGAATTGTTGTTTCATTGTCACTTTGTATGGAAGTCTGGAAGTATGGAAATGTATTAGTAAATGTTAAAAGTAACATTCATTGTTAGTTCATGTAAACTATTTAATCAACTAATGTTAACAAATGAAACCTCATTGTAAACTATTATTATAGTGAAGTGCATTTATAGTAATAATAACATCGTGGTTGCTGTATGCTCGGTAGACACTCCGTTGGGATTTGAATCTCCGAACAAGCACTCCCTAAAAATATAACCTTGCCAATGTTTTGCTTTAAGGTGATGTGTTATCGAGAGACCGTATTAGCAGGACAAATCCTGTTGGATAAACCTGAGTTTCTGGGCAGGATTTTTCTGAAAGACAATTGGACGTCCTTGCCGGAGAAAGAGAAAAGCTGGGTTTTTCCTCCTGCGGCTTGGTGTTAATTCAGCTCGCGTCCTGGCCTCGCCATTGCATTGCTGTTGCATCATCTGCACACACAGCGTTTCACTTTTTTTCTCCCTACCTCGTTTGGATCCGCAGATGTTCCGAGCCTCAGCCCATCCCAAATCCTCTCAAGCCTCTAGTCTCCAATCGCTCATCCCCGCAGAGAAAGAACCAGCAAGCTCCCTCTCCGACTGCTGCGGTGTCTGCGACGGTACCGCATGATCAATGCGACTGTTTTGTATATGCGAGCGCGTCGGCGTGTCACCGCGGAGGTCGTGGCTGGCCGTAAGGTCGCCCTCTCTCGCCCGCCTCTCAATATGCGGCACTGCATCGGAATATAAGTAGCACTAACATGCATGTAAACGTGCAGCCAGAAGGGCAGGCCCATTTTTCAGCCGGACAGTCGAGAGGGTGGTAGCACTGTTTTTGTTCAGGATTATTTGAGGCGCTTGCCACAGAGGTCGGCCATCAGGAGGAGAGATAGTTATTCAAGGTGAGCAATGACTTGCGGATGAAGGAGACTAGGGGAGAGGTGAGAATAGGGAGGGGAAAGGTAAAAGAAAGAAATTTGTTCTGGCTGCAGGTTTAGGATTGCAAACTTATTAACTACTGTGACCCTATTGTGCTGTGTAAATTAGGCCAGAACGTAACCGTTCTTTCATACATCAAAGTCTAATAAAACTAGTTTTTTTTTCAGTTGCTTAAAGGGATAGTTCACCCCAAAATGAAAATGATGTCATTAATTTCCTCATCCTTTTGTTATTTTAAACCTGGCTTTCTTTCTTCTGCAGAACACAAAAGAAGATATTTTGAAGAATGTCAGTAAACAAAAACCATTGATCACCATTCACTTATATTGTTTGGACACAAAACCAATGCAAGTAAATGGGCACCAACGATTTTCTGTTACCAACATTCTTCAAAATATCTCAGTTTGTGTTTTGCAGAAGAAAGAAAGTCATACAGGTTTAAAAGGACTAAAGGGTGAGTAAATAATGACAGAATTTTTATTTTGGGGTGAACAAGACACGTTTGTGTGCTGAACCCCTCATCTCATTCTCTCTTTTCAAACATCTCTTTCCTAGCTGTGTTTTGATGGGCTTTGTGAACTTTTAAACTGTAAGTAATAACGTTTGACGAAAGCGAATTACTTTCTAAATTGAAAAATATGCAAATACGCCACGCTTTCGCAGGCTTCCTTAAATTTCATCCTGCAGGATTTATGTTCGACGTAATGGCCCTGTTGTGTTTTCATATATTTAAATAGCGGGTCTTGCAGAGCACGGCAGGGCTAAATGGGTTCAGCCTTAAAAGTTTTATAAGGTTTAGCTGTAATTTTGTATAAACTGCTCCGATGATAAGCTTGAGGCCACGCCCCCTATGCAGCACACAGCTTTATCTCACCCTGACTGTGAATCACGATTTTGTTTTAAGAAGCCTTGCAGTGTTGTGACAACAACTCGAGCGAAATTAATAGTTTCTGTTTTCAAACTAGTTGCATCATCTGAGTGTTATTGTGGTACGTGTGTGAGTGTGTGCTAAATATTTAAAGGGTTTAGGAGCGGTTTGTGCACTGTCTAGGCGAGAGGGAAGAAAAGGTGTCGTAGTGCCCACAATACAAGAAGAAGAAAACAGAGCTGTCAGTCAGAATGCTTTAGTTTTATCAGGAAAAGATTTTTGCGTGAATAGTCGGCTTTACTCTGTATTTCATAAAGGTTTTCTTGATCTTTTTAACATGTTCAGTCGGATTTATAGGGTAAAATATATACAAATATTTTTGATTCCATATTATAATCAAGTTGCCATTACTACGGCATCTGGCAGCAAAATAACATTTTGCAAGAAACGTATAAATATTTCAGTATATCATAGTAGATGTTGTATCAGTGCCTGTTTTTTAATGGACTTATTATTCTTCCCTGTTTGCCTTTGATGTCATAGTCCATTCATCAACATTAGCGTGTCGAGACATCAGCCAATCAGCTGTCAGGATTTTACTGTAGCTCTGTAGTAATTAGTCACATGACATTTAAGATTCAAGCGAGTAAAGATGTCAGCATGCAGATCCAGGGTTGCATGCGCTAGCCGAGTGACTGAAGTGACTGATAGTTGTTAATGTTTATCTTTCCTCATGTAATATCCACTTTATACAAAAGCCTGTTGTGATTTTTACTTTGTTTCTCGAAAACATTCGTCACGTTTCCACGTTTGTTTTCCAAAATACAAACATACCACGTTGTCATCGCAATTGAACTTTTAATGATTTTTTAAATTCATTATACCGACTGCGATCGCAGAATCTGCACAGCATCCATCTTGTTAAAAATACACCAGCGTACCCTTTGTGTGAGCCATTTACATCATTTGAAATTCTTTTTTTCTCATTATGTGAAGCGTTCAATTCGTTACCTATTTGTTAGTCTAATGATGCTGTATTCAAACTCCATTAATTAGCAGAGTGCGGAGAGAAAGGCGAGGTAGAGAACTAAAAGGAGACAAAAGCCTAGGTAATAGCTTAGATCATTTTCATTGTATGGACTGATTTAAGCCAGCAACATTTTAATTACTTTTCGGTGTAGATGAGCACAAAGAAAGACGAAAACGTGAGCGAACTATTTACAAAAGAATAAAGGGGCCATGTATTATTAATCAGGGGTTAAACTGAGATTTGAGATGGGAGAGCTGAAAGATTTACTACTATATACACATGTTTGTTAAAAAAAGTGTAAAGCAGATGTATACAGATCTATAGACAATATGCAGAATTGTTTTTGTTTTTGAGTAGGTAGTCTTGCTAAATAAAGCTGGACTGTGTGTATTGGAGTTTCAGATTGTTCTGTCCCAAATGTTGTTTATCACCTTGTGTTTCCTTTTTATTTGGAATGGTGGTCTGTTGTTTGTTCAGCTATTAGAAATATATCTAGACGTATTTTTTCACATACACAAACAGCTGTTAAGCTTGTTTTGAAGTACAGTATAGTAATATTTGAGTTTCCATGCCTTGCAGTAGTGTTGAACATTCTGTTCTGCTTTGAATTAACCTGTTTTATGGGCTGCACTCTGTTACAGATACGTTACAGCTTGCCCAAAGTTCTTGTAAAAAAAGAATGAGATGTGTATTTAAGTGTGTGTGTGTGTGTGTGTGTGTGTGTGTGCGTGCGTGCGTGCGTGCGTAACTCTTTTTTAGCTTATAGGGACTTTTTTTGGTTTTTTATTTACTTTTATTTTTATATCTTCCGTAAAGGTTAGGTTTAGTGGTGGGTTTATGGCTACGTGTGTGTGTGCGTGTGTGTGGCAAAACATGTTTTGCATTTTTTACATTTCCCCCATCTTATTATACACGACTGAACCGACATTTGTTTTGGTGATATTGAATATTTAAACAGAATAGCTATATTAAGCACAATTCATCTTTTTTATGACAGAAGCAATAGGGCATTAAAAACTGCTGTTTGCGAGCTGCTTGTCAGAAAAGTCATCCATCTGTATTTTTATTATTTGGAAGACTAACCACATAGTACAGCTGTACGGACACAGCTTTAATACAAGATGTTCTCGTACCTATGCTAATGTACCATATTGTGCAGAGCTGTATTGAGTTTTATCACGCAGGGTTTGATGCAAGATAGGATGTGTGGAGGCCAGTCATTTCCATAGAAGCGGGAGGGCATCGTGGGATACGTGAGGTTGGCTGGGTACGATACACTTCATCTGCGCTGCGAAGAGCAGTCGGAGCAGATCAAGATGGAGATATGATATCGGCCGACTCCAGCATGTGAAGATTGCAATGTTTATGCATGCCACATATATGCAGTTCTCGCATAAGCGTGTACCTACAGCATTTAAATTAAACTGAAAGTGTAAATAAATAGCAGATGAGGGTATACGTAGTAGTAGTGCTGCTGCGGTCGATTTACAGTAGTCATTTCTAATGCAAGTGTATTGCTTCTGCTCTAAAAGAGGATCTCACATGTAGGATAGATTTGACAATGCTCACGTATTAAAGAAAAACACGTAATGATTATGAAACAGCCCCCATTAAACCATTATGAGATTATAATGAGCTTTACGTCTACTGAAACAGTCTATTTGTTATTCATGGGGGACTATGATTTTTTTTATTGAGGCATTGTTAACAAATAAATCCTCATTAGTGATTTTTCCCACTCAGCGTTATTGCATATAAATAGGATTTCAACACAATCTTATTTATTGGACTGAAATCCTGTTTGGGTTAAAATTGTTAAAGATCAGCTGGACTATTAACACACAAAGAGCTGTGCCTCGAAGCATTATTAGTAGCCTGTACAGCATGACAGGTTTAAATGGCAAAAAAGTAGACGAGTTAGAAATGAAATTTGTTTTGTGCTTGTCTTTTCAGACTTCCAGTAATGAAAAATTCAATGTTATGAAGTTCAGGGTCAGGTCAGAACGCCCACTAAACTGCCGGCAGGTTTCATATCGTAGATCTATAAAAAAAAAATGTTTAACTTAAAATCAGGAGAACCCAATTTGCCTTTTTTAGAGCTTTTACCTCTTATTTCAGGAATTAAAAGTGCACGAAGCTTGTAAAATGTAGGTGAGCTGTTGCGGGTGAGCTCTCAGCTATTGCAGGTCTAGAAGGTTTGTTTTGGAAATTAGAGGAATATATGAATAAGTTATATCTTTCTTGTCTTTTTGTGAGGAGGTGAGGCCAGAGAATGCTGCTGGGACTAAACTCAAGGATCTTCGGGCTGCGAGTCTGAAAGTTACGGGATGGATTTAAAGCGAACGGTGAAAGTCTCCGTGGCGATTTAAAGTGCGGAGAGCTTACTCTCGGAGACAGGATATCTGGGGGTTTTTAACCCAAAATGGGCATTAAACCTGCACTGGAAATGATACCATGAAAAGCCTGGATGCTTTAGAAGCCCCTGTGTCAAAATATGTGCGACATAACGTTTTCTCATGAATTTTAATATGTTTGGGTTTAGTGGGAGGACCTTCATTTGCAAAAAAGCATAAGGGAGTGTGATAAAGACAGACAGGATTGTGTGTGTGTGTGTGTGTGTGTGTGTGTGTGTTGTGTAGAAAAAGGGAAAGGGAAAGGGAAAGGGAGGGAGGCAAAACGGTGAACAGGGAAGTCCCTGAGATAGATCTCACCCTCACCGCAGATTGATGGCTCTTGGCTGGTTTCCACGCCGGGCTTTGACCCCTCTGTCCTTTGCAGTAATTTACAGGTGACGTTTTTAAAGATTTAAGCACTATTTTGTGACCATCATGGCCTTGGACAGAGAACGACCTTCTAATGCAGGGTCTGAGTCAGTCCGCAGCTAAAATCAGCCCACCTGCAGTCATGCAGATCTGATAGACGATGCAAGCACGTGTTGTTGTGTACGCTCGCTGTGACTGCTCTCACGGCCGGTCTGATGAATTAAAAGCCTGTTTGTTTTAAGGATGTGGATTTATTTAAAGTTTACAGTGTGCGTATGACATTCAGGACGGTTATGCAGCCGGGTCATGGCTTTCAGTTGAGAAACAAAAAGGACTGGGAAGAGGAAGTCAGGGGGAGGAAGTGTGGGGGACCAGATACTCCGCACAGCTTTTGGCTTTGCCTCCAATGGACCCAGCTGGGTCTGGTGTTGGCCGAGGCATACGAGAGGCTCTCATGTCTGCAACGGTGGGTCGTGATCAGGGGGCACTTTTCTAGCACATCATCACTCATTTGCAATTTAATGGCCCCAGAGATCACCTCTGCCTCGGCCCGTTCCCAGCATGGCTCAGCTTATTTGCAGAGCGTTTAAATCACAGTACCAAATCTCATATGAATTCACCACACAAACACATCCATTCTTCCTCAAAAGTGTAACACAAGCTCATGTGACACTTTCAATGTCCCGTGCATACCTGTATGCCTGAATATAAGAGATAGTTCGGTGTCGCTCAGTTGGTAGAGCATTGCGTTGCAGCGCAAAGATTTTTATTCGACTTCCAAAGAACACATACTTTTAAAATTGTACTGTATATGTCGACTGGACCCGTAAAAGCATCAGCCACATGCATAAATGTAAATATAAACGACAAAGCACTTCGAAAGCTCTTTTTGCTAGTGCCACAAACTTTCCCCCTTTACGAAATTGCTATAAGCACAATCCATGCACTTTTGCGTCCTTGCATTTCTCAGACAGCGTCTTCCAAGACTGTGGATGTAAATTGAATTGTAAGCACTATGTTTCTGTTTTCCCTGTAGATCTCCAGTTGATTCAGACATATTTAGGCCTGTCTAGAGATAGCAGACTGCATTATTGTTCTCCACGGAGCATTATGGCTTTGTAATGATGTCTCGGGCTTTGATAACGTCAAAACCAAACTCGACCACTTAAAATATGCCGCTTTTAGTCGGACAATCTCAAGACATTCTTGTCTATGCAAACCATTTGATGCTAAGGATGGTCACAATGGCAGTTAAGTCATCCAACAACCAACAAGTCAATTAATGAGGTCGACTAGTTAATCTAGATTTTGTCTTATTTGTTTGTATGTTTATTTATAGTTTCAAGCTGCCATGGTTGTAGTTAGTTCATGCTTTATCATTTTTTTTCATAATAAAACACTTTTTTATTAGTTATTTTTTACATCATTACCTTTACACACACTTTAAGAAAAAATATTTAAAAAATTAATAATAGTGCACTGTATTAATAGATTTTACTACATACATTTTTTACTGCTGTTGCACTTGTTTTTAAAATTTCTACAGTACATTGTGTTGTAACGGAAATGTCTATTAAAAAATTTATAAATCTATTACAGTGTATACTAATAAAATGTATACCTTAAATAAGTTGCTTCGGATAACAACATCTAACAAAATTAAAACTAACAAAAGTGATAGTTCACCCCAAAATAAATTCTATTCAAACCTTTATGACTGCAAAACACAAAAGAAGATATTTTAAAGTATGTTGGTAACCCAACAATGGTGGCACCCATAGACTTGCACTGGTTTTGTGTCCATACAAGAGAAGTGATTTGGTGCTGCATGAACTGCATTTTAGCCTCATGCATTTAGACAGACATCTTTCAATGTTTTCTTGCATCACTTGCTTTTTTGTCAATATTTTTGTGACTTAAACTTAAAATTGTTTTCTTTACATAAAATGTTGTGTTCCCTATTCTCCGATTTCAATCTGATGTTCATGTCGCACACACATCTAGTTTACATTTAGTCATTTAGCAGACACTTTTATCCATAGCGACTTTAAGAGAGTTTAGGAAGCAATAAAGCGATATAGTTGCACGCATCTATACCTTGCATGCCCTGCCAAGGCATTCAATTTTACAAAAAAGACTTTCCGTTTAAAATCGAAGCTCTGCAGTCCTACTTATTCAAGGAGACGGAGATAAAGTGGAAGGTTCTGGGAGTTGGTTTGCCAAACGGATAAATATTACGCGTTATAAGGATTGTGACAATATTTTCCACCATAGGTCTCCTCACCCAGAGCAGCTTAGCTGTCCTCTTTTTAAAAGAGTAAGGAACATGGGTATCAGCATGAAGCAGCCGCAAGGGCCTCTGTATGTCTGTGTGTGTGCAGGATTTTAGGAGTGCAGCCATAATGCTTCGCTTCCTACAGAGAGTCAGGCTGACTTCCTGTCTGGGCCACGCTCATCTCTCCCGCACACATTGGAAACGATAGCGCGTGTGCGTTTGATAAAACGTCGCCTGTTTACAAATCCTATTATGTGCGTTTCGTGTGTCCTTGGAGTTGATTGCCGGTCCATGTTAGCTTTAGTAAACGTCTTAATTGTGTTAAATGGGTAGAAAAGCTGGCAGATTAGAGACCATTAATGAGCGTTGTGCGAGCAGGCGTATTCCCGGGATGGCACTTTTGTCGGGTTGGCAAGGAAGGAGGGAGAGAGTGCGCTAGCGTCACCTTGAAACTCGAAAACACTGGAGAAACAGGTCATTGTGTCTCTGCTGAGAAGAGGTCCACATCGCTCTCTCTCTCTCTCTCTCTCTCTCTCTCTCTCTATTTCACTCGCTCTCTGCACCCTTTACAATCTCTCTCCCTCTACCTTTCCATCTGAACGGCAGATAAGCTCACAGAGGGAGACTTTAAAAGACTCCATTTGTGTATAAATAGCTTAGGATGAATTATTGAGGGGCCCAGGGTTACTAATAATCCCCCAGGACCCATCCGACAATGACACAGAAGATAGAGGGAAAACAATTACACAAGGTTTCTCTTGAGGAGGGCTGGATTGAGGGACCGAGGGTTGGAGGAGGGGCGGCTTTTTATGGGGGTGCAATGGAAGCCCTTTTCGGGCTTCCCGTCTTGGCTAATAAAGCCAATTAAGTCGGCGGAATCAATGGGCCTGCGAGCGGTCCCGGAAAGCGAAAGCGTAATGATTCATGTCCTCCGCTCGGAACGTCCCGTCTCTTTTGTCCACGCAGGCGGGAGGACAGCAGGACACTGACGGAATGAGACAAGGGGACAGCGGGGGAATATTAAGGAGCTGTTTGTGACTGCCGGTGTCAACGCAAGGACGACACCGATAGGGCGAGAGGTGCAGACGGACGTTGCGGGCACCCTGTCGCACACTTGCTCGCTTTGGGCAGGACGGTCTGTGTCCGCACGAGGGGCGGATCTTGGAGTGTTGTACAATTTATTTATTTATTGGCGGGATGTGCAACAGGGCGTATTGTATTGAAAATGAATGATGAATGAATGATCAATGCATGAAACAAACTTTTTTCAGTGCTCCAAATTTATGACAATTTATCATCGTTTTATTTATTATAGTATTATCTGGGCAGAGGATGGGCTGATTCAGAGTTTTTTGTTCTTGACACAGTCGCCTTTGGCCTGCTGACCGGGGGCAATAAAACGTGGTTTTCCGTAAAGCTGCTTTGAAACAGTATGTATTGTGAAAAGCACTATACAAATAAAATACACCTGACTTGACAAGCTGTCGGTATTAAACACACTCCCGCACATCTTCGCTCGAACAACACCGTGGGTATATTTGGTAAGCCGACGATATTTTCTGCCCTCTTTTAGTGCAACCTTCAGTTCTTGTATTTCAGAGCCTGGCACACGAGCTTATCCTTGATACCTCTGTGTAGCCCACAGAGCCAGGATGTAATTGACTGTCCACAGCTGAATTTTCTATTATCTGCCCAAAAGTTGATGTAAATTCAATTCAAAAAGGCTTTGTAGAATTAAGCAGTGTGTGTGTGTGTGTGCGTGCGTGCGTGTAATAGTAGTAGTAGAAAGTCCTGCTGTAGTGTTATAAAATAGCTAATATAGGTTTGTGTGTGTGTAAACAAGATAAGTTCTTCTCTGCAAGATCATTAGCACATCCTGTCCTGTGTAGATGATATCAGAACACAAACATTGTCATGAACAGTTATGAAGTATTTTGAGTTTTACATGTATGTGGAGTGAATCTGTGTGTTCATACTGTCTCTCGGTCGGTTGGGAACAGTGTGTGTAGGGGGGACTCTGTCCTAATGATGGTTTTCTACACCATTGATTCAGTAGCTCTGCTCCACAGTAAATCCTTCACATACAACACATTAGAGGCGAGGCTTTTTCCTCCACCAATCGATTTGATAAACTTACAGCCGTTCCTCTTTTCTCCTGTCCCTCATACTCCGCCTCTCTCCTCCATGCATCTCACATTCCTGCTTTACTTACATTCCTTTGCTTTTATTTGCCTTCATTTTTAATTTCACTTACCTTCTATGCTTTCTTTCTATCCATCCATCCTTCCTTCCTTCCTTCCTTCCTTCCTATCCTTTCTTCAGTCATTTCTCTTTCTTTTTTGCTTTTCTTTTCTTTCTCTTATTTTTTGCTTTCTATCTATCCATCCATCCATCTTTCCTTCCTTCCTTCCTTCCATCCATTCTTCATTCCTTTCTGTCTTTCTTTCCTCCTTTCTTTCTTCCTTTCCTCCTTTCTTTCTTTCTTCCTTCCTTCCTTTTATTTTATTTCACATACCTTCTTTTGGCGTCATTTCTTTCTTTCCTCCCTCTCTCCCTCCTTTTCTTCCTTCCTTTTATTTTATTTTATTTTTCTTATCTTCTTTTCTTTCTTTCTCTTCTATTAGTTTTCCCTACCTTTCTTACTTTAAATTCTTTATATTTTTATTTTACTCTGCTTTCTTTTTATTTCCTTTCTTTCTTTCTTTCTTTCCATCCATCCATCCATCCATCCATTTATCCTTCCTTCATTCATTGCTTCCATATCTTTTACAGTCTTTCTTTGCTTTTCCTTTTTAATTTTCCTTCCTACTTTTCTTTTTAACTTTCTTTTGTCACTTCAATTCTGTCTCCCCTTTTCACTCCTGCTTTCAGGTTGTTGCTACATGGGGAGTTCAGCCGAAATGCGTCTCAAGTATGCCAGCAGAGGCAGAGAGGGGTGCGCGCCGGGGACGCAGGTTTAGTATTAGGCCCCATTAGAAATGCATCCACCGACCTCCTCGAATATTCTCTCACTACCACTTCATTCCACTGGAATAATATTACTCACAGAGAGGACTCATTAGTCCCAGAAACAGCTCCTGAATATTTAAGACCTATTTTATTGAATCAAAAAAAAAGCTTGACGTGGTTTCGGCACAGTAATTGAAGATCTCTCTCTCTCATATTACTCTCAGCGCTCATATTGCTCTCTTCAAAGTGCATTTTTATTTAATCAGGGGTTTACTGCTTCCAATTAAATATTTTAAGAAGACGTGTTGTTTGGAGGTGAAGGCGGGGCGGAGAGACGTAAAGATATCCCGATGTATTTCAGAAGACCTTGAATAGTCAGACCTTGGAGGGCAGTTTATTTAAATTACCCGAGGTCTGCTGGGATTCTTGGGTTAAAGGAGGGAGGGGAACTTTGGGAATTTGTTACCTTTGCTCAATCTTTATAGTGGAAGTGATATGCACCGGTAGAGTGACAGGACTGGAGAATAAAATGACATGAACAAACACGACAGGAATGCACTCACACACACTTTTAAAACAATAAAGGTCTGATCAGCACTTATCGATTTGAATAGGATATGCTGGCAGTAGTCGGGGAGGGGGGGGGGGGGTGTTAACTTGGGTGGTTTATCTGGTGTGCGTGTTATTTTTTGGTGCACATAAAAACTACTTTTACAAAAGTTTGTTTTTACATTTACTTATTTATTAAATTTTTTCCCAGGTGATCAATTGTGTTTTTCATAATCACGAGTTTAACTAATGACAGTAATAAGCGAAAACAAATTAAATGCACCTATAATTTATTATTCATATTATGCGATCAAATTATTATAAATGTGGCCTGCACTGTTCCATTGCCCTCTACTCTGCATTGTGCAAATGAAATAAAACCCCAAGGCTTTGTTCTGTTTTGTTGTATGCACATGTATAAGAGTGCTGAAATCACCACCTTTCATTTGGGCTTGTATGAATAAATGATCACCCATTTGCAAATAGGTTCTGTGGAGAATGTAAATAATTGTTTTCTTTTCATGCATAAATGTCAGGTGCTGACAAAACATGAATATTTCCTATTACAAATTCCAAAAGCTTAATGTAGAGAGACTTTTTATTTGTGTTTCAAAGCTTAAAATCCGCACTGAAGTAATAATTTATCAGATATAGTATTTGGTGCTATTGAAAGTAGCTTTGCACTTTGAAAATGTGAAGAATCATTATTAATTCCCTTCTATTCATTTAACGTGGCATCACATTTTCTCTCTCTTTCAAAGCCGTAAAATATTTTTGGTTAATCACACATGCAGAGATGTGCAAAGTTCATGCAAGGTGAGCACGGTTTTGAAATTCAAGCAAAGTTCAGCAGCTCCGCAAAAGTCATTTACACAAGATCTCGAGCTTGTCTGAAACTTTCTTTTGTAGCCTTTCAGACATTAATATTTCCCTCAGAAAACGCAAGTTAGATTTTTTTCACCAAGGCACATTGAATGAAGTCGGATTTGTAAGTCAGAACATGTCAAACATGTCACTGCCATGCTAAACTACATCTACATCATATACTGTATGTGACGTTTGACGGCTTTTACTATGCATACAAAAATCTACTTTTTAAACTACAACAATGCATTCTGTTGAAGTCAACCCTGTATTTGTAATTTTGTGAATTTAGAAATGGCAGAAACACTTCTCAAACAGTTACACCTGATACCAGCACATAAAACTGTAGGTATATCTTCATAACACTCCAACTATATTCATGCAGCTATGTAAAATTGTTCACTGTTACAACATTGTGACCGTTTCTCTATAAATATGTTGTAATTCATCATTCTCATTTCCGGATTAGGCAAATGTAGTGACTAATCCAGATTAGATTTCACTAGTTAAATTTGTATGGGGTAGAGACACCTGATTCATTTAATTGCTGAACTGAAAATACTTTTACTAAACTCTTGCAATGCAGTGACAGTCGAGTGAAGACCCTTCGGTCACATTTCGTTAACTCCGAATGATTCGAATCATGAACGTTTTAGATTCATTTTATTCTTTCGCTGTCAGTCTTCATTCTTATTTACTCCAGCAGTCTCAGTATGTGCTCATCTTCAGTTTTGTCTGTCAGTGTGTGTGTGTCCCTTAAGGGTGTCTGCAGAGGGAGAGATAAGACGCATGTGTAGGACACTATAGTGGATAATGTTCACAGAAACCTGGTGATCTCTTCTTCCCTCTCTTTCTCATTTTCCCCCTCACCCCTTTTTGGAATGAATTTTGTCCTCTAATTTTGTGGGGGGGTTTTATAGTTAACACTGAAAAATGTTTAGTATGAGACAGTGGTATTGGAAACGTGATGTTGAACATTTTGAAAAGTAAAAGTTCACCCAAAAATGAAACTTCTGCAAACAATTTGCTAACTTTCTTTCTTTTACAGAACACAAAAGACGATATTTTAAAGAATGTTGGCCAATGCAAGTCAATGGGGACCACCGTTGTTTGTTTACCAACATTCTTTAAAATATCTTCTTTTGTGTTCTGCAAAAGAAAATTTAAGCTGTATCTGATGTTCAGTAGTTGTTCAGTGTATTGTATATGAGTGGCTGGTTTTATTGTAAATTCACTGAAACCGAGAATGTTTAGATGAGAGCATGTGTCTCCGTCATTTATAACAAAACTTTAATAACAATGTATAACAAAAGTTTTTCATAACTTCAGTGATATACTGTATCGGTGCCCAAGGCCTTGGCCAAGAATTGTAAGCCCTCTGACAGACACATTCTCCTATTGGGGCAACTAAAGTTTGAATCCTGCTTGACACGTTATGAAATTGCGTCCAATATTGCAATGTTGAGTGATATACACAACATGGGTATTTCTTATCATTTTCTGATCTCTATCCACTGACTAAACTTATTTAATATATATAATAATATATAGCATATCATATATTATGTTTGTCATGAGCTGTCTTATAATTCTATTATTTTTTTTAATATGATGTCTTTGATAAACTCTAGTTTTGCTCTGTACCTCTAAACCGCTTTCAGCCTCCTAGTTTCTTTTTTATAGGGAGTGATTTTGTTTCTTTCCTCACAACATGACTCATTATCATGTGAACTTCTCTAATCTCTTCAGTTTCAGAACGTGCAGCAATGCAGAGCATCAAACAGTTTTTTTTTAGAGAGGGTGGAGAGTGTACATTAGACAGCTTGCATCGGATTCACTGAACTATAGAATCTATTCGAATTTTTTATTTTTATATTATTATTTTAATGTATTTTTTATTAACTACAGCATGCCAGATCTTACATCAGTGTGGAATTGTTTTGGATGACCCTCTGCTTGTATTGGTGCCCAAAATCGTTACCATGTTTTACCCCTTTATTTGCCTATTCCTGTCTGTTTTCTCCTATGCTTTAAAAATGAGTTTGATGGAGGATCAAAACGCAGATTCTCTATTCGTTTCACAGTTTACTCCAGCTTTTATTCTGAAGGCCCTACATTACCATCCAACCATTCACTTTTATCTTTCCAGCTCGCTGTGTTTTGTTTCTCTCTCTCTCCTCTCTCTGTCATCTTTTAAGTGCTGTCGTGACCAGAGAGAAAGGAGCAGTATTGCTTTTAGAGGACAAATAAATAGAGGTTCCCTATTATCTATCGGTTCATCCCGTATATTCGCGTGCACGCGTGCGCTGCCGCTCGTCAAGTGGGACAGGCAAGCGTGCACAAGTGTCCCACGAGAGCTCGAGCCCGTTCTGTAACATGACAGGCCCTCAGAGGAGCGCGCCAAGCTGTCACACTGAGCTCTCCCTAACGCTAATGAGTCCGAGTTAATTAAAAAAGCCAGGCAGGACTGCAGGAGACACACGTGCATGCACACATAAACGCAAATATACATGCACTCAGTCAACCCGGCCGGGGTTAAACACACATACCGGACAGCGGGGAGGAATATTGCTGATTCATGCCCTTATTCCCTCAAGGGGGATGAGTGTGTGTACGGCACCGTGTGTGTCCCTGACGTGTTTAGCGTCCCTTTTACGGCTTTTATTGAGAGGTAGGAAAAAAGTTACACTGCTTTGATTTTAAAAAATCTCCGCAAGATTTCCCTTGTAAAATTTTACACCGGTGAAGTTTGGTTAACGTGGTACATTTTGTGTGTTGCTTTACTTCATCAAAAGGTTGGTTTTTTAAAGCGATTAGCATCTCACCGCGACGAGAGCTTGTCTGAAAATAAATTACCATTTTTATTTCATTTGCAAATTAGCGTTATTCATTTTATCAGCATTTGTGGCCACTATTAGCATGCAGGCAGAAATGTCAGCGCCAGATTATCATGTTTACTCAGCATATTAGTATATTAGCATTTTTTTAATATTAATCGAAGATTAGCATAAACATTAGCATCCATTAACATGCCTTTGCATATTTAAATTTGCTTTACGTACAAATGCGATGCTAATCGTTTCGGCTTTTGTTCGGTGGTTATTCCACACAGTTTTCATCCCAGTGGGATTTTTGAGGAAGTTGATGGTGAAAAGATTCACAGGAGCTTGTGCTTGTTCGTAGGGCCGTGTACACCTTTATCATTAAAGTTTTTGCTTAGTCATCCTGAAACACTTTTCTTCATAATTCTAATTCAATTCAAATCTATAATTTATATTGTTATTGAGTGAGTATATTAAAAGTCAGTTTTCGAAGCTGTCTGCTTACCATTCTTTAAGCTTATAAATATAGTAATATAGTTGTAAAGTACTCCGTACTTTAAAGGTGCTTTGTGTAGTATTTAGGAGGATCTATTGATAGAAATGCAATATAATATACATAACTATGTCTTCAGAGGTGTATAAAGGCCTTTGAAGCCTTCCTTTTTGCCACAATGAAGCGTTATGTTTTATTATCTTGGAATGAGCTATTTCTATCTACATACACCAATTACATGGAATTCGCCATGTTTCTACAGTAGCCCTAAATGGACATACTACTCTACAGTGCGTTTTTCGTAAATATGTTATCTTTTTCAGCAAAGAAGCGAAACATAACGACATCTTTGTCCTGTGTCAGCCACCGTAGTGCATCGAAAGGGAGGGGCTTAAATATGGTTCATGTTGTTTTGTACATTAAAATGTTTCAATGATGTCTAGATTTTGTAAATTGTGGAGTTAGTGTGAACATAGGTTTTTTAAAAGCCGCAAAATTGTATTGATTGTTTTTTAACATAGTTAATCTTATAATTTTATTTACCTGATACACATTCATTATCGTCTGTCGATGTGGGCCATAATTTTTATCAGTGCATTTTTATCATCCAGGTTCTTTTCGAAACGCATGGACAAGCATTAAATCTTGAAGTAAAGGCCTTGTAGCTTAAAATATAAAGAAAGGGGCTATGATACTCAACAAACACACACATTTGCACACACACTCTGTCTTTCTCTGGGGGATTGTTGTATATCGCTGTGGGCATGTGTTTCTTTTCTCTCACATTCCCTTCATCTCTTTTATCATTTCGTTTCCGTCTACTACAAACATACAGTTTACAGTGCATTTGATCTATAGATTTTATCAGTCTGTCTTTTCATTGGGAATCAAACTCGTGACTTTAACATTGCTAGTGCCACACTCTACCAGCTGAGCAACAAGAATGTGAATGCAATATAAAGTGTTTTACTTTTTACGTAAAAACATCCTCGGATTTGGATAAAATGATATGAGGGAAAAGAAGTTCTCAAACGCACACCTGCTTGTACACAAACCTCTCTGACCTGTCTTTAATGCATTTCCTTCTGTCTTCTTTTTTCTGAACAGGCTGTGCCTTCCTCACATACTGTGCAAGAGAATCAGCGCTAAAAGCTCAGACCGCTCTTCACGAGCAGAAGACGCTACCTGGGGTAGGTCGTCGCGGTCAAACCGCCAAAAAAACACACATGTGCGCGCACGTATATACACCCAATAAACATGCTTATACTGAACACACACCAGCACAACATTCAAGTACAAAACATATTACATTATAGGCATGTCAACGGTACCGGAAAAAAGTAATAAGTCATTCGTCTTATAGTATCGGGGTAGCCAGATACAGAATGTGTTTGGTATTTGCGTGAGCGGGCTTTTTGTTTTTAAAATTGTTTTAAAATGTGTCAATTATACTTTTTGGTCAAATTGTAAAGGTGAGGTATTACATAAAGTTTATTCGAAGTAAACAAATTAAACAGATTAAACAAAAATGTTGAATCGTCGCCGATTTCTGAATGTTTACTTGAATACATAATACTGCTGTTAGATTTTTTCAAAAACTTGATTTAAACCTTTGTTTTATTTTATTACTGACTGTTTACTTGGCATGGAAAATTGAATAGCAATGTTTTTCTTATTTGTGAAATGCTTGAAGGCTACATTATATCATTGTAATTTAGTGTTTGTATTAATATTTAATAGTTTTAATACACAAGTGTATTCAAGCAAGTCGCTTTTAGTATTGCGAACTGTAAAATTGTGGGTATTGATATTTGCTATTTAAGTAACTTCTCGGGGGTTTGGTTTAAAGATGTATAGTGACGTTGTTTTTTTATATTATTTACAATTCTTTTTATCTCCTACGTTGTCCCACACTCTTTCTTTCTACCACTTTCTCTCCATCTCTCTTTTTCTTTGGAAGAGCCTTGTACCCAAGGGCAAGAACTACACAGCACCACATTAGAGCTGTCCTATTTATAGTGTCTTTCAGTGTGTGTGTGTGTGTGTGTGTGTGTGTGCGTGTGTGTGTGTGTGTGTGTGTGTGCGTGCGTGCGTGCGTGCGTGCGTGTGTGTGTGTGTGTGTGTGTGTGTGTGCGTGCGTGTGGTTGTGTGCATCTGTGCGCGAGCGTACCGTATGAATGTCTGCAGGCACGTGTGTGTATGTGTGCGTATGGCATTGTCACTCCTCTCTGGGTTCGGTAATATCTTGCTGTGCCTGTCCCACTATAACATTGTTTCGTTGCCGCGTATGTGTGTTTTGAAGTTTCTCCATTAGCTCTCGCGCAGCTCGGTCTGGTGTGTTCTGTTTTAATGACGCCTCCAGGGAGAGTGACAGTTGCCGTGGCGAACGGAATGCCTTTGATGCGAGTGATTATGACATCATAGATGTTGAATGCAGAGGGAGATGCTTTGCTGGAGTTCCACTTCCATTCTTATACAAAAAAACAAAGCTTATACCATCCTGTATAACAGGCTATGTTTTGCGCGAGTCATCACGTTAGATATTTTGGTAGCTTTTGTTGTCTGTGACATACGAAAATGCAACCAGCTCAATAACTAGATCAGGCTTCTATGTGTAGAAATGCAAACGCAGCAGCTTGAAATGAATTCACTTGAAGTCTCCGCCCATCACAAATCAGCTTCATAAGAATACTTATTACCCAGTGGATAATGTTATTGCTCAGAGGTTGCTCATACAAAGCTTAGGAGAGCTCTCAGTTGTGTTGTGCTTAAATATCACCTTTGTCTGAAATTCCTATAATAGAAATGAATTACACGGTTGTTGGTATTTGTATTGTCGGAGAGCAGCATAGTGCAGGTTATTTGGTGTTGGGAGAATACAATGAGAAACATTTGAGTTTATTGTGATTTTATAAATTTTGTACCTTGATATGAACAAATAAAGACATGTTGGGATCTCTAATAAATCTCTGCAGCAGACGAATGTGAAAGTTGGTTTTTTTTCTTTAAAAAGATTTGAGAGACTAAAATCTATACTTGCTTTCTAGTTATTCTTGAGAGCAATTGAGATCTCCTTTGTGTTTTCTCACTCCAGTAAAGGGACGAAATAAGCACACAACATTTTTTTTCACATCACATTGGCTTCAAAAGTCATTTCAGCAGTGCGACACATTTTTATAGTGAAAAGTAAATGCTTAAGCATATAGGAAAAAGAATAAATAGTCTGATGCACAAAGAAATCTCTGTTAAAATATGAGAAAGTCATTGGAATGTTATATCTTCAGAAGAATCTAGAGCCATCAGCCCATCTCTTTACCTCTCTCACTTTTTCTCTCTCCCTGCCCCCGCCCCCCGCTCGGCCTTTATGCAGTAATCTCTCTCATTTTTCCACTTCACTTGACAGCTTGATGGTTTTTAGGAAAGTGGTTTTTATGTTGGAAAGTTCTGTCAAGACCACGACGGCATCGCAAGCTCTAGAGCTCAGATAGGAGTGTGGAAAAGTGGGACACTCCTGAAACTTCTGAATCAAATCTCAACACTGTTAATGGCAAAGTCAACCAGATGCTGCGAACAAACGCTAAAAAACAACTCGAGGCTGTTACCATAAAACTACACTGTCTGTGACACTTTCTTCCATCTAACGTTTATATTGTGTTTATCGAGCATTTATGCCATATTCACATCACAAATATCGCAACTGTAAAGTAATGCTAGACAGAATGCAGCGTTTATATATGTGTAATTCGGTTTAAGGTGTATTACCTACCGGCATGATACGAAGAAATAGTGGCAGTTTTATTCACATGTAGCTCACGTTTATTGCTGGATTATTGTATATAGGTGTATTATCATTTGTCATGTTTTTGGTGGTGTTGCTTAAAGAGGTTATATTCTATATTTTTGTATATTTTTTCTGCTGAAGTCCAGACGTTGTCAAGGTTTACAACAAAAACAGTCATAATTTAGTTTGTATCAACATTCCTTAAAGGCATAGTTCACCCAAAAATTAAAATGTCATCATTTACTCACCCTCTTGTCAATTCAAACCTGCATGGCTTTCTTTTTTATCTGCAGAACACAAAAGAAGATATTTTGAAGAATGTTGGTAACCAAACAACAACGGTACCCATTGACTTCTATTGGACACAAAACCAATTCAAGTCAATAGGGACTACCGTTATCTTCTTTTGTTTTCTGCAGAAGAAAGAAAGTCAGATTTGAAGTGACAAGAGGATGAGTAAATGATGACAGAATTTTCATGTTTGGGTGAACTATACCTTTAATGCATTGAAGTTTAACAAGCTTCAGTTCTTGTAATTTCTAAATAGTTTTTTATTTAGGTCTATGTCTACCAGTTTTAACAAGGCTCTGTGTTTATATCTATACTAGGCCTGTGAGATTTACCCTCATGCAAAACTAGAAGCTAGTTATGAAGATGACACAGCGTTTGAAGTGCTTGTAGTCTATATATGTAGGTTACAGGAGGAGAGAGAGATTTTTTGGTCGGCATCCAGTGAAAGGTTTTAAAGCGTAGCCAGTCCAGGCCGGGCTCTCATGCACACTGCGTTTATTAAAATCTCCTCTGGCCGCTCTCGTACTACGGTATGATGCTCAGAGCACTCTATTGATTCTGGCACCGGGCCTCATCATCGAGAGGGTGTATGTACACACCCACGAACATTCACGTTTAAATACACACGCGCGCACAAATACAAACCGAGCAGCTATTACTCACTGGAATGCACACAAATGCAAAATGTTCACAAATATGCATTCATGCGTATGAATATTCATGTAGAACTATTTGCCAGGGACTCAGTAATGCTTTTTGTGGTTGTGCTGTTACATTTCAAAACACACATACTGTGTTTGAAATGAAATACTAACCTATTGCTTAGTGCATATTTAACAACATACTCTATACTGCTTACTATATAATAATGTATCAACAGTATTAGTATGTTACTATGCTAGTGGTTCATTGCCTACAAGTAAACACAGTCATTATCTTGCATCTTAAAATCCTAAAATTGTGGTTTGTATTCTTTGTGGTAGATTTGATGAAATAGAGAATCACATCCTGTGCATTGCATTGTAAGATACAGAATATATATACAGAATTAAACCATATTATGGCTTCACGCATCCGGGTATTGTATGCATACAGAAATCTTGCATAATGTGCAAAATATACACGTTGCATACTGTTTGAACTTGGTATGCCATTGCACACACATTACAAATGCATTTGCACCTGCACATGCACATTTACACTCTCAAACACAGACATATAATGTCCATTGACCACTGACAACAGATACTGACATTTGGTGGATACGGTAGAAAGATATGGATCAATACATCATTTAGAAACTCATATAGGAGCGCACACAGAGACATCTGCTTGCAGCCCCTCATGTGAAGATCTTGGAAGAGAGATGAGAATGGAGAATGAATGAGCACAGGATTGAAAAGCATGATGGGAAGAAAGAAAGGGCAGAACAGGAAATGACAGGGGATGTGATTCTGTACTCTGATTTATGTTCATTAACTTACATTTTCACTCTCTCTCTCTCTTTCTCTCTGGCAGTTGTATGAGATCATACTACAGACCCTGAAATCCATACCATTGACCAGCCGTGCGACCTACTTTTGTAGCAGGTCTTTCAATAAGTGTGTGGGCTGGTCAATATAGACCTATTCCCCAAGAGAGGTCTGGGAAAGAAGGGGGCGTGAAGTGCTTTACATGTGAAATTACTCTAGCAGTCGAAAGATTACACACTTATTTTTATTGGTAATGATTTCTGGGAAAAAAAGGCATATTAACAGTTAAAAATAACAGTTTAATGCAATTTTCTGGCTAATTTATTTTTGTCTACAAAACTAATTTGAAACATTTATGCATTAACCTTTAGATCATGACAGGCGTGAATTTAGATGCATCCAAACTAATGACTGGTACTATTTATTTTTATTTATTTATTTATTTTGTGTGTGGCATTTTTTCCATGGTAATTAAACACATTCTTCTCATTTAAATGCAAAAATAATTATTTATTATTTAAATCATAAAGTATTTATTTATAATATTTCTTGTACTGCCTAAAAAATGATGTTGACTTAAAAACAAAATACTGTATTCAGTAATGAGAATCACAATTGAGAATAATAAAAATTACCCTCAAAATAACGCAAGTAAAGCATTATTATTGACAATAAATGTGCTTAATTTCCATGAAAATATTGTCACCATACAAAAATATCAACGATCCTGAAAATAAGCTTCATTTTCTGCGTGCAAAATACTTTATGCGCTTCACCTTCTGTCTGTCTGCGGTTGACCTCCTTCCTTAAAGAGAGCCTTACCCAGAATCACCAGCGAGATCACAGCCCTTACATAATCACTCACTGCTCTCAGTGATTAAACCTGAGAGTCAGTTGCTGAGAGAGACGTTTTGACAGTTACGCGTCTGTCGTCGTGAAAAATAGATGCTCTTCTCAACTTGTGAAGCTTGTTGCCTCCACTGTGGGGGCTGTACTGATTACAACATTATGCAATACGGAAGAGACGCTCTATATTAAGAATTCAGCGTGAAAAATGCTTGTGACAGCACGGTGGCCCAGAAAAAAAAATTCCGAAGCCGTGCTGACTTCGTCTAAACGTGGTGCGGGCGCCCGGAGCGGATGAGACAATAGCTAGGTTGACGTATCCGCTCATAATAGCGTCGTCGAGCAGACAGCAGTGGTGTAAAACGATTTGTTGTTCGTTAATACGACTCCGCTGCGGTCTGAGCCGTCCGCGGAAGACGTACCGTATGCCGACGGAATAATAAACTTCGCCGCGAAGGGCATTCGTCCGCCGGGATTGGCTTTATTGAAGGGCGCCTTTTTTAGAAATCTCATTCGAGCTTGGCGCAACAGTTTGATACCCACGGCAGCGGACACGAAAACAAACAACGGCTAACAGCGGAATTGGAGGCCGCGACTCGGCTGCCTTTTAATTATTGATGGCCACTTCGGCTCCGCATTGGCCAGTAATTGCATTACAGGTCACTTCTCAATAGCAATCTGTGAAAGTTGTGGTGATGTGTGCTGGGAGGCGATCGATGGCCGCTGTCCAGGGTGCTGGATTCAGACACACTTTCTCTCTGTCTTTACGTCTCTCTTGCTCTCTCGCTGTTTTTTCTCTATTTTTCCACCTGTATCTTTTTCCATGCTCAGGTCCCCTTCATAATGGCCTACATGCTTGAACCTGCTGGTGCCATATAGCAATTGGAAAACTCTCATCTCAATAGAAAAATAGATTTTCTGTGTGTGGGCATACAGCAGATCGGTCATCACTTGAACAGGTGTAGCATTTATTTTACCCTTGTGTATTAGAGAACTTTTTTTTCTTCAAACTTTACACCCCATAAAATACACCATATTTTCTTTTATCATAATGTATTTTTTTTGTTAAGTTATAAAGTTTTGTTCAAATTTAAAGATGACTTTTGTTGGAAAATCCTAATGTAATTGGGTTAATAATACTTAATATAGAATAAATAAAAGATGCAACAAATGAAACCAGATTCTGACATAACACTTTAAATTAAAAGAAGCTTGTAGCTTGTACTACACCACATCCCCAAGAAAAAAAAAACAGATACACAAAACCAAGCATTTACTTTATTCATCTTGGCTGTTTTTTCACCTGGCGTTGTTCCCATGTGTCTCTCCAGTCCGTTCCTTTCTCATTGCCTCCTTCCACGCTTAATTTCTTTTGCTGTCTCTCCGTCCCTCTCTGTCACACATTTGCTGTGTCATCCCGTCTCTCTCTTTTTCCCTTTCCTGTTCCTGCTGGATCTCGTTTTATCCCCCAGCCTCCCCTTCTGAAGTCTTTGCAGGGAGGAGAGTTGAGGAGACAGTAGATTTTGCATGCTCTACATACACTCGGTACGTGTGTAAATGCGCGTGTGTGTTTCGAGATGGTGTCGTGAAGAGAAGGAGGCAGCCGGGTTTGTTAAATCATGATTTTATGGTCGGTTGCAGGAGGGGTGGGGTGAAAGGGATAGAAGCTTGGAGAGATGTGGGCAGAGTGTGTCCAGGCTGCTTGGCAGATATCTAAGCCTCCTGCTCTATTTGTTCTAGCCTCTCTCCATCCCTGTCTTATTTCTGTGTCTTCTGGCTCTTGCTTTATTCCGTTTCTTCTTTCTTTGTCCTCTTTTCTGTGTGTGGTGCCTCTTATTTATTCATTTATTTCACATGTGGTACTTTTCATTGTAAACCTGTTCATCTCCCAAGCTTGGACTGTGCTGTGCCGTGCATTGTTGTGGCACGCTGTGCCCGAGTATTGCTATGGTCTATTTTGTACCAGGGTTATTCTGTGTTGTGACATTTTCCACCCAGCTGGCTTATTGTCTACTGCGTCCAGTCTGAAATGAAAATGAATGAGTGACTGGTCTGCAGTGCTCTATACAGGCAGCAACAATGCACACAAAAACACTCAACATTGTTTACAACAGAGGTTGATTTTTGCATATTGGTAATGACACTATACTCTACTAACCATTTCAGTTCTTGGCACTCATAAATATTCTGGATTCATATTTTTTAGTTGCACTATAATGCACTTTGAGCACTACATGGGATTTTTGGAAAACTCTTTATATTGGCAATGTATCTATGATGCCTAAATCTCACATTTAAGTTTTATTACTTTACTACATTATATTCACATTAATTTCTGTAATATTTTTCTCCATTTTGCAAATTTGAGTTTTTTTGAATTTCTCCTCCAAGCAGCTTTACATACATTCAGATAGAAGTAAAAAAAGTAAAAAGATTTGATGTTATTAGAATACAGTACATGGTATTATTGCAATATTCTTAATACAATGTACATTGACGAAACAACTAAAATTGTATATCTTTGCAATCGTACTTTTAGCGCTATGTGTGGCAAGTATTTAATTGGATGTATATTAGAAAAAACTACTAGAAAAATTATTGTCTGTAAGATTGCAATCCATTGTAGAATATACAAAGATGACTTGAATTGATGGCAAATACATTATAATTAAAACTTTTCAAGAAATGGATGGGCATCAGATATACCTGTCATTTCAGCCAAGTGTTTTATAAAAGATAACGTCTCAAAAACAGTGTACGGTACATTATTTAAGACTATGAGACATTCGGTTATCCTGATAGAGTTTTTTGGCAAATGATTATCATAATAAGTTTGTAGGGAAGCAATTATTCTACGTATATGTTGCTCTTTGTTTTGTAAGTGTACGAACATTTTTGAAAATATTTGAACATCTGTCTGTTGTCTTCCAGTCCAGAGTCCTGAAACTCTGTCTTGTTCTGCGATTGTGTGTGTTTGATTTTGTGTGTTCAAACTGCCAGACTGTGCTCAATGAGGCATCTCTTTTGCTCTGAGTTCCTGCCGCAGGCATCCTCTCGGTTAGCCAGTCAGCACCGCGTTTGTGTATAGAATTTGGCCTTGGCCTTTTGTGTGCTTGTATTGAGTTTTTTCAGTGCTGCTTGCAATGCTTAATCAATATCACTTGTGTTTAATAATTTTTCATTGAGGGTTGTGGAATATTCAGAATATTGAAGGTTTTCTTAAAAGTTCTTCTCCTAAAGCACTTCCGCATGGTTGTCTGCTCTTCACCTTTCCGCATGGCCGGACAATTTTTCAATTGCTCGGTTTCTTTCTTTCTTGCTTTCTTTAACCCTCCGCCACCCCAAAAGGAAACTAACATCTGTGGACATTAGAGAACCACCAATGTGTCATCCTCTATTAGCTGTTAGCTCCCTCTCTGGCTTGTTTTCTCACGTCCCGTATCTCTGTGACATCCTCATCCGGAGGACCAAAATCTGCTGATGAGACGGGGTTTGATGTCCATTATTAGTCAGATCAGCACAGAGGGGCATTAGCTTAGCATTTATTAACATGCGTCATTAGCATTTATGCTAAAACACAGCTATTGCTGCCTTCAGGTTCTCCTGGGAAGTTCCTACTTATGAGTTGAGTGCTTTCTCTCTTATTGACAAAATTTTCCTTAAGAATCACACAAAACATTTTATTTTTAATGCACAACATAAAAATGAATGAAAAGAGGCATAAAGTGTGTGATTAAAAATCATTTATTTTATTTGTTATTTTTATATATATATATTTTTGTTTTCTTTGCTATATGTTTGCACTGTTCAAAAATACTGGAAAACCTTTTTTTACGTTTTTTGTTTGTATGATAGCACAAGTATGTTACCAATATTTATATCTGTTATATATTTGTTTTACTTTTATTTATTTAGATTTATAGATGTTTGTTCAACAGCATTTAAATAGCATTTCCTTCAAATCTGATAAGTTACTGCCATGGACCCAGAATGCCTTTCTCCACCGTTCCGTTCTGACTTACAAAGATGTGCTACACATCGTGTGAGTTCTGTAGCTTTATTAACCTCTCTGCAGAGCGAGCTATGAGCGGATTATGCTTTCTTACCCTTCTGAGCTGGATTCTCTGATTAGACCTGTCCTCCTGTCAGACCCTTGGAAACTGGTTAAGTCCCTTCAGAGCCGAAGGATCATGGGCAGCCTTTTACTGCATCAGCACGGCGGCCCAAGGTCACGGCTTTTCAAACCTCAAGCCCTGACCTATTGGTCCCTTGATATGACACATCCCCTGCTGATACTGAAAGGCTAAACGCTATTGGCTCCATCAGAGAAGATAGAGAAAGTCGCGTTTTGCACACTCTCAAGAGCTCACACAAACTCAACGACTCTACCAAAACTTTGGCATGCCTTGGCACCTGCAGCAAAGTACTTTATGAATCAATGTCACTCCCAGTGAGAAGAAAATGACTACGTTGCAAAGAAGAAGAGGACTGGAGTGGTGGAGGAGGGAAATATCACTTTGATGGATTGGACGCCTCATGGGACAACCTTGTAATGTTTTTGGACAGGAACCCAACTCCAAAAGACTTTCTTCCTCCGGGCGGACGGTTTCGTACCATAGCTCTGTGCGCCCGGTCGCCGGCGGCAAAAATTAGACGTTGGCTACGCGCGGCTAATGACACAGAACAGAGAGAGTAATTTAGAAGGGTGATTAAAAAGGGAGACCTAGTCCTACCTCACACTGAGGCTTTCGGGTCCTCTAATTGCCTGGTACCGAGTAAATGATGGTCGGAGATGTATGAGATGACGGCATGTGGCGAAGTCCTGGCAAAGAGGTGGCGGTGGCCTCGGCGCAGAATGATGATGCGTACGACAGCGCCAACAGCGAGGAAGCAGACGGATGAGTCACGGAGCACCACAGCCACACGGGGGCTCTGACACACAGATGGTGCAACCTGAACATCATTACGGACTTGGTTTTTGTATGGAAAATGTTAAGGATAGCGGCTAATTTAAACAAAGTGATGAATGCAAAACGGCAGCAAAATGGAGAGGGGGGTTTAAAAGTGGAAGGATCGGAAAAATGACTTTTGGGGTTGGGTGAAAAGCATTTTTTCAATGACGTTTGGTTAAAAAATGTTACACTGTACTGTTTTTTAATAATTTAATAATTTGTAACAATTTTGTAATTTTTCAGCAAAGTGTTTTAAAAAGTATCAGTACATAAACTCTACCACAACGCAAGTCGATTTGGATAAAAGTGTCTGTCAAATGCGATATTGCATTAATAACTTTTGTATATTTTTAACATTTTTTAATTTACAAATGTATTTTTAAAACTTGTTTGTTCAAATTCAAATGTTTCTTTTTATATTTTGTTAAATATTTGTTCAAAATTACTATTATTTTAAATATTCAGATTTAATTTATAAATTACAAAAACATTTGGCAACTTTTTACGAGGTGTTTAATTCATATAAATTCCTGTGAACATATTTGTACATATTAGTATAATATGCTTTTATGCTGACGGACAGGTTTATGGTCGGGGTTAGGGGTGGAGCTTTATTCATATTTTTTCTAATAATCATTTTTGAACAGTTCACATTGTACAAAATAATGCATAATCACCATTGTTTTCATCACTGGATTTTGTTTTACTTTTAGAATGAAAATGTAGAGCTTGAAGAATAAATATAATAATGTGTAGCTGGGTATATTTAGTACACATATAATGGACAATTTCTCAGCTGGAGCTTGAACATGTGCGAATATTCATGCTCACAAATGCAGTTTAACACACTGCAGTCCTCATCCAGAGTGATGTGTGGAGGCAGATAAAATTGCATAAATGCTTGTTTGCATACTGCTTCCATTACATGAGCGTATTGGCCTAAACACACACACACACACACACACACACACACACACACACACACAAAGTGATGAGTTCCCCCGGTCACAGCATGCATGCATGTTCTGCTGACACGTTCAACTCATAACAATGACAGAAACAGGGTGAGCGTGTAACCATGGAGAAAAAGCGCAGACTTATGAGACGAATTTACTAAACGGAGCCGTCGCACAGAAACCGGCGCTAACCAAGTCGCTTACCAAATAACGATCAAATAAATCAGCATATAGTTGCATTTTAAAGTGCCAGTTCAGGCACTGGACTGGTAAAGCGATGCTGTACGGTCACAGCAAAGTCTCCTGCATCTTCCACAACCTGTCAATCTTGGCCGATATGCAAGATCAGGAATTGCGGCGTGCAAATTGCTCCAGCACAAAACTTTAGGCTGTGTGCGCCGTTATCCGATTTGCATAATTCCTTTAGTGAATCGGGTGCTAAAACAACCCAGACAGCGTGTGAAAATAAACCGCGCTATCAGCGGGCGCATTCAGTCTTCGTAAATTCCCCCCTGTGTATGTGTGCAAAAACACCGTCTCTCCTTTATGCAGCGACCATGACATATAGAGAAATTGTTTCTTTCGCTGAGTTCCCGTTTTATTTTCTTGCTCTCTTCATCTTGTTACTGCAGGACTTTAGGGCTCTTTCATTAAAGTTGAAATCTACAACCCTCTATGAAGCCAGTTTTGATGAATTAAACAAGCCCTGCTATTCTACACACATACACTACCATCCCTTTAAAACTCTCTCATTTACTTTTGTTGTCTTTTTTCGCTCTCTTGCTGTCTCCCATAATCCCTTGCTTTCCTCCCCAACTGGCACTTTCTCATTTTCTCCTCCTCTCGTTTTTTTGTCCTTAATTCATCTGTTTATACTGTCTCATATGGAGGACCCAGACCATAGAGGGTTTTGTCTCGCATATGAAACAGCAGGCATGCTGTTGGGAGCCGCACAGCGGCCCAGATGTTTAAGAGGGTAGTCGTCTCTATGAAGACACTCTTTTTCTTTGATTAAACTTTGGAATCACTTCTATTCCCTCTTCTCGTAGAAATCCGCCTCAATCACAGCTTACGCACGCAATCTGGAGCAGCACACCAGGTGCTGGGAAAGGGTGTTGTGTGTGTGTGTGTATAAGGTGTTAGAGAGAGAAGGAGGGACCACATCTGTTCATATTAACTGTCAGAAATAGACAGCATGCGCTGTGTGTACAAAAGCCTATTTTCAGTGTGTATGTTTGTGTGTCTGATTTTGAGTTTGTTTGTGTGTACCCTTGGAACTCTTTCTGTGATTTTGCACTGTAGACTTGTTTACTTTATTTTCTAAATCTGGCGTGTGGTGTTGCTTAGTGGTTAAAGATCTGGCGGCTAACCAAAAGGTAACCAGAATGTTGTTGCTGTACTTCTGAAACCTTGTATCTCCATATTTTTATTTTTTGCCACAAATTGCAGTACTAACATACATTTATCTGAGTCTAAAACAAAAGTCAAAAAGGACAACTGCTTTTATTTTAAAACATTGACTACAGAAAACAATGCAACATTAACATTTTAGTTAAAGATTCTTTAACTTGAAAACTTTTCTGGTATAATGAATATTTAATAAACAAATTATAGATGTTCTTCCAGTGCAAACCAGACAAGTGTTCTCAATAGCCACAAGTCTAACAGTTCTCAAGACAGAAATCATTCAACTATGGAAACGATTCATAATTTATCGACTTTAATATATCGGCCTGATTTCATTACCGATAACGTTAAAACTGACCATTTATCAGCCGATACCGATATCGACGATAATATATTGTGCATCCCTAGTTCTAAAATATCTCTTGTGTTGTGCAGAAGTCATTCAGATTTTGGTATGCCATGGGGTTGAATAAATGAATTTTGATCTCTGTCACACATATACAGTAAGCAAATTTGAACAAAACTATTTACTAAATGTAAAAATAATATCTATCTTTATAATGTCTGAACGACAAACTGTAAGCATGACGTTGACAGCCTTTCCCCAGACAGATTCAGCGGAGGCCAGGTGCTGGTTAACATGTTTTTCCCCTGCTGATGGACGTATATTTCTTCATTTCAAGAGTGCAGTCTGCCCCATGTCCCAGCGCGTGTCTTCTTTGAGATGATAATGAAGTGATTACACAGAATGCTGATCCATCATAGATCTGAAGACAGGGCTTCTGTTGTGACAGATCTTATGCCTACACACACACACACACACACACTGTGTACACGGTTATGCAAACACTCTTATACATTACGCTGCCACAGAATTTAGACTTTGATAAAAACTTAGGCATGATGATGTGCTCGGTGTGTTTGTTCGCTATAGTCCTAAGCACCATTGGATATTTTCTGTAATCTTGTTTCCCAACTAAACTAATCAGGACCTGTAAATTCATTCACATTCATCTATGGAATATAGAAAAATAGATGCTTGTTTTTATTCGGCCTACGGCAGCAGTATCTTGGCAACCCTCTGTTTTACAATAAGCTGAGTAATGAATTATAAACATCAAACTATCGAGTGTTCTATAAACCCCTTGATTGGAATTTATGATCCCAAGTAAAGTTTTCCGCGAGGTCGAAGTAAGGACAATTCGGATATTTGATTTTTTTCTAATTACGTCTAAGTGCATTCCACTCTAATAGATGCAACTAGTGCTGACTGAACGCCACAGGCTTTTCTAGTTTCATATCATATTTGTGCCGTTTGTTCGACGCTGTCTAAAGCGTTACAAACACAATTAAGAGAGGCGCGTACAAAGAAACCCAGCAGTTTTCTTTTCAAAGCGCTGTTTTGCTCTTTGTTGCATTCTCTGGATGTTCTAGTGCAGTGGATCTCAACCATTTTTTGACTTCCATTGTCCACAATCACATGCCTTTGCTCAATAAAATACTCTAGAGTTTGGCATAACTATATTTGTTTGAAAAATATCAGAACGCCATTATTTTACACCGTTTTGCCTTATTTTAGATCGTGTTAAAGGGATAGCTCACCCAAAAATTAAAATTTTGTCATCATTTATTCACATTTGAGTTGTTTTAAATCTGTATTAATTTCTTTGTTCTTATGAACACAGAGAAATATATTTGGAAGAATGCTTGTAACCAAACAGTTCTTGGACCCCATTAACTACCATAGTAGGAAACATGACTTAAATTTTTCTGTTCTGTTCAACAGAGATCAATGAGATATTTTGAAGAATGTAGGACAACAAAAAGTTCTGGGGTACTTTTGACTACTATTGTCATTTTTCTTACTATGGTAGTCGAGAACTGTTTGGTTACAAGCATTCGTCCAAATATCTTTCTCTGTGTTCAACCAAACAAAAAAATTAATACACGTTCAGAACAACTAGAGAGTGAGTAATTCATTTTTGGAACTAAACCTTTAAATCCTAAACCCACTTAGGATTGAGAAACGCATCTTAAAGCCCTTTAGGATTGAGAAACACTGCTCTTGCATACAAAAAAACCCTCTATCAAAACGTCTTAGCTCAACAACTAGCATCACAACACGTGGCCGCCTCGCCGAGGGACCCGTCATTGTTTTCTATGCTGAGATTGCATATGCGCTTCGCTGTGCTCCGTGCTAATTGCCGGCTCTTGTCAGTTAATTGTGAGTTGTGCTGTTTGAAGTGTTCTGATGTCAGGGCTCAGATGCGAGCGAGTGTTCGCCGGCCAGCGCGTTCTGCGGCCGCAGCGGTGCGGTACCCTCATTAATAACGTGCAGGGGGAGCGATCAGGTGCGCCATGTTTTAATCATTGAGAGAGTAAAAGTTGGACTGCGGTGTCATCAACAAAGCCTGTTTGCTGGGGGATATGTTTTGATCCTGTGTGTATATATACACCTCTGTAAAAACACTGCATGATTTCAGAGGTTTTGGGACTGGCTGCGGTCACAGTTATCCAACTAATATTAGGCAGTAAGGCTTGTTTTTAGACAATGCATTAAAAATGAATTCAGCGTTAGAATAATCATTTACTTCACTGAGATTATTTTACAATTGCAAATGCAAACCTGTTAAACTCAAAACTGTCCATTTTTATATACAGACTTCAGAAAGGGAAAAACCCAATTGTTGGGATAAACCAAAGAAAATTATTCGACCCCAAAAATTACTTTCTGACAACAAGCAAGCTTTTTAGTCTATGTCATCTAAACACAGTCAATCTCTATGAGGATGATATCATGTAAATACTACAATTTCACCTCTTAATAAAGGCTACTGTACGTAAACATGCACTTTCTGAAAAGCTGTTTTGAAATAATATCCATTGTGATGAGCGCTATACAAATAAATGTGAAATATGAATCATAATGAATTGTAATATTTTTGGCATCAAATTCAGCAAATCCAGTCAGAATTTAGTCAAAACACCCTGTTTTAAAATTGCATGTTGTTGTTTTAATGCATATAAAAGAACATTTTGAATATTGTTCCTCTTTGTATCTCTTTAGTGACAACAAAGTGAGGCTAAATCATTAAATTAACTTTTAAAAACACTATGAAAAGCGTATTGTTTATTTAACAAATGCAAAACATTTTCAGAGTTAGGTTTAAGTTTAATCTATAGTAATTATAATTACTATAATAGCTTTGCATTAAAGCAATAGAAGTCTATGATATGTCCCCATTCAGCTAAGTGTGTGTGCACGTGTGTTCATCTATATATAATTCCATCTTCATTTTTCGTCTTTTATTCTTACTTGTACGTTTTCTCTCTTTCCTTATCTATCTGTCTCCCTCTCTCCCCCTGGTCTCTAAGAGGTATTTTTAATTAAAAGGAGTGTATGTGTGTATGTGCGTATGTGTGTGCATGCGTAGAGAGAGAGGAAGAGGCCTTCTATAAAGAACCGGGCCTGCTCTCTCGGCCAGGGTTAGGCCATCAGTAATTACCCTGCTCATTATCTCAGAGGGGATGGGAGACGGGTCGGAGTACTGAAGCCTCTCACACGCTTGATCCTCTGGGATGACAGGGCCGAACTTCTCGGAGGGGCATAAAGTTAGTCCTCTGTTAGGCAGTCGCTCTAAAGTTAAGATTCTTGCCGAGCCCTGGAGAGCAGCAGGTAGGCAGCCGGTAAAGTGCAACACACCATTAAACCCGATTAGTTGACGTTATCGAGGCGCTTTATGAGAAATGATGGCCGTGACCGGAGCAGGTCGACTCAAGTTGAGTGCCCGTCAGGCTTTTATCAGCACAAACTACACAGTTGCAAGACACACGTGAAGAGCAGTAAAGGTGCGGTTAGGAAAGTCGCAAAATAAAAGTATTATTTTGGATAATGCAAAAATTATGACTTTGTCAGCCATAACATCAGTATCAAGTTTTTGACACATTTGGTTAAGGTTCGATCATTCTTAGTGATTTACTGCCCATCATGTATTATGCAGCCAAATGGTTTCATTTACTTGCCCTAGTGTTTATTTTCACCCTGGTTCTAGACCATTGGAGCATTGGTGGTTTATTGCCTCTAACATAATCATACATAGCATGAAAACATCGATTTATTATGGTACCTTTTGGCCTGGAACAGCTGTTATGGGTGGGTATGTATATGTGTGTGTCTATGTGGAGCAGCAGCCTGCTGTGTGTGGGCACCACACCATGTCACCCCCCATTTGGAGAGCAGAGGTCTGCATCTGGGTGAGGTTTTCCAGGCGTGAGCTGCAGGCATCCGACAGACCCCCCCCTTCTCCACCCTCCCTGCTGATTTGATTAGGCCACTGTCTCTCTGTGCCTGTAATTGCATTTGCCTGTTGCTGTGTGTTTAAGAATAGCCTCGGTCCCCGTTGCCCTCCCCTCCTGATTTCCCAACTGCCTCGGGGAGCGCTCGGGATAACAAGTCGTCATGACAACCCCGCTCACATTGTGGAACTGTGCTATACTCACTGACTTTGCATTTTCAGTCCTGGGTAAATGTTTTTTTTTTACTTGTTATACATATGTATTATACATATTTAAATAAGTGTGTGTGTATACTTGCATGCATACTGTACATATATACAGCCGTGGAAAAATTGAATCAGCATTTCTAGATGTGTTGTGGTCATTCCAGTCCAGTGTCTGTTGAATTTCAACAAAATCAAACCTCAGGAGTGACAAAGTCATCCAACAGCAATGTAAAAGACAAAAGAAAAATCGAGGTTATCACTTATAAAATCATTTTTTAACTTTTCCTAAATACACATACAAATATTGCTGTTTTATTGCTTAAAAGTGAATAAGAACTTGTTTTATTTGCAGTTTTAGAGGTCTGAAAAAATATGTTGTTGTTTTCACCTGTTTCTCCAGGTCTTATTTTCGGCAAGTAGAAGCAATATTTTAGTTTGAAATACTTGAAATTGATTTAAATATTTGAAAGTCAGTTTTTATTAAAATGGATATCTCAAAATCCACAAATAAACCAGATTCAGCCCACAGTTTCTTTATTGGAATTAATTTTATTGTTTAGTTATTTACCAGCAAAAATATGATGAAATTAGTAGAAGTATGAGATATAACATTAGGATAGAATTCACAAACATTTTTCAGTTTAAAATAGTTTAAAGTGGGTGATAGAAAACATAAAAATTAACGATTGGACTTTTGGATACTTATTTGTTTTGGTATGATTGGATTTGCCATAAACTGACCTAATGGTTTTCTATTCCCTAACACTCCAAGAAACCGTTTTTGCACTTTAATATTAAGTATTTATTATATTTATTATTATATTTATTTATTATTATTTTTATATATAAGCATAATGCCCTTCTACCCTGTCTTTCTCTAGAGGATTAGACAAAATTAAAATTTAATTGTATTAAAGTACAGATAACAATAAAGAAACGTTATTATACTATACACACACACATTTTGGTGCGACTACTATAAAATGACTCAGAATTTATCTGAGCACACATAAATAGTCCCTATATGAGCTCATTCCGTTAACAACAGCATGTGTTCATGGGCACATTTCAACATTTCCCATCGTTCACTATACTTGAGAGATTGATATTTCTCCCTGCGTATCGCAACCACAAATCTGTGCATGCGACCCCATTTTTGTCACCCGTTCCATTACGTCATGTTTTTAAACAGCCTTATCATCTTTACAGCCGGTTCAAGGCCCGTCCTGCAGATGACATGTGGCGCCCCAGTGTTTTATTTCGGCGCAGACGCAGGCAGTGCAGTGTAATCTGGTGGCCCTATATGGCCTCTCTCATACAGCTAACAACCACAGCCTTGTGATCTTTTACAAGCGATGGTCCGGGGATAAATCATTAAGTATGAGCTGTCCACTAATCGCTAAATTACCTACGGCAGGCGGGCATCCACCGCGGCCCCGGCCCGGAAAGAAACGGCGTATCCCTCGCCAACCCGCCGTTAGATGTGTATAAATTGTGCTGAGCAGATGGGTCAAGGTTTTGATTTGGTCGTGACCCGTGCTAATAAATCTGTGTGATATAAGCTGAGCGAGGCTAGTGCCGGCTCTGTGGCTCATCATTTTTTGGTCTCATCCCAGTTCAGAGTCCCAGCGCGGTCTAACAGTCCCAGAAGCCTTTGCAGCAGGGCACAGCATCTGGGAGCGTGAAGACAACCGGACAAAAACAGGCAATCAGTAAATCGATAGGTTTTGCAACACTAAGCCAACGCACACACACACGTGCGCACACAGGAAAGAGTTGCACTTGCCAAAAGACATTTTATTGTTTTAGAGGGTGTGCGGGATTTTTTTCATCTCTTTCTATTACCGGTTTTGGATCATTAGGCTATTGATTTTTGTTTGGCCGTGTAAGTGGTTTGCCTGGTCCCTGCAGGGCGAGCAAGGCAGGACTTTTTCTGGTTGTGACAGACAGTCCAATCCTCCCGTGGGCCGCGCTGCGCTCCAGGCCGGTGCAGAGAAAGCGTAGAGAGGACTTCGTCTAGGTTTCGAAAAACCTTGGTGAGCCAGGGATTAGTCAGCAAACAATAGCTACGGAATACAAGCCTACTACTTACTATGCAGGACGTACGGCGATGCTCTGTACTGCATATTTTCAAGTAGGTCATCTGGGTATTGCATGCATACTAGATTCTGCAAAATAGTACACTTAGAACGCTATTTCATCAAACATCCCTGTCCGAAATGGTGCATTTGGATTTGCATACTTTAGGTGTCCCCCTTGCCATTCTGGACGGAGAGTGCAGACCACACGGACATCTTTGGCACTGCGTGAAGTCTGTTTTGAAAGTCATTAAAGACCTGTTTATTCATGGCATGAGTCCATGATATTTATTATTCATAATTCATTTGGTACATTCAGTGCAGATTATTTTTATCATCCCATACCCTAGTACAATGTCATGTTAACACATCACTTTTAGACTGCTCTATGCCAGGCCAACAGTCAATTAAGAGAGCCAATTTTCAAAGCTAGCTTGAAATTCTGCCACGCGACGGTGGTCTATTGGAAAGCGTTGACGTTCTTTGTCGTGACAATAAAAGTCGCCTTCTGAGCCTTACAAACCATCCAACTCGTCTGCAACCCCAATAAGGGAAACGCGGCGTACTGACACAGGTCTTCGTTAGAAATTCCCGGACGCAATTTGGGTTTTACATTAATAATGAAAGCCACGTCCCCGCTGCATGGGGGCAGAGCTGGCAGTCTTGTCCGCCCTCCTGACTGTGCAGAGGGTGTCTGCAAATGAAAGCGAGTAAATTAAGGAGAAAAAGCGGCACCCGTGCTGCTCTCGCGCCCCGTGGGGAGAGGACGCTATTTCATTTCTCTTCAAAGAGCAGAAATATGAAACAATGTTTCCTTTCAGAAGCCACTATACCTCTCTTTTTCTTTCTTTCTCTCTCTCTTACTTTTCACTTCTTCTCCCTTCCTTTTTGAGGACTGTTTTAAATTATTAAAGATTTTAATCATTCTTCTAAAATGCTACAGACTGACTGGCAGGGGGCATAGTGAGGTGCTGCTGGTTGGTTTCGAGAGGTGGTGGTGTGCCTGCAGAGATGGGAACAATTATGTTTAGAAAGTGCTTGAAGTGACTGCTGATCTTTGCTGTCCTTGCCTTTCTGAAAGACATTTTTCATTCATCTTTTCTTTGTTGTATTTGTGTGTGTGTGTGTGTGTGTGTGTGTGTGTGTGTGTGTGTGTGTGTGTGTGTGTGTGTGTGTGTGTGTGTGTGAGGTCAATATTCATCAAACGGACTATAAGTGGTCAGTGGCCAGTTTCTGCATCTGTTAAACATTTATTTACTTTACTTCTTCCAATAGGGAACTTTACTAAGACAACGTTCTGCCAAAGCGAGCTGTTTATTGTCGCTGCTGGACTGCAACTTTTAGAGACTTTGGCAAAGCGTGCCGTAATAACACTGACTGTAAATCAATACCACAATTCATGCAAATATCCGACTCCAATGCTTCTTTTATCTCTGATTGTAACTGAAACATTTCTGCTTCCTGGTTCTCCAGGGGGTTTGAATCCCTCAATTGTCTGGTGCTGATTTAAAAAAAATAAAACAAGATTTTAATCAATGCAGAGGATTAAATCGGGAACCTATCCGTTTCACTTTACTTTTGGCAGGTCTTCCTGCTGTCACACTTAGAGCTACCCAGAATCCTCAGAGGTGATAATCAGATTAGCTTCAGTAGGTATACACACATGCAAACATCTGGGGAGCCGGGTGGATGCTGTAAACCCTCGGAGACTGAATCAAAATAACCCAGCTGGGCGCTGCGCTCATCTTGAAGGGCTGTGCTGACCTTTGCTGAGGAATATTGTCACTTTAGTGTTAGTCAAATGAATGACAGCCGTATGTGCGTGTGGCTTTCCTGTACCCTAGCTCAAATTGTTGAGCGTGATGCTCGGCATGGGTTCGATTCTCAGGGATGTCACAATATACATTCACAACAATGGTGATGTTAATACTGATATTTTAAAGAATGTTGCTAACTGGCAGTACCCATTCACTTTTATTGTATGGGCACAAAACCACTGCAAGTCAATGGGTTCAGTTACCAACATTCTTCGAAATATCGTTCTGCAGAAGAAAGAAAGTCATACAGGTTTGAAATAAAAAGAGAATGAGTAAATGATAATATAATTATTATTTTTGGGTGATCCCTGTCGTTAACCACAACTTTCAAATCACTCTTCAAAGATCTCTCTCAGCCTCTCTCTCTCTCGAGAGAGAGAGTCTCTCTCTCTCCTCTCTCTCAGAGAACGATCTCATCTCTCTATCTAGAGCTCTCTTCTCTCTCTCTCTCGATCTCTCTCTCTCTCTCTCTCTCTCTCTCTCTCTATCTCTCTCTTTCTCTCTATCTCTCTTCTCTATCTCGTACTCGTCTTTGTGTGTGACTTAATGACCAAAAAATAGAAAGTGCACAATAAAACATTTTTCTTTTGATAATTTGGTCATATTGTTATTGTGAAATCTTTTAGCCACAGTAATCGTATATTGAATGTCTGATATTGACAACCTTATATGTGCTCATATGCATTTTATCTATAAAATGTATGTATCTGTAATCTAGTGTAAGTTACTGTTGTTAAAAATGTGTGCTAAATGCATAAATAAAAACGTGTGTGTGTTAAGCTTACTTAAAACCGTGCACCGATAGCAGGAGCATTCACTGGAAAGCAATAATCTAATAACATGCATGTGAGTTTATTGTTAAGGAGCGGAAGGCAGCGCATCTGCACGACTGTCTATTCTAATGAGTGCAGATGGAATCTGAGATTCCAAAAGTGAACATGTGACGTCACTGCAACACACACGCGTCTGGTGCAGTGTGTGTGTGTGTGTGTGTGTGTCTACCCAGCATTCACTTTGCAATGTGATTATCATCCCAAAATAGAGAAGCCTAGTCTCAGAAAGCAGAATATTTCGCTTATATTTAAATATATATAGTGGACTTGGAGTGTATATAAAAGGTCTATAATACCTGCAGAAAATCTGTATTGCCATTCATCTCAATAGGAATTGCTTCCCGCGAATGGAATTCCTCCGTAGCTGTTCACGGGCAGTCAGTTTTGCATATGGGGTTTTCTTTAGCCAATCACATGACCCGTAATTGCCAAATCAGTTTGGTTACGTAAAAAATGGAATTGGTTTTGAAAAGGAACTGGCTCACATTCACTATTATTCTCTGGCTTATATTAAATTGAGTACCTGGGTACCTCAAGATGGTATTAGCGACGGCAGTGCACAACCCCCTCGCACAGATGACTTATTGTGTGTGTGTGCCTACCTGCCTGAGCATGTCACCGTGCCCTTTTTGTGTAATGGAGAAAGAGCGTGTGTTATTTTGCGCGTGCCGGAATGTTGTTGTGTGTGCGTGTTGGTGTGGGCGATCTTCTGTTTCAGCCCGTGTGTTTAACTCCATTTAAAGCGCGGCAGTTCTTTGCTGTAATGATTGCTTACTGCTGTAAGAGTGTAATAGCCCCGAGAGAAGGAGGTTCTATGAGGGACCGGATGGAGGCTAGTCTGGAAGGGTCTACTCGGCTCTCTCTCTCTCAAGAGAGAGAGAGACTAGAGGAGAGGGAGAGAGAGAGCAGACTCTCGATATCCTATCTCTATCTCTCTCTCTCTCTCTCTCTCTTCTTCTCTCTCCCTCTCTCTCTCTCTCTCTCTCTCTCTCTCTCTCTCTCTCTCTCTCTCTTCTCTCTCCCTCGGAAAAGCGTATGCATCATGCGCAGCACAAGAAGAGAAGTTGCTTCTGATGTTAGGAGACGTTCTTCTCTACGTTCTTCTGTTTCCTTTTATTCCCCACCGGTTTGGCCTTTCTGGCACTGTGTGGAGAGAACACAAGGTGAGATGACTGCCTTTCACATGCCAGCCGTTGACAGACCTGACGTGTCACATGATCAGCGTTTGACCCATTTATGTCTAACGGCAGACGTAAGGGAGTCGCTGGATGTTAGCCGGTACTGCGTGTGAGGTCAACAGGGTTAGTTACACATCACTTTTGAAAGGTTACTGTATAGGAAACATCATCTTTGGGTAACCTTGGTTACAATCGATAAACCTTGTGAATTTGATTATTTTAGTGCTTGCAAATTGAAATCTACATTCCTGCTGTGTGTAATACAGCTTGTTGTAAATGGGGTGGTTCTTAAAGTCACAGAAGCAAAAGAGTAAAAAAATACCTCTAAAAATCTTTTTGAAATTAAACTTTTTTACAAAAGCATATATAAAAAAGGACTTTAACGATATTCAATTCACCCGTCATATATATTCAGAGTATTTATATGCTGACACTTCTTTTAATTTCATGTCAAAGAAGTTACCAGAAAGCATTCGGAAGGTCACAGAGAAAGTCTATTAAAGGAAGTCACCACAATTGGCCTAGTAGTATAAACCTCATAAATAATCTCCAGGCAAATACGCAAGTCCACTTAGTGCATCACTTTTGTGTCTTGTCAGTGAGCGGAGAGAAAGAAAATGGAAAAATGCAAAGAAAGAGAGAGAGAGTCCCCAATTTGACAGCTTTTGGGCTTGTTTTTCATATTTTATTCATTAGATAAGTAAAAGCAAATACAAGGAAGGCAGGAGGTGGTGTTGTGCTGTGATTTATGTATACTTCTCAGAGAAAACAGGATTTATTTGCAGACGGTGCTATGCACCACACACACACACACACACACACGGCAATGCTTTGCAATACTGGGTATGAGAAAGAGAGAGAGAGGTTGTAATGTAATAAAGTGGGACGTATTCTTACTCTTCTGTCTGTCAGTTTATTTCCCCGTGTTGTCAAATAAATGCTCTCTTTTTATCGTCACTATCATAATGACCGGAGGCAGCTTATTGCAGCTGTTTATTGCTTTCATATGTGTAATTATGCAGTAATGGGAGAGAGAGTGTGTGTTTGTGATGTGTAATCTGCCTCTGTAATGGATTAGGCCCAACTTTAATGAGCTCATCACACACACACACACACACACGCACGCACACTGATACAACAGTTCTGAGAAAGACTCGGATTCAAAGAAAAAGAAAGAGGTCGGTGACGAAAGGTTGAGTACATTATGATAATTAACAGCTACCTGTGAATAGACTAAAATCTAAGGCATATATACTGTGTGTGTGTGTGTGTGTGTGTGTGTGTGTGTGCGTGTGTGCGTGCGTGCGTGTGTGCGTGCGTGCGTGCACTAAGGAATGTTATGTTATGTTATGTTATGTTATGTTATGTTATGTTATGTTATGTTATGTTATGTTATGTTAACACTGCATCAAGTGTGTGCATGTGTACGTATATATACATATAATGTATAATATTGTATATGTGTATGTATGTACATATATGTGTATGTTCATGTATGTACTATATATATATATTGTATTTATGTATGTATGCGAATATATATATATATATATATATATATATATATATATAACTTTCATTAATTTTATTACAATTTAACACTATCTCTGAATCTTGTTTCTTTACAGCTAATGTCTTATTTTATCTATCTATTTTTTCTATATGCTTTATTTTTTTACACATAAAGGTACAGTACACTCTTAAAAATAAAGGTGCTTCACGATGCCATAGAAGAACCTTTTTTGTCTAAATAGTTCCATAAAGAACCTTTAACATCTGAAGAACTTTTCTGTCTAACAAAAGGTTCTTTATGGTTAAAAAAGTTTCTTCAGATTATAGACCGTTTCATAGGTCGCGTGCGCGCCTGTTCCCCAGTTAACTTCCGGTTTGTGTTTGGCTAGTGTCTAATAATTTAACTATTTATATTTTATTTAATTTATGTTAATATTCATTTATATTATTATTTTATTGTATAATAATTTGTTGAATGGGTCCTGTAGTTTGGTTGCATTTGAAGAAACCGTATGGGCCATTGACATCTAGCGGTTGATTCTTTTGCTTGTTATCAGAAGTAATCTACAGGCCCTCTATTGTTTGTGGATGTGTACCGGAAGTTAAGTTGGGGTCAAAATAGCATGCATGCGCAGTAACGTTTGTCACTTTGAAACCGTCTATAAAAAGGTAAGAAAGAGGTGGTTCTTTAAAGAACCTTTAACTGAATGGTTCTTTGTGGAACCAAAAATGGTTCTTCTATGGTATTGCTGTGAAGAACCTTTTAGGAACATTTATTTTTAAGAGCCATTTCTTGTTGACTAGGCCAAATCCATAAAAAAATTTGAAATACATGAAAATAAATAAGATTAAACTATTCCAGCTATTGTTGACAAGCGCTGAAAAGCTCAACAATTTTAGATATAAATTATATAAGTAATGAAGTTTATTAACAGCACAACAGCACCCTGAGAATATTTACATGAATATTTACATGCATTGTTATAGTAAACAATATACCTGTAAGTTTTATACTGATACAAACCAATACGTGTGAAACATTAATTCAACCCTTCACACACCTGCTGTGATAGCATCAGTAACACATTGGGTTGCGTTCTGTATTTAGTTATGACATGAAAGAACACTTCAACAAAGTGTTTCAAAGTTGAGTTTATTCATTATGGTGTCTCAGGATAGAAATCAAATAGCTATTATTCACTTGCAGACAGCCGCGTGAGCAAAGGTGAAAGATCTCACGTTTCAAATTCAGTTTCAGCTTAATTCCCATAAGACCTTCCTGTTGCACTATATAAATAGGCAAAATATTACTGTGCTGTGGAAGAGCTTTTGTGCAGCCACATAATAGTTTAGGAACAACAAAAGAGATTTCAATGAAATATAACACATTCATAAATTTAAAGCTAACATAAAATCAATTCCTAAATAAACGTTTCATGTTTTATTGCGCATGATTCATCAATGCCTGTGTTTTTAAAGGGAAGAAAAATGTTTTCATAATCTTTCATCAGAATGCAATAATGTTCGCAGCTCTGTAACAAATATTTGTTTGTTCAGATGTATCCAAGGCCAAATGGGTGGAGGAAAAAAATGTTAACACGTAACAATTTACAATTGTTGAATTTGAATCCTGCCCTACATTTTATCCCACTGAAGATTCACTTTCATTCAGAAATATTTCAAATACTGTGGTGTCTTTGTAACACTACAACAAAGATATGGACACTGATAACTAAGATTAAAAATGTGACAGAACTTGCCAGATTCATGTGTTTATAGGTTTAATGCACTGATGTCTTTTATTTGCATTTAGTTCTTAATCGAAGTTTTCTTACCATTTTCAAAGCTGTTCACAAAATTATATTTCCAGCACACCTTTGTGGCAGAAATAGTCTTTTCTGTCTAATTAGCCAGGTGTTTCAGAACACACCTGTTATTGCAGAGTTTCTGTGGAGATTGAAATCACATCGGTCGGGCCCTGAAAGACCAATTCCTGTCCCCCCTCCGGTAAACTTGTCTCATTTTCATTTGACACAATTTATAGACGTGCCTCCAAAGCCATGCGATATTTTACACTCCTGGATCATTAAACAGAACTCTTCGGAAGCTCTTGAGGTGCAAAGCACTTTTGCGGGAGGTGTAAAATGTGCGGGGTCTTTACGGGCGTCCCGGGTACCGGGAGAGGAGGAGGAGGGTGGCGGGATTTAAAGAGGCAGCCACGCGTGTCGTTTGGGAAGGTTACAAGGAGCCACGGGACTCCAGCGCTTTAAAGACTTACCTCAGGACACGCTGCAGAGAGAGAGAGAGAGAGAAGGGGGGAGAAAATGCATGTGAGTTATAGGCACTGTGGTGGTTTAATAATTCAGTAGAATCCAAATTTGAGCAGATGCCCCTGGTGCTCTGGATGAAATAAGGTGGTGCTGGATGGGGAAGTGAAAGTTCCTGGAACCTTAAAAGGCAAAATGTGGACATAACACTTGGAGACTGTCAAGTGGAAGTTGTGGTTGAATGGAGGTCAATGGGTGGCTATGCATTTTCTCACCAGATTATTTTTCTCATTGAAGGGGTGCGTGCCGGACGGTACACATTTATTGCCAACAGGAAATAAAAATTGGCTGTACTGAATTTTTGTTCAAATCATTTATTCAACTTCACGTCATTCAAAACCTAAAGTTTATGATTCTTTCTTCTTTACAACACAAAAAAAGCTATTGTGGTTTTGTCCATAATGGACGTCAATTGGGGCTAGTGTTGTTTGGTTACCAACTTTCTTTTAAATATCTTATAATAAGAACTTTTATTTTTGGGTGACCTGTCCCTTTAAAAAGGACAAAAACATAAATGCTCCATTATAGTGGTCCAAAGACAAAGATCAGGTTTTGAATGCTGCACACAAATATAAGCTTCAGGGGACAGTAATATAGTCTGTTGGTCTGGCTGAGATTTGAAATATAGTGATGGAGTGTTGTAATGCTTGACAGCCATGGTCACTATAAATTGTTTTGTTTTTACAAGAACTGCCTTGTTTCTTAAAAAAAAAAACAGCACATACAAAACGTGTTTGTATGCTGTGTTTCTGTGTGTTTGAAGCTGCTCTATTGTGCCCTGGAACGATAGTTTTGCTCGTAGCTCATTTATTATAAAAATCTATATTAAAAAAATACAATGACATTGTTCGAAAAGTGTACTGCTCTGTTTGTGTGCTTGTTTGTCGGTCAGGAGAAACACAAGACTGCAGATTCATAATTTATCTTTGTTTTTATTTAGTATTTGTTTGGCTCTCTTGTCTTGAATGACTCTCAATGCAATCTGAGCGCAGCACAACAAAGGCAGGGTACCTCATCTTTCAAAAATTACCCACAAACCCTGAAAGAGCTCATCCCTTTGTGAGGAAATGAAAGGAATATTGTTCCTACTGTGAGGATGAACTTTGAATTTTTTTTCTCCACTTTAGTTTGTAGGAAAGTTTGTTCCCTACACTCCCTACGTGACTACAATTCAAAGACCGCAGCGTTTTTGAAGCTCACTGTAACAGTATTTTACAGACAGTCATTTATTTGAATATAAATGTTGTGATATTCATCATACTTACTTTTCTCAGGGAGAGCAGAAGAAAAGTGATAGATTATTCACTGCATTCCTTTCATTTATAAAAACAAAGGCAGAAAGGGTCCGATAGGATATAGCTTTTCCCAGAAGCACTGTTGTGCAAAAACACAGAATCTGCACACGCAAAACTGCAGATTTTCACAATGTGATGATAAATAAAGATTTTAAAACTGGCAATAGCAGAACTGCATCTGTCTGTATATTGATCTCATTCCAAGTTTCTTCATCAGATCACTCTTTATAAAGGATTTTCTATTTAATGTGAATGTTAAAAATACTGTTTAAGACATATCAAAATGCAATAAATCTATGAAACAGAAGGCATGTTTGTGGTTAAGCTGTGCATCTAAAATCGACCAAAAACAAGCAATTGGCAAAACTACAAAAGTGGTTTCATGGTTCGTAAATTCCGTCATTTCTCTCACATACTGTATCTAATAACTTATATATAGCACGAGCGTAAATTTGTAATCCACATGATTGTTTATTGGTTTACAGTGGTTTAATAATGCTGTTGTGTATGTTACATTTGCGGGCAGCGGTTAATGTGTTCATGCATTTGTAGATATTAGTACCATTTTACTGGCTCTTGTAATGCAATCACGAGCCATGAATCCTCTGAATCCTCTCGTATCATCAGGGGACGTGTTAACAGAGATTAAACTCATTTACTATAATGTATAGATGGACTGGAGAATATGTCAGAGCTGTGGACTTGTGGTTAGCGTTTATCTTTCAGACACATTAAACCATGCTGGATCTCTAGGAATTTAGGAATACACGAAAGATAGTGTAGACATATACACATTGAACATTTTTAATCAAGAATAGGGTTTGCGTCCCCCAAGAGGATGAAGAGGAACTTAAAGGAATAGTTTACCCCAAAATATATATTCTGTCATCATTTGCCATTTTAAACCTGTATGACTTTTTTTCAACACAAAAGAAGATATTTTGAACTATGCTGGTAAACAAAATACGTTGGTCCCATTCACTTTTATTGTATGGACACAAAACCAATGCAAGTATATGTTGACCAAAGGTTTTCTATTACCAACATTCTTTCAAAAATCTTCTGTGTTCTGCGAAAGTCTTACATGAGGGTGAGTTAATGATGACACGCTTTTCATTTTGGTATGAACAATGCCTTTAATAAGGGATATGTGCTAACATGAGAAAAGAGAACCCCGCGGTGAAGGACACTCCCTCGTCGTAGATACGAATCCCACATGTACGTTTCTGTGGTCGTTTAGCCCGGCGTGTGTGTGCCAGCATGCCAGAGAGTGACATCATCATAATGCCACACCACGCTGCGTCTCAGTGGCGGAGGTGCATACAGCAGAGGCTGTACAGATGGAGAGAGAAGACGTATGGTGAGGGTGTGTGTGCATGTGCGAGGGCTTGTCTGTCAGAGAAAGAACAACATAAAAGGGGAGAGAAAGTGTTTTCTGGGTAATTTAGTGGAATTATATGTGATTATGTTTGTGTGTGTTTGCGTGTCTCTGCGATAAAACCACTTTCTGCCTTCACTTTTGTGTTTCCTTTGTGTGAAAGGTTTTGCCCTCTTTGAATATGTGAAGTGGAGCTCGATTTGGGCTGCTCGATGCTGCCATCTAGCTGTGGCTGACGGAAGTCCCCAAGTTGCCAGGCATCAGAGTTCTAAAATTGAAGCCCACGGCACCGCGCCATGACAAATGTCTCCAAATGCCACATTATGTTTCATTCAGCTCGATTTTGTGACGTGCCATCGCAATCAGTTTCAGTGCACAGATTGCATATGTGTTCATTTCGCACGTACCTGTCAGATTTAACCTGGCAGTGTGAGTGCGTTTCATACGCATGCGTCCCCCTGTCGGGAACATAAAGGCCGGGTGTGTGCGAGAAGCGTGTGTCTCTCCTGAGTGAGCCCTGCTTGGGAGAACACAATTAGCACACATATCGGGTCCATTTGTGCCGTTCGGAGGCAAACATTCAAATGTATGTGAGTAGCAGCCTGCTGGGATATTGAGTGTGTGTGGCTGTGACCTTGTTCCGCTCCCGATCTATGTCCCAATCTCCCTCTCTCTCTACACTATTCCCTCCGCCCTCGCTATCAGCAGCTATGGTAAAATAAATAATGCATCAAAACACATTAAAAACATTACTGCCAATAAAACAGGAGGATGCTGGGGATGGAGCGAAATAACGGAGTCGAGTGATCGGGAGTGAAAAGACTAGTGAACTTTATGAAGTGAGAAGCCCCGGAGCTGTTTGCTCATTTGGCCCGGAGCCAGGGCGCCACAGGTGTGCTGACCAGGTGCACCATGGGTATTTTTCCGTCCTAATTGAGTGACTGTGAGTCCGGTAAAATATGCGATTGGAAGAGGACTTTAATAAACATAATTGGGGGTTTATTGGCATAGTTTATTGAATTAGTTTATCATGATTCTGCATCAGCAAGGACGACCGCAGAAACACGCAACTTGTTTTAACTCTTGATCGACTGGATCGAAGTCTTTTTATTATAGTGCTGCATACTTAGTGTACTTATAGTTTATTAATGTGGCTATGTATGGAAGTCTATTTCAGTCTGTTTAAGAATACATGTGTTTTAAATGGCTTCCTGGGTGGTGTGGTTGTCCCATATCTCAGAGTCTTGACCATTAGGAAAAAGTTACCCGCTACGTCACAAGTCGTTCTTAATGAGAAGTACAAATTGCAGATGCAGTTCTGTGCAGTCACGGCAGATTAGTAATAGAGAAATGCAGCGGGCATCTGATGCATGTGGGGGGGAGGTGGAGAACATTGATGCCCTAAGCGACTGCTGATATCGCCGATGACAGGATCCGTCACTCCGCATGTGTTTTCACCTCTTCTCTCGTCTCTTCTCCTTTCTCTCTTGTCCTCTGCTCTGCTCTCCTGGCGGCAGCGTAACAATTGGCGTTATTAAAAATTGATTGCCGCAGACCGCTTCATGGCTTACATGTATTATTGAGTGGGTTAGGAATCTACCATCGGTGAGGGAGGAAGGACAAAATACTTTGTGATGGTTAACCTATTTCAGTAAGACCTCACACGTGCACAAACACACACACGTTTGTATTTAAATGCACAAGCACACACATTTGCAAATGTGCATATACAGTGACTATATAAGTTGTGTTCTGCATGCCGTGATGTCATGTGTCAAACTAAACACTCTGTGCTTTTGTAAATCTGTGTATGAGTCATTCTATCATTTTACATTTTAAATTGTATTAAAGGGACAGTTCACCAATTCTGTCATTACTTAATATCGAGTTGTTTCAAAGAATCTGTAGATTTGCCTCACGAATCAGTACAGCAAATGTTTAAAAAAGTCCACAGACTCTGTCTGGTCCCCAGAATGACTCATGTACTTCCATAGTCATTCTCACTGTGCAAATGTGATCACTTCACTTGAATAGTTTTATGCTCAACTACAAATCTAACGTCTTCTGTCTCTTCTCTTTCCTTTATCTTCCCCCGTCTCTTTCCCTTCCTCCTTCTTTCTCTGCTGCACAGATGAACAGGCCGATCCAGGTGAAGCCGGCTGACAGTGAGAGCAGGGGAGGTGATTGCCAACTTCTCTTTTTTATTCTATCTTTTCTTTTTCTCCCCCCACCTTCCTGTCACTCTGAATCAGCGTCACCATTACCGGTGGACGTCCCGTTCTTAGGTGTCATATTTAATGACGCAACTGTACGAGACCTGACAGTCTTACGGTCCTCCAAGGATTTTGGGGCCGGCCCTCGCGCGACTTATATAAACGCTGGACACTCCTTTTGTCTGATTACCCTTCATGTAGATAGAACGAGGTGCTGCGTTTTTATATTCACGAGGAAATGTGTGGAAATGTTTCTACAGGTTGTTGGGTTTTATGGTAGATTTTAAATGTAATTTCTTTAATGCTTCATGGTTCTTTATAGATTAAAAAGTTAAAGGGTTTTTCCTATAACTTTAGGTGATAGTTCACCCAAAAATGAAAATGTATTTATTCAAACCTGTATGACTTTCTTTCTTCTGCAGAACACAAAAGAAGATATTTTGAAGAATGTCGGTAACCGAACAACGGCGGTAACCATTCACTTCTATTGTGTAGACACAAAACCAGTGCAAGTGAATGGGTTTTGTTATTGCTTAGTTACCAACATTCTTCAAAATATCTTCTTTTGCGTTCTGTAGAAGCAAGAAAGTTAACAGAACGTTTTTTGTATCACTTATTATTAAGTATGTTGTGTAGGTCTGTGTGAGTTTCCAGGTTTGCGTAGGTTTTGTGTTGCACACCCATAGTATGTGGGTATCTGTATGTCACTTACAGGCGAAGTGAAAGTGGTTTGGGTTAGAGATAGCTTGTCTTTTTTCCCCTTTTGGATCCGATTTTCCTGATAACCAAGATTGATGGCCCCACAGAGAGAGCGACACATGCACGTGGAAAAGTCAAAGATGGAGGCACCTCTCCCTCCTTCCATTTCATCCCATACGTTCCTTCCTCTAATTGAGAGTCTCTTCCCTTACTCACACTTGACAGATCAATTGTCTTTCTCTTGACGGACAGCCAAATTTATCCCCCTGTTAGCCCTGTAAAAACGCAATATATGTCCCCTCAAAGCCCTCTGATTCCACTGGCAAAACTGACGCGACCGATCCAATCACTAGTCACTTAGAGTGAATCGTCGGGACGGAGAGAGAGAGAGCGCTAAAGGTCAAAGTGGGGGAGACAAGGAAAGGAAGTGAGAGATGGAAAGACAGAGCGGGCGAGAGACAGAGAGTCAGGAGAGAGAGGGGTGGTCATGAGAATGAAATAAGGATGGATATCAGACGGAATGAAAGGAAGCAGTTGGAAATACTGGTTAGAGAAAAGAAGAAAAGATCTTCTGAATAGAGTAGTCCATTTCGACCCATGCCAGACATAAAATCCGAGATGTGAAGAATGTTCCAGTGCGTACGATATATGTCTAGACATTTTCCACAAATTTGAATCAGCCACGTCCTTCACAAAATAAAAAGGCTAAAAACGCACCTCTTCCCTGAACACTTGATAGGACTCTATTGAGTTCTTCGTTGTATTCTTTAAGTCACTTGGGATAAAAGCACCTGCTTAATTTAAATATATGTAAATGTGAAATGTAAATGTTGATTGTTCCAATGGCGAGAGTGTCAAGAGCGTTATTCTGCTCATATAAATGATCCATTAAGTCCATTAAGATGGATAGAGGATCAGGGAGGACAGGGGTACTTTTGGTCAAAAGTGAAAAAACAGAAAATTGGATCTTTTTTTATAAACAAATGCTTTATGAATCAGAAAATCAGATTCAGCTCATACATTCTCTTACCTGTGTTTTGTGTCCACTGTGTGTGCGTTCTGGATATGTGGACCACACTTGTAAACATTGCCCACTGAGAAAGGCCAGATTGGAGATTAGTCTTGTTGACCGGGCAAGGACACCCTGTCAGAGAATGTTAGTGAGCGACGGGCATTAAAAAACACACACATTCCTGCACACAATTGTGAACATGAATATATCTGGTGCGTCATCAATCATGGACACACAGACATTAGACATGCACTTTAACCAAGCAACACAATAGAGATGTGTGTTTATGTAAAAAAACTGGCATAATCAAACATCACATTATTTACTCACTTAAATCATATTATGCTGTAACAGTGTGCACAAAAAAGCCTTACTGTGTGTGTGATAGAGAGTGACATCATCATGTTGGGTATTAAGTAGCGGAAACTCTCCCTAGAAGTGAGATAAATCTTACAAAACATCCTTTTAAAAATTTACAGTAAGGATATCAGATAGTAAAACGAGGGTCCTTTCTACTATGATACCATGCTTACATAGTGCAAACAATAATGTTACAATGGTACCATTTCCAAAAACGTTTTATGACACAAAATTAATTCATAAATAAATCAAATTATTTTATTTTATCCTAAATTTGTAAAACATTTATGTAGTAATGATGATTAGTTTCAGATTTCTGGAGAAAAAAAACAATTTGGATTCTTTGCTTGTTGTAAAAATGTGAAACATTGTATTACGGCTTGGCGTCAGCATTATTTATAATCAACTTTATGTTAAAACAGAAGTCTATGTCCTCATTTAGATTTAATTTAGTTAAATAAATGTGTGCGTGAATATTTATACACTGCCATTGCCATTCCCTGATCACGCTATAAATAAGTGTCTTGTTTTTTTCCTCGTCTTGAGTTTAAAACATGCAGCATTGACAGCGCAATTACAAGCTAATAAAACCCTGAAACAATACACCTTTTGTTCTCCTCATGCTGATGGGTAATTCAATAATGTCTACATAATCTGATAAATAAAAGCACAAACAATAAACAAGGCCTCCTGAGGTGGCAGGATCGACTATGCGAAAGGTTCTCCACAGATTTCTCGCTCATGAACCCATTTCATTATACAGTAGCACCGACTACGTGTTTCGCTGTTTGCTGGATTTAGACAGAAATTTGGATATTAGAAGTGGATAAAACAAGCATGCGTGGGATTGATTATGTGAATGTGTTTGGAGATCTTCTGGTGGAGTTTGAGATGGGATTTACGGTATTTACTTTGGGGCTTTACATTTTGCCTGTGCTGTTGCACTTCGGTAATGGTGTTTTTCATTGCAAGAGGGAAAAAACATTCATAACTTTTATTTGGTTACAATGTCAAAAAGGAACATTTCAAAGTGCACATGAAAGTATATTAAAAATGTAAAAATTAGGTTGAGAGCTTTTTCTTTCTATGTCACGACTTCCCCATGTTTGTTTCAGAAGACAGAAAGCTGTTTGTAGGCATGCTAAACAAGCAGCAGTGCGAGGACGACGTGCGGCGTCTTTTCGAATCATTTGGCAGTATCGAGGAGTGCACCATCCTCAGAGGTCCTGACGGCAACAGCAAAGGTCCCGTTCATTTCTTTATCATTAACAAACCTCATGCAACTTGATAATGAATTTTTCAGAAAGATCTGAATACATTCAAATGTTGTAAATCTTTCTCTCTCATGAGGTCATCCTTGATCTGTTCATTATAATGAATATCATGTCATTCCAATGCCATGTTTGTTACTGATTGTGTTTTTCTCACTATAGGTTGTGCGTTTGTAAAATATTCCACTCATGCAGAAGCTCAGGCCGCTATTAGTGCTTTACACGGCAGCCAAACCATGCCTGTGAGTGCCAATGTGTCTGATCGTGCACTTTTGTATCATTAGCACATTGAAAGCACAGAGGATTCTCATTCTGTGTGTGTGTTTTAGGGCGCTTCCTCCAGCCTGGTGGTGAAGTTTGCAGACACAGATAAGGAACGGACTATTCGACGTATGCAGCAGATGGCTGGTCAGATGGGCATCTTCAATCCGATGGCCCTGCAGTTTGGAGCGTACGGTGCCTATGCACAGGCAAGTGCTTGCTCACTCTCTCCCTCTCTCTCTGTCGCTCTCGGATTCTCTTATTACACACTATTTCCCCCAAAAACTGCAGCGTCTCAGTGTTATTCAGTGGAAAAAATGTGTTGACTCTAAAATCTTGGTTATACCCAATGCTCTTTGTATTGTGTTATCGTAGCATATTGTTATATTTATTTACAGTAGTGTGTGTGTGTGTGTGTGTGCGTGCGTGCGTGCGTGCGTGCGTGCGTGCGTGCGTGCGTGTGTGTGTTTGGCTGGGTGTTTTCCCTCAGGTCCAGCAGCAGGCAGCACTGATGGCATCAGTAGGTCAGGGAGGATATCTCAGCCCCATGGCTGCTTTTGCTGCCGCACAGATGCAACACATGGCCACCATCAACGGCCTCCCAGGGGCTCCCATGACCCCAACATCAGGTGAGATCACACACACAGACAAATGTACTTACATCTAGCACAGTGTCTTGATATTGGATGTTTAAAATAATAAGAAAAAATATTTTAAATATATATTCATAAACATATTATTGTTATATATTGACCAAAAATAAAGTTTTAAATCAAAATACTTTAAATAGAAAATGTTTTCACAACGTTATATTAATATATTTTCAGTTTTCATATGAATTTTCCTTGAATTTTTAGCACTTTTTATATTATTTATTTATCAATGTCATTTATTTTTTTCAATATTGCTATTTAGATTGACTTGATAATTATTGCTTCTTTAGTTTTAGTTTAGTTTCTTTTACATTTCCAGTGTATAAATGTACAGTAAACGTATTCAAGTGTTCTAATTTTCATTTAGAATATGTTTTTCAAATAATATTTAGTCCCCTAGTTTGAAAAGTTTAAACTTTAAAAAGATGTGGTTTTTCAACACTGCTCAGTGGCATCCTCTCTCCTTTCTCTGGCCCCGCCCCCCAGGTGGTAGCACGCCCCCTGGCATCACAGCTCCCACGGTGACCAGCATTCCGTCTCCAATCAGTGTCAACGGTTTCACAGGACTGCCACCTCCTCAGGCCAATGGCCAACCCCCAGCAGAGGCCATGTTTACCAACGGAATCCATCCCTACCCAGGTATTAACCTATAGAAGACACTATTTATATTAACCCACAAAGACGCAAATGTATGCAAAATGTATTGCATTAAAAAGAATGCATGGTTAGTGTGTGCATTGTGCAAATGTTGATGATTATAGTGAGTCATAGTTTTGATTAATGAATTGCAACATTTTTGCAGTATAACCGAGGTTGATGTTTGTAAATTAAAGCAATTCATCTTGTGTGCTGTTCATTAGTCGTTCAGGAATCGTGGATGTGTCATAGTATGTGTCATCCACCACAGCCTTCTTTTAAGCACAAGACTTTGCTTGGAGTTGTTTTAAGCCGAGACATCCGTCGGCCGCAGTTAGCTGTCACGCTCCGAGTTTGTGTGTGTCGTGGAGTCGTTTTCATGTCCAGTATCACAGAGAAAAGCAACCGCTTGTCTCTCGGCTGTATCCCAGTTTTACAGGAGGTGGTCTTTAGGGAAGACTCGGAGAAGGGCGGCCTGGGCGTGGCACAGCGGAGTTGTTTTGGGGTGCAGGGAAGCTGTTTCCTGTCATCGCTCTCAGAAGGTATCACCCTCCCTCAAATTTCAACTGAGACCCGTTGTTAGTGTCGTGCAGTGTTGTATTACTGTGTGTGTGTGTGTGTGTGTGTGTGTGTGTGTGTGTGTGTGTGTGTGTGTGTGTGTGTGTGTGTGTGTGTGTGTGTGTGTGTGTGTGTGTGTGTGTGTGTGTGTGTGTGTGTGCTCAATGGAAACTAATACAGTAGAAAGAGGAAGTGGGGATGTCAGATGTTTGTTTGGTGGTGACTTTTTGCTGTTGTTGTTTTTGTAGTGTGGCTATAGTTGTGTTTTGTGCATGCATTGTAATACATTGTAGTTATTTGGCATCCGAAGTGTTCAATCCTACAACATTTCAATTTCCAGCACAGATAGTTACACCAGTCTGGGAAAACTGTGGATGGAAAAAAGAAAAGGAAAAATGATTTACCCTCCATTACTTTATTTACTAACCCATACTATTTCTAGTTGCTCATTTATAATAAAAGCATCAAGCAACCTTTACGTCTTGTAATGTTTTTTCAATTAAATCTATTTAAGGCTGTATTAATGTTCTATGTTTAAGAAAAAACAGACTATTGACCATCTGCATAAATTATATCATTATTACAATATCAGCATTATGTAGTTTATTCTGCAACAAAGTTGAAGCCAAAGACATTAAACCCATTTGTTGACCTCAAGGTCAAAGTTTCCATCCATCCCGAAGTAATACACGCTGAATATTTTAAAGGCACTCTAGTAACAGAATACTTGTGCTCGAGGAATTTGTCGGTGATCAGAAAGACATGAGTCAGGACATTCTGTGAAAATCTTATAAGAAAACTTTACATTATGTTAAAAAATTCTTAAAGGGATAGTTCACCCAAAAATAAAACATTCTGTCATCTTTTATTCACCCTCGAGTTGTTTCAAATCTTCTTAAATGTCTTTGATCTGATGAACACAAAGAAAGATATTTGGAAGAATGCTTGTAACCAAACAGTTTTTGGCCACCATTGACTATCGTAGTAAGAATTCAGAGGTGAGTAAATGATGACAGAATTTTCATTTTTGGGTGAACTGTCCCTTTAAAGTTCTTTGGCAGTGAAGGCTTAAGTTGGTGCACTTTTAGTTGGTTTTGGACAGTTATATTGAGCTATATTTTGTTTACAAAGATATGTAATAAAGAAAGTGTACCATATTTCACAATTTTGTTGCTTTGGAACAACATAAGGGTGAGTAAATGATGACCGATATCGTATTCTTGGGCAAACTTTTACTTTAACTGCTTTCGGTGTGACATTACCCATCCATCAATTGGGCCCCAAACAGAGACGGGGTGCTGAAATCTTTACCTTGATAGTGTTTACTATTAAATGACTCAGTCGTACATCTGTGTATTGGTGTTTAGAAGAAAAGTAAATATAGGATCTTAGCAGGCCGGGGCAGAATTGCCTTTATTACAGTGAAAGCTCTCAGCTGATTGATGTGCTGTGCAGAGGTGTAGGTCTATATTTGTTCTCCACGCACTCTCTGGCTGCTTTTCCGGCTCTCGGGCAGCGGGGAGAAGCTTGGCAGGGCCCTGCTATAGAGCTCCACAGCTTAATTGTTTAGGGTGAGCTGTATGGAGGGATGATGAGAGGGAGGGATCGTGAGGTAAGCTGCCGAACACACTCGAACGCACTCGATGACCCCCACTGTGTCTCTAACGCTCTCGTCTATTATCTCTCTCTCTCTCTCTCTCTCTCTCTCTCTCTCTCTCTCTCCCTCTCTCTCTCTCTCTCTCTGCAGCTCAGAGTCCCACCGCAGCCGATCCCCTTCAGCAGGCCTATGCAGGAGTCCAACAGTATGCAGGTCTGTCACTCCGCCGTCCGTGTGCATCCGAACGTGCCACGTCTACATAAATAAACGTTAACAAAAACAGGTTCGTGTGCGTTATCTGACACATTGGCGTGTGTGTGTGTGTCTCAGCAGCCTTCCCCGCTGCATACGGACAGATCAGCCAGGCTTTTCCCCAGCCACCTCCTATCATTCCCCAACAACAGAGAGAAGGTGAGTATGACATTACCAGACATGATACATGGAAGACATGTTTAATAGAGTTGATTTTGCATCAGGTTGCATATTTTGGGCATTTTCTTTAAATTAATGTTTTATTAAGCAAGATTTGTTTATAGATACAAATGTCCTGAGGGGTTGATTGAACATGTACAGTGTTGTAAGTTACTGGAGGACTAATATGTCTGTGGATGCTTGCCTGTGGTTTGCTTTTAAACAAGTTTAAACAGTACGATTACAATTCAAGAAATAGATGTTGTTCTTAAGAATTGGTGCAAGCGTGCCACATCTTTGCTTTTACACCCACCCAGCTTGGCCTTTATGTAAGTGTAAAATACAAATTTTACACTTACATTTTTAAATCAAAATGAGTTGTAATCGATAGTATGGTACACACATTGATGTACGCTAGAATGCTCTTTGGATGATGTTGTATGAGATTGTGGTATCGTCTCCCTCCAGTGGCTGCTATGGTAAAAGATCCATTACTCACAAACATACGTCACAGAAATGTTTTAGGATTCATTAAATAGAGTTGAGCTTCAGAAGCCGTACGGTCCTGATAAACAAAAAACGTGATGTGTGGGATTTGTTAAATATGCATTTTCTCATTTATAAAGCACAGGTCTGAATGTAGATACACAACCTTAAAAGTTCTTGTCATTTTATTTCTGTGATTTCTGCAAATAATCAAATAACTATAATAATCTGTTCTCTTTCTTTCTTTCTTTCTTTTTCTTTCTTTCGTCCTCCTGGTCTTTGTCTTCTTGTCTGTCTGTCTCCAGGGCCGGAGGGCTGTAACCTGTTTATTTATCACCTGCCTCAGGAGTTTGGGGACGGCGAGCTGATGCAGATGTTCCTGCCTTTCGGTAATGTCATCTCCTCCAAAGTGTTTGTGGATCGGGCGACAAACCAAAGTAAATGCTTTGGTGGGTAAAAATGATAAGACATCTGTGAAGATTACTCTCATTCCTACTCACACTATTAACATTTTTACCTCATTTCTCTACCACAGCGAAGCTTTCTCAATAAGACAAAACAATACAAAAGCGAAGTTTAGCATATTTATGTCCTCACATTGCAAAAATATGTATTTTGTATTTGAATTTTTGGTCTTTTTTCTATTAAGCATCTAAAGATCTTTCAAACAAAAATAAAACTTTTAAATACGTTATTTACTTGTTATTTTATTGATTAAAGGAACTTATTAAAGGCACCTGTTTACTTGTTTGAAACCTTTTTTCAATTTATTTTGTGGAACACAAAATTGGATGACAGATTTTATTTTTCTTACCGCCTTGCGGTTTATAAGTAAAAAAAAAGAGAATTGTATCTTTAAAAATGTAGGCTATATACAGTATTTATACTGTAAAACCAATACAGTATAAATGTTATACTGTATTGGTTTTTAAGTGAATTTAGTTTGTTTTATAGAGGTTTAGCTAGTTTTCCAGACAAAAATACTGATTGCGAGACTGGTTTTTTGCAGTGTCATCATTGGAGGACAATAGGCTGTAGGGGGAACTGCGGAAGCGTGTTTGTATATCCCGTTTGCAATGAACGTAAACCTGTGTATTTTAATTAGTGCTATCTTAAGCTTCAGTGGCTCCTTGACTTATCAGAGGCATCGCATGCATGAACAAACAGCGCTACTCCATTTGAACTTAGAATATAAACCTCCGCTGTTAGCAGGGGGAGCTCCGAAGAATTAGACGTGATGATGTGAAATGCTGAGCTGGCTGAAATTATCGCAGCACTTCAAGACGAAGAGAATGAGGAAACGGGGGGAAAAATTAGTGTTGAAGTGTTCATGTGCTAACTGGCAGAAATTTGCTGTCAAGTCAGCAGAAGTTCTTCCATTGTACGGCAAAACGCTTCTATTGATATTGATAATGTAATAGCAAGTCGTTTCTTTTGCAAAAAAGATAGCACAGAATTATCTGTAGTACATCCAAAACCAGTCTTTACATTTCTAAGACCCCATATAGCCAACTATTAACTAATCATTTACAAAATATAGGCCTAGAAGACTGCTGACCAGACTAAGAAACTCGGAAAGCTGTTAACTGTTAAATAGCACATGAATATAGTTAAATGGTAAATAATTGTTTGTTTTTATTATAGCTTAATAATTTAACTCAATTCATTTGATTGTTGCATTGCTTTACAGAAAATACATTTTTGAACAGACAGTAAAGGCAGAAGGCGAAAAAAATAGAAATAAAGTAATTCTAGAAAACAGGACAATTATGAAATATATAGAATACATGGTAATATTACACATTTTTTATATGAGCGATACTAACTGTACTGGAAAAGCTATGGCGAACAGCTAATCTATATTGAAAATTAAGTTAGCAGTGACGCTAGTTGACTTCGCTAACTACTCAGTGCAGCAAATAGATACACTTCCCATTTGGATTTTATCCAGCTTAAGTATTTTTCGCGGGTTTTTTGACACATTTGGTTGATAGCCAAATGCTATCAAGCCCATTCGTTGCGATATTTTGATGTTGCATGTTGTCCGTAAGGGACGTTTGGCCTCTCTAAGTCTCGGAGTGACTGGATATTGTGTATTTAGGTCTGCATGTTCTCTGTGCTTCTGATTCTTGATGATCGTGTATCACACGTATGCTGTTGTATTGTATGGATTGACTTTGTGCATATCTGTTGGATGTTAAACATGTATCTGCTGAATCTGTGACATGATAATTTAAGTAAACATTATAATGCTCTTCTGTCCCCTCACTTGTCATTCTTTCTCATTCAAACCTTTCTGTGACCTATTTCTCACATCTCTGCCTTCCCTCCATCCTATCCGTCCATCTGTCCATCGCATTTCCTGTGGTTTCCTCTCTCATCCATCTGGTGCTCATCTTCTCCTCCCTTCGTTCCCAGGATTCGTGAGCTTCGATAACCCGGGCAGCGCCCAGGCGGCCATCCAGTCCATGAACGGCTTTCAGATCGGCATGAAGAGACTCAAAGTGCAGCTGAAGAGGCCAAAGGATGCCAACCGCCCATATTAGCCCCGCCCCCTTGCCCCAGCCACCCCTGACCCGGGGAGGAAGGCCGCCGCTGCGCACAGGGAACAACAGGTCAGTGCTGTTCAAAGTCGACATGAAAATCAAATGTGCATTCTTGTATTACATGTATTGTACATGGTTTATCATTGCATGTTTTTCCAATAAAATTGTTTTTCCCTGTAATCTTTCATCAAAATGTAATAACCTGTGCCGCTTGCAAAACAACTTTTTGGGTTGATGTTATGTAGGCCTTCGGGCTGCAGTCTTTCTGAGCGAATTCAGTAATTTATTGCAGGGTAATGTGAACGTAATAGTAAATAATGATAGACATGAGAATACATCAGTGTGATCTCAGACATGAACTTCACCTCTAGCCTTTACATCCCGGTCAAAACCCTCCACAAAAAAGGTTGTCGAGGTGTTTTGTGGGGTTTACAGTCCAACACTAAAGGATAAAACCAAGCCTTTTTTTCCTTATTGAATATCCTGTTTCACTCAGAAACATGTCATGTTATGGAAGGTAAATTGCTAATGCCATTTCATATTGACTTTAATCCGGCAGTATAACAGCATATGATATTGAATACGGCACATTCCGGCTCTGGAGAGATGCTCGTCTCTGGGGCGGGCGGGGGGAGATTAGTTGTTTCCATGGTGAACATGTATCTCATATCTCTGCCTGTCTCTCATGCCCTCATCTAAATGAAGATGGAAAATCAATGCTGTGTCATTAATTTACCTTGCTGATGCCTTTTACGGGGCCAAGTTATTACCTACTTACATAGCTAGTGAGCCATCTATGCCTCTGTTAGCTGCAGAGTTGCAATAGACAACACAGCACGACTCCTGCACACTACTATACAACCCCCAGCACTTTTCTGATACATCGCGTTCTAAATACATCTGCATTCTTTTCGAACCATGTTGGAAAAGAGCAAGGTTTCATTCAAGCTGTTTGTCTTGTGTTTCTCTCACAGGTTTTGTAGAGTTGGAACACATGTTGATAACATGCCAAATGTAATTGAAATCCAAGAAAACACAACTGATTCGGATCATCAGGGCTGGGGATAGGACACTGCTGAAGCGGAAGATAAGGAGAACACAGCCGCATGACACAACACCACCACCACCAGGCTCAACGGACCTTCTGGACTTCAGAATGAAACTCAGGGGAGTAACTGGACCATACCGTACTCCCTTCTCTGAACCCCACGCCCTTATTTTGCAGGACCACAGGACGAACTACTGAAGACCAACACAAAACATATATATATATTTAAAAAAAAAAGAAAAAAAAAAGATAAACAATGTAAGGCCTCGGAAGGCACCGAATCTAAGTAGGAAAAACACTTTTTAAACTAAGATAAACTTTTAGAGGGGAATCATGTAATACTGAAGACATCTTTGGGGAAACTTTTTAAAGAACTGTTTTAGAAATCAACAAAAGGATTTAAAAAAGGAAAAAAAAAACACTTGAAAGACTTGAATTTTTTGGAAGGATGTGACAATTCAGGACACAAACTCGCTTCGACTCGGGATGGCCAGCTTTTTCTTGGAGTGCCTGTCCGTTTCCAGGGGCAACGGCTGCCACAAACCGCAGCCTCAGTCCGCTGGGAGAATTTACCTGTCATTCCTTAGTTGTGTAGGGACCAAATGACCAAACCTTTTTATCACAAATGAAAAAAGACTCGTACCTGTAACATAGTCGGACCACTGCATCTCTTGCTGTGCCAATCGGTTTAAGAGTTGTATTTAAAAAAAAAGATATATGTATAAAAAGAACATATATGACTATATGCATAAATGCATACGTATAGATTGCTGATATGCTTTTGAATACTGGCAGAACTATTTCGGACGGCCCGTCGAGGCCGCTCATTTCGCTAGTTTACAATTACTGCTCAAAATGAAGAATATTTATTTTTATTTCACTTCTAGTTTTTTCTCTGTGGTGAGAGAAAGGGTGCATGGGAAGGGTTGTTCCATAATGCAGCCTTACCTTTTTCTATTTTAATGTCCTGACCTTGTAGTAAAGAGACCATCTTAAAAGGTTTGAGACAAACAATCCTGTTTATATATAACGTACATACAATATGTATATGTATAGCAGACATTCAAGCAATATGTATTCATATGTATGCACCTGTATAGCATATATATGGATACATACGATATTAATCCCAAAACCCGTATATGTATTTATATGCATATATTTTCTATGTGTGTATATATAGAAACCGGCTATTCAATATGTAGAGCTGTAATTTTTTTCTAGATTTAACATGGAGTCCGAACCCCTGCTCTGCTTTGGACTTTTACCACTGCAAAGACTCTTAAATCGGCAGCTGCAGTCTGCAAGGCATTCCTCTCGATCCGATACAGTAACAACCTGTATCCGCTAACACACACACACACACACACACACACACACTCAAGGGTATGAAAACCGATACACTTTGTGTATATATGTGTATACGCTATCTACAAATGCAAAAAGGCCTTTTGTTTGAGAGTTTCAAGAGAATCAGGCTTATAGCGAATCAGGAGCATTACGAAGTAGGACACGGTGTACTCTGTAAACATTCACAAACATACGAACAAAATAACTGTATGTATCCTGAACGCAGGCTTTCAATACAGACATCCGATGGTTTTTAAACTCCGCCGCGTTCGTGCACTGCTAGCAGCCATTCATTTTAATGATGTCAAAACAACGGAGAAACTCTTACTTCTTACAAAAAAAAGTAAAACAAACAAAAAGACGACTAGCCTACTACAGCTAACAGCGAAGCCTTCAAATATTTGTTGACATCAAAAAAATCTGTGCAGCTTGACACAGCCATCTATCGAAACACCCACTCGACGTCTGCTTACGGTTACAATGAAGTGGGCATTATATACGTTTTGCACAAGTATCAAATCTGCATCACATCGCGTTGTTTACATGTGCTGCTTCAGAGTTTCAAGGGGTTTTGGTCGTATTCGGACTGGTCGGGATAAAGGACTTTTTGTTAGGTTATGCTTTGCAACTATTGTAAATATATTCCGGAGCTGGTTGGTTCACTTTACTGAACGGTAGTGATAAAGCAGTAGTCAGTTCACCTCATTTCAAAGGGGAATTTAGTTCTGGATCGACTTGTTTTCAGACTGATTCCGAGAATGTTGCATTTTGCCTTCTAGATCTTTCCGACACATGGTCATTATTCAGGTATTCGAGGATCTTTGTTGCAAGGATATGCATTCCGTCTGTTTAAAGCTCATTGTCATGTAGGATTTAAGTGTCTCTCTCTCTTTCTCTTTCTCTCTCTCTCTCGCTCTCCATCCGTGTGACGTTTCAGCTGCAACTGTTTACATGGCAATCTGGAAATGTACGGTTGACAAACCAAGTCAGAAGAGAAATTTTATTATAAATATATATAAGTATATACATGAACTACTGAATATACTGTAAATGTTTTTTTCTCTTTTTTGCTCTGTTCCTCTGTATATAGGTTTGCATATTTTATAGTCTTTTACTTCTATCTAGAAGGACTGGATGACAAAGAACATTTAAAGACAAAAATGAAAACAAGCAGGTACAAATCTAGTCCTTGGAGATGCAGTATGGTTGTACGGTACATACGTCTTTCATTATACAGAACGTAAGATGAGCCAATCAGATTTGATCAGAACATTTTGACGTCACTGCTGCCAATAACGTGCATATTTATTTGTCTATTTATTATTTGTTAGGTCATTTAAATGCCTTTGTTTTATTATTTGGTTTGTTTGATTTTCACACACGAATATCTGTATTTTATGCACTGGTTGTATTTTCTTTTTCGCGTGTGTTATAACCACATCAAATATGAGTTTGTCACTGAAACGGCGCTTTTTTAAAAATATATTTTTACATGTTTTGTATTGTATTAAGACACAATGGAACAATACAACTGGCAGAATCAGGGTAATCCTTTAAGGAGAATGTAGAACTCATGAAGGACCGGTGTCAAAACTTTTTGCTGCACCTGTTTGAACTGTCTGCTGTTTTTCTGTTCTGCAGTTCCTCCCGTGTCAGAGCTCCGATCTGCTTCATTGCTTTTTTCCGACAGAAAAAAGAAAAACCTGCACTAATCCATCAAACTCTCAGCAACTCTGTTTTATTGCTGTTCTTCATTAGCGCTAACTGTCCTCGACTCTTTGGAATCAAGAACAATAGTCTGAACGTACCGAAACAATGCAGTAAAGTGGGAACATATAAAAAAAAAAAGAAGCTTTTTTCAAACATTTTGAGCACAGTTGAGAGTGCCGGGTGGTACGTGTGGATTTTTGCCAAGTCTATCACAATGAGATTGAGCTGTATTAGCAGTTGGGATGCTGTCGCAGCTCCTGCCCTGTTTTCCTCAACTCCACGTTTCTCTGGTCCCTAGACTCTCTTTTGTAATTTTACTGAATGACGCGTTTCTGCTTAAGCCCAATAATAAAGCACAGTGTAGAATAAACCAGCATTACACGTGTCCCATTTCCTGCTGTATCTCAATGCGAGGATTTTATGAGTTGTTTTATATTTTCTTTTATGGATTTGTGGCACGACTGATGTACACCGAGACCACTTCAAAGGCGAATACACACACAGACACGCAGGGATGCGCTTCTCTGAAACTTTCTTTACAACACTACAGATCAAATTAGACCAGTAGCCCTGGAGCAATGTTTGGCTGAATCCCATCGCATATCCTGACGCTCCCTGAAGTATGAAATATCAAAGCATATATAGTGTGTTTGTTTTGGAAAGTCAGGGGTACAGGAATGTGGGGAGATGCACTAAGGGCACAGGTCTGATTATTGCCCGAATGAGAGCAGAGTTACTATATGCATCTGTGGAGAGGGATGTGATTTTTATATATATACACAGAAAGCTCAAAGATTAATTTGTGGAATATTCACTGTAGAAAATCCATTTACCAGTCACTTGAAAGCCCATTTGAGTCTATTGAGATTGAAGTTTTTATGCTTGGGGTCCAAGAGACCTCGAAGCTGTCGGTGTAAAATAATGTTAGTCATTTTGCAATAACCTAATTTTCTTTTCAAGCTCATTTTATGAAACGCTAATGAAAACACATGCAGATATTGTTAAACCTAAATCCGTCCATTAGAAGTATGAATATCTGTTCTAATAACATTTGAGATCAATTTGACCAAAACACATTTAGCAAAAACACATTGTAGAACTTTTGCAAACGACAACCACTGGACTAATGTAATGCATTTCCTAAAGGATCTTTGAAGTACATTAGCAAACTTAAATTCAGTTTATAATCTCTTCTCATAATATATGAAAATCATCAAGAATAAACATGACATGTAAATGCTTTATCTCAATAAAATAAAATATTTTAGCAAGTGTTCTTGAGAAGTTATTAATGTACCCATTGTGAGGTCAGATTTTTGAAAAGTCAGTAAATGTAGTAAGAACCATCTGTCTGAATAAACAGCACCAGTTATTAATAAATACGTTTATTAAGGCGACTATAAACCTTGAAAGCATCAACATTACAAAAACATGAACCTCATGATTTCTGCAGAATTACTATGAAAAAAAATATGAAAAAGGCAATACGTGTTTTAAGACCAACAAGTGACAAAAGCATTAAGACCACATGAATTAATAATCATTTAAATCAGTTAACCAACAATCTGAGACGCCCTTCAGCAGATAAAAAAGATGTCTTCTAGAATCTGACTCTCCTCCGGGTCGAGCATTGATGGCCGGCTGGAGGCGAGAGGTGACAGAAGGCTCCTCTGGAGGAGTGGAGTGGTGATAAACGTCTTCTGGGATGAGGGGTTGATTCTGTACCTCTCTGGGTTGGATTCAGGGCTGAATATATCTAACAGCTCCATCAAAGAATCATCCAACCTAACAAAAAGGGAAAAACAATCATGACTATGCAGAAATGTCATAAAATTGCCAGCTGTTTAAAGAGAGCTGTAAAAGTGGACGAGTTAGATCAAAAGAACTTGTTTAGCATTCGGAAAGCTATGTAAATGTGCACAACTACGCCCTCAGATCACCCTACACGAAAACAACATTGTTGCATCTTACTGGAACAAAAGAGTTCACAGGCTTTGAAACATGTGGCCTTAGGGCACATATAAAGAAGTGAGCGAGCGAGGCTTTTCCCTGCTTGGAGAAGAAAACCGAGTCGAGTGAAAAGATAAATAAAAGAATACATAAACAAAGATTAAGCTAATAAAGATTCAACCCCTCAGTTGAGGTGCTCAATAAATTATTCATGGAGTACAGACGCGCACATTTCAGATATAAAACATGAATTCTTAAAGCACGCTCCACTGGTGCTGAGAACATAATTCACTCCTCATTCTAAACAGCATTGATTTGCATCCGTCCAGGAGAAGGGATGAGTGGGTATCGGTACAGATGTGTGCGTCTGAAGTATGCAGATTCTGACATATGAAAGCGGTTTTTGCTTCATGGTCATGATAGACGTGATTATACAGGACGTCAATGAAAAAGTGACAGGAAACGCATCGCCTTCCATTTCCTTGTTGTCTGACACTTTTTGGGGTCTGCGATCTTAAAAGTTCTGCACCTGAACATTTTCTCACAGGAAAAAGAAATTAAAGCTTGTCAGAACTTCAAGCTTTAAGTGAAATACACATTAGCTAAAGCAATAGATACTAAAAAAACAGCTTTGTCTATAGGCTACTTTTAAATTCAGAAGCTTAAAAGTTCAACAGCCCTCTGCTGTTGAACACAAAGCCAAAAGGCATTTGGAACAATATACAGTAAGGAGACTAAATCATGACAGAATTTGGCAAAATATTACAATTTAAATATATACGCAATATATAAAAATATCATTGCATGCATATCATAATGTTTTAATTTTAATACTTAAAGTTATATTGTCAGAGTATGGCTGTTCAATTACTCATAATTGATTTTTAATTTCAGCTTCAAACATTTGCGGGGGAAAAAAATCAAGGTAAATATATTATTGTGCCGAACAGTGCACAACATATTTAATCTAATTTATTTTGATGTAACTGATGGATATTTAGTATTTATTATATTTTATCCTTTATTTAATATTTCACTTAATATTAATATTAAATTCATATTTAAAATTCCATTTATCGTTTTGTTTTTTATTTTTACTCAAACGTTAATCATGACCTCAATATTGGCAAAAATAATCGCTATTATGATTTTTGTCATAATCGAATCAAAGTTTCAGATCAATGCAGATAGAAGAGAAACCGCAAAGCAAATGTTTGTGCCAGTGTACTCATGAATGGCAAACGTGTATGTTGGTTATAAACATTTTAGTTACCGTAGTTCAAAAGGATCGCGTACTGTATACACCTGTACATTATTTAGCCGGTTATCCTACAGTACATCACATAATTCTTCAATAATATATATCTCTGAGCTCCCACCCAGAGCTTTCATCCTGACTCCTCCCTTCCATACTGTCGATCTGTGCTGACTATGTTTGGATAGAGAGAACCGGTGAGTCTCTGCACAGGTAAGGTTGGGTTGGGAGGCTGATGGATTGATCCCCAGGGTGCTGAACACATGTTCACACAGTCAGCTCTGTGGGGTTCCTAAGCACCTGTTCTCCCATCCTGCTGAAACTGATGAAGGTGCCCCAGTTCTGGAAGACATCCCGCATTCTACCGCTGCCAAACATTGGACACCTCGACTTCCCTAAGGACCGCGGAGCAGTTGATCTCACTTCACACATCATACAAACCTTTGAGAGGCTGGTCCTCAGACGGACCACCTAGACCCACTGCAGTTTGTTAACCACAGTTACTGGGCTGGTCCTGGACTCGGAAGGCATTCCCATAATGCACTGCGGTGAGCTTAGAGAAAAACACTCATCCTCATTAATTCTGTCCATGCCAGAAGTGTATTTATGCTAACTAGCTTTTAAAACGCTGTCTAGGTGGGAAGCTCACTAGAGTTTAGTACAGGCCACCCACCTGTTTCTTCTACATGAAACAAAGCCATGATTAACTTCACCACACGTGTCAAGCTTTCGTTCCTGTCATTTCCTGTAATGGATCCTGTATATAAATGTAGGTGCCTATGTGTACTTCAATGTGTGCTTTACCTGTCAGGTACCATTTAAAAAATAAAAGTATTTCATCTGCATTAAATATCACCACTATCACTAAATATCTCATGACATTGTAACAGATCAGGCTGCTTAATGTTCATTTGCTTTCAAACCTGAAACTTGAATCTTAGTTTCATTTCCATTCATCCTATAACAATAGTACTAATGTTTAATCCCGAAGTCTCATTTCGTTACTTGAACGAATGACCATCGATCCGGCGATCTTTTCGCACATTCGCGAGAGCAGGAGAGAGAGAGAGAGAGGGCTCGTATTGAGAGTGGATGGCCAATGGGGTGGGACTCTGGCAAGGCTCCATCTTGAAATGTGAAAATTAGCATTTTTATTTGTTGATTTATTTAACGGACAGGCCTCTCAAACAGCCATCCATCAACGGACGACGCTGCCGATATGAATAATGCATCTCTTACCGCCGGTCACAATCTATAACAAGGCACGGGGTAGGTGTAGTTCGTGCGGGGGAGGGGGATGTTCGGGCGTCGGTAGGAGGAAATTGTCAGCGAGAATGCTAATGTGTTTGGCAGTCATATTTACCGAAACGCTTTCATTGCTTTTCACATGGTTCACTGGCGAATGACCACCAGACATTAATATCACTTAAGGGGAGGTTTTCTAATCCCGAACACTGTCTGTTCATTCAATGGATCAGCTAGAGGTTAGGGACACAGGCCAGAAAGTCACAAAAAGACAAGCTCCTTGAAAGAAAAAAAGATAGGGACTGAGGAAGAAATACTCAGAATCGGGTTCTACTCCAATAAATCCTAACAAAAGAGGGTTTATCACTTTCCTCTCCCTCAGACTGCAGTTATTTTACTGTTCTCATTAAAAATGTCCGTCACGCTCCGGTGGCCCTTTCATTTGTAGCCCAAACAGTAATACAAAAATCCTAAACGACAAATACCGACAAAACCGCATGTCAATTTCCTTCCAATCAATAGTGAGGGGAGGCACAGGACACGGGCAGGAGCACTGACATTTCTGAACTGCGCTTCTATCGAAATAACCCTGAACATTTTAATAAGATATAACAAAAATGCTTCCTGTTATAAACTGGAGAGGAGTTTACAAAAGACCTGTATGACTTTCTTTTGCAGAACATAAAACAAGATATTTAATGACAGAATTTCTATTTTTGGGTAAACTATCTCTTCAACGCTTCACTTTTAGATAGTGTTTTGTTATGCAAGAAGCAATTTCAGATTGAACTAAATCGACACTCAAGTTCACACTGCCCAAAGTAACGCCAGTCAAAGAAAACTACCTACATCACACTAAGTGAAATGTTATGATCTCTAGCATGAAGCAAAGACGGCATCAATAACTATTTTCATTTACATGATTTTTTTCAAAGCTCTTTTTTTCCTTTTATGCAAGCATGCATTACTAAAGCTCTTGTGTATTGATTCAGCGTGGGGTGATGGGGACAGTCGCTAGTTCTCTGAGAGCCGGTTTCTCCGGCATCTGACCTGAGATGCTCTATCAGTCAGCCTGGCGGCAACAAACTAAACGAATAAAAAACTACACTTCATTGATTTCCACAAATCAGATTTGGGTTTGAATAATGCAAAGAAACTCTTCCCGACGCTGAGCTACAATAAAATATTTATCGTCCATGTATAAACTTTCCATGGTGCTTGTTAGCGTAAGCACGGTCAACTTGTTAAGAGTTCACGCTCCCGTTTGGAATTAGTGTGCAGGGGAGATTTCCCATGATGCTCTGCTGCCATATCTCTCTGAATCAAATTATGATTTGCATTTTATAGAAATACATTTAATTGAAGAGGGATTTCAGTTCCAATTTTGTCTTGTATCTTTGACTCAAGGCTTCAAGTCAAAGTGAAAGGTGAATTTGAATCTGCAACGGCTACTTGAAATTCAACATTTGACTGTTCATTAAGAGACGTCGCTGCCCCAATCTTACTTCACATTTGGCCCTTCTCAAGTTCCCTGGTACATATTAAGTATACCGGAGTATTCGCTTTTCTGTCAGTTTTGACATTCTCTTGATACGCCTCCCACAAATATCATGGCCGCACACAAAGCCGCCTAATTTCCCCAGTCGCTGTAAAGTTCTGGCTTGGTAATAAAAAGCTAGAGACAAAAAGGAACACATTAATGCAAAATATTCACCGTAACATATAGCGGGGAAAGAAAGACAATTACTTTTGAAGACAGTATATTTTTCCTTGCAAAAAAGAGAAATACGCCTTACAAATGAGTTACAAATAATCTGCATTTTTCAGAGATGGCCCGCTTAAGCGAGACACGCTTTTGCTCTCACGGTGGGGGTTGGAGGAGGGAAAAAAGACATGCTGTCACATTAATTACCTTTCCACGTTAAAAGAAAACGGTAATGAATTCCCTTCCCCATCCCAGAGTGTGTCTCGCGCTAGCGGTCAGTGATTCATTCTCTGCCTCTCTCTTTCTCATTAAGCTGAGGGAGGGGGCGCGTTCTCGGCCCGGGCTGGACGACTCGCTTCAATTACACCTGCTGCTGGGCCCTGCTATGCTAGCTAATGGGACTCAGCTTGGCTCCTGTCAGCCTCTGCGCTGGCCGGCAAAAATCTTCATTTAACTCATCAAACAGAACTCGCGCTGCGTTCAGCCCGGACCGGCTTCCTCCGCTGCTCCTCCATCTTCCCTGTTTTATTTTGCTTCCCCCATACATCACTGCCCCCTTCCTCCACTTCCTTCACGCTCCTGCATTAAAAACCTCTATCACATGAACTGAGACTCCGAAAACGCAATTAATACACAGGCTTGGCTCCTGCTGTACTGTTACTCTGAAATTGCTGTCATTTCCCTCTTTTCACTCCCGCTAGAATTGAACTTGTTAAATTGTATTTACTTGCAGGGGGCCTTTGAGTTTCCTCAAGCGGCTTCTCTCTAGCATCAAGATGTTTTGTTGGAATCTCAGCCTCTTCACTGAATCACAGAGTGGGTGTTAAGTGACCAAACTGTCAAGGACCAAAATCAAATGTTTTGCTCATCTAAAAAATACAAAGGTAGTAAAAACGGCAGTCCGTTTGCTGCATTTGGTAAACGTGATCAGGACCCAGAGCTGAATTAGTGCATGAAGAATATGTCAGAGGAAACCTTGAGGGACATGTTATCTCACCTTGACACCTGTGGAGTACTGGGAAGATCAAGAGGAGGAACTGTGGGAAGAGCAGATGTCCGGACGCATTTGGGAATCACAGGTGAGGTGGCCATATCCTTCCTGCTAATGGATATCTCTACAGGGAGGAAATGAAGGATACTTTAAAGGAAGTTATATAAATTTACAATTAGGGGGTAAAACAGAAGAATCGCTTACTCCTCAAACTATTATATCGTTGCTGTCCTGTCCAAATTCGCTGTTTTTCAGGAGATGAAAACAACACTGTACTTTTTAAATACTGTGTTATCAAAGCTGACAAGCACATTTTAATGCAAGCACTTTTTAGATATATGCAAAACCCAGTGACAAATAATAATGATTTATGGCAAAAATAAAACTCACAAAATATGGAGATTTCAGAAGGACAGCAGTGATATGCAGTTTTTCTTAAATACATTTAAATACACATTGCAATTCCCAACATACCATGAGAGGGTTTGTGTGCAGGTTGCTTTATACACTCTGCGAGCTCTTGTGACCGGGTGCTACTTAAAGGCTGTGGAACACTTCCCTGCAGAGTCTGTGACTCTCGCTCTCTTTTTTCACCGCTGAACAAAAGAAAAGTATAGAAATACATCTATAATTAAAAATGTTCAATAGTTTGGAGTGTGCTGTTTTTGGTCATTTCACATGCATTCAGTTTTGAAACTAAACCCTACCTGTGTGCTCCTCGGTCCTCTTCAAAACCCGACTGCGGACCCTCATAAATATAGCTGGTACCGTTTTGAAGCTTCTCTGAATTTGCTGCTTGCTGAAGCCTTTCATAGAATAAACAATGTTAGACACAACAATTCATTACAAAGAAACATCCACTATTGTTTTAACTTTTTAAGCAAATGTCTCATACTTGCTGTAGTGAAGATAAGACTGGCGTAGCTGTTGGTTCTGTAGTAAAAGTTTCTCCTCCTGTAGAGCCAGCCTAGTTTGAATTCTCTCTCTCTCCGCCTCCAGCTGTTTCTTCTGCTGAAGCAGATGACGGCGTTTCTCCTCCCAGTTCTCTGCCTGTGAAGGGGTCGCTTGATCAGGTCGAACTTTTCCACTCAAGCTGCCGTTCTCCACCCGTTGATGCTGATGTGAGAAACCAGGTTCGGGATCACCACCCAGCCTCGAGGCATCACAAGCTAAAGGTCTCCTGTTGGAGAATCTGTCTTCAACATCTGAACATTCATGATGGGTGCATCTCTGGTGGACTTCACAGTTCTGTTCAGCGCTGCAGGTGGGTGCTTTAAAAGTTCCTGATGAGGATAAGCAAGCACCTTCCGCTAAACCGCCTCCATTTCTTTGCGAAACAGGTAAGTCCAAGTAAGAGCCATCTAAAGCAGTCCCTCTCCTACCCCCACACGAAGGTCTCCTGGGCCCAGCCTCGCTGCTTGGAACCTGCGGGATAGGCAGAGAGAGCGTGTCTACATGTCAACTTTGACCTTTAAATAATGTGGTGCGGTGAGTCAGGGAAGGTGGGCTCTTCCCGAGAGGACGCAACGGCTCAAGGTCAATCACTGATAAGATAAACATTCAGGACAAAGGAGAAATGTTCGCCTCTGAGGGGACAGAAGTGGGCCGCTGACTAATTCAAGAGGAGGTCGTGGAGCATGTAAACATACATTACTCAAAGTCAAGGTTCCAGAGAGGACAAGCTCATTTCCCTTATAGCAGCTTGAGGATAAAGGTGAACGGGGTGCATAATCTATGTCTTTGTCTGAACTAAAACAATAACACTTTTTCAATAGCTGATCTAGCATGACCAACTAACCATCCAATGATTGACTTGTAAGATGACCTTAAATCTGTAATATTTTTAGCTCCAGTTCTTTAAAATGGATGAATTTGAGCATGATGACAGGTTAACAGTTATGGATGCAATGAGTGCCAGCGCATTTAAACCTTCTCTAAGATGTCTCGTCTCTAAATTCATCCCCTTCAAAGCATTGCCATCAAAACACAGCTTCACTAACAAATTCACAACCTTCAACACATTTTAAGACAATTACTGTCTGACTTCAAATTGGCTGCTGTGAGCAATGGTGCTATTATTATGCATAATCCACAGATCTTTGCCTTTTATGAAGACATTGATAGTTTTCTGCAATAAAAACATGAAAATGTAGCCTAGTTATTTGCTGTATACCTGTCAGTTATCCTACTGAAAGCGGCACTTATCATCCATACGTTTCTAAAGGCGCATTCAACGCAGGACGTGGCTTGCATTCAGTCTGACTATTTTTTTCTAAATTGTGGGTCTATGAACATACGTATCAGGTTTATGTTTTAAAATTATTCTGCTGAGCTTTGTGGTGTTGTTTTTGAATGCAAGAATTCATTCTGTGGCATATAAAGGATGTCTGGTGGACATGACTGTAAACCACTTTAATACACAGGACTTGTAGACGGTTTCAAAGCAAACAACATAAACGCAACGTTATTGCGCATAAACGCTTTTGTGGCCCAAACTTAACTTCCGGTATACATCCACAAAGAATAGAGTCCCTGCAGATTATTTCTGACAACAAGCAAAATAAATTACAAGTAAATTACATTAGCTAGCAAGTTAAAAGTATGTCTAGTTAGTATTATTTTGAAGAAGAACCGTTATTTGGCTAAACTTAAATGCGAAAAAGTTACACAACGCATTCAACAAATTGTTTATTTAATAAAATAAACATACAATAACATTCAACAAATAGTTTTTAATAAAATAAACTAGCCAGACAGATTAACAAACACAGACCGGAAGTTAACTTCGGGCCAGGCGCGTGCGTCTGATCAAACCGCCTATAGACAGACTTAAGTGACTAGTAAATCCAAAAACCTGAAAACTAGTTGATTTTAAAAATGTGTACTTCTGCACATCGCTAGACTATAAATATGTATTATATATATATTCCTGCAGCTCAAGCAGTAGAGCAAACTAGAAATGTCAAGGTCATAGGTTTGATACCCAGGCAATGCATGAACTGATAAAAATGAATACACTGTAAATCACCTTGTATAAAAGCATCTGCCAAATGCATAAAATATACAATACTCTATTATTAACAAACCAGTTCCATTAACTCACAATAACTGTGGTTATGGTACACAATGAAAAAATTGGCCACATTAAAAGAAAATAAGCATAGAAATTCAGCACACACTTCACTCTGAGCCACTTTTGGCCTCTCTCTCTCTCTCTCTCCCACACACAAACTAGCTCTCTTTGAGTACTCACCGTGCTGTGGGAGCAGGACTGATTGAGCAGGGTGATAGACCTGTTGAGTTTCTCTTGCTGTTGGGAGAGGTACTGCTGATAGAGTCCCAGCAGCTCCTGACACTCTCTGTACTGCTGCTGCAGGCCTGTGCTGCGGGTCAAGGGTCAACACGCACTGAATAACTCTGCCGCTGTTCCCACTTACGCTAAAACTCTCTCTACTTCCACGCTAGACACGGTAATCCATTTCCCCCAATGTAGTGTTGCCAGCCTAATGCTGAGTAGGCAGGAGACTGTATAACAAAAATAAAAAATGGAAAATCCTTCTTTAAAGAATAAAAATGGTGCCCCAAAGGTATCTGGTACCTGTAAAAACAGCTGTACACTACGGTAAAAACCCAAATACATCATTTAAAAATCCCAGAGCTATAATCAGCCATGATAGACAAAACAAATACCTTTCTGCTTCTAAAGTCTTCTAAGATGTTTTTTAACATGATTTAGTGAAGCTCAAATCTCAGAAGAGTCTTTTATCATAATGGACTTGTGGTTTGCTGCTCGGCATCCTAATGGCCTATTCACCAAAGACAAAATACATCTCTAAGAATTCCTTTACATTAATTCTAAATTAAATCAATAAATCAGTTTTTGTAATTAAGGTTGAATTTATGCACAGAAAATAAATCTAATAAATCCATATAAATCATATATCATAAATTATATGTATTATCTGTAATACAAGTTTCAATGTGTACTGTATTTCTTCGTCAAAAGTAAACAGAAAAAAATTTATTTAAATGATTGATTTAACATTAATAACATTTATCAAAATATGTAGAATTTATCAAACAAACGTTTTTTCGGATGCATGCGCTGGACCTGATTATATTTTATTGTACATTAAAAATTTAAAAATAAAATTAAGTAAAATACTTAAAAGTTGTTCATTCTTTGCAGAGATCTACCGGAAGTTGAGTTTGGGCCACACAAAATTAGTTTATGCTGCTGCCACCGAAAAGTCTATATAACTATTTTTATTCAAAAAAATATTTATTAAAATAATATATAAAAATATATATATATTTATTATATTAAAATAAATTAAAATACTGCCACAAACAAGGAAAGAAATATATATTATAAATAATCTTGTATTGTTTACGGCATTGATGATATCAAAACATCCAAAAACAAAAATTCACTGATCAAGTACAACTAAATCAGAAAAACTTGAGAAAATGGAAGAATTTCCTTCATGGAGAACCTGACTGCACTTGTATGCTCATATATCAAACGGAGCCAGCTAGACTCCTAGTCCAGCTCCTGACATTTGAGTCTCTCTGGTTCAATCCCAGCAGCCAATACCTAGAGTCATGTTTGTGACTTATGAAAAAAAACGTGCAGACAGTGAAGCAGAGCAAAGACAGCACTGCTGTGGAGATAGAAGTGGTTCTTCACAGCAAAGCCTTCACACGCTCTTCCATCTGGGTCTGACCAGGCAGAGGTGGGCATGATGCCAGGCTATGAGACATAGAGAGTTGGCACACATGCAGGACCGGGCAGGGCTTGTCTGATCTGAACCAAAACCACATCCACACCGACTAATGGCAGCATGACGTACGCTTGCTTACTCCCTTCACACACACTGCAGAAATCAATTCGGTAGATCTCATTTTACCCAAAACAATTGAGGCAATAGAATTTTTTTGTCTCTTCTTAATAATCGGCCCGGCTGCCGAGCACGCCCGCTTAGCTATCATCATATAACCTTAAGACCCAAGAACTCTGGAAAAGCAACACAGATCAAACCATCTGAAAGTTAGAAAGTTATAGAGATTATTTATAGGTTTCATATATCTGCCATTACTGTGTCAATATGCACTAAATCCTCCTTCTGCTCAACAGTCTCACAATCCAATACTCATAAAATCAGCATGGTAAATCGTACCTAAAAACAAGGCTTGGTTTTGAAGTCTCTATATTATTCTATACATAATGGAAACAAGATGTAAAAAGGTGCATCAATACAAAGCAAAACCAATATGTCAAGAGAAGCTGTGCATTACAAAGAGTTTACCACAGTTAAGGGGTCATTTTACCACATTGCTAGGATCAAAACGACAAAAGCAGTCAGGTAAAATCACGCAATATTCAATAAATAAATATTTAATATCATTATTTATATTATTAATTATAAACACCTTCCATATAAGATCACCATCACATAACCAGTCAAATGTTTGGACATACCTACCCTTTCTTTCTTATGACTATCTTCACATTTTAGAATAAGTAAACAAATGCAAATATGATAAAAAATGGTTTGCTTATTTAAATGAGACATTTTTAATATATTATTGCTCTGCTCTTTAAACTGTTTGGAATGAGTTTTCATGTATACTGAAAATTTCTTTTTTACTGTAAGATCCAATGAAATTTTTTTATAAAAATTTAGGTTTGTAAAGAAATTCATATGCAGGCCAAATTTATATTTGTCTTCAAAACTACTTTCAAGCATTTATGCATAAGGCTTTATATCAAAAGGTTTGTGAGCCCATAAAAAAACTAATTTAAGTCAACAGTGTCCAAATTTTGAGTGGTAATGCACAAGCGGCCACAAGTGCATTATTTTCAAAGTGCTTCATCCAAACAAGACTGTTTAGCATTTACATTAATTTTACATTTGCTACATCTGCCAAACGCATTAATGTAATGTAATAAAGCAAAATCCAAAGAAAAGCTTATTTTTCTGCTTCAGGCCACTAAAAGAAAGACAAAAAGACATTATCCTTGACATATCAAACTTTCCTCAAAATGACTTCGAAATGAAATTGAGAATCTGTGTTAGAAATAATATCTTATAATTTGTTTATTTTAGCTCATTTAAAATCATTAGTAGTCAACCAGTGACTAACCGTTCAACATGGACCCTTTACCATAAATAGACCTCTCATTTGTAATGAAAACGGAGAGCCTGTCTCTCAGATACCGCACATCGCACGCAGGCATCTACCTCCAAGCTGACGAGAAGCTTCTGATACTCCGATAGACGGGTTGGGCGTAAACACACATATTAATACATTAACAGAAGGGCGTGGAGGAATGCTCAGCGCCTGGTAATCTGGAGCGACTGGAGCGGGACTGATAAGATTCTCTCCCGCGCCCCGCCGCGCAGGCACCTCTGTTGGCTGCCGGCCAATCGGAGCTCATTGAGAGGGCCTACATCGGGAAGAAAGAAAGCTGCAGGCATGATGTCTCCACCCCCATCCAAAAATACACAAAATCAGAGTTTGCATTCGATATTTCAGACAGGCGCTGTCAACATGATTCACTCCCCTGTCAAAGCGCGCAGAAATAAAATAATGAAATCCACCTCAAGGTAGAACAAAATCATGCCGAAAAGAATATTGCTACGTGCCTCGGATGTGGACTCTGCGTGCGAGTAAGTTGTGATGTAAATCAATATAAGCACAGTTCGCACAACCACACGCTTCAATTTAAATAACAGCAAAATTGGTTCACCAAGCCACTGATGATTTCATTATTTAAATATCACGAAACTTCATTTACTGTGGCTTGCGGTTTATTGCTTCTATTATCAGTATGTCTGGAAAGGTAATTGCTCATAAACATTATGTGAGTAGCAGGTTGTGATGAAGTGTTATTTCGGTTTAGATTTTGCCCAACATAAGGATCCAAGTGCATGGAACAATTCAAACAAACTATTACAAAAAGTCTTCCACGGCTCTGATCCATCCACCGCATTCAGAAAAATGAGCATGCAAACTTCAATAAGATTAATGATATTGATGAATGCATTCAGCTTTTCCTTTGTGTCTTGTGGTTCTTGATGTAAATTCCTTGTGAAGAACAAAGATTGTGGGCTTCTCTGTAATGGAATCTAGCGCTCGGAGACGTGGTGTAGAATGGCAAAGACAGGCTTGAGAAAATTCTAATTTCATTCCGTACACGAGCTTCAAATTCTTCCTACGCACAGAATGTAAGTTATAATTTTTTCTTCCTCCTACGTTTTGATGCGTGAGGAGATATTTCCTCTTGATAATCTCGAATGAGATGGGGTGACTGCGTGAACAATTATTCTCCACAATCCAGGGTAAGTCTGTTTGTCTTCTTGTTTCTCCCTTAACCTTTAAGCACAACTGTGTGAGCCAGCATCCGTCTGATGTCTTTAGAGACTGCCCTATCTCCGTAGGGGGCGATCATACAGTTTGTCTTACACTACAATCTCTTTTTAATGGAGTTTAGAATTTTAGTGGAAATGCCAGGCCGCAGAGCCAAAGTGCAGTTAATTGAGTTGAGCTCCCGTAATTTCTAAGCCCTCCTGCCAAATCTGCAATTTAGCAGCCTGCGATTACTCTTCATATTTCACAGCGTTGGGCGAAACCGATGGTTCGGCGTGTCTTTCGAATCGAGAAGGATCACACGACAAGAGCTGGCAGTGTAGTGAGAATTAAAAAAGGGAACGTCAGAACTGTGAGAAGTTTGTGATGTGCCAGCCGCATGACAAGTTGGCATGAGAAGAAACCCACGTCGTTCCCAGCGGTCATGTGATCGGCGCCAACTCTTTCAATTTCAGTCGAAAATAAAAAGCAGTCCGACCAAAAACAAGGACAGGTCCAATCCCTGAACATGAAAACTGGCATGTAAAATAGTAAATATTACATATAGACAAATGACAAAGAGACGGCACACTGTCAACATCACAGGATTAAAGCAACTTCTATTTACCAAGGAAAAGCCTTGATGTACAACATGCCAGGTCTACCTTTGCCGTCCAAAGAAAATGAATCCTCAAAATTTTAAACGTGGGTGTAATTTAAAACCATCTCAATGACGTCCTGTGGTTATGTTTCCCCTACACCAGTCATGACAGAGCCAAACATGGCTCCAGTGCTTAGACACCACTGCCCCCTGTTGTCTAAAATGCAAAACAGCCCTTTACTTTCCTGTCACACATCTCCAATGTGTTAACTGTGATTTGAGTCACCATGTTTTAAAATGCATTAGTCTATTCGAATTACTCACACAGCCACAAATGTCTATCATCCTACATAAATATTGCCAGAAGGCTGACAGCTGGCAAAAAAACAGTGTAACAGTAAAAAAAAATACTATATAAGGAATCCAAATGTAGTTAAAAAGGAAAGTTTCTATAGTGTGTGTTGTAAAAGGATACTTTCTCTCTCTTGTACAATTAGATGGTTTTGTTCCTCCAGCAGATGGATTTTTTTCTCAAAAGTCTCCTGTTCATCCTTGAGCTTTTGTACAGATTCCTCTTTCTCTTCACTTACTCTGAAACAACAAACATAGATATCAACTTAATCGTGTCAGATACTTTCACAGTTCATGCACAGATTCAATTAGCAATTGTTTATTCAGAGTAAAATGTACTCATCACTATGATGAGATATCTGCAAGGTTTTACCTGGCCAGCTCCTGGATAAGATTAGCAATCCGACGCTTGTCCTCTGGGCAAAGATCCTTTAAAGATGGCTTACTTATGATCTGAGCAGTGCTGGAAAGCACCTACAGTAGAAAACAGAACCTTCATTAGATTGTCAAAGAGAACTAGATTTGCATTTCCGGAAGGATATTTCAGTGCTTGCAAAGTGGTGCTTGATAAAGATTTAGCACGAGTCAGCACGCCAATATTAAAATGAAAAAACACTCAAAAGTTTGCACACACCTGAAAGTATATTTCTCAAGACCTTTTGATATTAAATTCTTATGATTAAATGACTGACATAATGTTTTGAAGACCAAATATAAATATAAGATGTACCAGTAAATTATTAAATTATAACAAGATGTACTTATGTTTCTTTTTTTACTCTTGTTTTAAGACACTTTCTGTATAGATGAATTAGAGAATATCAAGAGTAGAATAGACAGGAACTCATATATATGTCAAACTCTTCAATACTGTTTGGATGCATCATGAATATCTGGATATTGTGTCAGGTTGGTTGAGAGAATGCCGAGATTTATATATCATAATACTCACCTGGCCAAAAGTAAGAGGAGCCAGTGCCGGTTCTTGTGCAGAGGTAAAGATTTTAGATTTTGCTTCATTAGAGAAAGACCTCTGAACTGAGGCATTTCCTAGGGCTGTCTCAAAATTTTGCATTGGCAAAGGTAAATCTTGTTTCTTTTCACTTTTATTCACGCTGCTAGATTTCCTTTTAATCTTTCCTTCTGTATTATTTGCTGAACCAAACTTCAGACCTGTGCTCCTGTTCATTCCTATGGAAGAAATGCAAACAGTTTTCAGATATCATACATGAGGCAGACACAAAACATTAGGTTGGATGTGTTTGTAGATCTCACCTGTAACAAAAACCATGGACTGCTCCTCATCTGATTCTGTGCAGGTTAAAGAAAACATGTGGGAAACCATGTGACCTCAACTGACAGCTACTGGTTTACATAAGCATAAGAATTTACATATATACACACCTATGACTTCATAAATGGCATCTTTGAAAAAAAGAAAATCTAACTAATCTGGTGCTTTAAAAGATACTAGATAGTCTAACATTTTAGTCAATAATTGCTGCAAACGCACTGCAAGCTAAATAACCAATAACACATTACTGCTAGTTGTATCATGTGTATAACTGTGTATGTAACACATAAACGAATTGAATTGAATATAACAAACTACTAAAGTACATTAACAGTTCTTTGTAATAATTCGCGTAATAATGAAGTTAAAAACAGTACAAATGAAGTTTAATGTATTTACAACTAACGTTACCGAATAGTCCAACACAAATTAGGTAGACAATGAAAATCCGCTACCAACCCTTCAGTTACACATATACTGGGCACCATTTGTCATCTTGTGATGTGTTTATACTTGCCGAACACAAAACAGTGTGCAAAAATGTGATTTGAAACACTTTTACAAATACTCAACAAGCAAACATGTAAAGAAATGTAAGGATACTGTCACGAATCCAGTAAATTCCTTTGCCATTAACGCCTTCAGCACCCGCCGCCATATTGAAACAACCGCCACTTCCAGTTTGCGTGCAACGCCCCTCCCCTTTTCCTCGTTGGGGTGTGTGATTGGTTAACCGTTAGACGCAGCTCGCTCTGGTTCAAGACGCTATTGGTCAAATCGCCCATCTGTCATTTTATCGGCCAATAGGAGCTGAAAACTGCAATGTTTTGGTTCGGCGTACTTGGTAACCTCCGCATCCGTCGGCGTGACTATGCAGAGGTATGAATGAATCGGGTGAGTGATATTTGTACGTTGCAATGGAGGATGCAAGAGATGACAGGACGTTCAAGGGGTTTGTAGACAAACTCACCCTCGGTATTACCCGGGCTTTAGGTAAGTGGGTAGTGCTTAACGTAGTATGTAGCATGATTATCATAGCAAGATCAAATCATTGCTTGTTTCCATCAGTTTTGCATACGCATAAATGTTATTATTCTTGTGCATACATAATGTTTAACAGAGAATCGTCCCGGTGTGCTGGACGTACGATTTGCAGAGAAAGCTCCAGCAGAGAAACGATACCTTATCTCCTGGGAGCAGGTATGAAGTTATTTCAATGCACACAAATAATTCTCATAACAGATCTTAAATGTGTTTATTACAAATGTGCTATTCGTGTTTTTTAGAAAAACAACTGTTTTTTGCCTGATGATCTGAGAGATTTCTATCTAACAACAGATGGATTTACACTTACCTGGAGTTCCAAGATGGAAAGTGAGATGATGCACTAATCTCTTTAACTATAATCATCTCTTAAATTTAAATCTATACATAATTCAATACATTATATTGTTTTTGACCTCTAAATACTCATATACTGTATTATGTGTGTGTCATACAGATGAAGTGGTCTCAGTGGGTTGCATGATGATCAACAGTGTTGCTCAGCTTCGCCCTCTGCTGCAGTCTAATGTGTATTCCCTCCCCAATGCACCTACTTTAGCTGATCTTGACTTTGATGATGATAATGACGATGGTGAGATTTTCTTGTGTTTTGATGCATTTTAATGGCAGAGCATTACATTTAATACATATAGGTTTAGAAAAAGCTGCATCAATTCTACAAATTATTTTGTATTAAAATACACTTAAACGTAATTTATCCTTCTTTAGAATCTGATGGTCCAGAAAAGCCTCATTTTGATTCTCGCTGTCGAATCTTTGAGCTGGACTCTTGCAATGGTAATGGTAAAGTCTGTCTGGTTTACAAGAACTTCACTCAAGGTATTCAAACGTTTTCTAACTATGCTATGTGGGATGTATACAAAAGGTTTATGTCATTATAACATATCATAAATGGCTGGTTCTGTCTAGGTGTAATGGCCCAGCAGTGTGAGGTATGGTTTTTGGACCGATCTCTTTTCTGCCATTATCTTACTTCTTCCTTTACTGCTTACTACCGGCTTATGATCACGTATCTGGGGCTTCCTGAGTGGCAGTATAATTTCACTCCATATGGGCCTAGTCCACAAGCTAAGGTGAGAAAAGTCAGATATAATAAATGTAAAAAAAAAATGTGTTACCATTTATATTTAGAATCAGATACATTTTAAAGTAAAATTCTGATTATTACTATCCAGCGAATACTTTTTTGAAACACTTCACAGACACAGAGCAATAGAGTTGGAATTGCGTTTGGCTTCCTTATTTTATTCTAAATATTCAAAAATACATATGAACAAGATATTTGTACACAACATGAAGCATCAGTTTTATTGGTCTAAAGTCAACATGAAACTAGAATTAAGTAGGTTACTTTCATTTTGTTTAATCCTTAGTTCCATTCTACACTTTCTCACTCAATATCAATTTCATGTTGACAAGTCACCAGTTAAACATGTTTGAGGGCCTGTATCTGTATTCACAGCTTTTGTATGTAATCTACAAATACAGACTGAACAATATGTCAACGACTAGTTGTCATTTTGTCAACTTCCCTGATCTTTTGATACAGCAATGGGCCGCGCTCTACCAACCCTTGACATTCCATGCAAACCGTCATCCAGATGCATCCAGTGACTCTGTACTAAACAAGCTGGACCCGGCCAAGGCGTTCCGCGGCAAACCCAAGCCACCCACTCCCAAGAAGAAACAGCCAGCACAGATTTCAGCATCTAAAGGACAAGTCTCAGGAAGACACAGCGTGATTAAACGATGACAATGTCAAAAGCCCATGAAATGTCCTCTCATACACGCATGTGGACTGAACTGCTATGCCCTTGATATTTATTAAAGATCAGATACTGACAGTCCTGAGTGCTGGTTCTTCAATCCTTTATAGTTCAAAGAAAAAGTTGACCTGAGAAAATCACCCTAAATGTAAGAGTCTCGCAAAGCGTTTGTTTCTCATGACGGGCCTGGAAACATTCTGACTGGCCTCAGTGGAAATGGCACTTTCTTTTCATTATCACTTTAACATTTTTGGTCCTTAAACTCAGAGAGTAACTCAAGCTGGTGAGAGAGTGAAACTCTCATACACATATATCTGTGCTAGCGTTCTTGTATTTGTCCAGAGGAACGCATTCAGGATCATTTATCGGCAGGTTCTCTGTGCTGCCGCGATCAGGGTGGTGTAGTTCTACAAATGCTGTGTAGATTAAAGCCCCAATCACTCCTCCAAATAAAGGAGCCACTACAGGTACCCACCACCAGCCATTACCTGCCCTGGAGAAAGAGAGAGAGAGAGAGAATGTGTGTGTAATTTACAGTAAAGGACTGTAAATAATTCTGTTATGATTTATTCACTCTCATTTTATTCAAAACCTGTTTATAACTCTTTTGTGAAGATATTGTGAGTGGTTTTGTGCCCATACAGTGGAATGTGGTTTGGTTACCAACCATTTAAAATTTTCTTCAAAAAGATCAAGTTTAAAATGGCATGAGAGTGAGTAAATGATGTAAATTACAAAATAATAAATGAAAAAATATATATTTAAAAATGACTTAAATTTAACTATACAGTTTCACTCAAATTACATCCAGACTCAAGTTCAGCTGTACTGTTAAGTATATTTTATCTCGTATGATTCATGTGATCCGATCTAGCTCAGTTAAACTGGATTATGACTCACTCTTCCTGTTGTTGACATATTAACAAAATCAAAAAACATCTGGGCTGATTTAGTCAAGGATGTGAGAAAATCAAGTGTTAGGACAGATGGGATTCTTGGCAACTGAAAATGCAGGAGGCGACACGGATCATCATCCAAATGCACATTTTAAGAGGTTTTATTAAAACTATATTTACCTAAAAACCTCTAGACCCCAGCCTGCCATCAGTGTAAAGATTCTTGGCCCCAGGTCTCGTGTGGGATTGATGGCATAGCCACTGTTGCTCCCTAGAGAGATTCCAATGAGAAGCACCAGGAGCCCAACACCCACAGGTTCCCCTCCGGGTACCACCGGCTTGTTTCTTTGATCAGACAGAGCCATCAGACACAACAGGAGCATGGTGGTTCCCAGAACCTGATTCACAAGATACAAGATCGATATTATATTCTCTTTACCATTACAACCAAAATATCTAAAAACAAGGGTCACTATCATACTACTTTTTAAATATTATTAGTTTTCTAGATTATAATTTGTGTAGGCTTTTTCAATACCTGATCAAAGAATCCAGTGTAGATTGAGAGATAAGGGGCTGGATATGTTGCAAAGATTCCAGCTGTTGCTTGTGGGCCGGACACGGTGAAATTTCCCCCACAGTAATGATGTATAGCATCTATAAAACAAAGGTTTGATGTAAGCGAAGAAACCTTTTTTACATACTCAGACAAGTACTAAAATCACAGTCAAGAGAACTGAATGAGTATCTGCCCACCGTAGTATATTAAAAACACGGTCCCCGCTGCAATGAAAGAACCCAAGAATTGAGCAAACACATAGAGGGGAAACATCTTCCAGTGCAAACGGCCAAACACACACATTGTGAAAGAAACAGCTGCATTCATATGAGCTCCTGTGGGATAGAATAAGACGTGATTGTTATTTTTAGGAATTTTTAGAGACCGAGGGTCTGAGGTCAAAAAGTGGCCGTTGTCTTACCGGACACTTTTCCACCAATATGAACACCCATAGCAACACCTAGTGCAAAGCCGATGTTAATGCTGAGATACTCTCCAAATGTACCATTTCCAGTAACCACTTGAGCTACAGAGCCAAGGCCAAACACCTGGAATTTGACAACAGTGTTTTGAAAAACTCAATATTTCCATAGCTTGAAATATTATAAAACTAGAACTCATACGTTACATAATTCAGTCATTAAATGTGGAGTCTTGTTCAAATGGAGCCGGTGTTTAAGGGATGGTTTACCAAAAAAAATTTTGCCGTCATACGTTCACACCGATGTAGTGTAAAACTTGTATATGTCTCTTTCATTTGTGTACACAATTTGTTTTTTTTAGATTTTCTACGTATAATGAAAAAACCTGTAATTATAATTGTTTTCTTTTTACAGATATTTCATGTAATCTTTAAAATAGGTCAAAAAACGTAACATTTATAAGAAAAACTGGAAAAACACGTAATTTTACAAGAAAAACTGTTATTTTAGGGTTTATTTCTGCCATTAAATTTCTTCTTTTTTTTTTTTTTTTAGAGTGTAACACAAAAGAAGATATTTTGAGAAATGTGGTTTTGTGTTCATACAATGGAAGTCAGGGGGATCCATGTTGTTTGGTTATCAACATTCTTCAAAATATCTTCTTTTGTGTTCTGCAGAAGAATGAAAGTCATACAGGTTTGGAATGATATGAGGGTGAGTGAATGATGACAGAATTTTAGTTTTTGGGTGAACTATTCCTTTAAGTATTCAATAACAGGATTCAATAAGAAAAATAGGGTGGGCTTGATTTTGGACTTTTACTGAAGGGTCTCATTTGATGTTTTTGTATTTGACATGGTCACATTGATATCACTTGACAATGACAGAAGTGATATTAGTCAGTGTTTTTAAAAATAGGATTTATGTAGCACATGGCCTGAAACAAATGTGAGGCTGACCAATCGTACAATGTGTGTGTACACAGTGCTCCATTGAATCAAGCAACACTTAACAGTAAAATAACACTAAACCTTGGCATCATCACACAATGAAAGTTGGTCAAAAATAACTTTATTTGAATTGAAGCATATTCAATTTGAGAGATTAAAACTCTTACCATCATGCTGAACGTGCAGAGGGCCTCAGCCAGGAACACACGAATACATTCATTTTTGATCTTCAACATAGACACAATAGTTTGTGGCACATGGCCTTGAATACCATCTTCCTCCATTACGAAGACTTCCTGTTTTATTTTTCTTCTTTTCCCTTTTTTTAAAATAAACTTTTCTCAGTTGTCCGGGTTAGTAATTCAAATTCAAGCTCTTTAAACGGATGTCAAACTCTGGTTGGATTGTACTTCAGTGTGGTCAGCTGAGCAGTTTCTATTTAAACAAATCTACTGGCTCCTCCCCTATACAACACGTGCATATCCTCTAGTAACCTGGGGTTGGGGTGCGAGGGGGGGACAGGAAAAGAGTCGCTAATGCACACTTGACAATTATAGCAGTCTTGTGATGTATATGAACTGACTTAAGAGAGTTTACAAAAGCTTTTGTATCTCAGTCATATAGTTTAGTGTATGCAACCTACAAATGCAGACATATACATTTTTAATTATAATGGGACATATTTATTGTTGCTTATTTTTTGTAAGTATTTTCTACAAATAAACTTGAAAAAACTGTGTAATAAAATAATCACTTAATGAATAAGTCTTACTATAAATAAAACATTTAGAAAGTCATTAAACCAATACAATCCTGTTACGGCCTTAAAGAGTTTTCGATTGATAATGATGAATTTAAAACACTAAAAAAAAAGTACTTTTTTCTGTACTCTGTACTTTCACTATCTGTTATTAGTACACGGCCTGACAGAGGTTTTGTGTTTATCATAAACATTGTTTATCTCTCAGAGGGTTCAGTTAGGGTTCTGGTGAGAGATCCATAACTAATGGAATACCAAAGTACAATGCGATAATATTCGATATATAGAACAGATGGATCATTTTTCTGTGTGTTTCCAGCTCAAATGTAACCACTACCTAAAATCTAAATGTAAAATAGACAGACACTTTCTAACATTGAATAATACATTTCATATTATTTCATGTGGACATATACTGTAGCATGTATAACATAAAAACAAAATGGAATTGTTGAGTGCAAAAAATTTTTTGTGGTAACAGTCAAGATTGATGTTGACCATAGAATGCGTATACATTATATTCATTAGTGTATTACTAAAACTACATGGGATATTATTTAGGTTTATATAGTATGTTAGAACTCTCCATCTGTGTTTGCAATGACTTGTTCGGGCATCTGCTATGCTGAGATAGCAGCTCTGTGCTCATCTTAACCACCCATCAAACTTTAAGTCATAAACAAACACACACTCATACAAAGCCAAGAATATGTTTTGTGGGTGAAATAGGTACTTGTGGATAGTGAGGGTTCTGAATAATGATACCAACTTGCTAGCATGCTTTGTGAGATCATAAGGTCTGGGAAAGGAAAGAACATTTTCTCAGAGCTTTCACAACTTTCTGTTTACCAATTCCAACAATCCCAGGTTTTTTGTATGTTTTGTCACAGGCACAGATTGATTCATGGAGTACAAAGTGCAAAAGAATCCTATATATATATATATATATATATATGTTTGCTCATTAGAATGCTAAGCACAGCAGAAAAGGAAAGCTGATGAGTCTATCATAACATCCTACATTTCCTTTTTACTTTGTGTTGGAGTATTACATTATGTAAGGCTCCTAACTAAACAAAAACTAATGCATTGCAAGTGTATGTAGCACAGTGCATAAACCAAATTGAAGAATGATCACATGCAAATGTTTTTGACAATATTCTACATGGTTGTAACACTATTCATAGTATGTGCCATATATGGACATGCCTCTCACAGATTAAAAGGTTTCTTTTCCTAATTTGCCAGATCTAAAATATCAAAAATGTCTTATTGTGGCCTTAACAGCAATTATTTATCCAAAAGTGACCTTGGACTGCTGGAATGTTACCTTGGACAGATAACATTGTTTTGATATTTTATGGCCCTTGTATTGGACAAACTGCTCAAATATTATTATAACACGTTTAATAGTGTCGGCCACATGTGTAAGTGTAAATTCTTGTTATACTTTGCGCTCAATAAGCTTTGTGTCTGATACTGATACAAAAACGGCTGCTGATTCCACATTAGATTTTATTGCAGTGTGTTTTCGTTCAAGGCTGTTCTGTGTTAATGTGTAGTGTAAATTGCATTCAGACGTTAAGACCCAGCGGAGTGTGGTTGTAATCCGAGTAAATGACGGGAATACACAGTCTTAGATATCAATGGATATTTGCCCTGTGCGCACATCTACTGCGCAGTCGTGCCATGCATGGTCAACCACGATATGCGCTCCGCAAACATCTAAATATTATTTCCTATTAAAAATACTGAGGATTTGTTTTACTAGGTAAATGTCTTGGGAGTGGAGTGACATATATTCCCATCCGTTATGGGCGATTTCCACGGTGATCTTGGCCATCACTGTACGCGCGCAGCGGAAAGGTTCGTGGGACCCGCGCGCTTGTCCTGTTAAGTTAAATGGGAAGACTGCGATTGTCACTGGTGCTAATACTGGTAAGCATCCCACTTTTATTCCTTACTTTAACATGGCATTATTCATAAAACGTTTTCCTTAATGCTTATCATAAAAAAGTATTTTAAAAATGCGCAAAATGTACTTACAAGAATTACACACTGTTTTCACGAAAAATCTGGAAATATGTGATACGCATTTTACGAAACGTTTATCAACATATTCGAGATATTTTAAGCCATAAGAAGAATTTAGGCTAATTCTTTTCATGTGTGGAAGAGCTCCGCCCTATAGCCTACCCATCAAACAATAAAATGAATGCATGAAACATTGTTGTAATCTCTTCTAAAACAGTCTCATGTAAGATTTAAATATAAAACACAATACAGAACACAAAATCTTTTTTATTGCACTGCTTTTATCTGTCAGGAATCGGGAAGTTCATTGCTCTGGACTTTGCCCGTCGTGGGGCACGGGTGATCCTGGCATGCAGAAGCGAGGCTCGTGGGACAGCAACTCTAAAAGAAATCAAAAAACTGAGTGGGAATGAAAATATACATCTGCGTCTGATTGACACCTCATCCCTTAACTCTGTCCGGAAGTTTGCCGCTCAGATCTTGGAGGAAGAGAAGGAATTGCACATTCTAATCAATAATGCAGGAGCTTCAGGTGGAAAAAATCTCTCTTATTATCTCTCTTATTTACATTCCCTTACTAAACTGAGTTCAAAAAAAGGGTTTGTCTGATTTAAGCTATATGTATGATTCAACAATTTTATTTTGATTTGCTTACACCTACAGGCCTTCCCAAAGAAATTACAGCTGATGGGTTGGAAATCACATTTGCAACCAACCACATTGGGCCATTCCTGCTTACCAATTTGCTTTTAGGTCAGAGAATAATGCCAATTTTGGAAAAGCATAGCATATGGAAATGACAAATAATTCATATCTGTCCTTCTCATTATCATGCAGACCTGCTGAAGAAATCAGCCCCTGCTCGCATTGTTAATGTTTCCTCTGTGAATCACCGGAGAGGGAAAGTAGACTTCTCTCATTTCAAAGGGGAAAATCTAACCTATGTGATGGACACTGTGTATAACCACACAAAGCTGCACAACATCATCTGGACCAATGAGTTGGCACGCAGGCTTAAGGGCACAGGTAATCGATCACCAAACTGTTTACTGTTTTCCATTGAGCTTTTGTGCCAAATGAGAAATTCAATTTAGATGATATAAAATTGATTTCTATAGACAGAGAGAGAGAGAGTGCAACATTTAAAAATGCTGGACATTGCATCCCACATTAAAAGTAATTTTTTTATGTCAAGAAGGCAGCCAGGATTGTAGCCAAGACATTTTATTCCTTTCAAACAAGTGATGCCTTTGTGTGAGTTTTTCCATTCTGCGTGTTTTAGGAGTCACAGCAAACTCTCTTCATCCTGGTGTAGTCATGACAGAAGTCATGAGAAACTACAACTTCATAGTCCGCTTCCTCTTCAACTTGGTCGGATTTTTCTTTTTCAAAGTAAGTCATAAAAACACACACTTAACGCATGGTTGCTAAACAACAAAGCCGGCCCAGCTGTATACCCAGGAAGCATGACTCTGGTTTTACTGAAAGTGAGTGCAGACCTAGAAATTCTACACATGTGTTTATACTTTTCATTCTTGCTGCAGTCTGAAAAAAAATCAGGCCATATAAAGCTCAAGTTCAGTTTAAAAGATCTCAGTTGTTGAGAGATAGACCTGCAGAACCAGAATGCATTCTAAAAACTAATGCATTTAGAAAATTAAAATGAAAAATAAACACCTCGTGAGCATGAAGGAGAGGTCGAAATGATGAAATGGAATCTCACAAATGGGTACAAACTTATGTTTTTTTCAATCCCAGAGCTCTGAAGAAGGAGCAGTCAGCACAATATACTGCGCTGTGTCAGACGAAACAGAAGGAATAACAGGGAAATACTTTGATAGCGACTGTTCTCTGGTTCTACCAGCGCACCCTGCCAGAGATCCTGCTCTAGGAGTGAAGGAATTTGAGATCTGTGAGAAACTGACATCGAAACTTTAATATGATCAGATTTCCAAACCCATAATATATTTTATCCACCCTACAAAGCATTATAAAAGTCATGCATCAAAGCTCTTTACAATTTGCACAAATTTTCTGTACCAATAAACAAGGTTTGGAACAACATAAAGAGGAGTTAATGGTGAAAGTATTTTTTTTATTTTTAGATGAACCACAGTGTGAGATTTGTGTTTATATAGCTGAACTTGAAAACACTGCATAACATTTTATTTGAATAAAACCATATAAAGAACATATCAAGAGTTCAGCTTACAAATACTGTGATCTCTCTTTATCTGCACTTTGGTTTGTAACAACGATTATCTGTCATCCTGCATTTATTTTAGCAGCCACTTGTGGGTGTAACAGTAGTCCAATAATGGCCGACTGACATTGTGACATTAGAAATGACATTAGAACCCTTAATGTTAAAGATAACATGCTATTTTATACTTTACATTGTAATAAAATATAATGCAAACTCTGCAATAAAATTGTTTTACTTAGATGACTCGCTTTTTGTTTTTCATTTTGAATAAAAGCGTCTGCTAAATGAGGAAATGTAATAAAAAATCTCAAATCTGGGCATGTATTGGATACTTTGCACTCAAAGTTTTGAACACTTGTGCTCAACACGACTATCATCATAAACACATCACCCTATACACGACAGGGCATCTGAGGAACAAAATGCAACCATACATTTTTGTTATTTTACATGACATTTATTAATTTAGTAACAGCTTGAACTGTACTACAATTTGTAGTGCTTGCTTTTTGTATCCATTTACGTCTTACTACAAAAGTATTTTTGGTGTAAGAATAAACTGGAGAATATTTAGATATTTTTGTGTGATTATTTTCAATAGCCAATAAGGTTTATTGTACAGTTAACATTACATTACAGGCGAATGCTGGTTAACAGCTGTTATAAGCTTAAATTCAGATTTAACGGCAAAACTGTAAAGCTAAAAACAATGAATGACAGGAAACTACATGTACATACAATTTCATTTTATTGCGATTGTCTTTACATTAGTAAATAAAACATTTGTGCTTGCAATTGTGGCGAATCGTCAGGCTGCAATTGTCGTTCAAAATTGATAAAAATTCCTTATTCCCCTATAAAGCAAAAAATAAAAAGTATACAATAGATATTAGAGAGGTCTGTGTGCGTGTGTGTATATATTTTTATTTTATTGGATTTTATTGTCCTTACCGTCCTTTGGTTCCTCTAAGATGTTCTGCAGCATTTTACCAAAAGCAGACCCAATGTGGCACTTTTTAGCAGTGAGTTTCAATCCAATTTCAACTTGTTGACCCTTTATACAGAAACATACTGTCAGCTACAAAATGCATTATGTGATAAATTAATAAAAAATGTTTGTAATTACAAAATGAGACATTATGAAAACGTTCTTGTTTTTTTTATACACCAAATTCTTATTTGAATGATTTTGTATGACAGAAGGATCCTCACCGCTGTCTCTCCTCCATCCTCTACTACAGACAGTTCATCAATCAAACTGCTCTCTGCCCGAAGTTCAGCATCCTTCTTGCCTTCCTTCTCCTGTTAAAGATGTGTTTATATAAAAGGAAGTCAAATAAAAAATATATTCACTGTAATGTGAGGTAAAATAAATATTTCAGATGGTTTAACTAGAGTTCGGTTTTCTCACCCTGAGCTCTCTCATCTCTTTTGGGCTAAAGAATGTGATGTGACCCTCGGCCTGTTCAGCCAGCAGAGCAACAATACACACCAGAACCAAACATCCGGTCACTGCGCTACGCATCATTGACATCAACTGGGATAAGATACAAACACGCAAATAAGTTAATATAAAAAAGAGCACATAGATTCTTTTCCACCTTCGTGGTGTAGTTTTGTTTTGTGAGATACAGAAAGTATCGGAAAATTACTGACATGATCTTTCATTCTGAAATCTAAAAAACACATGGAATCAGACATGATGAGATTAAACAAGAGCAAGATTCAAGCCAAAATTGTTTATACCTTTATACAGTATGCAGGTCGTGGTCGTAACAGGTTGCGTGTGTTTCTGTCGGTGGTCTGGAAGCAGTCAATCAGCTTTATAGAAAGTCTTGGATCACACTTAGGTGGTACTAACTATCTCTGACGTACATTTCCATAAACTCCCCCACTGACCATGGACACAAGAGATACATCAAGGACTTGACATAACTTGGTTGTGGTCACTATAGTGTTTGTATATAGTTATGTTTTTATAACAGGGATGAGTCTTATGGTTTCTAAAAAATCCACTCGGGATTTCTATCTAATGTTGGTATATGGTCCTAAAATGACTTCTATCTCAAAGAAGATAGTCAACAATGGAATTTACTACTGTGGATGGGAAACTATGGCACATTTTTCTGATAATCACTGGTTTAATGGGTGTGCAAGCAGATATTTTTCCTGCCATAACACTTAAATTGTTTCCTGATTCTGATATGTAAACAAATACTTGGAACATGTTGGGTGTAGATCTAATAGATTTAAATCAGAAAATTCTTTATGCATAACCTGAAGATGTACATTTATGTCAATAAAATAGCATATAAACAATTTAGCTCAAATGTAAATAATTTAGCCAACAAACAGTTGTGTTACATACCAAAAATCTGTTGCTTGTTGTCTTCTATAACTGTAAAAAAGTTCTGTAATTTTTTCTGTAGTACACATTTTATTTTATTTTGATTTTTTTGGTATATATTCTCTGCATATTGTAAATACTTAGGCTAATCGTAATGCACAAACTATGAAGCACTTCAAAATTGAGCCAGACAATCCAAATGATTTGCTTCTGTTGTTGTTTTGTTTCATTATTTTATAATGAAAAGTCAAATGTATTATCCAGTTGCATCAAATTATGAAGTTTGTTTTTTGCTCTTGTATAAAATCCATTGATTTAAGGCTACACTTGTATTGGAGGCTCCGTTTAAGCGGGACTTTTATTGTATCAGTACAAAAGTTTTTCCAACAATATGATATGTAATATTTCATGTTATTTATGATTTTTATTTTAAATATTCATTATGTTTTTTCGTTAAACGGAATGTATTTCCAACAGGTGGCGTACGCCAAAAAATACAACTGCAGAAATATCGCGATAAGAGAAGCAGCATAAGCAAGGGGGGTTTTTGTGATTGAGCGCGTGCGATTCTCTTTCCTGTACAAGAGAGCTCGAGGAGCTGAACGCATTCGCACGCGTGGCGCACGTTAACAGTAAACATGGTAAGACATGTTATGTTTATATATGCAGTCTTTTAACGTTATATGTCAAGAAATCTCTATTTTGCAATGCTTTTTAAAAAGCCTCTATTGCTTTATAGTTGTTTTTTTAAGTAGTAACGTTAACGTTAGCCAGTACGCATGGCGGTGTTGCATTGACTTAACGTAACGTTACTCAAGGAGAGATTTGTTTTGCTAAATATTGTATTATAGTAATCTGTTGAGTTTTAAATGCACTTTTATGATAAACGCCCCATATATTGTACGGTTGCATTCACAAGAATAAAAGGTGAATCTTAACAGCATAACGTTACTAGGCCTCAGTATGGCACTGGAAGCCATTAACTTACAGGCACAAAAGTAAACTAACGCACTTAAAGCCTTTATGTTCACTTACCTTTTGTTTTTGTTATTTTGATCCGAAGGTCTGTTTGTCTCGGCAGGTCTATGCGATGTCAAAAAGTTTTTAAATCCAATACGAATAGAGAATTTGATTATAGGGTAACACGTGGTGTGTCTCTGCTAACCCATGCTAATGTGCGTCTTTCGAGCTTAAATCTCCAGTGCAATAAAACCTCAACACGAGTAATTTATTAACGACACCTATCTGCGATTCCGGTTACGCAATGATATATATATAATATAATATTAAAAATCTGTACACATTTATCAAGGCATAACGTTATTTGTACTACCACGTGGGCGCCATTCACGGGTCGGTGTTGATCTGTAGCGTTACCACTTTACGAGATATTGGTCGTTAATAACGAAACGTATCAAGTACTAATGACGTTGAGATATAAGTATTTGGGACTTTGTCCCCTTTTTGTTGTAAAATGAGTGAATTATGGTGTGATGTTGACGGACATTTGCGTTTTTTTCTCAGGTGCTGTTACACGTGCTGTTCGAGCATGCAGCTGGATATGCATTATTTGCGATCAAAGAAGTTGAGGAGATCGGGATGCTTCTACCTCAGGTTGGTGTGTTTTTAAATGCGTTTGAGGTGTAATTGTAAAACTGCATTTTATGCAGTAAAGTAATTGAATCTCTTGCTAATTATTCATCTAATAGTTTCACAATTTGTTCTGGATCAAGGCATAAGTTAAGTTGTGCATTAAGTATTAATGTATTGTTGTTTCTTCATAGGTGGAGGCGAGTGTTTTAAATGTTGGCAAATTCAGTACTGTGGTCAGACTGAGCGCTTTCTTCCCATTTAAATCCGCCCAGTGTGCGCTTGAAAATATTAATGCCGTTTCTGAAGGTAAGAGGGAAAGAGAGTCATTTTTTAAGATGCTACTCGGATGCAATGATGTAAATGTAATCTGTCAATCCACTGAATTTGAGTGAGGACAACTTTCCAAGTACACTGAGAGACATCTGAGGAAAAACAGTTTGCATAACTTTATAGTGATTTGTTAACATGAATTGATGGCGAGATTTTTTTTTTTTAATGTTTTCTCTGCAGGAGTTGTCCATGCAGATCTCAAGTTGTTCTTGGAGACCAACCTTCCGTCCGGAGGTAAAAAGAAGGCTATGCTGGGAGTGTCGGATGCCAAGCTTGGAGCTGCTTTGCAAGAAGAGCTCGACTTGTCTATTCAAACAGGAGGTGTAGTTGCTGAAATAGTAAGGGGTGAGTAGGGTTATTCGGTATCACTTTGAGCATACAATGACCTGCTGTCATGATGTCATTAGATCACCTGAATTCTGATGCTTGATACTGAAAAACTGAACCGTAGGCGAATTAAAACAATGCGTTTTTCAGTCTTGGATTGCTATTAATGCATCGGCTATGATTGACAGGTGTCCGTCTGCACTTTCACTCTCTGGTCAAGGGGCTCACAGCCCTGGCTGCATCCAAAGCTCAGCTGGGTTTGGGTCACAGCTACTCCAGAGCCAAAGTCAAGTTCAATGTCAACAGGGCAGACAACATGATCATCCAGTCCATCGCCCTCCTAGATCAGCTAGACAAGGACATCAACACGTTCTCTATGCGTGTGCGGTAAGATAAAACGCAGCTAATGAAAAGACGCTCAATACAGATATAAGAACTAGCAAGTAGATGTTAAAAGTTATGTGAAGGAGTTTACAGGATTTTTACTTGTTGATCCTCCTAGTGCTTACCACAGACAGAGCCTCCTAGTGCACTGGCTGTATAGGAAATGGAGGGACATAAAAATCCTTACTTTAGGAGTGCTCAGTTCCTCAACCTGGACAGAACACCACCTGAGGGGGAGACAATTCATTAAAGGGATAGTTCACCCGAAAATTAACATTCTGTCATGAATTACTCAAATCTGTATACATTTCTTTGTTTTGATAAACACACAGATATTTGGATGAATGCTTGTAACCAAACAGTTCTTTGACCCCATTGACTACCATAGTAGGAAAAATTGCAATGGTGGTCAAAAGAACCACAGAACTTTCTGCTGTCCTACATTCTTCAAAATATCTTAATTTTTGTTCTGTTGGAACACAAAATAAGTCATTTTTCCTACTATGGTTGTCAGTGGGGTCCAAGGATCGTTTGGTTATTAGCATTCTTCATCAGAACACAGAAATGTATACAGATTTAGAACAACTCAAAAGTGATGACAATTTTATTTTTGGGTAAACAATCCAATTGTGTTAGGTGTTGTAAATCTATGTTTAGGGAATTGCATGTACTTAGATTATCTCATATTAAAGCTACTCTCTTATCTGTGCAGCGAGTGGTATGGTTACCATTTCCCAGAGCTGATGAAGATAGTGAACGACAACAGCATGTACTGTAAACTGGCCAAGCTGATCGGGAACAGGAAGGAAATGACGGAGGAGATACTGGCAGCGATTGAGGATATCACCATGGACAGCGCTAAAGCTCAGGCTATTCTCGATGCGTCTCGTAGCTCGATGGGTAAGATGAGCTTGATGTTTTGGATTGGTTGTTTTGGGATGTTATGATGTTTTTGTGATCTGTCAATCCACTGAAATTTTGTGATTACAGCATATCTCACTATCTGAACAGAGCCATAATTTAAAGTTTTTTTTTATTTATTTTTTTTATGAGTTGATTACCAGTTTTCTTTTACTTCTGAAGGCATGGACATCTCTCCTATTGATCTGATCAACATCGAGAGCTTCTCCACTCGTGTGGTGTCGCTCTCAAACTACAGACAGGAGCTGCAAGAGTACCTGCGTTCTAAAATGGGCCAGGTGGCGCCAAATCTAGCTGCTCTCATTGGTGAAGTGGTACGTATTTCATCTGTCGTCATACCTGAATTGAATTTGTTTTAAGAGGATGCCCATGGTTCCCACAAAAAAAAAATTTCCACACATTTTATGGAATTGTTTATTGATTTACTGACATCCTTTTTATTCAATAGGTCGGTGCTCGTCTCATCTCCCACGCTGGAAGTTTGACAAACCTGGCCAAATATCCAGCTTCCACTGTGCAGATCTTGGGGGCGGAGAAGGCCCTGTTCAGGTACTGGGTCTCCCCTTCCCTGCTGGGGTTTCACACAGCTGTGGTGATGGCAGGGCCGGGGCGTAGCAGGAGTGGGTGATTTGATCGGGTCTGAACCCGTTTTAAAAGTGATCCTGCTCGATCTCACGTACCCCCCCAGTCTGAACAGCTGCTAAGGGTTGTAAGAGGTAGTTACATTTAAAGATGTCCTGTTGAGAATCTGAGTCTGGATTCTCTTTGTAGAAAATTAAGATCTAATGTTTTCATGCATTGAAGTAAATGTGTCCGAGTAGTTGTGTAGATGTGTTTTGTATTGTCTAATAAAACAGAGCGCTCAAGACCAAAGGAAACACGCCGAAGTACGGTCTGATTTTCCACTCGACGTTCATCGGACGCGCGGCTGCCAAAAATAAAGGGCGCATCTCGCGTTACCTTGCCAACAAATGCACCATCGCGTCTCGCATCGACTGCTTTTCCGGTGAGTGTGTCGCAAGAATGTTACAACTTTATGCAAAGGTCCTGTGATGATGTTTATTTTTCGTCATCAGCAACCCACCAAAGTGGATGTTGATAAAATTTTCCTGAGCAGAAGTCTTCAGTTTTAACACTACAGTTTTTAAATGTAGACGCTTACGTTGACCTCTGTATTATGTCCCACAGAGGTGCCAACCAGTGTGTTTGGAGACAAACTGCGAGATCAGGTGGAAGAACGTTTGTCATTTTATGAGACCGGAGAGGCTCCACGGAAGAACTTGGATGTCATGAAAGAGGCTGTTGCCGAGGTGAGTTCTGGAGCCTTTTTCCTTTCAACAGGGTTTCTAAATGCCCTTGTACCCAAGGACCATGAATTCAATGTCTCTTCTGAACCCTAGTGTTGTGAGTGATGATGACTCTTTTAATCCTGACTTCAAAATGGAGGCTAAAACTGATTTAATGAGCCTGACACGACACCGTCATATGGTTCACCTTATGTTCGGTTTGTAAAGATGCAGACGTGAAACCTGCCATTTCTGTCCCACAGGCCAGCGAGGTAGCGGCCGAGATCAAACGCAAGCTTGAGAAGAAGGAAAAAAAGAAAAAGAAGAGGGAAAAGAGAAGGTTAGAAGCTCTCTCCACAGCTGAAGGGAATGAAGATGTGGAGCCCAAGAAAGCCAAATCCAATGGAGATGTTGAGGTATGTGTCAATATCGATTAAAGGGACACACTATGAAAATTGACTCACTCTTATATTGTTCCAAACCTGTATAAATTTCTTTGTTCTGCTAAACACAAAGGAAGATATTTGGAAGAATGTCAGTAACCAAACAGATCTCATCCCCCCATTGACGCTCATATTTATTTTTCTTACTATGCCAGTAAATGGGAGATGTGATCTGGTTGGTTACTGACTACCTTCCTTCGTGTTCAGCAGAATAAAGACAGGTTTGGAACAACTTAAGGCAAAATTTTCATATTTTTTTGGGTGGAGTGTCCCTTTAACATGTGTTAGTAAATGCGGCATGGAAATACTGGAGATGGGATCTTTTCATGGACCTGTCTCATATCGGACATGCCAGAGCAAAACTCCTCCGAACCATTGGCAGACCCAATACAGTGGGTTTGATCACTGAAGTGAGCAGAACATCTGATCTTTTCAGATGATGTTGACATTGTGTATTCTTCCATGTTATTGATTTGTGTTTGTTCACTTTCAGGAGAACGGAGATGCAGAAGTAACCATGAAGAAGAAAAGGAAAAAGCAGGCCGAGGATGAGGTCACTTCAAACGGTGTGGAAGAGGCCACACCTTCTAAGAAGAAAAAGAGGAAGAGTGAAGCTGTGGAGGTGGAGCCTGAGATTCAAGAGGATGCTGATCAGTCTGAGAAGAAAAAGAAAAAAAAGAAAAAGAAAGCTGAGCAGGAGGATGAATAAATTAATCCTGATTGGACCTTATCTGTATTGTACAGATTTTAGTTTTGTTTCATCAGTGTTGAACTATGGTCAGAAGCATTTTGGAGATGTTTATGAGCCAAGAAAGTCATGCATTGATGGCTTGCAAATGTTTTGTTTTATACAGATTTGCTTTATTTACCATAAACTCTCAAAGCACCTTTCTGAAATGGACAGTTGATATCTGTGCCTTGAGTGAAAATAAAATAATAGCCTTTTGGTGTTAATGAAAGGACTTTGTGTTGTCAAGTTTGTCATATTCCAGATTATGAATTTGATATGTCATGTATTTGCCTTTTTCTTGCTGAAATGACTAGGATTTGATTTACCATGGTTAACTAAAATAATATTTTTGTACTTAACATGGCAGCAGATACTGAAATTATAATCTTGCTAAAATGAGTAAAGAGATTATTAATGTATCCATCCAAAATATTCTAGCCATTGTAATGTTACAGTTAAGGCTGTGTAATTGTTTTGCCTTTGAATAAATTAGTGATCATGCTATGTTAGACATGTCAAGGTTTTTGGGGAAAAAATAGTGGTCTTGGGTTGCTTTGGGTGTTGAGCAAGAGTAAATTCAACCTCAAGCTTCATATGTTGCTTACTGTTCATGACATTGTGAATTTAAGGATGTTCCTCTGCATGTCTAAGTTGTAATGAGTAGTTGAGTTCTAGCATCTGATTATTTCTAATAAACAACTCAACAGGTGAATGGCAAGGAGTGTATAGCTTTACCCTAAAGTAACAAGTTTACAAAATGTTTTGTAGAACATATATCAGTTTAGGTTTCTTATTGATTGTATGAAATGTACCCGTATGCTGTTTGTAAACAGTATTTCAAGAACTAGACAAAACCAAAATAAACTGGACAATTTTATTTTAACAACAAGGGTAAAACCAATGTTAAATGAATCTGATCTAAAATGCTACCTTTTAGCCAATTTGGTGGTGGTGGGGTCACAAATGAAGGGCAGAGGGAACAAAAATTAAGCATTGAAATGAATCCCCCCCCCTCATTAGAAAAAGTTCACAGGTGAAGGGGGAAAGGAGAGGGGCAAAATACAAAAGTTTAAAAAAAGGCTTCACCATCAAGTGATCAAGCTTAGCAATAATGTACATACATTATTAGGGTTATGTATACAAATAACTCCCTTCTGTTTTTAAAACATGATGCTTGCTCTGGTTCAAGTATAATCACCCTTCTGTTATACGTAATTGTTACTTCTCTATATCATCATAGCCATTTAGCAATAAAATAAAAACAAAAACCATCCTTCAAAAAACAAAATGCAGAAAAACCACATTTCATATCCTACCAATACATATATACTGTATAAATACATACATAAATATACTTTACATACAACAGCCAAAACTTTGAAAAGGGGAAATGAGAATGTGGGAATATGATGATGAAGGTAGTGTGTACGGTGTCCCTCTGCTTTAATCAGCATGTCTTCAGGTTCGGGACGGCACCCGTGCTGTGGACTGCACTCAGTTGCCCCAGTAAGGGGAGCTGCCATAGTTGGACTTGTTGACCTGGGTCTTCTGCTGCATGGTGCTTGACTGGCTTCTCTGGTTCGGCCCACCCTAAAGAAGCAATGCACACAGATGGTGACAATGAGGTTTGCGAGTCTCAACCTAGATGATCTACATCCATGCAGATTAAGAATCATGTTCAGATGTGTTTAACTGAAAACATTTTAAATGTCACTTTTAAAAAATCTAATATGACACATTATATTTGGGAAAATACAGAGGTAAGAGAGGCATTATCAGAAAATGAGACCTGTCCATCCTGGGTGAGGTGATGATGGAGCAGCTGAGAGTGTGGCTGCTGGTGAGCCGGCAGAATGTGAAGGAATGGAGCAGGCGCGTAACCGGGGGCAGCGCCGGGGGTCAGAGGTCCCGTGCCGCCCAGAGCCGAGGGGAGGTTGAAGGGAGGAGGCGTGCCAGCATGGAAACCCTGCTTATCGAACGACTGCAGGAGAAAACTAGTTAGAACCATATATTTGATTTCTATTTTGAAGAAGCTTACAAGATTATTAGTGTATTAGTACCTGAGTCTTATTGTAAACAGTTCCGCTGATGTCTGGCACCCCAGAATTGCTAGATGTTACAGAGACACCTGGGACAGGAAAATAAATAATATAACTACTATTCAAATTTCTTTAGTTCATTTTAAGGCTTATTTTGTCATGTGAAGTATGCACATACCTTTCCCTGGGCCAGATCCAGCAGATTTGGCCTGTGCCTGTGAGTTACTGTAGCCTTTACTGTACTCAGTTCCTGCTGGGCCTTGCGTGAGGTCATCGTACCCTTGAGACAAACACAACTCATGAATGTTGCCTTCATTGCTTGTATTTACATTAATAATTATGGTGTGCACCATTACTGTAATTACTACTTACCATAAAAACTACAAATCTTTTGCCAGTTTAGAGTTATTTACATATAGTAAATAGTCATTTACTAGTCTGCTTCACACACCTGAGCTGAAGGCATGTTGGCCATAGCCGCTGGGCTGCTGGAATGGAGTGGTGGGGTTGCTGAGCCCCATGCCGTGCTGCTTGGCAGAGGCCGGGGGCATGAACATAGTGGGGCCGTACTGGAAAGCGCTGGGTACGCCGGGCATCCCGGGATAATAGGGGAGGCCCGTGTAGCTGTAGCCGGGGGGCAGGGCCGGGTTTAAGAAGGTCTGCTGGGTGTTGTGGTGGCCCTGTGGCTGATTTTGCCCTTGGCTCTGAGCCTGCGGAGGCTGCGCTGTCTGAGGGGCGTGCGCGGCAGACAGGCTGGTAGATGGCGCTGGTGAGGTGGAGTCGCCTCGGCCGAATTTTGTGATGTCACCTGAGTGGAAAAAAGACTTGATTATGAAAACTGCTGGTTTACAAAACCATCAAAAGATACCATTCATTATCTAGTGTTTTCCATTTATTTCCAACTCTCAAATCACTTCTATTGATTTAAAATCACTTTTAGACCTTCTGTTGCCTGAAGTTTTGGCACGTACATCAAGAACAGCTAATTTAAGAAAATCAGTCGCGTGGTACCTGAGTAGGGGTTGCTGGCGAGGTTACCGTCTCTGCCAGACAGCGTAGCAGTCGGCCCCGGGAAAGTAATTCCATAGTAATCCTACAAGAAAGAAAAGTGCAGAAATGATAGACTTCTTAATGGATAATAACACTATATTATAATAATTGATATATTTTCCCTTTCAAATTTGCTTGTGTGGCACATCAGAATAGAAATATACAACATGATGCTCAGTGGCAGTTTTAAGGTTATTCAAACAAAACAGATACATATAATGGCCACAGACTCACCACTGGTAGTCTGGACTGGAGCATGTGAAGATCTTCATAGCCATAAATTTGCTATAACACACACACACACACACACACACACACACACACACACACACACACACAGTTAATAATACTTCACATTAGAAAAGTACATGCACCATAACAAAACACCCAACCTAATACAGAAACACACGCATACCCGCCCTGAAATTCCACACACACTACATAACTTCCCAGAGGAGTGAAAGCTGATCTGTTTTGAATTAAGAGGATGAGGGTTCTTACAGGGTAGGCAGGCAGCAGACCTCCGGGTCCCATGATGTACTGGTTAGGCAGAAGTGGAGGAACCCCCTGAGAGAGATTGGGAGGAGCTTTACCTAAAGACAGACAGAAAAGAGTTAAAGAACTGCAGATTTAAAGTCTCGGATACAAAAGTGTCAGATTAGATTCGGAAGAAAACATGAAAACGATAAACAGGTTGTCTTATGGTTTTAAATAGATACTTAAATCTCATCTAAAGGTCAAGGTACAAAACTTAAGTTTTGTCTTGCTTTACTGTAACTAGTGATGTTGAAGGTGGTTGCCAGGGTATTGCTTTGCAGTTGCTAAGGTGTTGAGGATGGCTTTGAGTACATTGCTTTGTGGTCTCTATTTTTGTGCCCTTGGTATGACTTGGGCCCCTTCTACAAATTTACAAGCCAAAGTTTAAAACATACGGATTGTGTTTTGTTCTGAGCCACAGCAACAGTGATGACATCACCACTTATAAAAACAATACTATATAAGGACTGCATCTACTACATTTCTTTTTTTAAATCATTTAAAAAAAGCTTCAAACAACCAAATATCCACTTGCTAAAAGAAACAGAAAACAAAACTACAAGAGGTATTGTTACACTTTACTGTTTTATCATACTTCAGCTGGCTTTGTTTTGTAAAAATATGATTACAGTATCGTAGTAACCCATACCGCTGGAGGAAGACAGAAGCGGGGCGGCCCTGACACCAGAGGGCATGGTACCATTTGTGCCGTGACCCAGGGCTCCAGAACCGTGCAGACTGTTGCCGCTACTCGCCAAACTGCTCACGCCGACTCCAGACAGACCGGACACTGGCGGGGAGGAAAACGGCATCGACGAGGGGGCGAGAGAATTCCCACTGTCCACACTGGTGTACTGAGGACACACAGACGGAGGTGGTGTTAGAGGCTGTAGAGATGGTGAGGAGAGCATGTGTGTATGTGCGCGTCCTGCCGAACTTACTGTAAGTGATGAAGTGGTGCATAGTGCCGACACGGAGGGATGGCCACTGCTCACGTGACTATAGTAGAGAAAGTCACAGATATTATGAGTCCCATTTTTTTATATGACACGCAAGAGAAAACATAAAACCAAACGTAAATGCAACATAAAATGGACCCTAATAACTTGTTCAACATCCTTGGTGATACTGTGCATTGACGTATCAGATTTTTGGTTTATGTCAAATTTGTACGATTTTCTGAAACTCAACACAACGATTCTCGGATGTTGGGTGGTTGTCAAGGCATTGCTATGAGGATGCCAATGTGTTCTGAGTGGATGTTAACATGCTGCTAAGCTGTTGCTATGTGGTAGCGTTCCATGGTGATTTGAACGGTTGTTAGCATGCTGTCTTTACGGTCACGATAATGCCAAACATAATTTTGCTAAATGAGGTGGGGGGAGCAGGGACCCTTCACAATATTTACACTTAAATATTGTGAATGACAATATTGGAAAAAAAAAACACTACTACATCCTGCTCACCTGCTGAGGGGTGGCAAGCTGGCAGAGGAAAGCTCAGAAGCCAAGCTGGGCAGAGCAGAACTGTGTTGGGTAACAGAAGGGGGCAACAGTATGGATGGGGCAGAGGGGGCAACACTTGTGCTGCTGCTGACCAGAGAGGGAGACTCTTGTTTTGGAGTGGAGGAACTCGATGTGGCTAAGACAGGAGGAGGATGGAGGAGACAAAAATATGAATGCTAAAATAAAATAGGTGATTCAATCATATCTATGTAACAAAAAAGATTAAAGAACATTAAAATCTTAAACCTTCCTTAAAAGCGCATGACAATATGAGGGTTAAATTAGATTATGAGTTTGACTTACTGTCCAAAGCAGCAGAGGTCCTTACACCATTAAAACCGTTCTGCCAGAGGGACGAAGTTTTATTAGCTCAATATTAGCAGTGTAACCTCAGTGTACATCGGTTCTCAGTAATTTAGACTAAGATTGGCAAGAAAATGTGTATAAATAATGACAGAATGTTTAATACTAATGGAGTATTTATGAATGCGAGTTAGCCTCTGTACTCACAGTCACAGGTCCAGAAGGTTCCTTGTTTTGAGAGAAAGTTAATCTCGAGTGAGGCACCACGCCGCAGTCGAAGCTGTTGCCCGCCGACGACGCAGCAGAGGAAGAAGAGGAGGACGAGGAGGAAGATGGGGCTGTGACTGAGCTGGGGGTAGTGTGGGAAGGTGCAAGGCTAGGGAGAGGTACTGAGGGTGAAGGGTAGATGCTGTCAGAAGACGCCAGGGGCAGCAGCAAAGAAACCGGGCTTGTCAGAGCTTCACTGCAGAGCAGACGATGGGATACTTATTAGCATGCAAAACGGTAAGTGTTTTTAACTAAAGAGACAACATTGGTTCAAAAGACATGCACTGAGAGATTTAGGAAAACTAGAAGCATGTGAGGTCCACTGCTTAAAAAAGAAACCAAGGTAATCCATTCATGTCTTTGGTTTCCACAGGAATCCGATATCAAATGGCAATTTTTGTTCTAATTAATGTTGTTTCCTTTCATTGACTGACCTGATTGGCTTAGAATAAAGGCTGCTTTGTGACTGTGAAACCACTGCGGCATCCCTTATGGGCTCACTGTTGCAGTTCTCAGACTGGCCGAAGTCCGGCAGGGCAGATTCCGAACCGAAGTCCAGAGCACCAAACTGCACATTTAAACCGGACACATCTGTTGAGCCGGGCATCTCTACTGCAGAAGATGGGATCTGGATATGCGCAGACAAAAGATTCAAATGGTGACAAAACATTTACAATTGGTCTTTTCATGATCACATGAATCATGATCGACCTCAATGTTCTAAAACTCCCGTCACCTTGGAAGTAGGAGGTATCCTTCGTTTTTGAGTCTTGATCTGTCGGTGATGTGTGCTGCTGCCCTGAGAGTCGGCTGCCTGCGAGGGGGCCATCGAGGGCCCGTCACGGTGCTGAGAAGGTTCTGGAGCTCTAGGAAATGCTTCCAGTGTGCCCGGTGCGGGGGAAGGGGTGCTCAACGGGGGAGGGCTGGGCTGCCTGGCCAATGGTCCCGTGTGGGTCAGGGAGCCCTGCTGGCGCTGGGTGAGTTGGCTTAGCACCAAAGATGGCTCTGGCTGCATCTGGAACTCCCCTGTAGGGCATACAATAAACATTAAATTACATTAACATACAATTATTTGGATAACTAAGATTGATTTTAAAATCTTGTTGTGTTTTTGTGTCTAAACCTCGAACTAGATCTGAACACATGTAGAGGTGAAACGTTTTTAAATGAAGCACACTGAACATTTCTGATCTAAAAAAAAATGTTTAGTAATATTTTAGTACTATTTCTAGGACGATTATCAAACACAAGTGAATTGGCAACGACCGTGTTAACTCCTTTATACAAAGAGTCAGATTTCATTGCCTCCATTGAAGCAGACGCTTTATGGAACATTCTCATAGATCATTAGGTTTTGCACAAACTTGTAGCATCCAAGCTGTCATAAAAGCAAAATGGAAGACATACAACTTTCGCCTCATTCTTATGATGAATTAGTGTGTTTGTTACATTAAACAAAACTGAGAGAAAAACAATAAAGACGTTTACATGCAACGCGAAATCGGAGTAATGGGCAAAACATAAGATCTGCCGTGTGGGTTTTGCTTACGCCGTTTATAACCTTTCCCCAATAAAAGAAAACCGTTTCACGTGTTTACATGACCCTACCTGTTATCAGCTTATTAAGCATAATCGGAGTAAGACTGTGCATGTAAAAACACTCATTATGTAACGTGTTTAAACATAACCCTGCATTTGCAAGTATGAACAAGCATATGCGTCCTGTGCATGTAAAGCAACAATAACACTTACGACTGAATTGGGAGGGCAGAGAAGCAGAGCTCTGTGTTCCAGGAGGTTTGATGTCCCAGGAGGAGGAGGGGACAGATATCCCCGTCCCCACCAGCCCCCCTACAGGCGTGCAGTTGGTCCCTGTGCTGGAGGGCTGGGAGGTAAGCTGCCCTAGTCCAGGCCCCTTCAGCTGTTCCAGTATTTGCTGCCCAGCCGTCTGCCCGAGTTTCGGACCGCCCAGCTCTCCAAAACCAGAAACCAAAACAGAGGACTGGAAACAGACAAGAACAAGTCATTTTCAGATAATTACAACTCCTGTGAATGATCCCTATTTGATGTCACTGTAATGATTATTGCTAACAATAATAATAGTCGTCCCTGATTATAGAAAATTGGTGTCATTGTTATCAAGAATGCCTGTGGTTAAATCACTTTAAACAAGTTACTCTTGCTTTAGTAAATTAGTTCTTGTGAATTGTCTCACCAGGGTGGCATGTGAGTAGCTGTTGGAGCTAGCAGATGTTCCTCCATTTCTAGCAGGCTGATGGTGGGAGTTAGTGAAGACCAGACTGTGGCCGAGCCCCTGAGAGGAGCCCACGGCCTTCAGACCCCCTACTTCCTCTCGATCTACAGGCTTCTGCAGCAGAGATGACAGATCCAAACTACAGAGACAGACCAAACAATTATGAAAACAACACATGTCTGAAATCAACACTTTCCATATGCAAACACTATGAAAATTGTGCTTGGATAGGCTTTTTACACTTTATCATTCTTTGAAAACATTTCCACTGGAATTTGGATGACAGAAGAACACACGCTCTGACTTTGTTACCTTTGGCCAGGTGTGATGTGGTTCTCAGTTGGAGGTGCACAAGAGGAAGTGAACACTTTGGTCTCAGAGAGCTTTGGAGACAAAAAAAAGCACCAGTTAAGTTGTCACATAATACACAGCACAAGCAGATACTTGTATTATGGACACAGATGTACTAAGATGTATAAATTAGAATATAGGCCTTTATATAAATACATATACTTGAACACATACACCATGTCATTTCAGACTTATTAATTTCAAGCTTAGCAAATCCAATAATGCACAGGAGGTTAATTATAGCGTCTGACTCACACTCACATCTTCACTCCAGTCTTCAGCAGCCCACTCGTCCAGAGTGTTCTGCCACGCCACTGAACAGAATGTGTCAAAGATAAGTGTGTAGCAAGGCATTATAGGTAATGAGTTTAATCTGTACATTAGAAGTCTGAGTATATAATTTTAATGTCTCACCCGTCCCATCAGTAGTGTCATTGGCCCCTGTCTCCCAGACGTCAGCATGTGAGTTTGACGTCCCACTGTCTGTGGTGTAGTCGGCAGGGTTAAAAGTCCTACAGGAGCATAGAGAGCATACAGAACACATCAGAGTGTGATTTGGTGGCCTTTATACAAAGCTGATTTGAGGTTATACAGTGTGGTTAAAGTAATACTCACCCCATCCCCTGTGCTGTAAATCTGCTGGGAACAGGAGCCCGGCCTCTGCCTCTACCTCCAGACACTATACATAAAACAAGCACATAAGCACTGGACATGAGCATTCTTGTTGTAGCTGGTTATGTCTAGAAATATTTCACTTTTAATATCTTTGGGAAGTTGTGTCTCTAAACTCATTTAATTGGAAGCACAACAGAGCTAGAGGGCATTAACATGCTGGCAGTTTATAGCTGCTATAACTGTGAGACCCAAAACCCATTCTGGAAAAATCATCACCTCGAAATCACAGTAGCTACAGTCATCAATGCACTATTCGAACACATTCACAGCCTTCAACAATAAACTTCAAAACATAGCTTCAAATCACCTAGTGTGAAAAACTTGTGGTTATGATTATTTAGCCTAATAATTTGTGTCCTACATTGTTTCTCTTTTGAAGACCTGCACTTAGCATCCATAAAACCGTTCTAGATATAGTTACAGTTATACAGAACTTGTGTTCGAAAACCCACTAACTGGTCAACTAAACAGTTTTACACATTCCTAAAAAGCACATGTAAAAAAAATCAATGAGAAAGAGAAGATAAACGTTTTCTCAGTGGGCTCACCTCTCCCTCTTCCTCTGCGGCTGCGGTCAGCTCCTCTCTCCACAGGAGCAGGCTCCACACCATTCTCCTCAGTCCTCACTATAAACACAAAAGCATCCAAACACACTATATCAAATCTAACAGAGAAGTTTAAAGAAATTCATTTTTTTTTTTTCACTTTTTCATTTATAATCTGAAAATACATGTAAATTCTCTTATAAAGTAAATAATTTTGCTACTCAGAGCGCAAACACAACAAAATAAAACGAACACAGCACAAAGTGGCAGTGTTATACATTTGCACAATACAAACTCAAGATGTACAGATATGAAATGTCCTAGCCTGCTAAATAAAAATTGTATAAAAGTTACATAAAAAGGATGAAATCACTGGTCATCACCAATGAACTCACCTGGCCTGTTGCGACTGGTCCCCCTGCCACGGCGGCCCGGTCCTCCACGACCCTTGCTGCTTTCCCTCTCTCCTTTCTTCTCACGGTTCTCCTTGTTCTCCTTACTCTCAGTGGAGGTGCCGTCCTTCCCGAGACTTTTCTTTTTCCCAACAGTCTCCCAAGAGGTCTGCCGAAACAGAGAGAAATAAAACAAGGCAGGGCATCACCGACTATCTCATCATGATAAAATATTGCACAATTCCATACACTGCATCACAATATAACATTTCTGTATGCCAAGCCGTGTTGAATCATCATTGCTGATGAAGGGCATTTAAGAGCCTGTATTTACAGTGTTTATAGCATCTGTTATGACATAGGATTACAGCACAGAAGTGACCCACTTTCTATTTTTGAGTTTCATTCTCAGAAACCACTCAAATAAATCCCAGTCTATAAGTAGCGGCCTCTCAAATTTCACGATGACAATAGTCTATGTCAGATTAGTGTCAATCACTAAAGAATCTGCCGTGAGGGACAGTAAACAACACTGTGATATATTTATCATTAGGTCAAAAAAAGCACAAGCAAAGAACAATTAAACACCTTTTAAATAGCTAATGACAATGCTAACAAAGTCTGACCAGACATTTATTTTTGCTTTTACATCTCTTCCATAAAACAGCTGACAATGGCTAACCAATTCTGAATCAAACAAGTTTTGCTTCCCGTTTCAAGAACCCCAAGTCAAAAGCTTTAGTGCCTACAAAGTAGTCTAGACCACATGTGTATCACAAGCCATCTTACTGCATCAGAGGTCCCCTCAAGCAGAAAGTTGATGGCTCTATTAACATCCTCATTGCAGTCATGGAGGGCAACCATGCAGTCATCTTGGTTTTTCCCTGTAACCTCCATAAGCTGCAAACAAATACATAGACACCAGTGAAGTTAATAGAGGAGCTTAAACCAGTAATGTGTGTATTAGCAAAGCATATATATTTGACACCTGTTTGACTTTGTCTTCAAAATCTGCATCGTTCTTGTCATAGATCATCTGAGCCAGTCGGATCTGTTCAGCTGTAGCCTGCACAGCGACAATAAAAATATAATTTTGGGGGGGTCTGCTGTGAAGTGCACAATTTGGCAAATATAGTACGTCATTCTGTATTTCATGCAGGAAAACATGTATAATATGCATTTCCAAAAATTGTTGTTTACTCACCTGAAGTTGTTTCTGTGGTTGTGTGGTCTGTGTGGTAGTGGGCAGCGCTTTGTCCCGAGTGCCCCGGGTTCGCTCGACGCCCACCGAGGTCATCATATACAGTATATACAAAACAATGTATGTACAAAACAGAAAAATCTGCAAAGAAAAACAACAAGGCCAAAAACAGGCTGTGGTGAGTACAGCAATGCTTTAGCTGGTCCAAATATTTGCAGACGATACGCATACAAGACAAGGATTTTATTCCAGCTAGCTAGTTGACGTTTTCTGCAGATCTTCATTTCAGTGGCCCGCGCAGGGCTTTTTGAGTGTCAGGCAAACACTCAAGGGCCGTATCAGATTTCCTTTCTTCCAAACCCAGTTGGACAAGATTGAGCAATACTTTGACCGCCAGAAACCCTTGTAGAAAAAACTCTTTTATAGCTTATACAACCACTGCTGAAATGAAGACTACGCTACAAGATCACAATCATGTCTGATAACATTTTACAACTACACTCTACTGTTTTTATATACCACAACTGGTGCAAGTTGTGGGACTGTGTAATTATTTAAAAAACATAGAATTGTTAAAAAAAAAAGTATATACTGAAAATCAAATCACGTTACACAACAGCAATGTTTACATATTACAATTTTCCTGTGTAAGGTGCCCAGTAACATATGACTTTTGCAGGACTCTCACAGACGATTTCTTTTTTATCATGATTGACCGATATCAATCCCAATCCTTTAAGCTTTTTACGATATGTACGCTCTCTGATGACTGACATTTTTTGTAACCCTTTATAAGATAAAACAATACAACCTATTATATTATTGTTTGCCTTAGTAATATATTTACAGTAATTATGTATATTATGTAGATGCACGATACTAAATTTCTCCATTGATACTGATACCCATTTATTCATACCGACAAGGTTATTTTAGTTTTACTAAAATTAAAATTTTGAAAGTGTTTTTGTTTATTGAAATCAAATAAAATATTGGCCTAAAAATTGTGTGGAAAATTATTTAAAAAAACTAACAAAAAATGTCAATGTTGCTTCAGAAATAAACTGAAATAAGTTTAAAGCACTAAAATTATAATAACAAAAACAAAACTAAAATTAATAAACAACTTAAAAAATAAACATCTAAAAACAAAAGCGAAATAATACTAAAATCAAAACTATAATAATTCTGGATACTGATAGTTTGGTGGTTATATTAATTTGCATTAACTAAATTCTGAAGATTATATTAATATTTTTTTACTTTCTGAATGTTATCAATTCATATGACTATTAATATTAAACATCAAACTGATGATGTTTCATAACATTTTATATACACACAGAGCACAAAATCATTGCATTTTCCTGTGATAGTGTGAAAAGTTGCTTTTGTCGGCCAATACCTATTATTCACTGATATATCTCTAATATTACGGTTTTAATAGAGAATCAAATAAATTCAAATAATATTCAAGATTCTACACATTAATTTATTATGCCTTTAAAAACAGGGCTGCAAAACACTATCCATATTATGACACTAAATAAAAGAAAGTCAAACTGACATAATTGCAATCCATAAGGTGTAAATAAACATTGGTCAATTGTGAGTGATTATAAAAATAAAAACAAAACCCGGACATTCTTCTAAACTTCTTCACAAAAACTAAAACTTAGTTAAGACTTAGTTTGGTGAATAAAACGTTTTCATTTCAGAGTAAAAATGTCTAAACTTTCCACCAAAATAAACATCCACTGACAGCTAAACCAAGGTAGTGGTCAAACATCAGCAAAAGTCACTAAATACAAGAAAACACACATAACTTGCGATACAGTGGGCTTTTCTTGGCAGTTAGGAGAAGGGATCTTATTGTACAGATTTTAACCCTTTTGGCCTTGCAAACGGCTGACAACAACGTTACAGCTAGATTCTGACAAAATCAGATAAACCATGCAAAAAAATCTGGAAAAATTTAAACAAAGATCTTATTTTTATGTGGGGGCAATAACCGACTATGCAAGCACTGCTGCTCACAAACAATTTAATGATGACAATAAGCAAAACAAGGCGTAAATGTGATTCCATCAGCTGACAATGTTCTCATGTGCGGACATTTCTGAGATCCTTACCAAATGGAAAAACAAAACAAAGCCCTTTCTCTTGGTCAGTAGACCACCCATGGTGTCCTTGAATTCACAGCTACAGTATGTATAAAGCACAGAGATGATGCAGTAAATAAATGTCAAATAGCTTTACTTCAATCATTTAATGTCTTTAATTACAAATGTAGAGCTAAATCTTTAAACAGAAATAATTATAATTAAAGATGAACATACAGTATCCCGTTTATCAGTTAAACGATTAAAATGCCCATCATTTGTTTACAAAACACGCCAGATTCATAATCACAACACTTAACAACATACGTGATGTCTCAAACAAAAGGAATCTACATCCCGATACAGAGGACAATTCATCGTTATTAATGCGTTAGAAATGTTTCGATACATCGATAAAGCTAAACATGTTGGTTTTTATTCAATTGGTTTTTAATAAATCAGAGCTTGTAAAGAGTGGCGAAACACAGCCATAGCTCCCCTTTGTCCATGATCTCTAATGTCATTTCCTCTCTTCAATTGTTGTAGCTTAGCTAACGTTAGCTAACTCACGACCGCCCGGCGTCCTTGTTTATAACATCAAAACTGTGGTGAGAATCTAAATACCAGTGCGTTTAGAAATAGGACGTTAAAAGCCCCCTTAAAGGGGTTTAAATGTGTGGGGTTACTGTAAACGGGATTTTTTTAGGAAAACGGTCCCAAAGGCACAGCTAAAGCCGAATGTGCTAAACTGAGGAGGCAAAACAAAGCCATACAAAAGACAACATATCCGCGAAAAACATTCCGCGACGGATTGAAAGAAAACGGCGATAAAGCAACGACAGTTTTAACAAGATAACACTCGACACAAACAGGCTTGTTTGAATATAAGAGAGATATTTGTTTTTTATTACCTGCTAACACGCTTCACTCAGCCAGCAGCAGACTCCGTCACGTGACCGTCACCGCGCCGTTGATGCTTCTCTCCATGCAGATCCAACAGGCGCGCTCCCGGGCAAGCACATTCACAAGCGCGCGGGCACGGACGCAATGATATAAGAGTAATATAAATAAAACGAATACTATTGTAGTTCCTATAAGTTTTGTTTCGTTTCTTAGTATTTGTGTAGTCATCTAACGTTACTTGTATGCAAACTAAAATGTATCAATCAAAATGCAACTAATAATTGTAAGAACTTGATGACAAATCAATTTGAAGGTCTCTTCTGTACAAATGTAGAAAAAAGTTATGTTGCATGTTATATTTTGATGCCCCCGCTTACATCATGTCACAGCCACTCGTGAACGCGCATGCTCTAACGTCTCCATGGTAATAACCTTAAAGCTCCTTGGAAACAACGCAAGTGCGCCCCAGCGTCTAAATGAATAAAAACAGTGTGGCGTGAGAAGAATTACCCACAATGCCCAAGCTTTCAACATCAGTGAATGACATTTTTGTTGTTCACAAAATATTACGTTTTAAAAAGTGAAATTATAATACAGAGCCAAAAATACATCAATAAACTTTTATTAACGATTTTCTTTTTAAAGAACATGTTGTTTTCTTGGTTTCTTTCACTTGTTTTGATATCGTACAATATCTTTACACCTGTAATCTGTAAAAACAATTATGAAGTGAGTATAAAAAGGGCACCACCAAAATAATGACAGATTAGTTCACTCACACACACACACGCACATATATCCTCTGACATTTAGATAAACTGTATTCTTCTTCTATTAGATTCCAAATTCGTATACATATACATTTATATATAAAATACCTTTTAAAAGTGATGGTTAATTTCTTCTTAATATATGCCGGTTACAGTGTGTTCAATGTTCTAGCAATTATGTGTCGATTCTATTAAGAATTGAATTAAAAAAAAAAGACCAAAACAAATTCAATCGGCAAGTCTTTCACAGAAAGACCCTGAAAAGGCAACATCACACAACACTGCCCTGCCTTTAAGCAGAGAAGTTGAGAAGCAACAACAATTACAACAAATATGACTACCTGAACTGAATGAGTGACGGTACAATACAAAATAAATACGAAGTGTAACGTCGTTGAGGAAAAAATTACAATCTTGTTGTGTGTGTGGGTGTAAGTATATAATCAGCAATAAAAGAGGCATCCTTAAAGATACCTCAAGCAGAACAGTGTATTTTCTACAGTTGTTTTTCCCTGCCATTAATTTGGAAAACATGAAAGGGCAAAAATAATAATAAAACAACAGATCAGTCTTCATTGACCACTTCCTGATTCTCCATAGTCTTTATGTATCGGCAGTCTAGACCTCCAGTAATTTTCTGTGTCCATTAAGTGAGCCTAAAGGTTAGGATGTCCATTCACTTCAGCAAGAACCACCTCCAAATTCATCTTCTCAATCTTTTCAGTGTCCACGATGTCATTTCAGTCCACAGCAACCCAAGAAAGTAGTCTGATCAGCAGGAAAAATACACAGCAAAACAAACACGCCACATTTCCGACACGGCAATCCACGAAAAGAAAACCTAGTGAAACAAAGCATAAACGCAATGCTCAGAGAGGCTATTTAATATTTTAATATATTCTCAACTGTTTTACAGTCCTTCATTCATCCAAGATAGAATGAACTCTTCTGAGATCAGGTCACGTTGTTGGTAAAATCTTTTGGCCGTTATCCTTTTCGTCCACACAAAAAACGGATGAATTCCAGTGTACAACAGGCAAATGACAGAATATTCAGCCACATATGAACACACAGAAAAGAAAATTACATCTTTGCTCCTGAGTCCTTTATGAAATAGAGAATAATCTTGGATAGCAGGGAGAAAAAAGCACTAAGAGTGAGAAGAGAATGAAGGATGGCCTACAAGCACATGTATGTAGAAGAGAACTGGAGGGATGATGGAGGCTAGCTCCAGAGGCCGGCATAGTTTCCGTGCAGACCGGAACAAAGGGGTCCGCCGGCCACGAAGAGTTTGGTGCCGGAGTCGTCGTAGCAGTGTGTGTACACAGCGTTTGGAAAGGAGTTGACGTCTGAAAAGTAGCTTCTCCATGTTTCATCGTGATTCTGAAGTGTAAAAATGTGAATTAGCAATGACAAACTGAACTGGCAGTAGTTCTAGAAGTTCTAGGTTTCTAACAACAAAGGTGATAAATGCAAAAAGGTGAACATCTTACCAGCCAGCCTCTCCCTGTGGTGAGCTTCAGGATGCCCTCCGCAGGGCGATTCCGGTACCCCCCGGGTGTACTGGATGTGCCATCCAAAAAACGCTGGGCTCTGATGTCGTAGAAGAGCAGTGAACCCTGACCAGTGCCCACCGTCACTATATGCTCATAGAAGCTCACAGAGCGGATACCTGTTGAACACGCACAAGTGAGCACCGGTCCTGAAGATCTAAATTTCTGCAAATTACATACTACAAAAAAAAAACATACCACTGCCACGCTCCCTGGAGCTCACGGATTTGATGTTTTGAGACGATTGCCGGGGGTCTAGAAAAGAAACGTGCGCCTGAGAACCCACTGCATACACAGACCAGTCCAGCCCATAAGCCAAACAAACATTTTCCTTACAGTAAGGGAGTTTGGTGGAAAGCTCCTGAAAATCAAATCAGAAATCAATTTCATGTCGACAGAACAGTTTTAATGTTTAAACATGACAGAAATGTTAACTGCGGTCAATGTACCTTAGACAGGTTGTCTTGTGCCTTCCACAGATGAAAATACCCATCTAACGAAACAGCACCAAGCTCCTGATGTAGAAAAGGAGAGTTAAAGACAAAAACAGACTATGGTAAGAACTCCAAAATTATAAATATAATTAATATATAAAGTTATTATTAATAGTCCAAAAAAATGAATTCAATACAAGACAGAATTACTATATCTGTCAAATCAAAACCAAAGCCACGTCTAATAATAATCAACATTTCTCTCACCTCACCCCCCCATCTAAGACTTTTTCATTATGCGTGTGGCAATGCATTCTGGGATTGACATTTCCAAAGGATATATTCAATGATGTCTAAGAATCTAAAATGGCTAAGATGAGGCAGCATAGTAACTTTGCACCCAAACTTAAAGTCTTCAAGAATTCATAGGCAGGTCATTAGAATTTGGATCAGAGCTAATAAATAAATATAAGTCATGGACAGAAAACTGACCTTATGGCTGTTGTTGAAGGCCAGTGCACGCACTTTGCAGTTGTAGGGGTGGGTATACTCTTTGGGGATGTCCTTGAGCGCACGGTGAGAAATGTGAGAGTAACAGGGAACACCAGCCACGGTTGGACGCTTCTCCGCCTGAGTCAGCACCTCCTCCGATATCTCCCACAAACCCATGGAACCGTCACGAGATCCTGCCCCGTCGGATTAAATAAAAAGCATCATCTTTAAATGAAACTAGAATTTCTACCATTAAATTATTGTGAAATTAAATGTAAATTATTCATGTTATTTTTTATTTACTGAGAACTGAGCGAAAAAAAGAATAATAATCATAAATTAATTCATAAATAAAAAAGAATGATGTACACTTACAAGTACACTTCATTTTATATAATTCCTTTTACATCTTATATCACTTATATGTCACATTACAGGATACTGAGAATTTAAACTAGCAAGTATTCTTTTTGATGTTGTGGTGAGATACACCATATTCATTTCTTGACATTTCTATGACTAGCGGGCAAGGTGTTAAAGTAAAACTGGATCAAGAGGCTTCTTACCTGAGACTGCCATGGTATCGCTGATCCATGCAATGGAGAATATCCAGTCATTGTGCCCATCCTGTGACAAAAACAGCACCATTTATAAAAGCCTTATAAATCTTTACAGAAAAACCTTCATTTAACATCACGTTTCAATTAGGTTTACAAAATAAATCACTCTTGTTTTCTAATCACTTCTTGCACTTTAGCTTCTTCATCTCTGGAGCCTAAGGCGGAAGCCACTAAAGTGCCTGACATTTACACTAATTGTGCAACTATTAAGGAAGTGCAGGACGGACTCACATCCCCGACGCAGACAGGGTCAAGTGTGGGAAGCCGGTACACTGCCAGGCTGTTGGGGTTGTCTCCGCCGGTGGCGAGCAACGTACGAGAGGGGTTCAGCTCTATAGCGTGGATGCCGCATCCCTGCTGGGCATCCAGACCGCCTACTGACCCCTGACTGTGGAAATGGAAAGGATTTCCTACTCCACCCAAACCCTGCGAGACTTCTCCCCTGCCCTCTCTGTCTTTTAGCATGGGGATCCTTGTGATCTGGCCCGAGAGGACGTCCACCACGAACAGCTAAGACAGGAGAAAGACAACAACATAAGCATAGATGCCCTTGGAAAAAATATGACATTTTTGAATGCAAACAAATGCACAAATAGGTAAAATACAACAACAATCATATACGCAATAAAAAGGATGGAAACTTTTACAAGGCACATTTAAACCCATCATTTGTTTACAAACTTGTATTGTTCCTTTAAGGTGACGTGCTTTAAAAACTTAAAATCTTTACACTTTGGTGTGCCTACCTCCCTTTGTCTTTTCTCTAGAAATGGTTTCACAATGAGCAAATTTGATGCTGTTAGTGTTTCAGGGACTTTTAATTTGGTTTCTTCTTAACGGAAGAAGAAAGGAATATCTTGCATCCCGTAACTCTGATTTGAAAACACAATGCTAAGCAACAATAACATAATGCAACACAGAACATAATGCAAGCAACTCCACAATCGTGGGTTTGACTTCCAGGGATCACTAAACTAAAAACATGAACACCTTGGGGAATAAGCACTCACAAGCAAAACATTCATCAAAATCCATCTCACCGTGTTGCATTTGGTCCCACACACCACCTGCCTGGGGTTGAGCCATTGAGAAGCAAACACTTTGTTGAGGCGGCCGAGGGAGAACTCCCTCTCTTTGAGGATTGCCGGGATGCGTCCGGCGGCGAACCCGCGCAGACTCCGCTGGAAGCTCCACTCGTGCTGCAGCTGCGGGCGAAACTCCCTTCCCCTTAAAGAACACACCACGGACCGTCCGTTCTGCCACCAGTGCTGAGCATGACGCGCCGAGCTGGAGACGCGGGAGCGCTTACACCCAAACTGACACCAGTCAAACTGCAGGAAGAGGAAAATAAAAATTAGGTAACTAAATAATGTGACCACAAAATGAAAACCTACAGTTGTTTGGTACCAGCTCAGATCACATTTACATCACATCTATTAATGTCAATACATCAAGTTAGAATGGCTTGAAAATGATAAACAAAACAATGTTGGCAAAAAAAATATAAAGCAACACTTCTGGTCCAACCAAGGCAAAACAAAAAATGTAATTTTGTTACCCCAAAATTAAAATTATTCATCTTTGACTCTAAAAACCATTCTAAAAACCTCTTCTGCAAAACACAATATTTTGAAGAACGTTGGTAACCAAACAACATTGGACCGCGTTGAATCGAAACAAAACCACTGAGACATTTCTCAAATTAAAAATCTACTTTTGTGTTACGCAGAAAAAAGTCATACAGATTTGAAATGACATGAGGGTGAGTAAATGACAACAACTTTCATTTTTGGGTGATTTATCCCTTTAAGTTTAGTTTCTTACTGTAATTAAGGACAGATGATAATAGCTAATAAATCCAAATCAGAGTTTATTCACGCAGTGCTCGAAGTACGTGGATTTATCTTCACAAAACACTGTCATCAGAAATCCATGACAGATGTTAATTTATACCCTAGTGGCCTATTCATTCATAAAAATAGCTTTAATGAATTCCTCATCATCTGTTTCTCATGCTGATTATGTAACATTTTCAAATATGAAACTAAAAATAGGAGCACAATCTCAGAGGACACCTGGCTGTAACCAGGTGGCCCTTCTTGCAATCCAGCACTGAGTCTGCACTTTTGCATCTTTTAAAACAGCTTACAGTTAAAGAAATACACATGATCGCACAGAAAACACAGACACCCTACAATCAAACACAATAAATTACAATGAAACAAAAAACAGCCAAATGACAAAAGTAAAGGCATCCTGACGCTAGCGCCAGCTGGAAGACAAAGCGATTCTGTGCTCCCAACAAGCATCAACAAATCGAATACAGCCATGACAATTCCAAATAAAAGCAATGGCCTGCAGTACATCAGCTCCCATAGACCCAACAATCTGAGTGACAAAGCCTCATTTATTTTAAAGCTCTGCCCCGTTAAATCATCATTCTAAGCAAGACATCATCGCTCACATAATAATTCGTGTTGAAATTACATAATCATTTGAGACTTGGATAAGTTATACACTCCTTTAGCTATTCATACACTATGTACTGTTTCTGTTCTCCGGTAAAGCTGCCCTCAGGCCGACGGACATCGGCCCCATCTGACTGACCCAGATCCTAATGGCCAAATAGGTCAGAACAGAATCTTAGCCAAGGACCCTCCTACTTAAAACTTTGCAAAAGTGTGCAGATAAATTGGAAGATACGTAGTGTTCAGCAAACCACTTTCGTACAGAGACACGGCATTGGACTTCCCATCTGAGAGACAAACACAGTTGCTGGACAAACAATCATCATAAAGAGTTGACAATATGGATTCTCGTTTAGATAAATATGATTTGTTGATACCAGAATGTACACAGAATAAGAGGACAATCTCATCACCAATTGTCTGGACCCACCTTCCACCATCTGAACACACCAAATCTATTCTGTTTAAGAAATAACATTCACAAGACCTTAACAGTTTCTTATGCGAAGCACGGTTAGTTATTGATATGCCATTATAATGGTGAAATAATTGGCAATGGTAGCAGATCAATCCTACCGGACGACAAAACCAGTTTATACCGTCTGGCTTCTGCTGGGGTAACATTATCCTAGCGGTGGATTAAAACCTACCCAGACAAAACACATCCTCAACGTCTAAGACGAGTAATACACGTTTGCACATCACTTAACTTGTTCACCCATGTAGGATCAATGTCAGCAACTAAGTTCCCAGATCCACCATTAGCCTTTAGCCGTCATATCGATGCATGTTTGCTAACGTAAGTCTCCAACTGTCTGAAAACTGTCACATTTCAAGCTTCTTGTCCGTTCTCCCGACATATACTGATTTGTTTTCATTCAAGATTATATGATAACACAAGTGGTATGGTGTGTTTTTGCCGGGTAAGAGAGAGATTCGTTGTTACCTGTTGTTCCTTGAGCTCCCCTGCTTTCCTTTTCCTGCTAACTGTTTTTCTCGCCATATCCCGACACGCACAGGTCCCTCACCCACATGGAGGGCAGCAACGACGCTGAAAACTGGATCATATAATGGCGATTGAGTTATTTCGGCGGCCTCTGGACTGGTGAAGCGGCGCGACTAATCGAATCCGAGTCGGATCGGACAGAAGCAAGTAATCGTCCGATCACCGCCGTCCTTCTGATTCGGGGCGTATTTCGTGCAGGTTTGTTTGCTTTCCGTCTGTGGAGGAGACACAAGGGTACGCCTGCCCCTCCCCTACACCGAGATCACTTTTCACCTATCTCGCACTCTTTCGTTCCGTCGTTTCTTTTGACAAAACGCGTCATCTGACAACGTACAGCGGCGCGCGCAGCCGCACTCAAGTCAAATATCAACAAAAACAAGGTCAAGCGTACGCGTGCGCGTCAGCAGCGTGCGCGAGCCCGACGTTTTTACAGCTGTTTCTGTAGCAGACGTTTTGTTGCGTCGTTTTACATTAGTTGTTACTATCTGTTAACGAGTTGGAGTTAACTATGCGTTTCTTAAATTATGTGTGTATTAATAATGATATATTATGTATTATTCTTTTACAAATTGTATGTGATATTTATGCAATATTATATTTAGGCATCCTCTATGTAAAGTACTTTTTTTACAAGAATTACTAGAAGATGCACTCTGGGAGTGTTATTCACCTGCTTTTTACGCTGGCTTGCTTTTGGCTACTTAGTCTTTATTTTGTGTGACCCATTTCAAAAATTGTATAAATATTATAAAATGTTAGTTATTTTTTTATAAAAATGTATCAAATATAAATACAAATATGTTTACAAAATTACTAAATTTTACAAAATTAAGTAAATAAATCTGTCATTTATGCACGCATCAACTTTTATCTTGTTCTTCATTCTACAACTCTTTTAGCAGATCTAGATTTTCCAGGCATAAAATATTCTGCCTACATTTTTACATTTACATTTATGCATTTGGCAGATGCTTTTATCCAAAGCGACGTACATTGCATTATACTATACATTTGTTTCTGGATATATTTAAATAGTTTAACATTTTAAACTGTTAAAATCTATAAGACTTTTCAGAGCACCCTTTTGTAGAGCTATCAATTGCAATTGTGTTTATTTTGTCCTATACATCATCTGTGCTGCTATACAGCATATGCCCTACTGTCCCCATTACAGTTCAATTAAAAGTACTCTGTAATCCCCAACATCAGTGACAGCCAGTTTTCGAAATATTTTCCAAAGACGACAAAAGGCATCAGATCTGCATTACCTGTCAATCAGGTTCTCTAGCTGTACATCAGTCTATTTCCCCCATTTACAATTCAAACAATAGATCTGCATTCGTGTGCCTCCTCGTAACAGGCCAGAATGCTCTTTGTGATACAACCAGCAGTTTGTTTGTTTGTTTGTATGTAGCCTATTATGTTCAGCCTTTCTGACCTCAGTCCATTCACCGGTTCTATGAAAAGTAGCCTCTCCTGAAGAATTAAATCTGTAGGGCAGGGGTGAATCCCACAAAACCTGTCAGCACCTAATGAAGCCTAACTTTAAGACCATTATGATTTGAATTATTAAATGAGAATTAAACACATTTCCACCAAATTCACATTACTTTTACATTACTTATATGCTTAATTGTCATGAAAACAATGTGACACTGTAAAATCTTAACAGACCAAAACATTATGCCTCATTTCCTAATATATATTTTTTATTTGGATTTAAGCATGTAGGAGTGACCCGGGCATTTCTTAAGATTCATCTGGATCAACAAATATCCACAAGAGAGGGGTATAAATGAGATTACCGTGAAGCAACACTGATAAAAAAAATGTACCATTAGCTTAAAGCAGCCATTTCTGTACCTACAATGAAAAAAAATATTGCACATTTGGCTGCTTAAGAACACAGCACAGACCAATTGAGCAACACAATGTCTGTGCCCAATGGAAATCACTTTAATTGAAACACAAAGGCTTAATACATTTTGAAGTGTACCAACAGTAACATACTTGTGTTTATTAAATTCTGTTTTAAGTGATTTTGAATAATTGATTTCATTTTATCCCAGATCAGAACTTTTCACAACTAAAGACAAGAAGGTGTAATATAACCTTTACAATATCTATGCTTTGAGCTGAATGCATTCATGTAATAGCAACTGGGGCAAAAAAAACAATCTACATTTTGCATGAATCTTACAGAATCTCAAGTCCAGGTCATATTTTACACAAACATTTTAAATACAATCAGAAATTATGTTTGACTTCATCTAAAGTCTATTCTTAGTATGTCACATTTTCCATAACCATATCTCTTATCCAATCCAATTCTCATTACTGTAAAACAGAATTCTAAAAAGCATTTTGTGTTTGTTCAAGATATGAATACATACTTATTTTATATTGAGGTAAAATATCACCTGGACATTTTATAATGAGATTAGGGCAACAGTCAGTATAGCATGAGGTTAGAAATAAGGACCCATATTTAAATCAGCATGAAAAGTTCCAGATAATTCTTATGAAGCCAGTCTCTCAATTGTGGAGATATAGAGACATACTGTATAAACAAATAAACACGTTTCCTGTGGTGAGCAAGGTTATAAAAGTTAATTCAGTTTCTAATCACACAAAAGATTCACAGTCTTGCCTTCAAATCGTTCCATTGCACAACTATCTATGACCTCCACTCAACTTTGGAGCTTTCGAAATAAATTGCAGCGTTAAGTCTCATAACAATGTTTTAATCTCATTACTGTGCACAAATTTCTTTATTACAGATGGAAACCAACAGTGTATCTTTACTGACCTTAAAATACATTTCTATTAACGTGTGCAGTATTTGCATGTCAATTGTTTGCAAAACATGGTGGTGTTCAAATATTGCATTTCCAGTAGCGCCTGCCAAATGTGTTCCTTCCAGTGCAAAAACCAACTGGGCAAAAGTTTACCAAAGCTTATTTCTCAACTTACATAACGGTGATTAGTTCTGTTAATGCAGTTCCTAATCACAGGGCAAAGAAACACAATCTCTAAAAAAAAAAAAAAAAAAAAAATAGATAGGCGTTTCTGTCTGTCAAACATAAACACAACATATGAACGACAAACAGCAGAGACAGAAACAACGAGAGGACACTTCTGTGAGTTCTCTGTTCTGCCATGGGTTGTGTTTGTAACTGTGCGGTCAGGTTTCAGTTTCGAAAGCCTGCGTTCAGCAGCGAGAGATGGCAGCGTAATAGCTTCGAGCATCTATATTCTGTATAGCTGGGTTTCAGCGGCCTCCACTCGGTCCCATCTCTCCAGTGCCACCCAGTCACCACGGCAATAGAGAAACTATCCAATGACACATCTCGGAGGAGGGTTCAGGCTCCTCCCACTCACCATCGTTCTAAGATCACTTAACAGACATACAACGGAGGAGGAAAGAACAGACCATTGGATGGTGTTGTTTATCCCCACCCCACGAGGTATATCTTTATTAGGGTACGAAATCAGTTGTCCTTTCTTAGAGATAAGAGAATCACATCCTTCCACATCCAGGACTCCTCACTTGCCCCCTTTTTCCTCTCTCTCTCTCTCTCTCTCTCTCTCTCTCTCTCTCTCTCTCTCTCAGGGACAGGGGAGGGGTGGCTCTTGGAGTGGACAGTCTTCGGGCTCAGCTTGCCGCTGCGCGGGCCATCAGATCCTCCAGCGCTTTGTCCTGGTCGTTACTGTGCACGAGCAGTACCTCTTTAATAGTGTCCCTCTCAAAGCCCATTTCCCCGAACCGAGACATCAGCTGAAGAAACTCTAGAGCCTAAAGGGAAAGTCACATTAAAAACATTTCAGAATTAGACAACAAAATAACAAAGTACGGTTTATTTGTCAACTAACCATATATGTAAACATAAAACAGAGCAAGCGGCAAAATGCCTTGTTGTTTATCACAAACTAAAAATGCTAGTTAAATTGTAAAGCCAACCCATGAAAGCTCTTTAGTCTGTGATGTTGACAAGTTAGGAAAAGTAAAAGAAAGAAAACATTAAGCAAATGTTTATGCAAACTGGATGTAGTGTGACTATTTCCTGTGTGTGCATTTGTGGGTAGAATTTGCCAACCTTTTCCTCTGAGCCCTGGTACATCTCCAGGCATTCCTCTACAGCATTGGCATCAAAGCCTCGGTCACACAATCGACTGTGAGTAAACAGATATTCCAGAACCTACAAATAAAAGAAATCGATTGCTTAAACGGTCACGGCAGATTCAACACAATGTCATTTTTATTTGCATCTTCTTGTAAACATTGTTTATTGTTAGCTCACTGACAAACTGTTAAATGCTCTCTCATTTGTGAGTCACTTACAAACAAGACAGCATTTGTAAATATCAGAACCCTGATGCAGACTTTCTGTAGTAAGGAAATCAAAGCGGACCTGTTCAACATTCTGTCCTTGTCTTTGCATGGCTTTTAGAACACCCTCGTAAGAATAACCCATGCCCACAATAGTCTCCACACACTGCCGTTCGCTGGGAGAGAGGCCGAGAAGAATGGTGGTAGCAGGTGCCATTACCGGATGGTTGGGTGCTGTGACAGAATTTGACTGCAAAGACGTTTCAGAGAAAATCAGTTAATTTACTTTAACACACAAATACAACTTATACAAACAGTATCTGTCCACGTTTCGTTGTCCATGTACCTGTTTCTGTGTCCCATTTTGAGCATATCCAGACTGCTCTTGCGTGACCATTGTGTTGGTATGGGGTACTGTTCTCTGCAGGGAAGAAGGTGTGCCATTGGACAGGTTGCGGGGTTGGGTTCGTGGGTAATTGCTAAGAGGTGCGTCTGAGGGGGAGTCCCCCGGGTCTGAAAGCTTTGGGAAAGTCAGAGAGCGAATGTTACATGGGCGGTCCGTATCAATCTGTTCCACCAAGGTTCCAAGAACCCCACCGCGTTCTAGATCGAGAAGTCCAACCAGTCCATTAGGTTTATGGAAGATTCCTGCTTTTGCCTGGAGAGGAGGCGTACTACTTGGAGACGGGGGACGAGGTTCTGTTTGAGAAGATTGCGGTTGGCTCTGGAGGATACTGCGCAATTCCTCTTTGTCGTCCAGTGTTTTAAGCTCAAGTTTGTCAAACGGGTCCTCTTCTCGCTCAAAGTCGGCCAAATTTAGACTTTGCGGGGCCGGGTTGCTAGGCGCTGGCCGCGTTGGTCCAAAAGAAGGTGCTGGGAGAGGCGTAAGGATTGCGTTGTGCCATAGGCCAGCCAAAACTGGGTTTAATGCTGGTGGAACAAGGTCCTGCTCCTCAGAGGGGCGTGCTTTCTTTCCTCCGACCAATCCAACATCTGTATCGTTAGGAGCGGCCTGCCTCTCGCTCTCAGACTCCGCCTGTGCCGCCTCCGCCGCTCGATCCTCAGCAGCACGTGCTTTGTCAAGCTCCTCCCCCCACTCAATGCTCCGCCTCTCTAGACTGAAGTCATACTGAAAAACAAAATAAAGCATTAATTATTTTTACACCTTGATTTAGCTCATTTTAGGGGAGACTTTGATTAAAAAAAACTTACTTGCAGTGCTGAAAGTTTGGATTTACAGTCAGGTACACAGAAGTCAATGGGAAAACCCACTTTCGAGGGAGGCCGGAATTTCTCATTGAGTTTGAAGGGAACATCATCAAGGTAACTGACGGGACCTTCAAACATGGGAGAGAAAGGAAAACAAAACATGTTAGAATGACGCTTTTATTTGTGTTGTTTATTACAATAATCATGACAGATGATGATTTACTGACTTACCATTGTTGTGGATATCCGATCCAGACTTCTTCGCAGCCATTTAGAGTACAACTATGACTATAGGAAAAAACAAATTGTATCATTTACAATGAACAAGCAGTGAGATATTTACTTTTACACTCCATTAGCTGTTCTCTACCGAAGTTACAATTCCAACACAAAAATTGCAATTTATACATAAGAACAAAATAAGCATTATTTAGTTGGTGTATTTTTATTTACAACAGATTTGTTGAAATAACATAAAAATATATTAAGAATGATTAACTAACAGAATAATTGATATTCCAAGTAACCATCTAAATAGCATACACAAACAAGAAAAACAAGACAAAACAAAAGCAAAACTTTTAACCAATGGAAACAGAGCACAGATAAACAACATTAGTTTACAAGCAATTTCTCTTAAACTGAAACCGTAAAGAAATTATCTTCTACAATATCAAACTAAAAGAAACCTGTTTATCAACGTCATGACAACCAAACCCCTATAGCACAAGACTGTATCACATGTTGACACACAAGCTTATAAAACCGGTTCTGATGTAATTTTAACGCCTATAATCCATTATTAAAAAGGGGTTTTCAAAGTGTATCAGCTGCTCTGAAAATAAAACAACCATACATACAGTAAACACATGTGTTGCGTAATAACTAAAGCAATGCCTCTTATATTGAGGTTTAAACAACAAATTCATATAGACAACAAGATTGACAACATCAACTCAAGTTAGATCATAAATACTAGGTTATATATATATATGTGTAGGAGAGACTGTTGTGACAGTTTGGTTGATGTACATGAATATAAATATTACACTTCTGACTAGCTTATTACCAATTGTTTTTCTACCTGTCATATTAAAGCGAAAATGAAAAGATTTGTCGCTTCAAACCAAAGATATTTTACTTATGTATTAAAACAGCACAGTTCTACATATCAAAAGAGTTAAAAACAAACTGATCAGTATTGTTTCAGTTTACATTTGTAAAGCAACCTAACAGGGCCCGAGTTCCCCTGCCACCGCCCCTTAAACTGGCCCTGCGTGTCCCACCTGTGTCCTTACCGGTTTCTACTGTGTCTTCAGTCTCCAAATATGTCTTTCACTTATCCCAGTACATACAAGCTCCGATCTGCACTCTAAAATGAGGAGATTTACTAAAAACCGAGTACATTTCCTGCTTCATCGCGGAACGCCATCTTGGTTTCACCGCCTCTCTCGGTTCCTGTGTAACGTCACGCGCTGAACTGAATGACGACAGTTTCGGCCAATCAGCGTATAGCTGTGGATGCGCTGTCATCTGTGTCGGCCTTTGCACATGGGTTCAGCACGGGTTTGAGTTATATTATTTATTAGTGAATTGAAATAACTGTTAGAGAGAAATAAAACAGAGAAGTTGCTTTTGTTGCATTTTCTTTAAAAAACGCGGTGGTAAGATGTAATTATTGAATGTTTGTTTCGGTTATGTTTACATGTACTTCAGAAATGACCGTGGTGTATGTTATATTTATATTTAATTTAATTGCCGTGGACTGAACCAGTCAGCTCATAACCCAATAATAATGTGTGACCCTGTCTTTGAAATCCAGGCTAAAGTATCATAATGTAATTATGCAATAAGAAGCATCAAAGTGTGATTTCAGTCAATGTTCATCTATTTGCATGGCATCCAATACCGGGGGATTATCCGGAAAATAATGCTTCAATTTTCAGACATTTCTCTATAAGAACGTGTTTGGCACTCACTTCCAAAAACAATATATTCTTCAATTAAAGTCTATGGTTTACACAGAAATACATAGACCATGGTTTACAGTTGAGTATCGTGCGTCATGACGCACAAACGTACAGACGTATTCAGGCACGCGCTAGGATAACCGGAAGCAGAAAGCGATTGAGAAACAGCAAGAATTATCACCTGTCGATTGCGTTCGTATATTTGTCTTGCGCTTCCACCGATCTCCATATCTCACGTGAATAACATCTATACCCTTTCCTCAACTCGCCGTCGAGTGTGTTTTAGACCAAATAAGCAGAGCTGACAGTGAAATTTAGTGCGCAAACGGGCTTTTTGAAGGTGCGTTGAAGCTTCGCAGCAGAACAAATGTAAACAAGCAGCAGGTCAGCGGTGCGGCCGAAGACACGCGAGAAAACGGCGTGATGACAGCGACCAACAGGCTTTGACAAACATATTTTGCATCACATAAAGCATATTTAGCGATTTATTAGCTTGCTGTGTAGTTTATTAGACGTCAAAGCAGTAGAGTTAGACGAGGACACCTCCCAACCCTCCTGCCTGCCTTCTCTTTTGCGGACAGCAACAGATACCGGAGAAGAGTGATTTATTTTTCCACTTCTTATAAAAGGTGGTAAATAGACTGATCGTTGTTGTTTCTGCTCAAGGACTGAATTTGTACACGTCTGACAGGAAAAGAGAAAAGATTCAAGAAACAACAAACGAATAAGAAGCTTAACGGTCCCTTCTGGGCCCCAAGGAATAAATAAATATCAGCAACGCATTAATATTTACATGAAGCTGGAAGAGTAACGTATTCAATCGCATTTCCTGGGGAGTTGCGCAGGTAATAATGTGAATAATGTGTATAAACAAACATTTGATCCTTTCATCAAGATATTTATGAAAAGTGTTGCATGCTGTATTTGTCAGGTACTATTCTGCTCTTAGGAAAATTAACAATTGTTTTAATATATTAAAAGTGAAGTATGTTTTCATGGATTATGTAGTACCACAGTTGAAATACAATGGTTACGATGGTTTTACTACAAATAAACAAAAATGTAGTTGCTGCAGACAGTTAAACCATATTTTTTGTAGGAATGGAACCAATTTAGTTTTTTTTTTAGTTTTTTATTGGTAAATGCCATACCTGTCGACAACAAGAAGTTACAAACAAAAAAGTAATTGTTTGGTAATATTACAAATTAACATGCTACCTGTTTGGTCATAATGGCCTCAAATATGTATTGTTGTTTTTAAAGATGCACTGATATATCAGACCATTTTTAAAACCTTTGAAAAACTGAACTATACTATTACATAATGAAAAAATAACAAAACGCTCGCCTAAACGAAATAAAAACTGGATATGACTTTGTCCCTGTCATATAAAATTTAAAATGTGGATTCAATCCATGTTCAATAAAATTATTTGATGATGCAGCAATAAACTAGCTAGGATACCTTAATGCTTGTGTGATTAAAATAGTGACCGGTTTTAAACATAAAAGTTCAAATAGGTGAGCTTGTGCCAATAAAGTTCTATTGGTGCATCTCTACTTTTTTTTTTAGTTCCGGGAGAAATCATATTTAACCCATTTCCCTGTAATCTATAGCAAGGCTGAAGCATCAGGACTGTCATGGCCCACCAGCAGATGCCGAGCTCTCAGAAGGCTTTGATGTTGGAGCTGAAGTCTCTACAGGAGGAGCCTGTGGAAGGTTTCCGCATCACCCTGGTGGAGGAGTCAGACCTCTACAACTGGGAAGTGGCCATCTTCGGCCCCCCAAACACACTCTATGAAGGGGGCTACTTCAAGGTAAGTCTTGTGTGGTTACTGTGACAGAATTATTGATGACAGGTGTTGATCGAGACAGAGGATGTGCTTAGATACTCACTGCTGGACCAGTCTGTGCAGAGAAACAAGTCGGATCAATCAAAGTCTGTATGTAATTTTGAAGTGTATCGCACCTCCCTCGGTATTGCACCCATTGCATTCTCTCTGGCTCTTCTTTCACCGATGGTGCGTTCCTTATACTCCAGGTGTCTATTTATAGCGCTGACAGACATTAATGACATCCCGATATGAGAGCTAAAAGGAGAAGGACGGTTTCAGCCGTTTTCCCTGCAGTTACCTAATCTCAATGGCTTATTACCAACAGATGTATTCCGCACATTCACTGTGATGCAGTTCGTTACTTCAATATACCTCAACCAGTGCCGTTAGTTTGGCCAAACAAAGGCAGACGGGAGAAGTTTTTGAGAAATCAGTCCTTATTTGATAATTTATCACAATATTACAATTAAGTCTGCCATTGGCTGAAAGAACGAAAGCAAAAACTGGGTGATGTCCATGTCCAACCTGTTTTGAGAAAGATAATGGTATCTTTGTGGACGCAGCCCTGGGCTCCACCCATCAGACGAATTATTTAAATTTGCAGCTGTCAGGCTGAATCTTTGTCCTCCGATAAATATAATTTTTATTGTACAAAATATGTCAGATATAATAGACTTTTCCTACCTTCCTCCTCTCTATATCACTTGTTCTTGATCATTTTTAATGACAACGAAGGCTAGATAAGATCAGGTTGTAACTGTCTGTGTGAATAATGAATGCTGTTGCTTTACTGGGATCTCCATTCAGCCCGTCACAGTCATGCCACGGTTTAAGAATTGAACAGCACAGCAGCCAGTTCATGCAGTCTGTCACATAGTAAATAGTGTGACAGACTTGCATAAACAAAAGTGCATTAATGTTTACAACAGTGGTAACAGGGTCCAAATGCTGACAAACTTTGTGGAAATATTGTTAATTTAAGCAGATATTGAAAACCATGATCGCAAACAATGTTATCAGCATAATACTTTAATGGAAAAGGTGATTTGATAAAGTAACACGAGTGTCATAGTTTCTTAGCATTTGGTATTTTCCCTTTTGCTTTAATGACTACGTGCACTTGAGCTGGCAGGACTCCACAAGTTTGTGCAAAACCCGATGATTCACGTTATCCCAGCATGATCCGAGAGCGTTCCAAAGAACATCCCGTGTGCTCGCGGGAAATCTGACCTTTTGTACAGTAACATGGCCAATGTCACACATTTACTTATTTGTTTAGTGGCCTAGAAATACTGTTTTATTCGCTTAACATTAACATTTATTTTAAACTTAAGAATTCTGAATCACTATAGTATTATTGACCACATTCACACTTTACAGCCCTGTCAGTACTGTATTGTAGAGTACAGCATTCACTACTGTTTAGCAGAACTGCACAGATGTCTCTTTTGGCATCACATTGGAAACCTGATAGAGTACGTGATGTTGAGTTTCGTAAGGATTATATTTATGCAAACCCTTTCGGCCTAATGCGTGTCCTAAGCTGATTTATAACGGCTCATTTACTAGCTATCAAACCGTTCATGTATTACTGTAGCTAATAATGTTCCATGTCTGTACTCTTTTCCCAGGCCCATATAAAATTTCCTATTGACTACCCATATTCTCCTCCGACCTTCAGGTTCCTCACCAAGATGTGGCATCCAAACATTTATGAGGTGAAAATGTTTTTGTTTATGCATGTTTAAATACTTGATGCAATGCAAGCTTTATTCAACATAAAATAAAGACTTACTTTCCTAATACCCATGTACGATTTTTACCCCTCTCTTTGAATCACCTGTGCACTTTCCACAATCCAATCAATTCCAGATAGATAAAATGAAGGAAATGTTCTTGATGAATTTCTCTGAAAAATGTTTTAATATCTGTCAGAATGGCGACGTGTGTATTTCCATTCTTCACCCTCCTGTGGATGACCCCCAGAGTGGAGAACTGCCCTCAGAGCGATGGAACCCCACACAAAATGTTAGGTAATACAGTCAAAGTCTAAATTCATACCTCTAAAGTGATTGAATATACACATGTATGTGTGTGTTTATGTATAGAACAATCCTGTTGAGCGTCATCTCGCTGCTGAATGAACCCAACACATTTTCTCCTGCAAATGTGGACGCTTCAGTCATGTTTCGCAAGTGGAGGGACAGCAAAGGAAAGGACAAAGAATATGCCGAAATTATAAGGTAAACCAAGATATTTTACCATCAAATAACTCAATTCATGAATAAATATGAGTAAATATGATGGTCCTACTTTAGTTTTTAGAGTGTCCAACAACACGTTTACGTAGGTTTTCATGATCATTATTTCTGTATTTTGTGCCATTGAGCTTTCCTTCTACCCTGACAAGTCCCCCAGTCCCTGCTGCTGAAAAACACCTCCACATCATGATGCTGTTTCCACCACACTTTACTTTTGGGATGGTATTGTGCAGGTGATAAGCAGTGACTGGTTTCCTCCAGACATGATGCTTGAATCTGAGGTTTCTCAGAGTCTAAAAGTGTTTTTAACTGCTTTTTGTGTTATGTAGTTATCATTATATGTGCTTATATACATTGTTAAAACCGTTATCATTGATTTGTTAAGTGCAACATTCTGAATCTGTGTCTTTCTCTCACATGCAGAAAGCAGGTGATATCAACCAAGGCAGAAGCTGAGCGAGATGGAGTTAAAGTGCCCACAACGCTTGCCGAGTATTGCATCCAGACCAAAGTGCCTTCTCACGACAGCAGCACCGATCTGCTCTATGACGACCTGTACAACGATGACATCGAAGAGGATGACGACGAAGATGATGAGGCCGAAGCCGGCGGAATAGGTGGAGACATGACTGGGGACTGTTTTGCTGATGAAGACGACTCTGGCAACGAGGAGTCTTGACCTCCTTCCACTGTTACCTTGACACTAAAGTTCTAGCCACCTCCTTCCTGTTCCCCGTGCTACCTTTTTTGTTTCATTTTTAAATTGTGTTCCAAAAACTTTCCGTTCCTCAGTAAAGCAGACTATATGACCCATGACATCTCGCTGGGTTCATAAAATCACACCACAGTCATTTGTAACATCTCACCTTCTCCTGCCTTTTAACCTCAGGGCTTTTGGATATTCAGAGCTTGCCAGGTCACCTTTAACATGTTCGTTTAGATCTTTTGGTTTTTTAAAGGGATAGTTCACCCAAAAATCTTATTTAAATCCATTAGACTTTTTCTCATGTTGAATCCAAAAGTAAGAATTTAGACACTTTTCCATATAAAGAAAGAAAAAGCCTTAAATGAACTTCTGACACATGTAGACAAGTGTCTTCAGCTGTTGCGTGGCATTGCATGCTTCTTTGAGTGTCTCGCCAAGAGGTTTAGTGAATTGTAACATTTTAAAAACTCATCTAGAGAATTGTCTTAGGTGAACTAACCCTTTAAACCCACCCATAATCATTAGCTGTACCTATTGAAACAGTCATTGCCAACAAATGAATGTTACATTCTTTGTCCGTTTTTCAAGAAAGTATTGTTTTTGTCATCGCAGTATAGGGCTTCACTGATTCCACCCAATTATGTACATAATGTCCACACTTTATAAAAAAAAAAAAAGGTAAGTATTTAAGAGTGATCAAGTATTCAAGACAAATGCAAAATGAATGGACTGTTTCTTTCTCGTAAAATGTTAAGTATTATCATTTTGACCAGCCATCCACATCAACAGGTGACCTTCACGGTAGAATTAACTTAATACACACATTCTCCTATACACAAATCACTTCTGTGATGAAGCTTTTTTGAGCCATTAAATTGAAGTATATGGCACATGAAGGTGCTTTTAGCCACTTTTAATGGCCGTACAGACACTAGCAACAAAACTACTTTCACATTTAGCTATTATATCAATGAGACCGTTTCAGTATGATGATGTCAAAAATGTGTCTCCTTATATTTGGCGCTATTAATTTTGGCTGAAGGTAATCATAATATACACATTTGGTAAGCTCTCATGCACAAGCATACAACCAGCTGTACCAAACATTTCTCTCTTTCCCCGACAAATTTCACACAAATGTTGAATTTGGTAGTTTGGCGATATCTTGGAGGTTGTTAAGTACATGGGTTGAGATCAGTGGCTGCTGAGACATTCAGCTCATCGGTGAGCTCTCGTTCCCAGTCTTGGCACTTTCTGCTTTGATGGCACTGGAGCGGGTCGTATCTTTCAAAAGCATGCTTGTGTGTGTTTTAATGTGTTTTTTATGATGTGTCATTCAGTGAGACACGCAAATCCATAAGGTCTCAATAATAGGGGGAAGTGTAGACATTTATGCACACGGGGTCTCAGGTACACCTTTATTCCTGCTAACCAGCCAAGGACACGGACGCCGGTCCCTGTTCTACCAAACCCCTCCGGAAGGGACAATGTATCTGAGGATCTTATGGGATCGGCTCTCTTGTATTCTGCCGGAACTTATGAACAATCTGGAACAATCTCGATCCCAACTCAGTTGTCTTTCGAATCCTTGGACTGTGGGCCAAAAGGGCTCACGACATGTTCAACAAGGATGTCAAATCAATTAAAACTGACTGGATTTCACATTCAGAAAAGGACTCTTGGTGTATTACACCCCTGTGCACAGCAAAACAACCCCTGCAAAAAGTGTTGTGATGTTAGTCAACAGTGGATTTGTCTTGAAGGACTTTATAGTTTGTGTATCACGAGTGTGTTTTTAATGTTTCATCAATGATTTAATGATTGTTTTTTTCCACATGAAAACAGAATTGCTTTTTTGACAGGATTTATAGTTCAAGATCAAATTGACTCATTAGTCACGTTCAACATATTTCCTTTATCTTCTTGTAATGTTGTTAAAGGGAAATACTGATCTAAATATTCACCTGAGGAGGAATGGAAACAGCGTTGGTGTGAATCTAAACACAATTATTTGAGTTTGTGGGAAGAATGTTCGGTATGTTCATTTTAAGACCGTGCTTGTATGATCACAATACAATTGATTTTTTGTGTGTATGTACAGGAGTTAAAAGCTCCTTAGCAATTAAACCATTAGACAACACATTTGAAGGCATTATCTTTTTTTGCTAGTTTCATTATAATTGATTAATACCAATTTACAAAAGACATTGGACATTAAACGTTTCGATCAATTGGTCAAGAGTTCCTCTGCAAAATACCATACATGATTCCTTCTTTAAAGGAAGAAGACTGGCATATTAATCTGTCAAAGCTTAAATATCAGTAAGTCTAAATGTTACACTTTGCCTTCTGTTTCTAGATACTGTTGTGCTGCTTGAAGTGTGTCCTGTAAATCTTTGTATCTCGCCAGTTCGCAGGCCTCCTGTAGTTTGGCCCAGCGGAAGTCCTGGTGCTCATCGGACAGAATGACTTTTGTCTTTGGGTCACGGAGTTCTGCCAACCAGTAGAGGACTTCTTTGTCTTTTCCCCGTACCTGATAATGCATCTTCTGCAGGAAGCCATCTACCTTACGCAGTTGATCTTCGCTCAAACCAGCTTCCTCCTGCGTTTCTCTCAAGGCGGTAGTTAAATCATCTTCTCCGGGGTCAACGTGACCTTACAAGATAGAAGAAAAGTTTAGTCATTAAATAATCTTGCATTAGTAGAATCCCACTCTGTAATACATGGAAACTGAAAAGAGTTATGCCAAAGATAGACTCATGACCAAAAGAGTAATTATATCAGTCTACAAATAGACTCAAAAGAAGGTTGGGGTTAGGATGTGATGCTCACCTTTGGGTGGTGTCCAGTGGTGTTCCCCATAAGAGGTCTGCAGCAATAGAAACTCTATATTTTCTGGGGGAGGGTGTTGTACCAAACGACGAAAAATGATAAATCCACACGCCCGCAATGCCATGACCTGACAATACAGACTGTTATGTACATAATATATATTGCAGTTTTACCACAAAAGAGGTTTTCATTGTTACTTCAAGTGTCGTATATAAAGAAACTGTCAAGTGTTAGTAAAAACAATTTAGATAATATAAAAACGGACTTGCAAGTGAAATATAAATTGTGGGTACGACATACTACGTGAAAATAAAATTTGGTTTAGCTAAAGGCTAACACGCCAGTCATTAGCTACATTTAAGGCTTTAGTCTGTGCATGCTGTCAAAATTATTGCACTTACGTCTAGCTGGTCGTGATAAAACGATGCTTTATGTTTACAACAGGTGCGACATAACCCCGGAAAAGAGCCCAATTTCTATCAGTTTCGATTTCTGAAGGCGCAGCTGCGTAATTGCTGCGTTGGGTTGATGCTCAAGAGTACATCATGTGAATCGCTCTCTGATTTTTCTGAAGGTGCAGCTGCGTAATTGCTGCGTTAAGATGATGCTCAAGAGCACATAGTGTGACTCGCTTTCTGATTGGCTTCCCCAGTAGTAGTTTTTATAAAAGTAATCCAGACTCTTTATATAAAAGTTATAACATATTTAAATATGTGCTGTCAGGATTTTTTTATTTGCATATATATATATATATATAAGTGATTTATATATGCCATATGTTATATTTATATATTTCAAAGAACTTGATTAACATTTTATGTTTAACGTTAATTTAACTTCATATGCGTTGTATGTATACTCTGTCAGTTAATATTGTGTCATTACGTTCTTTGTTTTAATGAAAGATACTGTTACACACATGTAAAGGGTCAAGATCTGCTGTTGTGATAGGTCTGAATGCCCCACCCGGTGGGCCTGAGATAACGGGACTCTCTTCAGATTAGAAGCAACTTAAAAACACCATGACGCACATTTATTCACATTCACTGCAGGAGCACAGACGGGCCATTCGTCCAGGTAAGTTAACTCTTTCAAAAATATTTTCTCGCTTATTAATATGTCTCTTTTTACAAAGTGATGCAATGAGAAAAACGGTATTTTATACAATTTTATAAGTGATTTAAACCATATTCTTTTATGGAAAAGGGTCCGTTTGATTAATATGATGAAAAAAATGTAATTAACCGTCATATCAATTCAACTTTGTGTTTTTATTGAGGAGGCACAAATAAAGTCAAACCAGTTCCATGGATGAAAAAAGGTCCTCTCGTATGTATTTTATCGGCAAGAAAGAAGATCTCATACAGGCAAAGAGAACAAGTGTGACTCTGGACGGAAGAGACATACTCATTGTATACCATCAGAGAGTTTTCCATGCAATGGACCTGCAATGTTACCGTGAGTGACATGAAAAGCATAACGTTGTTATTTGCAATGCCATATTTAACCTCTAGAGGGAGACTAAGCACACTGAGCACAGTAATATTGCTATTAACTATGTACAGAGTACAGTGATACAGCATGCAGACTCATAGAACAACTGGTCAGTTGCTCAGGTCAACTTGTTAAATGTTTCCTCACGACACTTTTCCCCCAACAGATGCTGGCAGTACTTTGTTGAATGGAGATATTGAGGTAAAACCACATTCTAATGGTTTCCATCGCAAATATCATGCATTTAGCTGTTTACAATTTAAATCATTACAAAATTATTTCATGTACTGTGTTTGGGTCTTATCCCAGTAGGATTTAATAATGTTCCCATCCATCAGAAAACATCTTATCTATAGAACCCAACACATAAGAAGATACAATTATGGTTTCCATTAAAACCCATACAATTCATTTACATATTTATCCAAAGCGACTTACATTGCATTAAACATTATACATATTGCTTTTGGATATGTGCAATCCCTGGGATCGAACCCATGACCTTGGCATTGCTAGTGCCATGCTCTAACCACTGAGCTACAGGAAGGCATTAGAATTTCTGTGATGATTTCTATTGTTTTTTAGCTTTGTTGACACGCATTACCGCTCGTGTAAACTCTGACCGTTTAATGTTTAATGCACAGGAAATCAGCAACAAGCTCTGCATTATATGTCCGAAGCACAAGTATAAGATCACTCTGGCGGAAGGTGAGGGGTTATACAGGGCCAGCAACCCCGCAGAAAAAGTCCCTACCCGCCGGTGGTATTCCAAAGGCATCAAACAGAGAGTGCACAAAGTGATGGAAGTGGACGAAGACATTTTCGTGACGTTGTCCAATTGCCCGGGGTGGATTGAATCAGACTATTATCAGACTGAGAAAGGCAGGAAAGAACTTAGTAAAGCACAGGAGACGGACAGCGGACCGGATCCTGATGCCGATGAAGACTAGTTTACTTTTTATTTAATATTCAACGCTTTGGGTTAGGATCTGTGATGACTTGATGATTGACACTGATATCATGAATCAAAATAATATAATGCTCCCCTACTTTTTGAGTGTCAAGGTTTTATGCACTCTCGGTACAATGAGTCATTGTAATGCTCTGTCAGTTACATTTTCTCAGCCAAACACTGTCATAATTCTTTACAGTTTAGGGAAAATTGTAAACACATTTTGAGGATGAAAATAAATGCACATCTGACATTGGACTGTGAGCATTTACAGAAGTACAGCTGTTTTGTTTTATGTGTAAGTGCCTATATCTCCAATCTAATCAAATAAAAGGCATTCAAAACCGTTTTGGAGATAATTTGACAATATTCTTCCTTGATATTATATCTTGAATTTTGATGCTGTCAACATTTTTTGAGGCAGTGTATTTTCTACCTCATAGTTGTTGAGTATGGCATAAATTTAAATGACTCACCGATTTAGCTCTTATGCAAAAGTAAATATTTACCTTTACGTTTAATTATTAAATCATGATAAACACAACATTCATCAGCTTCAACAGAGTGGGTTCAAACTGTCCAGGCATACATCATATTTATCTCTCATATAGTACATTTCATGTTTGGCATGAATGTTTATGTTTGAGGATGTCCCTCACGGCTGTGTTATTATGTGAGGGCTACCGCTGGGATGATTGTTAAAGACAGCACAGTCAGTATATGTATTGTAATTATCTCTCAGCTGACACCTAAGAATGCCAGACAGGCCCCAGTGGAGATCAACTCCAGACAATGAACCAAGCAATTCTGCCCACCTCAGCCACAAATCTGGGTCTCTCCTAAAACATAGTGCCGACCATCAATGACACTTGGCAGCTATTCCGACTGCAGCAAAAGACTGATGCTGTTTGAATCCTCCTAAGATTATATGACCAAGTGACATAAAACGTATGTAGTGCTGAATCAGAGCCCCACACGTCACACTGCAGAGAAATTCATTCAGTTTTGTGTTCCTTAGTTAAAGTGATCAGGTGCAAAGCTTTTAGTCACATGACCAGTGAGATTTGCTGATATAGATGATTTCAAAGCAACAACATAAACAAACGTTACTGTGCCTTCCTTAAATAAGTGTTATTTAATGTGTTTTAAGTCCAAAGAAACACTTGTTAGTGTTTAATGTTCATTTATCTTTGAGATTGCATGCTTTTGTGGCCCAAACTTAACTTCCGGTAAACATCTGCAAAGATTATTGTTATTTCTGACAACAAGCTAAAGAAATAACAAGTAAATGACATTAGCAGGTTATATGTCTAGTCAGTATTATTTTGGGTTACCAGTACAAGAACGGTTACTTGACTAAACATAAATGCAACAAAGTTACATTCCACAAATTTATTTAATATACAGTGTGCAGACCAAGTATGATTTATGAAATTATCTAAAATTATTGATTATGAATCTAATGACTTCAGTGCAGAAGTTTTAAGTGAGTCTTAAGTGCATGCCAGTTGTTACATAACCCAGCATGGATCTTCATCTCTTTCTACTTTCATGCGAGTAGAAATAATTTGACCCGTAGTAACCGAATCTGCCCTTGTGGAGCAACTGTTCTTAGTGGTGCACCCATCATTTCAAACCTAAATAATGCAATGAAACGTCATGCAAATAAGAACATGTAATATTATTCTTTTTAAAATAACTGCATGTAGTCTGTTGATAATTACCACAAAACAAAATCTGTTTGATATCTGTAGACTATTTTAGAATAAGATGGATCTATGATATAACACAGTTACATCTCCAGCATATTTCCATATCTCAGAAATCTATAATCTGGATCATGATGCAAATCTCTTGCATTAAAGTTGATAGTTGTAAATCATGGTTCTGGGATTATAATAGACATGTTTGAATAAACAGCTTGTTTTATGGTAAAATTAAAAGAATCCCTTCTGGAGATCAGGACAGCATACTGATGGAAAGAAAGTCAGGTGGAATAGAAGCTTTGATCCAGTGCAGCTCAAGGGGAGATGATGCTATTTTGGTGATCTCAGAAGGCGATCTGAAGGGTGCTAGAGTGTTCTCATAGGAATATTAAAACGTGCACCGCACCTCCCTAAAAATAGAATTGTCATGATTTGTTGAAGCTTGATGTATATGTGCCATGTTGGGATAGAATTGATGTAAAAGTCTAAATAATAATTCTCCAAGAGGGGAACAATGATAGGAAAAACAACAAAAGACTTGTTTTTATTGGCAGGTCAGGGTTAAATGCTATTTTTAAACAATGTGCCACATCAACACATTGCCTCTAATAGATGACTTTCTGCCTTATTCATATACTGCATATGCTTGGGAGACAGTCTGAATTGAATCAATAGAAATGTTGGAAATCTGAAAATTAACACAATGCATGAACCTATTCAAGGAGTCGAATGCATTTTTATTACAGGGTATAAGGAGATTCTTGTCTATTAGAATTGCAACCCTCGCAGAAATTGTAATAGATTTAATGGTTAAAATGTGAATTGCGTTGATTTTAATGGAAACTGATGGCTCACAATGGAAGCCTTTATAATTTTTGTAGTTTGTTTTAGCAGGCAAGCTTTTAATAGAAAACCAGTGCACTGTAACAGAAAGCTGAGCACACCGTACAGTTGTATGGGATCACAGTAAACACGTCCCACACGCGTCATGCAGTATTGTGTCCATGCAGGATCTCGCCATAAGCAGCGGCACGTCTAATATGTTTTGCTATGGCGTTCGCTGGATATCGTCTCCGGAATAACAGTCGAAGCTCTTAAATCTTGGATTAATGACTGAAAGTACCATTGCTTTATGCGGACAAGAAAGCACAGAAGCCCGTGTGCGCAGCCTGTGTGTGCGTGGCGTGGAAAGCAAGTGTCCACGTCCGTCCGATCGTTTGCTGAGTCAGGACGCACCAAGTCAAGCTCGCCTTCGTGTTTTTCTATATATCCTCTCCACTTTCCTCTATATTCTTATCTCATTGACCCATGAGCTTTGGCGTTTGGTCAAATGACGTATGGTTTTTGAGCACACATCGTGCCATGCGTCCCGAGACGGGGATCTCTGTTTTTTCGCGGAGTATTAAGTTGTTTCCTTTGTAGCGCAGGATCCACTTGATCATTTCTGGCGCGTTCTCCGTGTTTACGGTCGCGCTCTCCACCGGACCATTGCGCACCTGACGCTCTCTCTACAGCGGTTGTCTCATGAATGAACGGGGTTGTTTTTTCGCTTCGCTGAGGGATCATACCGCGTCCGACCTTCATTGCGGAAAAACCACTGTCGCGGACTGATGTGAAAGCCCGCCGCTGAACTACATGCTCCCTGAGCCTTGATCCTGTTGTGATCATGTAAGTATGCATATGGTTATTGTTTTGACAGTCCTGACGTTTACTGAAGCCCCTATGGCGCAAAAATGACCATTATATTTGAATGCACTATAACTGGTGTTGTGCATTGACATGTGCATTCCTAATATATGTAATTATATACAAATACAAATACATATACAGAATATGTATATAGACAGAAAAGGACTGCAAAGTAAACAGACAGTTCTAATGTAAAATGTGCAAAATCTGTTATTGTGCATTGACATGTGCATTCCTAATATAGGCTGTATGCATTTAATGTACAGAATATAGACAGAAAAGAGCAGCAAGGTAGACAGTTCTAATGTAATATATGCAAATATCAATACAGTCTGTTATTGTGCATTGACATGTGCGTTCATAAATAGCCTAATAATAATATCATGTTTGTAGAATGTGTTATATACGTAGAAATATAAGACACCGTCTTGACATCTGCATGCATAAACAGTCTACACGATAATAAAACAACAATAGGCTCATTTCTATTATATACTAATAAAGTAACGTTTTTTCAGTTTTTGAAATGTCATATCTGTGACCGGTATTCAATGACACGACACAAAAAAACTGTTGTGTGATTAAAAAGTTCATAATGAGATCATCGAGGACTCAATGTGCTGTGAACCCGGGATGACATCTTACATAAAGACAAACATTTGGACATAAGAGTGCACTATGTAACTATGCAGCTGTCCTTTAGGTCTTTACACATTGTGGCCCTGGGCAGCGAGTGCCCTGGGGGCGTTGGGCCTGGGGAGGAGACCACTGGGCAGGTCCAAGGTGGCTTGCTGTGGAGTTACCTGGGCCATGGAGCTCGGGAACTGGATCCAAATTCAGTGACACCATCTAGGGTTCCCCTCAACCCTGCGTTTATGGAGTACCAGTCTAGAGTGCTTGGGGATGTTAGAGTCATGGTGCGGGATTGCCCGAGCTGGGTAAGTACAAGGGTTTATTAAGTGATGGGATATAAATATGAGATCCTCCTGATTGGAGGATTATAAAAAGAGCAGTGATATCCATAAGCTGATTGGTTGAACAGATGCAGGGCTACTGAGAAATGCGCTCCTAAATATTATTTTTCTGTCTCAGGATCTTTTGGATAGTGACTGGGCGAGCGTGCGAAGCGTTTTGGAGCAGGCCGACATTGTGGTCATTAAGTACTCTGTGAACGATAAGCTGGCCTTTCAGCAGGTCCGAAATGTATACGCCCCAAGACTCCGCCCACTTCTACGCCATTGGGGCATCCCTGTGATTCTTGTAGCTGTGGGGGCAAGGCTAAATGGTGAGATATGATTGACAGCTCTTTTATCCCATGTCATTATTTTTTAGTATTATAAAGTTGAAAAAAAAAAAGAAAAATGATTGTCATGCATGTTTTGTTGCGAGATAATGAATACTGTAGAAACAATTTAACTGAAGCATAGTTAGGAATTTTCCGATGGCTGTGCTTATGGAATTTTATTGGAAGTACAGTTAGCAGAATAAGTAAAAATCGGTCATGAATTAAAATGTAAAGGATTATGCATAACATTCTTATTGCCCGCTTTTATTTAAATACAATTTGTGCTTCCAAAATACACAATAAACAAACCAAACGTCTTTTTTCTTGGTTCTGCGGGATATATTGTTTTAAAGATGTTAAACTATTACTGTTCTTCAAATGCACCTGAGCACCTGACTTCAATGAAATGGAAAAACCCGATCAGATTTGGAGTTCTTTTGATGTGTAGAGCACAGTCGTGCCATAAGCGTTTGTTGAATATGCTCATAGGTAAACATTTATAGACTCGAAGCACTCAGACTGTAGATTTGGCTCCGGTTGCAGGAAAAGTGCTCACGGCATGACCTTTGAAATGTATAATTTATCAAGATGTGATTCCATCCCGCTACATCATTTATCCCTGAAGGATAATGGAGGAGAGCAATGAACTGATGGGTTGGAGTAGACTTGTGGAAGGTTTCTGTAGCATTCTGCTTGTAAAAAGGACATTTTGGAATTTACAAATAATTTAAAGATACTTTTGAGAAATGTCTTAGTGGTTTTGTGTCCATACAATGGAAGTCAATGGGGGGGGGGTCAGTGTTGTTTGGATACAAATGTTCTTCGAAATATCTTCTTTTGCGTTCTGCAGAAGAAAGAAAACGATGACAATTTTGTTTGGGTGAACTATCCCTTTTATATGTGGTTGCTAAGCTGTTGTGGGCAATTTCTAAGTGTCAGCCCAGGTCAAAAGAGCTCACTACACAAGTGTATATGATATGACCCGGGATCAAATCCATCTATTAATGTGAGTGCATTTGATCATCCCCAAAGCTACAGTTAAGTCTGATGGCTTATAAAAGCAATAGAATACAAATTATTTGTTGTATGAGAATTATGCTGTGTTGTATACCCTGTTGCTCGACCACAGAAGGACCCAAGGCGGACAGAGTGTAAACACACAAAACACGCTCGCACATACTCGAGCGGTACATCTCTTTCTGTTTCTCCGGGCGTTTGCCGTTATTGGCTACAGTGATTCATACCACATCCTGCTAGTAAACGAACTATGCCCTCTTTTGCTTCCATTCCCTCTCTCTCTCTCTCTCTCTCTCTCTCTCTCTCTCTCCATTTAGCTGTCTTTTCTTGCTACTATTTTACTTGCTCTTCTGTTCCCCAAGGCATTTGCCCTTTTGGCCGGGGCCAACTTTCCCTAACACACACACACACACACACACACACACACACACACACACACACACACACACACACACACACACACACACACACACACACACACACACACACACACACACACACACACACACACACACACACACACACACACACACAGCGTTTCTATCCAGCAATGCTTGCTCTCTCATTCTGTCAATGTCACTCTAATTTCTCTCTCTGTCTCTCTTTCTGTCCGTGTACACACACATAGTGATGTTTACATTTACGCTGGTATAAATTTGACCTGGCATGCATTGTTACGTAATATAAACTTGGATTCTGTTCCTCCATATGTCTGCCTGTTGACAGTGTTAGTAAAGATGTTTCCGTGCTTATTTGGCCCCACGCTCCACAAACGTCATATGTGCTTTGCGTCAAACGAGAAGTACAGTAGTATATCTGCATATGCATATGTCACGTTTGTATTCTGCTACAGATGAAGGGCCACCATGCACATGTCCGCTCTGTGCATCCGACTGGAGCAGCTGTGTACCTCACAGTGAAGGACTTCAGTTGTCCAGGGACCTGGGGGCCACTTACCTAGAGCTGCCCTCTCTAAACAACTTCTTTGTCGGTCGATATTTTGGAAGCGTGGTAAGTGTATTGCTTCAGATCAAACCATACTGGTTAGCAGGATCACACAGAATGTATGCCTGCTTGAAACATAGACTTGGCGTTTTAGGTTTACATTAGATTTTAATGGAATTATGTTTGGAGCAGCTATCAATAAAAGTCAAGGATGGATTACAGACTGCGCTAATGGGACCGAAGTCCTGCGGCATCTGACAGTCAAAGGCCTAGAAATAAGCCATTGCAGATGTGAAATTGATACACTTTTTTGCTTTTTATTGGGGCTGTCAAATCAGGCAATTCCAAAATAAATGTTTGTGTTTATATAATATATGTGTATGTGGCGTGTGTATTTATCTGTATATTCACATACATGTATATATTTATTAGGGCTGTCAAAATATTAATCACGATTAATCGTATTCAGAATAAAAGTTGGTGTTTACATAATAGATGTCTGTTTACTGTGTATATTCATTTTGTATTTATGAAAACAAACACATACATATAGGCCTATGTATATTTAGGAAATATTTTTAGATGATTATTAGATGTATTTGTTTATATCTACCAATAATTGAAATTCATAAATATTCATTTCAATTCAATATTCATTTTTATACTTTTTTTTCAATATATACATGTATGGGGTTGTTTTTATAAATACAAAATTAATATGCACAGTACACAGACATATATTATGCAAACACAAACTTTTATTCTGGATGCGATTCATCGTTTGACAGCCCTAATATTTATGTATATAAACATACATTTATTAATCATTAATAAATAATAGTTTATTTTAGTTTAAATATATGTAATATATAGACACCTTCATAAGATGTAAACACTGGCCCCGATGCACTTTCAGGTTCAAGTTTAAATTATTAATTTTGAAATCTTACATATATAATGAAATCGTAAAGATATTTGTTAAAACGTTTCTGTGGTGAAAAAGGAAGTTCTTCTGGACCGACATTAAACCAGCGTTTATTTATTTATTTATGTAAATATTTGTTATATATACACATGTATGTGCATGCGTTTTATATACATATAAATATTTACAACACACAAGCATTATATAAACACAAACATTCATTTTAAGAATTAATCAATTTGACATTGCTACTTTTTTGTGTAATATATTGATAAAGATGTATTAAAAACATTGCGTATATCATATATATATATATATATATATATATATATATATATATATAAAATACACACAAAGGCATTTAAAGCAAATATTGTATTTGTATTGTATTGTAGTTGGAATACTTCATGATACAGTGTCTGAAGCAGAAAGCCAAAGAACGTCCGGACAAACGACGAGGTCACAGGTTCACAGAGCCCCGTCCCCCTCATTTGGACCAGCCAGGTTAGTAGGCGATGAGAATCTCTCTTTGTATTGTGTACATCACGCATTTAGCGTTTGTATTTGAAGTTGTTTCACCCTGCCATTTCCCCTCACACCTGCGCTTTTCAGATCTAAAAATATCTCCCTAATATCTTGTACTTGGAATTTGCAGGACATCTTTTGTTAATGTCTACAGAGCTTTTAAGCTCCACGGTGTGCCCAGCACGACACAATTCATTAGTAACCGAAAGGCTCGTGTGGCATTCGGATGGTGTTCGTAAAGAAAAGAAAGCTTGGGAATGTTCAACTAAGAAAGAGAAGCCAAAAGCATGCTGGAGTTTGTTGGTTTGGCTCCAGCGCCACTTAGACTCTTTTTATAGTGCACAGGCCATGAAATATGAAGGGCATTGAATCCTAGGAAACCGTGCCCACAAATGAATGGTTATGGGATGTTTGAGAGTACAGCGGTAATATATCAAAAGTACGCCTGTAATACAGACATGATGGAAAAACAACATCTGTTTGTTGTGCGTGTATTGCTTGTTAATGTCTGGGGTTAACGTGGCCTTGCCGTATATCTCCTTGTTCGGCATTTGCTTTCACGTCATTTTCGTCTCTTCGCAGTCGTTTTTCCTCAACCTCGATTTCTCTTTCTCTTTGTTGTTTCCGCCTTGTTACCGTATTCCTTACTCATCCGTCTCCTCTGCTTTGCTTGCCTCATCATTTTTTTTCTCAATTCCTTTACACAAACAAATTCCCTACCCATCATCCTCTTTTCGTTTGCTCACCTCATTTCTCCTCTCTCTCTCTCTCTCTCTCTCTCTCTCTCTTCTATACTTTTTATCATCTCCTCTCTGCTGTACTTACCTCCTTGAAAACCTTTAAGTTTAAACATTTTTCCTGTGGTGTCCCCAGCACGTCTTCCGCCGGTGAGAGTAGAGGAGTCCAGCTTTTCTCAGGATCTGCAGTGGCTACTTGAACGCGGCATTCAGTTCGCCGACGTGGCATTCTACGCCGGGGATTCTGGGAAAGAGCTGGGCTGGGCGCACGCCTCCGTGCTGTGTGCCATCAGTCCTTACTTCAGACAGCTGCTGGTGGGACGGCAAGCCTGGGAAAGGCCCGTCTCGCGCTGCACCTGTAGAGAGAGAGACGGCCCTCACTCACTTATGTCTACCTGGGATGGAGGTGTGGATGATCTACCCAGAGCGGACGGGCACCCTTCTGGACACATATCCCGGCTGGTTGTGAAGGACCCGCTGCTGTGTTTATGCCTGTGGGAGACGTTAATGTTTTTTTACAGAGGTGAGAGAGAATTTGAAGTGTTTTCAATATTATAGCTAATGTTCAAGGCAGCAATTTAGACACGGACACCCATAAAAAGAATGAGATCGCTACAATAATTTAACTTTCTTTGTTTACAAATGGGATAGTTTTTCACCCAAAACAGACATCATTCTAGACCTCTATGATTTGATTTCTTCTGCAAAACACAAAAGAAGATATTTTGCAGCACATTTGTAACCTAAATAACATTGCCTTCCGTGGACATAAAACCAGAGAGACATTTTTCAAAATATCTTCTTTTGTGTTCAACAGAAGAAAAAGACATACACAGGGTTTGAACAATATGAGGGTAAATGACATCATTTTTGAGTGATCTCTTTCTTGATTAAAATACCGTAGTAATATAATTTGTCTCTTAGAAGCGATGTCTCACTGTGCTCAGATTTTTCAAGTCTGCCACTAAGATTCAGAAATTTCAATAAGAACTCAAACATTTCTCATCAGATCCTCTCTAGACCAAATCACCCGCGCTTTGCTTCTCACAATAATTTTACAATTCCGTACTGTTACAATATGTCAACAATCGTTTATTTGATTTATTTTCAGTAACGTCTAAGACGCAGTTAATACTTATATGAAACAACTGAGAACTCAAAATCTCCCAAGCCATAAAAGAGCGATCGCTAAGCGATGAAATTTTCCTTCAGGTAATGTTGCTTTTATTGTTGGCTTGTCAATGGTGGTTATTATATCGCTTCATGTAAAATCTGAAGCGAGATTGGCATTATTGAATGAAGCAATGCAGCCACAGTTCTGCTAGTTTATGCACCTCAATTGATTTCCGTTGCCATTGTCTGCCTTATCGCTACAGCTCGGCAATTGTACCTTCTTTTGTGTTTGAATGGAAGGATTTTTATAGGACCGCTTCATAATTAAAAGGGGTTTAGTTTGGAGGCTGTGCGCTTGTTTCTCAGGCCTGTCTAATTTATGGTTCCACACGTGCCTGTATGACGGCAGTCCACTCTGAGACACCCTGGAGCTGTGGGGCTGATTAACATGGTTGGGAGAACAGAGAGATCTTTGTGTATGTGTGCTGGCTTGTCTGCTCGCGTGTGTGTGTGTGTATGTATATGAAGCCCAATAAAAGAGGGAGAAACTATATATGTGCTTCTATAGGACTCTATAGGCTGAATGGGTCAGTCTTACTTCTTGGCTGTTTTCATTAATGCTCTTCCTAAAACAAGATGAAGAAGAAATTTAGAGTTTAAAGTTTTATTACCTTTTCCCAAATTACTGTTGAAGAGTTAATTCGCAGAAACAGAAGACTCGGTTTTTAATTTTTAAATGTAAAATATTTCAAAAATCATGTTTTTTTTGTATTATTATCAATCAAACTGCAATTGGGTTGTTTTGATTAAGTAATATTAACTCCAAAAATACAGTAACACAATAAACACGATAATATAATACAAAATGTTTCACTTCAATTCTTTTTTTTTACATTTTAAATCATTGCTAGAATTATAATTTTATTTGTCCTTAAAATAATGTCACAAATACAAAAACATTTTTTTTATTTTAGGGAGGAAAGTAACCTGGTCATTGTGATTCTATTGCCATATTAGCCCGACACAACATGCATTTCCCATAAGCCAGCAATATGACCTCTGAGGTAAAATAGAGGTGAACTGACCGCTGTGCATCTTAAACAGTTGCTCAGACCTACATTTAACATTCCAAGAAATGGCCTGGACATTATTGAGTCATTTATCAGAGTAAAGCTATGTTGGGAAGGTAAAAAGGTGAGCACAACACTGAGATCACGGAGGAGATATTTCACTCCTGCGCTGATATATGATGTGATTTTACAGGGTCATTATCCTCCTGTGTGCCGTTACATTAACAGAAATGATGGCCAGAATCTCTGTCTCTTTTTTTGGAAAGAGTTTTTATATCAGCTCAACTGTGACAAATGAACATTTTTATGTGACAACTGAACAAACATGGAAACTATTATATAACATCAGCGTATGTTTGTGTTTTTGTCTTAGTTGTCATCAGGTAATGTGATGTTTCATATAGTACAAAAACACTATCGTTTCACAGTTTGATTCTTCTGCAGGCTCACTTCCATCTGTGTGCTTTCATTTGGGTCATTTGCCATTGCTATCATAGATTTGTTAAAAAATGACTCAAAATGATCCAGAAAAGAAATAAGAAACAGAATACACTGCACCAGATTCAAACTCACGCTCTGTATGAGCACCAATGTGCAAACCTCAAGGCCACAGCTTTTACAACCTTGTTTCTGTAACAGAATCCACCAGCCCTGTATCTCCATCGAGAGGTTGAACTGTTGGTTAAACTCAGGGAATCTGAGCAGTCAGTTAATGCATGACCAAACAGGATGTGTTCATGGGTCAGTGCAGTCCATGTTGGTAATGTGTAATTTTCGCAGGTGCCTGGGAATGGGAATACCTGGAGGAAGCCTTCGCTGAAAAATTAAAGAACCCTTTGGCAGTGGCCCAGCTGATGGACAGAATACGCTCATTCGTTGGGAGAGAAAAGGTATTTATTTTTCCAACAGGGGGCGCTACACCGAGAACGAACTCTGAGGTTTTGTAGTTAACCTCAGTGGAATTGATATAAAGCCAAGAGACAAATAAACCACATTCATTGATATACAATCTGTAATCTGTAAAACCAGGAACGAGAAATATAACTAAAATCATAATATTAGTTTCTACACTAATGATGATAACATTATGTTTTATTCCAAATTTGTGCATAGCTTCAACATTTATAATGTGCAAACTCTTTAAATTTGAATTGACTTTCATTGGCTGTCAACGTTTTTTTGATTCCAACAATATTGTTCCTCTATAGACAGCTTTAAAGCAACAACATAAACAAACGTTACTGCGCATGCAGGCTTTTGTGGCCCAAACTTTACTTCCGATACACATCCACAGAAAATAGAGTCCCTGCAGATTATTTCTGATAACAAGCAAAAGAAATAACAAGTAAATTATTTGGCTAGCAAGTTAAAATGTTTAGTCAGTATTATTTTGGGTTAACAGTAGAACCGTTACTTGGCTAAACTTAAAAGCAACAAATTGTTTGTGTAAAAAAATTAATATACAATAAAATTCAACAAATTGTTTATGTAATACAATTATTATGTAATAAAATATTAATATAAATAAAATCAAATATAAATAGTTATATTATTAGCCACTAGCCAGACCGATAACCAAACACACACCAGGGCCAGGTGCGTGCATCCATCCCCCATATATAACTTTTTATAGTTTCCGTAAAATAAACGATATTAATCGTTATTGACATTAAAGCTCAACATTTAGACATAAACTAAAACTTTTCTGAACTACAACAAAATATATATTTATATTTATATTGTATTGCTTCATTAAGCATTTCTTAATTTCTTCCATAACATAAATCGTTTCATTGTTTTCCTCACTATTGCTCTGAAGAAAAGCACTTGCTAAATGCCTAAATGTAAATATATTAAAAACATTACACCATTTCTACCTAATTTATTACATTTACTTACAATGTTTGTAAGCTTCTGCCTAAGGAGCTGACCTGGTTTCTTAATGAGAAATGTTCACGGTACGAACAGCGCTCTTCAGATAAGACTCTTGACTGCAGTGTTGATTCATTCTGGTTTCAGGCCCCCAGGGACACACCCACAGCCCGCTCTCAACAAGGTCCTCTGACACTGGGCAGCCTTTTTAATTCCCCCCTTTACTCTGATGTTATCTTCATGGTGCAAGGCAAGTTTCAATGCCAACTGTGCATGAGCATGAATACATGAACACACACAATGACACACATTGATTCACAAAGTGCCTATTACAAGCCAAAGGCTTGTCTATCTTTACGATGACCTTGTGTGGATGTGTATCAAGGCAGAAGACAGAATCGTCTTATATTTTGTGAATGAGAGAATTAGTACAGCATCTCAATTCAGCAGATGAGTTAAAAAAAAGGATTCTAGTCCTGATGTGAAACAATTTGGAATGTAATCTTAAATAACTGCATTCAACATTTCTGTCTTTTCCTATTTAAAAAGACTATAAAACTAGAAATATTAGCTTTAGGGCATTAACATTAATATGGCCATAAATGGTTCAGTGTGCTTATGTTAAAGAAACATGCTACGCGTTTGGTTCAGGAAGTGTACTGCCAGCGCACAGAGCCGTACTTGTGGCCCGGTGTGATGTCATGGCAGCCATGTTTAGCGGGAAGTACGCGGAGGCACGGAGTCGCGTGGTGCCCATCCACGGAGTCTCCTCGGACACCTTCCTAGCATTCCTGGAGTACCTCTACACTGACACCTGCTGTCCAGGTGAGAATATATTTTTAAAAGCTTTATAAAAGTTATTAAATAAAATAATTCTTGTACTGAATGCTGATTGGTCAGTAATGGCTTGGCTATGACACAAAACACTTGCTCACCCAGCCACTATGTAGATCAATGTGCAGCACAAATATTAATCGTGTAAGAAACTTGATCTTATAGCCGGGTCATTTTTATATGAAATCACGTCCTTAATATTTTATCATGGAATAATAATTTTTAAAGAGATAAGGCACAAAGTCTTATCAGAGACAGTATAAAAAGGATGAGACGGAGCAATTGTAGAAAAATAAATGTGAGATATCAGAACATGTAAGACGGTGGTTATACAAATGTAGATTTTTCATTTTAAGAACCAATAATATTTTCGACAGAGGCATTAGCTGGACCATCTTTAACACATTTCTATAGTTTAAATTGATTCAAAATGTAAAATATTGTTGTCAAATTATTTCTCTTCTACCTTATTGCTTATATATAATACTTAACATTATTTTATTTCAAATGCTTTTAAAAGTCATTTTTAAGACAGTACAGAATAACAGTTTAACATCTATAACTACAAGCAGCAGCCGACTTCATCACTTTTTAGATTTCAATCTAAATAAAATGTAGATTTCAATCACATTGGCAAACAGTGGTTTGAGTCATATTTATTATTAAAAATGCAACGGTTGTGTCAAATCACTTTAATTGTTCTGTCAATCTGCTCATAACAAGAACAAAAAAATGTTACAAAGATTTTTCGTGAAACAATTTACACTCAAAAAAATGTAGTCAATCTTAAAGCTGTGAAATAAATAAATTACACTGTTTAAATTGAGTAAACTTAAGGAGAAAAAAATTTATGTTATTGTGATTAACTCAAATATTTCTATTAGAATTCACAAAAAATATTAAGTGTATATTAAAAATATAATTTATTAATTAAAAAAATAATAATAATATGTACATTTTAGAGAAATTAACTGTTGGATTTTTGGTCAATTTTTTTAATATGTCCCACTGAAAAAATCAGTTAAATGATTTTAAAGTTTTAATTAAATTATTATAACTGCTTATTTTTGTGACATTTACTAAGCCACATTTGAATCATTTGTGTAAGTTTGATTTTGTGTGTCTGTGTTCAGCCAGTGTGCTGCAAGCCATGGCCGTGCTTGTCTGCGCAGAGATGTACCAGGTGAAGCGTCTGCAGCACCTGTGTGAGGTGTGCGTCTGCGCGTATCTTCAGAGCATGCCCAGTCGAGAGCTAGCATCCACGGGCATTAGTGTGATCCGTTTATTGAAAAAAGCAAAGGTGAGTGTATGTTGTTAGGGATGCATTCCCTTTCAATGATTTTACTTTGAATACTTGGACTTTAAACAGATAGTTGACCCCCAAATTAAAATTCTGTCATTATTTACTCACTATTATGTCAGTTCAAACTTGTATGACTTTCTATCCTCTACAGAACACAAAAGAAAGTATTTTGCAGGTAACCAAACAACATTGACCCCCATTGACTGTACACAAAACCACCAAGACATGTCTCAAAATATCTTCTTTTGTGTTTTGTAAACAGAGAATGTTTATTTTTGGGTGAACCATCCCTTTAAAAATCACATTTTTGATTTGATATTTGAACTGGAAAATTACATTTTTTACACAAACTAGTTTACAAATAAAAATGACTTTGTCTCACTTCTTCACTTCAGTGCCACAATGCTGATCAACTTTACGTCTGGCTCCTGCATTTCATTGCCAATAACTACCTGATCTTCAGCCACAAGCCAGACTTCCTGGAGTTATCAGGTGAGCCGCCCTTTGACCATCTGGGACGGGCGTTCACGTGCATTAGAATGCATGCACACAGAATCATCTCTGACTCTTACAAAAGCCTGTTACAGCACCCTGTACCGCTCCTAACAGCTGGTGCTGTAGACAAGCCCATGCAAATCACTGCATAGTTCCTACTGTGAAACACTAAGTGCAAATGTTAGGTCAGTTTGGAAATGAAAGCAGAGTTTTGAACAATTAATTAGTGCATACAGTTTTTGGTTTTTGTACTACAAAGAAACAACAGAAAGGTTGTGGACGTTCCAACAGAGAACCTTTCTTTTTGAGTGTACAGCATATTAAAAGTGTAACTAGTGTAAGACAGTAGTCGATTCGTGTGCAAACTGTGAGGTTTATTTTACATCAAGTTCCCTTATTGGACATATTTATTAAGAAAATACATCATTTTCTCTGTAACAAATATTAAAGTGTAAACTCACAAAACCTTTTACAGTATTGTCAGTCCACATTAAAGCACATTGTAGAGTTAATGTCGTTTGGATGGATATTTTTTGGACGGAGGATATATAAAGTGATGTTGTAGCTATGACTTCTGGTTTGTCATGTTGATGTTATTTGACAGATGAGGAGCGTGAGCAGGTGGAGTGTCTACGCTGGCCTTCCACAGGTTACCTCCAAGAGCTCAGCGAGTACCAGCAACGCAGACGACAAATCCGCAAGTCTCGCTGCAACATCATGTGACCCCTTCCTCACCCCCTGTCGACCAGAAGCGGGTGCAGAAACAAAGAAACCGGAGTCACAAGTGCGTTCGGGATGAGAGAGACCCGCGTTTGACTTTTCGGCTGAGGGGGATTTTGTTGTACTTTATTTACTTGAACTTTGACCTCTGACCCTGTGACATAAAGCAGATGAATTCTCGCCGGACTGAGAAAAGCCTATGGCTGGGAATGTGATGTCATGTAGGGCCTTATGACACAGCTATGGCAAAACACTGTCATTCATTGTGGAAAATACTGTATCTGTATTATCTGTATGACCACGGCCAAACATTTACGCCTGGTCGGTGCAATGAACTTTCTCAAAGATGATTGAACCCCAAAGTGTTAAACAGGGTAGGGTCAACCTTATACTCTCCAGAGATACTGTAGATATCACACATTTCAAGGTGAGATCATTTCTTTCATTCTCATCGGTGGTTACTCTTGCAATATAACTTCATATATTTATTTTTCCCCCATGAGATTATGATTTAAATTTTATGCAGCTATTTTTGTAACATGTACATTCGAGATTTTTATTTCAAGAAATGTGTGAAATACGCATCCAGCATGTGGATCGCCTCTTAGTGCTGGTCTGGTCAACGTAGAGCCTGTTCCGGCTGTCTTTAGTCTAGTTTAGTTATGTTATGTTGACTCATATCATGCTGAATAAAGACATTTTAGAAAGATCTTGGTTTATGTCGAGAAACTTTGTGAATCTCAACCATAATTTGTTTTGTACAGTTGGCCATGCGACGAATACATTACAACTGCATTACGTCGTGGTGATTAAAAAGTATAAATTAAATGCCCTCTATGTTGCTTTGGTTCAAAAAGCATCTGCCAAACGCATAAATGTTTACAGATTTAGAATTCAAAATCATTGGTGTAAAGAATAAGACGTTTCATAAGTCAGAAGCATACCCTCATTGCAAAGCTCCGATTGCCTGCAACATGCCCTCCAGCTGTCCAGACTTGTGAAGACTCTCAACATCACTTCCTCCTCCAATAGACTTCTCTCCTATGAAGACTCGAGGAACCTACAAACAACAGATTGAGAAAAAACAAGGGTGTAAATAAACATCATAATTTACAATGACAAAACACGTAAACAATGAATCCATAAGATCTAGTTGACATTGTTTCTGTAGCTCAACTGCTAGAGCAAGCTGGTTATGGGTTTGAACCCAGGAAAGTGTACCATGAATTAATTTAAAGTCACTTGGGATAAAAACATTTGCCAAATGCATTAATGTAAATTTAAGTTAAAAGTCTCCCAATAACCATAAATGACACATGAAAAACACCGTAGTTTACTTTAATATTTACTAAAGGTTCAAAAATACTACAGTAAATAGGAATTTAAAATGTTATAGTATATACTATAGAATACTCCGTGTTGGGTGTAACTAGTTACTAAGTAATTAGTTACTTTAATTTAATTACTTTTCCCTTGAAACATAAAGTAGAGGGCTACTCTTATTTTTGTAATTTAATTACAGTTACTTCTGATGTAATTCAATGGGGTATATGCACACAGGGCGATGACGTACTTCCGCTAAAATCTCAGCCAGCTAAGCCACGTCCGCTCTCATAGAGCTGAGGGAATTTTTCACCAAGTGATAACGATGTGTTTAGTAAGAAAACGATGGAATTTCAGCGAAACAACAGCACCACAGCTGAGCATTGCTATGTGCCTCTGTGATAAGTGCACATTTTTACTTAGCTTCTTTTTATATTTGTGAATGTAGCTTGAAACGGATAGCCTGAAGCACTTCTCCTATTTGGTTGTTGATGTATGACGTAGTGTTTGAATAATTTGATTCACGTTGTTGACCGTAATCCTACATGCATCCTGAATCGTCCGAGTGAAAAATGCCATTGTTCTCTATGGACGCTGCGTGCGCCACAAGTAATGGAGCTGGCTTAGATTTTTAAGGAAATACGTCATAGCTCCGTGTGCATATACCCCATTAAATACTGTGTGTAATATCTGTGTGCAATGGTGGAATTCAAAGTCTAACTTTAAAATGCATGCTTTAATGTGTCATTCTCACACTTGTAATACTTTGGAATACTTTATGTAGTTTTACATTATTTATTTGAATGAATTAAAAGTTTCATGTCCATCCTTGAATCAATTAACTAATCAAGGCTGATAAAATATATAAAAATTAATAATATGTAATTACATACTTTTTGGAGAGAGTAATCTGTACAGTAATCTAATTACACTATTAAATATGTCATTAGCAACGTTTATATAGTTTCACATTACAGCCCAATATTAGAATTACACGTAATTAAAACGTAAGCATTGATATGATAATTTCTAACAATGCAGATTATATACAACACATTGTAATATCCTGCTCACAGTTCGCGCATTGGTGATCTGTTGCAGATAATCTTGTATGCTGCCCATGTCGCTGCGTCCGCTTATATCGATGAATTCCAGTCGCCCACCTTTGAATTTATACTTTGACAAAACATCTTTTGCGAGCACGCAGTAAGGACATGACGGCTTTAAAAACACGACAACTTTGTCTCCCTTAATTTGCGCCTTAACAAATTCTGCCATTTCTGCTTACACTGTTGTCCGTCGAACCGAAACTTAGTTAAATAAAAGGCGGAAAGGTTTCTTGCTAACGTTACTTCAAACAAAGGCGTGTTTGACTTCCTGCGGCACTGCTCAGACCGATTGGCGTTTAACATCGAAGCATCGCGAGAGCGATGCGAAATCTTAACTGAACTCTCGCGATACTTCGATGTTATACGCCAATCGGTCTGCGCAGTGCTGAAACATGCATAATGGTTTGCTTGCACGCCACACCAGACTAGTGTCAAAAGTTAATTTGGAAACATGACTTTCAACGACTAAGAAAAACAAACACTCATTTGAACACATCGGGCATGCAAACGAAAACATGCGAATGACAAACTAAGTCGTGCTTGTGCTAAGTCATATACATTTTCCTAGCTAACCTAGTAATTTCACTTTTGCACACACAAAAACCACAGTTTCACACGTGTTTTATTATTTTGTAAAACTGTTATTCCAAATACTTTGCAGGTTTCATAAAGTATAGACACAACAACAAAATGTAAAGATATTTTAAATATTAATCTGCCAAACAATGCAATTCTTCTAAAACAAAATTCAACAAAGAGGTTGCTATGCAAGACAGACACATTTAGTGTTTTTATGTCTCTTTTGTCTTCCTAATCTCTCTGTAAGTCACTTTTGGATAAAAGCATCTGCTAAATGATTAAATGTAAATGTAGAAAAAAAACAAGCTTTTTGTGTTGTCAAGTTCACATTTTATTGAACTGATTTAATACATTTTTAGGTGAACAAGACAAACATTCTGTTACAGTCTTAAACATCCCCACCCCACCTTTAAAACAAGAGATGACAGTGTTATGAGAATCTTGGCTTATTATCCAACATTAACATCTCTCTTTAGTGGTGTCAGAGGCCCATAGTCTCTTCAAAAGGGAAAAAAAACACAGGTGTTGGTCACACATCACCAAATACTTCCCCAACCCAAATGAAAATTATGCTTTTTTGCACGTGTAGATACACATCTCCCTTTCAAACAACACTTATTAGTGTCAACCAAAAATGTTAGGGTTCATCGTGGCTGTTTGATTGCTATGTAAGGGAAAGTGTCTGTAGTAAAGTGCTGTTACAGTTCTTGTTTAAATAACCACAACATGTATTTGGTTGTCATTAGATTGATCCACAATTGGGACTAAATTGAAACCCAACAGAAACCCACACAATAAAACATTTTGGGGAGTTTGAATACATGTCGAGTCCCTACAGAGTGCAGATAAGAGCCCATCTGCCGACCCAAATACAGAAAATGTTGTTTTGAGAAATGGCTCACTTAGATTTTTATTTACAACACTGGAAACAAAGCAACTGTGATCTTGAAACTTTAAAATGAACATCGAAATGTTTTTACATTTCTTTGTTTTCAGATGTTCTGTTGTGCAAAACAACCTAAGAAATCCTCAAGGAACACCATGCCAATCAGAATCCACCGTGAATATTTTTTATCTAGTGAGAATTAGCAATAACCATGTGATGTTATCTTATTTCCCAAACAGAATCAGAAAAACCACTGTAAGTGTTCAGCCATGCATCAAAAGTTGGAATACTCGGTCTTCATTATAGATACCCAAGTGTCATTCAGAGAAACATGTTTTTATTTTACACGAACAACACAGCACTGAAAGCATTTTTGTATAGTTTTCTCTTTTTGGCAAAACGTCCTGCCACACAGGTTTGTAAACAATGCTTCCCTCAATATTTAAATAGCTCGACTAATGATACTGTGAAATAAAGACTTATATTTTAACGCATCTTTGATCATTTGATCTTTTTCCAATACTCTAAAAGAAAATTCCAGCAATTCCTTTTAATCCAGAACCAAAAACAAAAAAAATATATATATATTGCTATTCATATTTCATAAATAACTCTGCTCTGAGACATGTAATAATTAATGAAATACATCTGAAATTATATACGGGTCTGTCTCTGAGAGATGCGTTTCCTCATAAATCAGTAGCACCTTCACCTGGATGGTTCGATTACTTTACTTAAACAGAGCAGACCCAAATTAAGAACATGTAACATCAGCCAGCTCGATCCCAAAGGCTCTGGCTGTTCAAAGAAAGAAAATATAGCAGCTTTTTTTGGGATTTTTATTTTCTGATTTTTTTCCTCTTTTATAGACTTCTATACTCAACCCTACCCCTCATCTCATAGTATCTGACCCATAATTCTTCCTCAGAATCAAAAACACTGACAATGCTCCCTCGCCACTACCTCCTTCGCTTCACTCACACATACACACACACACAAACAAACATCGCTCACACCTTTCACAAATGTGCGCTGGACCTGCGATGAGGTCATAATCATATCTCCCCCACTGCCCTGGGTGCTGGAAAGTCACTGATTCCACATCAACATGCGTCTGTATTAATACCTCAAAGGCATCATTTGCACTGCGGGTGTAAATACTGATGCTGTTCAAAAATAAAACGGCCCCCAGGAGAAAGGAAGTTTCAAGGCTCTTGGAAACACTGTTTTATGGCCACTTTTTCATAGATACTGGCTCAGTCAGAAAGAAACGCGCGTTGTAAGGCCCTCGGTTTTGCATTGCATAACTATCGATATGTTTTCTTTTCACTTTTGAAAATATTTTATTGTCCATAGTTCTTCAAAAAGAAAAAGAATTAAGTGCTAATCCCCTGAACACATGACATCACTAGTGGAAGACTGACTTCCTCTTTTCTTTAAAACAAAGAGTGGCGTTCAGAAGAACCAGCGCTTAGAATAAAGGGGTGGCAAGAAGGAAAGATGAAGAATAATGAAAACCAGGTGTAGGAAGAGGTGAGTGGGGAATCTGTAAAATAATAAATAAGGAGTTGTTCGATTCCCACACTCCCTTCAAAGATGGTCGACTGAGCCTCAGGTGCACTCTGATTGACTGAGGCAGTTGCTTGGTCCCGTGCCCTACAACCAGGACTGCGCCCTCCGCTTGTCGAAGTCGGCGATGAGTCGTTTGATGTGGGCCAGTTTGTTGTGCAGGTACTCACAGCGTTGTTTTTCTTCATAGTATTTTGGGCTGTGCTGTAAGACAAACATAAACTGTATATTTAAAAAAAGATTTTTGAGATGATTAAAAGATAAAAGATGTTTATTTACTTGTAGCATGTGGGGTCCAACTAAGTTCAAACACTTACTTGTTTAATATTTTTGTATTCTTGCAGCACTTGTTCATGTACCTCCTGTTGGAAAAGAAAGACATTTATTATGTGCAATGCAAACAACTTTAGTTTATATTTGTACAGTTCAATTTTAGAAACTGTAGCGTTTATATTACGCAAATATGCAAGTACTTAGTTTAAAGTTCTTTGCTTACTTGGTACTCTTTGGTTCCTGGCACCAGTCGCCTGCATTGGGCATCCAATTGCGTAAATCGGCGAGTAATGCTCTCAACGTGGGCATGAAGGATGCGATACTCATCATACTCCGCATTGAAGTCATTCTTAAAGCGCTGCCTTTGATCCATAGAAATTACTGCAGTGTACTTACTGAAATAAAACACCAAAAACAGTTAGAATGGTCTTTGTTAACATAAATGAGTTCAAATCTCAATGCAACCTACAGTCATGCAGTGTGGTATGCATAAACATGCACCATAAATCCTCCACAAGAGGTCAAAGTTCACTCACGCTATGTAATCAGGCTTTGCCGGGACAGGAATTTCAGTGCTGTGGACAGACTTGTCTTTGCCAGCTGTAAGAAAAAAACATGTGATGCTTAAACATGAAAAACTGCACTTTTGCAACCACACGTAAATGCATGGCATGTTTGTAGAAACTGACTAATGTAAATGTGACAATAGCTGATGGGTCAAAAGCAAATGGAAAATGATCAGACTAACAATTATGGCAAACAGCTGACATATTGCATATTTTATTAGCATTCGTTGCATTCTTGCCTTGGAAATATGTGGCTTCTATTCAGATATTGTTAGTCATACCTTTAACAAATTAGTAAACGCATTGGGACCCGATACATCACAAGCTTTCCCTCATCTTTATATTTCTCAAACATATACATTCTGGTGTGATTTAGTAAGTAATTAGAGAGTCTGACTCAAAGCATCTACATTTCCATCTACACTGTAAAAGCTTAGGAACAACCTTCAATACAAACGCAATAACAATACAACTAGAATTTACTAGAAACTACATTTTTACACATTACAATTTTACAATGCAAATCAAGTCTAAGTGATCAAGCTCTACTTGAACAGGTGGCATTAAAGGTATTTTTCATTCATAGTAACTTTAAATAATAAACATAAATATTGACAATTGCCATAGCAAATGATAGGAGTTGAAGTGAAGTATATATAATGCACACAAACCTGCGTCCAGCTCACGGCTGATGTTGGCAGGAATGTTTTTTTGTTCTGCCTCATTGCGGTGCTTCTTTCTGGGCTGTGCTTCTTTATCACAATGATCCTCTTTGCGCTGCTCTCGGTCTCGCTTACGCTCCTTATCCTTCTCTCGCCCAACTTCTCGTTTCTTCTCCTTGTCTTTGTGCTTCTTCAACTTCTTGGGCTTTTTGGTGCCGTTGCCATTATGGCTGCCCGTAGGCGAAGCGGTGGATAACAGGCTTCGGCTGCTGGTGGTGGTGGAAGTGACGGTGGCCGTCGAGACAGTACAGGTGGAGAGAGACAGGGAGGGGGATGTTGTGGAACCTGGCTGGCTGGCAGGGCTAGGCGTGTGGCTGCGTGGGGCATAGCTCTCAGAGGCGTTCCCGCATATGGAGCTTTGGTCCAGGGGCAGGTCCTGAGATCCCCGGCCCTCAGGTGTGCTGGGGGAGTTTGAGCTGGAGCCTGAGGCAGGGTGGAAAGAGGGTCCCGGACAGGGAGCTGTGACTGGGGGTGTGGGTTTTTTGTCCTCCGACTCTGAAGGATGTCGTCCTGATGAGGCAGGGGGTCCTCGGTTATTGAGATGGGAGATTCGTGGCTTCTTGGACATCAAAGGGTCGATGAAGTCGGTCTCAGGCTGGCGCTTCTGGAAACCAGAAAAAAACATGATTCGAGTTCAAATATAGTGGTAATTTTGTCAACAGGAAGGAATTCTGCTTCACCATTTTACATCAGTATATGTGGGAGAGATTTTTATCCAGATGAAACTAATAAACATGAGAAAACTCTCAAACAACAGCTTAACAAGGTTACGCAAAATTTCACATTGTTATTTAATATATAAACAGTCAATCAGTGCATTTTCATCAATATTAATATGATATTGTTACCACTGGAGATGTGGGCTCTTTGGTTGGACTGCTGGATGAGACAGACTCGGAGTTTAAGCCCAATTTACTGTAAAAAGGAACAACTTCAACATCGAGCTTTGCCAAATACTCTCAAGTTCTTCTAAGAGTCAATTTAATTGTATTTGCCTAGTAAGTCTTACCGTGCCAGAATTCTGTCAATCTGAGTGCGATCATCCTCCGTGTAGCCCGGCCAGTCCCTCTGGACCTCACGAAATATAAAGTCCTTCAGTGAATATGAGTTATCCTTAGGGTTCAGATTAGCAACCTATAAGGATGAAAAATGAACATGCATTTATATATCTTGCATTTCTTAGAAAGAGGGCAAAAGGTCCTTATTTGGTTACTAAATTGTAAAAAATTCCTCACTAAATAAGGTTCTATTTATTTATACATGTAATGCATTGATCTAAAAAGGTGTTCCTGGCTCAATTAAAAAACTGACACGAGTTTAAAAAACAATGGCTCAACTAATGCTGTCTGTTTGGGATGGGACCTTCAACAGCAGATGTGTTTAATTTTGTGGCATTCATTTTTGTTTGGTTTTTCACTTCACACTTATAAAACTGAAGTATTAATATAAATGTATAATTAACAGTTACAAACTCAGTCCGATTAAACCTTAGGTTTCTTTGTTAAAACCCAACAGAAATAATTAAGACAAATAATTACTGTCTACACATTAAACAGGAAAAAGGAAACTGAATACTTAAGTAGGTTACACTTAAGGGTGACAGATACACAAACACTATAAATAGCAATGCAAATCAACGGTTAGGCACATGGATATAGTGTTGCTTCTTTCGGGGGACCGTTTCAGATTCACTGCCTTCCGGCATTTCCAAAGAAGGAGACAGACTCATCTCACAACTTACCCTTACAAAGCATAAATACATTTCCTTTCAGACTTATAAAGATTAAAGAAAAACAACAATTATTTCTGTTGAAACAAGTGGGAAAATTTGTTAATTTTACCTCCGATACTATAGAAAAATCACTTAACTGAATACAGCATGACCTTAGATCAACCCTATGAAGTGAAGTACACATGTCTCTCCAGCACGAGCCATTTAAGTGACTGTGTATTTGCATAATTGCTCTAACAGGTTTAATTTACACTTGCTTAATTTGCCTCATGCTCTACATTCAGAGGTGAAAGCAGGTCTGTGTGTCTGGTATGTTAAACGGTGACTTGCATTACGTGACACGGTGGTTTGTGTGGCCTATGGGGAAAATTCCACGATGCACTGATCTTATCTTTGCTTTACATCTATGTAAACCACACGCACAAACATATACTTGTGAGGGTGAGGACATGTTATCATTCTTCACTCCCTCACTTCAGACTTCCCCATCTGTGTATTGTGAAGTGTCGGTCTTACCTGATGTAGTGTGGTACCCAGAGAGTTGCGGTCTTTCTGGCTAACACCGTCTCGCTGCAGTCTGCCCAGCACCTCCAGTTTCTTATAGGTGCGCAGAGCCAGAAGGTGGATGACACGGTCACGGTACGGCCGCTGGGACACAGGGTTGTTGGTAAGGCACTTGCGGATGGTGTTGGCTGGGTTGAGGGGAGTGGTCTGTTTCCTCTCTGGAGCGGGGTCGGGGGCTGAGGGGGCCGGCTTTCGGGCCTGGACTTTTTTGTCTGTGCAAATGACATTCATGGAAAAGTGACATATGTATATACACACACACATATATATATATATATATATATATATATATATATATATATATATATATATATATATATATATATATATCATATACACAAAATGTAATATATAGTCATGGTAGTACCACTACCATACATACTACATTTTAGTTGCATGAAAACTTTATAGCAGACTTTAAAAGCCTTAAGCATCTAAAGAAACCCTGTGTGGCCTTGATGTTTCCTCAATTATGAAATTCTAAAAAGCTACTTTAAGGATTAAGACTAGTAGCAACTCCTTTGCCATCCTTCTGGCTTACTCTAACTAACTCTCCCTCCCTAAACATGGGCTAATAACTGGATGAGATCCAGACACAAACTTTTACTGCCTCACCTCCAGCTGGTTGGGTGAAACTCTTACGTCATTGGATAATAAGCTTTGGCCATCACACACACAACTAAATCTAAATCCACATACAAAAGGCGATCTGGTTTAAGAAAGGGAACTTGATTTTAATTCCTACCGCTGCGGATAATACCATACCGCTGTATGCAGTGGGAAACGCTAGACCTGGAGATGTCAAAAGCAGTTCTTTACAAGGAAATTCATTTCAAGATGCAATTCGTCTTTAACCATGCTGTTAATAATGCACCCTAAAAGCACAACATGCTAAAGGCCACTCCGAAAACTTGACATTTGTCCTCATTTATTAAAATCTAGACACTAGTAATCAACAAGTTGACCATCATGCCCATCCCTCCTCTAGACTTATCAAATACTCTATTGTATCTTTCAGGTTAAACACACACTTACACAAAAGAGAGTGAATTTGCTTCCTGAACCCCAGCTGCTATTGCAAAGCCTTACTTGAAAAAAACCTCTTTAGACTTCAACCATTTCCTTTGGCTGCAAAATGCAAATGCCCCCAACCGATCCCCCCTGCAGCTTAGCGCCGATGGAGGAGGTGAAACTGACTTTTCCGGTTCTGCCATGAAAGCCAGCTGTGGTCAGGAGAACAGGGGCCCCCAGAAGGTAGCGACAGCTGAACAGGTGCCGAGGGACAGGTTTTGTCTAGCGTGGGGTGATCTATAATGAGCTGGATTTGAGCTTTAGTTAAAGACCCAGTAAAAAAACCTCCAGGGCTTTTCTTTTTCTTTTTTAAACTGTGATACCCTTTAATGTTGACATACAACAGGTCTCTTGACATGTCCCCTGAAGTTTCCACAATGCATGACTGCTGCCTTTATTTAACAACGTGTGCAGCTGTTCCTGCAGGTGACAATAGCTGAATCTGATTATGTCTGGTCTTGTCGCTTTCCATTTTACAATGTGGGACACCCTGGTAACCTGTAGAGGCACTTCCTGCTATGCTTGAATGTCTTTTTTTTTAGATTTAAAAAAATAATTTAAAGATAATTAAAAATCCATGTTTTATGTGCATAGGTGTGAAGTGGCCAAGCATCACAGGTATGCAAGTCTATACACTAAACTAAAACTCTATGACAATACGATTGCTTCTCTGCACTGGCTGAGAAGCAACCCCTGCAACAAGTGTAAGAGGAAGGAAACATCAAAAATGTATTGACACATATTATTTTACTATGCACCTATCTGAAACGGAAACGAAAACAGAAACCATGTCTTGTGCAACTAATTATCAGGTGTTGCAGTAAACTGGTTATCTCAATGAAAATGCTTACAATACTAAAACCTGGCAAAGAAATACAGACTTCGTATGAACATTCAAACACGGTCAAGTACCTCTAATCGGCCCTCCGGGTTTGATGAATTTGGTGCTGTTCTTACGTGTATCCTCATCTGCTTGAGCCATACGTTCTTTGGTCACCTGGTAGGAGTCGTTGGTGGCACATACTGTGATTTTGTCTTGAATCGTTCCCAGGGAGGACAGGTGGGGGACCCCAGAACTGAAAACACATTGAGTGGTTTATGATAATGAACAACAGTAAAACAAACAGTAAAAAGACCACAACTTATGGAAACTGACTTTACCTGGATGGGTACTGGTGAATACACTCAAAGCTTCCTTGAGGATTGTCTTTGCCAAAGTTGGACAGATAAAAGTCGAAGTTATGAAATCCATCTGACTTTGGGATTTTAATGCGCTAAAGGGAAGATACAGAATATCTTTATTTGATTCCAGTGCTAATAGATCATTGCATCATTAGTGCATCAATGCATCATATGTGCACTTGCATCTTTTTGTCAAAGTCCAAGCCACAAAACAGTTTACCCAAAAATGTTTTTTTTTTTAATTATTATTATTTATTCATGTCATTCCAAACCTGTATGACTTTCTTCAGAACACAAAAAGAAAAATTATTTTGAAGAATGCTGGTGACAATATTGGACCATTGTAACATTTTTAAAAAAAAAATATTTTCTTTTGTGTTCCACAGAAGAAAGAGACACACAGTTTCTGAACCACATGTGGGTGAATAATTGATGACAGAATTTTAATTTTGGGGTGATCAATCCCTTTAACTGTATTCTTTATGGCTTAGGCAATCCAAAAATGCACTGCAACCAGCCCAGTAAAACTATCTAAGGTAAAGGCAGTCAAAAGAAATGGCATTACAATTACTAATAATTTGATATAATGCAGTTAAAAAGAGCTTTATCCACTTAAAACAAATGACCCAATATTATCTATTTTCTGAGCTAGGAGCACTACTTTATTAGCTTAGCAAATACCAATCTCTCTTACTGTAACCATTAGCTGAGTCATATTTCTGACTCCTGAGAATAACAGAATGTTTCGAATCATTACTTATTAGGTTTCAACACACACACACACACACACACAAGATTTTCTTACAGAGTCACTGTTTCAGATCTTTGTGACAACATGTTAACTGTAGCACAGACACAAGGAAAGTGTCTTTTAAGAGTTCCTTCATGATGGCAAAACAGACAAGAGACGGAACCCAGCTCGTCGGCCTTGTATTTATAGACACACACCGTCGAAACTAGACTACAGCATAGTGCACAGGGTCAAAGGTTAAACAGGCGCTTTAAAAGTGGAAAAGTGAGAAGCTGCCCAATAAACCCGAAAAAACAAAAATCTGCCTATTAAGATACCAGATTCACAATTTTGATGAATAACTTTGATGAATAGTCTCCACACTTCAGCCAGAAATGACACACTTATAACTCACTCATCTATGACAGTCACTCTGAAGAAGACTTACCCCTTGAAGACCCTGGAAACGTATTGATGCCTGTGACGATGGTGCATTCTGGAAAAGGGAAGAATAATAAAATGTAAACGAGTGCATTTTAAAAATGCATAACAAAAGATATAGCTTATTCTACAAAACAACACTTTTTAGAAACCTTATGAAGATGGTGAGTTAATGTATCACCCCTACGGTTGAGAATTGGGTGCAAAGATTGGTTGAGAAATGAGCAATGTTTGTAATAGCATATTACACATACCAAATCTCTAGCATACGATACACAAAGAAATGAGCAAATTGTTCATGCATAGATGCACAGAATACCCTCTAAAATAATAGCCTCTAAACCCAGACTACACTGTAGGCAAACCAAAATCCCGCAATGCACTCAATGCAATAATGTAACGTTTGCATCTTTTACTTAACTCATTGTTTGATCAGACAAACATAGAATGTTTTACCCAAAATCATTTACATTCACACATTTGCTTTATTACCCAAGTCTGACATCTTCAGTTTTATTCGAAAACTGCCCAAAGCCTTTTTCTTTCTGCAAAGGCTTATTAAACCAGATAAGTTTCACAAGCCCCCCACCCCCAAAAACACTTGCACAGAGACAAGATTGCATTACACAGAAGCACGTATAACCAGGATCCAGTGTTCCGATGATTGTGAAGTCTAAACCACCAATACATACATGTGAGTTGACCGAGAAACACACTTCAAAAGTACGACACACATCATTAAGATAAGCAGCTTATTTAGTGAACCAGGCAGTACAAACATTGAAAACAAACTATCCGACAGACACCCTTTTGCCATTAAAGACCTATTATCAACGTTTAGAGTCCTAAATTCTGGCCAAGCCGAGATAAAGAATCATCCAGGAGGTTCACGAATTCAATAGTCTTCTAACCTTGCCTGTCTTGTCCCAGAGCCGAGAGATGAATAATAATTAACCACAAGCTCAGCTGGGAATGAAGACCAGATCTTGACCAAGACAATGTAAGTAGAGACCCAGTGAATGTTATATAGTTTTCAAGGTAGCTTAAAGCTTCCTGTTCATATTTTTTTGAGTAGTCTAGTGAAGAACAAATATATGGCACTGTCTATTTATTACTATTAAAGCTGACACAGATAAAATGTATGAAGATGTAATTGCTACTACCTGATTACTATAAGAAATGATAGGATCATTCTTTACACCAACATGCATTCATATTTAATGCACATCACACGACAGCAATCCAAACCATTTTAGCTTACTTAACATTGTCTTATGGCTGCAAAGCATGTGCTTTGTTTAAAAGCTAAAAACCACAGACTTGAGCTGCAACAACCAACCCCCCCCCCCCCCACTCCCCACTCGATTGTGTGTTGTGTAACATTGAGTGTCAACCAAACAGCAAGTCCTAATCAACAAAGACAAACAGTGGCAGTGTAAAGCAGCCAGCAACCTGATGGCTTACCAAGCTAATTTTAGCCTTAAACAAGGTTCAACTCAATCTTTTCTGAATAAGTTCAGGTGTACTCGCTTCATAGGTGACCCGGATTAACCATGTTGGGGTAATTTGAATCATCCACACCCGAAAAACAAATCTTAGGGGTTGATGTTCGTTCATCAGGGTTTAGGATAGAATAAACCACCTCGCCACGAACCCAGCGTGTATTTTTTTTACAACAGGCCAGCTGTACCTTTAAGTCAAACACTGCCTCGTAAGCACTTTGAGCAGTGTGTAGAGCTTTAAAAAAATCCAGACAATGCAGCTCTTCATTGAAGCTGCCCGATTTCTCCTAGTAAGCTGATGTAAACTCTTTCAATGCCTGCCTTTTGAATTGCTAGAAATGCAATGACGTATCATTTATTTCATATATTACTATAGTGATTTATGTAGGTTGTTAACCTACATTCAATATGCAACCCACTTGAATGAGCCAAAATGGAAATATTACACATACTACTTGTGGTCATCACTAGTTGACTAGATGTGTATGAAAATCACACATTGAAAGAAAAATCGTGCACTATATAATGTCTACATTTATAAGAAAAAGTCATGGGTTTTCTACCTAACCACACAGCAAAAGGAGAAACTCCCTTATGAACTGAACTAAATGCGTTTGCTTTGCCTTTAAAGGAAAATATAAATGCTTGGCACAAGAATCACGGTGATTATGGTTTTAAATGACTTAAATTGTCGTATTAAAAAGACAAACTCATCAGGTGTGTGTGTGTAAAGGTTTGAAGCTAACTAGCTAACTCAGCAGGCTGATAGTCAAACAAATGCAAGACTATTTGTCATGTTTTATATAACAAATATAAACAACGTTTGACACAACAACCATAAATATAAAATAAAGAAGACAAACATCACACAAAACATCACATTTAACAACTTAATCGATGTTGGAGGACTTCCAGGTAGTAACATAGCTATGCTATCAGGCCAGCTAACCAAACTTCATTTTTCCTCAAAACTGACGTATTTTTCGTCGTTTATACGGAGTATTTATTTCAAAACGAATGTAATTTAGCCGAAAATGTCAAACAGTCGAAGTGTCAGGCAAATAAAACGACGATATCCGTTCACAAAGTTTCTCCTCACTGTTAGCATTCTGCTAACCTTTTTGAGAAGAAACAATAAAGCGTAAAAAACTAACACGACAATCTGGCTTTTATTCGGTTCACACGTGCCTTACAATCCCCTCAGATCCCATAAACGTGTTAAAACATGACCGTTGTGTGTTTTTGACTTAAAATAGCAGCAGAGAGTTCATAGCACTAGAAATGATGCGTTGGCATTATGCTCACCCTATGAAGTATTTTTAATCCGTTAAGAATTATTAATTTATATCAGGTTCTGCTGGGAATGCAAGAACGTCAACTAATAGAGAACGTATATTTCCTCTCAAAACATTTGCGTTAACAAAATAAAACGACTAACGTTAATTGACATGTTTGTTCCAGTTTGGGCCAGCAAGCTCTCTCACCCTCGCTCTCTTTCTCTTCATATAAAACATAACTGTTTTAAAACTTTCCCAGCACTCACCTTACAGTTTTGGTAGTTTTCTAACGCTTTAAAAGCTGATTCTGTCAGTTTAACGTGTAAAACTGAGACCCTGTCGCTCTTACGGCCACAGTCGAGTCCATACGTCCCATCCTCGCAGAGCGCTGCCATCGTCTTCAGCAGCAGCTCTCCACCATAGTCGTCCCTCTGACATACGTGCAGATACTCTCACTCTAGTGCGCACTGAGAGAGAGAGAGAGAGAGAGAGAGAGAGAGAGAGAGAGAGAGAGAGAGAGAGAGAGAGAGAGAGAGAGAGAGAGACCTGATGTAAAGAATCAAACAAAGTGTTCCTTTAAGAAAATTAACCATGGTTTTATTACAGTAAAAGTGTAGCAGCCATGTTAGCAGATTGATTTTTTTTGCCATTTAATTACCATAGGTTTGCATAGACCAGGGGGTCTCCAGAATGTTCTAAGTGGTCCCAAGAAAATTTTTGAGAAACAAAAGACATTAAAAGTTATAACATTTTACTGAAGATTATTACAGTTTCATTACTACAAACACTATGTTGTCTTTATAATATCACTGTTTGTCTAACAGTTTAAATGTTTCTTTATAAAAAATGGATATGTATTAAAGGAGGTCACTCGCTAGGCAAGCAGGCCTCATATTTGGGGGTCCTTGGCATTAAAAAGTTTGAAAACCCCTGGGATAGACTACGGTTATTAGACAATAGTAAATTTGTGGTATGGGTTTTAATACAAATACCATAGTTGAGCTATGTTACTGTAGTAAAACAATGGTTAACGTTTAATGTTGGCTGATCTTAACTGGTTTACAGTGGTTTTCCCTAAACCAACAAAACCGAACTGAGAGACAAGCTTAAACCAGTCAGCCAGCTTTTAATTTTAGCAGTATTTTTTTTAAGTAGAAAAGTGTTTTTTTCAAACGTAAGATATATATATATATATATATATATATGTCCTCTCTAGACATCAATAGGCTTTTATTGGGTATTAACTCTCAATGTTTAGTAAAAACGTATGATGCATATAGTTTTATTAGAATTTATAATTTATTAGAATGAAATTTGAGGCTGGTTGCATGTGCTTGCATTGGTATTCTGAGAAACTGTAAACATGATTTTGGCAGGTTGCGTATACGTAACTGAGAGTGTTTGTAAATGATGACGAATCAGTGAGTTTTTACTCTTTTCTGAAGGTAATAGGTAGTTAGAGCTATTGCCTGTTTGGAAAACAAATTGTACCTTCAATCTGCTCAAACAGCGAGCTGTTGAATATGAAACTGAAAAGAATTGATCAGAAGACTCAGGAAGTACATAAAGTACATCTAGATTTGTCTGGTGTCCTAACGCCAGCATCAGCTGAAGTGTTTTTCGTTCATAAGCCTCTCTCCTTGTAAAACTTGTTTGGCAGCCCCTGGGTATTTTGCATGGTGAACACCTGCTGTGAGTTTCTGGGCCAGTGTGATTATGTGGAGTGTTTTGGTGTGATGCAGTAGGTTTAAGTTTGGTGTAAGGATGCCACTGTGAATCCTTGAGATTAGGCCTGCAATGACCCACCACACCCTTTGCTAAAATTGTATTTTATTTATTTAGTGTTTAAAGTCTCAGCCCTGCTGGTCCAGAGTGCTACAGAATAACAGGATTATGAAATGTTTCTTAAAAGTGTTTGCAAAGGGACACTCTTAAAGTGTTTCCTGTAGCTCAGTGGTTAAATGACGCTTATGCCAAGGTTAAGGGTTCGACCCCAGGGGATTGCACATATATCCAGAAACAAATGTATAGTATAATGCAATGTAAGTTGGTTTGGATAAAACATTTGGATAAATGTAAAGTGATTGGTCATGAGTATTAATGAAGTGGGTGTAAACTGGTTTCTGATCATGCTGACAGACTTTGATGTGTTTGTCACATTAGCTCATTTTGCAGGTACACCATTTACTGGAAATACAATGAAAATGTATATGTCTTCTTCAATCAGATGGACAATATGCGTTTGCATGCATCCCCCACCAGGTTTTCAAACTAAAAGCTTTGGTAACAATTTAAACTAGAAGTGTTTGATGGTCATTTCAAGCAAATGTCATGGCAGATGATTATTAACAGACATTTTGATGCAGACGTGTGAAAACACAAGAGATGGAAAGCCGTCACATTTACATACAGCTGATTCGGTATACCGGAAAGGGCAATCTGGGAATTTTACTGCAATTTAATGAGTTGCACGTGTGAAAGGGGCCACTGGTTGGAAACATTCAGGCCTGTTGAAGTCACTACATCTGATTAGATATCTACTGATTTCCATTTCGTTGTTGATGTGCTTATTACTTCAGGGTGTTGTTTGGTTGAATCCTGCATGACTGGACTGCTTTGTCATTCATACCAGTCTGGGACACAATGAAATGCAGACAAGACTGTAGAGATTTATTTGGTCACCGCTGATTAATACAAGTGATGGTTTAGCAGAGTTCTGTAAACATCAATGCCTCTGTCAAAATGAACGAATGGTTTAAGGATTACCAGGGTTACAAACACGTGACATCCTTAAAGGGACAGTTCACCCCAAAATGAAAATTCTGTCATCATTTGCTCCTCCTCGTGTCATTTCAAACATGTATGGCTTTCTTTCTTTTGCAGAACACAAAAGAAGATATTTTGAAGAATGTTGAAGAAACTGTTGGTCCCCATTGACTTGCATTGGTTTTGTGTGCATACAATAGAAGTGAATGGGAACCAACATTTTTTTAAATATCATCTTTTGTGTTTTGCAGATGAAAGAAAGTCATAAAGATTTAAAATGACAAGAGGGTGAGTAAATCCCTTTAACCAAAGTAAATATTTCCTATATATTAACTACTATATTAATATAACATAAGGAATTGCCCCTTTCATATATTGACAATGACAAATATAAGCACTTAGTTCCAAATATTTGGAAATGCATTATTAATATATTGCCTTATTTTTTCCTGCATATTCCCATATATTTTGTTTCACAAGATTGTCTTCATGTCCTGTTAATGAGATTAAATGGATCCCTTTGCATAAATAGTTAATTCGCAAAAAGAAATTACACTCACTGTTATTCCAAATCTGCATTATTTTGTATTTTTATGGAACACAGGTCTTCAGACCTGAAAGAAGAGAATGAGTAACCTTGGGCAATCGAGTTTTCTCTCTAGGAAGTCTCATTAATATCATTTGGTTGTGCTTGTCAACACATGCATTGTTGAAATTTAAGCGTGCGCGTGCGCACGTGTGTGTTAGATTGTGGATCTTTTTTGACCTTAGCACTCCATGTGGGACACAAACACATGTCCGTGCTCACAAGTAGAAAACACAAAATGTGAGAGAAATCCACCTGGTTTGAGAGAGCGATTGGAGTGCTTTGGAAACGTTAAGACAAATATAGCACAAGATAACGACACGGTGTAACCAAACAAATAGTGAAAACATCAGTGTTTTAGTTTAATCAGAAACATAAATGCCCAAATCCCGTCGGACAGGTCTGCTCACTACAACTCACTTGATGAACCGTTTGTAGCAGCAAGTGCCATGTGAGGACACTGAGTGCTCAATGTCAGAACATTCTGTCGCAGAGAGGACTCGATGGGTACAGGTGACGCGCGTGACACAGCGCTTGTTGTCCCGCTGTCAGTTCCTCTCTGTCATTTCCGGCCATTTAAAGAACCTTGAAACGGCAGTTAATGTTTGACCATCATCTGGCAGTACGAGTGGGCAGCAGCTGTATCGGCTCTTATCACATAAAAACACGAATGTCTGTGTCGTATCTTTGCGCAGATACTGATGGCGTGGCCGGTGTCATAAATCAAGAGGGTCTAGTTTTCTAATGAACAAAATTAGATAGAATGTTTTCTTTTTGAAACATATTCACTTCATTAAATGTCAAGGCCAGTATGCTTTGAGTGTTTTGGAATGAGAAGATTTTTTGAAGAACCAGTAAGATTTCAGGTGAATGCTGCAGAAATATCCCTTTCATAATATTTACTTCCATTTTCAGTAAAACGAAAAATTATTATTTAAATATATTTCTATATTCTTCTATCTGGAATACAAACACACAGCACTTTTTTGTCCTCAGAGAAAGATTGTAATCTACAAAAACATGCATATCAAATAATGTCAACATTTAGGAGGACAGAAGGCCTATTGAACTAAAGTCCATATTACAATTTTAAATCTCACTCTAATATTGTGCTGGTCCCGTGCTGGATTTAGCGTATGTCTTGTTTGTTTTATCATCTGCCAGCTAAAAAGGTATAGGTCTGAAAAGCAATACCGTGTCATTCTTTAACAAGACATGTAGTTTATCATTTTGGTGTGAAGCAAAAAAGAGAAAACTTCAGTGAAGTTTAAAACCTGGGGCTCTTTGTATGGAAAAGTAACAGTGATGCTTGCTTTAGCAAGAAACTGAAACAAGGGTTTTCTCACCACTCTTCTCTTATGTCCTTGAGTATCTGTCAATAGATCATAAGAGAATGCACTTCTGAAGCCCTTGAAGTCCATGTGATGTGTGTTGTTACCGGCACCATTCACTTGCATTGGTTTTGTGTCCATACAGAAGTGAATGGTGCAGGCGCTGTTCGGTCAGGTCATACAGGTTTGAAATAACAATAGGGTATGTAAATGATTTATTTTTGGAAATCCAAACTCGAAGTAGCACAGGGAACATTGTGATGACTCCAGGAAAATGCAAAATACTCTTCTGAATGTGAAGAAATTATGATTTGCTCTGAATTCTGAACAGTTTTCCTGTTCTTCTATTTCTGTTTCCTTTGCTGTTTCTGTCACACCGTATCTCTTCTTTTTTCTCATTATCTGACTGCTGAAATCTGGTTCTTTGGCTCTCGCCCCAAGCAGCCAGATTTGGAAGAAACCCGTGCAGAATAAACTCTGAGAACAGTTAAACCCAGTAAGGAGTAAAGAAAATGAACAATAAAACAAAGATATGACATGGAGGTCAAGTTATTTTGTTGTGTGATCCTTTCCTCGACGGAATAGAACATTTGTCCCAGGGAACACACATATAAAATGCATAGCCTGAATGTACTGTAATGAGATAAAAGCGTTTGCCAAATGCATAAATGTAAATCACAATTCATAGTAAACATGCTTTAACATTTATTTAAACACCATCTCAAAATAGTAGTAGGCAATACAAAGCCATGACTATATGTTTAGTGCAGCTTGTTTCCAACATTGTTTTTATGATGGAGATACATAGCAAGACACAAGATGGCGCTATATCTCTTTGAGAGAATGGCATCAAGGCCTTAATCCAAATTCACCATCTTTTTCAAGTGTTTGATTCCGTTTTAAATGTCTTTAATGACTGTAATTAATCTGAAAACCTTTTGGGTTGTGACTTGTTCTCTGAATATGACTTTAATATGAAAATGTGATTTAGTTTGGTTATTGCATGCCCCTCAGTCAAGATAATGTTAGGTCATGCATGAGGAAACAGCAACTGAAAGCTATCATAAGCCAGAGATTTTTGCATTATTAATGAAATGGGAAATTAAGTGTGTGTGTGTGTGTGTGTGTGAGTTAGAGAAAGCACTTTTCCAACATGCATATTTAAATCATCATCTGGAATAAAAGCAAGATCTGGGTTATAAATATAGTAGCAGAGTCCTTGTAATACAGACATATACAACATTGTGTTCGCTTGCAAAGTTACGGTTCAGTTTATTACAGTAAAAGTCATTTAATATCAATACATTAAACTATATCAGCTTTTGTAAACAACTTTGGACAGAAGCGTCGATCAGTAACACTGACTACATGAAAGAGTCATGTAAACCAGTCACGAATTTCTGTTAATCTGTCAATTTTTACACATTCTATTGGCTGGCAGAGCGGCGCAGACACTTGAATTTCTCTTTGAAGCTATACAGACAAAATAAAATAATTTTTCTGGCAAACCAGCATCTTCAGCAATTACAACTAGAATGATATACGTCAACTTCAAAATATAATTTTAATAAAGTTCTACAAACAGAATGGAGCAGAAACGTCAAGCTTGTTTACAAATGCAAATCACAGACAATCCCTTTCAGAGCATCATCACAACAGCTGGATGTTTATTGGAAATCAGAGACATTTCAGGTTAAAGGTACAACAACACAGTAAGAGACAGGTAGTAAATGCGATTTGGGTTTTATGAGGTAAATGCTGCTATAGTATATTAGATTTCTATATAGATATCAATTCTGTTTACTCTCATAAATGACTATTCTTAGAAAAATAAACATTTATCTGTTTTATGAATCTTTGAATATACAAAATCAGTTGATATATAGACATTGTTTGGGGTGCACGATTCTCTCGTGTTTCCTAAAGCACTATTTGTGAGCAAACCGTATTTGTGGATCATTTCTAAAGCGCATATTTCTAGAGAAAGCTGCAGCGAGGTACATGATAAAAAGTTGCGCAAAAAAAGGGCAGAGAAATTCAAGATCCACAGGTATACTGGAGTTAACTGGATGGCAATATACTCTAAAGTGTGACACTCGGCACTAGAACCAGGTATTAAATCCTTAAGGGAAAAACGGGTTCCCAACCATTTTTTTGTCTGTTAAAGCTCAACTTTGTGTGACATTTTTGACATTTCATAACCTCCGGTAGTTTCATTTTTCACCCATAGGGGTCAATAAAAACCTAGTTGGGAAGCCCTGTTATAAGAAAATAACAACATACTGTTTTTGGAAATTCTGTTTATAACCTCACGCAATCGATTATAGATCGAACTTTATTATACTTCAATTCACATGTGATTGATTTGAGAGAGGAGATGTTAAGGTCTCAAAAACAATTTACAATCACTTTTATAACAGAATATGTCTCATAACATCTTAATGTAAACGATTTTATAGCATGCAAGAGTTTGTGGCAGTGAAGGCATATCAGAAAAGAGTCAAGACAGGTTAGACAGGCTGTGATTGGTCCTATGATTAGTCATGTGACAATGATACAGGTTGGCATACCTGTGGAGCTGCGATGTTTTAAGTAACCTGGTTCAGAACAGGGATAAATACAGCTGGCTGGTCACCACATATACAAACACTCACACTGACAGACACGGGTCTTATAGTCGATAACTACATGTGCAGATAAGAACAAGCTTGTCTGGAAGAGAACCAAACTCTCCTCTCCTCACATACTCCTGACCAGTTTACAACCTTTCTTTACTTCTTCACCCTGCTGAAAAGACCAGTGCAGCTGGTTACCAGTAAACGTGGAATGTCGATATTCTTCAGTCGGTTTTATGACATACTGGTGTGTTTGGTTAGGTGTCAATCTGCTTAACCAAAGACAACAGGCATGCAACAACCCACATAAACAGATCAGCTACAATAGCGTGACTGAAACCGTAACTAAAACGTCTAAACAAACAAAAACAAAACATGCTGTTCACGAACCAAACCAGCAAGAACATGCAACTAGCTTAACCCAAAAAAACAGCATGCTGGATTTTTCTGGTAAACAGCATGTTTCTGCTGGTCTTTTCAGCAAGGATGCATTCTGTCACCCGCCCCAAAAGCCTCTTCATCCTATACCCCACCAACCCTTCCACCCATCTTACTGCTGGTCATCTCCAAGCATATCAAACAGTGCCTGCAGCAGCCGGTCATCTCTGTGCCTGTATGGCTGGGCTCTGTAGAAGCTGTCGCTGTAGTCACTAAACAAGCCGCTGTCAGAACCCCTGTACCGGTTCAGCTGATCCAGGGCCTGGTACAGCTTCTGCGGAGGGATTCTTTCGTGCTGCACGACCTTGGGAGAAGCAGCCAACATGTGAGGAGGAATCGCAGGGCTCTGCCTGTTAAAGGCTGACTGGAGGAGGCGTAGGAGGGCCAGATTGGCATTAAGATCAGATGGATTTTCTGCTGGAAGGTTAGGGTAAGAGGTTGAAGGAAGGGAGTGTGAGGCCAGTGGAATTTCAGGTTTGTGGGCCGGAGTGGGAACTTCCTGAAGAACGGAAAGATATACGAAATGAAACAGATGCCATAACATGACCTTTCATATAGAGTTAAGGGTATAAATATGTGCATTGGAAATAATCTGGCTTTTAGCTACTATAAATGATGTGATAGGCTGCATAAATAGTTTAGTTTAAATCAATTCAATTTGATTATTTTGTACAATCCATCCTGCCTAAATGCATCACCTTAAGTCTGTGCATTCTGACCTTTATTATGTCCTCCATGGGCTCCACTCCCCTGCGGTCATTCTGTACAGCATTGTACGGTGTGTACACTCTCGCCTTCTTCATGTGTTCTGGCTTTTCAGATGTGCCGTGCAAAATCAACTTCCAGCTCGAAATCTGACCTTCGTTCTCCAGCCGGCCTGACTGTAGATGGCGAAAAGATTTTGATTTGTTTACTAGGTGGTCCTTGTGTTTTTGTTATCATTCAGAGCTCTCTGAATGTTTGTATTTACCGTATCTGTGATCTTCAGGGTCCAAGTGCCGGTGGGATTCTCTCCCCAGGTGTGCACAGACATGAAGGCCCAGTTTCGGAAACCGTTGGATGATGTGTCTCTTTCTCGCTCTGCCAGCAGGACTGTAGTGGTGCCTGATGGAATGAACACAATGATGTCATAATGTGGTTTCTTATATATATAAGACAGGAATGGACAAAATACATTTGCTGTGTGTTTATGTCTTACCTGATGGAGATGTGAGCGTGATGTGAAGGTCTCCTCTCCGTGTGTACTCGATGCTGACCTCCACCTGCACGTGCTCCAGAGACACAATGGAATTCGCCTGTCCTGCGCAGGCCTTGGTGGGAATCTCAATGGAAATTTCACCTGCAGCCTTTAATGGTCTGTAAATCATCAAAATGTAAATTGTGAGGTTTGTAAACATATGTATGCACATATAGATGCAAATACATTTATTCTGTAGCTCAATTGGTAGAGCATAACATTAGTGATAGATTGTTCATGGGTTCAGTTCCCACTTTTGTTTAACAGTTGCACAAAAAAACTGGAACGCATTGCATTGTGTAAAAAAATAATTTTGGGGTGAACTGTTCCTTTACATTTCTTTAGAACATTTTCTAACAAACGTGAATCAGTCTGTGTAACATTTCAGTTGCGATCTGTTTTATCATCAGGGAAGACTTTGGACCTTATAGAAGGGACTTCTGCACCCAATATGCAGGAGCAATATGATGTTTAATCCCTGAAAATTACAATGAAAGGCGCAACCATTTCATCAAACAAGAGCCACAGTGTTAATGCAGAACAAATGCTTAAAAAAAAGATGAACAGATTCATCTGACAGCATATGATGTGTTCCTCCTCCTCTATGCATCTGTAGCTCTCTCACCAGTGATTTACACTTTAGATAAGGTATGTCACAGCTGCTTTTGCTATGCGTGATTATGTGTGTTCAATAAATGACGAATGTGACATTTGCAGTATGACATCCGGCGATCTGGAAAATCAGGGAAATGAAACATCTGTTTTCCAGGTGCTCGGGTCAGCAAAGCTTTGTTTGCGCATGAAATCTCTGATGACGCAAATGTGAGGGAAAACACAAGCCAGAGCTTTGCATTTGGAAATGGACGTCATTTTGAAATTCCTATTAAATCCTTCCGTTTGATCTACAAATGCAGAATAAGCAGGAGGGCATAAATGCACGCACATGCCCGAATTAACACTGCTAAAAATAAATCTCCATAGCTGTGGCAGGAGATGAGAGTGGTTTTGGCATCCATGTGTGGGCAGATACAGCATCAGTTTATTTTTGCTACAACTCAAGTCAACATAGTTGGATGATGGCAACAGAAGCCAGTTCTACCTCGGCTGGAACATCTCATCTCTGACAATGCACTGTTTTTTCTCCGGAGCGTGCTTCCAGACTTTGGGATCGGCCAGGTCCACCAGGGCTTTAGCGTTTAGTAGACCGAAGCCGAATCGGCTGTTGACCATCAATCCAGCTCCGTTCCTTTTCCAGCCCGGGTTGCTGGCCAGGGGGTCGAACTCAGATGTCCAAACCACCAAGTGCTGCAGGTCTCGCCAGGTCAGATCAGGACTGGAGTTGAGAAAGACAGCATATTTATTGTAAGTATTTAATATGCATTTGGATGAAGAAATGCAATACATGCAAATGATAAAATGTTGACGTACTTTTGCTCCAACGCCAGAGCAAATATCCCAGCAGCCAGTGGGGCGGACGCAGATGTGCCTGTGTGCGTCTCTGTGCATTCATTGTGCAAATCCGCACTAGTCTGCAAGAATCATTCAACAAGAAAAATAAATCAAACTCTTTCAAATTAGCTATCAAATAATAAATAATAGAATCAAGAGAGCGGGGAAAAACAAATGAAGTTAAAAAGACGCACTATTCTCTGGTCGGTGTAGTCTCCGCTGCTATATGCCGTGGCCAGCGTAGAGGAGCATTTCTCAGCGTACCACGGGGACAGACCCTGCTGGGAGGCACTGCTGATAGAGATGGTGTAGATGCTGTCTGTGTATCCGTCACAATCACAGTTGTCGCCCTGACGCCCACCATTACCAGACGCCCACACGAAAATAGACCCTTTTCCGCCACGCCCCTGGAGTAAAAGCAATCATAATTTAGAGATGAAAATTGGTTTGCGTTAATGGGTACATCACCGCACTAAGCACAATGCATTAGCTTCAGTTTCAGTCCTGATATAAATCCCTGCTGAAACAAACCCAGCAAACCTCACCTTCTGAATGCCGTACTCAAACGCCTTCTGTGCCAGGCGACCAGGTCCCTCTACGGTTTTCCCATCATCATTAGGACCCCAGCTGGCGCTGTAGATGTCCACGTGGTCAGGGTTAAAGCCTATAGAACTAGCCTCAATGGCATCTGTCACGATTCCATCCAGCATTCGGATCCCTGCAGATGACAACCAAAGAGGCTTAATGCAAAGGACAGCTAGATTCAATTTCATGTGAATTTAAGATGTTCTCTTAAACGCACACTACACACAACACAACACAAAGAGTACAAACACACACCTCCCACTTTTGAATTGTAGGCCACACCGACGCCACATTTGTTGTTGTCCGCTTGCATGGCGATCTCGCCAGCGCATCTGGTGCCATGTCTGCGAGTGCACAACAAACGGAGAGCAATTCAACATCTTTCATATTCTATAATCAAAATGAAATATACTGTATATAAACAATTGAATGCATAAGATTAGGGGTTTGTTCAATCTAGTGATATTTGCCTTGATTGCCACCAAAGCTGCATAACTGTTGGATAACATTACAGCTTTTGCAGGGAGCAATTTGCAAAACATTATTATTGTGCTTGATCTTTAAAATGGTTAATAAGCGAGTATGAGCCTCCATAATAACCATCTTCTGATGCATTCTATGTTGTACGGGCAATTATAGCAAAGCACCTTGTATGCAGTTGGCAAAAGAATACGATGATATGGGCGGGTAAGAGGATGAGTGAGCTTGCTTGTGTCTATTCAAGTGTGTGTGTGTGTGTGTGTGTGTGTGTGTGTGTGTGTGTGCATAATTATGAGCATTTGTTTGTGTGTGTACAAAAGCATTATAGCTTGCACAGTATGAGTCATAGCCTGAGAGAGTGACAGAAATAGAAAAGAATCACAGGGAGAGAGAGAGCGCTTTCTATTTCATTTCATGTTCACATAAGGCACATGTTTTGTAATTTATTTATTATAAAGAAATACGAATTTAAACATTATTTAATTTCCTTATTATATGTTTTCCCAAGCCCATATGACTTTCTTTCTTCTGTGAAACACAAAATGTCTTCCATATTATTTAAGTTAATGAAGGCAGGAACATTCAAACTCCAAAATAACCAAACTAAAAAAACCTTTGTTAAATTCTACTTTTATCATACTTGTATGTTGCTTTTTCTTCAAGTGCATTGACTTAATATGAAGGAGAGTGAGCACATTTTTTGTTCTGTAGAAGAATGGGCCTAAATCAAGACAGAATTGACATTTAGATGCACCGTTCCTTTTATTTTGGCCCACGCGGATTCTGATCCTCTAACACTAGACAGGCGAGTGATGTGTGTACTAGAGGAATGGATTGCACAAGTTTCTGATGCAGAGCAGACGTTTTAAGATCACATCTACTGACAGAGAGATCAGATCTTCTTTCAAAGCAGCTCAATGACAGCGGAACGCAAGGCTTGTCCGATCTGACGGATTGAGTATGTTGTTAAATAAATTTCCAAATCTCTTTAAGCAGGTCAGAAAGGAACTACAGATCGTAACATTTTCCAGCAAGTAATCACTGTCCTTATCGTAATCGAAGGCTTCTGAAAATCTGTCATTGTATTCTTCACATTCAGCCCGGCGGCTTTAATGCCACGATCTGTTTTCTGTTCCTTCATCTAGAGATTATACATCTAGAGTAATAACATTCATTCACTCACTTATTCTCATTGGTGGAGTCGTATCTGGGGAACGGGTCAGGATCGTTGTCGTTGAAATCGTAGCTAGCAGCAGGATCCTATAAGGTTGAGAAGATCAAATAAGTAAGGATTTATTCACATAAGCAGCTTCATTATTGGTTGCAAATAAACACACTACGTCACACAATAATACTTTTACAAGACACAAGTACATACTGCATAGTATGCAACAAGCAGCTACTATTGTCAAATGGATGACCTAAATAACTAAATTAGTTTTTCCTCCGAAAAGCAGATTTATTACAGAGAGGATGAGCTCCATCTGTGTTATTGCACTTCTGTGTGTGTCTGTACAAACCGTGCTGAGCTGTCATTGTGACACCAGCCAGCATCACGCGCATACGGGTTTCCACTTGACGTAAAAGACAAAGTGTGTCGTGTGTAAACAAGTCGACATCAGAGCGCCTGCTGATGCTATAATGCACTAAATCCAAGGAGACAGATGTTTGAAATTATTCTGCGATTTGCATGCCATCTTTGTTACCGGGCACTCTGCGGACTTGGCATGAAGAAAAGAAAAGCTATGAATATTGAATAGTCCTTCCTTTACGGTTATTTATAATCTTCTTTCTCAATACTGGCGCTACACCACAAGGCCTTGCACTAGTCTTGGTAGGTGTCACTATAGATAGGGGAAGTGGGGGTAGACGTTGGTATGGCAACAAAAGCACACGGTTTTATGAACAGCGGTCGAGTAGGTGTTGCCGTGACGACGCACTTACGTAGTTAGGGTAAATGTCGGTGTGGTTCCACTCCAGGCCGTCGTCGAGGACCGTGATGACCACACCTTTACCGGTGATGCCCTTCTTCCACACTGGGATCACATGCAGGTCCAGTTTGGGGAGGGAAGGAGACGTCCGGGTATCTTGCTGGATAGATGACGGGAAACAGAGACGGGACAGAGAGAGACAGCGAGGGTGGTATTATGAGTATATGAGATATATATATACTGAGTACCATTCAGCGCACTTGAATACTCTCAGCCTCTTACTGAACACAAAAACCCTCATTGTATGATACAACACTGACCCCTTATAACAAAAGCTGACAATGAAGGCCAGCGATGTAATCTCCAGTGCTGACCTTTTAGTTTGCGGAGACTATTTCAGACCACATTGAAGCAGGAGAGGATGTCTTTTTATTGACAGGTAATTAAATCGGAGCCGACATGTGGGGTTGAGAAATATGGTACTACTATGGTAGGATTACTGTTTGGTTACAAGCATTCTTCCAAACATTTTTCTCTGTTTTTTTTTATTTTTTGGAGTGAGTAAATGAAGAATTACAAGTACAACAACACAAATAATTATATGACCAGGCATAATCTCTAACCACCAATATTATCCAGGATGTTTTATCAAATGATCCTTACATTTTGGTCAAATAATCTTAAAATACTACTTAAGAAATTCTTAAAACTTAAACTTGGGACACTGCCCAGAGGGTATGTTTAGTAGCCACTTGCTCCTCAAACTATACAAATAAAGGTTCTTCTGATGCTCTTGTTAAAATGTCACCAGCTCTATACAACAGAACGACCAGAGAACCGAGAAAGAGAGAGACAGAGAGGTCTACGATCTGCTCACGACTTACATACAGACACTGCAGTACCACCACCAGGCATGACTCATAGTTGAGGTCTTATTCTTAAAAGAGAAGGGGGGGGCAAGAGACCACCCACCACACATGAGCGCCACGTAAACCTGACCAGACTTGACAATGCAACAGCACTTCTAATTGAGTCGTGGTGTTTTACTATGTGCCTCAGATATTGGCAGGCGCATAAACCTTCATCTTGGGATGATTACCTCTGAAGAAATGTAATCCAACACAGTGATATGTTTAAAAACGCTCTGCGACGCACACAGATACGGTACAAACAACCACACAAAGCTATGATTATCATTTGAGTCAACTCCTTTATTGAATTATCTGGCAACATCTCCAGTGAAATGTAATCCATTCTTTTTCTCCTACGTAAAAATCTCTTTTTTCCCATCTCCCCTTTCATCTCCTAAGACGTCATTTACCTCTCATTTTTACCACTCCCCTTAGTGCATCATCACTCAAACCGACCAATTACATTCATTCTGTACCATCTATGAGCAGCATTCTAAGACATTAAGGCTGTGTTTAATGTGGTATGTTTAAGCCACCTTTTGCATGTATAAAGGCAATTACAGAATGCATTTCATCACAAATACATATTTTTATAGCTTTATGATTCATACATTTATATATTGCATACACTTCCTTAAGGTATTAAAGTCTTTGCAGTTATTTATAAAAATGGCAGTGAGACTGAACCAGTGTCGAGTTGATTCTGAATCAATGGAGACACTGATAGTAGCTAATGAGCCAAATTTAGTGACATGGAAAAGCCCAAGCAGGACTTTTGTAAGCAATTAGGTTGTGCTCTGATAAACTTAAAACACAACCAAAAAGGTTTAGATGCATTGCACATGTTAAAGCAGAATGAACAAAAGCTCACTGCTGGTTTACGCCAAAGCTAAACTGTGATCTGGAATGAAATGCTTGGCCAAATATTAATCCATCTGCCGGAAATGCAAATAGAGATTTTCAATTTGATTAGGGCAGCTTATTATACAAACCATGAGCTGTGATTTGTACTAAAGCCAACTGAATCCAACCCATCTGTGACTAAATGAAAACTATTTTTGGCATTAAAGCTTGGCATCCATGAGATAAACTCATCAATCTATTGTGTTCCAGTAAATTGGTACTAATGTGCGATGGGCTCTTGTGTTGTTTGGGATTATACATTTGCCTCTCTTTTACAATGCCATATTTGTGCTCTAAAATAAAAACATTAGGCTTTCCGTGTGGCGTTATGAAGAAGACCTACAAACAAGGAAATAAAGACATGAGGCCTGACAGGATTTTTTGGGGGCAGATTTTTACAACACTAAAATTAATGAATTTCAGCATTGAGGAAATAAATCAGCTCATATCAGTCAATAGAGCACAGCAAAATCATTTGTCACACAAGAAACAACCATAAAAAAAGAAATAAAAATGTATAAACCCTTTTAGCCAAACCGACCATGAGGTTATTAAATGATGGAAGACACTTCTAAAAAAAGGGACAAGTCACTTGTGGTTTCGACTGAGATTCTGCAATAAACTTTGATGTTTCACACTTATAGATATTGATCTATAGATCTTATTTTCAATGTTATTCTTTAAAAAAATTCTTTATAGATATGTAGTTCAATGCCTCAAAAATATGTACATCAAAGAGCCAAACTCAAAAGAGGAATTTTAAGACATTGAGACTCACCAGGTACCACTGCTGGTTCCACATGGGGTCGTCGAATAGTTTGTCCACCGAGCAGTCTTTGCATTCAGTCCCCAGCGGAGCACGCTTGGCCCTCCGCTTCTCATACTGCTGTTCGGCCCACGACACCTACAAACCAACCCATACATACCCTTTTTATTCTATGCTAATATTTTGCATATTATGTTGGCCAGCTTAACTAATACCAGTTAAGTGCCATGATAAGACAATCCTACTTTTAAAATCAGGTTATAAATCAACATTCATGCACAGGTCTAAGAAATAAATGCTGCAATCACTACATACAGACATAAAATTATTAAAATTCATCAGTATAAGTCTCATACCCTATCGTCCTCTGAAAGACGTTTGGTGATGTGTTCTGCACTTCTTTTCGTCCTGCTAGGGTGATTGTATCGCTTGAATAAATAATGGTTTTCCAAATCCCCAATCTTCAGACAAATGAGAGAGACAGAGAGAAATTACTTAAGAGAAAGAGTCATATTTGGAGCTAAATTAAGCCTGGTCATAATGACGCAGTTGCCATCGGCCTCCAGCTACTTCACAAAAAATGTTTTAACATAATTAATAGCTCTAAAAATGCCCAGGCTAATGGCGTGCCACTTAGACCTGATAATGATTTATTTTTGTCATATAAATACAAAACATCTGTTTAAGGGATATGTATGTCTACGGCACAACAGGTGAATTATTGGGACTTTCTGACATAAACTGAACAAACTGAGGAAAATGTAAAGAAATCACAAGAACAAATAAAGATGCATTTGCTCATTGCATTTGCTCACAACTAAAATACCTTAAGTACAATGCTTTTAAAAGGAAATAAGTAACTTAAGATGCATTTCGCTGTAACATCTATCTGATATCAGACATTTGGAATGGTAAAAAATGAATATCCTTTTTTATAAAAGACATTCAATCATGATCCAACAGATCGTTCCTTGTTTAATAGCAAAACAAAGGTTTACCCAAACTAAATAAACACAATATACAGACTACAGCATAATACACATTTCCATGTTCACATTTCTCTTGACAAAACAGCACGGAATTGCCTAATTTAGTCGTGCACTGGTAAGCAACAGTGTCACCCATTACACAACCACATGAATATGCACTGCACAACGAAATGAGTACCATCACATTCAACAGTGACGCCAAATTGTACAACAGAGTCAGATACGTATATAACTACCGCTTTACTTTTAAATAGAGAGAGAAGACAGTATTGTATAACTCTCTTATCAATTATGTCAGCGGTGCTTACCTGTCGAACCAGTCTGTAGCCCAGTTCGTCGGCGATGGATCGAGCAGCGTCCACTCCTCCGGGAACCTCCACCGCCCATTCGTTCAGATACTGTCTGTCCACTGCTGAAGACACGAGCGCACAGAGAAGAGCAATAACACTGTACAGCAACATTGGACGACATCTTTCTTCCATTTCAAATCAATTACAACCACTTTAAAACGTGTTCACGATCTGGACGACCAGGAGGCGCGCGAATAAAAACGAAATAAAAATAATAACTCAATAAATAAATAAATAAATAAATAGAGAATGTATAAACGCAATGTCAGCCAAGCTCCAAACGACTTTCTTGGATGAAGATTTAATTCTGATGCGCTGGGAGCGAGTAATTGAGCGCGCGTGGACAGCCACCAATGAGCCAGTGAAGGGGAGGCGATGTTTACACGTCAAATTACGTACAGCTCTGACGTCAATTTCTACCTGGGGTAGGATGCTGTGGTCCCGGGGGAGCCGGGCGGGGTGAATTGCGCATAGAAGAGGAGGGGACTTTTTGTCTATAAATAGCCAGGTAGTTTTATCAAGACGGAGACGACGAGAATGATCACACATAGAATGAATGATCTGCTATGAAAATGTAACGTTGAATCTATTCATTTGTCATAGCCTAATGAGATTTATGTAACCATATAATACAATCTATCGCAATGTATTTAAAGGGTTTAATAGACGCGTGTTTAACCGAATACATAACAAAATATCTGTCCATGTTACGTTCTTTGCGTCTAGCTCTTGCGTAGCAGGCTGCGTCATCAAGTGGACGTTTCAGCACCACAGGAGTGGACAGCTCCACTTCACTAGCGTATACATATTTATTTTTTGTAAATATTCCTATACAAAAAACCTGGTTAAAAAATATAACACAGAAAGAGAAGATTTTTACTATCTCTCTATATATATATACATATGACAAAAAACGCACACATCATTTACATTTATGCATTTGGTAGGAGCTTTTATCCAAAGCCACTTACATTATATTTTATTAGTCTGTGTGCAAACCTACAACCTTAGCGTTGGTAACTTAAAAGCTCTACCATACTGAGCTACAAGAACACTAAAGATGAGAAATCAAAACAGGAAAACATCTAAAACTATGTTTTAATACAAACTGTTCAAGATCATAATTCAATGAAATGCAAGAACAATATCTGATGCATCAACTGAAATAACTACACAATGCACATTATCAAGAAAAGCGTACACAGACTTGTTTGTGAAAACTAAAATAACAGAAGTGCAGTGACCAGCCAAAAGAGTCGTGCGCTTTGAAAACCCGAGACGGCTCTCTTTTGATGTCAGCCTCTGTAAAATCCATTGGTCCATTTAGTTTATGAAGATAAAGTGCTCCCTTCTACGCTTTTTTCATTGTTTTTTCTGAATGGAGTGGTTGTCCAGGTGCGTCTCTGTCTGCCAACTGCCCATTTCTGGAAAAGCGTGGCACTAGCAACACTAAGCTCAATGTCCCATGAAACACAGAAATTATTTAAAATATATAAATCCTCTGAATATATTCTTAATATGGCAAAAATAGCCATAATTGGTGAAATAATGATATAAAACAAGACAACAGGAAAATTGCATGAAAATCCATCTGTGTGCCTGTTCTCAGACCAGGCCTATCAGATGGACTCTTCAGCAAACAGACCATTTGCTGAACCAGCTGCTCTCATCTGCATCCACCTAGCAACAACTGTTTACATTAAAGAAATCATTGCGTACTGAACATGCTAGACTTTGGACTAGGAAAGAGATGTAGAAGAGTAGCAAGGTTTGAAAGCAATGCTAAAGATGAGCAGTTGGACAGAGAATAGAGATTTCACTGTGTGCCATCTCAGTATAGACAGTTCAAATAGACTATTGGCTATTACACCATCTGTCTTTACCACTAAGCAAAGCAAAGCCTTTTGAAAAAAAAGATCTCAGTTTTAGAAGTACTCATGCCAAACATTTCTTTTCAGAGGATCCCACATGGAAATTCAATGATCAAATAGGCAAACATGCACACGCACGCTTGCACAAACACTCTTGTGCACGCAAACACATCAAATGTGGAAAAACCACATCGGTCAATTGAGTGCTGCCATCCCATCTAAGCTAATGGTGTATGAACAATACGTAGAGTGGGTTAAACAGTAAACCTGAGGAGGGGGTTGGTAAGACAACAGGAAATGAACAGATCTGATAGAGCAATGGAGTCTGTGAATCAGACCAGAGACGTCATGGAGGTCATAAAACTGCTGAGGTCAGACGGGAGAGAATCTACTAAACATTTATTAATTTCGCTTATCAAAGAACGGAAAAAATTATTGTGTTGTTGTTTTTCAATAAATTATCTATTTGGTGTGACTAAATAATGTCTGACCCCCTGCGTACTAGTATGCACTGCAGACGTGAACAATACCTTAAATCTGCCTGGCGGACATTATAATGGATAGAAAAAATCCTAAAGATTTACATAAGAGGACTCTGAGCCATATGATGAGAAAAATATCATGAGAATTTGGGGGTCAGCTCTTTTGACCTCTGCCAGCTAGCACCAAGATTTTTGGCTTATATTATATTTCTTAGAAAATGTTTATTATTATAATGTTTTATACATAGATGTAAATGCTAACAGGCAGAGCAAAAAAATGGTTAACAGAATAAGATTTCAATCCAGCAGTTTTCTGGAGCCAGCAGTTTTCTCTTTCTCTCCCTCATTCTTTCTTTCTTACACACATCCTTTCTTATCGCCTACTCTTGTCCTCAAACTATGTCATTTGTCAAGGATGTGTAGTTGTCATGGAAACCTCTCTCCTTCGCTATCTCTCTTCCTCTACCTTGCTGTCAGCTCTCCGTCATATCTGAGACACAAACATTGGATGAAATTAATCAGATCGTATTCAACAATGACCAGAGGCTGAACTTATCGTAAGACGACGACATTGGATATCAATTCTACATGACACTATAAGGGAAAGATGCATAGACACAATACGCAAGGGAAAACTTATAGTCAGGCGGTTAGCCAAGCCCTGTCTGGACTTATTTTGTGATTCCATTAAATATTAATACGAGTTTAAAGGGTTTTATTATGTGAGGAGATGGAGGCAGCAGTCTGCAGAACTTAGACAACATAAATGCTGCAATTGTCAATGTCACCTGCCACGTAGAATATGGACTTTAAACTCTTTGCACAGGTGTTAATGTTTACATCTCATAACTATCGTGAGTCAATATCCTGAGAAACAGTGCTAATGTACAGTATACAATATCCTCTATTGTTGATATATCTTTAATAGCCCTGTGTGGCTGGTATGTGCTGGTAATTAGGTTTCCGTTTGTAGTCAAAGGGTTTGTACAGAGCAACAGATAGCCGACAGCTCTCCACGGCACAAGTCTTTCTCCCAGGAATTAGTGTTGGGTAGATCTGTCCGTTTCTATAGCAAATAATGACCAAGGGAACCAATTAAAAGCAATTCATTCATGTGCATGAATAAAAAGGAAGTAGAAAAACGACAGATAAAAGCCATTTCAATATTATCTAGTTTTAACTAGATGACACTGTCAACCACCAGATATAATACTAGCAACTCTACTAGCAACTCTGTCTTTAATTTTACAGTGCAGCAAGTACATAAAATAATATAATAAAAAAGCCTTGCTATTGTATGTGGTTGCTAGCCAGAAAGTCAAGAGATTTACTTTACAATGGTTACAGCATATTTGTCATATTCAAGCTGGTTGAATTGAGGTATTCATAGCATAAAGAGATTAGTTATAGCACAGTTGCATTTAATGTTAGTCTAGAGCCCTAAGTATGAGCAGTGGTAACAGGTATGTGAACAATATCTCCTCTTTTCTTTATCTGCTGTGCTGGTAGAAGGTCACCTGATCGTCTGAGATCTCATACCTCGAACCATCACACAGACCTGTTAACCCAAAAGCTAATTGCTCCTGAGATGTGAAATCTGTGAGACTATCACGTCTCTCAGCGTCATGCATGACCTTTCAAATGAATGAGAAAGTGACATTCAGCCTATGATGATAACAGAGTAAAATTGGGCAAAACTGTACAGAGCCTGTCTTAAGAAAATTCATGTAGGAAATACTCATTCAGCAATCAGCACTTTAGAGAATAGAGATTTTGTGATGTGTTATTGTTATCAAAAATAACTTTTTATTTATTTATTTATATGGTGTAAACTAAGTGAAAGGCAAACAATGCTTTATAAGCTGCTACCTGGTAAGAATCTTCCACCTTTGAGTGTCCTTCTGGGATATGCTCAGATAGAAAAACATCATAACCTTTTCTTGCTTTTCACGTAAATTGCTTTTATGTTATTAAATGATGACAAGCAGATCAATTTTCCAGTGCCGTAAATGCAAAATGCATCACCAAATGTCTACGGGAAAACAACATTGGACAGCAAATCAAACATTTTTCTTTTAACTCTTAAAACTAAAGTGATTGACTCACACCATAATGATTCCTGTAAAATCATTCCTGCCACCACAGCTTTCTATAAGAGCCAAAGAGTCCAAATAAAACCTATACAATTATTTAAAGTCCATTACACTTCATTGCAATTGTCACAGATAAGCTGGGATAGATACCCCAGCAAATACTTTTGTCACTAAATTGCATGCGTAAATAAAAAACATTTAACATTTTTATTTAAATGAAAAAAACGACGCTGGCTACATTTGAGTTGGTGCGCAAGTCCCGCAAATGTTTTTAAAGACCAATAAAATACTTTTTCATAAAAGGTTTAAGCAAATCAATACAACATAGATGATTTCATGAACTGGAGGTCAATAGACACTACACTGGTGCTTTAAGAGCTGGATGAATTAAAGAGAAATGATCCAGGGGCCGTCTTTAAATGATTGTGTCCCTCCTGTCTTATCAGAGGTGGAGGGCCGTTTTCCGTGTGCTGATAAAGTACACACTCATACAAACGGACAGCAAAGCTCTGGCCACTAGAGCCTTTGTGCGGTTGAATGTTATCTCACTCTCAGTGTGTCTGTAATTATCCAAGCGTTTAGAGGTCCCTGCAAACATCAGGGCTCCACGCTGAACCACCAGTATAACAGATCTCTCTTGTTATCAACGGGGCTTGGTTTTTCCTCTTCAGGGTGAAGAATGAGTCATGCTGCCTTCCTGGCTGCCACTGTACTGTGACCGCTGGGAAACCAACAGAGGCGTGATGTGAAGAAAGGTGTCAGAAATTATTTTATCAAGACACAACCTGTTAAACGCAAACACATTTAACCATCAGCTATTTAGTTGAATGGCTATGAGATCTTGTGTTTTTGATCAATTATATTTACATGAAATCTATGAAAATGAAATATATATTTTATTTGTTCTACAAGTCTGTCCAAACGGTCCAGATCACGTCACTTGCTCAGCTTTGGATAGAATGTGGTTTAATGTTTCAGATTAATTGAACACATACACATTCACACTCATTTATTGGAACGCATAAATTTCACAAAAAAACTGCACAGGAAAAAATACGGAAAGGGCGCCACCTGTTGGAGGTTTTATGAATGTGTCATTTACATTGACTTATTCTGGTATTTTTGCAGTTTTGTTTTCATAAGATATTTTTGGCTGAATGTACACTAGCGGTCAAAAGTCTTGGGACACTTGAGAGAAAGGTTTCTCATTATTTAAAAGAAACTTTTAATCTGAGGTGTTTGCTTAAATATCTGAAATTAGTTTAGGTGACAAAAATAAAACACGTTTTTTTGATAACAAAACTATTAAATAAAAAATGTTTTTAAATGGATAAATTTGACTGAATAATTTAGAAAGAACAGCACAGAATAGATATAAAACTCCTTTAATATTGTTTAAAAAGCATCTCAGGATGAGACCTCAAAACGCTACTTGATAAAATTACATAAAACATTTCTGAAAATTCTAGTCAAAAGGTGACTACACTGAAGACGATAAAATATAACATGTTTTCATTTATTTTAATTTTTTTAAATGACAACATAATTGCCATAGTTCCCTTTTATCAAGTTCAAGTTTTATTTCATAATTTTGATGAATTTATTATTTTTCTAAAATGTGGAAAAAATATGAAAACATAAGTAAGTGTCCCAAAACTTTTGACGGCTGGTGTAGTTGCTATGGTAATTTAAAGGGATATTATTCCTCAATTTTGAGTTGTTCCAAATCTGTATAGGCTACATTTATTTGTTCTGATGAACACACAGAGAGAGAGAGATTTGAAAGAATTTGAAAGAATGCTTATAACCAAACAGTTCTTGGACCCCATTGACTACATAGTAGGAAAAATTACTTAAAGTTCTGGGGTACTTTTGACTACCATTGTAATTTTGCTTCTATGGTAGTCAATGGGGTCCAAGAACTGTTTGGTTACAAGCACTCGTCCAAATATATATTTCTGTGTTCAACCAAACAAAGAAATTAATACAGGTTTGGAACAACTAGAGAGTGAAATACTACTAGAGAAATTTTTATTTTTGGGTGAATTATCCCTATATGGGTCAGGTTGAAACATTAATCTGCGCCAACAGAGGGTAGTGTTGAACAACATAGCATAACCACCAGGACACTTTTTCTTTAGTTGTATTAATATTATTATTTGCCTAAGAATTGTGCTTAAGCTTCACATATATTCATTTCCCAAAGTAAAGGAGAAAACATTATTACATCACAATTATTGTATTTAATTGTATTGTATTTAAATAGCCTTTATTTAAATCAGTTAGGCCTACCACAAGACGATATTAATTCCCATATTCTTAAATAGTATAATTTCATCTTAAAATTGTCATTACAGCAAATATTATGTCCTCTGCAAGCCTGTACTTACACCTGTGTGCGTCAAACAGATTTCTCTTGTGACTCAATGTGACTCAAACTCAGCTTCTGAAGAACAGAGCATTTCCTGCTAAATATGTTGCTTTCGGTAAATCCACAGGGCCTGTTTCATGAGTAAGGGTGTGTTCTGTCTTTCATGTGCACCAGTGTGGTTCTAGTATGGGTGCTGGAAGGGTGTGGCATGTTTCAGCAGAAAATTATGCAGTCTGATCCAACTGATATATTAAACTAATAAAACCACACATTACCCTGCGTTAGATGAATCATCACATTCCTTATCATTTGCATGAAAATCGAATTCATTAACCAATACACGCATGCAAACACAATAGCCGTGTTTAAAACGGGCCAAAACACGCGAAAGATGCTGCAGCAGTACACACCATGAATGCTGTATGCAATGTTTTCAAATTGTTTTCAATCAAACCTCTTTTAAGGTGCCACTGGTGTATGTGTTCCAAGCAGGAGGAGCAAAAATAGTGCCACAAACCCACCTCTTGTGAAAGAAAGAACTGCGTCGTGCTTTTTAAACCGAGCTATCTTATTGCGTAGACATGCCGCACAGAAAAAGACGCCACGGTCGGAATAAAAAAAGCAACGAGGTATGTTTTTATACACTTTACACTTATAGTAATGTCAACGCGGTAATAGTAATGTCTTTAGCTGTCCTGTCAGTTTTGCATGTACTTGCAATGCAGAAATAATGTTGGAACAGTAAGAACGTTTACGTTTGCTACTAGAAGTCAATGTCTACTTGAGATTTGACTTTAGTTACTTGAGTTGCATTGAAATGGTATCACTGAAAACACGGACATGCATACAGTATGTAATAATAGTGTTGCGCAAACGCTAGAGAAGAATGCGACTATAGTATGTACAGGACTGGTCGAAGGAGGTTCGAGCCTCCATGCATGCCTTTACAATGCGCAATGCAAATTACACTTTAACGCTCACATTGCAACGAGATGCATCTTAAAGATAAACCGCCCTGAAGTATCTGTGTGCTCTGATCTGGTACCCACGTTCACGGGAGTGGCTTTATCTGAGCGTGAATAAACAGGACACCTCACATAAATGAAAGGCTGCTGAACATAACGCAAGGACATAAAGCTTTTCCAACTCGATTTGCGTCATGGCGTTCGCTGCGTACTGGACGATGCTCGTAAGTAGACGTTACTTTCTTACGTACTTTGACCGCAGGTTTCTTGAGCTCACTAGTTGTCGCCATTAGCAAACATTCTTATACTTTGAAGGATAAAAGACGATCAAATAATGAATAAAAGAAGGTGTTCACAATAGACTTGTCAAATGCAAACACAGGCTCGAGTTGATCTTTGTACGTGTACACACGAGCGCACCTATATAAAAGCAATAGTTTACTTACGATGTGAAGATGGGCGTCGTCGGATTTAATAACACTGTGAAATAAGATTTTAATGTTTTCAAATGCATTTCCTGTGTTGAACACAACATTGTACCGACAGCAAGTTTACAATGAAAAGTCGGTTATTCAAAGAATGCCAATATGTTCAACAAAGACATTATACAAGTTTTAGAGTGCCATCGTGGCATCATTTGGGATCGTAATTTGTATATATGGAAAGGATCAACTAAAAACATTAGGCAACATACTGTAAAAGTACTGTAAAGAATGTCAAATTTGTGGAATATGATATAGTAAATCCACAAGTATACGGTTCAATTGATGTTCTATTACTCCTGTTGGTTTGTTTCCTGAGGTTAGTCTAGACTTCATTCACTTGGGCGTATAGTGACATGTTTTACCCTCAAGGTTATTGTACATTTTGGCACAGCACTAAATCATTTTGTCTTCTTTCTTTTGATTGTGTTTTATTTGGTTTCCTAACAGAAAGGTGACACTACACCTCAACATGTCCCTCAAACCTCAAGGTTTCAGGTAGGAACATCAAATTTAGCCTGCTTATTTATATTGGCCTATTTGCATTTTTAAGCATGCATTCAGGTTAGAATTGGGTGTTCCAAATCAAACCTGTTTTTTATTTTTACCAAATTCCTTTATGTGATGTGTTTTAGTCTTATTCTAATATGATTTAATGGTGTTCTTGTCGGTCACATAAAATCACACCAATAGAATACAACACATTACCAGCAGACACCAAAAGACCATTATAGTTTCCATTAAAACCAATATAATTTTTATTATAACCAATTAATACATTATCTATTAAATCAAATTTTTCTGATGATTTCTATAATTTGTTTAGCTGGGAAATAAACAGCCTCTTAAGTTTATATTATTTTTAAAGAAGATACAATAAATGTAATTTGTGTAGATATTTGTCATATAAATAGGATACCATGATCTGAGAATATTGTGGGTTTCATTGGCTAAATGTGTTACCAGTAGAAGCAGGATTTTGATCAATATCATAGGCTGTGGATTTTCAAGAACATCGGCTCCCTCTTGTGGGCAATGGAGTGCTTGTCTGTTATAGCAATTCTACATTCAGTCCAGTGACAGAAATGAATTGCAATATGTAAGCGCAATTAACTTATTTCATTTTATATTTATTTGTGACAATCAGCCCAGAAATGGCAAAGCTATTTTCTATTAAACAACTGTCAGTGCAGTTTGTCAAATACTTCTGAGATCTGTACTAACATAAGAGTGGATGCATTTATAAGCATGCGGAGCAATAATGCATTAAACTTGTTTGCTAGTAGGTCGCTGGCGAGGTCACGGTGCTTCAATGTCCCGTAACTGTGTCATGAAATGTCCCTAGGAACATTTTGTGACTATATATATCCTGAAACTCCACTTCATCAGGGGCTCCAGTTACCATGGTGTTAGCCGGGCACCTGCCTGGCAATGCCATGACCAAACAATCCCAACACGAAGCACAATGATAGCTTCTGTTCTTTGGAAAGACAAAATAAGAACGCTTGAGAATGTGTTCCTCAGGATAAACAGCTGGTTTTACTGGCTCAGTGAGCTGACAGCTAAACATTCAGGTGTGTCTGTGATAAATATCTCTGCATTAACATGCCCGTGTTTCAGGGCAAAAAGCTTTTGTAGCCCATTATTAATAATGCATTTGCTTGTCGTTTGGTGTTAATGTCAGTTTGCGCTTTTGTAGTTTGAGTTTAAGTGCTTTTGTAAGGTACAGGAAAGTATTTGGGTGTGTCAAAACTTTTGTTTTACCAAATTGTGTCTGTTGTTTAGACCAGCCAACAATCCCCATGAGAAAAATAGCTTAGAAAACATACTTGTCTCAGTGAAAATGTAAAACCCAGGAAAGGTTTGTGTGTGCTTTAGGGATATAATTATTAGGTCAGTGCAAAAACAATAGAAGTAAATGGAAAGTCACCGCCATTAAAGAAAAACAAACATGTGTCCGTCTCCTTTTGGTTAGTAGACAAATGCAGGATGTTCTGTGAAAAAGGTCAAAACTTGTGCTGAAGAATTTAAATGCACATCTGATGGCAACAAAATCTTAAAAGGTTTGGAGATGATGGTTTAAAAATCATGCAATGCATTTTACACACACGCTTTCAGTTTTTAGTTGTCTAACACGCATAACTGCATATATCCACACCCAGAGCCTTTTACTGAAGCACTTATCGAACAGGCATGCTTTGTTCTGATCGGTTGGGGTGGATACCAGAAGCATTTGTGTGGAATGTTTCATAAGAAGCAAGTTTGTGATTTATTAAAGATATAAAAACATCAAAAGACTATTTCAAATTTTCATTTAATCAGGATTTATAGATGTATTGTGGCCATTCCAGTTCAGTGTCTGTTGATTTTCAACAAAATCAGAAGTCATACAACAACAATGTGAAAGACTGACAGGTTATCACACAAAAAATGTTTTTTTACTTTCCTAAATACATGTACAAACATTTCTGTAGTATTGCTAAAAGTGAATATGAACTTGTTTTCTTTGCAATATTTGAGGTCTGAAAAATACAGAGCATTCATTTTCTGCAAATAAAAACAATATTTTTATTTGAAATTTGGGAGAAATATTGTTAGTAGTTCACAGAATAAAACAAAAATAATAATTTGAACTAAAACACATACCTATAAATAGTAATTTTAGAAAATGGTCTGTGAAATGAATTTTTTGCAACTGTATGACTTTAGATTTTTTGATTTGGCGGTCTTTAAGTCATTTTTTTCCATATCATGTGCATTTTATCTTGCTCCTAACATGCATCATAAAGAAGCAAACTTCTGCTCATAACAGTTTGCACTTTGTTTCTTTTGTTGATTCTGTCACATTAGTGTCTTTGGTCCCTTGCAATGTACCATAAAATCACTGCCATAAACGTTTACCATGCTGTATGCCTAGGTCAGGTGGTATAAATTCCATTCTCTATTTAGCCATGCCCCTTCCCTCCCTCCTCCTGAGCATGCTTCCCTAACCCCACCTCTTTCCCTATAACCCATCCCCAAACTCCTCCCCCGTCACCCCGTGCCTGGAACATGATGTAGTTCAGACAAGAGTCGCACACACACACACCCAGCCAGAGGCAGGGAGAGCCAGACACACTACCAGACACACAGCACCGCTAAACATGGGCCAGTTCTTCAGCTGGATCCGCGGCGAGCGGGACCAGGCGGCCCTGCAGGACGTCGCTGTAGAGCAACAGGTCTCGCTTACTGGATACAATCGTACTGAGGTCTCAGAGAGTGAAGCGTGTGCATGGGTTGTAGTGTTGTGCAAGTTTAAATCAGAGCATGTCTGAGGTGCGGAGAGGATTTGATGTGAATGTGTGCTTTCATAACATCAGTATTTGTTCCGCCGAGTGGTCAAGAGGTCTTGGCTGTGGTTCAAGCACACAGCAGTCCTCTGGGGGTGGACAGCTGGAATGTTAGAGAAATGCGTTTTCTGATGTTTACAAGATTAGTAACTAACAAGGATGTTAATGTTAAAATAAATCTGCAGCTAACTCTGCAGCTGTTTTTTTCATTTACTGATTTCCTGGCAATGTATTCAAGTGTTGCAATGTGAAATGGCTTTTTAATGTCTTCACTGATAGCGTCTCTGGGTGTGTTTGTGAAGCAGTGGTGAATCATTGGATGATTGTGGGTTGGAAGATGTTTCTGGAGAGCATTGAACCTTAAGGTCGTAGGTTCAAATCCCAGGGCAGATTGAGAGATGGATGCTAAAATGTTTGCATGATGATTTCTGTGGTACTGACTTTTATTTTGGTCTATTTGGTCAGGACACTAATATTCTGGTCACCAGTTGTGTTTCCTGTAACCGTAAATTTAAGTTGTGCAGATATCACGAAAGGCCCTGCGTCATTTTGGTGTTATGTATGAGCAAGTGACTGACGTTGGCCAATAAGCTGCAATCCAAGCGCTCATTGCTCAGTACATACCCACAGTGCAACCTGCCATCCTGGTTCAGCATCAGCTACTGATGTTACACCAAATGCCCCGAAGGGAGATGCAGGCTCACTTTCACTGTGGGAATCTGATTTGTTTGGCTGAGATTTGTTTTACAATATTGAACATGTGAGATGTTAAGATTTATACATAAATAATAAAAATAAAAGCAAATAAAAATAAATTGATTTGATATATATATATATATATATAATTTGTATATAATCGCAACGTCACATATAAGATATAAAATTGCTTTCCGTCATACTGCGATCTGTTATTAAAACTAATGTCGCAAGATGTTGATGTAATATATTAATGACGATCTCCGAATGCTATCATAATGACATAAATGACACTTTGTGGTTCTATAAATGTTAAATCTCGACCTGATATCTTTCAGTATCTACTGTATTTCAGATATCAGCGATGCTTTCTGCCCCACTTGAGCAAATATTGCTTCATTACATTGATAACGTACTGTATGTATAGTATGAGATTTACTATCTTGTGACGTTACATTGAACGTTGATTGACTATTCAATCGTGAATGTGCAGTTGCAATCTAGGAATATTTTAGTGTCAAACTCAATTCTGAACAAAAACCATGCAAACTTGCTTTAGGTTGTGTTGAGTGTATTGTAACAGTGTAGACTGTGTTGATCTATAGTGGTTTATACACTTAGTTAGTGTTGCACTATTGATTTAAACAGTGCGCGGCACACACACAATCGTTTCTATTTCTGTGTGTTTGGGTGCGCGTGCACGCGTGTCTGTAGGTGTGTGTATTTGCAGATTCAGCAGCTCACAACAGCCGTCACAGCTATTGTTAGTTATTTAAACTTACGAGTATGTGAGTGAGTTATATTTGTACCCTGTGTTAGTGGACTGTTTCCTTTCTTAGTTTAATATTAAACTCTTTGCTATATGTTTTGCTTTGCTGTTTGTCATGGTTTGTCATAGATTAATGCAGCTTAGTAGATAAATAAATCTGGGATGGTTCTGGAATTAGTGTGTGATTGCCTAATTGTAGGAAAGTGATGATGTCATACATCATGAGGTGTCTGTACATGTGTTACAATAACTATTTTATTCTACACTAAAGCTCTGTTACAAAAATTAGGAAGCTGCCTATCTAGTCAACATTTGTTTATGCTTCTAACACCAAGGGTGTTTAACAAAATTAGTAGGCAACGGCATAGAGCTGCCTTATATGATGCCTGCATGGGGAATCATGGAAAGGGGCAAATCCCAGAATGCACTGCTGCAGGCTCAGTGAAAAATCTTAAACCACTGCAATATATAAAATTATAATGAATTAGGCCTATACATATACTTAATATCATTTTATTGCAATGTATTGAGTCTACCCACATTTTTAATGCTTTTAATTATTATTAGAGTGTCCTATTATTGGGTTACAAAAACATAATAACTTAAACATATTTATTAAACTAAATATTATTTATTTATTATTTATAAATGTATCTTAAATGTTACTTAATTTATATTTATATAATTTATATAGTGTCAATGTTTTTGTAGTATAGTTAGTATAATTACATACTTTACTTTATTTAAATGTATAAGTATTATAAAGAAGGCTCATTATGAAGTTGCCCACTGTAAGTAGACAGCAATGCATATACGTTTTGAAACTTTGTTGTGCATGTTGTCATGCATGTCCTTGTTTAAAAGGGTTCATTGAAGCAACATGTTTTTTTGAGGCAGACAGCAGAGCGACTCCAGGTGACTCTTGGACAGAAACTCAGTCAACACACCACACGGCGAATATTACACCGCTAAATATAGACACCCTCACTGCATGAGACGTTCACAGTAACTTTAGCAGACATCAGCAGTTTTCATGGTTTAGAGAGCTGAATGGGTGATGATATCAGATCGAATGAGGCGATTGCCTCAATACTGTTGTTTTGCAAGCTGTGCGTCATGATGTGCTGACTCAGTATGCTCAGCTCATCATCATTTATTTCTTCATCATTCACACACCCTGTGATGCAGATGTGATTTCAGAGGAGGCTGTATTGTTTGTACTGTTATAAATGCATGCTTTTTCGAGCCGCACTATAATACAGTGCCGTGTACTCCATTGTGTCGACACACCGCTCTGCATGCATGTACAGAGATAACCTTAAGACTTCTGCATTCCAATCGGTTAAAGTTCTCTTCGCCTCTTAACTTCTGTATGAGGGTGAGGCTCATGACACACTCATTTATTAACGGATAAGGATTGCTAAGCAACACTCTTGTTTTCCACGCTCTGTTCTCTGTCTTGCTCAAGCATGCTTCATAAGTTCACACACCTCTCCATGCTAAACCATCCCGGAGAGAAAAAAAGACATAATAGTAAGCAGATGATTGAAAAGGCATCTGACTTGGTTGCTGTGGCAGTCCATGCGACTATGCATGTGGTCAGTGGTTCTTTCCTGTTTTCCTTATTTGGTTTCCTTCACTGCTTCCCCCTTCAGATATGAAGCTCTGGAATGTCACTGCACTCCAGCATTCGCATGGCAGCGCACAGATATTTGGATGGTTGATTTTGAATGTGTTTTGTAATCTGTGTTTTGGGTTGCAGTGTGCAAAATCTCCACCCGGCTACGCCCAGCGCGACTGATTTTGTCACAAAAGTGTGAACTTTGTCACCTGGGCGCCACCTTTTTATAATGCCGATTTTACGAGAGTTTCAGCTGTCCTGCTAAAAATATACCATGGTATTGCCAGCACGGAAAACTGCCTTTGAGCTGTTGATTAATATCTCATTCCCTCCTATTCATTTTCCTTTATGCACTTGGCAGCTTTGACCCAAATTATTGCTTTGTTAGGTTTTTATTTTAGTTTTTTTCAAGAAATGGTACATTGAAGAATGCATTCGGGTATGGGTGGTCCTTGTGATTCAAACCCACAAACTTTGCAATGAGCTACATAGCTATGAGCTACAGAAACACACAATTTAATAATGTTTTTAATAAGTGACACAAATATATTAGTGACATAAAAAAACATTTCACTGGTCTAATGCTGAGTTTGCATGGTCTGTGTGTATGCTCACATTGTTGAGTTGTTTGTCACATACTGATTCACAATTATACTTTGTAACCTGTTGATTTTGACTCAAGCTAATAGCAAGATGTAATATTTCATGTCTGCAAGCATGTTATTTTATTTCATAATGCATGAAATGCACTACAGTCTGCATGTCTGATTCAGATTCAGGCTGAAGGTTAGAGTCTTGCACAGATTGTTATCTTGGCTTAGTTTATACTGATGCCATCACGAGCCAACTGGCAATGTTTGGAAAACCCACATGCACATATTACATAACACACAAGTGCTTAAGGTCTTTAAAGGAAAGTGATTTAATTCATGCTGAAAAAAATGTTGTAAAATATAAATAAACAACTGATGTACCACAAACAAAAATATATAAATGGAAAATATATATACTACTGTTTAAAAGTTTATGGTCACATATATAGCTAACATGTTTACAATGACCTTAAAAATCTTTTAATCTGATGGTGTATGCTATCATTTTTGTTAACAAACATATTATTGTGTCAACAAAAAATAATCTATTTTATTACGATGCAAAAAAATAAATAAGAAAGATAAATAAAAAGTTTTAAATAGGATGATTTGGACCAAACTACGAAGAAAAATGACTTCTTTAATACTCTTTAAAAAGCATGCTAGTTTGAGACCTCAAGAAATTAGTTAATAAAATACCAAGAGAACATTACCGCAAATTCTATGCCAAGGTTGGCTGCTTTGAAGATGCTAATATTTAATATATACAATTTTAGTTATAGATTTAAATTTTTTGTGTATTGTTTAAAATTATTAAAAAATATATTAATAAAGAATGAGTAAATGACCATAAACCTTTGAACAGAGAAAAGGAGAGAGTGAGTGATTTTATTTTATTATATTTTGTATTTTATTCATCACATAGCAACTTTAATTCCACCTTCTTGTTTGTTGTTATTGTACAGTATGTATAATGCTTTGACAATATTGTACACACAATGATGCCAGTAATGAGAAATGATCTCTTATGTGTGACATCATAAAGTTGCAAAGCTTGTGAACTCATCACTTTTGCATGTTTTGTCAGCTGGCGTGTCGTCATTGCGTGCTTGATTTACTAACTTTACACGCTTGTTTTTACCTGTCATGCACCAGAGGGCGCTGTTCTCATACAAGTGGGCTGGGTTCCACTGGTAATGGTCTAAATGGCATCCTGTCTATAAACAAACCAGCTCAGCCTTTTGTATTACCAACAGGAGTGTCTATTAACACGGTGAGTCAAAGCAGCAAACGGTGACCACGTGGGCTACGTAACAACGCTGCGTTTCTCTTACATAAGCACTGGCCCTTGCCCACTTCTGCTGCTTGTCTGTCAGCTTCCGTTTGATGAAGGGCTCATGACTCATCCATTTATTTTGATGCATTTCTCTTTTTCTCGTCCTCACCCTGGAGGGAGCATTCTGTTTTGTGTTTGATCAAACCCTCTGTCTCTTTCTGTCTGTTCTTCCTGTTGTTTTCCCTGCTCTGGGCGTGGTGGTTAGACTTGTATGTGATGCTGTTTCTCTCTTTCTGGTTTGATGGTGAGTCGTGTCATTCAGATTCCTGAGCAGTGAGTGTATAAGACACACCCTGCCTGATAGGCATGCACTGAAGGGCTTGTGCCTGCATGGGATCATTTTCTCTCTGGTCCCTACAGAGTTCACTGTTTATCAGCCCTGAACACGTTTAACCCCTTAAACCAAGTCAGTACATCTATCTTTTTGAGCTCATAACCACCCACCCGATGTCCAACTTCCTCTGTCGTATGGAAACAGTCTTGTGTTTATTTTTCCTGGCTTGCATTGCAAGAGGGCAGGACTGTCCTGCTCTTAACCAATCAGAACGCGTATACTGCGCATCATGGGTTGGGGGCGGGACTGATTTTTTTGGTCTTGCTGAAGTGGGAGGAGATCGAGGCGTTAGCCTTTCGTGTTGGGTGTGTTACTGTTGTATATTCTTGCATGTATGTGTTCATGAAGGGTATAGTTTGTATTTTCTGTACGGTGAACAAAAGTGATTCTAGGAGGTTGAAACAGGATTAAAGCTTTTACAAGGAACAGTGAAACAGGAGCCGTTGTCAGTTTTGCTACAGATGGTATGTATCTCTTGGTTTTCTGTCTGTGGTTTCCTGCCACTCTCTGTGTGCCTATATCTGAAGATCGTGCCAACTGCGCTGCAGTTCGTGGAAAGTATTACCATGCTTTTGACATGAGAGAAACAGCTTGTTTCGTTGTCATTGGAGACTGGATTCAACATGAATTTGTTTAATAGTTTGTTTTTTGTCTTATTTGTTTAGTCTATTGGTTTAGAAAGGTGTTATACTTCTGACAGCACGATTTTTCAGTGTCGAGTGCTGAGGTTTGACGGTTTGTTCACATTTTTTAGATGCTTGCCACAACCTCATTTTACACTTCATAACCTTGCTCCATTTTGAGAATAGCGAAAGGTAATATTTCATATTCACATATGCATTTATATATATATATATATACATAATTCATTTCGTAATGCGAAACGTGCGCTGCACCCCTGCATGTCTGATTGGTAACAGACTGTGTTTGAAGGTTAAAACCAGATGTTGTCTAGCATACATTGTTCTTTTGGCGTAGTTGATAATGATGCCATCGTAGGCCAGCTGGCAATTGTTGGCGGATACTTTCACATGCTATTAAAGGACTTGTGTTAAGGAACTTCTTGATACTTGATATTCAAAAGGCAACACTGACATACATAAAAACCATGCCCTTTTCTCAGTTGTGCTACAGTACAAATATTATATTCTGTCTATACAGTATAATGTTACTGCTGGCTGTTTAGTACATACTTGAAGTGCACACTTAATTGCCTGCAAGTAGCAACTTGAAGTCACAGATATTTGCAGCAGCCGGGATGTTACATCATACAAATATATATCTGTCATATGGGATTTGATACAGTATGATGAAAGCTAATAGGCATTAAGTCACAGAACAAATATTGTTGTATAGTTAGTGTATTATATTAATACACAATGATCAGTCTAATGTCATGCTAATCTATGAGCTTCTGCCTCTTTCATCGCACTAGTGAAACCTGTTATTTCAAATGGCCTTAAATAAACATTTAACCTCTGTTATGCAGTGGATTATGTTTCTGTAACAACAGCGAGTTTATGAGAGATGGGTGGAGTCGTGTGTTAGTCATATACTTTTTAAAGAATAGAATCAGGGATAGGAAGAACAGGCAGGCTGGGATAGTCCTTATCAAAACTATTAGATACAGATTTTGTTGTTCTGTTTTAAGGATTTATCAGCACTCAATATTAAAGATGGTCTGGTGGTTCAGAGTCTGTGTGAGAGACTCGCAGGATAGTTGGGCCTGTGCTGCAGTTACTATATTTGACTTTTATTGATATTCATGTAACTTATTGATCTACTGTATGTCCTGAAACATCAAGCGTTTAAGTGATGTATGACTGATGTTGCGCAATCTGACGTTCAAAACTTGGTAACATCACCTGCCATCTGTCTAACAGAGATGAAAATGACTTGGAGCATTAGTTAACATAGGTTGAAATGTAGTTCATATAAACATATGTTTACAGTCATTATTTTATAGCTATGGTGTTATTGTAAATTAAAATGAAAACTTATTGTTTGTATATATACATATAGCCTATATATTGTATTTGTCTCTAATGCTAAAATGTTAGCATTGTCTGTGATGGGGCTGTGGAATGTTGATAGGGCGAGTAAAAATCTGAAGTACTTGCCTAACCAGCCCAGCTAAAAAAAATCTGTTTGTACTGTGCAGTTCTTCTAGTGCCAGTGTGACTTTGCCTCATCTTTTTGTTTCACATAAATATACGAATCACCAATTGTGGCGTCCCAATTATTTTTCTTTTAGTACTTAAGTTACTGAGGAGGCCAGCTGTGTCTCAAACTAGTTGGAAAAGTCCTGCATGGGTTCTACCGCCCCGTATTGTTATTTCCATTGCTGCTGTCACTGACATGCCAAGCATTGTGGGAGGAGTCATTACATCATCAACTGTGTGTTCCGGCTGGTCACAGACAATAAATGAAGGTGTTGTCATGCTTTGTGAAGGATCCATTTGTGATAGTTGGGTTGTGCATGAGGAATGTTGAGCGTTGTGATGTTGGGGTGTGACCTCTGACATGGTTTGCTCTTTTTGGGGAATGATGTAGGCCTAGGTTAGATTCATTTGTCTGAGCCGTGGTGTTTGGAAATGAGGAAACTCGGAAAGGTTAAGGTGACCGGTCAGTGCTCTCAAGAAATCCATTTTGAACTGAAACTAATTTTGCTTGCTTGGTTAAATTCGTTGTTGAGACTGCAGTGTTGTTATATAAATGAGATTTGTGGTTTGAGAAATGCTTATTTTCAAGTCTTCAGTCCCAGATATAATATCTTCTCATTGTTTACCCACAATGCATTTTGTTTTTATGTTTGCTGATCGGTGTTTACTTGTCTAAAAGGTATCTAGGTGGTTTCATGAATGTTATGATTAGCTCTACACCCAAACCCATTTAAAACTATACACACACTAGGGTGTATAGGGTACCTTTGTGTTTTATTGTATTGTGTTGATGTGGGATGGGTTATTTTCTCTCCGGGCATTTCTTAATGTGCTGAGCTGTTCATTAAGACATTTAAAGTTGTAAATGATTTTATGTTGTAAAAGGTAAAAAAAATCTTCTTTTTTAAAATATATATATTTTAAATATTGCTTTGACAGTGGACCCAAATCCCTGGTACAACACCTGTCAATGAGTACCATCAGACCCCTGACTGGTTTGAGTTCTCCTTTAGGCAAACTTGGAAAGCCGAGATAAAGTTATTGACAGTTCACTTGTATCATCCGCTGAACATCAACCTAAGACCACACATAACCTAAAACCTGCCGAGCTTGTTGGAACACTTTAAGGAAACCCGTGGCAGTAAATATACATGATGGATGTTCACAAACCTGTGTGTGCAGAGAGACCAAAGCAAAACTTTATTCTTGATGTGATGTGGTGCAGTGTGCTCATCAATGATCGAGCCACGAGCTGTCACCATTGAGCCCTTAAGCAAGAAACTTGAATATTATTAAGTCACTCTGGATAAAAAAACGTGTTCTTGCATCTGGGTTTAAACAGTGTGTTAACCACAAGTGTTTGTAAAGGGTCATGTGGAATGACTGGTTAGTAGTTAATGGTTATGGTTTAGTGGTATAGGCTAGAGCTGTGCAATATTAACTAAATTATATTAATAATATTAATATTTAATTGTGATTCAAAGTATTTGATTTCTCTACTTAAAAGCAACACCTGACCTGCATTTGACTCGTGAAGCAATAGGAATTGGCAGCTCATCCTTCATACAGTATGTTTTGAGGATATAAAAATGTATAGTTACAGTAAAACTCTTTCAATATCTGTATTAACCTGCATTTTCAGCAGCTTCCAAGTTCTCCAAAATACCATGTACTTTATATAAATATAACTTGTTTGTTAAAAAAACGGCAAAAAAACCCCCCGATTTGTATTATCAACATTTGGAGTAAAGCACACATGTTTGAGTGTTGTGTGCACTGGGCTTCTCTCTGATTCTCCATGACCTCATGTTTTACACTAAGCTCATGATTTGCATGTGATTCTGGCTGTCTGTAATGTCGACAGAAGTTCAGTTTAAGTAATGGAATTTAAAACACTAATGCATTTTAGTGTATTGATAATGTGTCTTCAATATTTTAATATTGTAAATGCATTTCTTTTTCCTAGCACTCAACTCATCTCTCTCTCTCTCTCTTTGCAGTCTCAGCAGGTCACACCCACCTCAACACCACAGGTCTCCACAGTGAAACCTGCACAATATGAGGTAAATCCCTTCATGCTTTTCAGTATTTAGGTAGTTGACCAATTGCACAACCAATTTTGATTGGTTATAATTAGGGATGGGTATCATTAAGATTTTATCGATATCGCTTGTCGATACCGGTACTTATCGATACTGTGATTTGGCTGGTAGACCATATTTCTTTTTTCCTTTCTGGTTTTAGGTTACAGAAATTTAAGTACTATTTTCTAAGCAAGTAATATTTTTTAATTATATGTACTATTTTTATAATTTTACTAGCACATTTAATTCAATTTATTAAGGTAAGTGAATATACTCCGAGGCCGAATTATTAAAAATAATCGTATAACTTGTTCTCAGATGAAGGACTTTTATTTTAACGGGTTGCTGCTAAGGGGTTTGACAGAAGCTTCAGCTTCCGAAATGCGGACGCTGAAAGCTCCACAAGCGTAACCACAAGCGCAACCGCAATGACAGGCAGCAGCCTTTAATTCGCCATTAACACCTGAATACACAGAGATAAAACAAAGCAACTATCGATAACTCGTTTGTCCTGAAGCTTATCGATACTCTGGTATCGAGCCAATTATGTACCGGTCCAAAAAAGTACCGGTTCTCGATACCCATCCCTAGTTATAATTATATCATGTATAAAGGCAATTATTTTACATGCTTTTCTTTGTTTATTTCACAATTTTGAAAAGTCAATATTCCTGTGATGTGACAAATTAACTTTTAAAAGTATGTATATTCAACACAGTCCATAATTTAATAATATATCCCAGGTCAAAGAAATTGCATGTCAACTAATAATTTATTTTTATCCTCTTTACACTTCATTTGTTGTGCTTGTGCATGATAATTTGTTCCACAAACTGGCTTGACTCCACAAACTGGCTTGAGTGCTAGTTTACAACCACTTTGTACTGGTTTCACCTTAACTGGTTGTTGCTTGACCTGTGCTGCCCAGGTTGTGGCCTTTGGTCATGTTAAGATTTGTCTCTGTGGGGTTTTAGAGGTGTGGTCGATCAGAGAAAACCAGGAAAGTTCTTCCGCCTATTCAGGCAGTTTTCCTTTCCTTTGAAAATGTGGAAAAGTGGTTTACTGCCCATCTCCACATTCACAGGTCAGAATCAGGAAGGGTTTTACTGGTTTTAAATGCCAACCCAAACACGGAATATGACTTAGCAGTACTCAAACAAAAATATCTTAAAAGAGAGATTAAATCGAACACTAATATACATATTATTTGGAAGGTTTATGTGTTTTGTATATGTCTTTAATAAAAACATTGCATAATTCATATAGCCAAAAACATAAATAAAGAGGGGGGTAAATACAGCTTAAAAATAAAGGTGCTTCACGATGCCATAGAATAACCTTTTTTGTCTAAGTGGTTCCATAAAGAACCTTTCTGTTTCACAAAAGGTATAACGATTAAAGAAAAGTTAAGTGATGATTCTTTAAAGAACCTTTGACTGAATGGTTATTTGTGGAACCAAAAATGGGTTCTCTATGGCATCGCTGCGAAGAACCTTTTAAGAACTTTTATTTTTAATAAAATGTGTAATGAGTTGCAAAAGGGATATATTTTGTAGCCTTTGAGCAGAGCATGTTTTTGGCTGTGCTCTCTGTAAGTGATACAGTAGAAGGACATTGTGTTTTCCCCTGAGGTGTTTACCCCATGACTCACTTTCCTGAATCTAGTTTTAACACCAATATCTTGTATTTGTCTGTAACTCCTGTAATTGTTTAACATTTGATGGTATTTCTTATGAAACCTAAACCTGCTGGTTAAGAATACATTCCTTGAAAAGGTCCAGGCATAGCGTTTTGCTGGTCTTGTGTACAATACACTGTAAAACGTAACATGATGCAGTACATGGAGATAAAATATATCCAATCAGGAGGTCAATTTTTTTTTTTACCTCTTCTGCATTACACCTGCATTGCAGAAAGGATCCACGCAATCCTCCACGACAGCCACGGCTGTCAAACCCGGCACCACTCCTCTTTCAGGAGCTGGAGTTGGTACCACCACCACGCAGAAAAGAACTACTCAAGTCACACAACAGGTGGACACCATCTACTGGGTTTACTGGACCTGTGGGCTTCTTCACACCCTACATAACATATATTTATCATGCATACCATTTCTGTCCAGTTTTCCTCTCTTTCTAACTCACTTATTGGGCACTAACACAACACTTTCGTTGACGTGGGAGCTGTTTTTGTCTTTAACATCTGGAGACTTTCTATTATTCTTACCTTTTTCAAAAATCACCATTTGGTTACAAAACAGAGCAGGTTATCTGTAATCGTCTACTGGAGTTTGGTGTTTTGTGGGGAAAAAGTGTTTCTCTATTCTAAACTCAAGCACTCGTGACATGCGCTGTACAAAACCGTCCACATTTATTAATGTTTTGGAGCCATGAATCGGCACCGTTTTTCTCTCCCCTTCTTCTTCAAACTAAACCCCATCTGTAAAACATATTCATTTGATTTTCTTCTTCCTCATCTTGGCTTGATTCATACGAAGTGCTTCTCTGTAAAAACTGTTGTGGCTCAACCAGCGTTCAATCCTCACACTTGCGTCCCGATTGCAGGCCACGGTCCCTAAACCCACACCTCCTTCTCCTGCTAAAATCCCACCTGTGAGTTCTGGAACCACGGGCACGACCGCTGGAGCGGCTACCAAGCCCACAGACTATGCAAAGACCCAGGTATATCACTAAACAACATTATGTTAAAGATATGTTTGGCTTCTATCTTCTGCAAACGGGTCACTATCTACTGCACAACACGTTTTTATTCACGGCTTTCTTGATCCATTTCTTCTGTGCCAAATATACCGCTGCTCCTCACACGGCATGACCCTAAATGCTTTTTGATTTCATGAATGTTACTTTTGAATAAACGGATGGTTCTTCCATAGCAATATGCCATATATATCACACCTGTGCCTCCATATCTCCTGCATCTCATGGGATTCAGCTTACACACCTGAAAGGTTTTTCCATAGCCTTTTTTGCTTCGCCTGCATGATGGTTCGGTCATCTGACATAAAGAGCGATTCGAAAGCTGGTATAATCGTTGAACATATCATACGTGTGCTCCCGATAGAGTACAATTCCTTCATCCAAACCGGGACCTGCTAAGGTTGATCCGGCTCTCGGGAAACCCTCAGCCCCAGCCGGTTTACCTGGAAGTGGCCTAAAGGAGACGAGTGGCCAAAAGGTATTTCTCAGAAGACACAGAGTTACCTCAACAATCTTATTCTCCCAATGCGTTTATAGCTAAAGTTGTATACTGTAAATGCTCCTTAAAGGAACAGTTCACCTTCAAAATGAAAATTCTGTCATCATTTACTCACCCTGTTGTCATTTTACACCTGTATGTTTTTCTTTCTTCTGCAAAACACGAGAAGATAGTTTACAGAATGCTGGTAACCGAAAACTCTTGGTCCCCATTGACCCCTATTTTTCAGTTACCAATTTTAAAAAAATATATCATCTATTGTGTTCTGCAGGAAAAAGTCATACCGGTTTGAAATGAGAAGGGTGTGTAAATAATGACAGAATTACTCATTTAAATCTGGGAGCTTGTTTCAAAGCAGAACATAACATCCAGTGTTTCTGTTAAAAATGTCTCATTTTATTAAAAAGGGTCAAACATGCCAAATGTGCATTCCAAGTTACTTCAAAATTACCGAACGAAATGTAAAAGCCTGATAAAATTGCTCATTTTAGAAGAATATTTGCCAGCTGGCCAAAAAAAAACGTAATGCAAATGACGAGCGACTTTCGGGAGCGACTACCAATAGGAGTAAAGCAGCGGAGCTCATGTCATCTGTCTCCCGTTAGTTACTGCAGGGTTTGTTTATAACTGCTAGTAAAGCAACCAAATTTCGTACGACCTCGTAGCAAGAGACTAGCAACATACAGCGACAGAGTCGCTGGCGGTATGTACGCACAGTTAGAATATTGTTGTGTTGACTGTATTTGTGGACTTCAGCAATTCTTAGCAAAATAAACCATATAGAAATAACAATAAAACTTGCATGTGTCCTGATGTGTGCTACAGGTATACAGACTAAAAAGTGTCACTACGGACAATAACAGTCTTACTTTTGTCCCGCAGGTGCAGGTGGAAGGCCCATCAGCTCCAAAAGTCAGTGCAGAGGTGAGTGACACATCGAGTTTCTATTGTTTTATATGACGCTGTGCCTGTTTTAAATTCTATCTTTTTTATACTATGTGAAGTTTGATCCGTTGGACGCTCTGAGTGACACTTTACCATCATCGCAGCCTGTGGCTCCTAAAGTCCCTAAATACACTGGACCAGAAGTCCGAGAGGTGAGATATTTCACTATGCATGTCGGTATTTGACTGCTGTGCTGAGCGCATTGTAATGCCTTATAGCATGTTGTTGTGTGTTTGTGAATGCTGTTCATTTAACAGGCTGTATTTTGCTGTGTGTATTTTCTAATGGAGTGTATTGCACGTCTCAGGGCAATCTTAAGTCGGAGAAGGCGGTTTTGGTTGGTGAGAGAGACAGTACACTGCCACCTGGATACAGATGGGAAGACTTGGTTAGTTGAAGATCGTAAATAAGTTTCCAACCCGTCCCATTTCTGTTTCTTTCAGCAGTGGCGTATTCAATCTCTTGCTGTATTCGTTTTTCCTATTTTTATTGTATTATTGTTCATTTTCTAAAAATCCGTTATTGTTCATTTGTCCAATCAGGAAAAGAAGAAACCTGCTGGGGTTCCAGAGAAACCTAAAGAAGTTCCCAAGGTGTGTGCCCTGTTCATTTTTACCTCTTTGTAGTCATGTGATTTACATTCTTCTGGTTAACACACGTTTGAAGTCGACACCAGTGCTTACTTCCTAGTGTCTCAGTACTCTTGCTGTTTGTTGTTCTCTCAGTCTTCCTGTCTCACTCTCCATCTGTATATTAGAGACAAATGTTTTGTTAGTTTGAAGGGAGTTGGCTAGGTTACCAGGACAAGCAAAGCTAGTTCACCACTTTCTCTACTCTCTCTCTCTCTTTCTCTCTCTCTCTGCAAACACTCAATCATCTTCAGCATATTATTGCACAAGCAGCCCAAACATTTACTTTGACATACTATAGTTTTGTTTTTTACTCATATTAATATCATTATAGACAAACAAAAATACATTTGTTTATAAACCAAAGAAGAAAATGCAATGTTGTCTCCATCTCTTCAAAGGCCCTTACCTTGCAAGATTAAAGTTCGTGCAAATTTGTTTTAACTCACTGACTTTTTATACGCAACTCAGAACATCTTGGCAAACTAGTGGTTACTTGTTTGAAACATTTGAAGTATTATAATCGTGTAAAAAGCAGCATGTCGTATCATTAATGTCGAGTTGTTGGTATGCAGAGGGCGTGCCTGTACTTTTCCTGTGGCGCATGTTCCTCTGAAAGTAAACCTGGCGCTCCCCCTTTTGGCCATTTAAAGAATTACAACTATGATGCGCCATGTCTGTGTTGTGTGTTCGTGCGTGTTCGTGCATTCACGTGTGTTTGTTTTATGTAAAGCCTATAAGCACGGACGAAGCGCTGGATTGTCTCTCCGCTGGGTTTGTGTCTGCACCTCCTCCAAGCGCTCCTAAGAAAACAGAGATGGTAAGTATCAAAAGCAATACATAAATATTCATAACATCATCGTCGTATAACGTTACGTACGCTTATAACTTACTTTCGAAACGCAACACGCTTAGAAAAGCACTTTAAGTCAAACATAGTTTTTGCATGAAAGACTAATGGAGTCGTGAGTCACGACAGGTCGAGCTGTTTTTAATATGATGCAATGACATCGCGATAATTCAATTTCATACGCAGTTCGGTCTTCGCTGATCTTAATGAAGACAGAAAACATATAGACCAATGTGTCGACTACTGGTTGAAAATTCTACTAGTATTTGTAACAAATATTACAGACTATGGGGCGGTTTCTCGGACAGGGATTAGCCTAAACCAGGACTAGGCCTTAGTTTAAATAGGATGTTTAAGTCGTTTTTGAAAACATACTTTACTGTTATGCAAAAATATATATTTTAGGATAACGTTAAGTCAGTGCAAACTATTCTTGATCAAGACACACCACTAACATATTTAAGTTAGTCTGCAACCTTAAGCCCTTTATCTGTTTTTGTATTATAGACTCAGTGTATTTGTTTATTTATATTCTTCTTTTCAGAAAACGGAAACTGTGGGTGCAGTTGATGCCAAATCAGCTGGCTTCTCCAACTTTGCCCCCCCTCCACCTTCTCAGCAGGTAACAATATTTTAAAAGTAAAACATCACTCACTGTTTTACATTATGAGCATGTTTAAATGCCAAACATGTCTCTTTCTGCAGAAACAACAGGCAACAAGCCAACCTGTTACCAAATCTCCTGCTCCACCAGCGGATAAGAAAGCCAAGATAGAGAAGGTAAAAAACAAAGGATGAAGAACAAACTGTGTACAGTCAGTTGATAAAGAATGAATGAATTACTTTTTATTTGTTTTTATTCTCTGATCTTTGAGACCGTTGGATTTACGGCAAATGTTTGCTTATCTCTCTTTTTCAGCCTGATGAAAACTCAAATTTTGCAGCGGGCAAGAGTTCAGCTCCTGCACAGTCTGCTAAACCAAAGACAGATGTGGTAAATGAAGAAAAAAATCATTTAAAAGAGACTGAGTACAGTATGAAACTGTGTAAATAAGAAACATTATTTATCTGTGTCCATTCCCCTTGCAGCCAGACAGCTCCATGTCAACAGATGCTCTCAGCGCTTTGGGCGACATGCTGGGTGATCCAGAACCCCCGAAAAAACAACCTGAACCTAAACCTGGACACATAGTTGATGTAACAACGCTTATAATATTTGCCCTATAATATTTGTTTAAAGGTGCATCTGAATTGAATGATTAAGCAAGATTTTATGCATGTTTTTCATTTATTTTCATTTTCGAGCAGGAGAAGAAAGTGACATCGGAGAAGGGTGTGCGAGTTGGAGAGAGAGAGGACACCCTCCCACCAGATTATAGATTCTCAAACGAAGAACTTAAAAAACTTCCACTTCCTCCAAAAGAGGTCAGACATTGAACACAATTCATCAAAATAAGAATTGGTAATTCTGTGTGGTGATTGGCTAGTGCTGCCACATCCTGTGATTTGATTGGTGAATATTTCTTGTTTCCCAGCCCTCACTGGACACAGATGAAGCACTGGACCTTCTTTCTGGAGATTTCACGACCCCCACGGCAGCACCTGTTGTTAAGGCCGCTATTCCTCCTCCTGCACAGGTAACATTTCACCTGTATTTTGTTGTCTCATTAATAACTTCATAAACAGTATAACAATTATTGTGCAATGATTATGATTTACAATAAAATAAATAAGCATTTGTAATTTGTATTGTCAGGAAAAGAAGCCTGCTGGGGTTCCTGAAAAGGCAAAAAATGTTCCCAAGGTAGGAAGAATGTGTCCTTTAACTGTCAGCGTGTTGTGTTTTTTGTTTTCATGCTTTTTAGATAAGTTCCACCTTTTCTTACTCATGTTATTTTTAATGATAACTTTTATTTAATAACATAATGGGAAGTTATTGAATCATAAGATTATCGGCAAGGAATTTAATAAAAAGCAGTTTGGTGTATATTCTGACTAATCAAAATAAATTATTTTAGAGACATTTAATCATGTTTGTGTCATCAATCTCTTTTATTCTAACTATTAACTTTTTCTGTTTTCTTAGGTGGATGAATTATCAGCTCTAGATACTCTGGCTGGTGATTTTGTGGCTCCAGCAAAGAGTGCTCATAAGGTATCACTATCAATAACACGGATAACGTAAATGTTGAAATCATATGTGTAATATTTGTTACCTATTTTCTGTTTGTTTTCGATTGATACAAATGTTTTTCTTTTCCACTGATCTGTTTCTGCATGTCATAGGTTTCCTCAGCTGTTTCTCCAGGCCCTAAGCAAAAAGAGAAGACAGATGAGGTAATGGACAGAAAAAGAATGTATCGATTTGTCTTGAAAATAATGGCATATAATTATGTTATTGTATTGGACTCATTGGCTTTGGAACGTAAGAAATCAGTCTTGGTTTGTAATGTGGCACACACTGAAATTGCGTTTGGTTGTATGGTTTTTCAGTTGTTAATGCTAAGAGACTTTCTTTATGTTTTAATATTAAAACCAGATTTTTTTTTTTTTAGAACTGATACTCACTTTTTATTGTGTTTATTTCTCTTGTGTTGTCACGTGTAGGATGCTTTCGACACTTTGGGCGACATGCTGGGTGCACCAGAACCACCAAAAAAACAACCTGAACTCAAACCTAAAGATATTGTTTATGTAAAACATCTACTTTCTTCCATGATTTTTGTTTTTATAGTCTGATCTACAATTTATGTATTCTGCAATTTCATATTTTAATACCTGAACATTTTATGACCAGGAAGAGAATGTGACATCAAAGAAGGGTGTGCGTGTTGGGGAGAGAGAGGACACACTTCCACCAGGTTACAGGTTCTCAGAAGAAGAACTCAAAAAATATCCTCCTCCTCCAAAAGAGGTGCTGCATTGTCCCATTCAGTCATTTTATCTGATACTAAATACACTGCGACTGTTTGATTTTATTTGTGGATGTTTCTTGTGTTTTAGCCTTCCCTAAACACTGATGATGCGCTGGATCTTCTGTCTGGTGATTTTGATAGCCCCACTGCACCACCTGTTGCCAAACCTCCTGTTTGCACTGCCGTCAAACCTCCTGCTAAGGTAAAAGTCATGAAAGTTTATAGCTATACACTTACCTGAATTGATTTCTCCATATACTGCAAGTCTCTTTTTCTCTTTCTGTAGCCTTCAGATGATTTTGCTTTAGATGCTCTTGCAGATGATTTTGTGGCTCCTTCTTCTGCATCTAAGGTTCAGTCCGCTGTTTCAGCCCCCACACATACCGAAAGACAGGTAAACATGCACCCGTAATGTAGTGGACTTCTGTTTTCCTTTTGACTTTCGTTGACTTCGGTTTTGCCATTTCAGTTGTCAGAAGGTTCAGCTTTGGATGCTCTGTCAGACACTCTGGCAGACATAAAACCTGCCACTAAGCCTGAACCTCCCATGCCTAAAGTCATTGTCAAGGTATCACTCTTTTAGTAAAGCAGAATCGAGTGAAACCATGAGAATATATAATATTAAAGAATGATGATTCACTACACGTTTTACCCACAGGAAAAAGATGTTGTGGAGGAGAGAATAAGTAAGCCAGGAGAGAGAGACGACAGCCTTCCACCAGACCATCGGTTCTCAGAGGCAGACAAGAAGGTGACTAACATTGGCCAATATGTCTCCACACTAACTCATTCACAGTTCAAACTAAATATGTTTACTTGTTCTCTACAGGCATTTGCAGAAGCAAAGGAAAAAGGCGCCAGACCAAAGCAGGTACTTGACTGAGTCCTACTTAAGCAACTCTTGCCATCTACATTGTCAGGTAAGCTTTTGCTCCCTGAAATTTATTTCTCATGCAAATTCTCTGTCAGGGATCAATGGATGATGCAGCCGCCCTTGACCTGTTGTCCAGCGAGTTCTCCTCAGCACCCGCATTGAAAGCATCTGCACCTGAGAAACGCACCTTTACTCCTGAACCAGTACCCCCAACCCACCCGGTACCACCTGCTGTATTCCTGCAAAAATAACAGATGATGTGAATATGACCAGAAATACCTATTGAAGTTTGGTTGGTCTGTGTTTCAGGCACCAGGTCCAGCTTTGGACGAACTGGCAGGCAAACTGATTCCAAACCTGGAGAAAGCCAAAGACAGCAAAGCTAAGGTGAGACTTTTGAACTTTTTTTTTAAAGTGTGATATTGTTTGTTGAACGTGACATTTTGTTACAATGTGATCAGACTGTGTATGGTATATGAGACCAGGCTTTCCCCTAAACACTTCATACTTGTTCAAGTCAGTTTATATCAAGAGTGTCTGTTTATTACAGGGGAAGGGGGGCAAGCCAAAGTCTAAATCAAAGGTAGGTTATATATGGGTATGGGATGCATGAATTGGTTCTAACACAGTTGCTTTGGCTGTACAGCGTCATGAGGACACCAGCATGAGACATCATTCAATCTGTTTCATCGGCTGACCTGCGAGCACATGCTTCATTTTCTTCATACTATGTTATTAGGGAAAATATGGCGAATGATGAGCTGCTAAAACATTTCAGTTTTCCACCTAGCCTGGCTTTCTATGCAGCTTGATGCCGACAAACATCTTTAAAACTTTTTTTAGCATCAAAGATTACAGTTTTATACAGTGTCAGGATTCTTTATACACATGATGGTACTATACCACAAAGCAGTTTTGCCATTTCACCAACCACATGCTTCTAAGTTTGCTTTTGGAGATTATATTCAAGTAGTTTTTGTATTTCTGGTTTGTATGCCTAAGATTCTCATTTTGTGTAGCAGAAACAGTCCGGAGACGATTCCTCAGCAGTGGAGCATCTGTCCGGTCCACAACTGTCCACAAATGTAGTGCCTTCATCTTCCACGAAGGGTGGAAAGAGATAGGTCAGTACGTCTAGTGTCATTTCATTTTTTAAGAAACTGTTAACCTAAATATCGTTGCTGTCCTTCTGAAACCTCTTGTGTGCAAATTTGCCATTTTTCAAAATAACACCACACTTTTTTAATGTACTTTTTAATGCTTTTATTGGTTAGATATTTGCAAAACCCAGTGACAAAAATAAAGGATGACTAATAATAATGATTAAATCACGGAATATGGAGATACAAGGTTTCAGAAGGACAGCAGCGATGTGAAATATTCTGTGCAATTGCTAAACGTAGTGTATTATTAAAATCCTTTTTATGATTTTTATATAATATTTGTGCTTTCTTTTCAGGTTTACATTGATTTGCATACTCATCCATAACACGAGCTGCTTGGACATGGAATAAAACAAAAAAGTATAACTGCACAGAGACACTTCAAAATGTATTTCCCTCTTTTTCCTGAAGAAAAACCTAAATAAATAATAAATATAATGATCTTTTATCGCCTTGTGACTGATAGAACATTTCTACATAGAGTTGGTTCTGTTAAAGAGCGAGTGCTGTTCATTCAGCGCAGTAATCCATCATCAGCGTGTGCTTTTGACGTAAATAATCCCACAATAAAATATCATGCCATATGCATCCCCTCCCCACACACTGTTTTTTTGTCACGGAGTATCGCTGCAGTTTTCCTGTTCAGACAGATGAAAGTTGTCTATTGCTGTTTGAAATCTGTAGAGACGGTGTACAGAGATGTCATTGTAGGTTATGAGTTCCTTCAGCGTTTACAGGAGTGACAGATGATCTTGATTTTAATACCTTTTGAATGCTGTTGTGTATCTGTTTTATGACACTAATTCAGAAAGCTTCGTGTGAGAGTTGTTTTTCCTGTTTATGTTAGAAAGGTGAAGTGCACTTAAAATGATTATTTTCCATCTCTCTGCACAAAAGAAAAAAACAAGATTTTTATAAACACTAATTGACTTGTGTGCCTAAAATCATCACAGAATGCCTTGGAAAATTGAAAAGAAGATTGTTTATTTGTGCAATTTTTTGCTGTCCATGTTTTGTAAGTGGATAAATCAAAATAATGAAATGTCTAAAGGGTTTAGCAAATGTATTTTTCGAAACCACTAGTAAGTTCACAGGTGTTGCATTAGATGTGGTGGGTTAAGTCAGAATCTTTCGCTTTCATTTTAACTCACGTGTTGGTTTAAGGGCTCCCGCAACATTACAGTTTTGTTCAACAGCAGGAAGGACGCGCTCATTGTTCAATGCTTTGAAACATTTGATTAACTTCCATAGCTGACTGTAAAACAGAAAAAGGACCCTTAAACGCAATAGTGTCTTCCAGAAAACCGGTCATGTATGTCATGGTCACGAAATGTACAGATAAAGACCTTTTTTGTCATCTAAAAAACCCTGTGTACAAGGGTATTTTCAAGAAGGGATTTTTGCTTCTAAAAATTTAAACCATAACTATTTTCTTTCAGGTTTGTTATTGTGGAATGTATGTGCAAATAAAGATGTTGTGGGGCTCAAGTATGTTTTTGGGGTGTGTGTGTACAGAGAATGACAATAGTTTATAAAATGCATCTTTGCATAATTTCATGAAACCCGACTAGTTCATCGCTCCTAAATGGTTTACTGCTTGTGTTGTAGTGTGTATGAGAAGCAAGTGTCATAATATGACGTGTTGTATGAAAAGGCAAGACAGGTGTTGTGCTATACTGTTGTTACAAGCATATATTAAAATAAAAGTAACAGTTTAATGTAACTGATCTCAGTTATTGTGCTTATGGCAGATTTTCTCTTTGCTTGTTTGGTTTTGCACTAATAATGGTTAAAATGCCTTGATTGTGAATGGATAAATTGACAGACGGATAGACAGTAAGCATATTTATTCATACATACATGATGATAACCTTACATTTGTATTCGGCTTTTAAATGTATTTTGACAACAAAATTAGCAATATACATCAACAAGATTGCTTTTTTTATGTGAAGCTGAAATGAAAGACTAACAAAAAAACTAGAAAAAAAATCACCTAAGCACTATATTATATATTTTTTGTGATAATATTTCTCTGTATTTGAGCACGATTAATGATCATAGATCTGTTGGTGGCCAGCAGATGGCAGAATAACTCTTTAAAACACGACTTACAACATACAACTACGTTTTGCCCAGCCACACCTCAAAATGTTTTGTGAAAAACCAATACATTACATGTATATGAACTAAAAACAAGCATAAAACACGATCAAAAACATGGAAAACAAATTCTCGGTATCAAAGTACAAAAATAGTTTAAGTTGAATCATCTAAAAAATAGGAAACTTAACTCAAAACACAACCATGCAGAACTGGGCTTTCCTGGGTCTTTACCGGAGCTATAAGTGGTTGTTGGGCAGTTTAGCATGTCCTGTGGGTCTGTTCTGAGGTCTGAAGAGATGGAGAAATTATTGTACAGACAAAGTAAATGACACAAATATACAAAAACACACAACACATTCAATTTGGCTAAAGCACAAGACTTACTGTCTTTTGTAATGGTGGGGACATCGTCTTGTTCTTAAACCTTAAATGGAAAAGAACATTAGACTTTTTATCAACCAGGAACACACTGCTATTGTTTAATGTAGAAAAATAATAATGTAATTAGTAACGTCACACATTTGTTATGGCCAGTATTTATGAATGTGAACTATAAATTAAAGATTTAAAGAAGCTTGAAAGATCAAAACTGGGCCCCTGCTTCATTAGTTTAATATCATGTATCTTTGAAATATATATATTTTTAAATCTTACCTTTTATAAATCAGGACACATAATGATATCTTGAATTATTATGGATGTATAGATAATTAACTTTTAAATTAATACCTGTTTTCCAAAACAATGTGTATACGTATAAAAAAATCTCATTAAGTCCCATATTCTATAATTTACTTTTTGTATGTATGTATCCATTTGTTTTATATTAGGCTACTGGTTAAAAATAACTACATCACATGTTGTGTTATGCATGATCACAAAAGTGTGCATGAAACTCACGGTTGCAGATCAAAATTGTAATGACCAGCACAAGGAGCAGAAGACCACAGCCAGCTGCCAAAGATGACAAAATCCAAGTCTCACAGTTCAGGACATTCTTCGATTCTGCAAACAATTAGAAGTTCTAATCTTTACAAAACAATATTTTAATATTTACATCAATCTATCATCTAAATACTCTCTCTCTATAACCTATATATATATATATATATATATATATATATATATATTACAGACCTGTTTTTCTGCATGCGCACTGTGTCGTAGTAACAATGGCAAGTTTTGGCTTAGTCGGTGCAATAGTATATTTTGGAGGTGGAGGTGTTGGATCTGACAGAAAAATATATTAGGGAGAGAATAAAAAATACACTTGTAATGTTAAAAATACTGTAAGTAAAAAATATTTAATTTAGAATTTATTCATTTAGGAGTATGGGTTGGCAGACAAACACAGAAGTGATGTTTTTTTTACATGTTTGTTTAAAAATACCCACCTGGTTCACCACTAACAGTAGTGAGTTTTCCAAAATTAAGCTTGTTGTTGTTCATCGCTGCACAGGCGTACACACCACTGTCTGCCTTTTTATTAAACGCCAGAATGACCAAACTCAACCCATTACCTGATGTTACCACTTTATATTTTGTAGTATCAACAGTAGATCTTGTCTCTGTGTTTTTAGCAGAAAATAAAAACTTAGGGCCATTCACTTGAATCTGAAACCAGAAAACCAAAGTTCCAGCAATACCGGGGTCACAAACGATTGAAACCTTGTTTCCTTCTTTGCCGATGAGTGTTGATTCCCCTGAAAAATCAACAAAAGGTTTTGGATTTAAAATTGAAATCCATTTGTTAATCAACGTCTTTTTGCAACTCATCTAAATGACAAGAGAAACAATTATTTTAAATCAAAATGTATTTATATGGCCTATTAAAGATAGCTGTTATATCTTTATAACCGTCCAGGTGAGTTAAGTACAATGATAAGTGTGTCAGCGTTATACATGAGAGATATGAGAAACATGAACATGATGATGTCTGATAGTAACCATGAACTGCCTGGTGTTTTTAGAAGTATTCATGTTTCTTTAAAAGTTTACATCTTTTCCACAGTATAAATGGTGATCATTTACTGTCAAAAAACACTGAAAAGTTGTGAAAAGTGCCTGCATGGCAATAAAATTTAATACACACAAATTTTTTTGGATAAAAAAAAGTTCTACCATTTAGGTTATACATACATACATACTTATATAGTCTATATAGATGTGTTTTTTGCTGTTAACTTTAATAATAAACAATAAAATAAAGTATTAAAATAATATTACAAAATAAATGGCTGTAAAAAAGAAGAATATATACAAATTTACATTAAGAGGTTGTAAAGGGTGTCAGTGTTTTTCAGTCTCTTCTGTTCTGAATGTAAACAATCGGCTAAACATAGGAGATTTTGAAATAGCAAAAAAATTGTTTGACTTACCCAAACATTGACCTATGGCCAAAATCACATAAAATCCAATGTAAATTTGATACATTTTTCAATTCTTAGCGCAGTCTTTCCGTTCTTCTCAAAGCAACAGGAACAAAGCTACCAAAAAGATGCTAACAACCCTCCCATCTGCCCCTCCCAAACCCAGTTTCAAACACTTTTACATTGTGTTCTAACTGTTCTAAGGGAAATAAATGTATGTGAAATACACTGTTGACTGCCACTAACTGTGACATTATTTTAAAAGAATAATAAATGATGAGACATGGTAGACGCAATGATCCAAATTTAAAACATAACTGCATTTGTGCAAAACAACTTTGGTACATATTAAGTAACAATAAGGTAAAGTTATTAACTTTGGTCATCATGGGTCACTATAAAGTATACTTCATAACCTAAATTTGATTCTTTACATAATATTGGTTCAACTGGGTCTAGTTGTAACACCGTTTTGCTTTAATAATATTACGCAAAATAAGGAGATAAGGGTAGAAGTTGCAGACATTGAACATTCAAGCAGGGAAAAATATATTACACAAAAGAAAAAGATATAGCATGGCCTAAATGGAGGTGGGATATAGGAAAAGGTGTTACTATAAGAAACTGGTTCTATAGCTACTTCAAAAAGTAAAACAATTATTAAAAATTGTTAAACAAACGCACCAAAGTAAGAAATCACTGCTTTGGTGAACAGAATTCATCAAATAAAGTAATACGTTTTTGAAAAGCAGCTTGCTTGATTGAAACTGTATTGGTGCAACAAGCCACGCGTGCACCAGGGGGTCTGCGTGCAGAAACACAAGCCCACCAATCAGCTCCATGCGCGCGCCTCTCTTTGATCGCGCGCCAGACCGCAAGTGACGCGCGCAGCTCGCGCCCACGGAAGTCACAAGGGGGGGCTGTAGATGTGAGTTCGGTGGGCTTTGGCCCTGTAACGTACACAGCCAGTCAGCTTTATACACGTTAGTGTGTGCGTTAGTGTGTACAAAAGCTATGTGCACGGAACATTTTTGTCTGTGGCGTCCACGTCTTGCGCCTCTTTTTTTATTTTTGTACTTTTTTCAGTCATGGTGGATAAGATCCACCATGACTGAAAAAAAGTACAAATTCTCACACTCAGCTTCAAAGAGTCTCTGTCACACACATTTAAAAAAAAGAAATGCATCTGTGGGGATGTTATTTAAAGAGTAACGACCAAAATGTAGGCCTATTTCAACTCGTAGGCTACGCGGATTGCACTGAAGAATGCAATCCCAGAATGCCTCGTCTTAATTCTTTCGAAACGAACATCTTTCTTGTGATGCATTATGTGAAAAAAGTTTGTTATCTTTACATCTTCGGACCGCGGTAGAAATGAATTGATTATTGTTGAATGCAGGGGGTCTTCTCCTCCTCAGGGGTGGTGTACCTGACATCATGATGGGATCAACACAGCGTTTCCCAAGAAGAATGGAAAGATGTTGTCGGTTTCAGACCGCTTCTGTGTTGTAGGCGTACAGCATCAATCCTTTAAGCCACGCCGAAGGTGAGAAGACTGTTGCCCACACGCTTCCAGCATCAGCAACATCGCCCCCTTTCTTCTTTGTGTCGCAATAGGACCCGACGTCATTTAGAGGATTTTGTTCACGTCGTCAGTAGGAAATTAATGTAACATTGACTGATGAAACGTGAGCTTGCTGCTGGCATGAATACGTGAATACCAAACACCATATTTAATTTCATTAACATTTATTAGCCTATTAATAATAAAATATTATTTACTCTCAAATAAAACAAATAAATGAATTCATACTGTAAATAAATATATATACATTTTAAATAATATTGTATAGCTGATTATGTTTTTATAATTTCAATTATTAGGTCAAACATTACAATAATTCACAAATGCTAATTAAGGGGGGATTCTGTTTTTCACACCTCCAGGAAGACCTCCAGTCAAACAGAGAGAGTGTTTATAACAGCCGGTCCACCCTCGGTTTCCAAAGTCATTCTGAGTCACATTCTCAGTTTGGGTAATTTCTCATCATCTACACATTTCTTACCTAGGGATCCCTGTCTGACTCACAAAAAGAACCTGTTCTTTAGACCCAAAACAAGGTGTAGAGGCACAGGTGAGGGGGACGGGGTTACCTCGGGGATTCCGAAGAGAAAGAGGATCAGCTCATCCTCACACACACCACAACAGAGGAATATTACATGAGGTGAGTAATACAGCTGCCCACTCCAGAGAGATCTGTGTAGAGAGTGAACAGTAAAATCTGACTTTCATTCACTGCAGTTATGGCAACATTAGGATTCTCTTCGACAGGTCATGTGGCATAAAAAGCAACAACATCCGTCACCACAGAGCATGACATGATATAGTGTACTGTAAGTATATTGGTTTCTTAGTAACTTTTTTAAGTAACCCCATATGAACAGAATTTTGCTTTACAGTCAGGATTTGACTGAATGGACAGTATGTGTTTTGTTTGAAGAGATAACTGCCCACTAGTGTAGTGTGTGCAAAAACTAAACAATGTGAAACCCACATGTTTTATAGGGTCTCAAAGACCAAAAACATGTTGTGTGAGATTGTATATGTAAGTTGAAACTTTAGAATTTTTTTAGAATGTTTTGACAGGAATAAAGATGTGACCTTGGACAACAAAACCAGTCTTAAGGGTAAATGTTTCGAAATTGAGATTTGTGCCGAGATATAACTATTTAAAACTCTGAAATCTCAGGTGGCAAAGAAAATCTAAATATTGAGAAAGTTGTTATTCAGAGGCACTAATAAGTCCGCTGCTAATAAGAAACAGGTTTGTTTTAACGCTTTCTATTGACTTAATGACGTTGTGGAGAATAGATGAACCTGAAATTCTAAACTTTACATACCAACCTTAAGTGGGTAATGTAGCAGTGAACGAAAGCAGCGAACAAAGTTTGTAGACGTATTTCCGGCCATTTTCTTTAGCAATTTTCTTTAGCAATTTTGCTGTGTCAACTCACAAAAATAAAGTTGTAATATATTGACGGTAGAAAATTTACACAATGTCTTCATGGAACATCATCTTTACTTAATATCCTAATGATTTTTGGAATAAAAGAAAGATCCATCATTTTGATCCATACAATGTTTTTTGTGTGGCTATTACTACAAATGTTCTCGTGCTACTATGGTTGTGTGATCCAGGGTCACACTGTATGCCTATCAATGGTAACATGTTTTAACTTCCTTCTTATTTCTCTACCAATCTGAGTACTATATTGCATATCCTACATATTGATTTTAAGATAGTAGTAGTTTTTATAGTTTTTTACTATGGTTTTATTGCACATGATATATACATACTTACGTGAGAGTTTATTTTCAAAAATTTTGTACAGACTTTCCTCGCTACTGTTTAGATTAGGCTATATGTTCAACGCAAGCTTCTTATTTCACACCTACTGTACAGCAAGCTTGGAAATGTGCATTGTTAGCATGCATTTGGCTTACATGATCTGTGTTCTTTACAATACAGACAAACTCTAAGAGATGATGTTTTTGTAAATAACAATTTATCAAAAATGTGTTGTAATCTTACATTTTTTTACAATGCATGTAGAATAATACTGACACAGTGTTTATCTTGAGTCAATAATCACAGTTTAAAAATGTGTGTTGTGTACATTTTATTAATAAATAGCTTTGAACATTTGAAATTCTTGTGGCATGGTGTTCATAGCAAAAGATGGTCGAGAGATTGTGTGTAATAATACAGTAAGATTGCTAATTTTGAACTGTCAGGGCCATCAGACTGGGTTACGTGTTCCTCTCGATGGATTCAACCCACCTAAAGAACATACGAAAAAATGTGACAAAGGCGCACGGAAATAAAGATGGTAGATTGTGCACACTTAAACAAATAATCATGTTTTTGAATATGACGTATTCAAACAACTGTATTTAAAATATGTAGTCAGGCTTCAAATACAAATGGATGTATTTTATGCCCCAATCTGTCATGTGTGGAGATGCACAAAGAAAGTTGAGAAGATGCTACAAATCAATAGCTTCTGGAAACATTTCTCAATGTGTTTTCTTTGAATGCATATTAAAAGATCACTAAAGGTTGTCATTAAATATGTGCTATTATACATTGTCGGTCATTTTCTAAAATGAAATGCAATTTTTTCCCAATTATTTAATTCAAAGAGATTCTGTAAAAGTCACTGGCCAGACAGAGCATGTGAATGTTTTATATTGTGTTTTATATTGTGTAAAATATCATTCCACTCTGCATACATCTTGCTGTGTTTTAACATTTTGAATTGAATTTAATATCAATATTGCGATAAAAAAATCAATGAGGCATTAAATGTGAATTGTTTCATTCATGTCACTTTCCCACAAAATCCCATCTACCATGTTACATGGCCAACGTGATCGAAAAAGGTGAAGAAAGTATTGATGCCAATCGTCCTTATACTCGAGACTCTGTAGCAGTGTAATGGAGGTTCAGGCTGAGTGTCGGTGTGCCTGTGACGCTCTCCATGTGGCAAGATCTGCGGTCTCTCTGTGGTCGCTTTGTTTCAGTGTAGCGCTGAGGAGCTCAAAGCTGAACGAGTGATGCGAGGAGATAACGTTCTCTCTGCTTTCTCTCTCTTTACACAGGAAGGGGTTTGTTCATTTACCTCAATGTATCAGGAAGAACAGCTGCATATCAAATTCAATGCCAACACAGTTTTTTTTGTTTGACAAAAATGATATAAACTGCATTCTTGTGTAAGAACTGATCCCACCCCATGTATACAATATTTCATAAACAGACCTGTACTATAGATTTCATTTAAATGGTGTTCATATTTTTACTTAATTTTATGACAGTAGGAAGATGTGGGAATGTGAGAACATTTGAAGACGTGATAAAGAGGATCTCATCTTCCTTGAATTGGGATGTCTCAAGAATTGCATGTTGTCATTTTGGATCAGACTACAGTGGTTATATGCAGTGACCCCAAAAACAAGCCATACTTACAGTACACAATAATCAAACCAATATCATTCTGTTGCATACAGTATCAGAAAACACACACGGTCTGAAAGAGAGAAACCCAAATGAATAAACTAATAAATACAGATGGACACCATAAACTGTATGACATAATACACTTAAATGTAAAAACAGATCATTTATTAACAGTTTAAAGAGAAAAAATGACATACAATACATGCAATATACTTAAATGAGAAAACTGTACTTTCATATACAAAATCTACAAGCTGTGCTGTTTTGATAAGAATGACAAGCACTCTCACAATACTCTCTTAAAATCAAAAACAGAACTGAAGTTTGATCAAATCTGATATGTGATCCTGGACCACAGTCTTAAGTAGTATGGGTCAAAATAATAGATTTTTCTTTTATGCCAAAAATCATTAGGATGTTAAGCAAAAGATCAAGTTCCATGAAGATATTTTGTAAAATTCCTGCCGTAAATATATCAAAACTTTATTTTTGTGAGTAATATGGACTTCCTTTGGACAACTGTAAAGGCGATTTTATCAATATTTTGATTTTATGCACCCTCAGATTCCAGAGTTTTAAATAATTATATTTCGGCCAAATATTGTCCTATCCTAACAAACCATATAGCAATAGAAATCTTATTTATTCAGCTTTCTTAAAATCGTAAAAATCTTAAGACTGGTTTTAGATAGTTCACCCAAAAATACAAATTCTGTCATCATTTATTTACCCTCATTTCCTTAAAAATATGTATATGACATAAGACGTGTCTCAGTGGTTTTATGTCCATGCAGTGGAAGTCGATGGGGGACAATGTTTTGCATACCATACAAGTTTGAAATCACATGAGGGTGAATAAATGGTTAAACAGTTTTTTGGGGGGTGAACTAATCTATCCCTTTAAATCCAGGTTTGACAATTGTAACTGTATATAATATTGTTTACTTTTTAACATTCTTTATTGTTAGAAATTTAATTTTAACTTTACTATTGCTGAATGTAATTGTAATTGACTGCCACGGTTTTGGAAATGTGTAAAAATCATAATAGAAACTGGGCAGAACAATCATCATTATAAAGATTATAGTCCACTGTGACAAAATTATGTTCAATAGCAAAGAACCATAACCTGCAAATCAGAAAACATCTTATTAGTATGGAATAAAACATGCTTTTTAGTTCTGATTTGAACATCTGCGCTAGTATAGCAAGTAATGTTGTTTTATTGAATAAAACAAGTCATTATTGCTTTGTTGTATTACAGGATTTGAACCTCACATTTGACTTGAAGTGCTTGAATGTCATGCTCATCGCAACGCATTAGTTCTATGAAGAGAAAGACACAACAGACACAACATTTTTTAAATATGAAAGGCAACATTTTACAGTCATGTGAACATTAAAATAAAGATACATTCAGTGCAGCTTCAGGTTAAAAAATGTCTTCACTTACTTTGCAAATCGATGTCTGCACTTCTTGGGAAGACCTGTTGTCCAACAAACATCATCAAAGCGTCAACACTTAATAATCTTACAGCAATCCAGAAAATATGAAATGTCTAATGTATGAGATTCATAATGAATTTCACTTGCTAGACTGGTAAATATGCAGCTTAAGACTAAATTAACTCGCAAATGTCCAAAAAACTGTGACAAAAAACAAATGTCATCTCCAAGATTTTAAACAAAACGATGCAAGGTGTCCAGAACAAAGAAATCAAGTCCTCTCTCTGACAACTATCATACCAGCATGTTGAAATGATCTATATATATATATATATATATATATATATATACATACATGAATGTGTGTGTATGTGTGTACTCACGACTGAAGTAGTAAAGTGTGCCCGCGAGAGAACCAGCCAACAGCAGAAGAGCACCAATGCCCGGCCAAAGCACAGATCGCTTACAGCCTGTACCACAACAAAAACAATCAAACTTCACATGACGTATGAAACAGTACATCAACAAACCCTAAGAAAAACCCTGAGAACAGCGAACGAGTGCACCAGCGCCCGTACCTTTAGGAGAGGAAGATTTACATTTACACCGCTTGGGTTTCTCGGTCTTGACCGTTGGTGGCTGAAGCGTTGAAGGGTTCACTGCACAGCAAAGAAAAGAACATTAAAATTAGGGTTTTATTCATTATTATTATTATATATTATTCACAGTGAATACTGATTCAGTTGCACTAGGAAAAATATAAATAGATTTAAATATATAAATAGCAAATCTGATAAACAGACGATATAGAATTATGAGCAGAAAAATAAAGATAAATAGGCCCTGAAAACACATATAACCAACAAATACAATTTTCAGTGAATCAACTTCTAAAGTAAATCCAATTCTTGTGCCGGAGCTTCTTTCTTACTTAAAAGGTCATGTTAATGCATGTGATGACATAACGCAGGGAAATTCTGACATGTTATTTTTTGAAAAACTGAGAAATTTGATGTTTTAACAACTTGACAACCAATTGATCCAATAACCAACATGAATTTCCCAGACCCAAGACATTACCAAGTCTAAACCAGCCGAACCATGAAACAAATGACCACATCTTCTATCCATAATGTTTTTAAGATGTTTAAACACCAGGAATAAAAATGAAGAGTTTAAGGAAACACCTCGACACCTCTCACTTTGTTATGTGTGACTACACTACCAATATGACTCTGAAAACCAACATTTATTCTCTCAGTTTCATTGCTTTTGTTAAAACCATAAATAGCATGGAGAAGTATGATAATATTCGGTAATATTTTGTGATTTTTTGGGGGGCGATTTTTGAGCATGTGCCTATTTTGAATGTTTAGATCATTTACATGAAAACACGTTGGGCTTGAGTTTGAAGTATAAGGAAGAAGTTTTGCATTAGTTTTTTGATTGCGGAAAACTTTCAAACATGTTTAACTGGAACTTGTTAATAGTTCATAAATTAGATTTTTTCGTTTTGTACCTTGAAAGTTAAAGTTTATGGATTATGCGTCAAATCCGGAGAGCGGCAGATAACTGCAAACTAGACTGCCATTACATCTTTGGTCTGCTTGACTTTCTTAATCTTAAAATCTTTAACACATCACCAGCACTATCAGAATTGCACATGTGGAATTCCAAGGAAAAAAGCAGAAGAAAGTTAAAAGGGGTAGATATAAGTAATACCTCCAGGTCTAATATAATATCCAGCACGCAAAGTAATTTTAGTTTTAAACATGCAGGAATAGAGACCAACATCATCTTTCTGGAGTCCAGTGATACGGAGGGTGTAAGTGACTCCTGAAGAGTAGCCTCTGAAGCGATGCTTATCCATTATGTTATCATCATGTTTCTCACTGCCAGCGCTGTTATAATACAGGAGAAACTGAAGAGCGTTGCTCTTCTCGAGGTATCTGTACCAGAACACTTCCTGGCAGGTGTGATCTGGACATTCACAGGTCAGAGTCTCCGTGCCGTTGATTTTGGGGTAGAGAACGGTTGATGTCGCTTCTGAGGTGGTCAGCATGGCCGCTTCAGAAAAAAACGAGAAATGTTAGAATTCCTGTAAATTTACATTTTTTAAATCTCAAATGTTTAGACGTCACAATATTTACAGTCTGACAACAGATGATTTTTCCTCCACTTTAACTTCTTTCGTGCATGCAGACGTTACAACAGTAAAACAGGACGAACACAATACAAAGTAGAGGAAAAGTAACCCATTTCACAAGCCATTTCACAATAGGCCATGGAGTTGTAGACACATTTGTAAATCCGTTTTAAGCACTTGTTATGTAAGAGTGGAAATCTGAACAGATTGAAAGCTCAGGTAGGCAGTTCTGATGTCTCTACACTCTTGCAAAACAACTTTCCTCCCTTATCAGTGCCTGCATGGGAGAAAATGCCACATTATTTCGCCATGACACTTTGAGATAAGCTTATGTGGGCATAGGTTCAGCAGAAACAGCAACTATTTCATTTCTGTAATGTCAGAGCGTGGAAAAAATCTGCTGACACAACTCGCCATTTGGAAAGAAATCAAAAATGGTCCAGGTTCAGCGAGTGTTGAGGGAATTATAGATTTTAGATACCGTGTTCTGTATGACCTTTAGGCCTACTTGTTTTAAAATATTGATGCCACTGTGAAGACATTTCTAGAAAAATAAGCCCCAGCGTTGGGTCAAAAAGGGACCAACCCGCACGCAGCTGTTAGTTGTGAATTAACCTATGCTGGGTTGTTTCAACACAAAATGTAGTTTGGGTCAAACATAAAGCAATTTCTAGGTTAATTTAACTCAACGGCAGGGTTCGACTCCTTTTGATTCAATGCTGGATTGCATTTTTATAGTGTAGATGCTGGTACTGTACGCACGTTTGTGTATTAAATCTTTTAAAAACGCTTTAAGCAAGTCAGAGACAACATATGTCTGTATATGTATATGTTGTCTAGGGTTTCTTTCTAGTATAGCAAACTTGGGAAAAGAGGACCCACCCATAAACGTTTTGCTCTAGGCCCTGCACATTTTAACAATGACCATAATAAAAACTGCTTCAGTTGCGTATTGTTACAAAAACATTTGCATTTTAGACTCAGGTGTATCATCTATTAGTACACAAACTACAACTAAAGTGAATGAAACATTTAAAAAATCCATAGTGGAGCATATGGCTTGCATAACAAAGCACACGCAACGTATGTTTTCTTTTGACACATTTCTTACATTTTAAATGTAATTTAAGGAATGCATTCACATTTCTTAATCAAAATAAATGAACAGATTAAATCTAAGCGCCGAACAAACATCAAACGCAAAATAGGCTTTTGGCCTACACATCACAATACATTCAAAAACATCACAATACATTTGAGCAATGAAAATAAAACCACAGTCTATTAAAAACTGCACAAACAATGAATATTTACAATATTTAAATAAAAGATAAAACGGCACTTTGTTCATTTACTTTGACTTACGCAATCATAATGTGCACACCGATCTGACCACATTAGAAGTCAGTATTCAGTGTAAGGTTTTAACACACAGTATAACGTAAGGAACAGATCTTACCTGCTGTCCACACAAACAGACAAATCCACATGCAAGAGACGGTCATTGTTGGGTATCTGTGTGTGAGCTGTCAACTGTGTGTATGTGTTTTCCTTTCTCTTGTTTTGTCATACAGAAAGGAGGGTTTGTATTGCGGGGGGGCCACACTGATGAACCAATTACTGACAGCCTATCAGAGAATGACTCACAACATACACATGAAGAGAAAAATAAGATGTCTTGTTTTCAGAGAAAAGAAACTTGTAAAACACATGTATGTTTTGGTGATTGTTTAATGCAATAAGACCAAAATCCTACAAACTGACATATTTATACTGCATATCAAATATATCGCTGCTGTCCTTCTGAAACATTGTATCTCCATGTTTCGTGATTCTTATTTTTTTGTCATAAATATTATTATTAGTCACCCTTTATATTTGTCGCTGGGTTTTGCAAATATCTAATAAAAAGTATTAAAACTGCTTGACTTTGACAATACAGTATTTATTTATTTAACAAGTATTTTATTTCATTTCCAGCAAATTTGGACATCTGATGTTTCAAAAACCTGAATAAGTGCATGCAGGTGGGTTAGTTGGTATAGTACATAGTACAGAGAGTAGTACAGAATATTACTGAGAATTTACCTATACACTACTGTAGTATTACATCAAATCGGACATCAGATTTTTGTATGATGCATTGTTGCAAATGTGATGCGGCAGATTTAGTGTATTTAATGCATGTTTGATTATTAATTAATTAAAAATTTATAATGATTTAAACTGCTCCGAAATGTATGTCTGAATCGAAAATATTCAAAAGCAACTTACAACAGCTAAATGGCTGAGAGACGCCGAAACCTTACAAAATCTTCAAATTACACATTTATAATCTCGCTATTGTAACACAGAGATTTTATCTAGAAAAAACAAAATGGAGATATAATCTGTGGTCATTTTATTAAGCTATAGTTACAGTGAACATTAAGGGACATTGTTCTTATCTTTCTTTTGAAGCGAGAGCGCACGCATGCTGAACCCTGAACGTCTCTCCTAACATGATCTTTAACCCAAACCCAGGTGTGTGACCCAAAACGCACCTGCAACTGTCTGCAGAACGCCGCAGCTGGAACTGCAAATCTCACAAAATGCACACAAGTAAACATACAGTAAGATAGGTGTGAGATACGTAAGATAAAATACCACATACCACCAGTGTGTTAATAAATATACCACTTAAAGGGGTCGTTCACTCAAAAATAAAAATGTCATTCATATATGACTCTCTGTTCTGTGGTACAAAAAAGAAGATATTTTGGAAGTCATTGGGGCAGTGTTGTTTGGTGACCAATGTTATTCAAAATATCTTCTTTGTGTTACATCTTCTATGCAAAGAAAGTCATGTGACATAAGGGTGAGTAAATGATGTTTTAAATCAATAAAACCGACTAAAGAAAAGAAAAAACATTTAACTTACATTTAAACCTTATGTAAGTAAAGCAAACACTTCATGTTTTCCCCACAACATAATTGTTAAATCTAAGTAAAGTTCAACACAATGTATCAGTCAACCTGTATAGTCAACCAAACTGCAGGCCCAAGTTGATTTAACTACAATATCATTGTGTTTATTTAAGAGCAAACCATTTTAAAGCTCATATTGGCAATATAATTGTATTTTTCCTTAGTAAATAATAAAGTGAAATGAAATAATAAAAAGGAAGTTTTGAAGTGTGTGGAGATTTGGGAGGGTTTGTGTGGGAGTGTTTAACACCTCAAGCATTGGCCCTCGTCTCAGGAGGACTGGAGGGGTCGTGAAGAGGGGAGGATGTGGGACTCGTGCACGCCTCGGAGGTCGAGGGTACGACAGAGACACATGGAGTCGAACCGCACGATTCTTTGAAAACAGGAGATCTCAGGGGGCTTCAGAGTCACTCGATGAGCTCGTCTCTATGGAGGCCTTTCAACTTTGTGGTAACAAAGGCTCAGGAAAATGTTCACATAGATCTGAGGCATAAAACAAGTTATATTCACCTCTTATGGCCTCAAGTATGACGACAGGTACATAGAAATTTGATTAAAACATGATTAGGATTCATACGGCCAATAAATCAAGGAATGATTCTGGCAAAAATAAAAAACTGATGTTATTCTAAAGTACCAACCGGCTATTTTGTAGGATTAATTTATAGTGCCGTCAAGCAAACGAAAGATAGCAAAAAATATTGCAAATGAGTCTAGGTTAAGGAAGGATGGAGGAAAAGCTCAAAAACTGGACTGATCTGGTATTGTGTTTGATATTATGACAACATTTCTTGCAAATTGAAATTATAGAGATACTTTTTTGTAAAGCGTTGTGATTTTTCCAGCAACAGCACAAGTAAAATATTTTAGTACGTGATAAATGACAAAAAATAAAACCTACAATCAATATGTTCCCTGAGAGGTTTTTAAGTCAGAAAGTGTCACATTAAAATCATAAATACAAGGAGGGGTGTTTAATGGAGACTAGCAACAAAATCAATACAGAAAAACAATACAGTTTTATACAAGAAAGAGGTCAACAGAGCAGCAGTCATGTGTCCTCATTTAACTTCTGCACCTGTTAAGACCTGTAAACAAACTATTCCCAACATACAAAGGCAGCATTATCCAATTAAACTGACATCAGATTACTGTTATAAACTTTTTTTTATTAAGTATTACAGTAAAGAACATTTTTTATATCATTCTTGGCCTAGAGAACAGAATTCATCTTTCTTCAACACAGAGCTGGAAGTTTACGAAACACACAAGAGCAAAAGTTCAGCCGATCAGCACCACCCTGAGGCTGAAAGTGGAGACTGTACAAACAGTTTAACAATAAATACATCATCTGTGTTATTATAAACAGTATAAGGTGTTCATTTTATCGTAAAGAAAGCTTAATGATATCCTCTGTGAAATTTGTGGATGGCTCACAATGAAATGAAGTTGTGCAAATGATTATATAGTTATGTAGTGTGTATGCGATTACATTTTTATTACACTACTAAAAATAAGTTACTTTTGAAGTGAAACCTAAGAAACGTGCCAGTCACACTGTACCCCAAAAACAAGAAAAACAAACAAATCAAGCATTGTTGACCTTTTTATATATTTCCCTTATATCTAACCGCCAAATTATCATTACTGTAATGCATCTGGTTGTTTAATTTTGAGCTTTTTTGCTATTTAAATTATTCTGATGTAATATAATTCTAAAATCAATGCATTACAGTATTTGTAAGGCACTACAATAAATACTACTATTGTGTATAAAATTCTTTCTATCACTGTATCACAGTAATGAGATTTGTGTAGACGCATTATGATCATGTGCGTTTGTGGAGGGGGTAATTGTAATGAAAAAAATCAACATAAAAAAATACAAAAAAGCTTCTCATTTGCCTTAAACACGTTTCGATTTTTTGGGGGATGACAGATGTGCAGCTCTGAAATATCTGCAGTCCTGAGAGTTACACAGAAATACTGTATGAAAGATCCCTTGTGAGAGCATCTGTAGCGTTGGAGTTCAGTACATTCAGCACACATCTTCTGAGGTCCCGTGCTGTTTTATTAGAACAATGCCGTCAAATGATCAACCTTTAAAAAACGCCAAGAATAGTCTCGTCCCAGAGTCTTTCCTCTTCTGTCCTGCTGTCCTCTTGATTCACCTTCTCCTTAACTTTCTTGTCTTTCTTAGGCTTTTGTTTACCATCTTTCAAGTCTGTTCTTTCATCTACATATTCATTAATTTCACCCTTTGCTTCTTCGTTCGTCACTTCCTCTTCTCCTCTCACCATACGTTCCCCCTCTTTTGGTCTCTTTGCATGGTCTCCATGTCTCCTACTCTTCTTGCTCGGTCTTCTTTTCCTCCTGCTTTGCTCGTCCCCGCTAGAGCTTCTTTCCTTTCTCCTCCTCGCCTTCCATTTCCTGTCCTCTCTGTCCTCCTCTCGCTCTACACTTCCCCTCCTGTCTCCCTTCTGCTTCCTCTTATATTCTCCATGTTTTTCTTCCTCTCTTCCCTTTTTGTCCACATCACATTGCTCCTCTTGGTGTCTCCATTTCCTCTGCACTCTCATCTTCCTCTGCAGTCTTCTTTTTCGGCTACTTTCGTAACTGCTGCTACTGTCACTACTACTACTAGTGCTACTGCTGCTGCTAGTATACGAGGAGGAGTCTGAAGAAGAAGAGGAGCTATATGACTCAGGGCTCCGCCTTCTTTTTAATAATTTACCGGGTTTAAATGGAGGATGGGGGTGGCTCATATATTCCGGTGGATATTGTGAGACAGGGCCTCTCATCCTGAAACCAAAATGATCAACCTGATATGGGATTTGTGGATGCCAGTGTGGCTGGGGAAAACCAGCCGATGGAGGTCGCTGTGGCATCAGGGCAGGATGAGGCACTATCTCTTCAGGCTGTGGGCTTACTTTTATATTCTCACTCAAACTCTTGCTGGTTTGTCCCCCAGTGCCCAGACCGGCCTTGGGCTCCAGACCCCGGGCCTTCTGCACCTGGATGTAGTCTGCCAGCTCATCTTGATAGGAGTCATACACTTTCTTCTGAGACTGGCATAGCTCCTTTACCTTTTTCTCTCTGAGTGCGAAGACAGATGAAACAATTTCATTGCTTTGCATGACTCAAAATGCGTAACATTAACATTTCATCAGTCATGCAAGCGACATATTGACAATAACCATGATTATTGATATTGTGTTAATATATTAGATATGGCAATAAAAAGAGAGATGAATTTTTCAGGTATTGTGATGATAACATTACTGTAAATTCATTTGCCAATAATAATCATGTAGTGAAAATCTGATATTGTGACACATCAGATGAAATAAAAGGAGTTAGACACCACTCACTTGACAAAGTGCTTGTTTCCCTGGATGTGCGCCTGGTACATCTCTATTGAGCTGAAAGTCAAGGAGCAGATCGGGCAGATCAGGGCACTCGCTGTCAACAGAGAGGCAAAACAAGAAACCAAAATGTTAAGAAAAACAGATCAGAACATACAACATGCAATTTTCATAAAAACACCCCCAATAATTAAACTGGCTACAACTTTGTAAAAATGCAAATGAACATATACCATGCTCAGACTGATTCCCCAACTGATCCATCATCTGCTGTCGGGTCTGATTCCTCTGATGCTTCCGCCCACCGTAATGTTGCTGAGCGACCACGGGGTTGTTAAAGGTAGCTTTGCACAACGCACAGTACTTGTCGGGGTCATCGACGTTGACCTCCTGTTCACCCAAACCAGAAGTGTCCTTTTGCTCCTGACCAGTCTGTTTCTGTACAGTGACCTCTGTTGGTCGCACAGGAGGAGCCGCAAATCCTAAAACAGGTGCTGAAGCTGTTGGATGGACAAGTTGAATATATTTAAAGCCATTTATGACAATAAAAGTGTTGAATGATGCAAATCTGATGTCACTCACTTCCATGTGGTGGAGCGCTCGCTTTTCTAACGTTCTTGGCATGAACTTTGCCCTCATAGTGAGACTTGGCGACAGTGGGGGAGCTGAACACCATGTTACACAGCTCACAGAACTTGTCGGGGTTTGAAGACACACCTCCCTGAAAAATAAAGAAATAGAACTAATTATCTGCAATAAATAACAAATTTCATAATCTACGGAAGGAATAAATTAAGAAGATAGTATATAATGACAGAATCTTCATGTGTGGCTGAACTATTTCATTAGATTGTCAATTTACCAAAGAGTCTTTGCATTCCTGGCCCTGCTTGCTTCTTTCAGTGTTCTTGTTCTGCAGGAAGAGTTTGACTCTCTGAGCATGCTTCTTACCCTACAAACAGACAATAAAAGTGTTTAAAACACAACTGGTGCATTTTAAGATTGCACTTATTTCACCCCCAGAAGATGCACTGGTACAAACCTCATAGTGAGAAACTCTCTGGGACTCATAAAGCAGAGTTGCTTCACACACGTGACAAAACTTGTCAGTCAGAAGGTCTTCAAGAGGATCGCTATCACTCTGCAACTCTAAATAAAATTAGTGAGTAAAAGAGATGGATTATTAAGAAAATCATGACCCATTAATGTGGCATCTAATTGACAAATACATGTTTTATGAATCTAGAGTATAACTACTGGCTATTGGTTTAACTTTATACATAACTGGGGTCATTCGTGAATATTGAGCAGAACAAAAGCATTTTGTGGCATTTAAAAGAAAAGTTCGCCCAAACATAAAAAAGTGTCATCATTTATTTATGCTTATGTCATGATTCAAAACCTGGGACAGAAAAGAAGATATTTTCAGAAATGTGGTTTTGTGTCCATACAATGAAAGTCAATGGTGGCTAATGTTGTTTGGTTATCAACATTCTTCAAAATATCTTCTTTTATGTTTTGCAGAAGAAAGTTAGTCATACAGGTTTGGAATGACAAGAGGGTGAATAAAATGTTCATTTTTGGGTGAACTTTCCTCTTAAGAACAAACACAGACATTCTTTATATTCATGCCCATCAAGTGCATATGTGAAAATATGTGAATAATAAATCTGTGACTGTATTAAGCCCTTGTGGTGCAGTGCTGTTGTAAAAGTCAAAATAATATCATTTAAAAACATTAAAAACGTTTTTGTGCATTGATTGCCTAGTAAAAATATATGAAAGTGACTGATACAAGCAGCAATACAATTCTTACAAATTCATAATAACAAAAAACATGAACCCAAAATGCTGAAATGATACATCAAACAATATTTACATTAACCAAAAATACCAAATAATCACTTCAATCCAGGGACATTACCACCATAGACAAAGGGGGCATAAGTAGTGCCATTTGTTTACTGTTCCTAAATCTATTTATTATGGCCATTTAAGAATAAATTAGTTATACGAGTTAACAACTAAAATACATTCATTTAAAACCACTGCGTGACTGTTAATAAATGCTAAATGGCATTACTAGACATTACATCTATTTAATGAAACACTCAGCATCTAAAACGCATACTACATATAACTTTAAAGACAAAAATAATAATCTGTTATAAGAGTGCATTTAGTTTAGCACCCTGGCTACGTCATTGTTAAATCGTCGAATTGAGCTATTTACAAGTTACAAGCTGGTGTAGTCGTTGAATTTAACCACGTAAATGTGTTTAAAGTTACATATTAAACACGTGTTTTGTGTCTTATGGTATATTTCTCCCAGGTACACTTTGTTAATAGAATGAAACAGACCAAAAATACTTTCAAATGGGGTTTCGTGGCGGTTGTTTGAGGTGAATAACGGGTGCTGATATTTAGCCTAGCGTGTTGCTATCCTGCTTTATCAACACCCATAAATCCATCTCAAAAACTCAAACCCCAACACACGACGCAAATAAATCGCAGATGAATGTATTTTGAAGTGTTTTAAGGGTTTCAGCTGATAGACTCACCTTCTTCACCCTGAGAATTATTGCTAATAGTGTTTTGTACTGTTTCTGGAGTGATATCACCTGTATTTTTGTTACTGTCTGTTTCCGCACACTGCGGAGAACACGATATACTAGCTTCGAGCTCGGACATTTTCTTACATTTGAAAATATATCAAAACTGCAGTAAGAAGCTAAAATAGCAGTTAGTTTAGCATGGAGAACGCTCAAATAAGCTAATCTGCGCGCGCGCAGTAGGATCACGTTTCTTTGCGTGCGTCACTGAGCGGAAGTGAGAAAGTGCTTACTGCCACCGCCTGGGGTTTCAAAGAAACAACAACATCAACTGTTCTGTTTGTTACCTTTGTAAAATAAACAGTGTTTATATGCAATAATTGTGCAGTTTGACAAATAATTGATATTTATGGATTTATTAATTGTTTTGCTGATATTAAAGCACGGCAGATTTATAAATATAGCTACCTTCAATGATGATGGAAGAATTTAACTTCAACAAGCTGATTGTATTAAGATTTTTATTACACAGAGAAACCTAAACGTAAACTAGATTTTAGTTTACATTGCATACTATTTCATACCATTTGTTTACGAAAACAAACAAATATTATGAATTTAGTAGTTTCCTATAGGTTATTGATGTGTAGTCAACTTTTAGTATGACATAGACAGTGTTACTCACATACCAAGCAGTACACAGAAAAACATACACATTACAAATAAAACACATGGAACAAACAAAGTAACTCCAGAACTAAAATGTTTTGGTGGGCTTCCTCTTCCATGAGCCCAGTGAGTGCAGTAAGAAAAATGTAGACACTATTCTTGGTTATCTCGCCCCTGACAATGGCACTGTGGTAGGCAATAAGACCCCTGTATTATTCCATATTCTCTGGAAAACCAGGAGAGCTGTGTAACACAAGGTAGCAGTAAAGAGAATGGTCAAGAGAATCAGAATTCCAGTCCATGCTCCAGGAAACAACCCCTTCCTGATCCCCATAGGTTCCTCTGGAAGAAGACTGCTTACACTAAGTATATAACCTAGTGCCCAGCCCACGGATGCTTCACCTGCCTGTAACACAGCAAAGTAAACTTTAAAAGTTCAGTGATACAGCATTTTTGCAGTGTTTATCTCAAAAGTATCTCAATGATCTCAACATTTTTAGCTGTGAACAGGAAAAACATGTTTCGCAAATTTATGTAATTCTGTTACACCTTTTTCTGGAAAGCAACATTTTGGAAGGAGTGCTCATCAAACCTATAACCCTTCAGCATGAGCACTTGTATATACACTGCGACTGCACAATAATCCTTCAGGTATTTTTTCAAGTCAGGAGCTTTCCTGGTCATCTGAAAGGAACCGATGTGAAATATTTACAAAACATGCTCTCTTTGACAAGTATTATGCAGTGCATATCACAAACACAAAGGGACACATTTTATATCACATACAATCTAGTTATACCTCCTCTATGGTCATATTAAACACAGCTTGGACCGCCTCTTGAAACTGAGTAGAAGTGATGATTTTTATCCCTGTACTTCTCTGGAGAAAACTGTGAGTAAAGAAATAGGCAGAGAACGCCTGAAATAGAAATGAAGAGTAATGCATGAGCTCTTTCCGCAAATATCTGTCTGCTACAGATGAACAGATTTATCTTTTGTCATTTACAATAAACCTTATATTTATCACTCTTGCTGTGATTGTTTATAAGTTACATACAAGGATCTCTAAATATATGCACAAATCTATGGGTCCCTCACCATGAAGCCCCCACTGATGTTGGGCTGGAAAACGCCATTAAAAGAACACTTAGAAAAGGGACAATTGTTGAGAGAGAATATTTCAGAAGTGCTATCCAGACAGCTTTGGTAATCCCCAGTGCCTTGTACTCTTATCCAGGCATGAGGGTTGTAAGGTTTGGGTCTCAGTGACACCGTGCAAGGTGAGTCAAACACTCTCTCCAGCTGAAAGCTTTCAGTAAAGTCAGACGGGTAGCAGGGGTGGTACACGATGCTTGAATTGTCCTGTGACTAACGCAAAAAATATCGGAATTAGATGATGGAAATGATATCTTAATATCTACACATGCTTATGATAATTTTAATGCATCAATTCTTACTTTAACTAAGTGAGCCAGAATACTGCGCAGGGCTTCTTCTTTACCATAGCATAAGTAACTATGCGTGTAGAGGGAATACTCGTGCCCGTAGAGGCGTAAGCTTATTCGGTTACTTTCGTCTTCAATCGTCTCTGATGTCTCAAATGTGATCTGGGTGGATGCCCCACCTAAATCCAGAGCTCCTACCGTTTCTTTGCCAGAGTTAAGCCATCGACCCACATAGCCGTACTGTACGAGATACAAACAAAGATAGAAAATGGCAATTTGGAAATGGGTTATGTGATAAGTAACAAATCTCAAGTATAATTAACTTCAGGTCAGTTTAACGTTAAAACAAAGATCCTCTTGCAGGATTAAATGACCTTTATGAAGTTTTCAAGGAGGTAGTTGACAGTGACCCATCCGTAGGCCCCTTCCTCATGTCCGCTCAAAATAACTGCTCCACGAAAGCTGAAGGGAAAGGATCGGATTTTGTGCCCTACTTCCTTAAGAATCTGGGCTGATTTCTCAGGGCTGGTAATGCTTAAAACAGAGATCAAAAATGAGAATGACAAAAGTTTAGTCTTAATAAAATACAAGTGAGTGCAGACTTACGTGAAGTGCTCACGACCAGAAAATGATTCTATTGTTTTATCAATTGAAACTTTTTAAAGGGTTTTATTTGTGTAGTCTTTAATGGGAGAGCAAAGTTTGAGTAACACATGAAACACACTCACTTCAAAAGTCTCATTCCAGCAGTAGCTCCGAGATAAACAGGAGTGCGGAGGTGTCGATCGAGAGGAATGTCTGTCATGGCTTGTTTCAAGCACTCCTCAAGGCTGCGTTCGGCTGCGTCCGGCTGTCCAGCATAACCTGAGATTCCTCCACCTGCCCCGGAGAGATACAACATTTGCATTTAAAATTGGGTAAAAGCATCTTTTTGTGCTTTTGTGTTTGCTCGTGATTTGCTTTGGGAAATATTTATATTTTATTCACCTAACAATGTGTGTTATTTTAGTAAACCCTTGGTATTCCTGACCTTTTACATGACACTCGCTGTGCTGGGTGACCACGCCTGTCCCGTTCAGCTTGTCTGCTGGCCATCTGTAGATGTACATAGATGTGTGTGAGGAACCTGCATCCAGAACAATCCCATACTGCAGTGGGGCAGAGAGCCAAAGCGTGATGAAATTATGCATATTCAATTTGTTTAGTATAATGATGATTCACCATATTGAACATGCCAGAGTAGATTCTTTTTTATGTTCAAAAATAAGAAATAATACAAAAGTGTAGCTTCATCATTTCTGCTGGTATATCTGTAAATCTTTATCGTTACAGAATAATACAAAAATAACAGCCTCATGCTAAGCATTCTGGGAAGCAGAAATCCTCATCAGCCTTTTTCTTTTTCAAATGTTTTCCCAGGAATGCTTTGTATGAGACAACAATTTTATAGTTGTTTTATGTAAAGACTTGTTACTGTTTAATGTTAATTTATCTTTAAACAAACTGTGTTGCCAATAAATGACATACATTTAAATCTACAGTAAGTTACTGGCAAACTGCTGGCAGTAATATTGTAATTTCCACAGAAGTTTTTGACAGTAGGTGTGTATTGTACAGTATGTAGGCTACCGTGTTCCCAAGAACTGAAAAATCCTGGGAGAATACTTGTACCTGTTCCTGTTGTCTTATACTCTCTTGGAGACGCAACTCCCAGAACAGACGCGTCTGACTGTGATTGCATTTCGTACTTAACAGAAACAAAACAACATTTTTGTACCTAAAATCTAGATTGTGAAAGGTCACCTCCTTATGGCTACAAAACAATGTGTCAAGTTGTAAAATGTCATTTTTTGTAGCTTTTGAAGGTTATTAAGAATTGAAGCCTTTTACTTTTTTCACAAAAACACAATCCAAGTCCTCCTTCTTTCATGCCCTCAAGACTTATTGTGCAAAAGGTAATGTAAAAGTAAAACAATTACATAAAATTATTTTTCCCAATATTGTTCAATGAAAATAAAATTAATCAAAATAATTCATATTTTCATGCATAAATGAGTTAGAATAAACAACACATACCATATACTCGGGGGGCTCTTTCATTTCATCCACATGTAAAGTGAGGAGTAGAATAGACACAATTGCCAAGAGGAGGAACGTCCCTAATGCAACAAACTTATAGCACGGGTTATCCATCGGACGAGCCGGGGTCTGTCTGTCGTGATACTGATGGTTAGTGCAGCAAAGTCAAGCCCCCCCCAAACCCACTCACATCCATCAAGAGCACAGACCTCTTTTGTTTAAGAAATGTTAGCAGGACAGATACATAAAATAACTTTTTTATATGATTTAAACCATGAAAAATGCAATGGTTTATATTTATATATTTTTGTAACATTTTATACAATTAAATTGACCATCTTAAAACGTTTTAAAATGTATTATTTTAAACTAAAATAAACTTAATGGAGATTACAGTAAACAAATGTGTTTGGTTTACACTTTCATGATGTTTTTATGATTTAAAATGCAGCACATTCCATCGCTGCTTATTTTAGTGGAAACTGTTTAGTGTCATTTTGTATCTTCAGGAAAAATAATGAGCCGACTAGACACAAGATTTCCTGTATCGATGCTAATCTTTTGGAGAATGAGGGAGTGTTTCAAATGATTCTTCTCAATGTTTAAAAATGTGCCACTGGTGCAGCTGACTAGAATATAAACTCAAAGCCATTCTTGTATAGAGCCAATGTGAGGACCAATCATGTTCTTTCTCCATTCACGTGGCTCGCTGCCTCTGCTCTGACGCTTACAACTTTTTCTGAATAGCACAATACCTGCTAAAATTTCTGTTTTCATATAATAAGATTACTTTGTATCCACAATAAACAGCATATTTTAAGAATGTCTTGTTTATTGTTCCTGTTCCATAACAATGTGTCTATTATCAGCTTATGACTCAATTAAGGCCAACTAACCAGAACTTATACAGAATAGGGTGTCAATGATGTCAAAGGTTATGTAAAATACAGCCTGTTTAATAACAGCATATCCCAAGTGATATGGTGAAAAATGTGCCGTGTGCGTGCAAAAAGCAAGAAGTTTAAAGATGTTTTGAGATAAAAAGAAGACACAGTCTAAACAGGCACACATTTTAGCATTTGTCTACATTTACAGCTCTACAAGATAAAGATTAACATTTTAAACAGATAAATGAACACAAAGACTTTTCAGGCCAAGTCACAATCTGTAATGACAAACCTATATCATTTGAATAAACAGAAAACTAAGACGAGGAAAGTCCAAGAATTGAGTAACCTAACAGCATGAATCATTTATTTTCTAAACTACAAAATCACACATTGAGTATGTGAACCTGATCATTTCCAGCATTCTTTCAGTTCATCAAACAAAAACAAACACACGAATGCCCCCGAGTGCACTACATTTATGCACAACAAACACGTAACATCACTGCTTTGCCAGCATCACCGTTGTGCTTCCAAACTTCGGCAGAGCTAGCTCTTCCTGGTAACACATTTGCCAGACCATAATACAATAGTAGTTCAGCAGCAAAAGCATCACCATGGCGACAAGTGCCAGGATGACCAGAAGGGCCACTATGAGTCTCTTTCTGGTGCAAAATGGACGAGCTGACCAGCGATCACTTTGAACACCTTCTTCCAGCAAATGCTGTTGAGATTTGAAGTGACAGGACAGCCAGTGTTTAATCCAGCTCATCCCAGCCAGAGCAACAGGTGAATATAAACACGCTTCTCTATCCACCATCCTCACTGGTAAGCTATAGCGTCCAAAGAGCACCTGTCACAGCCACCTGTCAGCTGAAAACAAACAAAACATACACCCATTGTCATTAAGTAAACAATTCCAAGTGTTTACAGACAGCTTTCCAACAAAATGAGGCCCAAAATACAATAGTTAGATGTCAAAACAATAGTTTAATTTGCATAAAAAGTGTGACCGGAAAGTTACGCCTCAGAATGTAGATTTCCATTTTCGCACATTTGAAACAGACAAAAAGTGCTATTTTCTGCAACTACGGTAGCCTATAAAAAATGTCCCTCTAATGAAAATCGTCCGTTTCCACACAAAACAAAAACGTTCAGATTTTATTCGGTATCTTCTTACCTCAGACATATGGGGAGAAAATGTGCAGTTGTGTGGCACAGATTCTGATATCGTACACATTACATGGCCATGGGGCAAAGTGAGTGACGTCATCATTACTTGCTGCTGATTGGAGCAACTGGAGCGACACACAACTTTTATTTCAACATTTTTTTGGTCCGTTTTTACGCACAGAAATACAAAGATTACTAAGTTAATATATTTTCCCCAATATTTTACTTAAACTGAAAATGCGTTCAGGTAAAAACGTGCAATTGAAATCCAGCATATTTTCAGGTCGCCGTTTACGCCTGATGGTATAAAGTCAGTTGAGTCTGTGCACTTGGGTTCGGGGGTTCGAGTGGAAGTCACTACTGCATACTTATCTAAAGTCTAAAATCTAAAATCAAAATGATATTCACGCAGTTTCAATCAGTTTATAATTCAATGCATTACCTGAACTTCACATGCAAACTTCAGACGTGTTGTATTCCGCATCCCTTCATACTGAATAACCCAAGTTATCGCTGGTCAGTTATATTCCCCATCAATCCCATCGCACAGTTACTCTCGTTTCATGTATAAACCTGTTTTGATTGACAGGTGAGTAAGACCCTACGCGTTCAGAACAGGCTGTACGCGCGCGCTTTGTTTATAATGGGAGCGTCTCAGCAGCAGATGAGGCGAAAGACAAACAAATCCACCTGCAGCATTGGAAAACACGGGTTAAATGATCGAGCAATAATCGCGTTTATAATAACAGGGACTAAAGTAAACTCACCTGTTCCAGACGACAGTGTTTTGAAGAAGCCCGTCCTCTCCGATACCGCCTCTTAAATACTCAGGCGCTTTCCTCATACTTTCATCTTCATTCTAAGAGATAAACATGTCACTATTCCTCTCTACCTGTCTAGCTAGCTATCTGTCTGTCTATTTGATAAAAAGGAGAAGACAATTGGTTTTGGTCTGCAGTTGAAATGGCACAATTTTATTGGCACACAGAAATCTGAGTTAGGCTATATATATTCTTGTCAAAATGCAAACATTGTGTGTTGTATTTCAGGAGTTGTCTCACTCATTTAAATAAGACTAATGCTTAGTGTGTGTGTGTTGATGCATGTGGGTGTGTGTGATGTAATTTGTCATTTACAATGTGATAGTTTTCTCATACAAACACTGTTTTATCAACATTTTCTCAGAATGACTGTTTAGTAATTCAAGTAGATGCAACGTACACATGTATAAGACATTCGAGTACAAACCACTGAACCAAGCAATGAGAAAACAGACTTTATGTACACTCGTCAGTTGTTTAAAAAGCCTAAAACTTAACTTTTAATAGTACACAACAGAGACACATGATAATGTCTGACACAACTGATATATCTATGGAATCTGTATAAAACAAACCCAAAAAGTGTTTTGTTCAATTCTAACAGTTTGGCATTTGCAAATGTGAGTGTTCAAGTATAAATATTACAATCAACATTTGGCAAACTGCATCCTTTCGTATGCATAAAGCTTCTGACATAAGTCCCATTAAAGTGCTGATAAAATATCTCTCTTGCAGGGGAGTTTTACAGGTCACATATAAATAGCAATAAGTAAACATTTACAGTAAGCAGTTCGAGCAGCTTTGTTGTTTCTCAACCTCAGAACTTGGGAAACGGCCAGTTTTTACATCAAACCAATGGGTGTATACAAAACTGCAGCACCAGATTCGAAAACAAAGCAGCACACTTGGGGTTTCCTCGTGTAAAAGGTCTCTAAGGTCACGTGGGGGAAGACGTAGAGATGTTTTGCACGGGAAGTCAAGTGCTAGTTGGATGGAAAAACTCGGCCCCTTGATGCACCCTGCTGACTGAAGCTGAGAACAGCTGCTCGACAACTTTACAGAGGAAGAACTCTTATAGTGTTTGAAGGAGAGTTTCATGTGTTGTCCAAGAGTCAAAGATTTGTAATTTCTAGCATAAATAATGTTGGTTTTCTCTCATAGATGTGCACATATTTGTTCTCCATAGTTCTTGGGGGATCATTTGCATGCACATTACATGCAAAGGGTTGTTTGGCTAGATATGTTACATGTCTTATGGGCAAATACAATTATATTTAAAACATCACAGTTCATTTCTGTCATGGCTGACGTACTGCTTAATTGACTAGATTGTTAAAACGTGTTAAAAGTACAGAAATATCAAACTCTTAAAGTCATATGTAAAGGATGAACAGAAGTAATCTTATAACTATTACAGCTAGTGTATTTGTTCGATACAGGTCTTAGAATTGGCCTTTGTTCTTCACCCTAAAAATGAAATGTTACTGTAATACTTAAGTCACTTAACATAAGAAGAATCACTACACTATTAAGAAATATATCTACATAATCATAAAGTATATATACAACTTGGTTAACTACAACTCGGATAAAATTCAGACTAAATTTAGCACGAAGCTGTGAGCCGCGGTTACATGTCGTCCCCAGCTGCAGTTAGCCATTCAGTCCTGACAGGTTTCGCAATAGATGTGGAGATTTGTCAGCTCTGTTCTCTTCCATGATGAATCCATTCTAAACACCTAGGAGTTGGACAACAATTCTCCTCTCTTCCATCTTGCTCGTCTCTAAAGAACGAACAGGTGTTTTAAAAACTCTCCCTCTCTCACACCACCGTGCTGACAGACGGGTCAGACAAGTTGAGTTGGCCCGTAATGTCTGTTGGTGGGAATTGCTGTAGATGGAGAGAAAGAGAAAGACAGAGAGAAAACACACAAGACAGAGAATGTAAGTGCAGCTCTTATCATGAAACCCCCGATGCAGAACAATGTTTTCTGTTTACCCCCAAAGGCACAAAGTAAGTGAATCCAAAATGCAGATATCAATAAAAATATCATGAAGTAGACCTTTAGCTAAACTAATGTAAGCAAATAGATTTATTACAATTTAAAATAGAGAAATGTTGTGGCTTACTTGCTGCCTTTGAAGGTATTCAGAAAAATATTTAAGAGGAAATAGGGACTCCAACAGAGAGATCTAACATTAATACATTCATACAATTTGAAGTGTGACCCAGTGGGTCCAAATACCTTTGGGGCAACTGTACTGTATATTGATCTATAACAATAAAATCTCATTCAGTTGGAGTTCCTGTGTCCTCATCCTTATATCTAATGTGTTATAAGGGGAACAAGCTCTGTTTTCTAACATGGTCATCTGTAGTGCTGGGTTGTCAAAACTCCCAAACACATGCAGGTGGCCAGTCAGAACGTCAATCGCCAAGTTAATATCGCCTTCACATTACATTTTTTGGTAAGCTATAAAATGTCTCTCAGTGAAGCTTGCTATGTTGCAACTGCAAGGACATATTAATACAACTCAAATAGTTTAATCTAAAAGTATCATTTCTATTTATATCCTTGCTGTGGCAAAACAGTGTGAATTTGAGGCACAGAGAGCTTTTTTGGTTAAGCTGTGAGAACAAAGTGACAAATTTGTTTCCTACTGTAGTAAACTTTAACCTCTCAATCAAGACTAAATCAATCTGATATTTATATACATAGGAAATATGTATTAAATGGATATATTGGCTTGTAATCTAATCTAATATTGATGGAAAAGCTAAGGTGAACAAAGTTTTGGATTGCTTTGATTCTGAAAACTGATTCTGATTAATAGAATCGTTTTGCATGAAATAAGGACACATGCATCTTTATAATTCCTGATCAAAATTATTCGAGAAAAAATACGAGCATAACTAAATATTGAGCTTACTAATAAATCATACAAAATAAAAACTCAAAATAGTTATTAATATTAATAATACAATAAATAAACTAAAAACCATTTGCATGTGTCCTATTTTATAGCTTACTTTTTTATTCCTATTTGGCATTGCCGATTATTAAGCTTGTAAGCTCAAAAAATGATGCAACACTTAAATCCACAGTTTAAAATGTTTAAAGTTATCATCATAATTTTGCAGAATAGCCGTATTCAGCAAAAGTGATGACACTTTGCTTCTGAGCCTTGCAGATGCATCATAAATGTCCTCAGCAGGCCTCAGAAAGCGTTTGAGAGTTCTTGTTCACTTTACAAGGCTTGCTGTTGGCACATCCAAATCAAGCCCACAGTGCCCCCTGCTGAGAGACAGTGGATCAAGAGACAACAAAGTGTGTGTATCATCACTGCCACAAGAAAATGCAACTACTTCTACTAAGGCAACCGAAACACAGTCTCTACTTCTACGACAGATACATTGCATGCTTGCAGAGGAAAAGAGAGGCTGTGTAGCATGTACATAATGTGTGGGACGCCAACAGTTATATAACCACATCCATTTATATTGAGAGGCAACACTGATATTAAAATAAAAGGATGATTAAACACTGTGGATGGTCACGCTGATTTGCTGTTTTCACTTGGGTTGGCGTGTTTAGTCTTCAATCACCCCGCATTTGTAAACACTTAAAGGAAAAAATGTAAAAATTAACAAAATATAGTACAACCTGACAGTAGATAGTGGCGAGGTGCAGTGTACTCAGTTAAAAATAACATGTTCCATACTGACAACCGAACATATATTTTGATAAAGATTTTTTTAAACAAGTCTGTGGTGCCATAGTAAAGCCTGTTAATGTATTAAACATAATAAAAAGAAAAAAGAGTTAATTGTTTAGATTGTCCACCATTTCACTTTTAATATTGTAGCACATAATTATTTTTACTAAAATAATGCACTGATAAAGAATCAAATAAAATAGAATATGAAAAATGATTAAATAATAATTAAAATATTATTCAAATAAATACAATAAAATGAAACAAAATAAACCAGACTGTATATTTTTATAAAAAGATAAGAAAGAACTATTTCTTTGAAAACCTTTAAGTGAATGGTCCTTTTGGGAACCAAAAATGGTTCTGTGTACTCTGAAGAACATTATTTTAAATTTTTTAAAGGTATAGTTCACCCCAAAATAAAAATTCTGTCATCATTTACTCACCTTTAAGTTTTTCCAAATCTGTATACATTTCTTTGTTCTGATGAACACAGAGAAAGATATTTGGAAGAATGCTTGTAACCAAACAGTTCTTGGACACCATTGACTACCATAGTAGGAAAAATTACTTATAAGTTATACATTTCTTTGTTCTGTTAAACACAAATTATGATTTAGATATTTTGAAGAATGTAGGACAACAAACAGTTTTGGGGCACTTTTGAGTACCATTGTCATTTTTTCTACTATGGTAGTCAATGGGGTCCAAGAACTGTTTGGTTACAAGCATTTGTCCAAATATCTTTCTCCGTGTTCAACCAAACAAAGACATTTTTACAGGTGTGGAACAACTAGAGAGTGAGTAATTCATGACAGAATTTTCATTTTTGGGTGAACTATCCCTTTAAAGCGTGTATTGTATAGAAAAACAACATCTAACATGTAAACAACTCCTTCTGTGTTTCATGGATGCATTTGGGTAAACTATTGTTAGGACCTTTTTACAAAGCATTAATACAAAAGAGAGTGATCATCAATCCGATTCCAATCCCTGAAAGGAAAGTTGTGCTGTTAGTCCGCATGGTATCGGTTGCTCTGATCAAACGGCACACGACACTAAAGCATGCCTTTGGGGAAACAAACACGGCAAGTTTTGTTCATATCAATCACATCAGGCAGGTTCGGGGACAGAAAATACACAAATATACCACAACACATCCCACAAAAACCAAGGCACGCACACACGCCCACCCGCACTAACACACTCCACATCCAGAGGTTGCAATAGGGAGAGAAGCAGCTCAGAAACATCAGGCATTGTGCAGCGCCCCCTCCTCTTGAAACATACTGCTATTAGGACAGACCCCACACCTGAGCGTTCCCTGATTCACTGCGTCCTAAAGCCTGTTGGGTCAGCTACACTTTGAGGTCCTAACTGACAGATGGATTCTGGATGGTGACTCGATGACTGACTGACAAACACGTGGCCGTGGCCGAGATGCCAGAAATGGAGGAACCATAGAGAAATGCGGCTCTCTTGGTTTCAGACATGACACGCCATTGGAGACAGAGGAAAGGAGATACAGAGAGAAAAGCGGAAGAGAAGGACGAGAGAAAGACAGACGGAGAGACCGGCCGAGTAAAAAGAGATGCCATTGCTTAACCTCCTTACCGTGTCTTTGGAGGACCTACGTCTCTTGATGCTGGAGGCCAGGTTGGTACTGATGGACCTAAAAGAGGGTTTCTTTTTTGGGTCGCTGTCTGTTCTACCACTTTTCCTATCCTAAAATAAATATACAGTACGTAGAACAATTATTCATGCTCTCTGGCTGGTTTAAACTGCCCAAACCCCTTGTCGCATTGACATGCTATTCTCAAATCTATGAATGTGAATGGAAGTCAGATTTGCGGTCTTGCTACGACTTGCTACGAAGTCTGAAGTGTAATTATTTGGCCAAGCCTCTGTTTCATAAAGATTTGCTTAACGCCAACGTAAGCACAGATGATGATTGGGACGTTCTGCCCATCCAACAAGGGTGACTCACACGGCTACTCTCTGGCCTCTACAAATGGTACGAAGGTACAAGACTGGGTGTGTTTGTGTAAGAAAAGGTCGAATTAAGGTATTCTTACATCCTGAGTCTCTACAGAGGAAGAGGGCTGCATTGGGGAGGGAAAAAAAGAAAAAGAAATGAACATTTATCCACTTGCTTTAAAGATAATATGACTTTAAGACCCATAAGCAAAAGCAGAAGGCAGCAGAATGAGCTAGCTGAGGAAATAATGACATCAAAGCCAAGCAAATTCTTCATTTCACAAAAACAAAACCACACTTTCATAGGGAACTAGAGCAACCAATAAAATGCCAAATGTGCACAAGAAATGGAATAATACGACTAATACATATACTTATATAAAACCGTCTTGGAGCGTTATACTTTTTGTAGGGTATAACGGAAATTCACTCCACACCTAAGAGATGCTCAGCAAAGCGTGGGGTGAATTTCATCTACTCGACTCATGCAGAGAGCAAAGGTGTGGATAAAGTAAGCAAAATGTGGACAAGCATAAAGTTGACCTCAGTTTATGGAAGACGATATTTTCCCTTTTTTTGGTCTTTCAAAGATTGACCCAAATAAAACACTGACAGTGATTTTATCTATGGTGTTAAAGCTGTTGTTCTTCTTGTTTTAAACCTGTATGACTTTCTTTCTTTTGTTGGTAACCGACCAACGCTGTTGTATCGTACGCATTCTCTTCTATCGTATGGACACAAAACCAATGCGAGCGAACGGGTACCGCCGTTGTTCGGTTACCAACATTCTTCTAAATATCATGTTTTGTGTTTTGCTGATGAAAGAAAGTCATACAGGTTTGAAATGACAAGAGGGTGAGTAAATGCATTTTCATTTTTGGGTGAATTATAACTTTATTAGTGAGCTCCATAACTTTCAGAAAATCTGTCACATATTGCAGAGTTAATGGTTTCGCTAACTCTCTTTCAAATCGACTCATTTGATGTTTTTGCTCTAGACCACTGCCAGTGTGAACATCCCTAAAGATCAACTTTGCTTTCGCACTACTCTATATTTATTCCTGCTTCAATAATGAGTCATACCAGTCTGTGGTTTATCTGTGCATAAGCATGCTGGACCCACGCAAACCATCGCACAGTAAGACACATTCTATTACACAGAATATGTAATCAAAACATTCATGCTTCATTTAGTTTGACTTTTTACTGTCGTTCCTTTTGTTTTCTCATTTTCCTGAAGGCAGTGCACTTCTGAATGGCCTCCAGGAGACAACCATTATACTAACCACTGTAATGTAGGCAGCGTATGCTTTCAAGACAACAAAGAAACAGCTCGATGGACAAAGCTGCAGAATGGGCAGGTTATTCAGAAGTGCAGCGTGCCCGTGACACACGGTTACCCGTAGAAAAGTGCAGTGCACGGATGTGCAGATGGAGGATTCGAGAACAGACAATTATATTTTCAGTGCACATATAGAAAAACACGTATAATGTGTTCACGCAAGCTTCCGAGGAAGATGCCACCATCAAAAAAATTGTGTAAATTCTTATGCAGAAAAGAACTGTGCTTGTTTTTTGCAAATGGTCCATATGAAAGCATTCAATTCTCAACCCTTGCTATATTTTTGATTATACTTTAATTCTCCATTTAAACTACAAGTGTTAAATATTAAGGGGGTTATATTTGCCGTTCACACTTGCTTGTCCTTTCTTCATAAGAGCCTACATGCATACACAGTTCTACAGGTATATAAGACAGATGACAGACACTGACACGTTAATGTCCTGCTGACCAAGTCAATAACTGTGATCTTACCTGTCACTGTGCTTTATTCTATTCTTATTCAGCAGTGGCAACCCTTTGTCATTTTGAATAAAGCAGCTTGAGGCTCTTACAGCATCACTGTACTTCTGACCCACCAACAATAGGTAAGATTTAGTACGATTCGCACATTGTACAAAATCATACGAATTAGCCACTTCGCAAAATAGTTACGGATTCCTGTGAGATCAGGCTGACCCACCCAACCCCCACCAAGACCTTACTAGAAAGCATAGCCTTTAAAAGAAACGCAGGTGCCTGGGCAACCTGGGCAAGACATTTTGAGTGGATTGCGTTAGCCTTTAGCATGGGTTTGCGCTTCATACTTCTTGCTCTTCTTAGCTTTACTTAACAAATATCAACGTAACAGTACAATCACAAATAACAGAAAATAAGACGCATCAGGGTTTGAGGCTGGGACTAACAGGTATTGCTAATATCTATAGCTCATTACGCAAGTCAGTGCATAGTACATTTCCATCTGTAAATTACTTCTGTAATATTTATTTATGTAATTTATGCAACCACTGTATATCCTGCACTTGCTGCTATTGCACTTCTGGTTAGACCTAAACTGCATTTCGTTGCCTTGTACTTGTACATGTGTAATGACAATAAAGTTGAATCTAATCTAATCTAATCTAATCGTCCTGTATTCTTTCCGTTTAGCATACTGCTGACTTATGCTAGCGCAGCATATTGTAAACAATCGTTGTCATTAATTAGTTTGATATTTTTTAGGGGTGTAACTGTTCACAAAATTCACGGTTCGGTTCGATACGACACAGTGGTGTCACGGTTCGGTACGTTTTCGATACAGGAAAAAGGAAAAAATGCCATGGAAATTTTCTTGATTTTTTCACATTTTTATTTATTAAAACTAACATCATGAATATGATCTTTTTTTACTTTCAACAATGATGGAGCTAAACTTGACCCATCTTCTGCTGTGTCTTCTCAGCAGCATATAAAACAAAAAATACCTCCTTATAGAAAATGAAATGTAATAGATATAAACCAATACAAAGAAAATAACAACAGTGTTTCCCACAGGATTTTGACAGACTGTGGCGCTAATGACGTCACACATTATCATAATTAGCATGTTTGTGATGTCATCACGTCGTGTTTGCATTGGTCTAGTGTTGGCACTTGAAATCTGTTTCGCTTCTAGTCACATTATAGTATTTTAATACATCTGAATGCCATTCTCACATATTATGTGTTCTGTTGTCAAACATGTACGAGTATAAAAGTGACTGACACAATACCTCGTGTTTAACCAACAGTCACTTTAAATGCTGCTAAAAGCTTGATTTATAAACGCAACATCGTCTGACAAAATCTCCATACATCGACATTAAAGAGCGGCTATATGCGGAGATTTTGACTGCATATTACTTCGCACAAAACCTTTACTGCTGTTGCTCTTCTTAGCAATGTGTTGTATTATGATTTTAAATACAAGTGATACCAGCGCACCGAACTCAGGACGAGAGCTCGCACACAGAGAGAGAGAGAGAGAGAGAGAGAGAGAGAGAGGCGCTGAATGAGCGCTGTGTACAACTCTGAATTAAGCTGTTTTTATAATATTAAAGGGGAATCATGAACCTATTTCTGGTCTGGTAATCGCATTCGCGTAACTAGCCATATTGCTACGCGCTAGTCCATCGTAAGCCTGACTGGAGTAAGTGTGTTTTTCTTTTGAGAGGGGCAGACATCATGTTGTCATTTGGGTTGCCTTGTTGAGCGCAGTGGCACTGAGAACATCATATTTCACACACTTTAAGCTCTTTAATGTTATTTTAGGATTAGTCCGACGAATCGTTCGGTTTGTAATGTGTTCCAAACCAAAAGCCTCGTACCGAACGATTCAATACGAATACGCGTATCGTTACACCCCTAATATTTTTGCATTGTACAAATCTGATTATGCATCAATCAGTTTTATTTCCAAAATGCAAAACGTATCAGTCTTATGTCTATTTAGTTTAATACTTAAAGAGCTTACGTAACTAACAGAAGGATTCCATGCCATGAAAGCAGCACTAAATTGTTATGAACAACTAAGCATATCAGCTATTGTAAATATACTGATTCGCGTAGCAAAGATGACGTGGCGGCAACATGGATCAGCTTGTTTTACATACTAAAGACGGAGTCCCAGCCACAACCACAGCTTGACTCCATGAGCTCTCCTTATTGTCCTGTTGGGACACACAAAAAGGAGGAGGCCGATTCAACCAAATAAGCTAGGTGAATTCCAGACTAGTCCTGGAAATGGTTTTGTTCTACAGTAGTTGGCCCTGTTGGAAGCCCAAAAACAAGAAATGGGGAAGGCTATCCACCTTTGGCAACCACACCAAAGACTGCATCATGTGAACTAGAGACTTTTGAAAATCTTCTCATTTTGACTTTTCTTTATTCGACATGTTTTAGAAGCAAGGATCTTACCTGTAAGTTCTTCCTCCAAACGTTGACGGCCGCAAAGGCTAGCTGCATCTGCTTCCTGCGGGCGTCTTTATGGCGCTTATACGCAATCTCAATGAAGATTAAGAAGATTCCAGCCGCAATGCCACCAGCAACCAGCATGAAGACACCTGCGAATGAGACAAACAAATAGTGCTGTTAGATAACTTGCAGACGCGACAGAAAGTTCTCTGTTAACCCACAGAAGAGCTGCAGGGGGTGGAGCCTTTGTGTGATGGAATCCTACATGTATCACCCACATTTGTGGGGCCTGGAGCTGAAAAGCATGCAAAATGAATGGAAATTAAAGGTTTATGGGTTTGTTACGAATGTGAAAACCAACACAGGTGAGCATAAAACAACTACTAAAGGCATTGGACAAAAAAAGGCCCCAATACCTTACCTACAGTACCTTTTTTGTCCAATCTCTTTTAGGTTTCTCTGTACCTGAGAGTGGACCATACCTGCCATATTTTCAAAAGTGAGTGTGGCTGGGGCATTGCTTCTTGAGTCACATTCCTGGTATCTCACCCAGGTTTTATCTAGGTCCTCCATGAAGCCATTCTCATGGGAACTGCAAAGGGTGGTGGGGAGCGGGAAGAGAAGTTCAAAAGTTAATACGCTGCTTTCGGCAGAAGGAACTCATACAACCCACACAGTCACAACCACTAGCACATACAGACAAACACGTATATGTTCAAGCACACACACAGACAACACGGCAGGAATGGAAAAGGGGAATACACAAAGATAGATGAGTCAAAGTCCAACGGCGAGATTTTTATACGACAGAACACTATACAGAAGCATTCAATATGCTGCTTCGGCTGGGACAGACCTGAGAATAGCCAGGGACACATTCTGTTTCCAGGGGCTGTCCTTGCGCATGCCTATGCCAAAGCCCGAACGGAAAAACAGCTCTCCCGTGGTCACCAGGTCACACTTCTGCGAGGCTTCAAACTCCAGCACCGCAGAGTCCCAGATGAAAGCATGCAGCTTGCTGTTGGGGCAGGGGGAAGGGAGGAGGGTGGGAAGGATGGAGGGTTACGGTGCAACAGTACAGTGAGAAACAACACACTCGTGGCACTCGCCCCCACCCACCCCTGTTGTGTTACCAGAAATCTAGACCGCCACCTCAAAGGCAAATGAAATCCAATGCCGGACCAGTGGAGCTTTGTCCCCCATTGGATTCCCTCAATGATGCTTTGGTTGAAAACCTGAAAGAGGTGTTCTTCAGCTTATTGTTACATTATGTTGTTTTGGCACATAGGTGTGCCTCTCCTGGTCTGGGCAATGGGCCAGGGTCACAGGTCAGTGCAGTAAGTACTGGCACTGATTGATAAACCTGAGACCTGCGGGCCCAGGACCCTCTAGACTGACTGACTGATTGACTGACCGTAGGGTCAGACCTGCTGGTGTCTACCCAGCAGGGACTCACTTGTCCCGGACAGCCTGGATGGCTTCCGCCGCGCTCTCGTAGTTGTGCTTCTCCATGTGGCGGTACATGGTGCTCAGCTCAACTTGACGGCGGAAGTAAATATCCACCGAGCTTTGCTTTACTGTGGCATAGATGAACTTGTCTGATGGGTTCCTTAGCTGGAAACAAAATGATGTAGACTCACAGTCTATACAAATACTTAAATAGTTTGGTTATTTCGATGGTTAGAGAAACATACCCTAGGGTCATTGATGCCAGTGATGCGTTCCTCAGGCCGATCCAACACCAGGAAGGCAGCCAGGTTGGCAGTATAGGATGCTACTATTATCATAGCGAAGCCGGCCCACACCATTCCCAAGATTCTCGCTGAAAAACTACGCGGGGCACCTGGACAACACGTGAGGAGTCAAACGTATGCAAAATAACACTGTTTAGTAGATCTCAACGTGTTTAGAAACAGAGCTTGAGTTTCACCTTCTCCGATTCCAGAGTTCAACAAGACTCCCCAGGAGAACCACATAGCGGAAGATAAGGTGAGGGCGTCTTCTTCTTCTTCTTCGCTGTTTACTTTAAACCTTCCAAAGGGGCTGGGAAACCAGGTGAGACAGTGAACAAAGTGAGAATAAAGAACTTATCAAAGTAGCCCTCAAAACAAACACCTCCATGCCCTAATACAGGGCAGGAAAAGACAACATGAACAGGCTCACAGACTCAGCCACCCAACCTCGATGATGACACTGAAAATGACACGTGTTCAGCACTTTGGAGAAGTCCTGGAACAAATGCTCTACATGGCCATAAATGAGTGAAATAGACTACTTGGATAAAGACACAGACACACACATACACCCCTTGAACACCCCACATGGAGCACCTAGCCAAATTCTCGACCCAACGTCTTATTGTACCTGAACCGGTCTAGTAGGTAAAGCATCACCGCCACCACATGCACGGATAGACCCACCAGTAGCCACAGTGTGCTCTGAAACGGCTGCATGAACGAGTCCAGCGTACTGCGGGGAATTTCCTGAAACACACATTGGATGGTCACTCAAATTCAGCACATTTTACTGACTCAGTTACCCGGCTTATGCCAGCAATCATAACACAACATGGTGTAACCAGCAATGCTAATCATCACATGAAAGAATCAGATAATAAGGCTGCTTGATTATCACAAAAATCATAGGGCAAATTCCAATCGAAAGTGAATATCCCTATGCCCTACTCACTTCGAAGAGCAGAGTTCTTGTGTTGTATAATGTGGCCATTCGAAATACCCTTGGTCAAAACAATGTTATTTTCTTTTTATTTGGAACGACTTTTCGCATGATGTTCCCTACCTGAAGTGCACTTAAAATGAACAAAAACGCTGTTTGGAATTCGCCATAATCACAATTATTTTAACAAATGTTTTGAAATCTCCCAAACATAGATTTAACAATTTAAACTACATTCAACATGTTTGACATTTTATTTCCAAATGGAATGTGGCACAATAATTGCTTTATCTCGATTATTTTGTCTTAATTAAAACTCAAATATAGATTATAATAAATTGCACAGCCCTAACATAGTAGTATGATCACACCTTTTTAACAAGAATAGTAAGTCCCTGATATTTGAAAGGTTTGGAGAATTCAATGTACTGGGCTCGTTCATTGTTAATTGTCAACGGAGCAACAATCATGTCAGCCAGGCCACCAAGGAGCTCTCCCATCATGCCATTCCATTCCTTCTTGTTACTGTTGTTCACCTGAGAATGAGAAAAAATGTCTCATTGGTAAACATAAAGTCATTTATTTGGTTTGCCGTGAATATTTCAATAACAATATACATTGACTACATTTCAGTAAAGTGTAAATCTTACTCTTTCCTGTGTTCCGAATTTCCCATCTGCCACCAGGTGTACTTCATAGGTGAAGTTCATGGTCATCGCCAACTTGATCAAGAGATCAACGCAAAATCCGTAACAACACTGGGGTACTATTGGGCGTCCTGTAACCAAACCAGAAAAGCTGAAATTTCATTCCAACTGATAAAGAGTTGTCTGGATAAATGAATGTTTTGAAAATTCTGCACTCCCATTCCACTCAACCCAATGCTAAAATGCTCGCTCATTCAACGATGCCGTTCTAGACAGCAGCGCTCTCAAGTGTTAGAAATCACTGAGGTCCAATTCATTCCATTTAAATTCAGCTTTCCTCTTATTTCTGAGATAATAACGGAATAAAATATTAACAAGCTTTGCACATTAATTGTCAATTCTTCATTGGTACTTGCTGAATTGAAACATTCCCATTTATTGAGACCTCAGACCCACTCACATGGGAGCACTGACATCTAAAACAGCCACAATACTTTCACACGTTTACCTGTAGCTTTACGCATTGCACTCTCACAGCTGTCACTATACTTTCAACAAAACATCACAATGGAAGCCCAAGCAACTTACACACACACACAAACATCTCTGCACACTTTGCAAACATCCAACTCAGCCAATAAGCAGAAATGGTCACACATTTACAACACGAAACGCTCAGACACGCATGTCCGCAGTCACACTTGCACACCTGCTACATTCATACATATATAAATACCTGCCGCTTATATATGTATGTATGTATGTATGTCCAGACGGCGGATGTAGAAAAGCACAGTGACATTAGAAACGTCCCTGACAGGTTACCTGGGATGGTCTCATTTGGTCCAGTGCAGATCACCTTTTTTATTAAGACTCCATTCGGCGTGTACTCTTCCTTGCAGGTTCCATCCAACGTGGTTGGTTTTACATACACAAAGGGTTCCTGATGAATAGTCACTATCTGCAGTAGACAGGTCATAGTTTAGGCATCATCTGTGACATCGATAGCATTCAACTGAACCATGACCTGAACTTTTAGCAAGTTTAGCAAGTAAACCCTGTACGCTGGGGTTAAATTGGGATACAAAGATTCTTGTCAAACTGCAAAACAGAATGGAAATAAATGGTGTAGGTTAAACCTTATCCTGTACCTTTAAGCGAGTAGACATTTGAAATCCTCTCGGTCTCTCGGTTTCACCTCCAGGCCAAATGATCTTCCTCTGTTTATTCATCACCACCTAATGAAGCATAATATAATATAATAAAATCCGTTATAAGGTTTCTATAAAAAGTATCTTTTAATGCCAAACAGAAAGTAATACAAGATTCAAGACCAATGTAATCAATTACATGGCTCATTAAAGGCTCACACCTGCGTTCCATTGTAAATGCCGACTTGAATCATTCTAGTCTTATGGTAGTTCAGAATGCTGTAATGAGCGTATTTTCTGTCACCATCATCGTTAAACTCAACACGTCCCGTCAGGCCCTCCAGGTACTTCGATGACATCAATACCCTGTGGAACACAGTCGTCGGTGAACTGTGAATAACCTGTGCATGGTTCTATGAAAACTGCCAGAATGAAAATCACGTTGTGACAGCGCATCAAAGAAGATCATAGTAAACTTTGTCTACGGCTGTCCAAACCCATCAATCAACGAGACAGATGTTTCTCCAAGCAGGACAAAACAAGAAATCACAAGAAATCGAATTAAACGGGTTGTCTGCATGTGTGCAGACCTCTGTACCGCTGACCTTTTAAAGAGCGGCCCGGTCTTCCAGATGTTGGTGTTACCCACGCAGCCCCTCGGCGGTTCCGTTATGTTCTCTTTCTCGAAGAGCTCTCGGATGGATTGGGCTACGACGGCAACCGCGTCGCTGATGTGCGCAGACTCATTCTTGCCGTTGATGAGCTGGAGGCCGATCAGGCCTGTGTTGATGTTAAAATTAAGTAGTGAACTGTCTGGGTCACTAATGGCATTTTAAGAACCCTTTCCAATGCCAAAATAAACCCATAGGGTCACGTGCTTTGAACCGGATTTGATGTCAAATCATGTTTCATCAACTTTTCAGAAAGAAATTGCATCACATCCGCAGAACACAAAAGCAGAACCTATTGACTTGCATTGGTTTTGTGTCCATACAATGCAAGTCAATGTTCGTTTACTAACATTCTTCAAAATATCTTCTTTTGTGTTCTGCGGAAGGAAGAAAGTCATACAGGTTTGAAATGACAAGAGGGTGAGTAAAATGATGACAGAATTTTCATCTTTGGGTGAACTATCCCTTTAATTCCAATGTATAACGCAACATCTGCCAATCATAGCTATCCAATAGAAGTTCAATCAGAGACAGCATTTAAAATGAAGATCGTGTGGTTTTAAGTATTTCGCCCACAATACAAGCCTTGACCCTTGAGGTTGGATTTACCAAACTTAGCACACTAGCGTCACCTACATCAGATACGTGGTCCTGTCCAACTGGTGAGACACTCACACACATTAATCTGATGAAATATATCACAGTTAAGATATACTTCATACATAAATCCAACTTCAGCTGAGTTTTTTTGTTGGAACAGGGTTTATAAATCAGACCCAGTGAGAGCTCTCCAAAGGTTTACTCTGAAGACTCAATGTTTAACACACACCAGAAAACAATACCGGGATAAAAGTGCGTTAAAAAAAGACAAAAGTGTACAAAACAAACATATGTGCAGTTCCAGTGACAAAAAAGGTCATTTATAGCTTACCAATACCAGAAACCCGTCAAATGGACATGATATGACCAAACCACACTACACATATTAAAAATGAAAAATCAACTTTTTGAAATAACATCTTTATGTAAAATTCAACAACCGTTAAAGTGGACAAAAGTATTGAACAGGTTTGACTATTTTTTTTTGAGCACAGGTTTGAGCACAGCTCTTAATTCTACAGCATATAATGATTTTCTAGACAATTGTGTGTTTTTAAAGGTCAGGTGTATGAAAGTGGCGAATTGCAACCAACAGCTCACTCGAAGCACTACGGTGGCTGACACAAGACTAAGACAACGTATTTACGAAATGCGCTCTGTAGAGAAGTTTGTCCGTTTAGGGATACTGTAAAAAAAACATGACGAATGATGAAGGGGACCCGCGGTGTATGTAAATAGAAATAGCTTATTGTGAGGTAATAAAAACATAATGCTTCATTATGTAAGGTCTTTATACATTTCTGAAGACATTGTTATGTATATTATATCGCATTTTCATCAATTGATTCTCAAAAAAATTACTCCTTTAACCTTTTCTATTCTAACATAACAATGACCCGGTGTGCAAAACCCTATTCAAAAGAAATGGATGATTCAGTCTAGTTTGGAAGAATTTGACAAGCCCAGATCTGAACCCAGCTCAACACATTTGTACCACATCTGGGTCAAAATGGCCCTTCCAAAACTCTTTAATATGGTATATTATACATAGCATTAATATTTCTTTGATTGACTGGAATCACCAGAAAAGATAAACATGTTTATCAAGCGTTCCAATACTTTTGTCCATAAAGTGTATCTAAAGTGACTCGTTTAAAACCTTTAAACACATTAAGTGCTTAACTGTTTAAATGGATAACATCCACTATCATCTTCTGAATCAGAACTGAATCAGAGGGCTTGTTTTTCATGCTCCTCTGCTGCGGCCGTGTCGGATGGGCTGTACGTACCGTCAGGGGCCTCGCTCAAAGCTTTACCGGACATCTCGCGTTCCCCCACCAGCCACACGTAGCCTGAGCCTGTCATGTTGAGGAAGCGCGCTGTTTTGTACACGGCGGCTGCATCTTCCTCACTGAAGGCAGACAGACAGGTTTACAATCTCATTTGTGTGTGAAATTGTTTCGTAAACCCCTTTGGCTTGTTTGTGACGTTTTAGTATTATTCATTTTCAATGGCAAGAACCACAAATATGTAGATTAATCATTCCGATGTTCATTTGAAGGTAATTATATAGTTAGAGGTGAACTATAATGTACCATTTATTGGCGATTTTGGTGGGTTGGTGAGCAAGGACGGATTATGGACTGTGCGTCAATATTCAACCTTTAAGTTGACTTACAGTCTGTAGATGTCTTTTTTTATTAGTATGTGTGTTCCCCGGGGGGATGCAATGCTTTACCAAGTGAGATGAACTATCAATTTATTATAAATATGTTTGTTTTGTTTATTTATGCTGTGATATTACATTGCTTCTTTCACAAGTCTCCTTTGCAGAGTGCTATTTGTATGACTCATAGTTTTCTTATTTGAGGCCCTCAAGACCATAATCCATCCTTGTTTGGGACCTACGTGTGATACAAAGTCTCTTACCTGGCGGAGAGAATGATCACTCGGGCCTCCAGCTCTTTGGCCTCCATGAGCAGAGCGGTCAAGTTTGTCTCCTGGTTGAACTGAAGCACTTTCTCGGCCTGAGTTTGGGGTACACAATCATTCAAAGAGGCTATTTACTCCCATCCCTGAACCATGCTGCCTCATCTACCACTTTCGGTTGGGTTGGTTTGGCTGTGCCTGTTTTTTTCTTTTGGGGCTGAAAGGGGGTAAATTATAGAGTTCCAGGGAAACTGGCTCAAAACCAAAAATAAAAAAGCTTGAAAAGCAAAAAATCTGCATTGTCGCATGCAAACTGAAGGTTATCAGGCTCCAGAGAAGGACGTGCATGTTAGAGGTCACGGGGGTGAGACCGATGCAACCGGAAACTAAAACCGGGTGGAAGGGGAGTGACAGGTGAAAGGGCGCAATTTCCCCAAAGAAACAGTCGAGGAAAAAAGAATCAACGAGGGAATGCTGCAAGAGGAAATAGATTCGGAGTGTTGTGTCCCAAAACTGTTGGATCTCCACAAAGGAATGGGCTTGCAAACTATTTTTTTATTTGAATCATGCATCATCCTTTACTGAAAAGGAAAAAATGGTGATGAAAGAAGCGGAGCGTTTTCATAGATATTTTTTGAAACCGAAAAAATCATAATTATTCAAAAGAAATCCATTCTTCATTTAAATCATAAAAAAGGGAAAAGTAACGTCCCAAAGAAACACGTGCTACCAAGAGAAGGGCATTTCTGGGTTGGCCGGTGACTGGCTGGGCTGGTTCTAGTAGCTACGTTTAGAGATTTTGGAGGGCGGCGTGCATTGACCATGCAAATATACCTTAGGTCCTCTTTTGTTGTCATACAGTTGGTCTTGGTTCTCATAGTTCCTTTTTTTATTCTGATGAATATGATGTGCACAGAGAAAATATGCAGACACAGAAGAATATTATAAACAGTTGAAAATGGTGGGCAGTAAAGCAACCAACAAATTTTCACTTTCCTGCTCCAAATTGGAATCCCTAACGCTGAGGCCTGCAAAAAACATCAAAGACCGGCTGCCATTCGATCGTAGAGCTAAACAAGGCCGACAACGCTCATCACGTTACAATCGATACAGCAAGTTTTACTACATTCACAAACTAAGTGGTGCTTTTCATCAATACGCACCTATGGTGAATTATAAATGTAACGCTATTTCAAACTCAGTAAAGATGACAGACTGCTGTGACGGGCTGTCAAGTTTAACAAATCACCCAATCATGAATGAAGAATGTGGCTTAATGCATACCGATTACAGAATGAAGAGCATTATGGGGCTTTTTAATGCACCATCTTGACTTCTCCTCGTCTGCCTCATTTTTTGAGGGCAGTGGTCTCGGGGGGAAACCCTGACTCGAGCGGTGCCATTTTGCAGAGATAAAAATAATCTCCTCCTGCGTAGACACACCATACCACTCCAATGATGCAGTAGGCAAGACGCGTTCTCGTTGCACCTCTCATTTTGAGCTTTCGAAATTATGCGTGACCCATATGCACGTCACGTCATTTGCTTATTATAGCTCTGCACACAAAATTAGAAAGGTGAATGAAAGCACGTCTTTAAACAAACTATACGCCGCAGTCATAACGCATTACGCATTCTAACAGACACTCCTGTAAAATGATATTAAAAGCAATAGGAACATAATCCTGAGTGCGTAGTGAATAAAAATAGACTCGGTGAAAAAGAGTAGAATAGCATGAATATAGAATTTGAAATTCAAGCACTGTTGTGTGGATGCAAAATCAATCTGGTGACCTTTACAATCTAAACAAAAAAAGAAATTCAGAGATATTAGCATTGATTTATGTTATGTTATATCTGCTATAATACACTCTATTTACTATAACAGTATTGAGTAAATCTTATTGTAAGACTCAAGCAATTTAAACAATAATCATGAGATATTTTAAGGATAAAAAAATACAACCTTCATTGAATTATAACAAAATTAATACAAAAATACCCCTGCCTGCAGAAGCAACAATCTTTGTGTTATAAGTAGCATGCTTTTTTTTAATGAGTTGTAAATTGTAAAATCAAAAAAAGGATAAAGTTTGAATTATAATATATAATTGCACCTAGCATTATAAAACATGAGATCGGCACATTCCACAAGCATCACAAAATGGTTGCCAGACTAATAAAGTTCATTTAAAGCATAATTAGTCATATCTGAATGCCACTAAATGTCCAAATAAAGCCATTTATGTCTTTCAAGAAATGTTAGCAGCTGCCCTGATTCTTTTGAATACAAGGAGAGTCATTTTAAATTTACATCAGTGTTTATGGGGGCTTTGTATGACTACGTTTCAATATGTTTCAGTATGACTAAACAGAGAAATGAAATACTAGAATTTAGTAACTTACTTTTCTTTACTTTTTCACAAAATCAAATCGAAAGCGCCATGTTACGCATGATAAATAGCACAGATGTGGGAACAATGACTTCTCAGTTATACAATGAGCAATAAAACCCTCTGCAAGGTTTTTTATATGCCACATTTCTAACGCAATAATTCAAAGTGCTTTACACAGGCGTATATACAGAAAAGCAGAAATAAAGACACATGAATGCCAAGTTTAAAGCATTTCAGAACCTAAAAAGGATTAAAACAAATAAAAATACAATAACAGAGTATTAAAGGGCGTTTAGGTGATTTCCAATAGCCTGCTTCCTAATATCGTCTCATCATCTCAAAGGCACTTTTCAGCTACTTTTCTTCACAGACACTTCAGGACGTCTAGGTTAACTAGCGTTTATCAATGCCAGATCCACTGAGTCCTGACCTGCCATCAACCTCACACCTGCGTCTGCCAACACAGCAGACATATGCCACTCGCACTCCATTTACTGTCCAATTCATGTGAATTTAAATTTTACGCTGTAATAAAATATAAATAGAACAAAATGTTTATGTTATGGACATAAAACTAATTATAATAAAAAGACAAATTAGCAATAAACAAGCTACTGTATGTGGTATTTCAACATTCAACATGTTCTTTTCATTTCACAGACGTCTCTCTGGGTATGTAACTCAATTCGCACCATACCGAAATAGTTTCACTGTTAATAATCTCTTGCCGCAAAGAGGGCAACAATAATTACCTCAGTGCTGAGCGGGGGGGATTTGGGACGGTGATTTAGCCGTCATCCCTAAGGATACTGAGCACAACCTCTGCAGGATCAAAATTCCCACAATGCACCACTGCATTTATGAAGCAATCACCACTTTAAACCACCTCGTGGGAACGACTTGACAATAACCGAAAAGTCACATCTATAGCTCCAGGGAACAACAATGCCAGTGTATCAAGTGCATGCCTGACCACGACTCTTAAAAAGTCACTGATGCTTTGCAATGCCCCAGGTTAAGGTTTTCATTTTGCTCCTGTTGTGGAAAGACACAGGAGTTTCTGACTATGGTAGAAAGCAACATGAAATGACCAGATAACGCAACGTTAAGTCAAATCAGACCACATTAGACTCTGGTTTTAGAATGTTAGCCAACATTTAAAACATGGCATGAAAGATGTGTTCACGTGACAAAAAAAACGTTTACGTACATAGAAGACCCTCGCGTTACACACAAACGCATTCTGGGAAACCTGGCGCTGGGATGATCTTACCTTGGTCTCGCGCTCCTCCAGAAGCGTTTCTAGGCGTTTCTGCGCGGCTCGGCCTTCGTGGTCGTCACTGACGATTAGAATGATGTGATTCCACCGAAACTCGCGCATCATGTCAAACCACACGTGTGCCTGGTGAGAGTAGGGTGGCACTGTACGCAGGAACGAGAGATGGATGCTCTGAAAGAAAAGTAGACAACACGAGACATTTCCAGGGTTTTATAAAATAACTAAGGTGTAACTACAGGCCATTTTATATCACAAGGGATCCTTTTTATTTAAACAAACAGATTTGTTTAACTTAACATTTGTCTTTTTCTTACTGTATACTAGGCCCTAAAAAATGCTGTTATTTTTAACCCAGCGTTGGGCCAAAACGTGATGAACCCAGCTAATGGGTTATAAATTATTTCATGCTGGTTGTTTCAACTCAAAATAGTGTTTTTTAACCCATTGTTGTTTCAAATATAAATATTGTATGCAGTTGGGTTTGTCCCTGTTTGACCCAATGCTGGGTTGAAAATAATCAAAAAATTTTTAGAGAGTCCCATTAACGCAACTGGAATCTTTTTTTTTATATGAAAGTTAAAGTTTAGTTCAAATTAATGATATGCATAATATATTTACACATGTTTATTTTTGTCATTTAAAAGACTTTATAATAAAATAATAATTCTTAAATAATAATAATAATATTTTTTTCCTTAATTTCTTTTGAATCACAACGTCAAAAGATAACCTTAAAAAACACAGTAATACTTTCAAATGATATAATCCCACCTTGTCTGAATAAATGGACATCCTGGTGGTGAGCCCCACTACAGGAATCCGGTAGAATCCCGCGGTGTAGGACACGGGTGTGGGAGTGAGATGGTCATTAGATTGTGGCGGATGACTTACTAGGATGGCGTACACCTAAAAATAAGATCAGAGAACTGGTTAATAAAACCAACTACAGTAGCTGCTGTCAAGACTGGATGACAGCTGAGTGAAGAGCTATAAATCACATCACGGTCAAACATGACATTTGGATTGATCAATGTTGAAGGATCTTTGGTCGGACTCAAGGAAGCAAGAAAAACTAAGGAGAATCTCTTTTAAATGAAAGATTTATTTATAGCTTTATTAACAAAATACAGACACATGCAGATTTCGGCGAAGTATATTTGCAAATATTTGCTCAGTTGTTGTCTTTTAAAAATTTTAAATGCTTGCAAACAATTCTCTTTAAGAGTTGCTATAAAAAAAGTCCACATTTCAGCTTGGAAAACAGACAGAAGATAGAGACCTAGAGAGAGAGAGAGAGAGAGAGAGAGAGAGAGAGAGAGAGAGAGAGAGAGAGAGAGAGAGAGAGAGAGAGAGAGAGAGAGAGAGAGAGAGAGAGGAGGAGAGAGATGAGAGACGAGAGAGGAGAGAGAGAGAGAGAGAGAGAGAGAGAGAGAGAGAGAGAGAGAGAGAGAGAGAGAGATACAGATTGCAGACTGGTTTAGAATGATTCAGACAATGTTTTGGCCTGAAAAATATGCTTTATTCAAAAGGAAAAACAACCATCAGAGGAAAAAGCAAGGTTTGGCAAAACCGTGCGGTTCTGATAGCTTTGAATGCTGACAGCCCGTATGGTTGGGCTTGAATCAGGCTTCTCAATCCAGCAATACCTTCCGGCACTGGCTCCATCTGTCACAGAACGTCTCTCCTTCAGAGTGGGCAGAGACCTCAGTGAGCCAAAAATCGCCACACAGTAAAAGACTCGCACGTCAAATTAATTTAGCAATAGATATTACAGTCGAGCTATATAAACCCAAAGCTCTACATTTGTCTACGGTTAATTATTTATCAATCCCCAGGAGGCCATTGGTTTGACAGGAGAGAACGAGAACAAGACAGCAGGATCTAATTCACAGATAGACTCCTACCTCAGCAGACTATAATGACATCACCGACCCAGAACGCACTTAAAACTAAAACACTTAATGTGATTTTTGCGTGTGCAGGCTTTTAATGAAGGAAAGCCGCCTCAAGTTGAATTACTCCCGAGAGTGTGACAGCGGATAGTCTGCAATGAAATTGCCTCTCATTTAAACCTGGTACAGCATCTATCCATCTACTGAATATAACTTGCATGTCTTTAGGCATTTTGACAATCGATTCCTCCCCCAAACACATCACTGCAGATATTGATGCTCTGCTGACCCCTCTAACTTTATTTTTGTCATGCACACGTCCAGTTAAAACAGACATTTGCTTGCATTGAAAAAAATGCAAGCAAATTTGTTGGTGCGTCACCTCTTGTACTTTGCAGGCCTGTTTTATCATCTCTCTCGTATTCCTCACATCAAAGCTCTGTAGGGTCAGCCACAGTAAGTTAACCTTTCCTCTCACTGATAGTCTATCGACCTGTAGGCATCATTACTCATGAGGCTGTCCTGTTTAGACATCTAAACGAATTAGCCACGTTCAGGCCACAGGTTTTATCAACACCAAGAACTGAATGTTTAGAATTGATACGCCTACGGAAAATTACATTTTGGATGTTACACTTGCACTAAGATGATGCAATATCATGCGTTGTTATGCATTAATGCATCTGCAATTTGAAAGGTAAATATAGGCTAATTCATTTGATTGAATAATGTGCATATATGCATATATTAGATATGCATAGATGTTCGTCCCTTTAAGACACTTTCATTCATTTTAAACACAATCTTCAGGATGTCGAATGCATTACACAAACCACAGACGCTAAAAATCTCACCTGACTGGAAATAAGATCCTCGCACACCGACAGCGCCATCTGAATGGCGTTGGCTTTATGAGTGACAGAGATGGCGGTCAACTTGAATTTATCCCCTCCGTACACCTGGTTCGCCTGGGTGACAGCATCTTTAAACACCTGCTCGTATCTCTTCTGGCTCAGTACTGCCCCGATGTTCACAATCTTGGGTTCGCAGCCGCCCCGCACGCAGGAGCAGGAGAAAAACGCGGCTAACAGAAGCAGACGCATCGTGTAAACGGCAAATAAAAGCGCACCGGTCCGTCGCCGTTTAGTGCTGCTGGAGGGTCGTAGAGATGCACCCTCGGATAGCACCTCACCTATCTATATTGGAGAAGCAACAAAATCTCCTGAAAATTTAAAAAATCCCCAATGCAAAATTCACTCACACTGCGGCGATATGTGCATGGTCCCCGGTTCTAGCCGCGCATTTCTCCGATGGTATTTGCTCCGTACACCGACACCCCTGCGTTCATTGCAGCTTTTCTTTTCTTTTCGACTAACAGGGCGCGCGAGACGCATAAAGCCCGACAGCAAAAATCTGTGATGCGTCGCGTATCGTGCGCCTCTCTGTCCGTCGGCTGTTGTTCTGCTTGAGAGCTGATGCGACGCTCGCGGCGGAGCGCTGTCCTTGGTGCTGACAGCTGTGCTCGCTCTTTTACGCGCGCCCCCGCAACTCCTCCAGTTTTGCGCGTTGGCGTTCAGCTCGAATTATAACGCTTTAGTGTCATAAACCAACCACGCGTTGAATTCAAAGAGAGGGAATAATTGCTTTACAGCCACACCGAGGAATTGTGCGGTTGGAATAAAATTATGCAGAAAATGTTAACAAGGAGCACCAAAACGAAGCATATGGTTTTGACAGCCTAGTTGATGTCCATTTTTATTTTAATATTTTTAATCTGAAAGTGGTTAAAATGGGTCCTGGCAAGGACAGACAGTGAGTAATCTCCTTGTCTTATTTTCCAAGAAAGTGTTTAGAAGAAAGATGTTTATAGCTTTTCCAAAGAGTGGCCTAGAAACACTTACACTTAGAATTAAAATTTAAAAAATATTCTTCACATTAAGCTGAGTCAAGAATGCTCTTCATATCAAGATTAATTTTCCACTTCATATGGTACTGAGTTAATGATCCAGAAGAAAAATGTAACAACTGCATGTCACCAAGTTGTCTCTTTTGAGTAATAAAGAGGGACATTTTTTGAGGGAAAAATTTGAGGGATGCAAAAAAGGGTTTCCTTGTGGCATCAGGCTTTAAAACCCTCTATTTGGAACCATTACTTTTAATAATGTATCACATCATCCTCTACCATACCAAAACCGATTTAACACTGCTAAACTTAACCACCGAGATTTTTCAAGTACAGATAATCAATTATGTAAGCATGCCATCTACATTTCACAGCTTTCAATCTTAAAAACATTTGCTCCGCCTCTCAAACCCAGACTTTTAAAGTCATTACATAAAGTGATTTCCTCGAGCATCCCGAGCATGAAGTGCCATCGGTTTTGTGCATTTTCAGAGATGAGCATTTTAGCATGCACGTCACGAGACCAGGCAAGATGTCTTGAAGAAAGTCTGCTTGCTTTCTGAAAATAAGGGTAATGATCTCTCCATGCAGGTGCATGAGAAACATTATGCAGTACTAGGCACATAAGAACAAAAGGGGGAAAATGGTTACCAAGGAAACAAGCCTCTCTCCTGAAGTGTGAAGTTTCAAAGAATTCACATGTAGGCATTTTGTACGCTTTGGAAACGCAGGGTGTTAATGAGACGAAGTGACAGTCGTGCGCTTTAAAACCAGCATCACAAAAACCAAGCGAATTCTGAATACATGAACAGGCAAGAATATTAATATGCACATATTATAGTATGTGCTTATTCAGCCTTGCTTTGATTATGCAGTATGTATCTATTATGCGCTGATTAATCTGTGCTCAAAAAGCTGAAAAGTTCAACAGTGGTTGTGGTTTTATATATTAACACATTATGATTTCATTTTGCTGTGCTAGAGAATCAGCAATTGAAACCCTATTAATATTTCATCGACCGTGGGAAATAATCCTCCATGTGTTAATGTCATAGCAGTCAAATATAAAGAGGGGATTTGTAAATTAGGTCACAATTGATCTAGATACGCCATTGACTTTAAATAATGTATCGCACGCCTCAGGGGGCATCTTTATATAGCCACACAGTTTAATTTACATTTATGCATGTATTATTTATTAATGAAACTGTTTCAAATAGAGATGAATTTATGTAATCACGCATGCTATTTATCTAAGATGTATCTCTGTGTTTATGCCATTTACATCAATAAATACAATATGAGAGAGTCTTCTGTGTGATTCTACGGGTAGCAGAGCGTGCTGCCTCTCTGTCTGAGGTGTTGTGAATACCTGAATGTCTCTTGCTTGCTGAGAGCTACACAAAAGGCTGACCAAGCGACAAGGTCCTCGCTGGCCTCGGCCGTGTTCGTCTCCCTCCTCCCGACTCCCACATCTCTGCACATCAATACAGCTGGGCCAGTCTGCAATGCAGCCATTATATAATGATATACTGCCAACGCACACACACGCACAGACCACTGAATGAAGAAGAGTCAAGACTTATTAGGTGTCACACACCTCTGTAATAAAAGAGAGAGAGAGAGAGAGAGAGAGAGAGAGAGAGACTGAATAAATGCATCAGTGAAAAGCACTTATGATGCTTTCTCAAATTGGGTAATTGTTCAAAACAAGTGCCATGTGTGCTATAGGCCTGACTTTTAACAAGGAAGAGCTGATTTATTAGTGCTATGATGTTTTTTTAACATGAACTAAAATATTTGTATATAAAATAATATATATTTAATATAATATAAAGAATATATTTGCTTCTTCTATCATGAAGATGCCTATAGTCTGTAAGAACAGCAAATATGCACAAATTATATATCTGTTGTGTTTAAGTGAAATCATGCATGATTATGACCTTTAAAGGGATATTTCACCTAAAATATAAATTCTGTCAACACGTATTCACCCTCATGTCAATGACCTGTATATATTTTTTATTCTGTAGAACACAAAAGAAGATATTTTGAGAAATGTCTCAGTGGGCCAATGTTGTTGGTTACCAATGTTCTTTAACATCATTTTGCAGAAAGTAATTCAGGTTTGGAATGACATAAGGGTATGTAAATGATTAAATAATTTTAAATTTTGGTTAAACTATCCCTTTAATGCAAACATTTCACTTGCCACGTTCACAAACCACATTTAATGCAAATGTTCATAGAAAAACCTAGTTAGCAATGCATTAACAAATCGACAATTATACCTCAACATGTCTGTGCCAGTAATTCAGGCCTTGAAACAGTCACGTTAAACATTTCAGTGCTGTTCTGGTTTGCCTAATAGCCAACAAAGGAGCATGCGGACCCACACAATGCATTTTTCATGTACAGTTTGGTATGTTAATCTATTTTTAATGAGCAAGGCTTCCATCTCTACCCTCCTTCTATTCCCTAACCAGTGACTCCAGCGAGGTGTGTCAAATGCAAAAATGGGTCTCTACAAAAATATTTGTAAAAAATATATTCTACATCTATATTGTGAGCAAGTGGAAAAGATGTCAAATAGTCTAATGCAGACACTCTTGTGTGTATATACCTTTTAAATCCGACTTTTTGGGAAAATGTGTTAATACAATAACAACCAAAGCAACGGGCATCTTGGGATGGAGTATGCACACAGAAGTGCCATGGCATTGCACCAACCTCTGAGGGTTGCTATGGTTATAAATGAGGTCCAATCGCTTCTTCAGAAATCTAGGACGCAGACCAAGAAGAGAACTTTCAAACGGCCAAATGTTACACCAGAAATATTCTATTGAGATGAGAAAATATCTTTCAATTGAAAACAGGATAGCTGACCTATTTTGGACCAATATGGAAAGAACTATGATAAATGTGGTTCTAGTTTTGATTATTTTTAAACAATACCATACTGCATGCAAGCATGTTTTTAATACTAATGGTTTCCCATAATAAAAATAAGGGATGGATCTGCAATTTGAGTAATTCACAAACTCTAAGTATTAAGTCTCAGTGTATAACTTTACGCTTTACAGTAAAAAAAACTATTCTGGCGACAACCTGACCTGCCAATCAGAGTTATAGTTGTGTTTTTAGTTTCATTCTAGTTTTACTAATATTTTATTAGATTTTATTTTAAGATTTGTTTTATGCTAATTTCAGTTTTTTTAGTCTGTTAATTTTTCATTATTTATTTGTTTACTTTTAATTTTGCTATATACATTTTGATTTCAATAAACAGAAACATTTAAAGTAAAATAACCTTATATAACATATAAAACAAAGTCTTATTTGTCACTATATTACTATGTTTAGAAAGAATTAAATATTAATACTGTACAAAAAAAATCTGCTTTGAAATTATGAATCTGAACTTGTCATTATTTCATTCTGACATATGCTTTTATATTACTAAATCTTTGCATCTGAGGTCGAGAACATTTTGCACGCAACTATAGGCTACATTAACTTTATAAAGACACAACGTACAAACCACAACAATGGTGACAATTACCTAACAATAAACAAAAAGAAGAGCTTTTAAACTCACCACACAACAAATAACCAACAAATGACAACATAAACAGTAAAAATCATATACATTAGCAGTCACCACACACTGTATACATGCCATGCAGCAGGGCAGGCTGGGAGCTCTGAACCTTGCAACAAATCAACAACATTCTTCAATACCAAATTGTTTGTTCAGACAACTTTGTTAAACTTGAAACAATATCTGGATAAATATTGTGGGTCTATTTTATGAGCAATACAACTACATTTTGCCTGGCAGATGATAAACTGTGAGGAAAAACACTGAATAATGTCCTGCGGCATAGTATCCAGAACAACCTCAAGAATAGGTGTTGACATCTTTTGACTTGGGATTGTAAGAAATGTAACCACAAAGCAATGCAACCACCCAACACAGTATGCACATATTTTAACAAAACCTAGCTAATAAGGGAACAAGGCAACTCAGACCCGCTATAGGCCTACATAGCTATAGCCTATATAACAATGGCAATATCTCCACAAGCCTGCAAGGGTGCATAAATTGAATCACAAACTGACAATACATGCATGCATGCACTCATAAAGGTACAGAGTGTGGCGGGAGAGATGAGTCAGTCTGTAAAAACAAGAGCGTTTTGAGTCTGAAGGCTGAGAATTCCCAAACGTTTCTCTTGGATCTCCCAAAAAGAAGTAAAAGGGCTTTTCTGGCGACACGGGGGGCATTTAACACGGCTAGAGTCTGCGGCATGTTGATCAAACAGAGTTGGCACGCTTTACGATCCCCGTTCAGCAATGCCATGCCGTGAAAGGTTGTTGAGCTGTACGATTCATTGCAAATTGGGCATGCGGTAGTGCTGGAGCTCAGACTGGCCATACTGTCCACACATGGTGGTCTTGAGCTATCAGATTCCTGGCTCATTGTCCTATATCATGCTGACAGATCCATCTGTCTCAATTGGTTCAGCGATGTGCGCGGAATTCCCTGTGGAATCTGTTCATTAATGTTCAATAGATGAGCGATTTATTTATAGTGCAAATTGTACAGGTTTGTGGTTAACATAGCCTATCATACCATGAAGTGCTACGTATGCAAACACTTCAACCAGCGTTGCCAACTATTTTAAATTTAGCTCCCTGCTTGCAAAGTAGCTAAACGTCACGAGAATGCGTCACGTGCAATTAGCATATTCATGAGGCCACGCGTCATCGCTTAAAATTTGCTAGAAATTGTTCTTTATTTTTAAACATTTCAATATCTTTTAAAACCGTTTTTTATTGTCGACAACAGTTCTGTTCATTAAGAACTCAACACCTGTTGCAATTGTAGTCCTTGGTTAAGGACTACAGACAGGCCTTAAAAAACTGAAGAACAAATTTAGGACATGACAAATAGTCCCATATATAGGGCTAGACACGTTTGTTTAGCATCTGCATCCAAACTGTTTTTTAACTTTATATCAAGGTTACTTTAAGGAACAAATTGTCATTCTTACAAAATTATTTGCAGGACAATCTGTCACTATTTGGATGTGAATACTTACAGGTAAAGCTAATATAGTCACAGATGTTAGGTGAATGACCTCCGACTGCTATCTCTGTTGCTTTAGTGCCAGCTCAGCTGTCTCAAGGTCAGAAGAGGCTCTCACAGCCTATAAGAACATCACGGGAGCTCTAGAAAAACTTGTCCCACTTCCAAATTGAGTCAAATTTAAAAAACATCACACACGCTTCCTGAAATGTAATAACCTCTTAGGTTTTTCCAAGCACCCGGAATGTCCTAGAACAAAATGAAGGACAAAAGTTGAAATGTATTAAAAAGTATTAAAAATGTTTTAACATATTTGATGATGTAAAGGTGAGGTCTTAGATGAATACAAATGTGAGACACAAAAAAATATTTGTTTTAGTTTATTTTAAAATGGATGTGTATGACATCTCTTATGCAATTAAAAAACAAACAAACAAAGGGTGTGCAGTCTAAGTGCTGTATCATTTTAAATAATTTAGAAACCAAATAAGAACATTAGAAACTTTTGCAATTTTCAATACAATATGCATTATTAATCATTAATTTAGAAACATTTAAAAACATCAACTCATATTAACCCAAATATTGTCATAGCAATAACAGAATAAACCTGAATTTACATTTTTGCTTTGAAAAGTAAAAGCAAAATTAGAGCCCATAAGACAAAGAGCAAGCCCCACAAAATAAATGAGTGTTTGCATTTAACTGGCACAGAAAAATCTTGCAATGAGTGCAAATGTGAAACTGATTCAATCAAAATGTATTAATAATCACAATCTCACATCAAGAGCCTTGGGACTGTCACAGTGTCTATCCTAATGTTCCTCTTTGTGTTTTGCAGCAGTCAGCACAGAGACACACGTCACAGGAACAGTCTGTACAGCCATGCATGCTGTCTGAACACAGAGACGCAAAACACACAAGACGCTGCAGTCTCGACAGGAGAGGAGCTTAAGAGGACTTAATTAATGAGAGCGAAACATCTGCATCCCAGCATATGTTTCTGGCAATCACCCAACATGGCGTTAGCTCCATCTCGCTCTATGACAGGATGCATTAACTGGCGCGTGACCTCAACATACGGTACGTGTCATAAAAGACACATGCTGTCAAGCACGGTCAGACCGATTCATTAATGCCACTTAATATTAGTAGACTGGCATGGGACGCAACTCGATCGGATGGCTCTGCTACTCTGTATGCGGATAACCATCATTGATGCTAATTGATGGCAACGTGTCTGGTAATTGCGCAACCTACTTGGCAGCTATTTTGGGGATCCTTATTTCCTCAGTGTGGGTTGGTCTATTGGATAATGACAGGCATCTGTATCAATGGGTAAATTGACAATTATGGTGACATTTCAAATGTGAAATGTCGAGCCCTGAGAGGGTAAACAAATAAAAAAAATGTAAACATTTGCACCCATTATAATGTGACATGTCTGATCACTCTCTTCAAATACTAATCGTACCCTTTCAAGAAAAATAACACACTTACTACTGTACTGTACGTTATCAACATCTAAGAACTCGGTGTACTCTCATACAAGACCTGGTGCTTCGGTAGGGGCATGGGGCTTTGATTCACTGCTTGCTGATGCTTAGAGGACTCTTCAGACAGCTGAATCCCAAGCAGTAAAAGTCAGACCGTGTGATTCTCCAATCAAGAAATTTAGCAGCTAAGTACAGTAAACGTACAGCTTTTCCTTACTGACTCCTGATTGTCTGAGGCACTTCAACAAGGACGAAAGGTCTTTACCATGGAAAACAATGTTAAACTATACGTTTGAGTTTTCATAGCTTATTGCTTCATAAAAATGAAGAAGAAAAAACAAAGAGGTAATTCTGCTGTAATGTATACAATTTGAATAGTCATTTCCAAATTCAAATTGCACTTTTATTTTGCATTTGCTTTATTGTTTCCATTGCACATTGTTTATTGAAACAATGTTTTATTAAAAAAAAGTTTGCATATTTCGCATTCTTGCATAATAAAATTCTAGTGCATATTTAAATATCAACTCATTATATTAGCCATTTACATTTTTAGCTAAAAAAAATATATGTATTTGCCCCCTTGAAGCTCATATTTGCGTTGTTTGCGGTCAGAAGTCCAGCGTGTCGTGTTGGTAACGCAGTCGGGGGCTGTTCTCGCTGTAAAACTGACTGAACCAGCGTCTGTGTTTCTGAATCGCTGAATCTTCCTTCACAAGCATGGGTTTGGAGATGTACGTCTTGTTGTTCCAGATCATCACATCTCGTTCAAACTATCACAACAAAACAACAAGTTACTGTTTTAGACAGCTCATATATCTTCATATTTTGGTTTAGTACAACTTATAATGATATGATAGACTATTTTTTACAGGATAATGCTAATACAGATATTTACAATTTAATGATAGGAAATATCAACAAAATTAACATAAGTAATTATATGTCAATAGACGGTTTTATTGAACGCAAGTTAACTTCCGGTCTGTCTTTGTTGATCGGTCTGGCTAATGGCTAATAAAATAACTATTTATATTTAATTTAATTTATATTCATATTTATTTATATTAATATTTTACTGTGTAATAATTGTATTAAAAACAATTTGTTGTATTTTATTGTATATCCAGTTTATCAAATAAACAGTTTGTTGAATGGGTCGTGTAAATTTGTTGCATTTAAGTTTAGCAAAGTAACGGTTCTTCTACTGGTAACCCAAAATAATACTGACCAGACATACTTTTAACTATTTGAACTTGAAACTGCCTATAGTTGGCTTTGTTGCTATAAAAAGAATTATTCTTAATTTACAGTACTATTTATAGGTATATGTGTAAATGATCATTTTATTCATTCTGTGTCTCCTATATTCAAACATGTTTTTATTTTCATTCATTTGCAGAAAATGAAGACTGCGGACAAACAGATCAAAACAACAAAAACATGTATTGTAGTCAGACGGACACAGTGACTTTTAGTTCTGGAGAGACTGTCATCAGACACACAGTGTGATCTTTGTGTCTGTGTTACCTGGATACATTCAGCTCGAAGAATGAACTTGGGTACCAGGGGAGGGATGCTGCTCTGGTAGAAGATGGTGTGTGATACACACTGCAGTAAAGGCTCGACGGGGGTCACGCAGTGCATGATCACACCTCGCCCCAGGAAACTGTGTTCAAAAAGCAGAACAACAACACCGGGACCCACCTACAAATGTAAAATAAGACAATTAACCAACAAATGCACAGGACTAAATAACTGTGGTTCAATTTTTGTTTAATAAAAATCATGTCAGTGTTTATCCACTGATTTTCTAACCTTAGGTTAAGGTCTTAAAGGTACAGTTCACCCTAAAATAAAGATTATGTCACTCTCTAGTTGTTCCAAATCTGTATAAATTTCTTTGTTTTGATCAACAAGATATTTGGACGAATGCTTGTAAACAAACAGTTCTTGGACCCAATTGACTACCATGGCATGAAAAATAAAAGTACCCCAAAACATTTTGCTTTCCTACATTCTTTAAAATATCTTATTTTGTGTTTAACAGAACAAAACATTTATCAAAGTCATTTTTCCTACTATGGTAGTCAATGGGGTCCAAAAACTGTTTGGTTACAAGCATTCTTCCAAATATATTTCTCTGTGTTTATCAGAACAAAGAAATGTATACAGATTTGGAGAATTTACTGACAAAAATAACTTTATTTTAATTACAGAGTAAACACAGCTTGGCAAACCACGATATAAGAAAAGAAAGTGACCTATTTTTTGTCAGGTATGGTGACCTGACATTTAACCCAACCAGTGAATAGTGAACACATACACACCGGGGCAGTGGGCAGCTAACACTGCAGCGCCCAAGGAGCAAACGGGGGTAAGGTGCCTTGCTCAAGGACACGTCAGTTGTTACCTGCCGGTACTGAGAATCGAACCGGCAACCTTCTGGTTAAGAGTCCGACTCTCTAACCATTAGGCCACAACTGCCCCCGAATGATGAATAAGCGGGATAATCCACAATAATATATAAGCGGGATAATCCACGGCTAGCTATGCATTAAAGGATTTAATGTACTTCGCAGAGGCGTTAAAATCCTTAAATGCATGGCTAGCCGTGGATTATCCCTTACATATCTTTCATCATTCCTGCTGCATGTATGTATTCTGCCTATCTCACATCTAAAGCGCAGTCTGTGTATTCCACTCTCACGAAATCAAACACATTTTACATCAAGTGAAGATTCATGCACAGCCTTGAATTTTGACCGTTCTCACACATACCATCAAGTTTATTCACCGTCACTATGGTGACAAGACAGATCCTTTCAGACAGCACACACAAAACGCTACGTAGAGAAATGATGGCATTGAAGCTTAGACTGCTACACAAAAACAACAACTTAAACCCCTCATTGTAATCAGGACACACAACACATGCAGTGTGAGATTATAGAATAATTGTATACAGCACAAAATCTGAATAATCTATCCAATAATGAGCGATTCAGGAAGAAAGAGTCTCGAGTGCAACAGAAGCATCTCATTTGTAAATCTGACACATCCCACGGTGATGAATTACAGCATCGCACACACGAGAGCTGATATTTCATTTACATAAAAGCATGCTTTACATGCACTCTACTCGCTGCCTGTAATACGGCAAACAACCCTCACAACACAAAGATCACGGCACTGCTTTTCAATGGAAGATCGGTCATGACTTTATTTTCATTCTGATAATTACAGCACGTCTCTAGGCATTTCACACGGCCCGCGCAGCTCACGGGCTCCCTCTGGCTGATAGTCCTGACTTTACCTGTCTTGCCAGGACGTCCAAATCGAGAAGAGGCCAGTGGCGTCCAAACACAGTGAGAGCGTGTTTCACCAGCATCTGTGAGCAGTGCTTGTTTGGCTCGGGTTCTGGTTTCCACTCCACCTACAACAGAATTCATATTAATAGGAGGATATCGTGGAATACTACATTTATTTTCTATCCATCCTTTATGTAAACAGATTGCCTTTATTGGTGTTGCGGGGAGTTTCAGGCCTAGGCAGGAAAAGTAATAATTCACCCAAATAAAAAAGGCTTTTATTATTTACTTAATCCAAACGTGTATGACTTTCTTTCTCCTCCAGAACACAAAAGAAGATATTTTGAAGAATGCTGATAACCATCACTGGCCCACATTGACTTCTATTGTATGTACACAAAACCATTTCTCAAAACACCTTATTTTGTGTTTCACAGAAGAAAAAGTCATATGAAGGTTTTGAAAGACATGATGATGAAATGATGATTTTGGGTATACTATCCCTTTAAACAAAATATAGGTTCATAATGCATTTCACAGCTGTGTTATTCATTTCAAATCTGCTTTTCTGTGACATAAAACATATCCTATGTGTGGATGTGGATGTGTGTGGCGATTCGAACCTTCCAATCGTGTCGTATAAACTCCCAGGTCTTGCTGTTGGTGTAGCGGAGATCAACCCCACTGACAATACCTGGAGTGTGCAGATGAGCCAGGTGGGCGATATCCGCAGCGTTCTCTGGAATCTCCTGAGGAAAGAAACATCGGAGAAGTAGTACATATGGCATTTATTCACGGTGGTGGAAATGGATGAGATTCACTGGGGATATGTTTTATATATCTAAACCACAGATGCAGAATACTGTATAATAATGTATGAAATGTTCGAATTGTATGTATACAACAGAGACTAATTCTGTCCCCATCCATTTCCAGCCCTGTTTTAATGCAAAAAATCTGTCTGCTAAATGCAATACTACAGTCTATTTGAATATGAAAAACTAAACTGGAACTAAATGTGCCTCACCTCAATATGTGCATTAATGAAATGTTCGGTACGGCCGCGGTAAACCCATTCTCCACGTGTGATCTCACTCTGTTCTGGCACTCTCCAACTTGGCTCTAACCCATCACAGTGAAACCAAACCAGAACCTGTCCATTGATCTCACAGCTGGGCCAGCATCGCACCTTCGCAAACTCGGGCACTAGACAGAAAGTACACGCTTAACAGTGTTACACTGTTATCGAAGCGAATTGGTTTTGAAGCTTGAAAGTTTTAATATGATTAACTTCTAAAAGCATTTTGAATAGTCTGATCAGAATGTTAGAATAGCTGAATTGCTATTTAATATAATAAATAAAAAAATGCTGTAATATTAATAGAAAAAAACCAATATTTTCTGATGTCTCACCCTTATCTGCATATGGGATCTTGACACATTTCCCATCTTGCCCTCGAAACTGCCAGCCATGAAAAGGGCATTCTATGCAACCCCCTACCACTCTTCCCCCTACAGCCAGGTTGGCACCTAAATGGGGGCAGTAAGCATCCACCACATAAGCCTTGCCATCTTGTCCACGGAACACTGCCACCTGCTGCCCTGAAAAACAAACAAGTAAACAAATAACAATTTGGCTTTTTGTGGAGGAAACACTGCCATGCGAATAAATAAAAGCAAAACACAATTCATCACTGCTCCTGTAGCTCTCAATGCATTTGCATTGTAAAGGTTGTGCGTTTGATTACCAGACAATACACATACTACAAAGTGCATAGACTAATGTATAATGTAAATGTATTCAGTATAGCAGATGCTATTAGACAGAATCACCTTAAGGAGGCAGTATTGTTCCTTTTTTAAAAGAAGAACCATGCATGTAGCATCTTCAATTTTTAAGGGGAGATCTTGTGTACTTTTTTGCTGTTCTGCATATACCCTTAAGTAATGTTTTTTATTCTTCAATAGCTGTTAAGTCCAATATTTTGATCGCTTCATCACTGTCTGATATTCAGTCAACCCTATTGTAAGTCAAGTATTTTACAAGCCAAGAGACATGAGGAGATAAAGGGTACAACCGGAGAAAAGACTATTAAATAAAATAATTGGAAAAATAAAGAAAACTTATAATAATGATATGCCCTTATCTCTAACTTAATGCATCACACAACCTAAAATTAAACAAAGCATCTATCTTTCATCTATACCACATATCACTATTGGGGTGACAGGGGCCTAAAACAAACATACACATATAAAATAATAATATAAATAAATATAAAAAAGTCGGACTATCATCTCTCATTTAACAAAATGTTCAATCGGTCTTCAGAAAAGAAGACCACTTAAATCCTCATCTCTTATGTGAGATTCTGACCAGAATAAACTGCAATGTGAAGCACACCTTTCATCATTTAGTCAAAGGTCTGGCTATGTGAGACTTCTATACCATACCAGCCAAATGGGTGAATTAATAATTAAGTAAAAACCAAATACTAAAGTGTATCAGTTAATGATTATGTTTTTTGGCAAAGATACAGCTTTTATATAAGTAGAAATAGGCGTATCAGTCCAACACATTCATGAACTGTAAAACATTGATGCACACTCACTCTTTCTTTCCAAGACTGAAAAACTCCCTCTCTGTTATGCTGATCTGAGTAGTTTTACTTGCCTGCAATGCAGAGTCTCAGATGACAAAATCTCTCTCACACACACAAAGAAACAGTGGAAACTATTTTGCAATTACGAACATTAAAGACTAAAACATTCATATAAATTAATAATATATTTCATAGAGGCTAGGACTAGTTTCATTTAGTATGAACTGTACGCATATCTGTAAGCATATCAGTTACCGTATCTGATTTCTGTCAGATATTAAGCCAACAGCACACTTAACTTCACGTTTTTATGAAATGCACATCAGTGTGTAGTAACCGCTAGAAATGAAATGCTATCCACTTTGCCAACATTAATGTAAAGTTAGCTGTCTCGCTGCTTTGTGGTTTTGAGCTTGAGCATTTCAATTCTGTTTGACAGATGGCAAGAGTGAGAACAATCTGATTTTAATGTCTGAGATCCTCACGGTTAAACCTTAAGACATCTGACTTTGAATGTTTGGCAGGAATAGCCTTATTGGTGTTGTTAACCTCTGCAGTATTTTGTAAAGTACATAAAAAGTCACATCTCACTTTAAATAAAGAAATAAGTATTTAAGAATGAATAAAGAATGTGTTGTAAACACAACACATTGACTAAAAATCATCAGTGCTGTTTCACTGTGTGTAGTGGGTGGTAAGAATGCTTATTTTAGTATTCCCTTATATTTTGGTGATAACATTTGTCCTGCTTTCTGCCAACGCTTTTACAAAAAAGGGCATTAAAGGGCATGAAGAGTTTAATAGTCTCTAGGCAGCAAAATCACAACAGCAGGTCTCTGTACCCCAATGACAAAACCACAAAGGCGTTTTGTTTGAAGATTTCACTGAAAACCAAAGGTCTTTGCAACATGATAAGGCATCCGAAAGAAACACAGCTAGGCAACAGACATTTAAACATAACAAAAGGCGTTCCTTGACAAGTAAACAGAAGACAAAGACTTGGATTAAACTCTTGTGTACGTGCAATGTCGGAGCTGCACATACACAAGGGCCTTAGCATGGTTCTAGACTATCACTTTGTCAGCCAAAATCAAGCAAATGCCTGTTTGCACTTTTATTGCCAAGAATGATCAGCATCTCTCAGAGGTCTCAGATTTTTTCAGCCACAAACAAGTGATATCACTTGCATATGATTCTATAACTACATGTCTTTCTGATAGATCAAATGGCAGCGCATAACACTAACAACCCCAAGGTCATGGGCTCAGTTCCCAGAAAACCTATTGACTGATAAAACTGCAAACGCCTTTGTACTGTAAGTCACCCTTATCTGCCAAACACAAATGTGAACGTGAATCACTTAAATAAGCTAAAAACGTTTAAATGTGTCTGTTTTTTTACTCAATATTTTAAATGCAACAGCTTCAATTTTGTTTAAATTAGTCTTTCAGGTCATACATCTGCATGTACACACGAATTAGACAATGGTGTCTCTTATAGTTCAAAAGAAGTGTATCGTGTCACACTGAGAGTGCGGTCACTACTTGTGGTCATGTCATATTCACAACCCAAAACAGAAAAAAAGCATTTGGCAAATTTCCTCTTTTCTACCCCTTTTGGTTACTGTAAGACACATTTGGTAATATCGCTCAATAAAATAAAGGTCCTATAAAGGGCTATATTATGCCATATAGAACAACCATTTTTAATTCCCCAAAGAAGAATCTGCATGGAGTCTTAAAAGAAAAATGTCTTTCATGTTTTTAAGAGTTTGTAGATTATTGTTTCACAAAGAACCGTTTGCATAACAACCATACACTGTAAAAAAAACCCCGCATTTTTATAGAATTTTTCTGTTCTTTTTTTTAAAGATTTTTCAAGTATTTTTGAAAAAACAAAACGTAAACATTAAGGAAAAGGACAGCAAATTTACAAGAAAATTGGGTAAAACCTGTAATTTTACAGGGATTTATTTGACAGTTTATTGCTGGCGGCCCAGCGAATTTTTTTTAGAACTGTAGGTGATGATTGATATGTGCTACAAAACAGTTACAAAACTAGGGTTCCGACAACTTCGCTTCCGTTCTTGAGGTGACCTGAAAACCCATCTGGTTACAAAACCGTCGGCGCAGAGCTATTTCAGTCCCAGATCTGCGTCTGGGCACCACTCGATAAAAAGACACATGGCAAAAAATGTGCAGGGAGACTCACAGGGAAACACTCGTCTATAATTCATTTCCCATTTGTAACTGTTCAGGGGGACACGCTCTTGCGTAAAACGGGACGTATTGGGGACTTTCTGCGCAGTTATTATAATTGATGGACTGTAGCCTACACACATGCGTCAGACGTACTTGCCCCATCTGCGTTGCTTTTTTTATGTAGCATGGCATTACCTTAAAATGCAAACGAATCATATGTAAGGGCCAACAATTAAAATAAAGCATCTCTATACGTTTTGACACATAAAGAAGAGGTAATAAAATCCCAAAATCATTTTTTCAGCAGGGGTAAACAGTGGGACATTTCTAGTGACGCGATTTCACTTTGCGTCGCTACATACCCAGTATAGTCACGCTCTTTACATCTCCTCTCTCCAGCATGTGAGAGTCCAAAACCCGGTACCATCCATTTGGATAAACCGGGGGTAATTCTCCAGTCTTGCGTCTCCTCCGCACCTCGTTGGCCGTTTGCGCACGGGATCGCCCGTCCTCTGCTATATAACCCACCTCATCCACGCCACGGAGCAGCTCCAGAGGAGCGAATAACAGTCTGTACAACCAACCCACAGCCAAGAGAAACACTCCCGCAAAGATGCAGGCTGCCGCACGCGCAGGGGCACCAGCCAGCCCGGTTCTCCGCCACAGTTCTGGGTATCCTCCTCCGAAAAGCGTGCGTGATGGATCTTGAACGTTCATCACGAAAACGGCGGCGAGACCGATCGCGGCCACCGCGACCACCTTGTACATCAACGATGTCCGTGAGTTATCCATGGCGAAGAAACGCACACTTGCACCGATCCTGTCACACTGACACCCACCCACCCATATGACAATCAATGCTCTTGATAATCTCTCCTGCCTGTTTTGGTTTCTATGCAAACAGTGGTGTAGTCCGTGCACCAAACAAAACGTTGCGCAAGTTTATGCATGTTTTTTTTCTTTCTAAGTGTAATAGCCTGTCCGTGGCGTTCAACAACGCCGTGGATGCAGGATGCGGCGCTTGATTGACATCCGTGATGCCACGCCCACACGTCAGGTGATATTGCGTGCTAAAAGTTGAGCATTGTGTGCACTTTTACCTCCTGGGCAAAGTGCATGATTATATAAACAGCCTGTGATTTTAGCTTGGGAAAAATGAAATAATTTAATATTATACTTTACTAAAATGATAGTTTACTTTGATATTGGTTTAAATTCAGTGCATACATCTAGTAAAATAAAATTCAGTTAATGGGGAAATCGCAAAATTTGTATCAATATTCTAGTTCAAGTCAATTTGTTCTGAAGGGAAAACAGATATTTACATAGGGATATTTACATTTACATTTACATTTATGCATTTGGCAGATGCTTTTATCCAAAGCGACTTACATTACATTGTACTATACATTTGTACATTTTGTACAGTAAGCAAGTGGGGGTTAGGTGCCTTGCTCAAGGGCACCTCAGCCGTTACCCGCCAGACCTGAGAATCGAACCAGCAACCTTCTGGTCACGAGTCCAACTCTCTAACCACTAGACCACGACATTCCCATATGCTTTTTAAATGCATTCTTGGTGCACCTGTATGTTGCGCATCATAGTGGTTATAATATACACTACCGTTGGAAAGCTTTTTCTGTATTGTAAAATAACAGCTTGAAATGATGAAATGTTTTGTTTATTGCATGAATCATGGCACAATATTAATCGAGTACCCATTCATTTCTAATCAGTACTCATTAACAGTACATGAATACATCAGGATGGCAGCTCAGCTCTTGATGGAAGGGAAGCTGGCATACACTGTGGTCCAGTAATAAACATAGCGCATCCTCAGCCTTTGCTTCACGCTGTTCTTGTCCGTATTGTGGTTGAGTTCAAGGAACTCATGGCCATTATTGGTGAACTCGGGCCAGGTCACAGGCACTTTTGATTCACCGTTGTTAGGATCGCTGTGAGGGAAAAGTTAGAAACAGCTTCAGTATAACAGCTTGTGTGTTCTTTGTATGACTTTCTTTCTTTCTACAGAACACAGAAGATATTTTGAAGAGCGTTGGTAGTCAGATAACATTGGACCGCATTGACTTCCATGCTATGGACGCAAAAGTGTTCCATAAAGAGTCATATATACAGGCTTTAAATCACATGAGGGTGAATAAATGATGACAGAATTCCCATACCCAGTTCTGGCAAAGTTGGTCCAGTAGGCGATCATGTATCGGGAGATATCACGGTGACGGGGCCAGTAACCCAGAGGAGTGGCGAAAGGTTTTCCGAATACATACTGCAGGTCTTCAGCGTGATCGGCACCCATCCAGCTGGGGAATACGGGCATGCGAGAGGGCTCGCTGAACAGATATGAGTAGGTTCGACCAGTGCTGAGGAGAAAGAGACAAACAAAAGAACCATTTAAAATTTGCTGGCTAGATTTTGAAGTGTGTAATTTGGGCTAGTCATGGAATGGAAAAGATAGTCTTGCCCGAAAACTAACGCCTTATTGGTATTAACCAATGTTGCTACATATTTTTTCAAGAGTAACAACTTTCATGTCATGTATGCTTCTTTATTGAGATAGTTCCAAAAAAATGAAAATTCTGTCACCATTTACTCTTACTGTCACCGCTTGTCATTTCAAACCTGTATGACTTTCTTCTGCAGAACACAAAAGAAGATATTTTGAAGAAAGAAACCGAACAGCACCGGCACCCATACACTTCTACCGTATGGACACAAAACCAATGCAAGTGAATGGGTGCCAGCGACCAACATTCTTTAAAATATCTTCTTTTGTGTTCTTCGTATATAGAAAGTCATACATGTTTGAAATGCCAGGAGAGTGAGTAAATGATGACAGAATTTTCATTATTGAGTAAACTATAATCATTATAAGAATCAGGATAAGGTAAAGAGTTTTGAACATCTTTTATGTACTGGTTTTTGTTTATTTTTAACCCAAAAGAAGTTACGGATTGCAGCCTTTATGAAACACCTCTGTGATCCCTATGACCTTAATTTTATATTTTACATTAAAAGGTAAAAGCAGTTAGGAAGATGGGCTCCACTTACGTGGCTTTTTCAGCGTGCAGGTACAGGGAAGCTTGTGTCGGCACCAGGAAGATGTAATCCGTCTCCATAGCCACAACAGTTTTCTTAATCTCACTATCACTAGGGTTATTACCCCAGCTGGTGGTGTACTCAGAATACGCTACAGCACCAGCTTCTGGGCCCTTGTCTCTGGTCAGGGAATCAGCAAGCTTCTTGACGTCACCTCTGTTAAGAACAAATATATGTTTCTTGACATTATGTTGTTGTTTAAATCAACTGTGGATCATTAAAGACCAGGTGAAATGGCTGGACGGGTATATAAAGGGACTTTTTGAAATAGCCAACAGCTTATTTTTGTTACAACTATTAAACACAAACTGAAGTGTCTAATTTGCAATGAAACTGAAAGTTAGGGCAACACATACAGTATTTAGTGGCCCTACACTTACATTGGGGTGGACACCAGCGCATTGTTTATAGAGGGGATGTCAAGAGTGGCAAAGAGGTGGCCATCCATGTCATTGACTCCGGCAATGTAGTCAAGCTCAGCAGCGTTGTGGAAAAGTTGATCAGGTTCATCAGGCAGGAAGTCACCATCAATGACAGGAGACAGTTTCAGATTGTGTACAACAGGATCTGGAATAAAATGGCAGATGTGACAGCTGACTTCACCTTGACTTTTCCATCCACTGTGGTTTTGAACAGAAATATATTTGGAAGAATGCTTGAAACCAAACAGATCTCATCCCCCATTGACTCCCGTAGTATTTATTTTCCCTACTGTGGCAGTAAATCATTTGTGGTAAATATAAAGCTTCAATATAAAATAATTTGTTTTTGTTTAACTACAGAAAGTAAGTCACATTTGAGATGGCATCAGGGTCAATTGTGAGTACATTTCTAAAAAATTCTAAAAGGTACAAAATGACTTAAAGGCACAGTAGCCTTAATTTGTGTAAGAATGTTTTACTAGATGCAGATGTTTTCAGGGCCACATCTCCAGCAACAGTTAGAGCCTCTGGATCCGTCATTTTTAGGCAGGACACCATCTGTGCATCAGTAGGACATCCCACCTTCTTGGCAATCTAAAGATGCATAAAATGACCTTTGTATACTATTCATCTCTTTTGTGGTTAAACTTGTAATGAGAAAAAAAAACTAAAGGCACCATGTACAGCATTGTGAATAACTTCCATTTTAAATAATTGATATAATGGGGTCTGAGAGTAACACAATTTCAATCCTCCATTTGTATGTACTGTACATGTGGCAGAATTGACAATAAAGCTGACTTTGACTTTGACCAATGAAGTATCTTCAATAGTACTTTGGTCTACTTATAAATAAATGAAGCGATGTAAACTTAAAAGAACTGAGAATTAAACATGTTGGCATATTAATGAATTAATTATTAACCAAACATAATCAAAACGGGCAAAAATAGGCATTCTACGTGTGAAACCTACCAGGTGACTTTACTAAGTAACAAGCTGGAATGAAAGTAAACAAACCACAGTTGGGCCACATTGATTTCTATCAGGTGTTGTACTGTGTTTTCTTACAAATGCACACACATTTTCTACAAAACTACAGTATGTGAATAGATTAAAATAAAGCTTACCTCCTCAGCATATGCACGTGGATTTCTGTTCACAGCCCAGGGGCAAAGAGCGACCCCGCTCTGTGAGATAGCTCTGCGGATCAAGCCTTTGTTGTGGGGAGAGATCATCTAACCCCCAAACACAAAAAAGTTAACAATACAAAATATTTTTTTTAGAAGAAGAAAAATGAGTGACTGTAGCACCTGGAAGCTCACGCTGGCCGCTCCCGCTGACTCGCCAAAGATAGTGATGTTGTTTGGATCACCACCGAAGGCCTTGATGTTCCTGTGTACCCAAGCGATACCAGCCTGCTGATCCCACAGGCCGTAGTTTCCTAACAACCAGGACATGATCATGTCATCAATTCATACATAGTCTCTCTCTCTATTTAAATATACTTATATATCAATATATAATTATTTATGGGTGTGTTTTCAATATACATTTTTATTCTAACCAAGTATTTTATATTTAAGGTTTTATGCATGAAATTAATACATACAGAGAAAAATATTTATTGCTCACAATTTGCTCTTTTAATAGCTAAGGAGATTCAGATCTGGAGTTTTCAGTTGCGTTTCATTGAAGTACTTAGTCTAAGATGTTTACCTAAAATTGCTTCAATCAAATCAAATGTGAAAATGTATGGAACTGTACAATGAATGTTGATTGGAAATAATATGGATTTGGGTTAAGGAGAATTTATAGTTTATTTTAAATCTTTTAGAAATCAGTTTTCTCAGGAGGCTTACTGTAAGCAAAAGTTTCATTTGCTCTCCATTTAATCCCATCGATGTCTATTAGAAATAACTGAGATATGAAAGAGATCTAATCTGTGATTTTTCTTTCTTTTTGATTATTACCGGGTAGTTCAGAATCTCCACTGCTGAGGAATCCCAGCGTTCCGAGACGGTAGCTCAATGTCACCACAATGACTTTTCCTCTGTCTGCAATCTCGGTTCCATCATACAGGTAGTTATTCAGGAAATTTGCACCCTGAGAAGCACCCTTCAGATATCCACCACCAAAGATCCAAACCATAACAGGCAAACCAGTAGACACTGCCCAAGAAGAAACACACATCACAACCGTTTTTTCCATTTAAAATATTTTAATCTATTTTCTAGGTTAACTTTCACTCTCTTTTTGTTTGGTTTATGAATAAAAACAAGTTTAAGTTACCAGTTCTGCCCTGAGGAACCCAGATGTTCAGGTAAAGACAATCTTCAGAGCCCACAATGTCGCTCTGCAGAAGATTCACTTGCATACAGCGCTTGTTGTAATCTTTGGCCTTCAAAACACCTGGAAAGGAACAGTAAAGCCATGATGATAGTGCACTGTAAATTCATATAGCCGCTAGTGAAGCTGAATCTGTAAATATAGTGTAGAAACATGATAGATGAGTATACGCACCGCTCCAGCCCGGGTGAGGAACTGGCTTCTCAAATCTGCCTGGCGGTGCAGCGAAAGGGATTCCTCTGAACACGTCCATGTAGCGGACGAATGGAAGAATAATATGGTTCTCCCCTTCAACCATCCCTCCCTCTGTGTTCACAGCGCCCAACTGTAAAACATTTATTTTATATCACTTTTCAAAAGAACTGATTAATATTTCCAAATAAATAAACAACTGCAAGCTTTATAGGAAAAACATTACTGGAATTCCACACAAAAACTTGTTTAACCTATCAAAAAGGCGGCAAAATAAATCATATGCATTACAGTTAAATCATGTGTTATTGGTACTTCTATCACTTACAGAGGAAGCATTTGCTGTACTCAGGCACAGCGCAACAGTGACCAAAATTCCCAACATCCTCCTCATCATATGGTGGACACAGGTGTGAGACTCAAGTGACTTCTCTGCTTTTATAAAGACCCCCAGAGGTCATATCTCTCCTTCAAGTTGTGCCAAAGAGCTATCTTTACCTAAAAGTACACAGTTCCAGCAGATGTAAATGGTCAACATGTGTGTGGCGGTGTTAAAATCTCATGGACAGTCACCAAAAACAAACACTGACAAATTGACAATCATTGTTTTCCAATTAGAGAGAAACATTTTCACATGATAGTATCATTTATAACCTCTTGCAGAAAAACAAAAACATTTTTAAAAGACCTTTAAACTTTAAAGTTTCCCTGTAATATGTGAGTCGGATAGTTGGGCAAACCTTAAAAAGCTTTTCAGTCAGTGGACAAAACTGTCAACCCAGTTTGTTCTCCAGTGAATATTTCTCACGGGTTATGTAATGTTATGCTTTGAACGTATCCCTGCAGTTTTGGCTTAAATAACTTTTTAAAGTATAAACATATTCTAAATAATAACTTTTATCTAAGTTTGCAACATAGTTTTATACATTGCACAGAAAACTGTATCTCACAATGCAATGGGTTCAGTTTGATTTTATTTTTGATATAGACCTAATAAAACATTATTACAGTCAAAACATATTTTTTCATATATATTTTGATTATGTTTTTATAAACATTTTTAAATTGGATGGCCAAACGTTAAAGACACTCACATAAAAGTGAAACTGTAAAAACGGTAAACCGTGTACACTGTACTGATTAAGTGCTTATCAAATGTTATCCAAAATGAGACTTTTTCCATTGCTTGATTCAAAATAAGATCTCATACTACAGCCTGTTTACTACATCGTTTGCAATACAAACATCATCTCTATCCAGTTCACAATTACAAAAATAGGTTTTATGTAATACATTCCTACGTTTTATCAAGGTTGAATGTTAAAGAGCATTTAGGCTGTTCTGTATGAAATAATGTTCCTATTAAATGCATTTAATTTCAATATGCAATATGAACAGCATGTTTTTGTTGATCAGGTATAAAAGTGCCACTATTATCAATGCTGAGGAAAAGCTTTATTTGTTAACTTATAAGATCATGAGTTATGACAAATTTTAAGGTGATCTAGAATAATCACAAAGCAATATTTAAACTTCCTTGTGCATTTAAGGGGCCGTTCTTTTGGTGTTTTCGGAGCTTTGAATGTGTTTACAGTACGCAATATAACATGTGTTTCGTTTGTGAAAAAACACAGTATTTTTCACACAATTTACCTTTCTCTATACCGCTGTTATCACCGTCATAAAAACAGGCTGATGTCTTCCTTGTTCTATGAAATCCCTCCTTCAGAAATACGTAAGGAGTTCTGATTGTGTAGCTGGTCCAGTGTATTGTGATTCAACAGCAGCTTAGGGCACGTTGTCCGGAAAGGTCACGCCCCTTTTTTTGGCGTATTCCTGTGGGCAGAGGTTATTCAAAAACTTGGAATAGTGACATCATGTACCCGGGAAGTAGAGGGCTGTAGTCTAAACCAGCTGTTTTCTGTAGTCCTTGAAAAGCGAATTCTGTTTAACATAATATCTCACTTGGCATTGAACTTTGAGCTTTTTCATCTTGCAGGTATTATTTATGCTCTAACAGCAACATTACACACTAACTAAAGTTTGAAACACTGGATCACGGAGAACAGCCCCTTTAAAAACCCTGCATACTAACCTTCAACACACCATAATGTGCAATTTCAAAACAGTAATAGATTCGCTCACAGTCAATTTCTCCAACAAAACTTTTTATTATCCAATAAGTAAAAACATTTTAAACATTTTCATCACTGTACAAAACTACTTTGGATAAAGTGGAATTACATGTAATCTGCAAGCTCTGTTTCCATTTCATTGTCACTCTCATCAGAAGGTTTGTAATCTTCGTCGTCGTCGTCATTGTCTTCGTCTTCGTCCTCTCCGTTGTAAACAGTTTTGGGTCTAGCTCTTCTAGGCTTTGGGGTGGATGAAGCTATAACAAAGTCACACAATATCACAAAAATCTAGCTTTGATTCCATGTGTCTGTGCAAACGGTGTGTTGTTGTGTTTTACCTGGTTGCTTGACTTGGATGTGTTTTTGGATCATATCAGAGATGAGATTCCTGAGCTCATCAGCCGTGTGGGGCAAACACCAGCCATCTCTCTCATCACACGCCTCCTCTTTCCCATCATTCTTATGGATTATCTCCTTTAATCTATAAACAAACCAAAACAAGTGTTCAGGTGTTACACTTGGTTATTACAGACGAATGGAGAGACAGACATTCCATGGTTTATAAAACACAATGTCTTACTTGTCAACATCCAAATCACACATCTGGTAGAACATCTGTCGGTATGGAGGAAGCATACCATCCCGGAATATGTAAACAGATTCCTTGAGATGTTAAGAGCACAGAGAGAGAGAGAGACATGAGTCAGAATGATAGCACTTGAATGCTATCAGATCAATTAAAACAGATAAAGAATACCTTAAGCAGGTATTTAGCAGTGGCAGGTTTGGGTCCCGATGATGAAGGGCTCTCCTGCGTGATGTCACTGACACTAGCCGCTTGGGGACCTGAAATGAACAGAATAAATAAGGTAATCGAATGTAAATATGAAAACATGATCTGATGCACTACAGTACCTGCTTTGTTAATCGTGGTTGGACGACTGTAATGATAAGCACTTCTCTTGGATTTCACCGGCATATCATTGACGGTATATCCTAGAGTAACAGACAGACAGAAATTACAGAATTTATGCATTTACTTTGTGTCAGCAGATTCAGTGCATTGTAAAAGTTATTTATAACTTCCTGGTCAGTGTTTTACAGGTTTGGAGAATGTTACACAAAGTGTTTGTGTTCTTGGGTTGATCTCTTACCGTGCTTCATTCCATAGCGAATCCTGAAGTCTAGAACCTGGTAGATCTTTGCTTCTGGAGTCTTTCGAGGATCGTATCCAAACCTGACCCACAAACTCCTCCATGGCCCTGTCAACTACATAAAAAAATCTGCGTTATTTAAACTTTCCTATGTATCCCGATCTATTATACTTCAAACAGGTTTCCCAAACAACCCCCTATCCAACAGATAGGTTGTCAACTAAACTTGGCTTACTTGTTGTAAGTATACAGTATTTTAACACAGTGACTCAAAATCGTTGAACTCTTTTGCTCTCACCATGTAGTAGGCCATATATGGAAGAAGGTGCTTAATTTTTTCCGGATGAATATTGATGTTGGCCTTGATGCCATTACGGGACCATATGGGTCTTCTCTCAAAAAGCTGTGAGGACAGAGTCAAATTAATCAGAGAAAAAGCTTTGGAGCACAGGTGGAATTGAGATAAGATAAAGGGTTTAAGGACATTAATTTCCCATGATAAAATATTACCTCATAAAGCCTGCCAAACAGTTGCTCAAGTCGACTTTTAGAGCTTTTTAAAAACAATTTCAATTCTTTTTAAATGACCCTTTGCTACGGTCGCCCCCCTTGGTTAATGTGTATACTGTATATCGGAATATTTAGTAATAAATGTACAATTTAGATATATACTTCTATCATTTTACATCAATCTCAATGCCTTATAGAATTCAAATTTTAAATCTTTTTCATATACTTATTATATTTAATAAATAATTATTTGCATTTAGCTCCAACAATAATATCTGTCTACAATAATGACACATAACGAACCATATATTTCATCATTTTACTGACCTGTTTCAATTGTTGCTCTGCCTTTAAATCACTAGGATGGACACCGATCTTCTTCCAGCTACTTATAGCAGCTTCTAAAGGCTCTGAAGGTATGGTTTTGTCATCAAAGTTGACAAAAATAGCATTGTTCGGCCGGCGAGCCCGATTTGGAGCGATAAGCTGATCCTTGAGGAGAGCAGACTGAATTGTGGTTTCCTTGCTGTATTTTGGGAAGTGAAATCAACAAATGATGTAACACATAAATTAAACCTACAAGACCCACATGTGCCCATTGTGTTTGTATTTGTGTAAACATCCATATTAATATAGAATTACAATATAATTGACAGATTAAATGTGGATTTATTGTCTCATAGTCAATTAATGTGTAAGCTGTAACCTGTGAAGAACATCTGGACGATAGTAATAATCCACTGCCGTGTCCAGACGAGAGAAAATGGGAGGAGGTATGAAGAGTGGCACAGGATTATCATAGAATTCCTTCTTCTCAGGTTTACGCAAAATGATCTTGTCATACAAAGAGATCTGGTTGCTATCTGGACCATTGTGGGTTGCCAGGTACTGGAAATCGGCCATTCCTAAGGAAATAAGCACTGACGTTATTCAATACTGTGTTATATTTATCAATAAAGCCTCATAGTGCACTTATGAGTATTGTTGGGAATCGAAAATTGGAATTGATTGGGGAAATTAAAATTTCAATTCCTCTTATCAATTCCTGTGTGCAAATTTTCAGAAATGTGGATGTGTTAACTTGTGATAAAGCACAGGAATCACAAATTGACCATAGTTTTATAATATTAACTGCGGTTCAACCATGATGTATATAAGCTATGGTAATACAAATGGTAATAAATCAGACAAAACATGGTTGCTATGTGTATATATACAAAAATCAATGATCATAAATATATATTTTTATAAACCAGTCAATATAAGCAGGCTAAATGACAATACAGGTTGATATCTAAATGTTTTACTTCAACTGTGGAATCGAAACTGGGAATCGATAAGAATCGGAATCGATTAAATTAAAACGACACCCAACCCTACTTATGAGGTATTCAATTTTCTTGCCAATAGAAAGACAAATAAAAAGACTTTGCATAGACAAAACAAAACAAAGTAGGAAATCATGGTTCATAAACTTCAAGGAATCTTATTTATCAGGAATAATACATGTTTTCCAAAAATACTATGTGAAGACTTAAAAACCTTGAAATTTATATGTTGTTCCTATAAGCCCCACTATCTCCATGCTGATTTGGGTCTCCCCGCTGTTTCCTTTGCGGGTTCTGCGGCGAATTCTTAGGAGCAGGTTTGTGGAAGAGTATCGATTTCCATATACAGGATGGCAGAACGGGTCTTTCGGACGAAAGCGGAGTTCGAGACGTTTTGAAGAATCTGCAAATGTCTGTTGAAATTAATAATCACCACAGGTTAAAATACAATCCATTAGTATAACGTCCCCCCCCCCAAAAAAGTGTCATAATTTATTGCTCAAAACTCTTTTATTTGATATTCAAAACCTTTATATGACTCTTTCTTCTGTGGAATCTGTGTCTGTGTTTGGGTGGACTACCTCTTAAACTTTAATATTATTGTGAAATAATAAATTAATATCAACACTAATATGTTTATAGACAATACACGATGTACTACAATAAGTCTGGCTAAGCTTAGTTACATTCAACCATAACAGAAACTCATGGAGCGGTATGTGATCACCTTGGACACCCCCTTTTCCCATCCAACGCTGTCCAGCATTCTGTCCACATTGTTTACAACTCCTGGATATTCAACACACACTAGGTTAACATCTGGCATAGCAAGTGTTGCAGTATTTCCTGACACAACACCTGAATCTTTGCATTCTTCGTTAGTTTCGCAAGCCTTCGTATCTGAAGAAGCGTGGCCGCTTGCGATGGGAATATCCATGTTTGCAAAATGGTTGTTGATTTCTCATGGATATGCAAAAATCATACTGTATTTCTATTGAAACATTCTTCACATGCGTAGCAACGTATCCGACGCAGAAATTCGTCCGGGTGGAACTGAAGGAGTGGGGGAACGTTTGTTCTAGGTCTCAGTGCGCAATCTGCGCAATGCGCATGCTCAGAAACAAACAGCGAGAATGGAGGATCTGAGGCGCTGAAGCTTTTATTATCAATTCACTCGACTAGAGCTCAAATTAAAGTAAGTGTTTATGTCATTGATTTATTTTGATAGTGATGTTGTAAAATGTAACGTTAACTGTTCTAATAAGTGGACAAATACGAGGTTTACCTAGCATTGTTTTGAAAGCACCCGCTCAACTGCCTGTCGATAAGAAAACATTTCATCATCCAAACTAGTACAAAATACATTTACTCGAGTAAAATGTATTTGTTTTGTTCTACTGGGAATTAGATTTAGCTAAGGTTTAACACATTTAAATGTTATTTAAACCAGTTGACACATTGCTTGTGAGATGAAGTACAGTGAGTTGTTATGAACTATAGTGAGCTGAGCAGCAAGGCTATAAAATAACGCAAGTAACGTTAGCCACGTGTCAAATAGAAGTTCGTGGGTTTTTTTCATAGAGATATACGATTTTATCCTGTTATAGTGTTATCAAATTCCCTCAGAAGTATAATATAATCAGCACATCATGATTTTTGTGACAGAATGTCAACAGACTGCAATGATCTAATACAAATTAATGTGAACATATCATGTATTGTTAGAATAACAATAAAGTCAGCCTAGTTAAATAACATATCTCTAAAAATACAATTTTCTTTAAAAAAAAAAAAATCTCAAATAATAAAATGTTTTGTTGATTTGGTAAACCCATGTACTCATACATCACATATGTTGTTATATGTCCACTTTTGTCATGGAGATGAAAAATATAACACTTGACTTGCTAACTCATTAATTTCATAAAGTGATTTTGTATATATATATTTAAACTAAAGTGGTAAAAAAAATTAGAATTGCATTCAGTTTTTGAACATATAAAAACTGTTCCTCTTCTTTTCCTCTCTAAATACAGAAAGATGTTACGCAGATCAAGAATCAGCGTCCGGCCCAACGTGAAGCCGGCAGGTCGAGCTCTGGCAGGCTCTCGTGATGCGTCACTGGATAATAGTCAGCCAAACCAGGCCCCCGCTGACTCCACCCCATCTCAGGAGTCAGAGGTCACAGCTGAGCAAGTTAAGACTGATCCCCCTGCAGCAGCATTTGAGACGACCAATGAGAAAGCAGCTCTGAGCAGCAGCCATGGTAAAGAGGTGGAGGCTACTAGTCATGAAGAGTGAGTGCTGCTCATTTCCATACATTAAAACTTTATATACTGTTCAACATATAAATTGTGTAAATTATTTTGTGCTTCACAACAGAGATGCACCATCTAAATATAATGATTCCCAAGCTGCAACAAGCAGCTCTATGACGTCCGGCCCGCAGAGGAGGAAACGCTTAACAGCTCTGCCCAACCTGGTCAAACCCAGAGCCTCTCCAGCCTCCTCTAAGACTCCAAAATCTCCATCCAAGTCCCCTGTTAAACCAGTAACACCCAGTGAGTCTGAAAAACCAGCCACGGTTGTAGAAGCTGCTCCTGGTGCGTCTTTAATAAAGGAGCCTGGCGCCAACCCCAAGGTTCCTGAAAGACACAAACCTTTCGGAGGGGGCAGGCAGCCCAAAGCTAAACCCACACCTGTAGGCTCACCTCAGACTGCTCCAGAGAAAGGTCCACAAGGGGGCGGAGCGTCAGAGCATCCTTTTAAAACATCACAACTTGATCCTGTTATACTTCATGAAAACCCACTGGAGTGTCCAGTCCCTTCTTCATTGGATGACACAGTCGGTCAACCGGAGAATAATTCTGGGCTTGAGGAAGACCAATCTGATCCGTTAAGAGAAAAACTTGAAAAACTTAAATCGTGTTCTAAGGTCATCAAATCTATGAAAGCTCTTAATGACCCTGCAGATATGATCAGGTTGGCCAAAGCTCGGAAACTTCGACAGCTTTTAAAAATGGAGATGAGCAAAAGCAAGGTGTGTATTGTTTTTTAAAATGTATGTTTTTATGAACTGGAGCACACAGATTTATATTCCAGATATTGACAAAAGCTCAAACGAGTATCAAATGTTTAATTCTATGACATGGTTATATGGGAAATGAAGAATTTATAAATAACCTCTCAACTGATGCTGTAATTTAGGAAGATAAGAAGAAACCCAGGATGGGAGTCAAAGAATGGAAGGCACCAAAAGATCACACCAAAATGACCATGAGAGAACTGATCTATTACCTACCTGCCTCCAACCCAATGAAGTATGTACTTAATGCTTGTGTGCTTAATATGTTGCCTTAATATTGGACTATTATGTCACATGGTGTTTGTAGATTAGACAAACTGTTTTCTTGCATTTCTAGGTCTTTTACAGAAGATGATGAGAAAGCATCTGAGATAGTGGTACCTAACTCTCCTAAACCAACGTAAGTCTCAACAGTCATTATGAATGTGATGTGTGCGTGGATCAAAGCATCATCAGAGCTTTTTTTCCCTCCTCAGTACTTCCAAGCCATCAACTGGTTTATCAGTTCAGGACACGGGGGGTGAAGATGTGCTTTGTGAGGATGAAGAAGAAACAGAAATGGCAGATGAAACTCATGCGGAAGAGGAAGAGCCTCTGATGGTGCCCAGGGTGAAAGTGGCGGAGGATGGATCTCTGATTATAGACGAGGAGAGGTCAGGGGCCGTATGAACCTGAATCTTAAAACCAGAGGGACTTTCAGTAGACATCAGATTTAATACTCTCCTTGTATTTGTGTGTAGTTTAACAGTCCAGGTGTCAAGGATGAAGGGACCCAATCCAGCAGAGGGCAGAGATCCCATATTTGAACGTGGCTCTACCACCACCTACTCCAGCTTTAGGAAAGGCACCTACACCAAACCCTGGTCCAATGGAGGTCAGACGCCAATACGGATCTCTACCCCAAAATGTGTTGTACTTGCTTTTTAGGAGCTTATGTGTTTCAGGTATAAGGAGTCTGTCTTGTTTTTACTTTTACAGAAACGGATATGTTTTACTTGGCCATCAGCATGGTAGGGACGGACTTCTCCATGATTGGTCAACTGTTTCCTCACCGTGCTCGTGTCGAGATTAAGGTTAATTTTTCTTTTTTTAAATGATTTGGTGGTGTTAGAAATCGCAGCGCAAACAACCATTTATGCAAAGTTTTTCCTATTTATTACTTTGAACAGCTACAAATGTATTTTTAATATACAAGCGCATCTTAAAGAGTAAATAGCATCTGTTTTTTAAGTGCCTACTTTGGTTTGTGGAGTGTCCGACAACAGGTTTATGTACATACATGGTGTAAAAACACTATTATTTTTGGTCAGTCGTGGCCCAGTGGTTAGAGAGTTGGACTCATGACCAGAAGGTTGCTGGTTCGATTCTCAGTGCTGGCGGGTAACGGCTGAGGTGCCCTTGAGCAAGGCACCTAACCCCCACTTGCTTACTATACAAAATGTACAAATGTATAGTACAATGTAATGTAAGTCGCTTTGGATAAATGCATAAACGCGTCTGCCAAATGCATAAATGTAAATGTAATAAGCTGTTTTTATTACCTTACTTCTTGACTGACTCTCAAATGATTCGTTCCGCGATTCATCGGTTTAATCCCTGCCTTTACGCTAGCGTAGTCTGCTGTGATTGGTCAGATGGTGTAGTCTGCTGTGATTGGTTTAGTGCGTGTGTTCAAGTTTTCGCGGGACTATTTCTATGTACATAGATAGATTGGGGTTAAAGATTCGGACGGGTCACGACTCGTTCGCATGATTCAGAGTCGACTCCCATTTTTACAAGCTAATAACTTTGTTATTCGTTCACCTTCGGGTTTACAACTTTGGCAGACTGTTTACTTTCAAACGCGGCAACATTACACAATGCATGAAATGTAATGTTTATGATCTTGTGGAATGTACTCTTTAAGAGGTTCTTGTGTTTATAGAACAAGTTTAAGAAAGAGGAGAGAATGAACTCATGGAGGATAGACAAAGCTTTCAGTGAGTAACACAAAATTTAACCTTAATCTCAATCAACAAATCTTTTAAAATACAAACTCGCAAATGGAGTTCAGTTCCCGTTGTTAAAAATGAAGTGATTTCATGTTTCCAGAGGAGAAGAGGCGTTTGGATCTGGATTTCTTTAAGACATTAATGGAACAGATCTTAAAAGATGAGCAGACAAAGAAGGACAAGAACAAAGAGCTTGTCAAGTTGGCTAAAGCGCAAAGGACATTCAGAAAACCAAGAGGTAGGTTTTCTTTTTCTTCTTTTTAATCTGTCCATTTATTCATCACACACAGTCCTCTGATGCATTCTCTTACATTGATTGTGTAACGCAGTGGCAAAAAAAAAGGAAATTGAGTCTTCAGAAGGTTCAGACAGCGATGAGGTGGCGGGAGAAAAGGAAAATGAAGACCTCTGGAATGATGGAGGAGGTGATGCTGCTTCAAAGAAACGCAGAGGGGGGACAGCCAATGGCCAGGGTATTTTCAAGAATGAATACATTTTTTTTAGTTTTGGGATCATTTCTATAATGCATTTGTCACGAATATATTTTCAATGTGATGTAACTTTTTAATGACTTAAAGTTGAGTTATATTTATATTTAGATAAGGAAATAATGACTGTTTGGTGCTGACATATATTTCATTGGTTTGTAGCTGATCCTCAAGAATGTGAAATTGAAGTCTCTGAAGTACTGTCATCAGAGGATAGGTAAGATGTAGACGATATATATTTTAAATAGAGAATCTGTTTCTTTTTTACATTCATTTAATACATATTTTTGAGACTGAAATAGAAACGTAATGTTAGCAGGTTAAAGGAATCAGAGAACGTGAGCAAGAGTCCAGTCATTAAACCGGCCCAGCTCAAGGGTCGACCTCAGAGACCGCCCCCAACCCTCGGCAACAGGTGTAGAAGTAGACGCCCAGCTGGAGAAGAACTTAAAAAGATGCCCAAGGTAACATATGCAAATGTTTGATAAGGACAGGTTTTCTGATCTTTTGATATGGGCTATCAATCTGTTAAATTATATTTATTAAATTAATTACATGATACTGTTCAGTTACATACCAAGGAGATTGCCTGCTTATAAATAAATTATTTACAGATGACTTACAAAAATACGTTGCTTGTTCTTTTTTAGGTGACCCCAGTTCCATTCCAGGAGAGAGAAAAGAAACAGTCCGCTATTCTCCATGAATTAGAAGATTTGGAGGAAGAACCTGACCTCACTGCTGTACAGGAACAAATTTTCAATAAGCCAACCAGGTACTGGACCACCATCACATCATCCAGACAGTGGACGTTTCCTGTTATAAATGTTATTTAACATTCTTTCGCCTTTGCTCAGGTCAGGACGGATTCCTAAACTTTCTCAGCATGTGATACAGGCAGCGGCGGAGGAAGAGGAAGATGAGGAAGTGCTCTCTGATCCTACTCTGTCTTCCAAAGATTGTGGTCAGGGCTTTCAGGTGCCTAGCCGGAGGGCCAAAGTAAAGCCAGGCCTGAGTCTGAAACAAGGCATGACTAGGAGGGGGAAATCAAGACTGGTGACATTACGGGCGTCTGGAACTGAAGATGATGACGATGAAGAGGATGTAGAAGACTGTGGCCTAAGCCAGGAGTACTTTTCTTCAAATCCAGAAGAGGAAAACCAGGTGTTTGTGCCAATGAGTCTTCGATCCATACAGCCAGATAATTCAGAGGTGGTGGAAACCTTGGAGGAGGTGAGTCAAGATATTATAGTAGTAAACCAGTGTGTCTGTTCTGTTATGGTTTGTTTTCCTAGCATGAGGCCAGAAACATTTTGCAACTTTATGTGAAATCTGGCCTGATTTTCATTATTTCACCATTTCATTTATAATAATTTCTGCATGTATCCAAAATTCACAGCCCCTCCCCTTTTTTCCCCCATGGTAACTCAATCCCATTGGCTCACAGCTGGACATCTCTGTAAATGTTTCTGATATTTTGGGCACATCCCAGAATGCTTTGTGCCCGGAGTTGTCATGTGAGCAGGCTGAAATGTCTGCTGTCTCTGTCCCTTGTGAGCACCAGTTGGACCTGCTTGTTGTAAGTCTTCCTGACATCATCTCTCCCATCATGTTCAGTTGTGTTTCTGTCTACTCTCTTACCACCAGTGTGTCAAAAATTCATGCACAGAATCATGCTCAAATTATGTTTCTACAGCTGATGGATTGAAATTGTTTTGGTGTTTTGTGGAATTGATGCTAATTCTGGTGTTTGGTTTGTTTTCAAGGATGTCATTGACTTTCTTGACCCTGATCACATGGAAGGTAAGGTGGAATGGATTGATGTGGATTGCATCCACACATTTAATGAAAATCTTTTATCTAAAATATTTTGAGCTTTAAAATGTTTGATGTTTCTTTTTTGATGTTTCTTTTTTAGTGTGTAAGGAGATCAACAATGAAGCCGCCCAGACGCTTCTGACCATTGGGAACTCGGCTCAGACGATCCAGACAACTGAAATGTTCTGCACAGGCAAGAGAAGATTCCTAATTTAAGATTCTAACCTCAATACAAACTTTCACTTTCTCTCAATTCATCTTTAACACATTAAGTTAAATGTTTTTAGGTGAAAATTATATTGGTGAGCAATCATTAAGTGTTGTGCATGAAGAGGTTGTCCAAGAAGTTGTCACAGAAGCAATAGAACTTCAAACTGATATCTCAGTAGTGATGTCTGGTTCTTCTGTAAGTCACGAGTCGGAGACAAAAGGTTATCTTGAGCTTCCAAATATTGGGAGTCATATTCCAGAACCAAGTTTTGAAGACACCCCCATCAATGCAGAGCAGCCAGTCACAATACAGACATGTCATGTTGTACCAACTCAAGACGAGACGCAGAATTTGGGTTCTTCCACCAGCACTCCACCCTCCAAGAGGGGCCGGTTCTCTAAACCCAAGCCCAATGTTGGCCAAGGTTTGAGAACCAGACGAGCTCAGCAACAGCAAGCCCCTCAAGAACCTTTGCAGAGCTCCACTGGTATCAATTTTACAGAGCAGAATAAAAATACAGCAGAACCCATGCAAGAAGATTCAGGTCTGACGGATTACACACATCAAGAGTCCTCTACCACCCTCACTCAAGTCATGCAACCAGATTCATCGTCTGAACGAAAAGATGGCCCTGACATCATACCTGAGAAAGTTATGGAGGAAGATAGTGGATCTGTTCCATCGCTCAAGAGAAAGAGTGATGATGTAATCGCTGAGCAAAGTGTGAAAAAAGATAAACGAGAGCTGAAAGAGGCGGAGCCAGAGACAGAGCAACTGAACAGGTATTAAAGAGACTTTACTTACTTTGTTTGCTTATGTTAAAAACAAAACAAAAAGACAGATATTATATGTAGATAGATAAATATTTGATGTGCAAATGTATGTTGTTTTTTCAGTGTGAGTGTGTCTCAGGAGAGATTAGATGAAACCAGTAAACCTGTCAGTAGGTATCGTGGACCCAAACCTAAACCCAACCTGACTCGGACATCTAGACCGACACATACACAGACTCATCAGAAAACGACATCATCCACAACAGGTGATACAATTCAGACACAGTCACTATTATCTATAATATGTACATTGTTTAAAAAGATGTAAATCTCAAAGAGAAATGTCTAGATGATATTTCAACCCAAAGTCAGGCTGAATTATATTTTGCAAAAACAAAAAATGGATTTTTTTCCAAATCCATTAAGATTTGCATTTTGTTTCTTCAGTACCAGAAGAAAGGTCACCTGTTGCCCAATCCTCCTCAAGCACTTTCACTTGCACTGAAAACCCTGAAGAGGGTGCTATAGTTACATCAGAAGCTGATGTTTCTCAAAGTACAGCTCAACAAGAGGAAGTTATGGTAAAATTTACGTTTGATTTGATTAAAATCCGACAGGCTCAATGTAACCATAAGCTCAGAAAAAACAATATGATATATAATGTGTTTTTAATTTAGGCAATCAAAGACAATACACCACAAGTTGTTTCGGAAGATGTGTTGAAACAGAAAACCGTGACCATGTTGGAAGGAAACACCAGAAGCACTTCTGAGGGAAACGGCCATAGTGAACATCCTGTATGCGTGTTACAGGACACATCTGCTGACCCCACCCATGATGAACCAGTGTTTATACTCTCTCTTACTGAAATCCCACCCACTTTTGATGAAGGGATGGGCTTTGAGACAGACCCCCTACCTTCTACGGCAGGGGCTAAATTGCATTCTCAAAGTCAAAGGTACATTGTGTCAAAGTGAAAAGGCTCAACATAAGTAGCATTTCATTTGAAACTGTGTTTTTCCTTAGTGAAATAATCCTCCAAAAAGTTTAAATGTTGTCATGTTCCCTCTCCAATTAATTTCAGTGCTAATGAGAGCAGTGAGATGAGTCATCTTCTGATCACAGATGCTTTAGTTCCTGTGGTGGATGAAGAGGAAAAAGAAAGTAAGAATGAAGAGGAAATGACCAAAGGAGATTTGGACCACAAGGTACAAGTCTCAAGATCTCGGAGGGTAACACATATGTTCTTTACCTAAGGTATTTAAGAAAAAGGGGTTTAAAAAGTTGATATGTAACTAATAGTGATGTAATTTTCTCACTAGATTGGCACAACAGAGAATCAGACAGAACATCACGGTAAAAACATATGGAATACATATATGGTACAACTTACACCTGTTCATGCACACAAAACACTTACCTTGTTTACTTTTGTTTGTTTTTAATAAAAAAGAATTAGAAATGCCAGTGGCAGAAGGTACCAAGGAGGCGAAGGAGCACCTGGAGAAGAATAAAGAACTTCCTGAGAGAGCCAGGAGAGGTAAGGAAAGGAAAATAAGATGGAACATTAAATGCACATGATTCCAATTTCAACTGATGTGTACATCATGTAAACAGTCATGATTGGGTGTACTGAGCTAATATGTGGGTTCTGTGTTTAGCAAAACTGCAGGTTAAACCCAACACCGTCACAAGAAGAAGCACTCGAGGAGCTAAAGAGGAGACACCAGCAATTTCTTCAAAAGAGACTACCTCAACACACATTTCAACATCACATAGCCAAGAGATTATATCAGAGCAAGAACAAAATGTGCAAGCCAGCATTTTAACAACAGTAAACTCGGACAATCCCCGTTCTTCATCCAGCAATATTCCAGCACTCAATCAAGATAATATCTCTGATGCATTAGCCCAGGGACAGGTGGACCTTGCAGGCAAAGATGCTGTTGAATTAGCTGAGACAGAGGCTGGTGGGTCACAATCGCAAGATGTCGGTCAAACTGCGCATGTTGCTACGAGTGGGCCGCTAGCAAGGTCGGGGATTCCTGAACATGAATTTTAAGAGTTTAAAACAAATGATATTGGTTTAAAATGACGGTGATGCTTACAATTATGTGCTACGTTTACTGTAACTAAAGTGTTAGTCTTTGATCCTTGATGAAAAATATGGCCATGATGCTAAATGTTTAGTTTTATTCATTTGTTTATTTGGATGCCTCCTATAGACCTGGTAGAAGACCAAAGGGTTTTCTGTCCTTCATTTCCTCCAAGAGCACACAAGGGCCCTCAGGAACTCATCGAGGGGCCAAGCCAGGCCCTCAGAACCCAGTGATCAACACCTCGCGTTCAGGGGGAAAACGGGCGATCACTGTTACTATGATAAAACTTCCTGAAGCAAAACGACCCTCAACAACCTCTACTTCCAAGACTGAGGTACAGTAACCATTCCATGATTTTTTTTGTAGCACACTAGTATTATAATACTATTATACTATCACGATATTGAGAAATGCATGATAATTGATCAATTTTACAATTTGATCTCTTTCTGTTTCACTGTCCTTTAGCAGAACTCAGAAGAACCCACAAGTGTTTCTAAGTATTTTTTCAGTGATATCTTCACTGAAGTTGATGAACTTGAAGACATGGATTGAAAAAAGCAAAAGGCAAAAGAAAGGACCCTGAACCAACTAGCCAATCAAAAATCAGCTGGACGTGTAGATTTGTAAATATAAGAAATCTTTACCAAGAACTATTGGAGATATCAACTGAAGGAGATACAGTCAAAGCTTATACCTCATATTAAGGATCAGACTCGTGTTTGATCTAAGCTCAGTCAATGTGTTCTGTCTACGGATTTTATTATGTGACTTTTTTATTTGATTTTAAGGATAACTTATTTATTTGAAAAGTATTAAATCCCAGTAACAAGTCCTTGGTAATTATGTTACAGTTTATCTGCACTTGATGTAAAGTTCATGTCAGATCTCAGCTTGACTGAACCATTTTTATTTTATTTTAGTGAAGTACCTGTAAGTCACAAATTTATTCTCTCCTATTTTTCACAAGTGTTCACAAAGGTTTTCATTTCAGAATAATTTCATTTCATGCTCATGCCCACAAAGAGCCATTTTAAGCAAACTTTCATATTAAATATGTCTCCTGCTGTATTTGCATTGAATTTTAGCATTTTTGAGCATTTTGATATCTGATTTTAGTCGCCAAATCCAACACTTTGATTTAGTGTTGTTATTGTTATTCCTTTTCATGTCTGTGCTTTCTATGCAGAAGATAACAAGCGTTTCACTTATTTGTAAATATGTCAATAAAATGTTCTAGTTTGTTTTACAGATCTTTTTCGTTTGTTTGTTTTTATTACAGCTGCATTTAATACTAAGAGTGAAAACAAAAGTTTTAGAATGATATAAAATGCGTGTTAAATGTGATGATTTTGTCATGTTTACTAAATAACAATAACAACAAATCTAATAACAATTATTATTAATTATAGTATTATCTCTGATATTATTATTTTTAATTTTCAAGAAGTTTTATTTGGTATTTTCAAGCGTAAATTATTGTCCAAACCACAATAAGAGTTCGTTGTCACGTGATCCCTGTGCTTTTCAGAATGGACCAATCACAGTTGACCATACCACATGACGATAATATATAGTAGATATATGGTTATATATTTTTATACATTTTACTGTTTTAATGTCTACAGGGAGAAAGAAAAAAAATCCGGTTTCGCTTCCTGAGAAGCATTTATAAGACACAAATATTTCCTCTCAATGTTACATTTACTAAATCACAGCAATGGTGGCGCTGTTTGAAAACTTCAAGCGCCACCCACACAAACTGTGGAAAAACACATCCCATCTTTCCACAGTTCCACGTCCAGCTGGATTTAAAAACAAAATATAACGGCGTCTTTAAAAAAAATGTGTAAAACTCTTAGATGTGATATATAAAAGGCACATGTTTTAATGCGACAGAATCACGCACGGAGTATTTCTAACTTTCAAGTGGACATTAAAAAAAGCAGAAATGTTCTGCAGAAACCAGACTTCCAGAGCCACGGTAGCGCGCGGATCCGCGCTGGAGATGGAGGTGAAGAGAGGCCAGTTCCGCATGAGTGTGTTCGAGGACTCCGCACAGGTAAAACACTCTGTACACACTCATCACAATTAACCCTACTGTAAAAAATACCAAAACAACATTACAGAAATTCCACAGGATCCACACAGCATTTAATGGTTGAAATGGGAATTGTATTGTAACTGCTGGTAATGTATTGGTTTCAAACAATTAAAAAAACTCTACAAATGAGATTGGAAACAAGAAATAGATAAATGTCAATGCTTTTGCGTTTACTCGGGAAAAGACTTTGCGTTCACCCTCAAAGAACTAATTTGGACTGGTTTATCACTAATGGTTGTACCAAGGTAGGTTACAAACAGTGATAAAAACATTTTAAATGCTGCCAAAATTTGTTTTTCTTTACTTTCGGCTACTGAAAAGCTTAATAGGAAGCCTAATGTCTGTTTACTTTAACAGTTAAACTTATCAAGAGAAAAATGAAAATCTAATGTCTGTGTGTATATTACATGATACAAATGTTGTGTTTTGTCAATTTTTCTTACATTTTCTGTTTTTGAAATCCACCCTTCTGCTGGGATCAATATAATCCTGTTTTTGTGGATCATAGGTATCCCGACAACACAACACAAACTGACGATTTGATCCAGATCAAAACCTAGATTGGATTTTGTGATCTTAAACCAAATTCTCAATCCATTCTTTGCTTTTAAACAACCCATTTTTAAGATTTGCCCTATAGCTGAATTACTTTTGAACAACCGGTTTATATGTCCATGTGCAGCTTTTTCCAAAACATTGAAATTATAAACAATCTCTTTAATGTCTCAGTTGTTGTTTCTTCTAAGATGTAATGTAACTTTAAATATTAAGAATTAAGGAGATGCAATTAGTTGTCACAAATACTGTTTGATAACCTTTTAAATATTGGTTATGGGGGAAAAAACACATCACATCAGCTTTTAGTGCAGATATACAGCACTCTATTTTTTTCTTTTGTGTAGTTGCATACTGTACATTATGGTTCATTGAATGGCATATTGACATTGGTTATTATTATAACACACTTGGTGCTGGCAACTTGGAAGACGTTTTGAATGAGTAATGGATTACAAATGAACTGTTTGGAAACACTTGAATGATTATCCAGGTTGACTAATTTCAATGACTAACTGTTTCTTAAATGATCAAATGTAATTATTACATTACCTTTATAAACTGGTCTTGCTTAATGTTTGCAGCTGGAAGGCAGGAATCACAGGCAGGTCAGAACAAGAAATGACCTGACATTTGTGTATTAGGAGGATTTTTAATTTTTAAACCCATTGTGTTCGAAAATATATCTTAATCCCTCATTGGAACTTGATATTTATGCACATGTGAACTCATTGCACTAGTCCTTTTACAGATTTTGCATAATCTAATAGTTTAATCTGTTTCTTAGCTGTATATTGGGTTTTGACTTTGTGTCAGTAAATTTTGCACGATTTATTGATCTTTTTCTACAGATAAACCATCAGATATCTTATTTTGGAATATGTACTGCTGGTGTTTGTGCTAAACTTAAAACTCTACATCACTGTATACATAATGCTACAGATTTAAGAGCCAAACTATCTAACACGACCGGATATTAACAGCCGCTTAAATATCATTACTATTGAATAAATTGAATAGTAGTTTAATGTTTGTTCTTGTTATCTTATAGATAATTGAATTATTTGATTAAATGCTGACATTTAGTAGTAAGGAATACATTTTGGATCCAAGTTTTGGACACTGTATAATCATTATTATGGATGCCATTTTCTGTTTAATGCCCCTTTAAAAACTTCCATCCGTCTTTAAGTTCCTTTGGAAGTCATTCAAAAGTACAGTCCTAAATATGATGTCCTAACATCCTGCACTGTAAAAACTTTTTTTGGATTGTAGTCAGCTGAACTTAATTTAGTAATTTAATCCAATGGTTTTGTCCAATCTTGTTGAGTTGACTCAATTATGTAAGTTATCTCAACTTTTGGAAGTCAGTACAACTCAAAAAATCCAATGCAAAAAAGAAACTTAAAAAGATGAGTTTAAAAATTGCAGATTTTTAACAGTGTGATTTATTTACAGAATTAGAGTGAATTAAGGTAATCCGAGTCCATTTTTGCACTTATACAGCATGCAATTTAGTTGACCTGTCATTCCAACACTTTTGAAAAACAAATGAGACTTTATCACATAGCAACCAGGAGCGTATATGGTTAACATGTGTTAAATACACTTACATAAGAACACACTTGAAAGCTTTAAGTCTCACAATGTGCAGGATTGCCCTAATACACCCTAAACACAAACAGAACTGCTATACATTTAAATGTTTAGATTATTAACAGTTTTTTTTTGTTTGAATATTTTGTTAGAAATGTTGCAGACTAAAAAACTAGAACATGCCTGGGGCAGCCTACACTTATAGAAACAATAAGATACTGTATTTAATCCCTTTATGTAACCTGTAGCTGGAATTTAGAATTCAGTCTTATATGGTGATCCTGACCTGAATGGGCTTACATGAGCAGCTGGTTATGTTTTACTATGTTTTTACTATGTGGAGAGGGTGTTTTTTTGTCATTGTTGTTGTTATAATGCACTAGTAGTAGTTTGGTAAAAATGCATAATACTGTAAGTTTCAATTGCATTGCACAAATTAATTCGAGCTAGCTGTGTAAGTGACAGAATTAACGCCATGTAACCAAGTCTCAAGTTAATCTATACAAACGGCTTAACAGACTTGAAAAAGAAAAACCCTTCATGCAGTTTTGCTTTACCTTTACTGAACTTTCTACACACTAACACAAACAAATGAGACATTGGCTTTGAGGTTCTGGGCTTTTACGTCACGGCTTATCCTGTTAATTTTAAACAGCCCTCTCATGTGATAAGAGTTATAAACAACCATGAAAGCGTGTGTGCAGCCCAGGGAAATGATAGAGAGTCAATTACTGTAGTCCGGTCTTATCGAGCATTCTTTGAATGATTCAGTTCTTGGTGTATATTTCTTACCAATTGAATAATAAATATATATACACATATTTATTTAATAATAAAATATCATTCTTTCTTGTCCTGTTGAAAAGCTGATAAGACCATAGACCACAGGATAGTTTCTTGCATTGAATTGTAGGGGTGGGAGAATCTGAAACCTAACATAATAACTCATTCATGTACTTCATTGGAAGAGCATTGAGTCAGGTCATGGGGTCACACAAAATGATACAATGTATTCCTTGGATAAAAGCGTCTGCCACATGCACAAGTGTTTGTGTAAATAATACACAAGTATTATTTAAATGACTTTCTGTCATTCTGCAGGACTGTGAGGTCCAGAAATTGATCGAGAGAGAAGTGCGGATCAGAGACGGGGCCTGTAAGCTGTTAGCCGCGTGCTCTCAGAGAGATCAGGCCCTGGAGGCCTCCAAGACCCTCCTCACCTCTAACAGCCGCATACTCGCCCTCATGAGCCGGCTGCAGCGCATGAAGGAGGCGCAGGCCATGCAGAGAGCAGGACGGAGGTAATGGAGAGAAATCGGTCACATTTACATAGAATTGACTGATGTGGAACACACAAAAAGTGATTTTTGGTTGATTTTAGGTCATTTGATGGTGGGGCTATTGATGAGAGATTACCTTGTACCGCAAAAGTTGCCATTTCAGGTGGGATTACACACGCACACTGTAAAACACTGTATGACATTCACATTCATTTATTAGTTATTGTTCGATTTTACGCCCTCAGGTATCCGTATTCCTCTTATGTGGAAGGATTCCGAGTATTTTAAAAACAAAGGAGGTGAGTCTGACATTGCATACAAGTTCAATGTTTTTCGTCAGGTCTTTTTTTTATCGCTTTTTTGTCTGTTCAGAGCTGCACCAGTGTGCCGTGTTCTGTTTGCTGAGGGTGGGGACGGAGATTCATAATACAGATCTTGTAATAGTGGACAGGACACTCACAGACATCTGTTTCGATGTAACATTGATATTGTGAGATACTTTATCATTTATTTTTCTGTAATTGTGTATATATATATATATATATATATATATATATATATATGAAATAAAAATGTGCAGATTGATTCACTTTCACATATCTGTCTGTGTAGCGCTGATGTACCTCCAGGTTTTGACCTGCGGGTGGAGCTCTACAGCTGCTGTGTAGAGGAGGATTTCAGTCCGGGCTTCTCCACCCGGAGGCTCAGCCGCCTGGGCAATTCTGTTACTCGGGCCTCCAGTAAGAAGTTCATGGCAACTTTGGAGACGGCGACGTCATGTGGTTCCCACGGCAACGGGACAGGGGGAGAGTCTCCGGTCCTGCCACCCATCCAGTCTGTACAGTAAGTGCAAGTATAAGTGTGTTCACATATACAAACATCTATACAACGTACAGTACACATATATTCCTAGTCAAGCGTTTAAACACAGATACAATATAAGTATTTAATCAAAACTATTTTCATATTCAAATATGAATTAAATGATTTGTATTGACATTCCCATATGTGCTGGCTGCTTTGCCCTTACAATCACATTTATTTATTTTGTTGTGACTAAATTAATACTTTCGTTTGTTGACACTAATTTCAAGCAGTGAAGCATTACGCCCTCAAAATGAAATTATTTTAGGAACATAAATTCAGTTTTGGCTTTTGACTTTATGTAGGTGTGTGTACACAATGACAGATGATGCTACACGACTGTCGACAGCTTTGACACACTCGGGCTACATTTACCTGTGCACAACATCGCAGACACAAACAGAAACATTTGCATCCTTAGTGACCGTCCATACAGACAGACACACCCTGATGTTTATTGACTTAACATTTAGTTAGTCTGAGACAACAGCCAAAACCAGTAGAGAGAAAAATGAAGTTTTGACTGATTTTGAAACAGATTACATATTTTTGATGAATCGGCCTGTCAAGAAATTGTCAGGGTCATATTTCACTCCAAAAGCAAACAAAAGTATATATATTTGCATACAGAATTATTTTTGTTTATGTATGTATGTGTAAATATTTTTATGGTTAATTATTTATATAATGTAATGTTTACAAAGTAAATAATTTGTCTTTTTTTAATTGCTGTATTTGGTTGTGCAGGAAATGCTATTGCTTTGAAACCGTCTATAATCCAAAAATAATGCAAATGTATAGGCTAAAGTTCTTGCAAAATATTATTGATTTGTCTTATTTTGAGTTTTCAGTATCACTTTTTATCCACAGGGGCCCTAAATATCACTTATTGGCTCACACGTCTCTGAATCTGTGCCACCTACAGAACTCTTTCCGAACCCATGATCTCACCATATCAGAAAAAGGTAAGAAAACACTTTTTACACTGCATCCCATTTTATACATGGTCTCTCCATGAGTTTCTGTGCATCTTTTTTTAAGAGGACACCTCGTTCTGGTTGCCGCTCTATGGTAGCGTGTGCTGTCGACTTGTGGCTCAACCTCTCTGCATGCTTCAAGATGTCATATGTGGAAACCTCAGAGTTCGGGTTAGTGAAAACATCACGTGTTCTTCATTATGCGAATTAGTAAAATGTAAAAATGTTTTGTTCATATACCATTTGTGTCTTTTCGTTCTCAAGTCAGAGGCCAGTCCTGAAGAATGGACAGATGTGTATGGTGTCCTGAAAGGAAATGAGTTAGTTTGTTACAAGCAACAAAGCGATACAGAATCTTTAGAGAAACCAGTGTTCACTATTCCTATTAATAAGGTCAGTTTTGTCATGTCGCTCGTACAATTGCAAAGTACAATTTTGTATTTCGTAATAGGGATATTATTATTTTATGTGCGGTTTTAATATTGTAAGATCGGAAGTCTAGGATGTACATTAAAATTCTGCGTAAAAAGCATGGAAAAAGTTTCAAGACATTTCAAGACCATTTAAGAAATTAAATGTTAAAATACCAGGTTGTTTTAACCCATTGTTTGGTATAATAATAAACCCAACCACTGGCTAACCTACAGTAGAAAATGTCCATGTTTGATTTAATCATGTTGAAACAATTTCAGCAATTTCATCATGTAACCAACAGGGGGCAATCTGTGGGCATTGCTCAGGTTAAACATTATAAATAAATAGGAAATATCGAAATTTATATTGACATAGTGTTACTAGCAAATATGTGCATCTCGTCTGTCGCATACATTATGTAATGGAGCATTATGCAGTGTTTTGCAGAAATAGATTGAAAATCACTGCTTTGTTTACATGCATTACAGTACTGTATGCATGCCGCATTACAACACATTCAGTTTTCTGAACAACACACGTTTTGTTTGTCTTGTAAATCCAGTGTTACAGCTTACGTATGTTTGGAAGTTGTTTACTGTTTAATATGTGCAAAGTATACATGGTGGTTATATGATCACATGATCTCAATATCACTTTTTTATGTGTGCATATTTGCTTTAGGACACCCGTGTGCGTGCCACAGAAAAGGATCCGTCTCTAAATACCCAAAGTATCACCATAAGCAACCAGTCTGGGGATAAGAGCACGTATACGATTCTCACGCGAGCGACACAGGACACACAACGCTGGATGGAAGCATTCTGGCAGCATTTCTATGACATGAGTAAGTATGTGTATCCAAGCTCTGCTAGTATGCACGAAAACATCACAGCTAGACCAGAATCTAAAGCACCAGACCAGTTGTTCTGTATCATCATTTTTTAATAAATTAAATTCCTTAGTAAAAGATTGAGACTCATCAAAAAGCACAGAATTCTTGTTTGATGTCTTTCGAGGATTGGTAACAAGCTTGTTTCGATACTGCCATCTTGTCATGGAAACGGGGTTTTCTACCATAAGTATATTCAAACTTTATTTTTGCCAGTGGATGTAGCAAAATTGCTAACAAAAATGTCCGCAAACACGTCTACAAACTTCACTCGCTGCTGACCGATCTTTGGGAATTACCCACTCAAGTTTGATATCTCATCTTTCAGGTTCATCTATTCTCCACAACGTCATTACAGTGATAAGCCAATAGAGAAAGTTAAAACAAACCTGTTTCGTCTTAGCAGCGGCCTGCTACAGCGCCTCTGATTTACAACTTTTAAGGCCATTTTCTCAATGTTTTGATTTTTTTGCACCCTCAAATTCCAGAGTTATAATATTTATTCCAAAAATATTTTCCTATCCTAACAAGCCATTTATCAATGGAAAGCTTATTTATTTAGCTTTTAGATTAAGTAAAAAAAAAAATGGAATACACTACAAGAGTTTTGCCCAGATTTTCATTCTAGAGTTGTTGCATAAAGTCTGCGCTAGTCTGCAGATTTTTTCATGTATTGTTTTCTCTACAAACTTCAAAAAGTCTGCAAGTGTATGATGTCTAGTTTTTTTTATCAAACTTGCGTCTTTCCACTTAAGTCTTTCCAGCCTTAAGACTGGTTTTGTTGTCAAGGGTCACAAATATGAATTTAAATCGTATGTGGTATTGCCCCATTACCATACCTTATATTTGATTTAACACATACAGTTGTATGCTAGTACCCATGATTCATGTTATATTTATTTTATTTAAGAATGGCACTAAGAGCATATTGTTTGCTCTAACAAAAACAAGGGAATGTGATTTTTTTTGTGCGAAGGGTACTTCTATATCTATATATATTTATTGTATGTGATCATTTGTCATTGTTCCTAAAACCCTTTTTACAATTGCAAGTTTGATTTGTCAAACACTTTTAGACTAACCAGTTTTTGAAGAATGCACTTTTTAAACTTTTCAACATCATTATTTTGCTGCCCTGCAAACCTTGGTATGTTCTTAAGGAAATGGAAAACTGTTCTAAAAAAAGCATCTCACTCCTCTTATTCATTTCTTTGAATGCTTCCTTATCTCAGTGGTTAAAATTCCCCTCACTGTCCCCTGCGCTGCCAGATTGAATTCTTGTATGTTTGTTTACAGTAATAATTACTCTGAAATATGCATGTCCTGTCATGATAGACCTCTAAAATAGAGCAGATATTTGGCACATTAGAGCACATATATAATATGCCAAAGAGATGATTCAGGTGGTGTGGTGGAATGTGTTCAATTGAAATTCCAAATTACTGCTTCACTTTAAATTGATATAATTTTTATGAACTATTCTAATCACATAAAATATTCACTTTAACACTTTACAACAGGGTTGTGTTTGAGTAACATGAACTAATAATAAACAACATTTCTGCAACATTTCTTTGTTAATTTTAGCATTTATAAATAAGTTTTAATACAGTTTAATCAAATTAAATGTATAAGTTATATCTGTTAACATTGGTTAATGCACAGTGAACTAACATGTCTGAACAATTAACAATTAACTTTTTTAACAATCTTAGTAAAATCTTTTTACTAAGATTAACACATTGCACTAAATGCACTAAATTGCTCATGTTACATAATGCATATGGGTAGTTGACACATAAACTGTACATGTGGCCTATGGTGTGACAGCAACATTTTAGAAAACAAACTGTTAATAATATATTATTTTATATTACATTTACATTTATGCATTTGGCAGACGCTTTTATCCAAAGCGACTTATATTGCATTATACTATATATTTTGTGGGATCGAACCCATGACCTTGCTAGCACCATACTCTAACCTCTGAGCTACAGAAAATATGATTTATTTTTATAATATAAAATAGCACAAGAGAGATTTATCTTCATTGTTATTTTTTTAAAGAGTAAATAGCTTCTGATTTTTAAGGGCCTACTTTGGTTTATGGAGTGTCCGACAACAGGTTTATGTACATACATGGTGTAAAAACACTATTATTTCATAATAATAAGCTGTTTTTATTACCTTACTTCTTGACTGACTCTCAAATGATTCGTTCCGCAATTCATCTGTCTAATCCCCGCTTTTTCGCTAGCGTAGTCTGCTGTGATTGGTCAGATGGTCTAGTCTGCTGTGATTGGTTTAGCGCGTGTGTTCAAGTTTTCGCGGGCAGGCGGGGACTATTTCTAGAGACGTAGATACACGGAGGTTAAAGATTCGGACGGGTCACGACTCGTTCGCATGATTCAGAGTCGACTCCCATTTTTACAAGCTAATAACTTTGTTATTCGTTCACCTTCGGATTTACAACTTTGGCAGACTGTTTACTTTCAAACGCGGCAACATTACACAATGCATGAAATGTAATGTTTATGATATTGTGGAATGTACTCTTTAATGAAATGGTGGTAATGAGACCACCCATTTATAAAATGAGACCATTACATTTACATTTATGCATTTGGCAGACGCTTTTATCCAAAGCGACTTACACTGCATTATACTATACAATTGTTTCTAAGTATGTGCAATCCCTGGGATCGAACCCATGATCTACAGGAAAAGACCAAAGGATAAAGTGTTGCTTTTGATTCCATGTATGTATGAAGAATTTAATTTTGTTTTATATTATGTACAGTAACTCCAATAAAGGTTTTCTAGTTTTTGAGGCACGGTTAAAAAGAAATGCCTCTCGCTCTGATTTTCAAGCTCTTAACTGATTTTTTACGCTGGAGGGGCCACAATATTTGAAACATGAGTGCAAGAAAAGCTTTAAAGGGATAAATCTGTCATCATTTACGCACCCTCTTGTCATTTCAAACCTGTATACATTTCTTTGTTCTGATGAACACACAGGAAGATATTTAGAAGAATGTGAGTAACCAAACAGATCCCACCCCCATAGTATTTATTTTCCCTACTATGGCAGTAAATGGGGGAAGAGATCTGTTTGGTTACTCACATTCTTCCAAATATCTTCCTGTGTGTTCATGACAGAATTTTCATTTTTGGGTGAACGATCACTGGTTTAAACAGTTTTTACACATAGTCTGAAAATCAATCAACCGTGCAATGTTGTCTCCGTGAAAGCTTGAGCGAGCAGCATGTTTGCGACAGGTTTTGAGAACAGTTTGTCTTGATGGATTGAGTCTGTCAGTTGTGAAATGTGGAAACTCATTTATTTCAAAACGCTTTATTGACTTTTTACTTAGTGTAATTTTACTCACTGATACTGTAGTGATTTAAAACCGAGTCCCTTTGAACGCATAACACCTTTAGTGTTTCACAGTGACTGCAACAGTTAGGTATTGTGTAAATTCAGTTGAAAGATTTATTTGTTTAGTTGAGCAGGTGATAATGGAGGATAGAAAAACAAAATCGAGCAGGGCTAAACAATAAACAACAAAAGGTTTAGAACGTATGGGTAGTTTACACCTGGAAATATTTAGGATTTTAATATCAAGTTTATAATTTTATCTTCTTAAAATAAGAGCAAATAGAAAGTATTTCCTCAGTTTTTCTAAGTAAGAAAAGGCAAAAGGTTTTCTGATAATGCAGAGATAGTCAGCTTTAGGGCAAGAAGATAAAAAAGTATTAAATTAGAAACTTAATTTGTGTAATGTATTGTTATGTATATTTTGAGTTAACATAACGAGTTTGCGTGAAATGCATAAGTGAACTATTATTTTTTTATAGGCTTAACTGGCTTTTTAATGCAGCCAGGTTACTTTTATTTATTTTTTAATTTTTTTAAAGTAAAACCACAAAAATATTATTTACAGTGTTATACGGGGAAATGTAAATAAACCAAGCTGCTAAAAGTGCAGTGTAATGCATAATAATTGTAGTTTCTTAACAATTGAAGTTACAAAATTTGTAGTTGTACAAAACAATATTGTCATTGTAGTGAGAATTGTGTACATTACATATTGACAAGCCGATGTTTACTTTTTCTAAATAACTGTGATAATTACTTTCTAATGCAAATGCTTGTACATGAATTAGAGCATCTTCATGTTTTCATTTGAGATTTTGTGTACATAACCACTTTTAGTTTTTGATATGAAGATACTATAATTATCACAAGGACAGCGCACAAATAACCTCAACACTTAAGTTATCATAGCTGACATCAGTGGTTTCACTAAACCAACAATGCACCCTATCAAACTGCATTTTATCTATAATCTTCAAGGTAGGAGTGGTGATCCGATTAAGAGAACGAAAGAATTAATACGTTTAAAGTGAGACTTGGTAAAGAACATGAAGATTTTAAAGGAATAATTCACCCAGAAGTGGGAATATTGTCCTGTTTTTTAATGTTATTAGCAGAACAGATACTCTACATTTTTAAGTAAAGTATTAAGCTTTTTGTTTTTTCTACATTTTTTGGTGTGATAGAATAAAATCTGTGTTCCCTGATATGCTTTAGTTAAATAATTTTGTTTGGTTTGTTTTCTCTATTTTCTTCTATACACCTCATATTTTCATGGTCTAACTTAAAAGCAAATATTGTACAAATCCCTTCTGGACATGTGAGCACAGCTAATAATTCTATTTTAGTAAAGGTTAGTGTAACATTTTTCCTTTTGTTTTCTTACAAAGTATTGACGGTGCAGAGTTTCTAACCAAAAGTATTTCTGCAATGACTCGCCTTCAATAAATGATTCATCAACCTATTATCATATTGGCATTATAAAATCCAGAAGCAATATATTTGGTTGTTTATGTACACTGATGTTACTTTTTGTCCATTTTTAGATCCTGGACGTACACTAATATATACGTTTTTAGCACCAGTTAAATGTGAAATGAAGTGTTATTGTTGAATGCTGTAAATATAAGTGGCCCAGTGGCTACTAAAATCATGCAACTGTTTTGACGTTGACCCAGATTCTTTTTTTCTATACTGTCTTAAATATTTCAACGATGCCTGCATTGATGCAGCATTGTTTTTACAAGCAGCCTGAATGTTCAGCTTTTGGGCGTTTACTTGACACTGTGTGTAATTAAATGTAATTAATACATTTAGCTATAAAAAATAACATGCATTTTTTCATCACTAAGTGACAAAAAAGAATAATAGAAGAGCTTTTACTGCATTTCTTTTCTTTTCTATGTCTTAGCTTGACATTCCTAAATGGCATGCAGCTGACGTTTTTTGTCAATCCAAAAGATAGACATCATGAGATCAAGATGCATATTTGTTCTTCTTGAGTTGTGTGTGATGTCCCCAAGATAGTGATATCAGGTACCAGGGTGGGGATTTTTTTGCCATTAGGAAAACAGCTAATACATCAAAATGATGTTTATTTAAAAATGTAAAAATGCTTGTGTGGTTTGTGTGAAGTTTAGGTTTGTGTGCGTGCGTTGAATTTCAAGTTCACTGCGGGTCCTTTAAACTGACTTTAAAGGGCTTGGCTTTCAAAGAAAATTTTAATTGATATGCAACCACAACATTATTCCATCCTGTAGCTTTTGTTTATTTTGTTTTGCAACTTTTAAAACACTTTTTTGTTTTGCTTTTTTTAAAACACAGTCAAAGAAGACTTTTCTTAATGTGTGCTATACTTTAAAGTATTAAAATATTTTGAACTACTAATTAGTGACATGATCAAAACAACATCTGGTTTCTGAAGGTGTGTCTCTCATCTCATACCTAAGAGATTTTCTATTTAAAAAGAAAAAACATTTAACACAAAAGCGGCTTCCTGTTACTTTTTCTAATTGTTCAGTCTTCATCTCATACAAACAACATTCCATGTTTTTCATTACTTACACATGACAGTCAACCAACTTTTATTTACTGGCTCAATTCAATTTGATCAATGTGCATTGCTCCAAAGCAGCTTTACAGGAGAAAAGAAAAAGAGGGGAAAAAACAGAAAAAGGTAGAATACAGTACAGAATACAGTACAGGTAAAAGGTAGAATTCTTGGTTTTATTAATTGGCATTGAATATAGCGACTCTTACCAAATGCACCAAGATGCATTAAACATGGCATTACACAACCACAACATACTGTATTGGTTCTGGTTGTCAATGTGCATGCCAGCTTAAAAGTGAAGATTAAGTCTAAATCGCATGTTATTTTATAGTTTCTTTCTATAAAGACTTGTTAATGTTTAATTTTCTTTTTTTTTTAACAGATGCAAATAAATTTGATATAAATGTACACTTATGGTCTCAGGCCTTTTAAAGGATAGTTCACTCAAAAATAAGGATTCTTTCATATTAATTCACCCTCATGTCTTTCAAAACTCTTTCTTTGTAACACAGAAAGAAGATATTTTGAGAATTGTGTGATTTTGTATTTATACAATGAAAATCAATGATGTTGTTTGGTTGTCTGCAAAACACAAGAAGATATTTTGAGGGATGTTGACAACCAAACAACATCATTGATTTTCATTGTATAAATACAAAATCACACAATTCTCAAAATATCATCTTGTGTTTTGCAAAGTCAAACAGGTTTGCAATGACGTGAAGGTGAGTAAATGTTGCGTAAACTATTCCTTTAAACGGCACGTTGTGTGTAACAATTTTTTCATTCAACATTCCTTTCGAGAAATTCCTCCGACTGTTTTTCTATTTCAGATATTCAGCATTAAAAAGATATGAGCTATTGCCAGTCAGCCAACCAACCATAAACGTCCTATTGACCATTTACTCAACAGCTTTTATCTTAGGCTGCATTGTTTAACAGAAAACAAACTATGTGCAGATGTTGTGGACGTGTTTAAATGGTGGTTTAGGGAGAATTTATTATTAGATGCTACTGTTAGTGGGAAGACTGGTTTTAACGTAAAACAAATACTAAGATATCAAGAAAATTGCACAAGCAGGATTTCAATGAAGTAATTTTTGTTTTAATTAAGCTTGATTTTAATCAAGCAATAAGAAATACAAAAGGCCTGTAACTGAATATAATAGCTGGAAATGTACAACATGGCACTGCCTCAGTTGCTTTATTGATTTTGTTAAATGGTTGCATCAATAAGAAGAAATGTAGTCCCTGCTGAGGTTGTCACAGTACCATAAACATATCTTACAATACTATACCAACTGAGTATCACAATTCTACAAAATAAACCAAATTTTCTTAATACACAGATCTTGATGAAAACATTTTGTATTTACAATAGTAAACTGTTTTATACTGTACACAACAATATTTTGTATATTAACCGTAGTAATTGGATACATTTTAATATTTACTGTGGTTAGACTCAAAATCACTAGTTCATTTTTTTTATGTGGGAACTGTGCCTAAAATTACACATTTTTATAAAGGGAAATGTTAGGCTATCTTTAAATGTGAAAGGTGGCATCGATTAAATTTTTTTACTGCGTCATTGAATCATTCAACCGAGTCTTTTGATTTATTCAAGAAAAAAGCAAGTGACTTTATGTATGACTCACTGAATCATTATCTCGTCCGAGTCGTTCAAAACACGGATTCATTTAGAAGAAAAACACATTAAAAAGGCAGATGTAAGTGTTTAAACTAACGTTAATGCGTATATGCAACGTTATTTTTAAACTGTAGTATCGCAGTACCGTAAGTAGAGCGGCATCGCGGGAATTTTGAAGTAAAGATACCAAGAGGCAAAACTCTGGTGCTTTTTGGGAGTTGTGTATAGATTGACTAGTTCTTGCCATGAATATAGCCTTAGATGCTGGAATGGCGTTAACAATGAAACCATAAATAAATAATGGATTTAATGGTATTAGTCTTAAATCCTATTGAAATAATACCAAAAACACACTACAAAAATGATTTTTTTAATGGTTTTAATGGAAAAGCTATTCATAATGGTAACCAGCATTTCTGCAATGGTTTCTATTGCATGGGTGCATTACTGCTGAAAAACAAGAAACCCAATTTTGCTTTTATTTCACAGATTATTTCTGTCAGTGAAATAATAAACCGTGTTTATTGTTTTTGATGGCAAAAATTTAGGGAAAAAAACAATGAAGAAAAATCATGAATATACATAAATATGAATAATATAAAATAATGTAATATTAACACTTTCTTTTCTAAATGTATCTCTCACACCGCAGGACACATCCCCGATTTATTCGTCAACTACCCTTTTATTGTTCAACATTGCCAATGTTTTCGAATGCATGTCCTTAATTTGTTGGTATCAATAAAGTGTTTATAATGCTAATGCTTGATAACTCACATGGTTTCTAGAGAGCAAAGGATTTGTCATTATGTATTGTCATCATTTCAGCTATTTTATTTTATATTGCCATCGCAACAGCAAAAAGCTATTGGACTGCCGGAATGGTGGAAGCGCAGGACTGCTGCTGGCCACGAGTGTTGCAATGGAACGTTCTATTGAGTTTCGCCTCTTGGTATCTATATTCTCTGCCGTAATGCTACTCCCCAACATGTAAACAGTAACAAGCCGTTGCTATATAACAAAAATAATGGGTGCTTTGTAGTACAAATAGCAGTCTAGGTGAAGAGGTCATTGCAAAGCAACCAGTGGATATACATTTCTTTTGTTTAAATGAATTGTTGAGATTTTTATGCTTCTTAACAGAGTTCCACACCTGTCTCTGAATGTTTGCACAGCAATGCTTATTCAACACACTTTGCAACATCATACACACACACACACACACACACACACACAGGGTTTTACCTGCGATTGACCCGTCAGGTCAAAATTGAAGAATATGTCAGAACAGTCATCACATTGTATTTCAGAACCGAGTCACTCAGCACAACAGTGTCTTTGTTTGTCATTGACAGCTGTTAATAGAAAAGGGTGGCTGTGTTCATGTCCTAGACAAAGAAATAAAAAAAGAATTTGTGGAGGAATTCTCTGCCTGTAGCCATATACCATATTCACGTAACCTTCTTTTAATTTTCTGCTTCAGTCATTATCCTTTAATCCATCTGCTATTCTTTTAAATATTGATCATTGTGTGTTATCGTGTTGAAATGGCGCTTTCTCATTTCTGACACATCCTGTAACATTTTACTGTATGTATCTATTTTTTCATCTATTTTATCATTACTATTGCTAATGTCAATTTTGGGTGCTCAGTGGGGGTCTTAAAATTGGATTCTTTTTCTTCTGAATCCATATTAAAACTTTGTGAACAGTGCTAAAAAAGAAACAAACCAACATTATTTCGACATGACCTAACATTCAGAAAGTTCATGCACCATAGATTCCACCACACAGAATCATTACATAATATAATGTATTGTTGGGTTTGTCAACCAGAAAAGAATATGATTCATGTTGTGTGAATAGATGCACTTTTTGTATGTACCAATTGTGTAGAGATGAGACGAGCATTGAAAGGACGAGACGCGGTCGCCTGCGGTTTCTGCCAGCTTGTTATTGTTTGTCAAAACGGAGATTTTCGGTAATTGTTGTGTATCATTCTTTTCAGCCTTATATCCTTGTCTGGTGGCTTATGTGTCATTAGCTGAAAAATATGCGGCCTGTTTAGGGTAAAACACTGATGAGATGGGTGTTGAGCCGCCGTTGGAAGTGTTCCTGAAAGCCTGAAATTCAATACATAACTCATTCAAGTATGCAGACACAGGCATGGAGCTCTCTTTTAAAAAACATCCTTGTTGACTATGGTTCTTTTTGTTTAAGGTATTCATTACATGTCATACAGCGATGGGTTTTTTATGACTTTTTAACTGAAAGATGTATGTCGGTGTATAATTCTGTCAGCGTTTCCTCATGGGGATGTCATGCCAGAAGAACGTGCCTGACTTTCTTCATTCCATACAGGAGGAGAAATTTGTTCGGTGCATTTACAGTAAATGATAAAAAGCATCTTTAAGGTTTAATGAAAGTGGTGCACACAGCTTGAGCCATAAGTCAGTGAGTTTGCAGACCATATAGATTCAGTTTGTTCTGTCCTACAACCTCATAAGTCTAAATTCGCTGGTTTTCAGGAAATACTGTACTTTTTAAATGATTAAATATTGTACTGTCAAAGTTGACAAGCACTTTTTGAATACGTTTTATTGGTTATATATTTGCAAAACCCAGTGAATAAAGGGTGAATAATAATGATTTACCACAAAATATAAGGTTTCAGAAGGACAGTAGCAATGATGAAATGATTGTGTAAAATTAAGCGTGCACATGTGATTGACAGCCTTTATTTTTCTCTGCAGGCCAGTGGAAACGGTGCTGTGAGGAGCTCATGAAGATCGATGAACCATCTCCACGTAAACCAGGGGTAGTGACACTAAAACAAGGCTCTTTGTACCATGAAATGGGTAAGAGGCATTTGTGTTGTGAAGCTTTCAGTCAAAAGACAGGACATTTTGTTCAAAACCCCTTTTTAACTTAAGTCAAAGTCAATTTTAACTTAAGGCAGCTTTGTAAGACACGAGGAAACTATTTGCTGCTATAGATAGAAGATAGATAGATATGATACATTTACATTTTAATAAAGTATATAGATTTATACTTCAGAAACTTCAAAACAGCAAATATTGACATCAATATTTTAGAAAGATTTGTTACTTACGCCTCTCTATCTCTGTTTGAAACATAGAACTGCAGGTTACTTTACCTACTTCTCTTGGCAGTGGTGACATTTTATGATTTTATAAACCTCAAAAAGTTACAGATTGCATAGTTTAGTCATCTAACAGCCCTGTAAAACACACATACTACTACATGCAAATATTCTCTTGACATGATATAGTGTATGATGATGCTTTGAGTATAGTGCACAACATACTCATTACCCCAGCGAGATTATCGAGCATGCAGATGGAGGATCAGTGGGGTAGAACATTTTAATAGCTGTTTATGCGTACCTTGTTGTGCCACACCTGTAGCGTGCCGCCTTTTAAAGTGCATACCAGTTTGGTTAAACAGGGAGAACCAAGTGCATGATAAATATGAATATGAAACACAATGGCGATGAAAGCAAATGAAAAACAAAAGAAGCAATAAATATAAAAGCAAGATGGATAAGTCAATATTGCGTGCTAAACACCGCTGTCATGAGTATCATTCCTTGTGTCACATTGAGCGTCATATGTGCTAAATATCTCAAATGTATTTCAAGCTGCTGAATTCATGCTGCACTTGCTTCATCTAACATCTCTGCATATAAAAAATACATCAACATTTTAGACAATCAGAATTTTGTTTGTATGTAGTTTGTCTGTTTTTTCTTCTTACATTCTGTTTATTTTTATTAGTTACACCATCAACCACCCAGACCAGATACCATCAGCCACTTCTGAACAGACCTGTTTCTTCAGAGATCCAGAACCTGCTGTCCACCTATTTTAATGACAGGTGATACGGATTTGGACACTTTGTATACAAACACCTAAACACATCCGTATGCTGGTTTGGGTAATGCGCCTATGTGCACTAAAAAGATGTCAGATCAACCTCCGAGACGTACAAAACTTGTTCTAAAATCAGATGAAGCGTGCATCGTCATAGTACACTATGTACTTGGGGCAATTAATAAATAAGTTTTAGGAATCCGTGTTAATTTTATGCCCAGAAATCATCTTAATAGATTCACCTTTGTTAATGCAAGACGAATTGCATAGATTGCGATACGGAGGCATTCAAACACGTTAAGACGTGCTGTTATAATGACATATAGGTGTGGTGACAATGCGACACGCCAAACTGTCCCAGCGGTGCACAATAGCTTCACTTTTTTTATTTTAGCACACATCTGTCAACATGCTGTGATTCACAGTTTATATAAACATAATCATGTGACACGACACTATGTTCTTCCCACATACATACTGAAACTTGCTGTTTTAAAAGTGAGTCATATGTTTTTGTGTCTGGCAGATTCAGTGTTCGTTCAGTGCAGGATTCAGAAGATTCAAACCAATACGTTGATGAGTTTTTTGAATGAACTGGCTCATAATGGTCATTGATTCATGAATCATGAACCACATTAAATAATATATTGTATTATAATATATAGATGGTTTTTTGCGAAGGAGATAACGTGTTTACGAAACGCGCTCTTTAGAGAAGTTTATCCGTTTAGGGATACTGTAGAAACAACACGGTGAATTCCATGTAAGGGGACTCGCGGTGTATGTAGATAAAAATAGCTCCTTCTAAGGTAATAAAAACATAACATTTCATTATATAAGGTCTTTATACACACATAGTTATGCATAATATGTAGCATTTCTGTCAATAGATCCTCCTTATTATCACACACAGCACCATTAATCTATGATTTTAAAATATGTTTTGTGGTGAAAAGGTGGTGAAAAGTTGACACCATTCATAAATGAAAATGATGCTACATTCATAAATGAAATTATATAGTAGAAATTACATAAGAAATAATGGTAGCACTTTACAATAAAGTTGTATTTATTAACATTAATAAATGCATGAACCAACAATGAGCAATATTTTTTCAGCATGTATTAATTCAACACAAAACCAATGCAAGTTAATGAGCACATATTTTAGGAGATGTATCAAATCAGTATTTGGTGTGACCCCCCTTATGTTTAAAGCAGCTTTTGTTCAACAGATACACTTGTGCATAGTTTTTCAAGTAGCTTTGCAGGTAAAATATATAAATCACCTTTTATTGGGGGATGAAAATAGTGATGTGCTTAAGACTTTCGTGCAGTACTGTATATACGTTAAAATAACAAAATCTGTACCTATACGCCCTAACTGGGATGCGGTATAAAAATCTAGCGCTTTTGGGCAGAATTGCACAAAGCAATTTGTCTGTGTTTTATTTTATAGCGGTTGTATAAGTGACATCTGTATGTCGAGCAGATGTCAAATCTAGCACGTACACACACTTGAAGTATATACTGTATTTGTTTCCTTTGTCTTAAACACAGCCTGATAAACAAGTGATTTATCTTGCCCGCAAACAGTCGGCATTGGCCGTGTGCCCGTTCTCTCTTTCCATACTAGTGATTCATCCTTGAGGGGGGAAAAAAGAAGTTGCGGTAGAATTGGGGAATGCGGCTTATGCAAAATCTCAGTTGAGCTCTGCTATGTTCACTGTTGTATTCATGCCACGGTGTGGATCGGTCACATTCCTCTGGTCACCGCCTACATCTCTGTCTTTACCGCGGCGTGTGGGTGTTTTTGATGTATGTGGGTGTATGTGCTCGTCTATACATGTCCCTGAAATCATGTGCTGGTATGTGGGCATGTCTGAACTTTATACACCAGGAAGTGGAATAATTTGTTAAACTAGAATTGATGAACTGGACTAAGCGTCGTCATGCTAAACCATCATATTGTGTGAATTTGTGTGTGTAAATGTTTGATCATTTGATGAAGGTGTAATTGTATTTTTTATAAGCCACCATTCAATTCTCATTTGCTAGAGCTAAACTTGACAGCTTGCCAAAATCCAAGCCACAAATCTGACTTGAGGCCTTGTGGAGTGCATTTATTGACATATCACTTGTCATAACATTCATTATTTCTCTTTTTATTCTTGTTTCCTTAAAAGTGTAACGTCATTTAAAGTAATAGTCGACCCAAAAATTACAAATCTAATTTTTTGTGAACGTTTTGAGAATTTGTACATTGGAAAGGTAATGTGGATGGGCACCAGCAGCTGTCAAGATCCAATTAAAGGGACAGTTCTCCCAAAAACCTGTATGACTTTCTTTCTTCTGCAGAACACAAAAGAAGATATTTTGAAGAATGTTGGTTAACCAAACAACATTGACCCCCCCAATTGACTTCCATTGTATGGACACAAAACCACTGTCAAAATATCTTCTTTTGTGTTCCACAGAAGAAAGAGTCATATGCAGATTTTGAACAACAAGAGTGTGAACAAGAGTCTGCCAAATGAATAAATGTGAATAAATTATGACAATTCTTTTATTTTGTGCCTTTTAAAGCATCATCATAATAATCCATACCAGAATATTCCAAAGTACAGCATGTGGTCACCATTTACTTTCATTATATAGAAGAGAGAATCGTCAACATTCTATTATAGATTAAGCCTTTTGTATGTCTTGGAGGAAAGGAAATCATACAGGTTTAGATTGAAAAGCCACATGAGTTTCACATACGCAAAAACGCCTGATCATATGCAAAACGTGGTTTTCAACCATTTCCTTGTGAATCCCATGCGCATGCCCACGTAAAAACCTATGAACGGCACAGATTGCGCGTACTTATGGGCATTTCACCACGTTTTACATGTCATGTCATAGGTTTTAACATACCTTGGGTTTCGCATGAGGACTTTCATGGGATCCACACGAAAACATTTCACAACCATTGATCAATTTAACATGAATTCAAGTGATCATGTTTTTGTAGGTCATGTGAAATGTTTTTTATGTGGTACTTTATGTGTAAATGTCTACAATACTAACTACTAGCTAGAATAAAATTATAAAACGTTAAATGTAATACAAAAGAGATTTTATATATTAAATTTATTAGTACTGTAGTCATGTAGGACAGAGATTTCTCAGAGATCATAGTCGCTCTTCATCTTTGATTTTGTCATCATCAAATGTTTTCCACACATTCACATGAAAATCAAACAAGATTTTTTTATTTATTGGTTTTTTATTCATCTTCATCTCTTCCTTATTCTTTGTTTCAGTTACTAAGGATGAAACAGGAATCAAAAACAAAACCTGTTCGGTGCAAACCCACAACAAAGCACAACTCCACACAGCACAGCAATGAATATACACCACATAAATGTTTGCAAACCTCATTTTTCTTTTTAATAATAAAACGTGCTTTATAGCCCACGCTTCGTTTTATAATTTTAATTAAAAATGCCCCTTTATTGCATCATAATGCATCATAAACATAATAACATCATATTTTAATTAAATATCCCTCTGGCTACAGTGTTTTTTTACTAGTTGTTGACTAGTTGTGTCACCCTTTAATGATTTCCGATTTGCAGTAAATGCCTTTTTTATTGCCGTTGTAAATTGTTGTAAACTCATTTTACGTCTCAATACTTAAACAAGCTATAGAAATATAGTTTTTTAATATCTATTGAATCAACCAAGACAGACATTTTACATATAACAATAATAGGCACATGAATATAAATGTGATTTTGAACTGTGAATAAACTGTGGTGTTTCTATTTCGCATTTATTTTTTACTACCGAATATATATATTTGTGTTGTCCCCGGGATCCAAAATCTTTTGCTTTTTCAAGGTCTCTAATCAAATAAGTCAAGTTGACATTGTTGTTGTTCAAGATCAGATTTCTATGCTTCCATTGACACGCCCACTCAGATTATGTTGGATAACACAGATCATGAGGTTTTTAGACAAACTTGTGATGTTTGTCACAGCTCATATTCACGTTATAATGCAACAGAGAGACACATTCATAGTTATATTTGAACTTTAGTCTTTTTATGCTGATAATCTAAGTATTTAATATGAAAGCATTTTTAATTTTTGAACTTCACTATTCATGTACATTTGTTTCAAGTAAAACATGATAAAATGCATTATGAAGCATACATCTCACATTGTATTTTAAATACATATGAGTGCATCGGGGATTGTAGTGTTGTGTGCTGTTGTTTCACATTTTATATTTTGTTATATATACTATATAAGTTGTTTGATTACAAAATGAGCGTTTGAAACTGACACCAATGTTTTATAGTTGTGTGCGTGGGTGTGTATTCACAGTGTACAGTAAAATATAGGAGTGGCTGCATGAATGCAATGCTGCAGATGTGTTTGTATGGCATTCTGCCATCCATAAGGGATGCATGTGTCAACGCATATATGTCAAGATATTCCCGTAAAGTTCCGCGCAACCAGTAAGACAACTTTTGTGTGTGACATCTGACATTTCCTTATAAAACTAAAGATCAGGTATTTGAAAAGTTGGATCTCTGTAAGATCCTCAACTGTTTGAGATGTTAATAACTCCGTCATTGTGGGTTTGCGTCGGTGAGGTAAATTGATCATCACAGATTTAGCACTTTTCCATGAAAGTATGATGGATTAATTACATATGGACAACAAAGGGTCTAAAGTCTTAAGGGTCGATTTTTCAATATTGGGATTTTTACATCTTCTGAAAGCTGAATAAATAAGCTTTCTATTGATATATGGGATATATTGTTAGGATAAGACAATATTCGGCAGAGAAAAATAAAGTTTTGAAATGTACAAAATATCTTCATGAGACATGATCTTTACTTTATATCCTAATGATTTTTAGCATAAAAGAAAAATCTATCATTTTGACAGATACAATGTATTTTTGGCGTTCTCGTGCTACTTTAGGTTTTGTGATCCAGGGTCACATATTTTCTTGGTTAGTTTCTCTTTGAAGTTCATGAACAAAGCAAATATTGTGTATAATAATAATAATAATACATCAAATTATATAGCTTTATTCTTTATTTGGAAGATCAAAGCTTTTGCAAGAACATTTTTTAAGAACAACATTCAAGAAGTACAAATAATAAACTATTATAATAAAAGCTACATATGAAGTTTTGTACATACATTTGTTTACAAAATAATAAAAATGATTACAAAAATGTTTGTGCTTTGCTTCTTCAGGCTTCTTCATACAGGTGTCTTGATACAAAAAATGCAGAAATCAGGGCCTTCACACAGTACACACATGTACCTGCTCACTTCTGCCTATTTTTCCTGTTGTAAATGTAGGCTAAATATATAGTGAACAATATATAAAATCGCTCAATGCAAAGCATTTACAGTAAGTGTTGCTCAAAAAAAGAAAGCAAAGCATCTGTGCTGACTTTTGTCATGCTTACAGTTCACCCAAAATGAAAATTCTGTCATCAATTGTTCATTTCAAACGCAAACAGTGTTATTAACTGGTCACTCATTCACTTGCATTGGTTTTGTGTCCATGCAATAGAAGTGAATGGGTGTCGCTGCTGTTCGGTTACCAACTTTTTTCAAAATATCGTCTTTCGTGTTTTGCGGAAGAAATCAAATCATACAGGTTTGAAAGGACAAGGGGTTGAATAAATGATGACAGAATTTTCATTTTTGGGTGAACTATCCCTTTAATATTTTACAAAACAATTTAAAACAACTAAAAATCTGTCACTTCCTTGACCGCTAGTGGACAGTGCTTTGATGCTACAGTTGCATACGGCAGAGATGACTGAATATACAGGCGAACGTTTTTCAATCAACATTACTAAGTTCATCTTTGCTCATATTTGTATGATGCAACCCAACAGGCTGATTTGGCAAGATTAAGACGTTGAGAAAAAAAGTCTTAAAATGTCGGCCCCCTTTCCATTCTATAGGGAAGGTTTGCCAAGAGGAGTTTCAAGTGTTCTGATGTAACCTGTAGCAGAGGGGGCGAGGAAGACCTGTCCTTCGGCACGATGGGGCATGTCGTCATCGTTTTCTCCAATTTCGGCTTCATGGTCAAGGAGAGCGGTGTGTCTTCTCCATATCTGGAGCTCATGTGATGTTTGTTCTTTGTTACAGGTGCTGGTTTAGGGTGAGGTGGCTTTACATCCCTATCAAAAGAGTACTTAACAGGGTTGTTGATATGAAAGGAACCGAAGATGCTCTGTGGCTTCAGTTCTTCCGTGCCCGCGAATGACAGGTGCTTCTTCATCCCGCCGTCTTGCAGGCTTTGCTTTCTCAAAGGGCTCCTGAAGCTCAGATCTTCTGGTTCCTTACTCGTGGGATAACTTTCAGATGAGAGAGACCTCATATGTAACCTAGGCACAGGTGCTGTGTCAGTTTGGGGTGGGTCTTGAGACGGAAGCTTGTGTCCCAGTAAAGCTGGGCTGGAGAGCAGTCCTTTCAGGATGAATTCCTGTAGAAGCTTTAGAGGAATCTGGATCTCCATATTGCCATTTGAATCTACGACTTGAGGAGGAATATTTCGGTTTAGATTCGATTCGTCTTTCTGCCAGTCGTGATGTTGGTCTCGCTCGCGTTTCACAGCGAATGCTTCGGGGTAGTTCAGTCTCCGGTTGAACAGGTGAACTGATGGGGGGCTAGCTCTGCGTGGCACTGGATTGGCACCGGAAGAGGAGGTAAGATCGATGACATCCGCCGATACTGGGCTCGGTCCCGCTGGGGAATTTTCCTCCGTGGTTTCGGCTTGTTCTGCACATTCCTCTTTGTTCAAACCCCTAGGAGGATAAAGCGGGGAGGCTTCATTGAGAAACTTTGGTTTTTTAGAAGCAGGTGGGCTGAAAGATGATGGCGTGTCATTCGATGTGTCTAGTGTGTTTTCTTTACAGCTCAGGTTCAGGGGCTCTTCCCAGCCAGATGATGATCTGTACTCTTTGGCCAGGTCACGTAGCCTGTCGAGCGACTGTCTGCAGCTCTGGACCTCTGGAGAGGTTTCGGTCAGATACGGGGCAGGGGTTCGGAGAGGTTGATCTGACTGGTTGAGGCTCAGATGGGGCAGTGTGGATTCACGGTAAGTGAGAAAATTGGGAAGAGGCGGGCTGCGGTGAGGGATGTATGGGGTGATGCTCAATGGCAAGCTGAACATCTGTCTCTGGTGCTCCATGAACATGCTTGGAGATGTCTGGAGTGGAAAAATGATCAGTTTAATAATTCATTCATACATGAGATTTAGTGACAAAATAGAAAAAAAAAACATTTTTTGGTATACAGAATTCGAAATATTATATATATATAATTTCCCTGTAATAATTTACTATTTTATTTATGTTATTATATATAGGCTATTGTATTTTCAAAATATTTTACGAGTCGAGTATTAATGTTCATATTAAATTATTCATTATGCTTTTAATATTTAATATTTATTTTACATTCACGAAGGTGGGTTTACAATAATAATTTATTTATCAATAATTTGAGCTGGGACATTCTGTTTTTTATGGCAATGAAGAAGCAAAGGTATGAACTGTAAAATATAATAAATATATAATAAATAATTGTTATGACATCATCAAATGATGCATTGGTTTTATTGTGCGATAATACATTTCACATACCGGAGGAAATGCTGGAATGTGTCGATAATCCAGCCGTTTTCCATCCCGGTATTCATGTTCAAATTCGCTGTAGCTGCTGGGATGGAAGCGTTTTTGTGTCCGTGGGGTCCTGAAGACGATATTGTCCCCGTATCCAGTTTGATGACACTCATAAGGAAGAAGAAGCCTGAGTGGACAAGGAGATATGTGACTAAAATGCATTTAAAAAATGTCAAGATGATGATAAACATCTTGACATAAACCATCTTATCTAGGAAAACTGATTCGGAAGGGTATTTCTGTAACTCAGATTTAGTTGGGATTGGATTGTGATGTTTGTTCATGTTGTTTAGTTTCGAGTGTCATTAATACTCACTTCTCATAGTGTCTGCGTGTGCAGGTGGCTGCGCTGGTGCTGCGCGGGTTTCCTCCGAGAATGTTGTAAACCTTCTTCCACAACTGCTGTGCAGTTACCTAAAAATCACAGAGCATATGTCTTTAGCATCCGCATTGTTAAAAACAATGAACCTGTCAGTAGTGTGAGCTTCACAGTTATCTTCCCCTTTTTAAATTAATCTTATTGTCAATCAAAGCGTGCTGTCAGCTCTTTGAAATATAAACAACTCAGACAGACAAAAAGTGTTAAATCCTTAAAATAAAAAATGCTTTGATGTGTAATCTGTGGTGGAAATAAAAGAGAGTAATTCTTTGTTTAAATGATTAATATCTCTTTACCTGTTGATAGCCTCCCAGCTCTTTTACCGTCTTGTACATTAAGAACAAATCAACTAAAGAGGAAAAAAGACAGAGAGATGAATTATTAGGGATTCAAATCAACTTTTCGGTTGAATATTTCTGCGTGTTTTTCTCACTTACTCTGTTTAAAGCCCAGGTGAGGGATTCTCTCTACTGGAGTGTCTCTCTGTTTCATAAACAGGTAGAGATCTTTGAGAAAGCTCTCCTCGGTCATCTCCTCGCCGGGGTCTGAGCTGCTCTCTTTCAATCTGTCCTGCTCCATCGCGCTGGCCTAAAAACGTCAACATGTTCACATTTTATTCATCGCACCAAGAAGTGAAATAACTTGGGAAACTGCTACAAAGGGAACTACAGGTACACATTTGTCTGGACTAAACTGATTTATGTTATTGGACAACTGGATTACAGTATATTTTTATATTAGTTTTAGTTAACAATTTAGTTAACTTATAACCCAACAGTTGGGTTCATCCCTTTTAATGTGTCATTTTTCTAAACAAAAATGTTATATTTCATGTTTACTTTACCATCTTTGCAACAATTGTATCTATAATAAAACAAACTTGGCCAAAAATATAGAGACATTGAAAATGTGCTTTGTATGTTAAGATGAGAGCATGTTTAAACCGCAAAACAACTTGATATTTTCCTTTTGTTTTCCAGCATCTAAACATCCTTAAATGAAGATCTCCTGAGACTTTCTTGCAGGATAAAAGTGTTTTGCACCTCGACAGTCTTTTTTGAATAAATGCATAATAGCTATTGTTGTTTTTGCATGGAATAGACAATGTTCTCATTTTATCACATAAAACATTCCTTAGGCACAAGAATTGGACGTCTCATCTCAACTGGACAGATTAAGATCTAAATCATGATAGATCAGGAACATTCAGAAACTCATGACATAACATTCAAGATCTCAGTGTACCATGACTTTGTGTTAGGGACAGAAATAAATTATCTAAACATATCTTAACCTGATGCATCTTTAACCTTAACAAGTTTCCTAAGGATCTGGTATTCTTAGCTGAGACATTAGCTTGTGACATTTATGCCCTCTTAGATTCTTTCTCCATGCACTTCGTCTGCATATTCCAAACATTATGCAAGGATTACAGTTTCCCCCACTCATGTTTTAAATAACAGAATGAAAACTTTTCTTTTTCTTTTTTTGCTTAATAGTTCTTCATACTTGGCTTTCTTAACTGCCAAAAACGTCCAAACCAATGATTGATTTTGGGAAATTCTGACCATTATGTGTTGACTGAGCTAAAACATTTTCAGGCCTTTCAATGATGTTCAAGGTAAATTAAAGTAAATGCATGGCCAATGACATGTCAATCATTTCCATTTAGGTATCCAAAAATTAATTGGCACAAACACTGATAACTTATTATTAAATCTGAAGGTCACCTACTGCAAGCATAGTATTTATATTTCATCATCACATCCAAAAAAGAAAAACGTAATACTTTGTTTACTATTTAAAGCCCCTTTTCTGTCATTTTTGTGCAAAAACCGTAAAAACCGAATCCATTTAGAAAAAAAACATTCTTCAGGTAAAAGTCCTGTTTGACCAATAATGAGCATCTCTTGTGTCTTACCTGTGTCTCTTGAGCTTTATACCAGTGATGGTCAACTTGACAGCTTCTAAATGCTGATAAAAGTTATCCAGAGAAAGTCAAAGTAAATATTCAGCCTTGAGGGAAGTTTAACACCGAGAGAGCGACAACTATGTGATTTCTACACGCTAATTCTCCACACCTGAATGAAGGCATTGCCTCTTAGTCTCGAAATGTCTATTCAACCGTCTTCCTGTTTGGAATCCGAAGTTGGACTGGTTCTTCCTGTTCTGAAGTCAGACGACAAAAGCTTTTAGTATAAATATCACTGATAATTACTTTGCGATTTAGTCATCGAGACTGGTACAGCATGGGAACTTTTAATATGTTTTTTATTGACGCACTCATTTTCTGGTTTTGTATTACATTAAATTATTTCCCCGCCCTGAAATTATGCAATTTAAAATAGCACCGCATTCCACTGTAATGCGCTGTGATATATTAATAAAATAGTCAAGAGTCACTGGAATCAACATATCGATACATTTATCGTATGATTCATAGTTTTTACATAAGCATTATGCATTATCATTGCTTAAAGGTTGCAATTTCGTAGTTCTCAGTTATGTTTCAGCACATGAGATAAAATACACACACAAAAAAAGTTACTTTACTTTAACAATTCATTTTAATTTATTGCCATTAATGAGACTTCACACTTAAAAATGACTGCATCACATTAAGTTGACTTGAAATGGTAATTTTTTGGCTAGAACAATTCATTTTGATTTCTGTTCAATTTACTTAATTTTAACATGTTAATTTTATTAAAAAATGTTGTCACAACTGCCAGCTTTGCATGAGTGTAAATGTTGAATGAAGATGACATGAGGATGAGACTTATTAATGTTCAGTATTCTGTTGTGATGAAGGCATTATATTGGTAATGATAAATTTTTCTGATCTCAGCTCTGTAATGACTTTGTGTCATTACATTGTTTAATGTCTAAAAAAGCGCTTGTTGCTATTAGATAGAATTTCATCAAAAGTGATTCAGTCAATTTTAAGTTAATGTATAAATCCTGTTAGATATACTACCTGAAGTATCTGAGTGTTTGTTTCATGTTAAGAAAACAGTGGAACCACTGTCTGTGATTGAATCATGTTACCAAAGAGCTATTTTTCAATGCATTGTTTGTTTAAAACATATTTTGTGGTTTACTATGGTTTCATTTTTATATCTCTGACCTTTACGCAGGTTGATTTCTAAGATCTTTTCTGAAACTACATGAGATTTCTCATCAAAAACAACTGAAAAAAAAGAAAAAGTCTTTTTACCTTTACCTTATTTTGGTTCATTTATTCTTAATAAGAACGAATATCTAATATTGTTCACTGCTGGTTAATGTAAGTATAAAGCATTTATTAGCGATGCTGAACAATACGGCTCTGTTCTCCAAACCTACACAAACAACATATGGAGGATATGCTGTCATTCTTGATTCTTGAGCAATGGTTTCATACTCAGTTTGAAAGTTTGGATTGTTTTATCCATTTGCAAAAAATGAGGAAAAGAATTTCAAACTGCACCTTCTCGCCCGTTTCCCTCCCTAACAAGAGCACAAAATATGTCACTACACAAATAGAAACAGGCACGTCTTTGATTGAACGGCACGCTTGGCAGCTCAACAGCTTTCGACATCCCCTAAACACATTGTTGAAAGAATCATAAATCTGACGCATTTCAAGCTTTAATTTGCTGTCGCTGACAGGCCGCTGAGACCTGAAGTGCGACAGTGTTGACATGTTTGGCCGTGTTTGCATACATGTTGAAGTACCTATATTTTAGAAATAGTGGCGACTGCAAACCGCCAATTTGTGTCTTGCCACGGGATTGTTCACACCCGTCCAACCGCATCCAACCGTATATGTAAGTTCATTACAATAACAGACACATTGTTTTGTTTTGAAGAACCTGTTTTAGATTCTTATCAACTATTCTTATATAAAAAAAACTATACATTTATGCAGTGGGCCTAAACTGAATTTAGATACAAAATTATATGGATGCAATTGCAACACATTAAAACAAGCGAATCTAAAACATTTATTTTACTTTATCTAGGTCCAGGCATAGTTTGTGTAATAATCATGAAAGTGTGGCCTAAGTGTCCAAATATCTTTTTGGTTAAACTTACATCTAATAATAATATTGTATTATGCAACATTTTAATTGTAATGATTATGTTAATCAGTTTTACTATAGCCTACATAAATCTTTAGATCTTTGAATTTCCTTTTGAGGCTTACAGGAACGTTTTTGAGAATTCCTTTTGTTAGCAGTAAAACGTTAGTATTTCCTTGCATTTGTCAAACACATTTTTGTTGTCCATTCCTCAACTTTTGTTCTCGAGTGACATCGAAAACATTTTCAGCAATGCGGTGCAGATGAACATGATGCGCTAGGTTTTATCAAACTGATCGACTCACATGGTTCAGATCATTTGCACGTTGGCAGTCTAAATTGACGTCATTCAAAAGTCTCTTATGATCTGTATTTTCTGCTAAACAGAATTGCAGTCAGATCTTTAGATTTTTATTCGTTTCAGAGACAACATAACCGCCAACCCATATGTACATCTTGGTTTCAAATACCATACATTATCTATTAACATCAGCAAAAACATTGCAAAAATGGGTTTCTTGAATTCAGTCATTCGTTGAAAGAATATCTGATTGAGAGATGAGATAACAAGTGAACCTGTTAAACTTAACACTGTTCAAAATTTCTGTAGAATTTACAGTATTATTGGCAGCAGTTTGCCAGTAACTTATTGTAGATTTATATTTATCTGTTTTATTGGCAACAGTTTGTTTAAAGATAAATGAACATTAAACATTAACAAGTATTTATATTTACAGATAAAACCCTATAAAATAACAGCCTCGTGCAAGCATTTCTAGGAACCAAAAATCTGAAAAATCCCAGAAAAGGTTGATGAGGATTTTTGGTTCCCAGAATGCTTTGCATATTGATTTTATTGGTTTATTTCTGTAAAGATAAAGACTTATAAATGTTAAATGTTTATTTATCTTTAAACAAACTGTTGCCAATAAATTAGATAAATATAAATCTACAGTAAGAACTACTCTGTAAACTAGCGAGTAATGTAATTCTTGAGTTAGTCATCACACACAATTTTATGGCATTTGAATCCTTTAGTCTTGAATTGAATCACATTATATGCAGACATGAATAGATGTATTTTGACTCAAACGGAAACATATTTTATCAAATGAAAGATTAAAGTTTAACATGAGTTATGATTTGTGTGCGTATACTTGCATGTGACACAGTCTGTGGAACAACTAAAGACATTGTTTGTGATGTACTGCTTGGTACACAAAATCAATATTCAGTATATAATGTAAAGAACATTCTGTGAAAAAATATCTTTGAAATTGACTAAGACCATATCAAAGATGATTTAAAATCAAAGTGAAATTAATTGTTGAAATCAAACTTTGATGTGTGTTATCTCAGAATTAGATTTTGAGACTTTAGTCTGGTTTGGAGGCCTTTTTGGCCTGGGTCACATATTGTCACTGTCCTTCCAAAACATAGGATGTCCAAATTTACTTTTTATCAGGAAATGAACACTGTACTTTCAAATGATACATACTTACTTTTTATTGGTGAGATATTTGCAAAACCCAGTGACAAACATAAAGGGTGACTGACTACTAATAATGATTTATGACAAATATGATGTGACCCTGGATTACAAAAAGTCAAAATCTTTTCTTTTATGCCAAAAATCATTAAGATATTAAGTAAAGATTTTCAAACAGTTATATCTCGGACAAATATTGTATCCGAACAAACCATATGCTGTATCAATAGAAGTCTTATTTATCAGCTTTCAGATGATGTAAAAATCAAAGTTGTGGTTGTGGAGAAACCAATAATTTGATCATTCCACTGTGTTTTACACGGTTGAACAAACAGCAGGGTAAAAAATACCTTGAAATGATGACACACTTTTTTAGCTTTAAATCAACTGATGTGTGTCAGTGTTGTTTTGCATATTTTGTATTGCAAGTGATCTATCTGTTTTAATAATAGTATATCAGTTTATATCACTTTTTTCAAATTGCCTTCAGGAAATTAATTTCTGTGAATTAACTCAAAGGAGCGGATGGGAAATAAGGTCATTTTCATTCTGTGTATCTGACAATGAGTGCTTTCAATGATCAAATTTATAGAATGTTGCAATACAAGTTCAGAAGTGAAGTTAAAGCCAGACTGTCTATTGGTTTTAATCAAACATTGTATTTAGAAACTGGGTAAAGGTTTCTTCCCTTTCAGCTCAAAGTAGGACGTGACATGCATGCGAACACAGCACAAAATGTGAAATTGAATGCAAACGTATCTTTTCGGCAATAAATTATATTTCTCAATCTTTATTGAGTTGAGTGAAAGGAAAATTGGTTTAATGTCAGTAAATTAAGGGCTCTTGCTTTGCTTTAGAAACCTGATTTGTGTGACAGAAATTGTGTTTAATGTTGTGCATTAACAACAGCAGACATGTGATTTTTATATAATCTGGCTTGTGTTTTTGTATACTTTGCATAATTGTGATTACAATTTTGGAAATGGAGAATGTTACACAACCTGTTTGTGTAAAGGTATCCACCTAAATGATATGCTCAGCTGCAGAATTATTGTGTCAAAATATCATTGACACCAAACAACATATGAAACATTTACTAAAAAATTTGATTTATTTTTTTATATTCCCATGTGAGGTATATATATGTTTATTAAACTAACCTACCTGTTATTTCAAGAAATCAAGTGTCACATTTTGGTCAGCCTTTAATCTTCATTTCAAGGAACAGCTTTAGATTTGTTTTGTTTGCTCACACAGGGAAGTGTTTGTCTTGAGTATGGGAAAGTTTTTATTTTCATATTAATTTCAATAGCAGCAATATTCTGAATGCCATATGTCATACCGCATGGACCTCAGATATGTAAGCAAACATAGCTGTCAAAGGTGTGTCACCAGCGCATGTCAGATCACTAATGTCTATACAAATGTTATGCTCGACCTTATTGATGATATGCATTATGTTAGCAGATCTTTAATATGCACGTATATATACTTAATACCTCCTATACAGTGTGTAAATCCTATAACGTTTTACCAGACGTTAAACTGCGGTGCACCTTTTCTCTCTGAACTCACACTGTATTATTAAAGAATATACTGTACAATAGTACATAGCATATCTCAATTTTAAAACCATGCACTACATTTAACTGTACAAAATAACACCGTAATATCAAACAGGTTTCTCACAATTCAATTCATCAGCAACTTGGAATGTGAGAATGTAAACTTGAGCAAACTTCACGCCACACTCTCGAGGGGCATTGTAAGGAGAAAGCATGCTCACAGGCTACAAAGCTACAGCGTTTTGCATTTGTGGCTAAAATGTATTCGGATGTGTCAGAAATCTATCATGTAATGCATTTTACTCTCGAAAGAATGATTGAAATTTTTGTTTATGTTTATCCTGGCAATTCAGCAAAAATGTACAACCTGTCTAGGTGGGTAGATAGGAGAGAATGCATGCTTGCATGCCACAGAGTGTTATGAGTGACATTTTACTTGATGGATTCAGAAATGAAGTTGAAGTACACAATAATGTTTGCATGTGAAAAATATGTGAGCAACGGTAAGTTTGAATATCAAGTCTTTAATAGTTTGCTTATTATCATCTCACATATCCCAGTTTGGATACCACTGGCCTAAACGTTGACATTTTTTCATGCTAGATTAAATGTGGTCCTATATGCAATTCACTCCATATAAAACAAGACTTAAGGAACAGTTCACCAAACATTTTATTATTTACTCACCTTCAAGTTGTTCCAAATCTGTATAAATGTCTTTGTTCTAAAGAGCACAGAGAAAGATATTTGGAAGAATGCTTGTAACCAAACAGTTCTTGGCCACCATTGACTAACATAGTAGGAAAATGGCTTTATAAATGTCTTTATTCTGTTGAACACAAAAGAAGATATTTTGAAGAATGTGAAAGCAAACAATTCTGGGGCACTTTTGACTACCATTGTTACCATTGGCTAACAACTGACTGGTTACAAGCATTCTTCCAAACATCTTTCTCTGTGTTCATCGATATCGTGGGTGAGTAAAGGAAGACAGAATTTTTATTTTTGGGTGAACAGTCCCTTTAGAATGACAAGACTTTAAAAATCTCTAGCCGGCATCATTTTTCATGTGTTACTCCCAAACATCCTGCTCACGATTCTCTTAAATTCTGTAGTTATTTGCTTTTCACAATGTGGTTCGGCTTTCTATTCATTTATTTGCTAAAACAGCATTACAAAACAGGCGATAGTTGACAAATATACATTAAATGTGTCCTATTGCAAAAATGTATAAAACAAACTGTTAATAATATACATTTTATATTATTATTATTATTTATATTTGTAATATAAAATAGCATAAAAGAGAATTCGTTGTTAGTTTTTTTCTACATTTTTGCTGTTACACCATAGGAGACACTTACTGTTTTGTCTTTTTTGTCAACTACCCATAAATAAAACTTGACTCGTAAGATGAATAGCTCACTTGGTAGACTTGGCTTATTCTTGGACACTGTAAAGGTTTTATGTAATAAAGTGAGGCAACAATATATTACACATAGCATTTTAAGCCTTGTTTTTTTACTCCTACCTGTATAATATGATCTGAACCAAATTACATTTACATTTAGTCATTTAGCAGATTCTTTTATCCAAAGCGACTTACAGATGAGGTAAACAATAGAAGTTAACATGAGGTCCACCCTGACACCTTTTACTACACACCTGTATGAGGATTAGCTAATCATAACAGATTTTATTAACAGTCTTAAAGGTACAGTATAGGGGAATTGCATGCTTCAAAATAATATCAGTCATAAAACAAAATTGTCATTGTTAGACATAAAGAAGTAGGGAAAGAAATACTACCAAAGTGTAAAACGTGGCCCATGTGAAAAAAACACGATGGAGAAACACAATGTGAAATTGAATGGTGACCAGGGGTTGCAAAGTCATTTTTAATTGCAGAGCCCCACAAAGGATGACTAATAATAACGATTTATGGCAAAAAATATGGATACAATGTTTCAGAAGGACAGCAGCAATATGAGATTTTTAAACAAAAAATGCATGCCACTTTTGATTTGTCATTTTGGAGGCCTTTCAATGTATGAAATAACAAATCTTTATGAGAAATTGATTTTAAAATGTTCATTTTATAGGCAAAATATTAAGGTAAAGCCACAACCCTATAGGATTAGTTTAGCACTAAAGGACAATGGCTGATATCTGCACATTTGAACATGATGCACTAGTACAAAATGTCTCCTATCTGACTGTCTTTGATTGACAGCTCCTCTATCCCGTAATCCCTTGCAATGCACGAACTATCACACCAGTTTCCTTTTTGTCGGATGAATTTAAAGGCAGGACCGATCTCTGAAATCGGCTATTGTTATTTAAAATCGACAACAAAACGCACTACTACGCAACAGGAACCGCATCTTTCTGCTTCGCTCTCAAACGTGCTGTGCAAAAACGTTTTTAAAGCGTTTTCAGAGAACGGCCACCCCGCCTTTAACAGATTAATGTGTTTCGGTTGTTTACTAGGTCAGCTTTGACAAAAAATGACAGCGCAATATTTCCTTCCAACAAAGTTAAATAATACGAGAAAAGAGCACTTTTGAGATTTTCTGATATAATGAACATAATTGGGATCATCGAATCTGTAAATTGGTGTACTTATGTATAGCAGTTATGTCGCATTCTTCCGCCATCCGAGGTGAGTGAAAAGCAACCTACCCGAGGTGAGAAAGACAACAATTCTATCATTAGCCCTGAATTATCTTTCCACTCCTTAAAACAGTAATTAATGTGGGACCATTACATTCTTTAATAGATTGGTGTGTTCTGAGATAATAACACCTACCAATTATTATATGTGATTTCCCCTCCCATTTGTAAAGATACATTTGTTTTCTTATAATTCCTGATGTCATTGGGTGTTCTGCAGTTCGGCGAACTTTGTTTAGCTTTATTCAAAATGGGATTTCAAGTCCTGCCCCGCCTCATCAGCATCTGTGTTCTCATTGGTGCTGGTACACCTGCTTAAGTCCACAGCAACATCTGCAAAGTCAACAAAACCATGCCATAAAGATTATTATTAAAGCTCATGTGTTAGATCAATTTTCTAAGTAAACAATCTATACAATTAAGTTTGCTCAAATTTAACCCAACCATGGCCTGAAACCCAGCGTTTTTAATGCGTACAAAATAAAATACTAAGAAGTTTTAGTAAAGCTTTTTTTATTTAAAGGGCCGTAAACATTTGTTTTTTAATAAGGCTCATTACATGTTCCTATTAGCTGATAGGCTTTCCTGTAGCTCGGTGGTTAGAGCATGGTGCTAGCAAGGTCATGGGTTCGATCCCAGGGATTACACAAACTTAGAAAACAAATGTATAGTATAATGCAATGGATAAAAGCGTCTGCCAAATGTGTAAATGTAATATTACAATTATAGCTGTCCTAAGAAAACGCACCTAACAGCCCTGGGCTCTGTAAAGAGCAACCAGAATCTGGGAGCGTCTCAAGCTTTTTCAGTGAATTAAAAAAAACTGTTGAGCCAATCAGAAAACGCTTTCTACCTGTGAATCATTTAGCATTTTAGTTTGTTGACGTCTTGTAAGGGTGAGGTTTAATTACAAAGGATCACGTGATGGTCTTGAATTATTTCTTTTTTTTCTTTATTATTCATTAATTGTTTTTACGGATCTGTTTTTCCGTATCATTTTATATTTTTAGGATTACATTTTCTGTTAGGTTTAGCAAAATCTGCAGTTTCTAATTTTTCCCTGGATGTGAATCTGTTTTTTGCGTAACCAATGGTGGCCAAAAGTGATGTTCGCCCAAGGACAGCTGATGCACATTATTCACACATGCATATTATTAAAGATCTTTTGAAGATTTGATATGCATACTAGTTGTGCCTGGGGTGTAAACTGAAACTCAGCTTAGGAAATAAATATTGAGAATTATTTCTAATAATACTCCAAGAGAATTGATTTTAATCAAATGATAAGACTGTAGTCAAGTATGCTTTTTCCATGGATTGTTTTGCATATAAAAATAACATATTCGTTTTCACACTGTAGTTTGCCTTTTTGCCACATCATTTTGTTAAATAAGTTTAGTGTTTTATACCAAACTTTGTTAATGTTTCATGAAGATAATTTGTAAAATTGCTATCATAAATATAAAAAAACTTTATTATTGTGAGTAATATGCTATGCAAAGGACTTCATTTGGACAACTTTAAAGGCGATGTTTTTCCATATTTCATTTTTTGGATCCTAGATTCCAGAGTTTTTATATCTCAGCCAAATATTACCCTATTCTAACAAACTATTTATCAATAGAAAGATTATTTATTCAAATCTCAATTTTGATAAATTGACCCTGTTGTCCCGGTCACAAATAAATAAACAAAATAAACAAATATTCCCTCCAGACATTACTTTTGGTCAATCCTGTAGCTGGCAATGCATTGTGGGATTGATTTAGTACTGTATACATAAACAATATTATTTTAACAAAACACTCAAACCAATCTTATTTATCTCTCCATTACCCTTACCTTGGTCTTTGAGGAAATGTTTGACAGTTTCATGTTCCTCCTCTCCATCAGATTTCCCAAAACTGGCTTGACTCTCAGACTCTCTGTCTGATGTGTCAGTGTTACAGTGCCGTTCTGATGTCGGTTGAGATAAAGTGTTGTCTTTCTCCTCAGAACTCGAGCTAGTCTTTGAGGTCTCTGAGGTGGAGTGTGAGCATGCCTGACTCAATGATATTGCTGTTAAAGACTTGTTTTCATTATGTTTTGGTATACTTTCAGGTAGACTTATGTATTCACCAGGACTGGGAGCAGAGGATTCTGGGAAGAGTGGTGCATGCTGGGAGAAACGTGTTTCTGCACAGGGTTCGTGCACATTGTGTTTGTCTGCACTGGAGGGATCCTCCTCATCTGTTTTATTGAATGATAGATTTCTGTCTTTCTTCTCATGTAGTTGATCCCGGATCTTCTGCATTTCCTCCTTATCTGTTGTGTCATTAATTATTATAATCTCAGAATCAGATTCTTTCTTTAACACCGTCAAATTCTCTGTCCTGTTAAAATCCATACTTGACTTTTCTTCATTCTCCTGTTTCTCTTCATATTTCTCCTGAAAATCTTCTTTATCTGTTTTGTCCACATCGCTATCACGGTTTTCAATACATTTCTGTTCATTTTCATTCTTAGATTCATTCTCAATTTTCTCATCTTCATATTTTGCACTCTCAAATTCTTCTATATATGTTTTACTGTCAGATTCCTCCAGAACATTTACATTGGCTTCCTCCATCATTTTTTCATCTTTATACTTTTTATTCTCAGATTCTTCTGTAATTTTATCTTCATGATATTTTTCTCTGTCAGATTCCTCCAGAATTTTCTCATCTTGATCATTTACATTAGCTTCCCTCACAATTCTCTCTTCTTGATATTTTACATTCTCAGATTCTTCTGTATTTTCCTTTTCTTGATATATTTTACTTTCAGATTCTTCTGTATTTTTCTCGTCTTTATATTTTTCACTCTCATATTCTTCTAGAATCTTTTCTTCTTGATATTTTTCCCTGTCAGATTCTTCCATGATTTTCTTATCATGGTCATTTACATAAGCTTCCTCTACAGTTTTCTCTTCTTGGTCTTTTTCATTCTCATATTCCTCTGTAGTTTTTTCAGCTTTATCTTTTTCACTCTCAAATTCTTCTGTAATTTTATCTTCATGATATTTTTCTCTGTCAGATTCCTCCAGAATTTTCTCATCTTGATCATTTACATTAGCTTCCCTCACAATTCTCTCTTCTTGATCATTTACATTCTCTGATTCTTCTGTAACTTTCTTTTCTTGATATTTTTCGCTTTCAGATTCTAACATAATTTCTTCTTCTTGATCATTTACATTCTCAGGTTCCTCCTCAATTTTCTCATCTTTATATTGTTTACTCTCACATTCTTCTAGAATTTTCTCTTCTTGATATTTTTCACCATCAGATTCCTCCATAATTTTCTCATCCTGATATTTTTCATTCTCAGATTCTTCTGTAATTTTCTCTTCTCGATCATTTACATTCTCAGATTCCTCCATAATTTTCTCTTCTCGATCATTTACATTATCAGATTCCTCCATCATTTTCTCATCCTGATATTTTTCATTCTCAGATTCTTCTGTAATTTTCTCATCCTGATATTTTTTGCTTTCAAATTGCTCCATATAATTTGCATCTCGTTCTTTTACGTTCTCAGTTTTCACTTCTTGATTTTTTCCGCTCTCAGATTCATCCATAACTTTCTCGTCTTGACATTTTTTGTTTTCTAACCCCTCCATCATTTCGTCATCTTGATATTTTTCATTCTCAGATTCCTCATTTTTGCTCTCAGAATCCTCCATAATTTCATTATCATTTTCATTCTCACATTTTTTCATATTTTGCCCACGTTGTATTCTTTCCATCTCAGATTCTTCAGTGTTTTTTCCATCTCGTACGTATCTACTCTCAGTCTCCTCCATAACATTCTCATCATGATGTTTTTTCATAATCTTCCCATCTGATTCCTCTTCTCCTGCATTCATCTCTCTTGCTTCTCTCATTTCACTTCTCTTCACTTCTTCCCCCACCTCATTCTCCTCATCTCGGATCTCTGTTACTGGCTTCTCATGAATCCATTCCTTCTCAACGCTCTCTTCATCCTCCCCCTCAATCTCTTCCTCATTCTCTTCCTCCTCAACCGTAGATATAACGGAGGCGGGTGCAGGAAAGTCTCTCTCTGATTCCAGGTCCTTCAGTGTTCGTGGGGTGAAAGGCAGAGCGGGAAGCGGTCTAGAAGGTGGCTGAGGTGCCGGGAGACATGGTGGAACCAGTGGAACAGGAGAAGATTGAGGAGAAGAGGATGTCAGAGCATCTAAGGTACAGACAGAAGAATCAGAGGTACTCTGACAAAACAGATTAACATCATGTTGGGTTTGCATTGAAGTTTCAGGAAAGTGCTCAGATGGTTTCGGTGAAAGTTCATCTAAACACTGATGATCTAATCTGAGCTCTTCTCTGGTTGGCGGTGGTGGATAAAAGACAAGACTGTCTAATACGGCAGAAATGGGGGATTTTATTTCAGATTCAATCTGCTGAGGTGAAGATGAGTAGATCTGACTTCTACAAGGAATCACTGCGCAATCTTGGGGGATAATCTGCTTTGAGAGGATAGGTGATAACATTTCTGGACATTGCAGCAAAGACGTGGTACTGTTAGAGAACATGAGTGTTGGGCTTTTGGATGTTGGAGTCGAGGGGAGATACGGTGATGTTGCTGTTGATCTATAAGGAGACGCAGGCATGAAAGATGAAAGTTCATTGAAAATAAAGACATTGTCAGTCTGACTACGGTGTAGGCGTCTGTAAGAACTCCTGACTGTGAAACAGACGACAGAAAAGGGAAAGAGAAAATGTATAAATATTTGACCACTTAAAAAAATATATTTATCTACACATACATTCGTGGCCAAAAGTGATTTATTAAATTATGAAAGATGTATTAAAAAAATATTAATACAAAATGTTATTTAAATAACTACATTAATTTGAGTAAATATACACTTTTTCGGTCCCTTTACCTGAATATGGTGAGCTGGGTTGGGAATCTGGGTTGACACTTGAAGATGAAGACAGTTGTCTGAAGAACTCTCTGGGGTTTGTGGTTCGCTGGGACACTAGCTCTGCTGCTTCCTGCAGGTCATAAACTGTATTATATCACTGGAGGAAATGGGCTGATAATGCAGATTTGGGGAAATTTACTAACAATAAATGATGCCTGCTGATTCATAATCTATAATGAGGCAATTTACAACAAATCGAAATGGCTTAATATCAGTAGCGTAGCCAGAAAAGAGACTCTGGTGTGCCACATTTATTTCCAGATTAAAGTAGCCTACAAAAAACCCAACTCTACATATAACGTTACAGAATACACTGGCTGATGTGTAAAACTCGCCACATAACCATAAAACGATATACATTTTATATTTATACAAATTTAAAAAAAAACTATTTATTGCATTCTGGATCGCAAACAACAACGCCATAACACGTTTTTTTCCGCAGCCAGCTATGCCAGATGTTTCGCACGACTCGCACCTGTTAATGTCGGTCCGGGGAGGGAGAAACATCCTCAGGTGTAACGTGTCCGGCTGTCCGGGTTTTTAACTAAAAAATTAAGCAGAGATCCCTGCGACATATTGCTAGCTAGCAACGTTCAGTCAAGAACTCTATATTTTGTTTATTATGCACGGCAAACGTCTCCCAGGGTGCTAGGGTGGGGTCATGTGAGTCAGTGCCTGTTTGCGGAATGCGGATTGGTTGACAGTCCAATTTTTTTTTAACCAAAATATTTAAAAATTTTAATTACATTTAAAATGAACAAATATTGTAAGTAAACAACAATAGCACGAGTAGAAAAACATTTTTAGGTGTGCCTGCTGCCACTTTGGGTGACACCGCCACACCTACGCCACTGCTTAATATCATATTTGCATATTTAGTGTCTGGTTTAACTGGATTGCAGGTGAATAAGATACAGGGCAACTTTTTTAAGAAAAAAGCATATAAAGCACATGTTTGACAGAACTTACAGCAGCTTTTTCTTCAGATTCAGAGCGTGAGTATCTAGCTCTTGCTTCCTCGTCATCTCGTTCTTGTTCCTGATGCTTCTGTTGTGCACAGACTATGTTAAGCGTGCGCACTTGCATATGTTCACAAATATTTATCTATAGATATTCACCATACCCATTTTATTTTCTCCTGTCTGCGTTTCTCTGCCTCCACCTGGGCCTGTATTCTCCTATAAAAACATATCACTAGTCAAATGTTTTGACATTTGATTAAATGTATGTTTCTTGTGAAGTTAAAAAACGTTTGTGCCTTAAAATTTGTTTAGTTGAATTGGACAATGAAGAAAAAAGGGCAGCAAAAAAGACAACTTTCTGTAATACTCCTTAAATGTATCCCAGAATGCACATCATGAAGTTGGTTGATGTGAAATCATAATTTCAACATACTTTGTATAAGTTTATTCTTATTTGTTCTCCAAAATGTGGAAAATAGTCATAATAATATGCGTTTATTCTACTTTTGACAAGTAATATATATATATGAAGATGATATATTTTTATATATTTGTTTGAGAATGTTCGATTGACCTCTGCTCTTCGATCTTCTGTTCTCTTTCCATCATCTTCCTCTCTCGCTCCATTGCTTCTCTTCTCTCCTGGTGCAGTCTCTCTATCTCTCTCTGTTTCCTGTCCTCCGCTGCCCTCCGCTGTTCCACCTTCTTCCTTTCATCCTCCTCTCTCTGGAACATATATTAAGGACAGATTGCAGTTCAAGAGGACAGATTCTGGATTTATCTTTAGACGTAAGCTGGCGATAATTTATATTCTTATAATATCATCCTACAGCAGTTATACTAGACAATGTAAATAATGAAAAGAATAATAGACAAAGATGATTCTGTACCTCTGCTTGTGCCCAGAAAGATTCTCTTTGTATTCTCAGAATCTCTGCTGCTGCGATTGTTCGCTTGTAATTTGTGCCCTGCAAATCACTTATTATTAATTCCTTCATGGTGCATACTTTACCACTTTATGGATTTTAATAGTTTTAAAATCAATTCAATTATTCTCAATCTTTTAACCATAAAAAATCGCAACATTCTAGAAATCTAAACTAAATGCTGCCCCCTAATGTCAAAAAGATGAATGATCTTGTACCACAGTCTCTTGTCTGTCTTCTCGCTGGAGCCCCGGCCTCGATCCCTGCATCACCATCGCAGCCTTACTGGCCAGAGAACAAATCCTTTCTTCTGTTATTTCATCCAAAGTGTGTGCTGGAAGTAAAATGTGAACTTCCTGTGGGTTCAGAGAGTGTCAGACGGGTCAGACAATTTTTCACCTGACTGCAGTTATGAAGTTTATGTCGTAGCTTTTTAACCCTTGTGCTGTGTTCAAAACCCTCGATATGCGAATTTATCACCAAATATTGGATTCGATCTTTTTGTCAACTTGTTTTCTTTCATTTCTTGTTTTGTGTTTCTTTTTCAAACCGATTAATCGTAGGCCTAGTTAATCTGAGTTTGGGCATCTCAGTCTTTGACTGAAAAAAGCATTTTTTGTGAATAATTTTTGGCAAAATTAAATAAAATAGGACCAATATTTGCACTGTTGTTCACACTAGCCTGCTTTTGCCTAAACTAATTTGTTTAACCAGGAAGTTTGTTTTGAAATGCTTTAATTGTGTAAAAAATGGCACAGAATCACACTTGTTCCTGGGTCAAAATGATCTGCCTACCAAAGATTGTAAAATTCACTCGATATGCAATATTATCACCAAATATTGGATTCGATCTTTTTGTAACTTGTTTTCTTTCATTTAGGACTGGTTTCAAAAAAGCAACAAAAATAATATCTTTTTTTTGTGAGAGGTTGATATAGTCTTAAGTCACTAAATTTAAGTCCAATACCATACCATTAACTAGTATTTCTTGGTAAAAGAAAATTATGTTCGGGTCACAACACAAGGGTTAAATTCATTTAAATGTAGATTTACCCTGAAGAATGTCCTTATCGCTGGCAAGTGACTGGCACATTCAGCTCTGCGGTATTCATCGACCTCATTTCCTACCTGAAAGACCACAAACTGGTTCAGGTGGAGAAAAATCAACAGTATTGCATTAACCAGTAAACTAAGCGAAGGATAAACTAACCCATAATATCATGACGATGAGGGATGTGCCCACCCTGCACATGCCATAAAGTGAGCGTCTGGGGTGAAGTTTAGTCATCAGCTCTTTCAGTCCACCTACTATAAATAAAAGAGAATAATAGCAAGCTCACAACTGTGAAACATTATTTAAAGGCCTTTTCACTGTGTGTTTGTTGTCTTACCTCCAGAATCAGCCAGTTTGAGCCTGTTCATTATTCCATCGTAAGCAAACAAAGCCCTGCAGGTGGAGACAACAGCCACATGGAATTATAAATAATACTTCATTTATTCATGAGAATAAATAACTCAATTTAAAAACAAAGACAAATGTATCTCAAATGCAACAATGTTTTTTCTAAAATCTGGGTGGTGGCCCAAGTTGTTTTGACATAGAGCTGTGGAAAAAATTAAAGAGACCGCTCCAACTTTTCCAACCGGAATATCTAGATGTATTGCGATCATGCAGTGTCTGTTGAATTTCAACAAAATCAAACCTCAGGAGTGACAAAGTCATGTATTGCTTAAAAGTGAATATGAACTTGTTTTATTTGCAGTATTTGAGGTCTGAAAAATACAGAGCATCTTAAGATTTCTGTTATTTTGACCTGTTTCGCAGGTGTCATTTCCTGCAAATAAATGAAATAGAAACAATATTTTAATTTGAAATTTGGGTAAAAAAAACATTTTGTTCACAGAATGAAAAAACCCCGATAATTTTACCTAAACACCTACCTATAAATATTAAATTAAGAAAAACTGAAATGATGCTTTGAAGCGGTCTCTTAATTTTTTTTTTCTGTTTACCCCTTTCCATGTAAATCTATGGGATGGTTTTGCTTGGTTTTTTGTTTGTTTCCCAGGCAAAAACGGGCTTTCTTGGATCCCTTGGGACTTCTGTAATTTGCTCACACCCATTAACAAAAGAGCTATTTTCCCACATTCTAAGACCATGCTGTGTTTATGACTAAACAATATGGTAATTAACCTGGATTTTCATTTATAAACTTTTCAAAATGATCCAGTATCTTAAGGAAATAACTTGACTTTCCTGAAAATCCACAGTATGTCTTAGCCATAGTCACATAAATCCAATTTTTTTTTAAGATAAGCTTCCAGACAAATAGTTTGTAACTGAAACGTTTTTGCTTATATCTTGAGCTGATCCCCTTGATAGGCTCTTTATGTTTGACTTACATAAGCAGCTTGGGAGTTATTGTGTTTCTGGAAAACTATGTTTGGGAATATCATGAATGAACATTTTATCTGGGTTAGTAATGCATCTTGATATTTTACATACATTGTAATTTAGTTTTTTTTAATTTAATCACCTATTTCTTTACTATAATAGGATCCACACATTTAAGTTCATGTGGAGTAGAAGAGAACAAGGAAGTCACAGCAACAGGAAAGTCATGGAGATATATTTGCTTCAGTCTTTAGACTAACCCCTTAACATGCTGTCGGGCACTTTAAAGGAACAGTTCACCCAAAAATAAAAATCCTGTCATCATTTGCTCACCCTCAAGTTGTTACAAATCTGTGTACATTTCTTTGTTCTGATGAACGCAGAAAACATATTTGGAAGAATGCTTGTAACCGAACAGTACCACCATATAGAAAAAATGTCTTTGAATACTTCTTTATTTTGAGGATTTTTAAGATATTTTGAGGAATGTAGGAAAGCAAAAAGTTCTGGGGCACTTGCATTGTAATTTTTCATATGGTAGTCAATGGGAGAACTGTTTGGTTACAGGCATTCGTCCAAATTTCTTTCTCTGTGTTTACCATAACAGAGAAATACAGATTTGGAACAACTCAATGGTGAGTAATTTGAAGACAGAATAATTATTTTTCTTATAACCCAACAAATTCAAAGATTGAATTCAATATTTTATTGTATTTATATTTAAACACAATTTATAGGACATTTAAAGGGAAATGTTTTAATAATTTATTAAACATTTGGCATTAAAATCCCCAGACAACAATAATAATACGGATGTACTGCTCTATCAGCATCAGTAGATCAGTAAAATACTAAAAAGATCTCTTATCTGAAACAAAGTGACCAAATAAGGTCATACGGGTCATACACATAATTACAGCTTGTATACAGCAACATTTTTTCTTTTCCAAAGTGCATCCAGTGCAACATTTTCCCATTTTCAAACATTTCCTGTGACAACAGCCGGCAGAACAACAGGAACTGCTCAGCCTGGTCTTATGTCTACATATCAGCCTCCAGTATAGTAAAACAATTACTGACACACTCAACTACTGTATTCAACAGATGCTGTCACACACACGGACACGTACAGCATCCTAGATCATTGTGGGATTGATTATCATACATAGTGTCCTTCCAGATAAACATGATAATTAAGATAAGTGTGGTATTTACAGAGGAAATGAGAGGGTTGGTGGGAAGAGAGACTGTTGTTCGGTAATTTAGATAAGACAGAAATTGTGAAATATAATTTCTTTAGAAATTCCAGTGCACAGGAGACTTTATGTACTCTTCACAATTATATTTATTAAAACATAACTTTGTTAGATTGACAAATCTAATTCAGTTTAATGAACCCCATTTATTTAAGCTGTCTTTGCAGACACGAGAAATAGAGAATATATATATATATATATATTTTCTCAAAACATATCATGCTCCAATAAACAACATACAATCTGCATATAATCAGATTATAGATGTAGATAATTTATTACTTTATTGTATTTATTATTCAAATAATACATATATTTTAGTTTATTATGTCATTATTTTAATATTTTTCTCTTTTAAACATATTTGCACTATTGTTGTGTCAATAAATGACATTTGAATTGAAATTGAGAGAGAGAGAGAGAGAGAGAGAGCGAGAGAGAGACCACGCGACACATCTGTTCAGTTGACTTCTTTTCTAGGGAATTCTAAGGAACACGTGGACTCTGTTTTATTAGTGAATAATTAATATCAAAATGCATGAAACAAAAACAACGGAAAATTTACTTTTAACAGATCCGTAATATTTCATTACCTCAGTATTCCGCTGCGGTAACCGGCCAGCAGAGTGGCGCAGCGGAAGCGTGCTGGGCCCATAACCCAGAGGTCGATGGATCGAAACCATCCTCTGCTAATTTTCTTGTTAATACTTCATGCATGTTATATGAACATCTTTAATGTAAATATAGTATCGTCACTCGTAAAACATAACTACTAGGCCTATTAATTATTTTATTACGTGTGCTATTGTAGCCTAAATACCATCGCATTTACTGTTTACTTTATTTCTATATTTGTTGTGAATTTATTATCACAAATAAACTGTAATATTTAAAAATCACCATACCAGTTTGTAGAGGAGCGTGGGTTCAAGATATCTTCTTTTGCCGTGAGCAGAGACAAACTATATGTATCCAGATTAATTTCTCTCATTGATTTCATGATGATGTTCGTTTACAAGTTTGCATGAAAAATACACTACAAACGACCCGTTTTAATACAGCAGATCTCGTTATGGCAGCAGGCTGTCCTCCTAAGATCAAAATAGTAGGCATTTGTCAATTGTATGCAAACTCGTAGGAAGTTTAGAGAAAAAACTTAAGCCACTCCTGCTCGGAATAAATAGCGGTTTTCATTGTTTCAAAGATTACCACAGAAGAATCCCACCCCTTCTATTTAAATGGCCGGAACAGTTCATTTCTGAACGAACAATAATATATAAATAAAAACTGTATGTACATGTATGCATACATATTTAGGACATATGAACATATTTAAAATAATTTGTTTTTTGGTTAGTGGTTTTGGTCAGCGCAGTCCAACAGAAAAGAAAGAATTTCTCAAATATTTTTTGTGACGTTTAGTGACATAACTAACACAACACATGTAAAGCATAAATACAAAAATCATCAAATACTTTATGTAAACTACACGTGTCAACGCTCTCAGCCAATAGCTTTGCTCTTCGTTCGTGACGTCATTCGCGAGCGCCGCAAGTTCACCGGCTTCACCCGTAACGGCTTCAAATCAGAAAAAATATGACTACTGTTTAAGAAATCTATTAATAAATCCGTTTAACGGCTGTATAATAAGCTAGTATTGTTTTACATAGTAGGTTAGGGTTGTTGTATTTATCGTTTTGTGGTCCACGTGGGCTACGTTGATCGATGACACTCCGCACTAAAGCGACGCATATCTGTGTGTGTTGTAGTTAATATCGGTAGTTTTCCCAAATACAGCTGTTTCTGTTGGACTGCGTTAAGACAGCACCAGAATGAAGTGTCACTATGAGGTGTTGGGCGTTGAAAGAGACGCGACGGAGGATGATCTCAAAAAGGCCTATCGGAAATTAGCATTGAAATGGCACCCAGGTATTTGAATTAAGTTTATCTGTATCTGTAATCGGTAGATGAATGTCCCTTTCTATATTTTAAATACTTTTAAATCATCTGTCAAGATTATATTTCATGTAATATGTACAGTGACAAGGTTTATATTAGTTTAATGTCGAAATCGTTTAATTTGTCATCTGATTTCAGACAAGAACCTTGACAACCCAGAGGAGGCAGCAGAGCAGTTTAAGCTGATTCAGGCTGCATATGATGTTCTGAGTGATCCTCAAGAAAGAGCCTGGTATGTCTCAACATCATTGTTGTTTAAAATAGTTAGTATTAAAAAATAGAAACTTAAATGTATTTATTATTAGTAGTTTCATTTATAGCAATTTATTAGCTGTTATCTATCATTTTTGTGGAAAATACTGGCCCTAACTCATTGAGCTCTGCCTACTTTATGGCAACACCTTTATCCATAACCTGTGTGACAGTAATTTAGTTTAGTTGTTTGTCATGTATTGTATTTAAGTGGCTATAGCTAAGATATATTGACTTTAAGTATATATTTGAAGTATATTAATGTGATTGTGTTTGTTTGTAGGTATGATAACCACAGAGAGGCGCTGCTGAAAGGTGGAGTTGGTGGAGACTACAAGGATGACAGTATTGATCTCTTGCAGTACTTTAATGTCACCTGTTACTCTGGTTTCGGAGATGATGAGCAGGTGAATATTTGCATTTTACCTTCATATTTTTTCTTTAGTTGGCCATTAGCTTATTAGACCATTCACATAGAGTGTGTTCTAGCATTTTATCTGAGTATTTAATTCTTAGTCCATCTTACATGTGTGTTGTTGTGACCCTTTTGTCAATGGCTGCAAATTGTCTGTGGTTCAATATCTTGTGTTTTTGTTTTTTACTGAAGGTCCTGTATATTCATAGCTCACTTATGTACATAGCGTACATCTATCATGAATAATAAAGTTGTTTAATACAATAAATTGAGGGTATAATGCACCACTAGAGGGCAGCAGACGTTCATTTGAAAATACACTGTTGTTCTTTTAATATGATTGATATATAGCTTCTGTTTATGCAGATGTTTTAATAGTTCAGCATTTTACTTTCCTTGATTTCGCTCTCATTTTGTTTCTCTTTTGTAGGGCTTTTACACTGTGTACCGGAACCTGTTTGAATCTATAGCAAAGGAGGAAATGGAGCGCAGTAAAGATGAGGAAGATGATGATTTTTCCTCCTTTGGAGATTCACAGAGCGACTACGACACCGTATGTACTTTGTCACAAGATTTTATCCCCTCACCAGATGTTTTAACATAACAATGACAAAAGACACTGATCATTAATTCATAGAATTGCAGGCCTGTGATTTATTAAGATCTGAGACATTTATCTACTAAGAATTTGCTTGCTGATCACAAAGATATGAAGTCATTTAAGCAAATCTCAGTTTGGTCAAAGCCCTTCCTTTTAATAAGACACATTTTGTAGGTAGGAGATGGAAATTATTGTCATGACAGGTTGTAAAGTTGAAGAAGTTGTTGATAGTTTGTTGCGTTTAGAAGGTAATTTATCTTGTGCTTCGTTCATTTTATGGATGAAGTTTGTACAGGGTCATGTACTGGGCGAAACTGGGTAAACAAAGGTGTGTTTTTTGTTTGATAGACAGCAGTTGTATAATTAAAATCGAGTATATGAGCTTTAAGAGGTTGGAGTACTCTGTTTACCTGATATCAACATTTCTCATGGGGTCACAGGCGTTTTAGACCTCACAGCCGAACGGAGCACAAGAGCTTCCCTGTCTATAAATAAATACTGGTCTGATCAAGCTAGTGAGGGTCTATTGTTTTTAAGCAGTTTTTCAGGTATGGTAAAAAAACATGATCGAAGACTTGTGCTTTTGGTTTTAGCGAACAAGCGTCTAACCTGAGTTTCATCCCACTTCAGTTATGCCGGAAGGTGCTTCTGCGACCCTTTTGCTTTCTGTGTGGCTCATACCTTCACTTTACCTAATGGAAGTGAAGTGTTTAGACCTTTAGTAGGCAAGCGAACTGAGGACAAGAATAGAAGCCTCCTAAATCTTGTCAACCGAAGGATAAAACTCTAGGAGAAATCCATGGAAATGGTTAATTGGAAAAACAAAAATTCTGTATTGAACTCTACATGACTGACAATATCGGAAAACATAGATGAATGCCTAGCATTATGCAAAACCAACATCTTCGTGGTAGCAACTTTTGAGCTAACAAGCCTCAGTTTCAATATAATGATTTGTTTTATTTCATCTTTGCACATTCTCATCCTATCAGGTGGTCCACTTGTTTTACGGCTATTGGCAGAGCTTCTGCACACGCAAAAACTTTGCGTGGAAAGAAGAATACGACACGCGGCAGGCGTCTAACCGCTGGGAGAAGAGAGCTATGGAAAAAGAGAACAAGAAAACCCGGGACAAGGCTAGAAAAGAACACAGCGAACTTGTGCGCCAACTAGTGGCCTTCGTCCGCAAGCGCGACAAGCGGGTTCAGGTCCATAAGAAGCTTGTGGAGGAGCAGAACGCAGAGAAGGCCAAGAAAGTAGAAGAATTGAGGAGACAACAGAAGCTCAGTCAGGCTAAGTGAGTCATTCATTTGTTTATTCAGTTATTTCTCCTATCCTATATTTTCAAGAAAATTGAAATATTAACATTAACAATATACAGTATAATTGCCCATCATTAAATGTGCGTGTGTACAGGTTGGCAGAAGAATATAAGGAGCAGAGCTGGGCTGCCATGTCTGAGCTTGAGAAGGAACTGCAGCAGATGGAAGCTCAGTATGATGAGCAGTTTGGAGATGCGTCAGAGAGCGATGAGGAGGAGGAAGCGGCAGTTGAAGATGGGCTGGAGGGGCCACATACAGAGACAGGTGGTGAGTTCTGATGTTAAGCACACATACAAACACATGCTTGAGTGGATTCTGGGTAGAGGAGGTCAGATGTTCAGGGGTCAGCCAAAGTATGCACAATTGATAAACAATGTAATTTTGACATTTGTTTACCCACATGTCGTTCAAAACGTATATATGGCTTTTTCTTCTGTGGTTCAGTGGTTTTATGTCCATACAATGAAAGTCAATTATTGTTGGTTATTCTTCTTCTTCAGAATATCTTATCTTGTGTTCTGCAGAAGAACAGTTTTGAAAAGGAATGAAGGGAAATAAATAATGAAAGAATTTTGTGATTCTGTGATTCTAGAAACATGTTCTTTTCCAAATGTAATGTTTTATAAAGGCTTATTGATGTATGCTTTACCAAACCGTATAAGATCTGTAGAAGTTTTTAGTGAGTTGAGGGTTGCAACGAAAATCGATTATAATATGTCGATTGAGATGTTAAATGAATCGCAATACATATTTTGAACAGCAGGGGACGCTGTGTTTACTGCAAACGTGATAAACGTGGATATGCAGATTTTTCTTAAATGTAAAAAAAATCCAAGGAAAGCACAGAGCTAGTTTTAATTTGTTTATATTAAAGAGACTTTGTATTATTCATTTTTTATTTGATTTGGAATTTGTTTTAAAATTGCAGTTTAGTTTTGTTATTTGACATAAAAGATATTTTTTACAAAGAAATGTGCAGCATTTAAGAAATGTCTAATTTGTCTGAACTCATTTTGTAAAACGAAGTCGTATCGTGAGATCAGTATCGTGAATCGCGTCGCATCGTGAGCTGAGCGATCTGTTACATCTCTAGTGATCAGCACTGAGATCTAACCACTGCTTGGCTTTTGGCAGATGCTGCCGTAGAGATGGACGATTACTATGATGACCTGTACTGCCCTGCCTGTGACAAATCCTTCAAATCTGATAAAGCGTGAGTCACACATGCTGTAAAATTCTTACTTACTGTAAAACAGTAATTCTACAAACATTGACTTAAAGTCATAAAACATTTATTTTGGTTTCATGGGATGTTTAATGAAGCTGAATCTTTACTTTCACATCAGTATGAAAAACCATGAGAGGTCCAAGAAGCACAGAGAGATGGTGGCATTGCTACGGCAACAGCTGGAGGATGATGATAAATCACTGGGTCAGAACTCAGCAGACAGAGATGAAGACGACGAGGAGGACGATGACGACGATGATGATGATGATGAAATCGATGACACGCCGAGACAAAAGTAAAATGTGCACATATGATCACCCAGATACTTCCAAACTGCAAAATATAGGCAATGTGTTTGCATTTGCATTCTTAATAAGAGCATAATTTGCATAAATGATTACTTTAAAATATTTAAAATAATTCAGCCTTATTGATTTTTGTCTGTTTGAATGAAGCATCTATTGGCCTTATGTACAGGTGTTTGTATCCATCATGGTTTATTTTTTTGCAGATTGTCTAAAAGGCAAAAAAAGAAAAAGCGGCAACAGAAAACAGTAGACGTAAGTGCTTCCACTTGATTGTAACACTGAATTACATTTAGTTTTTATTCAAGCAAACTGTCATTGATTTTGTTTTCACTGTGGTTCTACAGAATCTCCCAGAAGAGCCACAGACTGAAAGCCCGATCCCACAGTCCACAGAAGAGCATCCACCACCTGAGTCAGATTCGGGCAACAACAAGGATGCCCCTGTACCCTCTGAGGACCCAGACGAGAATCCAAAACCAGAGGGAAATGAACCCACAACTCAGAAAAGGTGTCTCTCACATGCCTGTTTGAGAATTGTTTTATTATGCATGTAAAATACAACTAAATACACGCATTGGGTTTATTTTACAGCTCTGCGAAAACAAAGGCAAAGAAAGTCGGGAAAGACTCGAAAAAGAACAACAAACCTAACGGAGGTGTAGAAGTTACGCAAGAGGTGCGTACTTGTGTTAGCGTATATGTACAGAGGCAAACGGCCGCTCCGTGTGCAGTTACAGCTGCAGGGTTTATAATCGGAGACATCTAGAACTACATGTTGACTAAAATGTGATTTTAGATAACAACTTGAGCTCTCGATCGGTTGACACGTTTAAAAAGGGTGTTGATTTTCTTTTAGCTGTAGGTCTACTGTTAAGTTGTTCCAAACCAAACGTTTTTCACAGCTCCAGACCAAATAAATATAAGGACAGCGACAAAAACTTTGCATTGCGCATGCATTTATATAATCTATGGACATGATTTGTGAATGATCTGAAACTGCCATTATATAAATGCTCCTTTACAATGTTATCAAGCAACGCCTTTATATGTAATATGTGAATATTTTATACGGCACCTTTAAAAGTTCTGTAAATTATCAGTGTAAAATCTAAAATATGATAAAAGAAATTATAATTTTTGAAAATAAGCTTTTTAATGTACATTTTATTTTCTTTACACCCTGTAGAAAGAAGTCAATCGCTGTGTCACCTGTCAGTATGAATTTTCAACCAGAAACAAACTTTTTGATCACCTAAAGACCACGGGTCATGCCACAGCGCTGTCCCCCAGTAACGCTGCCCAAACAAATAGGAAAAAGAAGGAAACAAGGAAGAACAGATGATTGGGAGAAAAACTGGACCGAAGCTCCTGCAGCCTGTACATTTTCTTCCATGAAAACCTCTACTGTACATTGAATGTTTTCACGATGTAGAGAGCCGTTTGTGTGCGTGCGTGTGTGTTTCTGTCCATACAGGAATGAATTTGTGCCCTGTGGGCTGAACTTCGCCATTTGCCCAAAGATTTCTTTATAACAGCCATATAATAATTCATACCGTAAATACGGTATTCAGAGGTTAGCTGGTACCTCGGAGCCATCGTCTGTATGTTAATGAGACTTGTATAAACGTATTCCTTGTTTTTAGAGGATTAAGAATATTTGGCTTGCTGCTGAAGTTGGCGTGTTTTATTGCACAGTTTGGACATAACCTGCAAAGACACGTGTGAGAAATAAAATTCCACAGTATGTTTTCAACATATTTCTGTGTTTATTGGAAATGTTTTGGAAAATGACCTTGTTCACTTTGAGGGCTGTGAACCGCAAAATCTCATAATAGATTTATTATTATCTGGAGCATCAGATCTTCTTGAAAAAAGCTAAACATTTGAATATTTGTTTTTACTGTACAAAATGTGTACAGGTTCAGGTGAACTGTGAAAAAGCTTTGTTATGCAAAACATTACTGGGGCTTTCCAGGAAAGGATTGCATAAAAAATAAAACAACAGATGTTTATTTAATAAGACAGTTGCTCTCTTTGCACGACAAAAATATCCGTGACGTATTGATCTTCACATAATGTTTTCGGGGCCAACAGATTTCATACAAAACGGATCTTGCCATACTCAGATGGGTTATGCATGTTCCAAACAGATTGTGTGTATTTGGCACAGAGAGTCTTGTTTTAAATGTAGTACATGTATACAAAAGTAAATGCAATTCTAATGAAAACCAGCAGTTAAAATCAACCAATTTTAGCTTTTATTTATAATTGTGAGAAAACGACAACATTTTTACTTATTTTGCTCTCCAAAGCTATTCTGAAAACAATATACACATTGTTTCCTAGTCCTACTGTATATATTACATTATAGAGTTACTAAACAATTATATTTAAATGATAATTTTGGGAAAATCTGTTTAATTTTCAGAAAATTAAAATTTAATTCTGACAGCATAAAAGCAATGATTTGTCCATATTAAAGGGATAGTTCACCCCAAAATAAAAATACTTTAATTTATTCATCCTCGTGTCATTCAAGCATGTATTCTTCTGCAGAACACAAAAGAAGATATTTTGAAGAATAACATTGGCCCCATTGACTTGCATTATATAGACAGAAAACCATTGAGACATTTCTCAAAATATCTTCTTTTGTGTTCCCCAAAAGAAAGAGTTATATACAGGTTTTGAATGACACGAGGGGGAATAAACAATTTTTCATTTTTGGGTAAACAATTTCTTTAAGCCAAAGATGGTTATATCTGTTACAACATCATCTGTTAAAACACAAGACTATTCTACCCAGGTAAGCTAATCTTTTAGTGGTTTTCAGATCAACCATCCAGGTCTTTTGGTAATAAAATGTGTACTGAAGGTTTTGCATGTTTTATCTTCTTTCCATGTAGTTAAGCACGGCCTGGTTAAAGACAGCAAGGAAGAAGTCTACGTCGTCTTTAGTTATACACATGGGCGGCTTGATTCTGAATGTCTGTAAAAGAACAAGGTGACAAAAGGTGAAGATGACAAAAGAATGAGATGCAAAGCTTTACTGTACATCGGAAAACAAAGAATTATAACAAGTATTACACAGTAAAAAACATGTTGAATGTGAAAGGATGCTTTATAAATTCCTTAGTTTGGGAAAAGTACAGTATATCAAATTTAATAAGCATGGAAAATAAGCATTTTAATGGTGCACTGAAGTGGAAATGAGCAATTATGGGTGTTAAATATTTAATATACATTTAAATAAATTATATTATATTAAATAATGTAATTAGTTTGATTATTTATTCTTTTAAAGTTGATTTAGATTTTTTTTGATTGCTTTAATACTGTTTAATGGTCCAGAGAAAAAACGACAACAACAACCGTGTAGGGCTTTGAATTGGCATTAAGGTGAGTAAATAAAGAGAGCATTTTAGTTTTACTTGCAACGGGCTGAAGTAACTGGCATGTGAGCATGTCTGTTTATAGATGGAAAATGCAATGTTTGCTGTAACTATAGTTTAGTCGAGCAGGATTCCTGAGTCACGGAGCGATCATGTCTCTACACGACTGAAGCAGATCTCCCAAATACCTTTTAAATTGCACAACCACACATGGCCCATGCATTCTTGTTCCACAGAAACTGTTCTGCGGTTAGGTTTACAGATGGTTCCTGCTTACCTGTCCATAAAGCCCGCCATTTCCAATCAGCACGCCCATGTCTTTAATGTCCTCGGAAATCTGAGCCATGGCCTGTGAAGGGAGGGGATCTCTGCTGGCCTGGAGATGAAATTATTTCAGATAACCGCAATTATTGTGAATCCTTAGAAAACAAGGGTGATCTGCAGTATCGGCTGCATTTTACATCCACTGTCCTTCATCTGCACTTACTGTTACATTCAAATGACATTTCTCCATCATTTGAGTTGTATTAGGTTTATATTTTGTTGTTGATTTCCAGACTTGCTGCATCTACACAGCAACACCCTCATATCTAGTTTCAGTGCTCAAGACTCAAGTCTTCTCTGTTAAGGTCACTCTACAGTAAATAATATTAGTTACTTACTAAATTTTCACATTTCTAAAGTATATATTGTCTTTATTGAATAAATTATAATAGTTATATTGTCAAAGCCTTAAAACTGACAATTAATCGCCATAATCGCAATTATTTAATAGACAATTAATCGTCAGCCAAATTTCTAAATCGTGACAGCCCTACTCAGACCGATTCCAGCAAAAGGGTTGTGAATAAGGTACAGCATGTTTTTGCCGCCGTAGAGTGCCGAGTCTCATTTCTGAGAAAGTTTGAACCCGTTGTCTCATTGCTCTCTGCTCTAGTTAATGGCTTACACGGATTCTACCTCATTCCCTATGAGAGTAAGTGGCATTTGCTCTCGCACGCGCACACACACAAACTGAACTGAATCATTAACTGTACCATTTGAAGCTAAAGTCACTCCTCCGGTCATGTGATGAAACCATGACTGCTCTCCAAACACATTTTAATTAAGTTGATGCACAATAACAAGCAGCAGGATTTTCACATCAGTTTCTGAAATGTGCAAAATCCTGCGAATATGGGAATATTAATAATATACTGGAATATATCATGAAATTATATTTATATATTTAAATGATATGTATCTATATAATATAATATGAAAAAACATTTTTGTGTAAGGGCTCTCCTGGTTGAATCATTTTGGATTAAAAAAGATAAAAAAGCATGTAACTTTCTTCTTTTTGAACTTAAAATACACAGACAACTATAAATAAAGTCCTTTACGTCCCTAAAAAACAAGCAAAGCATCACAAACAGCCCAACAAAAGCAACAATTGCTCAACCAGTTGTGGTACTATATTTAACTATAAATGTATTACAATATAGTGAATAATACATTAATAAATACATAATACAAGGAATTACTGCTTTCCATAAGTCTTGAAAAAATACAAGCACTTGGATCCAATATAAGAAAATGTATTATTTGACATAATCCATTATAATTTCCAGTATATTCCCATATAGTTTTGTTTCATAGCAGGGGATGACATCTGTTCGGTTCATTAATTCTTCCATTCCATTTGGTATAGAAATTACAAGATCGAATTTAGTTTTCTTCCTTTTCACTGGTTTCCTCATTTATCTTTTTGTCTGTCTGTCTTTGGGTTCTTTTTAAAAGATAAACTGTAGCAATAGCTTGTGTTCTATGCACTTGTATTGAAAAGGGTCTTTGGTAGGCACATGCACAGCCAGATGTCTTTGTGTATTCAAGACATTAGTTCAGGTGGATCGAAACGCTGCTTTTGAGTTACAAGATCTTTCTACTGTTGTGTAGACTTGTTGCTTTGGAGATTCTTACTAGTATTGGACTGAGATTTTGGTTAGTTTATTTTGAGAATAGGCCAGTTGAACACAGTAAACTAAGATAACATCAAGTTACGGATCATTAATCCAAAACAAAGCAGATATTAAACAGACACTATTTGTTTTGGATGTTTTTTGTGATATATCAATGCCTTGCCCTCATTGGTTAGTTACTACTGTTAAGTTATATTATGAATGAAGATTAAACATTTTTGAGTACTTCTTGTTTACCTTGTCTTTGACCATCTCCACCCCGATCTGAAGACCTTTTCCTCGTATGTCACCAATAATCTCAAACTTATCCCGAAGTTTGGCCAGTTCCATCATCAGGTAGGTCCCAATATTAGCACTATTCTCCTGTGTCCTGTCCTCTTTTATTGTCTGAGAGAAACAATCTGACACATAACCCTTTGATCCTGGAGTCACTATAGACGGTTTCAAAGCAACAACATAAACAAACGTTGCATGCTTTCGTGGCCCAAATTTAACTTCAAATCCTCAAACAATAAAATCCCTGCCAGAAATAACAAATAAATGGCATTAGCTAGCAAGTTAAAAGTATGTCTAGCCAGTATTATTTGGGGTTTCCAGAACCCATTCAACAAATTGTTTATTTACCTTGTTTATTGATAATTAATTATTATGAAATAAAATATAGTTTTATTACTAGCCAGACCGATCAACAAACACTGACCAGAAGTTAACTTCGGGCCAGCCGCGTACATCTGATGAAACCGTCTATACATGTAAAGCTTTCCAGATATAGATACAATAAGAAATAATTGTATTCTTTTTTTATTCTTTTATAATTTATTCATATTTATTATATATTCAGGAACTATTATTGTTTTTATTGTAGTTTACTTTGTATACCTGGTCATACTTGCTGTACAGTTTATTTATTAAGTATTTACATTCAACTCTACTCTGAATATTTACAATCCTATTAAAAATAAAAACTCAGGTTTAGAAGTAAAAAGAAACATTAATGCTTATTTAATAGCTTATGACAAAACATCTGAATAAACAGATATATACTTACATCCAGCACTGATGAAGCAATTGCACAAGCCATTGGATTACCCCCAAATGTATTGAAATGAACTCCTTTTGCAAATGAACTGGCAATCTCTGCAAACATGTCAAACTTTAAACGTTTTGGTATAAGTAGTTTTATATTTCCTTAATGTTATGTTAAAAAAACATCTGTAGAACGTTATTGATCACCACAGAAAATGTTTTTGCACTATAGGGATGTCTAGCTGACCTGCAAGCTGATAAGCTTTTAATGTAAGTAAAGTGCTTCAACCAAATAAAACTGTAACAGTAAGCCCATTAAAAATAACACGAGAGCAATTTAATTTAAAATTGAGTTCCTGTTTGATCTCTTGCTTTATGTTTTTACCAGACACAGTGTGTGTACTATATTTAATAGTAATAAAAATATAAAGCCATTAACAAATATGCGACTCACACAGGTTAATCTGAACATACCTAAAATGAACAGTGATGGAATCAAGCCTTACCTGCTGTGGTGACCACAGCCCCCATAGGGAAGCCGTTCGCAATGCCCTTTGCCATGGTAACCATGTCTGGAATAACATCATGCCCCTGAAAACCCCAAAAGTGACTTCCTGTGCGGCCAAAGCCGGTCTGGACCTGAAAGAACCATGAGACAAAATTGCCATAAATAACAACTTTGTTCTTAAACCAAGCAGCATTTACACTTGTATTTTGCATTAGATCAAAAAAGTCAAATAAAAATGTTTAGGGTAAATTTAGTGTAAAATTAAAAAAAAGAATTTACTCTTTTCTCTATTTAAACAGCCTGTGTTTAAGACCGCAAGCTATTCTTTACATACTGTTGAATGTAGTATGCATACTATACAGTGCATGAACATTTTTGTATGCATGAAATACTGACAACAATTTAAAAATGTTTAAAATTGCATACTGCATTTAAACAATAGTATGCAGTACAAAGTGTGTGATATGGTATAATATGAAGTAAGAAATGCGCTAGTATTTCGTCCTGAACAAGGTCACTTCAGGTTAATATATAGCTATAAATTGGGGGGTGGAGTCAAACACAGGTGTATCTGATAACAATATTCAGAGTGATGTCAAACTTTTGTTTTAGTAAAATCTTCATCTGCTAATCGATCGTACAACCAACATGAATGGGATTGGAAACCCTATTCTTCAGACCTCATCTGCGATACAGACTCCACCTCTCTCTCGAACAAGCTGGTAGGTCTCCTTCAGGTAGTTTTTAGGGTACTGAACAGCCCCGCCGACACCCTGTGGACAGATATTGAAGACAATCACGATATGAGATATTATACGCTATTGCAGTGTTTGTGTTTATTGAAACAAATATTTTAAGGCAAGTTTGAGATTGTCACTTTTATACATATATATTATAGACTGAAGTGTTGGATAGACCTTAAACGTTATTTAATGTTTCCTGATTTATTTGTTTACCTATAGCTGGTCATCTGAATTAGAATTTAGCAATAATTCCTCACAATTATAACCTAAAACTCAATCTACTGTGATGTGACAGTACAAGTTATTTCCTGGGGTATTTATATGGGTTTTTAAGTGGCAAACTTATGACCAGAAAATATAGGTAGGGGCTCTGTCAGCATCTGTTTCTATGACAACTGAAATTCCCCATCACGGTTGTCACGGTAAACTGCAAAGATGATTTGGCATGTGGTTGTCATATTCCAGTATTTTCACTTACAGCATGCGTAGTTCTTTTCTGTATATCAGTTGTTTTTCTAATGCCATTTACATATAGTTTCATTATGAAATCAAACCTGGATGGCTTCTCCAAAAAACGCAGCGATACGAGGGGGAACGGTTGTGTGAAACACTTCTTTAAGCTGGTTTATATACTTATCGTTGGCTTGACAGTGACCTGAGAACAGACAGAAACACTTCTAAAGAGATGCACAGATCAGATATACATATATCTTCTAACATAAGTACAACAAAATGTGTACATTTGGTTCTGTGAGAGAGAACTTGAAGATGAACCATGTTTGACCTGATGAGAAAAAAAGTCCTTCAGAAAGTGTGTGTGTGTACCTGGGGAGCAGCTGCATTCCCGGATGGTTTGAACAGGCGAATCTCTACACTGGCTGCCTCCCCAAAGGCCTCTGAACACATCTGGACACATGGTCTAAAACAACAAAACAACCCAAATGAGAACAGAAGTCACAAAAATACAGACATTTACTAGATTGATCCCGCAAACATTTCCAAATGCAATTTTGTGGGATGCTGCCTACAGTATGTGACATGCAGAATAGTGTTTACAATAAAGAAAACTTTCATTATTTACTCATCCTTACGTTATATCAAACCTGTATGACCTTCTTTCTTCTGCAAAACACAAAAGAAGATATTTGGAAGAATGTTGGTAACCAAACAACACTGACCCCCATTGACTTCCATTTTATGGACACAAAACCAGTAAAACATTTCCCAAAATATCTTCTTTTGTGTTCCACAGAAGAGCCGTGTTCGGGTTTTGATGACATCATTTTTATTTTTTTTTTTGGTGAACTATCCCTTTAAACATGAACTTACAAAAACCTTTGTATTATCATTCAAACTTTATGAGGGCTAACAATAATTCTGTTACTCGCATGAAACACCAATAACCTGTTTATGTTTCCTCTCATAATGTGGTTTGTGAACCTGCCTCAAAGCAATATTACATTAAAGAACAGGTTGTTGACAGAATAATTGATGAGTTTTGTCAGACATACGTTATGGCAGCCCATTGAGGAGGGGACGGGATATTTGTAATGCGAGTTAGACGTGAGACCCATCGCTTGTGGACTGCCACCGTGATACGAGCCCCTGCACACACACAGACAAAGCAGTTTTAAAGACAGTTAGACATTCATAAAAAATTTGATTATTTGTCCATTAAATAAAATTTGATTGTAATATTCCTTAAGAATCCATCACTGTCTTAAATATGTTACCCAACCATCTAGTTTTATTATTTATCATGAATAAAATAAGATTCAGCTGTGAAGTAAAGGAGTAATTTCTGTGCACCAGGTCAATCACCTGAGTGTGATGATGTCAAAATTTCCTGTGTGTAGCCGGGCCATTAGCACTGCGAGGTCATTAGCCTCAGAACCGCTGTTCGTAAAATACACAACCTAAAACACACAATCACATTGTCACAACTGCATCTTAATAGATGCACATTTAATGTGACCTTCATGGACAAATTTGTCTACTTTGTCCAAATTATGCAGACTAAAGTAATACTCCATTCATCTGAATTTTTTTGTTATTGTCACTTATTACATGGCTAGTTGGAATGCTTGATTCTGATTGGCCAGTCGTGACATTTGCAGGTTTGTTATTCCCAGATAACAACCGCTCAAAAATAATAACACACTGTAACCCGGATGCTGCAAATCATTTTGACAAAGTTATCCATTTAAAAAACATTTTTTTATTAAATAAAATGTTAGTTTGGTCATTAGAAAACAAGTATGTTTGGAAAATTATATTTTTGTCTACAAAACTAATTTCAGATATTTCAGCAAACACCTCAGAACTGCAGTAAAATCTGGAACTGGCCTATACAATTTCTAACTTTTTTTTAACTTTTAATTTATTTGGACTGCATAACAATAAAATTGAATAATAACAAAAATATTTTTTTTCCAGATACCTAGGTATCACTGCTTGACTTGTTGTGTACCTATTGCATACTTAAAAAAAATTAGTAGGCAGTATTAATATAAATGGCGAAGTAAGAATACTTTAGTATTTACAGTGACTCTGAACATCACCAAAGTATGCACTTAAAAAATGTGATTCACAGTTGTTCATTGAACACACACACAACAACGCACCTTTAGTGGGTCCGGCAAAAGGGACGCCAGTTTATCTGCATACTCCTGCATTTGTGGGTAAATGTAGATAGGTGTTGTGTGCCATAGACGCTTTAGCTGTTTTTCTGCTGCTTCTGTCACTTTTCTACCAGCACGTAAAAATTTGTGATTAGATTTTAGTCATCTAAAAAAGTGAAGAAATTTCAAAAGCATCCACCACAAGTGTAGTGCCCAAGTTAATAAACATGAATTTAATTACATCTTAGTTGCTAATGTCAATAACTGTAATGCAAAATCCCAAAATGAAAAGGTACAAATGTTGCATAGCAACAAATGGGACGAATCCAAAAGGTCCTTACGGGTGACAGTGTCCCACACTCACGGTGGCCACCCCTGCAAACAAGTCCAGATAGCGTCTTCCATCCACATCCCAAAGCCACTGCATGTAACCCTGGTTTATGAAGACTGGCTTTTTGTAATATGTTACCTTCATGGTCATTGGGTTACAGTTGTGTTTCCTGATTTCTAGTAAACGTTCTTTAGACATGCCCTGCAGGAATATAATGATAGTAATGACAATACAGGTAAAATGACTGTAAAAACTGTTTCGTTTAAATCATTTATTATTGCTTTATACTTATGAATCGTTCCTCTTTCTGCATTGAATCTGTAATTCATTACCACACTTGTTACCTGGTACGGCTCAGGTTTAAAGTCACATGCGGGCATCTCAGGTGGGGTCTGTTTCACAGCTGATTTTTGACATAGCCCACCTGCATGAACAAATATAAATTCTTAACATTCATAAATACATAGATATTTAAATATATGGTTGACATTTCTAATCAAGTCTTATATTTGAGTCAGATTTAAAGATTAATGGTCCAGACACAATGCAGAATGTCACTCAACCCTTACAAAAATGTACCATGTTTTTTTATTTTGGATTGATTACTCTAGGCAAAACCATGTATTTACTACAATAACAGTTGTTTAACTCTGGTCTTTGTAAACCATGTTATTTTGTTGTAACCTACAGTAACCATGTGTTTTACTGTAGTGAAACTATGGTTGTTTTTCGTAAGGGATACTTCAGTAACACTTTACAATGAGTTTGTATTTGTACATTAAAATCTTTGTTAAAGTTGGTTAATGCCAATTGTTTACTGTACATTAACTAATGTTAACAATTACAACGTTTGATTTAAAAACAAATTTAGTAAATGCTGAAATTCATTGTTAGCTAATTAACTAATGTTAACAAGTATAACCATACTGTAAAGTGTTACCCAAATTTCGCAATAAATCCCACTTAACAATAATAAGCAAATGGTTTATGACACTTTCTGATATAGATTTTATCATTGTGTGGTGATAACGCTAAAGATTCAGCGATTAAATGTGATACAATGGAATAGAATTTATTTTCACATATTTGATGTCAGTGTTTTTAAAAAGTTACCTTAACATACAAGTTGTACTTACAATTTGTAACGAAGTGGACAATTTGTGAATTGGGCTGACAGTAATGAACTTAAGGGACAGTAATGTGCAATAGTATTTCCATCTAGTATGTGTAAGCACAAAGAGAAGAATAATGTTTCTGAAGAGAATACAGTATTCACACGGTAAACAGTACTTTCCAAATATGGCATTATCTTGTCACCATACTAAATGTCGCTGTCGAGGAATTCGCGTGATTCAGATCATTGATATGCAAACGTGTAGACGCAGGCACTGCGATAAACTCACCGCTTCCACTATGGAGTTTCACAAACACTTCCACTGAGGTCCATGGGTGGGTTTTTCCGAGCAAACACGGACCGTTCACACGAGACAAAACTTTATGCATTACTTTATTTGAACACTTAACCCTTGCAAATGCAAAATGAAGAAGCCGCCCAGATTTCTCCCCCTCAAAGTTCGTGTTTGGGAGGGTCCGAGCTGAGCCAATGTGATGTGGGGGTAAAGTCCTCAGGTCCTACTGAAGACCATCCATCTTAGAGCACGTTTACACGGACACGTTTTTGAAAAAATTGACGTACACATGAAGTTATTAAAACGATTTGCATCCCGAAAAAAGTACAAACGCTGTAATATGCATGCCAGCCAGTGGATGGCGAAGTTTCTGTGTAAAAATACAGGACGTGCCTTTTCAGGCGCGCACATTTACATTTAGTCATTTAGCAGACGCTTTTATCCAAAGCGACTCACAGAGAGATTAGGAAGCAATAAAGCGGTATGTCATACAAGTGCAACAATAAGGGTTAACAAGTTACTAGTTTCCACAAAAGCCAGAATACCTTAATAGAAAGAAAGAGAGGGTTTTATTTGTTATATATAGCCTATATTTACTCGTATTCACAGAAGAGATGTTTTAAGATGTTGTTTAAATGTTGTGAGAGATGTGGTTGACCGGACATAATTTGGAAGACTGTTCCACCAGCAAGGAATTGTGAAGGAGAATGAGCGGGAAAGTGATGCCCTTACACACATACACAGTTAGAAACCAAAAATGCTTTTTAATTCCCTTGAATTAAAGTCTGACAAATGTAAATACACATTTTGCTGTGATCGTGCAGATAAAAATCGGCTTGGAGTGGACAAAATTTGGACGTTTTTTCACATGCCTGTTATTTATACTCATTTCATGAGATCAGTCTGGGTTTTGGACTGGAACCCATCAGCTCAATCTGGCAACCCTGTCATCAACCCATGTTTTCATAGAAAAAGATGTTCTTGTCATAATTTGAGATAATTACAAAAAAATGTTTTTTATGAAACTTTCTTGTAATTAAAGAGGCACATTAAAAAATACCCTAAACAGGATTTTTAAATAAATGTAAAACTATAGGATTAATATTCCATGTAGCTACCTTTTTATACGAATTGTCAAATTTGTTAAAAAAAAGGTACTAGTTTCTGTCTTGCATTTGTAGTTTAAAGTAAAGCAAGTTTATTTAAGCATTTATTAATTCAATCTGTCTTGATGTGATGAAGAATGTTTAAAATACGGTGTATGTTTAAATGGAGATCATTTATAACAAGTTGCATTATTTTCTACTAACATATTATTTTCCATTAAAAAATGTCAGGGTAAATTGTGTCGGCTTCTTGTTTTTGTTTGGTTATGTTTCAGGGATAAATAAAACCCACAGGTTCTTAGAAGAAGCACTCCAGCACACCTACAACAATCTGACAGTATTTAATGGTCATAGAGGTGCCATTGCACAAATTAAACCATTTCTTATTGAAAAACAAAACAGACATAAATGTCTAAGGGCTAACAAAAGTTTGAATTCAGCACTTCCAGTGACCTATATTTCCTAAAAAAAAAAAAACACAGAGACCATTTAAACAACACGTACCATTTTTGGTTTGTAATAAGTGCCATTTTTGTGAATTTAAACAATTTCACATGTTGATTAGAACAAAGTTGTTGTAAGTTTGGTCTGGTGAAAGCAAAGCTTGATTTCATTGATAAAGTTCAGAATCTCAGAATAAATATTTTAAAGGAGGATTGCTTTAATTGTTCTCTAGATTTTTTCTTTGTTTACAAGAAGGTTCTGTCACCAAATGACAAAAACAAAGTTAAATATTTCATACTATCTTAATAGTGTAATAACGGATGAGCCAAAACATAACCGTCCTGATGCTACACCTTGTTATACAACATTTTTTGAAGATTTACAATCTTACAAATCTAATAAAATCTGCAGAAAAAATATGAAGTTTTGTCCATGTAGATCGATTATGAATGAAACCAAGAATTTACAACTGCTGATCAACATAGAAATCATAAAAGTACTGCTCACACATTAAAGTTTGTAATATCCTATATTTACATTAATATAGAAATGTAACCTAAAATAACTTTAAAATAAAAGGCAACATGTGGGGGTCAAAAGTTGATTTGCATTGGCAAAGGCTAAAATATGCATGCCTTAAATATCATAATCTCTTAAACTTTCTTTAACGGTTTATTTAATTGGCCTATTACAAATTTTAATATATTTTTTTTATATTAAACATAAGAATATAGCAATTGGAGTGCTGCATTATTGTCTACCCTCATTACAACATGGCTGTCTAAAGGCTAACAAGATCTGGAAAAATGTGTCTTAATGGCTCTCTCTCTCTCTCTCTCTCTCTCTCTCTCTCTCTCTCTCTCTCTCTCTCTCTCTCTCTCTCTCTCTCTCTCTCTCTCTCTCTCTCTCTCTCTCTCTCTCTCTCTCTCTCTTCAACTATCAAGTACGCACACACACTTCTTACTCTTTTGACAAACGAAATAACTTTGCATGTTTGGAAATATATCAGCATTCATAATACGCTGTCAGTTTTCATTTCATACTGGTTTTGGTTGTTCAAAATCAGTGCTGATAACATTTAAAAAATACATACATTCACAAGTTTGATATATCCTCCACCTGAGATTAAATCCTAAAGGCAAGCTTAAATTCTCAGGTTCCAATTAAAGTTTATTTTGCATTAGCGTACCATTAATATGCAACTAATATATTTTCAGTGGATGAGATTACACAACTCTTCTGGAATGGACTGGAATTTGTTTTCATAAATGAACAACAGCAGGATTACAGTAGGATTAAACTCGCTGCGACACAAATAATACTTATTTGTTTACTGTATATAAAAAGCATGTGAGAGGTTTTCGTGATCACACTTAAAATTTGATAAATGTGGAGTGACTTCAGTTCAATATTGCAACCTATAGAGGAGGGTGCGGATTTTGGCAATTCTTAAACTCGGCTCACAAAAGTCCTTTTTACGTTATATCAACCAACTCGTTTTTTTAGTTTAAAAAAATGAACATCACAAGAAAAAATGGCTTTAAACACGTAACAGTGCCACAGTGTAAAAAAAACATTGACAATAACATAATGCATTGCTGAGAGCAGCTATGCTAAGTGCTAAATCATATGATAAACACAGAAAGCAGCATGAGAAGAATTGGTCATTTTGACATTATACGACACAACTTCCGAAGTTTTTAAAGAGCAACTAAAACAAAGAAACTGTCCAAAGGACACAAACCTGCTTGAGAAAGGTCCTTGAAACTTTAAACTCAAGTAGCCTATAATAATCTATAAATATAAATATAATTTGTACAAATATAAATCATCCAAACATAAGAGTTGTTGATTTTATAAAGTTGTCGATTTAAATAACAGAAGTGGTGAAAGTTGAGTCTCCGTATTTTGTAGAGGGCTTTGTTTTGCAGTTTTTCCACACAGTGGCCGGCTGCATGTTAATACGACGGCATCAAGCTGGTCGAGTCTACGTAACCGTTTCCCATCAGCCTCATGCCTTCCTGTGGCATTGAACTGAACGACTGGTGAACTGGAGGTTTGCAGGGGTGAAGTTCCTGTTGGGTCGAGCATCGGTCGGCCTGGCTGTCCGAATCCTGGCTGTAATCATCCGAGCACTGAGGGGATGTGTCTGTCTGCAGTAAGAGCATATTGTTTAATGTCACCTCTTTGACTCTGGTGTAGTCCTCCCCGACTGGCTCAGAATGGTCATGTTCACCATTAGGGTCTGAAAGAGGCCTGAGCACCAGCACGTTTTCAGGGTTGACCCTCTGAACCTCGACATATTCCATCGAACGTGACTGAGACACAAGGCTTTCTGCCGTGTGCTCGGAACTGTCCAGGCTGAACTGGTTGTAGCTTTGGGAATGTCGGTAAGTGGGCTTGCTGAAGCATCCCTCTTGCGTTGGGACGTCCCGATGCTGAAGCTGGTGGTAACTGATGGGCACCATACATGGCGATGACATACTAAGAATCTCCGGGACGCTGTGATAGGCTGGTTTAGAAGCTCCAGCTTGATAGTGGTGAGGTTGCGGAGATGAGAACACGACGGGCCAGGTCTTGGCACGCCCGTCGAATGATTCGGGCGAACCCGGTTCGGTCGCCTGGCATTCACTGTTTTCAGTAGAAGCCCAGCTTGTTTCTCCGTGCTGGCTGTAGTGTTGTGAATCGCTGCTCGAGTCTCGTCCCTCCATGCATTTCTCCAACAGAAGTGTGCGACTGTCGCAACTGCCCCGGCCGGAGTCGCTGTCCAAAGAGCCTTTGGACTTCAGGCAGTCTTCTGACAAATCTTTCCCATCCAACACCAATTCCTGCTCCTCATTGTCGTACACCTCAAGATATTCCACCAATAAGTCATTGTAATCGGTGTTTGGAGGAAAACTCTGTATTACCAGAGCATTAAAAATGTCCTCTGACTTTCCATTCTGTAGAGAGAGCAAAGGAAAAGACAAAACATTTTAAAGTGATGGGTCACAAAAAATGAGTTTGTTTGAAGGATTTTCATGTTTTTTTTTGAGGTTGACAATTTCTCTCTTCATTGAATGACAGAAAACAACTCAGTCAGCTAAATTTTAGTTGTCCCATAGAGGAAAAGACAGCGTAAAAGTTATGAATTCCTGTGAGATCAGGCTAATTCACATCAGTTCATACAATATGAATCATAAAGAACTTATGATTATTAGGACGATGCCATACTGAAGCCCCAAGCCTGAACCGAACGTCAATGGTGCGAAGGCGAATCATTCTAAAACGTACAAATAAAATTGCACAATTTCATATAGGAATTGACCACCTCGTAAAATAATTACGAATTGCCATGAGATTGTGTTGGAAAAAAGCGATCTAAGTTTGGAACGACATAATGGTCAAATTTAGGGTAAACATGTCTTGAATTGCCTCATAACTAAAATTTTAAAACTTAAAATTAAAGTAACGGATCTCTGAAAACACATAAAAAAACTGAGCCCTAAAACAAACTTGTAGCCAATTAGCAGCAAGGGGCGTGTCCGCTTATTGACAGAGGGAAGCGAGGGAATGCTGGCATTGCACAGCACTTTGAGAGCGGAGCAGGAAGAGGCCTGTTCCTGTTGCGTAGTAATGCATTTTGTTGTCGATTTCAAATAACAACAGCCGGAGATCGGTCACCCCGCCTTTAATAGGCATTCATCTCTGCATATGCCACAGGGCTGGTGAACTTACATAACATTAGCGCAACAATTTTAAATTCCACCTTCAAACTGAGTGGTGATATTTGATGTGTGATTTGAACACTGGCATGGTGTTTTTACCTTGAGCAGCTGTTTGTCAAATCCTTTAATTTTGGGTCCAGGCACAGGAGGCAGCAAACACAGCTTCACACTGCACACAAACATACTGTATGATGAGTTTCTCTCCTGACGGGATTATGGGATTCATTTTGATTCTGTCTGCCCTCGTACAAATGAGAATGACATTTTCCCCAATATATTTCTCGTTGAGTAATGTAGATACGGTACTTATCAGATTTCCTTTATTAAATTAAATATATAATAAGGTTTTATTTGTTATCAGGACCTAACAATGAACAATACTTTTACAGCATTTAATCTTAAATATTAATTTGAACATTTACTAAAACATTTTTAAACCAAACTTGTTTTCTGTTATCATAGGTAATGCAAACCAACATGAACAAACAATGAACAATTGTATTTGTATTAACTAACATTAACATTAATCTTTCAATCAACAAATGCTGCAAAACCATATTGATCATAATGATAGCTAATGCATTAACTAATGTTAACCAATACAACCTTACGGTAAAGTGTTATCAATATCGAAATAAGTAAAAAATCATGTTAATAGTGATGATCCCTTTATCTGTGTGGACATGAGCCACATAATCTTTATGAAGGAATTGTGAGTTTCTGCACCTTTTTCGTTTGACCCTTAGCGTCCAGATAAGGATGAGGACACCAAAGACTGAGAAAATGGTAATCATGATCCACAGGGAACGTTCTCTCGCAAGGTCTATAGAGCACAAACACAGCAACAAGAAATGATGATGAATACAGAACGCTTGTCATTGTGACAGTGTTATTTCTGTTATGACTTATCAAATCACAAATGCCAGAACAAAATAAGACATTAAAAGTCTAAACATAGGGTATAAATGTATTGCTATCCAAAAAAAAGGTGTTTTGAAATGCTATGAGCTGAAAACAAGGCGGATTTCTGGCTCATTTGCTGCTGTCAGGTGCGACTCCCGTTGTGCCTGATTCTCTGAGTTGCTCCGAGGCAACTGAGGCCCAGCTAAGGGTACAGCATGAAAACATGCTTGACTGATGCTGAGCCACCTCGGGAAAGATGAGGTCATAACTCCCTATAGTAAAACTGATGGAATTCTCTCCAGAACATGCACTGTTAGTTATGCGTGTGACCGCAGGCTCATGGGAAACACGTTGTGCTTTAATAGTTTAGCTTCTCATCAAAGTGGGAATCCGAGATAAAATAAAATACAGTAAAATAGCAATAGAACTGCGATATAATTACAATTTGAAAATATTTTTTCTAATGCACAGCTCATTTCTTAAGTAAACAGTACCATCAACAGCATATAGGATTAAGCTTCTGCAAATAAGGAACTTACAGCCGGGCATTTTGACGTAGGTGGTTTGGGTCCACTCGCTCCAGAACCCGTGATCAGGTTTACATCGCACCTGCACCATGTATTTTCTACCGGGGTGAAGACTGAATATGTTGTAGTACTTCTGCATGCCAGCGTAATACTCCTACACACATAGACACAGAAAAAACCCACAATAAAACAGTGGCTTTTAAAGTGATGTGCAATATAACACTTTACAGTAACATACTGTATATTGACATTCTTCTAAAACCTTAAAACAATACTTGATACTTTAAGTTCATGTAAACAATTTTTTTTATTTTTAATAAAAATTATAAAAATATGATTGAAATGTGAATTCTTATTTTACATTTATTATGTATTAAAATAGTTAATTTTCTCAAATGAATTTTTTTATGAAATGTAATACAAATCTTACACTACCATTCCAAGAGTCACTTGACCTAAACTTGCCAACATAAGAAACCCGATTTAGATAAATACTTAAATAGTAATATAATATATATATATATATATATTTAAAGTAAATTTGTCTTAACGTTCATAATGTCTGTCAACTTGACACTTAAATAAACTGAAGACGTTTCCAGCTTCAGCAGTAATGATCGGATACATATGTTTCTTCTATACTCAGAGTCAATACTATTGACCTTGGGTTACTCTGTCACTATATGCAATCATTATTCTGCATGCCTTTGTGTTATTGAAAATCTGGTTTGGTCTGGCCTCTCTCGTTCTGCATATCTAGCCTCCTTCAGGTTTCTGCAGAATATTGAAGACAAACCCAGACTGGGTCAGTCAATGATTAAACCTCTTTGTGTAACAGCTGATTTAATGGAAAAATGGGCCCACCGGCTGTCCACCTGCACATAGCGTTCCATTCACTTCTGATGTCTCCGATAAACTCGCAAACAAACAACCGCTACTGTTAACCATTTTCTAGTCTGTTTGGTAATATTTAAGAAATGCCATCCAAAAGTTAGTTGCTTGGCAATACTAGTCAGTAAGAGCAAGAGAAACACTGTGAGTGAATGGCAAACCCAGCTCCTCTAGTCAAGGCTATTATAGATTAGTCAAATTTAAACTATTAATTGTAATCAAAATTAAATTTCAGCCTAAATATTATCTAAAAAACTTAAAATAAACGGAAATCAGAAATGTTGCCTTAACTAAAATGAGTTTAACGTGAGGCACTAAAATTATTAACGGAAAATAAATAAAAGCTAAACAAAAATTAACATTAATAAAACTGATTTAGCAAAATATTAAATAAACAAAGCACATAAGAAATTAAACTAAAATTAAAACGGAAACTAAAAAAAAATATATATATATATTTATAAATATATTAAATATATATATATATATATATATATATATATATCTAAGTTATAAATAAATATAAATAAATCTACAGAAAAAAATTAATAAATAAATAAATCTGCCTCTAGGTGATGCAAACCCAACTTTTGATATAGGAATGAAGGTCCACTAATAATAGTGTCTAAACTTTTTAAACGTTTAATTGATGTTCAGATATTTTTCAACATTTAAAAAGAAAATGAAGCCATTTTTAACAAACCTCCCATTCCTCATCTTTTTCTGGTTTAATTCGTAACTGGTAAACTAGTGTAATCCACCCTGAACGTGTGTCTGCGGTTCTTGGTTTTTCCCAGGACACCCTCACAAATGGAATCTGGTCTTTATGAACCACTACAGCCGAGACGTTCTCTGGGGTGTTGGGCTGAACTGTTGATGAAAGAGAGAGGCTTGTTTAAAAATCCAAACGCAAGGGACAAATCTTGTATTCTTCCTCTCACAAATACGTTCAAACACATTTGACTAGAAATAGTTTAGTTAAAAATTAACATGTTGTCATGTTTCTGTTATCTCAGTCATTCCAAATCCTTTTTTTTCTTTTTGAGTACAAAGAGGGTGAGTAAATGAAGACAAAATTTTCATTTCAGCATTTCTGGTGCTTCAGAAAATGGTGCTTCAGTAAAAATTGACACCTACTAATAAGGTCAATGACTTTTGCGCTAAAACAAAATGTCCAAAAATGTAGAAAACCTGCTGAAAAAATGCGTGACAGGTATTTCACGTGGATGTTTTGCACTGTCAGCTTAAATGAAAAAACATCAGTTAAAGTTTAATCTGGCAGTTATAGCGGTACAGGCGAGTTAATAATAACAGGAAACTTGTCTGCACCAGTCTGTCAGATCAAAGGCAAAAACTATAATAGAGAGTAAAAATAAACTTCTGAATTGCTTTTAAAGGTAAAAAATTACCCCCCGAAAAAGGCAAAATGCAGGAGGAAACGTGACAGAGAGAAAATCTGTGTAATATTTTACGGCCCAAAGGATAGAACAATCTTTCGCAACACTGAGCCCAGACGTCCTCGCCGATGACTCTGTGGCCATAAAATCAACTGCATCCGCGTGTACCATTTAATATAATTACTAAGATTACAAACAAACCATGAATCACACAGGAAAGAACGACACAGGCCGGATGAAGAGAAATAAACAGGGGCCATACACAGTAAAAACTTTTGCGGTAGTTCTGCAGCACTTTGCCAGTACTGTAGATTTATATTTATCTAATTTATTGGCAACAGTTTGTTCAAAGATAAATTAACATTAAACATTATCTTTAAAGAAAAAAACTATTAAAAAAAACAGCCTTAAGCAAAGTATTTCTTTGAACCAAAAATCTGAAACAACCTAGAAAAAGGTTGATTTTTGGTTCCCAGAATGCTTTGCACAAGGCTCTTATTTGATATTTTTTTCTTTAAAGATAAAGACTTGTTAAAGGCGGGGTAACTGATCTCTGAAATCGCTTTAAAAAACTTATTTCAGATTTTTGGTTTAAAGAAATACTTTGCTTATGTGGTTTCTACGTCAGTAAAGGCGGTAACAAAGGGTAGCGCGGATATGACGCCATTGACAGGCGACTGCGCGGCCCTGTGTCACTGTTTAAAACTGCAATTTTCTCACGATTTACAAGTAGTTTTTGAGATATTGTACTCAGCTGAACAAAATATATAACTGTAGCATTAATGTTCATTTATATTCTAACAAACTGTTGCCAATAAATTAGATCAATATAAATCTACAGAAAGTTACTGGCAAACTTACTGCTATTGCAGTAATACTGTAATTTCTACAGAATGTTTGAACAGTGTAGAAACACATAAAAAGCCATAATACTAAGAGGACGTAAGGGGAAGTTTTACCTATAAAAGCCACGTCCACCTCCACGGGCTCTGAAATGTTCTTCCCCAGGACGTTGGTGGCCACCACAGTGATATTGTAGTTGACCCAGAGTGAGGTGTCATTTTTGTTGAAGAAACACGAGTTCTCACCCGCGGTTCTGTAGTCCGAACACTCGTACACCGTCTCTGAGCTGTATATAAATGACAACAGATTTATACTTGCAAATTATAATAATGCAATGAAATTTTGGATATGCCGTACACACAAAAGAAAGAAAACGCCGCTAAAACGTTTACAATTTTTCATAAAGCGTTGGGTGAGTGTGGTTATAAAATATTTGCACAGGTGAAGCTAAAAACATGTTATCTGATTTTAAAAAACAATATTTTGATGATAAACATTTCACGCGTGGATGACACTTGTCAATTAATTGAATACATTTTAGTCGGTTATGGAAAGGTTATTACAAAAATCCTTATATCAATAATATCAAACCTTTTATATTACCAAAAATTGTTTACAAAAGCACTTAATAGGATTTTCCAATGTCTTCATCAAAATATCAAAGGATGACGCATGTTTTGCATGTAAAATATGTATAAACATGAACTTTATGCACAGTACTCGAAGCGTTAAACACGGTATTACTGTACATTTTATCTGTTTGTGTATGATACTTGCCGAATCTCAAAACCGTAACGTTGGCATAACACGTAACCGCAATAACAAAGATCTTTATCACATGCTCTTCCATTTCCAGTTTATACTGTATTAGTGTGTTTAGTAAGTCATAAGTGAAAGTAGACAGACTGACTTTTCAAGGTGATAGTAGAGGGCGTAGGTGGTGGGCAGGCCTCCATCATCGCCCGGTTCCCACCAGCAGGTAAAGGTCTCCTTCTCTGGAGAGCGACAGCTTGTGAGTCTGGGCCTGCCTGGGGGACTGATGCCTGGGGACATTGTGGAATTTAATTCTGGACATTTGTCATTGCTGTGTGTTTACTGTCATTTCATAGTCATAGCACAGAGCTCATGACATCACTCACCGGCTGCCAGTGACATTAAAGTGGTGATAAAGGTCAAAATCAGCACAAGCCCAGAGTTTCCCATCATGCCTGATGTCGTCTGAGATCTGATTAGTGAAAGAGAAAAAGGAAAGATTTATTATCATATTATTCCCTAAATCATTTTTTATTGTATCACATTAATACTTTTAATGGAAAATGTTTTAATTAGAAAATCTCAAACTCAAATCAAAATTAGCTAAAGAGAAGAAAATCTTGCTGTTATTTGCATCATCATTAGTCTAATGTGTTTTAATGGTCTTAAGTATTTTAACTGTAGCGTTAAAGTGAAGACGTGCTTCATATACTTGCTGTTTTACAATCAAGTCCCTAGTCATTCATTCATTGGACAAGTGTTTCTTCACAACATCTTATCAAAGATCTCTGGACAATGTGAGTTATGATCTGTTTGACTTTAGAAGGAACTTGAACAATCTGGATCAGTCCAACTTCTTTAATGTCCCTGTAAAGTCATCTAGTCAAATTGCAAACTTGTAAACTCTAAAGGTACATCTATATTTCATGAGGGTTTGCAACAAATGTACAACTGTGATGTTCTGTTCAACATAAGCTGTAAAGCGTCTATTAAAAAATATAGTGGTCATCAACCTGCCAAGTCACGTACAACTTTGAAAGTGGCAGGTTGATGACCACTATGTAAAAAGCACCTCTGTTTGTGTGGAAATTTTTCTGATAGTTTTACAGGTCATTTCGTATGTTTGCCGCATGACGCAGACCTCGAGGCGAGGGTTGTCAATTCAATGCTATTCTATACAATCTTGTGTTTATGGGAAAAATATCCACAAAAATCGGGTCAACTCACAAAACAGGAAGAGGTTTGGCCATCAACACCTCAGATGTCTAGAAAAAATTAGATGGTAACTTATCGAATGTCTTTCATTTAAATGAGATTTAAACATGTACAGGATAAAACAAAAGGTGAGCCAAGCTTAACAAACCTGTGTTATTTATCTCTTGGCCTTTACGGGCCAAATAAACATCAAAACTTGAAGGGATCTGCGTTAAAGAATCTAGATAAAAACGACGGATGACGGATATGCGATCTGTGACCTTTCACACACTCAAACTCTGATGTGTCTGCTGTGAAATGCTGGAGAATTCATGCTTGCCTGGGCAAAACACGCAGTCAAGTTTGCCTGATAGTTTCCCTGCTCCATTGCTATGGGGTTCTGAATGGTTGCTAGGATGTTGCTCTGACACGCATCACTGACAAAATTATTAAAGGATTGTTTACCCAATGTCATTCCAAACCTGACTCTTTCTTCACAAAAGAAGATATTTTTAAAAATGTCATAGTGGTTTTGTGTCTATACAATGGAAGTCAGTGTTGTTTGGTTGCCAACTTTCTTCAGAATATCTACCTTTGTGTTTTGTGTGTAGGATAAAGAAAGTCATGCAGATTTGATAGGACACAAGGGTGAAATGTCTCTTTAACTACAACCTACAAAAAAAATGCAAGTTACAAATTGTAATATATAGTATACAATATAATAATAATGTTTAAGACCAGACTATACGCTGAGCACCTGAATTAGTGCAATTTAAGTCATGGAGATACAGATACTTATGCTTTTTGTAAGAAAAACAACTTAAAACATCCCAAGTATGTCATCTAGCACAAAAGCTAGCCTTTATATCAACTCGAACATCGAAAATGAAATTATTTGACGCACATGAGTTCTGCAATCCAAAATATTCATCTCGTATGTCACACATCTTGATACATGAGGTCATAACCTACAGCACCTCTGACCTGATCTCATTTGAAAAGCATAGAAACAGAACAAGGCAAGTCCTGACTGACACTAGAAGAATATGAGGACTCAAAAACAACTAAATAGACATGAATGCATATCGGCCATTGTTTTCAGTAACATTCAGCTGATCTTGGCAGTCAACCGGAGATGTTTTTAACTGGAGCCAACTTCAGCAAGGTAATGCTGGCATTTACTTTCTGCTTTGTCAAATTGGCTCAGGTTTCACATGTGTATCGTCCAACACGATATTACATAACACCGATGCAAGCACCAAGAATAATATGCAGATGAAGTTGGCATCCTCTGCAGAATCGGCTTTATGTCCATTCTGCCATTAATCCGAGGACACAAATAAGCACTGGATGATATTAGGACTGCAGATTTACAGAGACATAAACATAACCACAAAAATAAGGAAGAGGGAGAGAGTCAAAGAAAGAGAGAGGTAATCCTCTTGTATACAGTGTGATTTAACAAATGTTTTCTGCATATTTGATTGCGTAAGGATTTATATGTCTGGATTCATATAGATTCATACATTCATACATACATACAATGCAACACTCTTAAAAAAATGCAATGGCATAAAAGAACCATATATTTATTATTCGTTTATAGTCCAAAGAATGTTTTCCACAACAAGACTTTTTGCAAGCTGCTTTGCCAAAATAGGACAGGATTTGAAAAGCAACCCTGTCAAAGTGTTAAAAAATGAAAATTAAGACTGACAAAGCCAATAAGCACAAGTGTGGAAAGAGCTTTTCCAAAGGTATCAATCCATCTTTGACATTGATTTATTGACATGTAAGCACTGATCACATGTGTTCTCTAAACTTTTGGTAAACCATAAAACTCAACTGCTTGTAATAAAAAAAATAAAAAATTCACACACCTTGGTGGATGACACCAGATATCAATAGATTCACTTCACTGATTTTAAGAATAGTCCTTTGATCTGATAATTGGCATTACAGGATTGTCCTCCTACTGTATACGGTCTTCTTACATAACTTACAAGGGGGGTTACAGTAAGTCGCTAAGCTGGTTGAACGGCAGCAGGCGAGCAGGGGCTTGCCAACAAGTCAGCACGTATCTATATCATCTACCAGCTCGCTCAAAAGATTTCGCTCCCTCCTACCCTCTTGTTTTCCATTTCCGTCCCTCATTATTCTATAGATAGCTTCAAGAGGTCTTTCTGGCTTTAGGAATTAATATTATGCAGGTTAAAGCTATGAAAAGGTTTAGGAGGATTACCTGACCTAATTTTGCACTACCACTATTTTATTAACAAAGGGTTTTAAATTGTGCAATTTCACCCCATTTTTTAACATGTCACACAAGCATGCAAATGAATGCAAACCATTCCGAATGTGTATTTGTTATACTTTGAATATTGTTGCAGTACAATGGAAATGGGTTGCAGGTTCACAGTAGGAGCACAAATGAACACCACAGTACAGAACAATCTTCCAATTTACCATTGCTAAAATGACCATCTACCATTTAGGATTACATGGTCACAGCATGTCAGTATAAGAAAGCACGTTTGGTCATGGCAACAAAAGAAACTGTTGCAATCGGGAAAAAATGATAAAAGGAAAAAAGGCATTTCCGCATCTAAAGTGCATTTTGAAAATACATTTCCAGATGAGTCATACCAACATGAGTAAATTAGAGCCCTTATTATGAGCAGACACAATAATAGCTTGCTTGCATTATCTAATTTCCACAGTCTACATGTACAAGTTAAGGCATTAAAGAGTAACTCGAAGCATTTTACACCAAAATCGCTCTGATTCTTGGGTCTGCTGCATCCGTTTCTGACATTTGCTTGTACCTGTGTGTTCAGTTCTGGATAAGAAATTTGCTTAATGTCAGGAATTCAAAACACTACAGTAATATTTACATTCATACACTCATCAAACATTTCAAAGTGATGTTTTGTTCTTTCGGAGAACCGTGTTCATATCTCTAGCCCCCGCAGCACAACTCCGCACAAGTTTCACAGTGCGTAACCGTCCGGTCTGAGCCAGATCCAACCCTGCATGCTCTTTTAACAGTCAGCGGTGTGAATGAAGGTGTAGTGTTCCACAGGTGACAGACCTGAAAGCTGATCTGCAGTTAGCCAGATAAGACGTAAGCCAGTTTAGGATTAAGATCAATACATTATTAACAGGTGGAAGTGCGTCTTTAAGGGGGCGGCGCCTACTGACATAGCTGTCAACAACCGCATAAAACGAATAACCCGCAGACCTCGATAGTCTGTAAACGGATGAATTACTAATGATATGTTAGCTACTTGTTAAAACAAACAAGAATGTGATAAATGACACAATGTGGGACATAACCATCGTGGCAAGTGGTGCAATTTGTCTCTTTAAAGAAGCATAATTGAATGCTATGTACAATAATTATTGTCTCTATATACAAACACATAGAAACTTGTAAAGCAAAGTTTGTGGTATACTTTTAAACTGAGATGAAAGTATGCAGTTGCCGTTTCCTCCAATGTCATTACGCATGTCAACCTGCTGAAAAGCCCTTCCATGTTTGTTTAGATATGTCATTGTTGATGGATTAACAAAGCTTTAGTGTTACAAAAGAATGATCAGTGAAACCAGTCATACAAGCTCTCCAACGTTTCCAAGTAATCGAAGCATCATCAGTGCTTATGTTTATGTGAATCCAAAGATCACAACACATTCATTCCAAACATGTTTCTCTTGCATTCATATTGTTGCATTACTGTAGTTATGTGTCTATGCTAAGTCTTTTTAATTGTTTATCACTTTGACAGCTTGTCACACGATGAGTCCTGTTTACATTACATTACACAGCAGTCATTTTTCCTACTATAGTAGTCAATGGGGTCTGTTCGTCCAAATATCCTTCTCTGTGTTCATCAATGATGACCGTTTTTTTATTTTTGGGTGAACTACCCCTTTAACATGTACAATTATTATAATAACTGTATACAAACCCCTCTTCAAAATGTTACAAGGACAGCAATATATGAAAAGCTGCAAAACTGGTTGGAGGTAAGAGAGGGATAAACATAAACATGATATTCAACACCTCGGTCATCTAGCGGGCTATGGTCAACACACAGCAAACTATTCTATCCCCTACCCCCTATCCCACCCCTAAACCACAATAATAATAAACCACAATAATTCAAATAAACATAATTTAGTATGTTTAATAATCTGAATTCTGGCGACATCTGATCCCAAATTGTATAGAAACCTGTAAACGCACGCACGCACGCACGCACACACACACACACACACACACACAGGTAACTCTCAGCCGTGTTTGTACTGCAAGTGAAAGCTTAATTGATTCTATGTAATCATGATTAGATCAGCCTCATGTTTGATGTTCAATGCAATTGTTGCACAATGCCACACGCAAAAAGTCTCGAGTTTAATTGTTATATTACACAATGTCAGATAAAGACACAACAGATGTAAAAATACACGGGGAGACTGTAGCTTACAGTTACTGATATAGTTCTTTGTTTATTAACACATCAAGATGAACAATTAAGATTACTTTTTACAACCACTAATAAAACAACACTTCCACTTCAGTTATATTCTTTCCATGCCCTGACTGACCCCAACATGTCATGAGTATTCCATAACTCCAAAAAACACTTGTATACCATCCACACAAAATGACAAAAGATGGTTGAACAATTAAGCGAGTCAGTCAAAGCATGTCAGATTTTATGAACAGGACTACTAGCAAACAAAGCAACCCAAAAATATATTTTTATCTCCTCTTTAAGATATATGAAGTGTCAATGATCCAATAGGGCAACAGGGGGAACAACAATTTTCCATATTACAATCAATGATGTAAAGAAAAACAGTTTGTTGCATACAAACCAAGTCTGTGTGTCAGAAAACATAAGTCATCTATTTAACTGCATCTATGAGATGTGGGGAGACGTCTGGCCTCTTATGCTCAGGATTAGACCGATGGAAAGCTCATTACATAATAAACAGCTAAATCAGCACTTTCCACTCTGATAATATTATTAGATTGTAAAGCCCTGTTCTGACCTCAAGTACTGAAAACAACATATTTCAGTAAACATTTACTATCAGTATGCGTGCTATACATGAACTAACAGCAGCACACAAGTATAATATAAGTAACATTAACTATTAAACCTACATATAGGCCTATACGTACAATAGGCTATACTGTGAACACTTTAATGTGAAGTATGATCAACATTGATTTAGAACATTAAAAATGTGAGTGTATTAATAAAAACACACAACTGCTATTGTCATTTCAGAAACTATCAAATATAGGCTAGCTATAAAAATATTATGATACAGCAATGTAAAACTATTTCAAGCAGACATACTTTAATATAGCCTATTTAATAAAATAAAGTGCATCTATAATCATTTAAAATAGGCTACTTTAAATACATGTTTCAATTAAATATAATAGTGAAATACAAAATGCATTGTTTTATTCATAGGATGCAAATTCTATAGGTTATAATTAACAGCGCTAAATCCAACGTTAAAAATAGCCTATCTAAACTTAAAAATGAACAGGACTCATCTGTGACACCGGTATAAAAATAAATTTAATCTGCGCTTACGGTGAAACTGAGATCCTACAATCCCTCTGTTACTCCGAGTTATCAGGGTGACTCCATGAACTCGCTGATTTCTGCTTTTGCTTCGTTATATAATCTTCAACTTGTTAATGTCTTAATTCTTGAGCAGACGAGCTTTTACAAACCTCACAAGTAAGTCAAATGCCTCTGGTGTCTGCGCGTCTCCAGTCTAACCTGTCCGTCTATGAGTGAGCGTGACGTCGACAGCTCCTCCTCGGCCACGCCCACTCTGCGCTTATCCGCGGTGTGCTCCGTTTATCCCGGTACTGATGCTGTGATTTCCAACAATTAGTTTTATGTATTTTTTGTGATTTATATTTTATAGAAAAAAATTTGATATCATAATATCGAAGATATACTGTATTTGAGGTCTAAATCCATTTTTATGGGACAAGAACTTCAGAGCTTCAGAGTGAAATAAAGCACACAGACAAATGTTCTGCTGCACGATTGACCTGCCAGTTATTTACGACCCTTCAAACACGTGGCTGTATAGTATAGCCCCTGCTCCCGATTAAACATTGTAAAACCATTGCGATAAAGTCTGCACCATCAAGACATCGAGTTCTTTGTTTGCCTTTCTGTATGTCTTATTGAGAAGGTAATAAATTGAAGAATTACTAGGACACAGAGGAACTTCCCCATGCACATTGCTCTTCTGTATAGTGTTCCTGATGGTCATGGAAAAACACAACATCATACATCATGTGAAACTGACTTGGCCAATTACAGGTACAAGGATGATTGCTCATTTTGCAACACAGGATTCTAGATGTAAAAGAATGTAACATATCCATACCAAATTTACTAAAACAATAGAAGAAGAATTAAACACACATAGTTCAAATTAGAAGCAACAGTATGGTCGCATTCCACTAAACTGACTCACTGTAGCCTTCCTTTAAGTTTGCATGAAAAAATCTAGATTTCATAGACAGAACCACTATTAATTAAAGGACAGACATGCTTTACGTACTTAAAGATAAAAATGCTTCATAGTACAAAGGTACAACCAGACTAATGCTTAAAAATGGTTAATATATCGATATAAGTACAGAAAATCAATCTTAAAAGCAGTCAAGTTGCAGGATGAATCACAGCATTATAATTCAACCTTAATAAATGTTATTCAATTTTGTAGTAGGTTACATTTATTGACATTTAATCTATTAACCTAAGAGCTGTAAAGCAATTCTAGTAAAAAGTAAAAATTTAATAATTCAGATAAATTCAGTTCTAAATTTAATTCATAAATTCAGTGATTCATGATAGATGAAGAGAAGAACATTTCATAATTCCATTTCCTAAAAATAAGCCAACATCCAATTAATACATTAAATCTGAAATGTGTAATCCAAAAGAGGCATTTTTGTAATTACAAAACTGCATCCATTAGGCCAGGATAATAGTATAATTTCCGTGGTTTAGTGTATTTGTAGTTGTACTGTATATAAGTGGATGAGAGAACATGCTAAATTAAGCTGTAAAGCAAAAAGTGACATAAGCAAGCTCTTCTAGACAGCCATTAAAGTTATGAACTCCAAATAAATCTAACCTGAATGAATTCTGTGGATTCTGTGCTTTTCTGAAATTAAGCACGATGCGTTTGCCTGAGTGAGAACATGCCTGATATCCACAATCACTTTTCACAATAAAGAATATAAATCGAGAAGAGAGAGAAAAGGAGAGTCTTGCGTGTTGGGCGACTATACAATTCAAATCAAAGCACTGGCTCAATGCACCTGTTTTACCTTTTAACTTACACATGAAATTTTCCATGGCTTATGGTCAAGTGGCATGATTCACTCTCAAGTGCCAAAACGTTTAACCCAGAAGGAAGTCTTAGATCAAAGATCAAACAAGGTCAGTGATTCGCCTCGGAGGGTATGCACTTTACAAAGGTAAAAAAGTTCTTCCGAATGACCTCTGACGATTAATATTTATTTGGTCAGCTGAAAGACTGGGTCAGTACATGCATGGGAAGATGAAAGGTGCTTTTAAAACATATTCATAAGTCATTAAATAAAGTCACAAAGTACAGTCATAAAGTGAAGCTGCATTTTTATTGGTGTAAAGGTCAGAATTTTCTTCACATGACCAGTAAACGCTATGTACTGTACACTCGCATGAAAAATGTATTTGCTGAAGGATTTAGGTTTTTAGTGGCTTGTTATAATAGACATGCTATAAACACACATATGTATGCATGCACAGGCAGACATACACATGCGTCTATTGTACTACATGTCATATATATTGATAAAAAAGAGTTTGATAAATGACAGATGAAAGAAAGAAAGAATAAAAAGATCAAACCAAGCAGACTGTTTTGATCCAACGTTTTGAACGTTTAGTGTCTTTTACACCGGCTCAATTCCCTCCTGTCTCTGTTCATATCTGTTCTTCTAATCTCTGAGATTGAGCTGTTATTATGACCAGAGAGGGTCAACTTCATGTCAGGATCACACCAGCTGTTCAACACCGAATGAATGCAACATTACAGTCATCCATCATGAGTCTTCAAGCTAATGTTCATGTTGTTCCAGGTTGCCTTTCTGACACATTTTATCATGCACAGAGTAATAAGAAACACAATTTAGACTGTATGTACCTTGGCTCGAAACAATGCATTTATATTTTGATAACCATTTACAGGTATGTCTGCCTTCTCTATAGTATGTAGAATGATTTTCTTGCCCAGCAGGATTTTACACTTACCTACAAATGTATTAAAAATAATATAAAAAAATATCAAATGTAAAAAAAAAAAAATACTACCCAAACCATCCGCATATCGCCCTGGCAATGAACCCTGACCCTATGCTTTTGGATTATTCATAGAAAGGGGTCAGGCTTAGATTTGCGTGCGCCTGTGACGAAGAGCTTAACATAACAGACTTGTGCGTAAAACAAAAAGATTAAATGCACAGCTCTGACCGTCCTAATGAACCATATCAACATCTTCCTACATCCTTATTTTTGCATCTCTGGAGCTTCCCAACCAGGCACACCTGGTGAAATTGCGCCTTTACCACATCCTGAAAACCGCAGGGGTGGGGAGGGAGCTTGCAGAGGAGATCTTTCTTGTACTCCCTCCTACTCACTGGATGTGTTTTAGCATTACGTAATTCCACCATCTGGAACTAGAGTTGATTTGAAACATGACAATCGTTATTAAGGTAATGAATGGCGTTTGAGCTTGGTCTGATATTGACAGGATGCCAAAGCCAGCAAGCTTAAGTAATCCATTACATTTTGAGTGATTTAGTAGCTAAGGTTGACGAAAGATTACTCACGGATGTTACGTTTAACACAGTCACATATATACCACATTCTTGAACCCCTGCTTAAACCCAAGCTGAACAGTATATCTTAATAGGCTAGTTCACTCAATTCTATAATCATTGATCTATCCATATGTTTTATGACCTTTATTCTTACAAACACAAAACGGAATGATTAAATGAATGAGTTTATTCCTCTAAACATCTCATTTTGTGTTGCTCCACATGAGAAAGATCATATATTTTGGGGTGAACTTTTTCATTTTTCATTTCATTTTTATTACCCGAGAATATAAAATGATCAATGCCACAGCCCTGGTTAAACCATTAATGAATATTAGATGCATCAGAGTGAACCGCTCCTCCAAACATGGGTCAAGGGATGTTTTTAGTTGCAATAGGAGGACATCTGCTGGTAAAACTTTGTCAAATGGATTTTTAGTATGTTGTGGGTGCTGTTAGCAATCATAATTTCTTTTCCTTATTAATTTACATTTATGCATTGCTGATAGAAATGTATTTGTGAACACTTCTATATCATTATATCATATAGAAAAAATAGTTTGCACTGCAAAAAAACATAATATTCCCAGCTACCAACCTGTAGTCGGTTGTTAGTGATTTCACAACAAGAACAAGCCACAGAAAATCCCAGAATGTCATCACATTGTCAAATACTCACTTGAATACGGTTTGGAGATTGTGAGTCAGTGTTTGTTTTGCCACATTACAATTATATTCAATTACACACACTGTTACTTCAAAAATGGAGTTCCCCTTTCACAAAGATGTTGCTTACGCATTTATATTGGTCTAGATTAAAAGATTAGTCATTTCTTACATCTTCATCTGTTTTTCCTGGTATTACTTCATGGCTTCTCCCTTTGGGATTCTTGGACTTGCAAATACTGGTTTTACTGCAAGTAAAAGAATATTAATCAATTTACTTTGACAAATTTAAGATTAAATGCTAATGATTTGTTTCAAGTAATACTAAGGGGGTATGGAACCGGAGATGTCAGTTTTACAATGGCGATGTTTTTGTCTTTTCATTCAGCAAGGGGGTTGGTGTAGCCTACAACAAATATTTAAAGACAGAAATTCTTTCTGTTCTTGACTTTAAAATCACTTTAAACATAACATACTTTGCATTGGATGTTATTTTAAAACAGAACCGATCCAAAAACACCAGAGGGTGCTACAGCCCCGCTATAAGAGTCTTGTTTTCAAGTTCAAGGCTCAAATAGCGTTTTACAGGGATCGCGTTGTCAGGTTCAATATTTAACATTATATATGCCTACGTGTTTAAGAGTTTAAATTCTCAACATATTAATACACATTACATACATACATACAGAGAGAGATACAAACAAAACATATATGCCAAGCTCCATATATTGTGATCCAGGAAATTACCCATCCCTGATTACTCCAAAAAGTGCAATAGCTTTTCCCCGCCCTTAAACCGCACCGATTGGCTGTTTCGGCATTCCCGGAGTTCCAGAGTACTCCGTGATTAGACAAACGAGCTGTCACTCATTTCCGCGGGGAGCGTTTCGGATCCTGGGAGGAAGTAAATGATTCGCCTTTGCACTTGACGGAGAATCATATTGTTGGGGATATTACGCGTGTATTCACAGACTTTCAGCCGTTAAATGAGATTTAACGGGAGGACGTACATCTCTTGTTCATCTTATCGCGATATGGTTTAAAAGGATAATCATTTTTCGGGCACATACTTCGGTGTATTGGATCAACTTGTATTTACAGGAGGCTGGGAGAGGACACACTTTGCTATTGTTCCAGCTTTTACACGACTGTGCGTGTGCGTGTTTTGCGTATGTGTGTATTAAATTGCCATTTGGCTTTATGGCTACGAATTACGAACCCATTTATGGACTCTCAGAAGATGAAGTAAGTGTCTATGTTTTCGGTATGCTTGTTTAGATGACTGTACATGCCTGCCACCAGATTGTTATGTTTGTCATATTAAATAACATGGTTTCATTTTTGTGAGCTTGCTTTTGTGCAATCAAGACATATTAATAAGTAGATTTGGAGGTTTGTGTGTTTTAAATGCTCGTACTGGCATCCCACGTTTTCTTATGTATTTACAGTTTTAGGAATTTTGAAGGTGTTGATCATAACTACAGGTTTTACTGTATATTTGCTACTGTCAAAATATGAGTTTAGATTCAGGTGATGTTAGTCTATATCTGCAGATTTTCATGATGTCATATATATGTCGGGGTTTGCGTTCATAAGTGAGATGCTATTATAATTGAAATTGGCACTAGAATTGACTGATGTCTCTATTGCTTTTATAGAAACTGTTCTATAATATAGAGTAATATAGTTTTATGAGTGACAAAGCAATAGCTTTTAAGATCCAACCACATATGGGAGAAATCCAACATAAGGTGAACATCATCCAAGTGCTTGTTTATAATAAGGATATTTAGATTTAGGTTTCAGAGCCATTTTAATGTATTGTGTAGCAGCCACAACACCATGTTGTTAATCATAACAGGACCCTATGTATTCACAGCAAATTTACATCAACTGTCATGAGATCACGAGAACCACCTTTGAAAACAGGTGCTTGTCTCGAGTTTAACATTTAGGCCCTTACTACGGCTTTAAACCTCCTTTAAAACTGTATTTCAATTCTTTAATGCCATTGGAGATGTAGTTAGGTGTAAATGTATATGAGTGGCCCTGATCCAAAGGAGAGACCTGAGTCATGTTCAAAGTACAAGTTGGCAATATTTTGGACATATTTATGGCGGTATCAAATCTGCTGGCTTGCTTGCAGTTTCCAGAAGGATGTGGTTTGGCATGCAATGCTTTTCAAGTTTTTACATGGAAAGGTACTGAAGGACAAGCCAAAGAGTCACTAAAACGTATGAGTAGTTAGTTAATAATTTGTGTTTTTGAAGAGCATCTTGATATGTTTAACATGTGTGTAAATGTTATACGTCAAGATAAGTTCTTGACATTCTGTGATTAACCTTAGGACATTTTCCTTGAGGAAAGCTATAGTATATACTTCTAGAAATTAATAGTTCACCCAAAAATGATAATTCTGTCATCATTTAGTCACCCTCTTGTCATTTCAAACCTGTATGACTTTCTTTCCGCAAAACACGAAAAAATATATTTTGATGAATGTTGTTAACTGGCACCCATAGCTTGCATTGGTTTTGTGTCCATACAATAGAAGTGAATGGGTGCCGCCGCTGTTCGGTTACCAACTTTCTTTAAAATATTTTCTTTTGTGTTCTGTGGAAGAAAGAAAAGTTTGATATGACAAAAGAAATTTCATTTTTGGGTGAACTATCCATTTAATCCTATAACTGTGTACCCTTGGTCTATTAACAAAAGTGGTTATACCAATAATGTATAATAGGATTGCCTAATAGTATTTTCAAGTTAAGAAGTTTTTTGTATAGTGTTTTTCACAGCACATTTACTTTTTCCCTCCAAAATTCCAAAGTTGTATTGTCAGAATTTGTCACACTGTCCCAAGACACACACCAGACACATACGACACACATCGCTTCAAATAGCATCACTTCATTAGTATTCGATGAGCATCTATCAAGTTGGCAGGGAGCCAGTGCTGTCAGCGTCTCTGTGTACCACCCAACATTTTCAGTCTTTTGGGACCCCATCATTTGGTTCTCTAGTTTTTGTCTTTTTTCTGGGCCTGAGAATGTCTTTCCACCATTGTTGTTCTCAGTTCCCATGTCACTGTCTGTATGCAGAACAGTACCCTGTTGATTCAGATCATCATTGATTGAAATTTAGTTCATTTTAAATTTAGAGCTTAAAACTATGTTTACATCTTTAAGATTATCATACAGATACTGTAGGATTGGATGCACAATATATCGGTGACCAATGCTGTCTAGTTTTACCTTGGTTTGTTTGGTTATCATTTTCAATAAGATGCATAATATCAGGTTTTGTTTTGTTCCAGCTCACATAAGCTTTATCTGTGCTTTTTCTCCACCGTTGTATTGAATTCTTGACTAAACCAGTTTAGATTCACTCATCAGCCTTAACACAGCAACATAAAATTTTGCCCTTTGTAAATAATTATTTGTCACAGCATACCTGACTGGCATTAATGTTTCTTTGTGTTCGTCCAGTATGTAAGATAGAATCGGTCAGTTTTGCACGCATAACGGCATGAAAATGCTTTCTCGATTATGCGCTCACACACCCAATATCGCGTCTTCATTAAAAATACATTAACTTTAGTTACAGCCTAATCATCTGTGAGCCGGCTAACATTCCTTAGTGTTGAAGTACCGACTGTATTTAAAAAGGCCGAAAACATAAATCCATTTTAGATTTCAAATATAACGTATTTGCTGCTCTTACTCTTTCTCTTAGAGTTTCAAACATTAATAAGCAGAGTGCAGACAGATGCAATAACCTGTAATGCCAGTTTCAATCATACCTTCGTACATTCTTCGATAGATACTGTAGGATTTAATACTGTATTTATACCTGAGGGGAAATTCAGCACACACACAAACCTTTGCTTCCACTGTCTGGATTGCCTGACTATAATATGTCATCTCTGTTGTTGTTGTTCACCCAAAAATGTCATTTCTGCCATTAGTTTGCCCTCAATGTCTTTCTGAATAGCCTAAATAATGAGGCAATTTTCACTTTTGGGTGAACCATCCCTTTAAAGTGAATATTGTTGTTGAAAGCATGTGCTTGCTTGTGCCAACAATCCAATTTAGAAATTCCTCTTTACAGCCTATATTGAGTTTCTTAGCCAGTGTCAGCATTTTGCTTTCACATTTGTTGCAGTTGATGTAAGATTGCATCAGTTTGTTTTTATCAGTTCTACCAAGTGCAAAACAGACCTGCTTTGTTCTTAATCTTTGGAAATGTGGCATTTCTTTGGCACCAGTAGTAAAGTAATAATAGTGGTAAAGGGAATTGTAGAATTTGAAATTCAGGGCATGGAATGTTGTAGTCTAAGTTAGAACTACAAGAATGTTCTGCATTCTGTTTAAAAGTGACAGTCTGGGAAAATACTAATATCTAGTTAAGCATTCCACACACAGAAGCACGGTTACAAAGGTTCAAGGGAGCTATGTGCAAGATCTGGGATGCCCATGTCCCCCAGCCCATGCTTCTCTTAGTTCGAGGGCTATGTGTTTTACAGCGTGTAGGGACAGCCGCTATGAAGCAAACTGGGATAAATTTTGCTGTTTAATGGCACCATGCTTTGAGATAATTTAACTTTTAGTTCATGGTTAACTCATTCCTGAGATTGAACTTCTAAATGAATCTCCAAACTTGGGGTTAGAAGAACATATAACAAATATGATTAACAAGATCTGTTATACTAATTTTAAATATGAGCTGCACTGAAGATATCAACTAGGTCATATAAGATTGACTCAACTTATTTTACTGAACTGCACTGTTTGTAATAGACAATGGTTTTTTTTATTCAGAGACATTTATCTGTTTTTTTAGACAGAATGGAATTTTTAAGTTTTTATCTCGTATTATATATTTAATGTTTTATATTCTTTCTTTACTAAATATGAATTTTCCCTGTACTCGCTTTGCAGCTTACATTGGTTAAAAATTTACATCAATAATCCATCTTAATCCATAAGTGACTTGAAGTGCATTCAAGGTTCACATTTGGTTCACATTCTCTTTAAATTGAGTCATGATAAAGTTTGATCATTTTGAAAAGCATAAAAAGTTGAACCACTAAGTTTCATAGTGTATATGTAGCGCAAATGGTGCAGGGCGAGTCACAAAGTGTTATTGACTTTGCAAGCGGTGCTAATTTAAATGTACTTGGATACGATTGCTGAACATCTTGAATGATGATCAGATGATGCGTGATAGCTATTGTTAATGGCCTGCTGGGCAGAATGTTCATTTCACAGTTGCCTAAATTTTCTCTGTGCTGTTGCACTTCCTGTTGGTTGCGGTGTAATTTAACATACCTTTAGGGACACTAAAATATGTATTGCAAAGTGAGCATGAGGACGTAGATGCACTAAATGAGTCAGTATTGAAGTCAGTATTGAGTCTCATGAAACCTGGTGCTATACACGCCATAAAGACCGGTTTGGAAATGCATCCTCTGAGCTCTTGTAAAGCTGTTTGTTTAGGATTGTTTGTTTGGGATTCAAATGATGTAACTGCTAACGGTAGCTTGAATAGCATGTATACAAATGCTGTGTGTTTAGCCAGGTTAAAAACGATGAGCGTGTAACGTGAGATGTGCATTGGTAATAACCCCAGCGCATTGACGTATAGCAAGAGGATGCTGCTTAGAATTGGATTTGAGCACTTTTGAATCACATTCATGGGAACTGGAGATCTGACCAGAGAATATGTCATATGATCTTCATACAGACCATATTTCAGTTTCAAATAAGGTTGTGTTATGAGTATGGCTACACATTTCAAAACGGGTGCATTCCTAGTAAATGCATTTACAAAACGGAACCTGTACGTATATTTCTCGCTTCAGAGGTGCGCGGATGTTTTGCGCTGTTATTTTGAAATCATATTTAAGTGGATATCTGGTTGGAAGACCTTCCACTTCAGAGTCCCTGGCAAAGCATGGTTTCCCAATTCAGAGCTAACACGATGTATGACTTGGAAATACCAAACCTGTCACAGGATTAATCGCTGGGCGTGCGCAGGAAGCCGGTCAGTGCCGATGTTAATCCTAATTGTCCAGCCTGACGGCCACAACCTGAGTAATACTTTCCTTCCATCTTAGGCGGAAGCCCTGTTGCTCTAAAACATCATACTTATATCAGTCAAGCATGCTAATAGGGTTGCCATTTGATTTTATAAATAGAGTTGATGAACGCAGCTGGTAACCCTTTGTTGACGTACACATTGTGTACTACACACAACACTTGATTTTGATTGGATGAGTCCTTAGCCGCTGGTGTCTACAGTAAACATATTCATGGAGTTTGTTGTGGGTGTTGTAGCCTAGTGGTTGAAAATTCATCACTTACTGTTATACCATCCCAGATTTATCCATCCTTTCTTCAGCTAAACTTTGTCTCAAAGATGCTGTGTGTGTGTAATATTTAGGAGGATATTTTGTGGGTCCCTTTACATGGAATTGGCCATGTTATTTCTACAGTATCCCTAAAAGGACAAACTGCTCTAAAGAGAGCGTTTCGAGATATGTTACCTTTTTCGTCAAAGAAGTAAAAACATGACAATATCTTTGTCCTTAGTGCTTTGAAAGGGAGGGGTGAGCGGTGGAGAGAGGTGTTGGTTGCAATTCACAACCTTACAGCTAGATGCCGCTAAAATCTCCACATTGTTCCTTTAAAGAGTACATTCCACGAGATCATCAAAATGACATTTCATGCAGTGTGTAATGTTGCCGTGTTTAAAAGTAAGCAGTCTGCCAAGTTGTAAATCTGAAGTTATTTGCTATGGAATAAAGTTATTGGCTTGGAAAAAAGAGAGTCGACTCTTAATCATGCAAACGAATCATTTGAGAGTCAGTCAAAAAAAACCTGCCTATTATTATGAAATAATAGTGTTTTTACACCATGTATTTACATAAACCTTTTGACGGACACTCCATAAACTAAAGTAGGCCCTTAAAAATCACAAGCTATGTACTCTGTATATGGACCCCAACTTTAAAGGGTTAGCAATGCATGTCCTTAGATAGTCTTTCACATTCCTCTACTCGAGGCAGTTCCCCATGTCCTCTTCTACTCCCTCAACACAGGCCCTGGCCTTCATCAGCATTACTGATGAGTTATTATCATCTCTGCACCAAACCCAACCGTCACCTCTGCCTGACCAATTTATCTCCCTGAATGTCTGGAGTGTGTAAAGTAGGCAATTTTATGGATCAGGTTGGAATGAAGGGTGGAAACTCTCCAGGTCTTGCTTGGAGATTTCTCCGCAAGCATTTGCTGCTGGATTTAGCTTTTAGACTCTGAATTAGAGGTTGACCGATTAACCGGCACTGATAATGATAATTTGAACTATTGTTAATCGGCAATAATCCCCACCGATAGTTTTTCCTCGTTGCGTTTGTTCCAGACGCAGCAGGGAAAGCTCTTCTGTGATAAGCACAAAGTATAGAGTTTAGAGCAACCTCTAGAGGCCGAAATGAAACTACCACTGACAGTCCCAACTTTGCATGGAGCGAAATACATCAGATGCAGATTTAAAAGTTTGACTTTATAGAGCACATTGCAGTACACATGTTAAAATGTAATTTGTTGACTGTATGCTGCATTAGTGGAGAACAGCAGTGTTTTTGCCGACAAAACTGAGAGCCTATTAGCCCAAGAAGTTATAACAGGGTGACAAAAATACACACAAAAATGTTGCAATTTGTTTGGTACTATATGGCCGTGTGTGCGTGCACCCACGAGCACCGCCACCGAAACGGAAAGCAGATAATACAGAGACAGCACATACAGCTAATGTAAATTACATTGTTTTAATGTAAACAAGCACGCAAGTAGACATGACAATATTGTATTCTGATAGACAGCTGGTAACTCATGTACTCTTATAAAACTGTTTCAGCATAGTATCAATGTGGATGTTGGGAGAACAAAGGAAGTGCTTAATGTTACAGTACCGGTTATGTTATTTCTCATAGGAATGAATGGAGTTTCTGCTGTTCTTTCAGTTTAAACAGGGTGTATTTTGTACCAGGTGTGTCATAACATGTTTTGGTGGAGTGATTATGGTGAAAACAGAGAAACCTCTTGGCAGAGGTGAAGGATTGTGGGGTGAAGGAAGAGTTTTGCGTCTTAACACTCCTAACCATGATGTTTTCTGGTGAGTGGTTTCACAAGATTTTCATTTCCTCATTTCATTTTTTGAAGTTATTCAGAATAGCTGCTTACCACCGATATCTCGTCTTCATTTGCATTTCATATTAACAAATGCATTCATCGGCCAGGCCCACCTGGTGCTATGACACTGTAGTACTGTAGTCGGTGTTTGACATCAATTCTCATCTCACCCGAGCTCATGTCGTGCTGAAATAATCAGGTCAGAAACAGAATTAATGCAGACTGGTTTGCTGTTTACTTGTGTCTTCCAATAATGTAGACTCACAGACAAATATAGAAGAGGAATTTCAGACACGCAGAAGTGGGTAAAAGTGGTGTAAGAGGGCCTTTCTCACCCTCCTGTTACCCTCAGCAGTGGGTCATTTCTGGACTGGTGCCGTTTAAACGCAGAGAGGGTGAATAAGATGTTCATTGTGTACTCGTGAAGGGAATGAATAGCTATTGAGTGCCAGAGAGGTGACGATGTGGGCGTGACGTGCTTATGCAGAGTGGAAGTCTGGAAATGGTCGTATCTGCTGGAGAGTTTATTTATGGGTTGCCAAACCAAAAGTGCAAAAAGTTCATACGAGTGTTTCTCAAGCACTTTTGTTTCTGGAGCCTGCGTTTATATTGAAGATGCAGTAATGATGTTATAGAACCAGAGTAGTTTATCCAACAATTTTGTGCACAAACCTTCTTCTTATGGCATTAATGTAGTTTGGGTTGTATTGATGTTTTTTGGCATCAACAACAAAAGATTGCAAACCCGTTTACAAGTCTATTTTGCTATGCACATTTATACTGTTGGTCGTGTTTTATCTGTTTGCGTTTTCCCCTTCTTTTCTGAGACCAAATCAGAACAGACTTTCAGCTTATTTTTGGATCACAACCACATTAGACATTAGAAACTAAAAAAAATGGTATTAATGAAAGCTTATGAATAATAAATAATTTGAAGTCCCCAACAACAAAAGCTTTCTTGGCTGTAGTTTTCTCTTCTTTTTTTAAATCATCCTTTTGTAGTGCGCTAGTGAAGTGAGAAAATCAGGATGCTCTCATGCTAAACCCATCTTAAATGTAGGCCACAAGACGTCCAGACTCAAAGAAGAGATATTGATTTATTCATAATGGTTTGTGTGTGTATCATGTTTTGCAGAACGAATCTCGCGTTCTTCGTGTCAAGGTCATTGCCGGCATCGATCTGGCGAAGAAGGACATCATCGGTGCCAGGTAAGGAAGAACTACAGGAGGTTTCCAGAGACCTGTTCACTCTGTTTCTTCATTCATTAGCTAATGCATGCGGTGGATGTGTGTGTGTGCGCTGTGTGTATGTGCGTTTGTGTGTTTCTTACTTTAGACCAACTGAGCTGAACTCTCTCTTATTCTCGATGTAGACAATAGACTTATCGAAACAAATGATCTGTCTGCCACAGGAAAGCAGCACAAAGATAGATTCTTGACGGGCTGATGTGCTTTGTGCAATGTTGCATGTTTTATTTGTTTAACTTTGAAGTTGTCAGGTCTAGAAGTCAAAGGTCAGAGAGGGCATTTAACGGCAAAAATGTGATGCCAGAGGGGATTTAGAGATGTTTGCATGAATATACGTCTGTCAGTTAATGCTTTTTAAAGTTTAATATGTGATTTGATAGGCCATTCACCATTTTCAGCCAAGTTTAGACTTGGGTTGTCCTTGTAACAGTAACCCAAAGAGGAAATAAAAAACAATGAAACAAAGGTATGAATAGGGTAAGCTGTTCTTGATGTTTTAGATATTTGAAGTATCAGATTTTTAAGTAAACGGTCAGAAATGGAAACTTGGAAATCTTATTTTACACCTACAACAGTTTACAATGCCTTTTGTCTAATGTTGTTCATCAAAGTCTTTAAATTACATGTTGCAAATAAACAGTGTGTGCACAAAGGCAGAAAAAGACATGGTGTGCTCGTATACTCAATATAATCTGATATTTGGTATTAGTATAGACTCGAATACTAAATATATATGTTTGGATGTCATATAACCCAGTAGCATTTTGTTCCTTAAAGGGATAGTTTACCCCAAAATGAAAATTCTGTCATAATTTACTCACCCATTTTAAACCTGTATGACTTCTGCAAAACAGAAAAGAAGATATTTTGAAGAATGTAAGTAAACAAAAACTGTCGTTCCCCATTCACTTTTATTGTATGGACACAAATCCAATGCAAGTCAATGGGGACCAACAGTTTTCTGTTACCAGAAAGTAATACAGAAATTACATGAGGGTGAGTAAATGTTGATAGAATTGTTATTTTGGGGTGAACAATCATTTAAGAAAAGGCCACAATGTTTTCTTGTTGTTTGCATTTGCCATTAAAAACTCATATTGGTTGACAGCTATTATGCATTAAGTCGCTTTGGATAAAAGCATCTGCCAAAAATCTCTCATTTCTAAGCTCTTTTTGCTTTGTATAATACTGGACAGTCTAATAAATCACTTAGATAAGTAATCTTGTACTGAGTGAGGCTTGTAAATGTATTGCTGTTTTTGTTTAGTCACATCTGCATCTTGTAAGGGGCTCCCGGCAGGTAAATTAACCTTTGATACCAAACCATTTAAATTCCCAGAAAGCTTAACTATTGACACCTAGTTACAAATCTGTCTGAGAGATTGAACTTCAACTTCAAAGTAGTGGTGTCTCGAGTTTGCCTGTTGGTAAAGTGTAATGATTATATTCTCTTAGATAAATACGACCTTATCAGCTGTTGCCTGTTTTTCTCTGTAATGGCCCTGTATTTGTTTTTGCTGCTTAAGTGAGCAATACATTTCCTGCCTTTCTTCTAACAGTCCCCTGAGCCACAGACAGAATAGCACGATCACTTATTTGTTTTTTCTTTGTGAGTGCAATATTTGAAAATGATTGACTGATGTTTCGTTGTTAAGCTACAAAACAACAACACTTCTGCACTTGTATATTGAGAATTTGGTTAGGGTAACCACTATAGTTTTTGTATGTCATATATAGCATTCTTTAGCAGTTTAAAAAAAAAAAATTATTTAGTATTGTGGAACTCCTAAAAATACAAAAAGAAATTCAAATAAAATTTGTTCTGAAGAAACTGTGAGGGATGAAACTGTGAGGCTTTCCTGTGCAAAACTCGATGCCAAGACTCAATGCTATTCTGGGTGGCTGCCAGGGCATTGCTTTGTGTGAGTGGTTGTTAGGGCCTAGGTAGGGTTTTATCTAGGAGGTGATGTACTGGCCCAAATCACACAAGCCCTACTTCTGTATTCTGGTTCATAGCCATAGCCATTCCTTCTTATGATGCAAGTCTGTGTGATTTATTTTTGTCTGAATATCAAGTCTTCCATCAGTGAGGATTTTTAGGTTACATTGCTTAGAAAAGTAAAAGCATGCTTGGTTTAAAGTAAGGGTGTCACAGTATACCGATATTGTCAATAACATTAAGAACCATGGATATTAAAAACCATGATTATCAATATAGTGTTAATTCTATGAATATGTGACCCTGGACCACAAAACCAACTACTTAAGTACCATGGATACATTTGTACCATTAGCCAACAATACATGGTATGGGTAAAAAAAATATAGATTCTTCTTTTATGTCAAAAATCATCTTATATTAGATAAAGATCATGTTCCATGAAAATATTTTGTAAATTTCCTACTGCAAATATATTAATGGTTTATTTTTGTGAGTGGATGCAAATAAAACAAACCTGTTTCTTCTTAGCAACGGCCTGCTACAGCGTACGCGTAAAAAGGATCTATAATTCGGGCTTAATCCTTACTCTTGAATTTTAATTGTGATTTGTTGGCCAAAAAGGAGAAAACACAAAATAAACCAAATTGAAGATGAGTTTGACTGATAACATTATTAAATAGTTATTGTGATATTATCATCACTGTGAATTCCTTTGGCCATGAAAATCAGATATTGTGACGGCTCTAGTTTGACGTCTCATACTGTCTGTAACATAAATTCGTAGTATTTTTGGTTTGTTTAAATCCCCGACCCAGTGTATGATTCATGGTAACCGTAATGTGCCATGTTGCAGCTTTTGGTGAACAATAATTGGCAAAACGCAGCTTTCTGTCATTTAGATAAGTTTGGCTTTTTTGGTCGAGAGAAAGGGCAAAAGAGGAGCTGGTAATACCTGTTTTCATGACAAATAAGAAGGTAGAAAGTTATATGTTGAAAGGCTACAGTTCTGCTTGTACAGTCTCTCTTTTTCATCTGTGTCTGTCCTGTGGTGTAGACGTCACTGTTCCTTCTGTTGTAACTGTGCTGATCTACTGTGGACTCTATCAGGCCTGTCTGCGCCAATCACTGTGTGTGTGTGTGTGTGCGTGTGTGTGTGCGTGTGTGTGTGCGTGTGTGTGTGCGTGTGTGTGTGTGCGTGTGTGTGTGCGTGTGTGCGTGTGCGCGTGCGTGCGTGTGCGTGTGCGTGCGTGTGTGTGTGTGTGTGTGTGTGTGTGCGGTACTCACCTGTCAGCATGAGTGTGTGTTTTCCATCCTGCACGGCAGCATCCTGCTGGCAGTAGATACACATTTACTGGACTCTTCCTTATTGATTTGCTTGCAATATTCAGTGGATGGTAAGACATGTCTTGCAATTTGCATCTTTTTTCCATTCCATCTTTATTTCTGCTTTATGAACAGATTGCTGAACAGTACCATACCTGCAAAGCAAGTGTAAAATTCTGCATCTTGCATGTTTTGTTTATAAGAGCCACGATACATCTGTGCTAATTACAAAGGGAATACAGCTGTGCAAATGGATGCCATATGGCACCATCACAGAAGTCTGAACAGAGAAATGGAGGAGGCTTTGACAGGACCTTACCCAATATATATTTTATCTTTGCCCGAGTTGACCCATTTACATGATCAAGTTTTCACTTTTTTGTGTTGTTTTGAAGTTTGACAGGTTTATACATTTAGCTAAAGAGAAATGGTTGATGGTCAATTGCACTTTAACACTCTTTTTTTTAATGCACTGGACTTTATTGACTTGATTTCTAGTAGTCTTTGTCTCTGCTGGTAGTCGTTTTCACATTTACGCGTCTGCCAGACAATTTCATCCAAAGCGACTTATTGCATTTGTTTATGAGTATGTGCAATCCCTGGCATCGAACCCATGATCTTGGCGTTGCTAGCGCCATGCTCTAACCACTGAGCTACAGGAAAGCTTGTGAAAGGTTTTCCCTGTAGATGTTAGGAAAATCAGCCTTTTTGTTAAAGAAAAGGCAAAAAGGGAAGGAACATGACATCCTGCCTTTGACAGATTTAAACCTGATATAAAGCATGTTTCTTTCATTTCTTTCGGCAGGGAGTGCTACAGACAAGTGTGAGTTTCCTGTTTTGAAGTATTTTCATTGGAAAAATGTTTGACAAATGCTTGTTTGACTTATCTCAGTGGGCTTTCATTAGAAAACATGAGCAGAGCGTTTTTTTGTGTATACATTTTTAATAACTTTTATTGCAGTGTGAGTGTTTTATGTGCAGGTTTTTGAAGTTTCTGAAATGCTACAAAAGTGTTTATGTTAGGGCTGTTACAATATCAGACTTTCACTACATAATTATTATGGCCCCAAAAATTCATCTATCTATGAATCTATGAATTAAAAACAGCTCTTTTTGGACTAATGAATCACACTCAACATACAAGTGTAGGAAGATGGAAAGGAAAATTTTGTAGCCATTATGCCTCTAAGGCAAAATGTTTAACAGGTTATTTATGATATTATCATGTGTGTATTTTGAACACAATATCAATAATCACATTTACTAATATCACGGTTATTGTCAATACAGAGACACCCCTAAGTTAAAATTAACATACCGAATTGGAAATTTGATACAAGATGAAAAATGACATAAAAACATACTTTACCTTGAACCTGCTCACTCTTTGCAATTGTTTTATTTATTTAAAAGTTGCATTACTCTGAATAAATATTTTGTGGTTGTGAAACCAACAACAATCAGTTGTCTGGTTTTGTTTAGATTTTTTTATTCACATGTCTGTTTCAGCAATTCCCCAGTCATTTTAGTGTTCTGTCATTTTTACTACTCAGATTTTTAAGTGCAAGCGAGCCGTTTTTACAAGGAGCTGTAACCGCATTGTCGTTCGACAGCAGATTTCTATCAGCTTTAAAAGTCCTTGAAAATGTCTTTACGTGCAGAAAAACTGCATCATAATTGACCGCCAAGTCTGTAATCCTGATAACCTATAGTTTACCTGACTTTGCAGCATTGGGCTGAAGGTCGAATCAGTTCAGAGCATCGTCTGTCTCAGAATTCCCCTTTTGTTGAGAAATTCCCTCTGTAGTTTCTGCTTCTTGCACACAATGGAGCGCTGAACCAACTCCCCCGTGACATAGTCACACATCTCTATGGTAACGGTGTGCAGTGTTAAAGTCCGTGTGACACCTGAGCGGCTCTGTGGCCTTTTAGGCGGTAAAAATGGGTCTGTTATTGAGTGTCTGGGGTTTCTCCAGTGCTGGAGAATTAAGGATCCTAGAAATACCACAGCAGGTTTATGTGAAATAAAATGGATATACCATTTATTGTAATATTGTAATATTTTAGTAGTGCTGGGCAACGATTAATCACGATTAATCGCATTCAGAATAAAAGTTTGTCTTTGCTTAATATATGTCTGTGCATATTAATTTTGTATTTATAAACACATACATGTAAGTATTTAAAAATATATATATAAATATTATAATCAATAAATGTTTATATTTATTTTAAATGTTATATAAATATATATACATGTAAATAATTCCTACATTTTGTATGTGTTTATAAATATAAAATTAAGATGCACAGTATACAGACATATATTATGTAAACACAAACTTTTATTCTGGATGCGATTAATCGCGATTAATCGTTGCCCAACACAAATTTTTAGTTTTACATCTGTTCACACAAATAGGCTAAATTTGTTATTATTATTATTATTATTATTATTATTATTATAACCTTTATTTTACCAGGAAAACACATTGAGATTTAAAATCTCTTTTACAAGAGCATCCTGGAAGTATAATACTGGAATGAATAACACTGTTATGCTGACTGTACGGATGTTCAGTGTTCTGTGGAGGTCTTGTGTTTTTAGCCCAGCAGGTAGTTTTGTTGTCTGTATATGTGAGATTATGTTGAACTCATTCAGAATCAATCAGGTGGGACACGGCCGGGTGTCCGTTAGTATTGTAAACCAGCATAAACATCACTCGACCCTTACGGAGAGAATAAAGCTGATTCAGGCAAATCAGCAGTTTCTAAACATTATTTTTGTACAACACACTACTTAGGATTTTTCCGTTTGAGCTTTTGTTTTGTGTACATTTTGAAAGTGCTCAAATTTGAGAATGACAGTGTCATGTGACAATCCTCATAGGTCTGGATGCTGTAAACATCAATGTAATTGCTTGGTTTATATGTGGGGAAGGTATTGAAATAGAACAAAAAAGGACACAATTGTCCTTGCATTTTTTCTCAATAATTTGTACAAGCCTGTCTTTTTTTTTTTTACATGTATAATGTCTGTTACAGTATGAATACTATATATAAATATACAACGTATACATGCTACATACCATATACAAAATGTGTACAAATCACAACCAACATACACGACTTGTGTTCAGTTCATATTCAGTGGTCATCAGACACAGTGCATCTGACAAATTGTTCAGTTCATTCCCTTGTTGTGTTTAATTGTTCCTGTTTGTTAAGGTAATGAGCACTGCCATGCTAATCCCATCACATCTTAGCATGTGAAACTTCTTTAAAACCATTAATGGCTTCCGTTCTTTGTCTTCCCCTCATTTCCTGACTGTTTTTACAACTTGACCTGATTTAAACCAAATACAAAACTTCCCCATGAAAGAAGCTTCATAAACATACTAAATTATGCTTATTTAAAAATGTACAAAAATGGCATTAGGTCAGTGTGAAAACAATTGAGAAATAAGTCATGCATGAATTTTGTATTTGTCTCCTTGTTTCTCTTTAGTGACCCTTACGTCAAGCTGTCACTTTATGTTGCTGATGAGAATCGTGAGCTTGCCTTAGTTCAGACGAAAACCATCAAAAAGGTAAGACTGACTCTTATTTAAAGGCTTGTTTATTTAAATGTGTTCTTTTAGGGGGATGTTAAGGTTTAGTAAATGACACGAAGTATTAAGTATTAAAGTCTTGGGTTGAAATTGTTATTCAAGTTTCTTAAGCCACTAGGAGGCGTCGTTCCATAGATCTGTGGTGCACTGCATGGGCTTTTAAAGTGATATATCAGGTCTTAAATAATAGAAAATATGAATATGAGCAAAACATGGAAACAAAATATGTCTTCTGGCGTTCTCCTTTACCAGAGAGGCACTTTTAAAGCAAAATTACCTGACGAGAACATGCTTAGGTCATATTTTACCTGAAATCGAAAGTAAAATAAATATTATATACAATTAATAATCTATACAATCACTTTAAGACTTTGATTGTTTTTCTTTGTAACATTTATGGAGTTGTCCATGCCTTAACTTTCATTGAACGGGCTAAAAATATTCATATTTCTTTCTTTTTGATTTTGGGGATAACCCATGTTCTGTTTATGCTTTTGTCCAAAAAACAGTTAAAGGTGCGGTCTGACTCAGATTGACACGGCAGATCAGTCAGCATTTGAGTCATTGAGATCCATTGAGTGAGTAATAGGTAAAGCTGTAAAAGCTCTGATCCTCCAGTGCTGTGACAGCAGACTCTTCAGTATATTAATAGCTGACAATGCAGTGCTGTGTTCAACATAAGCCTCACTGCTCAGTTCTCTGTGTTGAAGGATGCTTTAGAAGTCCTGCTTTGATAAAACATTCTGAAGACTACACGGCATGCAACAAATCACAATATTGAGCATCAGAGAGATGGATGTTTTTCATAGGTTTTGTTAAATGTAAGCACATTGTGGAATTTCTGTTTGCAGATTTTGAAATATAGGCCTGTTCGATGTATTTGGTTTGATGTAATATTATACAGGAAAATGCAATTGGCATTACAAGGCTGTTGCTGTTTTGGATGTTAATGGTTATATGTACTGTGTATATTGTACACTACTATTCAAGTTTAGGATCGCTTATTCATCGCATATTAATATTTTTTCCAGATTGTAAAATATGAATTATGATGTGACTAAAGACACTAAAATATAACATAGATATGATTTGTTTTAGATTCTGTTAAAGTTGCAGAATTGGAATTTTATCAAATATATAAGCAAATGTTTTTAGATCAAATTATTTTTAACATCATAAAATACATTTCAGTCAAGTGATCTCAAACTTTTAAGCAGTAGTGTATCAAGTATTTACAGCTGCAGAAAAAATAGAGACCATTTCAATTTCTCTTTTTTATAGGCATGTGTTTAGGTTAAATTATTATTATTGTTTTATTTTGTGAACTACTAACAATATTTCTCCCAAATTTCAAACAAAAATATGGTTTCTATTTGCATTTATTTGCAGAAAATGAAAACCGGAGAAACGGGTCAAAATAACAGAATCTGTATTTTTTTAGACCTCAAATACGGCAAAGAAAACAACTTCACATTTTAAGCAATACAACAGTGATGTTATATGTAATTTATATGTGATAACCTTGATTTTTAGTCTTGATTTTTTTGTCTTGTCATGCTCTCAGTCTTTCGCATTGCTGTTTGTCACTCGTGAGGTTTAATTTTGTTGAAATTTAACAGACACTGGATTGAAATGGCCACAATACATCTAGAAATGAAGAAATAAAAATTTGGAATGTCTGTCCATTTTTCCCACGGCTGTATAATCAAATGTAAACATATTTTAGATTCTTTCAGTCGTTATTTTGTGTTCTTCCTGTGTATATTATTTTCACCTGGGTGTGCTTCTGCATTTTAATAACTTAAGGTATTTTTACAAGTTTTGGCACATGGTTCTCAGCCCAATAAATCAGAAGTATTTACAGCATCTCGTGTGCCTGCGTATGCAAACATCATTGCACTAAACGTACATTTATGTCATTTCAATGCTTTCATACATGAGTGTCATTCCGAGAGAAGTGCATGTTCAGCAGGGCCCAAAAATCTTTTGCAAATAACTAAAATAGAAAAATGAAAGTAGAGACATTTCCACTAGATGTCTAAGACTTTTGGACCCTCTGCATGTTTTTAGATTTCCCTAAATCAATTAAAGTTCTCCTCTGAGGACACTTAAATTAAACTCTCAGCCAAACAGTCATGTTGACCTAATGATTAAGTTCTTCTACCACTTAACAGGATCAATAGAGTCGAGGGCTACTGCACTCGCTGTCTGGATAGCAGTCGCTCTCTTGAGCATGAAATATTTGATTCAAGTACAATAAATATTAGCCTGCATATCCTGTGTGAAGTTTCCTTTGTTATAAATCTCATTGAGGTAACGGCATACTTGTAACTTATGTGGTTGAAATACTTGAATGAATGGCTCTAGTTCACATTCTCCAAAAGCATTTTGTACATTTTGCACAAATTAATAATGTAATATTAGTGGATCCCAGAAATTAAAGATCTTCAGTCCAAGTGTGTGATTATTACAATTTATAAAATTTTTGAAACGCATAAATAAATGTGTTTGCTTTCATTTCAGACTCTCAATCCCAAATGGAACGAGGAATTCTATTTCAGAGTAAGTTCCTTTTTCCGTTTCTCATGGACATGAGCCAAACCTGGCTCGCATAATTCATAAATTTACCCGCTATGAAAACTAAAAGGTTTTTAATGCTGTCTGAATATAGTTGCTTGAAATCGCTCCCCTATGTTTTTTTTTTTTAAGTCTCTGCTTTTGTTCTTTCCAACATATTATTTATGTGTAACTCCGTCCAGTGCTTTTAAGACCCATTACTTTATAAAATATTACAACGCGCACATCAGTTATTATACAGTGCGTTGCCATACAGCACCACCTCCTTTATTTATAATAACTGCTGCAATCTGTTATGGGTAACGGCATGTAATACAGCAACTGTTGTTAATGTTGCTCAAATATAAACGTTTATAGTGAAAGTGTGTTCTCCACAGAGCTGCTTTATTCACACAGATGTGATTTATGAGTGCTATTCTAAGCCCAGGTAATGACCCCCGTGTTCATTAGACTGCATTCGCTTACTCTTACGCCACAACCAGGTTGGCACCTGATTCTCAGAAAACATCTCCCGCAGTAAAATAATTTTATATTGCAAATGGCAAGTGCCTTCTGCGGGTGCTTGGGTAGCTTGCGTGTGACTGCGAGTAGGCACATTCTTGTTTATTAGCTTTAATGTTTTTGTTTGTTACTGTTTCTATTTTTGGTTTATTAACTGATTTGCTTTGGCTTTTTAACGTACTTCTACAGCAATAAACCTTATAACTTTGTGTCTTGTCGTGTTTGCAGGTCTGCCCGCAAAACCACAGGCTTCTTTTTGAGGTGTTTGACGAAAACCGTCTGGTAAGAACCTCCTTCCACCTAACAGCACATGTCAATCTGCAATTTAGCTGTTTTATTTTTCTAAAATGTGTGACTGGGAAAGACTTTGCAAGCAGTCTTTTGCCTTTGAGTTACTTTTTTAAGCTTGATGGCTCTGTCTATTGAGCTGCCTTGCTGTTTATTGCCTACACGTGCAGCTGCCTATTAAGACAAAACCTTGCTCGTGGTTCAGATCACTCTACATATAGGCAGCGAGTTTGCGTATCGCACAAATATTCCTTTTGCACAGAAGACTCAATTCATATGATTAAGTTAGGTGTTAGCCTACTTAAGTCTACTACCAAAAGATATGAAACTCCAATAGGCTATGCAAGTATAAACAAAATGATGTTGACTTGTTTGCTATCTTTTTGCACATTTTTGAAAGCTTTGTCACAGTGCATTCTGGGATAAAAAACATTTGCTAAGTATATGCAATTTGTGCCATATGAGGTAGCGTAGGGACTGACTATGTAGTAGATAATGGATCAGAGCTTGTGTGCTCTCTGGCGGTCCCATTTCTATTGGGCTGGATTCTTCTGAATACAAAACCTTAAAATAGTTTGATGCTTTAAAGCTGTTTACCTAGGCAGCTAACTAAGTTTTGTAACAAAGGGATTTCTCCAGAGTTCATTTGGGCTAATTCGAGAATAACTTACACCTCACACCAGTGTTTCTTTAAAAGAACCATTAGATTCATCTGAAAGTTATTGTTATTATTTTGTTGCCAAGATTGTCTTGGAGCTATTTTTTGGGAGTGAATTGTTTGACAGGTACTGAAAGATATATTTATTTTAATTGTAATGAAAGAAACTGCTGTTACTCTGCACCAAATTGTAAAAGCAGAATGTCATGAATGCCATTTTTGTAGAGTTTAGTTGTGTTTTGAATCTCAGCTGTCAGTTGATATCAGTGATCACAGCATGTAGTTCTCGAGAAGAGCAGTAACACAAATAAATTTGAGATGGAGGGCTTCTGTGCGTTTGTGCATGACGTCCCATAGGAAATGGGTTGCTGCGTCTCCTGTGTGATGGATTTTGGCAGCGTTTCAATGCAGAGCTCAACAGAACATGAGCGTCTTCCTTATATGACTGAGCGAGAGCATGGATTGTACCTCTGACTGGACACTGATTTAATTAATCTATTTCACGCTCTCTCGCTGACATGCGCTTTCTGTCTATTTTTATTCCTGTCTTTTCCTCAGCTTCTTTTTTCTCAAACTCATTTTTCTGTAGAAGTGCATTCAAAAGTAGATGTTCAGACTAATAAGTTGTGTTGTTGCCAGTATGTTTTTAAAGGGACAGTTCTGTCATCAATTGCTCACCCTGAGTTGTTCCAAATCTGTATACATTTCTTTGTTCTGATGAACACAGAGAAATATATGTGTCTTAAGTAGCACTGGAACATTTGTAGTAATAGCCAGAAATACAATGTATGGGTTTTGTTGTCCAGGGTCACTTATTTGGAAAATGCTTATAACCAAACATTTCTTGGACCCCTTTGACTATACCATAGTAGGAAAATTACTATTTTGAAGAATTTATGACAGCAAAAAGTTCTGGAGTTGTAATTTTTACTATGGTAGTCAGTTTAGTTACAAGCATTCGTTCAAATATCTTTCTCTGTGTTCATCAGAACAAATACATTTATACAGAATAGGAACAACTAGAGAGTGAGTAATTCATGACAGAATGTTCGAAAACAGTACATGTTGAAAATCTTGTGGTCTGTTATATATTATAAACAGCCTGATAATACTAGTTCTGTATCAGTGACATTGAATGTCCATAAGCATTATTGCAAATCAAATCACAAATCAGGATTAAAATTACTTCTCCAATCTTTTTTTGGTTTGGAATTCCATTTTCTTCCTCAAGCTGCTGTCATGGAGACACAAATCATCCTTGAATCCTATATGTGAGCAAATGTGCTTTTAGAAAACAGCCAATAAAATGTTGTGTTATTTGACCATTTAGATGGTATTTTAAAGCGATAGTTCACCCAGAAATGTATTTATTCACCTTCATGTCATTCCAAACTTTATGACTTTCTTATATCTGCACAACACCAAAGAAGATAATTTGAAGAACGTTGGTAACCAAAATATCTTCCTTTGCATTCCACCACAAAAGGGTGAATAAATGATGACCCTGTCCCTTTTAGACACAACGATTAGCCAAGTGAACATTTAGGAAATTCACTGTTTCTTACGCCTGTTGTCTTTGGTTCAGCTTAGGCCTCTTAATTCCCAGAATGCTTGGCACTTTGAGACTTATGCTTACGCCATGATGTCTCCATTTTTTGTGCACAGCTCTCCCACGGCTGGGCACTCCAAAACAATACCCCCTTACACAGCACCCACACACTCACAATCACAGCCTTTCTTTCAGTGTGAATCAGTCTCGCTCGCTCATGCCATGAGACGCGGCACTAACTATACTGATGACGTTGGGTTGGTGTTACCACATGGGATGTCTTTTAGAATGACTTTTTAGACCCTTGTCCGTCCTGTGTAATAGTGGTGCGTAAGTTTGTGTTTTTTTGTATTTATTGTGTAATGTGATACATTAACTGTTGTACATTAACTACATTGTGTTATACATTGTAGTTATTCTGTATTATTATTAACTTTAAAACTTGTTGTTACTCTAAATTTGACTACAGTGTTAAACACAAGACACATTCATGATTGTTCATCCACTCCTGGCATGCAAGTCGCCCTCCATTTCTCCTTGGACAAAGTTCCCTCTGTGTGCTCTGTATGTCACACCAGGCCTGCATACAGATAATGTGGTGTCTTGTCACTTGGGCCTTAGCAACTTGCTCAGCCTGTCATCGGTTTGCGTCAGATCGATTATGATATTTGCACACCTGTCAGCAGCAGAGGCTTTGGGTTATTGATCTAAAGAAGAGTTTTCTGAATTGCATTTAAGGAGCAAAGCAAATTCTAGCACTTAATGCTTTAGAGGTATTGACCCTGAAGCGAAGGAATTTGGCTTGTATTATAAATAAGACCAAAGAGTTTGATCGTGTTACGAGACTTTTTATTTAGTTTTCCAAATTGCCCATGTTTAAATAGGATTTAAAGTTGGATAAATTGCCTTAAATGGTTTTATTTTGTTTTGGGAGTGGTCATGGTTGTGAATTAATTTTTTCAACTCTTATGAAACAGCTCCTGGGCTTCATCCTGAGTCATTGTTGAAGGAGAGTGAATGGCTTGTGGTTTAAAACTTCCCATAAGCACTTTGATTGCAGATGGAACATTTTAACCACGCCAGCCCTGAAGACGCTTCAGGGAAATGTAGACATTTTAACAAACAAAAGTGCTAGTTCTTCTACATCTATAATATTTTCCTACATTCTGGACATTTTTGTAGTAATAGTATAATGTCAGTGATAAACACATTTTTACCTATTGCAGGACTGAGTTGATAGGGTTGTAAATTGTGTCTTGTTTGATATTTTCGTGCTAAATTTATCTTTGCCACCTTTAAGATGCCATTAATCAAATTTCCGAGCGATAAAGAATGTGTCATGTCCCAACTTGACTTGGCCCAGCGTCCATGCTGTGTGGGATGAGCATAAAGAATTATGAGCTTTTGGAGTGTGTGTTTCCTGAGTCAGCTGTGATCCGTCTCTTTCTCATCCCACCCCCGGCGATCTAGTTCCTTCTGACAGATCAGTAGCAGCTGAGAGAGTTTGGGTCTATGCTGGAGGTGGGGGTGGGCACCATCTGGATCATGTGACTGTGGCCACCCTACCCTCACCTTTGCTTGCGAAGAGCACCAGGCGTTCTTATCCAATCATGTCTGGAATGCAGCTTGCCACTTCGGCTATTTCTGCTTTCTGTCGCTATCAGGCTGCAGCTCTAACAGTTTGACACATGGGATTGTTTTTTTATTTCAAAAAGCAACCTCACTCGAGGGAGCTCTCAGCTCTCTCTCTCTCTCTCTCTCTCTCTCTCTCTCTCTCTCTCTCTCTCTCTCTCTCTCTCTCTCTCTCTCTCTCTCTCTCTCTCTCTCTCTCTCTCTTCTCTCTCTCTCTCCTCTCTCTAGCTATCTCTCTCTCTCTCTCTCTCTCTCTCTCTCTCTCTCTCTCTCTCTCTGAAGTTTGTGGGTTGAACTTTTAAGCTCCCTGGCAGCGCTTCACTGGTAGCTGTGAAACAAAACACAGCCTCTGTCTGTGAGTAAGGGAAAGAGAGAAAGGAAAGAGGGTGGATGAGAAAGACAGAGAGAGGGAGAGCAAAAGGGGATCAGGCGTACAAAATAGTGGGCAAGACAGATCCAGCAGGAGCTGGACAGAGACAGTTCAAGCCAGACAGGAGAATGTCTCACCGGTTGCGGCTGTATTTTGGCTCTGGTCGCAGCAACACGGCGCCCGAGTTGGAGCAGCTGAACGGGACCGCTGAGGACAGAGATGAGAATCCTACCAGTAACTGGAGAAGCTACAGCGGCACTGGAGCCATGATGGTCCGTACTCAGTCACGAAATGGAGGACATGCTGAGAGCCCAGAGTCGGGTGACGCCTCTCTCAAACAAAGTTCTTCCATGTTCATCCCACAGCTCCAGGGTCAAACTGAACCACGGACGACCAAGAGCACGTCTATGCAGATATCTCTCCAACGTTCAACTGCACCGCAAGAAGATGTACCCCTTGATCCACCTCCAGGTTACCCGCAGGACCCAGCTCCAGCCTACACTGAACCTGGAGTCGGTTGGCCCTTACCTCCACCTCCAGCATACCCTAGAGAAGAGAACCAAACCTGCAGCAATGTGGAACGAAGTCAACCAAACACCGATCCTATCCAACCTAAGAGACAAGTTTTTTGTGTTCGGCCATGTGATGGACAAAATGGTTACTCTAGAATGAGTTTACCCAACCTAAGTCCACAAGGGATTACTATTAATGGTTTTTGTATTCAGAGAAGATCCGCAGATGGTTCTGATGTCCGACAGTTAAGGATTGTGCCGTACAACGAGGATGGTCAGAACAACCAATGCCGCCGCTGGTCTGTCCAACAAAGCACAGACAGCGGTCCTGGCACCCAAAGACTTGTTTTCCAACTTCAACAGGATCAAGGGCACCAAACAAATTCTCCACCTGAAGTGTCTGATTTGGGCTACATGGGCTCTAAAGGTTGCCGTTTGGTGCGTTACCCTCGGATCCGCCTGGAGAGGAGCACGTCGCAGCCGTTACAACCCAGAATAGTTCCTGCACGTCTCGGTTCCATGCCAGATCTTCATGCACCAATCTCAGAAATGGAAACTGAGAGCGAGATCGGTCAGAAAAAAGCTCAAGGCTGCACATTTAAGATTACAAAAGAGCAGAACTCCCGACAGCCCAAGTTTAAGATATATTTCAGCCAGGGAGGTGAGCACAGCACCATTACCGGACAGGATATTAGTTTTGGAAAGGTTCCTACCTGCTCCGGTCCACAGGTAATTACAGCAGAGTAAAAAGTCATTTTCAATATGAAGCTATTAATCTTTTTGACCAATTTATTATTATCTGACCAAAATTATTTTGTGGCCTACAATAATGCATCACAGTTTTTGTTGTGTAGACTTAAAAAAAGCCTATGTGATTGGTTTGTTAGTGGTTGGGGAATAGGAAAAACAGATGAAGAGGTAGCGGGATTTGAGGGAAAGAGGAGGTGGGTTTGGGAATAACTTATTCATGTTCTGGGAAGTGAAAATTCCAAGAAAAAGGGGGCCAGGGACGAGACTTAAAAAAAAAAAGCGTGCAAACCTATGCACACTTAGTCTGATATAATGAATGCATGGAAACTAGGAGCATTCTCAGATCTCAGTCATCTCATTCAAAGGGGGTTGTATACTTGTCTTTACCCCTCTCTTAAAAAAGAGCCTGTTCTATCTTTAGACTTGTTGTTGTTGGTTTTAAAAGCAGCCTTTCTCTTGTCGTTGGGTCATCGTTGTAGCAGCTGTTCTGTGGTGTTTAAACTTTAATATATAGTTACACCCATATTGCTCAAAGAAAACTCAGTATCAGTGACTTTTAAAAAAAACATCTTACTTACTGTGGTAATGTATTACTATACATAATGTATTAAGTTAACTCTACAGGAATCATGGTTATATTAAGCTTAAGGATTTATTCGAGTTTAGCAGTCGTTAAATGTTTTTATTTGTGCCAGATGTAATTTATCACTACATTCATCATAGGTTGCTTTTGGCTTTCTCTAAAGTGTGACTTTAGTTGTAAATGTTGTTTGCCACGGGTAAAATTGGTCACATGCAAAAGTAATCACAGCATCTTGGAGAGGGGGTTTGCTTTCATCATATTTGCAAATAGCAGCAGTGGAATTTCTGAGCCGTTCGCATTGTAGAATCTTCCGATTCTGTAAACTGGAATGTCATGCAAATACCTTCCCCAATTTCCACGTCTGTTAAAGGAATCATATGTTTTTCCAGTATACCTGCTCTGAAGGCATTACTGGAAATGAGTCAGTGTCCCAGCAGACTGACTTCATCAAATGAAGTGTCCCTCTCACACGTCTCTCTTTGCTGTCATGTGACTTCTCTTAGAAATACCATCAACTTTTAGCTCTGAAGAAAATGCTTGTTTTTATGTAGAATTTCCAGTGTCATTGACTGCATTTGTCCCCTATAATGTGCATGACAGCTGTCACACAGCTTGGATTTTCCATAGACTTGCAATTGCTCTCAGGTTAATTCACGTGACTGTTCGCCGTCTCGGTTTCAGCGTGATGCGAGTTGTGTCGGGGGAAATCTTACTTGAGTCTGCTGGGGCAGCTTTTTTATCCGGTTGTCACGATTTAGAGCTTTAGAAAGTTTGTGCATGCTTATACGTAAGAGCTTTTAAGCAAGTATAAATGAGATTAAAGAGTGAAGCTTCTTTTCCAGCATTGACTAATGTTGCCATGCATTTCTTGACAGGAACTCTGTTGCTATATTTGTGGGGGCTCCCATCCTATTTTAGCATCTCTGCGGAAGTGCAGTATTTTTTTTGGAGCTTCAGTTGTTGTAACCCCAAACCGTAACCTTGCTGCGTGACCTAGAGTCCAACAAAGGAATATTCTTCTTTTTGATCTATTGTTTGGTTGATTTATCTAACGTGATTTCCACGATGTGTTTACGTTTAAACATGACCTCCTCTGATTTTCCCGATCTTTTCTACCGGTTCTTTCCTTTTCTGCACTTTTCACCCTCTTAAGCAAGTCGTGTGCTAACTCAGCTCTGTAATGGACGATGACTAAGCAAATATTTATTTTTATCACTCAGAGCATTGTGTGGGAACTGGACTTTTCAGGGTCATAAAGAACATAATATCCTAATGGTTTTAAAGTCCCTTTGAAGTTAAAAGATATAAAATAAATAATTTATACAAGAGCTTAACTTTAACTTTTATTGCAAAAGGACGGGAGAATAGTTTCCCCGGTGACAAGAATCCTTGCCAAGACATAGAATGTGAAATTTAAGATTCAACCAGTTTGAGTTTTCTAGATCTTTTCTTTAATTCTTTTTTTTTTTTTATGCTCATACGGTTGCTGTAAATACAGGACTTGTCATGGATTGACATTGCACAAATGACCCGTCATAAAAACTCTCTAAGTAACCTTAAAAGTAAAACTTGAATGAATTTTATGCAAACTCGTGTTAACTAATACTTTTATGTTCAATTAATTCAAAATTTGAAGGCAGCTAGGTTACTTATTTTTCTAGGTTAACCAACATTTCTTTTTTACAGTGCAACATCATTACAACTACCCACAACATTTAGTTAAAAAGCTTAAAACCTTCACATATTTCACATATTTTCTAGGCACCAAGAATCTTGTTCGTTTCACAATTTCCGATTCAGAAATCTGCTGTAGTTTCTAGTTTAATTGTTCGAGGTTGGCTGGTGGTAGTAACATCTTTTCAAAAATGCCAAGCATTTGTCTCCGGCATGGCAGCTTTTCCGTGATGAGTAGAAGTTTGAGAATTTATCTGTGGCCCTGCCATGCTCTCACCATCACCAACAGTGACTCACACTTAACCTTTAGGTGATAAATGAGTGTTGTTATCCGAAGCTTGTGCCCAGTCCTGATTTCTGCTGCTGGTGTCACTAACAAGGTGTCGGAAGTCTCCAGATTGAAAAAGAATTTCAGGATCCCTAAAAATTTGCTGGCACATTGAGTTGGCGTATTGATTTTTTGTTTGTGTTGTTTGTCATTGGTTTAGGCGACTTGAATAACTGGATGAATGGAATAACTGTGTTTCTGAATGCATACAGTAATCTGGCCAATTTAAAGGTCTTGCTGAAGCTTTAAGATCAACATTTGATTCATTTGTTCTCCAAATGTTGTTAATGTTAGTTAGACCTGTGTGTATTTAAAGCATTACTATTAAACAAATAATTGAAGTTTTAAAGCTACAGTAGATTTAGTGCCTTAACCTGGATTACAGAAAGGAAGATATTTTGAAGGACGTTGGTAACCAAACAGCATTGATCTCCATTGACTTCCATTAAATAGACACACAACCTCTGAGACATTTCTCAAAATATATATTTTTTCTAAAGAAGAAAGAATCAACAAAAAAGTCTTCTGTTTTTTGAAATTTGTTTGAAAAGCTCTATAAAATGTTTAGTGGTTTGTTAATATGTTTGATGAATTGTAATGCGAGATTTAACTATTTAAAACTCTGGAATCTGAGGGTGCAAAAAATCAAAATATTGAGAAAATGGCCTTTAAATTTGTTAATCAGAGGCGATGTAAAAGGCCGCTGCTAAGAAGAAACAGGTTTGTTTTAACTCTCTCTTTTGGCTTACCGCTGTAATGACGTTGTGGAGAGTAGATAAACCCAAAAGTCCCAACATTTTCTTGTGCTACATTTTGATTTTTGCATTTTTGGTTAAACTATCGCTTTAATGAAATGTAATGTGTTTGATATCAGTCACATCATTTTTTCCCTCACAAGTGATAGAGCCCTGCTGGGACAGACTGGGATTGTGTACTGGTCGTTGTTGTCTTTAATACGTTTATTCCACTCACAGGCTCACATTGGTCACGATCGTTCCAAGAATGGGCTTTTCAACCTGGGTCAGGTAATTCAATGGTCTGATGTGACCCAAACACCTGACAATCACAGCTGACAGTCTCCATTTTGCTTGTGGGATTTGGTGGGTGGATTTGGAATAGAACTGGAGACTTGTAATTGGCAGTTCATGCAATAACACACTTCACCTGACTTTGACCTTTGAACCTCACTTACAGCTCATCTGCTGCTCCTCACAGGGTTTTTTCCTCTTTTAAATTGATGCCTTTTGGATTAATGTCACCTCTCTCTCTCTCTCTCTCTCTCTCTCTCTCTCTCTCTCTCTCTCTCTCTCTCTCTCTCTCTCTCTCTCTCTCTCTCTCTCTCTCTCTCTCTCTCTCTCTCTCTCTCTCTCTCTCTCTCTCTCTCTCTCTCTCTCTCGCGCACACATTCATTCATTTTTCTTGGGTAACACGCAGGTGTGTTTTTGACCTCATTTTGGTGGTTTTCCTTGCATTGTTTTTATTATAAACCTAAAACTAATTTTCTGTTTATTTCTTTAATAATGCAGCCATACTTTCTTGCTGTCAAACCACTACACTGCCAAATTATTATAACATAACTCTCTTTATTTTGTCTTTCAGACCAGAGATGACTTCCTTGGGCAGGTGGATGTACCTCTCACCCATTTACCGGTAAGATTATGTGTACTTGTGTTGTTCCAGTGGATGCTAATAATAGAATACTGTACAGAAGCATTGAGATAGGAAGAGTTTATGGTCACATGATGATGTGAATATTGAAACACATGTCCCTGTACGGAGTGGAAAGGGAATCGCCTGGAATGTAAACACACATGCTGCCTTTGAGAGGGCTATTCCAGCAAAAAAAAAAGAATAAAAAATTACTTGTTATTATATCCAACCACATAAATGACTATTGTTTATTATGAAAATCTGGATGCTCTTTGATCAATCCAGTATTTCAGCTATGTTAAAAAAGCACAATAACCTGGATATGTGTGTATATAAGCGGTCTCATCGGCCGCACACGCCTGGCCCGAAGGTAACTTCCAGTGTTTGTTGATCGGTCTTATATTTTATTTTATTTAATTTATATTAATATTAATTAATATGAGTATTTTATTGTATAATATAATTGTATTAAATAAACAATTTGTTGAATTCTATTGTATATTAACTTATCAATATATAATAAATGATACTGTGCTCTTAATATTTTAGTTAATGTATATAATATATATTTATGAAGGCAATAAAGCACTCAAGACATTGTAAATGTATTCATGGCAAACTTTAAAATCATTGGATTTCAATATGGCATTTTATTCCACTCACCTTCTGAAGACGGTAGAGTTTTCCCACAGTGGACTTTCATAGGAAATTATTTGGAATGGAACATGTCTTATGTTTGTCTAAACTGTTTCCAGTGGCTGTGCAAGAGCTCTTTGCTGGATTGCACATTAAGAAGCGAACACAGACTCTGCTCTGTTTTTCTTGCGGCCTCCTACATATCCACCGTTCAGTCTTGCGTGGTAGCAGTCCAGACCACGCATTCTTTCTCAGCCTGCTTTTACTGTTTTTAAAATTATTTTTTGCACTTGGATCGAACATGTCTCCAATATTTATTTGCAGTGTTTATTGATTTGATGCTACCTTTTAAGAGTTCCTAAAAAACGTTTATTGCTTCTGCTTTCATCCAGACTTGCCAAACAGGAAAGCTCTCCCTTTTTCCTTCAGGGCCTCCAGTCTTTCCTCACATAGTTTTGGTTTCGGGCCCCATCAGAGGTGCCAATTCCATCAATTTCCATTTGAGTGTTGCCACTAATGGCAAGTCTTTCTTTGCCATGATTATATCCAACCTGTTTGAAACGTAACAGGAGAACAGCCTTATATAAGACCGGGTTGGATGTTTTCCAGTGGTCTTTATTTCCCCATACTCAAACCGGCACTATTATATACTGTATTAGTGCTTTGTGAGTTTACTATAGATTTGTTTATTGTCTGTGTTTTGTCTGTTGGTGTAGACGGAGGACCCTGCGATGGAGCGGCCGTACACGTTTAAGGACTTTCTGCTCCGGCCGAGAAGGTCGGTACATATCTCACCCAGAGAAGCTAGTTATTAAGTCACAAATAGTGCGATGTGTTGGCTGTGCGCTGTGATCCTGTTCACAGGACCGGACATTTAATATGAAACAGCTCTTCTGAGATTGAATGTGTTCCAGGAGTTTCCTTTTCAGAACGAAATGTACAGCTACCACATTAACAACTGTGAATGATCTTTGCAATTATTACTAAAATGTTATTGTGCCTTACTATACTACACAAACAATACTCCTGTATAATACAGTGTGACTAATATACAGTGATAATATGTGACTGTTCATATTCTGTGATGACATGTTTTTGATGTCTCCTACAGTCATAAGTCTCGGGTGAAAGGATACCTGAGGCTGAAAATGGCTTACCTGCCAAAGAACGGCGGTCAGGAGGAAGAGACCAATGAGATGAGGGAAGAGGCTGAGGTACATTCATTTCTGACTTTCTCTCATACAGATCTCAAGACTTCAAAATACCCCTTTATTCCCAGATAGCACATGTAGGAACTTATATTAGAAGTAGATGATGTGTAGCCCTTTGTCTGGATGTTGACCTTTCTATCTGACCTTATAGATCACAACAAATTGTGGGATGATAGCTTGAAATGTTTCGTTTCTGAAATTTAAATGCGTCTGTGTCTTGCTCTCCCCTCTTAAACTTCAGTGATTTAGAGACTGTCTTCTCATTCTGAAAGGGTTGTTTCATTATTTCGTCCCCACAGACTGTTTAACATTTTTCGTTTTGAAGTAGATGCCATTTCCTTTGACCGTCTGGCATTTTCTTCTTTGACTCTCTAGCTTGCTGTCCTTTGTTGCCTCGGTTCGGTTTTAAATTCAGATTTTGATTTTTCTCTCTGTGCTAGTGCAGAGTGAGATTATATGTGTAATACTTTAGTCAACTATTTAAAATAAAATTATTTAAATGAAATTTTACTTTCGAAATTTTTTGGCGTATGAGTTTTGTCTCTTGTCGCATATTTGAGAGAACCGCAATTCAAATAAATAATTGCGAAAATAAATTATAGTCCAAAGCCTGTCCTATGACCTGATTATTAAATATAATAAAAATATGGATATTAGAATATATGTGAATATGTTCTGATATCTGTTTTTTTCAGGGCTGGGAGGTGACCGACTCCACAGATCCAGGGTCACAAAGACCCCAGCAGCTCCTGCCTCCTCTGCCCCCCGGCTGGGAAGAGAAGGTGGATAACCTAGGTCGTACCTACTACGTGAACCACAACAACCGCACCACGCAGTGGAAGAGGCCCAGTAGTGTGTATGTGACCTATTATATTAAGTACTAAAGAGCAACTTGTCAGAACTGATTTCTTGGAGAGCCAGTGAATAGTTAATATATTGCTTTATTGAATTTATCGTGATCTTGAGACAGACTGAGATCTCTGCGCAGAACAAATTCTTTCTTTCTCCCCGTCTGTGCTTTAGGGATGTGGTCTCAGAAACGGAAAATGATAATAACTTGCGGCAGATTAACCAGGAAGCCCACAGAGTTTTCCGCTCTCGACGGCACATCAGCGAAGACCTGGAAAATGAGCAGCTGGACCTCAGAGATATCGATGATGTTAGTATTAAAACCCCTGATGCGGGCTGAATGCGGAAAGCTTTTAGTTCTCAGTAAAAACATTTAAATATATACATATATATATATTATACATATAAATTATGGAAGTGTTTCCTGTGATTTTAAAATACATATATTAATAAATATACATATATTTGATATTAGTTTGAGAGTATGTTTAGTTCTCACAGGTTTGCACTCATCTTGCAGAATGTGTAAGATGTATATTACGTTTATGGTATTTTAAAGCACTACTGCAATTCCTCTTTCAGTCATGGGAACCCATATCAGAGGAGGATCCTGCTTTACTGGGCGAGGGTCTGAATCACTCTCTGTCCGGTCCATCTTCATTGGCCGTGCCCCTCTCCAGCACTCCAGAGTTCTCAGATGAAATCAGCCTTAGATTATCTCTCGCTCCAGACACGAACGGAGAGATCCCGGGACCCAGCTCTGCGGTGGTAAGAAAGACATCAGTAACAGATCAGTTACAATATTTAAGGTCTACAGATATGGGTCTGTCATCAGCGCCAAAAAGCATTTGGACACTTCAGCCGCAGTTAAAAATGCTTGCACAAGCGCACTTTTCAACCTGGACATTTCAATAAAAGTGACAAACTGCTGGGATACAATTTATACATCACCGGAAAATGACCATGTGACTAATTTGTTAAGAATCAACAATGAAAAGGGAAATTGCTCTAGTTTTAGCATCATTCAAATATAACTTGTTTTGATATTTTCGTTTTTTCATGCAATTGCACTCATGCATTTCTTACGGAGCCCGAGGTGTTTTTAGCAATTTAGCTGGTGCTTTTCTTTAATGAAAATCACATAAAATGGTTTTAGTCACACTCTGGTTTTGAGTGTTTAATGAAATGCAGACTGGCATTAAGTGTGTAATTCTTGAACTGGTGAGTAAAGTTTTGTTTTTACATGTGTCAAAGCTAATATTGACTCTGTGACCCACATCCACACGTACGCCGGGGTACACTCAGTCTGAATCACTCTGTGAGTCATTGTGGAGGCAACACAGAAGTTCTCTGTCAGTTTCTGCAGAAAAGGAGCCGATAGGAATAACATCTCTCACTGTGACTCAGCTCATAAACGTAATGTGTTTGGTACAGTCTGCTCTTTAAGATGTTGTTTTGCGAAATAAGATCTGGTTTTTTTTTTAGACCGTGTAACCAATATCTAGTGTATCTTTATCGGTTGCCAAAGTGAGCATTAGATCCTCATATTAAAACCATTAAACTTCTGTGTTTTTATTAGAAGAGAAAGTTCAAAGGTCAACTTGGATTGTGTGTGTTTTGAGTATCTAATGGCCTGGATATCACTGATTTGTTCTTCGCTCTCAGTAGTAGTTGCATGTAAATGCACTTGTCATTTTTGAAACACACAGTGAATTTAGACACTAATGTGTTTCGATGATGTTACAGCCACATCCATAAAACAAAAAAGTCTTCTACGAACTACTAAAAGTACATTTGTAATTTGATTTTAAACTATCAAAGCATGTGATTTGAAACAGGTGCATGAAGATTGGATTAAATATTTTTTTTTTTGCTGTTCGCCCTGAGTTTTCGCACAGAGTTTGCCGAATTCGGGGCTCGTTCTGTACAAAACACCAAAACAGAAAATAGCCACTGAGAACAATATTAGATGTTTGTCTTTGTTCATTCATAACAACATCTGAGGTCTTTCTTTTCTCTATCTCTCAGCAGAGTCATCTCTCCCCACGTCTCCGCTCCTCCAGCATGACCGATGGAGTCGGCGATCCAGCTCAACCTCCCACACCAACGGTACTCCTCCTCCACCTCTCCTTCACTCTGCATGTGTTCATTTCTCTCTCTGTCTCTCAGTGCCGTATGTCTTTCACACCTGCAGTGTCAAATCAAGTCCCTAACACATTTTGAAGATTTCAGAATGTTCCTGTCATCTCTAATGATCTTGAGTACCTTTAAGAATAAAAAATTTTTATTAAACCAATATGAAATCGATATTGGCCCTGTTTACTTCCTTAATAGATGTTACTGAAGTTATTGTGAACTATTTATCTTAGCGTGTTATTCTAAATAAAGATCTGGCTTTGTAATTTTTATAAAAATGTTGATATCCTGAAACGACATCACATCATTAAGCCGCCATATTTTTTAACCCTTCCATCCACATTCGCCACAGCTCTTGAGTTGTAAGAAACCGCGCTGTCTCTTTAAATGATTTGAAACACATGGTAAAAATAAATTACCCGTGTGGATGATGTCATCGTGTGAACTGCTCCTGTTTGCATGAGCGTGCAGAAATGGGAAACAGTGGCAGTCAGTGGATGTTTCACAGGAACTGCTTCATTGTGTGCTTCATTTAAATGGCATTATGCCTGGCTTTGACGTTTTTATATCATTTTCCAGAAGTCAGCATTACCCAGATGTACCCATCTGCTACTTTTCATGATAAGACTGCTTTGGAATGAGGTTTAGAGGTGCCAGTGTTTTGGTGTCCCTTTCGTTATTGTGTCACGGCGTGCTTCCTAGGCCATGCTGGGAATTTCCAAGATAAGATCTGGCAGCTTGCACAAGGTAGATCCAGTAACCTTGCGCTGAGGGTTGAGGATCAGTTTTCGGACCTTTTAATGCAAGTCAGAAGTGGATTTGCTTTTTCTAAGCCTAGGATGGCTTAGTTGTTTGTAGATGTATATGTATATTAGTAAAGGGATAATGAGCATGACATCATACGTGATGTCATACGATGTCATGGACTTCACACAGTTGGCACAAATGTCTCATAACCGACTTGCTCATAGTTAAACTCCAATGGTGTGGACATTCTGGGACTTCGCTCCAGTCACAGCAAAGCAAATCTGTCGGATATTAGCGTGGGTGGGAGGTGCCATTTCCCCCGCACTTCCTGTTCCTGTATGCGAGTGGGCTGACATTTCACACGAATGTACAGATATTGAGTGGATAGCTAATATGCTTAGCTCGTTCGATATGAGGGTATGTCCATTATTCGGTCCGTTCAAAAGCATCTGCTCATTTCATTGGCTCCTGCAGCATCTGAATTGTAAACGTCAATCGGGTTCCCGACCAGGTGTCATTTCCTCACTGTTGTTGTAGTGGATGATTCAGTGGGCGAGTGTGAGTCATTGTGAATTGCAAGCTACAAAATGTTTTCACCGTGCCGAACGAAACCGCTTTGTAGACGATGCTTAAAAACCTCATACATCTGTCACTGTGGTTGTAATATCATCCTGGGAAATTGGAATCAGCTGTTATGGATCTCTTACTGCGTTTTTGTTGTTAAAGCACAGTGCGAAGTGTTCATACAATTATATGAATTAGATTACTTTCATGGAAATTTAAATACTTAATTCGCATGAATAATGTTAATAAGAGAATTATTATGGCCAAAACCTCACTTACTGTACATGTTGACATGTTAAATGCAAGTTTATAATGCTTTTGGACTCAAATGATGATTTTAGAGCACTTTTCTTAAACTCTCATTATGTTCTCAAATCTAATCATCTTCCTGGAGTTGATCCAATCTGATGGTTTTTTTCTTTTTGGTTACTCTTTCTCACACCACAAAACTCTCACTTTTGGGCACCTCTCACAAAATCAACTGGAATAATCAAAATCACCCTAAAATCACTTCCCCACCCACCTGCTGTTACACTCTCTGGCTGACCCTGTCCTTCCATTTGCCCTCATATTACCCTCTCCCACTGGCCCATCTAAAAACAGCTGTTATTGTCCAGCAGAACTCGCAGCCTCGACGAACACGAGCACAAACAGTCACAGGCGTTGAGGACTCCATGGTAATGTCCACATGTTGTACATTTGTGCTCCATTGTGTTCTTGGTCTTTCCCTTTATTTATTTTTTTATTCTCTTGTTTAAAATGTTGAAGTGAATTATTTCAGTCATAATTTTTAGATGTAACTATTTTATTTTGTTACAAAAATGACTAAGAATTACAAATATTTTATTTTTATGAAGTATAAAAGTAATTATTTTTATTTACATTTTAAATTAATTGTGATCAGTGTTGTATAGTACTTAAATATTTGTATGTATACTTTTTAAGTACTTTTTAAATATCTGTTTTTTATAAGTTTGACTTTGTAAAACATTTACTTCACTACATTCTAAAGCATATATCATTAACAATCCACTACATTTAATAAATGTTGTTTTTTATTTTTCAATACTGAAGTACATTAAAATCTAGTATTTTCTTTTACAAAGTATTTTTACTTTAAAAAATAGGAAAGTACTAGATTTTTTAAAATTTACTGAAGTACTGTATTAAAAGAAAAAGAAAAATGTGAAAAATGTGTTTATGAAATGTAGGGGAGTAAAACATATGATGTATGCTTTGTAATGTAGTGTAGTATTTTTTTTCCAAAGTAAAAACGCATAAGGGACAGATTCTTGAAATAGTAAAAATAAAAATACTTATATTTAAGTATTTACTGTATTTAATTATACATTATTGAGTTATTTTATTGCATTTAATATTTTGATTAAAATATATTATTCAATTTATTTATGTATAACAGGTTTTATAAAAGTTATTATTTTTACTCGATTATATAAAATAATTTGGAGCACTCTTTAAAGGTAGCACACACTTCATATTCCTAAAAAATTAATTTAAGTCATCGCCTTCACCCTTCACATAGTCGCCCAGTCATATACCTGTATATCAGATGAATTGTAAATGTCATAAAAGATATTTGTATACAGTGTTTTGTTTGTATGTTGTTTGCAAATGTGTTACTGTAATTGCATGAACATCTACATTTGTGTTCGTTTGTGAAAATGTGGTCATATTAATTAATCAGGGTAATAAAAAGTAATCTCATTAGCTAAAGCATGTATAAAAATTTCACAACTGACCATCCATTGACTTTCAAATAAACGTGCTAATCTTTAATTTTCACTTTCAGTCTCCATCGGCCAACTATGCCATAACCACGCCGGGCCTTCCGCCAGGCTGGGAAGAACGCAAGGACCCCAAGGGACGAACGTATTACGTCAACCATAACAACCGCAGCACCACGTGGACCCGGCCCATTCTGCAGGTAACCCAGCTGAAATATAGTTTTGTGTCTTTCTGAAATTTGTCAGCTTTGCTTTTTATTGTTGCTTCTTTATACCTTGTTTTTCTTCTCCACTTTATCAAACTCATCTTTCTTTTGGTTGCTCATCTGATCGTAGTCTCTGAATGTTATTTGTTCAGCCAGCTTTTTTCTGTCCCCTTTATCTATGTATTACTTTTCTCATTCTTTCAGATGTTTATTTTTTCACACATTTTTACTGTTCCTTAGCATTTACCTGATGCTATGTTTTAGACATTGCTCTCCATTTAGGACCCCTTTAAATCCCCTTTTTCTCCGACAGCACACAGAAGATGGAGCCAGTACCTCAGCTGCAGCATCCGGTGGCGCTGCAGTGGCCACACCCTCCGCTTCCACCCCTTCCTCCTCCAGCGGCCATCTAAGTGAACCGCAAGTGCGTAGACCCCGTAGCCTCAGTTCCCCCACCGTCACGCTCTCTTCCCCACTAGAGGTGAGAACTTCCTCCCATCCATACACTTGTTCACTGTCTCTTCCCTTTTCTTTTTTCATTCACTTTTTCATTTCATTTGGTTGAGCCATTTGAAGCTGAATGAACTGCAGATTGTATTGATATGATGTTCGGACATGTGTTCATTTAAAAAAGAAATCTGAATCATGATGTCCTACTCCGAGCACCTTTAGTTTACAAACAGCTGAGGGAATTGATTAGTCCCACTTCTTGTATTATGCATAGATCTGGATTAATATAAAAGTTTGATTTCCCGAAAGCCAATTCAATGGAGATTGTTTCCTGACCTGTCTGCTTCAGACCTTTCAATTCATGATAATTTAATTCACTTTGATTCAAAGTAAAAAGGGAGAAAGTCTCCCACGCTATCATTCATCTTTCCGTTCTCTCCTGACTGCCAGCAAATTCTTCTGTTTTTGTTTTATGAAGCGTTTGTGTGACAAGATGACTCAGCACTGTCCTAAAAATGTCTCGTTCACATTTTTGCGAGAGGCAAAAGGTTTCTTGGTCAATAATTTGTTGATATTTGATATAAACGTTTTGTTTTTTATATATAGTGGGACGACTAATGACTAATAGTTTAATAATGGCCAAACTTTGTGTAATTTATTGACCTGGCTGACATTTCGGTCCATCACAAGTTTTATAGAGGCATGAGTTAGAATATCTTTTAAGTATAAGACCAGACACAGACTCATTCTTGGTCGAAGCGTAGTCAATAAAATAGGATGACATGTCTTTATTTTTAGTTATTTTATTCCGTTGATTTGTTAGTTTTTCTGCAGACGGGAACTGAAATGAATGAAAGTCGTTCAATTTTTAATGTCCTATCATCATTTAAGTTTTGACAATACAGAAAAAAAACACCTCTTGAAAGACTTCTTGGCATCTCTTAAAGTACATTTTTATTTTTGTCCTTCCCTCTGGGCTTTCAGAAGTTAGATTCTCTTGAGCGTGATGTTGATGAAATCTTGCCTTGCAAAGTGAAAATGCGATTTGCAGCTGTTGTGTGTATCAGGTTTTAATATGTGTCTTAATTCGTATCATTCGATGCTACTGAAATCTTGTCTAAGAGCAGCTGCCAGTGTGCTTATCGTCATCAGCGTGCCAAAGTCTCACCATTCGTTGGCAGACATCGTTTAACCTCTCAGACAGCCGTGACTTCATAGTTTCCTTCTGTTGTGTTACTCCTAATCCGTGCTGACCTTACACCTACTTATTTTGTTTTCATGTTTATAGCCTATTGTTTATGTTACGTTCTATCAACATTATTTCTGGCATTTGTCAATTAGGTCAAAACATTTTTTTTAATTACAATGAAATTGCAGGGTTGACATTTAAACGGTGTACATAACATGAGCTGTAAGGCTTAATAACTAAATATAAAATATTTTTATGACTAACACAAAATTTCATTATATTTAATTATGTGTATTTTGATCCCTGAAGACGTTTATTGTAAGTGCATTACTCTTGCTTTGTCTTTGTTGTTTTTACAAAATGACGAAACATTATTTTCTATTCGCCCACGTGCCGCAGATACAGTCCCTAGAGGTTAAGTTGTATTTAACCTACAATATTGCTTTTTAAAAAGGCACAAAAAACCTTATCTGGGTTATTGGGTATCAGCCAAAGCTAATGGCTTCCACTGAGAAGAATGACTTGGCTAATGGAATAAACAATAGCTCTTGCTGCAGATGTTGGGGAATAAGTGTCCTGTGTTTGCTCTCAAAGCAATTATGGCTCATTAGCCCAAACATTTCCATGTGAGAACGTGGTAGAGAACAAAAAGGCAAAGAGCTGCCTATTGTTGTATTGCTAAAATCCCACCGCATATTTCTCTTTGCCGAAGATTGATCTTGTTATTTTAGACGTATAGAATGTGATAAACACCAGTAGATGGGAAGTGAACCATGTTAAATTGTCTTACATTCATTCACTTTACTCAAGCGTTTAGCGAGGTATACATTTTATCATGTGCATTCCTGGAATTTAAACTCTTGTTCACATCTGATTTCCTTTTGTTTGTTTTGCTATTGAGAGAATAAGCAGAATATATTCACCAGGTCATGACTAATTCTTGTTTTACATTTTAAGCATTTGAAGTTAATTGTTCTTGCAGAATATTGAACTTTCCACACTTGACAGATTGCAGAGATGAAGAATGGCTGTAATTCTTGTTACATGTAATGATCAAGGCTGTACTGCACCAGGAGAACTTTGATTAAAGTTTGGAAAGGAAAACAATTGTTATGGAAGCAATAGAGAGAATTTTGAAGTCAAAGAGGATAAATGAAGGTCCTCTTTGAGTTATGTGTGTTAATAAAAAATGCATGATCAAAGATCCCATCTCATTTTTTAAACATTTAGCATTTTCATTTTGATTTGTCAAAATGTTCCTTTACAGCACTGTTAATCGTCTGTTATATGTATTATATATTATCCATTTTATATATGCAGCCTCAGAAATAATGAAGCAATTCTTTCATTTAATTAAACTATTTATAGGTATGTGTTTAGGTAAAATGATCATTTTTGTTTCATTCTGTGAACTACTAACAATATTTTTCCCAAATTTTAAATAAAGATATTGTTTCTATTTGCAGAAAATGAAAGACTGGAGAAATAGGAAAAGATTCTCTGTATTTTTTCAGACCTTGAATACTGCAAAGAAAACAAGTTTATATTCACTTTTAAGCAATACAACAGTAATATTTGTACATTTATTTAGGAAAAGTTCAAACAAGTATTTTTTTGTGATGTCCTCAATTTTTATCACAGTTTTCATGTGTCTTGTCATGCTGTCAGTCTTTCACATTGATGTTGGATGACTTTGTCACTCCTGAGGTTTGATTTTGTTGAAATTCAACAGATACTGGACTGGAATGACCACAATACATCTAGCAATGCTGATTAAATGAAAATTTGGAATGGTCTCTTAACTTTTCCATGGCTGTGTATACTCGTATTTTGAGTGTAATTCATTGGCCAAAAACTGTTGGGAAATGTTAAACTCTCTAATGTTGTATGGATGATAGGGTGGACAGATAGATGGAGAGATAGAATAATGTTTTGTTAATGCAATTTTAATGCACATTATAGCATCATATAACATGATTTCTGTTTCCTTTCGCAGGGAGCCAATAACGCCCAGGTACGGCGAGCCGTGAAAGACACATTCTCAAACCCTCAGTCCCCGCAGCCTTCACCCTACAGCTCACCCAAATCCCAGCACAAATCAAACCACAGCTTCCTGCCCCCCGGCTGGGAAATGAGAATAGCGCCCAATGGACGACCATTCTTCATTGACCACAACAGCAGAAACACTACCTGGGTAAGACAAACACCCACAAGCTCTTAAACCTACATAGGCAACACTCCTGTCGCTTTCTTTACAAAGAAGGCAATCCCAGAATGCATTGCCATGGGAAAACATGCTAGCATCAAACTGTATAGAAATCAATTGTGAGTCCCATGAGTCTTTTGCTGAAGCGTGCAGAGTTGCTGGAGCATCGCGGCTCATTTGCTTTTTGGCACAGAGCTAGAGTCTTATTTGCTGATGTAGCTGCTGTAGCTGCTTTTTATACACAGCGGGAATCACATCTATTATCTATTTATATATCACACTTAAGCATTTGTTTACTACGGTACAAATGGCTCATTGGCACTGTTTTTACCTGTCAGCATGGAGCGTCTGACCTGTAGCTTAACCAGCCAAAATCCACCTGCAGCATCTGTTTTCTGCACTCTGTATCGTCATTGACATATAGTTGGTGATGAAAATATAGATTAGAGGGAGAAAATGTGTTTTGTTGAAATCTAAGTATTCAATATTAGTGTATATATATAAATTAGGGCTGTCAAATGATTAATCGCATCCAGAATAAAAGTTTGTGTTTACATGATATATGTTTGTGTAATGTGCATATTAATTTTGTATTTATAAAAACATACACATACATGCATATATTTAAGAAAAATATTAAAAATAGAAATTAATAAACATTAAAATATAATTTCAGTTATTGTTAAATATAAATAATTACATTTAAATATTTCCTAAATATATATATAGGCCTACATGTATGTGTTTGTGTTTATAAATACAAAATTAATATGCACATTACACAGACATATATTATGTAAACACAAACTTTTATTCTGAATGCGATCAATCGTTTGACAGCCCTAATATAAATTTAAGCAATACATTATAAAATAAACTATATATTTACTTTTATTATTTATTGATGATAAAAAATTGCCATCTCGGTTTAAAATGCATTGCCCTTCCAAAAAAAGTTGCTTGAGGAGGGTTGCTTCACTCAGTCAAGTCTAGGTTCAACAACATTGTCTGATGTCATCAGTCTACCTGAATATATTGAATAACCAGGCTTTCCCTCCAATTGATTTTTTTCTTCCCTGATGGCTCGGGCATGTTTCAAGACAACAATAGCAGGGTTCATCGGTCAAGAATGGTTTAAGGCCGTGAGACATCATTTCCACACATGGATTAGCCACCACAGTCTCAGGACCCTATTAAGAATCTTTGGGATATGCTGGATATTATTTAACTTATTTATCCTTACATGTGTAAAGAAACAACTAACATTTCCAGCCCTGCCAAAACAATCCAAAAATTTCATTAAATTAAAATATCATAATGAATCGTTAGCTTTTTCTATTAAAACCATTACAAAATTCATTTTTGTAGAGCGTTTTGGGCATTATTCCAATAGGATCTGCCAGATAATACCCCACCAATAGAATCCATCACATAACAGTAGACACCATTATAGTTTCCATTAAAACCAATACAATTCCCGTTTGTTTTTCAGCAGGGAATGTATTCGTACCCGACAAATTACTTCGTTATTATTAACTTACAGTTGCAAATCGTGGTAATTTTGATGTGTTTATATACTTGCTAAATACTTATATACTAAAAATATTGCAAGTTTAAGTGGTAGTGTTTTTAGAAAACACCGGCTATCCCGGATCTACACACAGTCTTAAACACGCTTGAATGTCCAGAAGCTTGAGGGAGGCCCTGGGTGACCCATTTTGTACACTCGGACCCGTTCTGCCACCTGGTGTCTGACTGCAGAACTGTTTCTGTCCACTGCCCTAAATTCCCCCAACCCATTTGTCCCTTTCTGTCTCAGATGTTTTGTATCACCTTTTCATAGGTCACATTTAAAATGTAAACATACAGTTTCTCTTTACTATGCATTAATAAAGCTGTATAACCGGTTAGGCTTGACCCACACAGTGAGGCACCACACAGCTGCCATCACATTTATCCATCACATCCTCACTCAATTGGGGTTATGGAACCACTAAAACCAGTTTTGGTTTCAAGGCCATGATTTTTTACACAGTCAGGTTCCGCACAAACCGGCATCCGCTAGTTGCATGTAAATTGTGATTTATGGTGTATGCGTTTTAAGATGTCCTTAGAGGATTGCTGTATATAAAATATGTAAAATGTCCTTATGGAGATGTGAGAAAAACAATTGTTTCAATTTTCCTTCGCTATTGGTTGCATCATTGCTATTTGGCAGTAGACTGTAAATGCAATTTACTGATAAAGCTTTAGGGAATATCTGAGCTTGTGTAAGTCAACCTCTCTCTCTCTCTCTCTCTCTCTCTCTCTTTCTCTTTTCAGGAAGATCCACGTTTAAAGTATCCCGTTCACATGAGGACAAAAGCATCTCTAGACCCTGGTGACCTCGGCCCACTTCCTGTGAGTATAATAAGAACGCCGGGGCCATATTACCTACAAATCCATGCTCTTTCAGCAGATAAGTATCCCTGTCTGATATTTAACCTTGTGTTGATGCCTGTTGATGCACAATAATGAATGAAACATCCATATCACACAATAATCGAACAACAATCCAAAAAATTCAGATTCAGAAAAGAAATAGGATTATTTTTCAGACTGTTGTTAGACTACTGAAAAGGCAAACCCTGGTGACACAAAACCAGACTTTTTTGGCAGAAGAGTTTTTTTTCTTTTGGGGTTTATTCAAGCTGTCAGGCTTCAAGAATGTAGAGCTTCTGGAAATAGTTCATGGATGGATGTCAAATAATAAAATAATTTGATGTATGCCCTGTACAGTATATTTATTTTTATCCTTTAAATGTTGATTTCTACCATATGCGTCTTGCAGCATTAAATTATAAAGAAACATTTAAAAGGCGCAATGATCTTTTCACCAAGGAGAGATTTTCAGATCTTCTCTCTGGTTTCGAATAGGAATGCTAGGCACTAACCAGCTAATGGGGTTAATTTACATCAATTTTTTCTGCATCGATTTATGCAAAAATGTCATGCACATGCATGGAAGATATGCAAATCTCTAAAACCTATAAGCCCTTTCCGCAGTCATTCTTTGGATTTTGCTTCAAATATTCATTTGGATAAATATAGATTTTTTCCTCCATTTCAGAGCACCATATTCTCACTTTATGAATATGATTTTTTTTTTCAAGCACTTTAACCAGCATTACAGTCGTGCTGTCTAAGCTGCTGGTGTGTGTGTTTGTGTGTGATTTTTTTCTGGTCTTTCGGTGGCGTGGGGAAACATGCTGTGCTCTGGGCTCGATGATGTTTGTTGCAGAATCTTCCAGAGGAGGTCGGTCCTCTCACAGCCTGCGTGTTTACCTGCCTGCCCACCAGCCTGTCTGACCTTTGACCTCTCTACCCCTCTTATCATAACTGGCATGAATGACTGTCCTTACTTTTCCAATGTTCTTTCCTCTCTCTTTTCATTTTGTTTGTCTCTCTCCACTTTCCTTACAGGGCTCAACTCTTTGTGTAGGCATTTTAGAAAATTCTTCAGGAAAGTGTTACGAACTTTGAACCAAAATAGCCACTTCCGAGATTAGCACAAATTAAAGTGATCATTTAAAATTCTGTCATCATTTACTCACCCTCTTGTCATTTCAAACCTGTATGACTTTCTTCCACAGAACACAAAAGAAGATATTTTGAAGAAAGTCGGTAACTGAACAGCGGCAGCACCCATTAACTTCTATTGTATGGACAAAAACCAATGCAAGTGAATGAGTGCCAACAACATTCTTCAAAATATATTTTTTGTGTTCTGCAGAAGAAAGAAAGTCATACAAGAGAGTGAGTAAATGATGAATTCACTTAAAAAAGGTACAGTCAAAAGGCTTCATGTAAATCTCAGACATGAACTTTCAGTTTTCTGCTTGCTAGGTGATGCTTGATGGAGAAACATCATTATTTCATCATTATTAGAAATAGAAATCTATGTAATGGCAGAAAAGGCCAGTTTTGTAAATGCGGTTTGATTTTATTGCTCAGTTTTGCCAATGGGAACATTCAGTGACAATCTTATTGTTGAGCTCTTTGTCTGTTTTATGTCTCCGCTGTTGTCTCTTTAACATCCTCTCTTTTTTCTCTGTTGGGTGAATTCAGGAATATTTTGTCATTTAAAATTAAAGACATTATACAGCCCAATTGACCTGAATTGACTCTATATTTCATTTCTCTCTGCACGTATTTCTTTGTCTCCATCGTCTCCTCCACTCTTGGCTGCACAGCGTTCATCTTGTGCTTCATTCTATGCCAGTTTTGGTTGATGCCGTACTTGCACCTGTCTCGAGCACTGGCTTGGTCTCTCAGTTGTGAGCGACCGTCTCGTCTCTTCTCCAGATCCCCTGTGTGGGTCGTGAAACCTTGATGTTGTGGTTTATGAATTGTCGGCCTGTTTGGTTGTGTACCCCCGGCTGTGGTATGTCAGGCCTGAGAATTGCTTGTGATGTCGGTATCAACATGGCTTTGAGGGTCTTGGGGTCTCGTCTCTCAAAAGAGGGGGGCAGTGTGTGTGTTTGTGAAGTGAGCGAATGACAGAACGACAGGCCTGCGCTCTTCTGCATGCCGGTTGGAAACCCCACATCGAACACATGAGGAATCTTCATATGTTTCTGTTATTTCCTCGTGTCATGTAATTCATTGCAGTTTCTGTGTCGGTGTATCAGTAGTTGTTAGATTTTGGTCTGGTGGACTGGTCCGATCTTAATCTCTTCTTTTTACATCTACAGCCAGGGTGGGAGGAACGAGTGCATGCGGATGGAAGGACCTTCTACATCGACCACAGTAAGTTTGTCCTATCACTGAGTTTTAACATTTAAAACAAAGACACGTGTTAAGGTATACTAGCTGGCTTACTTCTTCATTCTTCATCATCACATCATTTTGATTGAATATGTATTGGATCTGTTTACAACAGGCCAACATTCGGCTGTGATCAATATCTATTTGTATATTTAAGGTAACACGAGTTGTGAGATCAGTTTCTCATGCATCATTAAATGTGAACGTGTCCTACATGTCCGTCCCTGCTGCGTTTTAAAACACAGGTGTGTTCAACTACTGATACGGTCGATACACACCTGATGACAACAGCAGCTGTTCACAAACACAATCTTGTTTCATAACATCCTGTGTCATTTCGTTTTTCTCTAAAGTGACTTTTTGAAGTCATTTTTGTGCCACTCGCATTATCAAATTTTGCTACAGCGTTTTCTTACAGTACCAATAGCTGAATTATACGCGTTGATTTACAAAAACTCCTCCTCAGATACCAAAAAGACACAGTGGGAAGACCCCAGACTTCAGAGTCCTGCCATCACAGGACCTGTGAGTGTCCTTTAATCTTTGTTATCATCATCATCAGTTTGTTTCTTCAAAGTACAGTACACAGTAATGGTGAAATACAGTTTAAATCATTACAAAAATGAATGTTTTTACTGCAAATAAAACAAAAAGTTAAAATTATGTGTAGTCCGTATTATCTTGGGTTGCCAGATAATACTGCCAGGTGCATGTGTACCATGAAACCGCCTATACAGTAGATAAACCATGGTAACCACAAATGAACTATGATTTCAATACTTAAAGCATGTTTTTGTAGTAAAACCATGGTTATAGAACCATGTTTTTTCAGCCTGCCAAAGAGTGGTTACTATGCTTTTACTATAGTAAAATCATGGTAAATTTTCATAAGGTTACATCAGACACAAAATGCACCTGAATGTTAGGAACTGAGTGGGTGGGTGTATGTTTTCATGCAAAATATTATTTATTATTTCTCTTTAAATTCCTGTGTGTTTTTACTTTGTATTAAAATATGACCTGATAGTTTGATAAAAATGTACTATTTGTATTTACATCGTCCATTAAGTTCTATAGCACATTAGATGCTGTGTATGAATGTTGTTTGTGTGTTTTCTCACAGGCCGTGCCGTACTCCAGAGAATTTAAGCAGAAGTACGACTACTTCAGAAAGAAGTTAAAGAAGCCGGTAAGCGTTTCCTAGACATCACAGTGAGCTCTTTCCTCTCGCTTGCTGTATTCCTGGACGCACTAATTTATTCTGTGTGAAATCTTTGGCAAAGAGTGAGGAGCATTTTTTCCGTCGGGTGTTAAATTGTTCTTCACACGACAGAAACGTAGCTGCGATTGTTTCAGGCAATACACTGTGTTGTAATGCTGAAATGTTGGTGTGAAGATGATGAACGTGTTTCAGTTTGCCATGTTATTATTTAATCACATTCTTCCTCTCTTTCTCTTCCACAGGCAGATATTCCTAACCGCTTCGAGATGAAGCTTCACAGAAATAACATCTTTGAGGAGTCTTACAGACGCATCATGTCTCTGAAGAGACCAGATAGTCTGAAGGCTCGTCTGTGGATCGAGTTTGAATCCGAGAAGGGGCTGGACTATGGAGGCGTGGCTAGAGAATGGTTCTTCCTGCTCTCCAAAGAGATGTTTAACCCTTATTATGGCCTGTTTGAATACTCGGCCACGTAAGTTTTAGTAAATCCTAAATCCTGTCCATCCTCTCTAGTGTGCATCTCTGAGGCTTTATCCTTTTCCCTTCATCTGTGGTTTTTGGCTCAATGTTATAAACCATGTTTTGTTGTCGGATCATCATTTCGCTGTGAGCAGACCTTAAATCTGTTCTTGTTAGATCCATAACAATGTTTCATTTCTCCATCATTAAGTAACAGTGAACTGAGACATTGTCTTGGTGACCAGTCTGTTTCGCTTCCCTCCTCCCTTCTGTTGTTTTGCATTCCCCCCACTCACGACCAAACTGACAGCCGCAAAGTCAAAGCACAAGCACATCTGTCTTTGTCTGTCTGTCGTTCTGTCTTTTTGGTCGTCTGCCTGTTTGTCTCGTTTTTGTGCCAAAAGAAAGTGGGAATTACCGTTGTACAGGGACAGTTTGTCATCCTGTCAGATTTTTCCTTTAACATTCATTAGAAAATGTCTTCCTTTTATCTGGCTGCAGGGATAACTACACACTTCAGATCAATCCAAACTCCGGCCTCTGCAATGAAGATCACCTCTCATACTTCAAGTTCATTGGACGGGTGGCTGGCATGGCCGTGTATCACGGCAAGCTATTGGACGGTACGCTAGCCTGTTATACCTTTTCAGTAGTTTTTTATTTACTCATAATAGCTTTGTTTTTGTTTTATGTTGTCTATTTATTTTTGTTTGGTGTTTTGCAGTGGTGCTTGATAGAAGCTAATATGTCATTGTTTGTGTTTCAGGTTTCTTCATTCGTCCGTTCTATAAAATGATGCTGGGCAAGCAGATCACACTTAATGATATGGAGTCAGTGGTATGTGTATACACACACACACACACACTATTTAGTATAAAAACAAAACAGTACATTACAAATTATCTTCATTATGTTATTCACTATAGGATAGTGAATACTACAACTCTTTGAAATGGATTCTGGAGAACGACCCCACAGAACTGGATTTGCGGTTCTGCATTGATGAAGACAACTTTGGACAGGTAACATACCATAATTTTTAATACAAATATGAATTTGGTAACAAAAAAATAAACATAATTGTGTTCTCTACCTTACACAAAGCATAATTTTAACATCGGAATGAATTATTTATGAATTTATGAATTTTTTGCTGAAATTATCATTGTCCTGATTTGTCTAAGTGCTTTATATGTTGTCATATAAACAAAGTAAAATTTAATACATTCTGACAAAAAACGAATAGATGTTCTACTAAATGTTCTCAAATGACCAAAAAGCATTTACAGCTTATTCATTTATTATAAAAAATAACCAAGTAGTGGACAAAAGAAGTGTCTATGACACACACACAAAGTGAAATATTTACATTAAGTTGGATTTTGTTTGAAGTAACACATCTACCAGTACCTTTCAAATGGCTAACAAGTTAGTTAAAAATGTTATATTCTCTTGTCACGCTGTGTACACGACATTTTTAATTCTAAAAACCGATACCGGTATAATTTTCTATTAAAATATAATTCATTAATGTCTTATTATTTACGGTTAATAAAAAATAGCATTTTAAATGATTATAGGAATGATCATTTTTAAGACCTTTTTTGTAAAAAAAAAAAAAAAAAAGTCATGCTTTTAAACATGTCATACTTTGTTTTTAATGAATAAAAATAGCATATTTTTATGCAAATCATGTATGACATCTTCAAACCAAGATTTCGCGATAATCATCGAACTAATGTTTTGTAGACCTTTATAATAATTTACATTTAGTCATTTAGCAGACGCTTTTATCTAAAGCCACTTACATTATATTACATTTACATTTAGTCATTTAGCAGACGCTTTTATCCAAAGCGACTTACAGAGAGATTAGGAAGCAATAAATCGATATGTCATACAGGGGCAATAATATAATGAGTTACTAGTTTCCACAAAAGCCAGAACAATACCTATTGATAGAAAGAGAGATTATGATTATGAATTAACATGAATAATCATAAACATGAATAATAATGATGTTTTTAAATGTTTTTATAGACATATCAGGTGGATTTGAAGCCAAGCGGTTCAGACATGGTTGTTACAAATGACAACAAAAAGGAATACATAGAGTGAGTTACTGTAGTACTGTTGTTTTAACTGTAGTACTGTTGCCTTTCAACATTTAAGAGTTTCAAGTTGGTGCTTATTTTTATGATATTTATATCAAGCTTTATATTAAAGAAACAGTAGTTATGCTTTACTTATATCTTTTCTGTATTTCATGTCTCACACTAACAATATCCTTTTCTTTTGCCTTGCACAGTTTGGTGATTCAGTGGCGGTTTGTGAACAGGGTTCAAAAGCAGATGAACGCATTTTTGGAGGTACTAGACAAAACCCAAACACATGACAATCTGTAGTTGCACGTGTTGCCACTATGTGGCAGCAAACATTAGCTTATTCCGTATAGCTATATGACAACATGCCTACAAACATACCTGCTGAAAAATGATTGTTTTTGTGTTTCACAGGGTTTTACCGAGCTCATTCCCATTGATTTGATAAAGATCTTTGATGAAAATGAACTGGAGGTAACAATCCACTTCCCACATATCGATAACTCATTTTTGCTGTCATCATGGAGACTGCATCTTCCCCGTCAAAAACCTCTTTAGATTTATACGTATTATAGTTTTCTCTCATAAGAATGTGTTTCTAGTCTTTCTTGTTTATTTCGCATTTTCGCTCTTTGAAGTTTGATGCATTTAGTGAAAGGTGATGCATAAATCGAATTTCCTTTTTTAATGCCTATTGGAGTTGACATCTAGCTATTTCGCATGTTGTACTGTACAAGTTTTAACATATGCTTTGTAATAAAATGTCAGATGTTTTTCCATTTTTTATTTTAGTTAAATGTTTTAACTTGGTGTTAGTTTTGCTGTTTGTAAGTGTTTAGTGTTCTGTGTTTCCAGCTGTTGATGTGCGGTTTGGGAGATGTGGATGTTAATGACTGGAGACAGCACACCATCTATAAGAACGGCTACTGTCCCAACCACCCTGTCATCCAGTGGTTCTGGAAGGTATGTATCTGTCTCATTTCTAAAATGATTCTTTCTCGTCCTATTGCTTTTTCGCTGATCCTCAATCCACAAGTTCATGACAGACACTTTAATTATTTTATACTTTAAGTCCTGCAAGGATCAAGCGTGCTAGCACAAGGACACGTCAGAGTGTCTGATATGAATCTGTCCATATAAATCTAGTAAAGCATGTTGAAAATGATTTTTGAAAGTGATCCAGCTTCTAATTTCTGCTTGTGTGTGTGTGACCCAATGTTATGTCCACATCAGATAGTGACCGATCAAAGTTTGATGTGAGGTTCATCGAGTGTTTGCTCTGATGAAAGAGTTAGAGAGAGTTAGGAACGTCTTATCTGCAGTCTGAGCCTGATTTAAATGCAAACACACAAATACACATTTACCCTGGAATACATAGTTTATATACAAGTAAATCTGTCTCATACATTAATGATGTCACATAATATCCTGTCCTTTCATTTTACAAATAGAAATATTGCTAATACAAAAATAAAAATATGATTGTGCTGCAACATAAAATGTTTTCAATTTCATGAAATAAATATGACAAAACGTTCATTATATTTGAAGGGAAGAAGACCCTGTGTCTCTCACCTATAGAAATCTGATGGATGTGCACCTGTAAAGAAGTCACTATTGCTATTTGAAATGAACAGATGAAAGTAAATTTGCCATTTATTGTGTCTATTATTCTTTTCGTCTCAGGCTGTGTTGTTAATGGATGCAGAGAAGAGGATCAGACTTCTGCAGTTTGTCACCGGAACATCCAGAGTGCCAATGAATGGCTTTGCTGAACTTTACGGTAAACTATACCTCAGAGTACCATGTTTATTCCTTACTATTGCAAAGAATAACATATATGTGACCCTGGACAACAAATCCAGTCATAAGTAGCACAGGTATATTTGTAGTAATATCCATTGTATGGGTCAAAAATCATTAGGATATTAAGTAAAGATCATGTTCCTTGAAGATATTTAGTAAATTTCCTGCCGTAAATATATCAAAACTTTATTTTTGTGAGTGGATGCAGCAAAATCACTAACAAAAATGGCCGGAAACACGTCTACAAACTTCACTTACTACTGCCGCTCTTTGGGAATTTCCCATTCAAGTTTGGTATCTATGTGTAAAGCTTAGAATTTCAGCTTTCAGGTTTATCTACTCTCCACAACGTCATTACAACGATAAGCCAAAAGAGAGCGTTAAAACAAACCTGTTTCTTTTTAGCAACGGCCTGCTACAGCTCCTTTGATGGACTTTAAAGGCGATTTTCTCAATATTTAGATTTTCAAACAGTTGCACCTATTTACCCTTATGACTGGATTTGTGGTCCAGGGTCACACACGTTTTAGTGTTTCAAAAATGTTAATGCTTATTTTTCAGCATGTTTTGATGAAGATATTTTCTAGCAGCTTCCTCTGTTTTGGCTCTTACCTTTCCCCTTTGAGAGCTATTGGATGAGTTTTCTGTCTCCTGATTGGTCCTTGATGAATCATGTGATCTCTTGCAGGTTCCAATGGGCCTCAGTTGTTTACTATAGAGCAGTGGGGAACACCTGACAAACTCCCTCGTGCTCACACATGGTAGGCAGGATTTGGGCACTTTATACACAAAATACCAATATCTCTTACTATTGTGAGATAACATTGTGGATAATGTTATTTTTATTTTTGCATGGTCTTTCTGTTGGCATGTCATGGATTCGATATTCATAAATAATCTAAAAAGATGTAACACTGTGATGATTTACATTAACATAATATTTACACTTACAACTGTTTTGTTTTTCCAGCTTTAACCGTTTGGACCTCCCGACTTACGAGTCATTTGAAGACCTGCGGGAGAAGCTTCTGATGGCGGTGGAGAACGCCCAAGGCTTCGAGGGCGTTGACTAAAGAAATCCCTTAATACACACCTGATCCCCTAGTGCAACCGATGAGACATGTACAACAAACACAAACTCATACCACACACACGCACACTCTCTCGAGTTGCCATTGTACAGCCAGATCCCAGCAGCCGCAGGCGTGTGAGTTCACACAGTATATGCATGTATCTGTCTAGCTGGAACGCCATTGGCTGTGAGCCCCTTTTCGAGATGCCAAACAACTCTACGGACCGTATCCCTCCCCGACACCTTTTCTTTAAATTACTCTCCGAGGCCACGATTGCGTTCGCATCGATGGTAATTCAAAGAAATGGAAAGAATTTGCTTCAATACACTTCAGAGTTTGATCAAACCTCAGTGGGTGTGGCCTCAGAGTGGGTGTGGCTTTGATACATCACAACGACCACCGCGACCAATCCCGTTTCTGCGAGCGTAAACTTCAGCGAAGAGGCAACAATGAACTCTCTTATCAGGTCTTATTACCACCAGATTACCTTAGGAATTACAGCCAGGATGAAGGACGCCTCCTCATCCTCACTTATTCTGTCCACTGCGCCAAGTTTCCCCTTCCCTCCTGGAGGATTATTTTTTTATCTTTTGCAACGGGATGTTGATAATTGTTTTTAATAGTTTATTATCGCTGTTAATATGACTATTATCATTCTTACTGAGTAAACGGATATTTGTACCAACAATGTGGTTTACTGTTTTAAACAATGTAATCGAAAACGCATCAGTGGCCTGGCTTTATTCAAATAAATATCCATATCATTGTGGGTAAAAACATGCAAACAAACAACAACAAAAAACCAACAGGATCATCATGGTTATTGTATTGCTATGAAAACTGGCATGAACATGTATCTTGTGTTTCGATATGATTACGTAGTAATTATAAAACTATTCTCCTTCTTGGTCGAAAGTGAGATCGGAGAGATGGATGAACGAGGACATGCATTTGACATGTAAACTAGTTCGAAAGGGTTTTCTTAAACTGTAATAAGTATTGTTCTTAATTATATGATTTTGATTATATGTGTTCATAATGCTGTAAATGAGTTCGGGAGGGGTTGGATTCTTTTACTGTACGTGTTAAATCGGTTGGAAGTATTCATGAGAAACGCAGAGCGAAGCTATCTTAAAAAGCGCTGTGACTTTCGCAGATTTTCAGTATGTAAACTTTCTTTCTTAGTCTTGCTTTATTTCTTCTAACACCACTGAACCTAAACGGGCACTTTATTGATCATGTCACCTGTTTATTTTTGTGAACTTGAATGTGATTATATATTGTTTCTTTAATGGCACTCAGTTACTTGGTGCAATATCTGTTGTTTATAATCTGCCTGCTGCTAACATATCAGTCGTGAAGCAGGGCTTGCAGATTATAGCTTGCCCCTACGGCTGATCTGGGGTCAGCTTGACTGCTCTTCCTGTAATGATGTGCTGATGGGTCGAGGTGACAGCTGTTCCTCTTGGAGTAAGACTTCAGACTGGTTCTTTTTGTATTTTCTGTTCTTCTGTATCTCTCCTCACTCACACATTTCGGGCCGCTTTGATCGTGACGTGGCTCTGTAGGTTTGTGATAATATGATTATTGTTATTGCTATAAATGACCCTTTCTCTTTTGTAGGGGCAGTTGTTTTTTATTGATGACGAACATTTACTTTGTCTTGGATCCTGCTCACAGCAAGACCTTGCGTTTCGTATAACTTCATTCAAAATAAACTCATAAATCGAATCGGGCGTGTTGTTGTATTACTGTGTTACAGTATTGGAAAAGTCATTACATTTTATTCATTTCACAGATGCTTTTATTCAAAGCGACTTACATGCATTCAAGGTATTTATATTTATCAGTATGTGTGTTTCTTGGGTTTCGAACCCACAACCTTTTGACACAATGCTCTAGTTGAGCTACAGGCACACTACAAGTCCCGTTTTAGACCCTTTAAAAAAAGAAATTTGCACAAGAAAATGTTTCGAGGATCATTTAAAAACTAAATATATGTAATGTGTCTGTTATTTAAGGGTCTGCTTATTTTTCTAAAGAAATAGGGAGACAAATTTTTAGATTGTGGATTATTCTGGGTTTTAGGTTGGCTTGGCTCCATAATGTCAGGTTGAGATAAACTCTGCAGGAAGTAGTTTGTATAGTCTGAAGAAAAAACACTTACTTTAATGAAAAGCAAAAAATTTTCTGTTGTTTTTTTTCACAGGAAACGTAAAAAAAGGAATTCTACGGTTTTGTTTTACAGATTGTTCATGTATTTTTAAAATGCAGTCAAAAAGCATAAAAATTACAGAAAGTAATGAGTAAAAAGTAAAATGGGGAAATTTTTTACAAGAAATGTGCTGCCAGAAATACAGTTTATTTGGAAGTACGGCCAAAACTGTACAATTACAGAAAAGGTCCGCAACTTTACAAGAAAATGTGGAAAACAATTTATTATATGTTCTTATATCCTGTGATTTTACAGGGGAAAAAATTATTTTACGGTATCCATTTTTTTACAGTGTAGTTTTGTTGCATATCTGGAGTTTTGTTCATTTGACCTGTTGCAGTTAACTGGGTTAAATCTTGGCAAACAATAGTAAACTCAATAGATTCAATTTGTCAGTAATGTTGAATCATTTACGGTCATTTTCAAGTGTTTTAGTACACGTGCACGTGGCGCGAGGCTCTGTCGAGCGGTGAAGGAAACTCAGTTCATTCACACGTGCAATCTGCTTTCTATCGGATCCAAGGACATGCAAACAGAAGCAGCTTGCTGTCCCGTACACTTTATCAAGAGCTCTCTTTCTGCAATCGCAAACAAGTCCAGCGCCAAACTGTCCTGCAGCTATACCAACATCACATGAAAGCAGGCTGGATTCAGACAGTGAGATTCAGTGCTGTCTGTGGCTGTTGCTTACAAGCAGGTAGTAGCCTACACTTGTCAGTGCTTCTTGGTGCTTCTCATTTTTAAAGCAATGTTGCATTTTACTTTCATAAAATGTTCTTAATAATAAATAAAAATACTTAATATTATTATTGAAAAAAAAATCACGACCATGTTCAAACAATATTATATAGCCAAATTCGGATTCCAGCTCAGCATTGAAATAACTCTTGCTATGGTAATCGATATCTGACATTTGACCCCTAGATCTATGAGTGCTGAACTTTGGAGAATCAGTCCCTAGTTTTTGAAAACTACTACGATAACCACAGTGTTAATGTGAAGATGGTACTTTTCAATGTTTTCCCTCACAGGTTTTGGGTTAGTGACCTCGTCCCCACGTCACTCTGGATCAATACTTCTCCAGGCTTATCTCAGAACAGCACTAACTGTTTGACTAAACCCCCTCTTGGTACATATAGGAAGGTTAACGGAGAGTGAAATGATCAGTCATTGTAAACTCTGTTCAGAGTCGACTTGTTGCTGTGTTGCTTATAGACTGTGGACTGCAGGACAGACTGAACACGGAGACATGCGGCTCGACCATCTTTACAGGACGGGGGGGTGCGTGTAAGTCTCAACTTGTCTAGAAAAGAAAACAATTGGGCACTTTAGCAACATTGCAATGATTCAATTTAGATGAGCACTAAAAATATTTGAGTATATTTGTATAATATAGTATATTTGTATAAAAGTCGCATGTAATATTGAAAGTTACAAACTACAGATAATAATTCTCATGTTGGTATTTCTTTTTTAAACAAATGTGTTTTCGACTGCTTCCTTAATCAAAAGTGGTTTTATATTATTTAGCGTTTCCAACAAAAAAAAAAGAAACATTTAATGCAACTTATGTTAACTCATATTTTTTAGTTAACTCATATTTTTTAAGTTGAATTACCTCAAAAAAGGAAACTGACTGTCTAAAAATTTTAAGTTAACCAAAAAAATATTTTTTTTTACAGTGCAGTAGTTACTATACTAACATACTTACCAATTTCAGAGCATATAGACAATTTGGTTTTAGATCACTCTGTTATACCAGTACAATTTTGATTAAGAATAATTCAGGGCACAAATGATTGTTCACAGATCGTCCATGTGGAGTTTCCCCGTCCACATCTATTCCAAGGGGCAAACAAATAATTTGTAATCTAACATATTCACATGACCACAGTGTGAAGCAAAGGACAAAAGAGAAGCCAAGCAAGGTTTAAATGCTTCTAGTTGTTCACAATTATAATACCTAAAAAAATTGAATTCACTTTTGCTAACATTTGCTAACATGAAAACGTTACTTTTGAATTGTTTCACTAACCTTGAAGGAGAACGTTTTTATACCCAACATTTTTATAATTATTGAGAATGTTTAGCAATGACATAAAGTACTGGTGCATTGATCTTCAAGAATTTTTTTTTGTTGATAAATTTGTCTAACATTCTCTCAAATTCCTGTTAACTGGGCAAGTATTCACTAAAAATGTAAGAAATAAATAAAATTTACCTTAAAACTACAGCACTGTTTATCTCACTGTAGATAATGTTGCTGTAGTTCTGCAGCAGTTTGCCATAACTTACTGTAGGTTTATATTTATCAAATTTATTGGCAACAGTTTGTTCAAAGCTATAAGCTATGAAATAACAGCATCATACAAAGCATTCTGGGAACCAAAAATCATAAAAAGGATGATGAGGATTTCTGGTTCCCAAAATGCTTTGCATGATGCTGATTTTTTATTTTTCTGTAAAGATAAAGACTTGTTAATGTTTAATGTTCTTTTATCTTTGAACAAACTGTTGCCAATAAATTAGATGAATATAAATCTACAGTAAGTTACTTGCTAACTGCTGCCAGTAATACTGTAATTTCTACAGAAATGTTTTAACAGTATAGGTCATAAAACCACTTCTGATATTTGCAAAATCAAGATTTATTTTTACATTATTGATGTTAAATAATTCAAGTTTATATGTCTGTTTTTCCCCGCTCACCATTTGACTTTAGTCTTTATTTTTAGGTCGTCTCTCTGTTTGTCCTCCTGAGCTGTGGAGTGTGACAATGGTGTTTGTATCCTGTGTCGTCAAACGCCATTATCACACTAAATAGCCACGGTGTGACCTCACAACCTTATCAGCCAATCAGAGACGGAGAAGAACTTGAACTATGGACGTGTGTTATGGGATTATAAAATGTGGGCGCTTGTGAGGGTATTTTCTTCTTGACAGGGTGGTTAATGGATCATAGACTGGCAGAAACAGATGGCATGTCTGCTATACTGTAGGTATGCCCACTGACCCAGTTTTCTGCACAGATGGGTTAATGAATACAGTATGCACACATCAGCTGACACAACTTTCTTGTATTGTACGTCACAACACCCCTAAGTTTGGTGCATGTTTTTCTGAGTTAGTTGTTTTTATGGAAGGAATTGGCTATAACTTTTGCTTTTAAATAAAGAAACTTTAAATAGTGTGACCAAGTCTTGACGTTTGAAGTTTATGAAATGTCTTTTGTGTCATGTTTACTAGATTTAAAAAAAAATTGTGTCCATGTCAAATGTTTTGATCTGCCACGTGACCAAATCTGCTGATTCTGGCCAATGAAAAACAATCATGCTGACCCAGTGCAGATGGTTTATATAAAAGCTTCATTCACACACAATTAAACAAATGTTCATTAACTATAAGTCATTTTAATAAACCAAATACAAGGACTTACAAGTTTGATTTCTTGTGTAATAAGCAAAAATATATGTAATATACAAATCACTCATACAGTAGTACAACAACTTAGTCAACATAAAAGGACTGTGGTCCAAACAAGCCAAGCTTCTGATAACCCATAACCCTTGATCCAGACTTGGCAAAGCAACCTGAACCCTGATATATCAATATGCTCCAACTATAAAGAATAAGACTCTAGAGCTAGATTATCTTTTGCATGAACTACACTGTAAAAAAAAGAAGAAGAAATTTTCTGTCAGCTAGATAGGAGATACAGAAATATACTGTAAAATCTAATATAATATATAATAAATCGGTTTCCCCATTTTTCTTTTTTCTGTAATTTTACAGTTTTTGACCATATTTCAAAAATAAATTTAAAATCTATAAAACAAAACAGTAAAATTTTACATTGAAAATCGTCATTTACAGTTTTTACAGTGTAGCTATCTAGTGTACATGCAAATAAGTCACAGTTTCCAACAATTTTACGGATTACAATTTTCAGCCCAAGCATTACAACAGCAAATTCTACATGGCCAACGTGTGTGCATTTATATATAGCAATGAGTCAATACTGTAAGTCATTTGACTTTGGATGATGGAGAGGTGAATGTGGAGAGCTTGTCATTCTTGAAGAGGCGAATCAACAGCTGTTAACTGGGGCAAGAGTACAGATTCTTCCATAACATCATATTTACTACCAGTTACCATCATTCTCCTACAAGACAAACAACATGGTGTATAAAATAAACAAATAATCCTACATGGTTGACAGTACTGTGCACAAACTCAATGTGAATACAATTTTTAAGCTGTTAGTGTTAAAGTCAATTTATACACAAAAAGTCTTTTAAACGTCCATAAACATGTACAACTTTAGATTTCACATTCTAACTATATCTGCTTCATCCTTTTGCACGCTTTTACTTTTATTGCACATAATACACTAGCAAGATTTTCATTGTTTTAAATACTGTAAAGTCTAAAACACTAGTAGGCAGCAAGTTTTTAGCTAACTTCAAAAATTTACATTGAAAAGATAACACGCTCTATTCTGATGCTGAAAATTAAGGTGAATTATAACAAAATCATATTTTGTTATTGAAAGAAAGAAAGAAAAAAGAAAGAAAGAAAGAAAGAAATGTTATATAAAAATAAGCAACAGCCTCTTTCAAAATATAACAAAATGTTCATCAAAACTGTAATCTCTCTAATGTCCTCACAGATGAATATCATCTCTTTCAGCATCTTAGATTTAAAGTGACATTTCAGAAACGCACGTGTCCCTGAGCAAAGCAACACTGTCAAAGACAAAAGTCTTCGAACTCATTCCCCCAGAAAGCAAAAGTTCAGGGTTTCTCTTTGATCAGGATTTGCCTTTCAGCACAGAACCGAAGGGATTTTTCTTGGGTCCAGGCGGTGCTTTTGGTTTTGGTGGAACAGTCCGTTTGGGTTTGGGCTGCAGAGACTGCAAACCTAATATCTCACAGTATCTGTTACACTGATGCAGAGCTTTAAACTGATCAATGAAAGAAGTGGCACAGTTTCCCCGGAATCCTTTATAACTGCAAAAATACAAACATATTTTTATTTTTGTTGCTTCAGGCTTAAGCCTAGTCCCAGACTAAAACTGAATGTTTGAGCTATATAAAATGTATTAACTATGTCAGTGCCATTGTTTGTCTCAAGATGTTATTGCATTTTTATAATAGCACCTTAAATATCCTAATTTAATGAAGGCGAAGTTCTGGCTTTAGAAAAACATTGGCTGTGAAACTACAGGAACTTGTTAAAGTCATGACCTACCCTTTCTTACAGGTGGCGATGCCTACATCAGTCAACTTCATACCAACACCTGAGAAAAAAAACATTTGTATGAATCTACAAATATGCATCATACTGTATATAATAAACAAATCTGATAAATGTGTGAAAAGACGTTCACACAATGTACTGTTTGTGTTAAAACAACAGAATGCGAACTCTATTTAGCAGATGCATTTATCCAACGCAACTTGAACAGTGTATTCGAGGCAATAGATTTTGAACGTGACCAATTGAGCCACATGAACATTCAATAGATGCATGTTATGTTATTTACCCTGCATATCCGTGACCAGCAGGTTTCCTTCGGTCTGAGCGTACACCCAATGCTGAAACGCACAGCACTTCTGACCCGCCTCTGAATCCCTGCGCATCAGGTTGATCTCCTTCCCATCCTTCACCGAATACTTCACAAAGTCTCCCAGCAGCTCCTCCTCCAGGGTGGCGTAAGGGATGTCATTAGAGGGCCGGTGGACCAGATAAATGGGGATGATTCTGCCGAATGGACGTTTTTATTACATTGTGACAAAATCATGCTGTTTAATAAATTGGATGTTTGATCTATTAGAAATTATTTTTTATCCGAACTTAAAATGAGAGCAATAATCGGATCTTCACTGAAAACCAGCTGAATTTACATGTAGTCATTTTGTTCAATTGTAAGACGCACGAAACACGTAAAACACTAAAGTTGTGCGATACTTACTCTGGCACCTCTCCAAATGATTCAGCATTCTTGGCCACATTATGATACGCTTTTATATATTCCCTTGCAGTATTCTGCACATGACACTCCTGAGAAACACAAAAGCAGCTATTAGTCAAAATTTCCTTTTCAAGGTTCAAATTCTCAATAAAAAGAATCTTCTAAACAGTTAACCTCCACAGCTAGGCTGTAGTTCTTCTGGACGAGTTCATCTGTGTTTTTGGTCCCGTAGCCGATGGCATTGTGGACTTTCAGGACGCAGGGATGGCCGGCGTGGAAGCGTGGCAGCTTGCTCGCTCTCAGAGTAGTCCTGAAGGCCTTCCGGTGCATTCCTTCACCAAAATGATCTTTCTCTGTCACGATGCTCGCAGGGTGATTTTCCCCGAAGTACTGATCCGACAGAAAATCTTCTTTAAAAAAAAGCGGGGTGCACTGGATGTTCTCCTCATCTCCTTTCACAATCCTGGGCTCAGCTGGGAGATGAAGAACAGTGGGATTGTCAGATTCTAGCACAATCTGTGATCTATTACACTGGAATATTTATTCTCTTCTTAGGGAACAGTGTGTTTTGAAGGGATGGTGAAATTTAGGCTGTTTACCTGGTTGATCGTGACTTGGGATGACAAGTTCCATGAGAACTGCAATGAAAATGGAAAAGACTGAGTCAGTGTGTGTGTATTTACTGTAATTCATCTGCATGGATTTATTTCTGGTTATATTTAACTGTCTTCCAAATATTATAGATATGCTGTAAGGATTGCTGTGTTTTGCCCTCTAATTACATGAAATACATTAATAGAGCTGTAAATGTAAAGTAAATTTACATTAAACAGTAGTGGCCAATTTTAGAGAATGTTTGTCCTTGTGCTTTATTTAAATATATTAAATTATATTTAAATCCATATTAAGTTTTTATTAAATGATTATTAAAATCCAATTATAGAAAATGTGTGTCTTTCTGCTTTATATTTAAATATATAAAAATCCACATTTCTCTATAAAATATATTACTGAATATAAAAAAGATATTATTATTAACATTTATTTATATAAATAAAAATGTTTAATTAATTAATAAAAAATGTAAAATGTATGTTTACTTTTTATTCATATTTGTGCATGGAGCATAAGCTTTGAGAATTGGCAAAAAATTAAATGTGCTACTGTAAGCTTTTTGAGGCAAGGCCCGGAAAAATGGGTACAAAATAACACAAATATAGAGGATCAACAAATAAAATTGTTGTCAATTTATGTTTTATGTCCAGTGAGCTTTTTCTTATTCTATGCATTTTAGTATATTAGAATAAAATCTATATTCCCTGATATGCTGTGGTTTGCCTTTTGTCAAATTATTTCGTCCAATCCATAACAAACCTTTTTGTACCATACACTTCAAATTTGGATGGTTTAGTCTAACTTAAACAAATTTTTGAACACATCTGCACATTTATTTATTATCAAAACTGTATTTGGGAAAACACAAGCATACAGTCTTGAGCTGGGATTTGCTAGATCTCTTTTTTTAACCTCATCAATCATTCTGTTAATGCTTCACAATGTCACCTAAATCTTACACTTTTGCCAAGTCATAGAGTGCATTAGCAAATGGAAAATCTTAATTTATAGCGTCTTAAATGGGCAGCGATGCTGAATGGGTCTGGGAAAGCAGCCCGTGCTGGCTCACCCTCAGAAGTGAGATGATATTCTGATGTAGACACAGAGATGTTGGCGGTGGTCAGGGTGCACTTGTACAGTCCCAGATCTTTACTGCAGGCCTTCAGAATAGTCAGGGTGAATTGCTCATCGTCTCCTTCACTGCGGAAAAATGAAAAGCCTTTCACTGAACATTCAATAACAACCATTGAGTACAAGTTGCATATCAGTCAAGGTTTTACAAATAATGCTGAGTTGGGCAGTATACAGTCTATTCAGACATTCATTCCTTCATCATGCAAGTATAAGCACAATAACCGCTCAGAAGTGAAAAGCAAAAGCAAGTGTCCTTTTCGGAACATATCTGAGACATAGTCAGTGTTTATGTTGGGAATGAATCATTCAGTTATATAAAAGGTTCAATGTGCTCCCACACCATGTTGCTGAATCACCAGTGTACTGATGTTAAATCTGATCTCTGCCAAAACCCACAGCAGCTCAGATAAGAGCCGAGCTCCACCAAGTGGAGAAAATGTACTGTTTGCATTTGGTACCCTTTTAAAAATAAAGGAGCTTAAAAGGTTCTTCATGATGATGCCATAGAAGAACAATGTTTGGTTCCACAAAGAACCATTCAGTCAAGGAACTTGAATCTCTTTCTTACCCTTTTATAATCTAAAGAACATTTTTTCACCACAAAGAACCTTTCGTAAACCAGAAAGGTTCTTCGGGTGTTAAAGGTTCTTTATGGAACCATTTTCAAAAATGACAAAAAATGTTCATCTATGACATTGTGAAGCACATTTATTTTTAAGAGTGTTGGTTGATGATTATCCTTACCCTTTCCTGCTCTCTGGCAGAACTGTTTCCTCTTTAGTCCATTTAATAGTAGCATCAGGTGGAACAGGGTTGAACCGGCACCACAAGGAGATGTTTTGAGGGTCAGCAGGTACTGGTTCAGCCTGGATCTCTGAGACTACATGGGAAACCACAACTACAAAAAAAGCACATTAAATAAATATTATTAATCAGGAAACTAATTATTATTATTATTATATATTATTATTATTATTTTTAGCAGTTGGATCTGTCCATATTGTACTCAACCATGAAATAAAGCATTTTTTGGGGTGTATAAACATATATTATTTTACACATTTCATATTAAAAATTCATATTTAATCACACTAGTTTCTTATAACTTGATAATTAATTTCCTGGACAGGGCGTAAGCCTACACTGTAAAAAAAAGGAATTTTACAGAATGTTTTAAACAGATTTTCTATGAAAAATGTAAAAAATATATTTTTTTCTGTCATTTTATAGAGAAAACTTATATTTTACAGTTTATATGTCAGAAAATGTATATTTTTTTAACAAGATTTTTTTTACAGTTTATTTATGAAATATGGACAAAAACTGTAAAATGACAGAAAAAGGCCGCAAATTTACAAGAAAAATGGGGGGGAAATGTAATTTTACAGGGACTTTACAATTAAATTGCTGCCAGAAAATGTCTGTTTTTTACAGTTTATTTATAAAATAAAAAGACCGCAAATATACAAGAAAATGGGGAAACAGTTTGTTATATATCCTTATATCCTGTAACTTTACAGGGAAAAAAATATTTCACTGTATATTTCTGTCTCTCCAGCTGACAGAAAATTTCAGGAGGGGTTTTTTACAGATTTGTTTTACAGTGTAAATGTCAGAAGTGTCTTGATTGAAAACAACTTCTGACATATCCTAAAATATATCAATTGGTTTGTCTCTAGATACACACTAGTAATGTTTTTTTGTAAAGTATGTTTTTAAAAATAATTGAACTAGTCCATGGCATAACCTAATCCCTGTCCAAGAAACCACCCCTAAATTTGTTAAGATGCCTTTAAAATTGAAGTTGCTTTTAGAGAACCTTCTTTTGTTGTAGGAGTCTTCTTGACCACTTCACTGTAAGCTCTCTTTGTAACATCTTCTCCATCTTTTCTTGCTTGCCGGAAAATTGCAGGCAGCTGTGGTCTAGTCTTTACCGGAATTGTCCCATGCAGGTCATTGGACATCCGCCTGCGTTTGATGTCATCACTTATTGTGCTCGCGCTTTGAGAATCTGAGGTGCATCTTTGATTTTCACTTTTGTCTGCTTTAGGTTTAACAGGGATGGTTTTCTGACCCGCGTCTGTGTTGGCCAGAACTGTCTTTTTGGCCACAGTACTATCACTGGCCTCTACTTTGGGTCTCACTGCCATTGGTTTCTGTGTGCTATTTTTGTTGGCACTGTCCACCTTAGTGGAAAGATGAGAGTCTGGTTTATCCAGACCGTTTGGCGCCACCTTTACTTCAAGGGTTTCAGTCTTGATATTTGCGTTCTTCTGAGCAGCTTTGTTTCTTACTTCGGTTGTCAACTCGGTCTCGGGTTTTGCCAGCCCATGTTGCACATGTTTCTTCTTCTTCTTCCCGTGGGCTTTAGGAGTGATTTTTTCCGTTATGACAATGGTTTCAATGACAGTAACTGCACCTTCCTCACAACCTGTTGCTTGCAATTCACCTTTCCTCTCCACTGGTGGTTTTTCTGGCTTTTTTAATGTATGAATCCCATGTGGGTCAGTCGGTTTCTCTTTATGCTTTGAGCGTGCTTTGCCGTCGGACGTTTTATGAGGCATTTTGTCTTTTTTAGGTTGTGCCGCACAGCTGCAGTTCTGCGTTTCAGTGTTGATGTGGTTGAAAAATGACGGCCGATTTAAATCTCTGGGTTCATCCAAGTCTAAAGTGACGTATGCGATGCGTTTTTTCTCAGACAGCATGAAACGCTCTCCCGTGAGTAAAATGAAGTTAGAAATCTCTTTACTTGTGTCACATGTATTGTTGTACTTCTTTGTTCCAGAGCCGTTCATGGAAGGACCATCTGAATCTCCACAAGATGAAGATGAATGTGTGAAGCAGTCTTCGTGTCCACTCTCGATTGATGGTTTAAGGCGGGTGTCATTAATAATCCCTTGGTGAGGAACATCTACAATGTCTTCTTTTAATACACAATGATGGAGAAACGTATTTCCAGTGCTTAGTGGAGCAAACGGCATAATAACCTCTGAAATCGTATCATTTCTCTCTTTTCTCTTCGGGGTAAAGTTGTCAATGTATGAACCATCGTACGTTCCATCTCCCTCAATGAAGGAACGTGATACGCACTTCTCATCTGTCTCCACCCCTTGTGTAAGATTCAATCCTTCCACCTCAGTGGACCTGTGACCGTTGGATTGAGGGGGACATGTGTGGAGATCAGAGCCGGATCCGTGACGCCCGTCGCCTCTCACACACCCAGCCGTCAGATTCTTGTCGCTGGTGTAAGCCGAGATCCTCTGAGCACCAGAATCACTTTCTCGTTCCTCCTCGAAGTCAGACGCGGGTTGAGAAACCAGTGCATCTCGCTCCAACTACAAAACACAGAAAAACGTAAAGATCCTGGAGAAGACGCTGATCAACTAGAAAAGCATTAAAGATATAGCATGAAAGTCTCAGTCCTATTTTCGTCCAGACTACATTTGTTTACATACCTCACAGAGGCGATGGTCGCCCTAATCCGAAAACCATTACGCTTTCAGGCTCAAGGCTAAAGCCTCTCACAGTTGGCAATGTGGGATCATGTCTAATATAGCGATCACAGCCGCCGTGTCACATAAGTTAACCAATCACAGCTCTTTCACTGACTCAGGGGTCTATGGGATTGGAGGAACTGTACAGTATGCGACCGAGTTTGTGCGCGACGGGTCGTATTTTGGGCGCTCAGCTGTGCTCGTGCCCGCCTCTCCAGTTCCACTTTTGCTCTTTGGGCTATTATCATCCGTGACCCTCTAAAATTAGTCTCTAGCAGTGTTTTTCCCCAGCAGTCACAGCTGTCTGTCATACGTGCATATGCGTGTTTCATAAGACAGTCAGTATGTGTGTATGTATTTGTGATTGTGTGGAAGTATATTTTTAACTTTATTCATGCTATATATACAATAGGTAAAGGGTTAGTCTGTACAGTTAGCTTTTGACACCTTTGTATGCACTGTGTGAGGTATTGGATGTGTTTATAATGTCCTCAAAAATAAAATAACTAATATTTAATATAATAAAAATAATACATAGCATATTATCAACAAAAAAATAAACTATTAATATGAACAATTTCATATTGTTCATATATCATATTGTAATATACGTTTTTGTATTTTAAAGTTTTATATAATATATACATATATTTATTTGTTTTGCTTTTATCAATTTATTATTGATATTATTATCAATGTATAATATATGATCTTATTTTATAATAATAATAAATTATTATTATAGAAGGTTATACAATTTAATTACTTGATTGGTATAAAAAAATTGAAGTCTATACAATTAAATCGTCGCCTTATAACATTCTAAGATAACAAGCTTGCATTTTTGTTTTGACTTTCTAGATCAAATCTTTTTGCTTTCTAAAAATAGTCCCACAGTGTACACAAAGAATAAAACATCACATAATGTTGGCACAGAATAAGAATTTGTGAATAACTTATATATTTCTTACAGTCAAACGCAAAACAGAAATGCTTTCAATAGAAACCTCTTTGTATCCCTTTATGAACATTCAGAAACCCCCATACCGAACTTCTGTCTGTATTCACCAAGAAAAATAACAGATCTCTCTCCTAGACATCAATGAGATGTAAAGCAAATGAAAACCTTAGTCTCCTGCATCTCGACCTAGAAATCTCACCATTTTTCTATCTCTCTATTTTAGAAGAGATTTGAGACTCAAATTCAATAAAAAAACATTACTGAAGATTTCAATATGAACTTATCAAAAGTTTCTAATTTCTATTAGCTTTACCTCTTAACAGGACATTTTCCTCTGTGTTGACACATTCTCATCATCTCACCTTTGCACTCCACGGCTCTCCAGACATGTGCTGACTTCCACATTGTTTCACAGTGAACTCATTCCCAGAAGACCCGCAGGACAATTCTGCATTAAAAGCATCAAGAACGTCTTTCACCTCTGGTGTGTGAGATTCACGAGTCTCTGACAAATTCGCTTTGTCCTCCACGAACACATCAGTCTGTCTATCTGAATCAGAACGAGAAGGACCACAATCTCCTTTTTGTCCACTTGTGTTGTCTAGTTCTTTATCCACAGCTTCATCAGTCACACACACGCACGTCTGTCCATTGATATCCGGACACGTCCTCTGCTCCACACCGGTGTCCTGGATTGCCATAGCGATCTTAGAATCGGGACTCAACGTGAAAGAATCTTCCGGATAGGTGCTAACAGTCTGAAACCAGTCTGAAAGAGCACTAGCCCAGCTGTCGGTGGACGACCATCTCTCGACAGATCTCTCCCAGTTCTCAATTGAAATGTCCTCTCTCTTGGGGAAACCTGAGGCTTTTGTGTTGTCTGGATCGGCCTCGGGGGGGCCGGGAGAGAGAGAACGACCGCACTCGTCCAAAATAGCAGCACCGTCCTCCTCACCTGCCAGGAACTGACAAGCGTCCAGCCACGTCTCATTACAAACATCACCGCCACGTTTTGACCCCGTGAACTTTAAGCTGAAACCGTCGGTATCTTTAGCACCTAAAACTTCGGGATCGGGGGGTGTTCGGAAGAGATTCGTTTGGGATAGATCACGTTCGTGTTTCACACGCTTGATATCCACCAACGAAGAATTGCCGGTTGTCACATTGTCTATTGGGAGATCTTTGGAAGGAAGTTCTTCATCAGGTTCTTTTACTAGATTCAGAGATGTTTGGGTTACAAAACAGGTGCAAGAATCAACAGTTGGGTAAACAGGGTTATCCCGCGATGTGTTATTTAGAGTCAGAATAATGTTGTCATTGTCTGACGTGTCAGCTGTTTCCAACACACTGCGTGTCATCTCCAACGGATCTAAAACGGGAGCGTTTCGCTTGTGATCTAAGGTTTTTACATCAAGACTCTCAGATGAAACATACTGACTTATCTTCTGCTCATAATCTGCAGACGTGTTTGCATCTCTCAGACTCTGAAATGTTTGATTCAGAAGGTCACCGTTGCTGCTCGTATTAAAGTCACTTTTGTTATCATCTGGATCAATTTTTGGCATTTCTAGCAATGCAGGGTGGACACAAGGCTGTATTAAGACTTCTTGAATGTGAGGACTGCAGGTCTCCGCGGTCCCGTCCTGGTATGGAACTGGCTTTAATCCTGCACATTCGGATGATGGATGAGAGGGAGATGGATTGAAGTCGTGTTCGCTCTGGATGAGAGGCGATCGGTTTGACTCATCTTGCTGTGAGGGCATCGATGCATCAGCAGCATTTGTGTCTGAGAGCACGAGCGGGTCCGGAGTGGCCATGTTAACCCGTTCAGCCGTCATCTGAACGCTTTCTGGATCACTGTGAGCACATGACTGCAAAGACGGAAATGAGAGAGAAAAAGAGAAAACAGATAAGATAACACAGGAAATGCCATGAGAATAAATTGTGCTGCTTTTCTTAAAGGGACAGTACAGCCAAAAATGATCAGTAAATGATTTTGGATGAACTGTTACTTTAATGTACTTTAAAATAGACTACGATTAAAGATATATGACTTTTTTAGTCTGTATGTTTCGTATGGTCTGACAGCAAAAATGTATAGAAAACAAACTGTTAATAATATTATTTTATATGTAGCGCTGCCTAATAAATTTGTTGCTGAAATATGTGATACTATATGTATTAATAATATAAAATAGCGCAAGAGAGATTTATCTTCATTGTTAGTTATTTTCTGAATTTCTGAATTTTTGCTATGCCACACCATAGAACACATGTGAATTTTATTTGTTAACTACCCATGAAATGCAAACCTCATGGGTGAAAAGATATCATTGTGTGATAAATACACTACGTCAGAACATTATGTGAAAATATTTTTTAAGTAAGTTGAACATGAATTTATCACTTTACATGAATTTTAAAAGAACTAATCACATTTTGTATATGTATTAAAGAGTATATTATAATAGTAAAAGGTAAATAACACGTTACTAATAAAACAGGCTAATGTATTGTAAATATTAATAAATTTCCAATTGCCTGGGAGATAAACAGATCGACTAGTCAATAGATTTTCAATTTAGATGTGCATCAAACCATGTGTGTGAGAGATATCAAATGAATGTGACGTGTTTTTCCAACCCACGTGATTCATTGCACACCTCAATACGTCATACATCACTGAGATGTAATAAAAAAGCAGTATTATTACTCGTATCCACCACTTGCGCAACATTTTCCATTTCAACATAAACATAAAATAAATATAGTTTCAAAATAGAGGCCTTTGGTGGAGGCCAGTAAAGATTTTCTTTTTGCATTTTGTTTTTCAAACGGTATATAATTATTATTAGTATTATTATATGAAACAGATTAGCTTTTGGTTATTTTCATGATTTACCTAATGATACAAATATACACAAATGAGATGAATCAGATTATGGTAAAATGATCTTATTATTGCAATAAAAATACTAAATACAAAATATCTGTCAATAATGTCATTAAAAATGTTCAGTAAATACATCATTTAAAACTAAAAATGACTCTACGAGACTCCATAATCCAAGCTTCAGATTTTTGCGATTCCACATACAAGTCAAAGCTGTAAAACATGACGACCTTTGACAGTCACTACATGAACACATATCTCGTGACGAGAGAGCAAGTTCAAAGATCTCATACTACAGAAGAAAGACCTTAACACCAGGTTAAAAGTAAAGCACACACCTTTTTGTCCATCCAACAGGGAAATAATTCTCACCGGTGATGTAGGTCTGGAGAATATGAGGTTGTCTTGGGCTTTGGGGAAAGGTTTTATTTTTAGTAAACATCTCCCTAAGTATAAAGTGGGTTACCTGATAGCCTGACATGTGCCATGCCAGACAGTTTATCACTCCGCGGCTATATTTGACTGCCTTGGATTCGTCAGAGTTGACAAACATCAGGAAGAAGATATCTACGATTTTTTATCTAAGATGTTATAAGCCACAATGAGATTAATACTGTCAGAACACTGGAGGGGTATTTGACATTGAAAAGTATTTTAATGCCTCTCAGGAGGAATGCTTATCCTGTATCGCTGTGGCAGACACAGACGGAGATATGTTTTTTTTAAGGAGAAACGTCTAAAGCTCTGTAGGAGAGAGATGAGACCTGACGAGTTCTTAGAAGCGTCTTGTTCTTAACACGTCTCCTTCTTTATCTCAAGACATTTCTCACCCTTGTATACAAGTCTCTCTCTCTTTCTCTACAGTGCACGTATGTGTAATGTGAGGTGGTCTTTCTAACAGGTGGTTCGAGGAACACGGAGTTGTTAAGATCCGGCTTATGGAAACTTTCCCTCTCTGTCTCCGCATTTGAACGGATTCACGAAGCTGTCAGCACGTAGCTTGCGTGATATTCTTTTTCTATTTTGTTTGTAATGTTGTTATGTGGTGCATGGATTTTAAACCAGAATAAATACACTTGATAGAAAACAAACTATTTATGCACTGTTTCAGTTCTCAGATTGAATCCAAATGATTTCAAATTGGGCAAAAAAGATTCAACGAGGTTTGCTTGTAAATGTCACTGCGATTCCTATAGATTCCTAAAGTTGGGGTCGATTATCAAAGTAAATCTCTCCTTCAATTTACAAGTCAAGCTTCCGGATACAACACATTTTACAGACATGCTTCAGCTTAGGGTTGGCAAGTAACGAAAGCTCTAGGATTCACACGCTGTTGAGGTTTCAGTCCTTACAATTTGTTGCTTTAGTGATTTTATCCCTGCGCGAACACACCGTCGATGCCTTAACGTTCTATTTCGAACCTCAGGGCATATACGCCCGACTCCAGTGTGCGTCATGAGACCGGCTCATCTGCAACACCTGCATGCACACACACACACGCACGCCCGCACAACGCACACACGCACACAACACACGCACGCGCATACACACGCACACGCACGCACACAACACGCACGCACACACAGTCGCGCACACACACACACACAACACATGCACGCACACACAGTCGCACACACAACACGCACGCACACACACACTGATCTATTTTAATCATAATTACAGTAAATCGTAAAAAATTTAAGAAACACTGTTAAATTATTTATGTAATGTTTGAATGCAGTAACAAAAATATATTTTTAAATATAGCTTAAGTGTTCAAATAGTGTGTGTGTGCGTGACTGTATTCTTTTGTAATGTTGATAAATTTGAGCCGGTCATTCACAGCATTGTGAAACAAGAACAGGTGTGTAAATGCTGGAGGTCAGTAACCTCAGCGTGACCATTCCCATGTGTTTAACAAGGCTTGTTGATGTTTCTCGTGTGTGTGTGTGTGTGTGTGTGTGTGTGTGTGTGTGTGTGTGTGTGTATGTGTGTGTGTGTGTGAGAATCTGCATGTCTGACCTGAAGCGTTGCTGGGCAGATATGAAGTGGGTATGTTATGACAGACAGACACACCCACAAACACACGTTTGTTTTTGTGTCATAGTTGTATCACACACATACACAGACACTGGACATTTTAGTTCTTTTACACTAATAAAATATCAAATATTATCAAAAAACAGTTACGCAACCTCACACACTCTGCCCGTCACATGCACGCTGATGTCAGAGGGTAGATGACTTTGTTTGTTTTCTCGAACGCTCAACCGCAATGTCTTAACAGGTTTTACAAAATGTGACCCTTCAATAGTGACACACTGTTTTTATGAATAGATCAGAGCATGCTAGTACTGTGGTACGGTATGATTCAGATTTCCAAAGAGTACCATATGTTTAAAAATTGTAAATAAATGTACAGTACATGTGCTGTATCCAATGTATCTGACAGCATTATGTACAGTAATTGTCACAGTAACACTGAAGTATGTTAACCGACTCCCACACTGTTATGTCTTATCATAAAACAAGAGTACTGCAGATACAAAGCACTTCAGTCTGACAGTGTCAAACATGGTGACTCTTGGTTACTTTTATAGATTACAGCAATTTATAACTCATTCAAATATACATTTTAAATGGGTTGATTCTATCACATTTAGGGTGTATTTCCTCTTCTGTAAAACACAAATGGAATCAAATTTACTTTGATTTTGTAAAAAGTATTCAACGTTCTTCAAAATTGAACAACATGAGGGTGACAAAATGATCGCAAATTTTCATTGTAAGCTGAATTAACCCTTCAAACCTGGTCTTTATCAGAACACATGACATCTATGTGGGTTTAACTTTGTTGTTATTGCCAATCCAGACACATGCTCACAGATCTGGTCCTGTTCTGGCACAGAACCTGAAGTATGCATGAGTGGAGATATGGAGAACACCCAGCGTGTCAACTTACTTAAGTTAGTTAAATATAACCTCACAAGTATGTGTTGTTGCATAGGCCATCAGAAGTGTTTGCTACACCCTCAGAATAACCGTACGCAATATACGTGCACAGTGGGGGGGTGGAGGTGTCTTTCACGCGGGCCGCCCTTCGACTTCATTTTCAGTCGACCTGACTCAAAGCATACAGCAACCATTTAAGACTCTAAGCTTACAAATGCAATGCGTCACCATGGGGTCATGGAACGGCAATGTTGCTAACATGACACGTTCTGGACGTTAAATTAGGGAAAGTGAGTCATGAGGACAGGAATGCTGACCACTCTTCTAAACAACAACTTACTTTTAACTAACAAAATTAAGAGCAAAGTTATGTTATTATTCATATGTTTTGTTATTATAATTAATAATAGAATATAATAAGGTTAATCTTAAAGTATTTTATTGTATTATATATACTCAATATTGTATAATATCATGTAATATTTATAAAATATAATAATTACATTGATCATGTTTATATAGTAAGATAAAGATGACTTTATATTGATTATTTATTTTTTATATCACATTGTTATAGTAAAGATTTTACTAAAATATATTATCATCAGTTAAAAAATCTAAAACTGCTTAAAACAAGATAAATACTTAAGAAGCTACACTTTTTTTCAGATCATTTTCAGATTTTCTGCCTTTTTCTATTTATAGGTATGTGTTTGGGTCAAATTATTATTTTTGTTTTATTCTGTGAACTATTTCTCCCAAAATTCCAAACAAAAAAATGTTGTTTTTATCATAGTTTTCAGGTGTCTTGTCATTCTGTCAGTCTTTCACATTGCTGTTGGATGACTTTGTCACTCATGAGGTTTGATTTTGTTGAAATTCAACAGACACTGGACTGGAATGGCCACAATACATCTAGAAATGCTCATTAAATGAACATTTGAAATGGTCTTTCTGCTGCTGTATATTTAAACTTGTTTTCTGTGAATATAATTCCTGTGTGAATTCACTCATATCTGAAACTGAATATCAAGACATTCATTCACTGCAAGATACTGTGAGTAATGAAGTCACTGTGTAGTTCTGTGGACAAGAGCACCTGCTGCAGTATTACAGCTCTCATAATGTTTATATAAGACTAATGCTGTAAGAACAGTGCCAGTAAAACATGCTTCAGTGAATGGCTCATGTCGCCCCCAACACCAAATCTAGTAAGCCACCCTGATGAATGACTTTAGTCACCATTTACAGAATGTGTGCTTCAAAGAAGTCTTAGTCCTCTTGTGGAAACTTGCCGTTCAGTGTTGTGTCCATTAGGGGGCGCTAAACGACCTTAAAAGTGCGGATTTGTTATAAAAGCTTATACTTGAACTTTCTACAGAATGTTTTGTGGGGAAAAAAGATAAAACTTGAATGTCAAGGTATCACCTGATTTTTTTTTGTATCAAATAAAACCATTATTTTAATCTCTCAAACGAGTCAAGTGATACAAAATCTTTTGAAAATAAAAAGAAGATAAAATTGCAAATGAAAAAAGAATGATCTATTAAAGAAAGGATTTCACTGATGTACATGTATTACACATTTACACTCAAGCATACATGCTGTTACATTTACAATAATTATAATAATGTTTGAATATTAATTTTGCTTTTTTATTATATTGTGAAAATTGTATTTTGTTTAGGTGGAAGATTAATAAATCTTTGGCACTATATATCAAGTGTTTTTTAATTTTTTGTATTCATTTTTTCAAAACACATATCAATGATATATATAGGTCTGTTAAAAGACAAATACTGGATATATTATTATATATTTCAAAGATATATTTTTCATAATTTCTTTTGAACTTTGTACTCAATACATAATTTAGACATGTAGAACATTATGGAGAAATTAGTTGCATGAACTTAATTGCTGTAAGTTATGTGATTGCGTTCTCTAATAGTTAATAGCTCTCTTGACATTGATTGCTCTGATGTGATGCAGATGTTATGGATTTCCTCTCACAAAACCACACACCTCCAATCTCGTATAAATGTACTAGTTGTACCATAATAATTTTTAAAAGTGTTCATCGAAAAGCCTTCTCTTTTGGCATGATTCATTCACAGATTTTTCACATGAAATGATTAATAATCACTTCCTGTTATGAAGGCATGGTCATCCACTGACGCCACCATTTTGCCTTTCTCATACTTTACTCACACTGGTCATGTGATGGTCAAATATGACGTCAATATGCTTTTATGCGTGACACAAATCATTTAAAGGTTTTGACATGTACTAGAATTGTATTATGGTATTCTTTAAAACAACTTGGATTACTATATAAATACCATGGTAAATATATTTTACAATATACAATGGTATCCCATCATTATAACATAGTAGAGGCAAGGTATGTTTTGTAAGGCTTTTGAGCTCCTTTTACATATCTGTACATCATTAAAAATGTATTTAAGCAGTTACATAACAGCAAAGCTCTCAAACTGAATGTGAGAAAATGAAGAAATAAACAAATAAATGTATTAATTCTACCTCCATCCTTTAAGCAGGTCTAATCATTTTGATTTTATCAGGAGGAGATACGGCTTTTCAATCAACACTGTTAACACAAAGCCTATAGAAAGTGTCAAAAGCAGGTGACCCAGAAACAGGTAGAACTGGAGAGAGAGAAAGTTAATTTTAATACATTAAAATATAATTTTTGTATATTTTAATAGGAAAATGATATACAAAAGCTAAATTTACCATTACAACCCTATTTCATAAATATTAGTCCAAGTAGTTAGTGATATAGAATATTATAAAACAACGTCATTGTATTTACAATAAATTTGCTTACTTTTAGCTTTATGTGAAGTAAATACTTACAAAGTTGAGGTCTGTGTAGTGCAAGGCTATCTCCTGTTTGCCATTGTACAGTATAATAATGATGGGATGTATAAGATAACAGGCAAAGCTGATGTTAGACAGAGGAGCCCACAGTCCTAGAGACAGAATTTTGTCCACAAACCCTGCACAAATACATCATTTGTTACATTTCATCAGAAATGGCTGGCAGCGGTTAAATTATAAAGGCGTCAACATTTATTTTTCATTTATAAAAGATTACACTCGATCTGGAATACTTGATTCTGATTGGTCAGTAATTAATTGTGGTCACTTCTTCACTGTAAAACAGAAATGTTGGTTCAACTTAAAAAAATAAGTAACCTGGCTTCCTTAAAATGTTGAATTAATACAACTTAAAAATATTAGTTAACATAACGAGTGTGCATGAAATTCTTTAGTCAACTAATATTTTTTTAGTTGAATTAACTCAACATTTTAAGGAAGCTAGGTTACTTATTTTTTAAAGTTAACCCAAAAAAGTATTTTTTACAGTTTCTTATTACAAAAAAACCCATAATTTTACCCTAATTCTATCAACATTTCATTTCTATATTATTTAAGCATTTAACCAATCTTTTTCTCTTAATTCTCTTTATTTTCTGACCTCCATATCCTTCCTCGCAGGCCACGATGATCCAGATGAGAGCCAGAGCCCACAGTGTACGATGTGACCCCTGATAAACAGCATGAGGAAGGGACGGGTGGGGCGGGACATCTCTCAGCACGTAGGCCAATCCAACTAACAGAGCCATGATTGACAGGGAGGAGAACCAACCTATGACTGCCTGCCACTGTCAAACAACAACAAAAAAACTATAATACTAATAATGTTATTATTATTTGTACAAAAAGTGCAGTCCAATAAAATATGAAATGTATAACCTGTTTTTTTATAAGTGCCTCTTTTTTGGATGTCATGTAAATTCCAGCAAGAATGCCCAATAAATACGGCCCATATCTCGTATAGGGCTTGTTGTAATAATACTGAAAGTAGCTTTCATACGCCCTATAGAAAAACAACATAAAATAACTTTATTTTACCTCTGTCTATTATGAAAACATGTGTTTTATGTGTAATTTAACATGGGAGTTTAATTCTAGATTTAACTCTTACAGTGTTGTGGGCTGGTGGACAGGGAGATGCAGGAAACTGGTAATAAGAGCCCCCGTTGTACTGGAAATCATCAGGAGTACTATTGACACAATGATAAGTGCACTTTTGTTCCTGGAAACAAGCAAACAGAGACCGTTTATTTGTTTTTCTAAAGCTGTATTTATATGGCAGATAAGAGTGTTGAACTTACGCTCTATAGAGTAAAATCAGAAGAGGTGTTGTTGCGTAGAATTGGAAGTCTACAGACAGATACCACGTCCAGGGTGCACACTTGAAAAAAAAAAGATTTGCTTCTTGTAAAAAAAATAAAAGAGTATATTATGATAAATACTAATCATTCTCTTATGTAGACGTACAATGTCGGTTATAGTGAAGAGGTTGTTAATAAGAAGCAGGTTCGACCACCAGTATTTCTTACAGCTGAAGATCTCATCCTCAGCTACAAACCAGAAGACTCCTCTCTGGACGACAGAGAACAATCCAATGGTCAGGCACACGATGAAAAGATGGAGAGGTTGAATCCTGGACACGTGAGGAATAACATTGCATGAAGGCAGAAAAATGATAATTGTGTCTCTTAATGTGTTTGACTGAAAGCGATAGACATCAAACAAACCTTTTGTATCTCTTGAAGAGGAAATGTGCCACCAGTCTGGAGCTAAGAGTGTTTTCTGATCTCTGAATGCAGTTCAGCAGGGATTTCGCACTCAGGAGACCACTGACACGACCAAACACATGATATTGTCAAAATTAATAAAGAAAGGATTCTAATTTGGAGATGAAAGCATTAATAGAGGTTTAATCATCGTAGATTTTCTCTGATGGTGTAGCCCAGGGCTAAAATGCTTCTCTCCAGTCGCATTTATGTTACAGTGTTGTATATAACAGCAACAATTCATGATGAAATTAATCCGATTTTCATACATTTTTTTCGTGGCCTACAGTGTTTGGAGAATAAATGAATGTTTTTCTTGTTTGTCTGAGCCATAATCAAATTTAGGATTGGGTAAAGAGATCAGTTTAATGTCAAAAACATTAAAATATCAGACCATGATCTTTGTATACTGTGCTACGTCCCCTCCAGCTTCTTCTGTCTGAACATGTGACCCTGGATCACAAAACCAGTCTTAAGTAGCACGAGAACATTTGTAGTAATAGCTAAAAAAAACATTGGATGGGTCAAAATTATACATTTTTCTTAAATGCCAAAAATCATTAGGATATTAAGTAAAGATCAAGTTCCATTGAAGATATTTTGTAAATTTCCTAAACTAAATATATCAAAACTTTATTTTTGTGAGTGGATGCAGCTGAATCGCGAACAAAAATGTCCGGAAACACGTCTACAAACTTCACTCGCTGCTCTTTGAGAATTACACACTCAAGTTTGGTATCTATGTAAAGCTTAAAATTTCAGCTTTCAGGTTCATCAATTCTTTAACGTCATTACAGCGGTAAGCCAAAAGAAAGCGTTAAAACAAACCTGTTTCTTCTTAGAAGTGCCTCTGATTTACAACTTTACAGGACATTTCTCTATATTTTATATTTTTTTGCACCCTCAGATTCCAGATTTTCAAATTGTTGTATCATAACAAACCATACATCAATGGAAAGCATATATATTCAGCTTTTAGATGATTTATAAGTCTCAGTTGACCCTTATGACAACATGGAAAGCCAGAAAAAAATGGTGGGGAGGCCTTGTGTTAATGTTGGCTCGTAGAGCAAAATGTTAAATGCTCCTACATGTGTACATCTCTTTGGTCTGATAAATGAAGAAATGTAAATGATTGTTTGGTTTTACCCCAGCAGCAGAAAAGAGTCCACAGCCAGATACATCGGCCCGCTGAAGGCCAACACATACAGAGGGTTCTTCTCTACCATCTCCTTCCATCGCTTGTCATTGTCTGCACAGACACAAAACAAGTGACTCTTCAAGACAAGGACAAAATCTCCACACAGCAAAAGTTCCTCCATTTGATCCCACCCAGATTGCTCCAGGCACTCAGCTGCACGGTGTGTCCGGAGATGATCCACAGCAAACTGAGGATGCGGATGCCGTTTAGAGAGGAATAACTGTTTCCAGAACCTTCTGTGGCCAGAACCCCCTCACTGCTCTTCTGTACAGACAGAGACTGAAGATACAGCAACAGAGCTGATGTAGAGAAAACACGAGGAGAGGAAGAAGTGGGAAAGAAGAACGAAGGAAAAAATATGGTGGTAAAAGGTGGTCATATTTGGGAGGATCTATTGACAGAAATGCAATATAATATACATAACTATGTCTTCAGAGGTGTATAAAGACCTTACATAATGAACCTTTATGGTTTTATTACCTTACAATGAGTTATTTCTATCTACATACACCGCGGGTCCCCTTACATGGAATTCGTCATGTTGTTTCTACACTAGTCCCTAAACGGACAAACTGCTTTACAGAGCGCGTTTCGTAAATATGTTAAATCCTTCAGCAAAGAAGCGAAAACGTGACGACAACTTCGTCCTGTTTCAGCCTCCGTAATACTTATAATAATGTAGTAATAATGTAAGAAAAGTTATGCTGATTTGAAACGTGTGCACTTGCTCTTAGCGATGCCCTGCCGCTCATTTTCTGTATTTTGATCCCCCGTCTCTGTGGTATCCTGAGCGGCACTATATTCTTTATTATGATTGGCCGAGCCATTAGCCAAGATGGCTCCGTATTGGTTGGCGTTTGAGCTGAGGGCAAGTCCCGCCTCTGGTTTAACTTCTCTCTGTCTCTTCCTTTTCATTAAAGCCACACAAATGGAAGATACGAGTGGAATAGCCAACAACACAGCGCACACGAACCTGAGGAAAACAAATACACAAATTCAGGTTTAAAGCATCGCAGATAAAAATGAAATGTTCTTATCACATTTAAAATAATCATTCGCTAGGAATAATAAATATGTGTTAATGTAAGGGTTTAATCAACAAAAGTCACTTGAACAACCGAAACGTCACGTGTGCAACTGAAACGAATGAAATGAATGATCTGAGGACATGTTACTTACAAGCAGACCACAGCAGACGGATCTGAATGGGACGAATCACTAATGCACTGAGTCATTAAGATGCCCAATGTGGAATCAGACAGTAAGACTGAAGGCATGGGAGGAAGTAAAGAGATTCGGCCCTGCTCGAACGCCTCTGCAGACACACACAGGCGATTTTATACTCATCTTTTTATTTTTCACAATGACATATGACGTATCCAAATCCTTATGTATGTAAACACAATGACTCACTATTAATCACAAGTGTCTGAACCTCAGAATCCTCGCAGGAATCCGGCACACAGACACCCACAAAATACTCCAACCTGTCCTGTGAACCACAAAACATAACCAACTCAAATCTCACTTCTAGACAATACTGCTGTTATAATATTAAGGCAGTGCTTGCAAATGAATGCCAGAAAATAGGCTACATATTGTGTTCATGGTTTATGTTTTGTTTAACTGCAATATAAACATTTAGCATTTGCACAGTTTGTGTGATGGTACCTGTTTGAGGAACACCTGACAGTATTGACCCCTGAAGTCCGGGCCCTCCACAGACAAACACTCTCTCAGGGATCCCGGACGGTTCACATTCCCTCCCTCCACATCACTGCCCATCTTACCAAATGCATCATACACTACAGGACATCAAAGAAAAAATAAAAGTCCTATAATGCTGCAATGAAAATACATGTTTATTATATAAATAAATAGGCCTACTGCATAAAATTATCAAATCCATTGCACAATACAGCCAATTTTAGTGTCACATGATGACTCCCTTGTTATTATAAATAAATAAAAAATATAATTACAATCAATCAATAAAGATAAAAACTAAAATAAAGAAAGAATAAATGTAAAAATAAAATAAAGTAATTAATAAGAAATAAAACAAATACATTACAAAAATAAAGGGAATCAAAGATAAAATATATCAAACGTAATTCAAAACATGAGCACCAAGATGTTTGAAATGTTATTCTTCAAATGCAAGAATGTGAATGTGCCAATAAAATAAATATAAAAAAAACTATTAAGCAAAATTAGATAATATTTATAAGGTCCAGGCCTCATATGTAAAAATATTATTTAAAAAACTATAAATGTAATACAATTGTGACTTACTCAGTACCGCATATTTGCTTGGTATCTCCTTCTCCAACTCCGTCAGAAATGCTGTTGTGTCCTGCATACATTTTAGGGACACATTCCAGGAACATGCAGTGTGGCATGAGTACAGAAACATGAGGACTGAAGTCCATCTCAACTGCATTTTGTACAGTGTTTCATTGTGTGTTTCCCATCCGTTTAAATACTTGGATTCTGGTCACATGCTGAGAGAACTGGATATGTGATGTGACAGGTTTCGGTCATGCTTTCTCACCATGCAAAATGAGCAAATCAAGACTTTATGCTTTTTTAATTGGGCTGGTTGTCACGTCATGACAAAACACAATCAGCCCTTCACCATATGCAGGTCAACAGATTCTGAATGACAGATCTCTGTTCTTTAGGAGAAAAATAAACAAGTTGTTTGTAATATTATTAGACATTTTGGGTCAAACATTTCTAAAATGGTTATCTAAAGTATGCCTAGCTTTAAACTCTCTTACAACCATCTCATTTTGCAACTATTTACTGTTTACCCTAAATCCTTTAAAAAGACAATAAAATAACAATTCATGCATGAACAGCTGTGGATAAATTTGGTATTTGGGCCAATATGAACAAGATCAAAATATTTCTAAAACATTTAGCAAAAAGCAAGATAAGAGTTTCAAAATTTTATCACAAATCATACACAGTAATTTCAATTTTGGATCTCTGTAACATGACAAAACGTCCTCTATTTTCACACCGGGACCTGAATCTTGACATCCTTGGTAACCATGGTAACCAAGATGCAGTGGCCAGAGGAGAATTGCTTTTAAGCTAATTAAATCAAGGCAACCAGAGACCATCGTTTCTTAAACCCACAAACTTCAGACTAGTTCAAACATTGGATATTTGTGTATGTATCATTTATTAATGATAACTGTTTTTTTGCACAAACATAGAACATATCTACCAAACAGCAGCAAGGACATTCTATAAAATGGAACAACCACCATTAATGGCATCTCTCATGCACATATGCTCAAAAACAAACCAAAATGTGGTGTAGTAAGATGCTGTCAAGGACAAATGAAAACAAGATGTCCCAACTGCTGAGCTCATCATGTAAAAAACGCCGAAGCGCTGCAGCAAACAGATAATTTTGGAGAAAACCGTATGAGAAAAACAAAGAAACGTTTCCACGTTTGACCAAACATTCACTTATAGCAAAGGCAGGATTTGTAACTTGTTGCTCTCGTTTTCATTTTTAACACCGTGTCCAAACAAATGAGTCAGAGAAACTTTCCGTGACGTGCCGCTTCATGATTGTCCAACAAAATAAAACGGGGACGTTGATGTCTAATCTACACCTGACTTTCAAGCACCATAGGCACTTGACCACACAGCAGGATAGAAGCACTTATGATTTACTGATTTCAAGAACCAGAAAACACAGAACTTACGAGTGGGGTCTCGCTTTGGAGCGCGTACGTAATGGGGAAAACTTTGGTTTAAATAAAATGGTCTATAAAGCTAAATATACTGTAGGAATGGACATATTTAGGATTTGAAACCCACAGTGCAAAATAAACTTTGAGGTCAAAATGTAAAAAAATACATTTCCAAAATGCTGTTCTTGATAAAAGTTGTGTGGTTGCATTTCAAGACACAAAAGACATCCAACATAACTAAAGGGATGTTAGGATGATCTGCCTGAGTAAAAAAAATTACGTGAAGATATAAAAATTGTTCAAAAAGCACATATAGATTTATGACCTCTTGGCAGTGGTTGACATATTTAAAGTCCGTAGTGTTGGGTTATATTGTTTCTCAATGGACGACTAATTCACAGAACTGAAATGCATCTAAAACAAAAAGCTACTCCTCAGGCAAATGCCATTTGGTAACACAACGGCACACAATTCCTCGACCGCGCCAGGAAACACAATTTGCAATTGTTTTGTTGATTTTTTTGACTGATTGTCTCACTGAGAAAAGTTGTAATGTGACATTCTGGGCACTTTTAGCAGCAGTTACTCAGGAATGAATGTGAATCCCAAGATCGAGTCATTTTGCACGATATCCGCTCCCATGAGAGAACAATGAGAACTGTCTAAAATAGAAATAAAGAATCTATAAAAAAGATCTATCCAACACGCATACAAACATCTATCATAAAGTATACAAAATGTCTTCTCGTAGATAATTAAATACACATAAATCAAATCTGAATATATTACACATCTTCAAACACACATTCTCTGTGTGTATAGATTTATACATTTCATATATATATATATATATATATATGTATATATATATATATATATATATATATATGTATATTTGTATTTATATATATGTATATTTGTATTTATATATATGTATACATATGCACAACAGATGAGCATACAAAGAGGCAAGAGTGACACAAAAAGCTTCTAAAATGTCTCTATGACGTACAACAAATAACTCCTTCCGTCCACAAGGGAGCACTACCTCTCTCTCACTTCTCTGCTGCGCTCAACCGTTTGGACTTTATGAAGGCCATTCCGTGTGTCCGCATGTGTGTGTTCAGCGCTCCCTCCGTTTCAAAGGTTTTCGAGCACACTTTGCATTGAGTATCAGGGATACCATCATTGACCTTGGGGTTCGGGGTGTTCTCCTGCTGGCCGTTGTGACGTCCGATTCCCTGCGGCTCTTTCAGCTTGTGCACGATGAACAGGTGTCGTGCGAGGGAATGGTGCGAGGTGTAACACAGGCCGCACTCGCGACACTGGTAGGAGGAGACGTCGGTCTTGTGCTGGGGAATGTGCTCGTGGAAACGCACAATGTCTTCGGTTGTGAAGCTGCAGACAGCACATTTGTGCGTCTTGAACACGTTGATTTTGAGTTTCTTTAGAGGCTGTGAGGTTGAGGTCTTTACGGGCGTCCCCTCTTCTCTGGGCTCCTCGGCTTCTTCTTCACCCTCGGGGTCCTCATCTTCAGAGTGGAGCTTGCGTTTGGGACTGCGTACCTGAAGCACAATGATGCTTATTTATAACTTAAAATAACTTATTGTGTATAGCATGGCGCTTGCAACACCAAGGTTGTGGGTTCAATGCCAGGCAACACGCATAATGATCAAATGTACACTTTGAACGCACTGCAGGTCGAGCTGACTCCAACATTAGCATTTTAAAATATCATAGGCTAACGCAAAGACCTTAAGACCAAAGAACTGAGTTCCAGAACGTAAATGTAAATGTGACCCTGTCTGTAAAAATATATTTTTTGTGATTTACTGTTTTCTACATAAAATCATCCTAGATGATGTAAAGGAACAGTCTGTGAATATATATTCTTGATATCTTTATGTCTAATGACATATTATTGACATTTCAATGTTTTGGAATCAAACTTCCGGTATATTTTTGTGCAAAATAATAGAATGTAATGTCATTAATTTCTTATAATGCATGAATAATTTTTTATTTTGTTATAATTTTTTTACACTTTGTATTTTTTAATAAATGCCAAATTTTAGAATTTCTTATATCATAAACAAAAATATAAACCTACTGTGTCATTTACAGCAATAAGCACACATTACCTGTTTTCTTCATTTTTATGGCTGACACCTCGATGCTCAAAATCTCATAATCAGATTTTATGACTTTAGTCTGGACGTCACAGACAGGGTCACAAATATACTTCCTTAAAGCTTACTTCATCAAATTCTAAGGCAGCTGTTTGTCCCAGACACTAACCCTATCCCTAAATTTAAAGTCTGATGATTTCTCAAAAAAATCTTTTTTTTTCAACCCAACGTTGGGTCAAAAAGGGACAAACCCAACCGTTTGGCCAAATGGTTTGACATCTGCTAAATATGTTAAGGTTAATGCACAAAACTAAATGTATTGTGTTACCTGCTCTTTGTTCTCAGCAGCCTCTGCAACGCCGGAGTCTACCGGAAGCTTGGCCTCTGCGTCTTTGATGCTGTGTATGAGCTGCATGTGTTTCTCCAGCAGCAGTCTTTTCGTGAACGTGCGACTGGGTTCAGGACAGTGTCTGAGAAAATCAAGAGATCCGACTCTTGTAAGCATGACAGCAAACAGGGGGATATGTGATATGTTTTAATGGGAATGGAAATTCAAGCAACACAATACTCACGGACACGAGTAGACCTTCCGCAGGCCCTTGTGTTTGATTCTGTTGTGTCTGCATAAACTGTGGGACGAGCTGAAGGATTTTTCACACTGTCTGCAAGGATGCTTTTTAAGTTGCTGAGAGAGAGAAATACATTTGTACGTTTTCCACAAATTACATGTATGGCAGCAATAAGTCTTCAAATCACGCATGAGAAATGAGTTTCCAGGGATTATGTTTTACCTTCCCATGTTCCCTCTTCATGTGCGTGATGAAGACTTCTCTCTGCGTGAACAGGCTGTCACACTCCCTGCAGGTCCAGCCAGGACCGGAGGTGGAAGTTGGGACTTTTTTGGGAAGGTCGGCCCCGTTACTGTTCTTCTTTGTCGGTGACGATGGCTTCCTCTCTCCCTTCTCAATGCTGTTGACGGAACCGCTCTCCTTGTTGCTGGTGCTCATGGAATTGGTGGGTTTGGAGCTGAGAGGGAGATTGATGCCCAGGTTGGGAGGGCCTTCTATGGTCTTTAAGGTGCCATGCATGGACTAATAAAAAAGGAAAAAAACAGAACTGTGTTTATTATATATTAACATAACAAATCAAAAATTGAGTGTGTACGAACTGCTCCATTTCCATTGTTTAAAACTGCAATTCAAATCTTTTGCCTTTTGATTAATAATCTTTGATAATCTTTTGATTATTTCACATCCTTCTTCATGTGGGTTGAACTAATGTCAAACCAACTTATAAAGCATTATTATAAACATTCTGCTGCTAATCGGTTAAGAAATAGACGGTTTTAGAAGCAACAACATAAACATACGTTATCAGGCCCAAACTTAATGTCCGGTAGACCTCTGCACAGAATCGATAACTGTTGAGTAGTTTTAATTTAATTTAATACAATTAATATACAATCAAATATTAATATAAAACAAATAACCAAACGATGAAAGCACCTACAAAAATGGTTTAAAACAGTAATCTGCCTCTCTATCGCCATCTGTGTTTGAAACATGCAGCTTACTTTATGTAGTCATCTTTATGTTCTCATAAATCTTTACTTACACGCTTACTGTTGCAAATCATCGAAAGGTAAAGAGACAGCAATTATTTTTATGCACTTGCTCAACAACTGATTTTTGTTCATTTTTAATCCAAAAAATGATCAATTGAAAGTGACCTATTTGTCAGATATGGTGACCCATACCCAAAATGTGACCTCTGCATTTAACCCAACCAGTGAATAGTGAACACACACACTTCAAGTCGTGAACACACATACACCGAGGCAGTGGGCAGCTAACACTGCAGCGCCCGGGGATAAGGTGCCTTGCTCAAGGGCACATCAGTTGTTACCTGCCGGTACTGGGAATCGAACCGGCAACCTTCTGGTTAAGAGTCCGACTCTCTAACCATTAGGCCACAACTGCCCCCTTGCAGTCAATTGCAGCTTTGTGACATTTTTCAAAACTGACTTACTTTGATATGATCCAGCATGAGCTGCTTTTGGGCGTAGTGCAGTGAACAGTCGGGACACTTGAAGACAGACACTTTCTGATTAGATATGTGCTGGTCGAAGTGCGTCTGGAGTAACGTCTGCTGGGTGAAAACTGTGTCACACATGGAACACTTGTAGATCAACCTGTACGGTACCAAATAAAATAAACGTCATTAAGAAAATCTTTTCTGACATGCAAGGTCATGGGGTCGATTCCCATGGAATGGATGTTCAGTACTATTAATGTCATTTTGGATAATACATTTTATCAGATGCAATAGGGCGAAAACTTCAGTGTAGTTTCCTGTTACAGGGTTCAACAGTTCAAGCCTTCAAGTTAAACAACATTTTCTGAAATGTCATAAATATATATTTTGTGTTGAAGGACTTATGTTGGGCTGTTGAAAGTAGCTTGCTCATTTATTAAACATCTGCATTAAACGCTCACATTGTCAACAGGCTAGATGATCGTGTGTCCCACACGGTTACAGGTGATACAGGAAGTGCAAACAAACCATCTGTTTTTTTTCATTAGGAAGTGTTGAAGAACACGGCAGGCCTCATTTGGGACGGTGATGTCGGGTTCATAAAGAGGACACAGTAATTAAAGTCACCGTACATAATTTCTTTCTGCGCCCGATAAGGTCAAATGTGTTGTAAAGGAACCAATTCGACACACCTATCGAGTTTCCATCCACTGTGCTACGAGAATTACTGTGAGCTTGTTTTGTCAAAACATTAAAGCGTTTAGCACAAAGTCTTGTTGAGCACAGTACAAGAATAATGTGGAAGCTGATGGTGTGCAACGTAGGAGGAAAAACACTGAAATTCTGTTGCTCAGAGTTTACTCTTTAATAGCTCAGGAGATCTCAATTGTTTCATTTACATATCAACTTTGTCTCTGATGTTTTTCCTAAAGCTGCTGTTGTACAAAAGAATGAAGATTGTTTAGGTAATAATCTTGATTTGGGTAAATCTAATGAGAAACGTTCAATAATATAGCCTTGATTTGCAAATCTGAGCTCAGTTTGTGACATTGTTAAGATCTCTAATGGAGACATTTGTGAGTCTTCTGGCTCTTTTTTCAGGAGGCGCTTAGCATTCTGAGCCGTTTCCATTTGCTCACCATTTAATCTCAATGATTTCTAGGAAATATATTTGCGATATCAAAGAGATCTCAGCTGTGATTTTTACACTTACCTAGGCTCTCCAATTTTAACTCCTGGATGCTGGGTGTAGGCGTGTGAATGTGTGCTGGGTGCCGATTTGAAAGCCATGGGGCAGATAGGGCATTTGTAGAAGATTTCACAGTGGGATCCCTGAATGTGCGACTTGAGAGCAGTAACATCAGTGAAGATGACGCTACAGTGTACACAGCTAAGGCCAAAACAGAATAAGAAAAATGAGTCATAAAATCGACTTCTACATTCAATGCCAGTCTCCTTAAATGCATCAATCAAGAGCGAATGGCAGAATAATAACAGTAAGTATCTGAGTGATTGCTGTTTTAAAAGCATGAGTGGTGCTCCACTTAAAACTAATTAAACACTTAGCAACACTTTGTATTGCATGACACTTTTTATGCATAAAAAGGCAACTTTGAGTTTGAAACTACACGGTATTGCTAATCATATATTGTGTTTATAAATGCATTTCTTTTAATCACATAAGCCATGTCTAGGAAGCATGGCATCATTTCTAAGAAACATGTTTGTTTTAGGTCCTGAGAGTTATAGAAAGTGATGCGTACTAACCGGTAACCAACTCGGCGTGTGTAGTGCAGGCAGTTCTTGGTCACGTGAGACTGAAAATGGACAGACCGACAGATAGCTCCACACTCTGGGCAGATGTATGGAGACTTGTGTTGATGGATCCGTTGATGGGAAGCGAAACTACACTGGTTTGGCAGCAGCATTTGGCAAATGGTGCAGGTTTTCTGCTTTAGTCAAAGAAAATAAAACACGCAATTATAAAACTGAGCAAAACACAATTGACGCTGTTTTAGACGCTGTTAAAATCTGCTTAAAGGGATAGTTCTCCCAAAAATAAAACTCATATTATTTACTTGTCATTTCAAACCTGTATGACTTTCTCTCTTCTGAAGAACACAAAAGAAGATTTTTAAAAAATATTTCTTTTTTTAAAGTTTGTTGGTAATCAAACAATGGCGGCACCCATTGACTTCTACTGTACGGACACAAAACCACCGTTCCACCATTGTTTGGTTAACAACAGTCTTAAAAATATTTTCTTTTGTGTTCTGCAGAAGAAAGAAAGTCATACATGTTTAAAATGACAAGAGGGTGAGTAAATGATGACAAGATTTAGATTTTTTTTAACAATTAATTTAATCTAAAATGATCTAACAGACTAGCAAACCAAATCTGGGGCTACTCGATTATGATAATCAATATCACGATTATGGCCAATATTGAGATCAAAATTATCTAACTCACTAACTTTTGAAATAACATGAATAACTTGTCTTTTTAACTTGAATTCAATTGAAAAATAAATATAAAAATAAAACATTTCGCAAAATGAAATGCCACACAATACTCGTTGGAAACCAAAATTGTTGATCACGATTCATTGTTATTAATAGCAGATCTCCAATCCAAATGTTCTTAAATGACAAACAACACCCACCTGTCCGTTGGACTCAACAGCCTGCTGGTAGTGCATTGCAAGAGATGACTCTTCCTGAAACGTCTCATTACACTCCAAACACTTCAGACTCGATCTGCAGACCTTTGAGGCATCCTTATCCAGTGGCATGGCAGCCGTAACAGGGGCCGAAGACGGAGCAGAGATCACTGTGGTTGTGTTCCCTTTCCCCTGACTCCCTCCTGTGGGGGATCCGAAGTTAGTCGAAACCATGGGAGCACTGGAGGTTACAGACGGCACCAAGATCATCTGGTCAGCAGGAATCGGCTTCAAGATGAGATGGGAACACTGCATGACAACGCCTTTGTCTTTGTGGCTCCTGGCATGAGACAAAAGGCTGCACTTGTTGTAAAAGACCAGGTTCTTTGCGCAGTGGTTGCACGTGACCTCTATGCGGACACTTCTACGATCGTAATGCTGCGTGAGGCTTTTTTCCAGAGCAAAGGAATCACCACATTCCAAGCACTTGTAGCCGCGGGACGGTAAGGATATGCAGGCGGCGATTGGAGGGCTGAGGTTGGGTACGTAAACTGGCACGGGGTTAATGCTACTTAGAACTTTGTTGAAGGCCTCCACCACCGAGCTCTGGGAACTGGTTAAAACTTGAACCCGGGACACTTTCTTATGCTGTTGTTGGACCAACATGGATTGCTTATTGGGTTGCTGGGGCTTAGTCAAAACTTGGTGGAGCTCAGCCACTGATGCTTTCTGGGGCAGGAGATTTAGGCTGGTTAGGTGAACAGTCTTTGGCACAAGTTTGGTGTTGGCTAGGCTGGAAGCAGGCACCATGACAGTTTGTTGCTGAATGGCATTAGCAGCTTTGAGGATGGCACTGCTGGCACTCTGAACGGATGCCGCCGGGATTACGGTGGCTTTTACTGTCGTATTATTGGCAAGTTTTAGATTGATCACTTGGGAACCGGCCGTCTTGACGGCTGAGACTGGTAAGAAGGCGGTGGCGACCGGCTTGATGGTCATTTGTTTTGTGACCTCAATGGCAGAACCTCCAGATGTGGCTACTACTGTGGTGGGTAGTGATGTTTTGGTGGATGATGAGAAAACTGAGGGCGGCAGGGATGAGACAACACTAGATGAAGATTCAATACCTTTATTCAAGCCTTCAGGATCAAATTCTGGCAGGACTCTGGTAACCGTCCTCTTAATCTGCCCAGATGACGTCTTGATGGTTTTGATTCGGACTTTAGGAATGACTGGGATGGACCCTGCTGGAGATGAAGGAGACCCTTTGCTACTGCTTTCGCTCGTAACACTGCAAGGGCTTTCGGGTTGTTTGGAGAGCACTTTCTTGGGCAGCTCCAGAGCTGACTCCTTTTCTGGAGGTTTCTCTGTAACTTTTGGGGTATCTTTTGCCTCCCTGGGTGAATCTCGAGGTCTGGCAATGGTTTCTGGAGATTTCGCTTCTGTGTTAGCTTTCTTTGCACTAAGAGCAGCAATTGCGGCAATGCAGGACGACAGCTTTGCAGATGATTTAGCTTTGGCTGCACTCAACCCTGCTATTGGTTCTCTGTGATCTTTTCCATCTTGGAATCGAAAATTTTCTCTGGGTTGCTCCTCAGGTTTTCTTGTTTTTTGAGAGTCACACAAGTTCGAGTTTCCTAAAGAGCCATTGGAACTATTATTCTCAGTTTTCATATGATTGTAGTTGCCATTTGTTTTAGGCCTTGGTGGACCTTCTGCTATGGCAGGTTTGGCGTTTTGAAAACTCGGCTCTTCTGTCTTCATGCTCAGACCTGTTAGTGGGTTCGGTCTGAAAGATAAACTACTTTGTTTGTCCGCAGGGTCGTCCACTTCGATCTTGTCATCGTCATCAAACTCCTCAGCACTTGAGATGGGGCTGAACTGGTTGAATGTGGCGATATTTCCAGCCATTTCATGAATTTCGGTCCTTGGAATTTTGTCACTTTCCTTGCTGTATTTGTTGTTGGGTGACACGTGCAAGAAACCGTTGTGTATTCCATTTCCGACAGGGGGATGGACGTCTTTATCCGGGAAAGCATGTTCGCTACCATCGAAATTCCGGACGTTCTTGACAATAACACTGACTCCAACGTCTGGACCAGAGGTGACATGGGAGTCCTCTTCATGGTGGACATTGTGTTTGAGCTGTCCGTCATGGTCATCATGGCCTGACTCAATTGCGGCCTTGGGGTCGACCATATCAGGAATGTCAAAGGCCGCAAGCAGATCGTCAAAGTCTGGGGTTTTCATGTCGCCCATGGTCTTATGAGAATGAGCTAAAGACCTGTAGGACACAAATTAAAAGACAATTAGACAAGCATAAGGAACAGCAGCAGGAGCGTTCATTTAGTTCTGATGAACACAAACAAAAATATTTGGAAGAATGCTCATAACTAAACAGTTCTTGGCCACCATTGACTACAATAGTAGCAGAAATTACAATGGTAGTCAAAAGTGCCCCAGAACTGTTTGCTGTCCTACATTCTTCAAAATATCTTCTTCTGTGTTTTATAGAACAAAAAAACATATAAAGCAATTTTTCCTACTATGGTAGTTAATGGTGGCCAAGAACTGTTTGCTTTCCTACATTCTTCCAAATATCTTTCTCTGTGTTAATCAGAACCAAGAAATGTATACAGATGTGGAAAAACTTGAGGGTGTGAAAATGAAGACAGAATTTTTGGGTACACTGTCCCTTTTAAACACGAATATAAATGTAAATGCAATTAATTGAAACTAACATGATATTGTGAATGAGATTTAGTCTAAATTATTAGTATATAAGGCACAAATTGCTTATTAATAAACACAAAACAGACTCTGTTATCCTGCAAAGAAAATATATTTTTCAATATATTATCTGTCAATATTTTAAATCATTTAATGTATATTTAAAAACATTGAATAATACAGTGGCAATACATCACAAATAATAAAAGTCAAATAATACATCAAATAAATATATTGACAAATAAAAGCACTTGGTTCTAGAATATAAAATGTATTATTTAATATACTACATGATTTTTTTTCTCCAGTTTCGTATGAGATTACAATCTTATCCCCTAAAGGAGGACCAGTTTAAAAACAGAAAAAAGTCACCCTGATAAAATTATTACTTTGATATGTTTACATGTATTGTAAATGCACATCCTAAAACAGGCACTTCCTAACACCACAACAATATATAAACGTCACTATTTCACCATACGAATAATTGTAAAAGGCAAATAAGGCAAAACAAGGAATGCTGTGTAATGCTAGTAGGGTTAGTCACTTCTGCTTCCCTGTTGAAATGGAAGAGTGCACTGCAGCCCTGCCTCCATTACAGCTCATAACATCTGCACGCACAGAATACGCAGGGCCAAGACGGCCTTCCCAGCACACAATAGAGCCAATGTGGCGAGGTTTGTAAGCCAAGGAGCAGCAAACAAAAGGACGGAGAAAGAATGAGTGAATAATATAAAACAAAAGAGGTTGTAATGACATGAGCTGTTAAAGCCGGTATGAGGCCTAAATACATTTACAGCCGTGCAGCTGAGCTGCAGATTTCACGAGGGTATCACTCGTAGAAAAACAAATGATTTTAGCAACAACAACAAAAAAGGCTTAGTGGCCTGTTTATTAAAGCACCACAGAATAATGCACACAGTGGGCCTTATTCACAAAACACGAGCTGTGTGTAAAACCGTATTTCCATAAACAATCCTGTTGAATAAAATAGGATATTTGATGTATTTATGACTGCTCATGTGTCATGAACAAGGCCCAACAAGAACAAACACAACAAAGCAAAACATACAGAAGTGGAAACATGCAAATGAGCCACTCCTCACCCTCAGTGCTCCGACAAATCTACGGCAAAGTAATCTCGCTTCCCTTCTCTCCTTACTTCCTTCCTTCCTTTATTCTTTCTGTTTCTCCCTCTTCTCCACCTCCACAACAAAACACCACCACCACCTCCCTCCTCCCTTACAGCGGAGGGAAAAAAATCCACTTTTGCACAAGGAAAGGCCCACCAGGAAACACTCCAGCACTCCACTGTCATTCTGCATAGTGACCATCGTGAACACAATTCACAGTGACCCAGCACTACGGCCGGTCACCAGGTTTTTACCGTGGATGGATACGGCTCATGGCTGCCAGCCCGGCCCTGACGTGTTGAGACATGTTAAGGTGTGCAAAAACTGTCTCTCTGATGCCCCAGCCTGGGGCTGGATCACGTCTGAAGACCCCTGGCTGCCATGAAGCGGTCGGCTATCTGCCCTTAGCACAGTGACTGTATTGTTTCCGAGCCTCCTCGTCTGCCTCAAACCGGTTTCAGCCGGTTCCGGTCACCCTGCATAATGTGTGTGCTGCAGTGCAGCCACACTGGAGACCCGGTAGCTGCCCGTTTCTGTGCCTGTTCAGCGTTAAATCTTCAGGATCCCTGCAAAAATCGCACTTTGAGGGTTACGGGTTGAGGTTTGTGTTCAGAGCGGCTGGAATGTATAACGTCGAGCCGAAGCAAACGCTAGGCCTGAAAAAGACACCGTGAAGGGGTGTTTATAAAAAAAACATGCACGCCAGAGGTTCGCGGCTAGTTTATGTGGATGGATGGATGGGTGCATGGATGGTAGATAAGAGACAATCATGAAAGATGCACATTCCAAAGGAAAACTACAAATGCTGTGTATGCCAAAAGCTCGCCCAGGATGAGTATATATGAGAAAACAAGATGGATAGATAGTGATTAAAATGTACCTGACTTCTCTTTGACTGTGCCTCTCGGTTTTACCCCATTCTGCAGCACTGAATTGGTCCTATTTCCTTCTCAGCCTACCCTCTCCCTCTCTCTCTCTCTCTCTCCCTCTCTCTCTCTCTCACACACACACACACACACACACTCCATGGTCCCTGTTCTTCTCTCATCTGTCCCTACTTCCTCCTCTCGTTTTTTCCCTGGAAAACAAGCGAGAAAACGGATCTTTGTCAATTAAAATCAGCTGTTCCTAATTCTCCAGCTTTGGGCAACCACGTTCACGTGAAAGAGACAACACAAACAGGGAAAAGACTAGGCTCTTGCCCTACCCGGGTTCTCCATGCTCTCGTTACCAGAACGCTCCGCGGGGAGGCTTACGCAAGAAGTCAGTCCGGCCAGGCCCCATTCTGTGATTCTGTGACTTTTTTTCCCTACGAGCCCGGAGCCTCTGCGGCGAAGGGAGGAAGGGGGCAGTGTGCCGACAAGCAGCCCTGGCCTTTGTCTCCGCATGCACTTGGGGGAGGGGGCGCGCCGATGAGACCCCGGCTCGCGACTGCAGCAGCGGAGGACAAACACAGGGAGATGAAGCTGAGGTGGAGAAGAAATTAGGAAATACGAGACGACACAAAAGGCAGGGCTGTAGGGGGTGAAGGGAAGATCTTTCGGAATGACGTTCACGAGACACCGAGCTCACAATGGCGTCGGATGGCTCATGCCTAACAGGAAAAAATGAAATGAAATGTGTTTGTGTTGGCGCACAGGTGCGCAACGAAACATCCGGATCATTCACGATAGTACGGCATTCAAATTTTATGGACATGTCTTGTGTTGTATGCAGCATTACAGATGTCATTTACAATGATCTCAATGATGTCATATGACATCATCATTAAAATGTTTGCCATTATGCAAATCTAATGCTTTGAACAAGCAAACAAAAATGTTCTATGAGAAAGAAACAACATGCTTAAGTCTGGAGAATAACTGAACACTACATCAAACACTAAACACAGCAGCCAATAGAGGGCCAGACTGGAGTGAACTTATGAACTCTGACCCCTAGCACACAAACAATACTTCACACGTTTCTTTAAATAAAACACCTAAAGAAAATGATTATTTAGAAAACATCCTATATGATAACGAATGTCGTTGTTCTTTATTGTGGCCCAGTCACCTGATTTCTTTACAGGACTGTGAGCTTTTCACTTCTGAGATGACTTTGGAAAACTGAAATGAGAATGCATGTGACTGTTGCACAATAAACCGACATTCTCCAAGCACACAGCACAAAAAACCCACGACGGCTGCGACCCACGAATGCACGTATCCCCTCCACCACACGCCATTATCCAGGCCTTGTGAAAATCAGATTCAAAGAGCAAAGATGCTGACCTACCTGTGTGGGTTATTGTAAGCAAGGGCCGTGTCTCAATTAAAATGGCTCTTCTTCTCAGCAGGGCAGCGAAAGGAAATATCAAGAAGGCCAGCCATGATTCCTGCTGTACCATCAGCTATGCTTTCATCAGAACCTGGAATGACAGACCACATCAATATGCATTTAAGAGGGATTGAAAGATATAACATTGACCAAAAGCGTGGCAAAACGTTGCACATGGGTGCACGCAGACCTCATGACAGCACAGCTCGAAATGATCGAGAATACATGGCTTTCCCCCTGCCTGACTGCCGAATACAGCAGTAAGACATGGAGAGGCTGCTGCCCACCCCCCGAGATGTGAGCGCGGTCACGTGACCGGCGGTGTCCTATTGATTCTTCATATTGTGTCATAATATCGCCGCTCGCAACGAAGTTTAGTAACGCGACGTCACGTCATTGGTGAATTTTGTTAAATCCGGAATATCTGTTTGTTTCTTTTTTCAAATAATAAATGAGGATGTTGTTTTTCTCTCGATTTAACATTTTGGAGGGTCTCTCTCTCTCTCTCGGGGTTTCCCACAATGCAGTGCTGCCCGTTTCGGTCTGGAACAAATATTTGTGTTTTATTTGCGTTTTCGCACTTTTGATGCATTAATATCGTGGATTTTTAACAAGCACTTGCGGACATTAAGGGAACATAAAGAAAATTCCGTTCGGTTTATATACATCTCGTAAAACAAGTTCATGCATTGTGTTTTTGTTGTAACCTTATCAAAAATATCGTATGGTTTTGAAATGATGACTGTAATTCACGATACCCGGGGATGTTTGTGGGTTGTGTGCCACACTTACCCATGAATCACCGCGGTAGCACCGAGATTCGCTCCTTTTTGTCTTCAAGGCGGGTTTGATATCTAAACGTGCTCTTGTTAAATCGTTTTTTTATTATAATGTGTAGCTGTTTTCCATGCGATATGTTCGGATTATAGTGCATTACAACTACACGTCACTAAACGATGTCGTGCGTTCATGTACTTGGTGTGTGGCAACCACCCAGTTCAGCTTCTCCTTGGAACAAACCGAATTCCCAGAAGTCTTTGCTGCACACAGCAGAGCTTGTAAATAAGCAGGCGTTTTCAATAAACAACACATTAATAATGTGTACATTATTTTAAATATCACATAGAGTTACGCAATATTAAAACACAAGTTATTGATTATATTATTTATAACACTAATTTATTTATTTCTAGCCCAATAAACCCTTAAACTTACCTAAAACATGTCTAAATGATTGACAGACAGTAAGGACATTTAACCTAAGATGTCTTGAAGGGCAGAATTATTATAGCATAATTTCTGACCTTTTCATCTTTAATCTGTGCCACATAAAAACAATGACTCATTTGCTTACTAGGCTTGAGGCATTGAAAGCTACCTTTATAATCAGATCTTAAAATTCTGTTATTTTTATCATCATTGAACAGGATATACGGTCCTGTTTTTGCAGTGAAATGTAATAGAAAACATGATGGTGTGATATGACTGTGATGATCAAATTCTGTTGTTGCAAAAGCATGCGATGCATAAGCAATGCTTCATTCAGACAGCCATTAACCGCTCATACAAAGGCCTTAACTAGGAAATTTCCAGCTATTCAAAGCAGATAATTGACATTTTGAAGGCTTTATTCACTGAATGTGTCAAAAATACATTTTGGAAGCAACATTTTTCTCACCATCATACACAATGGATGTTTCCATGTTGTCCAATCAAATAATATATAAAAGTATTTTATTATCAATAATTAGTAAGTTATTATTGGCACATCTGAAAGTAATAGAACAGAATTACAAGTAATAGCACAATGTGTAAATGTGACTGAATAGCAAATTAACTTGGAAAGGACATAGAGGCCTACCATGCAAAATTCCACAAAAACATATTTGCTATTTAAAAGCAAAGAATCATAGAAAATGGTCAGCTGTCATTAGACTTATATTGTTATGATAGTGTAACTTCTACTGCACTTTTGGCAATTGATAAACTCGCATCAACATAATACTAAATGCAATGTGGTTGGTAAAGCTTCAACCGAAAAGAAATAGCTACATCTAGTGGTGAATAGGATGCATTTGCAAGAACTTCCATTCAGGTGATGAGCTTGAACACAAGCTGTGATCATGCACGGCATACTCTGTATATTATTTAATATCTCCTAATATCATTGTGTTTATGGGTCCTGTTAAATTAGAACGAATACAGTACAAAATACAGGAACCAGACACATTATTATTCAATAATTTTGTAATAAATGCATTTTTTATGAGCTATCATTTAGTGAAGAAAACTTTTATGTTTACACCTGTCATGCAAAAACTGATCTTTATAGGCTCTGTTACGGGTGTCATGCTATCCTGAACTATTATATGCATAAAAATATCTTTGAGTGTACCAATGAGATCACTTGTGTATATATAATTTCACAGAAACATCCACATATCACCTCTCTTCTATGCATGTATTGTATAAATGTTGATTTTTCCATCCAAGTGAAACCACAATCTGTTCTTTACAATACAAGCTTAGGAGGTTGCCAGGAACGGTTTCGTTCAGTGGCTTTGAATGCAGGTATTAAGGAGCAGTGTTTGATGTAATGAGAATATTTTTTCATGTGTCATGTGTTTGTTTGTGGGGATTTGCAGGAACCTTCATTCTGCCATTGTGTGCTGGCTGAGGGGTCTGAAGATAACAGCTGATATATCAGTGATGAGTACCAAGTAAAGGTAAATCAAAACAGAAACCAGTAGTGTTGATGTACAATTGTAGAATAAGTTTACACCTAAACGTCATTGAGAAATGAAATGTTTCCTCAGCCTACATTTGATTAAAATACTGTACTTGAGCAAACAAAATGTTATTTAATGACGCACTTCTTCAGCTTATGTGCTTGTTTTGCATATGTTCATCACAGTGCATTGTGGAGAGCAAGGTGTTGTATGTTATATATCTCAAATGCATAAAACATATTATAATATGAATTGATGTGGAGATGGCTGACAACAATCGAGCAGCTGGGATCCCTCAGGAACTTAATTTTTACTTTTAGTGTCATACAAATCCATTATTAGAATGTTATAATATGAATGGATGTGTAAATGAGATATGTTGACAATGACAGTGCAACTTGGGTCATTGGCTTCAGGCTACCCTGACATTATTTTCTACTCTTCACCAATTTTTTCCAAGAAAACAATGAGCAACCATTACCAAGCTATTTTTGCCCTTTATCTAATGAAATACCGATGACACTTCACATTCAATCCGTCTTGGTCTGCATAATAGCCTGTAGCTGAGATAATGACAGGTTAGCTCAACATGACAAACAGTTTTTTTATGCCAAGTCTCTTGACGCAGAATCCCTGGGAGGGCGCATTCAACTTTCAGCGCATTTCCCCATATCCAAATAATCCAATGCTAGCACACGAAATTATGGCGTCATTATCTTCTCACTTTAAGTGCTTGTCGTCACGGGAGCATATAAATGAGCTGATTATGTCTATGCACCATTAGAGGGTTAGAGGGACCTGTACTCATAACTGGACACAGGAATATTGACCAAGAGAAGAGAAAAAGCGAGTCTTACATGGGCGTTATGTGCGTCGTATGGAGATACAGATTAGCCGTATCAATAATTCTGGTTTTGGTAGCGTGTGGTGCGCAATCAGATGGTGCGCAACCAATTGGAAAAGTTTATCCACGCGGAAACCACTGGGCAGTAGGTGAGCAAAGTTCGTATAGTCGATTTAATTTCGGGTCACACTGTTACTTTGTATTGCACATGTTTATTTAAAGTTAACTGAAGTAAAACCACTAGTTATTTTTTAATGCGTGATTCTGTTTCTCTCTTCGTTGTTTTGTTTTTATACTTATTATGTACATTTTGTGCAAATTTTGCAATTATCAATTGGAAACAATGTTACAATGTACGGCGCCTTAAAACCCTGTTATGCAATCAGTATGTCCACAATAACCTAACTAACTATTAAAATCAATTTATTCATTTTACAAGATGTAATTTATCACGTATGTCAAGTGATTGCAATTATTGTTGATTGCAAATTAACTTTAAAGGGAAAGTGTTTGCACAAGATGTTGTGTCTTTCTTGGAGAACAATAAGTGCCATGCAACTGGGCTGGCTAACTTTTGTGTAGGGAGATAATCAGGCATATTATGCATTATTGCATTGTGAGTAGACCTATTGTTTATTAATATTTTGTATTGGATGCATATTTTTCATCTGGCTTTCAGGGCTCAAAAGAATTGTTTTCTTCGCTTCCACGAATTATACCCCATTTCTGTTTTAGGCCACTTAATGGGCAAGAAAAGTACAGATGAGCAACGCAGACTCGATGACCCAGGCGGCGATGTCGAGAAGTTTATAGATCAGCACGACGTGGATCCTCTTTTCCTGCGCGCACTGGAGACGCTCGTGAAAGGACGGACGGAAGAGAGGAGCGCGCAGGAGACTGGCGTTTCGCAGCTGCTCCATCGGCTGCTGGCAACTGCACGTCAGTGGGAGGAAGACAAAGAGAGAGACAGACAACTTAAACAGGTAGGAACGTGGGAATGTATGGGTTAGGGTTGTGTTAATGCTTATTTTATTAAAGCTTATTTATTAATAATAAAAATGTGTTGACGCTTATTTATTTTAAACATAAAGTGCATGCAGGGTGCACGTAGAGTAAAAGTACTTTCCAGCGGGTACACCAAAGGGTACAGTAGATAAATTAAATAATATAAGTATAAATGATAAATAATGATATGTAAACATACAATGATTTATAAACAGGCTAGCTGTTCTCTTATAAAAAAATGTGTTAAAGTGTCATATTGAGCACTATATAGTTATTTTTTCTTCATATGCAGGAGGAACAGTTATTTTTACAAGCTTTCGGTATAAAAGATGAATCAAGCTGAAGACAAGCTTCTACAAAAATGCCTTTAAGACTGTGTTTGAAGGTCTTGAAAATGACATCATCTCTGTTAGATATAAATCTCTTTATTCAACACAATATATAAATATGCATGTTATATTTTTGTATGTTAAACTCTATATGACATAACTTATCATTGTCATCATTCTGTATATTTTCTGCTTATGTTTTATATGAATGAACTTTGTGCTAACCATTGTAGTGATATTCAGTAAAAACTGTTTAATAAACTTTGACTTATCACTATCTGCAGTGGAAGTACGGAGGTAATAAAAATACAGTCCAAACTGAAAATACACACAATAATGTGTGAAATGAGACTCTTTTCTTTCTTATATTATCGGTCATGATTGATTTTCTCTTAAGCTTGACTGAGCATAAATGGCCTATTAGTCAAGCAGTCAGTTAACAGATGCTGGCAGATGACAGAGGAGCTCTTCACTACACGCTAATGACCATCTGAATGACTAAATCACAACCTCGGCATTGTCTGTGACAACTGACAGGAAATTGTTGATGGTCTAGCTGTCTCCCCGCTCTCTGCTGTCCAGGCACAATAATGGGTCCAATAATAGACCCTGATGCTTCTCACAATGAAAAATGTCAATTGGAGCCACTTTCATTTGGTTAAGCTCATCTAGTTTACAAAGCCTGAACGATTGTTTCCTTTCCGATGTGTGCTTATGTTGTTTGTCACGTATGAATGAAAGGTAATAGAATTCAGTGTGCGTGTGACCTCCATCAACCTATATATAACTGAATATAACATTGATAAAGTTGACTAGATTGCACAAATGCCAGATTAATTATAAATATAAATTATTTACATGCATGCAGATGCCATATAATCCAATAAACTATATAACTGAACCACAAAACTGGGGCTTTAGAAACCATTTAAAGGGCAGACTTTAACAGAAATGTATCAGAAAAATATTACTTTATTAATATTGTTTGTTGTTTTTAAACAATACATTTGAAAATTGGGTACAAGGAAATAAAACACTGAATGCAGAATCTCACCAGTGTTTATGGGGTGGATTAAATTCATTCACTCAGTGGTTCATTACTACGCAGCAAGAAACACCGATGAAAGTGTTCCAAATGTGAACACAAGAGGGCGCTATAATCATTATTAAAAACAATGATGCGTTTCCGTACAATGCCAATTCTATTCTTGTAAAATAGTCATCAAAATTTCTAATTACCAGTTGGAAGAGAAAATCATTTCATTGTATTTATCTAAAATTTCTTTAAAAAAGTAATGTCTAAAAACATTTATTAACTGTTAAACAGATGTAAAACTGTAAAACTCATAAAATGAACAAAAACTAGTGCTGTGATGAATTATAAAAATATGAAAGCCAAAATATTCAAAGACTAAGAACTCTTATATCAACATATGAGTTTGCATTAACACCAGCTGGAGACATGTTGCATTTTATGTTTTTTAATGAACTTTTTTATAAAATACAAAATTTATCTGTACAATGTGAGAACATATCAAAATATTGTTGAAATTGCTGTATTGTACAGTGCTGAATAAAATATAAATACCTTGCTTCTCTAACACCGAATGGGTTATTGTAGATATTTGGACACTAAAATTAAATGCTTAATCCTTCATTCTTTATGTGTTCGCAAAAAGTTCTCTGTGTATTAAAGTTGCAAAGAAAACTAATAAAACATTCATGAAAACAATCAAAACAAATACATTCTTTACAAATAACGACATCCACAATGAACAATCTCGAACTGGGGGTTTGGCAAAACGTCTCTCAGGTGACTTTATAGTGTGGAATGATGGCCTCCGATATCTTTGACATCAAAAGTTAAAGAACATATCGTCCAAAGTGTCTCAGTTCTAGTTCTACCATGTTTTCCCTATAGACTGTATGTGCTCTTTAGCTTTCATTCTAAGTGAAGCGATGCTTGTGTTTCGTGGATCTGCTTCTTCCAGTGAAAATTTATCCATAAACCCAGAGCACTGATATGCAGGTGGAGGGGGGCACACGGCTCCAATGTGTGGTAGGTGGTTGAACGTGGATGAGCCGAGGAATTGTGGAGCGGTGTAGCTGGCTGGCATACCATGTTGAGGGGTGATGAAGCTGGGTAGTGATTGTAGTGGAGAGGTCGAGGAGGAAATGGGTGCAGTAAGCCAGGGCTCCAAAGGCAAACCGCTACCCAGAGACAGTGGACCGGATCTGGGGATGGAGAGCATAGATGACTCCTGGAGCTTGATGGAGCTCACCTCCAGTTTCTCTTGACGGCGCCACTTAGCACGACGGTTTTGGAACCACACCTGGAATGGAGAATTTAAAGAAATTTACTCAAAATCCAAAAGCAATATTTTAATGTCACATATTAAGGGAAGCTATTAAAAAAGTCAAAGGGTTATAAAAGTTGAAATGCACATCAAATACGGGAAAAAACATGTTAGTGTATTTCAATAACATGACTATGATACAATTGGATATAAAAAAACAGCCAATGCCCGAATTAAACCAAAAATTTAGATATGACGAAAAAGAATAACATTTAAAAATTTAAAAGAATTTAAGAAGCACCTTCTGGCTTTGTTTCCACAAATAAACCAATAAACATTTATTTATAAAGACGTCAAAAAATCTGCTAGTTTGCTACAAGAATATAAAGAAACACTTTAAATATGATCATTTATATATATATTTTTTTCCAAAATGGTCCCTTTTTAAAAATGCATAATAGAAGCAATTTTCATAATTTAAACTAAAAGTGCATAATTGAGCCATTGCACTTATAGCCTACAACTACATTATATTGTAAAAATATACATGTACATTTTACGCAGCGGATCACGCATCACGAATTTAACTTGAACGTACCAATAACTTCTCTCTTCAAATTCTTTATACACAAGAAAGGTGATCCTATGCTTGCATACACACCTGTACTCGAACCTCAGGCAGGTTGACCTTGAGCGCGAGCTCCTCTCTGCTGTACACGTCAGGATAATGCGATTTCTCAAACGCCCTCTCGAGTTCGTGAAGCTGAAAGGTGGTGAACGTGGTTCGGTTACGCCTGTGTTTTTTCTTGGGATTTTCATCGTCCGATAATTTCCCACCGTCTCCGTCCGGTAAATCTGGACTGACCATGGTGCCAGATTTGCATACATCTGTAGAAAAATTACATATTAGATTAAAATCTAATAAAAATATAACATATTTTATTCTAAACTTTTAAAATACGATGTTAAATAATTAAATAGCCTATCTGAAATGCCATGCGTTCAGTGACTATATTTTCATTTAAGACTATACATATTTCTTCATTTAATGCGCTTTAGATTAGTAGGCTAATCTGTAAAGAATTTTCTGTTAAATTTCATTTTTGTTAAAGGCACATTAACGAAAATGTAAACGCTAAACAACTTTGCGTGTTTGTACTTACTTTCAAAGTTCTTGGATTGAATAGTTTCTTTTTTTGGGGGAGACGACAAACCCCCGTTAGTGGAATGTTCAATGTCTTTTATTGGCCTTCCTGATCCATAGGAAAACGCCGGGTGAAACATATTCTCTCCTTTAAATCCCAAAATGGATTCAATGCTGTGAATTTGCGTTTGGGAACCGGGACTGCGACCCAAGCGCGCAGACGGGGAGAGACGCTCTTCCATATCTTTGGACTGTGATCCGACAAGCCGCATCGATCTTTTCGTGAAATAAAGACGCAAAAAGAAGTAGGCCTACAGAAAATCTCACCCCGGGCCAAAGCACTATACTATACTGATTTTGTATAGTATATAAAAATATATGAAGATATTCTGTTGTTAATATTCCAGGCTGTCCCAGCACAAAAAAAACAACTTTCTCCAGTGGATGACACGCACTTAGTGAGGATGCAGTGGCCTTCAGGGGCCCTTTTATGGAGCCCCCTCGACCGGGACCCTATTGTTCGAGTGACAGCCCCTTTCAACACGTCAAGAAACGTCAGAATGGTCAAAATGAGGGATCTAGTACATTGTCTCAGTGCATTTAACTCCTCCTTGATAGTGGACTACAGTGAGGCTTTAAAAACCGACTTACGTAAATCTAAAATCATCTTTTTCCACTCCAGATGTGGCCACCATGCCTATAGAAATAAAATAATATAGGATTACATCTTTACGGGGAGAAAATCAAAATTACAAGGCCCTTGATTTGATTTAAAAATGTCAAAATGCACCTTGGATATATTAGAATTATTGTTACTTTATTACAGCTGCAGAATTGTGATTGTAGCCAACGAAAAGTTGTTGTTTCAATGAAAAATGGCATATAAAAATAGCATATTGTATATCAGAAAATCTGGATTTCAACACACATAGGCTACCCAAAGTATAGTTTAAATATGGCAATTTTGGACACTGAGTTGCGAAATATTTTATATAGGCTATATAATGGATCAATTTCACAATTCAATTTCACAATTCAAAAAACAGCTGAAGACCCACCTCTTCCATGAGCACTTAACTGTCTCATAATATAAAAAAAAATTAAAAAAAGAAATTTCTACCTCTATTTTCCCTTTCCTAATGTTCTCTATATACTTGCTTATACTATCTTGAGGTTGTATTTGAAACTTTGTATTACTAGCACTTCTCGTGAATATTGCTTGCTTAGACGAATCGCTTGCTGTTTTCCTCAATTGTAAGTCGCTTTGGATAAAAGCGTCTGCCAAATGAATAAATGTAAATGTAAATGTAAATAATATATTTAGGCTACAGGCTATAATTTTGAAAGAAAAAAATAAACATCTCACTTATGTAATTTAAATAATTAAATTGAGTAAGTGTCTATTTCTGTGTGAGATTATTAATTAATAAAGTTAAGATCAAAGTTGTTTAGTTCAAGCCTTACACGCAGCACCCAAAAAAACGAACTGATGGAAATCTCAACAGCAATAAAGAGAATAATTTTGCGCCCCAAAAGTACTTTAAGTCTTCACTTCGAGTGCTTTGGGCCATTAGAGGATTTTGTTACATGAACAAAACATGATCTCAAGCAGCAAGCGCGCGACCCCTGAGAGCTGCCCTGCAATTGAGGTGCAGTTAATTGGAAGAATTTGCAAACTTCCTCAATATTGAATGGATACGTGTAATTAACTGCGAACAAAGATTGACAGCAGTCTGATAATCCGCAGGACACACGCTGGTTTGAAGGGATTACACACTTTCCCCCCTCTATCCAAAACAGTTCAAATCCTTTCAACTGCTTGGCTTTTCCCTAATTACAACAGATAATGTTATTATATACACAGAACAACGACGAAATGTGTGTAAATTTAGAATCTGGGATTTAAATGTGTTGACTAACATGTTGAATTAGATTCTTTTTAAGTTTAGTAAAGTGTCAATATTCTGCATTGCGTAGCATTGATGCTAAAAAAGTAAATCCCCTAAAATCTATTTACAGCATATTTTTTATATTAGAGAAAAATGTGTGTATATAGCCTACATTTGTACCAAAACACAACAATTAATTATTTAGAAATCCAAGAAATGTTTTAAATAACACATCATGGATTAGGCAATTATATTTTTTTGAATCGAGTTATCAGGTGACACAATTGTTACAAAACAAAATTCTATTTTATAACAATGAATATTATTTCCGTAAAATGATATTAGTCAAATCATATTATAAAAACGAAACATCCCAAAGACACATTTATAGTTTAAATATCTGATATATCGAAATACAAATAAACAAAAAAAGACCTCAAATTTTCAACTGTTTCATTGATTTTATTCAATCTGATGTTTACACATACAACCAACACATAAAAAACTCATGCCTATTTACCTTACATAAAAATGTACTGTAATCCTTGAGCATTACAACATACACGTGTCAAATCTAGATTGTTTGCTGCCATACCAAGCAAAAAAATTGTACAGCATCACATTAATCTCATTCTGTGTGCAAAAAAACAGGAGGAGGGATTTAAACAGAGCTTTTCTGCATCTAAAAATCCTTTTTTCAAACAACACACAGAAAAGAAATCTGTCTGGAAAGCAAAAATGGGGACATACAGTCATTCTGGGTGAACTGTGAAACAGTCAAACTCAACATCTTTAAATATTTCTCAGACAACAGACCCCAAACTGGTCCGAATATTACAGACAAATGTCCTATTTACACATCATTACTCGATAATTAGAGAGAGAAAATTATTAAAAAGATATCTATCTTTAACTTAAAACCTTACCTTGTTTTTAAAATTTTGGGGTTTTGTTAAACCACTACATGACTGAGCACTTCTCCTCAGCTTTGGATTTAATCTCAGTGAATGTGGCAGATGCTTTCTCTTTGATTTGATCCATGTCCATGTTCTGTAAGTTCTGCATCTGTCCCAGGATGGAGTCTTTCTCCTCTTCCTCCGTAGCATCCTCATCCACCATCTTCAGTAGTTCTTCAGGAACATCCACATCATCTCCAGCCATTTGGATCATGTTGTCGTCCTGCTCACTCTGAGGGGCAACCAGACACGGGACGTCAATCACGATTCATTTGAATGCGTTCAAATACAATATTCATAAATATACTCAAAACATGCATGTGAGTACGTAAAAGGTACGTAGTGTTATCCACTAGGTCAAGGGAACTTAAGTGATCCTAATGTATCACTGCTATTCACAGCAAAGGATTTATGAAATAAACACACTGATGCTGTTCAAGGATAAACAAAGGATGTGGAATTCAAGATGGATGGAGACGTGTTCAGACCTCAGTTCAATTCAATCTGACTTTCAATTAGTCTTTTACAGCAAGTGCCAAGACCTCAGAGCTACTGAGCATTCACTGGCTAAGAAACCATTGATTTCATTCTATTTCAAATGATCCGAGTTTGTTTTCAGCTTTAGTTGCCTAATTTCTGGTATTTATTTGTGCTCTCAAAATACAAAAATAGCACGTTTTACAATAAGGTTATATAAATATTTAGATTAGTTAATGCATTTGTTAACAAACTAACATAACCAGAATTTATTCATCTTAGTTCAAGATCATTTTAGCATTTACTAATACATCAAAAGCTGTAACGGTTAACATTTGCAACACCTGTTTTGTCATTAACTAACAGTAATAAATGCTGAAAACCATATTGCTTCTTCTTACTTTAGTAATGTTAACAAATACAACCTTGTTGTAAAGTGTTACAAGAGTCAATACAAATCCTAAATGTTAAAGTACATGTGACAAAAAATTGCAAAGATGGATTTCCCATATTGCACCTAGAAAAAGTCTTGAGAAATGTTTGTACTTAAGGATGGACTCTTACTTTAGGAAGTCGATACTTATCCCGTAGACACACCCTCAAAGTCGCTCTCTCTGCTTTCTTGTGCAAGAAATCTGCATCCCTCTCCATCCTGTGGATCAGAAGAGCCGGTTATCACATGTTAAGGAAAAACAATCTCCAATAGCAGTTTCCATCTGCCTTTATCCACCATAATTTGATCTAAAACTGCATTGCACGACATAGATAAGAGCGTGGCTGTTGAATAAACGACCTCCATGCTTCTGGAGCTTAAATGGAGATAAAGAGCTTCAGGGTGTCATTGTTCAATCATCTCTACTACACCAAAAGCAAAGCTATTCTCTAACTACTTTGTCAGAAACAACTAGCTCTTAATATCTTTTGGATGTTAGATCTAAAGTTACACAAAGATCTTCAGATGTTTGGATGTAATCTCACAGCCGACATGTATGTTTGTGTTGGTTGAACCATCTGTCTGCAACCTGGACATTAACATAACATCTTGGATTAAGCTCAGAATTGTCACAATCTGTCTTCAGATATGTTTCTGGATGATATATAATATAGATATACGTATACACCATGTTCGATGTTGCTGTTGTCACTCAAAGTGAAAATGTATGAGTTTCCCAAAGGTTGTGAAAACCTTCAAGGATAAAATTACAGAAGAAATGGGATTATATTCAACTTGTTGTATTATTTTAGTTAACTATTATAATATTTGGGTCTAAACAACAGCACAAAACACACATCTATTACTATGTCCAGTTAGCTAACGTCATTTGGTAACTTAGTTAAAAAGTTTTCATGGATAAATCATATTTAAAGTATTAGAAAACACATCTAGATTTGAATAGTCTAGTCAACAAGAGCTGTCAGCTGTGTTGAAAATGCTGAGTAAAGTTGAATCCAATGCTTCTTTCAACATTTTAGTCAAATATAGTTGAAAACATTTGATCTAGGTTATATACATTTTATATATATATATATATATATATATATATATATAAAATAAGGTGTATTCTTTGAAAATATATGAATCTGTTATATGAATATATATCTGTTGAATCAAGCATATATGAAACATTATCACGGTTAAAACAAACGTAATTTTTCCATGAATTCGCTTTCCCCGTTTATGGCCATCACAAAAGTATAAAAACTGCACATTACGAAGATGTTTTAGTTACCCAATGAGCTCACACTTTAGTATTACATTTTAAAACAGATGCAAAATGGCCGCTAACTAGCCTGGAACAGATAATGAAATAAATATATGATTTTAGTTTTTAAACAGACTAAATTCTCTGATGCCTTCATTACTTGTTTACTGCCATGACTGCTTCTAAAAATAGCGTTATCCAGCTCAACAAGGTCAGGATAACCTGCGCTAAGCGCTAAGCTAAGCCCTGCTCTTAGAACTGATTAGCAGCTAGCACGCATGACGTTTACTCTCTGATATCAACATGAAGTGTGTACAAACACTAACACTGTCATCTTTCTCACATTCTTTCACCCTACACGAGTGTTATTTGGAATTAGATTGAAAACAAGAGGATTATCAACTATGGAGAAAAAGAAATGCTTTAAAATGGTAAGATGGCATTCAGGGCCCCTTGCTAGGCACTAGCTCTCGTACAATGTGCATTTACATTTGTGCATTTGGCAGATGCTTTTTATTTTAGTGACTTACATTGCATTCAAGGTATACTTTTTTTTTATCATTATCTGTCTTCCCTCGGAGTTGACTTATATGCACTGTTATGTAATGCTCGACCAATTGAGGTACAGAAATATGAATGCATTTTTTTTTTTACATAATTACAATATTTCTGTCAACTATTGTGACAGAATTTACAATCATACAAAGTTGCAACTTTTTAGTTGTTATTGGGATTAAGGTTAATATTGCATCAATCCCTATAAAACGTAACAAGATTAAAAAATATATTCTTAACAAATCATACAAAATTTAAACAAACTCACTTTTCCTCTACTAGTTGTTTTTGGTACTCCTCATATTCTTCTCGGGTCATACCAGCGGCCGCAGCAGGGTCTTTGGGGGTCTCCTCTTCTGCCTTCTCTTCTCCTCCTCCAAAACCCATTCCTTTCAAAGGGTTCCCCACCATACTTTTAATTAAGAAAGCCATTTTTACTTAATTTCCTTAGTCCTTGCTGGTGGTGTAACTGGTGCTAGGCTAACCGACCTGCCCGTCGTGTTATCAAGGACGCACTGTTGACTACGAATGGCGGCCAAAAAAAAACAAAAACGTTTATGCTGCAGCCATAATCTGGATTAAGATACGGTCGCCTACACTGAGGCAGATGGCTGCGAGCTGTATCTGTTCTACAAAGTAAAACTGAAAGAGCTCAATGGATTTGTCAATCACAATGACAGAAGAATATCGATCCTATCAGAAGAAAAATGATGACTTTGGGGCGGTGGAGGTACAGGTATTAGGTTGGTGTCTGTTGTTGACTTCAGGGTTGTCCCAGGCAGCCACTGACTGCTAATCATATTACTTAATAAGAGACTGACCAATGCTTTACCAACAACACATTCTCAGATTTACAATCCGTATGTTTTCTGAAGCCAGAGAGATGTCTTTTCAGTTAAAACATGATATAAAACTTGGTCTGAACAGAATTACAAATGCAAAAGGGATGGTTTAGCTGCTGTTCAAATGCATTGCAAACATCCCCTGGACCTGACAAGAAACCAATGTTTACAAAAAAAAGAGCCATTTAACTTCATTATTTTGCTGTTAACAAGTACTTTAGTCAATGTACCTCATTCAAGTCTGTTCTAACAAAACAGCCCTTGAATAATCAGCTCTTGGTTCATTCTCTCACTAAAACACTGACACTGTTAAAACAGAGTCTGATGTTTTCTGTCCAAGGTTAAGAAAGACACTTGAAGCAATAAAGACACCATTGTGTTTCCAGAATCCCATAACAGTTCCATTATGAGGTTACTGGATGAATTGAAAACAAATTATTTCTAAAGAAAATGCCGTTTAAAGACCCCTGTACACAAAAATGTTAATGTTTCTGTTTACAACATTTGAAAAGGGTCTAAAAAAACAGGTTTTTATGCAAAACAAGAAAAGCATGAAATTAGTCAAGCAGCAAAGTGTCAATCTTTTATGTTTAGCATGCTATGGGTTATTCAAAGCATACCAAAAAATGGGCGGGACGTGATTTAATCCATTTGGGAAATGATTAGATTATGGAATGTGGTCTACATGTGACAAGAGGTTGAATAGATCGGTTGACTGCAGAGGAAAAGATAATGAAGACGTCTTTTTCCAAATAATGTGAATAATGAAAGTAAACAGATTTAATTTAATGTCAGAACATTGCGTCAGTAACACAAAGGTTGTGGGTTTGATGACCAAAGAACTTCTAATAAAAATCTCAAATTTTCATTACACGAGTCAATCATTTATTGAATCAGGTGACGGATTGATGTCAGAACGATGGGCCGGAGTAACAGATGGGCCACACTTACACTGAATTTCCCTGCGTAATCCTGTGTGTGTGTGTGGGGGGGGTGAATAGAGTGAACTAGAGTACACAATCCCACAATCCAGAAGCATAGAACAATGATAGACTGACTGCTGGAGAACCAAAACTAAAAATAATCAACAATAATCTAATGACACACAAGTATAAGGGCAACAAAACTGCTTTCTGACACTTTGCTGTGCAGTTGGTCCATATATATGGCTTGTTTTTATCAAGTATAACCTCTCACAATTTGTGATATCATCATAGCTCAAGCAGTGCAGGTACCCATCTGAGATGAATACTCAGGGCTAAGCTTGACTTTAAGGATCAGCAACTACAGACTTAAAAAAAATCTGCTTTTTATTCCAAGTAATATCAATCAAACTCGTAGGGTTGTTTTGATTAGGTAACACTAATAAAACATATTATTTTTGAACATTTCAAAAACAAAGTTATCTGTTTTTGCAAATAAATTAAATTGTGCTCCTGATACTTGCATAAGTATGCACAGGTTGAAAGATGAAAATGTGCCTTTTCTTTAACAAACATTATTAATGGAAGCAGTGCTTTCACTATACATATTTATATATCTACACAAAGATGACTCCATTAAATTGTGTACGAAGGCTAACATCAATATCACATTTTCACTACAAAACAACCAATGCTAACAATAACCTAATAAAATAAATATAACAAAAATAACACTATAACAATATTACCTGGTTATCTACTGAAATAAAAAGAAAAAAATGCTATCAGTCTTTAATTTATTTTATTTTATGTTTTCAATTTTTTTGGCCAATAATTGACTCAAATGATGAGTGTAGAGCCAGAAACAGAACGTTTGTAATCAATGTAGCACTGTGTGGTAAAAAAAGAAACCGGCCAGCTACTATGTTAGACTGAATTCTTTACAACGTTACCATATCAGTAGTATACTAGTTCACAATATCAATATACAGAATGTTAACATCTCAATTCGCTGCTGTCCTTCTGAAACCTTGTATCTTCATATTTCATGATTTTTTTTGTTGTTGCCATAAATCATTCTTATTAGTCACCTTATATGCATGTTTGGTTTGCAAAAATCTGTCAACTTTGAGAACACAGTATATAATCATTTAAAATGTATAGTGTTTTTTCCATTTCCTAAAAACCGGTGAATTTTGACATGCAAGGCTTCAGAAAGAAAAGCGACAAATGACTTTCAATACCAGTATATTGTCACTACTAATGTGTACATTTAACATATTATTACTCTTTCACGCTGTTAATTCATTTCATTTAACTTTTTCCTCCATGACAAACCCTTAGACCTGCCGTTTACACAATGTTTGGGATGTCAATTACTTCTGCTTCTTTTACTATTGACAGAAAGCCTTTAAATCAACATCCAACCAGTCGTTTGTGATGATTGGAGCTAAATAAAGGTGGAGAAAGTGTGTTAAAGCCCTCTGTCTCTGATCTAATCCCTAACAATGGCCGGGTCGTAGAAGCGTCCATACAGCAGCACTATAGCTCTCAGCTGGGTTCCTCACATAATCCCCTGCACGAAACCATCCGTGTCAGCCAGAGTTACATCTGCATCCAGGAGCTCAAGCTTCACTTCTGACTCTCATTTAGACATTTAGCCAGGGGCGTAGAAAGCGTTATAATAGAGGACAACATTTCCCCCCACTTGTTAGGAAACAATCAGTAAGTTATATAAGAGCTTTGGGCTACGCAGCCGAACGCATAGAACGTCAGTTTTAAGACAAAGTTGAAGCCTCTGCCGCCCTGTGGTTTTAGAAGCATCACATTTACACATTTACAATGTTTTCTTTAAATGATCTGCTTTGACAGAATGAGACACACAGAACGTGATTCGATTCGTTTTTTTATGCAAATTGTTTGAGAAGAAAAACATTTTTCAATGTTTTCAAGATTCAAAATACACATTCACAACCTTTGCGCGCTCGCTGCCACCAACACAACTAGGCTTTAACACTTTGGGAGAAATAAACAGCCTATTTGTAAAGGTTACACCAAAGGTAATGTGATCGCGACTTTTACCACAGTTCAGAGCGCTCTTCGCACGATGAGATTTGAAGCATTTCCTGGACCGATATTTAAATGCAAATATAACGTCAGCCTTCTAAAGAATATATTACATCATATTTAGAGATCTTCAGTCATTATCGTCAAACACACTTGGAGAAAAAAATTCAGTCATTCAATTCCTGTACAGCATCTATCAAATTAAAAATCAAGAGCTAAAATAAAAAGAAATAAATCCTCAAACACAATACTTCGGTTTTCAAGTACAAGAATTTACAGTTTGGGAAAACCAACAAACTGGAAATGAACATTAATGGACAATTACTCGTTCACATGTTGTGCTGTGTTTACCAAGAGCTTCACATCATCAAAAAAACTTCTTAGCCGCTGCTTCCTGATGACTCCTGAAATTATGGAGAGAGAGAAAGAGAGCGCATTACGACAGAAACGTCATATAGTTGGAAGACAAAATTATTGCACATTATTTTTCAAGTCAAAATATTTGTCTTAATGAATTCATATCTTTTTTCATTAGCATTTACTTTAGACACATTTCTGTACTGCACACTTATTTTTTTTAATACTTAAACTTTACATGAAATGATGAGTAAGGTTTTTGGAAGCTTACTAAAACGTTTTATAAGCGATGACGCACACTGCAATACATAAAACTCACTCACTTGTACATAACATAACCGAAGAAGAGGAGGGATTGAATGACGATGAAGATGAGGAAGTGTGTGAAGGACAGGCAGCTGGGTAACGGAGGAAGTTCGGGACATTTCACCTTCTCTGACGGATTCTAAAAATAACATCATTACAAGACATTAGCAATTAAAATCAATTGTGCTAGCATGAATATAAACATCAGTATCAAGACAAACGGTGTAACCAAAATGATGTACAGTACTCATCGTGACCTCACCACATTTTTCTGGATGATGTGCTCGATGTTCCTCTTGACCACATGCAAATGCTCCTTGATGTCATTGAAGTGCTGGACCGTCTCATACGTGCCGAGGCCGCCGGCGTGACCCTGCTGCTGACCCTGCACTGCTAACTGCTGCAGTGAACCTGCCAATGAGTTCCTGTGAAGAACAACAAAACATCAGTGCCATTATCCATCAAGCTGAGAAATAACCCAAAGCCACGAGCAATGATATCAGTTATTAAATATTAGGCGCATTCCAGAATATGGCAGATGGTCAAATATCAATTTTCCGTCAGTTTACCAAAATGAACAGTGTGTCCGTTTTTATACTTTTACTATCTGATCTTAGTCTTAACAAAGATCTTGTATAGTGGATGGTATGACTTATGAAAGTGGTAGTTCATTCACATTTCTCAAAATATCTTCTTTTGTGTTCCACAGAAGAAAGAGTCATATACATGATTTAAATGACATCAGGTTGAATGTGTTCTAGCCATTTTTATTTTGGGGTTTAAGGTCCTCACGCCTCTAGTGGTAGCCTGACAGCACTGCATGCATACATCTCTGGCATTGATTCCACTGCCAAATGACTCCGACCAAGATCTTCGGTCAAGAAAATCATAATATTACTGTGAATTGTCCCGGTCTAATCTTTTAAGTCTCCCCCAAAAGGCCATATATCCTTTAGCCTCCTAGAAAAAATGAAATTATCCCGCAGATCAAGCAGGATGATTGCTGAATTAATCTTCCCAAAAACATGGTGCCTTTCTTAAACATATTTCACATGATTAGGAAAAACCCATTTAGGACATGCCATGGTTTTCCTTAGGGGGAACTTTCATTTTGTTATAAGCAGCATTAATAAATGGCTATTAAAGAAGGAAATCTGTACAAATCTATACAATTACATCTACTTAAATCCATACACAATTATGAAATACACTCTCAAGACGTTTTTGTGTCATGGAATTTTAACACATTACATTTTGTGTTGTCCCTTTTATTTATTTAAGACAAAGTATCTTTTCATGTGTTAAAATTCTATAACACAAAAGTGTTATAAAAGGGACCAATAAAATGGAGCACAAGGTTGAATAAAAGTAACACAAAACACCTAACAGTTTTTAGAGTGCATATAATACAAAATTTATAATGAAACAGTTGTGAAGGTAAAACACAAGCTAAAAAACTTCAACCATAAGGGTAAAAAAGTAAATATTTATGTAACTTAAATGTTAAAAAAACAACTGCTTTGGAATTAGAAAAACTTTTATGGATTTTTCTAAACTTTTGTCTGTAGAGCCATACTTATTTTATCCAAAAATAAAACTTTTCTGATAACACATTGTTAAATTATAAATGAAAACTATGTCAGGATTGCGTCATTAAAAGAGCAATGTGTTGTTTAAACATTTAACCAACCACACATCTTACAAATTTTCACTGTTTAACCCATTTCTTTGGTTTGTGCCTTCAAAATTCCAAGATGATTACTCGGATAAAATAAAAATATGAGGGCAGTGATAAAAAACGACATAAGTACAGACTCCTCGGGGAATTACAAATACAAGACAGCAATCAGAGTCAGAGCATGTTTGAGCCGCTGTATGATGGATGTATTTAAAGACTCACATCTAATCCAGACGCCCCATAAGGAGCCTAAACAAAATCAAATTGGTTTCTTAAGAGAGAAAAATTAATTAGACATAAATCTCGCTTGAGGCACAAAGTGAACATTTAGAAACGCTGCCCATAATCTTTATCCACTTCAAATGACCTATATGTGTTTTTCCTCGGACAATTTTGTTGGGCTAAGATGAGAAAAATCAAATTACGATGAAAGGGTCAAAATCTTAATATGGGCATAATCTATAAAATGAATTCGATCAAATGAGAGCGTTTGGCTGTGGGCCGTCATTTAAACACACACAGCAACAGGATTAAACCCAAATGAACAATCGGCACAGATTACTAATCTGTTCTGCTGACAATAGGAGGGTAAATGTGACCTCAACACCACTGTTTTAATAAAGACAACTGTATTACATACATATTTAAAATCTCAATCGAATATATATGATAAATCGCAAACCGCTTGACATTGGTTAAACAGCATGAAAGAATATGTTGCATATCGTGAGTGATATAGATGAGTTATTTTAACATCGTTTTTAATTTGTTATGCCTATATAAAATTAACAGAGATATAAACAGACATTACTTATAAATACAATTATTAGAGCTTTACAAAGATTAAACTAATACCAGACTTAACACATTGTAACGTTATAAAGAAAGAAAACAAACTAATGTGTTGTTCATTTGTGTTGATGACAAAAGCAAATTATGCAACAATGCTCTGAATAGGACGGTATGGCGCCTTTTTACTATTTTTGTGCTATTTTCAGCCAATAACATAAAAATCAAACTCCAAGTGCTTATAAAAGTACATTGTCTTAAACTGATTTACTCAAAATTAATTATGATTGTTGATCGATAGATCAAAAAAACGGAAAACACTGTTTTAGAACACGCTTTACATTTTTACTTAATAAACAAACATTTTAACTGCTAAAAAAACCAAAAACAGCCCAAAGCAATTACACTTGACATGCAAGACATGTTCTTGCAATTCAATCCAATGTATAAATTAAATAAAATAATAATGTATATTGCGGAAAGTAACTGGGTTGTTATATAAAATATAAATATAAAATAATATTAAAAATGTAAAATAAAAAAAGTGCTTCAAAAGGTTTTTCGATGCCATAGAAGAACCTTTTGGTTCCATAAAGAACCTTTAACATCTGAAGAACCTTTCTGTTTTACAAAAGGTTCTTCAGATTATAAAAAGGCAAGAAAGAGATTGTTCTTTAAACTAAGAACCTTTGACTGAATGGATCTTTGTGGAACCGAAAATGGTTTTTCTACGGCATCACTGTGAAGAATCTTTTAAGCACCTTTATTTTTAAGTGTATACTTTATAATATAATATAAAGTGTAATAAAAATATAAAATAAAAACAAATAATTAAAATAAACAATGCACTACTCTACAACAAAACGTGTAATCTCAGTACATCCATTACAGATAAATCTCTTCCTCTCTGCCGTCAAAAAAGCATCGGTCAACGTTGTTAAAAAAACGGTTTAAAATCATTATAGTTTGATCACATCAGAGTTAAAGACACTCTTTTGTTCACTAATCCTCTACTTTCACAGTAAAGGACTTTTAAATGATGTATTTTGCCATCTAATCCCAAATCTTTATTGTTCGACTTCATCTTTGTGTTTAAATCCTTGTTCGTCTACACCTCGCTTTGCAAACACCTGGGGTGAAAACAAACAACTTTCCACTAACAAAACAAAAACAAACATCTCCGAAGCCAAAACAGAATAACAAACAAATGTATCTAATCTGGATTAAACGGCGAACATCTTTAGATTTTCATGTAAGGACACAAAACACAGGAACTAAACCTAATCTGTGGCGTTGTTCAGTCCGATGAAAAGCCTCATAATGCGCCAAGACCTCTTGCTTTACTTGAGACTGTGTGGGATTTAAGACTTCATTGGTTGGGAGTTTTTGGTGTTGCTGGTGATCAATATTTTCCTTTACTTACCTTATTTCATTAAGACTCCTCAAAACCTCTTGTTGTGTGTTTATAATAGTGTCCATTTCCTGGCTTGGAACCTGAAGAGCAAGTTAATAATTTTAATTAGTTTTAATTAAACTAAAGGAAAGATTAAACAAATGTAATCACATTTAAACATCCTAATTTTTCATTAATCTGAAAGTTTCATACGTCTCATATTACCTGTCCCGACTGTGCTTGTGACCCACGTTTGTGGATCTCCTCTGTGAGGACCGACACGTATCGCCGTTGTTCGTCCAGGATCATGGCCAGCTGCCGGTTCAACTGCTTGATTTCCAAATGGATCCGGTTCTGACCTTCAAACACCTGACGAATTTCCCGATCGTTCACACTTTCATACAGGTCCTCAACTGTCAGAAGAGCAAATCATATGACAACTGAAGATGATAGACGTCAAACAGATGGTACATTTCATTACAAAGGGACTGTATTAAGGAAGACATGATTTTACCCACAATTATCATCATTAAAATTAAATACAAAAAATATAGGATCAAAAGCAGGTTGTTTAATTAGGAGTATGAAAATGAAAAATAAATATTATATCATAAAAATAAAAAAATATGTAAAAGAAACTGGCCAAACATGCTTGCTTGAGAAAATAAAAAGCAGTAAAAGTAAAAAATTTTTTTTTTAATTTAATATCATATTTGGCTAAAATATGGCTAAAATATAAATAAATAAATATTATATAAATTAACTGGCCAAACATGCTTAGTTGAGTAGAAAATAAAAAGCAGTAAAAAAGGGATATTGTAAAATATTATAAAATTTTGTTTTTAATTAAAATATGTATATAATTAAAAAATAAATACAAAATAAATGTTCAGCAGGTTTGATTCATGACATATCACCACAACTTTTTTCTATTTCTATCATCTAACAAACAACGCAACCGCTCAGATCTGCATGCGAGTCTGAGGTCAAAACTTCAGAAGGGTTACGAGCGACTCACTGGGCTGCCCCTGGACGTCAGGGTGCTCTTTCTGAAACTCCTCTTTCCTTTTGTCGAGCTCTTGTTGAAAATTCTCAAATTCTTCCTGGTACTTGTCCTTCTCCTCTTTGGGAATCTCTTTTTCGGGGGGAGGCTTTGTAGAAAGACACAAAACACACATTCAGACCTGCTCACGCACACAGACACACTCATGCATACTCCAATTATAATGAACAAGAGCGATGGAGTAGGAGGTGGACACTTATAAAATAAGTATGGAAGATTCTTTTGAATCATACTAAAATGTGTGTGTGTGTGTGTGTGTGTGTGAGGGGGGAGAAAATTGTGTACCAGATTCTGCCCGGGCTCGGTGAGTCTGAAGAGCAGAAACGACAGCACATCATGGTCATCTGTGAAAATCACATTTGTTTAGCTCAATGTGTTTGGTCAGTCAAATGTTGGTCTAGTCAAACAAGTACAGCATTAAACAAAGTTCAATTCTACATAAAGAAATCAAGGAAAGCTTGTGTTTAACTCATACCTGCCAGTCCTCCAGTGGCTGCCGAGATGCCAAAATATCCGGATTCAGGAATGATCATGTTTTCAACTTTGGTACAGAACTCATAGTCCTCTTTATCAGGAGTGAAACCATTATTGATAAACACCTGAAAGAATTGAGAATTGGGTTGGACATTTTAGATTTGTATGACACTGAGATGACTGTCAAAAAGCATCCTAATACATTTTTTATTAGTTGATGTGACGATACAAACAGGTCCCATTACCGATAAAGTTTGCTTGTAGTAGATGATTTTGGTGCGTACAGGGTAGGGTTTGTTTCTGAAGTCTCTAAGACATGTACCCAGAGACTGAGTCGAACCATCACTGAGGGAAACAAATGTGGATTTATGAAACAAACAAACAGCATGTGGTTTCTCTAAAAAATTAATAAGAGCAAAAACACTTTTTTTATTTAATTGATATCAAGTCACTATGTCTCTTCTGTTTTTTGCTATCAGTTCTCCCCGGCTGTTTTTTACTGTCGCTCTCAGATTAGGACAGACCGAGGATTAGACTCGCTCTCATAAATAATCATATTTCCTAATCTTCTCCTAGTTGTAAAAAATGAGAGTGCTGTCAGCAAAGAGGATATGTTTACTTACTTTTGATGGTCATAAACAAGTTTTCCATTGTTACCTACGACTAGAACAGCAGGGTTATTTTTCTACAATGTAAAGGTTACAGAGAAGAGAGATAATCCTTGTTTAGTATAGAGAAAACACAATATGAATCTACAGAGGTGCTTTGACGTTACTGACAGAAGCACAACAGATAATCATAATCCTTTGATAAATACATATTTAACTCTACCTTTAGACTTTAGTCGAAAAACACATCTCAAATTCTGACACAAACACACATTAGAAAAACACTTATGCTTTTCAAAATCATGAATTAAAATACAGTCTAAAATAAACGTAAAAAGTAGAGTGGTCTTGATTAATTCTAGTGGAAGGAAAATTTTTATTTTAAAAATATTTAGAAATATTTATCAACTACTACATAACTATACAGCAGAGGAAAAATTTAAGCGACCATTTTCAGTTTTTCTGAATTTACTATTTATAGGTAAAATTATCATTTTTGTTTAATTCTGTGAACTACAAACAATATTTCTACCAAATTTCAAACAAAAATATTGTTTTCATTTGCAGAAAATTTAAACTGGAAAAAAAGTCACAAAAACAGAAAATATGCTCTGTAATTCAGACCTCAAATACTGCAAAGAAAACATGTATGTTCACTTTTAAGCAATAGAACAGTAATATTTGTAAATTATGTGATAACTTCTATTTGTAGGTGTATTGTCACGCTGTCAGTCTTTCGCATTGTTGTTGGTTGACTTTGTCACTCCAGAGGTTTGATTTTCTTAAAATTCAACAATTTTCAAGAATTGACCACAATACATCTAGAAATGCTGATTAAATGGACATTTGAAATGGTCTCTTCATTTTTTCCTCGGCTGTACATGAATAACTTCAATATAAAAACACATTTCTAAAAATAAAATGAATTCATTTTTACAGAAATAACACAACAATCGTGTGCATTCACCTTTCCATCATTATCAAATGAGTCAAAGAATATTCCCACACCGTTCCACTGATCAGCGGCCCCATACACAGGACCCTCTAGACCTTGACTGGCTGTGAACCATATGGCCTGCAGAAAACACACACACACACACACACACACACACACACACACACACACACACACACACACACACACACACACACACACACACACACACACACACACACACACACACACACACACACACATCAGACTCTCTTCATTGAGCATGGGTAATTTGGTAAGTGGTGCTTGAGATCAGTGTGGTCTGCTGCACAGGACTGTGGGACAATTTCAAGAAAGGACACGCTACTAGTACAACACTACACAAAAAGCACTCATTCTACCCTGCAGATTTATCAAGACTGACCTCTGGACGTTTGTCCTGATAAAATTATTTCTGTGCAATAGAAGCCCCTCCCACTTGTGATAAGAGGACATATCTGAAACTCACGACTGCGAACAAACTAAGAAAATCTGATTTTGTACAGTCAAGGCTGTATGTATGAGCTCTTAAAAACAGTAAGAGGAAGGTGAGAATGTGTATACTATAAAATGGTATAGGTGCACTCCTGTCTTACTGACTATGATGATTAGGACATGTTTGGATGGATTAAAGACAAATGCATCTCTATACAGTGCATAGAGGTGTGATGAGGCAGAAAGAAATGGGTTAAATAAATCCCCAAAACACCTGCATTGTGAATAAAACAAGCCAGTTAGTGCTTTGCAGCAACAGATGGCAGGACAAAAAGGAAATGTCCCTGATTCCTTAAAGAGGAACAGACCTCGGTATTAAGAGATATCGCTACACAAATGACAGCAGTTAAACAGGTCTTAAAAAAAGCCCACAATTTGGCGAGATGTTTTACATTTCTTTTTAATTTTATTACTACGGCATTGTTTCATCAGTATTAATATCAACATTTAACTTTTCAACTAGGCCTGTAAAGTGCAAACATGAGGCTCATGCAGTTTTATTTGAGACAAATATGTAAAAAGATACAGATTTGTTTCTCTCACCAATCCATCTGCTCCCATCCGGCCTCGTCCGGACACCCGGAATGCCACTTCAGCCTCCCAGCTTTGAAAATTTACAGGGGATTTTGTCCATACTGAACCCTTCTGGCTCCTCAGAGAGGGAGTGATGCGAACTTGATCCGCACTTGGAATAGCATCTGGAAATAAATTAGAAAATGAATGAAGAAGCAAAACAAAAAATAGACTATTCAGACAAATATTTAATGCACAGATAAATAGCATTTTATGAATATAGCCTAACCATTATTGAACAGATAGCTATCAGGCTAAATCTAATGTGTATGACTTTAATATTGCTCATACACAGACTTAAAGAGTGAAGTAGGCTTGTTTTTGAGAACCGCATCATGAATCATAGGTTGTGACGGTAAAATTGTATTTTAGGAAAATGCTATATGTTGTTGCTACATTTGTCCTTAAGACTAAAAATCTGTGTGCAATAAATCCATCTCGTCACTAACAGCAAAGAGTTATGCAAAATCATCATTAACAGATGCCATGTAACATCTGGCACCTAATATGTAAAACAGGAACATATAAAACAGGAAAGCTTGAATAGACTTGAGATAAATTATGAAAATCAGTGGCTCACAAGATAATATAAAATGATGAACACGAGAGAGCTGGAAAGTGTTGCAATACTTAGAACGTAGCTCTTCTCACATGCCGAATAAGATCAAAAAAGAGCCTTTTATTACAACTTTGTGGATATAAAATGACAACACTGCATTATATTGATTTCTAGGTAGTTCAACAGATGGCTATACATAACGTTCATTGTTGATACTGTACAACTTCCAGCTGATATTGAAACAAGTTCATGGGTGCTATGCTGTTAAGCTACATTCCAAAATAATAGTCACAGATTTAACAATGCCAACAGCATTATGCATCAAAAGTCTTTATGTAAATCTTATATCTGATTATAATAAATCACAGCTTTGAAACATACGGCTTATTGATTCTCAAAAAAGCAATGCACAAAACTGGCACACAACTAAACAAAGCAAAGCAGATTGAGGGAACTCATTTAAAAGTGCTTTCTCAATTTATTTCAACATATGCATTTCTACAAGAAAACTTAAACACTCAATGCAAACCATCATTCATTCAACAACACACTACTTACATTACTGCACTATTTAAAATGAATACATTTTAATTTCTTGCATTTAAAACACATGTGTACATTTACTGACAGTGATATAGATGGATGAGAGAGTAAAGACAGATGCCCATCTACAAACTTACTCCCGGTATGAAGCCAGAATGGGATCCGTCCATCACTCTGTGTCAGGTGCGGCCCTTTGAAACTGTATTTATACTCAAAGCGCCGATGCGGCGTGTCCCCGGCGGTGTTGTCGGCGAAAACGGACTGAAATATCAGTGATATTAGTAATAAATAAGCATGAGCAGCCAGGCACTTTGCTATGGGCACCGCCATGTTTCAGTCTGAGTGCTGACGTAGCGCAGAGAGAGGCGGGACGACGGAAAACGCTGAAAGGCCAACAGGGCGCTCTCTCATTCGCTGAGCCGTTTGATTGACAGACGGAGCAGTGAAGCGGCGACTGCTTTTTTGCCTCGTTTTCAGATTCTTATGACTGGAGATGTGTCATTGAGTACATCTAGGTAACCATAGTAACCGTAGATAGTTAAGCAAAATACCAAGTTATTCTTTACCTTTTATTTAACTATTTCATTTTATTTAACATTTTATTGTATTTAGAACTCTGTCATGGTTTTATTAGGTCGTAGCCTACTTTTTATTATGACGTCATTGCGTGGAAAATGTCATAGTAAGTGTTCTGTATTCTGTAATATTTATATTTATGCAAATGTATATATATATATATATATATATTATTATTATTTATTTGTAGCTTAGTGGTGAGAGAGCATGGCGCTAGCAACGCTAAGGTCATGGGTTCGATCCTATGGATTACACATAGCACTTGCACTACTTAGAAACAATTGTATCGTAATGTAACGTAAATCGCTTTAAATAAAAGCGTTTGCCGAATGCATAAATGTAGGCCTATCTATTTTTCTTTTTTTTTAATAGGCTAATAGGCTAGTGATGGTTATATTATAGTTTCCACATTTATATTGTACTGAACAATATTGTACGTTATCTTAAGAAAAAATAAAACGTTTATACTTTACATAGGCTACAATTATTAAGATCTTAATAAATATCTTAATATTTAGGTAGACGGGTTTGAAAAGCTGTTGATTTGAACTGAAGGGTTCTTCTATATTGCTGCGAGGAAACTTTTTACCTTTATTTTTAAGAATGTAGCATTCAACATTAACATGACATTCTGTACAAATATTATAAAACACACTTCTCAGAACAGTTTCTTCTCAGTGCACACACACACACACGTCACATATAGACACACACACACACACACACACACACACACACACACCACACACACACACACACACACACACACACCTGCCCTGACAGAACAACAGACTCTCAGAGGAGCACATCCTCTTATCCGGCTACAGTGAACCTGTAATTAAGGTCTTAATGAATACTATCTTTATGAGATTGGGAGGATGGCGTGACCTGTCACTTCAGGGGCACCAGGTAGATGATTCCCTGTCATTCTGTCCAATGATCCACCCCCTGGTCTCAGGTCAGTACCAGCACCCCGTGGAAGGGATCAGAGCAAAATGGAGAGCAGCGGCTCCTGAGGTGTCATTCATGGGGGAGTCCCGGACCCTCAGCGGGGGGTGGTCATAATCCTCGCCATTCACTTTCTATGCTAATTGCTCAGGGCTAATAAGGGAATGACCTCACTCTAAGGTTAAAATCAGCTGACCCTGTCACAGCTGAAAAGCTTTAGAAAGAGAGAGAGAGCTGTTGTGGGTGACAGCCTGTGTAATTTGTTACAAATGTCAACCATATAGCAACACAATGTATGTTTGTGTTAATAGTTTATTGTTTACACAAAGTGAGAGTATAGCATATCAAAGAGTGACAGGGATGTCCTGCAGTAGACATGCTATTTACATTTATGCATTTGGCAGACACTTTTATCCAAAGCGACTTACATTGCATTATACGATACAATTGTTTCCAAGTATGTGCAATCCCTGCGATCGAACCCATGACCTTATTGCTATAGTGCCATGCTCTATCCATTGAGCTACAGGAAAGCTATTGTTTATATAACCATAACACTATATTAAACAGCACTTTTTAAAGAGTAAAAAGGCAAAGAAATGTTCCTGTTTTGTGCTAAAATGTTTTCTGTAATGCTGCTTTGCAACCACATATAAAGTGGTTTATATATAAATAAAATAAAATGATTCAAATTGAAATGGAAACCAGCATCAAACATTTAGATGCTTATAAATGTATTGTGTGTTATTATAAATATATATTATAGATATACATCTAAGTTAATGTGGTCAGATATGCTTAGATCAAAATATATTTCGCTTTTTTTGTGTGGTTTAAAAGTCGTCTTGTCAACATCAGGTGCTTTTTCGATTCTTGACATCTTCTGCCTTCAAGCCAAATGTCATGTTGCATTTTCAATGCATTAGAGAGCCTTATGTCATGCGTCATTGTTACAAACCGAGCCGGATTCCTTCTGCTTGCGAGTAATCCATCAGCCAAACAGCATCACTCCAGCTGGCTACTTCCTGTGGCCTTTTCTCCAGCTCACGATACTCTCTTAATCATCACAAGTGTCTCTCTTGTTCGCATCATTAGTTTAGCCCGAGGAGAGAGTTTGTAATGGAGGTCCTTTCTCCTTTATGTGAAGTTCATTAGGAAGTTAATTCTCACAGTTTGGAGGAAATGCGCGATTTGAATTGACAAAGGAAATGCAAATATCTCATTTGGATGGGAGACAATGGCACCTGGTGGGAGCTAATGGATTACACATCGGGAGAATACCTCTACAAATTAGTCAGCGCAAATATTTGGCCAGCTAATTATGCCCTCTTGGCGTCACAGAGTTGTTATTTTTGGAAAAGCAGTTGTGGGTACGTCACAGTAGTTTCTGTATTAAAGAACCAAGATAAGAACGAATTCGTACAAATGCCTTTTAGAAAGCAGAATGTCTTCAAAACTCGAGTCGTGCGTAGAACGCGTTTTGCGCGCAGTGCGCAGTTTGCCAATCTTTGACCCATTGCGCCGCGCCTCGATACTTTTTAGAGTGCAGCATCTTTTCCACAGTGATACACAGATTATATTTTCAATATTACCTATCAAAATGCACGTCAAGACCCCGCGTCTTCTGCGTTCAACACAAGGACGCGTCGTGCGTAAAAGCCCCTCCGAAGGTTCACCCCCGGGTCGTGCAGCTGAGCTTGGCTTGTCGTGTCTCAGCTGGGTTTCCTTCTCTGTATTCAGTGCGTCTTTTGCATTGAGTCGGAAAACTAATGCAAACACGCAAAAACAACAAGTATTTCCACAACAAAACGTAAGTAAATAATAACGGCTTGTAAGAAAACAGCGTGTCGCATTTATTATCCATCACCTGCAGGGAGTTTACATCACTATGGTGACCACTTCAGTTCTGGATGAGCTATTCATTATAGCACAGAAGTGATAGAGAGATTTGACCCCCTTTTGGATGGACGTCTCAGGTCCTATTAGTAGCAAATCTAGTTATGAATGGATTCATCATTAGTGATTTGTAAGCCATTGACTTTTGGGTATTTGAGTGTATATCTGTTGAATGAACACCCAAAGATCATGCATAGCCCATATATTATTATTATTGAAATGGGTTTATAAAATAAAATATGTGGCGAGTGTGCTTCTGTCACACGCTTTGTTTTTGTGGCACCTATTTTACGTGCAAGTGTGTTCAAGTGTGTATGTCTACATAAAGCATTTGTGCCCTTTGTGTGTGCTGTGTTTGGAGCACTCAACACGTTGCCTTAAAGTGGCTCGACGCGGTCCTGTGTGTGTGCGTGGAGTGTTCTCTCATTATCTGGCTGAACTAAAGAAGCTTCACCGTACCCCGTTCTTATTTACAGACACACGAAAATGAAACAATATGGAATGGATTCCTTTATCATCACAAGTACTCCACCTTTGAATTCCCCCGGCCCGCTTCTGCCTTTCAGATACCTGCACGGAAAAAACGAGAAGTTTATGACAAAAGGATATCCTCAACTTTCTCCTGGCGGCCCCCTCGCCAAGGTAGAGGGCCCAGTTTAAGACCTTTATTTGTGTAAAACCTCTCATTAACTTTGCTCATGCTGTCTCCCTCGGCCTGCCGTGGCTTAAGTACCGCGCTTTGTAAGAAAGCTACCAATTAGTCACCCATCAGCTCCAATTAGAAGAGACAAAACCAGTATAAAGATAACTCAATGAGAGATGGAGAGAGTAACACTGTGTGATCTCGGGTCCCATTCACCGGCGCCCGCTGCGCCGGGGCCCTTTCAGCGCCAACGCCAACCCGTTTCTCCTTCTCCGAGAGTCCAATGTTGTTGAGATGGGGAACTAGGCCTCCCAGGAGTCGCAGAAGGAGGGCTATTCATCCCCTGTACCTGTTTACAGCTTCTAAAGCATTCGGTTTGCACACAATCGTCCTTTGTTCGCCCGCTGCTTCCTTTAACTTCGGCCTCAACAAGAGCAAGCTTTCACTAGCGCTCCCTTTTCTTTTCTTTTCTTTCCGTGGAGTGGAGAGGAGAGGAAAAAAGAAAACCCGAGCTGAAGGAGTGGCTTTCGTCTCATTAAAATTGAATTTGCACTGTCCTGTAATTACATGGGAGGGCAACAATGTATTTCTTTCCCTCAATGAAGGTTTTTTGGGGCAGTTAATTTGGCGCTCGCGTTTAATCTCTTGAAGGCATTAATTAGTGCGGAGTGAAACCCTAATTTCCTCCGCCGACGCTGTAAGTTTCTCTCTGCCATCTTATTTCGCGGCTGGATGGACGAGCAAGTACCGTTAATAAAATAACCCCATTACTGACTTTTATTCTAGCACAGTGACTCATTCAGGAGCTGCCATTAAGCATTAGCTTGATGCTGTTTGAACGGGCCCAAGCGAGAGGACCCCGGGGGGCCGCATTCACTCTCACTTGTGTGTTTTCTTCATAGTGGGCAGTTCTAAATAATGAGGGAAGCACCCAGTGAGATATAATTAGGAACAAGGAGCGCTTCAGCAAATATTTGAAATCTTTTAAGGCCGGCTCCTGTACACTGTCCATTAATTACTTCCAGATGGGATTTTGATGAATATTTCTGCTTGAATGTCACCTTGTCCCTCTTCCCCTTGTCTCTTATCTAATCTGAAGACCTTCTTGTTTGTATGAAAATTCTGTCAGCCTCGGTTCCATTGAGCGGTACAGTTCAGTACGGTATGCGCAATTATTCTGTATTCTGTTATTTCTGCGAACCGAATCCTTTTTTTGGAACCATTTCGTGAGGGTACCTAGCACAGTAGTACCAATAGTACCGGAGCTTAAAGGGTGGAGCTATAGTCACTTCAGAATGCTGATTGGCTGAGAGAGAATCGTCACTTGCGCATGCTACTATAGGGAATGAAAACACTAAAGGCGCCATTTTTAAATTCAGCTTTCTCTTTCGCTTCACAGCATTCGTACTGATAACATTAAGTTCATTGCACTGGACATGTATATTATGTTTACTTAATTTTAACTGTAGTTTGCACAACTAAATTTTTTTGAGCTTTTCTTGTAATTTATATTTTTCTGTTGCTGAACTAAGGATTTTTTAAGTTAAGCTAAAAATAAAAAAGTGTATTTTTAAGTAGAAGCTACTTAACATTATACAATAGGGTCACTTTTTAGAGTGTTGCTTACATTCTTCTTAATACAAAGAAATGTAAACAGATTTGAAACAATGAGGGTGAGTAAATGATGACAGAATTTTCATTTTTAAATGAACTGTCCCTTTAAATGGGGCCCAAAATGAATTTGACATAAGAGCTGAATGGCTGTGTTAAGGAATACAATTCTCATTTATAACTTTATTACTGTATAACATTTATTTCTAAGCAGGAAACCTTTAGTTTAACATTAGAAAAGTTAGACTTAGAAACTATTTTACATATCCATCAGTAAATTTCTGTTTTTAGTAAATAACCATCTGTATATAATGTTCATAGTACATTCCCACTTGTAAATTCTTCATAATTTTTGCTTTATTCTGTATTTATGCACAACTGTATATCCTGCACTTGCTTATTGCACTTCTGGTTAGACCTAAACTACATTTCGTTGCCTTGTACTTGTACATGTGTAATGACAATAAAGTTGAATCTAATCTAATCTAATCTATTTTACCCATCTGACTATTGCATACAGTAACTTGTCACATGACTTCAATGTTTTTTCGAATTCGTTTTCCAAATCATTCATTCATTTCTCTCTGTGTATTTTATAATATCTTTTCAAGTCTGATCAAAGGAGTCAAGTAAAGATGTAAAATGGTAAATGATGTTATTTGCAGTTCATTCAACACACTGGAAAGAGAAGATCATGTTGAGTGCAATGCATTGTGGGATACTGTTTTCTGCACAGAACTATTTTGCACATAGGCTACAGTACGTTTTCTGGATATTCCTACTTTACAAATAAAAAATAATGTAAGTTATCACACTTACACGATATACCCAACGTTGTTGTATATTGTGACATTAGAAAAGGATCAAAGCAAAACATGTCTTAAATGCGTCATGCGGCAGATATAGTTTTTATACACGGGTCTGAATTCTCTCTTACTGCAGTTCATTGGTCACACATGTATTAGTGTAACAGAACGGGTGAAGCTGTAATATTAGACAGGTCACATGAGTTCATTGCACCTGCTTAGAGCCGGTGTTGTACCGAAATCCGACTCCCCGGACAAATCATACTCCTGTCGCGTGCACGCGCATTACACAGTTGATAGTCGGAGTTAAGAGTTCTGTTTGCAATAGCTGTTTGTCGTTATTTTTTACTCTTCTAGGACCAAAATTGAGCATGTAAGCGTTGTAAAAAACCTATCAACGACGCTTAGTAGTTAGGATTTAAAATGGATTAAGTAAAAACTCAACAACTTGGTTGATCGATTTAGCTCGATCGACTGTATAATATTTACAATGATATCGATTATACCTGTTAAAAATACTTGTAAATATTATACTCCCCTCAATAAGCCCACCGTATTGAAGCTACAGCCAAATGCTTATATGATTTGTCCGGGGAGTCGGATTTCGGTACAACACATTATTCACTTCTGTGAAAACTCACTCATGCACACACATCAATCACATCTGTATGCACATCAACATCCAAACTCATATATCGTTTTTATTTCCAACCCTACATTTGAAACATTTTAAGCAAATATATAAATTGTAGGCCTATATCAACTAGACATAGTCTAGCATTAAGCCAGCTTGATATGCATGGAAATTCACGCTGGTCTTTTACCACGGGATAATAAATAGACCACCAGACTTGTCTAACCACATGAATTTTGCCCACCAGCACAAAACAAGAGCTCAGTTCAGGGTGATTTTGAGCACGGCAGATTGACCCTGTTATGGCTACTTCAGTGGAAACAGATCTAAACGGAATTGGACTTTAATTACTGGACGGAGAAATGGAGCATAAAATCTCTAAAAAGGAGGACATGGAAAGGGTGTCAAGCTTTTGAGAGGACATAATAGGGACTAGATCGGAGCAAGCATGGATTGATTTTTGGGGATTGTGCCACTCGGAAAGCATGCCAGTGAAGTTCTGAATGGACTTTGCTGTGCGCTGTGCCAAAAACCCTTAATGTACAGCTTGACAAGAAGAGAGTGGGTTACATCCACCAAACATAAAACCACAAAACTAACCAGAAGCTTTAAAATATACTTAAAAAGATAGTTATGGATTAAACTTTGATTAGTTTGTTATAAAAGGAAATTAACACCCTGGTTGTGGTTTAAGATCTCTTTGCACAGGAATTCTTTTTGTTGAATCCTTATGTCTAGTACTGTAGCTGATAGCAGTAAAAGGCAAACAAACAGTTTGCTCTACAACATAAGACCGTCTGTCAAATCTGTGTTTTTGCTGCCACCTTGTGGACAAACGCCGGACCATAAATTAACGATACAGAAGTTTAATACAAATGTTTACTGCCATCTTGTGGTTAAAACCAACACTTGTGATTTGTTAAATAAATGACTCATGCAGAAATGACAAAAATGTACACCCCCTGTTTTAAAAATTAAAATGAGGAATATTAAAATAAAAATAACACGTTAATGTAAACATGCACAAATCAACTCACAGTCCAATCTAAACCCATTTCTTCTGTTTGTATTGGTTTTAATGCAGTCTGATCAAATCCATTTTTGATGCTAATGCTGATGTTAGTTGCAATATACAAAATATATGTGTAAAACTAAAAAAACAATTATATACTTTATATGTGACCCTGGATCACAAAACCAAGTAGCACGAGAACATTTGTATTAATAGCCAAAGATACAATGTATGGATCAAAATTAGCAATTTTTCTTTTATGCCAAAAATCATCAGGATATGAAGCAAAGATAGTGTTCCATGAAGATATTTTGTCAATTTTCTACCGTAAATATATCAAAACTTTATTTTTGTGAGTAATATGCTATGCTAAGGACTTCATTTGGACAACTTTAAAGGTGATTTTCTCGATATTTCGATTTTTTGGCACCCTCAGATTCCTGAGTTTTAAATAGTTGTATGTAAACATCATCTAAAAAAAAGTGTTGTGATCCAGGGTCACATTTGTATAAAACATTAATATAAAAATATTTATATATTGTGTGCTGCAGTTATATTTGACTTCCACCTTATTTTAATGGAGATCAATACAAAATATAAATCAACTTCTGACATCTGACCCCAGTCACATCATTTAATAAAGGAAACGTAAACCTACCGGCCATATCCAAACTTTCCTATTATTTTCATGACATCTTTTCATTTGGTCAAATCAAAATATTATTCTCCCCAACACACAGTAATCGCAGCCAAAGTTGTTCTTGACTCAACAGAAAGTGATGTTTTGATGAAGTCTATGTTTAAAAGGCCTACAGGGTGAACCGACCGCAGTTGTTGGCAGGTTACTTCAGACAGCTTTTTCACGGGTCACTGTTGTGCGATTCTCACAGGGATCTGTACAATTAAACCGTGAAATGTGAAGGAAGAAAGTGTTCGAATAAGATGGGAATCTTCTACTCTGTATGGGTTAGAGGTCAGCCAAGCGTGTTTGATTTTGATTTACGGTCTTTACAAGACAGAATTAGGCTTTGGGTTACTGGTGGAACCTTAAAATCAAACTCACAATGATTTCAATACCAAACCAAGAGTGTACATTTAACATTCAGATGCATTTTTTTGATGTTGGCTTGGACTAAAGCATAAAATAAAATCTAAATAAGGTATGTAATAATGTATGTTCAATAACTTGTGTGTGTATCAAAACAGAGTAAATGATGCACACACTTGACAATTTGTGTTTTAAAAGAAAACCATGTTATGAATAAAAGCTCATTATCAAATTATAGGTATTGGGCAAACAAACGACTCATTCACAATGCAGATTTTACAAAAATGTACATTCTTTATGTTATAAAAATAGAGATTTCATACAATGAAATACATTCAGCATTCTTTTTTCAGAGAGTATAGCGTTAAATAGCAGTCATTCTGTGATATTTACACAATTCAATCGCTCATTATTCAGTCCTTTATTTCAGAATTGGTATTTCCTCAAATTGGCCAGTCAGGATTATTTAAGGTCCGGGGCAATTTTCTCTTCCTGGTGCTCTTAGGGGAACTCTGAGGTTTGTAGTCCTCTCCGGATCCGAAATCCAAGCTGTCCTGGTTTTCTCTCCAGCTGTCGGGGGCGGGAGGAAAATCCTCTCCTGAAGTGTGCAACGATCTTCCAAACACTTTATTCTGTAACTCGGCGATGTCATTACGGATGTCGGCCAACATTAGTAACAGGAAGTCGAAGGATCCAGGCGGGCCCTAAAATTAAATATGAAACATATTTTTATATATATATATAACATTGCAATTGCAGGTCTGGTCTAATTTTCGGAGAGAGACACACTGACATGATATCAGAAGTAAATACAGATCAAACATTATGGAGAAAGTGGCATGATAAGGGATTCTTACTGGTGGTCCGGGAGCCCCGGGAAGCCCTCTCTCCCCCTGGAGAATCCAAACAAATATTTGTGTTAGCAGGATTACAGTAAAGAAGCCATGAGAAGTCCAGCGGGACAGTTATTGCCCTCTATCTCTCAGTAACACGATAACACGCGAGCAAACAAGCCATTGCCAGCCACGTCAACATCAGACTTCTTCATTCAGACTCTCCCCGTCTCATGTACCGGCAGATTAATCACAAGATGTAGCGTGCGCGTGAAATCAAAAGACGTAAAGGGGTGTATTTAGCATGAGTGTGTATCTAAATGTTATCTTAGCGTTGTTTCTGCGCCCCATTTGGAGTTGGTCTATAGCTCATTTGGATTGAGGTATGGCAGTAGGTACCACACAGACAGACACTGTGAGATATTAACCCCTCTGCTGGGATTATGTAGGGTCAAGGTTCGCGCAGAGGTACCGAGCGGGGCCAGATGGTTTTGATTTGAACACAAAGCCAGAGAAACATTCATGGAACAGAAGTGCACACACACAATATGTATATGATCAACCGTAATGCTCTGCTTGCGCACGCACGCGCGCGCACGCACACACACACACACACACACACACACACACGCACGCACACACGCACACACACACACACACACGCATAAAACAAACAAATATTGGAAATGAACTTTTGTATGACCCGAAACATATTTTATACATGTACGTGCATACAAACATTTTGAGTTACATAAGTCGAATTTCACGTGTCTTACAGTGTCTGTGTATTACATTAAAATAAAGACAAAATGAATGATTAATTCTACAAATGTTGATATTCGCTTTCTGTCTACATGATATTATCAATGATCATTATGATCATTTTCAATGTTATCAGCCCAATAATAAAATCAGGCAAATATCCCATATTAAAGCTGATAATTAATGAATCATTTCCTCTGGTTGAATGATTTCTATCTTGAGACCTGTTAGACTTGTGTCTATTGAAAACACTTTTCTGGGTTGCACTGGAAGAACATCTATAATTTGTTTATTAAATAAACATGAAACCAGAAAAGTTCAAAAGTTAAAGAATCAAGTGTAACGTTTAACTAGTGTAAAGTAGGCTTGGTACATGATTTTTGGAAAAAAGTAACTAAATGTTACCTCGTTTTCTGAAGTCAATTTTTTTTAAAGTAAAATCAGTTGTCCATGTCTTGCCTTTTGTTTTAGGCTCAGAAAAAATTATATTAATATTAAAATACTGTATATCGGCCAATATAGCGGTTATCGGCTTCCAATGTCAAAGAATTATCAGTTAATGGCCAAAATATACTTACCGGTCCATCCCTAATCTAGATATATAACACACCTGGTTAATAACTCAAATATCTGTGAGTTATTTTCAGATATCTAAGCTCAGAATTCAAGAACGCATGCTTGCAATGCCTCGGTCAAGCTGTACATGCAGAACATGTTATTTTCATTGAATTTCTCTCTGATAGAATCTTAACAAGAACATGACCGGCAAAATATTCTGTTATACAGACTACGACTTGGCAGATGACATGTTATAGTTAGACTTGTGAGTAATGTAATATTTACTACATTTAACTTAGACCTGCTTGGATTTGTACTTTACAAAGAGCTATACAATAATACATATACTCAGAGTTTACCTTCTATGTACCATAATGTTTTGCAAAGTCCTGTGAAATTCCTCTGTGGAATTAAAACGATAATATTTGGACTAATCATATTTTCCATTTCCAGAATGTAATAATGGTGTTTTGATATACCAAAGATTTAATCGTACCATCGACGATGTCATATTTGATCATTCCTCCTCCGTTTATTTCATTAGTGATTCGTTACGATTAATGTTAAACATCTTTATCTTGTTTTTACGAACATGAAAAACAAGAGAGATTTTGAGCATAGAGATAAAGATAGATAAAAACATACAGTACCATCATGCCATCTTTCCCTGGTGCTCCAGGAGGACCCTGTACACACACACACACACACACACACACACACGCACACACACACAAATATGTTAACACTGTAGACAATCAAGCATGTACTGTGCAATTACAATGGAAACTAATACATTGTTTATTTTCCCAGCTGAGAAAAAAGATTTGATTTGCTGGTCTGTCAGTCTCATTAAACCGAATCAGCTTATGATTTTCTAATCTGTCTATCAAAATAAAAAACAACAAATGCAGTTAAGTACAGTGTAGTATTAAAATGTACTGCACACTATACATTTGCACAGTTCTAATAATGTTTTATAACTAAATACATTTGAATAACAATATAACTTTTTATTCCTCTGCATTCATCATCTTCCGTACAAGTTTCCATCTCAGATACAATTCCTCTCCAGTCTTTTATAAACAGTCAAAGTTTGGCTTTACTTTCATTGCATTCCTGAAACACAATGCTGAACTCTGTTATATTTTAAAATTAATATTAAACATACCTTGTCCAGAAAAAAAGACTATACTGCATTTATGAATGGAAAGTGTAGTGTCAAACATGTAAAGAAAACAATAGTTCTTGTTTGAATTATTAACTTGATCAGTTCATCTTCCAGCAAGTTGTAAAAAGACTCTTATCTGGACAAAACCACATGCCAGCCAAAAGCCAAATTAAAGACCCTCGGCGCTCCGAGAAAGTCCCATTTAAATCGAAAAAATATTAGATTTGATGGTCCTATTCATTCAACTCAAATATTTTCACACATCAAATCATGCTTGTCCAGAGCTCCAGGGTAAATCTGTTGCATTTCAACATGGAAAATATGATTCATAAATCTAAAAATATGACATTGATTGTGCGTCTTTATGCGGGTGATTATGGAAAGCTGGTGGGGGCCGCTGGCAACGTCCACAGTCTTTAAAAAAAGCTGCAAGTGAAAACAGAATACGAGCGTTCGCAGATGAAGTGCTTGTGACAGGCGGGGAGCCCCACAACTGCTTACTGATACAAACAGAAACACAAGTCTCAGACTTTACACGCACAAACACAATCCCATGCAACACAGACACGACTGATGGAAGATTCCTGTTCGGCATTTCCAAGCAGTGCACCCCAAACTGCATGACTTCTCATTTATCAAATAAAAAAGCAACTGTGTACTCGAACTAAATTCCTAACATAAGCTATGACTCGAGAGCATTGAAGGACTCATGTTTCAACATCCAGGTTTCATAAATTATTACACAACAGCAATACAGTATTTTTCTTCATTGACGACTCGCGCTTCAGCGGCGTGCTTCGATGCGTTTCATGCGTAAGGTCGATGCTATCGGACGAACCGCACGGGCCAAAGAAAGCAATCCTGAGCTGTAACGCATTCTGTCTTTTCCCTGTTAGATCCATTATCATTTGTCATCTCAAAGATAGGACGGATTGAGAAACGTGCCGTTTGTACAGTACGTGCTTTGGCAAAAAGCCTGGTGCAAAAAAAGCAAAATAAACTGAAGTGCTTAACTGTAAATAAACAACGGTTTGGCTAAACAAAAGCAGGACAGAAGACAGACATGGCCAAACAGAAGAAAAAACAACAAAATAATAACAAAAATGATGAAATTGTATCCTAGTTTCAACCCCACCTGCAGGGCCGCCCTCCTTCCGGGGGTCAGAGGTCATCCAGCTGAAGAGGTCAGGGGGTTTAGGGTACACGTGTTTAAGCACTAGCCCAGACGGAGGTGACCCAGCTAAGCATATTCTGCTACAGGACGCTTTTGAGACGGAGTTACAATCCTGCTGGTTTGTTTCCTTCAGCCAGAGACTCTTAAAACAAATCTGCTTCTGAGCCAAGTATGGAAATGTAACACGATTATATAACTCAAGAAATCTGATTCAAGTTGTAATGTAAACAGAAAAAAGAAATAAAAATCAAGTGTGTCAAAATGCTGGATCTGGCCATTAGCCCTCGTGCCGTGAACGCCAATGTTTAATTTCATCTCCGGTGCTGCTGGTCCAAACACTTTGCAGAGAAGTTTAGTGGAAATGAAACAGATCCTGCACCTGCTGATCCAGTTTCACTCTTACATGGCTGCTGAAGCTATTAAAGCAATAGTTCACCCAAAAATAAAAATTCTGTCATCATCTAATTACCACAAACCTATACGACACCCAACAACATACCACTGTTTTTCCATATAATGAAGGTGAATGGAGACTGGAGAAAGATTTTCAGTAAATACCAAATGAGCAATAAGAGACTGGTCTCAGTAGCAGCATTAGCACTGTTATACTGCAAAAAGCATTCTTGTTAAACGCTTTTGTCTAATAAAAATATCTAAAACATTTACTTAACAATAAAGGTGACTTTACTTACTTCGTCTTGTTTTATAAAAAAAATATATATATAAGATCTTGGTTAAAACAAATTTATGTTGTAAATTCAATCTACTGTGGGTTACTGGTAACTTGTTGCAAAACTACAGCACGTTTTTTACAATGCACTTTTGAAATGTTATTATGGCCTTTTTTTGACGAGATTATTAAGTTTAGTTTACTAAAACTAAAGCTATTAAAAACATGTACGTTAATTGAAATCAAATATCTGCCAAAATATTATTTGGAAAATTAGCAATATTGCTTCAGTAGCCAAATGAAATAAATTTAAAGGGATAGTTTACTTACCCTCTTGTCATTTCAACCTCCATTTAGGGAAAATAAATACTATGAGAGTCAATGGGGGTGAGATCTGTTTGGTTACTCACATTCTTCCAAATATCTTCCTTTGTGTTTTGCAGAATAAAGAAATGTTAATAAAACTGAAGACAAAACTACAGTATAACAACTTTGATTTATAGAGGTTGACATCTCCAGTCCCCATTCACTTTGTATATTTTTCCATTAAGCTTAGAAACAGCATGATGGTCAGTATATGATATTTTTAGGTGAACTGTCCCTTTAAAAGCAAGCGTGAACTGGAATTCCATGACTAAAAATGAACATAACACATGATGTCCCAATTGCACCCAGCCATTACATATTTACTCGGCATCCGTGACCTCAGAGTAAAAACATCTCAAGTATGAGCACATCTTAAGTGCATAAAGAAAACATTTAGTGACATTTTCACTGTCAACAACAGCACAGCTACAAATATTCCTGGTCGTGAACTTAGACATGGTCTCCGGAGGCCAGATACACATGCCGCAATGTGATGACTCGGATGAAAAGGTTAACGTTAGAGAGCCTGGTGTGATTCACAGCACTTGTAATTTGAGTGTGTGTGTGTGCGAAATGATAATTCATTATGTTTGTCGGTCTGGGGAAGAATGTGCGAAAGAGTAATGAGGGTTAACAGCCCGTAACAGGAAGTGTAAAGCATGTCATCGTGGATGGCAACCGCAGGTCGATGAGCTCTGACACCTTCATACGGGGGTTGAAATTCAGTCTGATGCAGTAACTCTTCACATGATACAAATTAAGAAACTCGACGGCATCTTAAAAATGTAAGTGCGCTGTGACATGTGAAATCGGCACAATGGGGTGCTCTGTCCTGCTGTGTTTATAGCCTTATAAATTCCAGAAATTCAACACACAAAGACCCAAAATGCATCTTTATAAACTCCTTCATCCACTACATCATACTATGATAGTCGATCGAGGTTTCGTTTTGCATTCAAGTATTCAAATGTGCTCTACTTTTTACAATAGATTTCTTTCTATGCAGCTTTACAGAAAAAGTGCCTTACTGCTTCCTGTGAACAAGCCAAAGGTGAAAGTGCAAAGGAAGAAATAATATTTACCAAATGTCATTTAGTTGTTTCATGTGTGACCAGGTCTTAACAAGGTTTCACCGGTTCACTTCACAATGACAGATCACTGTTTTACAAGAAGACTAGAACTAAACCCTGTAGCAAGCACCACTGAAGACCACTGCTTTACATCCTCACAGCCGGTTTCATACATGCTGTAAACAACTAAAGAGATCATTTGCAAAAACAGATTTTGTTTTGATTAAGTAATAATAATTTGCAAATGAACTCTTCCAATGTAAACCTACTGGCTCTGAGATGTCCAGTTACTGGTTTTACATGGTTTGTGATTATTCCCTGTCAGTGGTGAGGTTTAAAAGGATGCGTACCATTGGACCACGTCGTCCCTGTTTGATGTGCGAAAGGTCCGGTGAGGGCCCAATTGGACCCATGTCACCCCGAGGACCAGGCAGGCCTGTTGGCCCCATCTGTCCTGGAGGGCCAGGAGAACCTTTGGGTCCTGGGCTCCCTGAGAGACAGAGAACAAGAGACATAAATGTACAAATAGATGGAAAAATCGGGTGAAATACAATGATGTTTTTTTTGTGATTGATTTTATTGCAGAACAGAACAGAACAGAACATGTTTAACACAAATCAACTACAGTACATACAAAACAAAGGTTTGCATGAAATAAGATACAGATGAACAGCATGCATCAACAATAAAAACACATTTAACATTTGTAAGACATATGTTTCTTTAACATAAAGAGCATATGTTCTTTAACCTTTTTTTAAAGTAGCCATTTAACTTTACATCAGTAGGAATTCAAAATCTCACCCGAGGGCCCAGGTGGCCCCGGAGGTCCAGGTAAGAACGGGTGTGTCGTCTGCATCTTTTCATTGGTCAGCTGCTTACTGACCTCTGTGTTGCTTGGTAACATGGAGATCTGAGGAAAAAAGTACAACATTATTAGAAAAAACGGAGCAGAAAAATCACATAAACTGTCTCAAATACTGAAGGAATCAGCTAGAATCGAGCAAAATTAAGCCAATAACTAAATGACCTGATAACAAAGGAGAAAAAAAATATTTGTAATGAAAATATGAGCACAGTAACACTCAGCGTGAAATGTGATCTATAAACTGTAACATCTGCATACACTCCATCTGCAAAAACAGGAAAACCTTGAATTATTCAGGTCGGTGCTGGACAGATTGGGACCAGTACCTGACTTTTACTAGAGTTCTTACTTCAAAGATCTGAGATCTGAGGCTGTCTGGGTGAACTGGAAGTATCCATTACCTTCTAACCTCTGAGCTTTAGACAACACACACACACACACACACACACACACACACACACACACACACACACACACACACACACACACACACACACACACACACACACACACACAGACACACAGACACAGACACACGAAGGTCTTTGAGGTCTCACCACACAGACAGTAGATACAGCCTTAGGCCTAGCGCATAAATCTGTGTAAGTGTCTGCGTTCAGCCCATTGCAAGCAATTTAAATCCCATTTGTCGTCGTTTCTGGTTTTGATTTGTGTCGGTTTCTCGGACTGCCTATATTTCAATCCCACACTGCACCGAGTGCCAATGTCAACCACTTATGATGGCGCAAGCGATTAGCAGAATCATGTGGCGTGAAGAGCAATTCGTTTTGCACAGAAGATCTGCAGAACTACAACTCTGTGACTATACAGAGGTAAAAACAAGTTCATGTTTATTTATTCGATTTCAAACGAAGGAAAGACACGAGCAGAAGGGACAGATCATGCAAAAATGACAAAGTTTTTCAATAGCATATACAGCTGGTAGGATGGTTGGCAAGGTGTTGCTAGATGGTTGCTTAAGTGTTGCTAAGCTATTTGGAGTGTTTTAAGAGTGTTGCTACAGTATACTATGATGGTTGGTGGGGTTTTGCTAAATGCTAAAAGCATTGTAATGTAGTTGGTCACTAACCTTCCCAAGGCAAAAAAAACCCCCACCTTTGTATAATATTCTGGTTCACGATATGGCTTGGGTCCTTCTTTCAAAGTTCTGTGAGTCTGAACTCCCACCTACCCCAACAACAGGGATGGTGGCCTAAGCAAACACAACTAATATTCATTTACACTACTAGTCTAATTTATTATTTGTACATATCCATCAGTAAATTTCTGTTTATAGTAAATCTGTATATAATGTTCATAGTACATACCCACTTGTATATTCATAATATTGCTTGCTCGATCCTGTATTTATGCACAACTGTATATCCTGCACTTGCTTATTGCACATCTGGTTAGACCTAAACTACATTTTCTTGCCTTGTACTTGTACATGTGTAATGACAATAAAGTTGAATCTAATCTAATCTAATACAGCTACTCAAGCCTGTTAATAAAACCACTTCCAAACAAAGCAACAGTGCAAAAGTTACAACAGCGCTCACACGAAAGATCTATTTCCATTATCATTAGCATCATCTTCTGGTAGGCCAGCTTCACTTTCACTCTCTTTTCATCCTTTCGTTCTGTTCCCTTAAAGTCTTCAGGACCACACGTGAGAGCTATATATCAAGCTGTGACCATGAGGGCGTTGAGTGGATTTGTTGACAGTCTTGCATTGACTGCAGAACATTGACTCTGGGCCCTTACCTCGTCTAAACCGCACTACTGCATCTGAAGTGATTTACAAGCCTGGGGCAAGGACAGACGTAAGTTAAGCTACTAGATTGCTTAAGCGTTCAGGCTCTGTATGAATGGCTTTTTATTTAGTCTATAAAGTCGCCAACACGTCCCCGAAGGCCCGTATACTCGAGTCTGACTTGTTCGTGAAACATTGGCAGGTAGGTTCTTCATGGGCTGGCTCGGGTCTACGCATGAGGATATACATATAAAACAAAATCTGCTGCTTGTTTTAGCGAATGAGCCCTGGCAGGGTCCTACAGGTGGAGCAGAGAACGGTGTGTGCTGGAACAGGTTACCTTCTGTTTAAGCTGGAGAACGGTTATCTTCATCTGATGAAAGTCCTCACATGTGGCCGAACATGTTCCCTCTTTCATTACGTTGTCGGACTTTTCGAACAGTGGAGCTGCAAAGACAAAAAAATGTTTAGATGTGAAATTTATATAAATGGTTCAGGACAAAATGTTTATGGGAGCTAAATGGAGCTGACAGCACACCTCTCCACAAAACTATAAAAAAAAATTATCGAATTTCAAAACATTGAAAACAGATTCCACAGACCCAAATAAAAGCCTTAAAACCACACAAAGGTAAAAAAAGTTACTCAAACCAGCTCGAAGGCCTTAACCACCACATAGTAAAGTACCAGTGTACTAGCAAGTATCATTCCTGTCAAATGTCTGCTAAGTTCAATCACAATCTCTTCAAGACTCCCTACAGTTTAGTTTGACTTGTAACTGATAACCCCCTCTGATCCACACATTATAATCAGCGGTCTGGAATTCCCAGAATTCTTGTTTAGTACATCTGGGTTGTGGCAACCCGGAGCGTCCTGAAAGATTGTCTTGTTTTGCGCTCACGCTGACCCGAAAGAGAGGAAACAGCGCACAGGAAGCGGACAGACTGACAAGCTCTGCAAGAAAGGCTAAGAGATGGAGATGGATGTGAGGGGTTGATTGATGCTAATGCTAACCGCTAACTGGTGTCCAAAGTCATTATCCGTGATGGGTCACTGGACTTCCTGCAAGGAGACAGGAAGCAATGTCTTATAAATGTGTCAAAGCAGAAAAGGCGGCAGAATGGAGTTTTGGTATACAAAGAGCTTAAGAGTTAAGCCATGTTTGACATGAATCAGGGTTGAATGTCTTCACGTGTAACAAAATGAACTCTTCTGAAGAGAACAAAGTTTCATGGTTACTTAAGTTGACTATATGTCACAATTCCTCAAAGTGGCTCTTTGGCATTTTATTTACATACCAAACACCATTATAAAATTCATATTTTATTATAACTTAAGTTATTAACCACAGAGATTTTTAAATATACACAAATTCAACTCAGCAGATGCACACATTTCTTTATCCTCTCTATCGCTGTCTCTGTTTGAATTTTAAATCATTACTTTATGTACGTATTTTACACAAGTTGACATAAAAATGACATTTCTTGTCAAATTGCACATGAAAGTTCAACTTTATCATTATCATAAAAATCTGTTTTTGTGCAAGTACATATAAAGTTTGCTGTTTTAACTTCTACATTCTTTTACTTCGCATCATTTTGGCACCATCTTTGTTTGTCTCTGCGTTGAGACCACATATGCAATATGGACAGCGAGATTTGATGATGCAATCGACAGATTTATGACCTGGACCGTTTCATAATTCTTTCTACACCTGTACACCTGAGAAAGAGTTGTGAATGGTCAGGCCCAGACAGAAAAAGAATATCTCTGGTTCTTCGTGCTCTATTTCAAACCGCAGCGATTCGCCTTTTCATGCTTCATTGCTGTTGTTTGTCAGAAAAGCATCGGGTGAATCAAAGCAGAACTGTGAGGTCTGGAACAGCAGCTTCTAACAGGAAAATGCTTTTATTTTAGACATACTGTAAGGGGACGACAGAGAATACCAGGTGTTTAGAGAAGATTCTCAACAGAAGATGCCTTGATGTTTCTCAAACTGGGATTTTCCTGTTTTTTGGTCTCTATTCAGGAATTTTTTTACAGCCCCCAAATCCCTGAGGATCTGTGGAAAAAAATCCTGAATTTTTGTTTTTACTCATGGAAAAGCGATGTTAATAAAAAGCAACAGGACTGCAAACTAATTCAGAGGCTTATTTTCCCAAAGTCTATTTTCCATTCATTTTTTCACTGGCATCTTCTATAAAGAGTTTTGAGCTATATCAAACTGGGGGAAGAGAAGTAACAAAAGAAAAAACTAATATAAAAGGTCTTCATTATTTGTATTTGAAATTTAGAAAACGTTAAGGACAAAACTTGAGTGTAACTTACAAATGCTTCACTGGATATTTGACAAGAAATATGATTTTATAAAAATAAAGATAAAATCACACTGACTTCAGAGTTCATTAACAGGATGCAAAAAAGTTTGAGAAACCTTGATCTACAGTAGACAAGATGAAACTGAGAAAGCAAAAGGAAACGGAGTGGAGAGCAACACTAACAAACATTCAGAAAGCAGAAGAGAGACAGGTGACAGTATACACTCACCTCTCTCGCCCCTGGTGCATGATTTCCCATCATCCTCCAGGTAAAAGCCTCGCTGACAGTCACAACGGTAGCTGCCGGGTGTGTTTACGCAGCTCTGGGAGCACACCGTCTCGTTATAGTTGGCACATTCATCAATGTCTGACAGAGAGTGGAGAGTGAGAAAGTGTGAGAGTTGGCAAAGAGCAGCAACGTATTATTCGCTCCTCGGGCGGTACGGAGCTTCTGTGAGATCAGCCAGAGAAATACAATTTGACTCCTGTCACATCAACTTTTTACACTTCAGCAGTTTGACATCTGGGAGGTCACTGATGTTAAAGATGTTGAGAAATCAAGGCCAGTGATATAAAAACAACCCTTAGATGGCGCTAATGTTACCATTTTATAACTTTTGGGTTAAACAGAAGGTCTTAAAGGAATAAAAATTCTGTCTTCATAAACTCTCCCTCAAGTTGTTCCAAACCTGTTTGTCTTTTTTCTGCGTGAAAGCAAACAGTTCTTGGCCACAACTGACCAGCATAGTAGGAAAAATTCCTTTATAAATTTCATTTTTCTGTTGAACACAAAAGAAGATATTTTGAAGAATGTAGGAAAGCAAACAGTTATGGTAGTCAATGGGGTCCAAGAACTGTTTGCTTTCAAGCCCTCTTCCAAATATCTTTCTTTGTGTTCATCAGAACAAAGAAATCAATACAGATTTAGAACAACTCGAGGGTGAGTAAATGATAACAACATTTTTATTTTTGGGTGAACTGTCCCTTTAAGAAATGTACCACAGTACTACCGCAACATTTTTTTATACAAATTATAAAATCAATTTCTTTTTAGTTAGTGTTATTGTTGAAACACTTACTTTTACAATTACTTTTGTATATAAAATGTGCTGTATAATTAAATGTGTCTTGCCTTGGTAACCAAATGTATAGTTTTGCAACATTATGCATTAATTGTGTAAATAATAATAAAATAAATGTAAACGCTACATACCAATTTTGATAGAAACAATAACTTAAATATCTTAACCTAACTTTGGAATACCATGGTGATTTTTGGGAGAAGACAGATATTATAAATTAAGATTGAAATGTAATATTTTAACATGAACTGAGACTAGCGTCTTACCTAAGCAGTATGGTTTTTCACGGTTTCTATGTCGCTCCCTGTCATACCGGTATCCGTTATAACAGGTGCACACCACACGGCCGAAATGATCGGTACACTGTTGTTCACAAGGAGCCCCGGTGCACACGTCATAGTCTGCATACACAAACAAACCAACACAAACAGAGTAAACCAAATAAACAACAACAAAATCACAGGATTGACATAACACGCATTCAATCAATCATCCCTCCATTCCTCCTGTGATCAAAATAAAAATCATGCAAATGTATAATTGCAAACATCTTTCCCTCAACATTTTATCATAACGCTGACAGAAGACAGTGGTCTGGGAAACAATTGCTGCAATTTCCAGCCCAAGTATGTCTCTCATCTTATTCCCCAATTTCTCCTAAAAGAGCCAGACCATCCCGGCACAGCATGCACATGGAGAATTATGCGTCTGTTGTCGAGCGGTTCTTTAGAAGCGGTTATGCGTTTCTCATCAGCGGAGAGGGAGCAGGTGAGGACACCACAGAACATAAACAACATGGAAACAGAAGATAGACTTTAAAAACAAGGACCGTTCCAGAATACACAACACACCCTCTGAATGTGGCAGATCCAGGCAGGGTGACCTCCAGAACATAAACCATATAATTGCCCGCTTTTATTTGACGTTACAAGTAAAAACTTGTTAGTGGTTTGAACTTCTAATCCAAAGTGGTATATTACTTTATTCATAAGCTAATAATAACAACAAGCAAACTCGTTCCCACTATAAAAACACAGACAGGGTAATCAAGCAATCTTTACTTGTGAGAAAACCCTGCCAAGCTTTTTAAGGTGTGCGGGAAATGTTAAAACAACATTGAAAAGTCACTAGTTGAGCGCTTTCCAAACTGAATGATTTTGTTTAAACGCTAATGGTAGACGAGGGAAAACATGTCCAGAAATACCAGGGAAAGTTAAACCCAGAGGAGTCCCAAACTCGAGAGAGAGAGAGAGAGAGAGAGAGAGAGAGAGAGAGAGAGAGAGAGAGAGAGAGAGAGAGAGAGAGAGAGAGAGAGAGAGAGAGAGAGAGAGAGAGAGAGAGAGAGAGAGATCTTACCTTCTGGTATACACTGTCCCAGCACAAACTTAAAACCCTCACAGCACTTCTTTCTGAAAGAGAAATTTTTTTTTTTTACTTCTTTTGAAGAAAGAAAACTGCCACCATGATGCTAGGGTGTTATGGCAGTTTCAAGGTCAGTGCTTTGTGGTCCCAAAAGTGATATAAAAGTCATTTTTCACCTGTATCTAAGTTTAATACTTAAAGACGTTTGGTGAAATACCGTAACTATGACCAGAAGTCATATTTATTAGTGGCGTTTTCTAAGCCAAGCATACGTCAAACAGCGTATGGTTGTAATCCGCTTCACACACATCATTAATATGCATAAGCATCTCCTCTGTTTTAGCACTGTACCATATTTAATGTGATATCCAGTTCACAAAATGAGACAGATAGAAAAGCCAGAATAAAAACAAATCAGCCATAAACCTTCTTCTGGACAGTGATGGACTGCTCACCTCCAAGGTAACACATTTAAAAAACAATAATACATCTCTGCCAAACCTTTCTCTTGTCTGGACGGCCATTGTGGAGCAGTTTTACTTTTGGCACCGCTAGGGAAGCCTCAACACAAATGACTCATTTCAACACTATGCTACAGTGATTCCCCAATGTTTCCCAAAAATCCAACTAGGAGAATATTTACCAAATGTATTACTCATCAATCAATTCCAAGGATGTTTAGTCTGAGTCGCTCTGTTGGTCTAATGTGGATGCAACTTGATCAACAGATTTTAACACAGTATATCACTGTGATAAAATTTTAAATGCGTCATAGTACGAGCATTAAGATAATAAACAGCTAATATATTTCCAGACAAACACTTTTACAGCCAAAGACGAAGGCAAGATCAAGGCACGTCTGAGCTGAGCTGGGATCATGGAGCTGGTCAGGTGGTCTGATTTACACAGGGAAGACTTTACTGGTTTGTTTGATGTTTCAGATGAAAATATTGGGAACCGAAATCACTCACAAATCTCTTTCGCACACAGACAGACAGACAGACAGACAGACACACACACACACACACACACACACACACACACACACACACACACACACACACACACACACACACACTCAAAACCAAAACACTGAACATTCCCAATATTGAGAGGCCCTATCCAGATCTTCATATGCTCTAAAAACAAACAGATGAAAAACGTCCATGTCAGGACAGAAAATGTGTAATGCAATTTCTTAAAAATGTAAATATTTAACAACAGACAAGACTTCACACGGACAAATTACTGCTTATTAAAAAAAACACTTAACAGACCTGAAACACCTTTTTCATTTGTTTTCAGAACAATCTGTGGCAGCTTTCAAGATTTGCAGATTTTCCACATCCTGCTCTTATTTCTGCTGTATGTTGCCCAGAACTAATGACTGTCTATGGACCTCCATAAAAACTCCATTATTTTCCCACACTGTTAACAACAACCTGTAATATTTACAGAACGGAGACGTTGAAGGTGTTTGCCGTTTGCTTTATTCCAAATAACCATTCCAAAAAGGGTTTTATAGTGTGAACCTTTTTGAGTTCATAAGATGCCAAAAAGACCAATTTAATTGTTTTTTTAATTACATGGGGTTTTTAGACAAAACATCTACGAGTCCAAGAGGGTTTCACTGCAAACAGAAAAAAATGGAGAACCTGGTGTGCAGGAAGCTTTATACTTTAATCTCCAAAGAAGAATATAATTAAAAAACCCTGTATAGCAAATAAGTTCCTGATAAGAGTTTTGTTGTTAAATATGTGTTTATGGAGATCAAATGCAACGGCAAAGGCAAACTCTAAAACTGACTGTGCAGCTCCACGTATGCACTATAACTCATATTTAATGTGAAAGATGGTGCAAAACAGCACAGAAGAAGAGAGTCCAGAGGGAATAAGCGTTGAGAGGTGGAAGAGGACGGCAGAAGAGAACGGAAGAAGCACAAATCTCCTGATGTGGGAGGTGATGATGGGGATGTGAGCAGGAGGTGAATTTCACACTTCTACGCGTGTTTGTAGTCATGTGCACACAGTGGCTCACAGTGTCAGATTTGCTCAAAATCGATCGCAAGCACAAATGTATACAGCACGTGCTACACGACAGCTGTAAATATATACAAATCTATTTAATATCTCTATACGGACAGACTACTGTATGACTATACAAACTTGTGTTGTAAGTGACAGTGCAAGGTATAAATTGACAGACTGTACAAAAAAGACAATATACATTATACACATATGCACAGTATATACACAAAATACACAAGATATACGCATTGGAGTGACTTGTAAACCCAAGTAATGTCAGATACTCAGATACACTGAGATCCAAAGAAATCCATTGTTTTTCTAGTATGCTGACTGCAAAATCATCCCAAACCCTTACAAACACACAAAGTACCTTAACAACAAGCAAAGCACCACACACATAAGAACACACACAGAGAGAACAGTCAGAACTGACCCTGGGCCTGTGTCTGCCGAGCTACGCTTTCCAAAAATATTTTTAGAGCTTTGTTTATTGACTCTCTGAGCTGTTTACGTCCAGGTTTCAATCCATCTGGTGCCTTCAAATTGGTTACAGTTTGAGGGTTTGGCAATTCATTTACAATCCATGTCATGATGATATATCGATGATATCATCACACAGACAATAACTAATAAAATTAATACTGTACAGCTGGCATCTTTAAATGTGAATTGTGTCATTGATGCACCACTAGCAGCAGAAAAGCGAACTGAAATCTGTTGTTTAAATGTCCCAAAGGGAATGGACATCACAACACTGGCTCAACCAACAACATATGGAAAGAGAATCTAAAACCAGTTTGAAAACAACCATTATTAAGCAGTTTTGTTGGGTGATCTTAACATGGTTTCCTTCCAAATACATTTTTTCATAAAACATTTTCCTTTAAAAAAGTTAGATTTGGACCTTTAAAATTAATGCAAAGCATCTTCCTCTATCTTCATGATATGTGCATAATATCCCCATTGACCCTTTACTTATTATAAAATGTATTGGATGTTACATAACATAGCATTATATAAATATTTAGGACCATAGCTTTTGTGCAAGACATCTGGACTGCAGGACAGTATTTATTAGTCTCTGTATCATTAATGTGAATAATCACCTGGCTTAATAACATCCAAAAGAACAAACTCCAGCTGGACCAAATCCCATAATGTTCTAAACAGAGGCAGAAATGTTCAAACATAAAATCAAACTACAATGTAAACATCACACGATCCAAAACTATGTAAATATACAAAACTTCACAAAGGCCTTAATACTTTGCTTTGAGTCACCACAGATGTTCAATTGGACGCTATATACTACGATTACTGCGTATTATCCATATGACACATCGCTGGTTTTAGTTAAAAACCAGAAAACCAAATGCAAGTCTGTGCCATGTAACTGTCCAGGGCAGGCCTATGTGTGGCTGAACAATGAACTGTATATGTGGATGGCCAAGACACAAGATTGTTTTGAACATAAGGTCAATGATAGTAGCATTTAACAACATGGCACATATTAATGTGAAGCTTTTGAATGGCTCTCTGTATTAACAGTGTTTATCAGTTGACAGGCTGATGGAGGCCAGATTCTCCATTTCCCTTATGACTGTCTCTCGTAACAAGACCTCTAAAAGACACTACAGTCTACTACAGTTTTCACAAATGCTCATAGACATATTTTATATAGACTGTTTCAATGCAACAACATAAACAAACGTTACCACGCATTCCCGCTTTTGTGGCCCAAACGTAACTTCGGTACACATCCACAAAGAATAAGAGTCTCTGCAGATCATTTCTAATAACAAGCAAAAAAAATGAACAAATAAATGACATTAACTAGCAAGTTAAAAGTATGTCTAGCCAGTATTATTTTGGGTTACCAGTAGAAAAACCGGCACTTGACTAAACTTAAATGGGACAAAGTTACACGACCCATTCAACACATTGTTTATTTAATACAATTAATATACAATAAAATATTAATATTAATTTAAAAAAGTATAAATATCTTTATTATTAGCCACTAGCCAGACCGATCAACAAACACAGACCAGAAGTTAACTTCAGCCCAGGCGTGTGCGTCCAATAAAACCATCTATACACACATTTCATAACATAAGGCATATGAAAGAAGCTCAAAATAGTGGTTATAGATTAACGTTTTTAAATACTAAATCTTTACATTGTTAAAATACAATACAATTGGTGTAATCTACATAAGAAAAATGTGCTGCCAACATCACTGGGTTGTTGTGGGTGCTTATACTGCATGGACCAATACTTAGAGTTCACCCCTAATGCTGTTTCTGTAGATCTTTTTCTTTGTTCAGCAAAATACTGTTAGTCTTCCTAGTTTGGTTAGGTCATAAAGCAGCAATTCAAAGCATGCCGACATGTGTTTATGTAAGTCACACAAAGGTAAATTGTGGACCTGTTTATGTTCGGTGCTTCCATTCGGCACTCATCTATCAAGATGTATAGACAACAGCACTATGGGCTTTTTGTAGCTGCCTGTATATTAACTTGTCAGTTTAAGTTGGAATCAAGGCTCTGTTAAGAGAACATTCTTGCATTGCACCTGTTCTAGAGAAAATCAATAATTTAAATCAAAGGAAGTGCTTTGGTTTTTAGCACCTACAGAATTTGTTAATACAAATCAATTACATTAAAAATGTAGGTTCTGTAATATAGAAAAAAATAACAGTATATCAAAAATTAAAATAGCGATGTTTGCCTTAGATACCTTTAACAACATCTAAGTTAAATTTCTAGAATTTAATTTTGCATACACCCTAATATGGACAATCAACAACATTTGTACAAACGTGGCATTGTTCTTCATTTATTCTTTATCTTGATAGCATGCAGCGGCTAGAAAACTTGTATCGTCACCCAGATGTTTTAGTGCAGTAGATTCTTTTCCTAGAATATTATAATGATAAAAAACTATGCAACAGCAAACCATTGCATCATTTACCATTTATTACATGGCGCTCTGAAATACTTGAATCTGATTGGCCAGTCGCGACATTCCAAGGGTTGTTATTCTCAGATAACAACCGCTCTAAACTTATAACACATGGTAACCCGGATTCTGCAAATCATTTTGACAGATGCAGTTTAATATTATGCAAAAATTAATAATAAATGAAAATATATATATTATATTTACAAATGATTAAACCAAATTGCGAGTTCATGCATTTGAAGGTCGTGTTTTACCTTTAAACTGAAAGTAAATGTGTTTTTCTTTGCGGAAGGTCTGCATTCGTTAAAAATAAGCTAATAAAATATTTCAAATAAATTTTTCATATTCATGTTTTCAAAAACGTACTTATGAGGTAAGTTGCCCTGTAATAAGCAGGATAATGTACAAGCAGCCAGCTGTTATCGCAAAATAAACCCCTTCACGTCGGGTCCTGATCGCACTGTCAGGGCTTATGTCTTCGATAACATTATCCCTTACTTAACATCCTGTAGGGTCCAGATCACAAAGATAAGATCAAATTGAAAAGTAGTGGGGTAGCAGCGTACTCCGATTATTCTGATATGGTGTGCATGTATCAGGGGACAAATCCAGATGTGAACACAACCTCAGGAGGCTTAAACTGGATGAAAAGGATTAGTTCAGGTTGATTCACTCAAAAAGAACCAGATCTCGAACTAAATCCATGTTATATGAGAAAGAGAGGGAGAGAGAAAAAGGATCAATACAAATCTTTGTAAAGATGTCACAGGTGCATTTACTCACAGGTGAAAGTTTACTTATTTTGGCAAGTCAGGTAGTCCTGAAACATGTTGGACAGCCAAAAACTGACCTGGAAATGTTTTGCTTAGATACATTAGCAGACGCAGCAACCTCTGCGAAACAAAAGACGCAAAATATGAGAACTCCATGAATGAGCAGTGACATTCCAAGACCATTAGCAAACAAAAACAGGTGCATTTACCGCGAGTCTCATTCGGTTTTACACATACACACATATAGTTCTTTCTTCTTTAGAGCCGTTAAGACCCGTCAGATGTTATTAACGGCTTCGGTAGCACCTGTGCTTTCCTAATGTTTTGTTTATTTGATTTCCCAGGCTGATGGAGATCTGGTTACCAGGAGAAAATCAGGTCTGGATTAGTGTGACCTCAACCCCACATGCTGGGCTCTCGGATCTCTAATTACCTCATAAACAAACTGAGTAAAGGCCTGAAGTAAACACAGACACTAGAAAACACAGAGGTAATGACATTATACTAAAAACACTGAGAAATATACCATCAAATTTTTATCAACATTATCTTTTAATAAAATCCAGAAATATTGTTGTATTTGTGTAGGGCTGGAACACATATGTTGCCATATTTGCTAATAGCAAGAAAATAAATGAGGTCTGATACATAGAGTTTATTTATAAGACTATAAGAGCATAACACAATACAGGTTTTGGAAGGCATGAGGAAGATTAAATAGCATTATTTAAAACTAACTTGAATAAATAAGAAATAAAGACAGAGCAAACTATATGAAACTAATTTGCATAATACTAAATGTTCCATAATACAATTTATTCTTGTTTTCTATTATTTCTTTTTTTCCTTATGTCTCCACTATTTATTTCAGAGAGAGAGAGAGAGAGAGAGAGAGAGAGAGAGAGAGAGAGAGAGAGAGAGAGAGAGAGAGAGAGAGAGAGAGAGAGAGAGAGAGAGAGAGAGAGAGAGAGAGAGAGAGAGATCAATACAAATGTCACAGGTGCATTTACTCAAATAGTTTGGATACATTAGCAGACACAGCAACCTCTACTACACAAAAAGACGCAAAGTGTGAGTTTTCATTTTTTTTTGCATATTTCTATATTAGTTTTTCTTAAGTCTCCACTATTTATTCTACAAAGTGTTTTCTGTAAAGCTTCTACACAATGATGCAAAAAAAAGCGCTTCAAAAATACATTTGAATTATTAAAATGGAGAAGAGCGTCTGGGAAACCCAGGAAAATATTTACAATTAAGTAAACTATATAGCGGAAAAAATCTTCAAATGCTCACAGCTGGAGATCACAGGCTAACAAATGTACAACCGAAAATTTATTTCATAATTAACATCCAGATTATTGGCCTGTTGCTGGAGTCATTAGCAGCTGTACATGGAGTTTGGTTGAACGATTGTATGAATTCATGGTGGGCATCTCTCCCCTCCTCATGAACAAAAAAGCTCTACAGCTGGAACCTTTAAATTACACAGCCATCCATTAGCGTTTCATGATATATAATGAGTGTATAACTCAGCGCAGGCCTGGATGTGTGTGGTTGTTTGAAGTTTTAATATTACAAGTGTATTGATCTTATTCTTGAAAAACCGCCGGTCTCATTCGTTTGCGAATCCTATGCGAATAAAGGCACATCGCTCTTGACTTGGACCTGTGAAACAGATTTGATCTTTGTGCTTTTGTGCCAAGTGTGTGTTGGTATTCAGGGGGGGTCCGAATGTTTTGATGAAGCTTTGACGCAGAGAGCCAGTTCACCTTCTCTGCTCTAATGCTTCGAGGAATCTTGATAATGTAGCACTGATCAAGCGTCTGACACACACACACACACACACACACACACACACACACACACACACACACACACACACACACACACACACACACACACACACACACACACACAGAGTAATAAATACTCATCTACACATTCCTCCACACCGGCCCCAGATGTGGGTCCTTGTTTTCCACATCTCCATCTCTTGCCTGAGTACTGTAACACCACCCACGGCTCTTTTATGAGGGTGGGGAGTCAGTGCACTCCTGGTAGCCCACCTGACTAAAGTCTTCTGGCTTTTATTCGGGTTTCCTGCATACACTGGAGCTTCAAAGCACTGTCAGTGTTTCATTTAGCTTGATACGCAATGATAAATTTTGAAACATGGTTATGGGCATTTAGCCTTACATTGGCATTGGCCCCATATAATCCAGTTATATTTAATGTCTTTTTACTTCATACTACTCAGCAACTACTGTAAATTAAATTCATATGATAGACCGTTTGACAGACAGTCCAATTTAATTTAAAGTCAATTTTCATTGTCCTATATAAACTAAAGATGCTAAATATCTGTGGGCAACTGTCACATTGCACAACAAATTAAAGCCATGTGTTTTGGAGAGGCCCAACATACTATAGTGTGGGTTTGGGGCAGCACGACAGTACTTTATGCCTGACAGTGGGTTTGAAAAACGTTTCCATTACACTTTTTACAATGATGCCATAGAAGAACCATTTTTTGGTTCCAAAAAGAACCATCTCTGTCTTACCTTTTCATAATCTAAAGAAGCTTTTGTAAAACAGAAAGGTTCTTCGGATGTTAATGGTTCTTCATGGAACCATTTAGACAAAAAAGGTTCTTCTATGGCATCATGAAGCACCTTTACATTTAAAAGTGAATTATAAAAGGAAACCACACACTGCAAAGTAAAAAAAGTAACATTTGCATAATATTATGATATTTCCAATTCCATTGGCTATTGATGTACATTCTTAAAAATAAAGGTGCTACATGATGCCATAAACAACCATTTTTGGCTGAATGGCTTACATTTAACATTGATTTCACAAAGGGTTCTTTGAAGTCGAAAAAGGTTCTTTAGACTATGTATTAAAAAATGTTTTCTTTGCATGGATGGTTTTTTAGGGAACACCTTTATTTTTATAAATATACACATATTGGGAAAATCAACTATATTTTTTTCTGTTGACACAAAGGAAAATTATACAAAGGATATCTATAATATAATAAAAATTATATATAATATGACATTTAAAAAAAGTAAAGGGATGTTAAGGCTTTATAGAAATTTAAGTCTGAGAAAATTCCATTGCAAGGTTTGCAAGCTGGACATATTTCAGGAAACCTGAGAGATTCAAGAAATCCAATCTCTATGTTGAGCGGTTTCTTTGTTTTTCTGAGAGTCCTCTCTCGATTTCCCTCCATTGTTCTATGTTGTTGGCAATAAACAGCTCAAAAGAAACTGTCTGCATCTACCTAAAGTTATCCATAGCTGTTGTTGCATGAGTTGACTGGATCCATCTGCAGGTTTTAAACAAGTGTAGATAGTTCGGTCTTTTGTTTATGTGCATTATATGTTCACGAATATAACAGACAAAAAAAACAACAACAGGAAGCCAGTAAACACATGCAATCATTGTTGGGAATTATCTGGAAAGTCTCCCGTCTACATAAACATCAAAATATCAAACAGTCATGAAGCTCAACTATTCCAACAATCATTCAAAATGTTTATATACCTCAAATAAAAAGTTATTTTCATGAAGGCTCATGTTAAACCCCTGGGCATATTATGTTCTAATAATTAGGAATCCCCCAAATATTTTTAGATTTTTAGCGAGTAGATTTTGATATCAATCACAGTTCCTCGGCGGTTCTCGATGTTCTGGTAACATCAACATATGGGGTAAGAATACAATCTCAAGACCCCAATGTGTTATAGTAGAACGGGTCATGTTTGGTCGATCTGCTCCGATAACTCGCTTTATGTAATCAATGGCAAAACCGCAGCGAGTTATCTGTCAAAACATGAACTTCTAAGTATAAACTGGTCTTCACCACAGAGGTTAGCAAAGTGCCTGCCATGTTACGCCGGTTACTCAACCGAGCTGTGAGAATAAAAGTCAATGCCAGAAAAAGTTCAAGGGATCGTTCCAGAAAGGAGGATTTCTGTCGGAAAATACTAGCGTTTCGTCTCCAAAACACGCAATCTTCTGGGAATACTGTTACAGGAAGACATAAATTACAAAGCACAGCTACCTCTGAAAAACGCTTGGATACCTTTCTGTTCTTTATATTTTATCGTTCTTTTTTAATCCTTCTTCCTATCCCTGCTAAAAATATCACACTGCAGGATGCTTTGCAGACCAGAGAAAAATTTGTCAAAAACACCTTTTATCATGAATTGTAGATAATCTTTTGAAGGAACTACACATGCAAGGTATAATTCATCTTGTCTTTTTTTGGTGGGGGGGTTGGAGCAGAATGTTTTTCCTGTTACGTACACATTTTTGATTCTGCGTAGTCCAGTTGCAGTCTGCACGGTCGCCTTGGGATTCTAACATAAACCCAACACACAGAATTGACTTTGGCATTTATGATATAATTGTATGAGGTACAGAGGACAAGGCGATTTGTCATGAAAAAGGATATTACTCTGAAGACTGGCTGTGCACAGGTTGATGTGTGTAACAGGCTCTGATCGGGTAGCTTTTGCTCTTCTGTAACACAATAATTCTAGATCAGGTCTTAGGGCTTCTGAATTTTCTAGTCATGCAAAGGTTGTTTGTTCAATCCCCATGGTGCACTTTACAAAGGTCATGCAGGAAAAAAGCTTAAATGAGCATTTAAACGAAACACTTGAAGGGATTTTTGGTCTCATATGCATCTAAGTGTAGGGAATTTAATCTGTTTGTTGAGAAGTTGTAAAACTAATGATGCCAACGTAAATTTATGTTGAAAATGAGGAAATATTAAGAGTATTTTTAAAGGGACAGCTAAAACATGTATTCACCATTATGTCGTTCAAAACCTGTATGATGCTTTCTTGTGTGAAACACAAAATATATTTTTAAAGAAATGTCTGTGGTGTTGTGTACATATAATGGAAGTCAATGGGGACCAGTGTTTGTTTGGTTACCAACGTTCTTCAAAATATCTTCTTTTGTGTTCTGCAGAAGAAATAAAGTCAAACAGGTTTGGAATGACATGAGGGTGATTAAATAAAATAATTTTTCTTTTTAACTGAACTATCTCAGAAGTTGGTTCACCCAGTGATGTTCCTTTCATTTCCCCCCAGTTTTGCTTTTAGCAGTTATTATTGTGTGTTGTGAATGATACGTATACAAATGTTACGTAAGGTACAATTTAAAAAGTAAAAAAACATGGTCTGGTGGTTTTTCCACAATTCCTAGTCATGCATGGTCTTATTTAAAACAAACAAATGTATATATTAAACTTGCATGAACAGTTGGTTTAATTTAATGTAATATGCACATCATGCTTAGCTCTGCATTCTTAAGTGAAATACTGTCAGATGCATATTATATTAAATAAGTCGACGAAATAACTACATTACAAACTACATTTAATTTTCCACATCCTAGAGGGAGATCTTGAGCATTCATATTCATCAAATGCTCTGTCGAAACTAACTCTAACCAGTGTGCAGATATGGTACATGGTCTGAACACATCACGGTCACTGAGCTCAAAAATATTACAATACTCACACACATCTACCATGTCATTGAAAACAGACTCTATAAAGAAGTTTGATAATCATTTTTTGGCCCTGAATTACACTTTGGCCAACCAACAACTGCAGAATATTTATATCATTATTGTGTGAGGTCTTGTTTTTCGAAGAGCTCAAAATATTCAAATTACAACCTAAAACACAAATGAAAAGATCACATATGTGAAAAGATCTCATTTTTGTTTTTGCACACGCTCGCTGGTATTAAAAATGTCTGATTATTTCGTCTTGACAAGAGTCATTGGTTCTAGAAAGCCCATGTGGTTGTAGTTAGATGCAGTTCAGAATCTCGCTTTGGCCAGAAATCACACAAATTTGATATGGAGCGATGTCTATCTGTCTCTTCACACTCAATAACCAATTTTGTTATCGGCTCGATCTAAACACCAGGCGATACCTGCGAGAGAGAAGGTTAATGAAACAAAACAAAGAAAAGATGTGCGTCAAACACGATTCAAACACGGACCCCGAAAAAACAAGACAGCGTCTGGCTTCAATATACGACAGGCGGAGGAAGTCGAGGTATCTTTAAAAGCACGTTAAGCAGGCCTGGCACTGAATCCAACCTGCGTGATGTCTCTCACCCTGACAACGCCGGAAATTACAGAGAACACGTCTGTCCATAAGTTGTTCAACAGAACCCACGTTTACGGACGTCCCTTTTTGCGCCTTTATACTTTTAACTCAAACCATACTGTACCCCTGGCCCGGGGCCATATTCGCTGCGGAGAGACGGGTTTCACTACTGGAGCCTTCAACAGGCAGCCCATTTGCTCTGTAATGGGCAAAATTTCCAGGAAAACGTCAAGTGCACGGACTGACCACCTTATAAACAGCGACACCTTCTTTTGCCGGAGGACACGCAGTGGCGGACATGAATGAACGATGAACTTAATGAACGAACAAAAAAGCTTAGAAACTGATCTAATGGTAACTGGTCCCCAAGCGCTGACCATGAGAATGAAAAGTTTACAAAAACACCAAATCAGGATGAATTGGTTAAGGGGGAAATATACATTATACACATCAACAAGGTTATTTTAGAAATGGGCACTGTTCAAGTATTCTCACACATTTCATCTAACTTTTGGAAAGTCGCAGGCTTACGGGGTATCAAATGTCCAGCGTTTTTCCAGCGATCAAGCTAGAAGACACAACGAGACGACTGTGATTTGCATGTCCAGAACTGAGACCCGTATGTCTAGTTGAGATCAGCGTGACGTGCCAGATTTATGCATGACCTGGCATTTACAGCAAACTCCATTTGACGGACGAAAATATTAAAATTCAGAAGCGTACAAGATTACAATAGCGCTACGATGTCAGTCACGCCAAAATTCGCTACAGGGAGGCCCAGCAAGCAAATTTTTTATTAACCTCGAATATTCAGCTGTTAGCAATTGAAAACGATTGGTACTGTGGAGCTTTATGGTCCATAATGGTTTTCTTTTGCTGGCTAAAATCCTTAAGGGCTGATAAATTATCATCTTTTCTCCTAATGGCAGAATAAATAAAGAGTTAAAATGACCACAAACTGTGTAAAAAAGCACAACCAAAACAGCACAACATTCTGTCTGTGAAATATGTGCTGTAAATCTCATAACAGGCATATGGTTAACCACCTAAAGGAGAAGAGACGCAGACTGTGGTTTTGCAGGACCATGTACAATTTCCTGTGCACACCCACATAAACAGTTTTTTACGACTCATGTTTGATTTAATTATCCGGTGTATATCAATCACACAAAATTCACATTAATGTTCTTATTATTTTAATCTGAATTCTCATATTCAAGATTTTATAGCCATGTTGGAAAAGCATTCAAATGTAGTAAAATTTGTAATAATTTGCGAGATTTCCTGTTGCTTAATTTTTCAAAAAGAAAAGCCATAGCAATGCCAAAATCCTGAGTTTGTTCTTCAGGGACTGCATATAATTATAAAAAATGTATAGCATTAAATCACTGTAGATCACTTTAGATTAAAGTGTGCCAAATGTATGCAAATCTACATCATAGTAATAAAACATAATTGATAAACCAACTGAATGCAATTGATTTGCATGCTTACATTCCTTTACATTTTTATGTTTTAATGCAAATCCAATTCCAACAATAAATTAGAAAAGGCAATAAAAGTTTCCATCCAGCACAATAACTCTGAATTATTTTACAGCTTTAGTTAATGCTGCTAACTCGAGTATGTAAACCACATTTTCAGAGGGTGCACATGGGGTTCATGTTGATGCAAAACACAGTCCTCTTATACTCTCAGGATATTCCAGAATTCACAGCTTATCATTAGGTCCATGGTAGTATTTCCACCACTAAATGAACGCATACACGCAACATGTTGACACAGTACAAAGCCCTACATATCATCAACCTGTGTTCAGACCATCCTGCTTTAATTGAGACTGATGCACACATCTGTTTCTCTTTACAAAGCCAAATCTGCCGGGTAGCTTTTATTCAAACTACTGGCACCTATTCAATGTGAACTCCATGAAACCATGGCAAGGGGAAAATTAATATTGTCAGACAAAGATAAGTGTGTGGCACAAACAGTGATATTAGCCAAAAATCTGTCATCATTTATTCACCCTCATGTGGTTGAAAACCTGTAAATTACTCTTTCTTCTGTGTATCGCAGGAAAAGATATTTTGAGAAATGTCTTGGTAAGTCAATGGGAGCCGATGTTGTTTGGTTAGCAACATTCTTCAAAATATATTATTTTGTGTTCTGCAGAAGAAAGAAAGTCATTCAGTAATGACATGAGGAGGAGCAAATTAATTGTAATTTTTGAGTGAACTGTCCCTTTAACACACTTGGTCAGACTTGGCACTCACATGGGCAATGTGACTTTGAATCTGCTTGCACTACATTCCCTGTTTCCCCTCTTTTGATGCACTTTGGCTACTCTTTGTACCAATAAGTGACCAAAAGGCCAAAAACAAAGATGAAACAGATTTCAATTGAACATTTAACATCTGTTTACATCTCCCAGACAAAGTGATGTCAGGCGAGTGGTCACAAAGCTACGCGCCACAGTCTTTCCAAGCAGGGCAAAAATATTTGTCAAAAACAGGAAGTTTTAGTCCAAACACGAGTACATAAACCTATGACATCATTCTTTAAATAGGACCAGTTTGTAAAAACACATGCCCTGCGTGCGGACTTCGCCCGAGATCTACAGAAGCTTGAACACGGGGTGAGTGGTCCTCTGCCAAGCCAAAACCTTCAGGCTAGAATTGAAAAGATAAACCACAGAACTGTGAATCACAGTTTTCATGGCTTGGCGTGTGTGTCTTAATGGTTAAAGTTACCGACATGCTCCGTCACATCATTTCTGACCTTCCCACTAACCGCATGGATTAGAAGATGATTCAGTGCCCGGCTAACAGGTCTGGACAGCTAAACTTGGGTCTGGCACAATCAATGATGATGCTAAGAGCCAACTACACTATTATACTGTTAGGTTACATAGTTACTGTGTTGAATTACATTGTTTTTAACTATACGCAGCTCATCACGTACATTGTTTACCTCTGGTCGAGGATTAGCTTATATAAAAGGCTACAGTATATAAATTAGCTTGCTATTTTATCCCTGGAACAAAAGATGGCATCAGCGTGAAGAAAGATCATTAGCAAAGTCTCACTTGACCCGAGGAAAGGAAACACATAGAAATTGAAGCACTTGGGTCATTACCATCATTTTGATAAAGAATCCTGGCACATGAATGTTATGATATTATAAAAAAACATTCAAAGTAAATGAGAACAGTGTTAAATAAAAACACAAGCTGTATAATTTACTGTACTTTAAGAGAGTAAGGGGCCATTTACATTTCGTGTCTAAAAACGGGATCATCTAAAATGTGATCATCTGTGTCTTCACTGAGCATGTCTATATTGGTCCACAAAAGGTGAAGCTGATTGGTTGCATTCTGAAAAGTTGAAATATTTTCATCTCAAAGCGCCGCCGGCATCTTCATTGGCCTTGAAATCAAGTTGTCAGGAGCGAGGCCGGGGCAAACGGGAGATTTTTTGCCAGAAAGTTTCAAAAAAGTAAAACTGTTTTGAAGGAAATCAAAAGCTAACCTAAAAGTGTCATATGGGTTCTTTAATAGCTGAACTTTTAAATACGCTGAAAAAGAATATACGTCATATTCACTCATGAAAAACTCATCGGCACAATGCTAGAGTGTTATGGGTGCTTGTGTTGCTCTAGTACAGTAGGAGTTATGAGACAGTGTATTATTAAAATCTCTAAGCGAAATCACAGGTAAGCTACAAACAAAACACTAGCTAATAATGGCAGTTCTGTTTAACTACATCAATCTACCTTGCCAAGCATCAAGCTACTTATGTTTAAGGTAGCTTCCCTACTGCAATGCCATAAATACTGTACTACAGCCTTCCAAAAACAGCATAAAATATAACAGTACCTATAAATAGAGCCAATGTTTTTTATATAAATGTATATAAAAAAAATCACAAAAAGAATCACCTAAGGTGAACAACTTAAAACTAGATCAGAATGATTTCATATTGAACTCAGAAATGCTTTACCATAAATAGTCACGCTATGGTATAATAGTGACAATAAAATATAAATTGCCTACAGCTTTAGGAATGAGGACAGCCCTGACCAAGAACACTTCTGATATTATTTACGACTTTACAGACGTGTATGACATTTATTGCAATGGTTTGCCAATGCTTTGGAGATATCCTGCTGTGATACTCCTGTACCAGTTCACTTCAATACATGAGCTCAGGCAATAAGCCAAAGTTATCAGTCTGTCAAGATTTAACACTGCTGTATACACAATATTAAATTCATTCATTTGCAAGCTATCCGTCAAATGCAACATTCATCCAAATTTCTAATCGATTAACTGTTCACATTAGCCTTGCCGACGGCTCTTTCTGAAAACTTTATTAAATTCAGAGAACATCAATCAATGCCTCCATCTCCCAAATAACTGCTGCTTGACCTCATCTGATCCGAGCTAAAAACACAGGATTTTGTTATGCAGAAGCGTCTCCTATTGATGATAAATGAATCAATACATCCAAGAGATTTCTAGATAAAAGCAGATATGCGTATGTCTTTGTGCATTTTATTTATGAACAAAATACTAGACTATAAGCAAGACTATAATTTTTTGCTACAATACAGAATAAATTATCAAAGACTATCCAAAAACATCAAGCAAAAAAGGAGTCATTTTCAGTCTTCACAGCCATGAAAGTTCAGAGAAAATGAGTTCATGCACAAAGAACGTACAGTAGAATAATAGAGTTTCACAATTCAGAGTTTATGGAATGATTTGATCTTTTCACAAAACACTGAAAGAGTCTAAACAATTTTCATGCCTTGTGATTGGATACAGTTTAAGGCTTTTTTTAAATAGACAGCTGCAAACCTGAGCAAAATACAATGAGTTTTTTAATGCCTTCACTTTGTTGTAAGCATGCATGCATGCAATGCAAAAAAATAGAATAACAACAATAATATTTACTTGGGAATTCCATCTAAAACTGTATTTGTGCACACGTAACAACGCAGCTGCATTGTTTATCTTGTGCATTTGACATGAGCGGGACAAAAGATTATTATGTGAATATTATGGGATGGAGGGCCAAAAACACAACACATAATCAGCAAATGTTAGTGAGAGCAAGACCAGAGTTCATACATCACCGAGGAATGCAACAACAAAAACAACACGTTCTCTCTCCCCCCCCCACACGTCTGCCAAGATAACTCCAACAACACTGCAGACTCCCCATTGCTCAATCAGGCTCTGAGTGTGATGAAAAGATGCTTTTTTTCAGTCAACTACTGGAGAAATGGGGATAAATGAGGAGCTTCCAGCTTTCTCTGATGCCAGAATGGAGACAGACACATTTTACATTTGCTTTAGCCGAGAGGTTTCTCAATGAGCTGAGATGTGGAGTTATTCATCACCGAACGCCTGGCAAAAGTCGAGCAGGGAGGATTCAGCCAACTGGCGACAGTGTTCGAGAGCTGAGAATCATCAGTTATGTTCGGTTAGCGATAACCCCTCATGCCCTGATCTTATGGCGAGAGTTTCAAAATTTGCAAAGCAGTTTTAAGTAATGCAGAATGTGCTATTTACAGTCACCTGTGATTCATTTATTCCTCAAGCAAAATGGTCATATTTGGCTAGTCATGTGATCTCAAATTTTTACGTTTCTCAAAAGCACTATTCTTTTCCATATTTGAAAGGTTATCTTCAACATTAGCTCCTTACAAATATAGTAATGAGAACTTTGGTTAAACAACAACATGGTTAACTGGATTTACAACAGCAGACCACAATTATTCAGGTTGTTGACCTTTGACCTTCTAATTGCATGAGCAAACCATTACCGGCCAAACTAGGAGTCTGTATCGGTTTGACTAGTGAGACAAAACAGACCACCATTGCTTCCAACTACTGAAATGAGAACAGCGATTAATTGCTAAACTATGTAAAACTACACAGGAAATTAACCTCTGTGAATGTAAGAATGCAAGTGAGACATGTGACATCATAATGAAGGTGACATCATAAAATCTTATTACAGTAACATTAAATTGCTTTGATTATTGACCGTTGTGATTTATTAAGTCATTCAAAAGCTATTTACTTACAGTCTGGCAAGCTTGTAGACATAGTTAAAACATGCACGTGCACTCTTTTTAGTAATAAGATCACATCATTCATATACCAAAAGTGACTGTGGTTGTCTTTAATCTGGCCAATTTTCCTTTGGCTAATAAAATTATGTTTTATTATGACAGATTTCAATAATTGGTCAAATAAGACCATTACATTGCCAATACATAACTCGCCAAATTCATATTTATGAGATAGCATGAGCAAATCTTTCAACTTGACGCAATTTGTTTAGATGTCAATGGGCCGTTACAATGTTTCACCTTGGATAATTTCTTCAAGATATTTTTAAGAAAGTTCACGATTCATAGCTTACAGCTGTGTACACACAGCAGCGTTCAGCGTGGCGGCGCGAGAAACACCGACGTGACAAGATGTACAAAGCAGGGAGAACAAATTATTCAAGGAGAGCACTGAAAAACAAAGGGCTTTTTCCACTGGCACGGCTTTCTTCGGAATTATCACCGAGTCCATCGGGGCCTTGTGTGCACCACGTGTAAATTCCAGAGCTTGTTGGGTAATGCATTGAGTTTTCTAATGCTTTGACTAGCTCGTCTCAACTGATCCTGAGTAAACTTTGGCTGCGTCTACAACAATCAGACATTCAATCTAACTCTCTCTTCAACGTGCGTGTTGGGTTATTGAATACCTGCGTTCTCCAGTGGACATTCATTAACCATTTGGAGAAGATAGGGGGTCATCCCTGTCATAAATACCGGTGAGTTAAAATGCTCAACTTGGGTTGTCTTGGTGGTCAGTGGTGCGTTTTATTTAAGCAAATAAACACCCATAATGCATTAGTGCTTTAAAGACAAGATGCTTGTTCAGATGGCTGTCCTTCACATTATCACTACAGCCAAAACAACAGCATTTGGACTTAAGAAACAACTGCTGAACTCTCTTAAAGACTATAAACAGAGTCCTGTGTGAGTAAACCGTCAGGAATGTGTAAGGAATTCAAAAAACAATAGCACGAATAAAGACGGGCACAAAAAGCATGGTTTGATCCGCTGCCATTAATTCCAACAGATGTCGTAAAGAGACAGAGAACAATACAAAGGATTTCCTGTTAAACAAATCGCCCCTTTCTTTTTACGGGTCAACAATGCTAATATCCGATTCTGCCGAATTTCATGAGCTGGAGGTCAGTGGTTTGGATGACAAAGTTTTTAAGAACTTGCCTGATGAGCAATTGAACTGATGGATGAAGACTTTCACTGATACGAACCATCTGCTGGACATAACCAAAAACGGCATTAATCACTGTAAAATTGCGTAATATTTCTGACCAAGTCGTAAAATTAATCATAGTGGAAAGCCAAAGGGCAGATGCTCGGAGCGAATTGTATCCATTGCTTCCAGCTAGTATCTGTTAAACATTAAAGCCAAGACAAAACTTTCGAAAAATGTTTGTTGGAAATAAATCATACTTAAATATTTTGGCAATTAACCGGCTGTCTTACGTATTTGGTCCGGGAATGTCATGCTTCAAATGAAACGTTCTTCCGTTTCATACGCGAACAAGTGTTAATAGCTGCCAAAGTTCAATCGATGTAATGTACTGTTGATAAACACGCAGGCAACGTCTACACAAATTAAAAGTGATTGATTGTAAAAAACCCACTCATAGTTGCGATCTGAACAATGTGAGCCCATATCAGTTCCACTATTCACAGACAGGAAACATGCTGAGAATTCCAGCAATAATGAACAAGAAGCATGCCGACAAAAAGCACGTCTTTTGGCTTTGCTTGACCGCTCCTTTACATCTGTGGACTAACATAACCTCAAAGTAACTCAAATATGACCACACGCATAAAAATAAATATTCCACAATAAAATAAAAAACAAGACCATGACCACATTGCTAAACTCAACCATTAGTTCAATCTTTGTCTCTCTTTCTGGTTTCTATATAGGGTGGGATGAAATTACGGTCCCCTGAAAATAAAACTTTATCCTCAAGGTGACGTCCAAGGACAGAGTGTACCAGGACATCACGCTTCATGCATTAAATGATGATGTCATAAATTAAAAAAAAATCCAAATGCACTGATATTGAAGTTGTAACAACTTATTTGTATAATTTGCTGATAATAAAAATCTATATCATGTTATCAAACAACTAAATAAAAAGAAAGCTAAAATGAATTGCTATATATGCCACAAGCAGACATCACAATCTATATGTTATGAAAGTTCGAATGAACTATGAAACAACGAAATTCCCGTCAGTCCCAAACTTCTATAGTGCCTGAAAGATCAACCTTAAATCTGTTCAGCGGTAGGTTACCACTACTGTTCTCAAGCCATGTAACAGGTTTTAGTTTACTGTGCATGTGACAGACACATCTGCATTTGCTCAAGAGAGCTTTTAGACATGTCTGGCCTGAAAAACGTCATATGAATAGATGATCCCGTCTCGTTTCACGATCGCTTTTGGAAACACTCTCTCGAGATACCAATGGACAACTATGAAGTCTAGGGCAGAAAAGGACATGCACCTGGATGCCTAGTTTGTTTAAAGGTTGAGCCAATAATTAAAACACTTTCTCCTGTGCTTGTGGTCAGATGAACTTCTCGTGTTAGTTTGAAGCTGCTTTTCCATCCTAGGGGAGTTTGCGAGAAAATAAAATGAAAGATATCCATGAAGTTTTATACGATACAGCCTCTGTCTTTGGATCTCTTTCCCTTTGGCCTGGAATCCTTCAACATTAGAACTCAGAAACAGGCCGGAAACCACCAGAAATATTTGGAAGAACAACCAAGCGTATTTCAATTACGAGTCCGCTAAAGTGCTGAAAATGGTGCAGTTCCTCAGAAACACCTTCCATGTGTTCTGGAAAGGCTACTCGTGATCTATTTTCATCCGGCTTTTAATGCTTCCCCTGATTCCAGTTCTTATATACATCTATTAATCCCAAAATTATCATGCTAGCTCATTTTGTATGCTATAGATCATATAAAAGGCTTTGTCTGCATATATCAACAACCTACACAGTGGCCTTTGAGAGAACTGATATTTCCTCTATAAAACTCAAACCTTCAATAAAACCACACTGACTGCACAATTAATCTTTGGGACACGTTTTAGCAATCGCGTATTGGCAGTTGAATGCACTAAAAATAGCTTTGCACTAGCACACATGTGTAGGTAGTTTCTGAGACAGGACAGAAGTTACTAAAGCCAAGGGAAAAAAAACTCCAAAAACTCAAATGCACTCAATGACAGAGTACAGACACACAAAATTGCATATGTTTTAGTCTGCTAGTCAGGCAACTCACCAACTTGTTGATTGATGGGAGTCATACAAATTACTTTTGTGATTCATGTGTCCTAAAACAGCAGAATGCTAAAAAATGGACCAAAACAAGCAATGACATATCTGTCTGTGCCATACATATTAAAAGGGATAGCTCACATCTAAATAAAATTTCTGTCGTCATTTATTTACCATCATGCTGTTCAAAACCCTTATCTAATTTTTTCTTCTGTGAAACCAGTTTTGTGTCCGTACAATGGAAGTCAATGGGGGTCAATGTCGTTTGGTTACCAATATTCTTTATAATACTTTCAAGTCAAGTCAAACATGTCAAAACAATGTGAGGGTGAGCAAATTTTCATTTTTGGCTGAACTATTCCTTCAGGACAAACATGTTTGCATGTTCAGTTAAAGATCGTAACCCTATTCTTATGATTAAGAGAACGTCAAGCCAGATTTCACAGCTGTCAAACTCCAAAATCGATCACAACCAAACAATAATATCACAATACATTGGATTGCTCCCTTGTTTGACATTTTAATCCTCTGAAGAGACAAACCCTGGCTCGCCGGCAGAAAACGCAAGATGCTCAGAAACCTAATGCACTCATACAAAGGCCGAGACATTAAAGCATAAATACATGAAATGAACAATAACACAAATATTTACCAACTTTGAGAGCTGCCAAACCACAACCTACTGTAAGAGAGGTGTGGTGGGTAATATTAAATGCACCTGATGATTTACAATGAGCTCATATTAAAACAGCCATGAGTAATTTCAGTGATCTGCTAAAGACCAGATGGTAATGACAGGCCCTCTCACTTCAGACGCAGCGCACAAACGCTCTCCGCGCACGCTTGAAAGACCGAGGACTCAGGAGGTCACCAGCGCCGGCGCACCACACACGCCGAGCGCTTAACAAGGACAAGCTTAACATCGATTTTGGCAAGAGTTTCAAAGCATCGCCGTCAACGCCTGCTTTATAAAAGACTTGTAACAGTTTGTGCATTAATGTGCAACCTCCGGCATGCAGGTGGACTGAAATGCATTCCCACAAAAAAGCCAGAGAGAGGAAAAAAGGGAGAGAGACAGAAAGAGAAAGAAACAAAATACCTTTCTTCAACAACTTCCAGATAAATTACATTCAATTGAGAGATTAGCAGCAACGCAGTAATAACTAGAACAAAAAACCTGCTTTTATAACCTGCTATAAAAACTGGCTTAAGTTACCGCGGTAAGTCGGATGAGCCTGGTCTGTTTGGACCTGGAGCCGGCTTAAAGTTCCAGCATCATAATCCCTAACCTTCAAAGAGTAACAGCTTTCTTTAACTACCTCTGAACAGTCACAGAAAATGAAAACAGGATTGTTTCATTTGCCTCACAGGACAAAAACACAGCACTAAAAGACAACAACACTACAGAGAAAGAGTGACTTCAATGACGGAAATAGCAGATGTCCCCTCTTTGAGAACATGCTTGCAAAAGTGACTGTCTGTAAAATCTTGTCATCTTTAATTTATATACAAATAGACTAAAACAATGCTTATAGCAATGTACTCACTTAACAAAAACTGCTAAGACAGCAACATTGACACAAAAAATAAAGTCAGCTTCATTTCAAAACACAGTTAAAGTCTGTGGATACTTAGTGATGTAGTATACCAAAGTATTAACCAGAACTGTGGTAAACCAGTGCCTTTAAAAAGCAAAACCAGCATAACCTGTTAGCAGTAAACCTATGACTTAAATTCAATATTAATTAGAAAACTATTAAGATAGATAATTTCTTGGAAGCTTTCCTTCAAATGATATTTTCAGATAACCTTCAGGTTTATGCAATGAAAACCACAAAGCATGTTAAGTAATTTCTGCCAATGTTGCTTTATGAATATAAAGAGTAAAAGTAAAAAATAAATAGGCACTATTAATCTGGAAACATTTGTGATACAGAGCTGCCACATTAGAAAACTTTCCCATAAATATAAAATACTAAATAAAATACATAAAGGGTAATATACACATATAAATAACATATTTCAAGAAGATATCAAATATTAAAACTAGCCCAAGAAAGAGTCTCGTACCTGTAGCATGTGGTCAGCTCTCCGGTGGATTTTACGCACGGATATTTCATCGTTGCGATGTTGTTCTCTGAACACACTTCTCTGCAATAACACAAATGATCCGTCAGCTGTTTCTTTTTCATATAAACACATCTGCCACACAGCAGACAAACTTTAATTCCTCTGAGTTTGCGCTAAGAGCGAGCAGACAGCGCGCGTCTTTTGAGATCCAGCGCCCTCCGCGCGCACTTTACCTGTCCGCATCCTCTTTCTCCTCACGGAAAGTCCACGACGTCCCCAATGAGAACAATATTGCCACGACAGCGAGACCGAGAGTAGTTCCTCTGCCCGTGTAGCTCATCGCAAACAGATATCTGTCCGTTTAAAGTCACAGTTGCGTTTCTTTCATTGGAATTGGGAGAGTATTGATCGGTTACCTCCCGCGAAGCCACGAGCGCAGATTCCACAGTTCACGAATATTCCTCCGGCCCCTCCCACTGCCACACTTTATCAACTTCTAAAGCCAAACCACAGTTATTACATCAATATTCAACAATGGCGACAAGTTGCATTTAAAGTTACCTGTAAATGTGCACTGTATGCAACGGTTTGAAATGCAAGAAGGTCAAATGTGGATTGTTGACAAATAAGACGTGCGTTTACGTTTTTTATATTTCCAACATCAAAGTTTTATAAAGGGTGAATTCAGGTAGATAAACTTTTTGACATTTAGATAAATCTTTTGACATCTATTAAAAACTTAATTCAGTTATTACCAGAATTAACTCTAGTGATCCAAAAGTCCATTAAGTGCCTCTTTGCCTTTAAAATCCTTAGGCTACTATTAACATAATACTAGAAAAATAAAAATATAAGAAATATAAAATAGCTTGCTATTTGTGATATCCTTTTTGCCTAAATTATTACTATTTAATTTTTGTTGGATTGAAATTCCTGGATTAAAATGTAATTTAGCCTAACCTGTATAAAACTTCACCTGTTGTCCGCCATGATTCGCCGCGAAAATAAACAAAAACAACAGCCAGAAATAGCTTCAAATAGTTGATGTAGGTATAAATGACCTTAATTTGTAAATATTTACAACTATAAACTTATCCGTCAGGCTGAGAAATTGCGTGTGATGCTGCCTTCAAGTGCATCAGAGTGAAAAAGTACCTCAGCGGCAAAAGCTCGAGCTCGAGCTCGGTTACCTGTCAGTGGTGTGACGTCTGTCCTGTGCCTGCACAAAATGTGCCCTTGTATATACAGGATAAGAAATCCGGGCACCCCTGAGGTGAAATATAGCTTCACACCCCACAAGCCATATTACCAGACCGGTGTAAATCTGTAACCTTACAGTAAATGTTAACTTACCTGTTTATTTCATGTGGGACCATTCAAATAGTGTGTAGAATAGTGCGTTCAAAAAATTGACGCGTGTGTTGGTGGTGATAATATTTAATGAGACTTTTTAATTTGGATTGAAATACAAATTAAATAAACCAGATAAACATAATATAATTTCTCAGTTTAAAAGTTTTAATCCTTGAACTCCTGAATGTCATTGTTGGGGTCCTAACAGCCCCGGGCCAGGGTGCTGCTGTCACAAAAAAGTTATTTTCATATATTTTCTCTTTTAAATGATATATTTTATTTTTTTCATTAGAGTTGCTGTATAATTAAATACATTTCGTTTTCCATTATTGATTTTGGGCCACTTTTGTTAGACACAGTGTCGCCCTCTAGCGGCTCACAAAGCAGCATCCGTATCTTATTTGTTTAGCCCAGGCTCACTCCATCCACAAGCGTCCATAGAGGAGCAATCCTTCCTGATGAATAATCTCACATCTCATTTCAGAATCATCTACTATGACACAACATATCAGAATAGGCCAGCCTACACTGCTTGAAACTGCTTCTTTCGAAGATGAGTTGTCATGGAGCTGTTTCTATGATGCTGCTGGTAAATCTTATTATTCATCTCATTTTTATTTATTTATTTTATTTTTTTGGAAGAGTTACTTGGCATTTCAAAAGTGATACACAATTTAACACAAGTGGTCTCACATCTTCCTGAATGTAAAGATCCAAATACAACACAATTTAGAACCATATGAAAAAAGTTTAATGTGAAAGTATTTGCAGATGTAAAACTTTGGTATCTTGGGACACTTCGGGACAAGCACAAGGGTATTGCATTTTAATTGCACTGACCCCGTTTTCAAATTCTGTCCAGCTGTTGATGTACAATTCTTTGAACGTCTCAGGTGGTTACATTATTCATGCTGCGCTGTTCAAACATCCAAACACAGATCAGAACAAATAAATACAGAACAAATTGTGTTCAGATGAAGAACACCTGCTCTTTTTTAGGATATTTAATCAAACAACGATGAGCTATTTGTTGTGTTTAGATTGTTTAATCCAGTGTAACAGAACTGCATTAGTGATAAGACAACAATTTAGCATTTTTTCCTGCTTCATAACAAGGGATAGTGTAATTTACATAAAAATGAAGAACTGTGTTGACACAGTGTTATTAGTCAGCCAAATTCCAAATGATGCAAATATGTGCTAATGAGAACGAACGCCCTTTGCGGTCATTGTTGCGAGTTTTGTTTGTAATTAAAGAAATGGAGGTCGACTTGAGCCGTGAAATAATGTAGGAAAATATGCGCAGCCATTAAAACAGTCTAAATATTTGAACGTTCATGTAACATGCGAATATTTGCGGTTCGAGCTCTAGAGAGCCAAGTTTAAAATAAATTGTATTCTGTTTTGTGAATAAAACCTCTTTGTTTTGTGCAAACATTTTTAGTTTTTTTTTTGACTTGGCTGTGAACATCCAACGTCTAGGAACATTGTCTACAGCGGACCACAAAATATGTGGATGTTTAAACTGGCATATGCCAACAAATGATAGTAGAGCATTTCCCAAAACTAACTGTACTTTTCACCGTCAGGTTTGCACTTTTTTGCCAGTTCCCTTAAAGTTCACAAAAGTTTCCTAAACACAAACCATGTTAACTATAAACAAGATCTATCAATTCTAATAGGTAAAGATATTTTATATAATGCACTAACAGTTTATATGAAAATTATTTTGTTTCACAAAATATCTGTGTTTTGTCATCACGATACGGCATCAACACTCATTGGCCTAATGACTTTTACATGTGTGTGCGTGAGAAGAGGAAACATTTGCCATTTTGACCTTCAGGTTACCCAAATCAATGGTCCATAATCAAGGTCAACATGGGGCACTGCTCTCTCTCTCTCTCTCTCTCTCCCCCTTCTTCATGCCGTCTCTTTGGATGACACGTAAGAAATTACTGCTCTGGATTGTGAATCGATGTGAATGATGTAAAAAGAGTCTGAATAGAAAATGAGACTGTGCATGGGATTTATTACCTCTGCATCAGTGCAATCCGAGGCCTATGATATATTTAGCACCTTGTGTGCTGTAACACGCACACTTCACTTTTCTATGACCTTTCCAGTAACTTTAGTTTATTTTAATACCAGATCTAATGTTTTTTCGAATGCTTTAACCCTTGCACAAACCTTTTTACACTTAAGACATCATTAACCTTGTAGCAGTTTCCCACAATATAAGGCTAAACCTGCTTTCCTTAAGAATCTTAAGATTTACAATCTGTGGGATTTTCCAGCTCACGTGACCCACAGTGGACACTAAATCTGTGAACTAAGATTATCTCCCACTCCCACCACCATAGGATCGCTACACACATCCAGACATTACGGATAAAAATGCACATCTTGACGTACATGTGCACTTTATTATCTTCGATACGATTTTATCGACTCTTGTTGTTGTTTATAGGTCTCTTGGTTCCTTGATCGGGCCTGAATGTAGAAAAGCTGCAGTTCCACCGATGGCCACCAGGTGTCTCTTTAACCCCAGTGTAGAGCTGCACTCCTCCGTCGTCATAAACAAAATGGATGACAGGGGTTATAAATACCGGGGTGCGTCACGAGTCTGGGGAGGTGCATGCTGTGCCATTTAAGTTTCTGCTGTTTTTGATGGCTCAGCAGAGGGGAGGAAAATCGAAGACAGATAAATAGAGTGAGCAGGACCATTATGTCTTTAACATCTCTCACACAGACAGTGTTTAAGAAAGGAGCCAGTTTATTGGTGCAAAACTGTGTTTGCTTGGAAATGATCAATGCAACTGCATTCTGAAAATGCAACTGGCAAAAATTAGGTGTCGGATTTAATCTCCCGTTGCCCACATAAGCACCACCTGCAAATACATGCAACTGTAAGAATGAAGGCTGCCAATCTTTGCGTGGGGCCTGTAAGTTATTATTACATTTACGCATTTGGCAGACACTTTTATCCAAAGCGACTTACATTGCATTATACATTATACATTTGTTTTGAGTATAATAATAATAATTATAATGCATTTTATTTAATGGCGCCTTTCAAAACACCCAAGGTCACCTCACAAACAGGCGAAGAAAAATAAGAACAAAAAAACCCAAATTGCTGCACAAAACGAAACACACAGCAAACACTCGGCATACACAAATAAATTGCAGTAAGAATTCAGTAAAGCATGTTGTAAAAAAGCCTGGGTAAAAAGATGTGTTTTAAAGTCTGCAAGCAGTCGCTGTTTCGGATATCTAAAGGAATGGAATTCCATAGGCGCGGGGCAGCATAGCTAAAGGATCAAGCACCCATGGTAGTGTATATGTAAGTGCAATCCCTTGGGATTGAACCCATGACCTTGGCGCTGCTAGTGCCATGCTAACCACTGAGCTACAGGAAAGCTGTGAGGCTGTGCTCCACTTTACCAAAGACATTGGTGTTATATATATGCTCAAATGTCTTCTTGTTTCTGTTACTCTCTCTTCTCTCTCTCTCTCTCTCTCTCTCTCTCTCTCTCTCTCTCCAAGCTCATGGCCAGTCACATTCTCTGTCACATATTGCCTCGCGGTGTTCGGGGAAGCTTTTCTCTGGTGGGCATAAGGTGATTACACAACGCCTGGCACATCCACTGCAGGGCACCATGCTGTCTTCTGGACACACACTTGGCCAAACTAATGTCTTTTTCTTTCGATTTGTCCTTCTGTTACATTTTACATGTCACTTTTATTCCTAGACTCTGTCATCCACTTTTATCAAGTTTAACAGGGTGTGTATGAAATATGAATATATTTTAATATGAGATATATTTATGCATTAAGTTATTACTTTATGCTAAGTTTATACTTTTTAGGGTAACAGGGTTGACATGCATATTCGATTTACAATAGTATTAAGCATATAGTGAAACTACAAAGTGCTCCTTTTAAAGAGTTTGTTATCAGTTGTTTACAAAATCAAGTTTGTGATGTTTGCTGATGTTTAGAAAAAGTATTGTCATACGTAGTAAAAGGTGGCATCAGCAATTTATTTTCAATACAAGGGACACAAATGGCACCTGTTTTATACACCACGTGGGTTTGGCTTCCAACTTTTTAGATTAATTTGATGACTTTTGGAAAATACTGTTGCAGAAAGTGGATGCTGCAAGGAATTCTGGGATTAACAGGGCAGAGCTGTACCGCATTATAATCTGTTTACAGCATCTCTCTGTAAACATGTCAGCTCTACTCTTCTGCTAAACTGTAGTCCCAGTGCTGCCATAGCAAACAGATGCTGTCATAACATCAGCATCCATCATTGTCATACAGAGCTGTCAGGAAGTATATGGGTTCATCCCATGGTGGCATTACTTCAGATGAATACCCAGTCCCCTACGGCCCAGAAAATCCACCCACCCACACAAACCAACAGACGGGGTGGCCACCTGAAGATATCAGCTATTTGGTGCTCTGTTACCACCGCAAATACTTTTTATGTGTCTATGTTGCGTGAAATATCTTTTTAATTCAAGTCTATAAGATTTATAATGCTGAATTCTTAACACTTCTATAGCTTCCAGTAATAAACATGAAAGCACATTGGTCAATCTGACAGGGTGCGAACAGGCCATTGGCTATATTTGGCATAGCATACTTTAACCAAAGATTTTCAATATGCTGTATGCATAGTATGCAAACTGAATATCTGGATACTATACTTGCTAAAATGTGCATTATAAAGCATACTGAGAAATAACATATCCCACAATGCAATGTGCTCAGCTTGATCTTTCATTCCCATTGTGATGATGAGATTAAAGCAATATCAACTTACTCTTTTTATTTTGACTCATTATTTTTAACAGACCAAGCGATCAAGATCCTGGTAGACTGTATTCTTCATTCTTCAACTTCTTCAAGAATGCATTCTGCATTATTTAGTTGTGTATTCTAAAAACATACTTTCAGGTTAGCAACATATATATATATATATATATTTTTTTTAACATGTTTTAATATATTTATAATATGTATAATATATAGTAAATGTCTTACTGTGTACACACGGTTTCAGTGTTTGTTTTTTGAACAATGGCAGAAAAAAATCTTTAACCCCTTAAGCTCTGCTGGATTTTTGCATTTTTTACTTAAATTTATTTTAAAATGTTTTCATTTTACATAAAACACGCTAATTTTAAGCAATTTGACAATAATTTGACAATTTATCTATGTTATGTAACTCTAAAATGTTATATAAGGTGATGTATACAATGAATTCTTCGATATTTGAAAATGACAACTGTTTCTATCTATTGTAATAGTTGTGTATGAGTCTCTTGATTGTCCTCAATGTGAAAAGCTGAATCTCAACATGCAGTTACTGCTGGACATGAGTCAAATATCCAGAAATGCTGAAAAAGCAAAGATTTTGGAGGACCTGGATGATTTTTCTGAAGATCAGTTGACAGTTTAATGACTCAAGACAAACAAGAAACTCTTAAACAACTACAAAACATACAAACTGTCACAGTTAACATCATATAGTATTAAGAATCAGGGGGGGGGTGTAAACTTTTACACTGGGCCATTTTAAGAAATTCTCTTATTATTCGTGTGAACTTCTTTATAATAGCAGTTCTTTGATAAAATAACTTGCTATGGGCAGGACTAAATTTAAAATAAACCTTAATTTTCCTCTTTCTTTCCCAAATTTTCCACATTCTCACAAACTTTCAAGCAGCACTGTATAGTTTTGTGCTTCACAACTTGAAGATTTGGTGATGCAATATTGGACGCGTTACAGGGTCCGCAGAGTCGTTCTTGTGTAGCTCCAGAATTGGAGTCTCGGTCTAAGCATTAGATCTAGTCATCTGTTTGTTGTCCTGAGGCGCAGGTCTAAAATCTGTCACAATTGAGAGGTCTTCTGGAAGACAGGACAATGAAATGGTTATGCAACTAAAATATGAACAATTTGAAAATTTAAAGTTTAAGTGGGCCAATTAAATTACTTTATTTCCATTCAAATCAATTAAATGATAATTTAGACTAGCGTTTTTGATCGCTTTATAGTATTTTGTAATGCAAGAAAAGGGCTAAAAGAGCAAGGAAGTCTTTAAAATAAACATCCAAAAATTAACCAAAGTGGGGGGAAGAAAATGGTAGATGCAAACCAACATAGAAATTTCTAGCAAACTCACATCAGTTTGTTAGCAGATTGAACATGTTAAGAACAATCAGTGCATTCAAAGACTGTAAATCTGTTTGTAAGCGTGCCACACATTGAATATCCCCATAGAAGCTGCTCATGCATTTGAATGAATGATTTACATTATAATAGACTGTAGTGACCTTTCTATCAACCCCAATCAATACACATGACTGCAGATCTGTGTCTATGTTTATAATTACACCAAAGTAGCTTTTGACCTGCTTTATCAATTCTATTCAGTGATCTTTCTGAATATGACAGTCTATATATTTATACAGTAATTCTATATACGTACATAAAAGCCACATCTGTCCTTGCACATAAACCTTCATCCTTTTTTCAGAGAAACCATAAAGACTTGGATCTCTTTATTTTAAATCTTTTATTCCCTTTAAATGAATAATGTTAGAGAGTGATCCAAGGCTCGAGATTTTGAAGAGATCTATTATTTTTTACCTTTACATTTAAACATTTGGCAGACATTTTTTTTCCAATTTGCATTTAATCTTTATATTTTTTTATCAAGTTGTGCGATTCCTGCAAACGAACCCATTACCTTTCCATCGCTCTACCAATTTCACTGACACCAAATGGTTAGTTTTTATGTTGCTGTGCCTATAAGAATTCAAGCTTTGCATATGAAATAATTAACAATGCATATTCACAGGCTGCAGGTTTTCTGTCAGGTCTGATTTTTGCCGCCTCATCCATTTGGCTCTGTGCAAAATTCTATTACATAGTGTCATGTTCACAAATGTAATGCAAATACAATTTAATACATTCTGCACACAATGTTAAGGTGAAATCAGGTGCGTTGTATAAAAATAATGATGTTATTATATATAAAAAATGACACAAAGAATCATACTTGGCACAATATTCATGAGACAGCTGAACAGAATGGTTTATAGCTCTATTCAACGCACTATCTCGTGTATAAAGGGGTTAAATGCGGTTGCTACCCCGTGACAAGCTTCTGTTCCTATGGGTGAACATTTCTACCTTACGCAACACAAATTGAAAGCTCTCTTGTGTTTCTGTCCTCTGGAAATTTAACAGCTCCCGGAGAGAAAATGAAACGCCTTAGTAACATCCTGACCAGACAAAGGCAATGAAAAACATAACCTTTTACACCTACATCTAGCGTTCTCAGCTCAGGGTTTTTGAGGACAGCTGTGCTGCTGCTTCTATTCTCCACATGAGAATGGACGTTTGACAGCTCATCTGGCAGACGAAGGAAACGTACACTCGTGATATCCCATAATCCCCTTCAGTCAAGGTTGCATGGACGGCCTGAGCGTTGAGTGTTTCTAACCCCTGGAGAGCTTTTTGAGTTCACTTGACCCTGGAGGTCACCGCATTAACCACACACTCGAAGAGAAAAGGATTGATGTGACATATGTTTGCAAGATGTGATGCGTGTGTTATGGTTCATCTTGCATGTGGATGTAATGTGTGCTGGAATATGTGAAAATGTGCTTATAATTTGCTCACCCTCATGCCATCCCAGATGATATGACATCCTTTCATTTGAACATAATGAATAAATGGCATAAAAAAAGAAATAAAACAAATAAATGAAATAAATGGTATACTTAAATAAATCATTGTATATTCTTATAGGGGTCAACTTGGATAAGCCTCCCCCCCAAAAAAACCACATACATGATACAATATAGCACATCCATCATAAATTCATCATGATTCATAGAAAATTAATATTTTGAGCTTATTTAGCAATTATGTTGTGTATTTATGCTTTTGTCCAAAGCGACCTTGTTGCTAGCACCACTGAGCTACAGGAAAGCATGAACATAGGAAAGGAAGTCATATACATCTGGGATGGCATGAGGGTTAGTACATTTTTTTTAGATAATTTTCATAACAGTCACAATTATTAAAAACTGCCTGATCACAATTATAATTAAATTGATAGTGGGATTAAATATTTACAATCTTTGACAATTATTTAATGAATAAAGCAAAAAAAGCAATTAAAATGTAAATGAATTGTAATATTTATCATTATTAATATTTATCGTAATAATTATTGTCACAATCATAATCATTTATTACACAAATATAATCGTCAGGCCTCAAATAAAAAGTAAATAAATGTGATTAAAAAAATTAGACTTGCTTAGACCTATTTATTTAGGTTCTGAAAAGTAAAAAACAAAAAAAATGTTGTCGGTACACTAGTCAGACCAGTTAAAAACAGTCCGGTCCAGGATGGCGATGCACATGAGCTTTTCACATGAGCTCTGACTGGACGTAAGTGTCTGGAAAATGTGAGAAGTATCAGTTTCTTAAGGTGGAATAGCATATCCTCTGTATTTCTCTTATGTGTCCTCTCACAGGGCCTATTGCACTGGAAGAAGTGACTTCTCACACCAGACTGAATTTTTCATTGGCCCTGGGAGTTCACGACTCCCAGTCTCGCAGGTGTCTGGTGTGAAAATGTTGTGTCAGAGAGAGACAGGTCATCTGATCTCTACCTAAATCAGTTAGACAGATATTCTAGACTTTGATCAGACTAGGTCAAGGCGCTTTGAACGACAAGGTCAAGTGTGAGAACCAGACACTGTGTGTATCTCTGTGTGTGCGCGTGTACATCCATCCATCCTGAAACCATAGCAACCATCTAATGCCACATAAAAGATCTACCTAGCAACCACAGAGAATGCCAGTCTGTAACCACTCTGAACACCAGCTAAAAAACACGTTAGCAGCCGCCTAAAATGCCCTAGCGATCACTAATCGATGATCAAAGTTTGTCCTGATGGACTTTTCCTTTTTCAGATATTGAGGTTTACGTGACTGCAGTGTTTTATGCTGTGAGGTGCGTGTGCGAAAGTCATTTGTTGAGCAGCATGACGTCTGCTACTGTTCCTCCTCAGAGCAGGATGTTGAAATATGGCTGTAGTGACTGTCCATCATGAATCCTCTTTCACATTAATGTGACATTCCCGCCTGAAGACCAGACGACACACATACACTCCGCACAGACAGTATGTGTGCGCGGACGCGCGTGTCTTTGCATTTTTACACGAACACATTACCAAAGTCCAAATCTCAAATCGAAGGACCGATCTATGAACAGTTCTCAATTCTGCCTTTGAGGATGAAGCTTAACCCTACAGTTCTCTGTCATGTGCTGTAGGCTTAGAATTACACTGTAAGGTCTAATAAACAGATGCAATATTTTGACACGTCACATTTTTGGTGTTCACATTAAATTCGAGTAATACGACGGTATTTATCTTACTAATTTTATTACAAGCAAAAGAAATAATGTTTTATTAACAAAGTTCAGGAGGAGCATTAAGTCCGGCTGGTTCGGCAATTCTTTGGGCCACAAAAGCGTGCATGCGCAGTAATGTTTGTTTATATTGTTGCTTTTAAACCATCTATACAGTAAGTCAGATTAAATAGTAGATATTTAATTTGGTTTAGTTGATATATTGGATTTAAACCACTTGAAAGTGACCCCAATCAGGGCAAAAAACAAATGTAATATAAATTATTTATTTTTGAAAAGGAAATATTAACCATTAAAACATGGAGCAGCTACAAGAGATATTTTAAAATGCTAATAAGGATGTTTAAAGACAAAATAATATTTAGGGTCTGGAAGGTCTTACCACAAGGGTTTTCACAGTACTGGACGCTTGTTCATGGTTTACCCGGATAGAGAGAGAGAGAGAGAGCGCACAGTTGTGGTCAGATAAGACGTCAAAGGAGTCTTTTATCTTCTGAAAGACTGCCCTCAGGTCAGTCATTACACAAAACGGTTTTATTAGGGAAACGTTCAGGAGAGCAATTACACTGGTGTGAGGCAGGCCCCAGTGAAGAGAAATCACAAATTAAATGTCTTTAATATCCAAGTTGTTTTTTTCTAGATAAATGAGATTTAATAGAATAGAGAATAAATGGAGAGTTTACCTCACAGAAAGTCCCCTGCTCCTCAGATTATCTGATGAGGAATGAGATTCCCAATTTCTATCAAAATAAAAGTCTGCAATTAAGATAAACAAATTAAAGAAACAATCCAAATAAAATAAATATTTGTAAAATAAACAATAAAAAAGATTTAAAATATATTTTAGGCCTATGCTTCATTTATGAATATATAATTGTTTATTCTGTCTTGTGTCTCTTTATTGTTTTAACCAAAAATGTTAATGCTTTTCATTTTGGGAAGGTAACATTTTTTTAAAGATTCAGGTCAAAGCTTCCCTATAGTCTGCGTAGTATATCATTATTATATTAATATTAATATATCAGTATATCTCATTTTTGAATTTCAATCGGTTTCTTCCAGGTACCAACCAGTCGTGGCTCAGCATGGCATAAAATCGCCCACTCAGTCCTGCCACAGGAAACGGCCTCTCTCTCTCTCTCTCTCTCTCTCTCTCCCTCTCTCTCTCCCTCTCTCTCTATCTGTCCAGCTTTACATAACATCTGCTGAGCAGCGGTTTGACTTCTCAATATAATCATCTGTGATTAAATGACAGTTGAACATGAAGGGCATCCTTGTTTGCTTCATAGTACCCAGGCCAAAAGTCTCTTTTTTTCATTCGGAATCATTTTGTATTCTTTATAATCATGAACATCTGGTGATTCCCATCTGCTCCGATGCATGAGACATAGAGATTAGAGAGAAAAAAAATCTCGCATTTTAAAGTCGGGGTTCATGCAGGCAGGGTTGTGAGACAACAATGTTGCAGAAGGTCAGACTTCTTAAATGCAAATACAGTGACAGTATAGACGTGCACACGCACAAATACAAACATTCTGAATAGGTGACACTGAAATCCACAGAGAGAGAGAGAAAGAGAGAGAGAGAGAGAGAGAGAGAGAGAGAGAGAGAGAGAGAGAGAGAGAGAGAGAGAGAGAGAGAGAGAGAGAGAGAGAGAGAGAGAGAGAGAGAGAGAGAGAGAGAGAGAGAGAGAGAGAGAGAGAGAGAGAGAGAGAGAGAGAGAGAGAGAGAGAGAGAGAGAGAGAGAGTTGGGAAGGGGCCAGGATGAAAGTTACAGGATGATTTTGGTCTAAGCAGGATCATTAAGCCATAAGAGGCATTTCAGAGAAGAAAATGCAGTCACAGGAAAATGAAAAACTCTCTCTGACCGCCTGCAATGCAGAGAATTGTTATCGTTTGATAGGTAAAATGTGGAAGTTGTAAAGAAGTTAATACATTTGCAATTACATTTTAGAAATTGCACAAAACCCCCCCCATGAAATAAACGTAATCTTTTTCATTTATGTGTAATTTACACAATGTTTACATGTGCTATGTTTTTACGCATATTAGTAAATGTTAGATGCTAATGTACAAACTTCTCTAAGAAAACTATAGAAAATGTAATGGCTTTAATGGTTGTCATGGGAATTGTATTTAAACGAATGGTTCATAATGGTATTTTAAAGGGGTCGTATGACATGGCTAAAACGAACATTGCTGTCTGTATTTGGTGTAATACAGTGTGTTTACACAGTTTACAGCTCAAAAAACACATTCATTTTCACATTTCGTGCATTACTGTTGCTCCTCTCTGCCCTGCGTTTCTGAAACGAGTCGATTTTTACAAAGCTCATCGTTGTGAAAAGCACTGTGTTCTCTGATTGGCCAGCTACCCAGTGTGTTGTGATCGGCCGAATACCTCAAGCATGTGGCGGAAATGTAACGCCCCTTACCATATTCGGAAAATAAGCTTCGAAAGCATATTGACAGATTGTAGACAATTAGCTTACTATAGCGGACTGTGATGCTGTGTCTCGACGCGACGCGACAAAGACAATAAAATATTCTATAATCGAGGCATTTGTTGCATCTAGCTGGGACATAATTATTGAATATAATGACTTGTATTGACTTTTTTTGTGTTGCATCACTCCACAGGGGAGAACAGCCAGGGGATACAAGGCTGAATTCAGATGATCTCCTGATGGATTCAGTCTCGTAAACATAAAACCATTTCTGCAATTGTGATTGTATAAAAAAAAATCTCAAATTTGAATAGTCAGTTGCGTATTCTTTAATAAATAATGAAAATGTACTTACAGGCTGTGAGTAAGAAGCAACAGACTGTACTTGCAAAGTTGGATTTGCCCCACTTTCTAGAAACAGCCTTTGTGCACAACCAGGTGTTAATATGCTGCACACAGTCGGATTTTGGGGTTGTAACAGTGTTGTCAATAAACCTTAACTACTGGTTTGTAAGTATTTTTTATTTTGCAATGAAACACACATCATCTCCACAATTTGGTGGTGGTAACAACACTACAGTGAGAATAGTTAAGCCTTCTTTCTTTGCGTACACATTTGGGCGGTGTGTTTCACACTGGGATGAGCCTCTGCTTTTAAATAGAACATTTTTTTGGTTTGAGACTTTCAATTTTGCCATTTTAATATATGCAGGAACAACTTGTAACACACCAAAGATACAGGGAAACATGAAATTGCTCCATTTGACCCCTTTAACAGAAACCATTTGAGTTATGTGACGTTTGAGTACATTTTCTTTTCTTTTTTCCACAAAGATTAAATGTATAGCTTTGAAAAAGCAAACAGAACAATAGAAACTTGTAACCAAGGCTGGTGCACAAAAGAGTAAAAAAAATCCTGGACTCTGAGCAATAGAAGAAAAACAGAAGAAATCAAACATGTTTCACATTTTCTACACCCCAAGGTGAGAATGTTTTGAAAAGCAAAATGTCTGAGCCTGACGGTTTTAAAGTGTCGTTTCATGAACACAACAATAAAATCAATACATGTTATAAAAATGACAAAACCTGTATTTGCCTATACATATCATATGTTTGCCCAGCATAACCAGCAACATTCATAACATTTTCTATGTTGGTCATATCAGCAGGGCTATTTTAAATACATCACTTGAAGCAATGAGATACACGGGGTACACATTCCTTTCACGCTGTCTTGTGCATATAGTCCGAGTCGTCGGGTCATTTGTTTCTCTGGCCCATATATGTTGTCTTACGCACGGTTGTCGTCACAATCTGTAGGGCCATAATTCAGCAGGCGTGGTGATGTATCTACCCCAGCCTAGATAACTACATCATCAATCATATCCAGGCTTTACGTTGTTTGTGCGTAGTTCGGAAATCTGCACATTCAACAAAACCAACTTTGCCAAGCATACCCCCAATGCTCTAATTTCATTCAGGAAGAAACCTCTCCCAACAGGAAGTCATCATAACGGAGGATTCATTCCAAAACGCCATGGTAACAGTGTGAGGTTTTCGGTGTAAGCTTGATGCGTTTAACTATTCTCACGGCGCGGTATTTGAAGGATTCTATGACAGATCTATACGGGCAAAAGATTCAACCTGATGTATTTATCTGCAAATAATAAAATATATGCTCTGAAGGAAATCTTAATCACACTTACACAGGAAGCAAAATGCTGTTGTTTGCAGACACAGACCCCGGTAAGTCTAACCCTGTGGTTGTATGTGAGAGGCAGGTGAGGTGGCTTGTGTTTCAATTGTGTGTAAACACATCCCAGCTCGGTAACAATGAGACAGGGCACATGGTAATCCAACCAGCCCAGCCCATGCCAGGGTCTGCCCTCATAGTCACCTCCACACACAAAAACACACGCAGAATGAAAGCAAAGCTGCTTTATAAGAGCGGAGGCTTTATAAGAGCCTAATTCATGACATCGTGGACGCAATGACAATCCAAATGAATCTTATGAAGCAGATTTGAAAACAATGACATAAGGAATCTATAAACTCATTTTTAATGACACTATACATTTTTTATTATTTTAAGCATCTCATAAGAGTCCCCAAATCTGCAACAACTGTCATATTTATCCAAGTCTTATTTGTGGGATTGATTGCGCAGTCAAAGCAGTCTTGATTCCAGCTGCCAACTGGCCTGGCGAAGACTTGTATCGGCCTGGTTGCATATTTCATTCCCACTTCTCATTACCATTGATCTTCATCCAAACAAGACCGCTGCTGGTAGGTACCTTAAGAGTGAAGAACTGTAAGAGAGCAAAACAAAGTTGCATTAATCAGCCCGTACATGAAGTGCCAGAACAAACTGCAGATTGGTGTCTTGCACCTCAGACTCTTGAGTAAATCACTTAACTCTAGTTATATCCAGAGGGACTGTCTCGCCACTTGGCACATTCGGAGTTGTTCTGGATGAAAAATAAATTTGAAATGCCAAGTTACTAATTTATATATGCAAACGCATCAAAATCCTTTTGTTTCACGGTTAGCTGTGTTTGCCAAGCGCCAATTTTACTGTTGCTCGTACGTACAGCTGGGATTGAATAAACACAAATTGTTAAGCTTCAGGGTTTAGCTCATTTACCACAATATGTGCTACAGACACGAATAAGGCCGATTTATTTTCTAAATGACGAGACCTTCAACTTCAGATCATTTTGACCTGGTGGACAATAAAAACCTAAATTAATTTAGCAGCAGCACAGCAATAGGGTAAATACACCTTGAACACCATAGCAACACCTTGTCAACCACCCAAAACAACTTAGCAAAAGCACAGAAATAGTTAAAAAAAAAATCCTGAACACCTTGACAATCACTCAAAAATAACACAGTAATAGAAAAAAAATACCCAGAACACCTTAGCAACACCTTGGCAACCACCCACTTAGCAACAGAACAACAATAGGCTAAATACATTCTAAACACTTTAGCAACACCTTAGCAACCGCTCACAAGACCTGTAGCATCAGGCACTGAATTTCGTGCAGAAAAACTCCCCACACTTTTTTATTTTCACATAAATGTACAAATCTAAAGCCCTAAAATGTCTTTCTTCCCCACAGGCTACTACACAGTGTACATTAATCCAACACGTTACAGTATGTTGTAAACGTAATGTATATGCCAAGCAGTGCCTGCACACATCTATCTGTTCACTGACATCAAAACAAACATTCAAAGTTCGAGCAGAATCCTCGGTGTATGCTTCAATGCTTTTCCTTTAGGCCCTTAAAACTGAAAAGGCCAGCGCGATTCATTTGAACGCACCGGGCAATGCTTTTCACACTCCTGCCTAAGGGAAGATGTCTTTATGTCTTTGTTTTTGCTTTGGTGTTTTTTGTAAGTCGTGCTAGCTTCATTAAACACCCCAGAGAATAGCGCATTCGAGCAAAAGAAGTCTCAGATAGTCTACAGAGACTTCCTCCAGAGAAGGGAAGACTGTGAGACATCATACCATTAAACTGTATCACCTATATAAATCTTTACATTTGACTGTAAGACCACAAAAGAAACCAAGGTAGCCTGCCGTACTTCAAAAAACCTAATATACCATGGTAAATGTGCAAAAACCGTGATAATACCATGGAACTTTTTGTTAATGTATCCTGATCCCTCTCCCCACGTTACCCAACCGATCCACCTCTTGCATCTGTTAAATCCGCGATGTTTCCAATGAAACAGCCACTCAAGGCCATGACCTGCATAGAATCACATCGTGATATAAGCCACGTCCCACGTCCCCAGCCACCCCGGTTGACTGCGCTAGCAAGCAAACATATTATTAGCAAACATTACAGATCAAAAGAGTATAAATACGCAATAAACAGAGCAGAAATAGTTCCGCTGACCTCGGCCGGGAAGCATTTCAGGGGATCATCTGAACCAGCTGTTCGCTTGGGCGCGGATGAGTCTTAAATGCATTATTAGCGTGATATGGTTTTTATTGTTGCGTAAGAGCATTTTTGGATGGACAAAGATATGTGGGGAGATGATAACACATCTGCAGGCTGTTCCTGAAAGGGGTGGCTGCTTTTTTTACTTCAGTAGCTGCAGTGTGGATGATCAATGATGGTACACCTCATTCTCTTTACGGCCGAGCATCACAAGGTCTTGTGAGTTATGGCGTGGTGCGTTGAGAAACCGGGAACGCTGCATGCCTGCAGACACACGTAAACATTAGCTTAGCGGCGTATACACTCACTGCAATGATGATCACACAAGAACACACTTGAGAAGCGGATCTTAGGAAGCAAGTCAAAAAAAAACATCTTGAGACCTGAATTCATTGACTGGTTTAAAAGAGTCAACGGGGTATAAGAGGAAAAATGTTTGCTCTGAGTTTCACAACATTATTTCTATAAAGGGAGTCTCTTGGGGCATTCCCTGCGTCTAAATCGCTCATGTACTCTACAGCAAAATATTTTTGTAAACAATACATTTTGAAAAAAAATCTAAAACATATATTTTACAAAATAAATTATTAGTAAAACCAGCCTGCATCACTTAGGAGACTAACCAGATATAAAGGGATAGTTCAACAAAAAAGTTTTATCAATTATTCATCATCATGTCATTCCAAACCTGTTTGACTTTCTTTCTTCTGCAGAACACAAAAGAAATATTTTAAAGAATGTTAGTAACTAAACACTGATCTCCATTGACCTTCACTGTATGGACACGAAACCAAAGAGACATTACTCAAAATATCTTCTTTTGTGTTCCACCAAAAGATGGTTTACAGGTTGTGAATGACATGATGGTGAATAAAAGATGACAGAATTTTTACATTTAGGTGAACCATCCATTTAACCAGCTTTAAGGAGTAGTTCACCCAAAACAAAAATTCTTTCATCATTTACTCACTCTCTTAATATTTTAAACCTATATGACTTTTTCTTCTCCACAACAAAGATATTTTGAAGAATGTTGATAGCCAAAAACTGTTGCTTCCCATTGACACAAAACCAATGCAAGTCAATGAGGACCAACAGTTTCCATTTACCAACATTCTTCAAAATATCTTCTATTGTGTTCTGCAGAAGAAAGTCATACAGGTTTGAAATGACATGAGGGTGAGTCAATGATGACATAATTTTTATTTTTATAATTCATAATTCCACCATTTTAATCTTAATGAATACATTTTGTCATGTCATCTCTGTATCCTTTTAAAATATGTTTCAAGGGGTAAAATACATATGCTTAAATCATGGCCATTTTAAAACTGAGGTATCAAAGCCTAGGATCTACGCAGTGGACAGTCCTGATAGATTTGTGCAGGGCTAAAGTGCCTGGTCTGTGTTTGTTGATCGGTCTGGCTAGTAGCTAATAATATAATTAATTTATATGAATATTTTATTGTATAATCATTGTATTAAATAAAGAATTTGTTGAATTTTATTGTATACTAATCTTATTAAATAAACAATTTCTTGAATGTGTCGTGTAACTTTGTCACATTTGAGTTTAGCCAAGTAACGGTTCTTCTACTCTTAACCCAAAATACTGACTAGCTAATGTTATTTACTTGTTATTTATTTTGCTTGTTATCAGAAACAATCTGCAGGGACTCTGTTTGGGCCACAAAAGTGTGCATGCACAGTAACATTTGTTTACATTGTTGCTTTGACAAGATGTTTCCTCCAACTTCTGTAAGGACAGACAGGTGAAACCTCTACTATCCATGGTTGGACATTCAAGTTTTCAGTAAGTTTTCATTACTTTAAAATGTAATGAATATAACACTGTCCATATGCCCCAATGTTGACTCATTTTGTAGATGATTTTCACGTTTTGTCACCCAATGCTAATGTCAAGTCCTTTAAAATCCAGTTCCGACAACATCTGACCTCTGAGGTCTGCAATTAAACCAACTTCTCATTCACATTGGCAAATATGATTGCAACAGTTATTAAGTAATTAGCATTGGTGCGTCACGGCTAACGGCTAATTGCAGAAAGCCTTTCTGAAGTATAAGCAAACGTGAGACGCATTTAAATGAGGTGCAGAGGCGATTTACATCCCTCATCAAGCCGTAATTGGAAGTTCAGACGCTAAATGATGGACCATTATATGGTAAACTTTTCACATGGCTTTTGGGGAGGACAATATTATTTTCAAGGTGCTGGAGGAAACAATTACAAGTAAAAATAGACCAAAAAATACAATCATTAGAGCAGTGTTTCTCAACCAGAGGCTGGGACCCAGTAGGAGGCCTAAACAAACTTTCAAGGGGGCCTCAAGGTGACTAAAATAAGACCAAAGCAAGCATTAACATAAGCTTTAAAAAGATATTTTGTCTGTTATGCAAATCTCTAGAGTATTTTGTTGGGATGAAATTATGGAAAATATTCTCATTTTGGAGAAAATGAACCCTTGTAAAATGGTTTTAGAAGATCAGGTGTCAACAAGTGACGTCACCGTCACTCTATTTCATTGGCAGGTTCTGTGACAAAAACCCTTGCAAAGGTCACCGCATGCCGTAGCATCTGTCAAAACTGCTGGCGCTCCCTAAAACCGGGAACATCATGGGCCAGGAGATTTTTGTCCACTATCAGAGATTAATTAGCAAATAGCCCGAGCTTTATTATAGGGACAGAAAGGTTACTGACACTCCGTACCAGAAACAAAATCAGACACTGAACGCCCGCTGAGCCGGGCTCCTGGATATGGCAAGCGTTCCAATCATAGGCACTTAATAAGGGAAAATCTGTGAACAGCAACAGCAGAGGACCTTCCCTTGTACAGAGGTACTCATAGATAACAGAAATGAGTGAAGTGGTCACAGATGTGTTTGTTTACCTCTGAAGAGCCTCTGCAATGTTGAGTGTCAATGAGTCACATAGCTGCTTAAGAGGTGAACTGAAGTAATGAGCCCGCGACAAGGAAATCCATCAGAGACTCATAGGTCTGGTCCATGTTCGGCCCACTCAGACAGAAAGACGCTGTCTAAATGATAAAAATATGAAATAATTAGGGACATAGAAATATACTTAAAGTGCAATGTACAGCCGTGGAAAAAATTAAGAGACCACTCAAACTTTTCATTTTAATCAGCATTTCAATTTATTGGGATTATTCCAGTCCAGTCTCTGTTGAATTTCAACAAAATCAATCCTCAGGAGTGACAAAGTCATCCAACAGCTATGTGAAAGATTTATATGATAAAACTTGAGGTCATTCATTAAAAAATATTTTTTTTTTACTTATCAGTGGCGGTTCTAGACTGTGGCGGGGCATGCAAACATTTGTTTTCAGAAGTTTTCTCTAAATTTTTCCATTACCTGTATGATGTAGAAGGCTGTATTGTGTGTGTTGTTGGAGTAGGCAGGCACACGACAGAAGAGGAATATCCAAAAAAATATACTTAATGATTACAGACAAGAATTAGCAATCATACACGTAACCTTTAAACAAACAATAACGGACCAGGAACACATGGAAACACAGAGTATATATATTGTCCGGGTGATGAGGGTAATGGCTGGCAGTTGAAGACGATTGGAGACAAGGAACAGGTGCGGGAGCATGAGGAATGATGGGAAGTGTAGTCTGGGGGGGAAATGCGGGAAACTAGCAGAGAAACACTCGGAGGCAGACAGGGCAGATAGGACCGTGACGAAGGCGCACAGACTCGGCATTCAGTCTTGCTTGTATAATCGCCTTTTGTCGCACAAGCTGCCACCCCGCAGGACAAATTTCCTAAAATTGCTCGGTTTTGGTATAATACAATTCCAGAACCGCCCCTGCTAAATACAAATATTAGTGTTGTATTGCTTTAAAGTGAATATGAACTTGTTTTATTTGCAATATTTGAGGTCTGAAAAAATAAAGAGCAAATGTTCTGTTATTTTGACCTGTTTCTCCAGGTCTCCTTTTCTGCAAATAAATGCAAATAAAAACAATATTTTTATGTAATACTAAAATAGTGTACTTCAAAGCGTACTACTTTCATAAACTAATGTGCTACAAGTTTTAACTAGTAACTATCAGTATACCCAAAGATGTATTGTCTAGCACAGCTGCAGTACAAACAAACAGAAAAGTAGATGTGTCAAAGTTTGTTACACCTATGTATACTTAAGAGTACACTCTAATAAACTAAAAAAAGTGGGCCAATTTAGTTTCAATCATTATTGAAATATTACACTTAAAAATATACTACTATATACATTAATATTAGTATACTTACTACTATAAAGCACACTTAATATACTTGAATTTTACTGAAGTATACTAAAACAATGTTGACATCAGCAGTCATCATTTACTCACCCTCATGTCATTTTAAACCTGTATGACTTTTCTTCTGCAGAACACAAAAGGAGATATTTTGAAGAATGTTGGTAACCAAACAGCAGCGGCACCCATTCACATTTATTGGACACATACAATAAAAGTGATTTTGTGTCCATTTATTGTATGGATGACCAATGCAAGTGAATGGGTGCCAGTTACACCATTACACACACATTCTTCAAAATATCTTCTTTTGTGTTCTGAGGGAGAAAGAACGTCACAGAGGTTTGAAATGACAATGACACATTTTTGGGTGAAATATCCCTTTAAGCTTCATAACTCTCATGAAGTGAATGTCAAAATATATTTTTTTACAACAGACTTTTGGTTATTTTCTTTTAATTTTAGGGCAAAATGTAACCTAAACATTTGTGAGACAGACCTGTGTCTGCATCTCTCTTAATAAAGAAAATATAAATCTAAAATGAACAAAAAACTAACCAATTAACCCATTAAGTTCAAACAGTGAGTAACAGTATTTATTTCTGGAAAGTTAAAAATGAAGTCTCAGTCGACTTGTGGGAGGAACTCAACATGTCTGATTAACTTTGGATCTAAGCCAGACAAACACAAGTCTCTGAGGACACAGCACTACCAGACAAACATCTCTCTCTTTATCACCAACACACACATATGCACCCACAAATCTACACCTCTACAACACCAAATTATTCTGCAACATACCTTTTTTTACAATTTCAGCTTCCATATTCATGTTTATGTGCCGTCTTTGTGTAAGCTGGGGTTGTTCACCGTAGGCCGACGTGTTCTGGGTATCTGACCTGACTAGGCATGACACCAGCTGGTTTTACAAATGTGTTAGCCTCCCTGGCACTAGCTCATTAGCTCGAGTCAGATGTTGTTCTGGAGGGCAAGAACATATGTCATTAGGGTATTCAGCGCTGAAGGACTGAACAAAGACTTTACAAGCACCTTGGCTTGGTTTCAATTTACATACAATTATACATGATCCTTGGCTTTTTAGGCTAAAAGGTCCCCAACTACTATAGTCCTGAAATGAATTAGGAGAATCAAATAAAAAACTGTTCAAGTCATAGTTTCTTCTTAGGCAGTCTGGACAAAATAATCTTTTTTAATAAATCAGTATAAATCAAAGGGAAAGTTTGCCCCAAAATGAAAATTCTATCATTATTTTCTCAATCTTATCATTCCAAACTTGTATGACTTTCTTTTATATGCAGAACACAAAAGAAGATATTTTGAAGAATGTTGGTAACCAAACAACATTGCCCCCCATTGACTTCCATTGTATTGATTTAATATGTGTGTTAACAGAAAGTGCATTGATCTCGGAGAGTGTTTGTGAACTGAAGGTGGTCTCTTTCTCAAGAGAGACTTTAATTGAGATCAACCTGGTGGCGAGAGCTCCGGAGGTCACCTTCCCCAACCTTCCACTGCAGGAAACAAACCGCCCCTGACAGGCATTTAGCAGCGGACTGAATTGTCGAGATGAAAGCCACCCTTCCATTTGTCCGTCGACCCTCGTGGAGACGGATCCGTGTATCCGTCGATCCGCTCTGGGAGGAAAGGTGAAACAGGAAGACGATTGATGAGGCTCTTCAGAAACAAATAATGAAGTTGTTGTCATGTAAATAGCCCGAGGGAAATAAAAATGGAGGTAAAGGAGAGATTAAAGAGCTTTGTGTAAAGTGCTGAGCGAGCTGGACCGAAACAGGTGGAGAAGAGATGATACATGTGGATGGATTGTTTTGGAGAGGAAGTCAGGCGTGGCGTCCTCGTAAGATGATGAGAAGATCAGATAATTGTACCTGATGAAAGAGAGCCCTTCAATCCAGTATTCATTTCAACATGAACATAGTGCCAACAGAGAGGAGCATTGAAAGTTTATTTGGGTGCATATCAAATGAGACCGCATAAAAATATGTCATCATTTATTTACTCTCATGTCATTCAAAACCTGTGTATGAATCTTTCTTCTGTGGAACACAAAAGAAGATATTTTGAAAAATGTCTCAGTGGTTTTGTGTCCATATATTGAAGTCAACAGGGGCCAATGTTGTTCCATAAATGGGTGTTTGATAAAACCATTCTACATAGCCTTAAACAAGACCAGGCCACACTTTGTGCGTCATTCATATGCATACAAATGAGTTTCATCTTCCGCCGCATAACTGATAATCTGAAATATTACAATGGTTTTAAATGTCATAGATTGACCTTTTCGACTTAATACAAAAATATTTCACAGCTGCCTGGTTTGCATTGCTCAAATGGTATATTTTGAATATATTATTTTTGTTATTTAGGATGTATTATTGATAAAAAACAGAAGCCTTAAAGCGTGCATCACATACTGCTGTCTACAGTCATTAAATACTCAAAGCCTAAAGTAAAAATCATTTCACTCGACCATTCCTGAATCCCTGCAAAATATAACATAAGCCACTTTTGTTAAGAACCAGATAACCAACCAAAGACAAGCTTTCAGGCCAATTTCTATTGTTATGCGAATTATGACAATTGCAAGAGAGACATGCTCGGAAAAATACTCAGAACCGCGTTGCACCTTTTACAAATGGATTTTAAGCACATTGCAAACAAAGCAAGCCCTGCAGTGCACTTCTATAATTATCAACCTTCAAAGCGAAGAGAAATGTACAGGTTTTGAGAGGAGATTCCCTGGCAGAGGTGAACTCTGACTTCTTATCCAGAGATGTCAGCTTTTCCAAACATGGAGCAAAAGATAATCGCACATAATTACAGTCATGTCTGAGAAACACTACCGTCCTTGGTGTACTCCAAGCTCCACGTCACGTGGTCTTCCCTTAGCCCACGCAGGAAGGAAAACGTTTCCGTACAGATAATTGCAGAGGGCTAATAAATTAAACGCTGATGAACTCCAATTTCAATTTGCGCTGATGTCCATGTGTGTCTGAGGAAGGTGCCTGCTGTTTTGTTCTAGGAAAGATTTTCATATGTAGCGGGGCTTCCAGATAAGAATCGCGCAAGCGTGTTCTCTCGGGTCCGGCGTAATGATGGCAGCTGACATAGATGCATGCTTATCATTAGGCCGTGCTGTTTACAATAACACCTTCGCCAGCTTGCGAGTGTCTGCGGAGACACGGTATTAAGAAAAATGCTCAGCATTACATTTTAGCCCGTGGTGCAAAAATGCCTATCCGTCTCTTATTCTGGGCTGCTAACTGATGGATATCAGAATGTTGCAATAAGAGGCAGGCGGGTGGACTGTCTGAATGATCCACACCTAGTCACCTGGTTGCTCAGAGTTTCTTTGTATGAGCTGCTTTATATAAAAGCAGACATCAAAAAATCACCGCCCATAAACTCACTTACATCCGTGCCCCGCCGTCAAATGGCCAGCCTGAATGACGAGACGGTTTCAAGGCATTTCAGAGCGACTCTCAGACTGTCATTATTGACAAAGATGCGGTGACCAAATATACACAATGAGTATTTTTGTGATACTTTATTAACTCGTGACAGCCCCATCAACACCTCCGACAGCGTATTCAACAGGTGTGTGAGTGGCAAACCGGGGATTGTGAATGACCAAATCCCTGATGTTTGTACAAATGACAACCATATGCTAAAACAGTCAAAACAAGCATCTGTTAGGAAATTACCGATGTGTGGTGCCTGTAATGAATCTTTCTCATACGCGATGGTGAATCCAACACAAACGTGGGGCCCGGCAAACGAAAGTGGCGATTAAACTCGGTGACGGGATCGAGGAAACATGCAACATCTGTGATGGTAGAAAACATGAACAGCTGGGAGTTGATGCTTTGCAATCAAGTGTAGAGAGGAGAACGTATTTCACGCATCTTTTCAATCAAATCAACCTGTATTTAACCTGTTACGGCAACCTGATGCCGAGTTATGCGTAACTCGTGCTCGTCTTCCAACCAAAACAAAGGCTGCGTCTCAATCAGCTCCCTAGGTTGTGAATAAATGACTGAATGTTTATTTTTAGGATTATTTTGAACCTTCCCTTTAAAAAACGTTTAGCATTTAGCGTCTTGTTTGCAAACTTCAATGATGACACTTTACGGATCGACCCTTTCAATCACTATGCCACACATCGGCCCCACACACACACTTCTTGCATCATTTTTACATGACCAGACATACAGATTAAAAGCTTCTCAGCCATGGCAGTATAAAGTGCCTTGGCATCAGCGTTGGGTTACTGTATCCTGGTCTTTACATTAACAGTATCACTCCTAAGTAAATGAACCAGATTAAACTGAGGCCTGGTGATGTCACTTAACTTAGCCATTGATTTATTAGTCTGCTCTTGAACACCTTGGTTCAGGGACAGTTAATGTTTAATGAGGTGATTTAGCCTTAACCTGGATTCAAAGTTCAACTCGACTGACTCCCATCACTCATTGTTACATGTGAAAAGACCACCAGGACCATCCAAAACTGTTTTCAGAGGGACATCGTAGTTTCTCTGCTGGTGTTTTAAATAAGTGGAACTGAATTGAATATCCGATACAAGCACTAGGTCTTACAAACTATAAAAACATAAAAATTTTCTCAGGAAATTGTAATGTATTGACAGGATAATCCCATGGATCAAACATTCACAGTCTACACCTTTGACGTGAGAGTTGGTATATGCATGTTTTTTTTTTTTTTATTTTTTTTTTTTTTATGTATATATATTTTAAGTATGTATTTAAAAAAAAAAATTGTATTTAATTTAATTGTTGGCTTAATATGTTCCTGTACAATCTATTTATACTTATTATATTTTTGTCTATACCATTGGCATTTTTGTTATATACATGTTGTTCAAGCAAATAAAATTTTAAAAAAAAAGAGTTGCTATATGCATAATAGCCTTTCACAACCTCTCTATGACATCATCGATGACATCACCGAGATGCATAAGGGCAGGCACAGGTCAGCGTCACTGCACCATATATATATATTTCATATTCAGCGCGCTGCAGAGGGCAGTGGCACGTCCACTTCGTTGCGATTAGGCCGAAGTTAAGAGGCGTAACTTTACACAGACCATTAATGAATAATAGGTTGGAGATTTTGTTACATTGACACACAACCTCATGTTACGCTAAAGCCTGTTACGTGTATGTTTAAGCATTCCATTCAGGCATACAGTAACGCTCAGCTGGACGACCAGTCAGATTGGTGTCGTTCCTTGACACAGATCAAATTAAAAACAAACAGTGCTATTTAATAAATAAATGATGCGAGAACAAGATAAACGGCATGTGGCAGCTGTAAAATTTTTCTAGGGTGGTTTGGACGCATACAGAAGAGAATACATTTGCATCTTTACATGTTTTTTAATTCCACGTGGAATTTAACAGTTGTAAATGGAATGCAAATCGCATGCGTTGTAAATTTAAACTCTGTGTGTTAAGTGTAACACATTTACACACTAAAAAAATCCTGACATTAAGAGAGATTTATTGTCAATTATCTGACAGTCAGATTATTTCTAAGTTGCAATTTCATATGTTTATTTGTCATCATTTACTCACCCTCTTGTCATTTTGAACTTGTATGACTTTCTTCTGCACAACATGAATAAAGATATTTTGAAGAATGATGGTAACCAAAAACTATTGGTCCCCATTGGCTTCTTTTGTATGGACACAAAACCACTGGAAGTCTCTCTACCTTACGCCGTAATGACTGTTGTGAAAGTCTTCCTGTGTAGAGCAATGAAGTTAGCAACACCAAGGTCCCAGCAACCACAAAGTCACTCTCATAAAAGCCTGTGTCAAATGCATAAATGTGTATATGATCCTTTATAAAGACACAAAATTCAAATGAATCTAAAGGTAATAAAACCCTGAGAAACATTTCAGTAAAGTAAGCGAATTTTACACTGCACTATTTACAATGTAATACAGTTTAGAGGTTCTAACACATTTCTGACTCATGATGAGATCTGATCAGACTAACACTTATCCATCAGAGTCCCAGAAATGTCCAGAAGGTGGACGTTTGGGTCAGTCATCCTCTTGATTCGTCACAAAGGATCATATTAAGCGATACATTTCAACCCAAAACTTGATTCCCATCGGCCACTGAAATATTCAGTCTAGCCGGTATGTCTGTGACCTAAAGATTCTAATCTTTTCGTCTTTAAATTGGCAAGACGACGCTTTCAATGAATATTTCATTTGGCATGGAGTGAATGGGCAACCCGGCAGTGACATAAGGGTAACATGTGAGTGGTCGTTGAATGTTACACCATGTGTAATGTCACCTCCATGTTACTCAGCTTTCCATTGAAAACAAGATCCACTTCAGCTCAAGTGCCTCCAATCTGAGATACCAAAACATGTCCAAGACATCGGAGGCAACTGAAAACCTCTCCTGGAACAGAATCGGACAGAATGACAGTTTATTTAAGCAATAAGAAGACACGAGAGGCTGTGCTATATTGACCTTATTGCCTTTGATCATGACTATTCATTAAGTGCATTCATATTCACTCTACATTAATTTACATTAATGCATTATACAGTGACTTATAGTGCATTCAAAGTATACATTTTGAGAATCAAACCCATGACCTTGGACTTGCTCTACAAGCTGAGCTTTAGAGAGATGCCACAGAAAACCACTGGTTCTCTGAAGAACCATGTTCTTAGTTTTTCTTACCTTTTGATAAACTAAAAAACCTTTTTACAAAGACCCTTTTATGAAACAGAAATGTTCGTCGGATGTTAAAGGTTCATTATTAAACAATGCAGGCAAAAATGGTTCTTATACAAAACTTTAATACTTTGAAAAAAGTATTATTTAGGCACCCAGAGTAAAAATAAAAACACACACCTGTGATTCAGCAGCCAGCGTGCACGTGGCTAAACCGTTCTCTTCATTACACATGGCAAATGCTCCTCTCCGTGTACACTCACCGTCTTTTGACTCAGGATGACAGCTTGGCACAGGAATAAAAAACTGGAGGAGGAGAAAACAAGAAAAGAAAACTAGGTCACGAAAAAGCCTGATTTTGCAATCTTCCACATACCTACAGTGATCCGGTATTAAATCCGTAAAGCTCAGTATACTCAAAAGTCAGACAGAGTCTATATTTGTGTTTTTATGTGTGTTTGTAAAGGTAAGCGTCACGATTGCCATTACTAATATGGTAACAGGCTTTATTAGGTCATGAAGACAATGATGTGGTTTATAGAAGAGAGCCGTTTTTACTAGATGGCCAGACTAACAATAATAAACAAGTAAAATAAATCTAATAGATTTAAATGAAACAGGGATCAGTGCTATACAAAGGCATGCTAGTACTGTAGGTGCTTTACAGTAAGCAAACACACTAGTTACAATAACACTAAATGAGCTCACAATGATTTTAAACAGTAAAAAATGGAAATAGTTTCTGTAAAACCGTATGAAAACCCCAGCAAAACATCTTTCCTGTCCTTTTCCGGTCCAGCTGGTTTCTCATCTCTCCCTCATTCTCCATCCTCCCCTGTAACGCTGGCTGTAGATGATGGATCAGCCTCCACACCTGGATAACCCTCCTCTCCTCCCTGCAGCCCGGCTGCGGCTCTCTTCCCATCAGCCATTCCCTTTGATCTGCCTTTCAGGAAAAAAATCACCATGACTCAAACAAGACATCGTTTGGAGAAACCCCTAGATTATTTTGCTGAAAAACTGCCCCAGTGTTCGGCCCTGAAACCCTGCTGGCAATGCTGAAAGCTGATCAAAGCCGGAACCGGTGGGGAGAACCACAGTCTGGAAAAAAGCATGTGCAACGGCACATAGCGAAAAATGTCTATAGCAGAAATACTGAGACTGGGTGCTGTAACACAATGATGTAACATCATCAAACTGTATCATCTGATCTATTTTATTTAATTCCCATATTTGTGAAACTCACATATTAACTGCTTTCTCCGGGGGGAAAAATGCTCTAATTTATTGTTTTTCAAGGTCCACTGAGATTTATTAATATTTAAATTAGCGCCTCCAGCTCTGACAATGGTAAAATATTAAAACCAATTCCAAGTAGAAATTGTTTTTCTCAGACCTTTCATTCAAAATAAGAGCAGATGAAAAATAACATGTAATAACCACAACAACTAAAATAAAATATTACTCTTTACGTTCTTGTTCCAAGTGAATAATGTTGTGTTTATCAAAACAATCGGTATACGTTTACTTTTACTTAGCAGTCGTTTTAATCCAAAACTACCTACAGTATATTCACGGCATACATTTCTGAGAAGTTTGTGTGTTCCTGGGAGTTGGACCCACAACCTCTACCAATTGAGCTACAAAACAAACCTTTATCTTTTACCTTTCAACAGAAGACCATATCATCTTCATATCACAGGACTATGTCACGTTAAACATCTACTCTATATTTATACAGTATTACTCTAAGGACATCCAGGTTGTTCTGCCCCTTGGCGTTTTTCTATTTTTACATTAAATGCATAATCAAGCCTGATCTTCTCGCTTGTGTACGTGCGCTCAGGTTTGTGTGTCTAAAGCCGTGTGTCTAAGCAGCCGCAGTATGTGCTAATGAGAGACGCGACAGGGAACATCCTGATTTTCTCACATATTCAGCCTCCCATCTCTGCTGAGACAGCAAGACCTGGCCCCAGGGGTCCAGAGAGAGAGAAAGGAAATGAGGACGAGGAGAAAGGAAGTAAAGAAACAAAGAGGTGAGAAGATATCAAGGAAACGGTGTAGCAACACATTACGCAAAGACTTTAGTTACTCAATAAACTTTTTTTGTGTTTTTATTTGCTTACGTTGAGAAAAGTGGAAAATACATATCACCAGTCTAGGTACCACATACTACAATGATCAAATCTTAAAGAAAAAATAGTTGCTAGTCTTTGACATATGATAATTTATTTGACGATTTTTTAAATGTCTAGTTTTGTCCTCGTTCTAAAGTTTGTAACAAAGGAATAAATTTCACGTTGAAAGTAGAAGCTTTTTGGCCAGACTGACTTTATGCTTATACTCAAAAATCTGCCTACGCAAAAGAAACAAGGATAATACAAACCTGCAACTCAACCAGACAAAAGTTAAAAATAGGGGTAAAATTTAAAAGGACTAAAAATTGATTTCTTATTTTCTTTGTCCCGATCCATGGACTAAATCAATGCAACGCCTCTGAATATAGAAAGTGCACTAACAATGAGAAAGAAAGACACAAGTACAGTTTAGTTGGTATTTACTTAAACACAAAGCTGAGCTGAGTCAGAGATCCTCTCTTAAGACAGACAAGCCCTCACTCTATTAGTGACAATGAGGGATCTGTTACTTCCCAGGAGGGATTACCTAGAGAAAAAACTTTTAAAGAGAGACGACACACCTGAACAGACTTTTGGTTCTTGCATTCATTCCTACAACTATACCTCTTTGGGGGTGATGTGGCCTACCGTTTTTCACCATGTTGTTTGAGCTAGGACCAGAATACCAAGACTTGGGCCAGTACGAAACCACCTAGCAACCAGCAACCATTTACATCTGTGCAAATGCAGACATTTTTGCAATCGAATTTATATATTTTTTATCAACCACACAACAAGCAGAAAACCACTCATAATACCCAAGTAACACCCTAGCCTAGCAACCACCTCACATACATTAGCAACCACATATCCATGTGATTTTTGCAGCAAGTACAAACATTCACCAGATTTTCTTAAGATAATCTATTCATCTGGGGGTTTTATTAGCACTCTCTTTGTTTCTTCTGCTACAGTCTCTTTGCCTTCACTGTCTCGTGCTCTGGTAATGTCCTCACATTATGGCTAATGCCTCATGCACGCTGGAGGACAATTTCATTTTCGGTGCCCTGATGCCTCTCTCCTCTGCCCCCGTTGTCAAGGTGGATAAATCCCGAAATGAGCCCTCCTGATTGCTTTAGTTGACACAACTTTTTCTTGAGGAGACACGGACCGAAGGGCTTGCGGAGGACGGTTTGACTTCAGAAGGTAAGCACTGGCCCGACCTTCAGTTTTGTCGGAAGTAATATCATCAATCATTAGCAGTCCAGATGTATAGTGGAGGACAAGGGTGAAAAACAAGAATACAAACCAATCTGAATACACATTACAGCGTATCATTGGAGGCACAACAGCACAACTATTCATTGCACTCTGTGAGATAAATGTATTTCTGTAATGTTAATCTAGCTCCATATAAATGTAACAAACTACATAGATGAAAGTATTTGTTCTTAACATGTTTTACAGTGGAAGGGGATGTGCCTGTGCTCAAGTGTGCACATATTTCAGCCATGGTGTTTTTCTGCAAGTTCAAGGTCGATAATCTAATGACTTGCAAGAAAGTGTCATTTTCTGTAGAGAGTTTTCCGATAAGGTTGAACAATCAAAGGACAGCAACACAGCAGGAGAGATGTTTTAAATATTCCCAGAAGCTCGACCATAATTCCCTTAATCCAGACAACGGATTCATACTCATACAGTGCAGTTAAGGTGAAACCGGCCTCACGAGCCCATGAACCATCCAGCGTGAACCAGCACAAGGTCAACGAAAACTAAAACAGGTTCGTCCTCCGTACGCTGTTAGCTTTCTGCCGCTGTGACATGGCAAGACAGAATCAGAGTAATAGTATTTTATTTCCCCACGGGCCACGATGCAGACACAACGGCCCGTGATACGAGACAGATCTGAGAAAGGATTACAGTTAAAGAATCTGAGCTAAAATATGTTGTTGCCATTCAGAGGGAAAAGAGAAAGAGCTTTATGCGAACAGATTAATCCATTGCACATCTGCTAATGTATTGGACCATTAGTCTTGGCCCTCGTTGCTTTACTTTTCACTGAATCAAGGTTTTTCAGACTGAAAATACATCACAGACACAAACCTTTAGGAGATTAAGTGGCTTGTTGGCTAGCGGTGTATAAAAATCTGATTTTTTTAAATTTAGGCCATTGAGCTGCCAATCAGAACACCCAAGCAACATATACAGCAATGCATTCAAAATCAGCTGAACACTTTAACATCTGCATAGCACCACCTTGGCAACCACACAAGAGATTTGCATGGGCAAGCACTCTCACATTTCTTCGAAAGTCTAGTGAAAGAAAACATATATTCATAGAGAAAATCAACAAATATTTGTAAAAAAAAAAAAAAAAAGTTTATATGTGACATTACTGTCTTTCTTATTTTCTACATTTTATTAAAACCTGATGTTGAATGACTGGGCAAAAAGAATCAGCCATGTTGAAACACAATGCTTGGATACTTTTTCCAGCGATCTATATTTGTTGCATGAGAAATAGCTGGCATGAAGGAGCATGTAATATATCACGTCCGGATAAAATATCAAACAGAAAGTCAATGTAACCCAATATACACACATGAGATCATTAGCCTCACAGCATACTAAACAATTCAGCTTGCCACATCTGTGCAAAATTTCAACAGACGTTTAATATAAGACCAAGAGTACAGTACCCACAACACAAATGTTAAAGACATTATTTTCTGTATTTTTCTATATATACGTCTTTTAGCATTATCAGAATTTTCTCTAAAGAAAAGATGCACTACTAATTTTAACTGACCTTCATTTGACTCTATTTCCATGTTGTCCTGCGAGACCTTTGCATATACCAGCGTCTCCTTTGGCCCACACGACACGTGATCTAGCGCTTAAGCCCTACGGTCAGTCTCTGCAAGCTATTACCTTGTGTTCAAAAATGACGCAATGTTTCGCCCCAAAACTAAAGTTACACAAGCATTCTGGACTGCCCTGTAAGGGAACAGTTGGTTCATCAACTAATCCAGGCAAAACTCTGGCTTAAAGCAAAACTATAGAAATAAAGGAATGTCAGATTAAATTTGTTAACTTTGAGAAGTTATATAATGACCTCAGTATGCTATACTGCATCTGCGTATGAATAGCCCGTTTGATGGAGGTACCAGTGGTGAATCATCATTTTTGTTAATGTAGCCCACCACCCTCTGTTCCAGGAAATCACTTAATGATTTAAATGAATAATATTATAAGATATACAACACACAGTGTTTTTTCTAATGCACATTATCACATTGTACTGGATTAATTGCTGCTTTTTTGGGCCCTTTGCTTAATAAAAACCTTTGAGACCTTATAATAATTTGTATACTTTACAAAGTGACTACCAAGACAATAACATTAGATATTTTTGCATTCATACTGAGTACGGGTATTAACCAAAATAATTGCAGTATCTGTTATTCGAATGGAACTGTACCGACTAATCGTGTGGTATACGTCATACACTGCGCGAGCGAATCTGCATTACAGACATGTATTTTTGTGCTCATTTTCTGTGTTTATTGGGGTTCAGTAACTTACAGCGACGGAGATGAGGTTAAACCATATTAAACCATAACATTTGCATGCACCATAAAGTACACTTTCTTACAAATGTTGAACACTGAAGCAGTCAGAAGAAAAGTTATATTCTGTTATATCAGTTCAAGGCCAATGGTTCCAGTGTTAATAGGGAGCTGTTCTCTCATGGTTGAAAGAGTGAGATGAAAGCCTTGTTTAAAGAACAATTTAGTCATGTCTTGAGCTGTTTTGTCAACATTTCTTACATAATATTAGTTTTATAAGAATATTGAATAGTATAGTTGCAGTCTTGAATATTATATGAATATAGTGTTGAGATTCGTGGTATTAAAGGTCTGGGCTGTATATGACTATGACGTGATATATAATTTTATAGTAAAAATGTAAGTCTGTTCAAGCACGTGAACATTTATTAAGACATTTATAAAGGCACAAAAGTTTACATTTTTCACAGATTCCAATAGTTTACGATCTAATTGGAGTACAAAAGTTTCGTCACCTGTAGCGTTTTCATTGTCAGAAAAGTATTGTCATAAGGAACTGTGAAAACTCACACTTAAGTGTCAAGCATTTAAATGGTATTAAACATTATTGTGCTTTTTATCCAGGAAAAAACATAGTCCACAGTACATGTATTCGCCCTGTTAAAGAATGATCTAAATGTATAATTACCGTATGATAAAACATATATTTGTCATACCTCCAACATCATATGACATATTAGTTTACATATAATACATAATGCCAATCCCAAATGTGTTACACAAGCCTTATTTACATCAGCAACGTCATGGTAAAATTGCATTCCTAGTGGACCCCTAGAGTCTTGGACCGTATCCATGCAGCACATTATGGAAATGAAGCGCGCGTTCACCGACTGTCCACGACAAGCAGGGAGCCACACTGACGGCGGCCCGCGCTCAATCCCGACAGTAGATGGCAGCAACCCAAGAAACCTGAACCCGTCGGGTTCATCACAACTCCGTCTCTCTCAGTTGTGCAGCAGCACTCGCACAGGAGGCAGCGGTGGTTCGAGAGACGTCAAATGAAACAGAAGAGACGCCAGCTGCTCCTTTCGAGTTTTACGCGTAGCCTGTGCTCCGCACCCGGAGACAGCACGTTTTGAAACCACCATGGAAGACAAATCCAATTCATTTTCGAGCAACAAGGAGGAGAAAGTGGATGGGAATAATGTGTTCCAAAGGCAAGACTCGATCCTGAAGAACAGCATGGGCAGCCAGAACATGAAAGACCACGGCAACTCAGTGGGTGGCAAGGGGGACCGTGAAGAATCCATGGTCGGTTTTGACGATATGGACGCTGCGTCTAGGCAATACGGGTTTATGCAGCGGCAATTTGGAGCGATGATGCAGCCCGGGGTGAATAAGTTCTCATTGCGGATGTTCGGGAGTCAGAAAGCCGTGGAGAAGGAGCAGGAGAGAGTCCAGACGGCTGGATATTGGATCATCCACCCTTATAGTGATTTTAGGTAAGGAGTGTGGAAAGTCACCTTCCGAGGCGCATGCCGTCACGCGCACTCAGGTCCGCAACACGCACGCTCGCCAAGATAAAATGGGCTCTGCTTGTGCTGTCAAAACACACGTCCATCCATGTGAGATGCTTCAGAGGTGCTTATGCCATCGTTTTCCGTGGCGTATCGGGGAAGCAGAGCATAAAAACACGCAATGCCCTTGGTTTGTGTGGGGTGAATGTCATTTTGGTGAATAAACGGCACAGCAGTCATCACGGGACTTGTAAGACCTGCCATCATTGGAAATTCTGGCGTTGTGTAAGATTTGTGGTGGATGATGCACCACTGTTTGGCATTGTAAACACATAGCTGTCAGTGTCTGCTGTGAGAATTAATGAGGGTTGGCTATCACAAATGCTGAAATCCATACAGTGCTCTGTGGTACAAGCATGAGGATTATTCTATTGTATCTCGTGGTACTGTATGATCATGTGTGGCTCACCGTGTAACAGCCCATGCCAATTTTAGCGGTGGGTTAGTTGCTCTAAAGCAGTTTAACGCTAATCGCGTTAGTCAGGTGAATGAAGGAGATTGTCGAACCCAGAATTTTTCAGGTTGCTCAAGATGGAGCAATGACTGAATCGTTTCAGATTATACTACTACAGACTTTGGTGCTATGAGGCTTTACATTTTTACATTGTCATTTAGGACGTGGTTGATATGAATTACATAACCAATATAATAACCATTATCTAGAGTTGGGCACCGATGGGAGTCGATTGGTCCAAATGGATTTAAAGTCTCCTGTTTGTTTCTCACTTCATTACGGAATATACATAGATAGATAGATAAATAGATAGATAGATAGGACAGTGTCAAGTCTATGAGTGGGCAGGATGATGTGTGTCTGTTAGAACCGGAACAGTCTGTGCTGAATCAGCAATGCACGTGAATAAAAACAACGAAAGATTAAAATATTCGGAAATTAATATCCAATGTACATCGCGTGTTTAATATGTGTCAAATTTAGGTTGTAGATTTGTATATAAACGAGTCAAATTGTAAAATAACTATACATTTATATATGCATTATGTATTAAGACCATCTTTCATTTCCATTCCCAATTCTTTAAAGCATGAACGTACTGGAATGTTTACATGTCTTGGCCATTCTCTCTCTCTCTCTCTCTCTCTCTCTCTCTCTCTCTCTCTCTCTCTCTGCGTGAGCGCGGATAGGTGACGGTGCACCTCACGTGCTCGTTTTGCCCTGGCAACTCCTCACGAGCGCTGCACGCAGAGTTCTTCGCAAACATTAGTTTCACTTCCCATCTGCCCCGCGTAACGCGCCGCTATCCATGGTGCTGAAAAACAGCCCCTTGTTTTACATGAATGCCAGGAACACTATCCCGTACAGTGTCATTAGTTCGCCCCCCCACCTGTCTTACTGGTTTATTTATCTATGTACTTGATGTACTTTTGGCAGGTCGTGTGCAGACTTAACACCTGGGATAATGCGTTCCCCACGGCAATAAGGAAGCACCAGACTACTTACTGTGCAGTACATTTTCATATTCCTATCATCCCTACAATAATAACATTACAATTTGTGTGTATATCATGTTGGATCATTTTTATCCTGATACTGTAGGTTTTATAATCTTAATTTGAGATAATAATTAGGATGTTATTAATAAAGTTGAAACACCTTGACCAGAATGTATTCTAAAAATACACCTAAAATACGAGTGTCTGGGGTCAAAATGTGCTGCATGTCAGATATAACTTCATACCACTGCTTTGCCTGAGTTGAATTGCTACTGCTACTATTTGACATTTAGCTAATGTTTTTATGCAACACAACTCGCAGTACACTTATTACAGGGACAGACCCCTTCCAGCAACCCGAGGTTAAGTGTCTTGCTCCGAGGACCATTAGTGAGTTCATTGTTTTGAACAGCTTCTGATTCAAGCCCACATCTTTAAGCATTAGGCAGGAGCACCCCTCCAACAGATCAGAACAGTTTGTGTAAAGCCCTTTTAGCATCAGAGCAGGGATGAGAGAAGGTGAGATCGGATTAGATGTCCAACACACGCTGAATGAGCTTAACAACGCTGTGAATGCTGTGATGTAACGTCATTGACTTTTCTGTCATAATGCACGAAGGACACAGCTGCTTAGCAGCCATGGTGTCGATACGCAACTTATTAAAGGTATGATGTCAATATTTTAGGTTCTTGTATTTGTATGTTACGATCCCCAGCATTAACATGTACATTTATTTCTTATTGTAAGTGTAAACAGTGTGGCTAGTCTAGCTAGCCCAACACAGCAATTTTGGCTCAACCAGTGGAATGAGTTTGGGGCGGGGCTACCTGCTTGATTGCACATTTGATTGGTGGAGGGTTTTTATAATGATTATATAATGCTTAAAACCCACCACAACAGATACGGTTGCAGAAAACAGTTTACGATCTGTGACCGGGTTAAAAGTGACCGGGCTTTATTTAATCGATTACAGGTATTGGCTAATACCTTCATAGCAGTTTTCAGTTCGGCAGGTGGCGCTGAGTTTTTGATAAACCTTGCCAAATGGGCTTTAGATCAAAGAGAGAAAAAGAGAAAAACAGGTGAAAACAGAAGATACAGAGAGGAAGGAGATGGTGATGGACAGAAAGACAGGAAAGAGAGAAAGTGAGGGAGAGCTATTGACAGCTATCCTAACCTTTAATGCTCAAAATCCTGGACCACGTCACTGTTCTACACCTCCATAAGACACTGGCACACCAGTTGCGTTTGGCAAGGTTTATTATATTTCCTTTTTTTCACAATGCTGTTTTCTCTCTCTCACACAGAGCTGCTCTTTTGTTCCTTTTTCATAATACCATTTTGTAGTTCATTTGCTAATTTAGTTGAAAATAATGGTTCCACTTTGGCCCTCGTAGCATGATAACATCGAAACCATCAACATCACGTGATAACATCTTTCACATGTGCTGTTTTGGTTCTGAAGCATCAATGAAACTCAATATGGAGTGATATCTCAATACGGAGAGTGTTTAAAGATTAATAGGAGGTTAGTAAGATTCATTATTCATTGTTTTCAGAAAGGGCTCATGCTTGACTTGATGTGGCCTGAGCCCTTTGTCATTGGTTTTGTCAGGCGTGAGTCGGCGTACGTTTTTTTAATCCTTCCTCCATATTGCATGTCGTCCATCTCCTGATTTCTCTGTTGTTTAAAAAACAGCATTTGCCATCATCATAAATCGTCATTGCAGAATGGAAACGCCTCAGACGTGGAGTGCCAATGTGCCTTCACGTTTTTACTTTTTTTCAGTAGTGGCAGGACATATCAGGTAACAGATGAACTTGGGTCAAATCTCTAACTTATAAATTAATCACACAGGTTGTGGAAAAGCAGGATTTGTATGCGAGCAGATTCCTTCTCCCTATCAAGCGGTCCTCTGATTTCTAAACCCAGATTAACCTCTATTTTTAGGGGCGTGCAAGTTTGTCTTGCATTATTAATGCATTTTGCTGTTGCTTTTTGGAGGGTTGTCTCAAAGATTTCTCTCAAAGTTTAATGAAGGTCTTTGTGAGTGCGTGTCTCACTTTTTCCAAATAGATGCCCCTTGGTACTCTCTAAATAGCCCAGCTCAGTGTTTTTTCTCACATACAATGCAGAAGACAGCCCGATTTGTTAATACAGTGTGACCACAGCATCGTAAAAGCGATCTGTGTCCCATCTAGTTGAAACATCTCAAACCTTGTTCGTTATGGTAAAGTTGTAGTAGCAGTACAGAGAAACTGAAAAGCACATTGGAGCATATAAAACCCTTGTGTTGAGGTTACATCCTCTGTGCTTTTCTTTAGTTTTCAGCAGTGGGGCAGATGGTCACATGGCAACCATCCCACCTCTGACAATGCAGCCTGTCTGTCATACGGTTGTCAAGGCTACAGTTACAAAAGCAAATCAGCCCGTCAAGTCTCTTTTAATACGAATGTCTGCATGCATTGAATATGCAAAGCCAGCCATAATGCAACCAATACTGTGTGCAATCCCTTGGCTCGAACCCATGACCTTGGCATTGCTAGCTCCATGCGCTAACCACTGAGCTACATGCGTATTATTAAATGCATGTTGTTATTTTTCTGTAGACCAGAATTGTGATTTACTTCATAAAATCTGTAGAGCCTTCTGGTGTGAGATGCTGTAATGTTGTGTTAAACCGTTTTGTGATGCCACATCATAGTGCCTGTCACTCATTTGGTAGAGCATTGTGTTAAGATCATGGGTTTGATTCTAAGGGAACACATGGTACTGATAAAAAAAAATGTATAGCTTGAATTCACTGGAAGTTGCTCATTTGCTAACTACATAAATGTAAATAAATGTACATGACTCTGAAGTCAAGTATACTGGAAGGACTATTTTGAGTGTTGTCGTGCTACAAACCTACTAAACAATGTTAAAACCAATTTCATTATCGTTTAGACACCTCACAGAAGTAAAAATAGCAAACGTGGATAATATTATCCAAGGATGCCCGATTACGACAAAGAGCCAGCCAATATTTGATACCGGATCGTTGATATTTATAAAGCAAGGCCGGCAGCTTTTTTCATTTGCAGGCATCCATTACAGGCAAATGCATCGGTCATATTGGAGGCCCCAGCCAGGGGTTTTAGCATGAGATAGGATTCCTGAAAGCATCTATTTTAGTTCATGGATACATGCCGTTATCAGGACATTTGTGTGGTTGCCTAGGCCAGCCCGGCGCCCGTCAAAATATGTCTGGCTTCGGTCATTACCAGACACAGGAGCTACATTAATGCAATTACGCTTTGCGAGCGTTTTCTCTGATCTCAGAAAATTTCAGCGTGGCGGAAATCTCTCCTGTTGTCTGCTGGGCTGCTATCAGACGGGCTTGTTGTTCAGAAAGCTGACTCATGTTTGTTCGCTGCAGTCATTAGAAAGTGGTTATTTTTCACTTTGTGCTGAGGAAGAGTTTTCACATTAGGTGGTATGAGTAATAACACCAATGTGGCAGTATTAACTAATTACTTCAGTTGTTATTTGCTTTGGCTTGTTTTCAAACAATAAATGAGCACTTTCAGAGCATAATAGAAGTCTTTAACCCATGTCCTACATTGAAGACACTGAAAGCAAAGCAGTGCAGAAGAGTCTGTAGCCATTTCAAAGACCTGTCTGATCTACCAAGACAGAAAAACATTCGCATGACGTGAAAATAGAGTCTGACTGACACTTGCTTATTTATCCAAATCTTCATCTTCACTAGTAGATATCAAAACAGCCTAGGGGTGATTCTGCTGTCAAGAAAGACGGGGGATTTCGACAGCATTTCCAGTCAGAAGAAATGAGCATCCATGACGTTCTGAATCGTTTTCCAGATATATTGTGAAGCGAATAATAATGACTAATTACAAATGATAAGAAGAGATACAAACACAGCTTTTTTTTATTTGAACAATTAAATATGCATCAATTATTTGCATTTTTGTGTAACAGAAGGTGTATTGTTACATAACACTGAAGGTTTAAAATCATAATGTGATTCTTCTCGCTGTAGGAGCCGTGGACTGCATCTCCTGCCAAGCTGAAAATCTCTCTTACATGAATGTGGTGGTCTGGAGAATGGAAAGACTGTCAGCAGACTATGATCATGAATTGATGTTTTATGATGACATTGTCATTTTTTAGCTTTTATGATGCAGATGTGGACTGGTTGTTTATTATTTAGACAGACATCCGAAACTTAAACTTTTTCAATTGGCTCATATTCATATCAGTAACTAGACAGCAGGGTGGCAGACAAAAGCCAGTTGTTTTCATGAAATTACATTTACGCATTTGGCAGACGTTTATATTCAAAGCTGTTTAAAGGGACAGTTTACTCCAAAAATAAAAATTCTGTCATCATTCACTCAACCTCGAGTTAATTCCAAATCTGGTGATCAAACAGGAAAAAATGGTAGCCAAAAGTGCCCCAGAACTGTTTACTTTCCTACATTCTTCAAAATATCTTCTTTTGTGTTTCATCAGAACAAAGAAATTCAAATAGGTTTTATAGTGAGCAAATGAAGGCAGAATTTTCATTTTTGTATGAACATTAAGCTACGTATTAGTATGTGTGATCATAGGAAACAAGCCAACAATGTTTACGCAGCTAAGGCAACTCTCTGAGCTACAAAAACTCAAGCAGTTTGCCATCAACAAACACCTTCAAACATTGTCCGTCCTTCTATTTACCTCTGTGGTAACTCCATTCATATGTTTTCAAACACAAGCTTATTCCTGAGGGTTCAAATGGTGCCGTTTCAGCAATTACAGCCTATACCTTTAATTAGCTTTCTGCGTATCGCACAAGCAAAGCGGAATGTCGCACACAGACGCTTGTAAACAAACACACCGCATCTCACCTATGCGCTGGGAACCCTCTCGCGTTACTATCTCACCCTTTCATTTTCTGTCCTGTGGCTCTTTACATCCTCATCCAGAGAGAGCAAAGCGTCGGCTGTCATGGAACGGCAGGAAGTGTTGGAGGTGATATCAACAGCGACAGGGAAATGAGCTGTAGAGCATCGTGTGCACTGCAGGCGTGAGCTGTACTGATGGTTGAGGGAAGTCTGTTAGACAGCACCCAGAGAAATGCCACAAATATCAGAGGGCCTTCGGAATGAGGGCGTTCCAGCAGAAACGAGCAGGGATTTAATCTTTCTAGTCTTGCTACATCACGTCATAAGGGGGAACAGGCCTAGCATTTTTTACTATTAGAAGGAGAGAGTGTGCAGGTGCTTTGGTTGGGTTAAATATGTTTATTTTAACAGTTATTTTACATTATGTGGTTATGGTTATGGTTAGTATTTAACAGATCAGGTCACGCTTAAGCACCATTTATATTTACAATTATTTTAAATGATGTAATTACGGTTATGGTTTGTATGGTATGTAACAGATCAGGTTATGCATAATCCGTATGTTTTTAATGTTTTCATACCTAAACTGCAGTCATACTTTGCTAAAAAGACTAGCAAGTTTCACATCTTAACAGATCTTAAAGCCCATTCACACCAAGTATGATAACTATAATGCTAACTATTAGCTTCCACGCCAGCGGGCGATAACGTAATAGTTATTCTTTACTCTGTGCACTTTAAATTGTAATGTTTTATCATTTAGCAATTGGAAAAAAATCACTTTGTTATCCCAATGATATTTCTCATTTATATAGTTATAGTTGTTGTTGTGTAGACACCGCTATTCTCTTCAATTTTTATTGTGCTCCAAACATTAGGTTTTTTTCTTAAAATTAAAAAATTTGGATGTAATTGGAGAAAGACAATGGCATATATTTCTGTCTTTTTTAAAATACTGTAGCACTATGACATTAATTGAGCCATTAAAACCAGTTGTAAACTGGGCTGAAGTGGTCTTCTTTAACACATCACTGTTTGTCTCTTCTACAGGTTCTACTGGGACTTGATAATGCTCATCATGATGATGGGGAATCTAATTATCATTCCTGTGGGAATAACCTTCTTTTCGGAGCAAACCACCACCAGCTGGCTAGTCTTCAATGTGGCCTCGGACACCATCTTCCTGGTGGACCTGGTCATGAACTTCCGGACGGGGATCGTGAACGAGGAGAGCTCTGAGATAATCCTGGACCCAAAAGTCATTAAGATGAACTATCTGAAGAGCTGGTTCGTGGTAGACTTCCTGTCCTCCATCCCGGTGGATTATATCTTTCTAATAGTGGAGAAAGGCTTCGATTCGGAGGTGTACAAGACGGCCCGGGCGCTCCGTATCGTCCGGTTCACCAAAATCCTCAGCTTGCTCCGGCTTCTTAGGCTTTCACGCCTCATCAGATACATCCACCAGTGGGAGGAGGTAAGGGGACGGCGAGCATGCGTGTGAATCTGTGCACAAACTATGACGCAGATGGCCTTGAGTAACACGTCTAGAATTTGTTAGCGTTGAATATGAAGCCCACTTTGACACGAACAGGAGGGGATGTTATCTGACATCGCAAGTGTTTTGGTGTGTGAGATGCAATCTACCCTGGGCGCCAGGTGTAGTTCTGCAGAACGAGCCTTCTCCGAGACCTCTGACGCATGCTTTTTTAGAGGTGGAGAGACTTATTTTGAGGTTAAGGTAAGCATGTCTGCCACTTAACCCTCGGCGACACCTCGAGAGCTGCATCAGGGTAGGAGGAATCAACCTCTTCAAGGTGGCAGCTGAGCAAAACTATTAACTGCCTCCGTATTTATGCTAGTGTGCATTTCTCCCACCTCCGTCCGAGACACACCGAGCTAATGTAAAGCATTAATCTTCAAACGATGCATTTGGTGTGTACCCGAATGGATTGTTTCACAAATAGCTTTAAATGTACTTTGAGATCACTTCAATGAAAAATAATGCACGTTTCGTCCACCGACCTATTATTATTGTCAGGTGATCGTATGCTAAATTACAGCGTTTGTTGCGAAAATCGATTTAATTCAGACAACTTTCTTGTTCTTGTTGGTGCATAGTTGGTTGATAAAAATGAGTGAAATCCAAAACAGATGCTTACCGAGGCTCATCTGTCATTTCAGAAGACATTTATTAACCGTTCGGAGTCATTTGGTTTACTTCAATCATGGATGTGTTTGCTTTTTGAAGCCTAGCCATGTTGAGCACTATAGAAGAAGATAACACGATAGAGAGAATTTATTATGTTGCAATCCCAATGCAAATGCTATTGCCAAAAGTTACGCAACATAGTTATAACAGAGATACCAGATTTCGGCCAATCTTTCACAAAGTGTGTAGTGTAGTTTTAAAATGCAATACATGTCATTTAATACCAAAATATCAATAAGTAATATCAATAAAAATGGACACATTTTGAACAGATCAATAACACACAGGCTTCCATTTTGTGTAGTTCGCTGCCTTTAAAAAATTTCTGCACTGGCCTTAGACAGCCCGGCCGCTCGGCAGGGTTTGGAACGGAGCGCTTGTTTTGATTCCCTGTGTGTCATTAATCTCTTAACGCAAGTTCATCTCCCCATTCAGCTGGCGGCCACCCAAGTCTTGTGAGGAGGTCAATCAGGGTTTTCTGATCAGTCCTAATTGAAATACAAATGTACCTCTTAGGAGGAGTAAAGCCAACGAATGCAGGCGACAGTAATCAGGCTTGATTTATTGCTATTGTTCTGTGCTGCAGTTGTATCGACTAAGACAGGAACTCTATTAACGTTTTTGTTTGTGTGTATGGCAGACAAAGCGCTACATCACGTGTAAAGACATGGGGGGGTCTAAAAATATTGATGTTTAACTAAATGCTTACGAAATGATTGTGAGTGGTGTGTGCATACAAAATTGTAGGGGGTTTTAGGTGGTTACCAGGGTGCCTTGTGTTTGTTAGAATATTCTTGTTGATTGATATTGTAGATGGTTGCATACAAGTCAAGACGATATTTCAGAGCCGTATTACAGTAACATTCTAATCCATAATCCTGTTTTATTTGTGTACTAATGTCAATTTAAGATATGAGATTTCTGGTCCGAAATATTTCCTTCAGTATAAGTATACTGACTTTATGTCCTCTTGGTTTGTTGTGCACCAGTGTGAAACTAATAGCAAAGTTCTTAAAGTATGTGCAACTAATGAAATAAATTACTCTAGAAATCTTGATTTTAAGCATTAATCCAGAACTGCAGATTAAACCTGCCTAGAGCTTTACCAAGCACTTATTTACGGCATCTCCAGAAGCATCCACATTACACACACCATTTCCCCTCTCTGACACCACACTGATGCATTCTGGGTAATGACTGTCAGCCCTAGAACTCACTCTCTCTTTCTCTGCTGTGCTATTTTAAGGCTATCTTCTATTCGTACTTTGCGAATAATATTAGAATGCATATTTACATAGATATTAATTGCATGTTGCATTTTATCACCACATATTTTTTTCGCACCCAGTCAGCTTTAACACCCCTCACCCCTTTTCACAGAGATGTTTTGTTTGTTGTGGAGGAGCGTGTGTTTATTTCCGACCTGAGGTTGAGCTATTGGCACGCGCTCACGCCCGAGCGTAGATTCCCGGGTTTGCCGTCTCTGTCCGACCCCAGGCGTGGGCCTATCTCCCGCCTCGAGCTGGTATGTGTGCTATATACAGCACCATACAGGCCTCTGTGGATTTACCGCCATGTTGAATGAAGTCACAATACCGTGATGAGCTCAAAACACAGCTGTGTCGCAGTTAGCGCGTGGATGGTGCCGCTGCTGCGTGTCATGGTGCAGGGGCTAAACAGGCTTTAATGAAAAGCCGAGCATGAATCAGGAGGCCGCTGCAGAGCAGACATGCTGCACTTTTATAGAAAGATGGAGATTTTGTAGGATTGCTCATGTGCATCCAATCTTGCATGCCTTGACGTGCATTTTGTATCTTATGCATATGTTTATCTCTCTTTCTGTCTCATGTATATCACATCTCATTTCCTCTTCATCATCTTCTTTTTAGCTTTTCACCAAACCTACTATATAATTTCTTTGCCCACCATTTCACTTCCTGTCTCTAGATTCTGTGATGTACTGTACACAGAATCACATACAGGCGAGTCATGGTAACAGAAATGCACGGTCTAATTCATTGTGCCATTAGGATGCTGTATGTTCAGATGTCTCTGAACAGTAATCGGTCTATGATGTGCTAAAAAAATGCAGTAATCAGAATTCCTATTAGTTTCTGCTTTGTTTTTCAAGGTTTGTGCTTGGCTTTGATGTGACAAGTGACTGACTCAAGGCTCATACTTGTTGTTTCGTGTAGTGATAAAATTATGTATAAAATAGGTTCAACCTATTTTGGAGTTTGGAGCAAACCTTCTGTTTGCCAAGCAATGCAATATAAAAATGTAGAAATGATATACTTAAGCTTTAATTTAAGCAATTTTGTCATTATCATGCTGTATTGTGTACATCAGCATTGTATTGGCCATCGGCCACTCTTCTCTGTTGATGTCAGCATCAGCCAATGATAAACCATTCAACCTCAGTTCAACCATTACAAATCATCTGAACGTGTAGTATGCTGTTACATCGCACCGTGAAAATGTGCTTCGTGATTTATATTTTGTGCCTGGAATGCTTTAAAAGCTTGCCTTATGCTAATAAAGGGGAACATGCATGTTTGGGTGGTATATTAAAATGAAAGCTTAAAGAAAGGAAGGTGAAAAAAGGAGAGATTGAGTCTGTGTGATTTTAAGGAAATGGAAAGCTAAGCCTAAGGGTGGGGACATGGTAATGGTTATGTCGGTGTAAACACTCGAATCCCTCGAAGTCAATGAGGGTCACATCTGTCCATTCGCTCTGAACACTGGTGCTCATGTCTGCGCTATGGAGGCCTGGTGTGTGTGTACTCACAACAAAACACAGCTGTTCCCTTCCAATGCCTAGTGCAGGTATCACCAACCAAATTCGTCCAACAGAGTCCAACAGAGAACTGAGCATCATTCAGACGACGCTGTCTCTTTAAGGATGTCTCAACTTGGGAAACATTCAGGCAGAATGATTCATCAGTGAGCTGGTAAATCAATCTAAAAGAGGAAAATCTGACCTGCGTACTGAGCTCACTCAGAGAGGAAGAAGCGCCGCCAGGAGGGGCAGAGAGTGGGGTTTAATGACGGCGGTGTTAGTAAACTGGTCTGATGGTGAGGTCATTCAACAAGACCCAGTTTCACCCACAGGTCAGACAGAATCTCAAAAGACTTTTGCAGGCCTTAACATGCAGGTTTTATCCTTGAAGAAATCCACTTAAACCTCTGCAGTAAGTCTTAACAGTAATATTACTTTCTTTGAGTTAAAGGTTTCTTCAGCTATGGTTGTGTTTATAATACTGGATGTGATATATTAAAGGTAAATTCCAGATTAATATAATCGATAACATCTCTGACATGAGAGGCTACCCCAGAAAATAATTGTGTACCTTGGTTTGTATAAACAAATAAAAGCACTGTAACGCACTTACACTTGCCACATTAATAAACTGTAAATATAGCAAATGCAGTACCAAATTTAGTTTGTTCTTATATTCTTTTATTTAAGGAAAACCAAAATAACTCTGTAAATGTCAGCGGAGCTTAAAGCAGCAATTCGTAACTTTTTGGGGTAAAAATAAACAAAAGTCAGTTATTGAGCAAAATAATAATGATTCATAAGTTTCCATGTGGGGTTTGACTTTGGCAGTTTTATATTTCAAACGTTACAGATCGCTGCTTTAAGGTATATTAAACCTAAAAAAAGTCATTTAATCGTGTGTCATCTAGACAGACGGGTATGTTTTGCCACTGTCTTCATCCCCAACAAATACACACTGTATTCAAATGTCACATTTGACAGGTAAATACTGGCCTTTCTAAAACAAAAGGTCACCAAATCCCAGAGTAAATGTTGCTCCTGAAAAGCGACTACATCCCGGTTCCTGTGTTTTGTTCGGGTCTTGTGTTGTTCTCTTTGTTGTCCACCTGTGTGTTTTTTTTAAAGCACCTGTGCCTGTTTCTAATGACTCATCTCCCGCCCGTGCCAGGCACACAGGTGTCTGGAGGCTCTGCGGGGTTATGAAAGTGATGTCAGGTGAGGATAAGGAGTGTTTGCCTCCTCTGCGAGATTTGTGCCAGTCACACCTTCAAGACGTAAGACCGGAGCAGGTCAGTTGCTGCTTAGCTGATTCAGCTTTTGGCTGGTTGCTTTCACATAAAGATTTATGTTTAGCAATTTTCTTCGGATTGGCTTTATATTGTGCCATTCTTCTCTTGATTGGTGGTGTGGGATTAAAGCTGGTATGAAAGCAATGATTAACTCATTTGATCATATGCTGGTGTAGCTTTGAGTGATATGTACTACTAGGAAAAAATGAAGAGTGAGATTTGTTTTTAACTCTATTGGATGTGAACCAAAATGGAAATTATGAAGGGAGAATTTTGAAAGTAGGAGGGATATGTGATGTTTAATGCTTGTTTATAAGGTTAAACATCACAAAAAATGTTTTTGGGAATAACGTACACTAATGATTCACAACAAGAGCAGGAATGTTCAATCAAAAAATAAACGGGTAAATTTTTATCTCCAAACTTTCAGAGAGCTAATAGATTGTCAGATGTGATCCATGTGACACTCAGTTATATTGAAAGTCTCTCTCTCTCTCTCTCTCTCTCTCTCTCTCTCTCTCTCTCTCTCTCTCTCTCTCTCTCAGTCTAGATGTGGCATGCATGAGTCGGGATAGATTTCATACATGCAATTGGAAGGTAAAAGCGGCACTCCTGATTGGCTAAAGCATTTTTTCTGTTGATGGCCGCTTACTCTTGAGCCGCATATATCCTCCTGAGCCACACATGGATTTTCCTTTTGTGTGTGTGTGTGTGTGTGTGTGTGTGTGTAACCTGTCTGCATTCCTCAGAAGACTAAAAGCTCTCATCACACGGAGAGTGTGTGTGACTGGGTGTTGGGATGTGCTGGATTGCTTTAACAGGAAGTGTGTGTTAATGGTGTCGAGATGGTAACATTTTAACCAATAAGGTTGCATTTGTTAACGTTAAAGTAACATTAAGCAATAAAGTATTTTAGCATTTATTCATCTGTAATGTTAGTTAATGCCAATAAAATTATTCATTTTAGTACACAGTACAATGTTAACCGATACAAATTTTCCTTTAAAATAAAAATTAATGCTAAAATTAACTTTAACAAAGATCAGTTAGTATTATGTATTGTTAACTAATGCATTAACTAATGTTAACAAATACAACCTTATTGTAAATTGTCATCATGTTTGACCTCTCTCTCCCCAAAAGCCAAAAATAAAGACTTATTTATATAGTTATAAACCTGTGTCACCAAAATAATGTGTTTTTCGTAAACATTTCTTCTAATGCAATAAGCTATACGATGCATTTTAGGTCAAACGTTTTCATGAGATTCATACGTTTATACCATAAATATCATAAATTGTTGCTGTCATTCTGAAACCATGTATTTCCATATTTTTTTATTTTTTGTTGTAAATAATTATTTTTAGACACCCTGTATGTTTGTTACCTGAGGTTTGCAAATATCTAACCAATATTTACCCTTATTTAATCATTTAAAATACAGTGTTTTTTCATTTGCTGAAAACTATAAGGTTTTAGAAGGACAACGATGATGAAAAATTGCTGTGCATGTTGCATTTACACAATAATTTGACATTAATACAACATTGATTTGTCAATTGTCTTGAAGTCTTTAGCTGTCATTTAAATAGTCCCTGTGGTGTATTTTTACAGAGCTTTGTAAAAAATATTTCTGATTCAAATCCTCCTGATGAGGATTATATCAGTAGAAGCTGTTTTTAGATTATCTGCAGTACTTAGAGAAGATATATTCCACCGGCCAGGTTTGTTTTTGTGCTCTTTAAACTCACATGTCTTTGCTTAATTCGATTTCTCAAGACGCTCCCTTTGTCCGGGCATGCTAATGCAATTTCTCCACTCTTCCTCTCAATTAACAATTAATCTTTGCCCAAAACTGGCCCCCGCTCGGCTGTACAGAAGAGCAGGCAAACAGCAGCGCTGAAGATCACAAGAGAATAAACAAGAACTAGTTGTTCTTTCTCCCATGGCCCGTGGGCACCAAACGCCCAGCGCCTCAAAGGACAGCAGGGGATGCTGGGATATACTGATGCTGAACCAGCCTCCTATCATGACAGGCTAAAATGCTGTTGGAAATTGTGATACCTGGTTGCAATATGTACCGGATGGTACAGTACATATTTTGTGGCTCTGCAAAAAGGTGTACAGAGGTACGTATTTCCTATAAGTCTAATCTCTCATTCTTTACCTCATGTACAAATATAACCAGCCATTTTATTATGATGTTATTTGTCGCCGCATTACTCAGGTTTGTTTTTTTAAACTACTAAAAGCAAAAAATGTAGGTGCAGATCCTTCAGATGAGAAGGTTGCTGGATTTGTTTCACTTCAGGTATAATATCCCCGCCTCTTCTGTCTCGTGTTTACCGTGCCATTGGGAATTACACGGATGCTAGCTTTATTATTTCTCATGCCACAAAATATGGTTCCTAAATGTGATTCGTCTTTATCCTTTGACATTTTGAAACTACCAACTGGGCTTTATTTCCTTCAGATGAACAGCCTGCTGGGGTTTTAGGTCTTTAGTTATCCTCCACTACCCTAAACAACTTGCCACTTGGTAAGGTGGCATCTGTTATGGAAAATGCTGAATCATCCAAAAGCCAGATTTTCTGAGCTCTGCCCCCTTTTGACCACACGAGGAACTACAGCAGTAAAACAAACTCCAGTACAGTGATATTGTTTTCTTTTTTAATGCAAACAGGACACTATGTGACTAATACAGATGTATTTTGTATTCTGGTGTCTGTGAACACTTGGATTTACAGTCCCAATGGGATGATACACTCTTGTTTGTATTCTTAAAACATGTGGCAGTTCAACCCATAGGACAAAAATGACAAATAAGAACTTTAATATGTCAATAACACTTTACAATGAGATTCTATATGTAAACATTAGTTAATGCAATCGCTAAAATAAAAAGTATGTAATTATAAATTCAATTGTTCATTGTTTGTTCATTTACTAATGATACAATGTTGATACAATATTTGGCTTTTAAAATGTATTAGTAAATGTTAACATGTAGTTGTGTACTTCGATTCACAAATGCTGCAGATGTGTTGTTTATTTGTGCTAAGTAACATGTAAGGTTCATATTAAGTTGTTAACTAATATAAACAGAACATTATTGTAAAGTGTAGCAATATTTTTACTTATTATATTTATAGTTCTATTCTTTATTATTTCTAGACAGGACTGTGTTGCTCAGGTTGAAGTCTCCTGAGAAAAAAAAGTAATGCCGTAATCTTGCATTTGTGTCCTATGGAGTCTCGACATCATCTCTAACTGCTCGGGTTTGAAAGTCTGCACTAAAAGAAGCCTAGATTTCAATATGAGCTTATTTCTATTACACATTTTGAGTCTTGACTCGGCAACACAGATGTATTAATGAACAGATTTCCATTTGTTTGGGTCTGAGACTCTGGATGGGTGATGTCACAGTGCGACGGTTGATTCATTACAGCTTTAATGGGCTGTTACTACACGGGCTGTGGAGTTAATGTGCTGAGACTCATTTTTTGATGCAAAGGAATGAGTCACATTTGTCACCGATTTGTACCCAATATTTACTACAGCCGCAAGTTGAAAATAAGTTGGAACTGATATTAATGTGCTAAAACCTTGTTGAATTAGGCCTGTTAGAACCGAATCCCAACTAGAATCATTTTTTCAGAATTAAAGGGATGCTAATGTTCGCTGTATTCGTGTGATTTAGTGGCATGGGGCCGAGGGATGAGATTCTGCCAGGAAACAGCACTGGTGCCTTTCATTGTCCTACTTATGAAAACCGATACAATTGTCAATGAGAATCTACTCATATCCTTTGATGTCACAATGAGGGAAAGAGGATTTATACATCGGCACGCTTTCATAGCTCACAGAGCTGACTCCATCACATGGATATTTGATCGTGACGCTCCATCTAGGATGAAATTGGATGATGACGTCGATGGTAACCTAAGAAAATGCCTGGAGGGAAATGATGCTTATGACTGTTCATGGCAGACGTAAGCTTTAAAACTTTGAAATATTTAAAACTCAGATGCTGCAGTAAAACCAAGTACTAAGTAATGCAGAAAAACAAGATAGAGAGAGAGAGACAAATGCATCTGCAGAGAAAGAGGGTTGAAAATTCAAATCCTCCTTTAAGAAGTCTTACACTCTCTGGAGAAATTAAGCCTCTTTATTCGCTCTTTCATGTTTGTGTGTTTGTGTCGTGACTGCGCGTGTGCGTCGTCCAGACGTGAATGTACAGATCTTGGGAATTTGTAATAATTATTTGCAGCTCAGTTCTGCTTTTGTTCTGAAATAATTAACTAAAGTGGGGACCATGAGCGCAAATAAACAAGAATAATTCACGATTCAAGTTTCGTAACAACTACATTTGAGTATTTTTGATGACGCACCTCCCCAACCCCAATATTTGCTACTAACACTATTTCTGATATTTTATCATATTTTAATGTTCAAAACTCACAATTAATAACTTCGGATTAATAGTTTCGGATTTATTCGTAATCTTGAGTGATTCTGAAAAAAGTGATTGTTCATGCATTGAACAGTAAGGAACCGAATAGAAATGTTTATTTGTTGTCTTTGTATTGTTTAGTGGCGTCTGAGGCTGCAAGCTCAAAGCATCATTTGTTTTGTTGTTGATTCAGTTGAATAGCACTGCAGGAAACACTGTCAGAATATTTTATTACGGCAGTCCGTCTGCATCGCTGGAAAAATGCGGCCGCTCAAGAACCGTTAACAGAAGCAAATGTCATGAAAACCATTCAGTCACAGGATTTTTTTTCCTACGACAAGCTCTCTCGTAAGGAAAGAAAAATCACAAATAAGATCTCGGTTGTTTCTCCTGGACACCAAATAAAGAGCAGATGGAGACTTTTTTCCTGTGTTTTTTCCTGTTTAGCTGATGTTGATTTTTTTTACCTCTCTCTCTTTTACTAGTATGTCTCAGACTGCAGTCTCAGCAAAGATGTTTCCAAATTACCGTCAAGTCTCTCTAACCTCCCTCTTTTTCCACTATCTGTTCTCACCTCTGTATTTCATTTACTCATTTGGCAGATGACCTTCAACAACGGACTCGGCACACTAGACCGTTTCCTAATGAACTGACTTAGAGGAAAATGCTCTTGAGAATGTGCAAACCCTGTAGCCATCGCTACATCTTCCGCTCACCTCCCTCGCTGTCTCATCCCACCTTGTGTTGTTCTCTTTGGCACTGATACACATTGTCCTCAGCCAGTGGGGTGAATGAACCAGGATTTCTGCGTTCCCCCATTCGTTCCTATTATAGATCTACAGCTGAGCTCGGGCTGAGAGAGAAAGTGCGATGAATGGATTTTCTCTCCTCCCTCCGCTGAACAGACTTCCTGTTTCACACCAGATTGGCTCCGGTGCTACACTAGTTACCACAACCAGAGCGGTTTAACCATTTGAGGACACACTGTTTCCGGACATCCCTTATGCAAAGAAATATATTTTCCCTGTATATGAGGTGACAATATATTAAATTATTTAGTATGTATTTGAAAATATACGAAATAATACATATATATATTATTTCAATATTACAATATGTTGAATAATACATAAGGAATAGCTGCTTTTTATGTATTAAAAAATAAAAGCACTTGCTTTCAATACATGGAAATGTATTATTTGATATATTATATTCCATATATTTTTGTTTAGTAAGGAATGCATTGCATTACATTTTTTATATGAATATATTTTTATATTATTATTTTTATATTAATCCGTGATCATTTGATTTATATTGAAACTCATCATGACCTTATTCTATCTTTAAAATCCATCTTTACATTTATTTTGTTTTCCATTTAATTGTTTGCGCATTTGAAATTAAGTTATTATGCAGTGACGTGTCTTTTCATTCTTTTTTTTAAATCCACGCTATAGCCAAGAGGCCAGCATTGCTTAATGAGTTGCTGTTTAAGCCATTGTTGTCAATATCATCTTTAGGGCTAAAGAGAAAAACACAACTTGCTTATTAATTGTTAATATTTTGTTCTAACTGCATTTCAGATTTTAAGATAGCCGAGAGAGAGCAAAAGAGAGGGAGAAAGACGTCAGCCATTTTTTAAATCGATGTGCTTTTAGACTCTCTGCTGGTATTACACCGAGACCAATCTGTCATTTAAACAGTACAGCGTGTATGTGTGTAATGTCTGCATTTCTCTGTGTTGGCAGCAGGCCGCTTCAATAGAATGAATAAGCCGGCATTGCTAAATATGGTCCTTCGCATTAGAGACAGTGTCAGGGGGTTAATGAAGTAGCTTCTTCTTGCTTTGAAACTCCCTTTGGGTTAGTTAAGTACTAACCACTCTTCCTAAGATTTGACTCATGAAAATGTCTGTAACTTTGTTGAGATGCTCTCCTACTGCATTGCACTGCTTGATCAAAAGAAAGTTTCACAAATCTTGATTATATTAAGACATCAGACAGTGGTGTCGAATGCTTTTTATAGCGCTTCTGAGGGCCGTCTCCCCTATAACATGAGAATAAAGTGTAGAAAGATCTCTTTTAAATCTGTTTGTGACAGACACATCAGTGAAACTCTAGACAGTTACTCCAATCTCACAGCTGTTCCACTTTGAATTGTCAAATCTGAATGCGTGGGTATATGTGAATTCAGCCTATATGTTGTGACTATTATGGCACAACCCCCAAAATATCAATGCAGTGCATAGACAAGTATGTGTTTTTTAGTTTTAAGCATAGGAAAAGGCAAAAGAAATTGACAGACGAGCAGCTTGTCATATAAATGGCATGCATAGGTTGGAAATGCTCATTATTTACATTTAGGTTCCAGATTTTCCTTTGTGGCAACATCTATATTTTTCTTATTTGCTTGTTTTTGTTACTGGAATGTCATACTTATAATATGAGCAAGTTATAGTTTTACAAAGAACATTTACAGTTGACATATATACTTTACATGTGCACTATGGTGTGTGACAGCAAAAATGTAGAAAACAAACTATTAGAAAAATATTTCATTTTATATTATTAATATTTATCTTCATTTTGCAAAGTTTTTGCTGTCACACCATAGTACACATTTATAGTATATTTGTCAACTACCCATTTACCGATGTGTATACCATAATGTTGAAGTTTATTCAACAACACACAGATCAACTGAATGTCAAAATGGCCATATGCTTCATTTTTATCCCCAGCTACTGGAAATTCTATAGGAAATATTATAATTTTATTTTATGCAGATCCACATACAGTTTTCTCATAGAACTGTTATTCTTGCCTGAAGGCCTCAGTCTTCAAAGGCTGTCTGCGGTGGCGTCTCTCTTTGTATCCCGAATGAAATGAGTTTCCCATCTCACCCCACACGGGGATGTTCATTTGTGTCAGACGTGCTGAGTGATGCTGTCTGGATCAGGAGTTTGGCATTTGAATCATGGGAGATCAACTATCTGACACAACCATTAACTGTGGCCTTGATCAATAATTTAACTCTGGTAATTTAGGCTCTATAATTAGGGATAGTGGATGGGCTTTTGGCGGCTTTCTAGGTTGTGGCTATTGTAGCCTTGTTGCCAGATGGGAATAACAGGCATTAAGTGTCTCTTTCATACGCTGTCTCTTTCTCTTTCTGAATGCAAATTGATCCCTTTAAGGAGATATGGGCATGTCAAAGGCAGACGGACTCTTGGAATGTGGCCATTTCATTAAACAGAGTGAAAAGGCACAAGTGAGAAAGTCACAGGATTGGTAGAAACTCTGTTTGCCTGAAGAAACTTAGAATTTAACAGGTTTTTGGAAATATTTGTCTGGAGATAATGGGTTATTTAGTGATTATTGTGGCATGCTTGGTTAATTCTTAAAAGTGTGAACTTTTTACAAATTTTACCAACAGCTTAACCCAAAAATTTAAATCTGTCATCATTTACGCATCCTCTTACCATTTCAAACCTGTATGACTTTTGTTTTGCAGTACACGAAATAACATATTTTGGTACCGAAAAACGGTAGTACCCATTGACATCTATTGTATGGGCACAAGATTCCTGTGGCTCAGTGGTTAGAGCATGGTGCTAGCAATGCCAAGGTAAGGGTTTGATCCCAGGGATTGCACATATTCAGAAACAAATGTTTAGTATAATGCAATGTAAGTTGCTTTGGATAAAAGCGTCCGCCAAATGTGTAATTGTAAGTCAATGGGTACAACCATTGTTCAGCCAACATTACCAACAAGAAAGAAAATCATATATGTAGGGTTGAAATGACGTTATACTGCGTGCGTCCATTTTACTATATTTTGGGAAAAATTGGTACCCAAAAGTGAGCCAAAATCTGACCCAAAAGTCATTTGTAAAAGACTATAGAAAAAAACAGAAAGAATAAATTTATGTGTATAAAAACAATCTAAAAGTCTATTGTATGTCCTAATTTATATAGATGAGTACAGGAATGGCGTGTGCGTGTGTGTGTAAAATGTAATCGTCTATCAGTCTTTAAACTAAATGTGCACTCTTGTCATTGGTTGTCCGAGCATGCAGACTTTAACATATGTTCATGCGTATTTCCTATAGCCATCGTACATATATCACTACATTATTTCCTGCAAAGAAATGTTGCTGATAAATGTAAAGAACAGAAGATAAATACTTTATGTGCTTCATTTTGGCAACAGCAATGAACCTGAGCAAAAGAGTATATGAAAGAGTTCAATCTATCGGCTTTCCCGTAAGTGCATTTTTAATGGCTCTTATTGTTCGTATTGAGGACGTACAGAATGACACATCAATGACAGAAGAAAGCCCGAACAAGATCTACTGAGTTTAATGTTACATGTAACAAATGAACTGATAAGACGCCACAAATTTAAATAGATAAATCTATAGACTAAATTTAGGTCTCCAGAATGGCATGTTACAATATATCAAACTGTAAAGAATATGTTAGTAAGGCATCTGTTATCATTACCGTGGGTGACTGTGGTGCTAATGAGAAACGATGCCAGCGTGTGTGGTTGGTACCAGAGAAACGCTGTTTTCGATTGAAGCCTTCAGTCTGTGTTGTTGTTTTGTTCCTTGTTCTCGTGTTACATCCAAGAATCGATTGACTTTGCCCTCGAACCATAAATAAGTTCTGTTTCGCACTGAAACGTGAAGCCTTGGGCATGATAGGTTTCAGTGTTTGTTTTAAAAGCGTCCCACACAAGGCTGACGTTAAAATAACGCAATAACTTACTAAGGTTACATGGGCCATTTGTCATCTTATCAGAGAGACAGCACGGTATATGTACAGTGTTTATTTCTCTACTTGGATTGAATATTATGTTTCACTCTGATATGATGCCAAACAGATTGCGAATACCATTTTGCGTTGACCCTGTTACCTTTAAGGTCAAAGAAAGGGTTCATTTTGATTGACAGCTGTGAAAGTAAAGAGAAGACAGAGAAGCTGTTCTGTCTTGGAAGCCGTGTGCCTCGTTCAAGGCCTCATTGTGGTACAGCTGAGATTAAAAGAGCAGAGGAGTTGAGGTTATCACGCTTCGGAGACTAAAATAGACCCGCAGCAGCCCAGACCGGCCCAGCCCTCATGAACTGCCGCATTTAGGGAAGATGCGCCACTTAGGACACGTAGAGATGAAGAGAAATCGTTCTTTATTTCTGTTCCACCAGGCCTATAATGTGTTTAACACACCACAAAAGATTTGATGTTCCTACAAACGGGAGATTTTTTTGCCTTTTCAAAAATCATCACAATGTGGTTGTCATGACTTTTCTATGTGATGTCTGATATTTTAGTGTCTACCTTAAGTGCAAGTCTGGCATTTTTTCACCTTTTTATCATCTGCCAGGTGATAATGTGAGTAACAGCACACCTCTCCTCCACAATCTAAGTGATTTGAGGTGACATTTGTATCTGTGGCACAAAAACAGATTTTTGAAATTCTAAACGTGAAGCAGCGTGTGTGAGCGTGTTAACACTGAATATTACATATATTCTGGAAGGCAGAGACTGAAAAACAGATTGAAGAATAATTCAGATTCAGGGAAGTATTCAGGTTTATTTTGAAAATAATAACTTGCAGGAAAATCGACCAGCTAATATATCAAATATTAAAGAATGATATGTGTCCATCTGATTTACAGTCATTGATCTGTAAATAAAGAAGACATTCAATTCGAAGTTTGAAATAGGACTGCACGATATATCGAAATGATAGAAATACTGCGAACATGTGTGTTGTAATATGCATATTGCGATGGAACTTTTTAAAAAATTAGGTTGATGCAGTGTACCTGATGTGTGGAAGATGATCAATAATCAGAAAAAATGTGAAACATGTATGTTGGTTATATCATTTTAGTGTTTTAAATAGATGAGGATTTCCAATGCAACACCCTCCAAGAGCGTCTGACATGTTTTCTTGTAAATGAGCATTTTTTATCAGGCTCTTGTGTTTAGGTTCAGTCATTTCACTTTAATGGCAATAATCGGTACTTAAAATATTTTCACAAATGTCACTTTAGTCATTTCATTCAAATTCATTTATATAACAAATCTTTTTGCTGCAAAAACCTAAATTTATTAAAAAATCCACTTCTTTGGACAAGACATAGTAAACAGTTACAAAATCACTAAAGCTGCAACTAAAAACATTGCAAATAGTGAAAGTCAGAATGTAAGTTATTATGAAACTGAATTATGAAATGATGAATCTGAAGCACATATTAGGAGGCACTGTGATCCATGTGACTGCCAGGTCCAAGTCACAAGTGAACAGCATTTAACGTATTCTGCCGACAAATTGACGTGGTGTTTAGCGGTTTCTGACAACAAAGCGGTATTTCTAAAATGACGTGAGGTCGGGATTAAGTGGATTTGAAGCGACGGTATTTGATTAACATATAATACATCCTGAGAGCTTTTCTTCAATATCATTATCTCATTTTTTATGGGTTTTAGCGGCTTTTGCATCTGAGCTCCTTATATTTTAGTATAGTTTCAATTTATTTTACAAATGTAAACCTTTATTTTATCGCATAACGTATATTGCATCCTTTAGCATTTATCTTTTTCAATATTGTGCAGCCCTAGTATGAAACATAAAGCAATAGTAGAATACAAAATCTACACAAAGATGCATTTTTGAACAGATACAAGAGACAACATTACATTTCAGCTCTTACCGATATGTGGAAGCCACATTTTATTGTGAAAAATGTGATGTCTACAAGCAGACATAAAGAGAATTTGTCCTTTTCATCTGATACTTTAGAATTCCGCAGGTCCCAGATTCCAGCATCCAGAATTTTAAAGCTCTGACAGCTCATGAAGTTTCACCTCTTTTGTGTAAATATTTTTTTTCTGGTGTTAGACAGAGCACGCAGTAACCTTTGGATGAGCGCCTTATCTCCACTCAAAGCGTTTGAACTTCGGCAATCGAAGTGTCAGGTGTATTTCGGCTCGGCGGTAAAACATTGCCAACAAACACACAGAGAATGTTTTCATCGATTGTTACTTTAGCCTGAATTCTCTAGTCACTAAATTACAGCAGAGACTCATCAGGAGGAAACTGCCTCCTTTAGGCCTGATGTCACAAATGTTACATGATAATTCTAGACGTCTAGCCATTTGTTGTCTTAAGATGCTTTTTTAGATCTGAAAATCTCGTGAACTTCCCCCCGTTCCTCGGTTTCTCACTACATACACATCTACACTTCCACCCTAATCCATTTGCTTTCCTTCCCCTAATGCTTTTGTTCTTGTGTTTTTCACAAGCAGGCTATTGGCCTTCGCTTTAAGGCTCCTAACAGGTCGGTGTTGAGTAGGACGCGAAAGTGCTAAATAGTTGCGTAACGGGCTGAATCAGAAGCTTTAATGACAGACGGCAGCGCTGCACTCAAAGTTCTGGCCCATTCTCCGTCACCCCACGGGGGTCCGGTTCACAGCCCCTCGCCGAGCGCCAGAGAGGGTGATGTCATTTCCATGTGGCGGTTGGCCAGACGGACTGTAAAAATCTTTCTTTCTCTGGAACAGTGAAATACCCTCAAAGCAAACGCAGTGAGTCACATTTCCTCTCGAGTGCAAAGCCCTTCCACTTCATTTAGCTTGTTACGATGTGTACAGATTCCTACACAACACGCATCGTGCCCTGAAATCAGTAAGCCAAGCTGCATAATGCACGTCAACATGCTTTGTAGTCACGTTTTACTGTTGGTTTTGGTTAGTATTGTATTCAAAGATTTGGCCTTAAAAATAATTGGACACACATATGTCTCTAAGGAAAATGTTTGCATTAAATATTTTTAATTGTCTGATGTAAAGGTCTATTTTAATGAAAGTGAAAGGCACTGACAGAGTAACCACAGATCATCCCATAGTTCATAATGCATCTCATTATCTAAAAACATGTTCCACTTACATTTGACATCCTGAAAGTATAATATTATAGTCATTTTAAACCGTTTTAAATTCGAATTATTTAAGGAATTCCAAATGAAGGAACTGCTGCTGTTTTCTTGGTCATCATTCATTGTAATGAGCATCATCATGGATTAATATTCCTGGTTAATTCTTGATATCCTTTAATAGAGGTCATGTGCAATGTCACTTTGGAGATAAGGAAAGGTATGCGAAAAATAGTGGATTAGATGATTTCATACATTTTACACTATGTTGTACTACTGTATTAGGTCAATCTATTAAAAGGCAAATGATTCAAGAAGAACTGTTAAAGTGGTCGCTGTTTTTTTTCTTGTGATAGTAATCTAAAGAGAATAAAAAACATGCATCTCTGTCTTTTATATGCATTTTTTTATATGCATCGGCACAACACCACCTTGGCAACCACCCACAACATTTAGATGAACATTTTGTTTAGATGTTGGTTGTATGTGATGCAGCTCTTTCTGTTTGCGTCACTCATTCAAGAACAGACCCATAAACTCTTTAATCAGGATTAGTGATACACATCTAACTGAGACAATCACAATGTCTCTCTCCCGCTCTCTCTCTCTCTCTCTCTCTCTCTCTCTCTCTGTTTTTTACTGAGCTTGTTGCAGTGTATTCTGGGATTGCTGTATGTATGAAGTTAAATTGTATTTCTATTGCACAATTAAAAACTACAGAAAGGAAACATACAATGCAGACTTAGTTATTGGGTCAAAACTAGACAACATATACGTAAAGCATCAAAATTTGGTAATGCAGAGATGATCAGAAACATGCTGCCTATTGTAAGGTATTTTCAGTGCATATAATTCATGAGAAAAAAAATGAGAAAACAGCGCAGCTCGCGTTTTCCGCACAGTTTAAGACGCAAAATGTGAATCGCCCCTAAGAAGTGCTGTCTATGTAGACTGCACACTAGGCTATGTTTATGTGGATGGTGTGCGACTGATATTTCATTTATGTTAGTATAGATATAATGTTTAGGCATTTGTGTGTGTGTGTGTGTGTATGTGTGTGTGTGTTTGTGTGTGTGTGTTTGTGTGTGTGTGTGTTAGCACAGTGAGATAGCTCTGGAATGGTGACGGAGGGTCAGAGAGCTGTAAAACATCAGGCCTCACAGTCGTCGGCTAATTTTAGCCCTAGCACACTGTACACCAGTACAGTATCTCTCTCACAGGCAGATTAATAGAGTTACAGAAGCCCTTACTGTATCATTGCCTGAGCCGGTCCCAGAGACAGCAGTGGGAGGAGAGAGAGACAGATGTAGAAGGAGGTCGAGGAGAAAGAAAAACTTTTTGGTTGGAAGGTCTGAGTACACAAAAGTAGCTATGATAACAATAAATTCTGTCAAAACAAACAAAAGTGTCAAAAGTACTATAGTAATATCATGTTTTTGGATGTGTAGAACAGAGGTAGCTAAGAATATATACGAGACATAACATACAGATGTTGACATACAATAACATATGATGCCAGAATTATGTAGCTGAGTGTGGATAACATAGTGAGGTAAAAAGTTATTTGCAATAGTTGCCACTATAAATATTTGTCAGAAAACTATTACATGCATGTGTGTGCATCTGTGTGTGTGTTCTGTTGGAGACCCTTGGCCTGGGATACACCGCTGTATTAGGTCTGAGCGCCACGGCGGAGGAATGTAACAATCAAATAACATTACTTAAGGAATCCTCCTCCAAACATGGAGAGAGGAGAGAATTAAACAAGTTAGCTTGTGAGGAAGAGAGGACTGGAGAATTATTGATAAGTTAGTGTACAGCGCCTGAGGCCTGCTTTGCCATTCTGTTCTTGCTGTTTAAATCTGCTCTTCATATTTACTTTCCCTCAGTACTAATGTAGTTTTTTACTGTCTGTTCCAGCTGTATCCGTTGGTCTGTCCATCTGTTATTCTCCAGCTGCAGGCTGATTTTGAATAAATATTGACCATACTTTATGTTCAAATGTATTATTGCAGGGGTTCTCAACCTTTTTGACTCCAACCTCCCACTCACAAAACTCAGAAAAACGTTTATTCATTATTAAAATGGTCAAATATTTAAAAAAATTGGTTATTAGTTTTATAAAAATGTATAAATAAATGCCCCCTTAGAAGTTGGCTGAGCCCCCCTTGAGGGCCCCGGCCCCCTGTTGAGAACCACTGTATTATTGTATGTCTTTAGAAACCAGAATATCACAGAGACCTTAAGGTCTTTTACTGTACAACATGCTAAAAACCACTTGGTATGTACATAGCAACACTTTGCCAACCACCCACAACATGCTTAAAACCACTTAGTATTTGCATAGCAACACCTTGGCAACCACCCACAAAATTTTTCGCAGTTGGTTTTGCTCTGGCAAATGGCACTCATGTATTCTGAAGATGTAAATCTAGTTTAAATGAATATACAATAATTGTAACTAGGGTTGTAAAACATCATCACTGTTGTAATTCTCCATCGTAAAGCTATTTAGCCACGTATTAATAACACCCATTAATGCCCGGACTGGCTATGTCTGTTGCAGATCCTGATAGGAGGTATCTGACCCTCTCGTGTGAAGGTCCGATCTTTAAAGTGCTGTGTGCCCTTCCGCCAATAACATTGAGCATCAGTCGGGTCTCTATTGGTTAGCATTCACACCATGCCTGACCTTCGTACGACACTGTTGTGTGTTAGTGATCAGGAGCCAAGCCTCAGGGAACGTTTTAACATGTCTCTTTTAACACGCTATTTGTATGTAAACTGAAATAATTTAAAAATGCCTTTAAGCTATTATTTGATTGTTCTATAATATAATTTAGCTAACTCTTATACAGGAAAACAATCCTGGAAATGGGCCCTTCGGTGTGACCTGGGGTTAATTGCCTTGTTCAAGGGTACAGTGGGGATAAAACCCAACTGGGGTTTCAATAACACTGAAGGTATTGAGTCTCCCTCAACCATACCCTTCGCCCCAGGACTAAAATTTATTTTATAGATTTAAAGCAGTGTGCATAGAACATACAGTTAAACAGGAAAGAAGATCCAAATGTGTGTGTGTGTGTGTGTGTGTGTGTGTGTGTGTGTGTGTGTGTGTGTCTGTATTGCGGATATTGGCTTTCGATTGGATTGTTTCTGCCATTGACGGTTTTTCCCATGTCAGCACTTCCCAAGATTGTGTGTCTTTCCCAAGAGTCCCACAAGGATTTGAAAAACCAATACAGATACAGCTATGTACTGTGGGTAACATACAGTCATTATCTTAAAGCCTGGTTTTGAAGGTCAATGTGTTTTGACAATATACTTGACCTCACACCTAAATGACTGTTGACTAGGTTCAGATGAGAAAATCCTGCTCTGTGGTTTTCTTAAGATTATCCATCAGGACAAATAATAGATGAAACACGTGTTTGTGGTATTGCTGGTTAAATTTCATTTTTAGTCATGGATTTGGTTACACCAGATGTGGAAAGTTAGATTTGCAAAGTGACTTGACATTTAGGGTATCTGCCATCGCAACGCTCTACTACAGGATATGTGTTTTGTATTTTGATATAGAAATGTAGCTTTCTATTTCATGTTTTAAATTTGCAAATGTCACTAAATTGTAAATGAAATGGAAAATGTAACTTCATGTTCTCTATAAATTCAGTGTGTAACCTCAGATGATTGTGTCAGGCAAATACAAGTTCCAACATCTGTTTCCTTTGACCTTTTCTCATTAGCAAAATGAAGAAACACAGCATGTGTCTGTGATTACAAAGACAACAGCCTCCACATATTAGAAAGAATATCAAGCCCCTTCTGCCATATATTAAATTCCTGAACATCAAACTATGAGAGAAGTTAATCTGTTCTGTTAATCCACATTGACACTCAGGTAACTCAAAAATAGTTTGAGGCCGCAAAAGGTCACCACATCTTAATGTGGGTTTTGTCGAGCATAAAATTAATAACCCATCATCGTTTTGAGAGGTCCCATACCATGTGGCCATCAAATTCACACATTAGCACTTTCAAACATTTCGACAATCCTATGGACTTAAAAATAGATAACAATTACCTCCACCTTCAAATTCTACTTTAATTTGGCAGGGGAAATATTTCGGCAATATGGGGTTTATCATGCAAAACCAGCGACTGCTAAAGCTGAAAAACATTAGTCGAGATGTCTTTCCAGTGTATTGAGTTTCTCCGGTCAACGGTGTGTAATGAAATAACAGACTGGGGTAGAAAAGAAACAGAGATTATGTTTGGAAATGAATGGTTTTTTTATGCATATAAGGAATGGTTGAATTACCAAGTGTGCACATGGAAGCGTTCAGGAGAGAAGTCGCCTTTGTGTCGATGAAACCTTTTATCCCGTATTGTCTGCTAATGATGGCTTGACCATCCAACGGAATGAGTTTGATCTCTTTATTCATGTCAGGTGAAATAGGTGTAATTCTCCACATGATCAACCTGTAGGAGAAAATGTGAAAAGTGTGTGAGGTCGTTTTTTTTAAAAACTTTAATACTTTACCATTTCATAGTAGCGATGGCATTTCTTGTCGTGATTTGAATTGCATAATATGGATTATGGCATGTTTATATGATTATATCTCAGTATTTAATGTGGGTTTTTTATCTGTATATTGCAATTTTAGATTGCTGTGCCCCTGGTTGACATGATATGTAAATCCATGCTTTGAAACTTTTATTAAATGTTTGCCCACGATGATGTATTTTTTGCAAATTCTCTTGCCTCACTGTATTGTGAAAATACCTTATTTTCAGTTAAATAAATAAACTACTGTACTCTCAGACTGCGGCTTGCTAGGCTAGAAGTATAACGTAGCTTTCTCTAAACTGGTGTAGACTGCAGAACAGCCCTTTTCATTGCATTTTTATTGATGCAGTGCTATTGCATATTAGGGCTTTTAGTGGGTGGAGATGGATAACGCATAATCTCTACTCTCGTGTTGACTGTTGTTGTCTCTGAATCCTCCAGGGCAATGAATCATCATTCTGAGACGCCGTCTTCTCGCGATCTTCTCTCCGTCCACGCTGCATTATTAGCAAAATAAGTCAAAAAGCCATGACATTCTGAGCTCTGCGTGTCTACGAGACAGTTCAGACACATCATCTTATTAAGAATGATGAGGTTTACAACAGGAAATTAGAGTTTCTATCTGATTTTCCCATCGCTAAAGACATGAAATCAAAAGGGCCCTGTTTACATTATTAATAAATGTCGCTGACATTGTTGCATAGAGTTTGTTTGTTTGAATAATATTAAAGTATAACTGGTTTGCATTGTTTATAATCTATTGTTAGTGGATAAGCTTCTCTCATCAAACATTTACATTGAATATCAGAAATTTTATTTTGAACACAATAGAAAATAAATGGCATTTCAAGGGTCTTGAAAGTCTTTAAAACCCATTTTGCTCCTGTAATGTGACGCCATTCTGATTTAAGCAGGAGAAACTCAAACTGAAATGTGGTGTCGGTTTTAATGTTATTCAACAGAAATAGACAGAAAATCGTGGACTGAGAGTACAGTATGAAACAGCTGACTCTTTTCTTTTTCATGTGTTCCTCCCACAGATTTTCCACATGACGTATGATTTGGCGAGTGCAGTGGTAAGAATCTTTAATCTGATTGGCATGATGTTGTTGTTGTGTCACTGGGACGGCTGCCTGCAGTTCCTCGTTCCCTTCCTGCAAGACTTCCCTCCGGATTGCTGGGTGTCGCTAAACGGTATGGTTGTAAGTATTCAAAACATTTCTACAATTTGTTCTTCACTTTTGTGAACAAGTCAAACTAAAAGGAACAAGCTTGGAAGCGTATGAATATTTGAACTTGCATGTCTTATTACTGTTTAAGTCGGAGGCTCTGGGCAGAACATTTTATACTTGACCTTTATCAAACGAGAGATGTTTGGCTAATCAGAGCAGATGGCTCACTTTGGTTTTCCACCGCACGACATGTTGGTGCTCTAAAATGCCAAGATCATTTTTTCTACTCTCAGCATTCAAGGTTATACTGCTGGTTTATAAATCCAAAGTCACATGGGTTACACTATTTTAGGAACTCAGATTTCAGATTATGCATTCGCTTTAAAAGCGTCCAGAGATCAACATTCCACATGTAATGGAATGAGCCGTGGCATCTCATTAGATAACAGTTTCGGCTGCTGGTAAAAGATACGCCAGTTATGCAAGCATGTCCCCCAAAGTGCCCACGGGGCTCAATCTAACTTTGCAGGTCTCTGTGAGATACAGCAACCCCCGGGGTCTGGAGGGCCTTACCGGGAATCATTGATATTCCTGTCTTGTTGAAATGTTTCGAAACCTCTGGCTATATTGAATGCAACATTTTTGACAAATTAATGATGCTTGGTGATGAGTATAGAGAAAATGGAAGTCGTGTCTGTTTTATATCAGGAATAATTTATCTTGTACCCAAAGAAAAGAGCGAATCACAGATGTTCTTGTGAAATCTAAGAAAGCAATATATCCTAGGTCGTACAAGATTTAATGTTTATAGAAAATTATGTGCATATTTGAAACACAGTTATGTCACTTCCTGTAATTGCATCTCTGTCTCCCTCTGGTCTTTGCTGTCTGAGCTTCAGAAGAGGTCAAAGCTGATGAGGGTTCACTGCAGTCAAAAAAGAACGGAGGTTGAAATTGGCCCCTGTGGTCCTGGTTTAAAATACCAGCCTTAGGTTTCTGCTTTCGTTTCTTAAAAAAAGAAAAACAGAGGATGAGAATTTCTTAAAGTACACAAAGATGTCATCTGTTCCAAAACCCAGTGAGCCACCTACATACATTGCATTTTAAAGCATCATACAGTAGGTGTGTGCCAGAATTATTTTAGTTTTGTTTCTAGTTTTATTAAAGTGATAGTTCACCCCAAAATTAAGTCATCATAATATAAAAAATATGAAAATGATGCTATACCCATTTACTTCTACTGTATAGACACAAAACCAATTCAAGTGAATGGGTATCTCTGTTGTTTGGTTAGCAACATACTTCAAAATATCTTCTTTTGAGTTCTGCAGAAGAAATCCCTTTAATATTTTGAATTAGCTTTTATTTTTATATAGTTTTTATGGTAATTTTAGTATTTTTTTAACAGCTTTTGTCATTTTATTATTTATTTTTTATATTGCTATGTAAGTTTAATTTATTTATATATATTTATAATACAAAATATTAGTATTATTTATTCATTTTCAATTATTTTCAGTTATAACTTTAGTGCCTTAACTTAAACTTATTTGGTTTATTGCTGAGGCTACATATTTAATGTTTGTTTTCTAATCATTTTTAAGATTTCATATTATATTTAGGCCAATATTGCATTTGATATCAATTAACACATGCTTTAATAGTTCTAGTTTTAGTAAACTTTGGATTTCCCAGCAGGAAGGCAGTTTCAAAGGGTGGGCAACATAATTGTGCAATTAATTTTTTTTGTCAAAATTTACAATTAAAACATAATTATGACCCAAACCAATTTGTTTCCAGTTTGCGTTTTTAATTGGTACACCTACAACTCTCTCCAGGCCAGTATTCCACTGGTAAATATAACAATTCTATGGCATTCATTCGCCTCTCTTAAATACAGTAACTCGAAAAGCACTGGACATGCCCTGTCATTGGCCCTTACAATCAACCACGGCCACCCACCACTACTGACTCCATAAGATGTAATATTGCGATACAGTCCATTGTACAAAAATCCATTGTCTTGAAATTACAATTTGTTATTGAGTCATAAATGAGGGCTTTCTAAGCTGGAAGAGACATGCAGCTCATATGTCTCTCGGAAAATGATATCATGCCTGCATCATTATTTTTCATCTGCCATGTTCCCTCGGGCTTTACTTCAATAAATACAGCAACTAGGAAACAACAGAAACAAACAGGAAATCAAGAGGCAAGACATTTGTGTTTTGTTTCTCCTTATTTATGCAGCATCCATTTTTATGTACCTTCTTTATCAAGGTACATTCTCTCTCTCTTGCCCAAAGTCTTTGCGTGACTTTGAGTCGCTGACCTCCGCGTTTACCTCTGCACCACTTTTTCCTCCCCAAAAAAATCAATGCAGATGAAAAACGAGCAAAGATTTCCGGCGTTATCTTTTCCCCGTGCACCGACGGGGGTCCCACAGGGAAGCGGTGGCCCTGCTGTTCGGTAATTCAGGGTTTACTGGGTGAAGGAAAGAAGAGGATATAATGCCCCGGTGGGGGGGTACTAATTGGACGTTGAGTCTGAGCATGCAGGAGACAACTGTGCTGCCGGCCAGGCTGTCGGGTTAATTTAGCCATCAGGTAGGTTAGTGTTGCAGAGGTATCCAGGGAGCTCGACTTCATTTCTACTTCAGCAGGGCACAGACCGAGACTCTGTAACCAGAATAACTCATTTAATTGGAAGGTTAAGAGTTGTGCTACTGTACCTTTAAGATTTCTATATGTACCTGTCCTTCAATAATTATTCACCACGGCATACTTCACACTATTGGGTCAAGCTGCTTAATAAGTGTTAATATGTAAATGTGGGTAGTCATGTGCTAAAGTGCTTATGGTTGTGAAAACCTTTTCGCGGCTTAGTTTCCATAATGGTCCGGCTGGACTAGAAAGGGGATTTGTGAATGTTAGCATATGTAATGAGAAATTCTATAAAATGTCCCCTTTATTTCAGTGTTTAAGGCAAATATAATCTAAAAAGTAAAGCAAAAGCTATCAATATTCCTCGTAGGTTACTGTAATTAAGCAGAGGTTTGACCAGTTTACTTTGTATAATGAACTTTTAACACGTTTACAGTATGAAAACAATTACGAACCCACAGAGGTTTTGAGTAAAACAATGAACATAAATCAAAGACGCTTCGTATGCACAACCGCAGCAGCGCAGAGAAAATATCAATAGCTATAATTGTTTTCCACATAATAAATAATAAATAAGGTTTTTAATTGAACAATGTGTTGTGCGCAAATGCCCTCTGTACACGTGACCCGACCATGAATTTTACATTACTGCCCGGCAGTACCGCAGCCAGATATTAATGAGACGCTTCATTTGATCTTCTCTACATTATAATAATCCACATGTATCCCTATGGATGCCGGTAATAAATCATTCACATACTATTTTCCTGTGCCAGAATGTTCGTCTGGTGCAGTGTTCAAAATGTGTAATCGTTGCATACTTCTGCAAACAATACACGTTCTTTGTTTTTGGAAACGTAGACCAGTCACACCAAATATAGTATCTTAGGGATAGTTCACCCAAAAATTACAATTCTGTCATCATTTATTCACCCTCTTGTCATTTCAAACCTGCAACCCATTCACTTCTGTTGTATGGACACAAAACCAATGCAAGTCAATGGGTACCGCTGTTGTTTAGTTACCAACATTCTTCAAAATATCTTCTTTTGTGTTCTGCATAAGAAAGATATTTTCATGTTTTCAACCAGATGAGCAGACATGTTCTGGAGATCACCAAGTGAGTCATTTTACTAAGGTTATCTATACAATAGAAAACAAGTTTTGGAAAATATATGATAAAATGTAGATTTGTGTATGCTTGCAAATTACACAAATGTTGTAATAGTTTTAGTAATCTATGATAACCTTCTCCAAAGCAGCTGAACTAGATTTAGTTCGGCCTACACACAATCTCCCCCGGGACCCCCTGTCAGCCTGATTGGTTCATCCTTCAATAGGCGGATAGTAACTGGACTTATATTGTGTTTGTGTGTAAGGAACATAAAAAACATTTCCTCTCGAAACGCATTTTTAATCAGTCCTTTCATTTATTTACTGTGTTTAAGCGCTTACTTTATCTGCCATGACGGGATTTGTCTCATTTAAGCCATTACTTGAGACGCCAGTCCAAAACGTAAGGGCATTTCGTCTGTTACCGCTGCACAAAATCAAGACTATTGCAACTACTATAAATAACTGCAGATGCATAACAGCACACCCAAGAGCTTTGTGTGTGTCTCTTGAATGGTTTATTTTGGTGTTAAAAGTGATGTAATGTAGGTTGGGTTTGAGTTATCTGAGTAAACACTTCATTTATAACCAGCAGACATAACAGATCCTTAGTCACACAGAAAGACACTCTCCTGATCCGTCTGAAGAGAGCGAGGCCTTAAAATATGCATTAAATCCAGTAATTTCACGTAGCCCACAACATTGGGCATATGGCTCTTGATCTTCTTCTGTAATGCTGAATTAAAAAGAATATCATAACAGTACTCTCAAAATGACCCCTGTATTCTGGAAGGGTTTTACATTTTGTAGCTAGTTAAGGAGAAGAGAGAGAATAATGCATGTCTTTTTTGTAAGCGTGTGTGTGTTTTGGGGGAGTAGAGCCTCATTTAAATTTTTATTGCACGATTGTTCATCAGGAGGAAAAAGCCCAGTTGAACAAAGGTGATTTCCAGCTTGTTTATTATAAGCAGAGCTACCTGCCTCATTATCTTCAAGCTTAAACTTCTCACCCATAATGCATTGCGTAATGTGAGCTTCAGGCTTATAACATTATCTTTGATTCTCAGTTATGTTTTTGTCTTACGTTTTAAGCCCATGTTTGTACAAAATGTTCACTAGGTTCTGGTTTTCTTACCCTTTTCTTTTAAAGTGTAGATAGCAGCACTATTTCTGAAGTATACTTTACTTGCACAGTATACAGTGTTAAAAATGAATATAAATATGTCCACATTGTATAGATGCTTTTTACATATGCACACTACAAAGATGAAATCTATGCAAAGTTTACATGAGGCTCGAAATGTTTGATTTTTGGTTTTCTATTTATGTCTTTGTTTGTTTTGGGTCTTTTACCATCATCAGTTTGATTCTTGGGAGAGTTCCCCCCAAAAAATGTGGTTTGCTTTGTAAACAATTTTTTTTTTCTGAATGTGATTTTCGGAGGTAATTGCTTGCTATACTTAAAGGACTTTTGTTTGTACCAAATGATGGATAATCGACACAGATGCTGTTAACTTTAACGCAGAATATTCCTGTTTGGTTTCATTCAGTTTAGTTGTGCAAGCTGCATCGATCAATAGCATCAGCATCAGCTTTCTTGTTACAGTAATTAATAACGGATGTAAATGTTGAACTCGATCTTTTTGGGATGCCTGTTTTTCGCTCAAAGACGGCGTTTAATTCTCAGGGACCTGTTGAGAATGCCGGGCTTTTGGTTTTATCTCACACAGATAGCTTGACATCCATCACGGGAGGGTGAGACAGAAGGGAGGAGAAATAGTGAGAGAGAAGATGAAAAGCAGATAGGTCAAAGAAGAAAGAGAACGACAGAGACAGAAGCAGAGGCCGATAGATAAAGAAAAAGAGAAATAGAGGACATTGAGTCCGCACGTTTCATACTGAATGTTACAGAAATCCGGCTGTGGGTTATTAAGTGTCTTTCACAGATTATTACTTTCAGATTATGGCTTCACGCAGAACAAAAAACACTTTTCCATTTACAGAAATGAACAGGATGGTTTTAATTAGAATTGTAAATTTGCACTGCAGTATTTTGACAGTTTGCATATATTGAGCAAATGCAAATTACAGTGAGCAAAACAGCACACATGAAAGATGTTATGCCCTTCAGTACCTTTATTTGCAGTCATGCAGTTATAGATTTAATTTTCTTGGGCTGATCTATTACAATTAAATTAATAAAATATTAAATGCATCATTTTTAACTGCACATTTAAATTGACATACTACAGTATATATATATATATATATTAATCGGTGTAAATGTATAATATTATTTAAATCCAAACATGTTTTAAGTGAAATGATTAAATCCACCCGGGAATGAATCTGGTTAATGTGGTTTAGTCTGATTATAATTGGTGCCCAATGGAGCTTCCCCTGTCATTTCTAATGGCCAAACACCAAGAAACTGCTCAAGAAACCGTCCCAATCACACTGACTCTGCAATCGTCCACAATCTCTCATTCTTAACAATCAGACAGTGTTTTAACTAACACTTCACATTTGATAGCAGTTCGTCCATAAGTGGTCTACACATGATTAGAAGACCCCGTCTGGAAAGTGTGTTGATTGTGTGTGTGTGTGTGTGTGTGTGTGTGTGTGTGTGTGGTGTGTGTGTGTGTGTGTGTGTGTGTGTGTGTGTGTGTGTGTGCACATGTATGTAGATGTGTGTTTAGTACAGTAAGCGTCATACATATCTACATAACGGATTGGGAAGGATTGGGAAGACCAGGTGTGTGTGTGTGCATGAGAGAGTGTGTTGCTTATGTCGTATTTCTTGGCTAATCCCTATAATAACCACATAAGACACTCGAGTGTACACGCACGTGGATGATCCAACATCGATGCACATGTATAAATGCATCCCTACAACGTGCATGTGCAAATGTACTGTATACACAATGACATTTAGTGTTGGCTACTTTGAAAATGTAGCAATGGTGATTTTACTAGAACAAACCAAAGCATTAGTCATGAGGGTTTAATATACAGCCGCAGAAAAATCAAGAGACCATTTCTAACATTTACATTACATTTTAAACATGATTTTCAGCTTTTCTGGATTTACAAACCAAATTTACAAAATGTCAAACCAAACTATTATTTCTATTTGCATTTATTTGCAGAACACAGAAAGATGCTTTGTATTTTTCAGACCTCAAATACTGCATAGAAAACAAGTTCATATTCACTACTAAGCAATACAACAGTAATATTTGTACATGCATTTAGGAAAAGTTAAAAAAAAAAGAAGTTATAACCTCAATTTTTATCAGTTTTCACGTGTCTTGTCATGCTGTCAGTCTTTCACATTGCTGTTGGATGACTTTGTCACTCCCGAGGTTTGATTTTGTTGAAATTCAACAGACACTGGACTGAAATGACCACAATACATCTAGAAATGCTGATGAAAATAAAACTTGGAATGGTCTCTTAACCTTTTCCACAGCTGTCTATAGTTTATTAGACTAAAAGTGGGCTGGATATTGCAATATATAAACTTGGTACATTAAGAATTGAATGCATGCACAGTCATACCTTTGTACACAAAATGCAAATGCATAATAAAAAAGTTTTTTTCACGTATTTTACTAATTACATGAAAAATCTGTAAAATTACAGGTTTTTACAGTGTACAGTACTGAATTATGCACATGAGTAAATAACTTCCACTTACTTTTGTATATTAATTAATTAATTTATGTTTAATATATATATATTTTGTATTACAACTAAGACGACGTGCATTTGTGTCACTGTCATATGATAGTGTTTACGTAATGTTTATGTAATACATATGATGTCAATTTGGTCACAACCTCGATGTGAGTAATTTTCAGATAATTTTTGTATTAATCTCTGCATAACAAATAATCAGCATGGAGATGAGATTTAGCATTAATAGGCGACTCAGTTTTGCAGCTGATGAATTTGCCATTACCAGACAGACAGAGTGAGAGAGAGAGAGCGAGAGAGAGAGAGAGCGAGAGAGAGAGAGAGAGAGAGAGAGAGAGAGAGAGAGAGAGAGAGAGAGAGAGAGAGAGAGAGAGAGAGAGAGAGAGAGAGAGAGAGCGAGAGAGAGAGAAAGAGAGAGCTCATCAGAACAGTTTTTACGCGTTTGATTCACATGCCAGTTTGCGTCTGAGGGCCGTGTTTGTTGCCAGGCAGCAGAGTGCAGGTTCAAGGCTTCCTCAGCACTTTTTCTCTTTCAAACGAACAGGAAGAGATTCGAGCAGTCAGCAAATCTATTCCATACCCCATCCACGAACACAACTGTCACATTCCTCCAGCGAGTTTTCACAGGAGCCGAGGCCATCATCCGGAAATAATGCACGTCTTGTTTTAGTCAAGTGTTCTCAGCAAAACAGTAACTGATGTCTGTGAGAGGAATGCTGACATCGAAGAGTGACACGCTGCAAACTGAAAATAGCTTCCGGATAAAAAATATATCAAATGAAGCAAATTTTTCTGACATGAACACAGCGTTGTTGAATTCGGTACGACCTGCCGAAATAGCCTGTGCTGATTCAACAACGGTTTTAAAATGTCATTTTCTATCTATTGTGAAAGTGAAATTATTATTATGTTAGAAAATAAGGCAAATATTAATTACAGTATCTAAATCAATTAGTAAAAACAATGAATGTCATCCATTTCATTGGATCATATCAGTGTATCAATGTTGACTCCGCCATGCAGCCCTGGTCAGCATATGCCATTTTTTTCCAGATTTAGTCATTTGATTGCAGTTCTTAAGAGTCGTATTAAGTCGTATTGAGCTCAGACACGCTGCAGTACATCCAGAGTACAGTTTGTCTCTTTTTATTCGTACAGTTCTCCATTAAAATCAAGCGCACTAATAGCCGGTGAGAGCAGTGAATGTGTCCTTGCTCTCTCTCTTACCATCCGACATGAAGGATCCAGAGAGCCGTACATCAGCTGACGGCGGCTAATGGAAGTAATCCAAGTTGATTAGCAGACACCAGAACCATCACTTGTTTTCACACCCTGCTGCAAATGACAGGCGGAAAGAGTTAGGAGATCAAACTCAGCAAAAGGGGTTCAAAATAATTCAAACATTGAAACCTTCCTAGCAAATATTGATATGTCATTAATGTGATAATTTAATATAGCTTTTACATTTGGTTACATAATGAAAATTTGATTAATGGATTAATAGGTCTAAAATAATAAAAACAAAGAGAAAAGTAAGGAGAGAGAGGAGAGAGAGTTGATCATGCGTGAAGGTTATGTTGGCAGGAGGCTCTATGGAGACTCGATGATACAGCAGAGCGTTTGCCTGCAAGCTTACATGTGTTCAATTCACTCCACCTGCTTTTCCATCTCTGACGCTGCTTCTTTTCATCTCATCTTGCCCTCTCTGTCTCCTGCGCTCTTTTAGAACGACTCCTGGGGGAAGCAGTACTCTTACGCCCTATTTAAAGCCATGAGCCACATGCTGTGTATCGGGTACGGAGCCAGAGCGCCGGTCAGCATGTCGGACCTTTGGATCACCATGCTCAGTATGATCGTGGGTGCCACCTGCTACGCCATGTTCGTGGGCCACGCCACGGCCCTCATCCAGTCTCTGGACTCGTCTCGAAGGCAATACCAGGAGAAGGTAAAAACAACCAGACATCGCCTGACACCACACTGTTTTTAATACCGTTTTCACACGTTTTCATGAAGTTGCAATGCAACTTCACAGGAAATACTTTGCATTTCTATACAAAAAATCTGTATAGAAATAAGAAATAATAGAATACATTAAAGATGAAATGATAGAATATGTTGTAGCAAACTTTCATAAGATGTTCAGTAGTAACTCTTACGCAAACCTTTGAAGATCATGTGCAGGTCATATTTCACCCCAAAAATAAAATGAAATAAGTTGTTTTATGTTGTGCCAAATACGACCAAATAATTCCTTCTAATAAAAATGTTTAAACATTTTTTTTATAATAATACAAAATAGAATATAATAAATATCATAATATATAAATATATAAAATACTATTGTATTTAAATTGTAAAACATGGTAATGTTTTTTCTGTTTTAAATGTATAATTTTTACAGCATATTTAAATAAATATTTGTATTATCTAAATAAAATACATTATATTTCCATATACATACGTTTGCTTTTTGGAATGAAATGTGACCTGCACATGTTTTTGTGCGATCTACCCAGCATGCCTGATCTTAGCAGACCTCAATGGCATCTTGGGTAATCTGTGTCATCATCGTGTATCACAAGCACATTATGAGCTCATTGCTCATGAATCATTCAGGAATGACACCAATATTGATCTCGCGTCAAAGAAATTCTACCTCTGTTACACGGATAGAAGGTTGCGTGCTTCAGTCAGCAGGCACAAGACTGGAATCTATAGTACACCTACAGAGTTACTAGAATTTTATTTCACAATATCCATCATTTCAATGATAATTGATCATATGGGAAAAGCCTGTTTTTGTATAATCCACACATATATTTTTCATTTCAAGTTAAGTTTTAGGACAGGTGCGATGGATGCTGGCAGGGTTTCATGTCCTCATCTCTGTAGTTCATTACTACGCTTAAATCGAGGATTGTGGTGCTCAAGTCATCAGCTCAGAGATGTCACTGTATATCGATTCCACTTCCTGTAAACATCATGCGACTTCATCTCAAACACACTGTGGGAAAAGGATTGGCAGATTATCCTTCATTGTCTTTGAAGGGTTGTTGTACTGTAAGCAGATCATTATATCCTCTGCTTCCAAAGAGGATTTGTCCCAAGTGAACGACAATGGCAATCTCTCTGGGACAGAGTGTGCAAGGGGCGCAGAGCAGCTTTGTCCCGGGGGAGTAGGGGCTTATCTCATGTGGGCTTTGTTTGGGTGGCGACAAGACCTGAATGAGGCGAGCTAACGTCACGCCACAAACACTGTCGGCTTTTTCATTAATGAGATAGGAGAATGGAATTCTGTAGCGTTAAGGCCTGTTCTCACCAAGAACGATCACATATATAGACAACTTTTAGATAACACCTTTTCACGAAGTGTATTCTGGGATACTCTGTAAGGCATGAAGGCGTTCTTGGGATAATTCACCCCAAAATGAAAATTCTTTCATTTTTTATTCCCCCCTTGTCATTCCAAATCTATACAACTTTCTTCTGTAGTACACAAAATGAGATATTTTGAAGAATGTTGGTAACCAAACAACACTGGCCCCCATTGGCTTCCGTTGTACGGCCACGAAACCACAGAGACATTTCTCGATATCTTCTTTTGTGTTGCACTGAAGAAAGAGTCACATACAGGTTTTAAACGACATAAGGGTGAATAAATAATGATAGATATTGTAGATGCACAGTCACAGCGCACTGGAGTTCCGTTGTAACTGCTTCTACAAATCTCATCCGGTTTACATGAATTTATTAAGTTGCATTTTCTCATTACAGACCTCCCCTACATCTTTTCGACTGACAAGGCTATTTAGCCGAAGCCTTTTAGAGCAGCGAATCGTGGGGTTTCCATCCGAGCTAATGAGATTCCGTTACCGGGGAAAGCAGGGTGCTCCAAACACCCATGGACCACACGTCCCATCAATTACCCTGTCATGGCCGCCGTGTTCTGGCTTATCAGACTTCCACACATAGCTGCGGTCACCTTGACTGTGACAATGATGCAGCGGGTCTGAAACAGACAAAAGCCTCGCGCTGTCCTCTCGTCGGCTCTTATCTTCCATTTAAATATGATTTTTCTGACCTTGCCGTAGTCGCGTGACGTTCGGCACGGAGACGTTTGTGTTCCTTTTAGAAACGCAATGTCACCGCTGTGGTCGTGTGTACCCCGTAATGCCAATTAAAATCTGTCTCCGTTGCAAATGGATATTAGATATGGCTCCCCTGCCCAGAGATGTGCAAATGGGATTTATATTGAACGGGTCTCTCAGTGGTCACTATACAGTATATAAACAGCGGAGGTCAAATGACAGAGCCAATGTCATCGGCCCACCCTGCTAAAGAAAACAGTATCGCTGGTCATATGGCCATTTAGGAAGGTTAACCAACAAGAGCTTTTGTGGCCCAAACGTAACTTCCGATACACATCTGCAAAGAATACCGTCCCAGATTATTTCTGATAACAAGCAAAAGAAATAACAAGTAAATGACATCAGCTATCAGGTTAAAGTCAGTATTATTGGGTAACCGGTAGAAGAACCGTTACTTGGCTAAACTTAAATGCTACAAAGTTACACAATCTATTCAACAAATTGTTTATTTAATACAATTATTATACAATAAAATTAAACAAATTGTTTATTTAATAAAAATATTATGCAATAAAATACTAATTTAAATTAATATTAGTATAAATAGATACTAGAAATATTTTATAATGTTATAATATTATTAGCCTGATCAACAAACACAGACTGGAAGTTCACTTTACGCGTGCATCCGATGAAACCGTCTATAGTAACCATGTTGTTTGGTTTTAACTGCAGTGAAACTATGGTCAATTTCTATAAGGGTTGATGACTCCAAATGTTCAGTACATATACACATTTTTTCTAAACAACTACTTTTTCTTAGCAATTTGGAGCATGTTCTGCAATTAGTGGTTTTATAACAAATCTGGCAACGCTCTCATACCGTCTGACTCACAGCCGTTCCATTTGCAAAGATAAGCCTAAGAAAGTTAACTAATACAAGATAACCACACTCCAGCGTTATCTCTTATCACTGTCATCTCTAGCTTATGGTAGCAGATCTCCTATGATCAGTGGATCAAACCGGCACAGGGTTGAGATCAGACGCTGGGAGTGTGTTTTCTAAACTCCTGCACGGAGAGGAGTCTTGCCACACGGTGAGCTGAGGAGAAGCGAAGAGCGAGAGAAAGAGCGAGATCAAAAAAGAATCAGCAGGAGAATATTTTCAGTTTCTCTAAAGTGCTTTCAGCGTCCACCTACTTCACCTGATGCTGTTTTGATGTTTTATGGGACACCTCACCACGGGGGATGAAGGAGGGTTTTTTGTATGAATGAATAAATGGAAAAACTGGTGTTTGGGCAAGTGTGTGTAACTGGCATCTGTACAAAACCAATTATCATATTTATTCACCTGGCACCCCAAAATACAGATTCAGGGACAGAATAATAAAAGGTTGTCCCCTCATTAACCCGCACGAGCGCACCACCAGGTTCCCTTACAATTTTGAGGTACAAAGCACCTGAGATATATTTCCCTTCTCTTTTGTTCCGCTGACAGAGAGAGAGAGAGAGAGAGAGAGAGAGAGAGAGAGAGAGAGAGAGAGAGCAGTCGCAAGCACCAGAGACGGTCGGGGCGTATTGTGTCTGACATCTAATAGAACCCTGCCAGAGCCCAGCTCCTAGTTAATGTGATGGCCGGTTCTTCAGGAAAATTGGAAAAAAAGAGGTTATAAGCAAACCTAATCTTGACGATGCATTTCTGTTCCCTTGCCGGTGATAAACATGATCGTGGATTAGCTTTCCGTGCCTTTGCTCAGATGCGGTAGAGAGGAAAACACAGCATAGTGTAGTGTGACACAGAAGGAAGGAGTAGAAATGGAAAAGAAACGGGATTGTTTTGACCATATGTTGAAGAGGAATAGCCGGTGATCTGTGGCTTTTTGAAGTGGATATATTAACATTCAGTTGACATTGACTCCATAGAGAAGATCCCAGCTGTCAATCAAGACACCGCTGAAACATTTTATCATTACCTCTGTGGGAATCATGAAGCCCATGTAAGCAAGCTTTATCAAATCCCCTCAGGATGAAGTGACTTCTGTGGCAGTACAAACTCTATCCGTGTTTTGAGCCAGATGCCCATAAACAGCTTGACTTCTATATGATTCTCAGCACCTTTGACTTTTCCTTTAAAGCCGTTGTGATGTTTCACCTCTGAAACGGTGCAATGTCCAGGTCTCAATTCTTTGTGTGAATCAATGTAACGCAAACAGACAGTCAGACGCTCTGTAATTAATGTAGAACAAGAAGTGACAGTTTTTGTTTCCACCGTTTTGCCTGCTGTTTTAACACGTCATTGGCATGACTAGAGTTCACAGCTGTAGAACCTCAGCCTGCAAGACAAGAGTTATTTACAGATGATGTGACAATCCATTAAAATAAACACACTGATCCCTAGGTTTTGCTGTGTGTGTGTGTGTGTGTGTGTGTGTGCGTGTGTGTGTGTGTGTGTGTGTGTGTGTGTGTGTGTGTGTGTCTGCACTGATTAAAATGAATGAATCCCTGGTTCGATTTCATAATATTGTTCTGTTAAAAGGATAGTTCACCCAAAATGTACTCAGCCTCATGTCATTCAAAACCTTATGATTTTCTTTCTTCTGCAGAACACAAAAGAAGGTATTTTAAAGAATGTTGGTAAACATACAACATTAGACTCCATTGACTTCCATTGTATGGATACAAAACAACAGAGACATTACTTAAATATTGCTTGTGTTCTTTAGAAAAAGTTATATACAAGTTTTAAATGGCATGTGTGTGAATAAATAACAACAGATTTTCATTTTTTGGGGGTGAACTGTTAAACAAAACTAAAAAAGTTATCATATTAAAATGAGTTAGGGTTAGGGTTAGTTAGTCAAATGTTCTTAGCTTATCTTTATCGCAACAAAATTCAATAAGAAATACATGTAGGATTGGATTTGGTTTCATTTTTTGATTGGAAACGAATAAATCGCTGCTGTAGCCTACTTCTGAAACCTCTTCTCCATATTTCAGGATTTTTAGTCACCCTTTATGTTTGTCACTGTATATTTGAAATATTTAACCAATCAAATGTATTAAAAGTGCTTTTTAACTTTGACAACACAGTATTTAATATATACAGCATTTTTCCATTTTCTAAAAAACAGTAAATTTGGACATCCAAGGTACCTTGACTATATTATCTTACATAATGCATGCTGACAAATCATGCACATCAAGACCAGGAGCATTTACAGTATTAAGAAAGCAAACAGGCTCAACTTAAATTCAATGATTGTAACACAATCCAGTCTAGGATTTTAGCATACATCCTACATGTCTGTATAAAGGTTTTCTGTATGTATGTGTGTGTGTAAAGATACCCAGTGATTCATCATAGCTCTGTTAGATGCTGCTGAAACTCATTCTGCCACCATACCACCTGACCTCAGGTCAAAATTACTCATATTCTGAACATCAAGCGTTGACTCAGACCGTTTCAGCTCATAAACGCTGCTCCAGCATGTGCACCAGCATCCTCCATCAACATCTAGCCGGTGCTCTGCAAAGAAATTTGAATCTGAAACACAAAGTCTTTTGCAATCTCTGTGGTCGAGCTAAAGCAGTCTGTGTTGTCTTTGAGTCTTGCAGTCTGAGAGCATCAGCGTCCAGATTCTCTTGTGTTACAGAGAGGGATAAAGACTTGCTGTCGAGACTTTAAGTAGCCCTGGGTCCAGTCGTCTCTCTGCCACAGATGCACTAGAGAGAGACAGAAAGTGTTTCGTAAAACATTAGTGTAATTGCTTGCTGCTCGTATTGTCCTAGTCATTCAAAGCCATTTCACTTACTTTGAAAAAAGACAGAACCTGTGTAGGGCACACTCGAAAAACGGCATGTTTCAGGGTGCGTGTGTGTGTAGATGTGTTTGTAGTAATGTTTTCATTCGCTGAAGTTGAAACAGATTCTCCCACCCACGACATTCTATGAAAAACTCATTTAATAATAAAACATATACAATGGCAGGTCCTACATTTTATACAGTACACGATTTCCTTGTATTTACAGTAATTAAATTACTGTACCAAAGAACTCTGTGTTGTGATTGGTTAAACTCATTGCATGTGAAAACAGTATTTTGTTCCTGCCTTAAGCTAGATTGTATTTTTTGTAATATAGTTAAATTTCATACAGTAAAATTTCCCCTTTGTGTGGATTTTTAAAACCTAACCTCATGCCACTATTTAATTCTACTCTTAATTTTCTACCATGAAGATCAGTTTTCACTGATGGATCCATCATCCTTTATAAGAACAGTTAATATATGTAGCGTCTATTGATTTATTATAAATACAATATATTGAGAGCTGCCTAGATATAGAGCGGCTCAGTGTTTCAGTATATATAGATTGTTCTGACTTCAACGCTCTGTGACGCTATGGAGTGGGCAGCCTGTGTAGGTATAGACTACGTCAATATAATTAAATTTTTTGATATTTGGTAACAGATAAATGGTGACAGTGAGCAGGTGTCAGGATTAGACATCCCTACAGTGATTTCATCAGCTCAATTGGCAAACAGGAAGTCTGCAGTCGTACAACACACACCACCTGCTCACAGCCGGCACAATGCGTGTGCTCATACAGGATTTATCTAAAAAATGATCACTAAATCATGCACCAATTAAAATGTTAATTTTTAAACTCCCACACTCACACACAGACAGATAAATATTTCGAGAGATTTTAAGAAGGATGGCATTCTGTTATGTTTCTGTTTTAAATCTCCATTCATCTCATTGTGATGCTTTCCGCTTTTCTGCCGCACAGACACGCATCTCACCCAAGTTTCTGTTTCGTTCTTACAGTACAAACAAGTGGAGCAGTACATGTCATTCCACAAGCTGCCGGCCGACATGCGACAGAAAATCCACGATTACTACGAACACCGTTATCAGGGTAAGATCTTCGATGAGGACAGCATCCTGAACGAACTCAACGACCCGCTTAAAGAGGTGAGACGCAAATAACGCGTACAGTAGTGCCGACCTCAGGTCCGAGATAATACTGTACATGCTGGAGTCCATTTATACCCAAGTATCTCAGACTTAAAGTGCTGATGTATGATTATCTCGTCTATAATCTTTTCCATTTGGATATGAAAAGAAAACTTGTTTTAGATCTTCGCTTTATTCCCACCAGGTCTTTGAAAATATTTCAATAACACCTTCCGTTAGATTTCAAACAAATCTACAAATCTGTGTTGTTGTCGTTGTTGTTATTGGTAGTATATATTAGATTGACATGTAATTCAATATTATTGAAGTCTGCATATGTTCCACATATTGACATGTGTGCATGGTCAGTTTGGGGGTGGACCAGTAATAAATTACCGAGCAAACACACATCAACATCCGACCATCCTTCATTCAGAAGAAATGTAAAGAACTAATATATTTTTCTCCTTCCTTGTATATAAAATGAAAACAATAAGGTCATTCTCTAAAGGAGGAGATGACTATAAAATAGAAATGATGGTTAAACTTAAAAAAACCTGGCGGCCTTAAAATGTTGAATTATTCAACTTAAAAATATTACTTAAAGTAACGAGATTGCATGAGACTGGTTTAGTTATTTAACTAATATTTTCTAAGTTGAATGAACTCAAAATGATTTTTTTACATTGAATATTTGCATATATTAAACATCACAAATTTGTAGAAGAAAAAAAGAAAGGCTTTTTTATCATATTAATGTTAAAACTATTTCATTAGGTAAAGTATGAACAATTCATTTCATTTTTCATTATTTTTATATCAGATATATTAATAAACTGTATTACTACTTGCTACTTTACTAAAGCGTTTGAAATGGCCCAGGATTTAAGCCCTCTGGATTCATCGGCTTACGCTTGACACACGTTGAGGCTTTATAAATATTACCCAGCATCCCACACTCTGTGATGATTGGGCAGACAGGACGTGTGCCTGTTATGACACAGCAGAGTGAGATAACACTGACTGCTTTATCCCCACAACACCTTTAACACCTCCCTTCCTCCTAGATCTCTCTCTTTTTCTCAGTTGGTCAGGGCTGCTATTTTTATATGCACGGTCTTGTGACAAACCAGCTTTAAATAGATAAATTCTCCAGCTTGTCTCCCCGGTGGAGGTAAAGGGCTGGACGTGGCCATCAAACTCATTATTGCTTCTGTGTGATTGCGGTCAGAACCTCCCCGCCGCTTGGCAGACGGCATCACGATTCGGTGCACAGTGCAAATTTAGTCTTCATGCCCAAACCGCACCAAACAAACACGTTTCACAGAGACGTCAAATATCAAGTTATTAAACTCTTTAAACTCTATAATATAACTGCAATGCAGTAGAAAAGAATTGGGCTATAGGTTTTAACACAATATTGATGTATTTTATCAATAATTTTATTGCAAACAAAAAGTTACAATTTATTAAGAGATAAATGAAGAGATAATTTGCATAAACAGATAACTCCATTTTCAGAAATCATGTTTTTATTCAATCCAAGTAATATCAATCAAACTGTAGTTGGGGTTGTTTTGATTAAGTAATAACAAAAAAAATACAGCACACTAACCCAAAACAATCATGATTTTTGATCTACTTAGGAAATGAAAAAATAATAATATTATAGTGTTGTTTGCTTGTTGATAGTTCCCTCAACAGCTTAAAAAAAGGAAATATATGTATACTGTAAAATGTATACAAATATACAATTCTGGGTAACACTTTATAACAAGGTAATATTTGTTAACAATTAGCTCATGCATTATTTAACATGAACTAACAATGAACAATACTTACAGCATTTATTAATCATAGTTCATGTTAATTTCAGCATTTACTAAAACATTTTTAAAATCAAACATTGTGTCTGTTAACGTAAGTTAATGCACCATGCATTAACATCAATAACAGTGTTGACATTAACTAACATTAACAAGGATTAATATACTAAATTGTTCATTGTTAGCTAATGTTTAATGTTTTTTTTTTGTCCCTCAGGAAATCGTAAACTTCAACTGTCGTAAATTGGTGGCCACTATGCCCTTGTTTGCGAACGCTGACCCCAACTTCGTGACAGGAATGCTGAGTAAACTAAAATTTGAAGTCTTCCAGCCCAACGATTACATCATTCGTGAGGGGACTGTGGGTAAAAAGATGTACTTCATTCAACACGGCGTGGCCAGCGTCATAACCAAATTCACCAAAGAGCTCAAACTCACCGATGGATCTTACTTTGGAGGTCAGTTGGTAAATGTTCTCATTGTTTAACATCAATCTACACCATCGATGTCAAATCCTCTCATTACAACTGGTTGAATTTGTTTAGCAAATGAAACATATCCTTTGTGTACTTTTTTTATCAAATATTAAGTAGCCTAATCCATCCATTTAAATTGTGTTTAAACTTCCTTGTTAGCAGTGTAAACGCCATGGCTTTGATTCCCCGGAAACACTCTACTGATAAAAATATCACTTTTGATAACAATGTCTGCCAAAATACATTTATTGTAAAGTTTATCCTGGTCAGATGTAAACGGTGATTGTGTCTGTAATGCACTTTGGGTTTCTTTTTTCCATCATGTCTAAGATTTTATGATTTATCACAGAAAAGCTTCTAAATATAGATCCTTTGACTTCCTGTCTTCGAGTAAATCACAGTCACTGTTTAGTAATTCAAAGATTGTGTCACAAATTACCTCAATGGTGTTTTTGGCACAAGCTATAAAAGTGTGGGAATGAATATTGAAATTAAATCATATTTTTTCTCACGATTCATGAAGCTTGTGCCCGCTTTACGTGGTACACTGCGATACCAACCACCTGCTCCAGTGGAAAACCATCTGCTTGTGGTACTTTGGCCCCTAGCAGGAACACTGGTGTGTGTGTGTGTGTGGGGGGGGGGGTTATGGTGCATGTGTGTCAAAGCTCCTGGCAGTGTCAGAAAATGTCTTACTCCTCACTGCGTTGTGATAGAAAAGCATGCAGTCCATACAATGGGAGCCAGTGTTGTTCTTCCAAATATCTTCTTTTGTGTTTTGCAGAAGAAAGTCATACAGGTTTGAAAGGGTGAATAAATGAAAGAATTTCATTTTTGTTTTGAACTCGCACTTTAATATATATACAGCCGAAAGAAAAAATTAAGAGACCATTTCACAGACCATTTTTAGTTTTTCTGAATTTAATCTTTATAGGTATGTGTTTAGGTAAAGTGATTATCTCAGTTTTATTCTGTGAACTACTAACAATATTTCTCCCAAATTTCAAATAAAAATATTGGTAAAAGACAGGTAAAAATCACAAAAAAGATGCTCTGTATTTCCGCAGACCTCAAATACTGCGAAGAAAATGAGCTCATATTCATTTTTAAGCGATAAAACACAAATATTTCTACATGTATTAGAAATATTTGTATTATGCAATAACCTAGATTTTATCACAAGTCTTTTATAGTGGTGTTGGATGACTTTTTCACTCCTGAGGTTTGATTTAGTTGAAATTAGTTGAACACTGGACTGGAATGACCACAAGACACAAGAAATACTGATTGAATGAACATTTTGAATATGTGACTTTTTGTCTTTTTTTTGGTCGAGCACCAAACTTTTGCTGGTGATGTGCGTGGCTTTAAAAATAAGATTCTTTTATATTTATATTTTTTATGACTTATTATTTTATAAAAGTTTATCTATAGACAATGCTTTTATTAGTCAGCCAATCAGACATGAAAATCACAACATTTGGCCTAGTAGACTAGAGAGGTCGATTGAGGTAAGAGACGGTTAAGGTAAAGCATCCTGATAAATCACACAATCTCATCTATCGGCTTGCAGCTGGGATATACGCCAAACCAATGGACTTCCAAAGTGCTAAGGTCAAGTGTCATATCCATTAACAGAGGCTCGGGAGCAGAGCGAGCCGATTGGATGGCTTTCCATGTGGGCAAGACAAACACCTTTACTGGTTTATGTGTGAACTCATTCAGGGCCTCGTTCACCCTTGGCATCCAGCCACAGATATACATAGCAAAACAATTACAACTAGAAATTTCTGAATGTTTCATCATATTTTCTCTCCAGTCTCACAAATCTCTTCCTCTTTCTTGACTTCTCAATCACTCCCTCATCATTAGGCGATGATACACATGCACATGCAGTGACATTTCCGGCTAATAAACCAATCAAAAAAGAGAACAGTTTGCACCAAGTACTCTTGCCATCCTCACCTTTATACTGCACAGCATGGAGTTTTAGTGAAGCAAGAGATGGCAATATTCCATTCAAATACTCCAACACCTTGTTCACACTGCCGGCCTGAGAGTGTTGTTAGCATGTCCTACAGGCTCTCTACAGACTTCCTGTTTTTATTATCCTTCCCTGGAAGGATATCAAGGGCATCATCTTGGCCATTTTTGAATATATTTGCTGCAAATGTAGGACTGTGCATCCTGACCCACAAAATGACAGATTTCTAGCATTATTTAAAGAATAGTCAGTGGTCATATGTTATTCACTCCCATTCTAGATTACAGAAATTACATGTAAAAAAGTGCCCTTGCGTATCTTAAGGTGAAATGGAGAGATTTTTTTAAGATGCAATCTGTAACTTGTGCATGTCTTTTTCATCTCTGTTTGAAACAAAAATGCAATTTACTTTACGTCGCTTCTTTTCTATTCCCACAAGTTATCTTTTCACTATTAGCCTGGCTAATTATTTCTGTAGAATCCTACAATTTACAGAATTCATTCTCTTTGTATTTACAGCAGTACTATTTTTATATGCCAGAGGTGAACTGGCTCTCCTGGTTGAGTCTTCTGTCTCCTCTTTTTCTCACAGTGTCTCCACTGGCTTACTTACTGGGATACTGCTGACTTTGCAGAATCTATAAATATAAAGAACTTCCGTTTAACAACTTACATTATTCATTTTTTTTGTTACGATGCATGTAAAGGTGTTTTGCGACAATGAAAATTGCTAAAGTGTTATGTAAAAAAAGACAGTCACTGTTTTAGAAGCCTTAAATCACAAATGTGTGTTTTCGCCAAATCTCACCAAGCAGGCAACACATGGAAGCTACAAAATCAGTGTATATTTGCCAAAGATGAAAGTACTACACTGGCAGGATTTAAATTTGCTTTGCTGTTCCTATAAATGACATTGCCCTAAATTAATCTTTTCTTCAAGGATTGTTTCTCTGCCGATCCATGTAGATTTGGTGATCAGACCTCAAGGTCTCAATATATTTTTGTTGTGTCTCATTCCAACAGAGATCTGCCTGTTGACAAAAGGTCGTCGTACGGCCAGCGTCCGCGCAGACACATACTGCCGACTTTTTTCACTGTCTGTCGATCATTTCAACGAAGTTTTGGAAGAGTACCCCATGATGCGCCGTGCTTTCGAGACCGTGGCTATCGACCGATTGGACCGCATCGGTAAGCCCACAGCGTCACCTCTCATCTTTTTTTAATGCCTGTATACTGTGTGTGTGTGTGTGTGTCCGCTCTGTTGTTCATGGCACTTTAGTCATTACCATTGTGTTGCATGATGTGTTTATATATCCCTGCTGGAAAATACAGCTATAATGTGTTTTGGAACATGTTTGCTGGTTTCTAAACGAGTCTAAACTGGTCAGTTTGTAGACCATCTTGGATTACCTTACCAGTTTAAAGTGGTCAAACTAAGTAGCTTAGACCAGATACTAGTTCTACAACACAACACTAGCACTAGCTGGATTTTTTTAGCAGGGCATGCTCTTATTTTCTCTCTTTCTTTTTCCAAACATCTTATATGGATTACAGCAGGTATACAATATAAATAAGTAAATGTTTAACTGCTAGTGTTGATTACGTGGTCTGTCGGTGTGCAATAGTGCATGTAACTGCCCGGCACAAGGCAGCTCGCCCTGCTGGTTTTGGTTCAGTGTCATCCCGAATGGACGCATGGAGGGTGGATGGAGGCAAACCCTCACCAGCATGTGCCTCCATTCCACCCCCCCACCTTGCACACCTGGGTATGAGCACCACCCCGCCCCCTCCCCCCTTGACCCTTGCAGCAGCAAAGCGCCCCCTTGAGGGGATTTTAGCTGGTGCATTAAAGGGCAAGGGCTTTCAATAATTACAAATTCACTTAGAACCAGTTCTTCACATGTTAGTGTAGCTCCTGTTTATTTTTAAATTTGATATTATTTTGATTTTTTTCCCCAAAGCACTGAAATCATTTGGATTTATGACAGACATTTATTGTTTATTTCTGAATGTGTGGGATTTTCTTTTTGATAGTTAATTTGCGGAAGAATTGTGAATCACACAAGCATTCATCAATGACATTGAGAATAACATTAACATCTTTCAGGAAAGTCAGCAATTCCACCTCTATTTTATTGAATGTTCTTCTCCATGCATTTACAGAATATTAGAAAGTTAGCAGTATTTTGTTCACTGCAAAAATGTATATATATTTCTTCATATTTTTGTTTTGTTTTCCAGTTTAAATATCTTACATTCTTAAGCCAAGGTTTCTCTTCTCAAGAAGCAAAATGATTTAAGATATTACGTCTTTGTAATTATGAAAAGAAAACAATTTTGATGATTTTTAAATAATGTAATTTTTAAGTGAGCTAATGCTCAAAACATAAAAAATATGATAGTGTGGTAAGAAAAAAAAATAGTTTTAAGCATAAACTCACTTTATTCTACTATACATTTTTCTAAAGTCATTTTGCATATCAAGTAAATGTGTTTTAATTTAAGAATGTTTAGATATTTGTACTTTGAAACGAGACAAAATATCCAATTAAATTCTAGGTAATTAATTTTTTGCAGTGTTAAAAACACAGAATTAATAGTGTGCAGTTTTATTGTGATAGCAGAATTAATGATTTCTGATTATAGCATCCCTACCTCACAAAAATCCATCATTACTCAAACTTCCTTTATAGAAATGATAAATATATAAACTTTTCTCATTCAAGCAGCTTCAAAGGAACAATCCCATAGAACAAGATTTCATTTAAAACACATCCTGGTTCTGTTATGCTGCATATATTAGTCTTTATCTCATGGCTGAGGTACAGGCCACTGTTCATCATGAATTTGAATTGTGTTGAATTCAAATGTGAGCTAATACATTCTGAACATTCGTAGAACATCGGTCTGATGTTCTGCACCATCCAGCGGGTTTGGACTATATGACCTTGTCACTAGTTTTTTGACTCTGTCAGCAAGTACTCTGTAGTGACCGTGAGCTTTGTTACTCCTCGCCCAACATTTCCATAAATCTTTTATTCAGTAAAGATATCTGACTGGTTTGTTGTGACAGACAGGACTATATCTTAAATTCAGTGGTCACATCAAAGCATAGCTCATATTTTTTTGTATATATATATATATATATATATATATATATATATGAAAAGGGGGTTGATATGATTTAATACAGCAGTGTAAAAATGTGTGTTGTATCTTTTGATTTGGCAGTTCATAAGATAAAACCCGAAGATAAGATAAGATGTGACCTGGAAAGTCAAAGTAAAATGTTTCTTCTTTAAGCATATGAATCGGTTATGATGGTTACTAATATAGCATGAAGCTCTGCATACATTTGAGTGCATGAAAACTACTAGAAATATTGTTTTAAATCCTTTTTATGTTCTTTGGAATATTAGAGCATTTTTTACCCTCTTGCCTGCATCCCGGCCCTACACGCTATTAATCTTTAAATATAGATTCGAGTATTTTTTCAGTTTCTATTTCTTTGTTTTCTAAATTCTGGCATGCTGCTATTGACTTGCCTTGCACTAAAAGTCAGATTGGATTGGTTTGGATCGATATGCCCACACCACTGTGACACGCAAGTCACAACCAATCAATAACAGATAAGAATTGACACGATCGGGCCAATCAAATCAAACAGATCCCCGAGAAGACAGTCTGCATAATGCTGTCCGATTTTTAAACTAGGATCGTATCTGCACCCATCTTCGTTTGTGGCTCTGATGTTATCACCCTTCAAACTCGATCAACATCGGCCAAAACACGAGATGGTCAAAGCTTTTTCCATTCATGTGGAGAACAGGCTTGTTTTTCTGCACTTTGCCAGCCCTCACACAAGTGATTTGTCATTAGCCAAACTAAAACAAGGGGTCTTGTCTCATACAAGGGAAAAATACGGACCGTGACATGATTGAGTCGTGCTCCATGTACCTTTTTTTGGACTGCAAATGCTTGTCTCGTCCTAACCGAAAGAATTTGACAAAACCAAGAGAACAGAAGCATTACCATGCATTAACCGGAATGACATGTCTGTACAATTGATGTATCTATCTTTATTCAAAAATTATTTGACCAGGAGCCCCTCTTGAGATGAGCTCATCTCGTTTTCAAGAGTGTCCTGGCCGACCAGTAGGCAGCAGGTAAATTCCACATGACGATCCAGATTTTCCCCCTCACATCTGAAATGATCCACAGGCTTAATGCAGCCAGCATGCGTTCAGTGGACCTCAAATCAAATCAGAGTTGAGAAAAGTGCCATTGTAAGTAGAATTAAACTTGCATGCTATTGTTAAAGTCAAGGCAAGTAGGTTAAAGTTTATTCCCTGTCTTGTTTGGACATATGTCTGTTTTTAGGACAGTCAGTGCATGCAAACTGTTTTATTAAAACATTCAGCTCAAGAAATTGCAAAAGACAATGATGAAACACTGCTTGATATTATTATGTTTCCACACACGCACAAAAAAAGTCATTATTTGTTAATATATTTAAAGGGATAGTTCACTGAAAATGAAAATTGTCATTATTTACTCACCCCCATCATGCCATTTCAAACATGTAAGACTTTTTTTCTTGGAACACAAAAGGAGAAAGTTTTGTAAGGTCGCTTTTAAGATCTTGAAGTACAAGATCAAACTCAATATAATGAATCATTAAAAAAGAAAGAAAGTCATATGGCTTTGGAAAGAGGATGAGTAAATAACAACATTTTCATTTCTGAATAAACCATTCTTAAACTTAACATTTACACATCTTTTGACCAATGAATCTCCATTATTTTTCAATGCTTGGCCAGTTGTTTGTGGTTACCGTTCACAGATTAAAAAGCAAAAATTCTACAGATTGAACCATAATGACTATTTTCGTCAGGCCAATGGAATATTTTGGAGCTGAGCATAACCTTTGAATTATAAGGCTCTATCTGCAAGCTTTTTTGACTTAGTAACATTTTTCTGTTTTCTATAAAAGTCCCAAAATATACAAAAGTAAAGAGAAGGAGTTAAAAATGTGAATAACTCGATCTTGACAAAAAAATGTCAGATAGAACCTCATGATTCGACAACACCGTCTCATGGGAATTCCTGACATAAAGTAAATCTATTGATTCATGTTCATGGACACGATTTCCCCCATTTTTTGTGTCACTCGGCACGACTTTTGATCGAATGTATTTTATACCGAAGGATCAACGCAATCTGATGGGCATTTGTATATTTTTTTACGAGGTGGCTCTTCCGTGTAAATTCGTACGATGTCATTCATACGTTTTGCTATGATTTGACTTTTCACTGTGATGTCAGGTTTAGGGGCGGGGTTAGGGTGGCCCTTTATCTTTGCTTTGCCACCCAAATGTGTTAGTTTGACCAAAATTAGCCTGGGATTTTAGGGTTTGGGCTGGGGCTTATAGCCACCTCGTAAAATATGTACAACTTCCCCTGCTATCCGGTTATAAGTAAATGTTATACGCACGCGGTCTGTATATTGAAAGTCGTGCTAAGTTACACGAAAAAGGGGGGAATTTGTGTGCATGAACACAAATCAATAGATTCTACATTTCGTCACTATGTCACAAACTCTCGTGAGACTGGGTTGAATTCCAAGGTGACAGTTTATACTTATTATAAAAATGTCCGTGATGTTTCCAGGTTTTCAGTGACCCTTGGGATCCAGTCAACGTCGGCTACAAGCCTAACTGCATCAGTTAAAATCATAGCATCACACATAGTTCTTAAAACATAAGCTTTTCTTCTCCAGCCTATTTATAGCTGCGGTCCAAACGTCACGGCCACCTGGCAAGGTGCTTGAGCTCAATGAGGTGCCGGGTTTACAGCTCACCACATTCAACTCATTAATTAGAGAAGACAGACTCCAGGTTATTAGACGTCTTTAATGACACAGATACAGAAGACACAAGCCCAGCACATTGAGCACCAGAAGAATGGAGACAACTAATATATCTGAGAACGTTCCGTTCCGTTGAACGTCTAAGAACATTTAAGCAGAATTACGTCTTTCTCTATGTAAGGTTTTGTTCTGAAACGTTGGATTACTGTGAAATCAATGTCGAAGCAATGTTCAGAATGTCTTTTGGATGACCTGCTCACCGTAAATGTTATTTTTCTGAGAATGTGTCTTGATATGTCAGTTGCAGAATGACAAAGACTTGATCTTTTATTTAGCGATACAGTACTTCCTCCCAAACATAAGTCATTTGAGAGAAATATTTCTGTAAATGAAGAATCCAAAGATTATATATGTATGATTTTTTTTATAAATTGGTTCAAGACAAGGCAAGATTCAGTTAAATTCAAATGCATTTTTATAGCGTTTTTACAGTTTTACAGATAGTAGAGACATAAGGAAAAAACAGTATTGAAGAAAGGAAAAAAAGAAAATGCACATGGTGTAATTGCAGTTTTTTATAAGTTATACAAAAGAATTGCCTGTAGGATTGTCCGATCCTTATATTCATAATGCTATTTATAAAGTATGTGTTGAAGTTTATTACATCAATACATTAGCGATACTAAAAAACGTTACAGTAGCTGAAAGTTTCTTCCAGAGTGTCAGAGAAACTTTAGGCCTTTAATATAGCAGGGCATCTCCAGAACATGTTGAAACCCCTAGAGACCATGATTGTTGTAGATCTGAAGCTAGGGGTCTAGAAGCCCATCCCCTTAAAGAATTCCCAATCTATGAATAACATGATCAACTCCTCATTCACAGAATTCACCATCCCTCCATACGTCTTTTCATTCGACACGTAAGTCTGATGAGTAGTAGGTGTGTTGCTTTAGAGGTAGACAGTAGCGTATCTGTGTTTAATTGGATTCTATTTACTGTGGCTGCCGGTGAATTACACATCATACTGTAGCTTTTGAGCTAAGACGTGTGTGTATTTTGACATTTAAGAACACATCAGGTGTGTAAAGTCTCACAGAAGTCTCAAGGGGGGAAATGTGATTGTGTACATGTATTAGGGTTCTTGTTGAGACCTGACTTGTTTCTCAAGTGACACGGCAGCTTTCATTTTCTGCTTCGGCTGATATAGAGGACGACACCAGCACTGAAACTCGCCCTCTGTGTTATTGGTTATTGGTCGTTTCCCCCTCCCCAAGAGAACGGTTTTGTGTGCATTTATAAAGTTATCAACAGACAATGTAACGGTTATGGAAAATGGATGCATTTATTTATTTGATTTAGTTTTATGTAGCAGTATATCAAGAATGAAGAAACACATGACTAGAGTTGGGTGTCGTCTGAATTCGATTGATTCTGCCAATCGATTCCACAGTTAAAGTAAAACATTTAGATATCAACCTGTATGGTCATTTCTGAGCACCGTTTTGTATGTATGTACACATAGCAACCATGTTTTGTCTGATTTATTCAAATTTGTATTACCATAGTTTAACTACATCATGGTTAAACTGTAGTTGATATTATGAAACTATGGTCAATTTGTGACCATATCACTTGCTTTATCACAAGTTAACACATGCACATTTCTGAAAATATGCACACAGAAAATAATAAGAGGAATTTAAATTTTTAAATATACTATTCCATTCGATTCCGATCCGATTCCTAGCCTTTCGATTCCCATTTTACACATGACGCATTTTAATTTCAAACTGCATTAAAAGTAATCTATTTTTGAACTTTTAGAATAAATAAAATACATTTTAGTTTATATTCAGCTACTCACACTATGGCAGCCATTTTATTTGCCCCTCAACAGCAGGGTTATGAAAACGTGTTTCACCTTGAATGGTAAAGACATTATAGCATCCTTCCGACCGCATCGCTCTTATGGCTCTGGCTGGGTGATTGATAGCTTATCGCTTCATGCCTTTAGCTCATGAACACTGCACCCAATGAACTCACGTAACCATAGAGTTCTGCTCAGCTAATGTGTCAGACAAACAGTAATAGGAGCATTTCTTCACAAATCAATGCATCTCTTATTTTCGATAGAGGTAAAACAGTTACTTTTGTAGAAGGACTGAACAGAATAATGTGGTATACTGGAGTCAAGTTAAATTGAAATAAGGAAATCCTAATAAGCATCATCCATAGCTAATCTCACATTCTAGTGTTCTTTACGAACATTAGTCGATCAATGATCTGCTATTTCTCTCAACTTTATAGAAGACAGCATTGATCTCACAGTAACCCACTAATGAAGGACCATTATTGCTATGATCAATGGTTGTCTGTATATTTTCATATATGCCATTTGAAGACACCAGCTCAGAGACCTCTTGTTGCTTAGCTTAGACATTTTAGATATTATTTTGTTATAAGAATGGGCTCTATGCAATGCGTTACTCACCGAGACTCCAACCAAAAACTACAGAGGGTTCTTCCATTAAACGCAGAAGTAACGTGTGCACCGAGCCCATTGCGTGTTTGTGTTTGTATGCCAACAAAATTCATTTTTGTGTTAGTTCCTTCCCAACAACAGACATGACAAGGTAAAGGGATAGTTCACCCAAAAATTATTTTATCATCTACTCACCCTCATGTCATTTCAAACCTGTATGAACAAAGATTATGTTTTGAGGAACGTTAGTAAACAAACAACATTGACTTCCATTGTATGGACTCAAAATATCTTCTTTTGTGTTCCACAGAAATAATACAGAGTCATATACAGGTTTTGAACGACATGAAGATGAATTAATGACTATTCTTATTTTTGGGTGAACTATCCGTTTAAGCCAACCAAGACCAACAGACCACATTAGACATACGTTTTTCCAGCAAGATTTCTAAAATTAAAGAGGCTAGGCCTGCATTTAATTAAAAGCTACTTGTCAAACATGCTTATTAGATGTTAAAATCTATCCTCGTTCTTCAGATTACCAAGATAATGTAGCAGACAATCAGGTCATTAAAATTTATACACAGTAACATCAGAGAGAAGGACCATTTCCTACTAATGTGCATTGTTCTTTTATTATAGCAGCCCATTTCTGCTCAGTCTGATGCCTAGAAACTTTCTGTGAAAAATAGTAGATAAGTACAGTAGATAATAAAATGTTCTTGTCTACTTTGTTATAAAATGGTTGTGTTTTGTTAGAAAACAGTAATGTTTTAGACTCTAATTTATTATTTGATGTTGTATTTGTTTTAGAACTACAATAGATAAAAACATTGTGAATCGCCAACAACCAATTAATTCTACTTAAAATCTCGAAATAATGACAAAGCCACCCTCCAACATTTTTGAATTATTTTTGGTCCCCATTTTGCTAAGGGACTTTCCTCTTGAACCCAAACTAAAGGTTAACGTTTTGGCTCTTTCCCCAATAGGGAAGAAGAATTCACTCCTGCTCCAGAAGTTCCAGAAGGATCTGAACGCCGGCGTCTTCAACACGCAGGAGAACGAGCTGCTGAAGCAGATCATCCGGCAAGACCGGGAGATGGTAATGATGGTGGACCGGAAGCAATCGGTCACAGGGATGAATTCCACGCCGATGTCTGGAAACTCCATCATTAACTCCCCCGCTCAGCCACCCTTCGCCACAGCGACCGCTATTATGGGGAACAACCAATTACAGCAGGCCGTCCAACTAAGCTACAGCACCTCGGCAACCATCGTCCCATCGAGTCGAGCGCCGCCCTCGCAGAGCGTCACGTTTTCGGCGCCCAGCGTCTCTCACGGCAACCTCAACACTTCTTCCCCGAATCCCCCAACGCCTTTACAACAGCCGGGGTCGGCGATCATGTCCCCGTGCTCATTCACCACATCCATATGCAGCCCCCCAGTGCAGACCCCAATAGCCAGCCGAACATTCCAGTATGGATCGCCAACGGCCTCCCAGCTATCCCTTGTACAGCAACCCTTACCCCAGCAGTCCTCGCCCGCCTCCATAGCCCAACAACAGCAGCCGTCACAGGGGGCGTCCCCACAGCGGAGTGAGGTCCACAAGAGCACACAGGCCCTCCAGTCAGGCAGCCTGAGCCGAGACGTACGTCACCTCTCCGCCTCGCAGCCGTCGCTACCCCACGAGACCTCATTGGCTGTCCGGGCACACCCGACATCGGGCGAATCGCTCGCTTCCATTCCGCCACCCTTGGGATCCGCAGCAGGCGTCCAGGCGCCGGGCTCCGCTCTGCAAAGCGGAATCCGCACCAACGTCCCACAGAGGGTCGCCCTTTTCAGGCAGATGTCATCGGGCGCGTTACCGCCGGTACGCGCTGCGCCCTCTAGTGGCCCGCACAGGGATTCCACGGGCTCCAGGAGAGAGTCGGCAGTCTTAAGCAGTACAGAGACGGAACAAGACAAGATGCGATTCGCATCGAATTTATGATCCCGTTTTACTTTTTCCTGTTGATTTTTTAAAGATATTTTGATTGATTTTTATGGAGATACAAAGAAGGGGGGAAAGACTCAAGTATTTTTTTCCACCAACATCCTCTGAAAAAATAACCTCATAGCTATCCTGTACAGAATTCCCTTGTACTATATTTTAGACACACTTCCCCTTCAACTTAAGAATGTATATTATACAAATAATATATATATATATATATATATATATATATATATATATATATGTGCAAATCCAACTAGAATATTTGACATCGACCACATGGGAAAAACTATAGTATAAACACAAGTCTTCCTCTAACATGTGACTATAAATGTGAAGTTGTTTGTATTTCTTTTATGGTTTGGATTTTTTTGTTTATCGTTTTGGTACAGGAATGCAATGTGTCTGGGAATGTCTTTTCCTTTCATATCTTGTTCTCTCTTTTCATGTTGAGAAGATGACAAAAGTCCAGCATTTAGCAGCTTCATCACTGTGGAAAAAACGGGGAAAAAATGGGGAAAACTGAAATGTTTTTAAAAGCACATCTACAACCAAACCTGCTGGAAAACACCAGATAATGCTCGGAGCACCAGATCAAGGCATCGACCTCTGCAATACTTTGTGCGTTGCGTTTCAAGGCGGAGTTTGTGTATTAAACGTCTTTTTTCCCTTTTTTAATTTCGAGAAAAGGATGATGGGATGGTTTTATTTTCTATATCTAATTTCCGAACGGGATGGACATTATTAAATGTCACTGTACATTTACAATATTTATAAAACTAAAGATTATCACCATTATGCAATAGACTGTGATATAAAGATTACCTATATGTGTGTTGTACATAGTTTTGTAGAACTAGTATTTACAAAAGTAATGTGTGGTGCATTTCTCAAACATGGCAAATGTCTTCTCTGTCAGCAGCCTGGGTAATGCCTATATATGCATATATATTTATATATATATATTCAAATGCTAATGTGTGACTACATCGAAAACAACCATTAGAGAAAAACCTTAATGCAAATAGCATTGCAATGTAGTTAGAACAATAGTTTTATTCAAAATACCCTGATACAAATGCATCATTTGCGAATCTTAATGCATTTCACCTACGTTACATCATTTGCTTTACAGTGTCTAAATGAGAGTCATGTTTATTTCATTATATAAGTTCAGTTTTTGCTGGGAGACACAAGGAAGCCCCTCGTATACAGAAACACAACCACATGCGATTGATAGATGTTCGATTTATTTGAATTGTATGAATCAGTATTAACAGATGTACACACAACAGTCAATATCACTCCAGCTCTGTGTCGTGCTTATAACAGATGTTCATTTATGGTTTTGTTATATTTAAGACTGGGGAAAAAACATTTTTTGCATGTTTTGTGATGCTACTAAAGCTCGGCTTTACTTTGGTCGTTTTAGAAAATGACTCACAAATCTAAAACTGATGATACAGCAAACACAGCACATTACTGGAAGAGCCAGCAGATATTACTGTATTCCTTCTGGAAGTTATTTTGAGTAATTGTGTTTTCTGAATCCAACATGTCAAGAGAGGAACAGAAAAATATTGAGGTTTCAAGACAAGCTGCTTTGCATTAAGGTTTTTGTCTTGTGTGAATTCATCCAGGCGGGGGGCTTGAGACTTTGAAACGTCACATCAGCGTGCGGGTAAAATGATTTAGCAAGGGGTAGCTAGCATCTGAAGCCCTTTGTGATTCCTGTGTTTAGTTTATTTATCTTTTCAACACTTTTCACCCTTCCAGCTTCTTTCTTTTGTGTTCCAAATTCCATCTGCTGATATCAAAGCCGCCAGAACGAAAGCAAAAAGTGGGATTTAAACTTTACATCTGCAAAGTCTCAAAGCCCCCTGCGCAATTGAAAAATGGCTCCGATACTCCAGAAGTCCACGTGTGTCTGTGCTGTACCAGTGCAGTTCCCATACAGCCGACCATAAACGCATGCATCGTCACAAATACTTAAGAGAAACTACTTAAAAAATGTTGACGTTTAAATGTATTGTGAGGTTGCGTTTTTTTGTTCGTTCGTCTGCCTAGACGTTTTTCTGCATATCAAAAACATAGAATTTTCACGAAAACGACATTAAGTATTTGTGCCTAAACTATAGCCATGTTTCATCCTGTTCATTTTATGGGTGTGACTCGTGTGTGTGTGTGCGCGCGCACTTGTGCACACGTGTGTGTAGACGATGTGTATGTGTGTGTGTTCAATGTTCAAGGAGATCAAAAGCAATGAAAATGGCCAAACGTATCAGTTGAAAACATACTGAAAAGCCAGCACGACCTCACGGAAACGCGTGACTATTTACGAGGAATTTGTACGATGTTAGAATAAACCCAACGTCATGGGGCGAAAGCAGAAAAGACGCACAAATTGTATGAATTCGTAAAACTTGTAAGATAGTTATGCATTACCGTGAGATCGCGTTGGTAATGCGTATTATATAATATGCAAATAACATTTAACAAGATAAACAGTATAGACTGAAATCAATGTGTCTGGAATGATTCAACGTGCGTAAAACTTACTTTATAGCCACTGATGTTTAATTTATTCATGTAAAATGTTGCATTGAATGAAACTGGCCAAAGTGAAACATATGAAAAACTTTTATCATGAATTGCACTTTCATTTTAATAAAGAGAGAAGTATAGAAGCAGACGAAATATACGTAGGTCGGATAAGTGAAGGGGTCTCTGTATCATCCAGAATCACATGCTCCGGCCCCCGTTGTTTCGGGGCTCACATGAGGTACTGTGTCTTTAAATACAAACAGCGCTTAACTCCTGCTATGCCATAGTGTATAGATTCTAGTGTACAGGTAGGATGGTCAGCGGTACTCTTGGTATCTGCTCTTTTTGATACTGTACTTGCCTTCAGAGGGAAATGCTTCTCATTAATGTGCTTTTTCCTCTCAGATGTAAACACTGTTAGATTTCAGGGTTGGGTTGACAAGGAGACATTCATAACTCTATATAAAACAAATGAATGCAGTCGCTTTGAGAACCAGCACATCTCTTCATGTTTTTCATATATTTGTGTTTATATCATGGAAAATCATAAATGCAAAGTGAAATGAGGAGTGACTTTGGGATAAAGGGAAAAACCAAATGTTTGGTTTGCAGCTTCTACGATTCAGGTGAAATTATTTTGTTTGAAACGTTCTACTGTAATGATGCAAGATTTCACAGATGGAAGACTCTAGAACAGGCCTCAAGCTCTTTTTAATCTCTGCTGATTTTTTTCCATTATGCTTGTTCATGTGCACCAACGCTTGGTTTAAAAAATTTAAAAAAAAAAAATTAAAAAAAAAGGGGGGAAAGTCATAACAATAAACAAACATGAACAATTATAGTTACTTGATCCAGAATAAAACGGTAAATGTATGCTTTCTTACACCTATATGCAGACAAACGGTGTTTGTCAAAAGTTTTGTTTTGTTTTATTTTGTTTCTTTGTAAATAATAAACCTTTAAAAATATAGAGAAAAAATAAAAGAACTATTGCCATTTACCCGTGGGCTTGTGTCTGTTTCATGTCAAGCTTCTGTTTGATGTTCATTTTTGCTTTATTTGCTTAGTGTGTTACTGTGACAGCTAAATATTTTTTATATGTATATTTTATAAATACTTTTCAAAACAATGTCATAGAAGAACCATTTACTTAGGCTCTTATAAGACCAATCTCTTTTTAATAAATCTAAAGAATCACTTTCCTCTAAAAAGATTTTTCTTGTGAAACAAGGTTCTTTATGGAACCATTCAGCCAAAAACGGTTCCTCTATGACATTGTAAATCACATTTCTTTGTGTATTTGTTTATTCACAAGTCTGAAAGTGAGCACATATCCAGACATTAATAATTTGGAAGCAAGCAATAGAATATATCAGAATATGTATCTTCCGTTGGCCAGTGAAGGGAAAAAATGAATTATGTCTGTTGAAGTAAAGAGGAAAAAGAGAGAGACAGAGTGACAGCGGGCAGGGGAACAAAAAGATAAAGATGGATAGAGTCTCTGTGGCTCCTGTGGAGGGATGAAAAATGATGTCTATGGAACGGTCAGGGTTTCCATTCATTAGCCTCAGATACAGTTATCAGTCATGAAGTATTCATACATTACGACAGAAGCCTCTCGCTGTCTATTCGGATTAACAGAACAGCAGGACCTGAACTCCTACACGGGCATGTGTGCGAGACATTCATAACTCACGCTCAACAATACAGAGTATTAGACTGCTGAATGCTTAATAAACCCGAGACATCTGCATCTGTACGTGTGTAAATCCTCGTTGGGTTTTAATAAAGAAACAGATTGTAAATTCATAACACAAACCTGTATTCATGAATATTTGAGAGGATAGAGACTTGAATGACAGAAAGCGAATACACAAATACACTGCCGCTGAGAATTAAACATATACAATATCAGTCAAAAGCTTGGATGTGCCTGGTCATCCTTTATCGATGCAAAATGTGACAAATGACTACTGTTCTCAAAACTGTAAATGTAAAACAAAAATACGCAAGTATGCCGTTTTCTCAGAGTAGCACCTGTTCTTTAGATTACAGCTCAGCACACTTTTTCAATTCCCTCACCCAACATCACCATGTACTTTTTAATGAGCAGTGAACCTTAAGATCACATCCCTGCTACATTTTTACATTTACACAAGCCAGCAGTTTCTAATACTTCAACACGTCTCCATATTCTGTCACTGACAGAATGAGAAAAAATTAAATCACAGGATAAACATGTGACAAAAGCTAAATCCACCTATTTAGAATTCCAGACAGCTTTAAACAGATTTCATTCAAAGAAAATGGATGAAAGCGGTCATGACATGAACATGTGCTGGATAATGAAGTGCACACACACACACACACACACACACACACACACACACACTCTGGATGCTTCCAGAATAAAAATTAGATTAGATTAGATTAGATTCAACTTTATTGTCATTACACATGTACAAGTACAAGGCAACGAAATGCAGTTTGGGTCTAACCAGAAGTGCAATAGCAGCAAGTGCAGGATAAAAATCTGTCCATCATTGGTGTTCTGTCACTTTAAGACCTTTTTTAATCAAAAAACATTGCATGTGCAATCTGTAAAAACAAAAATGATTTGAATAAACCATTAAACAGCACTTAGCATCTCATTCAGACAGTAGGACAGAGGGTTTATTTACCCCAGGCTGTTGGAGAAATCTTATTTAAAACATTTATTTTCAGATCAGACAAGCCGACCTTCTGAACATTGTGTTTCTGCAAGAACAGCATGGTTTCACATGACAGCAGTTCAGCTTGAATTTCTATCATTGCTTACATGCTAATGCAGCAATTTTACCATTCCATTTTTATATTCAGTCATACTAGAAAGCTGTATTTAGTGAGCTGTTTAGAAAAGTTCAGAAGAATGTCCAATTCTTCAAAGTATAAACTGTAAGTGGTTGTGAAACAATGTGGATGTATTCTAAATCTCAAACATCATTATTTAAAATGAATTCGAAATGCATAAAAAGTGGCTGATGCCACACCAGAGATTCACATTAAAGCAAATATCACAATTTCTTCTAGGTATTTTCTTCTGAATCAGTATTAAACGTGAATAACCTCCAGCGGGCAGTGAATCAGCACTAAAGGAAGATGCCGGTCTGTAATCTGCGTTATGGCTGTGGTGTTGGAGATGGCGTCCATGATAACAGCAGTGAATTGAAAACACATTCAAAGCTCTCGCTGGCTTTGTGCTGTACAGATTCATTGTCTGATTGCCTTTACATTGGAATTTCATTACAGTACTGTCAAGAGATCAATTTATGCCATGTCCTCAAGCCAATCACAGTATTAAACTTACACACAGTTTACAGACCATTTGGGGTTTGATCAAAATATTGAAACATAAGACTTAAAATTGCTTGCTGAACCTTAACAGGCAGGTGTTACTGTAAATACTAAAATGTTATACATAATGTAGGTACACCCATCATTGGCCACCTACTGCTACTAAAAATAATAGTCAGAAGTGATATGTAGGTTAAACTCCAGGAACTACTCAAATTGGTACAGTAAATAAGCAAGTCTTTAAAAATAGGTTATAAACCGAGAAACAGACTCAAATTGTTCTCAAGGTGACATTAGTAGTGTTATCAAGCACCAGTTTGCTCAGTTTTGTCTGCTGTCCCTTTGGGAGACTCTGGTCCGGCTCAGCTGGGTTTTCATGACCGAACAGAGGGCGGATGAGAGAAAATAGAAGATCTGCAGCCGATCAAGGGCATCTGTGGGCGACTGGTCCCTTGACCACCTGGCAAATATTAGAAAATTACGTTTCGGTTCATTGAAATCAAATTAAATATTGGCCTAAAAATATGACAAAATTGCTAAAATTGTTACTGAAATTAACAAAAAGTACAAATTTAAAAATAAAAGCCATATAAAAATACTAGTAAAGCTAATCTAAAAACAAACAAAAAAAACTCTATATTGTATCCCCTCACCAGTTTTTTACACTTCCAAATCATTTAGTTTATAAGCTGCTTTTCTCATAAAGACCAAAAAAGGTTCAATAAACTACTGGTACACTGTAGGGTTTAGCAGGACACTCACACCGAAAATGTATGTTCATGTATCTCTTTCTCATTCCGACACTGTATGTTCATGTTTCTATACACATACTGTATAAATGTGCATCTATACAGTATGGCTTTTTCTTTCAAAGGGTTCAGATCAGTTCTTGAGGTTCTCCTGATATCTCATATTCCTCTATATTCAGATACACCATATGAAATGATCATGTTACCTATGTAAACTGCTCACTGCAAAATTATAGTCTTTATCTCCTCTGAAAGACAAAAATCAGCATTACAGATACACAAAAGACCTTCATGACCTCAAACCATAAGTGAAGTGTTTATATGTGTGTAAGATGTACAATTCAATACAACAGTAAACAAAACTGTTGCAAAACTTACAAACGTAACTGATGCAATACATGTTAAACAATATTTTCAAATGTTTATTATTTATTTATGTATTATATGCTTTATAATGTGAATTGTGAAGTGGCGGGGGGGGGGGGGGGGTCTTGTCATTGGTTATGTGATGGATCTGAAAAGTTAAAAGGATCTACAGCAGAGAGCATTAAGTGAATTATTTTCTGCCTCCTCATATTCCTCCAGACGTTTGAGTTTCCCACAAAGATCGAACATTTTTCTGAATACGGATCTGGAAGCATCTTCAAACAGCGAAGCCTCATCTCATTTTGGCTGTAATTATGTGGAAAGATGTGTCTGTGATCACAGACTTTATATGTCAGAATCATTCGTTTCTTCCTGGAGATTTGCTCTGGTTATGAAAGGCATTGTTATATTTTACAGAGAAACAGCCAGAAATGAAATTAGCAGAGAAACATCAGCCCTTTCAACATTTTGTGATGAAATTGCCAAGGTGCATATTCAATTTTAACACGTCTGGCAAACATCACTACTGTTCAAAGACGTTTTTAAAGCAAACATTTAATATTTTTTATGTACTTTTATTTTTAACTCACAACAACCCAAAACTTTGTGGAGGTAATATTTTGCATAATAGTCTCTCTAATGATCCCATATGTGGATCATTTGTAAAATATACATTTGTTCTCGTTTTAAATTGAATTAAGCCAGAATGATATGTATTGACTATACTTTTCTCCTGTGGCTATAAAAAGGGCAAAACCCCTCTTCCGCTTCCTGCCACAAGGTCAGTCCACAAAGAAGTCACACAGATCCATTGGCAGATGTTGAAGCAGTCCAGTTTCATGCTATTATTAGCTGCGTTATATTGTCCCAAAAACTGATTTCCCATGAACAAGAGAACATATCCGCCTGGGAGCCAAGTGCAGCTTTCCTCATCCATCTCATCATCTTTACACTTCACAGAATTCTGCTTTTCCTGGAGTTTCTCAAGGTTCTCTGCATTCTGAAGTGTGCTATTAGTTATAGAAACAAAAGTTCTGGCCAAAGGCATTATACATCAACACAAAGATCAAGAAATCCCATCTGTGTGAGATTTGAAATGTTCGATTAAATCAAATGTAGAGGCAAAACAAATAGCCTGTTTCCAGAAGAATGGCCGCTGTGGATTACTGGGAGTGAAAATAAATGGTTAGTTTTAGAGCAGAACTGAGCAATTCCCACTTCATTCTTTTAACTTTGAGTAAAATTGTTGCTTCGAGCAAAGAGCCTGTAGATGGAACCTCAAACCCTCAGCATCTGTCAGCAGAATAAACTGAGAAAACATGATTCATTCCCACCTCATGAACGAATGGTGACCACCAGATCAAGCAGAAATTAATCAAACAAACACACAACTGATCGATGCGGGTTAAACCGTGACCAAAGCGGACTGGGAATGTTCATGGGTGAGCTGCTCCTCAGCAGATGTGGCTTTTCACACAGAGTGACTTCAGCAGCTAAATGTAGTCCAGATATTTAGGCTGGAGAGGCATTGAGGTTATTGGGTTCTTCACAGGACACAGAGATCATTGGGACTCCATCCGATAATGAAGTCTAAAGAGAGAAAGGCAGGGGGAAAGAGGGGGAGAGAGTCAATCAAGATTCGCGGAGCGAAACCCTCGGCACGAGACCCAACTCGAGCACAGCGAAGCTTTATTTGTGAAACCCTCTCGGGTTTTCAGAGTAAAGTGACTTATAAGCTAATGTTAAATAAGAAATCGTATTAATAATCTTCAACCCCAACATAAGGGAATGGGAATATTAAAGGGAATATGTAGCACATTTGGTTTTCGATGTATATTACGGATACTTGTACAAAAGTATACCGATACCAAATTTGTGCTTTAAAAGTTTGTGACAAGCACATTATTTTTTCATGTTTTTAAGGTGGAGTTGTAATTGTGAAGCTATTCCATTTCATTAGTTATTATTTTTCTATTAGTTTCACTGTTGCTTGGAAAATGGTCACCTCACCTAAAAACAGGTAAAGGAATTGATCAGAAAAAATTGGTAGTAAAAATCTACTTATTCCATTCACTTAATGCTGAGCCACTTTTGGCTGCTTTCTTAAACTTGACCATTTCATGCTTTTAATTTCAACAAAACCAACACTAAGAAGTTGAGTTTTTGACCAATGCTGGTTAAATATTGCTGGGTTCAAAATGACCCAATGCTGGGTTGTCTTTGCAGTGTGTTGAGTCCAATATTTACCCAGCATGGGTCAAAAAAATGAAAATGTGAATGTAAATAAATACAATTTAATTAAACTTGTTTTGTAAAACTAAAGGCTTTATATCAACATGTTTGAATAGTTAGGGAAAAAACACTCAAGTCCGCTGAACCTTTAACTGGTAGTGTATGAGAGGAGGATGCCAACTAAAATATTTACCTTGTTAGATACTTCAAAGGAGCAACACACACAGAAACTTAAGCTTTAACAAGCTTCCAAATAACTTCAAAGATCAAAAAGGTTTTCATCTTCATAAATACTTTTTTGTTCACTTGACAAATGTTCACTGGGGTTATACTAACAGTAACGCTTAAGACTCGTGAATCATGTTCGATCAAATTGCAAGAGAATCACAACAACAGAAATCAGAAAAGTTTTTACACAGTTAATGTTTACCAAAATATCTCAATATATTTATAATATATATTTATTAAAAAGTATATCTCATGAACATGGCACTGCAATGGCATTTTTAGAAGTCCTAACATGTTGAATAATCTCCAAAAATCATTATATTTGTGTTTCAATAAAATATTGTAGAATCATCAATAACATTTGACAACAATGATATTACACATTTTCCTTTTTCATGGTCCAATCTTAGTTACACACACATTTGTTTGTTTATGTTGGTTTTTTGTTGATATTTTTGTTATATTATCTTGTATTTCTATTGATTATGCTAAGCACAAAATATTTTCCATCACCTAACCAAAGCATTGTAGTAAAAATAAACATTGTGTTAATTTAAGCAAATTTTTTGTCTGGTCTCCAAAATGTAATGTATTTCAAGATTTACTGTCATTATGGGAGACATTTGGTCCTCAGGGAATCTGGCCGTAAATAAAACTGTGTGTACAGAAGAGGATTAAACACTCTGAGATGGAGTTCAGTGTGTCTGTGGCCTTGAAATGCACGCTATTATCTCACCTGCCTTCCTGAACAAATGCCTAAAGCTGGTGACACACAAAGACATGATCTTATATCTCCTGCAGCCATCTTCCCATCTCACACTGGATAAAAATAGCAACCATCGAAACCGTCTGACGTTAAAAAGCTCGTGGGGCTGTTGAAGTCACAACGGGTGATTTAAAACAGGGTGGATTAAGATGTTCCAGCGTGTCAGGCAGGAGGTAGATGTTTAGAGGGAATAATCATGGAAAAGTTTCATAGAATCACCTGGAGGTGTGAGAAAAGAACGTGAGCTTTCAAGCGTCACACTGCAAGACGTGTCAACTTTTAGCCAAAAACGCACACATTTCCAGACATTTTTCAGTCAAAATAAAGATTTTATTATTTTAATCAAGAATAGCCACATTATCTCATCTTTGCTCTGTTTTTATCAAAACTGCATGATGATCAGAGTGTGTTTTTTAAACTAGAATACAAAATGAAGCTGCTCATTTGTGATTTCTTCCCTTGCAGTTCACATTGTCATTATTTTAAGTCTGTACAATTCCCTTACAAAAATGAGCATACTTCAAGTACTTTTTATTAAGCATACTTAAGCACATTTTAAATGTACTTTATGTAGTTAGCATACTTATATCAATCTGCTAGTAAAACATACTTGTACAGCGTATTAATTCAATATACGGACTAAACTGGATCACCTTTTAGTTTATGAAAGTATACTTAAGTACTATCTAAAAAATTTTATGTGGCTTAGTAAATATCACAAAATAATTGTGTTGTTCTTTTTAAAATCATTTAACTGATTTTTTTCAGTGGAACATATTAAATTATTGATAAGAAATCCAACAGTTAATTTATCCAAAATGTACATATATTATTTAATTAAGGTTTTAAACAAATAATATTTTTGGCGAATTCTACTAGAAATATTTGAGTTTCTCAGATTTAGTTAATTTTTATAACTCAATTTAAACAGCATATTTCACAGTATATATTCTCACGGCTTTAAAATGAGCTTTTTAAGTGTAAATTGTGTCACGTAAAATCACAGTAAAATGATTTTACGTGTACATAAATGTATGCAAGTGTAAGTTTAACATTAGTTAACTTTGAGCACACAACTAGTTTACAAATATTTTTTGTGTGTGATGCAACTACAGGTGAATTTACACACTTACTGTTCAATACATTTTTAGTGTATGAAAGAACACTTTGAATTATACACCAAGTAAACAACAGTACACAACTACAAACCAAGTATACATAACATACTTAATCTTTTGATAGAGATATAAAAATATCATGGAGTATACAGACCAAAAATGTCTGAGAAGTACATAAGTACACTACATCACACTACAATACATTTTTAGACAAAACATGCCCAATTTTTGCCATCTGGATATAACAAACAGATCATAATTGACCATTTTTCTGTGAGAGCTATGAGCTTTTGTTATAGATGCTTTCGGCCTCAAAGCTAAACATGACAGTTCATAATGACAGCCAGTGAAACAGTATGGCAGTGCAGTGCTAACCGGCTGAATACCCGGAGGACCGACTGGACCATTTTGCCTGCTATTGATTTATTTTCCAGTCCGTTCAGAGCCAAATGCAAGTAGAAGGGCTGCATATAAGCCCGGCTTCTACTCGAGGCAGTGACGGATGATCGGGAAAACAACTAATTTCATATGAGCATTTTACAAACAGGAGGAGAATATAGACCAGGATCTGTGCCTCCATCTTTTGCCATACAGTATGTAAAATAAAACCAATTTTACTCTATGCAGTATAACAAATGACAAAAATTGAGCTCCATCCTATACTTTTCCTCATTTCAGAAACCGTTTAACTCGGATGTGCATCACAATCCCAAAGACTAAGTGCTGAATGTTGCACAACATGTGACATTGAAAGCCAGCTGCATAAGAAATTAATCCAGAGTTTATGGTGGCAGATTATAGCTTTCACTGGAGCTTCACTGACTTTGTTTTGGTTTCTATGACCACTTCAATGATCCTATAATTCGGTTGCTTTCCTATCAGAACAGCCCCGCAGCTGCCCGGTTTTATTATTTTTTTAATGTTATCATGATTATTATTAATTTCCCCTCCCGTCTCTGGGCTACAGAGGATTACACATCTGTTCAAGACCGTAAATCAATCCCTGTGGACCTAATGTCAAAAATATCAGTTTATACACACACATAAGGGCCTTTCCATTAAATTTGTGCAAGATGTCTTTCATGTACAATGTTTTTTTTATTTTTTATTTATATTTGATATTTGCTAAAGTTATCATGGATTGAAGATTTAAAAGATCGAAATTGGCAAATATTTCAATGTAATAGTTGAACTGAAAATCTGATTTTAAATCTTATTTAAACAAACATTTCTTAAATAAACAATTTCAATACGGAGAATTAAGTTGTGGTAGTCACAGTATAAAAGGATTCTACAATATTTCTAGCACACCAAATAAAATAAGCATGCGTGAGATATTATGAAAAATAACAAAGTTCCATAGTTCCAATAAAAAAAGTCAGACATGGTCTTATTAAATCGCAAAAACACTTCTGCAATTTAACATGCAATAAAATTTCTTTCACACTCCATGCATTCAGCAATAACTATAACAAACTTATTACCCAGCATGCAACAGACGGAAACCAGTACTTTTACCAGTCAAACAGCAGAAGCCCTTTTATTATAAAAGTCTATTCTATTAAAGTTAAAAGAACAAGAGGAGAATGAAAAAGACAAATGAAATAAAATGACCTGCATGCGAATTAGACTTCAAGATCATTTAAGGTATTAAAGGGTGACAGAGGAGTGGGATGGGTTGCGTGTGTACGCGTGTTGTGGACTTTAACTGCAGCATCTGTCTGGATTTAGCTGGCATCTGTACAGAAATAAAGGAACTGCTTGTACCATCTGACCTAAAGTGCACTGTTAAATACATGTGCAGGGTTTCCAGGTCCCAAACCCAACCTCAATGACATGCCAGCACGCTGCTGAATCCTGACGTTTTTAAGCAAAGGTTTCAAATCTGTGGATGTCAACATTTATATAAAAGATAAAACAATAACTATTTGTGTATTTATAAGACATTTTATAAGGCAGTATCTAGTTTTATATAGACAATCTGACTATGGAATCTATAGGCGTGACTTGATGTACAGATGTATGCTTTAGGAAAAGATGAAAAGTTGTTTAAATGTCCATCATCCCCAGTCTGCTCGGTTTATTTCAAGAGATGTCATTTTAGTGCATTTTATAACAGGGGAACTCTTATTTGTTCAGCTTACATTTGTGCTCACATGCGGAGGTCCGCTTACAGTTCAGATCAGGAGGATTGAGCTGGAAGCTCTTGTGTTGACAGAGATTAAAAGGCTAACGTTGACACAGACTGGAATAAAAACAAAGGTGAGGGGCAAATAAATGCATTTTATAAAGATTAAAAAGATTACCAAGAATAAACCCTGCAAATTAGCCAGCGCTGGTTTTTGCAGCCTGTGTTGTTGGCCTTGCAGAAGGCGGAAATTCACATGAAGTATTTATTAAATTGTTTCCTCTCGCTCACAGAGAACTATTACATCACTGTGAAATCCTCAATGAAAGAAGAAAACTGCTGTTTGAATCAGCCAAAAACAGACAGACATTCATTACGTAAACGGTCAACCATGTTTAACATTAACATAAAAATAACAAGTTTTATCCACTACTACTTCCAGCTAACAGGAACATTCTCAGGACGTTGGTTAACATTCTCTAAATGTTCTTTTACAAGTATCAAACAATGTTCTTCACTGTAAAAAATAATTATTTTGGGTTAACTTAAAAAAAATAAGTAACTTTAACCTTAAAAAAAGTTAGTTAATTCACCTTAAAAATATTAGTTAACTAATGAATTTCAAGCAAACTCATGTTTTTATTATTTTGAAACAACATTTATTTTTTACAGTGTTGCACATTATTTATAAAATGTTCCAAAACATTCTGACAAAATTCTTTAATTTAAAGGGAATTTTGGCCAATCATTTTTGTTAGCTGGTTGATTTTATTATTACTACTGTAGCAAAGTGGGACCTTACTTTATCTAATTTAACATAATAAAAGTAGTAAAGCATAATCCGTCGGACAAGCAAGCATTTAAATATGAATAAAAGATCCCCCATGATCTCAATAACCTGCATAAAATTTTGCAAGCGAACATATGTGGAACAGAAGAACAGGCTACGTATGCAAATGAATGTGCAGAGAATAACCCTTGACTGCTTTATTTACTCTGAACGCTGGTAAAATACCACATCTAAACCCCTGGACTCAGTATATCATCTCTTGTGTTAACACAGATGTTAGTAGGCGTATCTACTCGACCGCAGTCACAGACAGTAGATCACTGACTGCACACCCACTGTTTTTGCAAGTTTTTAGCACAAAGGTCAACTTCCACAAGCTCATTTGCACAAAACTGCAATAATGATGACAAATCACAAAACCTTCGAGTTCACTTCTAATGCAAACTCAAATACTGAGGTGTAATGGCAAGATTTTAAACTTGGAAGGACTAACCACAAGGATCTCAGATGTGTATCAGAAGCACTTGTTTACAGTCAGATGATTTTTTTTGCAATAAATCCCAGCATGTATAATAACATACAGTACCAAACAATACCCCACTACAGTGTGTGATAAACATCAGACCAACATTACTCAGCACCACCCTGAGCTTTCATTTCTAGTCCGATCACGTTGCAGTCGGTCTGATTAAGTTCAATCTCCTCAGTAAAGGTGCAGGTGCTCGCAGGTTGTTTGCATGCATGTATTCATGCGACGTTGCACTGATTTATGCATCCCCTGCAGGAGGTTTATTGTTCAAATATTTGTGAGCAGGCAGCTGCCCGGTCAGATAAGCCATTAGAGATGAGAGCTTGGCTGAGGACAACACAAGCACTTCTCACTAAAGCCTGAATTCATCACCTCTCATTGCACTAATGTATTCAAAGACAGATTTGGGTGTGAATGAGCGGTTATATTCACCCTTTCTTGCCATTACATTTCCCGCCAATGGCAATGAGTGACGTTCATAGGAAACCTTTGTAATTGTTCTGGACTGTGAGGAAAACCAATGAGATCGCTGACTGTCATTCACCAATCACCTCTCCAAGCTCTTCAGCTTCTCTAAGCAAAGCATATTTGCATGATGACAATCACAAATTCAGGGTAATAATGATACAACCCCTCAGTTGGAGACCTCTAAATAGGGTGAGGGGGTATTTACATGGGGGTTACAGGGGATGTGTGTTGTGTGTGTTGAATCAATTGCATTACAACACAAGACAAAACAAAGACTTGAGGGCCAACAGTACAGATCTTTAAACTGGCCCAATGACCTCTCAAAATAAATCAACTCAAAATAACAAAAACACAACAGATTTCAATTTTTTTCTCTACAATCGAACAACAGATTTCAATGTTTTTTTTCCCACAATCGAATTTTTTTTTAAATATTTGTCCCCGACCAAACTTCTGGTTTCAATATTTGTCCCCGACCAAACTTCTGGTTTCAATATTTGTCCCCGACCAAACTTCTGGTTTCAATATTTGTCCCCGACCAAACTTCTGGTTTCAATATTTGTCCCCGACCAAACTTCTGGTTTCAATATTTGTCCCCGACCAAACTTCTGGTTTCAATATTTGTCCCCGACCAAACTTCTGGTTTCAATATTTGTCCCCGACCAAACTTCTGGTTTCAATATTTGTCCCCGACCAAACTTCTGGTTTCAATCTTTATCCCCAACCAAACTTTTGGTTTTATTATTTGTCCCTATAACCAAACTATATTTAAATATTTCCCCTCCCATCACAGACTTCATATTTTTCTCACAACCCCACCACAGATTTCTTTGTTCTCTATGCCGTCTCAGTGCTTTCTGACAGAATTTTAAAGCCTCTCATTAACCCGTAACACCTGTCATCCAATAATTAACCCCACCCACATCATTTATCTCATTAATGTTTAGAACGTCCTAAATGCCCTATAAAAGGGAGAGAGATGGTGACAGAAATCTTGAACAAAAATGCTAACGCTTCTGTCACAAGAGTACGCTGTAGATGTTTTAATGGCATATGGGGCTGAGAAACCTTTATAAACATTGATATTAACCAATAAAAGGTCTCATCTGTGATACCACCGGCCAATCAGCTTTCAGACACCGAGCTTTTCAGACAAATCAACAGCTCTGATTCCAAGTGTCACAAACTTAAAGATGAGAAAAGTTTTTAGAACAACAAATCTATTGATATTAAGTGAGATGAAGGAAACATAAAGTTCAATAGCTGGATCTTCTTCAATAGTTTTTTCTCAGTTTACTTTTCCCTCTGGAAAAGATGGGATGAGTCATTTTCTTTTGTATTTATAGCTCAGCTTTTCTACTTGCTCAGCAAGGTATTGCTCTTAGTTGAGTTGGGTACAGATGCAAATAACAAATGGGATTTGGTGCTTAAGATAATCACCACCCCAAACACAGCAAAATGTGTGGTTGTATGTCCTCATTATAAGATCACTCAAGGAAATGTTGTAATACACCATTAAATGGCAATTTTCATTACTCCTCCATACTAAAGTTTACGGAGTAACTAAATTAGTTGCTGAAATATCCAGATGTGTGGATAGCTTTTGGGATTTTAAAAATCAGGTACCTGGATGATCACAGTGGTGGAATGATGCTGTACCTTCCCATTAACTCAGCAGCACTGAATCATTCTTAGTGATATTTTTTTAATTCATGTACAAAAACTGTAAGCAGAGAAAAACATTATACAATCACAATTTGTATTTTAATAAATTTTGAGTAAACTTTGAGTTTCAAGCTTTCTGTCAGTTGAAGATGTAACTGTATCAGCCGTGTTGTATGATGGATGGCTGCTGTCTTTGGCGTGAATATTATGCAAATGTAGGTCAACAAAAAACCCTTTATTGCTGAAGTTGATTTTTTTGTTTGTTTGCTTTTTACAGAATGACAAGACACATGAAAACTATGTTTTAGGTCTAAAAATATTTTTTGAACTTTCCCTAAATGTATACATATAATACACATGAAGATTGGATCAAGCACTCATTTAAAACAGATTTTTCTCTCTATACTTTCATTGACTTTTTAATCCAGTTACTCTTTTATGGCACAATAAAAATAATGTTTCTTTCACAATCAGTTACAATTCATTCTCTTGGTCAAGACAAAACTTGTGCCTGTTGTTCTGAGAAGCATACTGTTGAGAGCAAGAACCTACAAACAAGACCAGAAAATTGTTCTTGACTTGAAGAATTCTTGACTAATGCAGGACACAAACCAAAAACAGACGTCTGACTGTCCGTTCAGTTCAAACACCTCAATTTTCTTCTCAGTTTAATAGTTGCCGATGTAATATCTGGACTGTCTGCACATTCTGTGGTAAATGTAGAGATACGTTCGACTGTGGTGTGAAGCAGGCCTGATGTTACGGATTAGACGCATTCAAAAATGATAACGCTGGGTTTGGCAAAAACGTCAGCATTATATAATGCAGAGAGAGAAAGAGAAAGAGAGAGAGAAAGAAGCTTTAAACTTGACCACTTTTCTAAACCACCTTCCAACATCAAAGGATTTGGTGTATTACTTGAGCTTTGATTAAATCGGAGTTATAAGAAAACTTGAAGCGTGTCTGCACGCACGTGTACATGTGAGCTTACTGTACGTGAGAATTTACATTTATTTTCTTACACGTTGGTGGTGTTTTAGTACAACATTTCCATGATATTGCATGTCTTTAATATTTCATTACGATTACGTGAAACAACTTGCTGCTTTCATATTTCGTATGATGTCATCAGGTCCCTTTTATTTGCATAGATCAAAAAGTACTTACAATGCAGAGTCGTCCAAACCATATGGAAGAAACATATGATCTCTCAGTAGGATGCATCAATACAAAGCTATATAAATAATATAAAAGGAAGGTGTGACTACTTGTGCTTCTGGTGGTGCAGGCTGTTACTGTATTATTTTAATAAATTCATTGTTGCTGTGCTGTTTCTTGATTTATAATGGTTTTTTTGTTTGTTTGTTTTTAATATGACGGTTATATTGTAAAGTATGACCATAATGCTAATTTATTGTAATTTGTAAGAGGTAATCTCAGTACACATTGGCGATTCTGAGGGTGCATGTATCTGTGGCAAGTTTTATTTGATCTCATTTTAGAAAATGTTTTCTGTTCCTTTTAACTTCCTCTCCTGGCTTTAATGAAATTTTTTCTTATTGATTTGTACTGCTCCAAAGAAACAAATAGAAGTGATTCACACTGTACAGAGAGTCTCAGCGAAACAACAGGATACATTTTCACGGCTGAAAACAATGTCCTTCAGCTCGATGCAAGACGCGCACACACATATCAGGCCTTGTCACATAAGACAAAGTTTGTTACATATAGTATACATATACTTTTGTACTTTTATACTACCTGTCCCCTACAATAAACAATAGAGTTTCTCCACCAGAGAGACAGAGAGAGAGAATGACTGACAAGGTGGAGAGATAAAAACAACAAAACCGAGACAAAACAGTAGAGCAAGCGAGTGTGAGGAAAATAAGGAAATCAAAGCTTTCATGGCAGATATTCAAATAAAGCTCGACAGTGAAGGGAATTAAGGAGCAATCTCAGCCATCTCAGCATTAAACACTAACACAAGAAAAACAGCAGCTGCTGGAGGCCGCTTCAGCACGCTCATAAATCCACGGTGAGAAAGAGTTCGGTTTGAAGCGTATCTGCCGCAGAGGGTCTGCTGGAGAAGACCGTTACCAGTGTGTTCTTCCTGCTAATTTCATCACGCTGAGAGAGAAATATTCAAAGCCGCTGCAGGCACGACAACACAAGAGTGAGCCCTGGATAGAAAACTGACTGCGATAGCAAAGCAATTTTACTTTCGAGGAACCTGGGCATTGTGGGTAATACTTGAATGACTTCTGACCAGTCAGCGGGGTCATCGGGAGGTCAAGGTTCAATGATGGGAGCTTATAGGCTGCAACAGTGACACTTGGTTGTTGATCTTGAATGCAGTGTACATTGCAAAAAATATTTGTCTTGTTTTCTAACATAATGAAAAAAAATGTAGATATATTCACTTGAGAAGCAAAATCATTTGTTTTGATTTCAGAGAAACAAAAAACAATTGTTTGCCAATGTGGTAATAAAACAATAATCATGTTTTTCTTTTAAATTTAATTATTTCTCTTGTTTTGAACATAAACATCTCTTTTTTATTTCTCTGAAAGCAAGACAAAATCTTGTGTTGTTCTGCATCTTACACTGCAAAAACAACATTTTATCTTTTTTCTTTCTTAATAATTTTGTACATGTTTTCCAGTACAAATATCTAAACACAAGTCTTGAATCAAAATACATTTAAGAAGTAAAATGACAAGATATTAACTGAAAGAACATTTTCTTCAAAATTTAATATGTTCCTGCTTAAAAAATATCTGCCAAGTGTTGTTAGAACTTGAATTTAGTTAAGACAGAAAAACTTACGCCATTGGCACCATGTTTGTTTTTATTTACATTTACATTTACGCATTTGGCAGACGCTTTTATCCAAAGCAACTTACATTGTATTGTACTATACATTTGTACATTTTTGTATAGTAAGCAAGTGGGGGTTAGGTGCCTTGCTCAAGGGCACCTCAGCCGTTACCCACCAGCCCTGAGAATCGAACCAGCAACCTTCTGGTCATGAGTCCAACTCTCCAACCACTGGGCCACGACTGCCCCCGATTTTTATACTATATTTACTTCTAAAAATGATAAATCATTAAATTGTATGATATTTTAAGATACATATAGATAATTGTATTGGGAAAAGGGGGTAAGAAAGTCTAGCATCAATTGCCAGGAATGAAGATGGGTGGAGACAAATTATTCATAAAAAATGTAAGACCTCTTTTTTTTAACATCTGATTCCAAGCTAAAAAAAGATGAGGTAATAAATAAGACATTATTGAAATACAGGTATGCAAATGTAATGAAATAGATTTCTGGTCTTTATATATTAAGGTATTTTATTTCTAAAGTCTAAAATCACAATGGACTCTATATAAGTATACTGTAACAACCACATGGCTGGAAGCTGCATTTCAGATGGACCTGAGTCAAAGACAGGACAGCCAAGCGTTTGACTGCGATTGATGTGTCCAATTTTCTGTTGAACAGAGAGAGGCAAAGAGTGACGATCATCTGCGGTTTTGGATCAGACCCGCGGGGGTCACAACTTTGTCATCCTTGTACCGACAGCACCGTCACACTCCAAAACACTCTAGACAACAAATGCTCACGACACACACTATATATCCGAAGATATATCACAGGATCAAGTTCCAAAACTACTGCTAGTTTTATAGATGGTAAACCACCTGCATGCCTGATGTAAACCACATGTGATGATTGAAATCACCTATGCAACCTCGAAAACAAAATTTCTGGGGCTAACTGAGAAAGGGACATCCCTGACTACATTTATTTTTCATCCTTAGCTGTCTTTCCATATTTCTGCCCTAGCGGGATCAAGTTCACCTTTAAACCAGCAAAACCTGCATCCTATACGCCACACCTATATGCCAATAACATCAGACAGGCACACATGTAATTGTAATTCAGTGACCTTTCCAGAATTCAGTTCAGTGCCTCTTTTCCAGCAAAATAATGCCATGCAAACTGAACCAGAAGTGTAAATAAAACCTCTCAGTCCAGCTTTAACACGGCTGTGTGATCTGTGGCTGGCTCGGATGTTTGGTGAGGTCAGACTCATGTCAAGGAATTCTAATGACATCACAAAGACATAGAACATAGAGTGCACTGCTAAACGAATGAGAGAGAGAGAGAGAGAGAGAAATAAAGGGAGAAAGAGAAGAAAAAAGGATTACAGGGACAGAGAAAAAAATATGAGAGGGAGAGAGAGAGAGAGAGAGAGAGAGAGAGAGAGAGAGAGAGAGAGAGAGAGAGAGAGAGAGAGAGAGAGAGAGAGAGAGAGAGAGATACAGAGAGAGAGAGAGAGAGATACAGAGACCGAGAGAGAGAGAGATACACAGACAGAGACCGAGAGAGAGAGAGATACACAGACCGAGAGAGAGAGAGATACACAGACAGAGACCGAGAGAGAGAGAGATACACAGACAGAGACCGAGAGAGAGAGAGAGAGAGAGAGAGAGAGAGAGAGAGAGAGAGAGGAAGAAGCCGTTTACTGGTTATACTGCAGTGATTTGCTGTAGGTTATAAGGTCAGAGATCTATACCAGACATTGCTTAAAAGACATCAACAACTACAAAAACGTAATCATTTAAATAATAAATAATGAAAAAAAATATAATACAATTCCTCAAAAACCTGAAACCGAGCAACTCTTGAACTTCCAGTCTCTATCCCAATCTCATTTCCCCTCACCAACCTCCTCTACTATATACTTACTGTAAAATAAATAAACAAAAAAACTGTGACTTTTCTCTCAGCTGGAGTGACAGAAATGTACAGTAAAATATGTTTTTTATTGTAAAATTACACGATTTAATAATAATATATCATAAATTGTTTCCCCATTTTTCTTGTAAATTTGCTATCTTTTATTGTAATTTTACAGTTTTTGGATGATATTTCAATAATAAACTGTAAAAAAAAATCTTGTTATGAAAAAACAAAAATTGTTATTATACGGTTATTTTACAGTATATTTTCCCCTGTAAAATTAGATGTTTTCCAAGTTTTTCTCATATTTATTTTGCGTATTTCAAATATACATGAAAAAGCTGTAAAACAAAACGTTTTTTTACAGTGTGTATTTCTGAGGTAAAAAAATGTGAGTAAAATGAAAAATCCAGGTACATTAACATGCATTTGGATATAATCTAAATCAATTTGCAGCATATTTAAGTAAATATTTATAAATTCTGTATGCATTCTCCGAGAATCAAACCCACAATGGTGTTCCCACCACCATGCTGAATTTCCTCAATTTTGAAATGATTGATCTCCTCCCAGTTTACTACATTTATTTTACAATATCAGAAAGCTTTTATGTTGCTTTTCATGAAGTAGCAAATAGTTTCATGATCTAAACTCCCTGCTTTACTCCACTGGGAAATTCAGGCATGATACGGCATTGAGAATTAATTAGTCTAAAAGTATCACATCAGAGATTCAGAAAACCAAAATAAAACAAATCTTTACAACAGTCCCCACAGGGAATTCACAGACTTACACAGAAAGGTGGAACGTGAATGATCAGACTTGTTGGTTAAACAAATTCCGAAGTCTGATCGCATAGAAAAGTCATCACACAATTTACATTTCGAGGTAACAGTCTGTAGCAATGAATTTGACTGGCATCATTTTACCATCCGTGCTGCTATACTGTAACTGACATATGGCTTTCATATTAAACCAGAAAACAAAATCCCCGAGGAATGTGTAAGAGGACATGTAAACTCAAGAGAAAATGAGGTACAAGCTCATGTGTGAATGCCAGCAGCAGTCGCAAGATAACAGGAGATGGAAGAGTCATTTGTCAACATGAAGAGGACTGACAAATGCAGACACAGAGCTGAGAGAAGTCTGTAAGCACCTGTCAATCACTGCAAGTGAAGAGTGGGCGGGGCTAACAATACTGGGACATTTGTAGATCATCATACACTCACACACGCAAGCAGTATATTTATTTATGTGCGTGTGCGTATGCATGTGCGTGTTTTATACGTACATCTAGTAAAGGCTAAGGTGAAACAGAATCAGGCTGGTAATAAAAGCACACAGAGAGTAAAAACAGCGCAACTGTGTGAAAGCTAGAACTCTAACAACATACTGTCCCTGCTGGTCAGGAGAGGTACTGCAGTGTTAAATGTTGCGAACTCCTGCATAAACCGTGGCTATGACAATTGTGACAACTTTTAAATTAAAAGAATTTACTTATATCCTCTTGCTGGTTCAAAAGTTTATCAACGAAGAACAAACATTTAGGTGATATAACCTAAAATACGGCCGGAGCCCACATAAAGCATTGAACTTGTTTTGATAACTAGGATGAGATATGATGCTTGAACAACAAACAAATAAATCGCCAGCCACCGAAACAAATATACCATAACATACGAGGTCTATTTCCAGCCCTCTGTGCATTCTTCCCGCACCGGCTCTATAAATAAGATAAGGAGATCATTATGCATTCTATGGGAATATAATTCTCACAGGGGAAACTGGCAGAAGTTGTAAATCTGCTCTGATCTGAGACCAGCGAGCCTGGATCTCTACACACACACGAGTGAGACAGAGAAGAAAGACCATTAAAACACGTCGCCACATACAGAAGAAGTGGACACACAGAATTTTACTCCGAATGAAAAAATGAATAAACCCGGAAGAGAGAAAAAGGGAAACTCGAGCACTTTTGTTTGTGTGACAGCAGCAGTCTGGGTTCACAGGGTCCAGGTGAACTCCTGGAATGGTTTATAGCTGCATGGCGTGTAGGCAAATCTGGCCTACTTACCTAATAATGATGTATTATTTATCTATTATAGTTTCATACACTTCTCATTATCGCTAAAATTGCCTTCGGTGAGCAGACTGCGCTCGAGTCTTGCGAGGCATCTGTGGTTATACAGACGCAAGTGTTGTAGGGACATAACATGAACAAATGGAGTTGTACCCAAGAGGTTTTAAAGGGCAGTACCCTTTAAATGTGTTCGTACATATACAGTATGTATACATTTGGTACCAATAGGTAAAAATAATATTATACACTCTTGCCCCGTGGTTAGTGCGCAGACATACAGCAGCAGCGTGCTCGCGGCGACCCGATTCTTGTTTTAAAGGTCTTAAAGCTCTATCCAACGCTTTTCATGTCTAATATCCACTATCCCATTAAAGGCAAAAAAGACCCTAAAATATAACTTACATTTACATTTAGTCATTGTATCCAAAGTGATTTCCAGAAAGATTAGGAAGCAATAAAGCAATAATAGGCCTATGTCATACAAGGGCAATAATACAATAAGTGCTAACACCAAGTTACAAGTTTCTTAAATAACTTAAATATGCACTCTTTAGGTGCATTTTTAAATACAGTCATAGTGACAGCTTTAGGTACTTTTTCAGACATATTAATATACCTGGGGCAAAAGAGGCATAAGGCGCTTTCCGACCGCATAATTTCAGGAACAAAGTTCTGGAAGGAGTAAAGAGGGCTGTTGTTCGTGAACTAAGTTTTCCAATCGCATTCGCACCGGCAAAAGGAACTATTTAGTGATGTAAGCCGGTCGACAGCGACGACATTCAAGCGCGTCCATCAAACAACGACTAACAACCAACAACAGAAGTTCGGCCTATCAGCGTTTGCTTACGTCACAGATCATTCCTGTCCTGCTAAAAAAACGATCTGCGGAACTAAAATTCCGTCCGGTTCTTGCAGTGCAAACACAACAAAAAGAAGGTACTTTGAAGGAACTATGAAGTCGTTCCTGCGGTGCAAAAGCCCCTAACATATAGAGAGCGACATTTACATTATGCGTTTGGCCAATGCTTTTAATTTAAAGCAACTTTGAATACATTTTTGAAACTACTGGGATTAAACCCTAATAATGCATCTTTTCTATTTACTATTGTTGTCCAATTGAATTCCTATCACTGTGAAAAATTATTTTTGGGGGGTTTACTTAAAAAGTAACCTGGCTGCCTTAAAAGAAAAAAATAGGTCAAGGTCAAGGTCAGTTTATTTATATAGCACGTATACAACAGCCGCTTGGCTGACCAAAGTGCTTCACAGGGGGACAGCAGAATAGCATAAAAACAAAAAACACATAAAATATACCATAAAAAAGACATTCAAAAACTAGATTACCTATCAAAGGTGATAGAAAACAAATACGTTTTAAAAGTGATTTAAAAACATATAGCGAAGGGGCCAATCGAATCTCTAGAGGCAGGGCATTCCATAAAATATTAGTTAACTAATGAATTTCATGCAAACTCGTTATGTTAACTAATATTTGTACGTTTAATTAATTTAAAAGGTTACTTATTTTTTAAGTTAAACCAACATTTTTACAATGTATAGAATATGCAGGAGTTGATCTTATTATATAGTCAAACATTTGGTCTTCAAATAGCTAGAATCTGTACTTGCAAGACTAAAAAGAGCTGCTTTGAGATGTAACCATGATGACTGAAGACAAAACTGACTTGCCCTACCAGAGACTTTGCTATAGGACTTAGACAGTTGACTCAAATATACTGCAAACAATTGAGCGAGCGTGAAAGGAGATCTGAACAGTGAAATCCAACTCTGTTGTACCAAGAAATCCGCCCAAGTGTAAAATATCCGAGTCAAGCTTGGAACACACAACTGGAGCAAAATATAGCTGCTCCTACGACATATACGATGGTATATTAAACCATATCTGGAGACTAAGGAAAGAAAAAGGATTGTGAAAATGCATTTGTGGGGGTTGCCGACTCATACTTTTAGTAGTATCTGCTGTTGTGTTTGAATCTATAACCACGATTCACCAGTCCAGTCGAAACTTCATTACAGATCCTGACATGCAGGCATTCTGCTGACTTCTGTGTACGTACACACATACACACGCTGCATTACTGAAAATCTTTCAATGTGTGTGTGTGAGCGAGAGATGACGATGCAGTCAACATTTCAGTGCATCTTCTGCAGCATGTAAACATTAGCTTATGTGACCAGAGAGAGTATCGAATCACCTGCGTCACAGCCAGCCCCGTTGCCTTGGAAACAATGAGAATGATGTCACAAAGACATCACGGTGTACACATCTGACCTCTTATAGCATCGTCCGGTTGTGATCTGCATTCTAATGACATTTGAAGCTCGATTCGGGGATTGTAAAATCATTTCAATTGCACCAATACGATCTCAGATACAGTCGGTGAGCGGTTTAGTGTAGGGTCAATGAAAAGAAAACGTCCTAATCTGATGGTTTGTAAGAATGATAAAGAAATGAGAACATCGTAAACATATACAAGTCGAATCTAATGTGCGTAAGACATCCACAATACTGAAGTACTATACTATACTATACTTTCTATGTCTTCTAGCTCAGCAGTATTATTTTGGTGTGACATTCTCCAATGCCCTTTCTAAATGTGTGCGCCGTGCCCGTGATAGATGAATGACCCCATAAAAACAGCACAGAGCTGACGATTCCACCGTCCCCGGACCAGCTGCAAGGCTGCTGACTGCTGCGGTAATCTCACACAGGTACGGGCATTAAACAGATGCCTAATAAGGTCAGCCAGCAGTATGTTTTCCCCTCACAGACAACACACTTCTGAGAAATGGGCTTCACGGATGCTGATTCGGCAGACGGGTCATACACTCACAGTGATGAGAGCTGTGCAGGACCAACTATATATCAAACACATGAACTTACTGAAAGTCTGTATATGCGACAAATATTTCATCTTTCTCATTGGAAAATATCAAGTACGTTCCAGCTTTAATGCTGCATATATTGTGTAGTTTTGGACAAACTATTCATTAATATACTGTTGGAGTGACTGGTGAAGTGCATGCAATGCCAAGATCATGGGTTTAATTCCAAGAGTTCACACAAACTGGCATAATATACATCCAGACAGGGTGATCGGGACTTGGATCTTGTATCCACTGAAATGCGATACCAACCAGTTACATGTCACCTAAATGATTGGACAAAAAATATTGATTGTGACTGACCAATGAGAATAAAGTATTTCAGAGAGCTGTTTAATATCATGTCAAATGTGACCCTCGACAAAAATGCAATTTTTCGAAATTGAGATTTACATAATCTGAAAGCCGAATAATTAAGCTTTCTATTAATATATGGTATGTTAGGATATTTGGCTGATATATATCTATTTACAACTCTGGAATCTGAGGCTGCAAAAACTAAATATTGAGAAATATTGAGTCTTTAAAGTTGTTCATCAGAGGCGATGTAGCAGGCCGTTGCTAAGAAGAAACAGGTTTGTTTTAACTCTCTCTTTTGGCTTATCGCTTTAATGACGTTGTGAAGAATAGATGAAGCTGAAATTCTAAGCTTTACATAGATATCAAACTTGAGTGGGTAATTCCCAAAGAGCAGCGAGTGAAGTTTGTAGACGTGTTTCCGGCCATTTTTGCTGCATCCACTCACAAAAATAAAGTTTTGACACATTTACGGTAGGAAATTTATTAAATATCTTCATGGGACATGATCTTTACTTAATATCCTAATGATTTTTGGCATAAAAGAAAAATCGATAATTTTGACCCAAATACAGTGTATTTTTGGCTATTACTGTTCTCATGCTACTTCAGATTGGTTTTGTGATCCAGGGTCACAAATATTAAATGAACTAACTCTCCATGAAACTCATCAATAGTGGATTTCAGTTCTTCCCATAATTCATTGCAGAAAGTCAAGCATGCACATTATCACAATCGCTCCCTCTCATCCCATAGGACCGGTACCGTGTGCAATTTATCAAAACGATAGCATCTCAGAATGAGAACGAAACTCCCCTCGACGAATCGCGCTGTGGTCTGCATCTTCAGACAAGTTTGGCCTCTTCCAGCAGCTTTCCAGCACATTACACCTGATTGGACTACTTCAATAATTAGCATAATTTGATTGGCTGTTGTTATGGGACACATTTGAAGAATGATTTAGATAAATGAGTTGTTTGTCTGAAAACAGGACTGTAATTAGGTAAGGAAACCATAAATAAATTGAATTATCTCTGCGTGATATGATGGTGCTCGACTTCGTTGCATGAGGTCAATGGATAGGCAGAAGCAGTAATTGAATATAGTGTGCAGTTATTGCGGAGGGGGGATTTTTACAACCCCATTTTCCAAACAATTATGGAGAATGGGGGTTCTTGAAGAAAATGTATATCCATTACTTCATAAAAGAAAAATGTAGCTTGATTTGTTATTGTGGAGGTGGAAACTAAAGAGGTTGTATATTGTTTTACGTCTAAACTATATCTTGTTGGTCCGTGTGTTCAAACCAGCATTCAAAACATGAAATCCCTTTTTTGGTTAAACATTTGCATCTGTGTACCTGCCTGAGCATATTTTTGGCCTCTAGGAATATCTGGATGGGTTCAGAGATTAAAGACTAACATTCTAACATCATTCATTATCCCTTATGTTATTTAAAACCTGTACATGACACTTTCTTCTGTGGAACCCAAAAGAAGATATTTTGAGAAATGTCTCTGGTTTTGTGTCCATACAATGGAAGTGAATGGGGCCAATATTGTTTGGTTACCGGCGTTCTTTAAATGATCTTGTGTGTTCTGCAGAAGAAAGAGTCAGGTTGACATGACAAGTAGATCACATCAAGATACAATCCAATAAAATTCTGACACAACACGTCTGTACACAAAGTTTATTTACAGCACTTCCATCTGAGGTGCCATCAAAAGATATCATACAGTTTATGGCTTTATCTGAAATGACAGCATTTGAGAACACTTCCATATTTAATAATCCTATTGAATAACACTATAACACCCTAATAAATCAGACTTCATGAAATTAGCATTTCCATAGAAAATCAGCCGAGAAGATTATATCTGTTGAGGTTCAGGGATTGAAATCTGTAAATATTGTAGCAAGATTTTTTTTACTTCTGCTAAAGCGCAATGCGTACACATCTAATGTCATGTACAATTGGTGTTCATTTCCCTTTCAACACAAAACGCTCACTCAGATAAATATTCTTTAGGGGAAAAAAAACAATAATAACTTAGCAATACTGTAAACCACCGCATACACAAGAGTCTCACACGTAAAACACAATTTCACTGAACAAGTAAAAACTGAAATGTGTTTTACATCCAGCACACAAGCCCGAAACACACAAACATCACCAAACGTATCCACGCGATTCAGCACATTTACAAAAAAAGGCTAAAATTCATTAATCTCTATGTAATGTACAGCGTTAGTACAGTATTTGGCAAATAAAAGTAAGCTCGAGTGCACACGTGCATGACATTTGCAAGTATACATTCATTCAAGATACAATTTACTAAAGCCTCGGAGACGAACGCACATCCCCGAAAGTCGTGATCGCCGCAGGGCTGCGTTTCTCAGACTAGCACTTTTTATTTACTGATTTTACAGTACGGTAGTTTAAAAGCCTTTGGCATAACCTGGGGCGTAAGGAAGCTAGCTGCCAAGTGCTCACAACGAACCAAACCGACCTTCACAAGCAACCTCGTGACTGTTCCAGGCACAGAGCTCGACATTGTATTTCATTTTTTTAATCACTTTTTACTTATTTTAGAGTCTTTAGGAAGTATCCTGGAACAATCAGACACAGTACAAAAATGAATAAATAAACCGTTTTTTCTTCCTTTAGCCTAATGGAAGAACTGGCTGCTGCAGTGCATTCTGGGTACTATACAGTACGTTAGACTTCATGAGCGAGAATTGTATTGCATGTATGAGTAAGAAGACCAACCGGAGGCATATATATATATATATAATGTGTTTTCTGTGCTTTGAAAGTAATAGCATCTGCAAGCAGAGGGTCAGTATTCCGTATCGGAGACGTCGGTCGGGTCGGTGTTGCGTGAGAGCATGTAGTTGTCCATGTCTATGGAGGGGCAGTTGTGAATGGAATAGCGCAGGCGCTCGGCTAGTACTCCCTGGCTTGTGTAGGGAGGAAGGCGGAGCTGGAAGAAGCAGGTCTGAGCTGTGGGAAGGCCGTTCAAGGGCTGTTGAGAGAACAGACAATGAAGATTTGCTTATAAGTGTTGGCGACAGAGAGGCAAAAGCTAACAAACAAACCGTTTCAAATTGAATATAATTTCTACACCTGATGGTTTTCTTACCCGGTCAACTTTTATGATCTGAAACTTCTGCGTGATGTCAGCTGGATTAGACGGCAGCCTTGAACGTCCCGATACGAAGCGCAAGAACAGAACTCTCTCCTCATTGGTGAATTCCTCCAGGCTCTGCCACAACCAGCCAATGAGCTGGTGGCTGTCGGTGATGTCACGGTAACGCACCACCTTTTTGAGCATCTCCACGGACACCTCGGGCAGACCACAAACCAGCTGCTCCAGCTGTCGCGCCGTGAGCAGGGAAAGCAGTGGGACGGGAATGATGGACGACATGCCCTCCCGCACCGCCGCCACCTACGGGAACACACGCGTACGAGTGTGCGCTTTAGCTGACAATGCTCTTGCAATAAGCAGAAGAACTACGCAACACTCCAACTCGAGCATGCAGTCGGCCAGCATGATGCTGTTTGTGTGATTTGAATGTACCTGTCTGTCCATCTCATGAAGTCTGTAGTGCAGGGCTCTCTCCACATACTCGTTTCTGTTGGAGAAGGTCAGAGGGAGGTTGTGTCCACTGGGAACCACAGGAACCAAGGTGCCGTCAGCGCTGTGGGCCACGAATGAGTCCAGAGGAATCATCTACACACACACAAACACACGCCATAAAGTAAAGCAGAGAATACAATAGCTTTCATTTCAGATTCTGGCCTTGTTTTGTCCTAATGATATGAATGGATTACCCATGATGCTCTCTCACGGTCGTATGGCTCAGCATTAGGTATGCGTCGAAGGTTTTTCATCATATTTAAAATCATACACAGTATGATATATAATATAGTGAAATGCTTGGCACAACACCTCTACCACAGTATGCAATACAATTATACAATTAACAATAGAGGAAAAAATAGGAACAATTCTGAAAACTTTGATTTAGAAAACTTAGAACAATTTTGTAAATTAAGATTAAGGGAATTGTAAGGTCTAAAGAATTCAAAACAATAATAATAATACAACGAGGAAAAATGTGAATATTAAATATTAATAAATACAGTTTTGATTACGTTTTAAAGGGACAAAAAAAAGATACTGGCCCCCTGACCTCCATTATAAGGACACAAAGCCACTAAGACTTTTCTCAAAATATCTTCTTTTGTGTTATACAGATGAAACAGTTTTGCATGATATGAGGGATAATAAATAATTTTTTGTTAAACTATCCCTTTAAATGAGCAAAAACATGTGCATTAAGGTAAACTAGCTAGTTTAATACTAGTTGCATCATGAAGTCATTTTAATTGAATCCATTCAACAGACCAACATTATAAATGAGGCACAAAAGTGAAATACAATGTAGGATTATGCAACAGACAGTTAACAACTCATTGCCTTCATGCAGTAAATGAGTACATTTTCACACTGTAGCTAATGGTTTTAAATAAATCAAATATTGGCTATAAATATCTGTGACGGATACGTCGGTACATCTTTACTCACCACTGTGAAATTCTCTTCATTGATCACACTGTTGTCCAAGTGCAAGATACCCTGAAGTGAGCGGTACGTGAGCAGGTCCACCTCCTCCAGGTCAGCTGCTCCCAGAGGAATACAGCACATCTGTTTCCAAACCCACGGCGCCAGGTGCAGATCCAGGGGCTTCTTCGTTCGAATGGCCACGGCCATCAAAATACCCAAGAAACGGTATTGCACCATGTGATCGTCTGAGGACGCCGCTGGGTTCAGCAAGAACCTGCCGAGGCCGTTCAGACAACAGAGGTTAGAGAAAACGGTCTACTGCCTTTGGGGAAAAGCTACATTCTGCTTGCACAGCGTAAACCTCAGCATCTACAATGTACCTGTCCGTGTTGCTCCCAACATCAGCAGTGCTATTTGGAGTGTGAATGAGCAGATCCACCACACCAGACTGCAACTCCTGAACACAGCGAACATAGTTTAAAACATCTGAATGGCAAGCAAATCACTTTGGTGAGCACTAATGAGGGAAAAGGTTCTAACCTGGCACATTTCAGTGATGGTGTCGTCGAAAACGCCGCCCGCATCATCCGCACCCTCTCCAATCAACTTCACCTTCCACGCTCTGGAGGGCAGACGCAGTTCGGTGGGGTTTAGATTCACCACCTGCTTGGCGATCTGCACAAAGATGGGCTTGCTAGAGCGCCCCCTGTGAACAGGAGGACAGAATTAGCTACCTGACAGACTGAAAACTAAACATCACTACCTTTGAATAGTTTAGGGTTAATGGGGTGAAATTTTGATCTGAAAATGCTTTTTATATATATATTCAAGTTCTTTCCAGATATACAAAAAAATAATCAAACAATCTTCTTTCATCAGAGACTAATACAAGTAACAGAAGCACCGTAATCATAAAATAAAACAAAGGAAAAATGAATAACAATATAACTTAATTAAATACAAAATAAAAAAAATAATAATAATGAAGAATGGGCATTGAATGACAAAAAGTTAAAAAACTTTAAAACTCTTTATATATTTTTTTAAGTTTCTTATTCTGTGTTTTAGCATTTAAAACGTTTTTAAAATAAGAATTAAGATCTGTACGGCAGAAAGTAATATAAAATGGTTTTGAATGAGTTTTTTGGTTTTATGAATGTAAAACTTGGCTAAAATAATAAAAAGGTTATTGTTTGTCAGACAAACAAGGGTTCTGTAGCACAAGTAAAACATCACATGGCTCCAAATTTAAGGTGTTAAGGTGGAATTTTTTTGTCATATCAATTTTTAAAGCAACCCAGAATGAAAGCGAATAAGGGCAATAACAAAACAAGTGTTCAATATCCTCAACAGTTGCAATACAAAACGTACATTTATCACAAACTGTATGTATAAATCTACTAATGGTGGTCTGCTAAATATTTCAAATGAGTTTTATAGACAAAAACATAATTGTGCAAAGCTTTTTGCGTTAATAAATAATGTTTAATGTTTTTGAAATGCATGACTGAATAGAGAACAAAAAACAGCCGATAAGAGCCCAAAATAAATGTTTACTCCTTTTAGATAAAATGTCAAACTGAAGATGCTAAAATATAACATTGTGTTATTTCATAGTTTTGATGAGTTTACGTGTATTCTGATATGTGGAAAATGTTTATACTAAAAAAAGTACCCTACATTTTTGTGATAATTTTTTTTTATTTTGCATTTTTTAAATGATGTGTTTTACTATCTTGTTTCTCTTCTTCTACAACATGATCATTCAATTAAAAGTTCAGTTTTGTACCTTGCAGAGATTCTCTTGACCGTGATCTGCGGGCCGTAGGTTTTTCCCTGGGTCATGGTTCTTCCGATCGTTCGCACAAGAGGAAGGGTGTTGACTTTTGGGGATAGCAGGCCTCGTAGCTGACCCTGCACGATGGCAGCTGTACCTGAGCTGTACCGGGAAAAATTCACCTGGAGAGCAGCCAGAGACGGACACAGTCAAGCGAACACCTCGCTCCGATATCGACCAACAGAGATCAATTCGTTTAGTGATAAAAACGGGAACTTTAGAAACACTTCACAATGGAATCAATTCAGTAAAAAAAGACTAGAAGTTCTTGGCAGGAAGTGAGATACGGTTTCGTTCTAGACGTGTGTGCTTTTGAAAGTAGCTGTAATTCACAGAAACGTGTGTGCTATTGACTGAACGCACCTGGCTGATGGGATCAAGGTTTAGGAGCCTCCAAGACTTATACATGAGGTCAGAGAAGTGGTAGAGGATTCGGAGACGAGTGTTTAGCACCTCAGGGCAGCAGTCTTTGAGGGCGTTATACTGGGGTGGCACGAACTGAGGCAGACCCAGCTGTATCCCTGAACAACCTGCAAAATATAAAGTGTTAATGATATTTTGGACCATAAAATCCTCTGATGAGGACCAATGGGCACCACTCAAGAAATATTTTCTGGTAAAGTCTTTTAATGAAACATTCACACAATACAATAGACAGCGTACAACTGTAGCCAAAAAATATGTTCGTACCTGAAGCCCTGGTTGACAAAGCTGGTGTGGTCCAGGCAGCGGTGTGGCAGCGTCCGGCAGATATCTGCCTGATGTTTTTGCCTTGTAGAGCAGTCACCAACGCTGGTTCTTTGACCGGGTTTGAGTGACTCAGACCCAGCTGCATTACACACAAAGACACAAGCCCACATTAGAACGCACACAGATCCACAGGAGACTAAATCAAGATGGCAACCTTTTGTACCTGAGCCTCACAGTTGCAGCCCCACGCGTACACATCTCCAGTGTTAGACAGGGCCAAGATGTGCTCACAACCAACTGCAATGTCTTCGATGAACACACCCTCCAAAGCAGGGATGATCTGTGGCCGGTTATGATTCTTTAGCATGGAGTCGGGCAGACCTATCAGACGCTCTGTGATCATAAACAGAGTATGTAAATATCCGATCCTCACTTATACTAGCAAATCCTAAACACATTTGGATAAAGATATTTCCTGTGCTCTACCTTGGCCGAATGTGTACACGTGCCCATCTTTAGCCAGAACCACAGAGAAGTGAGTTCCACATCCAATCTTTTTCATTCCCTTGTTGCAGAGAACCTCCACTTTCTATCATCCAATAGAAACACAAGATAATTAGCCAATGATGAACAACACAGAGCAGAAATTGAGATGATGATCAGGTTTTAAAAGGCAAACCAGAGAGAGATTGGTGGTACCTGTGGGTAACACTTGACGGTACACGGTCCAATGCCGAGTTTACCATAATCACCATCTCCAAATGCCCATAGGTTCAGACCATCCGATGACAGGACCAAAGTATGGTTGATACCACAAGACACCTAAGACAACAAGATCTTGCATTAATCTTTGTTAGTAATTGACACATTTCCAATAAAGCAAAGGTGAAAATGGCACCTGTCCGACGTGAAACCCATCTAGTGCCGTAACCCTTTCTGGGAGCATCTTGTTTGAAGTCGACCTCTGACCCAAGCGTCCCGAATCTCCGCTTCCAAATGTGAAAAGTTTGCCGTCAGACGTGACGACAGCAGAGTGTTTGAATCCACAGGCCAGCTAAAAAAGAAAAGGATGTAAGGATATAATACAATTATATCATCTTAAAGCGTTTAGTTTTTCATTAGCTGTTCTTATACCTGCGCAACTTCCTCTCCCTGCAGAGCCTCGATTTGTTTGGGTCGTCTTTGTCTTTCACTGTTCCCGTGACCCAGTTTCCCATAATCCCCATCACCCCAGCTGAACACCTCTCCAGTCTCGGTGAGAGCAAGAGAGTGACCGTCCGATCCGTATGATGTCACCAGCTGTGTCACCACGTAACCTGTTCAAACAAAAATAATACATGATATATACATTATATCAGACAAATGTCAAAGATAAGTCTGATTTTTGCACGTTACAAATGTTGGACTATCAGTAAATAACATCCGTCTATTTTAAGCATTACTGGCCTTACCTTGTAGAGCTGAGATGATAGTGGGTGTGTAGAGGTCATCTGAGTTACCCTGTCCGAGCCGCCCGTAACTGCCCTCTCCTACAGCCAGTACTGTACCATTAGCTTGAACCAAGAATGTGCAGTTCTGACCGCACACCACCTGAGACAAACACATTTATGAACAGACTGCTGAAGGAATAATGTGTACTGTAGTATTTATACATGAAGTCTGCGCTCTACCTGTTGTGTCTGAGAGAGGGAGGATGCGAGAGTAGGCACAGATGCGCTGGTTCCAACATCTGCCAGCTGCCCGTGACGTCCGTTACCCCACAGATATACCTCGCTTTTACCACCCTGTTGCCAGTCCTGTCACCAGAAATCACCAGAAATTATAAATGTATCTGTACTAGATGTCTTTCAACGGACGCACGCGTATGGCACGAAGTTAACTTCCGGTCTGTGTTTGTTAATCGGTCTGGCTAGTGGCTGATAATATAACCATTTAGATATTTGATACAAATTGTATTAAAGCCAAGTAACGGTTCTTCTACTGGTAACCCACAATAATACTGAATAGACATACTTTGCTTGCTATCAGAAATAATTTGCAGGGACTCTATTCTTTGCGGATGTGTACCAAAAGCGTGCGTGCGCAGTAACGTTTGTTTATTTTGTTAAACAATAAACAATACCGCAAAAATACCATTTTCAAACAAGCTTCTCGGTCTTTCATTGGTTGGACAAACAAGTAGCTCCGCCCATAACTTCTATGCCATTAGATACTCCAGTGTTCTAATGTGAGATAATAAATTTCCCCTTAACACATAAAATATTATGAAACTTTATTCTTGGCAACTTTCATTTTATAATCCATTCTGGTTCTAAAGCAATAGTTCACCCAACAATGAAAATCATTTCTCATCCTGGTGTCATTCCAAACCTGTATGACTTTCTGCAGAAACACAAAAAATATTTACAACCCTGGACCTCATTGACTTTCATTGTATGGACACAAAAGACATTTCTCAACATATCTTCTTTTGTGTTCCACAGTTAAAAGCGTCATATACAGGTTTTGAATGATAGAATTGTTATTTTTGGGTGAATTTTTCCTTTAAATGGCTCATTTTCAGGAATAGGCACTGACATGAGTTATATGCAACGGGACGGATTGTATGTAAAGCAGAGAAAGGATTTGAGATCCTGTAGGCAGGGTTTGTGTGAGGTCATTTATAAAGCAGATCATTTATAAAAGCTGAATATGAAAAAACATGAAGAGTGATAATAATCTGCCATGGATCACAGTGTGCTAAACACAGACTACACTGACACTGATGAATGAAGCAAGATCAAGATGTTTCAAGCTCATACTGTGGAGACACAGACTTACTTCAGGCCTGCTTGTAGCCCAGGACATGAGCTGTTCATCCATCATGAAGGTCCATTTACTGTTGTCCTGGACATACAACAAAGCAAAAATGTCTTGTATGAAACACATCACGTTACAAACTGGCTCTGTTTTTATGTTTTATGCATCTTAAGCTCTCACCAGTGGCTTGGTAAACTCTGGAGCACCAGGCTGATGAAACTCTGGTGCAGTGAAGGATTCTGGGAAGGGAGTGCCACGAGCAAAGGCCTCTGCGCTCTTCACTGTGGTGGAGTAAGTTGACAGCCAGTTCCACTCTGAGGGGGATCCGGGGGTGCCGTCCTGATCTGGTCCTGTCCCCATGTGGTGAGGCGGGACAGGGTGACGACATAGCAACTGATCCAGGAACAGCCCTATGGCTAGTGCAGCCAAACTCTGAAGAAAGGCACTGTGGGTCAGCTGATCTCCTGCCATCACATGAACCTGAGGAGCAATACACACACTATTGAAAAACAAAACACGTCTATAAATACAGAAATCTATTCATATAGACTACTGAATGCACTTTCGTATTTGTAAGGGGGTGGTTAACACTCATTTTACTCTAGATCATCCCTAAGAACAACCTCATGTCATTTTAAACCTGTATGAGTTTCTTTAATCTGCAGAACAAAAAAGAAGATATTCTGAAGAATGTAGGTAACCAAACAACATTGACCCATATTGACTTCCATTATATGGACACAAAACCACTGAGACATTTCTCAAAATATCTTCTTTTGTATTCCCAAAAAAAAGAGCCATACAGGTTTTGACCAATATAATGGGGAATTAATGATGACAGAATTGAAATTTTTGGGTGAAAAATCCCTTTAACATTGGTCATATTAGTAAGAAACCTGATGTCTCTTGTTGAGTCAGAGAGCAGAAAACACTGCAGTGTGAAAGTGTGATGGCTCTCTGGACTGCAGGAGCTCTCTGCTGTTTATCAAGAGTACAGTAATGAGCTGATAATAGAGCAAAACTCTGCGGTAGAACCCGGAGAAGAGACAGCGAACAGAGACACAGAGAGCACAGAGTCTTAAAGACATGTGTGTGCGTGTGCGATATCATAATGTATTAAAAAGAGATACAGTATGTCATCTTTATAAATTACTACAAGCGTTTTTTTGGCATAAAACTAATTTGTACACAAAGCACTTTTTAGCAGTGCTTACTAAGACAAGTGTCCTGTACTCTGTGTTCTTATAGCTCAACTGGTAGAGCACTGCATTGGCGCAAAGGCTGTGGGTTTGATACCCAGGAAACACATTACATAAAATGTATAATTTGAATGCACTAAGTGCATTAAATAAAACTATCTATCAAATGCATAAATATAAATACAGATATAATCAAATCTATTTTACAATTATTACAATATTAAACTTAATAACTAACCGTAGGATGAATTATTTTACATCAAACAAGATTAATACATTTAAATAATTTCAATTTTATGCAGTACTTATAAGAGCAATTCCATGCAAAATTTCAACTAAAGGTTAAAAAATACTGCTTTTCAAGTGTTGCTTATAGAATTGTCACATTTATATTTCTCATAAATGGGCAATTAGAAATTTAAATTTAAAAGCCATTTTATTTTCTATGAAAAGCCATTCCTTCTCTATTTTTCAGGTATTATTGCTTCCGCAAAGTATGTTGTCTCTCAAAAACCATTTCCTTATTTGTCACATCCTTAACACAGAAACAGATGGTTCACTTCTGTATATTGATAATAAATACATACTCTAAAAATGTATATTTCCAGTTTTGACTTAAAATGTCACATCTATAACGGCAATAAGCTGGAATTGCCCAAAGACATTAGTAATTAATTCCAAAAACACAATCTTACAAAGGTTAAAGTTAGTTGGTACTTACATTAAAGATAACCTGACTCTTTAGAAAATAAATTATAAAAGCTAAATTATTATGCAGATGCCACCTGGTTTTTGGATTTATAAAAGTCTTTAGGAGCTCCTTTAGATGTGAAGTTTTGACTACCTTCTCATAGCTGTACTGCTCCTGAAGCAGTGTGGGAAGTCTTTCAAGAAAGACGGCCATGCATGGAGCACGGTTCAATCCCAGAATTCCTTGACTGCGGAGGACAGAGCGACAGGATGCCAGAACGTGATTCTGCGAGATCCAGTCGGGATTACAGCGAATTAACAAAACATCCTGAGAGAGAAAGAGATCAAATTAATCGTTAAAAATACAAATCTGAATTAAATAAAGTCAAATTAATCATTTGGTACCTTTGATCTGCCAGAGCAGGCAGCCACCCCTATGTGTGGAATCCAGGTGGTACAAACCACCGAACCCATTCCAGTAACCACAGTCTGCAGGATTGAACCATCCTAGAAGGAAAAAGGGTGTTTATTGTCAGAAATAAGAGTTTTGTAAAATGAATAAAACAAACAGGTTAAAACTTGTCGCTTACCCGCAGGGACCAGATATTCAGCACACCTCCAATTCCTCCAGACACTAGGGCAAGACCACTGGGACAAAATGACAGCGTTTTTACCGCTGTAATGTGTCCACTCAGTCGGAATACACATTTAACATTACCTCGCTGAAACACACAAACAAACAAACACAAATATCTTGCTTAATTGGTGCAACAAACTCCAAAGAACAGAATCTGTCTTCAAAGGAAACTGGTATTAAGTAAGAAAGCTTAACTTACTCTAAGCATATCATCTTCTCACAAAATAAACAAATAAACAGATAGATAATTGAATCTGACCTTGCTGGCACTGCTCTTGTCTTGGCTGGTAGAGGGGGAGAGGAAATTGGGCACTGATACACTAGCGCCCCCTTGCGGAAGAGTCCACACATACAGGAGGCCATTTTGACATCCACTGATCAAATAAACAAAACTGAACATCTTAGCATTTAGCAGACACTTTTATACCAAGCGAATTCATTTGATTTGAAATTTGATGCATGTCTAAATGACCAGTTACACAGTTAAAAAATAAGCTTGGAAATATCATAGTATGTATACAAAAGGACAAATTACACACTTACACAGCCATCATAAGACGAGGCTCCGCCCCTCGCCCAGGCAGAGGGCACCACTCGGCTGTGTTGACGGTGCCCGCGTGGAAGAGGGAATGAACGGTCACCCATGCGCCACCAGCACGACCCCAGATCTTCACCACGTCCGAACGGCCGACGGACAACAAAAGATGACCTGTGGGATCCCACCTGAGTGCACTCACGCTCTCCTGTGAAGAACAAAGATGAGAACGTTTTTTTTATCAGCTTTATTGGTTAAATTATGTATTATCTTTGTGTTCTAGTAGGTGACCCTAACTAAGGAACCAATTGTGTGTATGCCATATAAATGCAATTTATCATTTTGAGGATAGTTCGCATTCAAAGTTCACACTCACAGGAAATGCTGTCAGAAGAACGGGTGGATCCGTTTCGTAGCTTTCTGCCGCTGCTAGGAGAATTTTGCCATCCGGATACCCCACTGCAAACGGTTTATCTACACTGTACCAGGCCACACACTGAGGTGCTGTGCGGAAAAAAACTATATAAATAAACAGAAAGCTCAAATTTTATATACAGCATGTGTTTTGTTTATCCGCACACACCCTCCTTCCTGTGGCAGTGCGAGAGTTCGGTGCTCTCCACCCTTAAGTCCTCTGTGACCTCCAACCAGCAGAGGGAGCCGTCGAGCCGACCCACCAGTAAACTCTCAGGAGGGTTCATCTGGCTGCAGGCTTCCTGACTGAGGAACGGAGTGGAAGTTTGGACCCACGAAAGCGCCGTGACCCATGAGGATTGAGCTTCTACGTGTGCTTGAGACCCTACAGGAAACATCGACATGCATTACACCTGCTCAGTTGAGCACAAGATCTGTTGTGGTGTATGTCTGTCTGTTTGTCGATGGGTGACAGCAGGCTGCTGGTCTCACCGTTGATGGTCCAGATGTTGATGACTTTGTTCTGAAAGGCGGCCAGCAGTGTTCCCCTTGCACTCCATGATACAGCGGACAGCAGATGAGACCCCATGGACCCATCTGAGCTCTGAGCATCCTCACTGCAGGAACATGCACGTTTACCTAGCTGCCTATTGTTTTATACAAAGCTGACTATAATGACAAACACATTTCTATTTTTGTTATTTATGAATCGTTTTTCCAAATGCAGATGGTTTGGTTAAATGTAGACAATTTTGTCCCCATAGTATAGCTAAATAAATACACGCACACATATGCAGATTTTAAACAGGAAATACATTTTAAAACGGACACTTCTTGTCATTCCCCACCAGACCTATTAAACATTCCCTCATTTCTAAATCTAAGATATACACTCAGTGAATTGTGTGTGTGTATGTGTCTCACCTGATGCTGCAGGTGTGTGTATGCTGCAGTTCTGCTATGTTTGGCGTGACGTTCCACAGTCGAGCGGTTCCATCCTGTGAGCTGGTGGCCACCAAACCCTGTTCTGCATTCCAGACACAGCTGCTCACCTGCAAACATGACAGCCAATCAATTCTGTGATGCTTTGATAATGATTAAATTGCCCTTATAGATTTTTTCTTAGTTTTCAATTGATGTAGTAAAAAGAACACATATGGATTAAAAAACTGATAAATTAAATGCAATGTACATCACTTTGAATAGAATAGTCCAAATATTTCATATTTATATACTGTTAAAAAACACTGCACTTAACACTAAAAAGAATAAATAAACGCTAAAAATAATTTTTATATTTAAATACCATTTTTTTATGTGTTCGATTGGACTTTAAAACAGGAGAAAGGGGACTCAAAAGTACACACGTACTTACGCATCAAAGGATGTCTCCATTAGCATTTGTGTATCTATGACAACCTGTGAGATTTCTCTGTATGTTAGTATCAACATCCTGTTTACCCTGTTCTGATGTCCTTCAAGCTTTCTGATAGAGCACTTGCGCAGATCTCCGGCCATATCGCTGTAGGTTTGGGGTCTGGCGCTGTTGTCTTTCTCAGAGACGGCCAGGGCCTGGACCAGCTGCTGTGCTGCCCACTGACGGTGTGTGCTGGTCAACCTGGCCGACAGGACGCAGGCAGCCAAAGCATTAGTCAGTTCCAGCGGACCGACACGCACACCCGCGTGAGATTTGGGGGGACTGGAGGCTGGGGGACTTCCTCCCTCTGTCCAATAACAGAATTTATTAAGATTTCTCTTTCCACAGATGTTAAAAATGAAACAATAGAATCTTTAGAAATGCAATGAAAAATGTGCAGATTAATACAACTTTTTACCCTTTAACTCCGCGGATTCGCTTCTTTCCGCACTGTAACGGTATCGGAGGCCTTTTTCCGTCAGCAGGGACACCAAACTCTGTGTGACCAGAAAAGTGGGCGGAGTCATCTCCCTAGGCTCCTGTGTGGCCCCTTTGTGGGCGGAGCTTTTCTTCATCCTCTGCTGTGGATCAGTGATGGCGCTGATGTTCATTCCTGTAGCGGCAGCCATGAGATCCTGAGAAGAAGAATATGCAGACAAGAACGAGAAGACAGGATGATTAAACGAGCAGAAAATTATGAGTGTGTGAGGATAATGAGATCAGAGAAAGATCATTGAGCCAAAACGCAGAGAAGATGACAGCTCAGGAGAGAAAGAGAGAGACGGGGAGCGAGTATGTACCTGAGTGCAGATGTCCACCAGTTCTCTGTAGGCTGCAGGACTGTGGGACACTAAGCTGCCAATGGCAGAGCTGAGGAAGGACAGGAAGGCGGAGCCTGTGCGATCGCTCACACAGCCACGCCCCATCCCCTGCTGATCTAGACCAGTGTGGACACGCCCCCCTGCTGCTAGACACATCAGTCGTACCAAGATGCGGATGTCAGCCAAACCCAGAGCCTCAAGACCACCAGACTGGTTACACACAGAACTACTGAGAGACACAATGAAAGAGAGAGATTATACAAATCTTTTGTGTTATATTACAATACGAATATGGTAAAGTGTGTGTTACCTGGAGGAGGTTTGGGAGAGCGCTCTCATCACCATGCTGTAGGCCAGCAGGATCTGAGCGGTGGAGGTGACTCTCCTCAGAGCCAGCAGTCTCTCCTGAGGCTCCCGCAGAGATGCCGCCTGCTCTCCAAGACTCAGAGGAACAGAAGAACTCTTCAGCTCTGTGCTCACCACACCTGCGCACAAACACACACAATGTGCTACATTTAATTCTAAGAAAACCTAAGAAATTAACCTAAAACACTTTACAATAAGGTGCTTTTTAACAATTAGTTAATGCATTCGCTAAAATGAACTAACAATGAACAATACTTATACAGCATTTATTAATGTTAGTTCATGTTAATTTCAGCATTTACTACTAAATTATTAAAATCAAACATTGTCACTGTTAACATTAGTTAATGCACCATGAACTAACATGAATAACTGTGTTGACATTAACTAACATTAACAAGGATTAATAAACGCTGAAAAACAAAATTGTTCATTGTTATCCAATGTTAGCTAATACGTTCACTTATTGTAAAGTGTTACCGGTTCTATTCATTAACAGTTAACGCATCAGTTAACATTAACAAACTATGAACAATATATTTACAGCATTTATTAATCTTTGTTAAAAAGATTAAGCCATTTAATACTCCTACGACAATTGTTCATGTTAGTTCATTGTGCATTAAAGAATGATAACAGATTCAATTGTATTGTTCATTGTTGCATACAAAACATCTGGGTAACGGGTTTTATGTAATAAGATGGTCAGGTGGTGTTGTTACCTTTGTAAAGCAGGTTGCTGTCAGCACTGACAGAGCCGCTGGCAAGAGCTCCGAGCGGGTCGTGCTCTGAGAAGGGAATGGGGTCGGGAACTGGCTTCTTCTCACTCAGACCCAGAGGTCTCAAAAGAGTCCCAAAATCTTCCAAACCTGTCAGCCGGTCTGATTCCAGATCCTCCTGGTTACCTGGATCCCACTCGTCTAACCAAACACACATTACAGAATTAGTATTCATTTGTACTGTATGGGTGGGAAACATTTTTTGATGAATTGTTGTTAATAATTCTGGTTTGCAACATTTGCACATTTATAACAAACAAACAAACAAACATAGAAATATTTTAAAGACTGAATAACTATTTTCAACCAATTAACAACCAATATTATTTTTTACAAACTCGATATTTAACGTATTTATAATTTTTGCATTCGAAATATTGCACACATACCGTCTGATGTACCGTCCAACTGACCAATCAGATCAGACACCAAACCCCTCACCCTGAAAAAACATAATTAGAGTTCTCAAAGGTGTAGTTTTGACAAACATTCCCACCCATACCTTGTTAAATCCTTCACCTGTCCTGTTTGGAGCTCATCGTGCCCAGGTTAGAAGCCAGATATTTTTCCCTGCATGCACTGCACAAGAGATAATATGGGCTGCCCGATCCACATTCACCTCCAAACCAGCCGTCCACGTAAGTCCCGTTGCTGCGGTAACCACGGCGACCAGCACTTTGACCGCAGCCCGGGTGATGTCGCTTCATGTGGTTGTTAAACTGAAGGGTGAGAGTGTTGCACAGTTCACACTCCACCATCTCATGAGCCTCTGGATGTTCCTCTCGTCCCTGAGGATGAAATAATTTCATCGTATTATTATGACAATTATTAGTAGTAAATTATTATAATATGATTATTGTCTCCAGTACCTCCACCATCCAAAGCGTGTCCCTCTCTGAAGTAATGAACTCCGGGGTGAGAAGCTCCTCGTATGGTTCTTCATGGTACGGGTCGTCCATGTAGCCCAGTTCGGATTCCTCTTCAGCCGCGAACGGGTGCGTTTCAGCCCGCTCGGGCCACTCTGACACGCCCACTTCCTGTCTGTACAGCATAGGCACAGGACTGGGAGAAGGAGAATCTGAAACCATTACAACATATTTAATGAACATATAAGAGTCATTAAAATTCGACACAGTATCTCCAGTCGCTCTGAACTCTCACTGCATCTGAGTCTCACCTGCTCTCCTGAAGGAAGTCCTCTGGCTGACCCCGGATCTCTGTCTGCGTGCGGGAGGAGGTCTGTTTCTGGTCAAGTGAACATCTAAAAAGTTCTCTCTCTCCACCAGGTCCAAACCTGCTAACAGACTGGCAAAAGAAAAAAAAGGATATTATTTTTCATTAGTAAAAGTTTTAAATGCTGTCAATTTCCCAGATTATTCGCTGCCTAATAATTTATGTGCAAAACTTCCATGTCATCATGTTGCCTTCACAGTCATTACATTATTTCAGCAAGAGGCATCCGAAAAAAATCTGAAATAGTTAGTTCACCTCTCATTGGGCTCCCGGCTCTCCTGCAGGGTCAGTGGGGCAGGAGACTCAGGACACTGCACAGTCTCAGGACCTTCAGATGAGGGTGTATCGGTGGCGCCCCCTGCTGACGAACCTTCTCCCACCTGCTGCTCTTCAGTTAGAGGATGTTCCAGCATCCAGCTGGCCAGCACCTCGATGGTGCGAGAGTCCACCTCACCTGTTACCCCTGGGAGAGACGTCATAGACGTTAATATGCTAGCAATATCCAAGAAAATTACACAATAAGTAAGGGATAATGTACAGGCAGCTGGTTGTTATCGCAGAAACCTGACAGTGTGATCAGGAGTTTTGTATCACCTTGAAGGGGCTTTTATCAAGATAACTGCCTGTATATTATATCCCACTTATTACATGGCTACTTACCTCATAAGTAAGTTATTAAACATGAAAAATTGATTTGAAATATTTTATTAGCTCATTTTAACGAATGCAGACCTTCCCGCAAGGAAAACACGTTTACTTTCAGTTTTAAGGTGAGACGTTGCGTTCAAATGCCATGAACACGCAATTTGGTTTAATCATTTGTAAATATAATCTCATAAAAAGACATATTTATAATGAATTTTGGTGTAATATTAAACTGTACCTGTCAAAATGATTTGCAGCATCTGAGTTACCGGGTGTTATTAGTTTGGAGCGGTTGTTATCTGAGTATAACAACCCTTGAAACGTTGCGACTGGCCAATCAGAATCAAGTATTCCAGAGCGCCGTGTAATAACGCTTATTACACTACTCTTGACTTGATTTAGCTGAATTTAACTGTGATTCTTAACACAAATAGATATCATGCAGTGCTCCACTAATATTTCAAGAACTGTGAGGGGTGAATTAAATAAGGGTCTTGGGTGGGAAGTTTAAGTGTAGCATCATCAGAAAACATCAGTAAAGAAATGACAAAAAGTGAGACCTAACACAATAACCTATTATTGATATTACTATTTGGGCAAAACTGAATTGGCATCATTAAACAGCAGCGGTCTGTTTCCCAATCTTTGAAAATTCAATCAAGCCAACGTTTGTAACAGTATTACAGCAGTTTTACTGTAAAAAGCACACAATGGTCTTCTTGTAAGCACTTAGTACCTGCTGCCTCCATGGCTCTGTAGATGTGTCTCATTGAAAAGCCCATTTCAAGTAATCGAACAGGGACAAACATTTGAGGCTGTTCTAAGGGACAGAAATAAAAAGGTTAAACATGTTTCTGGGCCAGATTAACTGCTGTAGTTCCTTAAGAAAACACAATTCTTATTCTATGTTTTATGAAAAAACTGCAGCAATGTAGTTGAGACAATGTGCTACTGAAGCAAAATTGTAATGAAATTATACATTGGGGTACATTTTCTTTTCTTCCTTTCCTTTTAAACCTTATTGAGACCACAATAACAAATCTAGAACATTGTTTATGTCTATCTAAAAATAAACAGAAAGGTTTAGCAAAAACATATTATTACGGTACATAAAATAAATAGGAAATATTTAATATCTTGTTCATTTTGTCAAGAGTGTTATACTAACTATATCATTTCTAATGAAAACATTGTATTAATAGAACAAACTCCTACTACTGTGTACATATAATATTTAAGCAATTGTAATTCTTTGCAAGTTTCAAGATGCCATTCAATAGGGTGTGAAATCCAAGAAGAGGAAATCAAATCAAATGTCTTGCATTCCGTGAGTATATGACAAACCAAAATATTGAGACGTGCAAAACATGCATGTGAATTGAAGGAATTGTGCTGAATTAGAAGGAACAATGTCACATCAAAATGTCCCACCTAGTACTACATAAACTGATCTTGACATTAGTTTACGAAGACGAAGTATATTTGAAATATAAGCTCATTAAAAACAATGTTCCAAAAACAGTATATTGTTCAAAACCTGTATGGCTTCTTTCCCCCAAAAAATGTTAGGGACCTCAGTCACCATTCACATTCATCCTTTTTCAATAAATTGAAAGTAAATGATGACTGAAGCTGTTAAATATCATTTTTGGGTGAGCTGTGCCTTTAAGAATTAGTTATACATTTAAATCAAAGCTCTATTCTTGTGGTTAGTCTTACCCACGGGAGTCCTGGTCTGGCCGCAGGGCTCGAGGAAGCTGGTTTGCTGCTCAGTAAACCCCTCACAGGACGCTGAGCTAGTCAAGCTGAGCCCGGGGGGCAGAATCGGACTGTGGACAAAACCTGCCAATGTGGGAAAACGTGCCAGAACCATCCGCCTAGAAAAGCCCAGCCACACACAGAAACAGAAAAACTGCTAGCACCAGCTACAGAGCATCTTATTTGGGTTTTCATAGCGTTTTATAAGCACGTTATGCTGACTCTCGAGTCATTAAGCCATGCTTAGTTTTAGACACACACAGTCACAGCTGTACACACGCTCACCTGTGTTCTCACTCGTGCTCTGAGTGACCTGTGTGTGAGTGTGTGTCTCATTTGACAGCGATCTGGAGCAACAACATCCACGCAAGAAGGATGACTTTACATCACGTGTTTGCACATGTTTAAGTCACTATTTATTGATGTCATTGGACTCTCAATCAAAGTTTGTTTTCAAAAGAGTAATCAATAATTTACGAAGAAAGTAAATGGTCCGTTTTATTTGTAAATGTTCTACATTAAAATAATATAAATCAGATATAAAGAAACTCACTGTAGTAGGTTGATGGGCAGGAAAGGGTTAAAGTTTTCCAGGCCGTCAGCATGCAGGGCTGTGAGAAGGGACGCTGTGAGGTCATTGGTGGAGGGTGAAGCTGATTGGCCAAAGATGGCGGTGCCCTCAGAGCCGTTGCTGTACAGTGAGACTGAACTAGAGGATTTGGACACAGGTTGAGATGAAGAATTACCTGCAGAATTTAAAAACACACACACATATCAGGTTAAATCACATATAAACCCATCAACATCAGACATACCATGCATTACTTGATATTTTTAAAATGTTTTATGCTTAAAGCTACCTAAAACTTTTGCCTTCATTTGTGGCACAATATATCATGCTACATAAAATAATTATGATGTATCGTAGAACTGTGATTTGATATGACGTCTGTTTATTTGGTTGAGCTGCCAATATGTACCTGCATGACCACATATAATGTTTTTTCCATTTTGTGCTTTGTTATAACCAGTAAAATTTTTATTAATTTAATAAATACAAAAGGTTCGATCAAACTTTGAATGTAGTCAATCCTATACTGAATTTTATTGAACATTTTTCATGTTAAGTAAGTAAATCTGTTATTTAAATATCAGTTCAGTTCATTTGTAAAAAGTTTTCAAAATATTATGATACCTCTGTATCCAAACCAGTATCATGTTTGGTTTCAAATAAAATAATTTTGAAACTTAAAATAAATTGTAACTGTAATAATTTTTGTTTATTTTTAATGACAAAACTAAACAAATTGCAGCTTTACAATTACAATATTTTAAGAAATAGGTTCTAGTGAAAATATGGCTTTATAAAAGCATGCAACAGATCTAATACACACTGGATTCTAGCTTAGTAAAAAAGCAAGATACAAACCTTTGTGCTCCTTGTTTCCATCCTCCTGCAGTTTGCTCAGTGCACCTTTAAAGATGATGATCTGAGCCCTTTCGAGATCTGACAAACCCAAGGCCTGTTTGATCGGACAGGGTCTGACAGCCCACTTCACCATGCTCCGTACCACAAACTGCAGCACGGAGCGAAGCTCTGCACTCTCCTCTCCACCGGCAGATGTCCTCACTGGGTCAGGACTAGTTATACTCACCCCTGATTCCGATTTGGGAACCAGGAGAGGGTCCGAAAACTTCCCGTAGCTCAGAATGACAGCCAGGGACTTAAGCGCCCCCAGCAGGAGGTATGAAATGCGCATCGCACGTAGTTCCAGAGCAAAGTAGTCTGCACGGGGTTGTAGTGCAAGTATCGGTGGACAAGGGGCACCACCGCTCTCATCATTTGGTTGCTTTAGAGATCTGAACGCATCATCTTGGGTTTCCTCTTTCCTCTCCCCATCCACCGGGCAGGCCATTCCGTCTTCGTCCGTCATGATGCGAGCAATGTCCTCGTCTAATCGTCTCTCTAGCTCGCTGCGTGGGCCACCCTCTGAGCTGATCCTATTCCGGGGCAATCCGGACATCCTGCCAAGTGGCGGCTCTTGCTCTTCTAAGATGCCGGTCATCAAGATGAGATCGAAGAGCACGGACGGTTTGAGGCCGCAGCAGCGGGACATGTCCAACTGGGGGACGTCGCACGGTTCCAGCGAGGAGAGAGGGGTGTCGCTAGGTGACCAAGAATTCAGGAAGCTTTGGGTTAGTGGGACCACAGCAGGTCACAAGCAGTATGAAGATGAAGAGGTGAAACACAGGGGAAAAGAAAAAAGGTGGAAAGGAAAGGATACAATGATTAGAAAAAAACAAAGAGGACAAAAGACAAATACAAGACAAGGGAAGTGACTTTGAAAAAGAAAAGAAACAGACATGCAACTGGCAAAAAGAACAGGCAGATATAACACAACAATTACAATGACGTCTGTACACAGATAATAATGACAACGCTGGTAAACATCCCATCTATAGAATATGTGTATTCATGTGCTTACCTCACAGTAAAATCTGTCTCTTCCCACTGTAGCTTGGCCAAGGGACTGCCCTCTTTCAACACCCCGAGAAGAGTCGCCCGTCGCCCGCTGGGTTTGTGCCGACACGTCCCTCCGGCACGGAGACCGCTGTCCACCCCTCCAATGAGGGCCATGACAGGCCAAACCTCCGTGCACAGGATGCAAAGCTGGGCATCAGAAAGACCCGCAGGACCAGAGAGGTGGTCTGTAGATGTCCCCAGATCTGCCCAAGTTAAGCCCTTCTCTCTGTTCACCCCACATTTATCATCTGATTCAGTGCTGGTAGAGCCTTACGTCAAAAAACAGAATAGATCCATCTTTAAAAGTCTGTTCTGTAGTTTATCGCAAATGATAATCTGTGTAATTACAGTATACAGCCGCGGAAAAAATTAAGAGACCATTCCAACTTTTCATTTAAAACCAGCATTTCGAGATGTATTGTGGTCATTCCAGTCCAGTGTCTGTTGTATTTCAACAAAATTAAACAAATCTGTCTACTGACCGATCTTGCGGTGCACTCCCTCTCTCATGAGTGGATGGATCAGCTGTAGTTTGTTCAACATGTGCTGGTTGATATGCTGAACCCAGTCGTCATTGACATACAGTCGTCTCAGCAGCTGAACGGTGGACTCCAGCAGGACCGTCGCCCGCGGGCTGCACAAGGGCTCACCCGGCAGAAGATCGCTGGGCATCCCACGCATCTGCAGGTCACACAGCGCCACCTAAAGGCCGGAGGCGGAACAGATTTGCATGAAACATTTTTTGATTTTCTTTTAGATTTCATAAAAAGACTGTGATGTGTTGAATTCAGAGATCTCAACCTTTTCTCCTGGGTTGCTGCTGTAGAATAAAACACAGGGGTAGAGCTCTGTGGCATCTACACCTTCAAAAGCCAATTTAGGTTCCTATTTAGCAATCCACATAGAAACATATTTAACACCTGGGTTAGTCAGATCATGGATTTTTACAGATTTAGATCTTACGAAATTCAACCAAAATTCTTACCCTGTTGTTTTTGGCAAAAGAGATGGTTCTAGCCTCCATGTCTAGTATGCAGGTGATGGTATCTCCCTGTGTGAATGAGGGCAGGGCTCGGCCCAGTTCTCCACCGTGATATAGGCTTCCGCTGTAAGCCCGATACAACCACATGTCTGTGGTGGTCCGATGGTTGTAATCGCGGATGGGCCAGCGGGACACTCCTATACACGTCCCCTCATTCCCCCTGTTCTCTTTAGTGATGTAGAACTGTCGGAGTTGGATGAAAAAGAGAAATTACATACAACAGTGATGCTTATTGCAATAAGGAATGTTTTTTTTTTATTTGGTACCTTCCAGATGAAGCATCCAGATGTAATTGCAGTGGTGGCCAGACCGTATCCTTTCCCGCCCGACCCGTGGGACAGTATATTCCCGCTCTCCAGAGAACAACAAATCAGCTTGTGAGGATCAAAGGAGAAATCACCAATCGGTATACATTCGTCCTCACTTCCACCCTGTGGAAATACACACAAGACAATATAAACTATGAATAACAGAAGTGAATATGAATATAATGTTATGGTATAGTAGAGATGCGTTTATATACCTTATTTGAGATCTCTTGAGAAGCTTTTTCTTCGTGTTTTCTCAAGGCAACGGGTTCTTCCCACATGCATGTGGACAAAAGGCAAAACAACTGATCCACAATCTGAAAGAAAACAAAAGTGCTCATTGTGGATCACAAGGGCTGTCAGAATATCAGACTTTTAATACACGATTATCATGGCCAAAATCATTTTCAATAACAATATTAGTATAGTCTAATCTTAATATCTATTGGATAAAAAAATAAAAAATAAAGCACTTTCTGTCTCACCTGTTTCATCATGGTGGGGTCTGAACACGCTGGTAACAGAGCTTCTAGAATATGGAAGGCCAGCAGTTTTGTCCGCAGATTGTGGAAACGAGGATTTCCTGAGTTACACTTATATGAGATGATGCTCATCAGCGGATCGATCCACTTCACAAAAGCAGAGGCTCTTTTGGCGACCCGTAGTGACAAAATGCGTCTCAGGAAGACCAGAAAGTCAGCGAGTTGGGATTCCACAACCCTGCTGCTATGACCTACATCTAAAAAAAATTATATCAGTAAAGAAGCATACAATCAGATATTTAAATGTATGATGTTTTAATCTAAGTACTTACTCTCTCGTTTGGACGTCTCCTCTTGCACATGCTCGATAGACTCCGTCTCTAGCACCTCCTGCTGGTGAACTGCATGTAACAGACCCTGTAACTGTTCGCTCATGACATCCATAAGAGCCTGGGACACCTCCAATGGCAAAGCATCTTCACAGGAACTAGATGTGTACACGCACGATTTTATAGTATATCAGAGCACAACTGCCTAAATAACCAATAGGCAAACTCAGATTAAACCTCACCTGGCAGCTATGGCAAATATCTGCAGGTGTCTGGCCGCAGCCAGCTTCACCGCTCCACCCAGCTGCACGTGACCCGACATGGATGCGGCCAGCCAGCGCTGGTTCACCAGCACACATGTGTTATCGGTCAAGGTGGACAAAATATCCAGAACGCCACATTTAATAATCACCACCAGATCCACAGGCTGATAGTGGAAGTTTAAAGCAAAGACTGTAGCTAACAGCAGGTGCTGACAAGAGCCTGGAATGAGACGGACCACAAATATGTTAAAGGCACAGTTTAGACCAATAAAATAATATTTTACAAAAACTTTAATCGTGTAGATGAAGGCTCAGTAAAAGGGGTTACCAACCTGCTTGTTCGGTCTCTAGCGCCACCTTCTGTCTGAGCACACGCACAAGCTGCTGGTACAGTGTGTGAGCCGCAGACTGCAGATCTCTCTGAACACCTAAAGGAGCCGACTGAGTTCCAACCTACATATACACAAACAGAAACATGCACACAAAACACATAAACCAAAGTCATATGTCAATATGTGCACAGGTTTAATTGAATGATTATTTCATCACCTAGGTCAAGACTTTACTAACATAAAATTTCATCTTACATGTAATATAATCTAAATTAATTGTATATATAGTATATATATTATCAGACTTACAGTGTAATGATGAATCTTGTTATTGGGTGCAGTCAGACTGTCAGTGATTGGTGCTCCCAGACCAAAGCATCCAGAGAGGAACTGCAACTGCACTGACTGCAGGAGGCCAGGAAACCGAGGGGGCGCTAGAGAGCATGTGTTCTTTTCCTCCATCTCAGACAGGAAGGAGGAAATCTGACAAAGCGCCTCTAAACGTACCTGAAAGCAGGATATCAAACATTGTATGTGACTCTGTACCAACATTACTCGCTGCAGTATTCTATAACTGATTCTATATACCTGGGCTCTTTGGCGTTGCTGCGCCATGGCAACAGTGATGGCTTTGGGGTCTGCCTGCGCCCCTCCATCTTTGTCCACCAGAGCTGATGTCCGGAGGAGACTCCCACACAGGAAATGGAAGACATGTCCCAGGATAGGGGTGCCACCTCCGCCAGGTCCTACGATGGTAGTGGGGCTGATGCACTGCCGCAGTCGCTCCCAGGCATCTTTCATGATGCCCAGAGAACACAAAGGAAGGCCTGCAGTGAGACACACAGATGAGTTTTACTAAAATTAAAATACACTAAAACTAGTGTGTGTGGAAGCACAGAGAGTGAGAGACTTGAGTGAGAGAAAAAAGATCAGACTTGTGACAGACCAGATATATGAGATCAGACATGTGAAATAGCAGATATGTGAGATCAGACTTGTGACAGATCAGATATGTGAGATCAGACGTGTCACATATCAAATTTGTGAGATCAGATATGTGAGATCAGACATGTGGAAGATATGTAAATTAGATTTGAGAGATTAGACATGTTGGATCAGATAATATAACATTTTACCCACCCATTTTATTCCTGAATGACCCTGAGGAACTTCTAGACTGATCGGTTATCTTAAAATAGACAGCAAAAAACACTAATGAGTCAAAACAATAGCAATCAAAAGGAAAGATCCAAAACACGTATTTCCTAAGGATGTGAACATATAGCTAATACCTCTATTTCACCAAATCTTCTCTCAGAGGGGGAAAACAACTCCATCTTTGTGCCAAATCCCTCATAGTAAAGTGGAGGCCTGTGGAGAAAGAGATACATCACTCAGAAACACTACAAATTGTCAACACACACTTTCAATTCAATTCAATTCAATTCAATTCAATTTTATTTATATAGCGCTTTTCACAATGAGTATTGTTGCAAAGCAGCTTTACAGGAGAAAGCAACAGAAAAAACATAAGGTAAATATTATTAAACCTTCAAATTAATTTAATAAAATAAAATAACTATAAAACTATAACTACTTTACTAAACTTTACTTTATAAACTACTTTAAATATACAAAAAACAGACCTGACTGTGCCGCTTTCATCATGCGTCTGTGACGAGACACTCTCCTCCTGCCAGGCAGCTCGCACCCCCAGCAGCAGGAAGAGGCAGCGTGAGACCAGCAGGTGGCAGGCGGCAGGGAAGGACAGACCCTGGCTGATGGAGCTGTGGTGCTCCCAGGGCCGCTGCGGGGGCTCTCTGTCTGGGGTCCCGGGGCTTTCTGTACTACTGGGTAAAGTGCTGGTACCAGACGACTCGTACACGGTCTCGTTCTGCTGAAGCTGCATGGCCTCACGCGTGGCCAGGAAACACTGCAGCACCTCTGTTGAGTAAACACACACAACTCTCATTATATTCCCAATTTTTTATTGTTGCATTAGTAAGTCTTCACTATAATTTGTTTGATTCTGAATAATTATCCCCAAAGCCATGGCCAAAAAGTGAAAAGGCACCACAATATAATGTCTGTTATACAGCTCAATAGACAGCACACACTTGCTGTGTGAAAAACACAGAAAGCGGTGTGTTTACCCGGCAGGTACATACTGCTGATGCTGGGCGTTTCCTCTTCTAATGGATCGTCCTGGTTGTGTTCAGCTGTGTAAGGCGTCTGGATGCTGGGATCTGCATCTCTTCCTGCTTGTTCTCCTGAGCTCCCCGCCTCCTGCCTCTCCTCACTGGGGCTCTGAGATCCCAGCGACGCCTGAACAGGAAGTAGAACAGAGAGAAACAGGAAGTTCCACAACATACACAAATTCTGCACACAACCCTGCTATTGTGTGATTTTCATTACTTCATTATAGATGTTTATAATGTGTTACCTGTTTAGTGGCAGACGTAGGCTGTGCGCTGCTTGTGTTTCCTACACTCTCTTTATAGGACAGGAGGGTGGTGCGGATTTTATACACCATCTGATATATCTCAATAAGCACCTCACAGGGCTCGTATCTATATACACACACAAAGTTAATGTCAAGTTCACGTTTCTCAGGATTTACACTGTCAGTTCACATTCACTAAACTCTCACAAATGAGCCATCATAGCTGTGCCATTTATCATGAGAGATGCAGTATAACAGTACAGAGAGAGAGAGAAAGAATGAGTGAGAAGGGCCGACACATACTTGCATTAAGAGTGATTCTCTATATATATTTCTTAAATATCGGTCAACTAATATTATACTATAGCAGAAGTAAGACAAGGGGCGAGAGAGGCGTAAAAGATAGAGGTGTTGATGTCACTCACTTATCTTGCCAATATGCTTCATGAAGACCAGCGTGTTTGAGCAGAGCAGCCAAACTGCAGCGACACGCTGTTTCTAATAAAGAATCTCCCGCTGACCCGCCACTGTCCCAATCTGTATAGACAAAAACATACAATGTAATGTCATTTATTTTTTGTTGATAATATTAATCAAGGTGTCTTGCCTCATAATTTAGGCAGTAAGTAAACAGTGACTTTAATTGCATAAAACATAAAACTCATGCGTTCCCACCTCTACTCGCTGCATACTCCTTCATTTTCCTCCAGAGGGCGCCAGCAGGTTCTCTCGGTGACCCAAGGGCGAGTTCCACCAGCGTTGTGTTCTCCTCTGACAGATGCAGTTCGGCTAACCTGACATCTCCGCAGCCCATGAACACGGCCTCTGTCAACCAACCCATCGCCCAATCTACAAAACAAAAACTTGTTTATTTGTTTTATGTGATCGTACAATAAACTGTTGCCTCACGATCATTACCGAGCTGTTCGAAATCCATCTCTAGCCCATTTCTCAGGAGCGGGTTACACAACCAAAACTCCGTCGTCTTCTCCTGGATGGAAGAGGGTGGGCCCTGCAGCATACCTCCAAGGCACCTGCCAATAGCAAGAGCTACAGACCTCTCGAGGTCCAGAAGCCACTCCCAATCCTCTGATTCAGACACCAGGATTGGCTCTGTGGTTTCAGACGCTTCTGTAATGAGACGGTAGAAGTTACACAACTGTGTGAAGATGTTAGATGTTCATTTGTGTAGGATAATAGGGTTTACCCTGTGAGCTCCCCTCCAGCTCCATGTCCTCCAGGTGTGCCGTGTTGGGCAGGTAACAGTTGAGCTCGTTCAAGTGTTCCAGGAGTGTGAGCAGGTGAGGGAGGAGGGGCCTAACGACAGCCAATGGCAGCAGGAGCAGAGAATACATCACCTGACACAGCAGACTGCCCGCCACTGAGCCAAACAGCACAGCTACAAGAAAACACACACAATTATTCAACACAGAAACAAATGGATGGATGGATGAAAGCAGAGGTGGATGGATAGTGGATGGATTAATGGATGAATGGTTGATTAACAGATAATCAGACAGATGGATGGATGAATGAAGGCACTAGGGAATGGATAGTGGATGGATGGATGGATGCATGGATGGATGGATGGATAATTATACAGATGGATGGATGGATGGATGGTTGATTAACAGATATTTAGACAGAATGATGGATAAATGGATGGATGGATGGATGGATGAATGAAGGCACTGGGGGATGGATAGCTGATGGATTGATAATTGGACAGATGGATGGTTGATAAACAGATATTCAGACAGATGGATGGATAAATGGATGGATGGATGAATGAAGGCACTGGGGGAAGTGGATAGCTGATGGATAGATAATTGGACAGATGGATGGATGGATGATAAATGGACATACATATGGATGGAGGCACTGATAGATTGATGAAAAATAGATTGTACTGTAAAACTGAACACAATGCTTGTACGTTTTCTTACTGTGCAGTTTCTTGATGACGTGTTTGTCCAGCGTGCTCTCTTCCAGCAGTACTGTGGACCTTCTGAAGGTCTCAGCTGCATACGGCAGCAGCAAACACAGGTGCTTATGAAGCAACACAACGCTGCTCTCATCCTGCACGGACACACACACACAATCTTCAGCCTCACACATGCTGAAAACCTCAAATCATAACTCTTTATATATAATTACAAAACAGCTGCTACATCCTCATCCTATATCCTGACACAGGTGTCCTTAAGAGAGGTGTGAGAGGAAAAGGTGTTGTACCTCGGCACCTGTGTGGATGTAGCAGTGAGCCAGCAGGTGTCTGTGGAGAGCAGACAGCAGGTGATGGAAGTGTGATGGCGCTTCAGTCTGTTTCTGAGACTGACTGAACCTCTGTTTATCACTGTTCTTCTCCAGCTCTCCAAACGCACGCTCCTGCATGCGCAAGCACAGATATCACTCAAAAGGAGAAAATATAACACACTTCGATTGAACAAATGATAAATGAACAGAATGACCCTGTCAAATGTTGCCCCGGTAAACTTTAAGATGTTTGGAGTGCTGACCGTATAGAAGCCGATACTAAGCAGGAGGGTTTTCAGGAGAACCTCAGCCAGATGGAGGTGATCTGGAGCTTCTGAGTTTGAGCTCACACTTCCCGTGGGACGGTCAGGGGTGGGCGGCAGGGCCAGACCTGCGCTCAGCTCTCCGGGTGAGCTGTACCCGAGCAGAGACGCCACGTGACTCTGTTCCTGCAGGCTGTTTAGCACCATGTCCAGCTGTAGACGCTGTAAATATGGACAACTGTCATATCTAAGAAAGAGGTAATCGAGGTAAATGTGTGTGTGTGTGTGTGTGTGTGTGTGTGTGTGTGTGTGTGTTTATGTTTATGTAGTGTACCTGTCCTTTAGAGAGACTGTCCCAACTCTCTGGGCCCTGAGGTAACAGCGAGTGGAGTAGCTCTGTTCTCTCCCTGAGAGGAGGCAGCAACAGAGACGCTCCGATGGACAGCGTGCTCATCACCGCCTAAACACACACACAGATCCATCAGCGTGGCATGACTCACATTCTGGCATTCAGACAGATGACTCAGTCTAATCCGTTACACTCAACTCCTGAAAGTTGTGAAAAGTTGTGCCACTTTCAAACTCACTCAAAGCAATGTGTCTCATTCTTACTGGTTAAGGTTCATGTAGTTAAATTGGTAGAGTGTTGCATGATTTGATGTAATTCACACCTGTTGTATGGATTCAGGTACATTGGAATCGATAAGTCTGAAGAGCAGATTCCTGAGGGGCCGGCCCTGAGCACCCAGCACTGTAGCCCCTGTTCCCCCTGCATGAGCCAGAGACAGGTGGATGGACAGCAGCTTCATACACAACAACACAAACTGGTGATGTTCCCTAGAAGGAGTGAAGAAGAGAGACGTTTGAAGTATAAAGTGACCTTTACAGAATGCCAGGCCATATGCTGCTCTGACCTCACCCCTGTGGGTGTGTAGATGAGCGTGGGTCTGTGCCAGTTACCCTGTGGATGTTTATCACACCCCTGCCATTAAAGTGAAGAAATACTATACAAAAAAAGTGCAACTGAAGAAACTGGACCAGTTGGAAAATATTAAGACACTATATTAAAACACATGTACCTTTAAAGATGGCAAAACTGAAATGCTTTAACCTCAAGGTTAACCATGCATCATTTACCATCAGCGAAAAGGAAATGAACAGATTTATGTCATCTACAGGTTCCTGCAGTCTACATGTTTCTCAAATCTACAGGGATTTTACACACTTCAATCCATATGGTTTACTGGTTAACCCAACTAATTACATATTTACATATTTACAGACTTTCCTGTAGCTCAGTGGCGCTAGCAACACCAAAGTCATGGGTTCGATCCCAGGGATTGCACATACTTAGAAACAAATGTATAGTATAATGCAATGTAGGTGGCTTTGGTGTTTTTTCCCCATCTTGCATCTAGCCATCAAAGATCTATTGCCAAATCTAACATGCCTTGTCTCTATTCTACATATCACTGATCAATCATTGTGATGCATCTCATCATCATTAGGGAGGAATGTGAGTGTAAAATCTGGAGACAGCAGATTAATTTTTTTACCTCTTAGAGGGGAAAGGAGCGGGTGGTGTGTCTCCACTGACGCTGTCGGAATAACGCTCCAAAAAACTGCGCAGGTAGGTGAAGGTGCTCTCCTCAAGATCCACACAAAACGGCCGATGCCAAGCCACCAACTGCCTGCCAAACACACACACACAGACACAGAGTAGACCACCAGTTATTCCCAGTCAATAATGCCAGGACAATCTGTACAAACACTGAACAATCGAAGATGTAAATGCTATTATGTTAATGCCCTAAAGGTCTGGATGAAAACTGTATGTTTGGTTTACATAATGAATAAATCAAATGGCTGTTTTTAGGTAAAAATAACTCTGATTTTGGCCGGAAGGATTTTCTATCATATCAATTTATGATCTCTAGGAATTTCTTCTTTAAACCCTGCTAGTATGTAATTTATAAAATGTTCCTGTAAACTATTATTTTTTTCCTCACCTGTCTGTCGGGACAGCGGTCCAGGCAAGGCTGTGGGAGGTGCCTGCAGTAATCTGCTGTATTGACACTCCTTCTAGACCAATCACCTTCTTGGGTTTGGTGACTGGCGTTGAGGTGTGGCCCTGCCCGCACTGCCCCATGGCATTGTTACCCCAAGCAAACACCTCATTTTCTGTAACACAAAAAACAACCAGCCTTATTATAGAAAAAAGATTTCAGTGTCTTTTCAAAGCAACGGTTTCAAAGCAACAACATAAACAAACGTTACTGCACATGAACGCTTTTGTGGCCCAAACTTAACTTCCTGTACACATCTGCAAAAACTCCTTGCAGATTATTTCTGATAACAAGCAAAAGAAATAACAAGTAAATGCTAGTAAAAAAATAAAGCATGTCTAGCCAGTATTATTTTGGCTTCCCAGTACTTGGCTAAACTTAAATGCAACAAAGTTACACGACCCATTCAACAAATTGTTTATTTGATACAATTAATATACAATAAAATTCAACAGTTGTTTATTTAATACAATTGTTATACAATAAATCATTAACATCAATTATAAATAGTTATATTATTAGCCACTAGCCAGACTAACGCAGACCGGAAGTTAACTTCGGGCCATGTGCGTGCGTCTGATAAACCAGTCTATAGGATGTATTTGTGTAAGGGTTTGTGTATATTAAACTTTACTTTGTATAATTCGACTACATTGTCAAAGAAAAGCAGTCAATAAATTTCCAGCACACATGTAATCTCTATTAGAAAGCATCCCAGACATAAAGTTGGAGAGGGTGGCTATTATTAAGCAGACAAAAATGTTCTTTTAAAAAGTAAAATCTCTCTCTCTCTTTCCCCATGTTCTCACCGTGAGACAGAGCAAGACAGTGACTGTCTCCACAAGAAATGTCGATGATCTTTGTGATGCTCAGCTCCTCTATCAATCGAGGTCGGAGTGAAGTGCTTTCAGATGAGCCACAGCCGAGACACGAGCCGCAGCCCCAAGCAAACACCTGCATCACATACACACAAGCTAGAGTCACAGGAATTTATATATTTTCTGCCTCAGTTAATGTTTGTAGGATCAGTGTGAGTGAGTCTGAGGTGTGTGTGTATTTATACCTGGCCAGCAGATGTCAAAGCCAGTGAGGACTGGCTCCCCGCACACACTTTCCTGATAATGAAACCATGCAGGGCTTCAATTACTTTAGGTCTGTACACACGATTCGTGTCCCCGTGTCCCAGTTTACCTGCGATACAAAAATATGTGATATACCTTCGACATTACATCTCAAGTCTGTTACTTCATATGTACAATAGTGCTGCTGATGTTTGCCTTAGCAATGATCTCAAAAAAACATACCATTATCACCTCCTCCGAAAGACCAGACGATACGGCCGTCCTGTGCCACAGCGATGGTGTGAGAGCTCCCACAGGCCACCTGACCCACCCCACTGATGTCCTTCACCAGAGTGGGCACATTACGACTGTGACTGTCGCTGTGTCCTACATAACAGACAGATGAAATAATGAGTCTCATTCTTAGGGATTAGGCATCTTGGTGACTGCCTGAGAAATTCTTTCTCACTGGATTAAAAATAAATGCTCACACAGCGGTGATTCGGGAAATAAAAACCACCTCAAAAAATCCATACTGGATCATATATCACTGACAACACTGTATGCGCTAAGAGATGGTGTGTTTATTGATGCAATGTGTCGATGTAAGAAAGCGATATACCGAGTCGGCCGAAGTCTCCCTCGCCCCAAGTGTAGAGCTCGCCATCATTAGTGACCGCAGCGCTGTGTCTGTATCCAGCAGACACACACACCACCACCTGGTTTGAAAAAACACACACAAATGATGCAGAGGTTTTGTGTTCTATTCCAGAAATTACCAATTTCCATTTCCATTTACCTTCCCCAGGAGAGGGCCCTGTATAATCTTGGGGTATTTCTGCGTGGCGCTGTTCCCGTGGCCCAGTTTGCCGTAGTCTCCATCCCCCCAGCTGAACACTTCACCCTCGGCAGTGACGGCCAGCGTGTGTCCGTCAGAGCCCTTGGAAGACGACACCTTCCTCATGGTGCGGGGCGGTTCCAGCACTAGTTTCTTAGGCATGGACTGATTATTAGAGTCCCCTAGTCCCAGACGCCCATAACTGCCCTTTCCACAAGCCTTCACCGCACCATCAGCGGACACTGAAAATGTACAGTACTGTCCCGCCTCGATCTGCAGGAAAGACCAGAACACCAATCAGAGCTCAGAGAAAAGTGTCTAAACAGGGAGATGTTTATTAAGATGCCCATATTTTCAAACTTGTTTTTCTCAATATTGATAAAAAGACATGTCTGTATTCAAAAGAACCTGAAAGACTTTTATTTCAGACTATTTATTACAGCAAAATATTGCAAATGTAAGTACCACAGTATCCGCATTGAAATGGTTTGTAATAACTAAATGATTTTAATATTTCAATAAATTATATGTTGTAGGACAATGCAGATAGCAGAGAAACTGGTGAGACAGAAAGAATATGAAACGTGCATGCTGGATTTCAGATTTTTTTTATATATTTTTAAAAGTTTTGTAAATTGATTTTTAAACTTGAAGCATTATTGTATTACATATCGCTACTGACATTACCATATATCACATTTTTTCTCCCCCGGAAATTTGTAACTATTTTAGTAGCTATTTCATAAGGATTTGTGCGAAGTGATTAGAGAAATTATTCTATTGCTTTTTCTCATACTTTTATTTGTAAAAAATGTATTAGAAAAAAGCTGTAATGAAGCTCACTGACATACTGGCGTCACTGGTGATGAATCAAAACATGTGAATGAGTTTGTATGTTTTTATACAAATATAGTCACAGAAATAGTAAAATAGTTACAATTTACCATGAGATTGTGTTGGTAAAGCCCCACTATACCGATCCAGACAAAACAGAAGTTAGGGACGTTTTTACAATTACTTTTATTTACGTAATTTTCTTCCATACATTTGCAAACATTTTGTTTTGCGTTGTTGAACTAAAATGTGGGGCCATCACTTCACTGGTGCTACTCGCGGCAAAAGTTTAACATTTTTCAACTTTTCAAGTGCCAACGCAGGAGTCAGCCAATCAGATCACAGTATGCAAATACCCTAGTGCAGGTGCTAGCCAATTGCATTCATGCAAGACCGGGGAGCACAGGAGTATAATAATGAGCTTATGCACTATATTAACTACACCGACAATTGCGAGCGCAAGCAAACTGGCATCCGTTTCAACAACTAGTTGTCAAAACAAAAGCCAACTTTTTTGTGTTGCGGTCCAATGTGATTGGCTGTTGTCACTATGATGCTCGGATTAGACAAGTCCACTGTCAAACGCTGACACCGACGCACTGTGTGAATCGAGTGTGAAAAATCTTTTTTATCTGTTATAGCCAATAACCAACATAATTCTGGAAATACTATATAAACCTACAGTTAGCTAGCTACACAAGAACTCCAATATTGTTTCAATCATTTTTAATAAACTCTTTCACACAAACATACACACCATCTGTGCGTCGCTGAAGCCCTGTGCCAGTTTGGGCTGTAAAATCTTCTCCAGAGTTCCTTCGGCAAGCTGATGGCTGCTGTTGCTGCCCCACACGTACACCATAACAGCATCATTCTCTGATGCTATGGATGCAGACGAGCCCGTGCTACATGAGCACAGGCAGCTAGAAGCCAGGGTACAGATCTACAACACACAAACACATAGATTATAGATTTATAGTTGAGAAATTTTAAATAAGCAACACAATCTTCAAAAATCACACCTCTTCAAAAAGGCAGAGAGCAACATGTGAGAGGCTACAAAGTCCGTCTGCATCTTTCTTCAACACTTGAGTATTGACAGATTCTCCCCGGATGGCCTGTAACAAAGAACAAATTAAACACAAACACACATCACCAAATGATAAACAGACTTAAATCATATTACACGACACGCTAAAACAGCATGTGTTGTTTGACATTTTAATTTCATGTGGTGATTTTTAATCCTAGTTTCAGAGGACAATGATCTGTCCTTGAGAATAAATAAATAAAAGTGGTTTCAATGTGCTGCTAAAGCACAAAAGGCTTGAAGCAGAGATAGGTTTGGCATTGATTAAGACATGAATAAATGAAAGTGCGGCACATGGTGGGTCTGTCCCATCTCTGGCGGCTTTCAGAGCTGGAAAACAGCCTGGAGCTCTCGGTCAAATGAAAGCCACAGTCTGATTTACAGCAGGATGAAATATGTGCTGTTCCTGCTCTTCATGAGAGGAATACAGAATCAAGACGGACTGATTTTTTTAACAGTATACTGACACCGATTTTGTTAGCAATATAACTAGCGGGACTGTGAATACTGCGATGATGGTTTATATGGCTATGAAGTTTCTTAAAAACATAATTTCCATGTCTAGTGAGTCTGAGAACATTAAAGGTGCTGTTTGTAATATTTAAGAAGGTTTATTGACAGAAATGCAATATAATATACATAACTATGTCTTCAGAGGTGCTATTTCTATCTACATACACCGCTGGTCCCATTACATGGAATTCACCATGTTGTTTCTACAGTATCCCTAAACGTTTCTTAAATATGTTATCTCCTTCAGCAAAGAGGCGAAAACACAACAACATCTTTTTCCAGTGTCAGTCACCGTAGTGCTTCGAAAGGGAGGGGTGAATGGTGAAACGAGCCGTTGGTTGCAATTCGCAACCTCACCACTAGATGCCGCTAAAATCTCCACATTGTTCCTTTAAGACAATGATGTTTAGCAACTTTAGATACATAAGTTCACACAAAACTGAAAATTATTTCTTCTTTTACTCACCCTTATGTTATTCCCAACCTGTATGACTTTCTTGCAGAACACAAAATATTTTTTAAAGAACAGTGGTGCCCAAACAACTTTGGCCACCACTAACTTCCATGGTACGGACACAAAACAACTAAGACATTTCTCAAAATATCTGCTTTTGTATTCCACAGAAGAAAGAGTCATATACAGGTTCAGAATAACATATGGGTGAATAAATGGTAACAAACTATCAACAAATCAAATTTCAATTATGTATCATGCATTAAACAACGACTATTTGGTTGAAATGAAGAAAGATCTTTTTTAGCTCTGTCTACCCAACCTTACAGAAGGATGTTGTGGTTAAACTAGCATCTTGGCGAAAATCGTAATGTATTATCAGTAACAATTATCAGTAGCACTTTCCTTTAAGTGCTTGAAACACTGATGTAAGGGTGAACAAATAGAACGAGGGCTAGTGCTGTAACTCAATTCTCTCGCTGAGTGCGAAATAGGCGCAGCTTTCTATATTAGTGCCCATTACCCGTCACCATTACTGTACATTACTTCACTCATGCTATTAGCATGACCGCTAGGTCAATCGCAAAGCATAGGAACACACCATGTGCTGGCGCATCTGTTGCAAGGTCTGATGGATCAGCTCGTAGCCCACCCCAACGGTCTCAGATGATGACGTAGAGGAAGTGGAAGCGGCTAGCGCCACCTCCACCCACTCCAGAAGAAAGCGTAGGGATCCTCTTTGCAACGCCAAAGATAGCAGGAGCTCCAGAGCCAACCTGCGACCCGCCTGATCCGCCCCGGACCCGCTGACTGCGGTCTTCTTCAAGAAGTCTCCAACTTGGGCGAGGCAGTCCAGTCCCACTGCCGGGATTTTGTTCTCATTGGCCAATGAGAGAGGAGGCAGAGCAGCCAGGACCGAAGATGCAGTGGCCAGTACTTCATTGCACAGAGCAACATCTGGAGGATTCTCTAGACTCCCACGCTGCCAACTCTGCCTCAAGAGAGCGAAAAGCAGACTCAACCCAGTCCGGACGCCCATCTCTATGAGAACATCCGTGCCGGATTTGGAGCGGGAACTACCTGTTGGCCAAGGCTCAGAAATGGACTCAATAGCGCCTCCTTCTGCAATGGTGGATGAGGGTTGGGGAGGAAGCTGGGATCGGAAACGATCGTGATACTTGCTGTGGAGGGCATAGAAGACCCTTTGTAGAACTATCAGCCTGTGGTGCACAGACAGGGCGAAGGGGGTCCGCGCCAGCATGCGATGGGCCAGGCAGCGCTGGCTGTGAAGCAGGGCAGAGAGGTACTCCTCCTTCTCCTCCTCAGCGCTGGATTCATACTGGAAGTCAGGCAGACGTGGACCCATCAGATCTTGCACGGGCTGGGCCAGGCCTACAACCTCCTTGTTGTAGAGTAGCTTTGCATAGAGAGCAGCGGCTCCATGCCGAATGGCCGTCTGAAGGCTGTCCTCCGCCGCCCATGAGCCGTTTAGGTGCTCCTGCCACTTGAGCATCACGTGTGTTTGAGAAGGCACCATTACTGAACATCATTCATACACACATGAAGCTGAAAAGAGAAAGAAAAAAGAGAGGAAGTCAGTCACTTCAGAATTCAGAATCAGGATGTGGTTCCAGTGCAACTAAAATATACAAAAATAAGTTATTATATTAATTTTAAAAAGTTTTTAGTATAGATATATTAACTACAAAGATATATATAAACTATCTCAAAGTAAGCTCCAAAACAAAAACAAAATTCACATTTACTGTAGAAGAATTGAAACCTCCTGCCAACAGGGATCAACATGGATCAACAATTTTAAGACATCATTTTGTACTCTAGCATTTCACCAAATACCAGGCTTTGAAGTCAACTAAACATTATTTGCCATTTACAAAATGCTCACTCAATATGTACTGTTAACTTTTAAGTGCGAATTAAACAATTATTTTATTGAAAAAGATGCACATTTCAATGAGTCTTTAATAATTAAATAACAAAATACCTTAAAATAATAAAGTAAAATTAGATAAACATATTTATTGTCTCAAACATATAAATAAAAAATATAGTTTTTGTATTAAAAAATAGGTGTAAAATGTTTAACAGTCAAGGGTTTTAAAAAGTAATACATGATGGTTTTAATTGGGGATGCACGGAAAATATTATCGGCCATATCGGTCGATAAATGGTCATTTTCAATGTTATCCATAATAAAATCAAGGCGAATAAATTATACATAATTTCCTCAAGTTAAATGTTTTATGAATTTATCTTAAGACCTGTTAGACTTTTGGCTATTGAGAACACATTTCTGGGTTGCACTGAAACAACATCTATAATTTGTTTATTAAATAAACATTATAACAGGAAAGTTTAAAAGTTAACAATCTTTGTAAAGCAGACTTGGCACATGATTTTTTGGAAAAAAGAGATCAAAATGTTACCTTGTTTTCTGTAGTTAATGTTTTCAAATAAAAGCAGCTGTCCACATTTTGTCTTTTGTTTCAGGCTTAGACAAATGTATATTAATATTAGGATACTGTATATCGGCCAATATATTGGTTATCAAAGAATTATTAGTTATCAGCCAGAATTTACATATACGTGCATCCCTACATTTTATTCCATTACTAAATGTCCATATCTAATCTTAAGCAAAAAACTAGTCAAAATTTTACGTACAAAGTAATGACGACTTGCTATCATTATATCATATAAATAATAGGTATAAAATATTATTTCTCACTTGATATTGTAGATTAGCTGAACATTTAATGGTTTTCTGCAGTTGATCACAAGCTGTGGTACTAACACAAATGCTGCTAAGCTAAAGGTTTCACAGCAGTATGACTCATGAGACCTCGGCTTTCACTCACAGAGTCTGTGTCAAAACATGTCAGCGAAGACACGCATGCACTCGATTGCACAAAGACAAAGTTCAATAATTTCAGCTTTTAATGTTAAGTTTTAATGTCAGTGTGTTTTATAGATTTATAAATATATACAGATATAATTTCTGCACCAACAGCATCACCAAATGTAATAACAAAACTATTGACAGCCAGCTGTTTTGCATTTTTCAGGGATGTGAACCTACAATTGACCTACTTCACTAAATCTGAACTGTGCATATTTACTTTTTTATCCCCCGTCTTATGGTAAAAAACAATCAGCTTTATGATCCTTCATAATCATAATCCATAACAACCTTAAGGCTTCTGAAACTTTCTGCTGACATATAATAAAAGCATGTGTATGGGCATAAAAAATGTTAACCAATACTATCATACTTTAACAAGTTTCACATGGTCAAAATGCCAAAGAATAAAATCACACCCCCACATTATGATTTTTCGTAACAAATTACGTTCAGTATAATCTTAAAAATACTTTTCTTGTTGGTCAGTTAGCAATTAACCACATTAAGTTCTTTACAAAGACACTTCTAAAAACACATTTCAAAGCTAAAAAAAACTCCAGACACCATCAGTCTGAGAATTGAGCAACCTGGACCTCTGCCTGGTCTCGGCTTGAAAAGTCTCAAGTCAGTGAACCCAACGGCCTTCATTCCTTCCAGTAGGTTACCACCAGCCCCCACCTTGGTCAACGTTCACAAGCAAAATGACCCAGCACTTCTCTGGCTGCTCAAAGATCAGCCTTACACCCGGATACCTATACGGTTTCACTGTGTGTAAAAATAAAAACTGAGCGCTACCTCACATGTGGGAGGCAATGTGGGACAGAGTGTCACATTCTCTAAGAACTCGAACTAATCCTTCAAAACCACAACAAGAATAAGTTCTTAATATGATGGCCTATGAAGAGAGATGCTTTGCATAACTGAGTTTATACAGTGGATTACAACAAATGTTTTGGCTTTATTATATTGTGTTGGGTGTTTACCCAGACAATCTTATGTTGCATGTTGCTATTAATAAGGAGAAAGAGGTAGTAATACACCCAAACATTTTGGAACATGATTAAAAATAGGCTCAGAGGACATATGGTTATCACTCACAGTTCTTGCAAAACAATTGCATTACATTTGCATGCCAATCATGTGCTTTCTTTTCAATTCATTTTGTGTTCAATAGGAATTTATAAAGATGAAAATCATATTATTTATTAATGCAAGTAAGTGAATTAAAAAAGGAACTGTGAAGTGTTGTTGAATTGATTTTTTTAATATATTTTGACATAAATAGGTCATTGTACTATAGAACACCTGTGTGTTTCAAAACTTAAAACTTCCTCATAACTCTAAAAACAGCTTTGTGCGTCAAATTTTGCCCCAATGTGACATCATAGCGCAACAAAACACCGCCTCTGCAGAAGATCAACGCCTACTACTCCATCACTGTCCCTTTAGCTCCGCCCACCAATTCACATCCAGGAGGTGAGATGCAAACACAGAATTTAAGATGCAGTTTGACAGACTTTTCAGAGAGAATAAAAATAAAAGATGATGCAGTGTAGAAATGTTGTTTTTTAACTTAAATGATTGTTATCATATTGTCACAGCACTGTTTAAATATGCAAAACTATTAGCATAGGCGTTTTATACCACACCTATCAAAACAGCATCGTTTAAAGAGAGGGTCAAAACCAGGATAGAAAATAGCCTACTCCTAAATTCTGGTGCTTTTTGATGTACATTTAATGTTTTGTATATTATAAGTGGACCCTAAGGAACATTATTTGTAAAATATGCAGTTCATGATTCTTAATAAAATAATTTCACATTGGTTTTGAGCAGATGTTGCCTGTTCAAAATGAAAACAGCATGGAGCAACATATGGAATCACATGGTCATTCCCAGCAACAACAGCTTGACTCTGTCAAGACTTTCCACCACCAGCTGCTTATCACTGCTGACCTTGAGTTGAAGTGAGACCAAAAAAGACAGACAAGAGATGTGAATACAAACCAGTCGGTTGGAACGGTCCAAGCGGCTGACTAATCTGAAGCAACTGTGAAAACTAAAGCTTGCATACAGAGTGAGCTGCTTGCGTTTCAGACACCGGCCATCAAAATATGGAGCACATGTCAGAGTAGGACCAATATGGAAGGCAATATAACCAAGTTGCTTGTCTATGGATATATAGACAAATAACTTACAGTCCTTAACCTTGTAATAAATACTTGCTGCTGTAGATTTTATTTATAGATCAACTGTTGGGAATGAGTTATATACAAACGAAACATTGACATTACGAAATGGTAGGCAGGGCAAGTTTTGGTTTGCAGTATTTGAATGTATGCAAATGTGACTTCGATTATGTCAAACAAGTCGTATTAATTTTTTATTTTTATTAACTTTGGTCACCAAGCCACTACATTAACCAACCTCCATCTACACAAGCATGGTGGACCAGATGTATCAGATCTGATCCCACCTCACCCTGAAAGCTAAATGCACAAACATGCGTTTATGCACAATTGTTCATGCGTTCATTGTCACAATTCCCAACATTCATAACCACAATCGGATCCATTACGACAGCAACATGCATGTACTGTCACTTAGGAAAGAGTTACATTGTTGCATCAGCTCGTGCTCAAATGCAACAATGAAGACACAAAAATAGCTGACATCTACACGATGGCAACTGTTTAAAGGTCTATAATCGTATACAGTCGAATGAAATGCAAAAGATACAGCGTACGTTAAGCTTACCAATTGATCTGATCTCCTCTCCTGCTTGTGTCATTCACGCCCAACGTCCACCGGCCCCCCGCGAGGCTCTTTAAACCTACCGGTAAACACGTAAATCCTTCGCTTTTTTATGAAACATATCCCGTATTTACCTCTGTAAACACACACTTTTAACTGAACTATAACTAAACAGCAGTCGGTAAGGAGAAGTTACGCATCGCGAGGTCAAACGCCGGTTAATCTCGGTCTGGAGGGTGTTTATAGTGAAGCAGGTTACTGCTCCGCAAGCTGTGGACTGTTGTTGCCATGAAAAATAGAAGCGTAGGCTTTCGTGAATGGACGTAGAGCGGAGGACTCTACGTATTTGGCGCAGCGTAGTGACGTCATGGCGTTTTAAATGTTCCGTTATGTGTAGGCTACAGCAAAATATAACAGATTTTTGTTGCTTAATGTTAATTTATTTAAGTAAAGATTTTATTGTAATATAATAGGCCTACTGTGATTTTATGCTGATTACATTTTTTGTGTCGTTGTTATTATTGTATCGTAGGCTATTTGAGATACGTTTTATATTTTATTCTGCGATAAAAATGGACTGCAAAAGAGTTTTAATAACAGGAACTGTTTTATGTTTAATTAACTAAATTATATATTTAACTAAATTAACTAAATTATATATATATATTATATTAATAAGTATTTTATTTTCATATATAGTGTAGGCTATAAATTAATATTTAGATGTTTCTTTATTTCGCAAAATAATTTCCTCTGTTTAAGAGTATTTTTGCAAACGCAGTGGAGGTATTGTCAACACGTTTTTACTCAGGTTTGCAGTTCAACAGTAGACCTGACTGCCGGCCGGTAAACAATTTAATCGTATTGGAAATCAATCTGTGTATTTCTAACGAGAAACAGCTCTTTTTACGCGTCCCTGAGACGTTTTCAAAGCGTCAACGCCATCTAGTGGTGGATTTTACGCCTTGCTATTTTCCATCAGCACACATTTTCAGGGTACCATGCAGTTTTTTTCTTCAAAGTCACTCAACCACGATTGTGGTCTTAAAAACCCTATTGATTTACTTATGCTGGATATTTTCCAAAAGCATACAGAATACTTTTGTAGTAAAGAAATGAATAGATGCGGGATTATTATTTATTCTCAAAACATACCTATTACACATTTAGGCACAAAATCAAGGTTCCATTGGACATTTTCTAAGCAAGGATCATATATTTTTATAAAATATGCTAAAGTTAATAGTTCATTCCCATCTATGTTTAATCGTGTTATACATGGGTCAAAACAGGAGCCAGGAACCGTAGGGGTCACGGGGGGCATCTTCAAACAAACAACTCCAGGACTGAAATGACATCATTATGCACGAATTTCAATTCCTGGATGGCAGCACAGCTCTAATTCCACTTCCACGCCGGATCTCTAAAACAGGGAAGGGGGAGGCTGGCAAAAAGACAACAACACCGGATTGAGGAAATTGACGATGGCATTCTATGTGCAAAACAAACTTGTTTAAAGCTGACAGCAATGCAGCCCGGGCTGGTTAATTCACTGTCACATCTAAGAAGAGCGCAGCTCCTCCCCGGCGCGCAACAACTCGGCATCGCGCACAGTGCGTTCAGTATCGATCCAAGTCATGCATTTATACGCAGTTACAGTGTTTTTCCTGGTGATGCTCGGGGATGCTGATGCTTGGGGTCCGGGTGGTAAATATGCAGTGAACTGTCCGGAGAAATGTAACGCAGCCCTGTGCGGTTCGACGCAGCTCTGCAGACGCACGGTGCTGGATGACTGCGGATGCTGTCAAGTCTGCGCCGCGGGACGAGGAGAACACTGCTACCGAACCGTGTCCGGGATGCACGGCGTGAAGTGCGGACCGGGACTCTTCTGTGACTTCTACAAGGATGAGGATGATTATGGAGATGAATATGGGATCTGTAAAGGTGGGGAAATCTAATGCACGCACCATGGTGTTTGAATACCAGATCTTCTTGACTTTAAGAAATCATATTTAAAAACACAATATAATGAGATGTTCAATGACGCAATCTGTCATATATTTATTAAAATATATATAAATCATATAGTTTAGATTTTGGTTAAAAAAACTTTCCTTGGTGAGAAATAAACTGATAAAGTTAAATTAAGATGCATGATAATATATTACAATAGTTAATTGTATTATTAGTATTATTGTTTATTAAACAATTACATACGAATGTGGGATATATTTGTACGTTTTGTAAATTTGTTTTGTTCTAATAATAATACAAAAGAGTTACCTGTAAGTTTTTCTAGTAATAATTTTATGAGAGAGAATGTGGCCGGATGAAGTGTTCTGTTAGGATTCAGATTAAAGATTTAAGTTTCTTTGGCATACTAAAGAAGAGGTGGCCTCTGGGTCCTTGTAGGGGCCCTTAAATTATTGCTTAATGTATTACGTAAGATCAACGTGAGATGGTGAATGAACAGTCATTGCTTTGTGTCAGTGGAACACACTCTTTACACACATCCTACCGTTAAATCGTGCTATTACCGCAAGATTTAAGTCTAAGTTGAAACATCTAAGTGTATACTCAGAAACTGTTACTTTAATGGGATGCACGATTAAAAGCACTAAATAAAGAATTAAGTATTTCTTAAAAGTAATGGTTGAATAAGGCATCAACTCAATCATTGAATGGTGTCACAATGATTAACTGCAACAAATTGGCCATTAAACCCACAAATCCTGTAACTAAGTTGTAAAATCCACCGTGAAACGCTGAGTGACATGTTTGTGTTTCGCTCAACAGACTGCATGTATGGAACATACGGTATAGAATGCAGGAAAACATGCAACTGTAAAGCAGGTGGACTGTGTGACAGAGAAACAGGAGCTTGCTTGTCTTTTAAATTATTGGCTAAAATGGCCAAACTTAAATCCCAGGCAAGCGAAGGTGAGCTTTTTAAACATAATATTTCTTCATATTCAAAGGTTGTTATTTGTGTTATTGTTCTTAAATGTGTTTGTTTTGATTGTATCACAGGGAATGAGCTGGGCTCAGGTGACTCCACCAAGTCATCCGCTCATAATTTTCTCACCCCTCGCTGACAGAAATTCTCGGATCTTCTTGATTTAGTCAGTGCATATGTAGCAAAATAAATTAAAGGACCAAACTGATATATTTTAATATGTTTAAAAAGGCAGAAGATGATGAGTACATTGTTTTATTGTGTATATCTTACAGATATATTTTACAGACGTGTTATGTCTTCAATCCAAAGCATTTCCTACTGCATGCACTACTGCATTATTTCACAATGCACTCTCATACACATTTTTACATACATTACAAACACATAAACATATAATATAATTCAATCAAAATTAATCATGAGTTTATTCACACCCACATTAAAGGGATAGTTCACCCAAAAATGAAAATTCTGTCATCATTTTCTCTCCATCTTGTCATTTCAAACCTGTCTACATTTCTTTGTTCTGCTGAACACAAAGGAAGATATTTGTAAGAATGTCAGTAACCAGACAGGTTTCATCCCCCAAGATTTGTTAGGTTACTGACATTCTTACAAATATCTTCCTTTGTGGTTAGCAGAACAAAGAAATGTATACAGGTTTGAAATGACAAGAGGGTGAGTAAATGATGACAGAATTTTCATTTTTGAGTGAACTGTCCCTTTAAATCATAATCATTTTAATCTTATTTAATGACAAAGATACTATTCTCTCGGATCCGAGTCAATGTTCACTGATATGATGTCACACATTTAACCACGTGGTTCTGTATAATTTCTCTTTGATGATAAACAGTGATGCTTTCTAAAGGCTAAGAAGATGACTATAATTTATGTACTGTATATTTTAATCTGTGTGGAATTATGAAGAGATTTTCTTCAAGGAGATAATATTAATTCTTACTTTTGTTTGTATGAGATTTAAATTAAAGCAACTTTATTCTGAGAAAATGACACAATGTCTTGGTCTATTTCTTACTTGATTTAAGAAGGATATCATTGTTTGAAATATATATGAATAAATGTAAATAAAGATTCCTCGCAATGTCATAAAAGAACCATTTTTGGTTCTCCCAAAGAACCATTTACTTAAAAGTCAAGAACAATTTCTTTCTTTTTATAATCTAAAATAGCATTTTTCACTTTTTGTGAAACAAAAACGTTCTCCGGATGTTAAAGGTTCTGTATGGACTCTGTATGTAAAGGTTCTGTATTGAGCAAAAAATAGTTCTTCTATGACAATAAAAGTGAATCTTAATGTTGCCTCCTTAATTGCTTATCCAACTATTACAATAATATGGTTATTTCATTTATGCAATTGGATTTCTAACTCAAAAGTATCATGATTATTGTAACCTCACCATAGGACAACAAGCCCCAAATACGACCAGCAACAGCTTAAAACAAATACAAATGTAAACCTATTAAAACCTATTAACATCATTTGACAACACATTTTTAGATCCAAAATGTAATTTATCTTCAAATTTAAATGCATGTTGTAATGGTTTATGTATCAAAACAGCTCATTCTGAGCAGTATAGCAAATGCACTTCAACCTAAGCACTCAAAATATCCAGCGTGGACTATTAATAACCGATAGCTCCTCACCTCAGAGTTCCCATAAGAAGCTGTTTCCCAGCATCCCATGTGTTTATTTCCTGTGTTTCCTGACACCTGTGAAAATGGCCTTTCTTCCTGTTGTTGTTGTGTCTGCCTCTGGGACAGGATTCAAAAACGGCTGGAATTTGTCAACCCATACACGTCACTGCAGGACGCGACAGGCTTTAGGGGAACGACTCGCTTCCGTCACCGTAACAGGTTGACCAAACTTCTGGCGCATATCACATAAACATGAAGTTTCCACATGACCCTTTTCTGAATGAACTTTCTGGAACATTCAAGTAACAGATTAATATTAAACATAGTTTAATAATTTAACTAAGCAAAGCGTGAAATCTCACTTTCATGTCAGGTAATAAAACAGCATGTAAATTCAGTCGTTTCCATCTAGTATTTGTAGTCAAAGAAGTCTTCCTGTTGGTGTTTATTTTTGGACACCCATTCATGAGCTTTTCTTGAGGATTTTCCTTCTTTTCATACATTGTTTCCTCAACAGGCGAAGAGATTCTTTCCTATAGGCCAAAATGAGCTGTTGTATGAGACACCTTTGACCTCATGGCTTGGCCTTTGACTCTCATTTTACCAAAATGTATAACTTTGTATTATGCGGTATATTATAATATATATTATATTAATGCAAAGCAGATTTATTGACCCTCATGATGTTCAAATTCTGCAAACACAAAAATTCTGTGAAACACAAAAGAAGATATTTTGAGAAAATGACAGTAAAAGTCAATGGGGGTCAATGTTGTTTGGTTGCCATCGTTTTCCAAAGTATTGAGAAGAAAGTCATAAAGGTTTGGAATGACGTGACGGTGAATAAATGATGAAATATATAATATGGTCGTACATATTTAAAAAAGTATCTAGTGCTTCCATATCTAGATATTTTTGGAAATATAGTTACTGACATTTGTACAATATGATCAATATTTATGTTCTCTTAACATGGTGACCATGACCTGACTCAAACACAAAGCAAGGTGAGAGAAGAGAGAGAGATGGAACAAGACAGAGAGACGTTTCTGATAAAACAGATCTGCTTCTTTCATCATTCCCTTGAGAACCGTGGAGTCCTGCTGCCAAACAAAGACCTCGTTCAGAAAAACAGGAAGGAGCTGGTGAGAATCGGACTCCCCGAACACGTCAACATCGCCCTTCAGAAACAAAGGTGCGCAAAGCACCTTGTAAATATGGCTGATTTACGACAGCCGAGCGTGTTGATATTCACTGCGGCCGCGGGTTCAACAGCAACAGGTTGTTTATTAGAGTGTACGAAGTGCCCGAACAAGTGTCAGGTCATGACCTTCGGGGAAATTAAGCGACGTCTGGGGCCTGCGCTTCAACAACAATGAATCGGATATCTAAATTTAGGAATAAACATGCAGATGAGAAATTGATTAGATGTTTGGAATTCCAAAGGCCTGCAGAGCCGTGAAACGCCCTCCAATAATATCTAGAAGTTGCTTTGAAGCTTTACAGACGGGGTCTGTCCCGGCTGAGCACTTTGCATTGTGTGTTGCATGTTATTGAAATGAAAAAGTGTTAAGGTGCATGTGACATGCGTGTAGTCAGTTCACACAACAATATTTAAATCACATCCCACAATCTCCCGTGACAATGTGACCTTTTCAACAGGGCGCAAGGTAGCACGATAAAACATCAAATGTCCTTTAACGGTGTTTCTTTGGCAATTTTACAGTCTTCTTCACATAACTTCTAATACTATAGGAAATGCTATTACAATGCTTAAAACACTATATTTGTTTTTCATGTTTAAAATCTTTTGGCTGTCCTAATGCGATCTGTTATCTGGGAAAATATGAGTATTCAATCTAATACCTCTATGTTTGTCTGTGATAACCGTTCTGGGTTATTTAAATCTAGCTCTGCACCTTATACAGAACTCAGTTATGTGTGGCATATATCGATATAAACAGTTTAAATAATAATATAAAATGTTCTAATCTCTACACCGCATACACAACTGTTTGGCATGGGTTAACAATCAACAAAAGTATGTTGACATTTTCTGTATTAGGCTGTTCATGTTTTTGATTAGAAAAATAGAAATGTTTCTTATCACTGCTTGGTCAGATGGCCATTTTCGCTTGTGCATCATCATCGGAACAATAAAAATATTTAACAATGAAATCTCTCAGTAGATGTCAGTGTTAATCTATTTTGGTGTGTGTGAGAGAAAATGATACCTGATGTTGTTTTCATCCGTGGCTGTTATCTCTCTCAGGAAAGAAAACAGAATCATCTCACACAACCGGCTCATTATATCTGAGAGGAGAAAAGCATCCAAACAGATCAAAGCAGGATTAGATACAATTATACATCTCACCGATGAGCTGACATGCCCTGCGCTGTGACCTACCATAGAAACCGCATCTAAAACAACACTTTGCTGATTCTTTTTGAGTCATTATACTTGTATAAACTCAACTGAGAGAATTGATAGATATGAAGTATATCTGTACCTTCAATAATGCATTTAAAACACTGCTCTGTTGAAGGCCAAAATTGAAAAACTGAAAAATCTATTAAAAAAAGTTAAAACATCAACACGGACCAGTTACAGGACCAAGCGGTATCTGTACAAGATATACGCTGTCTCTTTTGTGTCGTGTTGTGTCAACTGCATACTTTCATGAAGCCATAAAGCTGCAGAAAACACACATTATTTGCCAATAAAATTGAGATTAAGCAAGTTGAATAATGCAGTAGGCTAAAAAGAACAACAATAAAAGATTTTAAACAAACAATTAATACCATTTCAGCAAAATAATTTATACCCTGACAGCAATAAAAATACTAGCTGACCCTTAGGTAGGCTACCTTTAAATACGGTCCTGAAGAAGAGTCGACACCCCTGCAGTACATTTTCTTTTAAAAATAAAATGATTTACAGTACATTACCTCGAGGGGGCAGTGATGTCTAAAAAATACTACATCTAACCAACAGGTTTCACAGAAAGTCTACCAAACTTGTCCACATTACCAAATTATATATGCATGTTAATACTCCAATTATTTCTTTGGCGTACAGAAGAAACGGAAAACATTAATTATTTAATTCATACACTTTAAAAAGTATTCATTAATACTTTGGTCAAACATTTTACACACAGCTTTGTCTTGGTTGTTGTAAATGAAACCTTAAGAACTCATCTCATTGCATAACTTGCACAAAACAGCTTATGATGTCCATGGACTTTGTATGTGTGGTGTGTATTGTGGTTTATCTGTGTGAGTCTTGTAAGCCAAACCATGATCCTCTGACAACACTCCACTTTGATAGTCTACTTGCATGTTATTCCACATTTTGCGAAATGTTTTCCTCCAAACAAGTTTAGGGCTTGAATCCGAGGGTTTAAATGAAGACGTTTATTAATTATGGTCAATTTTAAGACTGATTTAAACGTCGGACATAATGACTGACTGACGCGAGTACTTTAGTTTAGTGCTGATAACATTTGCTGCATCCCAATGGAGCAGCTCAGTGATGACGCATTTTTGTAGGCTAACCCGGAAGTTAGCGCCGCGCTGGTTCCCTCGACCGAAAGCCTATTTTCACTATAGACTTTTGGAATATCGCAAAAAGTACAAATGTTCATGATGTTTACACGTTTTTTTTTTTTTAAATCTTTATAGATTAACACAATATTTGCTATTTTTGAAGCCTAATACAATCGGCAAAGGTCATTTTGAAATAAAGATAAAAAAGAAACACATTTAAGAATCACAAGAAATGAGATATGAAAACATTGCCGATTCACTTTCCCCTGTTATTATAACTTATGTTGAAGAGATGTCATCTGGTTTGCCTGTCAATGCAAAAGCGAACCTCAGGAACAGTGGAATGTGTCAACAAAGAAACTATCACCAAACAAGCAGATTCCTCTCTACTCCCTGCTTGGGTAAACATGGAGGCTTGAAGGTTCATCCTGCAGACAAACATCTCTCAGGGGCTCGAGTCTCAGCCGTCTTTTGCTATACTGTTCCCTTAAACAATTTATAAGGGCTTGTGACCTGACTTCGCCTCTGACCCGTCTGTAAGGTCACTGCCCTAAGACCCAGAGTCTGTGAGAAATGCGCGGTGAATCTACAGACAGACACGCTCATACAGGAAAACATTTGCACATGGGAATAGTGACAGTATTAGCAATGTTTACAGATGGAACAGATGCTTTTGGTTTTACGTCAAAAAGTCAGCAAGGCCTCGAGTTTGTCATTCTTTATGGAAAGACATCCGGGAATCACACACATGCACATCCAGAAAAAATGTTTTTTATGTAAAATATTTCTCTCCAGAACATCTAAACATGTTAAATATCATGAAATCTGATCAAAATCATGAAATGAATAAATTTTTGGAAAGTGCGTTGGATAAAAGTGCTCTGTCCAATTCTGAACGTGTACATCCCTGCTAGTTACTCCAGCCCAGCTGCCGGTCTCTCATGCCTGACTGATCAGGTTGCAGGAACACATCTATTATTTCAGCATTCAATTACAACGACACAAGCCCTGAAAAAACATGCCAGGCGTTTGCCGGCCCTCCCACCATCATGTCACGAACACAGGGAGGTGATTGAACCTGACCAACTGTTCTGGAAACATCGCCCTCCTCAATTAAGTCTCTCTCTCTCTCTCTCTCTCTCTCTCTCTCTCTCTCTCTCTCTCTCTCTCTCTCTCTCTCTCTCTCTCTCTCACTCACTCACTCACTCTGCAATTCTGCACTTGTTTTATAGGGCTTGTGTGCTGTATAAATTTACAGCTTACTCTGATGTGTAATGGACAAAAGATGCCTGTGGGGCATCATTATGGCCTCAAAGGGAGAACAAACTTGTTAATAATTTGATAGATGAGTTTAAAGAACATCTAAGCCCAATGGTGTGCTTACTCTAGAGTCACATGATCCAGTAGGTTTACACATTTTGTGAATGTTCTAGATTTTTGGATGGTTGCTAGGGTGTTGCTGGAGTGGATGCTTACTAAAGTCTTTAAAATCTAATGATAAGATTAGGAGCATCAAATTTGTCATAGCCAAAAAAATGATATTTAAGGCCTACTGTAAGTAATTTAATTTATTTATAACACTTGATTTTGAATACAGAAATGAATTATTTTATTGACGTTTTATTATTTTGCACAAAAATATAGAAAATCCAATACAGGAGACGGTATGAAGGTATATGAGTATATAGCCTAACAATGTGACCAAATAAAATGTCAATCAACCGATTTGGACTCAGAATTGAATCCCGAGCATGAGGGGGAGCTTATTTATTAGACATGGTTTGTGTTTCTTTAAATAAAACTACAACACATCATGGTATTATTGTTATTGTGGAAAGAAAAACTAAAAACATTTTTGCTCAGTCTTAAATAGTCAAGTTGTATGCTGTATGACTATCAAGTTGTATGACTATTTGAGTTGGAGCAAAAACAGTTTTAGTTTTTTTTTCCACAATCATAATAATATCATGATGTGTTGTTTCTTATTTCTTTTTACACTAGAGGGCACCCTGGAGACTCTATTTTATAGCTGAATGTCGCATAGTGTAGTCAAGCGCTTGCAAATCGCGTTTCATATAAAATCGTGTTTCATGCATTCTTTTCATTATAAGTATTATAAATTAATTAAATTACAGTAGGCCTTATCATTTTTTGGCTATGACAAATTTGATGCTCCTAATCTTATCATTAGTTTTAACGACTTTAGCTTCCTAATCTCTCTGTAAATCGCTTTGGATAAAAGCATCTAAAACGACCATCCCATTGTGGATTGAAAGGGCAATTCACCACGGCAACAGTTTGATGTTCCCAGTAAGTTCTGTGACCTCTGTCTCTCATTGTGCGTTTTGGGAAATAGACTATCAACAGCTGTTGCACAATGTGTGCACCACATCTAGGATGACTGTCCAATGTAACCATGATGATGAATTATGACACAGGGTTTTGTCATTAGACAACACACAGTCTAATGTAGTAGTGAGTATTTCCATCTGGACACGCAGAAAAAAGCATAGTATATTATAATAGCAACCATCCTGATAAGACTGTTTATGCTTACACAGTAAAGCTCCATAAAGTTTAATTGAACCGCTTTCCTGACAGCACTAAAATAAGTTTCAATTATAGAATGGTCATTTTTTATTGGTTATGCTTGATCATGTATATGGTAATATATGGGCCATAAAGCAGTTGATATTCCAAATGTTTAGTGGATGGATTAGACGGCTCTTTGCATTCATTGCAAGCTGTAAATTTATCAAAGCCACAAGTGCATGTTAAGCTATTTTCTGCATGCTGTTGCACTGACGCGAGTAGTAAATAAGGCGTGCCAGACGATGAAACCCCTATTTAGTCGTTGTTTTGCTTATAATATATAGACTATATGCTGTTTAGCTAGTGAATGACATATGCATGTTAAAGGGACAGTTCACCCCAAAATAGATATTCTATCATCATTTATTTATTTATTTTCATGTCATCTAGAATCTTTTTTGTGGAACAAAAATAAAGATTTTTAAAAAAAAATAGCCAAGTGGTTTTTGTTCATATAATGGAAGTCAATGTTGTTTGCTTACCAATGTTCTTCAAAATATCTTCTTTTGTGTTCTGCAGAAGAATGAGAGTCTGAAATGACACGAACGATAATCAGACGTTTAATAACGAAAACTCGTCACGTTTCTCTTGTTTACGGTGTTCAAGGCAATATAAATAGCTGGAACGTTTCTGTTCTCTGTTTTAGGTACAAACACATCCTCTGTAATGATTATGGGCCACTACAGTCTGAAACATTGGGTTCAGTACATCACCAGCCATCAGTCTGAAAGCTGTGAAAAACCTCAATAACTCACAGCAGCAGTAATAAAGGTCTGGAACAACAGCCGTCACACACACATCTCTCTCCTCCTGCCCGTGCCCGACTCCATCACCTTAACACTGTGCTGCAATCCTGTCGAAGATACTGCAGAGGCTACAATAACATTTAAAAACATTGCAGTCAATAGAAAAGCATATAAAGTGTTCTGTCTGCACAATTGTGTCTACATCTGTCCCACTATTTGTCTCTATCTCTATCTTTTTGTGTTGAGTGTGTGTTGGGCTATTGACATTTGTCTGTGTTGATACTGGAAAACAAATGTTATATAGTCAGATTTGTACTTTTACGGTGCTTTGTCACAGCTACCGTTCACATATGATGTAAAGAATAAGAGCGTAAACATTGTGCCTATCACTTCTTTGTGTGTTTCACAAAATACAGGTTTGGATTGACATATGTATTAGATTGAACTATTCTTTAAAGGTCTGATTTAAGATTCAATTATGATTAAAAAAATAGGATTCTGTTGTATTAAATGTGAAGTACCTGTGCTTAAAAAGGTGTGCGAGCTGACTGACAGCTGTGTGTGACAGAGGGCGGAGCTACAGTATGACACACCTCTGTTTAAAGAAACATTTAGTCGTAGGGAAAACAGGTGGACTGTGTCAGAACTGGATGGTAAGGTTATTGAAAGGTTATTTGTCTAGAGGTCAGAGAGATTGTGTATGTGCATGCAGGTGCGTGTGTTTGTCTATATGGTCATGTGAGCAAGCACATTGTGGTTGTCGAATTGTGTGTGTGTGTGTAAATAGACACAGAGAGCAGAGGGAGACAAGAGGGTGCATGCGTGCGTGTGTGTGGAATCTGAGCTCCTCTCACACTTCTTAAATCTCTCTCTCTCTCTCTCTCTCTCTCTCTCTCTCTCTCTCTCGCTCTCTCTCTCTCTGAGGTCGCAGCACAGTCCTCTTGCGGTCTCTCTTGCTATGTTTTTTGTGTGTGTGAGACAGCATTTTCAGCTCTCGGACGAGTATGTGCTTTTATGAGTGTTCACCAGCCGTGTGTGTGTTTCGTGTGTATGTTTAGGGGCTGAGCTCAGAGCCCCCCGTGGACGTCCTGATAGCGGAGGGAGGCTGTCGTTCCCCCCAGGGACCCCTGCACGCAGATGGTGTGAGCAGTCAGGGGAAAAGTTTATGACAGTTCTGTATTCTGTTCACGACCGCCTCATGGATCTCTGTGATTTTGTGGCTACAGCGGCAGACTTTTCACCGGGCTGTTTCTCTTTGACTCTGTAATGCACTGCTGGTGGACAGAGTCACGTTCTGGATTGAATCTAGGAGTCTCGGTGTGAATCTAATTTTGGATTGCTTTGGTTCTACTGGACCTGTTTTGGATCTGTGGACACGGCAGTTTTTAAGGTAAGAGACAAGTGTTTACGGTCATTTATGTTGTGTTTATATTCATGGGTTGGATGTGTGTATGTGGGTGTGTTTGGCATCATGAGACTGTGTGTGTTTGTGTTTTGTCAGGCTGTTATGTAGAGGTCATATTGATAAAAAATCATATGTAATGAGAGTGGATCCAGAGATCTTGGAATCAAGTTGACATGACATATGATGTCATGTGTGTCATAGCCACTAAACACATAATGAACTATTATCAGTGTGTGTGGATCTTATTTTGTCGTATCAGTTACTTAGTAATTTGTCTTTTTCTGTTGTAAACAAAGAACACTGGTTGCCATTTAACGTATCAAACAGTATGCTGTCGTCTATCTTTTTGAGTTATTTTTGTATATTGTGTTCTTGTATTGCTGCCTTTTTTACCTTGTACAGTACAGTACTTGCAGTCCACGTGCCTCCAAAACATACAAAAAAACATTTGTATTTAAAACATGTTGCAACACTGAGGATTTGGTGACATCATCTGTTATGTTTTTAACTTGAAGTGTTCATGTACCTTCAAACACTCTCCTCGGTGCCGTCGTCTTCACTGCTCAACAAAACCAGTGTCGAATGTCTACAGCTGTTCTTAATATAATCTGAGATATTTGGAGAAGTATTGCAGCTGGTTTGACGGAGAAGTGTTAAAATAGCACAGATGTTCCTCTTTTGCACCGAAGCACAGAGCTTCTGTTTGCTCGAACACTTGTGGGCATCCGGAGGAAAATCTTGTGAAGACGTTGCTCTCAGGTGACTTCTCGGTTGTGTTTCAGCTCCAAGTTGGTCTGTTGTTCCCTTTTAGAGAAATAAAGAAATAAATTGTCCTGCTTCTCGGTTTGTGTTTCTCTCTGATTATTCTCATTTATTGTGATTTCATCTACTTATAGAGTAAAGTGATCTTATTTGTTATAGTTCTTATATATGTGTCTCTCACCCTGGGTACTAATAAATCCTGATTTAGCTCAGTGCTTCTAAATAATCAAATGTGTTATGAACTGAGTCAGTTTCAGTTTTGATAAAAAGGGTTTGAATGAGAGAGGCACAGAAAGAGATAGAGAGAGTTACTACAGATTGAGATGCAGATAGAGACCATTGAAGCTGGCGGCAGGAATGAACAACAGTCTGTCAGCTCAGTGACATTGTGTAGGGTGTGATGATGATATCGGATCGAGAACAGCACACCGTTCAGGAAAAAGCCAATGGGTGATGCTGTATGGGTTCTGTGTGCGTGTTGTGTGTGTATTAGTTCAGCAATAATAAACTGACGAAAACCGTATTGTTTTTAGCTAGTTCATAAGACTTCTTCAGCTATTACTGAAGTTATCCAACTCCAACTGGTAAAAAAGTGTCATTTTTCTATTCCAGATTAATACGTAGTACCTATAGTTCGTATAGTTGTGAATACTTATGTGGAAATAGCATGTGTAGCAAAAGGGGTGGGGCTTAACATGTTAAAGATATAGGCACACATGCAGCTCCATTCCAAAAGTGTTTGTAAACCAGAATAACCTGTTGAAGATTTTTTTAACTTTTTCTTTTTGAGTCCTTTTCTTCAGAATATCAAATCTGAGATAGCAACATCAAGGTCGAACCAAGCATTGATGATATAAACCTACCAGATTTATTTATTTGCAAGCAGCTAATAGGTTTTTTATTTATATCGACTGTTTTCTTAAGTTTATTTCCAACCCACCCATGAGGTGGCCAACGCCTGTGGATTTACAGTACCAGGCATTTTTGCTGAAATTTCCCTAAATGAGTCAGAAAATCATATGTGGTTTTGCACAGATGTGTGATCCTACGAGGGGATTTTATTTGAAAATGTAAAGAACTTGGCAACAGGTTTGCTCACTTTTACCCACACGGTCTTGCCGTTGGCAGTATGTTTCCTTTCTATATATGATTCAAAAAAATTAATTCTGTGTTATTTATCTTTTTTTGTGGAGGACAAAGGAGGTGAAAAATGGAATAAAGAAAAATTGCATTAATTCATATCATCAAGTCATACAGTTATCTTTAATTTAAGCAAATTATTCCTAAGGGAAAGTCCATCATTTACTCACCCTCAGGTTTGGTTATGACATTCTTACAAATATCTTCTTTGAGTTTACCTGAACAAATACATTTACAGTATACAGGTTTGGAACAATCTGAGGGTGAGTAACCAAATTTTTGGGTGGACGGTCCCTTTAAGGTCCCATTTTTTGAGCTTGCCAACACGAGGTGCAAAGGAGAAAGCCCTTTAACACCATCTAAATAGAAATCTCTCTAAATGTCTGCAGAAGCTGTTGTGAAACAATGGTGATGCTAAAGTTAGTTCAGAATCGGGAAATGAAACTGTGAATTGTGATTCTGCTCCGTTTTGAAACAGGCTTTGTGACGTCATCACGAGGTGTGCACCGTTATGACATCATAATCACATGATCGTCATGTTTTTTGTCCAGTTGGTCAGACTGCGGCGCTCATCAGACAGCATTAGGAGCCGCAGACCAACAGCTGTCAGACAGACAGACAGACAGACAGATGGCAGGAGAAATGCCTCAGACGTGCTTGTTTTAGATCATTTACACAGACACGCACATGCCTCTTGGGGGGTTAGAGCTACTGAAAACAGCAGATGAATGACGTCTTGCCCATTTTAACACCCGTTTAATGCATGTGGGATGTTTTATATGTTTTCTTTGTTTCTTTAGTTAGTGCTGTGCTTGCCATTAAACAGTCTGCAGGTTTCTTTATTACTATAAGTATAAGTTAAAGACCGGTTGTATCACAAATTAGGGGCCTCTTTTATTTGTTTATCATTACTAAATAAATCCGTATGTTAAATACCTATGGGCAATTCCAGCGTTACAGGCGTGACGTTTTGCGTTATGGATGTGACAAAAATGCATTTGTTACGAGTATATTGAACCATCTGTTTATATTTTACTAAACCCTTGTTGATAGAGTCCAAACATCAGAAAAATATCAGTCTATGAACAAATTTTCTGTTTTAAAAAAGAGAAATAATGGGTTTTTTAGGAGACAACAAACTTTGTAGGATTTCTGTGAATTAAAACGCACAAACCTGAAGCAATACTACCCAGTAAATGGAGAATGCATGCCTCTTCAGAGAACGTGACATAGTTACTTTATTTTCATTTTCATGTGCCCATTTATGAGGAATATGTACCGTTATGGATGTGACAATCCTGAAAATGGCACTTACCTGACTATGGAAAATCATGCACTAAAAATAAAACAAATGCTTTAAAACCTTGAAGAGAGACCTCACATGAGTACTTGAACCATCAAATGTTGATATATGTGCTGTTAGCATATAGTCAAAAACATTGACGGAATTGCCCATATGTTGTTTCTGGCTATATAATTCATCACAATGCATTCTGGGATTACCCTAAATGCTAGAGATAAAAACACACACCTATAAATGTAGCTTAGGTGGGCAGCTCTCTGCTTTATGAACAGATGAGCTGGAGAAAGTTGTGGGGGACATCAATATTCCCATCTGCAGCAGTAAAAGAGGCAAACAAAGCCATGTCAAACATGGAGGCCTGCTCTGTGTGCACAGCCCCGTCACATTCTCATGTAAAGAGCAAACACACGAGTCAAGCAAAGAGCTGTTGTGGTGACCAGATTCTAAACTGAACCAACATGTACAGAAGAGCACTCTCACAATAGACGGATTATGGTGGATTTTAAAGTTTGTCGTCATTCTTCGGTAGCCTATAGTTCTTTAACTTTGTATTGAAATATGATGACACTTTATGTTTAGCCTTAAAGACCAAATTTAAAGAATGTTGACGCTTCTCATTGATACAGTGAAGGTGAATGAAAGTGCTTTCAAAGTGAGCTTGTCTGTCAATCGCATTCTAACATTTCCTTTCATGTTCAACAGAAGAAACAAAGTAATTCAGATGTTATTTGTTACTTTGGATGAGTAAATAATGTAAGATGTGTCCCTTTAATGCAGACTAGTCCAGTCCACATAGGGCTTTATTTAGTCATCGTTGGGTGTAATTAGGCTTTCCGACTGGATAATTTCAGGAACAAAGTTCTGGAAGGAGTAAAGAGGGCTGTTTTCCCTCAGGCAAAAGGAACTATTTAGTGACTTAAGCCAGTCAACAGCATGTCGTTTATGCCCGTCCGTCAAACAACGACAAACAACAAATGTTCGGCCAATCAGCGAATGCTTACATCACGTTCCCGTCCTGCTGGTTTAGACCCTGCCTTCGAGAAGGAGCTAAAGTGTTCCTTCAAAAAGGTTCTCCGGAACTAAAATTCCGTCCGGTTCCTGCGGTGCGAACACAACAAAAAGCAGGTACTTCCGGCAAATCGTCCCGGATCTATGAAGCCTGCGGTGCGAAAGCCCCTATAGAGGTCTGTTTCAGAAAACAACAAGTAATGTTTTCCTCGGTTCTGTGCCAGCAAGTGACAAACATTGACATAAACATCACAGTTAGAATTAAAAATAGACCTGAGTTTAAATGTTCAGTTTGGTCCTTTTATATTATGCTTGATCGATGTTGGCAAATATCCAAGCACACGCAGGAACGTATCTGTCCATTCTGATAAAAGCCAGTGAGTTGAGATGCATCTGCTGGACTGATCTTTACAGTAATTGAATCGGCCGACAGAATAAAAAGACTTTGTTTTCTTGTTCTAGACAACTTGAAAAGCTTATTTTGTCTCTGAGATTGATTAAGAATGAATGTTTAAGTGTGCGCGTGTGTCCATATTTAATGAAATGTAATCCAACTGAATAGAGCTTGTAAGGAGTCTGTGGCCACGTTCACACAGCACCAAAATACAGTTGTCAATCCTAAAAATTGACAATATGAACATGGCCATTTGATAGGTGCTATTATCGAGCTTCATTATCTTTGTGAATGAGCTCAGATTGCAGATGAAAACAGGAAAGTACTTGTGAGAAGATCGTCTGGAAGTGTTTTGGAGAATGTACATCTTGGTACTCCCCGAGGGTTTGCAGATATTAAACTTTGGAAAGTGAACATGAGCAGGGAAATTGACCTTTAGGAAAATGTCAGCATTTATACATTATAAGCCAAGCTTGAAGCTTGTAATGAAAGCGCACGAAAATGTTTTAACGTTTTCATTTTTGATCTCTCTCAGCAGAGGAACGTATACCACATTTACCATGATTTTACCTTGGTATAACACTAACTATAGATGAGTAACTACATCTGTTGTAATAGTGACTTTAATTGTGTTTAGGTTGCTATTCCATATTTTTCTAATACCGATCATTCATGATTTTACTACCCTACAGTACAAATACAGCTCTGCAAGATACTTTTTCATAAGGGAAGAGTAAAAAAGAGATCATTGTTTTCCGGTAAGAGCTCATCTAACCCTCCTCTGCTCCTGGCAGACATAGATTTCTGTCTTCTCCAGAGATTATCTTATGTGTACTTCAGTTGTTGTTCTCCTATTCCCACATCGCTCACACAGACAGGCCCAAGGTCAAAGTGTGTGAGATAGTCAGCATAGGAATCCAGAGCTGTAGTATGCTAAATAAACAAATAAACAGCTACAGCATATTTTAAGCATATCAATGTCATGGACCAAACACGCACCAAACAGGAAGTGGTGTGGGAAAGTATCTCTGATAGGAATACAAATACAATATCAATCTAATTCTGCTAATGAGTTAAGAATTTGTATTTATCATTATCTATTGTGTATTATAAAATACGCTACAAAAAGTTGGAATTCTGATTCAAATGAGCATGAATAATACATTTCTATTCAGCAGACTGCAGTGCATAATTCATAAAGCTCATCAATAAACTCCTTTATGCCAGACAGAGTGACTGTGGAGGACGCGTGTGTCTCCATCATCAGAAGACCTCTTATCTGCACACGCACGCACGCACATTTACAGACAGAGATGCTCTCAACCCGAAACTTATCTTTTCACCTCTGTTATTCCCTTATTTGCCATTATTTTCATCTCCATAATACACTTTTTGTCTGGGGGTCTCGTCTGGAGGTCTGGTTTGTGCTTTTGATGTTTGATCCGAACTGTAAAAAAGAAAATTATAGCTATTGAGTACGGTCCCGACAGCAGACACATTCAGTTTCATTTACCTCTCTGTGATAACACATTATTAGTCATGATTACTCAAACATAAAGCAGTCGTCTGGATTTCACTATTATGTAACATTATGTTTCATTAGTTCTTTTGTATAATGCAGAATAAGAAGTAGATTTGACTTTCTATTAAAGAAAATGTTAGTTTCCATTGCAAAACTCACCGCCATGATGCTATAAGAGCAAGTGGTTGCTATGGTGTGTATATGTGGTCGCTATGATGTATAGGGGGCAGTTGTGGCCTAATGGTTAGAGAGTCGGATTCGTAACCAGAAGGTTGCCGGTTCGATTCTCAGTACCAGCAGGTAACAACTGACGTGCCCTTGAGCTATGCACTTTGCTCCCCGGGCGCTGCAGTGTATGTGTGTTCACAACTTGAAGTATATGTGTTCACTATTCACTTGATGGGTTAAATGCAGAGGTCACATTTCGGTTATGGGTCACCATATCTGACAAATAGGTCACTTTCACTTTTACTAGGGTGTTCTAAAGGTTTCATCATTTACGTCATGTCCTTCCAAACCTGTATGACTTTCTTTTTTCTGTCTTCTTTCTTCTTCTACCATTGTATGGACACAAAACCTATTTCTCAAAATATCTTCTTTTGTGTTCCACAGAAAAAAAAGTAATATGCAACATAAGGGTGAAAAACGATGAATAAATGATTTTTGGCGAACTGTCCCTTTAGATGTAAGTCTATAGATTTGATTTCACCTGTTTATCTGTTCACACAATAAAGTAATTGCTGATTTCTTCTCAAGAAGCCACATCATATGAAATTTAATTCTTGGTTGTTTATGAACAAAAAAACTGTTTAAGATGTTGTAAGTTTAATACTTTAATCCCTACACAAATTAGGGTCAACAGTAATAGGGAGAGAGATTTTTTTGGGGGATTGTTGTGGTGAAGGTTGTGTTTGATGTTTTGAGCATCTATATCACTTTCACAGCTGTTCTTGAGATTATAAATGGGAAAGTGTGATGCCTCATATTGCTGCACCCTCAGACTCGGCAGACAGCATAAATATATCATAGACTTGGCTTGGCGACAGAATACTTCTACAAGAAAGACACACACTCTTTTTGACATAACATCTCATGTATGTTGTCTTGAGCTAACACAAAACACGAGACATTCTGTTTTGTATTCATAGTATGTAGTTTCATTTACAGCAGTTACAGTAATTTAATCTGCACAAAAAAACTGGATCTTTAAGTTCAGTGTATTGAGCAACAGCTATAGGTATAAGTGACAGCTGATAAATAACATGTGTGCTTGCTTGTGTATGCATTTGTACGCACCTTTACTCAAAATAAAATGCGGTTTAATTTAAAAAGTTGTAAATGAAACAGTGTAATATGTGACAGTATATTAAACAATATAGAATGCAGTTGTTGTCACATGACTTTATTACTTGCGTGTTTCAGTCAGTGAGTTAGTTATCGTAAGTGTTGGCAGTATGATCAGATAACGTGTCAAGAAGGAGTTAAAAATCACGACTGATGTTCTGGGCCATTCATCACGCTGCAAATGAAGCATACTGCATTGTGGGAGATTTCACACAGTGATGCTCAGGCTGTGTGCTTCATACATTGCCAAGTGTAGTAGGACATCTAGGAGCCTTTTTAAAACGCACATTACTGCATATTCTAAAAAGAATTAGTGTGTGTGTGTGTGTGTGCGTGCGTGCGTGCGTGCGTGCGTGCATGTAATGGCAATGCTCTCTCCGCTCCGCAGCCATGCACTTGCTAACAGTTGTGGAGCAGAATGCTAAAGCAACACATCTGGAGTTCATTGAAGCCCACACACACACACTGTCACCTCAGTGCTTATGACAGCGTGGCAGTGCTGCTTTCTCACTGCGAAGTTGCTTTTACACAAACAACGACAATATTAGATACCATTGAAGTCCAACAAGCGCTCCATTTAGCTTTTATATTGCATTCAAAATAGCTTACAATTACTGCAAATTACAATAAGCTGTACTGTGGTATTGTCTATTTCTATTATATAAATATATACAATAAATTACAATTAGAATGTACTATTGTATAGTATTGCAAATGCAATAGTACACTGTAAAATAATTCCAACCTAAAAACTTTAGTTCAAAAGCTTCCTTACATTTTTAAGTTAAATTTAAATTATTTGAATATAAATTATACTAAACTTCAAACTTATAAACTCATAAGGCATTTTAATATAGTTCAAATTCAAGTGACTTGTGAACTTTTCTTAAAAACTACCTTAAATGTTTTAGTTTTTACAGTGTAGTCACAATAGTTACAATAGACCCTGTTTATTTTGTTTATACACATAACTGATTTTAATTCATGTGTGTTAATTAATTTGTCCCCAAAGAAAAAATGTTGTCTTGCTCTTCCTCTGAAACTTTCTTCTCTTTATTTACAATGTCACAAATCTCTCTAATTTGATGTCAGCCCTACATTTTCACATAGGCCTAAAGAAAGAAATACGTGTTGCAGAAGCAGTGTCATGTTGTCTTTAAGCTCAGATGAGGAGAACTCGGAGAGAAAAGTGTCTGCGTGTCCCTGTTTGAACCGTTTACGGGTCTCCGGTGCTGGCAGGCGTTGAAAAAAAAAATTGTCTGTGTTCTTTTTTGAAGCCTGCGGAGAAAATGAAATGCAGGGGCGGTATTTCAGAATCCTGTCTGAAGCTTGACGTGTTCTGACTTTGCCCCCGCCCGAATCATAAATGGGACGCCGTGAGACAAAGGAGGAGAAAAGTAAGCCGTGACCTCTAAATGTGACAGGAAACAGAGGATTACCGCTGTAACTCTTCCATTTGCATGCTATCTTCTTCCTCAGTGTGTCAATTTTTCCTCAGAATCACATCGTAAATCCTGAATGAATCTACTCAGGGTCATGAATGATAATGAGATGGAGATTAAGCCTTGAAATTGAGGTTTAATAGTATTTTAGGTGGCTTTCTGGTCTCAACTAGACATCAATATCAGGCTTTGATGAATTTTGAGACCAGCAGACCTTTCCTCAACTTTGTTTTACTCACTGTGTCCCTGTGCATTCTGGGAATGCAATACAGTCTTAGATTTTGCCCAACGGGAGATATATTTGAGAAAACTCTTTGTTGCAGGAACATGCCTACGATGCCTAGAAATGCTGTCTAGGTAGCAAGCAAACTGGCATTTGAAACAGAGACTTTGTGCCTCGTTCAACAACATTCAATGGATTCGGCATACAGAATCCTGTGTGCTCTGAAAGAATGAGCTTGGACTGAGAAGAGAAGAGCGAGTCCAATCCCGCTCTTTGATTTATCCGTGTTTGTTAAAAAATCGAGACAGTGCCAGCAGGCCCCAGGTGTGCCAATGCAAGTACACAAGATTTAAAAGATGAATGGGAGAAACAAATAAAACTCAGTCATAAGAATGGCATCCCACGAACACTAACACATTGAATGGCAATGTTCTGAAGCAGCGAGCGGCATATCCACACCGGCAGGCGTGACTATTATTGATATCTCGATGGGCGTTGATTGATGGGTAACCTGACCTTGCAGTAACTTTTGCCCCTTTTATTCATAATACATAAAAATGTTGTCAAATGTTTCAAAAAGTGTTTTTACAGTAAAAAACAGAAAGTGTTTGTATTGCAACTTTTTACAATCTTTTTAACAGAATGTTATTGTGGGAATGATTTATTCCAATGGCAAACATCATCTGGTTTGTCTTTTAAGGGAGTGAGAATGAAACTGAGAGTGAGTTGTAAAATTCAGAGAAACTTCCTCCCCGATGACCACAGATTTGTTTATTTCCACCTGAACTTCCAAAACTGAGCTCTATAAAAACACACTTGTGGTCATTTTGGAAGATAATGTCTTCATATTAGATAAACACAAAGTTTATTGCACATTCACATGCAGACCTCGTATGTCGGAATTCATTTTTTCAGAAAACAGTACTTTTTAAATGATTAAAATTGAAAGCACTTTTTAACACTTATTATTGGTTGGATATTCGAAACATAAGGGTGACTAATAATAATGATTAATGTATAAAATTAAAATCAAGAAATAGGGAGATACAAGGTTTCAGAAGGACAACAGTGAAATACAACAGTATACTTTGAATCTTTACCTTTACAGTATGACAATGTGCTGTTGTGTCGCAATAATTAAAACATATAAATAAATGCATTAATGCATTTGTAAAAAAAAATTGTTTTATGTATCAATACACCCAGTCTTGGTTTTCCTCATTTTTCGCCACCTCTTACTTTCCACACATAAGATACATGTTTCTCCCCTTCTTCAAACACAAAAAAATATTGTTTGTGGTGTTTATTTGTGTTCTGAAAGGTCTGCTGGTTTGGTCATGGAAGAGCAGGCTGGCAGCGCGGGCAGCAGCCCACAGCACGGCCGCGGGTCGGGCAGACAGGATGTCCTTCGCTGCGGTTGGCTCCGGAAGCAAGGAGGCTTTGTAAAAACCTGGCACACGCGTTGGTTCGTCGTCCGAGGAGACCAGCTCTACTATTACAAGGATGAAGACGAGACCAAGGCACTGGTAGGTAAACCCTTATTTATGCATTGGGTTGATGCTTTGATTCAATGTGACTTGCAGTGCTTTCCAGCTATATATGTTATCTGTATGTGCATTCTCTAGGAATTGAACCCATGACCTTAGCATTGCTAGTGGTATGTTCTACCAGTAATCCAAATATGAACATTTTGTCATAATCGAAAAGATCAGCCAAATTTTTCTGAACATAAAAAATATGTAAATATAATATTATATATATATATATATATATATATATATGAGATTTTGAGAATATAGTCGTAATATTAAATAAATAAAGGCAAAATTATGAGAATAAAGTCATAGTAATATGATTTTTAAGAATAAACTATATTCTCAATCTTATTTTTTATCTGGCACTAAAACATCTCATGTTGTATCTATATCATAACAGAAATGTTATTTTATTTGTAACTGTTCCTTTAAACAAACGGAGGTTTCGCGCCTTTAAACGCAAACATGCGCACAGATGTTCATATTGTTTACACGCACACATTGTGTAAGTTGTAAGCCACTGCTAAGCCTTCAATAAGACATGAGAGGCCACACACATACACGCACTCATTCACAATTTACAACATCCTCTAAATTCACTTCTCGTGCCAAGACCCAAACAAGAGAGTTAAGGAGAGAATGACCCGCTTTCTACCTCTCCACAATCTTGACTGAATGATGACCCGTCACACGTTTCCATCTAACTGAGATGTTTGTCCTCGGGGTAGCACAGGTGGCCTCGAGAAGCCGGACAAAAGTGAATTGGGTAAGAATTTGAGAAGTCCCCATCAATCTTTAAAGCCATACACAAAGAGAAAAACTCTTAGCCGAGTTAACGTTTCAGCCTAGAGGAATATTACGTTTATACCTTTATGATCGAGTTCTAAGGTTCATCTCCCTTTTAGCTTTGAAGCTCCATGTTAGACTTTAATTTTCATGTTTAATGTACTGTTGGAGCTTGTCACGGGCGCTCTGCAGTTAAATATCGAATATCAAGGGTAGCCAGCATCTCCTTGGAGTTTTCAGAGCTATGAAAAGACACTGAATATCCCTTTAAAAGAAAAGACTTTGATGTTTTTCAAAGGACCAGGGTGACACATTTTTAGTACTTATGAGAGGTCTTAACTAAACAGACAAGCCTTCACCTCGGGGCGCTAAAATAATTACGCCTAAAAACATTCTCTGAACGTATGAATTGAAACGTCAGTAACTTTTTGTACTCATTTGTACAACCCATATTCAACTCTTTTACAGTCCTCTTGCATAGCTTGGAGGTTAAAAGTACAAAGACGTTGAATTAATGATTGATTTATGATCTCCTGCTATGTCTAAACTAGCGGGCATTGTGTGCACGTGAATCGAACCACAATCTAAATCAAACCATGAGACTGCATGCGAAACAAATTCATAAGATGACCCAGTAACATCACGACTGAGGATAAACTCCAGAGACGCAATATTTCAAGACTAAATGGAAGGCAAACGTGAGTCACGGCTGTTATGACAGGACTTTGTTGACACATAACCAGACGTTTAAACCATAAAAGTGCAGTTTTTGTTTTTTCTATGCGTACTGTTTAATCATCGGCATAAACTATTCCATATGAGCCCCACTAGTCAAAACAATTCTGTGTGTGCTGAGCCCAGAGTTCTCCATAGCAACAGGCTGTCGTGTCGCAAGACTAAAAAGCTGGAGGAAAAGCCACTGACACAACATGAGACGTGAAGATTCAAATCATACTGTGCTGCGTTGAAACTGATGGCAGCTAATGAGAAACATTGTTCCCTGCAGATTTCTGTAACCATCGCTTGCTGTTTCCTTCCCAACAGGACAGATCAGCTTGTTTTAATGACACTGAACTCATTTTTCGCTTATGGACAATAGCAAGAGGTGATGTTGATGTTGAAAATCGTCTCAAACCTGCATCATTTTTCAAAAGAATAATTCAGAATGCTTGCACACACAAAAACAGCTCTTGCAAAGTAATTCATGTCAATAACCACATGAAAAAATATTACTAAAATGTTTCTAGTATATTAAAGTATACTTTAGTAGCCTTTTCTGTAGTAGTAAATGGATGTAAATACTGTTGTAAATACTGTACAGTTTTACTATGGTAAATTGTAAAAACACTAGGAATAAAAAAGGAATTTTTCTAGAAATTTCTAGACATTTTTCTACATTTTAGTAAATACTCTAGCATAGCCTACACATTTTTATGTGGGATATAAGCTGCAAGGTAATATAATTTATTATGACTGTAGCTACAATTAGTTATGAAATATCTAAATACCCACTGTAAAAAATACTGTTACAGTAATTAGTAGTATACTATAGTATGGAATAATTAACATAGTATACTTTAGGGGCCTATTCTGTAGTATTAATTCTAGTAAATGCATGTAAATACTGTTTGTAAATACTGTACTGTACTACTGTTTTTACCATGGTAAGTTTTAAAAACACTATAGTATCTAGGAATTTGACTACATTTTACTCTAGTAAATACTATAGTATACTATAGTATTTTTATGTGGGATATGAACACTATTATAACTTATTAAATGACTGTTAAATGGTAGTAATTTGTAGTATACCATAGTGTAGTATATATATACTTTTGTAGCCTATTCTGATGTTAACTACTGTGTAAATACTGTTCTATCCTACAGTTTTTGCCATAGTAAAGTTGAATGTGGGATATGAACTATAGGTATTATAATTCATTATGGCTGTAGCTACGGTTAGTCACGTTTCAAAGTGTTTGAACAAATGTGAAAAAAGTGTTTTCATAGATGAAGCAAGGTGAGAATTGGTCTGAGAAGTTGAAATGATGTACAGTAGTCATCTATCTTCTGCTTCAGATGTAATTAAACTATGATATCTGGTCTCCTGGTGGCTTTCACAGGAACCGTCTTCACTTCTGTACGGCCTGTACTGACAGAGCCAGACACCATGAGGGAAATGTCCCTGTCTGTTTTTTTGCCCTGACATTGCTCAATGCCTCAGCATCATCTGACTATGTCAGAATTGCAAAAGTCAGATCTGCTTTTAATCTTTGCTGTGCTGTCATTTTGTCAAGTCTTCATGAGGTGTTTAAGTTAGAAAAGTTTGTAAAAGACCAACAGGTTTGCCTCATATCACCTCACCAACTTCACTGACAAACGTACAAGCCGAGAGCGAGTCTTTATAAGACAGCTGGAAAAAAATGACACATTAGATCATTAGATCTGCCTTCCCATGGTGCACCTCTTTTTTGACATGCAGGCACTAAAAAGATGTAAAAATGTACAAGAAATGCCTTTTGGCGTGTTACACTCAAAAAACATGATGCTAAACAGCCGCGAAATTACCATTTAACATTTTAAATATTTATGAGAATCACAACAAATGATGCCATAGACGCTAACATGTCAAAGTTCAGCCCTGCCAGGCCCTTTTGCTTTCTAGTCTACTGTCACTCCAGGTTTGGCTATATATGTATATATAAGAAAATATATAATATTAATAGTAAAAATAATACAAATTTATATTAGTGAGGATTTCTCACTATTATATAGAAACAAACCTGTGTGTGTAGTTTCAGTTCAAATCTCCATCTATCCATCTGTCTAACCCATAGGCATCCAGTAAAAGTTAGACAACAAGTAGAAAGAAAGACCCACAATGCATCTGTTGTTCTGCTTGCTGAATGAGAGCACTTATAGACTTCAAGACATGGAATATTCCACAGCCATGGAATTTACTTCTCAGTGAAGGAAATAAAACAAGACACAGTGTGAATTTTCATGTTTATTAATCTTCCATGTTATTCCCTTAAAAAAATCATTCCAAACGTGTGAAATATCCCTAGCCTCCACGTACATTTACATTTACATTTACATTTATTCATTTGGCAGACGCTTTTATCCAAAGCGACTTACAATTGAGGAAAACAGCAAGCGATTCGTCTAAGTAAGCAATATTCACGAGAGGTGCTAGTAATACAAGGTTTCAAATACAACGTCAAGATAGTATAAGCAAGTATATAGAGAACATTAGAAAAGGAAAAATAGGGGTAAAATGAAAATATATTTTTTTAATTTTTTAATTTTATTTTTTTTACCGTACCTGTATGTTAAACCTTAAATATTTTATGACGCATCACGTAGCAGTTTTGTGTTTAATGTGGACAGGCAAATTTGCTGTAAATGTCTTGTTATATGACATTTTATACATGCAGCTTTAACTACTGTACATTTAAGACATCCAAATCTGTTTTTATAGACAGTTTCATCAGACACACGTGCCTGACCTGAAGTTAACTTCAGGTCTGTGTTTGGCTATAATATAACAATAGATTCTATATTTAATATATATATGAATATTAACGTATATAAATGTTTTACTTATATGAAAGTTTAGTTTTCTTTTTATGTGAGTTTGAGTTATTTTTAGTTAATATTTTTTGTGCATCAGTTTCAAGTAAGTTTCGCTTTAAAAAAAAATGTATAGTCCGATGTTTTATTTGATTTGAATTAACACATTTTTTACTTTTAATTAACTAGGGTGAATTGCCCTAAAGTGGGACATTTTTTGCATTTCAGATTTAGTGAAATATTGAGATGTGTAGCCAAAACATTACATCCACAACCAATACCATTTAACAAAACCCAGGATGTGTCCTAATTAAATCAAAAAAGAAAATGCAGATAACACTTTCATAAAATTAATTATAGACATTATAGACGCCTGAAAAAATGTGTTAAAATAAAAGTTATCATTTTATATCTGTCAGAATACATCTTAAAATGTGTCAGTTTGAGGTTGAGAAGTGAAGTGTAATTATGACTTCCCAGAATGCAACAGCACACAGAGCCACAAGAGGTGATGAAGCGCTATCATTAAAGTGGCTATTAATAAGCATCTTCATTCAAAGCGATGGCTCCATTAGTTACCTGCCCCATTAGCTTAATTGTTGTCTCTCATCCCGGTGCACGAGCATCTGCCCCACACACACGCACACAGGCACGCACGCACAGTCTGAGGTCGTGTGCGTCTGTCACGTTGGGAATGCACAGAGCGGCCTCTGGAAGGGTCAGAGGTCAGCTGGTGATGTATAGAGAGGGGCTGTAGTGGGCAGAGAGCAGACGTACAGCATTCATTGGTTATACACGCATACAGATAGACAATGCAGAACGAGTTTTGTTTAGTTGTGTGGTTTGCATAATTATTGTAATTCAACTTCATGTAGAAACATTGCGTATGTGCTGGTGACATCAAAGTCAAAATGCTGTTTTAGGGACAGTGAATATCTTTGTTGAATCTGTTGCTTCAATTTAAAGCAAAACGTGTGTTTGATTACCATGTCTAAGAGAAATAATGGAAATGTTAAAGAGCTTGTGTGTGTACCTCTGTTATGTAAAAAGTGTCAGGAAAAAAACATTTATTGCATAGTTCACAATAATTTATTTTATTAAATATCAGTATTATATTTTTATCATAATAATATGTTTGTTTGTGATGTCATATTTATTCCCTAAGATATTAATAAAAACTATAAAGGTGACTTTAACACACACACAGTTCCTTTAAGTATTAAATCCTTGATATGTACAGTATATGCACAGTGGCCTTCATGTGTTTATTGGTTGATTTATCCTAATTGTCCTGAGACTCTGTTTTCTCTTGTACCTTCTGTTCTTCTGTACTCCAAGTTAGACATCTGAGGTCGTCTGGGGGCGGAGCTTGGCACATGAAGTCGGGGGTATTGGTTACCAAGCGGGATGAAAAACAATGAAGACAATAATCCGCCCACATGGGATGTTTAAAGAGAACAGTCTGTGTCAGCTAAAACTGATCACAAGTGTCCCTTTATACAGGGTATTAAATATGCATAACTAGCAGTAAATGTATCTTCCTCACAAGTACAATTCTGATATAATGCTAAAGTTTTTGAAGTTCATGCCATTTCATTACATTAAAATACTTTTGAATGCTTTTACGCTTTGATCTGGTTCTTGTCCTTGAGTGCAGATGGATCAAGAACAAATCTTAGAGATATCCAAACTGAAGGTTAATGCAAGAATGCCCTTTTTCTCAGTCTCTCTTTCCTTATTATACTTTTCTGTAATGTGGTTCATCATTCTGTGGATTTGCAACAAGTGATCTCTGTCTGTCCTGTCCTTCAGGTGTAACTTCAGGTGTCTCTCTCTCTCTCTCTCTCTCTCTCTCTCTCTCTCTCTCTCTCTCTCTCTCTCTCTCTCTCTCTCTCTCTCTCTCTCTCTCTCTCTCGATAGGTATACGTTGCTTGATAGGTAACCAGTTTTTTATATTGACTATATACAAAGGTAAGAGTTGGTTCTTTGTGGAACCAAAATTGGTTCTAGTTTCACTGTGAATAACCTTTTAAGCACCTTTATTTTTAAAAGTGTGGAGATTTGAACTTCATTTGAACTCAAATATTTTTAAAAATGCCTTACTGGTGTGCATCTTCAGACAAAACAATGATTGTGATGTATTTTAAGATATGCCAGTGCCAGCTGTTATCAGCTAAAACAGCTCAAACGTGCATTTAGCTTATCTTATATCTTGGATATTTGTGTCCTGTGCTGATAAAATGAAACATCAATATCAGATACTGTATCACTTAGACAAACAGCTCTGTCTGATTACCTCTGTTGGATATATGTTGTCCTTCATGCATTTACATGTACAGTATCTGTGATCTAAGTATGGCATTAGAAAGCTCTTAACTCACAACTCTAATGTCATGTTCATTTTGCTCTCACGCCACAAATTAAATAACAAAATTGTCCAAATTGAGTGCAAAACAAAAAAACCTCTCAAATGTAAATAAAATGAATTTACCCTTGGGAAAAATACCTACTTCACTTACTACATAGTATTCAGCAGACCTGTTCACAAATCCCTGAACATTTTTTAAGTTGCTGTCAGTAACGTTTCAGCAGAATCTATATGAGATTCTATTTCAGGTGTGATTCAGCTTTAGAAGGTTGTTGTTTTTGTGGACACAAGACAGCAAGACAGTTTCACGAGCAGACGGCAAGTTTCAGAACAAAGCTGTCGACTTTAAATAGCCGGTGCTTCAGGAAGCAAAGGTGCAAAACATGTCATGTACTTGTCTCAAATTCTCAAATATTGTTCTTAGACATCCAGAAGTTACAGAAGTTAGATGTGAAAGGTAGCCAACCCATCTAACTCTCAGAGATGTTGTTGTATATTGTTAGGCATCAGCTCTGAAAAGATCAGATTAAAGCAAAACAAATGTAGGTTTAGATTGAATTTGTACCTCACAGAACCAAAACAATAAACACAGAGATATATTATTTTCGAGATGTGAGATATTGTGTAGCACAGTTCCCCCAGGTTTAGCATGTGAATGTGTTGTTTTCACTCTCACATCTGATCACAGTTCAGAATTTACAATGAGTTTTCATTTGCTGAAAGTCAGTTACAGTATAATGTTTTTTGTTTTTTTGTCCACAAACTTTGGATTTCAGAACCAGTTTTTGACACACGTTATGATGCAACTTGTTTATCTTTGCACTGTCGGGATACATATAGAGTATCCAGCCCATACTTGTATTCCCAGATATTCCCTAACATCTCTTTCGGGAAAATAATACATTGGTCTGAATGTAGGTAATGGAAAGTTGAAGTTAATCACATTTTTGAACTGTAGTCTGGCCATGTCTCTCTCCAGGTACGCCAGACGCCGAACCCGATTCCATTTCCCAAACGTCTGCTGTTGCGAGCATTTATAATATTACTGGCAGTAATTAGGTTTAGTCGTCTCAGCTTGAGTGGCACACAACACATTTCAGCAAATAGAGGAAGGCATTGGCCATGGAAGTAAATCGTGACCTCTCAAACCGGGCGGATGGATGTTACACATTTCAGAATTACATTTTGATTTAAACTCTTGGCAGGCGAACTCATTTCCCACCTGTGTTATGTTAAACGAGAATGATTTTGATTTTCAGTTTCAGAAGTTAGTTAAGCGGCAGGGATCTGCATTAAAAGTTCTCGGATGGAAATGTTTTTTTGTAATTGACTTTTAGAGACAATATTTATGTCTAATATTATCTATAATTGATCAACGATTATTAGCTACTTTAGAGATACCTGGAAGTGACCTGTGTTTGAATGCCTTGCTCAAGGCCACTATGGTGATATTTACAGATTTTGTTGAGTTTAAGCCTACACACTAAAAAAAATCCGTAAAAATAGGGCACAATATACTGTATTAATATGAAGGAATTTTCTGTATTCATTTTTTACAGTTGTTTTACCTGTATTTTACATTTTGCTCTGCATTAAATTACATTTTAGCATTAACGGAAATGTCCGTAAAATAAACAGAATATGTACTGGTAATTTTCTGCCAGTACTTTATCCGTTTTTTTACGGATTTTTTTTTACAGTGTACCTTTTTTATATTATATTATATTATTATTTGGAGGTCTTCATTTTTCCTAAAAAAAAATCTGAAAAAAAACACATTTAATTCATTTGTGTTATATTTTTCACATTTCTTTCATTGAAAATTATGTTTCACAGTTTTTATTCTTTTTTATTTATGCTTTGCCTATTTAGTTTTTTAATGTTGTGTTTGTTTTAAAATTAAGTACTTTTTTTTTTAACAAGTAGTATACTTGTGTACTATTTCAGTCCTACTTGGGGCAAATTTAGACCACTTTTTAGTTCATAAAACATTTACAATAAATATTCTATTTTATATTCTATTCTATTTTACTCAATATCAAATGTTGACCTTCTGAGAAATAAAAGCTATGATTATTTCACCTCAATATCACCGTACTCGCTGTATCAACACTCGCTGTGGGCAAAAACCTGCATATTAAAAACATAAAGAAACAAAAGAGGGACCACTAAGTGTGAAAAAGTGCTTCAAGACAGACAGGAGCCACTAAAGATGAAGAAATGAGGGCCCCTGACTGAGAGAAGTCAAGGTTAAATGTTCAAACATTCACCTAATGTGCCCATTACATAGCAAATGGGTTTTCCTTAATTAATTCCAAAGCACCGGCGCGCCCTCCGGTTGTTTTATCTCCTCCCGTTCTCTTTAGTCGTCCACCATCAATCTCCTGGGGATGATAAACAGAGAGCCTCTCTGATCCGATTTTTGTGTCTCTTTGGGGTATTCCCACATACCCGCCAGCTCTGTGTATGTAAGAAACTAACTTGGTTTTGGCACCATGGGGACTGAAATCTAATTAAAGATAAATACTAGTGACATAACAAATCATTTTCTCCCTTTGTTCTGCTTTTTTCTCTTATGCAGGAAGGGAAATTCCTGAGATTATATTAGGCTAACCTCTGGCCCAGCAATACAACCAGCAATTTAAAGAGATGGATTTGATATCTCATTTCCTCTTCCTCCAATTTTCATTTTTTGCTGTTCAGATCACCCAGAATGCTTTGTGCAATGTGTTTTTCTCATGTTGTGTTTCGGACACCAAAAGCAACACATACTTCCACAGATTTTTGTTTCGTTCCTTTGATGATGCATCATTCCATGTTTTCCACATGGCACGCCTCTGGGGGCAACAAAAATGCTTGTAATTGAAAGCTTTGCATCTCAGACAACACACCCTCGAGCCACTGCTTCTAAAAGCGGCCCAAAACAGGAACGGCTGCCCACATCAAACATTGCTATCTTCATGAGCACTGCGACTTCTCCTTACAGGGGCGGCAGGTAGAGTTTCCGCCCCTTCAGATACTCGCGTTTTCCTTCATCAGAAGCATGCTGTCAGCAGTAAGCTCTCGTAAAGGTTTATTATGTTTCGACAGAGGCAAGTCATTGCACCACATGCAGGGATTTTAAAACCCAGAGGAGACAGAGGTCACTGTGTAATGATGGTCATATGTGGCTTACTTTACCTTTCACAACGATTATATTACCATGACAGGCACCACTTATGTGCAGGAACCCTACAATCTAAACCAAGTATTTTTATAAGGTCTTGTTTAGCCGGGCTTATATCATAGTAAACGTATCTTAATGGTTTAAAGACTCCGTGAAGTCTAGAAAAAGACAACTGGCCTGTGGCATTTATGGATGCTGTTGTATGTTTATGATATCTCTTAGAAAAACCAAAGAAATGCAAAACTGTTTAGTTATTAGTGCTGCTTCCTTTATAAAGACCAAGTATTAAAATGAAGTACTTAACTGAAGTTCAAGTATATTTTAAGTATAATTTATGTAGTATGGATAGGGTACTAATATCATATATACTATTTAAGTGGGGCTAAATTGGCCACTTTTTAGTTCATAAAAGCATATTTAAGTACTAGTGTACAAGTTTTTCATTTGTACTGCATCTAAACTACATTTCAACCTTATTTTAGGTATGACAGTGTAGTTCAATACTTCATTCTAAAAAAATGTGTGGTGTGTTGCTGGGTAAATATTGGACCGACTGCTGGGTTAAAAATGATCCAATGCTGAGTTATTTCAACGCAACTTAACAAAAACAACCCAGCACTTTTTGAAGTGTGGTAGCACATTTTTAGTGTTTGGGTAGTACTGCAGATATACTTGTCAAGCTTTCTTTAATTTAACTTAGCATCATACTTCTAGTTTTCTTTTTCTATGTTATTTTTTATACTTAAAATAAAGCTTTTACTCGTACTTTAAGACCAATGTACCACTTGTTCCTGAAGTTCATTCTGTTAAGCATTGTGTAAATGCAAATGTCATGTATTATGACACATATCCTGACATGTCTAGATTGAATGCACTGTAAGTCACTTTGGGTAAAAGCATCTGTCAAATGCATAAATGAAAGTGGAAAAATCCTAGACCTACATAAATTAGGAACGGGCCTTATCTAGGGACCTGCTAATATTGTCATGTATCCCAAGTCTAGATATTTTAATGTACTGTATTAGCTACTATGTTAAGCATCATAATGTCTGAATCATAAATTCTCACCGTATCCGGGGACGTCATGTGCAGGACACTGGATACGGAGCATGTGAGCTGATATTTGATAAGGATGAAACTGAGCTATCTGTTCTTCTCTCCCCCACTAAACATGCCATTTTAAGCTCCTGTGAAACAGATATGAGACACTACACCACAAAGGTGTCCAGTTTAGACCTCAGCAGTTGTTCCTCTGCATACCGTAAATGAGCCGTACAGTATACTGTAGTAACACTAATGTAAAGTCTGGTTGTAAAATGTAAAACATTGCATAGGATGTTTTAGTAATGTTGACTATGTGGGATTGTCAGTCATGCAGGTTTTATCGCCAAACCTCTCTTCCAAACTTAATTTATTCTCATATATAATAAACATTAGAATTTATTTTTGTTTTATATATAAACAAATGTATTATCATTCCTCTAAAAATCTGTAATGCTCTGAAGATCTTTTTATAGTGATTTATTCCTCAGCCGTGTCTTGCATCCCTCAGCGGTTCGTGTCTCACCGTTTCGTTTCTGTCTTGTTTTATTTTTTGGCTGCTTTAGGGAACCATTTCTCTACCTGGGAACAGAGTCACAGAACATCCCAGCAATGGGGATGAAGGTGGAAAGTTCCTGTTTGAAGTCATCCCAGGTAAGAGAAAAGGTTTTTACGACGTCTGTTTTTGCAATAAAGCCCTTCCTTTGGCTTCATGAGGGGGACGCGGTGAACTCATTCGTGGAAGAGAGGTCTTCAAAGACATCCATCAGAGATAATGAGAACAGACTGTGGGCATCTCGATGACAAATGCAGCTGAATTTTGTTGGAATGAAGACATTTGCATTGAAAACATATCACAGAAGTGGCGTTTCTAAATGTATCATTTTCTCCCATTTACAATCTATATGAATTTCTTTCCTCTGCAGAACGCAAAAGAAGATATTTTGAAGATTGTTGGTACTCAAACAACACTGGCCCCATTGCCATTGTATGGACACAAAACATTTCTCAAAATATCTTCATTTGTTGCATAGAAGAATAAGTCATATATAGGTTTAAAATGAAAAAGCCTTTAATCTATGAAAAATATGTATTCTTTCTATTATAAATATCTTCTTCCATTGGTACCGCCTAAAGAGGCCTTTAGGGAAGCTCCCGGTTGAAAACCCTGGTGCTCAACAAACTGTTGTTGTAAACACTTCTATGTGTTATCCAACGGATGTCTTTTCATCAGAATTTGTGGGTGATTCATTTTTCGTAAATGTAGATTAGTGATGAATGCCGATGTTAGATTCATCACCTGTTGTCATTTGTATACAGATCGCACACTTGCCTTTGCTTTGGGATGTAGACGTGTTTGGAAATGGTTGAGATAAACACAGATGTCTCTCTCTCTCTCTCTCTCTCTCTCATGCAGTGGCTGTTGAATCATTAAGGACATACAAGTGCTTAAGAAGGTCATCAAAACTGGTTTAGGTCTGGCACGACTCTGGTATATACAAATGAAATAAACCACTGAGAGAGAGACTAGCATCTGAAAGACATCTGTCTTTTAACATCTGTAATGTCACCATACACCATACTATTTTTAATTTATTATCTTAAAGGTGTAGATCACCCAAAAATTAAAATTCTATCATTATTTATTCACCCTCATGTCATTCCAAACCGTTGTGACTTTCTTTTTTCTGCAGAAAAAATGTTGGCCCCCATTGACTTTCATTGTATGGATACAAAACCACTGAGACATTTCTCCAAATGTCTCTACATTAGGAGGAATAAATGATGACAGAAGTTTTATTTTGGGGGTCAACTTTCTCTTTAAAATTCTTTGGAACCGTATTATTCTCATTTCAGTTTTATTCCAGTGGCCAAAAACATCATCATGACTCAGGGCTGGAGCATTCTGAAGCATTGATTTTTTTGAGTCAAGATTCACATCCTAAGTAGGTGTAGTTTGGAAACTTGAAGACAGGATCATTTTCCCAGTGCTTATACTGCTACTGAGAAAGAGAAGTTGAAAACATCTTATCAGAGACAGACTGCAGTAACAGAGAGACTCTCAGATGGGCGACTGCAGTTTGATCTGCCTGTCCTAGCATGACAACAGACACGATGATAACAATTATCTTGACAACATTACATTTCTCTTTACATTCTCTCCCAGCTCCCTTTCTATTGTGAGTTGTTGAAGGTAAAGATTTTTCAACCGGATCTCACAGGAAATTGTAAGTATTTTACTAGGTGGGTAATTCGTATGAATTCGTACGTTGTGAATCGTACAAAAATGTACGATTACTAGAACTACGCAATACTGAAGCCCCACCACTAACCCTGCCCCTAAACCTAACGTCACTGGCGCGAAATCAAATCGTACTAAATGTACGACGAGATCGTACAAATTAAAACGAATTAGCCAAAATTAAAGATATATCAGAATAAAAGTTTGTGTTTACATAATATATGTCTGTTTACTGTGCATATTAATTTTGTATTTATGAACACAAACACATACATGTAGGCCTATATATATTTAGGAAATATTTAGATGTACTTGTTTATATTTACCAATTAATGAAATTATATTTAAATGTGTATTAATTTTAATATTTTATATTTTTCTTAAATATATACATGTATGGGTTTGTTTTTATAAATACTAAATTAATATGCACAGTACACAGACATATATTATGTAAACACAAACTTTTATTCTGGATGCGATTAATCGTTTGACAGCTCTAATAAATAGTTATATTATCAGCCACTAGTCAGACCGATCAACAAACACAGACCGGAAGTTAACCGTTAACCGATGAAACCGTCTGTACCTAGATGTCACATTCAACCACTCCAGACATGTTAGGACGTCCGCCATCTTGGAACAGTCAACATTTCAGTAAAAAATCACTGATTTTCAACATACCACAAAATTGCACAGCCTCGGGTTATAAAAAACGCTAAGATTAAAATCCAAAAGAAATGGAATAGCCTTTGACAAGTGAAAATGTGTTGGCTTGTGTTTGGTTTTGCAGATTTGAGTACCATTTTAACGTTTTAGTTTACGTGTTGGTTTAGGAATGATATGTTTTGGGGTCTACACAACAGCACACAACATTTAAGTTTTACACTGTACATGTGTATAACTACGGTTGCAGACTCAAAGTCAACTTGTGCTCGGTGTTCATGGGCCGGCTTTGATCGTTCCAGTTTGGAGAATGATGTAAAGCCGCTCATAGAAACAGCTGCTAAAGAGGCATTTAAGTACCATATATCTATGGTGAGCACAGTGAGTTCCTATGATGTCGACCTTGACATTCAGCTTATCAAAATTTTATCCTGCATGATCCCAGCTGTGTCTTTGGAAGGCAAGTGAGCACACTACACCTTTGTTGAGGTCAAAAACCTTGTTATAGCTCCTTTATAAGTTTGACTCAGTCATGGCATTTACATGAATAGAGGCTTTTAACAGAGTAGATTAATATAAAACACATCATTGGCTGTTGACCCTGTCAGCTTTATCTACTAATAACTGATGCACGGGTAAAATAGATTGTAAATGCCACATTGACTCTGTCGCCAATATCATTACTACCACAAATGAGTTCCCATAATGCACCTGGGAAGTGTGTACACACGTTTCTCTTCTGTATATCACCAGCAGAAAGCTGCACGAGCGTGAACTCCATGCCAGCAAACGGAGATTTATTGCACATTTTCAGCTTGTTTGGAGAGTCCAAGTGCTGGTGGACTGTGAAAAACCGTCGCCATTGTTCGGTGCATCAGTCTCATTAGTCTTACGTGATGGCATTTACGAGGGATTCAGTCCTTACGTGCACTTTTCCATAGCGTCTCATCATCTTTATGCTATTTATTCGGTTGTGCATCCCAGCAGTCTTTCTTTACAATGCTGCAGCAGCTATGAAATCACTTGTCCTTGAAAAAGGCTTTTTGGAGGTAATGCTGTGAAATTCAGTTCATAAAATGAGGTTGTAAAAGTGCATTTAATTTCCTTGCGTCTTTCATAAATACAAATGGGAGTGCTTGTTTGGGGATATCACAGACTCAATTTAAATTCAAGGTCTTTCCATTTGGTCTTTTGTCATTTAATGTTGAACATTTCAAACATTTTTCATAGTAGCTTGATGATTGTATGCTTACATAAAACATGTTTTTTACAGACACTTGAGATGGAAACTTAAAGGTACAGTTCACCCAAAAATTTAAATTCTCTCAACATTTACTCACGCTCGATTTGTTCCAAATCTGTATAAATGTCTTTCTTCTGATGAACACTGAGAAAGATATTTGGAAGAATGCTTGTAACCAAACAGTTTTTGGGTCCCATTGACTACCATAGTATGAAAAATGACAATGGTAGTGAAAAGTGCCCAAGAACTTTTAACTGTACATTCTTCAAAATATCTCATTCTGTGTTCAACAGAACAAAAGTCATTTTTCCTACTATGGTCAATGGGACCCAGAAACTGTTTGGTTACAAGCATATTTGTATCATCATTGTACCATGGTTCCACCATCATGTGTTTTTATAAAGGTACTACATAAAAAAATAAGTTTTATTTAACATTTTAATCTAAATTTCACATTTTGAATTGCCATCTAGATGTATAGAGAGCTGAATTAACAACCACCATCAACACCTTCGCAAGCGCGTGGCAACAAGCAGTTTTGCGGAATAGAAACTGTAATTTTGCGAGCTGGCATCACTCAGTTTATTTAAAGCTGAGATTTTTATATAGTTTTTAATGTGGTTCCTTCCAAATGAAGGTGTTCACTAAACGCCTCCATCTGTTAGTACTTTAGTGAGAGAAGAGCCTCAAAATAAAGCTGTCTAACACCTCTCACTAATTCTGGAAGATATGAGGCAGAGATCGACTTAAAATAAATCTGACTTGCAACTTGTAGCTTAACTTGTAAAATGCTGTGTTGGGGTTCGATTTCCAGATATAACACACATGCTGTACCTATATAAAAACTTGAATGCGTTGTAAGTCGCTTTGGATAAGTGTCTGCCAAATGCATAAATGTAAAAGTAACTTTCCACAGTATAGTTTTAACATTACTTTCTGGTTTCACATTGTCCTTCTTTGGATTTGAGACCAGCCAGAGAAGATATTTTTTCTCCTGTGTGCCAAATTGAATTTTAATTAATTTCATCTTTAAAGTTTAATATGTTTTTTATTGCTCAATCTGTTGCGGCAAACTGCTCATAATGTTTCTGCAGATAAACCTTCTGTCATTATATTATGTAAAATGACTTTGCTGGCCTCTGAACAGCAGAATTAAATATCAGACCTGGTTTTACAGGGGGTGATGGTGCCAGCATGACAATAACAGCAGATTCTTCTGGAGAAACAAGTTAAAACAGACACAAACCAGTGGTCCCTGTCTCATTATTTATTTGCTTTTCGTTTATGTATGGTTAGGTTTACTGCATCACAATAAAACCGGTTTAGTACAGATAGTTTGAAAAGGTAAACTCACAGGTGCAATACAGGAAAGACCCATCAATGCTGGATTCATTTCTCAATGCTTTGTGCACTAAAAACCCTGGTAATTTTACAGAATTTTTCTGTAATCTTTTTTCACAGATTTTTTTGCAAATTTACAAGAAAACCAGGGAAAACTTGTTATTTTACAGTTTATTTCTGGTACCCCAGCTGCCAGAAAATGTCAGTTTTTTAACAAGATTTTTTTTACAGTTTATTTTGGAAATACAGAAAAAGACTGCAAATTTACAGAATTTGCAGAATTGTTTTTTACAGTGTGGGTTGATAACTCTGGAATTGTTGCGGATTCAGATGGGTTTGGACAGTTCGGATGTGTGGTTATTAAAAGTGGAAAATGCTTTTGTTTCATGGACATGAGTGGGAGTTAAATAAGAGTCCACAGTGGCCAGAAACCTCCAGCTGGGGAACTGAATAGAGAAGAACACCTGCAAAATACAGGCAACACCCTCTTTCATTCTTTCTTTTCATTACTCTCTTTTGTTCACCTTCATCTTTTTCATATTTTCAGCTCTTATCTTCTTTTTCACAGTGGCACAGGATGTTCAGGATATCTGGAGAAAGGTTTTAAGCAAATGTTCATTCTCAGTTTCAGTCTGAAGTAGGCAATGAAATGTCAGTTGCAGCAAAAAAGCAAAGTCTGTTTACCTAAGAAGGACGTCTTTTTTTTATTAGAATGATGACATTTTGATAAAATGTTAATTTACATTTTTAAATAATATAGAGTAATTCATACAAATATGTTTTATGCTCTGTTGTAGACCTTTTTGAAGAAATAGAGGATTTCAATTTCTTTCTTTTCTCAACCCTGCTTTTATTTACTTAATGTCTTTTATTCCTTCTTTCCATTTTTCATTACTTTAACTTTTTCTTTTATGTTTTATTGTCTCCCTGTTTCTTTTCTAATGTCTCTTCATACCCACATTTGTCCTTGTCTCTTTCTCTCTTTCCTGTTTTCTTTCTCTCTATTTCTCTACATTTATTTGGCCTGTATCAATGAGAGTATAATGGAGCTAACTGCCGAGTCTCCTGCGGCAAACCATTATTCTCACTTTTACTGTGACTTAATTACAGCACAAATCATCTCTCACTCTTTCTCATTCTCTCTCCCTCCCTCTCGCTGCCTTTCTTTCTCTTCTTTATCCTTCTTCTGCTTTATATTCATTCACAAGCACGCTCACACGGCTGCCCACTGAAACCGCAGGACACCGGGTCATTACTGCAGCAACAGGCCGACTGACAACCAAATACATCAAAGTGAAAAGTGAAGCAATAAAGAACTTCTTTTACTATTCTTACACTTGTCAGACACTTTTATCCAAAGCAACTAAAGGTCCATTCCAAGTAATAATGTTTAGTTATTAGAAAATCTTGAAGATGGAGTTTTGATGTCCTCCTCTCTGTGGCTCTCATGAACCCGTGTTGAATTACAGCCGCAGTTAATCAGGGTTTTAATTGGACGGCTCCCGTCAGGAGGCCTCGGGCTTGACGGAGAAATCCAGGAGCTTTTGTCTGAAGGTCATAGCTCTTGTGTTTTCTATGTTTATTTACGCTGTTGCTGCCGTCTGCGTCTCTTCATGTTTCGTACTCTCGTTTACCTCCGACTGTTCCGATGTTTCTCTTCTGCTTGATCGCTGGTCATTTGCAATTTAACATGTGGGTTCAGCTTCCCACCAGGAAGGTCCTAAACAAGCCCAATTAAATGAATGTTGACTGCAATAGATATGAGTCACCAGATCTGGCACCAATTATTTAAAGGGACAATTCACCCAGAAGTGAAAATTCTGTCATCGTTTACTCACCATCATGTCATTTCAAACTTGCATGGCTTGCATTCTTCTGCAGAACACAAAATAAGATATTTTGAGGAATGTTGGTAACCGAACAACGGCGATCCTCGTTGACTTGCATTGGTTTTGTGTCTATACAATAGAAGTGAATGGATACCGTCGTTGTTTGGTTTTTCAAATATATTTGTATTCTGCGGAAGAAAGTAAGTCATACAGGTTCGGAGAAACTATGACAGAATTTCAGATATGTTACATATTTTTGGTATTTCTTAAGGTTAAAATGAACTGATATTATAAACCATATGTTTTATTAAGGTAAACATTTAAGGTTCCTAAAATGTTTTTTGTTATACTGTCTGGTTATCTTTCATTTCACCAAAAATGCTATTTGATGTGAAAATGGTTCTACAGAGTGTAAAAGTGAAGACAGAAATGGTTTTCGACAACAACAAGGTTTTTCTATTGCTGCCTCTTTTTAGCACCATTATTTTTACCAGTGTAGACTTTTGACATTGTTTGTAGAGCACCCAACAAAAGCTGTTGCGTTCCTCGACTCCAAACTTGTTCATTCTTAATCCGTCATGCCTCTTAGGGGTAACCTAAGCCTTTGGCTCAGGCAGGTGAGGGACAGAGAGAGCTATAGATGGAAATCTACTGTGTTGTCATGCAATGTCATTCTGACCGCTCCTTGCATATCTCGCATGCTTTCAGAAATGTGATCCCCACGGGCACCTCGCCACAGACTGTACATTTATGATCATAGAGAAGGTGAAAGGTCACAGCGAGCAGAACATGTCTTTTGTGCTCATGTGAAGAATGTCTGGTTTGTTCATACATTTTCAGTGCTTAATTTAGGTTAGTTTAGTTCTGTCCATATTAAACGGATAACCCATCACCCAAAAAATCATTAACTTACCTTCATGTCATTACAAATCTATATGATTTTTTTCTTCTGCAGAGCACAACAGAAGATATTATAAAGAACGCTGGTAACCAAAACAACATTGAACCCCATTGACTTCCATTGTATGAACACAAAACCACATTTCTCAAATATCTTTTGTGTTCCACGTATTGCAAAACATTGCTCAGAAGAGATTCCAAGTCTAGCATCATTTGTTTGCATTTTCCACTTAGGTTTGTGTTTTGCTCTCTAATGCAATGACACTCATACACGTGTCAGCTTAAGTATTCAAATATTTTGTGGCCACAGATAAAAATTTTTTACGTTTTATTAATGCTGGTTTGTGTCGCAGGGATAACTTTCAATTTAAGGCATCAAATATTTATTTGGCTTAACATTGATTATTAATGCACCTGGAATGTTATATTTCTTTCTGTATGTGTCACAAGGGGCATGAAGAGCTTGTCGAAATTTTTGTAATTTTTATTGCTAAATATGTTTTGACCTTATGTCGTGTTTAAGCTAATTGCATTTATCTATAAAACTTCACCTGTTACAAAAATTGTGAAGACCATCATATTTGTGCTCCTCATAGCGAGGCTTTATTTAAGAAATTTTGCACACGTGTCACCGCATGACATTGTACAGAAAGCATGCTTAAATAATAATGTTATCATTTTTTGAGTTTAGTTTTTGCAAAGTGAGCATGCCCTAATAAGCAATAAAAACAGATAAGTGAGCCACAGAAAGCTACAGACCTCCGGATGGATATTTGCATATTTGCCTTTGCATGAGTCACAGATCTCACCTCTTTCTAGATGGGAACTATCTTTTAGAAGAGAGACTCTACAAACGCCAAGGCGTCTGTTTTGAAGCCTTGGACACTAAGTACTATACACAGAAGACTTCAGTGACCTTCATATTTTGGATGTTGCTGTGTTTGGTGAAAAAAAGACCTTCTGGATATTTCACAGCTGTCAGAAAGAATCTCTGCATATTTCCAAAGTCATAAATTAATGCCCTGTCTTTAATGGCATTTTTGCCCTTCCGAGCAGATGGAAAATAAGAACCGAAGATGACCGAAGCTATAAAAGAGCCCAAAGAGAACCAGCACGAGAATCGAACAAACAATTTCCAGAAAGCTAAATCTGTCCTGCAGAACTCAGACACATGTGATACGGCAGAAGTCCGAACAAAGCCTTGTATTGTCGTGACTTTGCCGACTGGCCTGTGTCCAGGTGTGTGTGCGGACAGCTAAAGATGGTGTGAGGAAGTACATTCTGGCCATGAAACAACGCGAGACCTCCTGTGTCAAGTAAATAGGGCTACTTGCTATGGACATTTGGACCCAAGAGACCAAAATTGGTAGTTGACTATGTCTTATCACTATTGTTGTGGAACTACAACAATAGTGATAAGACATCACTATTAACTACTATTAACTACACTATTAACTACATAACTACAACTCTGTCGGCTGTTGTTTGAGCCGACAGAGTATATAGTATAAATGAGATCCCCTCCAGCGTGTTTGTTTGCTGCGAGGCTGTTTGGGTAGTTTGTTCTGTCCTTTTTAATGACATCATCATCTGTCTCCCCAGACGGAACGAGTGCGCCGTGACGTAGATGTTTGGTTTGTTGTGATGGGTTTGCATGTGGGCCTCATGCTGAAACATGTGCAGGGGATGTAGGGTAGGGGATGTGGTTTGCCCTCCGGGCAACATTCTTTCTGGGTTTTTCTTTGGATATTTATAATGTGTATACACACACGAAAGGGTGTTAAATCAGTTAGAAGGCTGTAAATCAAAGTCATTTTAATTACAGGTTGTTTCTAACATTCATACTGCATCTCTATTTTAAATGTTGGGATCTGCCATAAGGATCACGCAGCACCACAACTCGACAAAGCACACTTTTCTAGAGAAAATAAAAGTATGTGGTTTACATTTGTGCTTTGAAACCGTATGTGCTTCTCCATGGAGTTGTAAGTCCATTACAGAATTTCATGAGCTCATAACCCAGATTGTTTTTAGGTTTAGGTTTTGCTTTAAGACCTTGTTTTCTCTCTTTTTCTCAAAACCACAGACACACACGAAGGTATTATGAATCTCTTGCTTTCTTGTAGAGCAGAAATGTGAAAATAAACATAAATTGACTGAAACCTATTTGCTTACATGAGTCACTCATTAGATGTGAATTCTCCGAGCCCGACTCTGAAACCTCACCGACAGCAAAACAACAGTATTTGTTGAATACAGTAGATGAAGAAATTAGATAATTATGTGTCAGAATCCATAATCATTATATATTGAATAAGTATTTATTTATTTATGTATATAATGGAACAAACCTAGTCATGTTTTATATTAAATTATAAATTCACTTCATCGTACAGCTCCTAAAATCTACACATGGTCAAGAAAGGTTATAAAGCCAGTGTTGCGGAAGAAAAATACTTGGGCAAACATTTAGGAAAAAATGTTTAATCACAATGGCTCGGTTTGACAGACAAGCTTTAGTTAAATTAGGATATTAAAGTCTCTTTATTTAAAAAAAAAAGTTATTCCCTTAAGACAGCTCAAAATTTTATTTTAGTCTGTGGAAGCATGCATAAAAGTTTTATTAATGTTTAAAACATGCTGGTGTTAGAGTTTGTGCGTTATTCCATCACAAAACATTTGAAAACTTTATAAACTTCAGCTAGTTTCTCCCAGTTGTCTCACATCAGCTGTGCTTGACAAGTAGATGATCAGTTTGTGACAGTGACAACTTCATACTTTAGATTTTTCTGCAGTAGATGACTCTGCTGCCCCCACGTGGTCGATCACTTATTTAAATAAACGTTGTCAGAATAAATCACTACAGTGAGTTGTATATATCATTTACTTAACAACTATTGTGCTTGTCATATACTCACATCAGTTTATGTCGACTAGTGTCTTACAGATCAATAATTAATCTTATCCATGATAATGATAAAGTGATAGTTGTAGAGCTAATATCTTTATTTTATGCTCAATACATACAATAGTGGCAATAGGCAGTCGTTGCTATATCCTAAAGAACCATTTTAAATTCATTTCTGCGGAAACCCAGCGTACTGTCAATGTTGGCTACATTTTGTGATTATATGAGTGCATTACACACTGGATTTTTTCCCCAGTAAGACTCCATCTATGCATAAAAGTTGAACAAGTGTGGAGGAGAATCCACGTTAAATACGTTTTTTGTAAACTTAATTTATCATTTTACATTACATTATTAATTTGCCTGTGAGAAATAGGCCTACGTAAACTCGATCTTAAGGTTAAAAGTTGACAAACTTTACCGGCGTCACCTCATCTAGCAATGAAACGCGACTGGATGAATTGGTCAACATTGCAAGCGTGTTTGTTTGACTTAATGCGACGCTACGGCTCCACAGACTGCTTGGTTATTGCATCAAAAAGTAACGTGAGAGCTACTAGAAATTACTGCTCTTTAATCGCTCTCGCGGTACTTGAATGTCAGATCGGTTTGCGCAGCACCGCAAACGTATCCATCGCATCCATCATATTATAATACCACCGTTTAGTTTTAAAACATCGTATTTCTCGCATTATAGAGTAACTTTACCAACCTTAAAGGTTTACAATGAAAGCGGGCAACATCACACAGTTTTGTCACGTAGGCCTACGTGTAGACACAGAGACTTCACAATAGGTCCAAGTCATCATATGGCTCCCCGAAGTGATTTTAATGTAATTGCCGCAGGTTGTTTAGCAAGTTTTTATGGTTTATTATTTCTCTGGAGACACTGGCAATAATATGAAGAGATTCTTGTACACAAAGGAAATTATGAACCAGGTAAAACAAATATCTGTCTGCTTTGCCTCCTGTCCGCATCCTGCTGTGTGCATCTGAAAACGTTGTGAGTGTGTATTCAATTTACATTCAGTGGTTTGTCAGACTACATTTGGGCTGTCAGACATCCCCTGTTGTCTGACAGCATCTGTATTTCACTTTTCACGGACATGGAATATAAAATAAGTAATTTGATTCGTGAAATAACTTTACATCGAGTGTTTTGATTCGTGAAATAACTTTACATCGAGTGTTCAGTCATAAACGTTGTTAATAAAAAAGCAATGAAGACTTATAAATATTTATTATTTGAATAATGGACGCTGGACTCTGGCTTTTTGTTCGAGTTGTACATATCTCTGATTATGTATTGGTTATTTGTTGAAAATTGTAGTTAATGTTGTATAATGTTGAAAAAAATCATTTTAAAAAAAAGTCCAAAAAAAACCGTGTTCAGTCATTGTGGAAGTCATTCTCCACACAAAGGTCAGAATCAGCAACCCAAACTCTAGAGAATTAGACAAATCCATCATTATAAAAGCTGTGAAGTATTTCCTTATGAGCAAAAAAGTAGCCTAAAAAAACTTATTCTAAATCAAAATCATATTTTGTTGTCTGCCACCTTGTGGTGAGGCATAACATTAAAAAGGATATGATACGTTGCCTCGTGTATAAATTGTTATTATAATATCAAAGTGGTTACACTATTTTAAAGGGACAGTTCACCCCCAAAAAATTATGTCATTTACTGTTGAAACAAAATTAGATATTTTGAAGAATGTAGGACCATTGTAATTTTTCTACTATGGTATAGTCAATGGGGTCCAAGAACCGTTTGGTTACAAGCATTCGTCCAAATATCTTTCTTTGTGTTCAAACAAACTAATTTATACAGATTTGGAACAACTAGAGAGTGAGTAATTCATAACAGAATTTTTGGATGAACTATCTCTTTAATCTAGTCTAGTGATACACACCTGATTCTAGATCATCTTGAGTGCTAGATTAACCACAAACTACTCATGAACCGCCCTCTTTTCTACACCAATCAGACTGAGCTAGTCATCATTGTCAGCAGCTGTGATGTTGTACAGATGGCATATAAAGTTGGTGGTATGCTGAAAATATATGATGGTGGTGTTAAGAATGATTGAAGGGTCTAAAAAGAAATTATAGAAAAATATACAAAATGCACTACACAGGCAAAAGTTGTAAGACTGGTGGCATGTGGCATGTGGCAGGGCAATTTTATCAAATGCAGGTTAATATGGGAATGAAGAATCAATAAGCGGGAGTGTAAATGAGGGGGGAGTACACACAAGGTCATTGTGTGTTAAATGGATCTTTAGTAATAATAGATGAAAAGATTTCAATTTATTGTATATCACATTTTTCTATAATATTGCACAGCCCTAGTTTCTAAAGATGGAAATAATGCTCTTTAAAAAGGAGATAAAGTGGAATTTGGTGTCAGGTCCTGCTCTAAAGTCTTTTATTGCTTGTTTTTCCTGCAGTTATTTGATATTCCAACTTGACTATTTTTTTATTTGGAGTCCAGTTTGGACACTTTTCTTTGTGGGTGTCATAATATTATTTTAGATTTATGTGATAAAATGACAGTTTCATTACAAGTAGAGAGAGATGCATGCTGTTATTATAGAAGTATATGCATAATACAGTGTTTTTATTTAACACTTACCAAACACATTGCATGACCTTCTGTGTGCTCTTTGTGTTAATAATATAACTTCTTGTATCGTGAGGCTAAAAGCTCTGACTTTTATTTCATCTTCCACGAGTCGCCTTGTGCACCTTACAAAATAAATCACGCAGTTCGATTTCTTTCGGCTTGTTACAGAACCCTCGATGGCTCTGGGCATTTCGCTCAATCAGACCGTTATAAATTCTTTGCGGAGCAGATGGAGCTGCTGGTTGAAGTTTTTGTTTAATGCAGTTGTAGGCTTCGCTAAGAACAGCACTGATCTCAGAGTTATAAATGCAGCATTGTATATGTCTGTTTTGATGGGTTGCCTCTGTCTCAACTTTATTTATGGGCTTTTCATGTCAGCATGATTCATGTATATCATTGCGTGTTTTAAATTCTGTTTTATATAAATAGAGATGCAGATGCCTTGCCTGAAATGAGTTATAGCTCGGCATGTTGGTATGAACTGAGGCAGATTGCATAAATATACGATCAGACCTTTACTGTGATGGCAGGATAGATGGATGTTTGCATTTCATTTACATGTTTGATTCTTCTGTAAGCTAGTGCTGAATGTGTTTGCTTTCGAATGAAATAATCTCCGGTGCATCAAGCATCTTTCTCATAAGAAAGGCTTCGGCTTAATCTCTCTAGGCTTTTCTCAGCTGTCATTTATTTATGACAGTCTTTCTTGAGGAATATCACACCTTCTTAAGATTTATAGCAGGATGTGCTTCTGAAATGTATCCATTTCACTTTATACATTATATACATTTGCTTTAATAATGTAATTGAACAGTGTAATTCATCACCTTTTATGTCTTTGTGGTCCACATAAATTTGCATGGCAAACCAACTTTAAACATTGTGTTTCTAATGTTCAAATAATAAAAGTATGTTTGTAAAGGGGATGGTTCAGCCAAAAAGAAATAGTTCCCCATGTCATACTAAACCTGTATCACTTTCTTCTAGAGAACACAAAAGAAGATATTTTGAAGAATGTTGGTAATGAAACAACATTGGCCCCCATTGACTTCCATTGTATGGACACCATGCCACTAAGACATTTCTCAAAATATCTGTTTTTTGCAGAAAGATTCATATACAGATTTTGATTTCGATTCACTTCAATTACAACATTAATAGATTGTCAGGTGTGTAAATGTGTGTGTTTCACTGATGTCCTGCTGTTCTCATTCTTGCGTTTATTCTGTTTTTCTCTGCTGTGTTTCGTCCTCTGAAGTGTGTGATCAATGATGATCATTCAATGAATCATGTTTCCACACACCGTGCGTTTTCCTCATCCCCTCATTTCTTACACTATAGCCTAAGGGACCAGAGGAAGACTCCGTATCGTTCACTTCACTCATGTGAGATTAATCCTTATCTCTCTCCTCTCGTATTGGTCTGTCATAAGCCTCGGAGAGCGGTCATGGCTCCGGCAGGAACTAATATTAAGTTAAAAAGTGTCTGAAAGGTTGCTGATAGCAGAATGTCGGACTGGACTCTCCTGGACCTGATTGAGACCAGTGTAGCTCGGGGATGAAGAGAGGCATTTAGACCTTATTCTCTGGATCTTTTGAAGGAACTTTAAGGGTGGCTGTAATGGAATTTACATTTTTACAAGAATATTTCTTTCTAGATTGTTTGTTTGTTTTTTATTTTTTTAAACGACGCTGCACAATTCTGTGAGTTGTTGTGTAAGAAGTAATTCATCTGTCATTGGGACAAAAATATTTTAAATGAAAAATATTAGGTCTGATTTATGTACCGTCAACATAATGTTACTCTTGTGAATTTTATTAACCTCCTAAATCATTCAGGATATGATTTAGGTCAAGTAGTCTGGTCTGGTTTGAGGTCAAGTTATGAGGTGAAGTTTTTTGGGGGAAATTTTATAGCTTTCGGAGCTCTCACACATTGTAAATACCCATCTGATGGCTGTTTAAGTTCACGGGTTGGAAGAGGAAGTGAAGATATCAGCTTTTTTTTACGTCAGCCATCTTTACTGAGTGTTTTATGATTTCCAGATGTAAGAACCACTCGTACATGGACTGAACTTGACCTTTAAAGTTTTAACACCTCAGAATGTAATTCCTTATGCAAATAAACTCAAGGACGTAAAATGCTTTACATTCCGAGCTGTTATGAAAACAGACAGACTTTAGAGAACAGGATAATGTGTTTTAATAAACGTTTTTATGGAGGTGTCAGCCAGGAAGGACGGCATACTGATGAGTATTCTTGAAAAACACCACTCCAGGTATTTTATTATGCTTGTAACAGGATTTATACAGAGACACAGAATGTTTGCTAAAAACGACTGGTGTTAGTTCTTCACAACATGGACCTAAAATGACCTAAAAGCTCTTTTTATATAAAGTAAAATGCATTGAAACTAGGGCTGTCACAATATCAGACTTTCACTGCGTGGTTATCGTGACAAATTTACAGTAACATACTATCACAGTATTTATTGCTTTTTTTAAAGAAATAAATTATGCCGTCCGTGCAATTCATCTTTGATATTGTTTGTTTTGTGTTTAGCTGGTCAACAAATAACACAAGTGTATGGAGGCACAGAGTTTGTAACCACTGTAACTCTTAAAGCAACATTTTGGATGGATGCTAAATAGTTAATATTCTATAATATTCACTATAATTCATTCTGCATGCTGAACTATTTGTATTTCACATTTCTGCTGTTTGTCCAGGCAGAGATCAGAGATCCTAGCATGACACTGGAGCTTGGGTTATTTAATCCAGACTTCTGGAAGTTACTTAAATATGAAATGTTTTTCTTTGTGGACATTAGGTATGTCTTTAAGTAAATGTATACGTGTGTATATATGTGGGAGTACGGAAACCAGAGACATAACCGGATACAGACACTTACATAACATGGTAACAGTAGGGTGGTCTGGCTGTCATAGCAAACTTCTAGTCTCCCTAAATACTTGCACATACCGCCAGCAGAGATCAGGTTAAGATTCACATTGAACCTTTGACGTCTACACTCTGTGTGTAAGGTGTTGACACTGTCGGGAACATTCTAGACCGGTTTTGCACCCCATACATATCCAACACAGCAAATGTAACCGGGATACATACAGCAGTTGCACGAGTGTCAGCAAACGTAAGGTTGTCAGTAGGCGTTTATTTAGACGGCATGTGCTGGTGACTGTGAGGTCAGTGGATGATAAAGTTATTCGGGTACAAATTTCTGCTATTCATACCAGTATGACTTTCTCTTCTGTGGAACACAAAAGAAGATATTTTGAGAAATGTCTCTGTGGTTTTGTGTCCATACAATGGAAGTGAGTGGGGACCAGTGTTGTTTGGTTACCAACATTCTTCAAAATATCTTCTTTTGTGTTCTGCAGAAGAAAGAAAGTCGTGGAGATTTGTAAAAACACACGAGAGAGTAAATGATGAATTTTCATGTTTTCATGACTCCAGGGAGGCCTCAGGATGCCAAACAACTTAAAAATGATACAAAATGAGTATTGAAATACATTTTAAAACAACTAAAAACCAAGATTTTTCTAATTATTTGTCCAATTTTATATTGAATAAACACTTTTCCAGTTCAAGTTCTAAAATATTTTTTCAGGTAGAAATTTTGAGTTTTTGTGAGCGAGAGGTAGCCTTTGAATACTGTTGATGGGGCCTTAGAGTCAAAAAGGTTGAGAACCCTTGCTTTAAATACACAGACTGTTCACTTTTGGAGATCTACACAATCCATTTTTATTTACTTTTAATTCTATTGACAGCAGCATTAATATCTTCACTTCTCTTCCCCAGAAGAAAGTAATATTGGCCATTCTTTAAAGCAGATTAAACTTAAGAGGTTTTCTAAAAGATCTAAATGGATTTATCAAAGTGCAACAGAGAGAAAGGTACTAGAGCAATGAGCTGCCTACATCCGTACCTCCAGTAGCAGCTCTTACTGTATTTATAGAGCGCTGTAAGAGGCCAGGCTGTTTGGCAGAAGGCCCGCTGTTCGATCGACAAATTTACAGGATAGAGCAAGACCCCCAAGAGCCTCAGTGAGCGTGATTTATGAGGCGCACTCTTTCAGTTGTCTTCCGCTAAATCGCCACATTGCACCATTGAACGCTCTCCTAGCCAAGAAGCCGTTCTCTTCAGGCTCGGCACGCCAGGAACCTCCAGTCTCTGTACACATGAGCCTGGAGAGGACGGAGAACACGGAAATAACCTGATGGATTTTCTGGGAAGTTTTGACTCCTGTAAACACCAGACATGATGAGATGTAAGACCTTGTGAAATGCAGAGGTGATAAGATCGGATCAGGTTTTTACGTTCTTGTTGGGTTGAGATCTCACGCCATTATGGACTTGAACTGCAATCTAGGTGGGTGGCATGAAACAGATCCTGCTTGTCAGTCAGTATGACATGAGTGAAAGGGAGAGTTTTAATTGGACAAAACAGAGAGGGGGAGGAGAATAAATCGGATGGCTATTACTATTGCTCATATTTAGTTTGGGGTTTTCAAGTATTAAACTTCAATGCATAACTTGTTGATTTTTGCTTGGTGGACAGTAAAATAAGAAAAATATACACTGTAAAAAATGTTGCTGTAGTTATGCAGCAGTTTGCCAGTAACTTACTGTAATCTTTATAGAAAAAACTATAAAGTAACAGCCTCGTGCAAGCATGGGAACCAAAAATCAGAAAAGGAACTAGAAAAAGGTTGATGGGGATTTATGGTTCCCAGAATGCTTTGCATGAGGCTGTTATTTATAGTTTTTTTTTCTTTAAAGATAAAGACTTATTAATGTTTAATGTTCATTTATGTTTGAACAAACTGTTGCCAATAAATGAGACAAATATAAATCTACAGTAAGTTACTGGCAAACTGCTGTCAGTAATACTATAATTTCTACAGAATGTATTAACACTGTAATAATGTAAAAATAATCTAGACTTTGCTACACATGTCAATGGCCTTTAGTATTACTTGTATGTATTTCTGTCACAACCATTTGCTGTATATTTTATTAGTTGAATTACTATTATAATTATTTTATTGCATGATTTTATTTGCCTGCATAAATATGATGTTTAAAGTGATCTTCTTTCTGTCCGTTGCCGACTCGACTCCGTTGCAGGAAGTGCTACCTTCTTGGAAGAATTTCAAGTCGATTCAGATGCTTTTAAATGGATTTTTCTTGGCTCAGTTTCATTGTCTCTGTAGTGTACGTTCATCTCTTGAAGACTATCTGTAGAACTGACATGACAATGTTTTAATGTTCTCTAATGGTTACAATATGGCCCTTTAGAATAAATGTGCAACTTATTTAGCAGAATTCTATCACTTACTTGTGTAGTTCATTCATGAACACATTTTCTGTCCCTTCTTGCATATCAGCTGTACAAAACAGGAATACGATCCAGTACAAATGACTTCCCCGGTCATACATCTGGATAATTGTGCGTTTCAGCCCACGTAATGGAGCTTTTCCAAACCTCTAAAGGTACATTAAGAAGAACGAAGGTCCAGTAATGATCTTATTTCCCAGATTTTATTTCTCTATAGGATGTTATGGGCAAAACATCTGGCTCCTGAGAGCTTTTAGGTGAACGCTATGTCCAGTAGTCCAACACAGTTCCCAAGGTTCCACGGATGGGCTAGACAGGAGGGTAGACAGACAGTCTTATATATCTGTTCACCGGAGATCATAGTCTACATTATATTAGCAGATGTCACTGTCAGCACCGTTCAGCGTTTGCATTGTCCTGCAGAGATCAATCTCGCATTTCTACCTGTCAGCTAGACAGAAAGAAAGTAATTCCTCCTTGTAGGACACATGTGTCATTTCCAGAGAGGGAGAGAGATACAGACCGGAGGCTGTAATTGGTTCAGATAAGGTTCAAGCACTTTTCTTGTCAATGACCCTTCTGAGGCCTTTAAGAAAAACATCTTGTTGCAAGCACATGGAACTGGGGTTTCAGTCACATGGTCATCAACTCCTGAACTCATGTCATTTACTCAAGCAATCTCAGTGTGGGAGTTGACAGCTCTCTGTATGCCAGAAATGGTCTCATTTGTGTCTCTCATACTGCAAGAGAAACATCTGATGTTTAGGAACATTATTAATCGATTAAAATTGAAATGATGAATTAATTGATCTATTAAATAAGACCACGCATATGAGAACTCCAAATATAAAGTCCACATTATATAGCAATGGCTTAGTTCTTAAGTTAAATTATATGCATGTACAGCACTTTGTTTAACACTTGGTGTTTTTAAAAAGTGCTTTATAAATAAACTTTGACTTGACTTAAGTAGCACATGCAGGAACATTTGTAGTAAGAGGCAAAAATACATTGTATGGATCAACATGATAGATTTTTCTTTTATGCCAAAAATCATTAGGATATTAAGTAAAGATCATGTTCCATGAAGATATTTTCCTACTCTAAATATATATCAAAACTTTATTTTTGTAAGTAATATGCTATGCTATGGACTTCATTTGGACAACTTTAAAGGTGATTTTCTCAATATTTAGATTTTTTTGCACCCTCAGATATTTCTATATCTTGACCAAATATCGTCTTATCCTAATACATCAGTGGAAAACGTATTTATTCAACTATCAAATTGACCCTTAAGATATAACTTATCTATAGATATAACTTATAAACTAGTTTTAGTGAAGCTGAGATCCAATTATGTCGCACAATCTCTATTTTTAAGATTTTGGTCTGTTGACAACAGCTTTCAGTTTGTACAACTTGACCATGCGTTAAAGCCCTGATTCGAGATATTTCTTATTTACTTCATATTTTTGGCTGGTAACTAAATTGCATTGTCAAAGATATGTAATGTAAACAAGTGCTGTTGTAGAATGTTCCTTTTATAGCAAATACACTTTTTATTGTAAATCTTTTTTATAATTATTTTGATTTTATTAGAGATTTCTAATTCAGATTTGATTGTAAAAATGAATCATTTCAAAAGTAAGAAGCCCACTGGAGTGCTGTTTCTAATCTTCATGTCTTGAAGCAGGAGAGAAAGCGAGCGTGCAGTCAGGATCCAGTGAGTGTCAGACTGTGATGAAGGCTCTGTTCTCTCACTTTGACTCTCTTTTATAGCTCTTCTTTTTTCTCTGGTCAGGTTCGTGTCAGCGTCTGTAACATCACACCTCTAAATTCACATTCTGAGTCACAGCCAAAAGTCACAAGGTCGTGTAGAGCCCTTGGCTGCTTCCAAAGACGGTGTCATGTCACTTTGGCAAACACAGATGATTGGCCTGTGGCCGGGTCTGATGAATGATGTAATACGGTAAAGAAGAATCACATGACTTTTTAATTACGTGTTTGCGAAGTTGAATTTTAAGCAATATTAAGCAAACTGAATTTGAAACCGTGTCATTCTGAATATCCTAGAATATGTTTTATTAGTAAAACTGTAAATTGTATTTTGTATGAATGGGGTGTGTGTGTGTGCGTATGTGTGTGCGTGTGTGTGCGTGCGTGCGTGCGCGCAATTGTTTTTCCTGAGATCTCATCGAGAATGAGGTAATGACATTACAGGGTGTTTCCCAAAGCCCACATTTACAACCGTCAGCATTTTCTCACCAGTCCTATCTAAGCCCTATCTTACTGCTGTTCTCAATCCCACAATCCCCTCTGTTCACTCCAGTCTCTGCGTTCTGGCAGCTTGTATTGCCCAGCGGCTTTGTCAGAGCAAACAAGCTCTATCTGGGACGGCGCAGCAGACAGAAGCACTCTGGGCTTTCAATACAAACATTCTTATCTGTGTTGTCTGATCTCTTCTGGACCGGACAGAGCATAAGAACTGTCAAAATAATCTGACCTGAGCCGGCGGCTTTTTCAAATAATAACATGCTATACAAAAGTAAGATTTAACAACAGCATGTTGTAATAATTCGAGGTTTCGATTTGACATTATTTGCTATTCTGCATTTTAATAGTTAATGTTGAAAATATGGCTGCGCTGCAATTGATTCTTGAAATTCATCTCAACCTGTGTCTGTTGTCTGACACCTCTGCATATTGAGCACCATGTTTTGTCTCTAGGGGCCTATTGATTTAAATACACATAATAACCAGTTGTGTATTAAAATTTAGTTTAACTGCCTTCTGGTGTCATGTTGACATTGATAAATGACAGATGCTACGTGTAACATCAGCATATGCTACATACATTCACTGTTGTCTTTATAGTCATTTTTGAGATATTTGTCTATATCGATTTGATGTTGCATTTTGGGGCCGAGTCGCTACGGAAAATGTCTGCTAGATGGATGGATGTTGTCAGAATGCTGCTGGAGGGCGTACCTCTTTTGATTTAGGACAGTAAGCAACAGTACTTGAAAAAAAGGAATTGTAACTTATCCAGCATTTGGATAATTGTCCTGTAGCTTTGTTGTGTTTTGCATGGGGCAGAAACACTTACTTTTTATCATGCAGACATTTTGTCAAGGAAGTTTACATTTAAAAATATAAAAATATATATATATCATGAATATACTAGAATGCAGTTTTAATGTAAGCTATAGTTCTATTTCTGAGTCAGTTCATGTTTCAACATCCCTAGTGTGAAACTATTTGGGTTCTTTGTCTGATATCAATTTATCATTTAAGATGATCTACTGTCAGTCCTAGCATTAGATCTCAGATTTATGCCTTGTGAATGTCTAGGCATACCACGGTAACAGACACGCCATGTGCTATAACAAGTGTTTAATGCGTTATCCTGTAGATTTTTGCTCTGGGTTTCCTGTAATAAATCCCGTCTGTTACACAGGGATTATCATCCGTCTTCCTGATGCAACGGTAGGCTCTTCCGATCCCATAAAAGAGGATAATGCAAGGAAAGCAAGCTAAGTTTTGACTGTCCTTAAACATAAATGCACTATTTGAAGGTACACGTGTTGGAAACATTTAACCGCAATGTTTTTCCCGATCTTTGAAAGAAAAGGCAAAAAGTAAATAGTGCAGAAATAAAAATAATCTGGATTTGGATAAATTTGATGATAAATCAAGTTTATGTTGGAATTTATAGCAGAATTAGGCAAATCTGAGCAAAGTTTTTGACATTATTGAGATCTCCCCTGAAGCTTTAATGGAGACATATGAAGAATTGGCACTTTTTTATTAAGAGAAACAGCTGAGATAGAAGACAGTGATTTAGTTTGCTCTCTATTTATTCTCATTACAGTCAAAGAGAAATAGCTGAGATAGTCTGTGAATGAGTTGGACTGTATAGCAAAAGAAAGCAAACCAAGTTTCCATCATACAGAGAATCAGCTTCAGCACCTTATGAAATTGAATGATGTAATTTCACAATATGCAAAGTTCGCTCAAGAATTTTTGTTTGTGAGGTGGACAGTATTGTAGTTAATACATAAAAATAGTGAGTCCTCATGGCTTTGTGGTATGACACATTTCTGTATTATATTGGAATTGCATTATATGGCTAATGTGTTTTTATATTAAGTCAAGAACTTCTTTCTGATTCCTCTTGTGTACAGTATAAATCTCCCCCAAATGTGCTCCAGACAGTCACTGTCTTTAGGCAGATATATAAAGTGTAGAAGTGTCACCTGTACTAAACACTGGCCTCCGGCAGTCACACAAACATGTCTGGGGGAGGAGATCTTTAAGTAATTTAATATGTCATAGATAGACGCGTCAAATAGACTGAATTTATGATTTGGTTTCCAGTTCAATTACGTTTCCTCTGTAACCTTGGTGATTTGTAGTGACACGTGGTGATAAATCACTGTGAGACCCAAACCTCCATCTCGACCCTGTTCCCCTGCAGCAGCGAGCAGAGTGTCATCCGTCTAACAGCTTGAAAATAAAGTGACACACTGGAGGGAGAATTAAACTGCTGGGGCTTTATTAACTTAGCCTGAGAGAGCTGAGGTGAATAAACTATGGCTAAAGTTGTTTGTTCAAACCCCATTAGTCAGAATAAAGCGTCGGCCTAAAACTTAAAATCTATACTCGTGTTAAATAACAGTGCTGCATCAATATTGCAGTCGATACCCGAAGTATTCAGCTTTGGCATGTATCTCGCCCACATCGCTCATGAATGTATAGATTAAACTTTTGGTTATGAAAACAGTGAAATATCATTTAAAGGATACAGTGTGTAAAGAGAGTCTGCACGGAACTGTCAGAATAGGAAAGATTCATTCGAGGTTCCTCATCAGAACAGTAGAGGATTGTGGGAAGATTGGATTTGCCTCCAGACTGTAAACGGTCGCTGATGGTATAGCTGCACTGAGACAAAGCTTCATTCCATATTGGCCAAAAGCTACAAAATAGATGAGGGAAAGCTTTTTTATATTCAGTGTGTTACTAGGTTTATGGATATAAATGTAGAATTTGGGCCAGACTTACTTTACTTTGGCCAGTTGATATTTAAAGAATAAAATACTGTTTAGTGAGACTTGTGGCACAGAAATCAATTTCTTTTAAAGCAGTTTCCGAAATACTACTGATGTTCTTCTAGCTCTGTTAGTAGGATATTTCAGTCAGTTATGTCACATGAGGTATCGGTCTTTGGTAATGGTGTACGAGTGCATGAGCTAAGTATCGGGCACGATACCGATACTTTAATTATTGATCGTAAACATGCTGTTTAGTTGTGATTTTAGCTAGCGATTTTAGAAATATCTGCCTTCCCCCATTCAAGTAGATAGGACTGTGAACTTGCTATGATGTAAATAGCTGCCCAGAGGTGTTGCAAACATGATGGCCGCCGAGTGGCACGACTTCCGTAAACGAACTTTGTTATATGTAAGAGCAACCTCTGAGCAATAAAATTGTTCCTGCGGGTATGAACAGGACTTCTAGCTTCATTACAATAGCGATTGCCGTCTGTCCTACAGGTGGGTTTGCATGTATGCTCTCCAGTGCACTTTAGCGTGGCTCCGTGTGTGAGGCGAGATTACTTTCACATACTTACTAAGTTACAGTCATGAACCTCGTGGCCCTGTAACCATACACTGCACACCGTACTCTCTCCCGTGATTAAGATACATTGAAGTCTACTAAGTGGTGTCATGTTGTAATGTCAGCGCTTAAAAAAGAACTTCATTTCATGGTTTATTGTTCTCGTTTAGAAAGGTAATGATTCTGCTTTTGGATCCGGTAGAGACGTATAGAGCATCCAGAATAACCTTTCACCTTTGCTCTGACCTGGTCTTTACAATCTCAGTGTCAGTGGATATCGAATGGGCTAGATGAGGCTCCACTGCCACTGGAGACAAGCTGAGCTTCACACAATGGCTGATGGGTGGTGTGGGCGGAGTCCGCGAGTTGATGGTGGAGCAGATAAAATCTCCCACTTTCTCCATTTCTCTTCATACCTCTGTGGGGGGTTTGGAAACCAGACCTGAGACGTGCAACAGAGGAGCTGGAGATATGTGGCTCTTTGTTCAAGAGTTATCTGCAACCAACCCAAGTGGTTCAAACCCAGGACTCTGGTGGAGTGTTTCATCAAGTTGAAGATAGGTCTTCATCAGTTTTAACCCTGTGTTATCTTAAACAAACATTTGAAAGTTCTTCATTGATGTTTTTGGTTACTGGTGATGCCAGTGGAGATTGCCAAGTGTGCTCTGAACCGCTGACTAGGGATAGAAACCTTGGGTCAGTTTTGCTCATATTTCACATTTTTAAAGGGACAGTTCATCCTAAAATTAAACCAAACAGATCTCACCCTCCATTGACTCCTATAGTATTTATTTTCCCTACTATGGCAGTAAATGGTGGATGAGATTGTTTGGTTACTGACATTCTTCCAAATATCTTATACAGTAAATGATGACAGAATTTTTGGGTTAACTGTCCCTTTAAAGCATTTTGCCCTGGGACTGTGAATTTAAAGGGATAGTTAACCCAAAAATAAAATCCCGTCATCATTTATTCACCTTCATGTTGTTTAAAACCTGTACATGAACAACCAGAAGATATTTTGAGAAATCCCTCAGTGGTTTTGTGTCCATACAATGAAAGTCAGTGGGGGCCAATGTTGTTTGGTTACCAACGTTCTTCAAAATATTGTTCTTCTTTAAGAGACATCTTTCTCTCTGATCATGCTTTTAACTGTTTTCATGAATGAGTCTTTGTCAGAACCTGCGGAAGTTGCAGGTTTGTCTAGAATGCAAGTTGCTTTTCAGCTCATTTTCCATGAGCTTTTGTTATAAACATAGTCTTTTCTGATTTATAAATGCACTTTTAACCACACTTATATCAGTAATCGACCAGGACATAAATAGCATACAGACTATAAATAGCCCCATGATAACAGCCTTCATAACGTGAATGACTTTCTCCATGAAAAGGATTTGACTGACAGACTCTCTGGAGAAGGGCCATTTTTATTTTCTCTTTAAAGAGCTCCTGGGACTCTTAAAACTCCCTTTTGTGCTGAGCCAGTGAGAGAGCGGACGGGTGGGTGCATCCACCCCCCTTCCCTTTCTTAGTTCTCTCACTATGGAGCATGTCAGCCATAACCACAGGCCCGTAGTCTCCCAGAACACTGGCTCTCCTTCCAGCTCTTTCCTATCTTTGAGGTTTGTTTTGGGATAGGTAGATCAGAATCTCTCTGATCATGGAGGTGGTACATCAGTTGTCCCCGTTTGGGATATCGGAACGTCTGTCCGCAGGTAATGCTGCACTTTAAATTTACAGAACAGTCTCTGGATGGTTTGATAGTTATACGCTAAGTTGATTTATGGTTTCATGTTGTTTTAAGTTTTTATGGATACAGTAAATGAGTTTAAGTGTCATATCACTTTCATCTCCTATTGGAGTTATGTGTCATAATTCATATTCATACCAAATGTGGCGATGGAAATAATTGAAGGCAATTTTCTATAACCCATTTGTGTAAACTCAAAATAAATGTTCACAGCTTCCAGACTGGATTTATTTGTAAGAAATGCATTTGGGCCCTTGATGTCTTATTGAATGGCATATTATTTATGAGTTTATAGTTTCTCAGATGCACAAATGTACACAGTCCTACTTTCTTCGTTTCATCACGGCATCCTCAGAAGTTTTGATGGAGAATGTCAGCTACTCTCTTAACAGCGTGTGTTGAGCAAGTCGCATTGAATTGTCTTTTGAAATCGTTCAAGCACATTAATATTTGCATGAGCTCCCTATGAATGTTTCTTTGTGGTTCCAAATGTTTCTTGGTGGCTCACTTAAGACTTTTTAAACCGGTCTCACAGTAGCTGAGAGTTGAAGCTTAACCAGGATGTATGAAGTATGTTATGTCTATCCTGGGCAAACAATGCTAATGCAATTGTCCCTTTTCCTGCCAATGTCTGGAGCTTCCTTAGCTCGCAGTGAGCATCTAAATCAAATATTTGTGGTACTTCCAAACACTGTTTTGAGGGGAACAGAATGAAACCTGTCTCTGCTTTAGTGCATTGTTGGCGTGATCCCAAAATGATCCTCAAACAGCAGTGAGCTATTATTTATTTGCCTTTATTAAAAAATCCAAAGTAAATCATTGGAACACCGTCATTGAAACATAAGCATAATGGAGCATTTAGGCTGAGGGGGCGTGGCTAAAGAAGGTATGTGACTGTAATTGCTGAACACTATAACCCTTTGTTTGGTTCCACCTGGTTTGGGTCATCTTATACCTGTGGTCACTCATTAAAGTACTTAAGCTCGTATCTGACAGGTGATCTGACCACAGACACACACACATAGGATGATATATACAGGACAAATATGTGCATGCATATCTCCTTGCACCTAAAGAATCTATTTTGAGTCTTACCTTGTGATGCCAGCACTGTCCCATGGAGTCTATAATCTAAAGACGTATCTGACTGATGCTATGACCCCCTCAATTTTACTGCATCTCGAGACAGACTCTCAAAGACTTTAATTAGAGGACTGTCGAGGAAGACTTCCCTTATCCTTTGATCTTATATTAGCTTCAAACATCTATTATCTTTGTCCTCGATATTGTAAACAGTCGTGGGATTCAAAGAGGTATGTGATACCTATGTGAAATACCCCCCTCGAAACAAAATATTATTTTGCTAGAATATGTGTGTACATTTCAATGGTTGTTATTGGGGGGAAATGTTTTGGGATTTATAATGGTGTAGTTCCGGCATATAAGCAGGGGTTATCCATGCCAACCTGTTAAATATTGGGCACATGCCCAGTACTATTACACTATAAATCTTAAAAAGAAAATACTTTTTTATTATGACACATCTAACCATAATATTTCTTCTATTTACAAAATCACAAAGGGTCTACACATCATAAGACTGTCATTCACTTTGGAGTAGTCGAAGATCTTGTTTGTTGATCAAATCTTCTGACAAGCATGACGTTTTTACTTTCTTGCTCTTCTCCTTCTAGTGTTTGTTGGTTGTTATCTCACATACAGTGTTTTCCCAGAGAGAAGTGTGAGATTGACAGTGCTGTTGATTGGATTTACTTGAAACAGTGATCCTGTTATCTAAGCATCTGATTGGTGGAGAGTGTTGACTGTGATCACCTCAACTCGACAGTCGTCCTTATCTGTTCATCCACTCCTTCACAAGAAAGAAAATGCTCATTTAAGTTTATATGCTAAAAATGATAGTTTAAGTGCTCAAAAAAATTGTAACATAATTGTCAATAGAAGATTGACGTGTATATAGATGTATATATACATGTAATATATTTTTTGTGTATGCATAGATCACCCATGCTGGAGTTATTCCATAACTGGGATTTACTTTCAAAAGGATTGTTATCTTCTTTTAGCTACATTGGACAGGCAATCCATCTAATCCCTATCAAATGCATTTTATATTTACATTGCTGAGTATGCTAGCGCAAGGAGATGGAAGCTTTTGAGATCATGAGTGTATATACATAATGAAATGTATTTGGACGTACAAACTCTAAACATAATGAAATGTATTCGTTTCTGCGCTTCTGATGTAGCTGTGCAAGACCACAAGCCTTGACTTGGGTTGTAAATCCCAGTTAAGAATATTAAACTGTTTGTAAGTAATGGAATTACTTCCTATCGAGACGTCTCTGTTTTACGAATGTTGCAATCTGCGATTGCATTAGCTGTAATATACCGGCATAATTGTGAATTATCTGTTGCAATGTGCAGCGGAGCGATATGATAGCTGTATGATAGCAACAAGAATTGATTCAGTGTGTTACTGGAGTTGTACGTTCTGTATGGCAACATCAATCTTTCATGGCACATTAGCAGTAGGAGATGGTGGAGTTTGTCCATTAGAGCTTGTGATCGGCGTTGTGTGACTGAGACTTGAAGAGACGGAGATGAGATCATGAGTAAGAGTAATCGAGAGACCGTAAGAGATGGAGGATGAGAAATGTGTATGACAATGTAAGTTTGTTTGCAGGAGTTGTGTAACTGCTGCTTGTTCAGAGGAACATGATTCTTTCTAAAGGATCTTTTAAAATTTACAGTATTTCTATTTTAATGTTGTTGTCGATATTGGAACCTGTCACAGATGTAAAGGTGTATTTGCATGTGAATTATTTGCATTTTGTTGGTAGAGAAACACGCACACGTCTGGTCCATCCTGGACATTGTGAAGGAAAAAACAGGAAGTGTTGGAGGAAATAAGGTCACTAGGTTTACTGCTGCCGTTGTTGCGTTAGGAAGCCGAGCTTTACCTTCCTCTTACAGCTGCAAAGTTACACGGACTCTATGGTAGAAATGAGAGACGGAGCGAATTGGTTACAGCTCCGCCTGTTTGTGATGCATTGAAAGCACACAAGAGACTCATTCGGGAGTCGGAGTGTGTTTGCATAACAATCTGTTCACACAGCGCAGCCTGGAAATGCCTGGCAACAGCTGCAGAAAGCATGCTTCCTGACAAGCAGTGACATCGCAGACTGAATAAAGACCTTCAGTTGATTATGTCAGTGCAGTTGGTAAAACCCGCTCAATGCCACAAGCATGTGCCACAGACGTACGCTCTCAGATTTACTATACCAACATCTTGAGAATCCCATTTGAATTAATGAGATGAATGAGACTTACTGGAAAGACACATGGCGTACACAGACGCGCTGTTCTCCGAGCAACTGCTGAGGAAAAATCATTCTAATCGATTTACTCATGTTGGTTTTAAACATTAGTCATTTGAAAAACACTGAAGCAGTTGTTCTGGGTATCCTGAGGAAGAAAGGTGTGAGTTTCTAAAGGCAGACAACAGGAAAAATGTAGAGAATGCTGTGTATAGATGGCCAAACAAGAGAGTGAGTGTGTGAGGGGGTCAAGATGAGTAAACTCAGAATCAGGTTTTTATGAGCATTATTTTTGTCATTCAACAAATAATAAAATATACAAGACTATAAGCATGATGATTTTGGTTGGATTTAACAATTCTGACTTTCTTCACATATTTTAAATTAATAATCCAATAAAGAACTTGGCCGTTTTAAAAGGGCAAGACTTATATTAAATATTGTGCCAAATATTGTAAGAAGTGAATTGTTGATAATCAAATAGGCCTATAAAGTTTCACATTTGTTTGTATACATTGTAATGTCAATGTTTATTTATCCTTTAGTGCCACTTCTAGCAAATGAACTTACCAAATATGTCATAGCCAGAGTCGGACATATCCTGTTGTGTTTGATTTATATCTCATCGTTTTATTACATTGATAAAGCAATCGCTCAGTGGGCCAAATAGGTTAATATGTACTTGTGTCTCTCAATACTCGCCAATGGTCCGTGTGACGTCACGAAGGTACACAAGTACGTCAATATCAGTGGAAAGATATCGAAATAAATATTAATAGAAGACTGGGGTGTATTTTTTAATTTTCATAATTAAAACTATGCATGTACATTTATTTATTTTCTGACAGCTAATGTTAATGATGTGACTATTTATAAAATTGCCTCCTCTTTAAGTGGCATTAAATAATAATATTTAAAAAAGTTAAGGGGAAAACACCGGAGTAGTGCAGTAGTGGCACCGACCGTGCGTGAGGGGAGGGACTCACGCGCACACACAACGGATGATCCTATTGTGTCTCGCGCAGCCGGTGCGTGAGCAGCAGGGTGTTTGAAACACAAGTGGGACTTATCTCTGATCTTCTTTGGGTTTTTGCGAATGTGACAGCTACACGCAACTGGATGCTGACAGGTTTGTTTGCTTAGAGTTTTTATTGTATAGTTCTCTTGGTGCGCTAAATGTTTGCTTTCATTTCACGTCACAATACGACTGAACTGCTTTTGCGCGTGAGGTAAAACTGCGTGGACGTGGTCATTTGATTCAGTTTATGCACTGAAAGCAAACGTAGGCATTTAATGTTAGTATGCATTGGAAGAAGTTAACAGAGAACGCGCTTTCGCGAAACGCAACGCACGCGTGCGCAGACACGTTTTTAGAAGTCTATTTTAAACTTGGCACTGCGTCTTAAAACGTGCAAAATGTTTTTTCGCGTGTGTACATAGACGAACCCTTACAATAAGTGAACCCTTTTCACCACACGAACCACAGTTTAGGTGTTTGTGGTGAAACCATAGTTACCACAAATATGAAATTTGCCATCGTCTCACTTCAGCAGCCATAAGTTCAACCATATTTGTAGTAAATCTGTGGTAATACAAAGGTTGGTAGAAGGTTTTTTTTAATCCCAAACGAAATGTCGTTCTGTGTGTCTAGATTTATCTCATCTTGACATCTACAGTAATGTTTGTCTATGGTTTGAGATGTTTTAGCGTTTGTGTATTTGATGGATTTCTGTACGGGAGTAGCGCGCGGAGCCAAAGCGTCTGTGCGCGCGTGGATAAACACACTGAGCACGAGAAGAGAGTGTGTGTGTGTGTGTGTGTGTGTGTGTGTGTGTGTGTGTGTGTGTGTGTGTGTGTGTGTGTCTACAGCTCATTGTCATGTTGTTTAACACACACACACACACACACACACACCACGCACTGATGGTCCTCGTCCGAGCTATACATTACACTGTGTAAACCTCGTTGCCATGAGTTAAAACATACTGTCAGAAAGCCCCTTTATATCGAAATAAACTGCTGTATGTGATGTGTTTACGTTTGTGTTGTAGCTGTGTGAGAATTTCATGTTAACTGTGCCAAGAAACATCTATATTAAATATGAATGGTGGCGTTAAACCTTTTTGTTTTTTACATTCATGCGTTTGGCAGACGCTTTTATCCAAAATTATTTCCAGTGCATTCAAGGTGTACATTTTATCAGTAGGCTCCATGGTATTCAAACCCATGACCTTCCCTGCTAATGCAATCCTCCGTGTGATGTTCTTATTATGTTGCCAAGTTCATGAACATATTAGCATTATTGTAGATCGTTGTGGGTGATCTGTCCATTATTGTCCTTGCCATGTTCTTGCTCTCTAACTGGCTCAACCTTGCCCTGCTTGTGAAGATTGGTGGTTGTTGAATACTCTGCGGGTACAGCGCTCTCTCGCTAGCTCCCTGTGTGTGTGAACTGGCACCAGGATCAATGGCGGAGAGCTAGTGAAAAGCTGGTTCATAATGAATCCCAGAGGGCCCATCAGTCACCCGCTGGGAGATATAGAGGCAATCCAGAGCTTGGGAAGACGGACACTGTCTGTGTGCGGTCTGCCTGTTTATTACCTGCTAACACTGATCTGACACCTGCAAAGCTCTCTGTTGTGGTTTCAATTCTAGTTGGGACCTGATCCTTAAACAGCACTTGGTCCTTATGGGAGAAATCAGAACCTTAATGTTAGAAGGCTTAATGTTAATGTACAGCGTCAGCCAGGTGAATGGTAGGGTAGTGCGGGTTTGAAGGAGAGATTGAGGTCATGTATTGTAAGCGAGGGATTTGTCAAGGGGTCTCTTTAGATACAAGAAAGTCATCAAGTGTAATATATGACTTACTTTCCTCCTCTTGATCCACAGTCTCTTCTGACCTCTACACATGTGTTTGTATCCGTACTTTGTGTAAGTAATGCGGGTTGTGTAAGTAATCAGGGTTTGTGTAGCAGATGGTGTGTAAAGTGTGTTTACTACAGACCCCTGCAGAGAGTATTTCTTACTCTTTGCCCTGAGTCGCATGCATGTGTTTCTATCTGTGCGGGTCGGTACGTATGCAATTACTATATAGTCTTGGCTTAGGTTGCTGTCATCATACCCTCCGTTTATCTCCAGCCTCAGGCGGTGGGCTGCAGCTCAACATTCCAGCCTTTGTTTCCCACTTTTCAATTTGTAAAACAGGTGTGGATGGCCACAAACACTAGTATGTTTCCAAAATGTGAACAGAGGTCCTTCTGACACTGATTTTTGAACTCTTTGTTGTGGTGTGAATGCTTGTCATTGTTTTAGAAATGCATTGTAATGATACGACTGGATCCTTAAACCACATGCAAAGAATTTTAATGCATTAGTGAATATCATTAAAAAAGATATTTGAGGAGTGAAGGATTCTCTTCTATCGTTGCCGCCCCTCCAACGATTTCCACGCTCGTCTTCTCGACAGTCTATAAATACATTTTTAATGGCAGCTAGCTGATCTCATTGCAGACCAAATCGATGATCAAGACAGTGGCGAACCCCTGGAGAACGCATAGCAGAACTGCACGAACGAATGCAATGAATAATTTAATCTTTCATACTAATCGTATCTCCATTATTAACCCCTCAAAACTTCACCTCACTGTGGACATGTCAGACTTCACATGGAGGAGGGCAGAGGGCTGTTCTGCAAAACAAGATGCATCCTGTATTGATCAGATTAAATTATCTCAACAAATCTTTAAGGGACAACAACACTTTTAAAGCCCACTGAAGTGCCTTGAAATTTGCGCTTTGTTTGATGCATTGATGTCATTTTTACTGAAACAAGGTGACGTGATGAGTGAATTGTCTATCTTTTAAAATAGAAAATAGTGTTGAATTTACCTCGCAGCCTGGAATTTGATGAGAAGCGGAAGTGAGAGACTGAAAATGTTTAAATGCTTATATTTTCTTCAAAGTTTTATCAAAATATTGGAGCACACTAGTTTATATATTATAAACTATATATTTGCTCACCCTCTTGACATTTTAAACCTGTTTAACTTTCTTCTGTAAAACACAAACAAAGATATTTAAGAATGTTGGTAACCACAATCCGTTGGTCCCCATTGACTTATATTATGCCAAAAATCATTAGGATGTTAAGTAAAGATCATGTTCCATAACTATATTTTATAAATTTCCTACCGTTAATATATCAAAACTTTATTTTTGTGCTAAGGACTTCATTTGGACAACTTTAAAGGCGATTTTTGCACCCTCAGATTCCAGTTTTTTAAATAGTTGTATATCTGCCAAATATCATCCTATCCTAACAAACCATACATCAATGGAAAAACATGATGTAAAAATCTCAATTTTGACAAATTGACACTGACATTTGTGATCCAGGGTCACAAATGTGCTTAATCTGTGTCTCTCTTTAAAACATTTTGAAAGTTGAAAAATATTTGTCTTGATAATTGTTTTTAATGGTGGATATTAGTTACAGTTTCAAACATCAAAGCATAACTGATTTCCTTTTTGTCTCTGTAGGGGGCGACAGGGAGCGAATGACATCCAACCATGAGACGTACCTCCTTATGGCCAGTACACAGAACGACATGGAGGATTGGGTAAAGAGCATCCGCCGGGTGATATGGGCTCCGTTCGGAGGAGGTGAGTTTAAATGGCACCTGCCAACCACTTTCTGTCTGAATAAGTCAACTTTAGTTAATGGTTAGAAACCTACTGGTCGCTGTTTAACTTCTTGGCACTAAATAGGTTAAAGTGCTGTATAAGCACCATACGTTAACTGTTCACACACAATGAGTATTATTTGAACCTTTTCTTTAAACGTTAACATTGCTACACTATTGATTTGCCAAGATTATGTGAAAGAAGTGATGTTATAACTTTCCTTTTTTATGGGTTTAATTATAAGAACCGTGTCATAGATTAGAAGTTACTTTTCGGAGCAGAACTTTCAGAGTATCGTCTGATAAGGTTTCGGTTTAATTGACTTCCATTGTGAGCGGGGTAGATGCTGTTGGTTATCTGTGTAATTGAGTGATCCCATTCATTCTGTGTGTGTGTGTGTGTGTGTGTGTGTCTGTGTCTGTGTCTGTGTCTGTGTCTGTGTCTGTGTCTGTGTCTGTGTGTGTGTGTGTGTGTGTGTGTGTGTGTGTGTGTGTGTGTGTGTGTGTGTGTGTGTGTGTGTGTGTTTAAAATGCACATACTGACCTCATTAGATTGATCATTTCTAGGGTTGTGAGTTAGGTTCCTGTACTCCCGCTTAAAAGCTTTCTCTCCCGTCTGCCAAAATGGCTCATCCTAGGACGACCATCCGCATGATTCACTTGTGTGGGCAGCAGGGTCCGAGATGAACCATTCATCCACAGTAATGAGATGTTTGTGTTACCCTATTTCATCATTGAAGTATTATGCTCACAGAGACAAGCATAACGTCCTAAATTCTTACATTTTTTCTCGCAAGTTTATCAATTTTATCCTGTTAGATTTGGCTATACTTGAGAAGTATTAGACGTAATTTTAGCGTGTTAGCTTTGCATTGTTAAAACAAAATAATGCTTTCAAATATAAATTCGGATTTCGACAAAGACTTGTGTCGCCACACACTTAGTGAGAGACACAACACCAATTCATATCTATATGTGTGTGTGTACTGTACTTATAGTCAAACCGATTTTCACAGGAATTCATATTTTGTTCATTTCCTCAGGAATGTATCATTTGTAGTTTGAAATTCCCTCCCACAGTCTCCTGATTCACCCATAGGTCAAAGGTCACAGAGTCAAACCGTCTACAATATCCACACTGTAGGGGTCTCGTAGTATGTCATGACCACCCAGTTGTAGCACACGTGTGTTCTCTCGTTCTCTCCTGACCTCTCAGTCTTGGATTTGATTTGAGGATGTGTAACCAGCTGCAGGCGGTTGATAACTCATTAAGTTGGCTTTCATAAAAATATCAGATTTGTATCATTTAGATTTGCACGACTATGGCTTTTGAACTGTGACATTCAAGTGACTGCTTTGTAGTTAATAGAGTATTGACTGTGTCTATGTTTCAAAGCCAGGAACAGAATGACAGAGACATCCAAGAAAATGAGATTGTGTGATAGTTTAAAAGTTCATCCTGATACTTTTGTGGGGCCCACAGTTGTGGGAAAGTTAATGCAAGCTGTATGCTGTGCAAACAAACCCAATATTAAGTGCAAGAGTCTCATAACTCATCCTATCTAGACACAACATCTAACTTTGTGTACCTCAACCTATTTGACTTTAAGGCCACCCCCACTTACAAATGTTTACCAATTCAAGAGCTAGAAACTAGAAATATGTTTATTAGTTATAAAAAATAACACTATAACATAGCACTTAGAAATATCTGATTAAGAAATATCTGGAACTAAAAAATACATGTAATTTGATTGTTATAGCTTATTTTAATAGTAATTCTGTCTTATTTTAAATAAAAATGTATTGTTTTATTTTAAGTCATCCTTAGACCCTCGTGGAAGATTTTTGATAAGTTTTATTTTTGTTTTATTGAGATTTTGCTTTTATTTGTATATTGTTAGTTTTCATATTAATTTTATTATTTATTTGTTTGTTTATTTATGTTGCTATGTAAGATGTTTTTTTCAGTTTTAGTTTTTCGTTTTATGTTTATGTTCAGGTAATAATTTTAGTGGTCATTTTAGTTAATAATTTTCATTAAGTTTAGGTTTTTCCAAGTAATTTTTAGGCCAATATTTCATTTAACTTCAATAAACAGTGTTGCTTTAATAGTTTCAGTTTTAGTAAACAATAATAACCGTGTCTGGTTAATGATGTAGTATGTTCATCCATATTTAATAAGTACAGAATACTGAGGTGGTAAACTTGTTTAGGTAGTTGCGTAAAGCCAGCCAATCAGATTTGAGCTTGCCAGATCAATGTTGCGCTCAACTTATTAACATGTTAGATGCATTGAAGAGTTTGTGGAAAAATGGTGGACAGTCAAAGGAAATAAAGTGAGATTTCACTGGGCACAAATGAGTAAAACAGACCCTAAAGCTGTGGCCCCTGAAGGGGTCTCAACCGCGAGAAACTAATACAAGGCATCTAATGAAGTCACATATTTGCTGCTGTTGACATGTCTAATCTCCCTTTTGACGTTTTACTGCGAGGTCTACTTTCTTGTAAATGAAAAAAGTTCATAAAGATGCCAAGCGTACTGTTCTAGTGTAAATTATAAAGGATCTGTTTGTTAATCCTCGCCTACAGACTTTAACAAATGGGGAATATTTATTCAAAATTTTAAAGGGTTTTTATTTTTCATTCAGAAAGATTCAAACAATTTGCCTTTAATCTTTTATTTGCCATTGAACTCGGAGCGAGAGTCACTAGCCCGCAGCTATTGTGGAGCACTGTTGTTGATGGAGTTTCCACAAAACACCCTAGTGTGAAGCGCAGGAATGAGGGCAGAGGGCTGGGAACAGCCACAACAGACGATTACACAGCTAAGAGCTTAGCAGCTTTTTTAAAGCTAACCTTGGGGGATGAAGGGGGGCTGTTTTGGCCCCATCGTACTCTCCGCTCTGGAGCACAGGTCAAGTCTGAGCTATAGATGGATGGAGCAGCACGTCTCCACCCCCTGAATCCAAAAACCTACTGCTCCTTAAAGGAGGACGGTGGCTTCAGATTGCGCACTGAAGAGTTAGAGGAGCAATGAATGCTGTGTACAAAGAGAAAGTGGAGAGTTTAGGTGATTAAATTAGAAAAGAAGAGGAGAAGAGGAAAAACCGAAAGAGAAGTTGTGGGATGAGACAAGGAATATGGAATATGCCAAATAGACCTCAGACGTGCAAGATATTAGGGAGAGATGAGAAGGGACAAAACCAGAAGAGGAGAGCTCAGAGGTACAAGACTGTAAGAGAAGATCAAGAGAAGAAACAAATTTAATCCGAAAGAGGAGACAAAGACACAAGAGTAGAGGCTCAAGACAGTGAGAAGAAATGAGAAGAGACAAAACGAAGTAGAGTTCTGAGATGAGATAAGATAAGAGGCAAATCTTCGAGGTGCAAGACGTCAAAAGGAGATGAAAAGAGCAACAAAACCAGAAGAGAAAAGTTTTGATATTTGATTTTCTGTATGGTAAAAGTCTCACAGCAGGACAAAAGAGTCCTGTGTGTGGATACATGTGGTCGACAGAAAAGTCTTGGACAGCTTTGTAGTGCTGGCAGAGCACCTGCGTAACCGTGTGTAAAGAAAAGTGACTTACACAATCGTGAACTCAGAAGGTGTACGCCAGAAGAACTCGCTGTGGATAGAGGAAATCCATCAGGAGATTTCGTTTGGCTGGAAACACAAGACTGACTCTTCATCTGTTTCTCAGAGGGAATAAAACACAGAATATGAGCTTCTGCATAAACCATCAGCTGTTAAAGCCAAGCAACATATCTGTTCAGAGTTTTTATGTTTTAGACAAATCACAGCCAAGTCTCGCACCTGTGTGGTCAACATTCACAAAAGACAGCGCTTGTCCAGATGCATGATGGGATTTCTGTGTTTATTCACTCACACAGGACCACTCAACATTCCTGCTCTGGGAATGAGAGATCTAAACACTAAAAACTAGCTGCTGGGAAACGGCTTCATATACAAATATTCTGTATAGTTTTTGGAAAGTGACCAAAAAGTCCAGCATTTCAAAATCTGAAATTGTTTCAGATTTCTTTGAAAACGTTTTCTTAAAGATTGGTAAAAGTACTCCTGTGGTTGTTTATGACATCTCTGTGGATGCTGTCTGGCTGTAGTGTGACTGGCTGGTCATATCATCCTCAACTTTGTCTTTAAGATGCTGAGAGGCAGACAGTTGAGATGTCCCGTCATGCATCCTCTGTTTTACTACAGTTTCATGCACAGAAGCATCTTCTGTAAAATTAAAAGTTGTATCGACTCCAAACATGGTGAGTCGCATGACTGCTTTTAGGTCTTTTATATTGCTCTGTTGTGAAAAAAATCTAACCTATTTTTTGTCATCAGCTCAGAGGTGAAAGTGAGTAGATTTAGTCGAATTTGTATCGTCTCGTGTTTGTGTCCGGAGACCCGGAAAGCTGAGGCGATCCAAAGCCTCCAGGAAGTCCGTCCTAATCCGCTCTCATATGCATGCGACATGTGAATCACGTTTGTTTTCAGCCCAAATGCTGCAGACAAAAGATCAGGGCAGGAGAGGAAGTGTGCGATTTTCTGCCTCCAGAGTGTGAAGTGTGAAAGAAAAGCGTTCAGTCGGCTGGATTTGATCTGAAAGCTGCTTTTATACTTTGATAGGAGATTTTGTCTTTAATAAATTATGAGTGAGAGGAGCATGTAGTCATTGTGGCCTTTCTGCTCGAATCTTCAAGACCAATATATTACAGTAATGTACAAACTGAAAATACACTGAATAATGTATTATGAATAATAAACTTAATAATAAACATAAACTTATTTACAGCTAGACAACCAGATTTTTAATGATGCATGTCAAATAGATGTATTATTTGACAAATATATATTGTATTATATATTACTGTTTTTGGTTTCACCTTTGAGCTGTGATCTATCTCAACTGAACATACTATAAACACTTGTTTCTCTCATTTTAGGAATCTTTGGTCAGAAATTAGAAGAGACTGTTCGATACGAGCGCCGCTATGGTAACAAAATGGCACCCATGCTGGTGGAGCAGTGCGTGGACTTTATCCGGCGCTGGGGTCTGCGAGAGGAAGGACTCTTCCGTCTGCCCGGACAAGCCAACCTGGTCAAAGAGCTTCAGGATGCTTTTGACTGTGGGGAGAAGCCGTCTTTTGACTGGTACGTCCTCAAAAACCTTCACAGTCTGAATCGAAGAAATGTTTTCTATTGGCTTGTTATTTGACAAAACTGCGGATTACATTAATTGCAATACATTTTGTTACACTTTTAACCTGTATTTGCCTTTTAAAATAATTATCTTAAAGTTTGTAACCAGGGGTCGGATTTACAAAACATTCTTAAGAAGAAAATTATTTATTTCTTACTTCAGTTGTAATTTAAGTTAAGAATGTTATGTATTCCCAAAAAAATACATAACATAAAAAAACATAAGTTCTTAATTTTTTTTCTCTAGATTGAAAAAAACAAACAAGAATCCAAATTCTCGAAACATGACAGAAAAATATGTCTTAAATGTCAAAATGTAAGATGTTTTATACATGTATTTGGTTGTTTCACATGTGACGTATTGTATTGAACCAGAATCATAATTCTGACGTTTATTTGCCATTGAGGAATTTTAATATTCATATAATAATAATAATAAGGTCTAGCTCCCTTACTTTAGCTTTCATTATTAAAAACGGAGTGTGTTTTAAATTTCTCTAGGACAAAGCGACTTGAAACAGAGAGGGTCACAAATATTATGCCGTAGTAACACACAAAAAGTATTATGTAAGTATAATTTTGGAACGTGTGCTAACATTTTATCTAACATGCGATAGTAAATGCCGTTTAAAACATCACATGCTAATGTATGTACATAAGAATGTGAGGCGCTTGTTACACAAATAAAGTTTTTTGTATAGATAAATATAGTTACCACACGAGCAGGCGAGTGAAGTCATTAATAAAGCACATGCCATTTATTCATACGAAACACATTAAGATGTTCTTAAGAAAATATTTGAGAACTTTTTAAGAAATATATAACAATCTTGTATATTTCTCTTAAGAACAGTTTGGTGAATCCGGTGTCACTTTTTTTCTCAGAAAAAGCTTTGTCAGATACCACCAGCTGTCTTCAAATGTATTTTCAGTCTGCAATTTTAGAGATGTCAGACCCCACAATCCCTTTGCCGGGAAGGACGGCTCACTGAATATTTAACACTGTTCATATTTAGAACTTTCTGATGCAAAGGTGTAAATTATAAAGAGTAGTTGTGCATGTGTGTTTGACAGTGAGGCTAGGATACATATGTCTGTTTTTTGTAGCACTATAGTTTATTGTGTGTGTGGTTGTCACGTCCACCACAACCATGTTGATGACCCTATAAAAGATTCCCCAGCGTTCCTAGTCAACACACCCGGGAACTGTCAATAAATCCAGCTTGTTGCCGTGTTGTCACGACCCCGGATTCTCTACCGCACGGTTATGCTGTGCCATGCTGGCACCCGCTGTGATTTAGTACCTGGTTTCTGCTGGGATAACAGCACAGGGGGACCTGCCCGCTGCATTGACTTTCCCTCGCTAGGAATACATTTGTCATTTAAAATGTCCTTATTGTTGCAATCCTCCTGTTTCTCATTCGGTTTCTAGCTCTTCTATCATCCTCCTTTGACGTATTGGACTTTTATATTAATATAATCCATCTCTCCCTGCAGTAACACAGATGTACACACCGTGGCATCCCTACTGAAGCTGTATTTGAGAGAGCTACCTGAGCCTGTCATTCCTTTCTCTAAATATGATGAGTTTCTGGCCTGCACCAAACTATTCAGCAAAGACCAAGATGCTGTGAGTTCTTTATAAGTCTTTTGTTTTATTAGGACAGATATAGACTACACACGTGCAGACACAATTGCTTCAAAACTGACAGAAGTAGTTCAAGTTTAAACAGATTTTGAACCACTAGACTTAACCATTACTATACAAAAGTTAACAGACTGCATTAAGTTTTCAAGTTCACAGTACTTTTTACCTTATAGTCACTAAATCTTTTACTTCAATTGAATTTGACCACCAGGCAAAAGTAAAGCAATGACTCAGCACATCATCATTCTCTTAATAGTCGTCTTTTCTTTCATCCAACATCATCCATTCATTCAGTTTTAAACTAGGTAGGCTCGACCCTTAGGAATGAAACAACCTGAATCTGACTTTTAAGATAAACTTTTACCTTGTGCAAAACAAAAGCATGTCTAGCGGCTTTTGAATCGTTTGCTACACTGAATTGAAATTATTGCCCAAGGTTTTGAATGAGATTTGTACCTATAACAGTCCCTAGAGTGCCGTGCACAATTTCTTGAGCAGACGCAAAGCATCATGGTACCTTGTCGTTGACAAGGCTTTATTCAATATATTTGTATTGTGAGAAATAGGTTTCAGTGCAGAAAAAGCCTGCTGGGAAGACATATCGACCATCATACGCTCCAAAAATCATTATCATTAAATCTAGATATTCAGTAATTGTTAAACCCACTGAACCATATTAAAAAGACGAATTGCGTGGTATTAATTAAATAAATGGCAAAATGAGTATTTAAAGTCAATTAGAAATATTTCAGATTGGCTTTAAGGACATTAATGGTTAAAATTGTCTTTTGATTCATATGCTGTATGATCCTGTACAGTGTAGAATTACAGATCATTTAAAATTGAATTACTGTAATCAGTTTAAAGAAATGCATGAATGTGTTTTATTCAGGCCATGTATATAATGGATTGATTTTTCTGGCTCTTTGAAGGGAATGAAGGAATTAAAAAGACAAGTGGAAGGTCTACCTCAAGTGAACTACAATCTGTTAAAATACATATGCAAGTAAGTGCCCTCTCTTTTTATTTCATTTCAAATGCCTTTTTATCGCATGGAAGTCACATTTATCTAATAATCATGATGAATTTGTGTTAAAACCTAAAAAGATTTTCAACAGTAGTTAAGACAACATACTAGTTATGAAAATGTATTATTTTATTAAATAAAACAACAATATAATAAATATTATTATATGTATTTAGTAATATTACATTTATTTTAACTGCAATTCTATCAGATGACTCAAATTGTAAATCATTTTTATTGGCTTTTGTAAAATTGTTGCAAGGTAAAGAGATTTTTATGCATTTTCCTTATTTTTAACCCCCAAAAAGTTTGTTTTAGCTTTAAATATTTTACTTTATAAATGTATTTTATAATATATTACATTATAATAAAATTATTTATATTTATTTAAATTCATTTCAACCTTTTGAGTTCACAGCTTGACATACTAATGGAAATGTCCCCGATTTTTGTGAAAATGATTTCTAAATATCTTCCATCCTTTAATTAAGAATAGATCTTTTAAATAGACTCTAACTGGAACTTTTATAGTTCAGAAAGTGTGGGAACCTGACTGTGGATTTAGTTTTTTATTAATGTCTAACTCTTTGCTGAGTTTTGTTTGGCTCATGCTAAGAACCTTCTGTCCCGGCCAGGTTTCTGGATGAGGTGCAGTCCTACTCGGGGGTGAACAAAATGAGTGTCCAGAATCTTGCAACAGTCTTTGGGCCAAATATCCTGAGGCCAAAGGTGGAGGATCCAGTCACTATAATGGAAGGTGGGTCTTTCCGCCCAATCACACGCACTGTAGAGTCTCATAGCTTTCATAGTTTAGGCGTCCAAAATGTGTTTTTCATGTGTACAGGCACAGTACTGGTCCAGCAGCTAATGGCGGTTCTGATTGGTCGGTATGACGTTCTGTTCCCGCCGGAAGAGGGCGACACCGGCACCCTGGAACTGGTCAATAACAACAACAATGAGCCTCAAAAACGGCCTACAAACGGTCAGCTACAAAACACAGAGAACAACAACACCAGCAGCGTACGACAGTGTGCATGGGACATGCCCGAATCTCCCAGCCGGGCTCCGCTGGACAATGGCTCCCCCCGGTCGGGAAGCCCTCGTAACAGTTTCACCGGCCAGCGGTTCGAGGTGGCCCGCAGCCCACCGCTCACGGTGAAGAAAAATCCAGCGTTCATCAAAGGTAGCGGTATCGTCACCAACGGCTCCTTCAGCTCGTCCTCATCATCCTCCGGCGAGGCCGGTCAAGAAAAGAGTCTGACTCTGCCCAACATGGGCACCCTGCAGGCCCGACGGACGGGGGCAATAAAAGGCTCGGGTACAAAGATGGGGGTTCAAAACGGTATCGTGCGAATGGGCTTGTCTAGCTCAGATGTGACGAATGGGACTCTAAATGGACGAAACGGGCTTTGGGCGCTTAACGGTCACGTCACGATGCGGGAGGGGAAACCCCGAGAGACAGAACCTCAGCAGAATCGTCTGTCCACCTACGACAATGTCCAAATCCAGCATCAGACGCAACAGATGCAACCCTGTCTCAGCAGCAGCTGTGAGGACAAGCAGAGCGTAGATAGCGCCACCTGGTCCACCTCATCTTGCGAGATCTCTCTTCCAGAGAACTCCACCTCTTGTCGCTCGTCGACGACCACTTGCCCAGAGCAGGACTTTTTCGGCAACAACTTCGAGGACCCGCTGTTGGACGGGCCCGTGCGGGAGAATAACGGAGTGCAGGTGGACGACAGGGAACAGAGGACCAGTAACGGAGGCAGAGGAACAAGCAGCAGCGATAACAGCGATACAGCGTTTGCCGTCGCTAATGGACCGACCAATCACAGCGCACTACACAGTCTAGTGGCCAGTCTCAAACAGGAAATGTCCAAACAGAAGAACGAATGTGAGGCCAGAATCAAAAGGTAAGAGTTACACAACCGTTACATTATCAGATCACTGTGTATATTAATCCTTTCCTTCTCTTCTGTGTAGTCTTGAACACCGAAACCTAGAATTGGAGACGGTGATGGCAAATCTACATGAAGAGCTGGACCAGGAGAAGAAGAAATACACCATGGTGGAGATCAAGCTAAGGAACGCTGAGCGAGCTAAGGAGGATGCGGAGAAGAGAAATGAAATGCTGCAGAAGGAGATGGAACAGTTCTTTTCAACTTTTGGAGACCTGACCGCAGACCCGCGGCGACCTGACAGAGCCAACACCATCTGGATCCAATGAGACGGCATGTCGGATTATAACATTTCATTCAGGCCTGCCATTAACAATTATTTCTGTACATTGTGTGGGCTGTGCTCAGATACAATGAACTTTTACTCCATCTCACGCTGTCATGAAAGATCAAGACGGCAAAGCGAAACCTATTAAGCCAAATGTCAGAGCTGAATGTGGACCAGCTGTTAGATTGAGTTTGGATTTATGGAGAGAGATGATTGGACGATGCTACTTGGATCTCAAGAACAACATGATACAGTGAAATAGTTTGAATTACGGTCATGTTTTTGGAAGGACAAAGCACGTAAACTTGTCTTGAACGAAAAGAAAAGGGATTCTGACTTCAAATAAATATTGAGGACATTGATAAAGAAACGGTGATGAAAAACGGTTGAAGGACAACAGAACCACGAATGTCACTCACATTCTTTGTGTGATCCAACCAAATGTGTCCTTGAACTGTCACTGCGTCATAGATCCACCTTGTGTACATAAAGCAAAACAATGTTCAAAATTCCAAGATGAAAAGCAATGTCTGTATAAATGCAAATGAATTGTTAATGTAGGTACAGATATTTAAAGAGTTCTTATTGTGTTACATATACATTTTATATCAAGGCTTTTCCTTGCACTTACTGTAAACATATGGATTGTTTGTTTTTTCAATAAGGTATGAATATGAAATGGTGGCCAAAAGTCGCTTTTGCCTCTTTAAATTAATCTTTACATCCTATATATCAGGATTAAAAATAATACGAGGCAACTTGTGGGGTCAACTCTCAGCATTATCGGCTTATTCGGCTAACTGTATATGGTTCCATTACAATGGTTTTAGTCCACATAGAAGTAACCCCAAGTGTGGCAAATATATTATTTTGACACTAAATGTTTGTGTTAAAATGCTAAACCTTGCCATATTTACACTTTGACAGAATTGACAGATGTCTTAAAGTATAAAAAGGAAATATTTCAACACAAAAACAAGCCCAAAGTAATGTGTTTCTCCCCAATATACAGTAAGCGCTTGTGCATGATGGGCGGGGGACCCAAAATGTCTGGTACACCTGTAAATAATTTTTGAAAAATGTGCACATGCTTATTCACATGCACATCATTTGCTTTAAGCAGTGCCGGACGGAGACGTCTGTTCAAATGAACACTAGAGGTCAAATGCGGTTTAAGTGCCAGATCACACATCTGTGTTTTTTGTTCTTTGCCTGTTTGTAATGGATACTCACAGCTGTCCATGCTTCTACTGTAGCTTGATGCATTCAGTGAAATGCAATTAAATTAAATTATGTGAACTTTATTACAACCGTGTCTTTCGTTGTCATTTTACATAGTACATCAGTCGCTGGGGTCGACCACACGTGAAATCGCTGGGTGGTCCGATATTTACAGCAGCAAAAATAACAACATTTACACAAGATGTGAAATAAATTATGCAGAATGACCCAGAATACAACAAACAATTATATATATTGACTTAACTTTGTTTTAGAAAGCTGGATATTTCATCCTGACCCCATAAGGGTTTGCAACATCATGATGTTTAAATCATTTTGTGTTTTAACCTTCAACTTTGATTGCCCCAGTGCACTGTGGGAATGCCTTTCAGTGTACTGAACCTAAAGACACGAGAGGACGGCCAGCGTTTTCCATCCCTGCTGCAGGCCCTTAGTACAGGCGTCTGAGGGGTGAGAAGCTCTTAAACCCTGCACCTTTCTTCACGGGATAATAGGCTTATACAGCCTGACAAAGTAAAGCCCAGACTGCAGGATCGGCATCCAGGAATATTTTCACGCCAAGCTTGAGCAGAATACAAACCTCTGGAAGTGCAGATAATAGAGTTCTTCATATGCAGACCGCCGGGCTTTGTTGTCGATTCATTGGGCAAAGGTTTTTCACCATTTTACAGAACAGAACCTCAGGAGATGGACGTCCACTGTAGGTAATGGAGCTATTGAGATGAAAATATCAAGCCCTGAAGCCCTTTATTTCAAACAAAATCAACACATAATGTGTTAAATATCATAACACAAACAACAGTATACGTGTTTGTGTTCGCCTTAAGGGACAAAACGGCCCCTGCATGGCAGAATTTGACAAAACCTGCTTTTGGGAAAATGTCTTCAAATTAATTCATAAATTAAGCAGTTTTATTATTTTAAACTCTGTATTATTTATAAATAGCTTATATGAAATACATGATTTTAAAATAGTAAAAGTCTAAAGCTGATATGTAGACCACACCACATCCCACTATTTTGTTGACAGTGTTTACAAACTTGATTGAAGTTATTGATGTTCTTAAATCTATTTTTCCATTAAACACTGTAAAGGTGCTTTGAAATGATATGTATTGTATACAGCACTGTACAAATAAAGGTGATTTGAGTTGAAAACTAGAAATCAATGGTATGACCCTGTTTGGTAAATATTAAAGATCTGCATGTAATATAATATAATAAATGTACTGTGACTGTTGTTGTAGTGTAGTTGTATACTGAACAAATTTAGTGGTTATTTTATGTCTTTTAGTGATAGACATCTACAGTATATTCATACTGCAATTTTCATTTCAACCATAACAAACAAAAACACAAAGCAAAGAGTTTGACTTCAGAACTCCAAAAAAATATATTTGTGACTCAAGGGCATCCCTTTATTTCTTCTGATGTTTCTGTGATCGACCTTACATAACAAGAACTACTATACATATATACTTGTGTTTGACAAGCATGATAAATGCAAAGAGAAAGTTCATGGCTAAACAGTTTTGATGAAGAGGATAACTTTACCTCCCATTGGATTCTGATCAGTTTATTCAGATAATAAGCCTCTGACTACTAAAAACTTGAATCTACAACCACAGTTTTTGCAGCCGTCAAATATTTTGATAATAATTTATTCCATATATTATTCAATGCACAAGTAATAGTTTCGGTATATTTTTAATACATTTCTGCACACGATCATGTGTATGGTATATAACTTGAATATTACTTTGTATACATTGTCAATCGCTACAGTTATTGGCACATTTATCCAAGAAAACTGACACAATTTCAAGGTCAAATGTTGTTTATTTTCAGTCACATACAGATATTTATATTACATACACAGTACCTTTAAAATGTCGGGTGCTAACAGCAATCCATCAGTGCTTTTTAAATCTTGAATTTTTATTTCTTTTCATTTTTTTCCCAACCATCTCATGTTGCGTTTCGAGAATAATTTGATTTGAACAACAGCCTGGAGCAGGACGTGTGAGATGGGGTAACATTTCAAAAAGCACTTCGTAAAGAACATCAGTCTCCATCTCAGACTCTCAACACAACACAACAGAACAGAAAGAGATGGAGAGTTTTAAACCTCTCTCTCTCTCTCTCTCTCTCTCTCTCTCTCTCTCTCTCTCTCTCTCTCTCTCTCTCTCTCTCTCTCTCTCTCTCTCTCTCTCTCTCTCTCTCTCTCTCTCTCTCTCTCTCTCTCGGTCGACTGAATTGAACGTCACCATGAGACGCGTCACATTATTAACTGTAGCACATGGTGTGAATTCATGATCAGGAAAACAATCCATTTTTCATCCACACTTAAAGAATCGTGTTATTATGAAACTGAGAAATCTTTCTGAAAATAAAGAACGAACAGGTGACAGGAGGCAATGAATAGTGCTGTTTGTATTGCTTTGTGTGTTACATTTGCTTGAAATGACTTTATCAACCGTACATATTTAGTTTTCAATCAAATATGCACTAATGTGACATTGTTTTGTCGAGTGAACGTGTTTATTTGATGACCATAAGATTAGATAATGAGGGATCTGATTCAAACAGTAAAAACAAACATAAGTTACAATTCTGTTTTGTAAGTGTGAATGTTTTTTGATACGGCCACCACCTCGACCAGTTCAATGATGACATCATAACAGCACATTTTTAACACACATCGAGCCATTTTCATTCTCAAGGTTTCTGCTCACAAACTGCACCTTCACTGTTACAAGACAAAGTCAAACTTTACAATACAGCACTTCGGTTATCGGTTAAATCATCTCTAAAATCCAGTACTTTTGACCATAATGGTGACATCACATTATATCACGGTTTGGTTTAGGAGTCGTACGTATAATGAATGCTGGGTTCATTAAAGTCGCCATGACGACCGAAGCAGCATTATAATATACGTTAAACATTCAGCGATGACACCCACATTAATGCTGTCGCTTAAACCATTTTCAACCGTTTTACGTGAAGCACCATGGTAGAAACTCCTGGACTGAAATTTTAACTCGTTCCAATATTTTGCGCAAGACCTTACAATTTCAGCAATTGATCACTTTTTCACATTTCGTAACGACTGGTTAAATAGTGCCATTTTCCAAATGGAAGTTCGAGACATGAATTCAGAAATGAACCCTGTGTGTGACCCAACGACTATCCGTAAAAGGGTCCTTGCTTTGAAAAATAACCAGTATAAAATGCAAGATGACACGTCACATTTTTGTCTGTCTAGTCTAAAATGAAATGCAATCAACAAATTTGATACACAACGCAACCATTTACAATCAGTATTGAATTCTAACAATTGAAATACAAAAGCTACTGTGTTTACGTGTACATGTCCACCCTGTTGTAAAATGGTCAGCAGCCATATTGAAATAGTTCGCACCTCCCAGAACCCCTCTGTCCTCCAAAGATGATATGTGTTATTTTGTATCGTGTGTTATGGCTTTTGATGCTGATAGTTTTGAGAAAAAAATGGCAAAAGAAACATATTTCGAATTGGGGTTTTGTGGTATGTCGCACGGATGTTTACAAAGGATTGAATGGCTTTCAAAATCGCGAGGTTTGTTTACACGTAAGAGAGCAGCACCTGGACGATTTTATTTAGCTCTTGTCGTTAAATAATTCGCAAATAAGGGTCGATGAATGATGTCAGAAGTGTGCGCTTGATTGTCATTGAACTAAAAATGAAACTGAGCGATGTTTCTTTTGAGTTGTTGCAAACATCAAAACAAACATTCAATGTATATAGAATAAGGTAAACGTTTCCACAAACTCATGTGCTAGTAAAAATATGACAGGTAATAATAAAAATCAAATTAAGAAATGAGAGATGGGCAATATGATTCAAGTTACATAAACAAAAATCGTGTGAATTTCACCCCTTTATTAAAATGATTTAGTACACGGATCATATTGAACAAATACAAGGTACAAAACAAAAGCGTACAACTTAAATATTATATATTCAATTACTGTTTATTCAATGAAGCTATTCTTTTCCTATTACTAAAAACATCAGTCGTGCGTTTGAAAGTTGAAACTACATTACTTGGGTTACATTGATGGAAAATACAGTAGCCCCCAAAATTTTAAACCATGCATTAAAATGTATGAATTTCACTCCATTAGATATCAAAATATCAAACCAAGTGGCATTTATTAGTTTATGTTAATGTATAGAAACACCCCCGTGCCAGGACTTGGAGTGTAAACCTTTACATCCATTTCGAAAAAATATGAATTGTATAAGCAGTTCAATGTTAACTGCATTGAAAAGTGAAGCTTGTTTTATGTAAAGTATCATTTTCGCAGATGCGACTTGGTTTGATGTTTCGTATCAAATGCAACCGACATACATTTTTAAGTCTTGGCTAAATTTTCCAAATACTTTAAGGGTTACTGTAGTTCCTGTGGTTATCAAGTGTCAACATTACAGAAAACTGAATTAAACAGATCCCTACGCTAAAGAATTGACACGAACGGTGGGCTTTTGGGGCTTGGGTAAACAGACCCGGAACATCCGACACCATCAGCGACACAAAATCACCACAAAATCCCTTTCAGAAGCGTCACATTTACTGTATTTTACGGGAGGAAACTGCATTATATCGAAGGCACTTCCCAAATTCAGGCTCCAACAATAAATAGGTTTAATAAATAAACTCCTGCTGTGAAATGATCAACTATATGCTCCGTGTTTAGGTAGTAAGCAAGTTCAGACAACACAGATATGAGGAATGAGATTAGTTTGTGCGGATGCAAACGGGGAACAGAACGTTAGAGGAGGCGAGGATGAGACACATGCTTTCAACCTGCGTTGGCGATGGAACGTCCCCCCCCTTCTCTGTGACACAGACGTCTTAAGTAGCGTTCTGTGGTGAGGTTACAGCATGCAAGGTCGCCGCCCATGAGGCGGGGCGTGTAGGGTGAGTTTCACAAGTACGAAGGCAGGACTGTTGAAAATGATCCTTAATATATACAAAGCTCGGAGATGCTCGTACCCCCAATGGCTTCGTGTAAAGCACACACACTTCCTACTGAGCGAGAAAAACGCCCCTTTATTCATTTAAATGTTATATAAACAAGGATTCTCTATATTCCTATATGTTAGCTTATACTTGTATTTTTCTCTGACCATGCAAGACTACAGGCAAGGGAACAGGTGACAGCTGTAATGTGGCAAGGTGCGCAGGTACTCCCTCTACTGGCCGACAGTCCCATTGCCTCGCCGCTGTACAGAATTACATATATACAAAAGATAGGGGGCGCCACTTTACATTGAACCCTACGGAGTCGCGCACGAACACACCGGCCTGTCCGAAACAGCCCATAAATTACGCACGAGCGAAAACCCATCACATCAAGGAAGAAATATTCTACAGTGCTCAAGAAAATAAAAGCCCACCCTGCCACATCCACTAAAGCACAGAAAACCGTTAGATATCAGCCAGTGGAAATGTACACTTTACAGAGATGCCCGATCGCGTCTTATTTTATCATTCGTTTTTTCTCTTATGAAATGCCATATGAGGGGGATTCAAAGCAACTAGTGAAGACTCGTAAATATACATATTCAGTAATTCGATGATACATATTTGCCGCTTACATTTATTTTTGAAATCACATTTTTCGTTATTCGTTTACGTTTAGAGAGCTTGCAGATCGCGCCGTTCACCTTCTGAAGAACATGGGGTTGCGCAGGCAGGCGGTTAGTCACCTGCAGCACCCCAGCGGTCCTGCGGAGGTCTCCAGGCTGCTGTCGGTGTCGGAGGCCAAGGTCTGGTCGGTGGACATGGAGGAGATATCGTTGACGGACGAGGAGGGAGGGAGGCTCTCGCTGCTATTCACGGCTGCACCTGCGCTGAGGGAAGCAACGAAAAACGGTTACAACGAAAAAATGAGCCGACCGCGCAGCATCAGTACCACTAGAGATCCCGTATCCACAGAACGACGTAAATGTGTACAAATATTAAACAGCAATGAAAGAGGAGTCTTTAAGGGTGGAGTCCACGGATTATACAGTATTTGATGCTGCTAGTGTGTTGCTATGCAGTTGCTAGGGTATTTTTCTACTCATTGATTCATCCTCATGTCATTCAAAACCTGTGTATGACTCTTTCTTCAGCGGAACACAAACGATATTTTAGGCTAACAAATGTGTCCATAGTAGGGTCTGTGACTGTGTTGTTTGGTTATGCAACGTTCTTCGAAATATCTTCTTGTGTTCTGCAGAAGATATAAACCCATACATGTCTGCGATGACATCACTAATAATGTATTAATATTGATGTTTGATGGCACACACCCTTGTGCTTAACCTGAACATGTAACCGCAAATTCAAAAATCAGTAACAAATACGTTCTCCACCACCAGGTGTCGCTATTGCTCCACAAAAAGCCAGCAATAAACGCAGATTTTAGTCTTCATCATTTTGGAAGGCATCCGCTTTGAGAATTCCATTGAATTCCCTTTAAATCAACAAAGCAGAAATCGTACATGCTGTTTCAACACAGGACTTGTGCCAAATCCAATAAGCAGCAAAGCAATTGCTTTTGGTTACCCTCCTAAAACAACTTTCTGTGATAACATTAGAGGCTCATTTACTTGACTGACAGGCAACATCTTTCGTTTTAATAGAAAGAGGGCCATTCAGTGTTGTGAACATGATTTATAATAACTTTATATTATATTACCCATGTTTTTGGAGTGGCTTTTTGAAGTCACTTGGAGCCAAAAGAAGACAGTTAAAAAGCAGAAACATTGGATGGGTTGTCTCTCTCTCTTATTTCTCTCTTTTACTCAATAGAAATGTGACAGGCCAGCAAAATATAGTAGCTGCTAGATACACATCAGATCACATTCAGCATCACAGAACTGTAAAAGAACCACAAGCAGATATCTCTATGACCTCTTTATGTTACCCATAATTCTCTGTTGCTGTCACCGCAAGAAAAGATGGGATCCTCTCTGAATCAGCGTATTGTCTTATCAGCAAAAATCTAAAGCACGATTCTTTGTGCATTTATTCATTTACCAGACGCTTTTATCACATGAATGCGAGTTTTGCACGTAATTCTTCTGTACATAAATGAATCTAATCTTCTCTGTTTCTACCATCATCAGGTAACACCCTGACTTCTGGTTCTCCATCGCTCTGCTTTCAGAGCCGATTTGCTGTCATTACAGTAATGGAGTCATATACGTTACACGCATGTAATTTCGGTGACCGTCCGAGTGGAAAAACACAGTTTCAGCTCCATCGCTGCGTTTTCGCTTACAGAGCAGCAACCCTTCAGTCATCTTCATAAAGAAGCCCTCCAGCATCTGAAAGACCATCATAAATCTCTGGTTTCTACCGCAGGACGCCTGAAAGGACAACATCTTCTCCAGACGCTTAATAACACGGGAGGAGGAGAATTTATAGAGAGCATTGATTTTTACCCCGGTACAGTACTGCAGGTTTAACCAAGCACACAGGGAGTCAGTCTTCAGTATGAAACATCGTATAAAGAACTGAAACACATCTATAAACAAGAGTCTTTAAGATATCTCCTCGAGACATAGATTCATGTTCAGGTATAACGCAACGCTATCACAGAACGTTTGCTGTCTGATACAGCTCTTAAAACACCAGAAATATCAGCTGATATGAAATATATGATCATAATCATTTACATTCAAGTCTGAATTTAGTAAATCAAAAGTCCATATTTTGAGATTTGCAATGCATTCTTTGTTAAGCCATGTTGAAACAATATGCACTACGAAAAGTGCCATACAATTGCATTTAAACACTTTTTCCTAGTTTGTATTATTGTTGTTTAATATGTCTGAACATTCTTTAAACCAGATACATTTCCTTGAGAAGCGAATTGTAAGAGAAAATATATAGATTTTTACTTATCCTTTTGCTCTTTTCGTCTAGCATAACCCTTAATTTATTGTAGATTTACCTGAAAATATGTCAATTGTTCATTTAGAAAATGTTTTTTGTAGTGTACACTAATCCTGACACACACACACACACACACACACACACTGGTGTGAAATACAGAGCTGCATTGCGACTGCTTTCTTCAGCACAGCATTTAATTACAAAGAGGGGAGACTGAGGGCTGAGAGAGAGAGAGAGAGAATGTGCAATATGATGTTCAAAATCCTAGCAATACCAAAACAATACAAGAACGTAGGCGCCCAGCAAACCGGTCTGTAATAATATCATTAAAATGTCACAGGATGTTTGTGGGAGGTAAGATGTCAAGAAAACAGCGAGAAGTGCAGCTGCTACCCCTGTCTGTCACCTTCTCTCACTGCTGCAGGATACACGCGCGCGCACACACACACACACACACACTGCCCTCTACAGGTCAACCTGACAAACTCACGCTGCATACTAAACACAATGCACTCAATGTCCCCAAAACCTAAAACAGAGGATATCATATACATTTCATGCATATGGCAGATGCTTTAATGCAAAGAAAGTTTGAGTTGCAACCTGGATTACATCTGCATACTGTGTATGTGACCAAACTATATTTGTGACCCTGGACCACATACATTGTATAGGTCAAAATGATCGATCTTTCCTTTTATGCCAAAAATCATTAGGATATTAAGTAAAGATGATGTTCCATGAAGATATTTAGTAAATGTCCTACCGTAAAACTTGATTATTGTGAGTGGAAGCAGCAAAATCGCTAACAAAAATGGCCGGAAACACGTCTACAAACTTGCTGCTGTCACTCTTTGGGGATTAGTTTGGTATCTGTGTAAAGCTTAGAATTTCAGTTAACGTCATTTCAGCGATAAGCTAATAAAGAGCGTTAAAACAAACCTGTTTCTTCTTAGAAGCGCCCTGCTACAGCGCCTCTGATTTACAACTTTAAAGCCGATTTTCTCAATTTTTTTTTTTGCACCTTCAGAAAGCATATATTCAGATGATGTATAAATCTCAATTTCAAAAAATGTACCCTTGTGACCGGTTTTGTGGTCCAGAATATGTCATTAACAAAATCCTAAAATATTCCAGACTTGAATATTGCAATATTATGAATTTTAATGATTAAAAGCAAACGGATAATGGTTTGGTTAGTATTTCGAGTTGTTTGGTGTAAAATCTGTGGACTCCAACCTTATGAAATATGCATACACAGTCACAACAAATAAACAGTGTAAAACATTATATGCTGTACTATATACATCTTATAACAAATTGTAACATGTAAATTGTCAGCACAGTCAAAGTACATTCGCACGGCACAGATTCTGGAGTATTTTATACTAAATCACTGACTATAATATTCACGTTGACATCAAGCTATAAAGATAAAACGCATTCAGCATCAGCACAAACTACACACAGGACCGTATCCCTTTCAAAAATCACCAAGGTAACCACAGCTACAGCCAAAATTTGCTATTGCTGCTACATGAGCCTAAAATAAATCTGTCTAAAATAGAAACTAAACCAAATCACTGAACAATTCGGCTTTTGGAATCTACGGTTGCCATGATGATTTTAGTAAGGGCTACTTCACAGATTCAACCTTACAGTGATAAAAAGCACAGTACGAGATGGAAAGGGAACAGGGACAAATGGAGGTGGGGTTTATTCTCAATGAAATCACTTTAAATTCACTTACAGAAGCATATCTTATGCACAGAGAGTACCTGAGGGAGAGGGCTGTCCCTTCACCACACCATTCTTAGTTCTCTCTTCGAAGTTCATCACCTCTTTATAGATGAGCTCTGATATAGAGACGGGGAAAGACAGAAAAAGAGACATCTGTGCATTCGCTTAGGTGTGTGTGTATCTCTTCAGTGGTCTGTGGGCAGTGAAATATATCAAGTGTACGTATGAAATGTCAGAGAGCTCCACATGAAGGCCTACCTTTCCATTCATCAATCGAGTGTTCCCTCTCATCTAGCTGTTTATCATAGATCTGTGGAGGAGGCTGAAAAGAGAGAGAAAAAACATTTCATGTTTAAAAAATAACGTGCGACTTGAATGTATCTACTTAACTTAAATTTAAAACAGAAAATCACCGAAAAACCTCCGCATTCATTAACAATGCAATGCATTTTCTAAATATAGAACAAAGTGAAATAACATAGAGTCCAGACTTTGTTTATGCTAAAATCTGGACCGCATTTTACCTTACAGCGTTCAAATTACTTTGTCGTTATTGTTTTTTAATAACTGAGACACTGTAAAGTAAAAATGTTTCTTCCACCTGGACATGCGGTTCACATAATCAACAATACGAACTTTGTAGTAAACAGGGACCAAACACCCGCATTAGTAAAACAGAAGCGCATGAAAATGTGAGTTAAGACAGACAGAGATTATCATATGTGTAGAGATGCTGTGTTTCCTATTTCCTATGCTGTAGGCATTACAGGTAGCATAACTTGGTAGAGAGAGAGATGTCATATTACTGGAAGGTTGCATTATGGGAAAGTGTAACCTTCAGTATTATATACAATTTATAATCATTTCTATACTTTTTTTTCATTTTATTGCCTTTGTTTACTGTTTAACTTGACTGACAGGTCAGGTCAAGGCAATTGACATCATGATGACATCATAATGTAAGGCAATATTATAAAATCAACTATTCTCTTCTATTTTTACACAACACTGACACTTTATTAACGTGGTTGTGTTTGTTAGCACAGAGTTAAATCAACATTTTAGACGAGAAGGTTTATAATGGTTGACATTTGTTGGAAAAGTGTGAACTAGTGCTACATTTGAAGGAAATTAAACAACTTGGATGAATAAATCCTCGCCACATTCTCTAAGATTAGTACACAATGCAGACACACGCAGAGATGCGCACACCCTACAAAAACTGCAATTGTCAATGCAAATGTTTAATCTGTCTTTGAATAAAAACATCAATGTATGTCACATAGAAATCTGAATGTGAGTGTTTTGTTCCCATGTGTAAAATAGTCTTTATTTACCATAGATATGTGCTGATTCCTGGCCTTCATCAGAGAAAGAGAAATATCAGAGAGAAGGAGAAGACAATATCACACTAATGAAGATGGATTCATAAAACAAACCAGTTTTGAAATGTCAGGATTTCTATCATAGTGCATATGTATGTAGCATATTTTTGATCACCAGAAATGTAAACAAAAATCAATTGAATCTATATTTTAAAGACATCATAAACTTTGACATATTTGGCCGAGGTCAGAATGTACATTTTGCTCTAAAACATGAAGATAACTTGTAAACCCCTTTGAAACGTTACTGTATGACAGATCAGGAAAACCTTCTTTTATTTTTTACTCCTTGTCTGTTTACTCTTAAACTGATGAAGGTGATGAAAAATATTGAGTATATCTAAATGTGTTTGTGTAAGGCCTGTATACGTCCTGTGTAGCTAAACAACATGAACATATACAGTTGTTGCAAAATTGCTTCATACATTTGTAATATTTGCTTTTATATTCCAAAATGAATCATTGTAGTACAATATTTTAAGCCTTATAGACGGTTTCAAAGCAACAACATAAACATACGTTACGGCGCACGCACGCTTTTGTGGCCCAAACTTAACTTCCGGTACAAACAATAGAGTCCCTGTAGATTATTTCTGATAACAAGCAAAAGAAATTATGACAAAGTAAATGACATTAACTAGCAAGTTAAAGTATGTCTAGTCAGTATTATTGTGGGTTACCAGTAAAAAAAACTTTACTTGGCTAAACCTAAATGTTACAAGACTCATTCAACAAATTGTTTATTTAATACAATTATTATACAATATAAATTCATATTAATATAAAATAAATAAATAATATTATTAGCTACTAGCAAGGCCGATTAGACGGGAAGTTAACTTAAGGCCAGGTGCGTGCGTCCGATGAAACCGTGTATAAAGCTTATGCAAAAATGTAAAATCTTTCAAAATAATAATAAATACTACACCTATTTAAAACCTAAATAAAACAAATTTAAGTAATTTAAATATTGCATAAAACAACTGGTGTATAGCATGGCTTCATTTCAAAATCCTGCCAAAAATTTACATGTAAATTGTATTAAAATATTTCATATTGTTCACTAACTATGTGTAGGCAATACATAATAGTAATAGTTTTTTGGCCAATCAAAAGTAAGTAGTTTATCATAAATGATCACATGGTCCAACCATGAAGATAAGCTTTAGGATGCAAGCCGTAACTAATTGATATTAAAAATGTGTGTTGAAAATATCATTCCACAATAATATTCACAAAGATAAGCTTAGAATAATGACTTCTGGTGTCCGGTTTGATTTTGTGTTAACTCACGTAAAGATGGCGAAAGTTATGGATTGCAAACTTTACCGCTGTGGCCCTCTATATATATAAAGAAGAGTGTTTAATGAGCTATATCTGCAGTGTGGAGTCAGCTGAGAGACTGAGACTTAAATCAGAATCCACAGCTGACAGATGAGCCAGCACACAGTAATCGATATCACTGAGAGAATGAGAGAGCAACACTCACTGCCTCCACTTCAGCCGGGTCATACCACACGTTGATGTAGGGGTGCTGCAGAGCCTCGTCCACAGATATCCGCTTGGCAGGATCAATGATCAACATCTTGGACAACAAATCTCGGGCCTGACTGGCTGTTTAACACAGGAACACAGAGGTTAGCAAGGTCAAACACACACTTATTGCTGCATTTGAAGGCCACATCTCATCGGTCGTGATTTTGTGTCGTCTGTAAGCATAAACTCGATATATGTCATCATTTGTTCATTTTTTCAAGGGCATTGAAAACATCACATGTTGTTTCCGGCTCGTCCTCCCTCGCGCTCTCATCTTTCCGTCCCTCTCTTCCTCTTCAGCACTATACACACATCGCATTCCCACACTTTCTTGCTCTATAAATAGTCTCAGATAGTCAGAGTCTCTCTCACTCTCATCACTTCTCTCTCTGTCACTGGCTGGACCACTTCAAAATGGCCGACGCTGATTTCTGCAGATATCTCTCTCTCTCTCTCTCTCTCTCTCTCTGACTCACTGTAATTTGTAATTTTAAAGAGATTTCTTAAATATTTGAATTCATACTGTATATTAACATATTGAGCTTTTGTTACTAGAACAAAATGATCAAAACTAAGACAGTTTTTGCTTACAAAAGAAAATGGGGTAAGGAAAATAACTTGTATTTGCTCTTTATTAGGTAATAATTTATTCATTTTTTTCATACCCCATTTTTTTCTATTTTTAAGCATATAAAATGCATATCAATTTGCATATAAATTCAATTTTCTTTTTTCAAATATTTAATATCTTAAGTCATTTTGCTTCTCAAATAAATTAGTAAAAGAAATAAATCTTAAATACTAAGCATTTTTTGCAATGCCTTCCATTCTGTCTGTTCTTTTTCTGTCTCTAGATTTTTGTTGTACCAAAGTACAGATGATAAAAAATATGTTAAATCTTGAACAGGTTGGTTAAAATGTATAAAGTAATAAACAAAGTAAATAAATAAAAAATAAAAATTTATATTCTTTTTTTTGAGGATGACTAGACAGATATTTTGCATTTTTTATATAGAATATTATTAAAGTAATAACTGCTGAACCTGACAGCAGGAGGTTTATATTTATTATAATCCTCATCCATCCATCTCATATCCATCCTCTCATGTCTCATAATTCTCCTCCACCAGCCCCTGAAGAATGACTAACAACTTTGAGCATAATTCATGAAACGTCTCTCAATTTTGCAAATGGGAAGGAAATTGCTGCCTGATCCTCGCAGGCAAACAATCACAAAGACATGTGAGCAACAACTGTAAAGTAAACCTTGCTGGCATGATGTAGTTATTTCATTCATTATCCTGGTGCATGGAGAGCATTTCAAGGTAAACCTCACAAAGAATCTTCCCTCCTCCAAAAATTGCATTACCATCAATCTTTTTTAGTTAAAATAAGCAAACAGTATGGATATATACTAAATGTATATACTTTACATTTAAAATAAATGTTTTTATTGTAGAAAACAGAAATAGTTATATATTATTATGTAAATACGCTCACAAACATGCACAAACTGTCTTTCTTACCTTTGAGTTTGTTATGCTCAGAGTCTGCAGGGAAGAGGCAATCTGGGAAGAGTTTTGGGAAGGTCAGGCCGGCGTATTTTGGCCTGTTTTCCACATAGTTACGCACAGTTGGCTGAAGTTTCTTCATGAACTCGGGAGAGGGCGTGCCGAGTTGCTCTATAACCTTATTCCATTGGTCAATATCTGAAAGGGGTGGAGTCAGGGAAAAACGCCTACATACTGTATGAGGCACGTACTGTATCTTAGTTAATAAAGTATGATTTTTAGTTTGAATTGTAGTTATTGGCTAAACCACAAATAGAGTATAAAATAAAAATAAATGCATAATGTTGTAGTCTTAAATGATTACACAAATTAAAATGAATGCAAAGTGAAGCAATTGTACAAATGCCATCAATGATGAAATAAAGTTTGATTCGATCTGTGTTTCAGTAATAACGGCTGGAGCAGTAATACGTTCTTACTGTGCAGTTTGTCTTTTCTAGTACAAATATCCCAAAATTCTCAGATTGACATACATTTATTCGACAAGGAAAGTGTCCTAGAACAGTAAGTCTTGTTTAATGAAAGAAAATATAGTATTTTAGTGTGTTGTGCAGAAGAAAGAAAGGTTTAAAAGACAAGAGGGTGAGTAAATGATGACATTTTTGGGTAGACTAGGACTTTAAGTACGTTTATGTTTACAACATGGGGTAAGAAAAATAAACTTGACTTAGGCAAGACATTTTTTTATTTTTCTTAACCAATTGGAAGGTTTTTTTCTTGTTTTAAACATTAACTTACTTTATTTTGATATTTTCTCTTTCATGAATCAAGACTAAATATCTTAGGTCACTTACCTCAATTTAAGATTTTTTTTTAAATATTTGTACTAGAAAACAAGACAAAAATGCTTATTAAAAATGTCATTTTGTTGCAGTGTTTAAAAAGTTGTCTAATAAAAGTAAACAGATAAGAAGCCAAAGCAGTAGACAAAAGCTTGTAGCTTATGATATCAGATGACTAAAATAGCAAACCAGCGCTTACTCAAATTAAAAAACCAAAACACAGTTATAAAATATAAATCATTATAACAAATGTGTATATACCAGGCGCTTTCACGTAGTTCAGTGGTTATATTATAGTAATGCAATGTAAGTTGCTTTGGATAAAAACATCTGCCAAATGCATAAATGTAAATGTTTCTGAGATTAGTGTTATAGTTTTGAATAAAATCATGCTATTTTTACAGTGGTTATCCTTCCAACTTCATCTTCTATTTGTAATCTATATAAAGTGGAACTCACAAAAGAAAATATAGAAAAGTTTAATGTCAGAGTTGCAGGCACCACCATATGGGATGAGTATAGACTGCCCTATATACACATACATCCAGGTGGAGCTTTTTGGATAAAGGCAACATTTTTTTCAATTGGTTTTAATGTTTAAATTTGTTGTGGTGATGGTGCGGTGTCTATCCCATCCTAACAATACATATGTGGCAGCATGTGACACCTGATAATCATGTTTCGCCATGTTGTCTTTAGATCTCTGGCATAAGCAGTGCACAATACACCATGATATTTTCTCTCTGTTACCTATGAATTGTTTTTCTATGTGGCGCACAGTGCACATTTACTTTTTTTTTTTTAAATATGCATCATACATTCATTTTAAAGAATTATCCGTGTCCACCCGAGCCAATGACAACACACTGGTGTCTTTTGGGGTCTAATAAGTTCTTACACAGTTGACAGACCCAAACCACGCTGTGCTGTTCACACACAATTCACAGGTCTGCTGAACAGCCCATTATTGTAAACAAACAATCAGCCAAAACAAACACAAGCGTTTCCTCTTCCTCTCTGAGCGAGATGGATAATGTGTCTCCGTTCATTCACTGCTCTGCTGGGTTTCTAAAGATCGCAGACAAGGTCATTCAAACAAACCAGCAATTACCAGATTGAAGAGTAGAAACAACATCAAATACAAACATACAGACCACCGACCAACACATTCAACATCATTCACAACCCATCACACGCTCCGACATGACTTCATATATTCCAGTTATTCAAAAATCCTCATATGATTTCAAATCTTCAGTACTTTATATTAAAAAGGGAAGCAGTAGGAAATTGGGGCAACTGTTGGAATTCACTTCATTGTTGGCGTTTAAGGGAATGATTTCTAGCAGATAGGTCTGAGATGGGCTGAATGGATCCTGAAGATGTAATGGCTGTCTCTCTGGGTGCCTAGCAACAGGGGGGAGGGATGAATGAATGTTGTCATGGTAACCCAGTTGGCCTTAGGGAATCACATGACTGTTTTTGCTCCCCAGGCTTCCTGCGATTCCCACAAAAGGGGTCCTGGTTCAAAGGGGCCAGTGCAGTCAGGACCACATTACATCATCCCGCAGGAATGGCCTGCATCCCAAAACACAAAACCACCCCCGTATCCCTTTCTCGCCGTCTCTATCGCCATCTCACATTTAAAGAAGCCAACAAATAATGAAGACTGCCTGGCGCCTTCTTACTTTAAATAGTAGGGTTCAATTTTGGTTTAATGGTGAGATGAATAAAAACAGGTTTCTATTTCTGCACCTCATTTTTCTAAACTAAAAAACTCTGCATTCTCACCTCCTTGTAGTTTTTAGACTATCCCAGACTATTCTCTGGAACTCACTTTCTGTTTTTGTTTAATTTTTTGATTTCTTTTCTCTTTTTTTTAAGCTGCAGTTCATAATGTTTCCTCTATATGTGTTTGAAACATAAAGTTACATACTTCACAAGTCAAATAAAGTGCAATTGAAATCAGACCCAACAGTTCATATCATAAATTATTATTATATGTGTACTTTTATTGATGTAATTCCAGGCATATTATTTTTACATACATTTTTGTTGATTTTTACAGCAATTTGTTGATCTTTGCAGCTGTAATTAATATGAATTTTAGTTGATTTTATGTTTAACGTTTTTGCATAAATTATTGTTGATTTTTACAGCTCTTTGTTAATTTGCGCAGCTGTGATTAATATGATTTTTATTACAATTTATTCATTATATTTTTACATATGTTTTTGTGGATTTTACAGCAATTTGTTTATTTTTGCAGCTCTGAATAATATTTTTGCAGCTGTGATTAATATGATTTATCATATTATCATGTTTATTTTCTATACATTTCGATTTACTGTATATTTCATCAGCTTTATACTTAATGCAACTATGATCATTTATTAGAAATGCTGATTATCATGGTACATTTCTTCAGCGTTTCTGGAATATCAACAATAACAGGGATCTTATTTAATTTGGAGTAAAATGAGAAAATATAACAGACAGCAGGAGCAGGGCAGGATACGATCTGTGCCTGGAAACAGCACTGCTCCTCTTATAACTTCTCCAAAGATACAGCCTACAGACCACATGTCCACTACACCACACACACAACACACGGTACATATATCATTAAAGTACACACTACTGTACATGTTCATATAAAAGCTCTTTATATCAAACACCTACAGTAGTGAGCTAACTACAATACTGCCTACATACTTCCAAGGATGCCGCCTGGCACATTCCCTCCTTATAATATATTATCCTTCAATTTCTGACTCTGTACATTTCGTTTAAATTCTCACTTCACTTGCAAAATCACTTTGAAACCCAGAGATAATACCATCCTTCACCTTCATGTATTATATATTCGGATTCATTATTAAACAGGGCGATTCTTACAGTCCTCTATGTAAGGAATCTAAAACAGGTTAGCGGAACGTGATGTGAAAAAATCAAGGGCAGACTGTGTGCAAAAACTGACGCGCATAAGAGACCAAAGGATGCAAACGAAATGCTTTTGCAAAACCCTTTAAATGTTCAGTATGTAAAAACTATTGATGGGAAAGCACAGCAAAGTTCATTCAGCCGTGTGTTAATGACTTTTTAAAAACTACAAATCCCAAATAAGCCAACTTGGTCTACAGAATCAATACCTTAAGTGCAGGTTTGAACGAGAGAAACGCTCGAGCTGAACAACGCAAACTGGGTGTTACCTGGATCTTTGCAGGGAATCTTAAGGAGCTGTTGTATTGTATTCAGAAGAAACCGAATGGTAAAGATCGACTGCAAACATCTTCGTGATCTTTAATCTGTCTGACTTGTGGACTTTCATAGGCATGCGGCACAGCACAAATTACAAGACTCGTGTGTGAGCGATGATAATTCTAAACTCTTTTTGATGTTTTAATCCACACAACATTTGAAAGAGGCTCGGCTAATCCTGCTCTTCAGAAGTAAAAACCTGAGAAAAATGAAAAGTAAAATTTGATCCCTAGAACAGTCCAGCTGAAAATGTAAAATGAAGAAGAATGTGAAAAACACAGACTCAGGGTTTTCAAATATCAAACATAATAAGACTGCATAAAAGGTGTACAATATATTATATATTAGAAACATTATGTTAGAAGTTTTCAGTGTGAGTGGAAGAAACTGACAGAAAAATGTGTGTGGGCTGAAAAATTAGATGGTTATATAAGCTTAAAAACCTCTGGGTTAAAGAAACTACAACCTTAGTCACTTAGATACGCCTGAACAGATGAATACTGGTCTGGTCTGGTCAAAACTCAACCACAAAATCATGAAATGAATCCATTTGCTCATTTGAAAAATATTAGGAATTTTAAAGAATGAATACTTCTTTAATAAAGTGCTAGTCCACTTCAAAATTCAATCATCGTTGCAAATGCTGACTATTTGTTTAAAAATCTGTCATATCTATAATTCAGTAATATTAAAACTGATTATATTTATTGGCTTGTAAAATCATCAAGCCAAGTTGGACTCATTCATGAAGGATACAGTCCCTGCCGGGGAACAGGATTTTGTGGCGCACCATTTCTCCCATGATGCAACCAACTGACCAAATATCCACTGCAGGCACAGAAGCAGAAGAGAGCGATAGGAAGAAAAACAGAGGTTAGCATTAGTACAAATACATCATCAGTGATGGAGAAAGATGTGAAAGATTTGTGTGAGTTGTGTTACTGTCACTAATAACGTCTGCAGTGTCTGTCATGCATTCAATTACAAAGTCTGAGATGGGGACAGACCTCCGGGCAGACATTTCTGTCAGAAAATCCATAGCCTGACCTCTCTCTCTCTCTTAAACTCTTACAAACAACAAGTCTTTAATGTATTAATGAAAGTCATTTGTATTGTTAAGCAGTAGCTGTTAGTATTTCAGTGAATGAAAATGAAGAGCGGATTAGCAGGACATCTAAATACTGGTGTCGTTGTTAACTTTCTCAACTTTTGAGTAACTTAAACTGATGAATGCAGTGTTTGAGTTACCGTTCTCCTTGTAGCCCATTCCCAAAATGACTTCTGGAGCCCTGTAGTATCGCGTCACTACGTAGGGTGTCATCATAAAACTAGTGCCAGCGGTCCTCGCCAGCCCAAAGTCCAAGATCTTCAGCGTACAATCGGATTTCACCACAATATTGCTAGGTTTCAGATCCTAAAGAGAACACAGATGACAAATGCTGTACTTTTTCTAGTTTAGACTTTCAAATTGTTTAAAAAACAATCTTTCCTATTAAATCTAGTTTCAAAGGAAAAAACAGATCAATCTCACAGAAATTCGTAACGTAACTATTTTATGAGGCGGCTAATTTCTATAAATTTGTTTAATGCTCAATGTTAATAAAAAGCAAATCTGCTTTCATGTTTTGTTTTTTTGTAGTGTCTCTTACCCTGTGGATGATGCCGGCTGAATGCAGGTGTTTGATTCCACACAGCATCTGATAGAGAAGATAGGACATTCTTTCATGGTCCAGTTCCATCTGGATCACCTGGCAAAGGTTTGCGTCCATCAGCTCCATAACCAGATAACTAATGAAAGAAAGAGTTTCAAACTTATTCAATGGTTAAACTGATAGACTATTGATGTTCAGTATCTCTGTCCCTTTCATCGGCGCCACTTCATTCATGAATCTTTACGTCTCCAATATTTATTGCCTGCCAATCGATGGCGGCCAGCGGGTCAGTGAATGTGAATGCTAACACTCAGTGTTAGCGCTCGAGTGCAGCGTTCACATATTTTATGGATTAAATGTCACATCTCAGATTCTTGTTTAATAACAAACCGAAATCGTGTGAAGGCGCACTTATAGAAATCTATACATATTGTTCAATGTATATACAGATAAAATCTGAAGATAAAGTTTGGAGTTAAAATATTGCATTCAACATGAACTTCATCGACACAGAGCTGCTAAAGATCTGGCTTTGAGCGGATAGATGCTTCATACTCGATATACTGATCATGATCTAGCTTAAGTCCACACAACGTGAAGAATAAATTAAGCGCTAGGGACCAACCAGAAAGCACGTACATAAATGATAGCAGGTGATAAATTACCCCCCGCTCTTCAACATTTCTAAAGTCATATTGAGACTATCAAGGGTATACAGAAATTAACTGCTGTAAATATACGATTCATCGCTCTACTGTACAGTTTATGCATTATTCTGCACAAATGCTAATACAAGTATTACATTTCATTTTTCAAAATCATCTAAATTATTATTAATGTTTATTTAGATGCAGACAATATGTGTCCGCTTTTCTCTTTTGGTAAGTAGTTCAGCTTTAAAGTGCTGAGCAATGTATTACATGCTGATCATTTCAATATATAGTCACACAAATTATTATTTCATAACAACAAAAGGATCAGCCAATATATATATATATATCATAAATAAATAAATAAATTTATAAATAAATAAATAAATAAATTTTAGAGCCCATACACTAAGTTTTTAATAAACTGTTTACACTCGCTGTAAATGTGTGAGAGCTTGTGGAAGTATTTGAAGCAACAGTGTTTAAACATCACGTCTGGAAAGTTACTCACACGTCTTGAAATTCCTCTAAAGACTTTTGTGGTGTGAAGACATTTAATAAGCTGATGATCTGGAGGAGAAAATGTAAAAAAAAGTAAAATAAGAGAGAATTATTATTCAGTAACCCACAGTTGGAGTCCTCAGCTAAATATTGTTGGGGATCAATAACAGAGCCAATTACAGTCGATAGGAAATAAATATGAAAGAATAAGATTGAATTTCTGTCACGTCTCAGAGAGAGAGAGAGAGAGAGAGAGAGAGAGAGAGAGAGAGAGAGAGAGAGAGAGAGATATATGTCTGTCATTTATCATACCATCTTCTCTCTCTCTCTCTCTCTCTCTCTCTCTGCCTGCGGTTGCTATGTTGTACTTTATTGATGGCTGGTCATGCTTTACTTTTTATATGTCTTGTTGTCTTGTACAACAATACAATAAAAGATTTGTGATCTGTGGTGCATCAAAGCCACATATCTGCTTATCGTCATAATACAGTTCATATCCATAACTCATGTGTTTCCTGTCACTATTTGCATTCTGGCATATAGCATTAGTCTTAGTAAAAATGAAACACTGCATCCATGTTTTTTTTAAAACCCATGGTTTTGCCCATCATAATCAATGCACATGGTTAATTTTATTTTTTATAAACTATAGAAGTCACGCTTCAAAATAGAAACAGGGCAACAAGTACGTTGTCCTTTATGTGTCGCATAAGATGGGTTTATTTGTAAATAAATTGTACAACTTAAAATGGATCTTCTGAGGTCAAGCATCTACACCAGAGATGCCCCAAGTTTTACTTATGAAGGGCCAAAATGAAACTTAAATGAGGGCTGTGGTCCGAAAGTGTGTCACACATTGTCACAAACAATTTTCTGTATTAAATCTCTTTCTACATTTTTAACCCCAACATTTAAAAACCCAGTTTTAGTCAATGGCTTTGTCCCCTTTTTCCTCATTTCATGAGGCGCGCCAAATCAATGGTCACCACGAGCCCTAGTTTGGGCATCTCTGATCTACACTATTGCAATGGATGAGGAGCACTTGTGTCTCATAGGAAACGGTTATTTGCTAGCAACATTAGCCGTCTGATGGAGCTCAAATGAGAGATAATGAGATCTGGCACTCACGTTTTTGTGATTGACACATTTCATAAGCACCAGCTCCCTGTATGCTCTTTTGGCATGAGTCTGGTTCTGAAAGGGTCTACTGAGTTTCTTAATAGCCACATTTCTGTCCAGGACTGCATCATATCCAGCACTGGAGAGAGAGAGAGAGAGAGAGAGAGAGAGAGAGAGCATTATTAATGTGTTGAAGAGAACAACATGAAATATAACATTTACAGAATAAGATCAGCGAAATTTATCAGACATGTAAAACCATCTAACCATCAGTTTGTGGTGAATATAACCCGTTTATGTAGCAGTGATATATGTTGTCCCTTACTATGATGGATTTAGCTGTGAAATCAGGAAGCTCTTCACTGCATCTGTGGAGGGAGGTGGAGTTTTGTCTTTGCCTCCCCTCACGTCTATGGAAAACTGTGCTCATTAACAATGCAAGAGACCCGGCTCTCCACGGAAAAATATGGGATTAGACGGAGCCGATGCGCTCAGTGTGTGTGTGCGTGTGTGTGTGCGCGCGTGCCTTTAATCCCAAGGCACAGCAGAAAACAAGTCAGCCACTGGCTCATTGTGATTCACACATTAGCATTCTCTAAGTGTATGCTTATATTCAATTGTATTAAAAATATTATAAATTAGGCTTAAAATTAAGTTACAATTCAATTTCATAATAAACTGCTTCAACAATCAAGTTTACCTGAAGCACTAAACCATGTGATTAAAAAATAATTTAATTGACGTCTTTTAAAAAAGTATTAATGAAGTATAATGGGCGGTGCCGGTCTGTTTCTCAAAGGATTATGGGAAATTAAAAACAGGCAGAGATGTGTCGTAGTGAGTTTCGTATTAGGCTGTGTGTGAGAGATTATTTGTGTCAGTGTTTATGAATAATTGAAATCATTAGACGTCCCGCTGATTTCAACAAAACTGGAACATCTTGTCATCCACAAAGTTTTCAGAAATGAAACTTTCTAACACAAATGAAAGCCTCTGACATTGAACTGAACCGTATTTTTGTCGAGTGAAGTCGTGTCACCAGAGGCCATTGATGTAGCAAATTCTGTCCTTTTGCCATGTTGACACATGTTGGAAAAGGTTTGTCGGTAGCGTTGTTAAAATCAGACATAAAATGACTCACACAGGACCAGCAAACACAGCAGTTTCTATCAAAATAAAGCCACCCGATGGAAAGGACAGATTTGATGTTCTACAGACCGTCACTGTTTAAATCCCAGATCAAATCTAATGAAATGCATTTTGGGTAAATAAAATGTATTTGCTTGTCTACTGTTTCTGCGTATGCCGTCCAGATTGAGATTAAAGATAGAGACAGCATATCTGACCCTGTCGCAGACCAAGAAAAAACCCATTTGTTATTTCATGATGTCCCTATTTATTTCCAGAAAGTATGCAACACTTTTAAAACCTTAAGAATGAACTACAAGCAAATATAAGATTCAGATTCAGTTTGATAGACTATATGAGCAGAAAGTCAGAGCTGTGGGGCTGGTGATACAGCAGATGGTCACACCGGAGGGGGGTGACGTACAAAGCAGGTTGTTTAGAAGGGGTGAGGTAAAACCCTATATGAACACACCCTCATACATGTATGTGTACAGCCACACACACATCTATAACATTCTTGGGTATACAAAAAAAAACCATTTAGTTCAAAGATCATAGTGACATCACAATAGTTACATTATACTATTGCTAAACAATTTGCTTCGGATAAGCAAATAAAAATGTTAAGTCATTCTCAAAGCAAAATGCTCATGTGTCCATTGCAACAGCAACAGTTCTGAGATTTTTTTGGCTAATGGCAGTCATAGACGTGTCAAAAGATGATGTCATGAGTGTCTCTCTAGGTGATGCATTGCAGCATGTTTCTTTAAGCAGATGTCACAAACTAAGACACCATTTCAAATACACACAGATTGAAAACATGGCATGTGCTCTAACCACAGATACCTTTCATAAAGTTGTGGAAAAAATGAACCATTCCACATTTTCGTTTAATCAGCAGTTCTAGTTTGTGGTCATTCCAGTCCAGTCTGTTGCATTTCTACAAAATCAAACCTCAGGAGTGACAAAATCATCCAACAGCAATGTGAAAGACTGACAGTTATCACATAAAACATTTTCCTAATCACATGTACAAATATTAGTGTTGTTTTGCTTAAAATTGAATATGAACTTGTTTTCTCTGCAGTATTTAAGGTCTGAAAAAATACAGCATCTTTTTTGTTATTTTGACCTGTTTCTCCAGGCAAAAAGAAACATTTTTGTTAGAAATCTTGTTAATAGAAATCTTGTTAATAGAAATCTTGTTTGTAGTTTACAGTATAAAACAAAATAATAATTTTACCTAAACACATACCTATAAATAGTGAATTCAGAAAAACTCTCTCAAAGTCTCTTCATTTCTTCCATAGCTGTATATCTGCTCAAGATTTATTTTGTGACCTTTTTACATTAAGTCATTTAGCAGACGCTTTTATGGTACTCAACAGCTACGATTAAAACTAGTGCTAGCAACGGCAAGGTCATAGGTTCGATCCCAGGGATTGCACATACTCATAAACGAATGTATAGTATAATGCAATGTAAGTCACTTTGGATAAAAGCGTCCGCCAAATGCGTAACTGTACATTTCTTTCACCCATGTAAATAGTGACAGAGCGTTTATGCTTGGGACTGTTCTTGTCACATGTCAGACATGTAAATAAAATACTGGAAATAAATACAGTGGCAGTCGTGGCCCAGTGGTTAGAGAGTTGGACTCATGATCAGAAGGTTGCTGGTTCGATTCTCAGGGCTGGCGGGTAACGGCTGAGGTGCCCTTGAGCAAGGCACCTAACCCCCACTTGCTTACTATACAAAATGTACAAATGTATAGTGTAATGTAATGTAAGTCGCTTTGGATAAAAGCGTCTGCCAAATGCGTAAATGTAAATGTAAATGTAAATACATTTAAATAAATCAACAACTCAGGTTAATACTTCAGATGAATACCTATAGACAAATGTAGTTAGGTTACATGCATAGCACCCATAGTATAGTAGTATGCAATGAAGAGAGATTTCTAACAGCACTTGTGAGTAATAAACCTTTGAGAAATGATACTAACGCTACCTTTATTAAAAAATCTTTCTTTTACTCTTTGATAAAGTCCCATACAGTCTGACAGCATCCTTTTGTTTCTTGAAAATTGCCTCTGTATTGCATAATGCATTATATCAATGGTACATTGCATTTGTTTGTATTGTAATGTTTCTGGATATGCTGTTTGTTTTCCTGCATATATTTATTTATTTCAACATCTATTTTCTTGGCACACACTTTCTTACCTAATGTGCAAAGCATTCTGCGCGGTAAGGAATCTCATTTTCTGCGAGTGCACACAGGCAGGGGATTGATGCTCGCGTGTGACATGATTTATTAGCGAGCGAACCTTTAGCAGACTCAAAGCTTGCCAGATGCTTAACACTCTGATCACTCTGCAGAATGCAACACTGTGTCATCGAAATATTCAGCTGTTAGCAATGCCCCGTGAACCGTGAATTATACGATGAATCTGTTTAACAACTCCACCAACCCACCTAGCACGACCTTTTATTTCTTAGAAGGTTGAAATGATGCTTCAGATCCTAAGTTACTTTATAACCGAAATAACTAATACAACAGATGTTTTAAACTTGCAGAACGTTGTTGGAACGTTTTATAAATGTTACTCCCACATGCAACCTATTTGTCCTGATTCTAATCTAAATATTCTGTTCTGTACATTTTTACATTGTACTAACAATCAACATTCAATATAGTTGCATTTCGCGTAGGCTGGGAAAGCTAACAGATTTTTTTCCTTGTTCTTTATTCGTCTGTAGTTTCATCAGGGCCTGTGAAAGACACGTGACTCCATTTAGACTCTCTCTCTCTCTCTCTCTCTCTCTTTCTTTCAGTGGATGATGTGGCGTTTGTCAGGCTAATACTGCTGCCATGCTACATCATGTGACCGCTGCTGAGGAGAGGAAGCTAAATTAGATCAGCGCTGTCTGTCCAGCAGGCACAGTTACCGCAGCCAGCAAACCAGCCAGAACACATCAAAAACACTATTAGCAGTCCATCCCCGATCCTTCGCCCCCCTCTGCAAAACTCTACCGATGTCTATGAAGCCAACACACGGGGAAGAGAAAAACAAGTGCCACGAAAGACAGCTAGACCTTCACATGACAGACATCCTTAAAGAAACCTTCATCTAGATTTCCCACAATCCCATGGGAGAAAGGGTGATCGCTTGAGTCGAGTCATTGGAGCTGAACTGTCAAATGAGACATTTTCACATACAGTATAGCATGCTGCATGAGCCTCATTTCACATGAAACAAGAGCAAAGCATCATGGGTACTCACCACACTATTCCCTGAGCCCCAGATCCAATGGGCTTTAGATTTTGGTATCGCTTGAGAACCGTGAAGGTGGAATCTCCTACTTCCACGCTGTAGAACTGGTTGTCCACTTTGCTTTTGCTCATGTTGTAATGCTGGGCAATGTAAGAAACATCAACTTGTTTGCCAAACCCCTGTGTGGGGGAAAAAAGTCGATTCAGTAGCTGCATGGAATAGGTTACTTGTTGTTATAAAAGACATTATTTTAGAATGAAATGCAACCTGACTAAACATTTTTGTAATTCTTTAATAAAATAAACTGTACAGTACAGTACAGTAGAGTATCGTATCAATGATAGAAGAAGCTCTCGGTCTCTGGAATAGAGTTCATATCAGCTTTAAAACATCTGTGTAATTGATTATTCAAACTATCACATAGAAAAAATATTCATGGTTAAATGAGGAGCTGTCTACATAACTTCACTAAGCTAAAACAGTTATTAGAGAGAGAGAGATGTGCTTTATAAAGTCTATATTTATGATGGGAGTCAATGCAATGCCCCTCTATTAAACCCACAGAGTTCATTTGAAGCTAATGAGCATTAGATTTACAGTAATTACTGCCTTTAATCTGAATGAGAAACAGAGGACTGAGAGCATTTTGGTTTCGTTGTGTTGTAAGATTTATTAGGACATTTAGGATCTGAAACCAAAGATGTAACCACATATTCAGGGAGAAAATAACAAAAATAAACCTTTGAAAAACTCATCCCCAGGGACGTTTCATTAATGATAGTTTTGGAAACACAATATATCTGTTCTTGAGTCTTTAATTAGACATAATTTATCTAAAATGACCCACAACACATTTATTAGGGAAAAATTGACCTCCTCATATGAATATAACGTGTTTTGCTTAAGGGCTTAGTGATGCATGGGCATGAGCTATTTATTCAAATGTATCACTGCTGTCCTTCTGAAACCTCATATCTCCATATTTTGTGATTTTTACTTTTTTGACATCAATCATTATTATTAGTCACCATCTCTGTTTGTCACTGGGGTTTTTAAATATCTAACCAATAAATAGTATTAAAAAGTTCTTGTCAACTTTGACAACACAGTATTTCGTCATTTAAAAACACAGTACAAGGTTTCAAAAGCAGAGTTATATTTTGATACCATACAGTATCGAGTGACCTTTTAGTATAACATTTTTTTACAATTACCAATTATGTAAACAAATATTCTGTTCATTTAAGGAAGATGTACACATTCTAGGAATAAAATATGATGTAAACATAAAACATTGTCCATCATATTTCACATGAAACAAGGAAGTCAAATATAAGTCCATTTTTATATTATGTTGACTAGACTGAGGTTAGGCTTAAAAAGTTTTAATTTATCTCATGTACCAAACAACTGCATTGATTTTCAAAAACACTCACATGCATATTTAAAGCGATCTTAAGATGCTCTTAATGCATTTTGAGAAACTTGACCCCGAATTTGGTTAGAACGCTGCAGAGAATTGATCATGTATGCTGTACATCTCTTAAATGCCCAGACATGCAGTCACCAGAGCCATATTTGTTTTAGAGACAATGACATCCATAAGAATGAACTGAAGAATGGAAGTGAATGAATACTCTACCTTTTAATTTACCTGTATGGAACACACACCTGACAAAAGGCAATCTTCACATCCAGGACGGGAGCACTGCAGTTATATAAGAAATGTCTGTTCATAAATACCTGAAAGACACAGAGAGACATATATATTATAATAGATATATCAAAATAAAATATAGTAATATATCTAAGTCGTATCTTAGGACCACAACATAAAACAGAATCACAGAACCCTTATCAACCACAAAGCAAAAACCTTTGCAACCTCATAGCAATGCCCTAGCAACAACCCTCAGTGTCATCTGATATGTTATATGCTTTCTTCCATAATGATCATTTCATCTCCATAGACATCCAAGTGCCCAAATGTCACGCTTTCAGGGGTGTTACAGATAATGGTCCCCTGCGCCGAACAAACGTAATAGGAACCTGAGATAAGCAACACACATTTTTCTCACGTCTGTCATCACGGCCCCGGTGTTAAAGCCCAGCGCTGTGCACATAACAGCTCCAGGCGAAGTGACAATCTATGCATTACCTCTGTGTACATGTCTGTATGGGACAAAAATAGTTATTGGGAAGTCAAAGACGGTATGCTAATCTGTGCTGATGATTTCTTCCGCCTGATCTGTTTCCTGTATTTGTCCCCTGAGGAGGGGGAGCTTTGGTGCACGCTGGCTTTTAAAGATACCGAAGCCCTGCGGATACACGTTAAATATTCATTAGTGTTTTCCAGACTTCATCTCAGCCAACAGTAACAAAAGGATCTTCCCAACTGCGCTAAAGGACCAGTTGCCATCTTTGGCAAAGTATCAGTATGAATGGATTTGTAAAGACTTTACAGTAAAGTTGTTTATATGAAGATGAGGTAATGCATATCATCACTTCAGGTGATTTTGGTTGCTTTTGATTGACAGCTCACAGCTGCGCATGTAAATAGCATGAAAGGTGCCAACAGCCTGTCTGTTTGTGAACTGCGTGACATTAACAGAGCTTCTCCAGAGCAACAACCATGAAACCTGCAAAGATCTGCAGTGCACCACTGCTAACAGTCTGAGACAAATATCATTATGGGATGTTATGCAGTTATATGACATCTTTCATACTGATTAAAATGAGAACAGTGATTCAGAGAGAGAGAGAGAGAGAGAGAGAGAGAGAATGATGCTGAAAACGATGGAAGAACATTGCGGGTATGCTAATTTGCGGGTGTAGTTCTCTAATAACTATTTTCTTTTATCGTGTGTAGATATCGTTGTGTTCACAAATAAATAAATAAATAATGCAAAATGTGATTTCCATTTGTGAAAGGTTTTATTAAAATGATTATGATAGATTCATACAGCAGCCAGATATTATAAGTCTTAAATATCTCATATTTCAGACAAACTTATGACTAGACATTCAGGTTGTCAAGTTAGTCATACATTTGTCACATTTTAAAAAAGCCATGTAATGCACACTTTTTCAAAGAGATGTTATTAAACCTTTTGATACCCCTTTTATTTAGTGAAACAGTTCTGTCTAGACTGTTCATGTAGCACATTGATTCTCAAACTTAGGTAGCCTATAGTTACTTTTTTAAACTAAAGACTAAAATAACACTTAAAGCATCACATTCACACTTTTTTTCTCAAATAATCTGTTGATATGAATGAGTTATTTTATGCAAGTTAATATTAATACTATACATATTACATAATATGCATTTATCATAATAATGTTGCATGGTCTTAATATTAATATGCATAAGGTGCCGTTCACACTTCGCCTCTGAAACTGTGCAGAAAATGCGAGCCATTTTTTTGCCAACCGTTTTCTTTTTTCCAAAGCGTTTGGGAGCTTGAGCTCTCTTGGCGTCTTTCATTGCTAAGCAACCATGGGCCACGATTGCCCTCAAGACGGGGAGGTATTAACAAAAGATATATGGATTATTTGCACTGAAAATACCTTGCAATAACTCTGCTACTAGATTTATTAAAGCTGTGATCATCTCCATCTTTTATTATTTTGTTCCAGGAAAGGTGACGCTGATTGGATGGTTCCTGTCACATGACCTGCGGTGCGCTTACGTCATTCAGAAAAGTTGAAATGTTTTTATTTTGATGCGACGCCGATGCGCCTAAAGAAAGCAGCGCGACAAACCGCACTCCTGTCGCGATCGCATTGATCTCAATTTGAGCATTTAAAATTACAAAAGACACGGAAGGTGAATGAACCCTAATATTGTACAATATATACTATATTCATATATTTCGTGTTACTGTGATGTCCAAATTGAGGGCGTACACATAAGGATGATCACCGTTTCGAGATGTCAGTCTTAGTAAAAAGTTCAGTAAACACAGAGAAAGCTTTGTCAAACTTTTGTGTCACAACATTTCCTAAACTCCAAAACTGTGTCCTCATGTATCATCATCTTCCATAACCGATTAAAAGATTAAAATACTCTAATAGTCTGTTACCATGGTAACAAACTTGGCAATGATTTTGAAAAATCGGCTCTGGGACGGAGACGTCACTTGGGAAATAAAGCTATCCGTGAGAGTATGCGTGAGCAGATTTCATGCACACATAATATCAATGCACCCAAAAAATATCAAACATTACATATAACTTACAACCGGCCAAAACCATCTGTTATATTGCGGCTAGCAGGCGTCCAATCACCAAACCCACTGGTTTCCATGGTAACACAGTATTTTACCTGATAAGACTGAAATTAGACATCAATGAATGTTTAGAAAAGCTGAGATAAGCATCATCATACACACTGCCGCTCTGCTATTCAGTAAATATCTGACAACACGGATGAGCCATGCGGAATTATTATCAATAAAGAGGGGTGTGCAGCAAGGTCAGGGGGCGGCAAGCCTGATAAATGAGACCCATGAGGACCCTGATAAAGAAGCAGTGGGTGCAAAAAAGCCATTAAAAAACATCAGGACACAAGTAGAGAGCAAGAACTCTTGACTTCCAAAGGTTAAAGATACAGGAATAAAACTGATGCCTGAAGATCAAAACAGAATCCTACAAATGTAGAAAAAGGATTGTGGATTAAACATCTAAACTAAAGATAACTGACACTGAAGAAGAGGATTGTGGGTAATAAAAGATGCCTCATGTGGTTGTGTTGTATGGATGGAATCGTAGAGGCGGCTAGGGTTAACACGATTGACCTTCACGCCCATCAGTGAGATGAAAAACGTAGTCTCGGCCTCATACAGCAAACCCACAGATCGCCTCCTGTCAGTTTGCTGTCATGCATATTGGCCAAATACATGGAAAAAAATGTCCAGGTTAAATAAGGACACAGATTCAGGTGTCACAGAGATCAAATTTGTATATTTTACAATATATCTTAATAACCTGTTTCAAAATAACCTATTAGCATCTATTTGATATCATGTCTCAGAGACGTCTGCTGTCAGATGTCATATAGACATCTATAAGATGTTTATATGTAAACTGCTCTTTCTAAGATGTTTTTCAGATCTTCACATGTTTAGCACACGTCCTCCAGACGTACCTGTGCTATCTAGGTAGCATGCTAAAAACAAAACACTTTCCAGATGGATTTGGTTCGGCTACATGAGACTAAAGTGTGTGTGTTGGAATAGGTGTGCGTGTCACACAGGTGGTGCATCACAGGCTCATTTTGTAAAGTGTTGCAGGTGAAACATTCAGTGCATGGCAGCCATAATGAAGAACAGACAGGTGAGTCCAGAGCTACACCCCTGAGATCCGACAGATGGAAAGTGTACATCACCACAGCGCACCACCCGTCTCCCCAACCCCCTCTCATAAATAAAGAGAAGCTGAATCAAATGCCAAAATGTCCTGCTGATATGCAGCGAAGCTCTACATATTGTCCGATGGCTTCTTATTTTATTTCTGCAAAAATCATAAGTCTCAGCTTTCTGATTCAATCGTCACTGGTTGATACAACAAAACAAAAGACCACCGGTCTGAAACCCTAAGAACCAGGCACACTATAATGACATCATCAACACCTTCACCTCCCCTGATTGGCTACAGCCGTCCTCAAACCACGCTACGGTACGTTATTGAGCCTCATTCATTCCCAATTCTTAGATTCTGCTAAGATACACGCGGAACCCTCATTAATATGCATTAAAGATAAAACGCAGAAGTTATGCGTGAAATTGAACGCTGGATATGATAATTATGAAGACAAAAGGCAGACACTCGACCTCTTCCCTCTGATGTCACACACATCACGTCTGGGACTTTAATATAATTCTTCATTGCATCTGTCAATCAATAGAGGTTTGGCAAGAATCCTTTGTCTGGAAAAAGCTAAATTCAATCTAGGAGAAATGAACAGAAATGATAACAGAAATAGGAAAACATTCCACTTCAAAAAGAGACAAACGATCGTATGTATTAATCTGCTTAAATTCTTATCTTTTAAATAATTTGAGATGATCAAAATGGATCATTACAGCTTTTGAACATTTAACAAGCCATTGTATTTTACAATGTGTGTGTGTGTGTAATCGAGATGCTGTCAGCAACAACGTGGCTGGTTTACTCGTGAAAAACAGCAGGTCATGAAACATTTCCTCTCGCTGGAAGCCAATCTGGGCGCTGCTGGTGGTGCTGGGGGCCGTCTTCACCGTGACACTGCTGGCAGGTGTCACGAGTGGGGGCGGCAAATACAGTAAAACAAGAACCGCTTGAAAGGAACAGCTCACCTCCGTGCTGCCTGTGCTGTGTATGTGATGTGTATGTCTGAATAATGATACAGGGCGGCCATGTTGACACTGAAACACAAGGTCACAAATATGAATACTACTTTTTAGGTAACATGGTTTGTGTTTAAATATGGTAATACTAAATTCAAATTCATAAGTGAAATGCCATAATGTAATTTTTTTTACCTAAAAGGAATTGATGGAATAAATGTTATGAAGGAATTCTATACACTATAAAAACATTTTCAACTCAGCATTGGGTCAAAAAGGGACAAACCCAAACCTTTGAGTTGTAAATTAACATATGATGAATTTCTGTGATGGTTTCTATGTTTTTTTTTCAGCAGGGATATCCCACCAATAGAACTCAACACATTACCAGTAGAGACCCTCAAAGACCCCTGCTAAAAAAAACATAGAAACCCAATACAACAATGCTGAAGAAATCATAGAAACCAAGTTGTGATGGTTTTTAAGGGAATTGTATTGGTTGTAATGGGAACTATAATGGTGTCTACTGGTATGTGATGGATTATATTAGTTGGATGTTAAATCCTATTGGAATAATGCCCAAAACACACTACAAAATTGAATTTTGTAATGTGTTTAAACTCCTCATTCCACACACACACAAACATACATTTATATTCGACATTAATTTCAAACTTGCTAACCAAGTAAAACAGTAGAGCAGAACTCCAGTTATGATGGCCTATAGGAAGTTATAGGAAAAAATCTATTTCATGCATAGAAAAATGTCTATATACTTCAGAGCATGCATACTAAACACTACAGAAAACAGTAGTATGCTACAGTAGGTTGCTATTAGCAAACAGCAGAGGCTGGACTCACTGGAGTCAGAGCTCTTACTGCGAAGAGCTGTAATGTGCTTTGTTTACTGGTAAATCAATGGCAGACATCACTCACTAATTACACAGCAATTGAATATTTTGCAGTTGGCTGCACAAATGCATCGCTGGAGTCCAGGCACATCATTGACTCGAGCTGTAAATCAGTGCAAACGACACAATGCTTATCTGCTATCTCTCTCTCTCTCTCTCTTTATTTCTGCTCTTTCTTGTCTTGTTTTATGAAAGAAAATATAAGAATTAAGTTTTTGTTCAGCAAAAACATCTGCCTAAGTAAAGGAAATAAAAATTCTGTTCCAAAACCGAGTGAGATGCCTACCAACACAGCATTGGGAATAATAAGCGCCCCCACCTGACACGAAGGCAGTTCCAGAAAGTCCTAAGCAACAGTCCCAGAATGCATTGCCAGGAGCTTTGTGAAATCAAGATGGCAGATGGCACTATTCGTGTGGCGTGCAGTGTTATATAGTCAAAATTAAGTTATCAATGATGATTCATTCAGTATAAACGTATACAATTTATTTAAAAAAATTGGACAAAATATTATTACAAATGTTTTAGCTCATATTGAAATCTTTACCTATGGATTTCAGATGTTTACTGAGAAATGTATGTGTGTATGAAATATTATTTAGATCTCTTGTGAAATAAGTACATCTCACAACAGCCCAGGCTGTCAATATACCGGATACATATTGCATCGCAGTGCTCAAATGAGAAACCTGCCTAGTGTTATTCAACCACAAAATCCCTACAAAATATAATCTACAGGAAATCCTGGTTAGATCTGGATTAGGACTGGGATTTTGACCTGGGCTTTCAACAATAATCTGACAACATGTGCATGGCTGATCATTAGACTGCCCAATCTGATCAGATTATAATAATGCACCTAATAAAGCCCATTTATTTTAAAGGAACAACACATTGTAACTGGTGCATGAAGTCTCATTTGGGCATTATGTAATCTGTAATGATACACAAAAGAGAACAAAATATATTAAATAATGAATTTAGAGCTATTAATGATTTTGAATTGAGTGCATCTATAGATATCAGAAGGCTAAATAACTTTGAATATTGCCTTAATGTGAATTAAAATGACCCACAAAAGACAAAAACATAATTTCTTTCTATACAGCAATAAGAAAACATTTTTCTCCTAAATCTCAGTTTTTCCTACTAAAAACAGTCAGATATATATTTTAAGAAATGTTATTGTGATACAAAATATTGAAATGAAACACAAATGAGAACTCCATCATATCCCCAAGCTACACAGGAGCAACCACTGAGCAATACAATTTTCCTCTGGGCTAACAGCACATTTGAAGTGAAATTGCTTTCATATACTTTCTGTCCTATAATCTGTTCATGGATATCACAGCATGATTTCTTTCTTCAAAGAAAGGAGTCTTAATCCCTGGAACAAATGGAAATCCACTAACTTCATTATTCATAAAGCACTTTTGATTCAGTCCACTTGGACAGACAAAGTGGCTTTTGCGTTGAGGTGCACGATGCTGCCTCTCGAAATCTATTTTTGGACTGGACCATAAACAAAGAATAAAATGACTCAAATGCCGACACAGGAAGCTCCCTTCTTAGGAGCCATTTATACCGAACATTTAAAGCGATCTGGTGTCTTAAATGCTGTTTAGGTAGGCTGGAACGGAGCTAATGTGCTTGAAACATAAAACAAAAGCTTTCTGTCATTCGCTTTGAGTGAAACGCCAAACTTTCTGACAGATGTCTCGAGCGCATCCTTCATTGGGTGGGAGGAGGACAAAACACACGCCACCCCCAAACAGTTCGAGATTTCACTTACACAAATCCCAGCATTCATCACGTTCCGAAACTATCTGCAGTGACTCAACGAGTTTCTTAGCAACAGCCCAAAAGCTCAAGAAGTCAACAGCAACGTTCTCCAGCACTGACTGTGATTCACATTATCCTGTCAGTCATTTGTCTAGCTTGATCTAAATGACAATAGATGAAAAACCTGAAAACTCATATTTAGCCCACAATGCCAGATGCCTTAGGTGTCCAAAGTAAATGTCACTCGCTGTTCTGTGAACATCAAATCCTCTTTTCTGTGGCAACAGCATGTTCTCCACGGTTTTTGCCATTCACAGAGCAGCATTCTTGAAGGGCAGAGCCCACGCAGCCAATCAGGAGTGCCCATCACGTGGGCATAACGGCATGTTACGACAGAAAGATTGGCTGATGTTCGACTGCTCAGCAATCTTTGATCTATCTATCTATCTATCTATCTATCCTCTGTCCTGCTTTTAGTCTGAGCAGAGAGAGAGAGAGAGAGAGCGAGCGAGACCTGTTTTAGCCAGCATTATATGTTCTCTCGGGAAGGGAAGGCTATTTTAAATGACCCCTCAGTTCAATATGTCACTCTGCAGACAAGTCACGTTTCTGTTCCTTCACTTCAGAGTATTGACTTATAAAATACATAAAATTGTGACTGAATTAAGCAACAATGTAAATACAATATAGTGATAACGAGCTTCCTATCACTGAGATGCATATTCTTTTGTATTTATCCATTCATTGTGTTTCTATTTTAAGACATAAAGGTATTAAAATAATATTAAGTTGTATGTAACCTAAAGATGTGGGGACCAAACGCCAGTCATTTTTGACCTTAACTTATTTGGCCCCAAAATGTATCATCTAAAGAACTTATAAATCACAATTTTTTTACAGTTTTTTAAATGTTTTCTGTGAGGGTTAGGTTTAGGTACAGAATATGGGTAGTTGACAAATAAACCGTACATGTGTCCTATGGAGTGACATAGCAACAAATTAAAATCTCTCTTTTGCTATTAATAATCAAATCTGCTTTTTTCCCCCTAATATTTTGGTTGTCACACCATAAGACACATGGTATGGTTTATTTGTCAACTACACATATATAGTATGTACAGTATAAAAATGTTTGTATATGGAAAGTCCTCATAAAACATGGAAAAACAGTGTGTGTGTGTGTGTGTGTGTGTGTGTGTGTGTGTGTTTACAGCTTTTGCTGTCTGTTTAAAGCGTCCACACTGTTTGTCTGTTTTCTTCTGCTGTGCACCAGAGGCAAACTTTATATCGGCTTACAAGCATCACACAAATCTGCCCTCCTTCCCTCTCTCTCTCTCTCTCTCTCTCTCCCTCTCCCTCTCCATGTTTCTGTAAGAAGCCAGAAACCCTGCAATCATGAGTTTTGCATCCAACAAAATACTGGAAAAAATACACCTAAACATTACAGCTCGCAGTGGCATGAAATAGGATGACTTCCAGTCGCTTCTGTGAATGACAAGAGTAAATCCATGATTTGAATTTCTAAACCAGCACTTATGCTAGAAAATGTTTAAAGAGAGGCTAAACAAGGTCTGTGTAGTGCATGCAATCTATCTGGAGTAATAGTGCACATGGCTTTCTGGAATATGTTTAAAATACTTGATTCTGATTGGTCACATAGTTTTATACAGTGATAGGTTGCATTGGACGCACACATCTGGCCTTAAGTTAACTTGTGGTCTGTGTTTGTTGATCGGTCTGGTTAGTGGCTAATAATATAATGATTGATATTTAATTTATATCAATATTGCTTTACATGAATATTTTATTGTATAATAATTGTATTACAATTTGTTGAATAGGTCATGTAACTTTGCCACATTTAAGTTTAGCCAAGTAAAGGTTCTTTCACTGGTAACCCACAATAATACTGACTAGACATACTTTTTAACTTGCTAGCTAATGTCATTTACTTGTTATTTCTTTTGCTTGTTATCAGAAATAACCAACTTTCAGGTGTCGTATATCTTAAGCTACATCATATCTCTAAAATATCACTTTAGTCCTATCACCCTTGTGGAAGAGAGGCAAGATTTGATCTTTTTATATATTTCCATCCGCATCCATCCGGATTCTCCCCACTGTGTGACTTCCTGTCCTTTTCTGTGTATAACATCCACACAGACAAACACGAATAAAGCAACACACTTCCTGTATTTAAAATACAGTGTACACAGTATACACACAGGCACCAGGACTGAGGGGTTATTCCAGAGGAAATGACATTTGTCCAAACACTTGTATTAGAAGAACACAAACAAAGCGCTGAGATAGTAGCGTCTCATTAGTGTGCTTAAGCAATTAAAGTTGTCCCTTACATAACACTCTCTGTCACACAAAGAGCTCCTGCGAAAACATCTTGATTATTCACATTCCATCAGCAAACAGTGTGACCCATGGATGTGGACACTGGGAAAATCAAAGAGGATGGATGATCCAAAGGACACAAGCTAAAGCAGTTCACCCAAAAATTACAATTTCACACACTCACCCTCGAGTTATTTCAAATCTGTATCAATTTCTTTGCTCTGATGAACACAGAGAAAGATATTTGGAAGAATGTGAGTAACCAAACAGTTCTTGGACCCCATTGACTACCATAGTAGGAAAAATGACAAAGAACTGTTCGCTGTCCTACATTCTTCAAAATATCTTCTTCTGTGTATGAACAGAACAAAAAATAATTATAAAGCAATTTTTCCTATAGTAGTCAATGGGGAACTGTTTGGTTACAAGCATTCGTCCAAATATCTTTCTCTGTGTTTATCAGAACAAAGAAATGTATACAGATTTGGAGCAACTCTGGGGTGAGTAAATGATGACAGATTTTTTATTTTTTGGAGAATTGTTCCTTTAACTAGTTTATAGTTTTGACTTTAACTTAAAATCCAAATAATGGTTTCATCTTCCTCTCTCTCTCTCTCTCTCTCTCTCTCTCTCTGGCGTGGTGGGTTGTGATGGCAACAGTCCATTATTTTTCTCCAAGGCTGTAACACACTTGTTCATTTATTTCTCTCTCCTCCCTGATCAGCATAAGACTAAATCGTACTGGACATCAGGGTCCGCCTCACTCGAACCCTGACCCCTCCTGCTCTCTCCAGCTTCACTCCCAAAGCTCACTAATCTCCATTTAACTTTCATTCTGTATCATACTCTCTCTCTCTCTCTCTCTCTCCAAGTGATAGTCACTCTATCCTGAAGGATGAACATGAAACAATAATGGGATTTTCATTGTGAATATACTGGTGATTAATGATTAAGTGATTCAGATACTGTGGGACTCGATGAGGTCGAACACAAAAACACAGAGCGCAGATGATCCGAGGGTTTGACATCTCACAATTCTCATCTACATTAATACTATCAGCTAAATCCTGCTCTGGCAGCTGCAGTATTGCAGTTTTAATCATACGTCTCTGTAAACAGAGTCGGTGCTGAGCCGAGCAGGGCAGCCGGCACCATGAAGACACGGTTTCATTTATGTGAAAATACATCCTTTTATGCGGATGCAAACACCTACAGAATTAAATGAGTCACTAATGAAGGTAGCACTGACAAACCAAATAACTACTATAAATACTGTAAATCTAATCTTGTAACATGACATTTACAAATTCAGAAAATAATTTCTTTGATAAAACAATGCGTCACCTCACAAAGCATTTATGTGGCTTTATAAGACTTGAAATATGACACAGACATCTTGGAATGACATAAAAAGGAATAAATGATATGAAATAAAATGAAATTGTGTTCAAATTACAGTACAATGCAAATTTTATAATAGCTATTATTATTAAAGCACACTGACAATTAAAACTGATCTATGAAAACAGCGCAGAAAAGCCAGTAAACATGTTGCCAGGTTGTTTTGATGGCGCGGTGCTGTTGGATTTACCACTGTCGAGAGACTAGCGGTTATATAAGGATGTGTTAGGAGAACACGACTAACAAACAGCCCTGTAATTATATAAACAAACACCAAACCAATAACAGCACCATCTGTCAAATCAAGACCTGAAATACCAAGGCCTCCCAATATGAAAGAGTACCCGGAGCAAAGCATTATGGGAATTAAAAGTCCCGATACTTCCCGTTTGAAGTGAAGCAGGGATGGCAAACATAAAAGTGAAAAGCAGGTGGTAGAGTAATGGATTCTTTTCTCGCTGCTGGCTGCTGTGTTCAGTAATATCAAACTCAATCCCAGCAGCCTTTGTTTAAAGCATCTCAAAACCATCAGTGTAACATTTTCCTGAAAATCGCAAAAAAAAAATCTGTCATCATTTACTCGCCCTCTGACTGACTTTCTATCTTCTGCAAAACACAAAAATAGATGTTGGTAACCAAAAACCGCTGGTCCCCATTGACTTCTATTGTATGGACACAAAACCAATGTCAATGGGGACCTACGGGTTTTGATAACCAACATTCTTCAAAATATCTTCTTTTGTGTTCTGCAAGTCATACAGATTTGAAATGAGAAAATGGTTAATAAATGATGACAGTTTTTTTATTTTTGGGTGAACTTATCCTTTAGCAATGTACACAAAAAATAACATAACAAAACACAGTGGATGCATGTGGGTGTATATTGACACGTGAGATTCTATTTCTTGTGTTTTTGATTATTATTGATATCTATTTCTCTAAAGGAATGAAGGACACATATTATAAAAAATGAAGAGACATACAGGAATAACACGGTATACAAGGATAGTCACATAGCTTTGTGCTCGATGTAGAAGGCAGGTGGAGCTTTGTGTCAAGTCCCGCCCCTCCTCTTGCATAATTACATGCCCAATGAGCATCCTGTGGCTCCACATGGCCACCAACAAATGACATCATCCATCACACGTTGCGACGCATGCTGACAAAAAGCCCCCGAGATTCACACACAATTAATTGAGAATTCAGTTTCAAAAGATCCAATTTATAAACATTACTAAAAAAGACTGATGGGAAATCAGCGTTTAAAGAGATAGTTCACCCATAAATGAAAATTCTGTCATCATTTAGTCACCCTCATGTCATTTCAAACCTGTATGACTTGAATGTTCTGCAGAACACAAAAAAAGATATTATGAAGAATGTTGGTGACCAAACTTCCATTGTATGGAGACAAAACCAAGGGTGAGTAAATGATGACAACATTTTACATTTTTGGATGAATTATCCCTTTAAGAAACATTCAGAAATCTTTATGGAATGAGATTCACATTTGCATAATAGTGCCACATAAGCCTTTATTGTTATCATTATTAATAAAGTCTCTTTAAAAAGAAAATGAGCTCCTAAAACATTTTAAAAATGAGCACAAAGCAAAAATTGGTGGTTATAACATGGGAATGTTGCCAATAATAGCAGACTGCTAATGTCTGAAATCATTCCAATAGCATCTCTGATCGTGCTAGCATGCACTGATGTCCTCAGCTGTCTTATTACAAATAGCTTAGGCCTGTAACACATACAATTCAACAGCAGAATGTAGACCTGCGATAGAAACATTAAAACACTGAGATGGCTTAAGCGCGGTTCACTAATCCCAACCACAACCAACCAGAGACCAGACCGGCCACTTGCTTCCACACATAAAAAATTAAGTGGATCTGTCCCTTCTGTGCATGACAGAGAGAAAAATTATGATTTTGCAATCCCAACGAGCTATTCGACGGCTACGTTTAGAGACTATGACCTTTTAAAATCTGTGCATTATAAAAAGTGGTGGACCATCCAAATCCATTCAACATCAATGCAAAAGCTAAATTACTAAATACGCAAACAAACAAAAAAGCAACAGAATATTTGTAATAAGTCTAATTAATAGACATAAAATGATTTCTATTTCTAAGGTACTGTGCTATAAATGTTATAAGCCATACGAATCTACCAAAGCAAACATTTGTCTCTACAGTGGAAGATCTGTTTTCATAGCAGTCTATTAATGACCATTAGGAGGCAGATCCCTGAAAAAAACAGTGGCCATCCGCTAGCGCCGAGGTCAATTTGCACAGAGAAAATCGTTTGCCGAGCCATCAGCGTGATGCCAGTTTCTCAAGGCTGTCCTTTCAAAATTCATTCTCAAGATGACTGTCTTTATCTATTAAAATGTCAGCACACGCAGAGAATACAAAATTTTCGATGAACGGGACAGCCTTTGACACATGAACCAAACCTAGCCGGGACACCAACTGGATTGGGCTTAAACAATATACAGACACAATGGATAAATGCCCAGATGGGTCTTTTTGGGGAGCTGGAGGGTGCATGCTTTTTAGATGTATGTATTGCTCTTTACCAAACCATTAAGGGTTGGTCTTTTTAACAACACCTTTAATATGTTAATATTAAAGGTTAAGTAAACATGGGCCACATTGCACCAATGCATCAAAACAATGGCACAGATTTTTAATTGTAATTGAAAAATGGTCATTTTCAATATAAGAGAGAATGATGTAAATAAATAAATACCAGCAAATCTAACGTGATTTTACACATTGGCATCTTCAGTTTGTTACTCACATGAAAAAAAAACATCAACCAGATGCAGCATTACCCCTCACCTGAGACCCCAGACTCCAAGAACAGAATATTTTAATTTTATTTAATATTTTAATGTGTATTTTTTTTTTTTTGTATTACAAGGGCAGCTTATTGTATTTAAACAGCCTACAGAAATACAAACACGTACATAAAAATAAATGTTCTGTGCAGTATTTTTTCTTTTTTAATCGTTTTTACACCAGATTGTACGAATTGACATTATAACGATAAATTTTGTAGCAAAGGCCTGCTATCAATGCAAACCGGACAGTCGGTATGAGTGATGCAGGTCTGCGAGTGATGCAGGGAAAAAAACATGGATGGATATGCGCTCGCACGCGTAAACACCGGAGAAATCCGGCCAGTTTCGGGTCTGATCGTCCTCGTGCCCAACGACAATCGTGACCGATCATTTATTTTCTTTGCCACAAAGGCATCGACTTCATTAACCTTCAGCGATCAATATGCATCACCCCACCCTTCAGGTCCCCCGCATCAACATCCCTCACCGACCGACCTACCATTCCGTGCCAGATGACCGACGATCCCAGTCCGGTGACAGTCCAGTCCTATTCAAAACATCCCGACAGGCGACGGTTTTAAAGACCACGATGAGAACGAGAAAACGGACACGAAGAAATAAACGCGGATGAAATGAAAACAGACGGTCGGAGCCTGATTTGCGATGCTGAATCACTGCGCGCTCACCGTCCTGCGACCATTGTGCTGCAGGATGCTGCTTGCCTTGTACCATTACGGATCCTACCAGCGTAGGGATGGGAAAGGGGGGGTGCGGGAGACGGGTTGCCGTGGCAACCGGAGGGAGCACGTGATGACGTCAAAGCCAGGGGTGAGGAGATTTAGAGGAGCGGGAGTAGATTGGTGCGCTTCTGCACATGACCGCCGACTGGGCGTTTGGAGACGGCGGGGAGGAGCAGCTTTACCGAGCATCCGACTCGTTCGAATAAATCGGTTCAGTGATTCGTTTGAATCACCAAAATCAGAAATGTGCGCAATTAATCTTCAAGTTCACATCCGAATACAACAGCAAAGCCTAAAATTTAAGAAATGAAAGAGTTGCACAGATTAATTACATGTAGCTACGCATTTCTTTAATATTGGTATCAGTATCATACGGTTTAAAACTGAATGTTCTTTCATTTGTAAGTCGCTTGGATAAAAAAAATAATAGCCTGTAGGCTAAATGAATAAATCCAAATTGTCCTGATGCCGTGACTCTAATACCTATAATCAAATTAAACGATTTAAATTTAGTTGAATTTCCTACCTGTTTTAAAAACTCTAAAGATTGTTTTAAATGGTTGTGTTGTTTGTGCTTTTAACGCCTTCATCAAGTTCTCCCTTGTAGTTAGCCTATGTGCAATGGCTCATAACGAATCGGTTCATATGAATCACTGAAACGACTCGCTTTAAAACAATGATTCAATTGAACATTATTAATTTCCAGTGCTGTGTGTGGTAGCTGAATTCTCCAAGAGCATCTGGCAGTAATCGGGCCAGTAAACACTGCATTGTGGGCCAGAGATGGTATCTGCATGAGATCTAGGCAATAATAATCTGCATTTATATGAATTGATATGATCACAAATAAAAAAAATTGTGCCTCCTAATACATTTACATTTACATTTATTCATTTGGCAGACGCTTTTATCCAAAGCGACTTACAATTGAGGAAAACAGCAAGCGATTCGTCTAAGTAAGCAATATTCACGAGAAGTGCTAGTAATACAAAGTTTCAAATACAACGTCAAGATAGTATAAGCAAGTATATCGAGAACATTAGGAAAGGAAAAATAGAGGTAGAATTTTTTTTATTATATATTATTAGACAGTTAAGTGCTCATGGAAGAGGAAGTACATTCAACAACACATGTTTATGCATAAAATGTACATTCCTTCACCACCTATTGCAATATTTTGTTTTATACCCGAACTTAAAAGTCTTCAGGTATCTTGGAGACCTGCAGTTAAAGTGACTGGCAGCTGAGCTGTCATATATAAAATAGAACATGATGAATATGTGTCAATCTTACAATTACATGTCTCACAAAAACCGGCCTTGTGTCCTTCCCTGGAATCATACCTCTCCTCATTCAGGACAGTCTCTCCAATGGGCTTTGCATTACAATGTCCTGACCCCGATTTCAGTTCTGTTCAAACCTCCTTCCCCTCTCTTTAAAGTTTCACATCAGAATATAAAGCTTTTTCATTGTCCACATTATTGTATCTAAAAAATATATAATCAAATTCATATTGAGAATAATATTACATCTAAACATTTAACACTAAGTAAAAAAAGTTCTTAGCATTTCTTCATATTGTCTGTATTCATGTTTTTATACATGCCTGAGAATGACCACGATCCACTCTAAAACTCAAGCACACTCCAGAAAATCTTTACGTAATATCATTATGGAAATGATCGACCCTTCACTGCACACATTGCCAATACTGTGCAAGGGATGTTAAATACAAAAAACCCACATAAACACATAATAACAGCGTTCAACCCTTTAATTCAATGTTTAATCTCCTGAATCTCTAGACCGGCTTATAAAAAAGTATTTTAGTGTCTCCAAAAGAATGAAATACATATTTCATAGTTCAAGTCTCGAGATGCATGCTTTTTGATTGTGATGAAACCCTTCAGAGAGAACAATCTTTCAAAAAAAAATATTTTTTACACACAAATCATCAAGGATAAGTCAGCTGGTTCATAATAAACTGATCTAACCAGAAACAATCAATCCCTACACAATGATATTCATATGCAAACTGCAAAGTAACGTTTTTCCATATTAATACTCCATATTTTCAGATTCAATTCTGTAAATGTACTGTAAATTGTTTAGGTTTAAAATGTTTTCCAAAATGCACATATGTAAATGAGTAATGCCACTACAGTTCCACTAGAGGGCGTATCTTGCATTAGAAATGTAAATGCACCACAAGCCTGTGCAAAGGAAGCTCTCGAGCTTTATTACTTCCTGACAAAGTGAGAATTGACTCCTAGCTATTGAAGTCTAGAAAAGTAAACAGTCAAGTGCTGAAGGACACTGATAAGATTTTCAGAGATGTTTTCAGATTCATTTGTCCTTTCCGAGTTTACTTTTTCTGCTTGAATAATGCATAAGCTTTGCCATTAGCTACAGTATACTGCATATTTAAAACAACACAAAAAGATGCAAAATATTAATTTACCATAACATATAGTATAACAAATGTCAACATAGACCATCCATCATTGTTTTAATACAATTTTTAGTGTGGAGAAGCACATGGCAGTTGAGTTATTGAAATATATACAAATGTTTTTTATTACTCTATCTCGGAAAAGAATATCTAGGAAATTGATATTTACATACATCTGGAATCAGGATCACTGTTATCACCAATGTTTTTCATATGAATACATTAGAATAACTATTTAACTGCCTCATTGCTTTTTATATAAAGTGTTTCCATTCAATGTCATGATGAATGAACCAGATGACACAGACTTGATAGAAATGCCACATTAAACAACCAAACCTTAGAGAATGTGTAAATGTATCCGGATGCTTTCTTTTTTTGTCATGTATAGGTAAAATGTGTCATATTTGGTAACATGAACCAGTTTATGTTCATAGGATTGTGTCAAATATATCAAAATTAACCTTCAGTTTTACATTACACAAATAAAAGTGCTCTTGCAATGCCAATGTCATGGGTTCAAATTCCAGGCAATGCCCATGATGACCAATATAATGTAAAGCGTCTAGCACTGTACTATGAATGCTTCACATATAATATGTAGAAATATTTCACACTTTTATAGTGTAAACTACTAAACTCAAACAAAAGCTGTTTGGTCTGAAATGATCTGCGTGTAATACGGCATGAAAAGGGTCTTTACATAAGAAGCTGAATTCCACAAGGTTTAGAGTATGCATTTAAATCAGATATCTCAGATCAGACAGATTAAACCGTATTTACCTCCTGCATACTTCTAGTCTTTAGGGAGTATAATGACCACATTTAGTCTGTATGGAGCAACTCAAAAATGAAGTATTTATGCTGTTTTATATGGAAGTTTGTTCTCTAGTGGCACGCTGCTTTCCTCCGAGGTGTAGCAAAAGTGCAAAGGGAAGCATATTTGCAAAACCAGGGCAAGCAATTACCAAACCCACCAATCTAGTCTGTCTTTCCTCCTCCCCTTTTCCTTTCCGGCATCCCCACAGAGGGTTTAATGGCCTAGTCGGGAGCCAGCAGCGTTCCTGAAGCAATGCCCTGTAGATACAAACTACCCAAACCTGGGAAGGAGAGGGCAAATACAATCCTGCTGTTACTCACATATTTGGAAACTAAATCTTCAAATATAGGAGAAATATCTTGTTTTCTCCATAGAAATGTAAACGTTTAATAAAAAGCCATAAAGCAAAGCAGAAATCGTAAGAAGAAATAATAAGAAAAAGTACTTTGAAACGACTTGGTTACGTCATCTGCAATGCTTAATGGGAGTAGGCGGTTGCCGTTACAGTGATTTTAGTTTCTATGGTTTCCATGACTTTTCTTATTGATGGATCACTCAAGTGTATTTTTTCATTTACAAATTATCAATAAAAATCTATTTCTCTATAGAGAAAACTGAGACTTTCTAAACGTTTTTGTTGTGCTTTACATATATCGATGATGCCAAACATCCTGGATGTGCATTTGCACCCACTTCATCTGTCTTCATCATCCCATATTCTTCATCTGATTCTACTTCACCTCATAATCCTTCTCCTCAGGGCCCTCCTGCACCGTCTAACCACCACCTCCTTTCGTCCCACTTTTCGGAGGTGGGAACACCAGACCGAAAACAAAAATCTTGCGTTGTGTTTTAAAATAGCCCCCGTTCTGCCTTTCACCGGATTCGGTTTTGGAGGGAGAAAATGTCAACGCTGTAACACGCTACCTCGCAGTGACATTTGGTTCATCCATAACCTGCTATTTGTGGCTTAAAACTTCATTTTTTCCCTTTAAGTCATATGAGCGGCGCTAACTCACTCTTTCTCTAACACACACACCCTTCCTTTCCACTCGACCCAAAAATGTACATCAACTACTAGACCATTACAATGGTAAACACACTGATCACCATGCATTACATGTCACAGATGCTCTTGTATCTTGAAAAGAGCATGGTGAAATTATTTTCAATCTCCAGAAACGTTTATAACAATGTTTACAGCCACTTATTACTCGCAGAGGGGTCGTGTGCAGCTCTAGGTAAAATAGGAACCACTGCTGAAGTTTAAAGAAAGACTTTTAGGGCCAATAAAGGCTCGGGTTGAGACTGAGGGGGTGGAATGAGGGCAGAAAGAGGTTTTAGGGAGGAGGTGGAATTCTGAGGTTTGGGGACTGACTCTCTCATTCCTGCGCAGCTCTCAGGCAACAGAATGCGAGCAATAAAGTTAGTAAGCATAACTGACCCCAGAACACTATCAAACCATGAACTCATAGACAAAAATATATAGTATAGATTTTGGATTTGTTTACCTATTATAAGATAATGCAACTACAGTACCAAACAAAATAATCACCAAAGTCAATCATATTTATTCTTTGCATTGGTTATCTTTCAAAAGCAGTTGTACCACCAAAACAAAAATGAACCATTACCTTTAGTTAGCACGAGTTTACCTTGGTCTCACTATAGTAACTACCGTCCTTGACCATATTTGTAGTTAAACTGTAGAAATACATACAAACAACAACAACACAATATTTCATAATCCAAATGTCAAGTTTTGCTACTTTCATAAAATTGCTGATAATTATAAGATTATCGTTTTTAAAATAATATTATTTGACATTTAATTTCTTTATTTTCTAAAGTGGCGTAAAATCACGTTCGTTTTCAAGTTTTTATGCGCGTATTGTACGTGACTGGGCCCTCACTTTCTGATACAATACGCAAAAATACTTACCTTATTTTATATTACGCGTATAAATAATGAAAACCTACACTCAACCCTGTCAGAAATCTCGTTTTTGAAGCGCTACATATCTGGATGCGCGTCAACAGCGGACTGTGTTTCAATGTAACAACTTTCGTGGTATTTTCCTCCCAGTGTCGGATAGTTTCTATAGAGACGCTGCCCGGCGCTGGAAAGCAACCAATGAGAGGCGGGAGAGCGGGTGTCTGGTTACTCCCTCTCTCTCTCTCTCTCTCCTGTGAGCAGGAGGGCAATGAGAGAAAGAGAGAGAGAGAGCGACCTGTGCTGAAACACCGACTCGAAACTACGTTTCAGTTGCGTAGAAATATTCTCTGCAGTGTTTACGCGCCGCTTGCAATTTACACGTTCGCGTTTTATAAGGACTGCGGGATTGTTTTTACGGAGATCATGGACCGTATGGTCGAAACAGATCTTATGAACTAAAACCTGTTGCCAGTTCGACGGGGGCTGGTTTTTCATTTCAGGTCTGCTTGTGGATGTGATGCTGGGCTCTTGGTTGCGCACTGGCTGGTAGTTTGTGGAAGTTTCTGATCGGTAGTGCATTAATTTGAGAGGTAAGTGTGTTGTTTTGCATCGACACTTTTGCGAAGTTTGACGTCGAAGCTTTGAAGTTTGTTTGGTTTTGCTTTGGTCTTTAAACCGCGTACGTACGTAACTTTGCTTTGGCCATGAGGTGGTTTGGGAAATGTTTATTGTAATGTGTTAAATATGTAAGGAAATCAGACATATATGTTAACTTTTTGGGCTTTTATTGTCGGCGTCTATTAGAAGCATCATGGTGGCGTTACATTGGCTACGGACCTTTAACGGACAAAACGGCGTTAAAGGTGCATCGTTTGATGGTTAGAGGGGTCTAAAGTAACCGCAGGTGTTGGTTGTATCTGATGGAGGGGTTAGACCACCAATGTTCATAGGCCTCTTAACTTTTTGGTGCTAAATGCCAAATCGACAATGCAAAACTTGTTTACCTTTATTGCATGTATTTATTTGGGCTTTTTGGACTAGGATATTTAAATGGAACATTTAAATTAAAGAAGTGTCATGCATGTGCTCGTGCTGCTAAGATCAAGTTTTAATAACAATAATAGTGGAAAAGCTGAAAATGTCAGGAAATGTTTATAATTGCGCAAATGAATTGACATGTTTTTTTCAGAAACTTTGGTTCATGGTTACAGCTTTTTAAATAGGGGTGGGTTTCAATTTGTATGTTACATAATTCTTTCAAATGAGCAGATATACAGAACAGAAATATTTTGGTATTTTAGAGCAACTATAGAAATTTCCATGACTTGAATGACTTTCCATAACTTCCAAAAGTGTTGGAAATTTCTACCACAGTACTTTTAAGCATTAGACCTTTGTGGTACTCTAATTTGGATATCTTGAAGAAATCTCATCCTCAAATGACCTATTTTGCTCTAATTTGAGAGCTATAACCTGTCGTTTTTAGTTTGTTTACATCTAACGCTGCCACTCCTGATCTAATGACAGTTGGAACCGTTTCCTTTCAATACAAACACCAGTCGTCCTCATATAATTGTACCGTGTGGTTAGCAGTTGACAGAATTAGTACTAAAGTTCCTAACTGACTGGATGTGTGATTCATCGAGCTGCAGTTATACTGGCCGGCCGGTACGACGACTTGTTTTCTTTTGTGCTGTGGTCTGATGGTTTGTTTTATCCTGCGCTGGGCTCAAAGAAGCTTTTGTTTCTTGTCTCCAGTCCGTGGTTACATCTGGATTGTTGGAATGGTTTGGTAATCTTGCATAACATCTCAAAGCGAGACTGCAAGGATCTATGTTTTCATTTAGCTCAAGGTTGTAGTTTTGTTTTTACTAAATCTCTCCAGACTTTGTTGTGTTACATGCAAATGGGCTGTGCATTTAAAGTTGGAATGTAAAAGTCAGACTAGGCCTTGGTTTTGGGTACGTGATGAGAAAATCTGAGATTGGTTTAATAAGAAGGGAGATAGTGGCCCGGTGTTTTTGTGCGCTTTCAATTTTTCAGTCGAATGACATCTTCTAAACATGACTGGATTATTGTGCTTATCGTGTTATGTAATAAGCCATATGGCTGTGGCATTTGACGGGTGATGATGGATAAGGATGGTTGCGAGCATCGACTGGCATGCTCGTATTACATTTGTGCAAATATTGATTCTTTTTTTGCTATGTTGAGGTGAACAGGACTGTAAATAAGATGGTTTACCACAAGGCTTTACAAAAAGAATAATGTATGTTTAAAGTAATTTTAAACAGGGTTCAAAAAAACATTTTGTTCACATTTGATGTTTTTCCTTGCTGGATGAAGAAGTTAAATGGAAGGGCTCCACCCTCACACCTTTCAACCACCTCTGATGCTAATTCTGCTCCTTTACCATGTTATTTTCTTCTGGCCTGCCTCTACTCTTCTTTACCACAGTTCAGAGCGTTTTTACACACCCGACAGACACGGTTTTTAGTTCGGCTAAATTCACGTCGCTCATTAGAAGCGTTTTGCTATCCTCGGTTTTAAACTGTGTATTTTCTGTCTTTGCCTGTGGTCTTAAAAGCTTGAATTCTTTCCTCCGTCAGTGTTTTCCGAAACTACATTAAACAATCTGTTGGTAGAAAAACAAGTCCAGAAAATAAAGTTCTAAATGTTTAAAAATAACTAGACTTACTGAGGAAAGAAATTGACGCTGGTCCATGCATTAGTCACTGGCATGGTGCAAGGTCTGGGTGGCATTTTGGTCTCTAAATATAGTTCCTTTAATGTAAGATTTAAAAAAAAAACTTTCTTCCTGTTTTATAATCTGTCAGGATCATAATTCTGATCACTTAAAAGTGAAAGACACTCAACAAGCCACTACTAATCTTTCGGCCCACTTTCATTTAGCAGTCATGCTTTACACCTTTTAAAGGGATAATTAAAAAAAATCATAATTTATTCATCCTGTAATTCAAAACCTGTAGGGGCCTATATGACACTTTCTTCTGTGGAACACAAAAGAAGATATTTTAAGAAATGTCTCCATACAATGTTTGTGTCCATACAATGGAAGTCAATGGGAGCCAATGTTGTTTGGTTACCAACATTCTTCAAAATATCTGTGTTTGTTCTAGAGATAAGGGTGTGTAAACATTTTTGGTTGAATTGTACATTTATTGACTCGGTTGTACATATCACAAGTGTATTTCTTTTCTTTCAATAGTGCATCGTTTTTAAAATCCCCAGAGTTCGGTTTTTCGGCTATGTACTTAGCCTTTTTACGGCATGCTTGACATATTTTGGGTTTTCCCAGGATGGAAACTGTTTGAAATGTTGTGATTGGTATGTTGTGAGTTCTAGCAGACTAGATTGTGGTCAAACCAGGCTGTAATTCAGACGTATACCTTTAGTCCATGCCGGGCATTACTGCATATGACCCTGAGAAACAGCAGCGAGTGACTGCAGGCCTCTGGTTTTCTACAGAGCGTCACTTTAGAGACTTCATTACTGATCACCCCATTGGGATAAAGAAAGATAAACAAGGTAAAAGATTCACAATTTGTGGGTAGAAAATGTAGGTAGAAGAACCATATGACTTCCTTTCTTTAGTTGAACACCAAGACATTTTTATAAATAAATCTGTCATTTAAAGCTGCAGTCCTTAACTTTGGCCTCTTTGTCGCCATCTCAGTTTGAAACATAATATGTCAGTTATTTGCGGAGTTATTTTCTTTACGTGGGTTGTGCTTTGGCACTGATGCACTGCGCGGATGAATCAGCGCGCATCTGTACATCAATGTGACAGTAACATGAGACCGTGTCTCTATACCAGATACAACGCGAAATGTTTTTTTTTTTTTAAACGTTACTTATATAGAATCAATTGTAGCATCCTTCATTGAAGAGAAATTCTGAGTAATATTCTATATTTAGCAAAATTGAAACCAAAACAAACCCATAAAACCTCTGACTTCAAATATGGCGACACATCAATAACTTCACATATCATTCATGCTTGATTCTTGAAGTTACTATGGTAGTCCATGACTTAAATGAAGACAGAATTTTCATTTTTGGGTGAACTGTTCCTTTAGTGGTGTCTGTTTAGTTAAAGTTAAAATAAAAAATATGAATCGTTTTTCACACACATCTATCTATTATTTTGCTTCAGAAAACATTTATTTATAGTCTTAAATGGATTACTCTTGATTTCACTGGATTACTTTTATGATGCATGTGCTTCTTGGCACCTCAACAAGTCGCACCTGTATGTGTATATAAAGCGATGGATATTTTTTATAAAATTTTTTGTTGTTGTTCAGCTGAAGACAGCAAGACATAACTGGATATTCAAGAGATCTTGAGTGACAGAAGACAATCAAAGGAGCAGACGGACATCCTTTGGTCCCCATGACAACCTTGTTATTACCAGGAATGAGAGGAAGTTAAGTCTTAAGAGGCCGAGATGAGCGCAGAAATGATAGACTCGCTCGGGAACGAACGATCAAGATGAGCTTGCACAAGAAAAGCAATGGAATAAATAAAAGACATTAAGGACAGAGGGTGGGCCTTGCTTTTAGCCAGCTGATGACTCACATGGGTGAAAAGGGAGTTCTGCCTTGCAGAGGTGTGCGTGTTTTGTTTTCACTGCAGAAAATATGTAGCGATTCATCATTGTGCAGTAATCTGGTCCTTCCAGTCCAATGCACCATATCCAGCAGACAGTAAGGTACTGTTCTGCTTTGCATTTAGAACATGTGTGGAACGTGTTCAGTTCTATTGTAAAAGTTCACAGTGAGGCGTCAGAACCCAGATGCTGTGTTGCAATGCAATATTTTTATCGTATAAAAGTAAAAATGTTTTGAAACTTTGTGTAAATTTTGGCTGAATATGAAAATTGACAGTTTTGTAAATGCATAATCAGTAACGGAAAGAAGATTTAAAGAGACATTGGCCCCCATTGACTTCCACTATGGCCCTATGGACACAAAACCACTGAGACATTTCCTTAAAATATCTTCTTTTGTTTTCCACAGATGAAAGAGTCATATACAGGTTTTGAGAGACATTAGAATAAATAAATGATGACAAATCCCTTTAACAGCCCATGTGTCCCATGTCTGTGCTATTTGTTTATTGTTGATGTGTGTCAGATGGATGTTTTGGCTGACTTTTTAAGAAGGTGTACGTAAAAGAAATTCAGATGTCTGCCTTATTCCGTGTCTGGTTTTGATGGATGTGTGAATAGTCACTGATCTCAATGTTGTGTTAGCATGAACCATATTGTGACATATTGGGTTACTGCCAAATGCTTATTTTGTTGAGGCACAAATCTTTTTATTTTGCTTTGGTAAATCAGCTGTGACAGATTTTTAGGCGGTGACGGTCCCATTGAGAGAATCAGTCATTGAAATGAGAGGAAGCACTTTTGTCTAATAAAAAGGTTGTGTTTAATGTTATACAAGTATTTTAGGTCTCAAACTGTGATGTGTTTTTGGAAAATGTGCAGTTGAAGCAATCCAGGCTCTCAGGTTTTACTTATTCTTACAGAGAGAGAGAGAGAGAGAGAGAGAGAGAGAGAGAGAGAGAGAGAGAGAAAATGCAGGGTGCCGGCAAAGGATTCTGGGAAATTGGAATGTTTCTTTCCTTTCCCCTGGCAAAAGCATCTCCAAGAAAGATTTTCGGCTCAACTTACTGGCATCAGTTTTTAGAATTACAAATGATTTAACCGGCTCCAACCTCAGATTAATGTTATGAGAAAATTAAACATCCTCTCTATCTGGCTTTGGTGGTTCTTTGGAAACAGTTTTCTCCTGCTTCTAGAGTTTTATCCATGAATGTGCGTTCTGCCAAGTCCTGCAACCAAATGGAAAATACTGTCTAAAATGATGATTCTCCGCTCAGGCATTCATGGGAAAAACAGAGCGTCCGTATCATCTGGAAGATGAATCAAAACAAGCACTGTTCAACTCTCTTTTTAACTTTGTCCGCCTTTCTGTGCACTTCCGAAATCTCAATTTTGAGGTGCGAGCGTTGCTTTGGATTGCTTTTTTAAATCCTCTGAACTGTGACCAGGAAAGCTGACCACGCTTATTGTTTTTCTTTCCCCAGTTTGCTCGGTGTTGGGGGAATAACCTGGCGCAGACCTCCGATTCATTGCTGCTGTTTTTACGGCGCTATCTAATGGCTTTAAGTTTCATCTCACAGCCTGTTTCTTCTGACTTGAGATCTTGGATCTACATATTTGAAAGTTCAACATTTCTTGCTTTCTATTATTGATGCTGTGTCTTCCCAGACCATTTATGGAAACACAGCTGGATAAACAGTTTTTACTGTATTGACATCACAAGCATGAGCACATTAACATCCCATGCGTGTTTACAAAACAAAGCCTATTCGGTATTTGACTACATTCCACATGCAGAGAATCGGCAAGCAACCATTTTGCATATTACATAGAAACATTAAAGGTACAGCAGCAAAACATGCTAAATATTTACGGAATAGAAAGTGGGTATATTTGTAGCAATATCCAGCAATACATTGTATGGGTCAAAATTATCATTTAATAACAAAAATGTATTCAAAACTTTATTTTTGTGAGTGGATAGAGAGTATTAAAACAAACCTATTTCTTCTTAGCAACAGCCTGCTACAGCACCTCTTTACTTTAAAGGATACTTTCTCAATATTTATATATTGTTGCACCCTCAGATTCTAGATTTTCATATAATTATATCTCGGCCAAATATTGTCCTATCCTAACAAACCATATATCAATGAAAAGGTTTCAAATGATCAGTTTTAAAGAATTAACCCATGCGACTGTCATCCATGCATTCTGTCATCCAAATGTGTGGTAGGTTATCCAAATGTTGTATTGCATGAGGAATATGTTCATTAAAAGTAGATCATTTGTCATACCGAACATGCCCATAGTCTCACGCTAGAGATTTCTAGTGGGAATGACGCAGTGCTCCACATCACCCTGAGAAATGGGGGAACGCATTCCACTCAGGGGCTGTGTTAGAATAACAAAAGCTCAGGAAAACAATCTGCATACGAGAGCTGTGCACACCAAGGGCTAATGAAGCATACGAGAGGGGTTTGAAATGCACTTTCCTCCCCTCGTTTCCCTCTTTTAGAGTTTCTCGTCCCCAGTGTGCATTCCTGCATAAATACGTGCTTATCTGTGGCTCTTTTTGTCTGTAATGTGGAATGACCCCCTCTCTCCCTCTCTCTCTCTCTGAGGCCGTGAGTATAATGGATAAAAGGTGATTTGATGCAGACTGTATTTTTTGCTTTGTGGAAGTAAGATTTAGTGCTTATAATGGTCTGGGGATATTTTATTCAAGTAATCTGTGCTTTTAACGACTAAAAGCAGCCCAACAAATCACTGGTTTTTTTTACTGATGGTTTTTAAATATATATACCTGTTAGTAGTCCAAGCTTGGCTTAATGCATCATGCTGCAGAGTTTGGTGTTTGTTGATAATGTAGAGCTTGTATTGCTGATGATGCGGATGCAGGTTTGAGCCCGGCCTGCAACATGTCCCCTTCCTCTCTGTGATTTTCTCATGTAAACTGGAATCATAGCTCCAACGCAAAGTGATTTTCCCATGTGCTCTCACACCTTTGTGACAAAACTTCTGAACGTGTCCTGACAACACACCCCTATGATGTTTCCTGCTGCTTGAAAACTCTGACTCCACAGTTCAATTGAAATGTGACACAGAGTATTTAGGTAGCCCCGTGTAATGCCCGCTCAAAAGTAATCCCTTAAACCCTGAGCTTCCCCCGTCTCTCTTGCCTGGCAGCGTGCTGGGATTTCCAGGGGTTTACGACTCTTTGTCTCTACAGCTGTGGCAGCAGCACAGAGGTTGGGACATAATGACAAACAATTTCAACAAAGAGAAGTGTAACTGACCCCACCCCGACGATTAGACCTGACGCCACACCAATACAGCATGTTTTTTATTAAATGATGTCACTTCTGAACCTGGCTTGCATTGCATTATTTAGATCAGCTGGTTAATTTACAGGGATAGTGAGAAAAGTCATTTACTAAATATTTTGTTAATTCAACTTTTTAGACATTGTTTATTGCGGATGTGTTTATAGTCATGATACCATAAACAATCAAAGTTTCACGATACTAAGTAGTAGCACAATGCTGTGCCATGTTAATAATTCAAACTTACAAAATTATAAACTAAAATGTACATGCAATCATTTTGTATTTACTATAGTAAAGTGTATTATACTGTAATATATTACAATTTTACCACACTTACACTACAATATTGCATACTATTAGTAATGGATAAATTCTAGCAGATACTTTAATATTTAACTTTGGTAAGACTCAAAAACACTAGTGTTTAGAAATTTTAGTTAAGTTCACTATAGTAAATACTTAAGTACAGCAGATCATTTTTCACGTGGGAACTAATTCAAATGTGTGAAAAATTTGGATTTATACAGCAATGTTTATAAAGGGAAATGTAAGGCTTGTAAATGTGAAACTGAAACTTCTTAAGGAGTCACTGAATCATTATCACGTTGTTCAAAACACGGATTCATAGGAGAGAAACACTGCAAAAAGGCAAATGTAAATGTTCATATGAACGTTAATGCGTATATGCAACATTACTTACGGTACTACCGTTTATAAATAGAGCTTTAGCATCGCAACGCTAGCATAGCATCGGTACACCGTGCAAGTTTATAGATCTGCTTGCTGTATGTATTTCGAGTTGTGTGTTGTAAGAATAACATGTTTTGTCTATCCGCAGGCACCATGCATGTGTCTCTGGCCGAGGCCCTGCAGGTGAGAGGCGGGCCCCTGCAGGAAGAGGAGGTCTGGGCCATCCTGAATCAGAGCGCTGAAAGCCTCCATGAACTCCTCCGCAGAGGTAAACCACCATTTATCTCGCACTACAGTGAGAACTCCCACGTTCCACCTTTAGGCCTTAGACTGAAGTGAGACTATCAGAGACCTTGAATTACAGCCTGAACAGCCAGATATCTTTGGAGTGTAGAAGAAAATGCTGATAAAACTCATCCAGAAGTATTCAGCTGTCTACTCAGGGTTTTTGTAATTTTGGGTACACACTATCTGGCTTGCTTTTGCCTACATAAACGCAGCGCAAACAGTCAACCACGACTCCAGAAGTGTAACTAATGCCTGTGGTATTTTTCTTTTTCAGCCGAAAGCACAGCCTTGTAAAGTATACTTCCTTCGAATCATACGCATACACATGTAAATATTTTGTTTGTGATTATGGTATTAATCGAGCAGCCCTACCAAGAAACATGTCAAGAAAGTTACATTGTTTCTGTCATTGTATCTCAAAACATTGATGCAGTACCTTTGGTTCATGAAATATGGGAGTTTGTTCCTTTTCGTCCTTTAAAATGTTCAGTATCTAGAGAATTTCTCACATTTTTGTTTTGTTTAGTTTTTTCTCCAATTTCCACATTATCCTTTAGCTGGTCTTTTCCTTGTTCACCTGGTTTCTCCGGTTTGGTTGGATTGTAACATTTTTTGTTTTTATTTTCTTAGAATTTTCTCAAGGTTTCAGTCAGCACTTGTGGGAAATGTAACTTGATTTTATAATTGTAAAAGTCTAGCCATTTTTTTGGTAGATTGATTACAATAGTTTTACTGCAAATATCACGATAGATAGATAGATAGATAGATAGATAGATAGATAACCCAAAAAAAAAGTATTTAATTCGTTTCTCACCCTTATGTCATTCCAAACCTGTATGACTTTCTTTCTTCTGCAGAACACAAAGGAAGATATTTTGATAAATGTTGGTAACCCAACAACATTCAACCCCATTGACTTCCATTGTATGGACACAAAACCACTGAGACATTTCTTCTTTTGTGTCCCGTAGAACAAAGAGTCATATACAGTTTTGAACGACACAAGGGTGAATAAATGTATTTTTGGGTGAACTGTCCTTTAAATGGTTGATTAGTGGTTTCTATGATTTTACAACAAATAAAACCAAAAAACTTAAGTTACTATAGTGTGAACTTGTATTATATACAGATGCTTTTCATGTGCCATGTGCGTTGTAAGTACAGTTAGTACTAGTAAGATAAATATTTATCTCTTATCTCTCTTTAGTAACGTTTATAATCTTTAATGGAAACTGGTTAGCATGTTTCATATTTGTAAGGGGTGAAAAAGTATAATGGATTTAATGGGAATGTTATTGCATTCTATTGGATGTATTGGGTTTATTGGAAGCTATAATGGTGTGTGCTTGTATGTGATGGATTATGTTAGTGTGATTGCATGGAATAATGCCCGAAACACTTCAAAAAGAATTTTGTATTGGTTTTAATGGATAAAGCCAATTGTTCATTTTATTGGAAACCATTAGAATTTCTGTGATGTTTTCTACTAGGTTTCTGTTGTTTTCTTTAGCAGGGACATGAGTTCAAAAGATAAAAATGTAAAGGGAATGGTCACAGAATGTAACGTGTTGCTTTGCAATAATACATGGACACCATTTTCCCTCAGACCACAGATATTCTAAAAAGCCAATGTAGTTGCCTCACAAAAAGCTTTAATGTGGAAAGTATTTTACTATGCCCACATTTGCTGTATTGTGTCTTCCATCCAATGATTCAAAAACATTACAGTCCTTCCAAGCGAATGCCAAATTTCAGATGTGTCGTCATCTCTTGGTTAGAAATGACTCGTCCGCTAGTGTTTAGTATTGTCCTCAACCAATTCACACCTGTTTTAAATGTGAATAACCTCACGTCCTCCTGAAAAGCTGTAAGGATAGATTGGACCAAAAATAACAGCTAAAGAAGTCCAGAAAGCTCTGTCTTCTTTCTCTGTCTCTGGAGGGAAGGGTAACACTTCACTGATATTTATGAGAAGGCTTACTCAGCCCTGCGTTCATCCGTAGTCTCTCAGAATGGACTGTTGTGTCACCGCCGTGAACAAAACCTTCTTTATTGTCCCTGCAGACCAGTTTCCTAAAGAGCAGATTGGTGGGCCGTCAGAAGAGTCTGACATCATGCCAAGTCTTCTCGACCGATATCTGCTGACGTTCCCATCAAGATGCACAGATCTCGAGTCTTTCTCACAGTCGAGGGACAATTCTCATTCTGTTTGGCCCTCATTCAGCAGGTCTGGCCCTTAGCCAGCGGGTTTGAAGAGCAATTTCGCTCTTGTCTTCAGGGTCGACGAAGACGATGATGACAATGATGTAGTAGCTTCGGTATGTGTTTGCAGGAGGACGCAGGGCTCCCCTCATCTCACAGAAGCTTGTTATCTGGCCTCGAGTCGCTGGCGTGAAAACTTGCTGGCAAAGGTCCCTCTTGACAGAGTTTGCTAAAATTCACAGCCCCGCAGGACAGGCGAGGGATACGACTTGAGCGAGTCAGCAAGTTACCTGATTTAGTTGAAAACCCTGAGCGCTCTGATTTGAGAAATCCTGAGTTTGCGATTTATATCAAGCTGTTTTCATGTACAGTATATTTGATTTTTTGTTGCACTTTTTAATCATGCATGGTTACAGAACAGTGAAAATCTAGAAATATTAATAATTTTTTAAAATGTATTATACATTTTTTCAAAGCTGCAATTCCTAACAGTATTCTCAATAAAATAATGATTTATAAGTTGGGTTGTCTGGTACCGTTTTGCAAGAATTGTCATCAAAAAATGTTTGACATAATTTGACTTCTAAAAGTGCGTAACCTGCAGTTTTATGTTCCAAACACAGATGGCGATAGAGAGGCAAATGTTACGGATTGTATACGGACAGTATATTTGAGTGTATATACATCATTTCATGTTTACTCAACATGATTGTTTAAAAGCTTTTTGGTTTAGCATCTTTATATGCTGGAAAATAGGATTTTAGATCATTAGATTGGAAGTTCTTACGCACTAATCTTGAACATCTAAAATAAACAGATACAGACTGAATAAACAGACGCCCCAGTCAGTGGACTGCACATTTCAGATGCTGTATCTGTTTCCAGCTTACGTAATTCTGAACGTGTTTTTTGTGTTATTTACTGAAATTTGATTCTGTTACGCCAGTCTCCGAAAACCAAACAGAAGCCCCAGAGATTGTCTAAATGTGCTTCTTGCAGTTTGAGAGGTTATTTTTAGCTGTCTACTTGTTGGGCTTGTGAATTGCACCATATGATAGCCAGCCCGGTTTCCGATAGGACAGATAAAGTCTTATCAGATAGGCTTACTTTGAGAGATGTCAGACAGCATCATCTTTGCTTCCTTGATCCACCGGACGTCTCCGGGTTCTATCACAGACCTGAACTAGTTTCTGACAATTGCTAAATAAAGGTGTTGTGTTCAAGATGGTGGATATTAAAAGGATATTATTTGAATAAAAATATGGGAAAAGACGCTGTACTCGAGCTACCGTGCCTTCACAATGAGGTCCAAACCATGACCAGACGGTTTCCACAGGAAACGTGTGTTTACTTTGGAAATTCCAGTGCTTTATAGCATCGCCGCTTGAATTTCATTTCTTCTTGCGTGCTCTTTAAAGCCTTTTCACAGTATTAGCAAGGAGAAGATGGTCGATTATAAATGACAGTCTTGGTTTTATTTGTATTTTCATTTGTCTCAATTGGAAGTGATAAAAGCTGTTGTTTGAAAGCGGTTCCACAGCTTAATAAGAACTAAATGAAATATATCTGTACAGCTGTGTGGTTTATAGCCGCAGGGCTCGCTTCACTCGAGGAACCTCAACCGAACTGAAGAGCTTCATTGTTTTGGTTCTGCAGCTCAAAAAAGAGGAAAGAACATCAAAAAGACAAACACAATGTCATATAGAAAATTGTCCTTTTGAGAGGGATCCCATGGGCCTCGTATTTCAAGGAAATTACACTCTTTCACAAAGCAATGTAGCTCTTTAGTGTGTCTTTGTCCTAATGAAAAGAGTTTTTCCACCATTGAGCCTCGCAAGACTTCTTAGGTTCCTGAATTGTGTGCAGTCGGATCGTGCTGTACTCGTGTTGAGGAAATGATCTTAGTCCAATACCGCAAGCTCCCTAAACTCGTCTGGTAACTTTTCCATTTTGCAATCTTGTATTTTCTTTCGTGCACAATGGCAAAATTACTTCATAGCAAAGTGTTGCAAGGAACATTGTCAGCTCTCTAAGTGAATAGTAAAAAAACAACAGGACCTAAACCTTTTTGTGGTTATATCACACAATATTCAAACGTATAGATTTAATCGAGTGAAAGTACAACCCACATTCAAATTCTGTGGTTTCAAAACCACATCTGAACCTTCAGACTCAATATTATAAATGAATTTGTTTGTTTTTATTCTTTATAGATCCTTCCGCGTTGGGTTTCATCATCTCTCCGTGGTCCCTGCTCCTCATGCCTTCTGGAAACATCTCTTTCACAGACGAGAATGTCGCGCAGAAGGACTTGCGGGCGTTTACCGCCCCAGAGGTGCTGGAGGGCCTTAATCTCACCTCACTGTCTGACATGGAGAAGGTATATCTGTGGATTTCCTTTTTCCCTTTGTTGAAATTTAAAGAATTCCTCACTCAGAAATGTGCAGCCAGAATATACACTCTTAAAAAAAAAAGGTGCATTACGATGCCATAGAAGAACCTTTTTTGTTTAAATGGTAAAAAAGTACTGTTGTTTATATCCATGCAACCCTATTTTTATGTCTTAAAATACTTTAAACAGGCAACTTGAAATAGTTTGTCAGAACACTCATTTGTGCTCATGAAATTTTTAGACACATACCACTGAAGGAAGATATTTTACATTCTTTGGCCGACTCTTGGATATTCTGTTTCCAAAATCTATTCTGGAACACATCACTGTCTGACGGCAGACAATCCTATAACACAGTGTTCTGTTTTTGTGTCTTTCATGTAAAGATTGATTTTAATTAAATTAAGCTTTCAAATGCTCATATGCTCTTTCGATGGGTTGTTCATAATATCTGCAATGACGTATATTGAGATGAGCTATTATCGGACATCATTAGGACATGGTCATTATAGAGTTGTGTTAGAAGCTTGACTCAGACTCGTCTTTTTTGTGTGTGTGCGTGCGTGCGTGCGTGCGTGAGAGAGAGAGAATTTTTAATAGACAGACATAATTTGTAATGTCTGACTTAATTTCCACTTTTTTAATTGCCTTCAATATATTTTTATCTCCCTTTAATTGCTTTATAGGGATTGAAAAATCAAACATAGTCATGTACAATACTGTGATATTTCATGCACTTGTCTTATTTATTTTCTAGATGCACATGTATTCCCTTGGCATGACACTGTTTTGGGGGGCCGACTATGAGATTCCCCAAAATGAGGTGAGCCGTCCAATAAATAATACTTAATTATCATTTTTCGGTAGTCCATGGGTCTTCAACACTGCATTCATGTGAGGAATAAAATATGACGGCTAAGATTGTTTTGATGTTTGTTTTAGCCAATGAAGCTCGGAGAGCATCTGAACAGCGTCCTGCTGACCATGTGTGATGACTCCACCCTCTCACGGCTCTCCGTACGCTCGGTCCTGGACACCTGCAGCACACACATCCGTAACTCCAGCTGTGACCCGTCGTTCTCGTACGTCAGACGACTGGTGAGGCTTGTCCTGGGCTCACTTTCTCAGGTGAGATTTTATTTGTCTAAGCCAATTTTGTTTCTGTTTTTTATTGTTTCAAAACTTTGTATGTTCTTCTATAAACTGTCACAAACATCCATTCTGGATTGACTTTTAAGTTGATGAAGATAAAAGTGATGTAGCTTTGGAAAGTCATCATAGATTTATTCATTCTTTAACGAGGATAACAATAATGTGTATTTTGTCAGTTTTTGGTCAACATCAGAAAAAGAATGCAGACGTTCAGGAATCATTAGAGGAACAAACTGTCTTGAAAATCATCCGGTTACTGTATATGTTTTTAATGGAGCTGGTTCTTAGTTTCCAACCCTTATATTGTTACACGAGTTCACAAACATATTGTTCCTGTTAAGTGAATTCTGCAGAGTCCAGCCTCATAAAACAGCTTTTAATTATAAAGGTTGTTAACAATTTTTTCTGTGCTTGTGTCTTGTGTTTGATGTCACATCCTGTTCATCTGGTGCACACTCACCAGCTGTTTAATAGCGGAGAGATACAGAAATATGTCCAGGATGGCATTATTCTGGTCTTGTTTTTTTACTCTCTGCATCTTTTGTATACACTGTGAAGGGGATGGATCCTGTGAGTGAGATGTCTGGGTGTTCATCCTTTGGGATCACTACAAAAAAATGATTTTCTAAAATATTTTTGCTTTATTTTTCACTACAACTGTCTAAAAATTCAAATCAAGATGCATTTACTTGAAAAACAAAATGATTTTTAGTGTTAGTTTTGCAAAAACCCATTGGCAAATATTTTTTGCTTGTTTTAAGCATTAACGCACATCATTTTGAAAATATGAAGGCTTAATATCTTAAGTAATTTTTAAGGACGTTTTACACATTTGTACCGGAAAACACACAAAAAATACTAAGTAGGAAATACATTCTTTGCAGTGGTGAATGCATTGTTAAGTTAATGCTCTTCCAGTTGGGCTATGGTACAATATTTTTTCTCCGTATAATTAAAATCCTTCATTAAAAACCTTTACAAAGTTAATAAATGCTTGCATAGCCAGACAGTTGTTTTGGGGGTCTTATATTAGGGATTTATTTTGTTAAAGGGATAGTTCACTCAAAAATCACCCTCTTGTCAATTCAAAGCTGTATAAATTTCTTTGTTCTGCAAAACACAAAGGAAGATATTTGGAAGAATGTGAGTAACCAAACAGATCTCACCCCCCACTGACCCCCACTAATAGTATTTCCCCCCCCTACTATGGCAGTAAATGGGGGTTGACATCTGTTTGGTTACTGACATTTTTCCAAATATACAGGTTTGAAATGACAAGATTGTGAGTAAATGATGACAGAATTTTCATTTTTTCAACTATCCCTTTAAACAACCACTTGGATGTATGTTATCCTGCCTATGTAAAAAACGTAAGTAACCTGGTTGCCTTAAAATTTTGTTCCACTTAAAAATATTAGTTAACATAACGGGTTTGCATGAATTATTATTTATATTAATTTAGCATATTTATATTTCATTTATTTTGTATGTATTAATCTGCACCGGTTAAGGTGACCCGCAGGACCCAGATGATCGGTGTGTTTTGGCGTTTGTTATAAAAAAAATGACATACTGTACCTTAAAAAGTTGTGACTGACATATTATGAAGTATAGAGAGATTTTCATAGTAAAGAAGTAAAGACTGTGATTTATTTTGTTGTTGTTCTGTCTCTCTCATTCTGTGTGTGTCTGTGTGTATTTAGCTGGATGGTCTGTTGTCTCAGAGCGAGAAGGAAACGCTGCCAGAAAGAAGTAAAGAGATTCGGGAACGTCTTCGCGGAAAGGGACTTCCTGGTAATATAAACGCACACAAAAATCTGGATACACAAACGTTCATTAATCTTAAATATGAAGTGTTTAGTTTAGATGAGGGATTACATTACCTTGTGGCAATGTTCTCACATGTCATCAGATTTTTAATTGAAAGGAAGACATTTCACCCCCATAAGAACAGTTGAGACATGTCCAAACGCACGCACGCACGCACGCACACACACACACTCTCTCTCTCTCTCCCTCTCCCTCTCTATGGCATAAACACATGCACACCCAAACACACACAGGCATGCCAATACACGTCTGTACTCCTGCCGCCCGCACTCTCTGCGTCGACCTCACGCTAAGTTGGTGTTATAAATGAAGTTATAAATTCATTAGAAATAAAAAAAATTTGAGTGCAATAATGGTTCATATCATTCTATGGTGATTTCGAGCGATTGAACGCTTTAATACTGTGCAGAGATAAGACTCATGCTGAGTAAGCGTAAAGCACTTGTTCAATTCTGAAGGAAGTGACTCATAATGTAAACAAAGCCGGTCTTGGTACCGACATGACTCATCGAAGGCCCTTTAGGGGTCAGCACTTATCTGAACAGAAGAATAAAAGATCCTCCCTGCCATAAGAGACAAGACAGAAAAGCCCCGCCGGCTATGGGAAGTGCGAAAATCAAACCTAAGATTGTTTGAGTTTTGAGATGATCTAAAGATTGCAGATATAGAAAGTTCAGGGAAATTTTCTTGGGAGTAAAATGTATTTTTATTCAATAAGACCTCTGAAGTAATTGCTTTCTGAGATTGATTTGATGCCACGATGTGCAGATTGTTTAGTTTACCATGTACGCAACAATGTCACATGACATCATGTCTTTGCATGTTTAAAGAGACAGTTCACCTAGAAATAAAAATTCTGTCATCATTTTTTACCCTCATGTTTTTCAAAACCTCTATATGACTCTTTCTTCTGTAGAACACAAAAGAAGATATTTTGAGAAATGGTGGTTTTGTGTCCATACAATGGATGTCAATGGGAGCTAGTGTTGTTTGGTTACCAACATTTTTCAAAATATCTTCTTTTGTGTTCTGCAGATAAAAGTCATACAGGTTTAAAATGATATGAGATTAAGTAAATAATATTTATTTTATTTTATTAAATTAACTTAAAGGTTTGGTAATTTTACTTTTGTTGTGTTTTTCCTGTTTTCTCCTGTAAAGCTGCTTTGGAACAATGCTTATTGTGAAAAGCGCTATATAAATAAAATTGAATTGAAAAAAATTGAATTAATACATTTTTTTTAACCATTTTTGGGTGAACTGTCTCTAATAATAACATGAGGGATGGAGAGGATCATTATTATTGTTGTTTATACTTTTGTGGTTTGTTTAAATCCCTAAAGTAACTTTAGTATTAGAGTAACTTTATGCCTCATCTGAACTGTTTTTGCTGTTTGTGTGAATGATGCCTCATGTTTGTACTACTTTTTCCCCTTATGGAGCAAAAAATAACTTTTTTTGCTTTAAAAGCCTCATGCACATCTTTGTCTTCGTCTCTCTGTCTCCATGTTTTTCTCATTGTGTCTTCATGATTTCTGTGCTTTGTAGTTTAATGATGGGTATAATGCCAAATGAGAACATCATTTGTGTTTTCTTCTCTTTTATTTCTCCTCTCACCTCCTTATTTCTCTCTGTTAATCTCCCAGATTTCCCACTCTCTCACTCACTCTCCATCTGTCTGTTTTCCTCTCTCGTCCCTGTCTCGTAAGCAGCGTGTGCACATAGACGTTTTGAAGTGAAACTAGACAAGCATATCACCGCAAACCAAAACCATTGAATTTAGTTTTGGAAAATATGAGCAAATCTTCCCGGTGGTTTCAGCTGAGCTGCAGAAATACTCCACGGAGAACACAAAACACAACTGGAGCGGTTATGTAACTGTGGCATGGCATCGATCGCCGATAGATGTTTCCCAAAGCTTTCACAGATTCTTCTGGATGACTTTTGTTTTCATGCAGTTTTATGTGATTGCACGTAAGGGTCATGAAGCCTGCTTAGATGGTGACTCATTTAACACTGGGTTATTTTGGTATTTTTATACAGATGACATAAAAGCAGCAAAGCCATAACTGTGGTCTAGTCCTATGTCACTGGGTCATGACTGGAAATTCATGTTGAAAATTTTTGAAGTTGTCATTCGTGTATGACTTTCTTTTTTCTGTGGAATACAATAGAAAAGTCTCAGTGGTTTTGTGTTCATATATGTCAGGGGGGGGGTCAATGTTGTTTTGTTACCAACATTCTTCAAAATATCTTCTTTCTGCAGAAGAAAGTAAGTCATACAGGTTTGGAAGGACTTTTTTGGTTGAACTCCTGCAGAGCTTAAGAATATATGTGTCACCATTGTATCCGTTTTACTTGCTTTATATTCCATAGTATGAATGTCCACCTGTAAAACAACTCTCTATATTCAGCTTAATCATTAGGCTTCAAAATGGCATGCCTCTCTTCATGAAGTGTTTGAAATTCTCTCTGCTCATGAGATATTCTGAGCTTGTTTTAGAAGCTCAGAGAAAAGGCCTCTTGTCGAGTCATCCAGGGCTCAAATGGTCCCAGAAGAGAGTGCCATCTGTATCATCCCTGTCTTCCTATTTGACGGGGCTGGAATTGGCGTGGCTAACAAGCGTGTCGCTAGAAGCTCAGGGTGAAATCAGAGGGGCTTTAGAGAAGCTCGTAACCACCAGACAGCTACAATTGTTCCTCTGTTCTTTTAGAGTCTGTTTTAATGTTGTCCTTGCAAACGTGAACTAATAAAATGTTTATAAATTAATGTGCAATGTTAACTTTGTATGTGTATTTTATTTTCAGGACGAAGTGCCGCCCATCGCGTGCTGGAGCGCTATCGTGCCCGGACTCAGGAGCAGGCTAACTTAAACCGTGGCCTCAGCCGCTCGATGGGCTCCCTTCCCATCCAGGACCTCGTCAGGGCAGACGAGGGTCCTCTTCAGTACCCCCCCTCGGAATACCACGCCGGGTCCGAGTCCTCTGCAGAGCTCTACCACCAACGCCATCAGCAAAATCTGCAACAGCAGCGCGGCCGACTCCTGGAGGCGGACCACCGTTCCCACCCACATCAACGAAACAAGAGCTGGGCATCCTCGGCGGATCTGGCATGCCTCGATCCGGAGATGCTACATTTTGGCGCGCTGGAGGACGCTCGGAGGGGCAACAGCGCTTTGAGCTCTCGCTCGGCCGGGCGACACAAGTCGTCGACCAAATCTAGGGACTCTCGATATTCGGATTTTGGGAGCCTGGATGTGCAGAAGCCCCATCACAGATCAAACAATTCTGTCGGCTCGGCGTTCAATAACGCATACGATCGGCTCAAGGAGAAGCAGAAGAAACTTCAAGTGCTGAAGCAGGCCATGGATGGTGAGTATTTGTGTATATTTGGATTATACATTTATTGGAGATATTTTTAAGAGATAAATATTGAAATTTGACCTTTGTATGGGTGCCCTTCCAACCTGAAAGTTAGATGTTATTTCTGCCAGTCCTGGTCAAGAAGTGTTTTGTTTTTGAGGGCTCAATCCAAATGCTAAATCTACATTGATGTGACGGCTGAACCCGGACTGACATTTGGTCAAAACCACTATTTGTTTACGAAATCTAATCGTTTTTGACTCGTCCGACCATAAGAATATAGAACTTCAACCATGAACTCTGTGTGTTAAAGCATAATTTTTCGAAGTGAACGGATTTCCAAAAACCTCATCCTGTTTCTGCGAAGTCACACATTTTGCGGCGTAGAGCCGAGGTTGACCGGTTGTGTGGTTGGGAGAGAGTTATGAATGGGTTTTGCGTGTTTTTTTGCACACGCGGCCTGCTGCCAGGTTCTTTATGACTCAGTCTGGCTCGGGCTTTCAGATTCCTGGAACTAATTAGAGATGGATAATTCTAGGCCTTCAAAGCTCACATACTTATGCAAGCAGTTTCCTCACTCTGTCTTTCATACGTTCAGACTCTCTCGCCGTTTTCCGCTTGCGTTTCATTCAGAACGTTCCACTGTTTTCCCGTGTCGGAGAGGCCGTTGTAAATCATAGCTAGTTTGTAGCATGACAAGCTACAGTGAGGATTTGCTCTTTGAAGATATAGTTACGAGCTACTAATAAAAATGAGAACTTCTTAAAAGCTACACAACCAGTCAAGGGTTTTGAACACTTCAGTGAAATGTTTGATTCACTGGTTTGATCAGAAGATGTATGCTTAAATGTATGAAATTGGTTTTGTAGACAAAAACTTAAAAACTCTCATTTTATTTAATAACAAATGTTTTTGAAATGGATGATTGGAACTGAATAATGACGAAAAAACAGCCAATAGGAGCTCAGAATAGATGGAAACTCCTTTGATATCGTTTAAGAAGCAGGAAGTTGCTTGATAAAATGACAAAACCAAAAAAAACATTTCCACAAATTCTAGGCAAAATGTGACCACTAAAGACGATCAAATATAAAAAGTTACTTTTTTTGTTGCAACATAATTCTGATATAGTTGCGATATATATGTTTTTTTAAATAATTTTGATGAGTTTAATATTATTTTAAATTGTGGACAAATATGAATAAGTAAATGAGTAAGTGTTCAAAAACTTTTGACCAATAAAAGCTGCAATTTGTATTTGTTAAAACAACAATTGTAAAGCAAATGACACTCAAAATGGTTTTGAATTGCATCACTAACTATTTAGGTATATTATTTTATTTCGCTTTTTATTGGCGCAAATCATCCATCATTTTCCGTCATAGTCTTCATAAGAACAGTCTGAACTTCAAACTGTTCAAACACATGCGGCACATTCATGCACACAACCTTCGCCTGGTCTCCATATGGACGTTTTCTCGACAGAGAGCAGCTTTGCTTTATATTAATAAAGCTCAGGCTTTCCAGTCTGGTCTATTTTTACCGCCACTGAGCTCAAAACCAAAAACATTATCTTCCGCCCGGCTAATGGATTCATTTTCTCTGAAAGGCGTTTTTTAAAGGGGGCATCTTCTCTTTGTAAAAAAATTCAAGTTCAGTTTTACTTGAATTATAAAGGCACTGTACCTTTAAGATCTGTGTATGTGTAATAGAAATTAAACATGCGGTTAGCATTTAGTTTGTAATATGAAAAGGCGTTGATATGGCTGGTCAAATGTCCACAGCATAGGTGTGACATCATAAGTGTGACCGTTTCCATTTTTGCAGCTTTGTAAACTCTTTTTTCAGTCGACAAGGGCAAGTTGTTTAGTCTTATGTTTGTTTTGTAAATATCAGCGTGTGGGTTCATAGGATTGTTTTGAAACAAGAGTCAAGCATGCTGTTTTCAATTATATGTTCATTTTTAAATAATGCTGAAGATAAATTTATGTGACATCTTATTGCTTCTGTGAAGTCAGTGCTAGCGAAACCAAAGATTCTGTGTACATGGAGAAGCCCGTCCATCCGTCTGCTTGTGTAAACTTGATTCATGTTCATTTGATAATAACTGGCCGCATTATCCGCAATCCTGGAGAGAAGGAATTTCCAGACCTATTAGAACACAACCAAGCATGATGGCAAAGAGCTCTTTGTTTTGGTTTCTGTTTTTGCCGTGAATGAATGAAATTGAACGCAGAGCATTTGTAGTGGCATGAAAATATGTAGTTTGCCATCTAATGTAGTTGTTTTTTTAAATGTTGTTTGTTTTTCTTAGCGCGTTTATCCCGCCTGCAGATGTGTGTATGAGATGAAGGCGCTTTTTCTTAAAAAATTGCACATGTCTTTTGGTCAAGAACAAGGAGATGGGTCAAGTCCTCATCTCGTATCCTAATAATATAAGAGTATGGGTTGAGAATTAGTTCATTTTAATGCTCAGTCCATCTGTTTGGATTACGTTTTATTGACGTTCCCTCAACCTTTAGATCAGTAGGTCATTTGGGTTTAAAAGCTTTTCGAAGGCGCTTCAGGAACAACATAACAGTTGTAAAGACCCTTCCTAAATCTTTTTCACCTATTTCATACATTTTACGAATTCTACCACTTCAGCATTCCACAGGGTTTGGTTTTCAATGTTCATGTCATGTTAAGACACATGATTTGCCTTATTTGTGCATGGTTTTGCTGTGGAATGATCAGATTAGATTTAATCTCTTTCACAATTCACAAACATAGATATCTTATCTGTGTGACACCTGTGTGAACTGACATTCACTCAAACACATTTTTACGTTTCATTAAAAGTAATTGGACAAAATAGCTCAGAAGGGTGAAATTTATATTTGTTGAAAATTTGTTCTTAAAGAAGTCTAACGTCATTTGCGTGCAGATGTTTTATCTTAAAGGGACAGTTCACCCAAGATTGTAAAATTCTTTCGACCATTTGCTTACTTTTGTGTCATTTCAAACCTATATGACTTTTTCTTCTGCAGAACACACCAAACATTACTGACCCCCATTGACTTCCATTATATTAACACAAAACCACTAATACATTTCTCAAAATATCTTCTTTTGTGTTTCACAGAAGAAAGAGTCATATAGAGGTTTTGAATGACAGGAGGGTGAATCAATGATGACAGATCTTTTTGGGGGTTGCTTTATCTCCTAAATATATGCACAATACAAAGAAAATCGATATTATATAATATACGTGTTGATGACATTCTCAGCATTGAAATTCTGAAACAGTAGTCTATATTGGGGAAAAGTGTTGGCGTGCTTTAAAAATGAAACTCAGAGTGGGTGTTTACTCATAAACATCCAGAAGAGCTTGTTTTGTTGCTTTTTACATTTTTATTTAACCCTAAAGTAAAAAAAATGGTGTTTAAAAAGTTGTTAGTTTAGCAAACCCTAAAACAACCTTCAAATAAATGACACTTGGGGTTTTTTACAGCACTAGCCAAGCCACTGTTGAGGAAATTATGTACAGAAGATAGGATTGTAGAATATTATAATAATAGAATAAGGTCAAATATAGCGGCTTTGAGAGTTTAAGGCCTATCCACCTCCACAAAATATCCCTCTGAGGTTCTGATGGCAGAATTACAAAATCTGAGATCATCACAGCTGTTGGCAAAACCCAGCAAACTCAATCTCAACAATAGATGATTCAGATCCAACGGCTTCTGGGACTTCATCTGTTTTGTCTTTTATTAGCAGGTGTTTCAATGTCCAGGACACTTTCCAGCAAGTTCTTGTTGTATTTTTTACATCTTTAAAGTGTAAAGCAAATGATCTCTTAGCAAAACGAGCTGTAAAATACATTATGGCATCTATAGCTCCAATCTATAGCTCCAAACACGCCTGCGATGCCTTTTAGCATACACGCTGTCACACCTACAAACAGTGCAGGTTACCATGGGCCATGCGAGTGAATTGGTGTGTTTGTGTGTGTGTGACTCACTTCAACATGAGCCTCGCACCCACTGGACTCTGATAACTGTGCTGTGTGGGCAGCGTTTTCCATTGTAGTGTGTTGGGTTTTGTATTGTGTGTGTGTGTGTGTGTGTGTGTGTGTGTGTGTGTGTGTGTGTGTGTTTAATGGTTGTCAGCTCCTCTTTTCTGCATCTTGAGGCCGTATTGCTCGAAGTTTTCGAAGTAATGCATTATGGGACATTTGGCACGTAACCTTGAGTAAATACAAAATGATGCACCTGATGTGACGCAGACACGTGCCGATGGTCCGGGTCAGGAATGCAGTTTATCTATTTCCTCTTGATGGTTTTGTTCGACTTCCAGCTTTGTGTTAATGTTGTAGCATTTTGTTTTAGAAAAAAGACGATTGGTTACGTTTTATTGATGTCTTGACCTGACTGTCATTGTTTAATAGATTCACTGGAGATTGAAGTAAATGTTTACTGTTCTGGTGTTTGTTGAACTCTTGCCTTTTCAAAACTCCTGGCTTGAGAAACCTTTAGGAATGTTTGTTATGCTAAATATGCGTGATTAGTAAGTGAAGCGCACGGACTCGATTTTCTGGTCCTGACAAACTTGTTTAAATGTGCGAGGTAGAATGCCATACACCTCAGAGGATGCTGTCGAGTTTCAGTCTTGGTTTAGAGTGATGTAATACACACACACACAGTGTAAAGCAGTGCAGTGATTCAGAGTTTCCTACCTTGGCTTTGTCTGCAAATGCAAACTGGGTGATTATTTGACTAAGAACACACAGGCAGTGACTGTTTTATTTTTTAAGGGTGAACATCAAAATAGTCAGATATTTTTTTATTATTAAAAAAACAGAATAATTTCTGATTTTACTGATCTGTCAGTGCCTAGGTAATATATGGGTCAATGACGTAAATTGATCACTCATCATGGGGTTAGACCAATAATAACAAATGTATTAAACTAAAACTAAAAATATATAATATCTGTTGCTGAAATATGAATCTATGCCTAAGTGAATCATATTTGTAATCAGTTTTATCAGTTTGTATGATTTTCAAGAAAATGAGTAATAAATAATTGTAGAACAAAAATTACAAACATTCCTTAAATGTTAAGGAAATTAATTAATTTTAAGACAAATCATGGTCGCACCACATGACATTTTTTAAGGCTACAGCCAATTCATCTATATTAAAAACACAAAATTCACATAATTTACAATTTTCATAGAAATATTAATATTTCTTAATAAATGATTTTCATTTTTGTATTATTGAATTTTGATTCATATATTTTGACCCATATATTCATACTAATAACAATAGTAGTTTGTTTGTGTGACTTTTTTTATACAAAATGGTAAATACATTTATACTTTATTTTTGGTTTATGAAAATAAATTGTATTGGAGTCGTATTTGGTGTGAGACTGTTGTGACACGCAGTTGTTTTATTTTACCCAAAGGCCTTCCACACACAAAACTGCATTTAAGATCGTAAAGCATGTCACGTTTAAGAACAAGATTTGCATGCATGTTCATTCCAAAACAGCACAATTAAAATACTGTAATATCATCTGGAAAACACATATTTAAATTCCACATGTACTTTCTATTCACCAGATTTTTTTGTGGCTTTAAAGGGTTTCTTTAAATCAATACAAATGAGAAAAAGGTTCAAAAATATTTTTAATTCGAGACTAGGTTTGAATAGACATGACCGAATTTGTGATAAATGCATACAATCGGAAAGATTTATTCACAAATTTGATTTGCTCCTTTATTAACTTACAGGTTTGTTTTTATGTACCTATTTATTATTTTCCAACCAGTTTATTCTTCTTTATACATTTGTATTCTCATTTCCCTGTATTTTCAGATCCCACGCACACCCACAGAAGATACCTCAGTGACTATAGTTCCTCCAGCGAGAGCCCCTCTGTGACATCATCAGACCCCGAATACAGACAAGGTTCGTCTGCTGATGACCTCATCTATCTGTGACACGTGCTTTACATGACGCTCATACATCATTATTTCTGTTTCTTCCTCTTACAAACAGCTAAAAAGCCCGAGGATCTGAGACGATACAGTTCTCAGGTGGTGTTGTCGGAGCATGACTCCGTTTCGCTCGGCGCTGCTCAGAGACACAGGTATTCTCTCTTGCTCTGATCAGTCATGCATGTGAAGGTTCTTCCAAGAAAACTCTTATGTGATTGAGGACCCCTGCCTTGGTTAATGATAATCCAAATCTCATTCCAACCTGTTTCAGTTTAGTTCTGGTTACGGGAGCTGTGAGTTTGAACTGTAGGGCCAAACGTGGTTTAGGGTTAGTATGCATAAGCTTTTTAATAAAAACATACCTCTGTTGTATTTTGCTTTGTGGAATCTCCCTGTTCCATTTTATCACCTTAACAAACTTCCAGAGAGCCCCTAAAAAGATTCCAGTTTAAATGCTGCAAATATCCTGCCTTGGGATGCTTACAAGTCAGTGTTTCTATGGCTCCCCCTACTGGTTAAAAAGTGGCACTACCGGATTTTTTCCTACAGCAGATGATGTTGTGGAGACGGTTGCCAGGTGTTGCTGGAGTCTAAAGGGGATTTTAGATCAGGGTAATTAATTCCTTAAGGATGCTCAGGGTTCAGAGATGCAGGAGGTTACCGACGGCAACCACTCGGTGTCATTCGGTGATGCTGATGTAACACAGCCAAGCTGCTGCTGTTATTGCAAACTGGTGTCATATCATTATAATACATCTATTGTTTTAGATTTTGAAGTATGTTAATGACAAATGCAATGCATAGATGAAAAAGATGCTAGTTTGGACTGAAACACTTTCCCAATCCATCTTGTGTCCAGACTGCTCGAGGCTGGTCAGGATGATCTGTCAGGCACAGACCTTCTGATCCAGCGACAAGAAGAGATGCACAGGCTCCAGGCCCGGCTGTCCCGAGCATCTGCCTATCCCGGAGATGACCCCCGCACATCCATAATGGACCTGGTGGAACCCTTTCGCAGCAGTCCTTTAGACGCTGGCCACCACCTAAGAAAATCAAAAGTAATCCAGTTCAACTAAATTCAGATCAAGTCACAGTGTGAATTTCTTTTTCTAAGAAATGTATTTTGGTGTAGAGTTTCTTCGGTCCGGAGTTTGTGAAGATGAGCAGCGAGCCGTGTGTGGTTTTAAGCGTCCCTTCATCAATAATGGTGAGATGGTGCATTCTCATACCACACACTATACCATCCCGTCTTTGTGCATATGTGCATTTATTTGTGTGTTTGCGTGTGACAGAATAAACGTGGGAAGGTGGAGGAGAGTCACAGGAAGGTGGGAGTGGTCTTACTGAACGGTCAGAAGTTAGAGCTTTCCTGCGATGTGAAGTCAATCTGTAAGGATGTGCTGGACATGGTCATTGCTCATGTCGGCCTGGTGGAACACCACCTGTTCAGCCTCGCCTACCTGAAAGGTTCATAAAAACCCTAAATAAATTTGTTATAAATAAGTTTTCTTTTCTACAAGAAATATTTTATATTAAACTCTGCTTTTTCATAGGTGACGAGTTCTTCTTCGTCGATCCCGATGCCAAACTTTTGAAGGTGGCCCCCGACGGTTGGAAGGACGAGCCTAGGAAAAAGAAAACGGACGTCAATTTTAATCTGTTTCTGCGTATCAAGTTCTTTCAAGATGATGTCAACTTGATACAGTAAGAGCTCAAGGCCTGTCTCACGGCACTGAAGAACCTGTAATGTTCTCTCGCACGCACCTGAACATGTGCTGGAGTTTGTTTGACTTGCTAATTTATCCGTCTGTCTCAGAATACACCATGTTTTGTGCTTCAAACGACTGTATGGTTTCAGGTGTTTTTAATGCACAGAAATGCAATATGAATAAACCTGAAAGACTTTTAGACTTTAAACAAATTCTTATTCATTTGTTTAACTCGTGTTTTCATTTATTCATATATTTCATTATACCATTTAAATTAAAAGGCATTCTAGTTGTTTTGTACGGTGGCTCTGAACCGCAAGTGATAAAAAAATAAAAGAGATATTCATTTGTTATAATGAGATATTACAAGAAATATTATTAATCTCGGATTAAGATCTCTGATAAAATAATACTTCTTGTAATATCTCGTTTTAACAAATTAATATTTCTTGTAATATCTCGTTATAACGAATTAAAATCTTATTATAACGTATTTTTTATTACTTGCAGTTCAGAGCCACCGTAGTTTTCAATCCTGTTATGATAAAATAACATAAAGACCGAGATGAAACATCAATAAATATATCCTCCAGTTGCAGATAGACAACCCAAATGACTTTTCCGTATGTTATTTTCTGTAGGCACACGATGACCAAACATCAGTACTATCTGCAGCTGCGGAAGGATATCCTGGAGGAGCGGGTGCGATGTGACCTTGAAAATGCAGTGATCTTGGCATCTCTGGCACTGCAGGCAGAGTTTGGAGATTATCAGCCTGAGGTACAACTAAAAATCTGGTGACATTTCTTAATGTTTGTGTTTTTGTTGACAAATAAACACAAAAGTCAAATGTTCATCAGCTGCACGGAAAGACGTATTTCAGGACGGAGCACTACCTCCCCGCCTCCGTGCTGGATAAGATCGATCAGACCACCATTAAGGAGCAGCTACCCAAACTTCACGCATCATACTTCAACGCCTCGGAGGAAGAGGCGGAGCTTGAGTTCCTCAAGGTCAGCGACCAATCGAAACTCATTAGTGCAAAAGCCAAGTGATTTTAGAGATGTAAAAACATATGATTAGATATTTTTTTCTCTGTTTTGTAAAGGTGTGCCAGAGACTGACAGAATATGGAGTTCACTTCCATCGCGTGCTGCCAGAGAAGAGATCTCAGACTGGCATAATGGTGGGCATTTACTCCAAGGGTGTCTATATCTTTGAGGTCCTCAATGGAAATCGAGCACCCGTGCTACGGTTCCCCTGGAGGGACACGAAGAAGATCTCCTTCACGGTAAGATGTTTGGTAAAACAGAAGTGAAATTTTAGGCTGTTTAACATGGATTTATTTTGAATAAACATGGATAGATTCACGCCCCTCGTGTGTGTGTGTGTGTGTGTGTGTTTCCATGTGACAGAAAAAGAAGATTTGCTTGCAGAACACTTCAGATGGGATTAAACACTTGTTTCAGACAGACAGTCAAAAGACCTGCCAGTATCTGCTGCAGTTGTGCTCGGCACAGTATAAATTCCACCTGCACATGAAGGCCCGACAGAACAACCAAGAAGTGCAAGATTTGGGTAAGGGAGAAAAGAGACAAAAAATAATGAGATATAATGGTGAGGTTAACTTGGGTATAAACAATCGTTGGCCGAAATGACAGCTGCCGTTTCAAAAAATAGTGTCATGGCCACTGTTAATGTTAATGCAAAAATAATAAAAGAAAAAAGGAAGATGTACCCTATTGGTACCTTGTATTAGGTATTCATATGTATTTTTCTATTTTCTATCTTTATTAATACCACTACTATTTGTATTTACTGTGAAGCTGCTTTGCAACAATGTAAAACTGTGAAAAGTGATATGAAATACATTCATATTAAATTGGGTGGTCTTGAAGAATTGACTCAGTTGAGAGTCCAAACTTTGAAATAGAGGGCTAGTGATGCTCAGAGGCCCAAAGTTATATTTATATTTGAGTTATTTTCGCAAACTAAACTATTTATGTTCATTGAAATCAAATACAACGTATTAAATGAGAAGTAGAAATGAACAGCCAAACCGCATAGAAAAAGCTGCGGTTTTGAAAATACCCGTGTACGTGTGGACAGGGCCTAAAACTGTACTAAAAATCGAATAGGCCTGTAGCTAAAAATTAATGAATAATAAAAAAACTGAATTTAAAAATAATAAAAAATATAAAAATGAAAGTGAATTAAAATATTAATAAAACTAAGTTTAAACTGAGGCACTAAAATTTATATTAAAGATACTACTATACTATAAAAAATTAAATCTGAAATGAAATAAATTAAACTTATATGGCAAAAAATAAATAATAAAAAGTTGACAAAAGCACATAAAATTGCTAAAAAATAAATTAATACGAAAGCCTAAAAAATAATTAATTAAATTAATAATTTAAGATATTATTAAAACAAGGTTTAAACTGAGGCACTAAAATTATTATAAATATAAACTGTACTGTACTCTTCTTGTCTTCAGAGAACTCTCCTCTGACCAGTCTGCAGTACTCCAATGGGATGAGTTTCTCCCCCGGCTCAGACCCAGACCTTTACAAGAGAATGTCCTACTCTGAGATGTCCCTCAACAAGAACGCTCGGATCTCTATCCCGCCATCCTATCCGGGCTTAAACAGCAGCTCTAACTCCAGGATGAAGAGTCGTTCACATCATAACCTGAGTCAGTTGCCCGAGTCACCTGAGCATAGGATGCTGCCTTTCGGTAGCCAGTTACAGAGCGCCATGACTCGATCGCAAGTCCTTGTGTCATCACATCAGCGTGCAAGCTCAGACACCGATTCCATCGTCGCGGCCAGACAGCCGGATGGGTGAGTGATACACAGAACAGAAAGTTTATGTCTACTTGTACATGGAATTCGTCATGTTGTTTCTACAGCTCAAAATGGACAAACTGCTCCTCAGAGAGCGTTGTCAGCCACCGTAGTGCTTCGAAAGGGGGGGGGGTGGAGTGAGCCATTGGTTGCAATTCGCAACCTCACCGCTAGATGCCGCTAAAACATACACTGGACCTTTACATTAATCATAATGAATGTAAATTTGTCAATGTTTACTAACCCTCACGTTTCCAAACACTGGAAGTAATTGTTTTGTTTCTCATCATCTCTCTCTCTCACAGCATCAGCAATGCTTCTGGCCCGGTTGCCCACGCCAGTGCCAATGCCAATGCCAGCTGGATCTCCAGTGGCTTGAAAAAAGGGTCTGACTCCTCCTCCGGTGAGGACATTGGACCGGCGTATGTCGTAGGTGAGGACAATGAAACATGTTACATCTACCTAAAACATAAGGATGTGCACTACTTGTTTTTAAAACCGGTGTAGGTGGGCCAGAATTGATCAGAATGTGTGTAGTTGTGGTGCCGATGCTCGACGGAGGATGAATTTAAGGACAATTTTACAGCACAAACTAAGTAGTTTTCTAGACCGCTGTCGCATGACTAGTTGACATTCAAGACCCATCCCCTACTTAATGGATCATTACCCTTAAACTGAGCATCTGTTTGCCATTGAATGTTTCCTCGCTGCAGACTTCCTTTCTTTTGTAGTTATTTTCTCTTGTTCTCACAGTTTGTCAGAAGAGTGGGCCGAATCTGTCTCTGTGTTTCTCTGTGGAGACAGCGGCTGTCTGCTTCTTTCATGTTTTTAACAGCTCTGTCTCTCAGTTCCCTCACTGATCTTATGATTTTACCTCCATTTCATCACATCATCTGCTGTCAGATCAGAAAGGACGGCAGCGGCTCTCAACGTGCATGCAGAGAAATGCCATACAATTCTAGAGTCAGAATTGATGCATGGATCCGAGTGTGTGTGTGCATTTGTGTTTATATGATAAAACGTCCAAATAATAAATACAATAAAAAACAAGTGCTCAGTTCATGCAAAATTAACCTTATTCGGTTTTGAAAACGCATTCTTGCTTTTTTGTGCTTGATAAATCGCCACCGGGTCATATTCGTCTTGTCGTGACATATTTCTGTTTCCTCAGGTGTTAGCATGCACAGCTCCGGAGCTCCGTCTACCCCCGCGTCCTCCATCAGAATCAGCGGTACGGTATCTGTGTTTCGTTTAGCGCTGTCATCGCTTAAAAAACTTTCCCGCCTACCCTGGTTCTGTTCAGGGGTGGTCAGATTTAGAAAGTCCTCAAAGTTGGTAGGAAAGTCGTGTCCTGGTCTGCCCCGAATACACAAACATCTGCTCGAATTACAGTGAAGTTCCAGCGAAGCAAAACAGGCATGTTAGTTTACCTCACGCTGGCCTCAGAAGCCCAAATCCTTCATGTGTCGTCTATGGTGTTTTAAAGGCACTCTGTCTGTTTCATTCTCTATCTTGGCTGAAGTTTTGCTGTCATCTCTCTCTGGCTTAACGTTACACATGCTCTTAAAGGCTGTTATGAATCCTCGACTAAGCTGTGCATTTTCAGCATGTTCTGTCGGCTCTGATATACAGCCGTGTTGTGGGTTAATCTCTCTTATCCTTCAGTATGAGCTGCAGACCGCCCGGCTGGGCCTGTAAATATAGCACATTAGAGGAGCCAAACATAACGCAGCAAGAGACAAGCAATCATATGAGAATTAGTCTTGCAAAATGTTTCGTGGTTGAGGTGTGAGGTATGTTAAACAGAAAATATCTGCAGATAGTGGATGGATAAATCACTTGCCTCTGGAACTTGGTCGCGTCTTAAAGGGATAGTTCACCCTAAAATGAAATTTCATCCTTTATTCACCTTCACGTCAATACAAACCTGTATGACTTTCACAAACGTTTTTTTCAATGTTGTTTATCTTTTTTTTGAAGAACATTGTTGTCTATTGTATGAACACAAAAGAAGATATTCTGAGAAATGTCTCAGTGGTTTTGTGTTCCACAGAAGAAAGAATCATATACAGGTTTTGAACCAAATAAAGAATATTTTTATGTGAACACTCCTTTTAATACATAATGTGAATTATGTTGCGTATTGTAAACTTGTGTCTTTTAAATAATCCATGATATACCACAATATATTTTTTAAATAAATCAGTCAAATTCTTTTTATTTTATTTTAAATACTTTTGGTTTTGTTTTGATTTGTTTCTTAAAATAAAATTAACTTATAGCATGGTTATAGTCAATACTGGTATGACTCCCCATCTCTGCTATGCTTGTTTTATTTTAAGTTTTGCTAAATAATTCATAATATTTGGGGGGTGAACTACTCTTAAGTATGTGTAGATCCATGATGTATAAAATTTTAAGGCAGTGAAATGTTTTATTGTCCAGGGATTTTTATTGAAGAGTTTGTTTGAAGTTGTGCAAACTTTTCAGTGTTCATCCAAACACCCATAATCATTTGTAAACACTCGGAAAGTAACTCTGCCTTCTTTATGTTTTTCGTTTATTAGTAATAATTCTTGTTAATTTTCAGATGTCTTTCATTTCTTGTGTGTGTGTATATAGGCACACTCCGTTCTAATTCCTCTTCTGGTATATCCCACCCCACAGATTCCCTGAAGAAGAAGGTCCATGCTTTACCCTCTCCAGAGCGAGAGATACAGCCTGTAAATCTGAAGAAAGATGTCAAATATGGCCTGGGTATGTAAACAAAGCCTGTTGACACAAACATGCTGCTGAACTCCTGGTGCCGGCAGCGGGATTATCAGCACGCACAACCCCAATGTGACAGGGGTTAAGATAATGTGATGTAGTGCAAAGGTCTGGCAAACCTCGATGTGATTCATGAAGCCCATACAGAGCTGAAGAATGTGCTTATTTTAAATGTTGAAATATGAGGATTTTGTCTGGATAAGTGGTTGTGCATTATTGATTTAAATACAGGCAAATATCTCTAGTACCCAGTTTCAGCCTGCTTTTGTACATCAGCCCCAGCTGACATATATGGGGGCCTCAAGATGACTAAAAGTAGACAAAATGAGCATTGAAAATACATTTTTTTTAAACATTTTTTTGGGTAAACATTTATTGAGTTTTTCTTAGTGGAAGGGGGGCCTTTGAATATTGTTGAATACAATGGGGGGGCCTTGGAGTCAAAAAGGTTTAGAACCCCTGGTCTACACACTAGTATGTAAAATCACCATCTGTTTGTTTTTGTGTTATTTTATATTAACTTTAAGAATTTGTGTGTTTGTGGTTTGTTTGTATGTGGCGCTTTAGGTTTTCAGATTGTAAATGGACAGAACTCTGGCCGACAGGACCTGGGTCCCCTCATCAGCTCCATCACACCCGGTGGACCCGCTGATATCGACGGCCGTCTGAAACCTGGTATGAACATATCTCTAAAGATCAGCCGTGGTCCACTAGAGGGCGTCAGCAGACTTTCAAGAAAGCCTCAAGATTACTTTAAATGATTTAAAAAAGACAAAATGTGCATTAAATCAAGATTTAATGTAGTGTTTGGTAATGTTTATAACAAATATACTGTAAAAATGAGTTGGGCTATGGGAGGTCTTAGTCAAAAAGGTTGAGATTAGTTTAAATCCTGTAAACAGAGTGACAAAACCACTTTGATTTCTGATGCCCTCTAATGGTGTCTCCAATATTACAATTTGGTGTACTACTCCAAAATATATCCAGATTAAAGATTTGAAAATACTTCCAAGCAATCCTACACAGGTCATGCGTTTCTTGTAGGCGATAGGCTGTTAAGTGTGAATGATGTCAGTCTGGAGGGCCTATCACATGAGAGGGTGGTTGAGATTTTACATAGCACCCCTGATGATGTCACTCTGGTGGTCTCTCAGCCTATAGAGAGGCTGTTTCTAGGTGAGAGGAATAAAATACATGCACTACAAACGTTTGTAATAACAATATAATAATTTTCTATTTAAATAAATTACTTTAAATGCACACCTGTCAGAGCGAATCCTATATAAATGTGCCAATTTATATGTTAACCACAAATCAAAATATGAACTATTACTTGGCGGGTAAGTTGTTTACAGTATATAGATTTTTATTAATAATATACTACAAAAATTATATTTATTTGTGTTCCTTGTTGCTGTTGTTTAATCAAACAAATTGAAGTTTTTCAATGCAAACATCTAGAGAACATCTAGAAAATGCATAACAAGCCTCTTATGCCTCTCTCAGACTCTCCTACAGGAATCCAGCACTTCAGATCAAACTCGGCTACACCGAGACAAGTTGATTCTCCCTCCGAGGAGCACGCGGCCTCCCCCATTCCCTCTCTCACCTTCAGTAAAACATCACCACCCCAGTCATCCTGGCCGGAGAGCGTCAGCTCCCACGACTCCAGGACTGAGAGCGTCGGCCATCTTCAGACCAATGGATTTCACCGCAACCTTCCTACCGAGGAGATCTCAACAAACAGTAAACCAGCGGCTGAGGTCACCCCACCAGCTCTTCCCCCTAAAACCAGAAAAACCAAAGTTCCAGATGTTCCTAAAGAACTGGAATACTCTGACAGAGGAGACTCGGATATGGATGAGGACACGTACTCGAGTAGCCATGAGAAACAAATGACTAAAAAGGTAGAATTAGTCTCTGTATTGATTTGAAAAAACTTTGATTTAGGATAAGAGTACAATCTTTAGTCAGTGGCTGCGATGTATTGTTTTTATGTGAACTTAACGTGAATTTTAAATGTTACTTCAGTGTTTAAACCTCACAGAAATATTAAATGGTGTTTTTTTGGAACAATAGGATGAAGTTCTCTTTTGCTTATTGTATCCTCTTGAATACATGTTCTATGTACCAAACATACTTTAAATCAAATGCAAAATTTCAGATTTACACTATGTCATATCTACGTTTAGTGCTTAGGGTTAAGTGCGAAGTCATGTCATTCAAATCTGTATATGACTTTTTCTTCTGTGGAACCAAAAGAAGATATTTTGAGAAATGTGTCCATAAAATGGAAATCAATGATGTTCAGTGTTGATTGGTTATCAGCTTTCTTCAGAATATCTTCTTTTGTGTACTGGAGAAGAATAAAAGTCCTACAGGTTTCAAATCTTTTATATTTTTATGTGACCTTTCTAAATATGTATCATTTTTATTGTGTTGAACTTTATTACAACAGTTTTAGAGTTGCACATGTTTCATTTACATTACATTTATGCATTTGGCAGTATCAATCCCATACAAAGCCCAACAATTTCCTTAGTAGCTAATATCACTTTTGTCGCAAACATTTTTAGTTAGACTCACACTTCAAACACTGATAAAGAAGTTTTAACCAATTGTAATTTCGCCTTCATTTCTCTTCCCTTACCAGTTGCATTTCTGAACGTAAATGCAACGCGGTTCTGCATGTCTACGCCGAAAACCCTCCGTTAACAAGACTCGTTCGGCCTGTAACCTCTGACCCTTGCATGTGTACGGCATTGCACGGCCTTGTATTTACCCAGCTCTTCTCTGTTTACAGGGGGTTTCTCCCAACAACGTCACGGAGACATTAAATGCTAGTAGCCCAGAAGTCAATAGCCTCCAGCCTGGAGATCTATTTGACGTTGAGTTGTCCAAAATAGACAGCAGTCTGGGCATTAGTGTCACGGTACTGTTCGGAAAGGTTTCCGCTCTCTCTTTTTCTCCTTTGTTTCTCTTTTATTCACTTTGCGTGTGTGTGTTGTTGTTGTTTTTGTACCCTTAGCCCTGCTTTTTGAAGCTCTTCGTTTGGCTTCTGTTTTGGGGAAAGTAGTTTTGGCTCTGTGCATGCAGATTTTTACAGGCATTTCAATTGGCTCCCACACTAATGGTACAGGCGAACACAGCAGGTACAGCAGAGCGTGTAAACGCACACGGATGAGACCAAACACCACGTTTTCAGTTCCGTTGTGTGTAGAAGAAACGCACTAATGCCTGCATGGATTTGCATTTGCATGTTTTGCTGTGGTGTGACTTTTTTGCAGTGATGGCTTTCTGGCTCTTTTATAGACTTGATTTCTGAAGTGATTTAATGAATTTGATAGTATTAATCAATACGCTTCTTAAAATCAAGTGAACGGCCTCTTATATGCAAGGGTATTGCTTTGGGTTCAATCCTTTAAACTTATTTAGTTATCACTTGACAATATGTCTTTCATAATGTTGAATATGAAGGATGAAGGAGTCCTTAAGCAATAAGCAATAATGAAATGCAGTTTAGCCATGATAGAGACCCCAGGACATAATGAAGAGATGTCATCTATTTCTTTTGGGTGTATTAATGTGTTTGTCTATCGCAGGGTGGGACGAACACAACGGTGAGGCACGGGGGGATATACGTTAAAGCCCTCATTCCTAAAGGAGCAGCCGATTTGGATGGGAGAATAAAGAAAGGTAAAAACAAACATTCAAAAATAATAGTGTCACATTCACCTTGTTAAGGAAAGTCTAATCTAAAAGTTTTAGCTAATGTTTGTTGCATAGTAAATTTCTTAGATAATAAGGTCAGTATGTATCATTCAAATTATTCCAGTGTCAAATTAAATAATTAAATCAGAGAGACTAAGTTGGTGGAAAAATGGAGGTGTGTTTAAATTGCTTAATTGTAGCCAGTTATGTTACCTATTTATATTTTTGTATTTTATTATTATAAAATATATTGTTGTACTGTTTTGTGTGGGGGTTTTGTAAAAGAGAGGCTCAGTGAATATGATCATTTGAAAACCATTAAGATATATCATTGTAAAAATATAGTCATGACAAATTTGCCTTTAATTTTCAGTAGCCTCCTATAGGACAAAAAGTATCAAATTATTCTAATTTGAAACGAAATTACATAGTTTACACCTTTATTTAAATGGGAAAAAAATGCATACAAAGTATATATTGGTGTGCACTTTTTGATGTAAAGTATGATCTTTTGCACCACAGGGGACCGTGTGGTGGCTGTAAATGGAAAAAGTCTGGAAGGAGCCACTCACAAACAGGCAGTCGATGTGTTAAAAAACACTGACCAGGTAAAATTTCTCTGGGTGTGTTGTTAATGACATTGCACTGTGCCCCCCAGAGGCCAAATCTTCAAAAACGTCCCACTTTTCCCAGGTGGTGCATCTGTTACTGGAAAAAGGTCAACCCCCATTAGACAGCCTTCACGCTCCCCTGACCCCTCAAAGCACATCTGAGCTTCAAAACAAACCTGACGCGCAGGGCGCAGCCGCACCAGAGCCGAAACCGGTGAAGAAAGCCGAATACAATTTCGTCAAACCAGGTGAGGTGTCGGACATGGTGCTAACAATGGATTCAAAGCCTGGAAGTGTAAAACCGTTTACTGTAAATCCCTCATGTTTTTTTTCTAAACAGATAACACAATCGAGGTGGGTTTGGTGAAGAACACATCCGGGCTTGGTTTCAGCTTCAGTCGGGAGGAGAACGTCCCCGGAGAGCCTGCGGGCACCAGCATGGTGCGGGTGAAAAAGCTGTTTCCCGGGCAACCGGCAGCCGAAAGCGGGCGTATCGAAGTGGGCGACGTCATCCTGCGTGTCAATCAAACATCACTTAAAGGACTGTCGCAACATGTACGTTAATCATTACCAAAATATAATTTCTCAACAAAAGTTTTATGAAAAAAGTAAATAAAGCCACACGATTGTGTTTTATGTCTTTTTGGTGTTTGTCAGGAGGTGATCTCTGCTCTGAGAGGAACGGGACAGGTGGTGACCCTTCGCTTGTGTAGACCTCAGCCAGGGGTCTTACCTGAGATGGACCCTGCCATTAACGTTAGTCAATTCACTGTTTTAAACTTAATAAATAGTTCAAACTAAACACAAAGTATTCTTACTATATTCAACTTTGCCTTATCCAGACACCCGTACCCTCTCCACGAAAGGAGCTCCATCCCAAACCCCAGCCTGATCCCAAGCCGAGGTCCTCGCCTCAGGCGGAGCAGCGTCTGCAGACACTGGGTCTGGTGGAAGAGGCTCTGGAGAGGTCACTGATGAAGTCACCCACTCGCAGAGACAGTTACAGCGACAGCACGGATAATGATGAACTGGAAGAAGCCTTCAGCCAAGCCATAGACCGCAGCGTCTACCAGACACCCATGGAAAGACTCGACCCGTACGAGAACGCCAATCTGGACGACACCGTGCGGTCGGCATATTACTCACCCGGCCAGTCCATGTCTAGACCTGAGGTCAACAGAAGGTCAGTCTTTCAGTCTTAGTTTTTTTGCCAACAATAAATCCTCTTTTTCATCTTATAGATTGACTTTTAAATTGACTTTTTTAATGTTTACATCTAAACCAAGTAAATGTTGGGATTTATGATCTTTTAGTTTTTAGTTTTGGAAATTGTGTCCTGTGGGTCTGTATTGCTCTTGTCACATGACTCTATGTGTTATGTAACTGTTGTTTACACTGCTGACTTCAGAGTTGTGATAGACATCACTGACCTGAATTGTTAAATACATGAAATGAAATATTGGTGTGCCTCCAACTCCATCTTTCAGGGATTTGGATGGCTCTGCACTGCGCATGTCATCATCTCCATCCCTTCCTGAGGGCGGAGTCTTGAGCCCCAGTCCAGACCCACTTCCTCCACCACTGCCAAACCTCATCAACCTTAGTCTTCCAGCCCACGCCCATGAGGAGGAGCTTATCCCTGTAAGACCCCGGGATGTTGCTATGAGAAACATATTTTAGCTTTTATTATTAACTGCTCATATTAAATGTTGATCATTTGAATAATAAAGTACTATTAAAACTCTACTGTTGTTTGTGAATGTTTGTATTGTTTCAGGAGGTGGAGCTGAAGGTCTCTCTGGTGAAGTCTGATAAAGGAAGTTTAGGCTTCACGCTCACTAAAGGAAACGACAACAACTGCTACATCCATGACATCGTCCAGGACCCGGCTAAAGAAGACGGCCGACTGCGGCCTGGAGATCGAATGATAATGGTATCACATTACTGAATCTCAGGATGGCCGTAAATCTACCATGGTCTAGTTTAACAGATTTAAAGGAATAGTTCACCAAAAAAAAAAAAGTTTAATTCTCACCGTTATGCCATCTCACGTGTAAATGACTTACTTATTTCAGCCGGACACAATTCAGATCATTTTGAAAGATGTCCTGGTTCTTCCCAGCTTGGTAATGGTATTGGTGTGTGTGCCCCAGTTTTTGAAGCTCCAAAAAGCGCATATATCTGTCAAAACCAATACTGGGGTTGATAAATTTCTTCTGAAGGAAAACAATGTGTTTTTGAGTTAAAATGAATATTTTTTTATTTATTTAGCCAAGATGGGTCAAGTAAGGAAAACGTATAGATTAGGTATCGACAGCATGCCGACTTTACATACCTCGATGACAAATCTTATTGGTTCTTGCCATTGACTGTATAAAACATGGACGCAGTGTCCGTGAGGTCATCGCCGTCTTGGCAGCGCGTCACCCCCGGATAATTGAAAATGGGCAAAGAGGCGGAGCGTGGGTGGAGCTGAGGCTATTTGTTTAATGAGCTTTAAAAATAAAGATTTAATTATAATAAATAAATACATTTAATTATTATTAATTAAGTCTTTGGAAGGTTGATATCCAGAAGTGAAAACACTTAAAAATAATTTATTCACCTTCATGTTTAAAACTTATATATGACTCTTTCTTCTGTGGAAAAGAATTCTTTAAAATGTCTTTTTAATCATCATTTATCTCACCCTCATGGAATGAAAAGAAGGTAAGTAAATGATGAAAGAATATCCTTTTAAGCTCTTTAAAACTTTTGAGAAACCTGACTCACTGTACGTTTTATCGTGGCATTGTGGTTTAATGTGTCACATTTATTTAGAAACACTCATTTCCATTCATCTTCCTGTGTTTTAGGTGAATAACATTGACGTGTCTGGCATGAATCACACCGAGGTGGTCAACTTGGTGCGTGCAGCCCCCAAAGTCGTGGACCTCGTGGTGGGCCGCGTTCTAGAACAGCCCAAGCCGCCGATAGAAGCCCACCTTCTGCCCGACATCACGTATCAGTGCTACGACGAGTCTTTAGGTAACAAACAATAATATATCCTCTTCCGTCCTGTCCCAATCCTCTGCCGTGTTCCTGGAAATACCCAGAATCCAGTTGGGCGAGTGCGCCGATTCTGCTTGGTTTGACCGAACATGTGGCGCATCGGTATTATCTCGCCGTCAGAGGTCACCGGGACCTTACTGGGTGACATCAAAACACAGATATCCATCAGTATAAACAAAGCCCACCTGGGGTTTACTGAGAAAAGAGCTCAGCTCAGATTTCAGCTTACTGAAAGAGGAAGAAAAAGAAAGGCTGTTGTTGTCTAGCACTCAATAGGAAAAGGTTGTGTTAGGGATGGTCACAATACATCCAGGTATTCAAAGTGTTTGTTCTCTGGGCGTGTCTTGTAGGTCTGGTTCTTGACGGTGGAAGTGACAGTGGCTTGGGCGTTCTGTACGTGAAGGACATCATACCTGGATCCGTGGCTCACGCGGAAGGCAGCTTAAGGCATCTGGATATCATACACTACATCAACGGAGCGCCAACGCAGGACCTGACCTTGAGCGAGAGCTGCAGACTACTGCAACTTTCGCTGAAGAATCTCACACTTAAAGCTACCAGGTGAGTTTCTTGAAGCTAGCAAGAGACCTTTTTGACACACATGCGTAGCTGTGAAAACACTGTAGATAGGTTTGTTTATCTGATACACTTGAGGTGATTTAAACGTGTGATTTTGGACGGGTTCCAGTATCTAACTACTGTGTGTTTGTGTGTATAAGGGATGGGAAGCCTGTTTTTCCGGGCGAGGAGGAGATCTCATTACTAAACAACAACGTCAGCCCTAAAGTGTCTCAGAACGTGAACGGTGAGCATAGTGACACAAGTTTCTTGTACCTGGTATTTAGTTTTAGTTGATTTAGCTTAGCTCTAAGAAATGCAATACGCTCATTTCAACGCAATAAAAGTAATACATACTTTTATTATTATTTAGATTTATGTAAGTATACCCAACTGTTCAAGTGTCACTTGAGTGAAATGTTTGAAATTAGGCCTGAAATTAGTTTTGTAGAATAAAATTGTTGCTTATTAATTTCTTAAATTACGAAATCAACATTTATTTAAAAAACAAGTTTTTGTAATGGATGATTAAAAAAATATGTCTAAGACCTTAAAGTCCCAGTGAAATAAAAAATTACAATTTTTTTTTAATGAAATATTGCAGCATTTATTGTAAACAGCTTACCAATGTGGGTCATTCTCTTCTTAAAATTCATATACCCTCATAATCTTCAGTTAAAATCTGCACATCCGCCCTCTAGTGACTATCCATCTCAAATGACGTATGTTTGATGACTTGGGTGGAGCATCCGTTAACACTCTTAAATGCGTTAGAATACGGAAGTAAAACGATCGCAACTTCCGGTTCACGGGGGCTTGATAAAATGGACAAAGAGTAATTCCGCTAATTTTTGGCAAAGATTTACTAGACTGAAGGTGCTAAATTATTACATAGTTTTAAGTAATTTAATAATTTAAATTAATTTAATGTTAATCCATAGTTTTGATAAGTTTACTATTATTTTACAATGCTAAAAATATTAACGAGTGAGTGACCCTAATCTTTTGAACTGTAGTTTATGTATACTGTATGTTTTCTTAGATTTTATTGAATAGTTACTGAATAGTAATAGTTTATTGAATAGTTATTTTTGTTACAATTCTATAAAATCCTTAATCTCTTTTACAATAAATGAAAACTTTATCCATGTTTTATAATAATTTTTGCACATTTTTTACCATACCCCAAAAATCTGTTTTCTCCAATAAATTAAAAATAAATATAAAAATGGTGTGTGTGTGTGTGTGTGTGTGTGTGTGTGTGTGTGTGTGTGTGTGTGTGTGTGTGTGTGCGCGCGCGTGCGTGTATAAGATTTTTATTCAATTTAATTTTAATTTAGTTTTAATTTTTTTAATTTTGTATTTATGTACTTTTACATAAATGTTGTCACTGTCCTTCCAAAACCTTGCATGTCCAAATTCATTGTTTTTTAGGAAATTAATAAAACACTGTACTTTTGAAATGATGAAATACTGTGTTGTATAAAGTTGGCAAGCACTTTTTATTGGTTGGGTATTTTGCAAAACCCAAGGAAAAAAATAAAAGGTGACTAATAATAAAGATTAATAGCAGAAAATAAAAATCACGAAATGTGGAGATACAAGGTTTTTAAAGTACAACAGCGATATGCATTTATTGTACGTAATTAATTTTAACTTACTTTTTATTGTAGTTATTTCACTTTCCCTAAGTTGTGGGTATTTTTCGATTTTTTGCCACTTCTACACTATGACCTCGTTTCTCTCTCATTCACTTTTGGGATCATAGGTTATCTCCATAGCAACAACCGCAACGAATTGGAGGCCTTATCCGGGATCTGTCCTGCGGAGGTAAGGACTTATATTTGTAGTCAACGATTACCTAATATTGATTGGTGCCGCTCTCGTTATTTAATCTCCAAATAGACAGAGATCAGAAACTTCTCAGAAGTTTACAACCTGAAACTTAAACTCACGCAGGTCAGATCAGATTTCTCCAGTCTGTGAGTTAGGATAGAAACGGGTGAGAGGAACTCGACTTGTTTTTCAGGAAACGCCTCGAAGAAGAGCTAACATTTCCAACAATGAATTAAAAGTTATTTGTTTAAATTATGACTTCATTTTGACGGTTGTCCTCTGTTTCATGTACAGGAGCAGATTGTGAAGCTGCAGTTGGATAAGCCACCAGGAGGGGGCCTGGGCTTTTCTGTCATTGGCGGAGAGAGGGGCATTTTCGTGAAATCCATCACTCCTGGGGGTACGGCGGACGCTGAGGGCACACTGCAAGTGGGGGATCGTTTGCTAAAGGTACATCACATCCCAAAACATGGTTGAAAAAATGTGCTTCGTTCAAGAAAGCTAATCGTGTTTTGGCATTCACAGGTGAATGATCATCTGATGCTCAACGTTTCTCACCCTGAAGCCGTCACTACTATTCGTAAAGCTAAAGGTTTGGTGCAACTTATCGTCTCTCGACCGCCTGACCAAATGCCCAACACGTACCTGAGCTACCTGCCTCCCAAATCCAACGGCCTCCACGGCAATAACGGTACATCCTGCGACAGTCTCTTATTTACCTGTAAAGCAGAATGTTTAGTGACGTAAATGTGGTTGTGTTTCTGTATCGTCTCAGATGTGAGTGAAGACAGTGGGGTGAAGGTGAAACTTCAGACTCCATCAGAGCAAAGCAAGAGTAACAACCCGCCGCCTCTTCCTCCGATAGGTGCGACGCTGATCACATGACTCAGATCCACGTGTGTCATCTGAATCAAAATGTTTGATCAATACTGCGTATTTGTGTTATAGATTATGAGTCTCTGGAGAAACGGAAGGACACGGAGGGAGGTGCGGATTTATCGGAAGATACCGACTGTGACGGCTCCTCTCTGCCTGAAGACTCTCCAGAGGTACAGTCGATCATTACATCCAGACTTGCAGGAATTAAACATTAAATTATTTATGTTAATAAGATCGTGTCATTTATTTAAGTGTTTTTATTTATCTAGACGTCTCGGAAAGCTGAGTGGAAGGAGGAAAATGTTGACGTGCAACTGAATGACAGGTGAGAAGGACCAAAATAGATTTCACAGAATCCTTATTAGACTAAATAGAGTTGCTCCAGGCTTATACAAGATAAAAAAAGACATAAATAATTGTATGTGGATTGTGCTGGGTTCAATTGCATGAGGGATTTTTTGTTTTGTTTTATATATTTATATAGATTTTTGAAATTGTATTTTATTACTTTTTTAACCTGCATATATAATTCAATCTTAAAGATATTGATGATCTGTTGGTTGTATTTTGTTCAAATGTTTGTGTAGTGTTAAATAAAACTTCAGGAAGTTCTTCTAGACCAGCGTTGTTTGCGTTTTTCGAAGTGGTCGATGTATGTTTGATATTATTTTACATTGTTTATTATTGAGAGCAGGTTGAGTTTTTAGGAAAAACCTAAGAAAAAGCTTTTTAGAGCGGCAATCTGCAATCCTTTTTTTATCATATACACATCAATCCTCTGCTTTATTCTATCTTCATTCCTTTTTATCAACATGTGAATATGGGTAAATTTCATTAAAAAAAAGTTGTTTTTGGTTCACAGTTTTTTTTAAAGACTTCTTTAAGATCATAATAGAGTATTTGTACACATACCGAAATACAGGAAAAAGTTTTAGATTAGATCACAAAACTTCAGTGCCAAGATTGACAACCTCTAAAAATAGTTTTTGTTCTCTTCACTGCTGTGGTTGTAGTTCTCTGCAGTCATCAGGTCAGCCGGATGATGATGACATCACATGGGGCAGCGACGAGCTGCCAATAGAAAACATCAATTCTAAATTTACAGAAGGTTGGTCACCAGTAACTAGTCTCTCATTTCTGATGTAAATCTAACATGTATATTGTATTACTGGATTTGTTGTAAGTTCTGGATTGTGAAGACTCTCTCTTTCTCAGATGGACCAATAGTCACAGAAGATGAGTTGACGTCTCTGCCGCTGGTTACAGTTGTTCCTGATGGTCAGTACACGTCCAATAAACTCAACAGTGTGGTGAGAATGATGAGAGGTCTGCTGGAGCAGAAAGTTCCTCTGCAGGAGTTTGAGGTATTCAGACTACAGTATATCTAACTTTTTAGACATTCCAATGCCTTCGACTTAGTGTTTTAATATATGTCACCCTGGATCACAAGAACATTTGTAGTAATAGCCAAAAATACATTGTATGGGTCAAAACTCTCGATTTTTCTTTTCTGCCAAAAATCATTAGTATATTAAGTAAAGATCATGTACCATGAAGATATTTTGTACATTTCCTACCGTAAATATATTTTTATTTTATTTTTGTGAGCAACGTCATTACAGCGATAAGACAATAGAGAGAGTTAAAACAAACCACTTTCTTCTTAGCAGCTCAATATTTGGACTTTTTGCACCCTCAGATTCCAGAGTTTTAAATAGTTATATCTCGGCCAAATATTGTCCTATCCTAACAAACCTAATTTGTTTACTCGAAAATCTGAGCCTTATGTGTGATTCATATTATATAAACTGTTTTAGTGTATTTTATGTCTACATGTTTTTCTTCCAAAGAACCTGCAGAATTTGCAGCCCTTAGATGACTGTTTGGTTGGTCAGTCCAAAGAAAACAAGAAGAAAAACCGTTACAAAAACATTGTTCCATGTAAGTGTGAGGGGAACATTTTTTGTTGCTGTTTTTAATAATGTAAAAAGATTTGTGGATCAAATATTTTGGGTTGTGCTCATGGAACAAACCTATTTTTTCTTTTTGACTTCATTTTCCGTCTCATGATGCAGTCGACACAACAAGGGTCCTGTTGGGAAAGGACGGCGGCTACATTAACGCCAACTTCATCAAGATGCCAGTGAAGGATGAGAACTTCCTGTACATCGCGTGTCAGGGGCCGCTGCCGACAACGCTGGGCGACTTCTGGCAGATGGTCTGGGAGCAGAAGTCCAACGTGATCGCCATGATGACACAGGAAGTGGAGGGAGGAAAAGTGAAATGTCAGAGGTACTGGCCCGACACGCCCCGCTCGCCCGAAATGGTGGACGACCGTCTGCAGATCACGCTGGTTAAAGATCAGCACCTCGACAATTTCGTCATTCGGCTAATAGAGGTCAAAGATATCCAGGTTAGAGATGCATAATTCATCAAAAATGTTTTTCATCTGGCTTTGAAAAAACAAAAAATTAAGCAATAATACATTTTTATATATAATATTATATTTTAATAATCTTTAGTAATTGCTTATGCATACATATTGTGTTATGTATCTGACATTTTATATGATCTTATAGACCAATGAGATCCAGAGAGTAACGCATCTGAACTACACGGGCTGGCCCGATCACGGCACCCCAACTCAACCTGAACAGCTCCTGACGTTCATATCTTACATGAGACATATCCACCAATCGGGACCCATTATTACACACTGCAGTGCAGGGATTGGCCGATCAGGAACGCTCATTTGTATAGACGTGGTCCTTGGTCTCATCAGCAAAGATATAGATGTAAGTGTCTGGGTTTGGTTAATATAATAGTAAATGCATCACCTGGTTTTTTTAATAATTCATAATGTTTTCCATATTTCCGTAGTTTGACATATCAGATGTGGTACGTACCATGAGACTCCAGAGGCACGGCATGGTGCAAACAGAGGTAACCTACATGAGCTTTATAGTGAACTTTGCATTCAAGTATGCTTCGGATTTCACGTAACGTCTGTGTTTTTTCTCTCCAGGAACAATATATTTTCTGCTACCAGGTCATCTTATATGTGCTCAGATGTCTACAGGCAGAAGAGAAGCTCTCAGGTTAAACACGTGGACACCGATTGCCTTTCTGCTCTTTAAACAGGGTCATGAACTAACAATAACAGCGTGCTTCAGGCATCCTGCGTTCCAGAAGCGGTTTCAGGGCCTTCGACCTTGTCTGGACAAATCTGTCTTAAAATGTTTTAGATGTCAGACGGATATGATTCTTGCAGAATTTTGTGTATTTTTATATCGCTTACATTCTTGACCGTTGGCTGCTACGACTTTGAAACCATTTATTTTATAATTTATCATTTTTGGTAAAACAGTTTTTATAGATTCTTCCAAGAGTGTGGATCAGATATAAAAGAAATTAATTCATATTTTTTGTGGCACAATTTTTTTCTTGTGTGTTTTAAACGAAATGATGCTGGAATGTATGTTGCATTGACAGAATACGAGACAGTATTTGATTTGTATATGTTTTAGAAATCACTGAGTGCCAGTGGTAATCGAAGAAATGAAAAGTGTTATATTTAGCGTGATATTTATCTTATGAAATCTGTTGATATGTTTTTAAGCTGTTACATACTGGACAATTTGCAATTTGTAAATAAAAGAATATCATGCCTTTAAAAGTTTGCTTCACTTTTGCCTTCATACTGAGGAAAATAAAAACTATATAAATAACACTTGACACATTCAATAAAGTATGTTTTTATTTTTTATAATTATAATATTTGTATTATTAATGATGATAATCCTACATGTATATTTGAAAGGTATAACTTTTCTAAGCGCTGTAGCCTGTGGACCAGCTTAGTTGAATGTGTTTTCTCTTACTAAAAACATTTTTAATGCATATGTGTACCTCCAATTTCTATCTACCATCCTCGTTGTTATTAGATTGTTTTTTTTTTTTATCATTTATTATTATAACTAAACTAAAACGTTTAGAGGATTTGATACTTATGTTAAATGAGTCGTGAAGTCAATATATTATTTATGATTATTTTGATTTAAATGTTATAGTTGTCTAACGATGGTATTAATTTAAATAGATGTATTTATTGTATGTGTTTTAAAAAGCATTTAACCTACAGAAAACGATACTCATGAATCTGCCCGTGCATACTTCTACTGTCCACTGGGTGGCCGCAGTTGTCGAATTAAAAATTGCTGTGGGTCCCTCCAGCCTTCCGTAGTTCGCTCTCTGACAACATGGCGACTTCCTTGTGAGCCACGCTGGTGCTGGAGTAAATTCATAAAACTAAATAAACGCACTTTTTCCTGAATCTTTGACTTATAAGAAATTAATTAAAGATGTCGGCTCGAAACAATAACAAGTTACCGACGAACCTTCCACAACTGCAAAATCTAATCAAGAGGGATCCGAAGTCTTATACGGAGGAGGTAATTTAACAGTTACTGTAATTCATTCAACGTTTTGTTTACAGCTCAAAAAAATATAAACGCTTTCAAGAATATTTACCTATGAGTGTTTTTACACTATATATTACATTTGGTTAAGTTGACGTTTTTACATTATACGCAGGAATCGCGCAGTTGACGTATAGGTTGTTTATTTTGGTAATTCCTTGTCATTTCAGTTTATGCAGCAGTATCGTCATTACCAGTCAAATGTCGAGATCTTTAAACATCAGCCGGATAAACCCAACAAAGATCTGGCTGACCTGGTCATGTTTCTCTCTCAAGTATGAAGGATCCTTCTCTTTTCATATGTTTTTTTGTGCTTCAACAGCTTTGGGGTTTGTGTCTTCTCCACATTGTTATTAAGTTAAATGGGACTTCTGGTTTTTAGGTTGCACACTGTTACTTGGAAGAGCTGTCAAAGCTCCCCCAGGAGCTAACAGACCTTCTCTTAAACCATCACACAGTCCTGCATCCAGATCTTAGAATGGTAAGGCTAACCTTGATCCTAAATAAATATCATTTTAAACGGATACGTATTCAGTTATGAGTCTAAAAATGCTTTTCAGTATTGAAGTACACACTTCATTCTGTCTGATTGACGTTTAAGGGAACGTCTGTAAAATGATTTGCTATGTCTCGTAAACTTTCCCTCAGACGTTTTGTAAAGCCCTCATCCTTCTGAGAAATAAAGATCTGATCAGCCCCACCAGTCTTCTGGAGCTGTTCTTTGAGCTTCTGCGCTGTCACGACAAACTGCTGCGAAAGGTTTGCATTCTGCCCTGTGTTATCCACGTTCCTGGATATGTGTAATTTTACTAAAAATAACGTTTGTTTTGTCTCTACAGACTTTATACACACATATTGTGACTGATGTTAAAAATATCAATGCCAAGCACAAAAACAACAAATTAAATACGGTAAGTGGCCCAGATTTTGCATTCTTGAACATAATTTGACTGAATATTGAATATTTTGGGTGTTTTTTTCTCAGATCTTACAGAACTTCATGTACACCATGTTAAGGGATTCAAACCCAATTGCTGCAAAGATCTCTCTTGATGTGATGGTGGAGCTGTACAGAAGAAACATCTGGTGAGACCATGAATTGATACGACATGTGAAAGCCTGTAACGTAACCTGCGGTCATCAATGTTTTTATTTGCCCCGTTCAGGAATGACACTAAAACTGTCAACGTTATCACCACAGCGTGTTTCTCCAAAATTACAAAGGTCTGTTCTTAGTTACAGTATTAACGTAGCATCATATTGTTTTAAAGCTTGCCAGTTTTTAACCATGTGTCCTTGTGTCATGTTTATGATCTACGTTTTCTCCTCTCAGATCCTTGTTGCTGCATTCAAGTTTTTTCTCGGAAAAGATGAAGATGAAGCAAACGACAGTAATTCTGAATCGGAGGTACATGACATCGTATGTTTTTAATCCGTTTCTTTGTATTTCACTATTTGTTTTCTAATTCAAGTCTGTATGGTTTTTGTTTCTCTGCAGGATGAAGGACCAACAGCCAGAGATCTTATGATTCGATATTCCACAAGCAAGAAGTCGTCCAAAAGTAAGAAGAAACTGGAGAAAGCCATGAAAGTTCTCAAGGTATAATGTTTTGTGGTTTTGTAGATGTGTATGTTTTTGTCATGCACGGTGAAGCCAGAGATAATTTTCCACAATGTGGATAATGAAGTAAACTAAATATTTGATTTGCATTTTCCCAGAAACATAAAAAGAAGAAAAAGGTTGAGGTCTTTAATTTCTCCGCTATACATTTGATCCATGATCCACAGGGTAAGACCCATCATATATACGTGTGTGTGTGTGTGTGTGTATATATATATATATATATATATATATGACAGATTAGTGATGGTTTGTGTTTATCAGATTTCGCAGAGAAGTTGTTGAAGCAGTTGGAGAGTTCAAATGAGCGCTTTGAGGTGAAGATCATGTTAATGGAGCTCATCTCGAGACTCGTAGGAATTCACGAGGTACAAAATTATTATACCAAATTTTGGTCCTACACATTGACACATGGTGCTTATTTGGCAAAAGCAAGTTCAGCTTGATCATATCAACAAAAGTCAAATGAGTACTGTACCTAAGTGTTTTGTTTTGTTTGTTTTACGTACAGCTTTTCCTGTTTAACTTCTACCCGTTTGTCCAGCGGTTTATTCAGCCCCATCAGAGAGGTAACTATGGGAGAGCCACATGTTTTTGTGTATGTGAATGACTTTCATCTGCCGATTTCTGTGCTTAATGTCTTCAGCCTTCAAATTGTCTTTCTTTCAGAGGTGACCAAGATTCTATTGTGTGCCGCCCAGGCTTCTCATCAGCTGGTTCCTCCAGAGGTAAGAGAAATAATCTTCGGCTCTTTATGATGATGATGATGATGATGTTAAAACAAACGTATTTTATTTACAATTTTCCTGTAGATGCATGTTGTGATTTGATTTTGTTTATTGTCCACAGATCATTGAGCCTGTTATCATGACCATCGCCAATAACTTTGTTACAGACAGAAATTCTGGTGAAGTCATGACAGTCGGGTAGGCACTTCTTAAATCTTAAAATGTCTTCAAAGATATAATGTTTAAGGAAGCTGATCTCATTCTGTCGCTCACAGAATCAACGCCATTAAAGAATTGGTCGCCCGCTGTCCTCTGTCGATGTCTGAAGACCTTCTGCAAGATCTGGCACAATACAAATCCCACAAAGATAAAAGTGTGTTGCATTTCTTATCGTATCATGTGTTTTGTTTTGTTTTTGGTAGAAATGAAGGATCTGTTGTGGATCAGTATAGATGATAAATTAAAAAAATCTATCAAATCCACTTAGACAACATATCTAATAGCTGTTTTATCCTCCAGATGTTGTGATGTCTTCGAAAGCTCTCATTCAACTCTTCAGGAGTCTAAATCCACAGATGCTTCACAAAAGAGACAGGGTGAGCTGTTTAAGTCCTTGGGAAACAGAAACAAAATTGTCTCAGACGATTGACATTCATATTCATGTTTGCACGATTGTGTTTTTCCAGGGGAAGCCCACAGAATCCTCTAAAGAGGCCAAGATTCAGAATTACGGTGAACTGGAGGCCAAAGACTACATCCCTGGAGCTGAAGTGCTGGAGGTGGAGGAGAAGGCAGAGGAGGAGGGTGGTGAAGGTACAGGAATAGTCTTTGAGACTACAGATACAAGTAGATGTGTCCATACTATTAAAAAGTATTGTGGAAGGATGTTTAAGACTTTTTTAATCTTCTCTGACCCGTCGATTCTTTCTCTGGCTCTCACAGATGGCTGGGAAAGCGCCAGCATGAGCGAGGAGGAAGATGAAGATGGAGAATGGGTGAACGTGCATCACTCCTCTGATGAAGATCAGACAGAAGTGGTGAGGATCATCTCTATGATCCTGATATTTGATTTCATTTATAAATGACGACGCAGCTAACCCGTGTCGTCTGTTTGATGTCTCAGACTGAGAAGTTACAGAGCATCCCGGAGGACGAGCGGAAAGCTAAAGCCGCAGTGGTCAGCACCAGCCGGGTCCTCACGCAGGACGATTTCAAAAAGATCAGAATCGCCCAGTTGGCCAAAGAGGTCAACGCTGCACCCGGCAAGGGCCAGAAGAGGAAGAACGTGGAGAGCGATGAAGAGAACGAGAAGTAGGACGGGATTCTGGAAATGTTTTTGAAATGAGAAAGCTAATGTCTTTTATTAAAATCATCTTATGGAGTAATTATTAAGTAACAGATCATGTTTTTTTCAGAGGAGAGATACTCAGTCTGAGAGACATTGAACGTCTTCACAAGAAACCCAAATCTGATAAAGAAACTCGACTGGCAACAGCTATGGTGAGTATATATAGACACAAGTTAAGAAAAGGAATATCTGGTGTGGAGAAGTTTATTTTCTGTGATATTATCCTCCACTCAGGCTGGACGGACAGACAGGAAGGAGTTCGTATGGAAAAAGAGTAAACTCAACCCGTTTGCCAGCACCAGCAACAAGGAGAAGAAACGAAAGAAGAACTTCATGATGATGAGACACAGCCAGAACGTGAGGACCAAAGGCAAACGCTCCTTCAGAGAGAAACAGGTGAGCTGCAAACCTTCAAAACCAAACACGTCCGGCTGTAGATGTTGTTACAATGATTCTGTCTTTTCTTTACCCAGATCGCATTGAGGGATGCTCTACTAAAGAAGAGAAAACACAAGTAACGCGTCTGGGTGTGAACTGTGAGGACCGTTCTGCGTACAGAAGATTCTTGTGTGGTGGTGCTGACTGTCATGTTGTCTTATAAATAAATATTTTAAAGAAATGAAACTGTTGCATTACTTTTTGTTTGAATATAACTATTCATTCTGAAATTTCAAGCACATAAAAATGAATTTACTTTGTGTGTAACACATTCGTTCATTTTGTACAAGGGTTAAATAATAATGAAAGATTTAAGTCATCCAATTTGGATTTTCACATTAAATGACACATGCAAATATGAAATGTCCATGTTTAATGAATCTTACACCATTTTACTTCAAACTTGTTTAATGTATTTATTATGCAATGATAAATTTTGCATCATTCACTTGATTTTTTTGCAAACTATGTTTCAGTGCTAATGAATATGTGATGTTCTGCAGTATATAGACGGGTGTTTAGATTTCTCTGATATTTTTAGCTTTGGTATATCTGATATTTGCATGTGTCATGTCTCGTGTGATGCATGTGGACTCTGGTATATTCTGATGATGTGTTAGTCTGCAAAACATCTCCAGAGATTTCAACATCTGTCTGGATAGTTCAAGATTCATTCATACAGGTGAGAAAGCTTTTTGTTTTCATTTTGATCTCCTTTCATCTGGTGCATAACATGCTAACACATGTTTGTCATCATCATGTTGTTTTCTATTTTAGTCATCAGAAGAGAGAGCGATGGCAAGTTTTGAAAACGTCACCATTTCTCAGGCAAATGTTACATCACAGTCAATATTTCAACTGGACTTGGTCAAGATTTTCACATTGAGCTTCGATTTTCTGTTTGGGCCTCTGATACACGGCTACATCATACGGCTTATTTTAACTAGAGGAAGAATTGTCTCAGATTTTATACACCACAGTCTTTCTGTCTGTGAGGTCATTATTTCTATGACATCTCTCTTGTATTTGTTGGAGTTGAGGTTTCCACAGCTCTCCCCATGGTCGAGATTCGCAGTAGGACTGATAACCACCGGTCGTCCTCTGTTTCAGAGTCTGATGTGTGTTGAGCGTTACCTGGCGGTGGTTCATCCTGTAACCTTTCTGAAGTACAAACCTCTCAGATATAAAGTGATGTGTTGCGCTGCTGCCTGGATCATTACTCTCGGCTCTTGTGTGTTTACGCTGTTTACTGTGGTTGCACACGATAAAGTTTATATGTTTGGTTTACTGTTTCAGTTCTTCTTTTATCTTTTTGTAAATCTGTACTGTTGTCTGGCTGTTCTTAGAGTTCTAAAGCAGTCTGGACCAGGAGAGAGAGGGAAACATAGAGAGGAGGAAAACAACATGAAGGCAAAAGCGTTTCAGCGCATTCTAATAATTACTGTAACCGTGCTTATTTTCTTTATCCCTACAATTATCATAGGATGCCTTTGTGTTTTATCAAATCAAGATGTTTCAAATTTTACATCCGTTAGTTTTTCATGTTTAATTCTGGCTGGTTTTGTTCAGCCTGTTTTGTATCTTTATCAAAATGGAAAACTGGCCTGCAGCTGGAAAATTCAAAACTAATGATTGTTAATATTTTAATAGCTTTTTATTCAGATGACTGTGATTTTTAAGTAGGGATGCACCAATATTTACATTTTGTTTCATAATGATAACCGATAACCAATATAGTATCTAAATAATAATATAATTTTTTTTTATTTTCAACTACTTTCATTTTGAAACTTACTACAGAAAACAAGGTAACAGTTAGTTCTCATCTGAAAATCATGTATAAAGTCTACTTTACACTATTACTGATTTTTTTTTACTTTTCTGGTATAATGGTTATTAAATAAACAAATTTTAGAAATGTAGCCACAAGTGTAACAGGTCTTAAGATAGAATTCATTCAACCAGAGGAAATCATTTATCGGCATATATGTCTGATTATATTTTGTTCATCCCTAATTTTTTGGAGCAGTAGAAACAAAACCAACAATTTTTCCGTCCAACTAAAAAATAATATTAAAAGCCAAACTATTGAATCAGGACTCCAAAGTAAGTCTTGCTCTTTTAACATGAAACAATATTTCTGACAAAGGTCACTGTGTTTCTGTGTCAGGCATTGACTGAAATATTAAATTAAATTGATCATGTGTGCTTATTTATAATGCTTAGTTGTTTATTACTTATTTATTTTATAGACTTTATGTTAAGAACATTAAAACTTTACTTTTATGCAATAGCACAGTAGTATTTTCTATGCAAATGCTTTAAATGTGTACTCAACTATAAACCAAATGTGACCCAAATATTTGCATCTCTGCTGTGTTGTTACATAAAGCACATGAGTGACAGCTGTCACAAACATTTACATACAAGAGTGCAGAAATTCCCTCTTCAGGTGACAAATACCTGATTTAAATAAGAAGAAATGTTTGAATGTTTATCTTATTTTAATAACTACAGATGTTGCTTTTTCTGGAAATCTTCACATTCACATTTGATTCCCATTCTGGTTGTGTTTGGAAAACTCATGCCTTCATCCCTCATGCAGATAAATTGATCTAGTGCATGAAATCATGCAAAATTGTACTATGTAAAGTTTGTGTATGTTTGATGCGGTTACACCGTAAACACAGTGTTAAAATTTTTTCTCTTTCCAATAAACAATCACACCTCATTTTTATGCATTTGATCATTTATTTACCAAACTGAAAATGAGCTGATCAAAGTATAGAGAGCTGTATAACTCACAGTTACATGAAATACAGTAAGATTTAAAGTTTTGAAAAAAGAAAAACGATATGACTTTTCTGCACATACGAGCTAACCATGTTAGCGAAGTATTGATCATGATCAGGTGAACAAGATGCAGTTTTTTGTACATAAACATAAACATTGTACAATAGTTAGAAATGTTTTCTTTCGAGGTACTGTACATTGTAAAAAATCCATTCAAAAAATAAATTTTTCTGTCAGCTGGAGCTAAAGCATACCGTAAAATATTTTTTACCTGTAAAATTTAAGGATATAAGGATATAGCCTATAATAAATTGTTTAAGTTGCTGTCTTTTTCTGTAATTACAGTTTTTGACTATATTTCAAAAATAAACAAAAAATACCTTATAAAAAACCTTGTAAAAAATTGAAATTTTCTAGCAGCTGGGGCGCCAGAAAGAAGCTGTAAACTAACAGTTTTTCTTGTAAAATTGCCTTTTCCCCATTTTTCTTGTAAATTTGCGGTCTTTTTCTGTCATTTTCACACCTTTTGAACGTATTTCAAAAATACATGAAAAAGCTGTAAAACAAAACCGTAGAATTCAGTTTATCTACATTTTACGTGAAAAATGTTTACTTTTTTTTACAGTGTAGGTGAAGTTTTTGTTTCGACTATCTGTCTTTTTGAACCTCTTTTCACCTTATATATTTACATACCTGATGTTTTATGTGACGTTATTGTCCGATAAGTGTATCAGTCATTTAGAAGTCAGTCTCTAAAATACAGCACAGAGATTTTTATTAATCCAGAAACACTGAGCTTCGAATCCGCAGGTGTCTATTTATGTATTTAGCTACATGATAAAGAATTATTTGTTGATCTGGTAAACAGATTAAAACCTTTTCTTAAACTGATTAGAAGCTTATTTTGTTGCTGTTACATGACCTGAACATTTTCTTTTTACAGGTTTCATTATTGATAAGCATCCAAACTGCGGGACATGAATACCTCCACGGTGGACATCACCACACCTGCAAAGACCTTAAACTCCACATCTCTTTACGCTACGCCACTGGGTCTGGAAATTTGTTTTTATATGATCAACATCCTGTTTGGTCTTCCTACACATTCCTATATTATACGGCTCATCGTCACAGGCAGTGGAATTGCATCCGACTTCTTCATTCTCAATCTCTCCGTCTGTGAGATCGGTCACTGTGTCAATTGTTTGTTTGCTACACTACTAACTTGGTTTTCAAGTCTCAAGACTTCAGCACTTGTTTTATTTGGACTGTTCTTCACCGGTCGTCCCGTGTTTCAGAGTCTGATCTGTGTCGAGCGTTACCTGGCGGTGGTTCATCCTGTAACCTTTCTGAAATACAAACCTCTCAGATACAAACTCATGTGCTCCGCCGCTGCCTGGATCTTTTGTCTTGGATCCTGTTTGTGCTGTGTTCTGTTAAAATCATTTAACAGTGTAGCGTATAAGGTGCTCTTCTCCACCGTGCTTGTTCTTTTCCTCTTCATCCAGTTGTTTTGTTGTGTGGCTGTTCTCAGAGGTCTGAAGCAGTCAGGACCAGGAGAGAAAGGGAGAGAGAGAGAGGAGGAAAACCACATGAAGAGAAGAGCGTTTTATCTCATTCTGATAACAGCCGTGAGCATGTTTATCGCATACATCCCATTTGCTGTGTTGGGATTTTTTGTTATTAGAGGTATGAAATTAGAGGTTATTGATGCATTTTGGCTCACTGGTTTGATTTGTTTTGTTCTGTGTGGTTTTGTTCAGCCTGTGCTTTATCTGAACCGAGCTGGAAAACTCACCTGCGTCTTTTCTCCATAAAATGTGTGTTTTATATTTGACTGAGATATAGAACTTTATTTTTTACAACATTGTTTTGTTGATCTACAACTTAAAACAGAAGTGCATGTAAAAAATTTTTAGTAGAAGTCTATAACCTATGGTGTGTGCGTGCATGTGTCAGTTATTATAAGTGATTCACTTTGGTTTTTTTCCCAAATAAAAAACAGGTTACCACTGAGATTGTGATGTCCTGTTATAACACAGATGCATGATGTATTTCCTATCATCATTTTTGAATGATCAGTCCAAACATTTGCATTTCAGACGCTTAATGTGCATCGCAGGTGCTGGCCAGATTACATGAACAGATGGATTTGGTGATAAATATACTTCAGGCATGATTCGACAGACCATTTTTCGCCTGTACAATCTTTGAGGTAAAGCTTAATTCATTGACCCAAACAGGGGATCGAATGAGAGATTCAATTCGAGCTCTATTTTACCCCCATGGGACTGATGGGAGAGAAGATTAGGGCATGATACAAAAGATTTTTTAATAGTTATATCTCAGCCAAACAGCTTTCCTGTGGCTCAGTGGTTAGAGCATGGCGCTAGCAACGCCAAGGTCATGGGTTCGATCCCAGGGATTGCACACTTAGAAACAAACGTATACAATGCAATGTAAGTCGCTTTGTATAAAAGCATCTGCCAATGTGTAAATATAAATAATGTCCTACTAACAATCAATAGAAAGCTTATTTATTCAGCTGTCAGATGATGTATACATCTCAATTTCAAAAATGTACCCTTGTGATTGATTTTGTGGTCCAGGGACACAAATATCAACTTCTTTGTACATTAACGTAAATAATGCACAATGGTTATATTACCAGGTAAACTGCCCAAATGATCATGTATTCCGTATTTTTTACTTAAATATTTACATATCTGATGTTTTATGTGACGTGTAGCATTTAAAGTCCTACACGATTTTGAAAGCAGCCTCCTAACAAAGCAGCCTCAATATACATCCAGCAACACTGGACTTCAATTCTTCAGGTATGACCATTATTTGATCATAAAGTGTGTTAAAGATGTTGTTTCACACAGTATGAATGATCTGTTATTGAACATTTCTTTTATAGAAAACTGTTGAGCATCTGAGCTGAGAAGATTATGAACATATCTACAGTGAACTTCACCGCATCTCCTTCCTCTGGACCACTGGATGGTCTAAAAGTTAGTTTTTACATTTTGAATGTGCTGTTCAGTCTTCCAACACACTTTTGTATTATCTGGCTCATCATCACGAGTGGTGGGCTCTCATCCGACTTCTTCATTCTTAATCTCTCCGTCTGTGAGATCGGTAACTGTGTCAATTGTCTCTTTGCTGTACTGATAACCTGGTTTTCAAGTCTCAAGACATTGGCACTTGTTTTATTTGGACTGTTCTTCAACGGTCGTCCCGTGTTTCAGTGTCTGATGTGTGTCGAGCGTTATCTGGCGGTGGTTCATCCTGTAACTTTTCTGAAGTAAAAACCCATATAGTCTATTGGGATTTTTTGCTGTTATGACATCACAGCTTATTGATGCATTTTGGCTCATTGGTTTGATTTGTTTTGTTCTGTGTGGTTTTGTTCAGCCTGTGCTTTATCTGAACCGAGCTGGAAAACTCACCTGCTTCTGTTCAATATCAAATTTGCATTGATATTTAAATTAAATACAAAACTTTAGTGTATAGAGAAATGTGTTTTTTGTACAGAATGTTGTGTTTTACATTGTGTTGTTGATCTGAAGAGATCCATTACTTTAAACTGAACTGCCAATAAAATATTGAATGGTTTGCGTGCGTGCGTTTGTCTTGTTTTAAAACAGATGTACATCATATTTCCTATTATTATTTTAAAATGATTTTAAAATGAAAATTGCAGGTTTTCAGGCGCTGGCCAATTTACATAAAGAGATTGATTTGGAAGGCTGGATTGTGTTTAGTTAATAAATCACTCGTAAAAGATTTGACAGACACATCTTTACAGTGTTTCATTATTTTGCCCGCCTATACGATATATACAATTTAAATTTATGTATCCAGACAGGGATGCTCAAGGGAGATATTTAAATTAAATATTTACATATTTGATGTTTTATGTGACGTGTATGGCGTATGAAGTTTTATGCATTGTGAGTTTTTAAAGTCAATCTCCAGGGATTTATATGAATTCAGAAAGACTCGGCTTGGCTCTTCACATCGCAAGTATTATTAAAATTGTAGTTGTTTATGTGTTGTTTCTGCTAATATCTGTGGATATTAATAAGGGTTTAACGAAATTTCAGAGGTTTTATCACCACTGCACTCTCTGTTGTTTAATTGAACCAAATTAATGTTTATTTGAAATCCATTTAGGAAAAAAATATTAATACATGCAATTGTTTTTATGGATGTAGGTCATGAATTTATTTCATAAGTTAAAATTCATATCATGTTCATTTGACGTTATGAAGCATTTTTCTAGGTAGAATTTCCTTATTAAATGCACTGCAATTTTTTTGCTGTTGTTCTGCAGCAGTTTGCCAGTAACTTACTGTAGATATATATTTTTCTAATTTATTGGCAACAGTTTGTTCAAAGATAAATGAACATTAAACATTAACACGTCTTTATCTTTACTATCTTTACAGAAAAAGAACTATAAAATAACAGTTTCATGCAAAGCATTCTGGGAACCAAAAATCCTCATCAACCTTTTTTAACAAGATAAATACGAGTTAATGTTTAATGTTCATTTAACTTTGAACAAACTGTTGGCAATAAATTAGATAAATATAAATCTACAGTAAGTTAGCAGGAAACTGCTCCCAGTAATACTGTAATTTCCACAGACATTTTTAACAGTGTACTGTACATAAAGGCATACAATGTTTAAAAATAATGGCTGATATTTTGGTTTTGAAATGAAAACTGTAAAGAACCATAAACAGGATTTTCTATCAAATCAAACTCTAAAAAAAATGTTGGGTTGTTTTAATCCATAGCTGAGTAAAGACAAATCAAACTGTTGCTTTAAATGAACCTTGAACATGTATACTCTGCATTTTATAAAAGTGCATATTTATGTTTAACTTCATACAGTTACCTCATAACACTTTTTAAATAGGTGATTGGTTTTTTCTCAGTATCTGAGCTGAGAAGATAAACCAGGAGATGAGTAACTCAACAGTAAACTTCACATCTGAAGCGTACACGAACTCCACAACTCCTCTCATCGGACTCTTAGAAAGTCTGGAGATTTGTGTGCATATCTTCAGTTTATTGTCTGGTCTTCCTACACACTTCTATGTCATATGGCTCATAGTCGCAAGATCAAGAACGATACTTCCATCAGAGTTCTTCATCCTCAATCTCTCTGTTTGTGAGATTATTAACTGTCTAAATGATTTGGCTTTAATACTGTCAGCCTGGTTTCTAAGTCTCAGAAAATTAACACAGTTTATAACAGAACTAGTCATCACCGGTCGTCCCATGTTTCAGAGTCTGATCTGTGTTGAGCGTTACCTGGCGGTGGTTCATCCTGTAACCTTTCTGAAGTACAAACCTCTCAGATATCGAGCGATCTGCTGCGCCGCTGCCTGGATCATTAGTCTCGGATCTTGTTTGTCCTCCACATTCATTTCAGTCTTACAAGATTTTGTCGGACATTCGTGGTTCTTCTCTGTTCAGTTCCTCGTCTTTCTCTCCATCCAGTTGTTTTGTTGTGTGACTGTTCTCAGAGGTCTGAAGCAGTCAGGACCAGGAGAGAGAGGGAGAGAGAGAGAGGAGATAAACCACATGAAGAGAAGAGCGTTTCATCTCATTCTGATAACAGCAGTGAGCATGGTTATCGCATACGCCCCTTATGCTATTTTGGGATTTTTGGCTTTTTTGAGAACACAGATTCTTCAGCCATTTTGGCTCATTGGTTTGATTTGTTTTGTTCTGTGTGGTTTTGTTCAGCCTGTGCTTTATCTGAACCGAGCTGGAAAATTCACTTGCATCTGTTCAATATAAAACCTGCATTGTGAAATTTAATTTAAACATAGATTGTTAGTTTGGAGATCTTTGCTTTTTACAGATCTAGGTCCAATACTTTAAACTGATCTGCATGTCAATGTTAATGATGTTGTTTGTATTGAAGCTTAAATCAAACTTAATCATATTTCGTATCATATTTTTAAAAAATGATTTACATTTACATTTACATTTATTCATTTGGCAGACACTTTTATCCAAAGCGACTTACAATTGAGGAAAACAGCAAGCGATTTGTCTAAGTAAGCAATATTCACGAGAAGTGCTAGTAATACAAAGTTTCAGATACAACCTCAAGATAGTATAAGCAAGTATATAGAGAACATTAGAAAAGGAAAAGAGAGGTAGAAAGTTTTTTTTTTTATTAATTTTTTTTTAATGATTGATCCAAACATTTGCATTTCATGTGCTAGCCAGTACATGAAGAGATTAATTTGGTTGGATATTGTTTAGTTGATAAATCCTTTGTAAAAGATTTGACAGACCATTTGTTATGAGCCATGTTTCACAATCCGCCTATTTGACCTAATGGTATGTGCACACACCAAAAGAGGTTACATGTAAATTCATACATGTTCTCGAGGGACATATTTAACTCAAGCACTATTTTAACCTGAGATGGGACTCATGGAGGGTGAAAATTAAAGAAATATACCATAGATGACAGGTAACAAACTTTTGAGAACTTCATGTACACTGTAAAAAACGTATTTTTACAGAATTTCCACATGAAATGTAAAAAAATGTTGACTGTTTTGTTTAACAGATATCTAAAAAACTGTAAAATTACTGAAAAAGGCCGCAAATTTACAAGAAAAATGGGGAAAACTATTTATTATATATGCTTACATCCTGTAATTTTACAGGAAACATTTTTTATTTTACGATAATTTCTGTTGCTCCAGCTGACAGAAAATGTCCTTTTTTTACGGAATTTGTTTTTACAATGTAGAAAATGAACATTATAAAATAAGAATAATGCTGCTGTTTTCATCCACTGAATGGAACATAAGGGTCACATGTTCGTAAAGACCATTTTTCTAATTTTTTACATACATTTTTACATATTTGAAGTTTTATTGTGACGTGTAGCGTATGCATTGTGCGCATTTCAAAGTGAATCTCGGATTTGTATGAATTTAGAAAGACTCGGTTTGCCTCTTTCCATCACGGGTTCTTTTTTCTATTGGTTGTTTCTAATAACTGTGGATGTGAACCGGATTTTTTTTTTTTTTTGCAAATTTACCATCAAATCAAACTGTTAAAAAAAATTGTGGTGTAAAATAATAAACAATCTCAACTGTTGCTTTAAATGAACCTTGGACATTTTCATATTTTAACTTCATTTCATACAGTATAAATGACCTCATACATTAACACTTTTTTCTCTCAGCATCTGAGCTGAGAACATAAACCAGGAGGAGATGAATATCTCAGCAGTGAACTTCACCACATCTGGGGCATCGACTAACACCACAACTTGTTCATTTGGACACATAAGCACTCTAGAGATTTTGGTCTACAGCTTCAATGGCCTGTTTGGTCTTCCGACACACTCCTATGTGATCTGGCTCATCATGACAGGATCCAAAAGTGGAATTGCATCCGAATTTTTCTTCCTCAACCTCTCTGCATGTGAAATTGGAATCGGTCTGGATTGTGTTTCCTTTATACTCACAATATTTGTTTCAGGTTTCTACAATGTATCACTGTTTTTTCAAGGATTAATCATCACAGGTCGTCCTCTTTTCCACAGTCTGATCTGTGTCGAACGTTACCTGGCGGTGGTTCATCCTGTAACCTTTCTGAAGTACAAACCTCTCAGATACAGACTCATGTGTTGCACCGCTGCCTGGATCATTTGTCTCGGCACATGTTTGTGCTGCATAATCATTTTGGCCGCATGTATCATTGATATTTATACATATTTCTTCTTGCTGCAGTTCCTCATCTTTCTCTTCATCCAGTTGTTTTGTTGTGTGGCTGTTCTCAGAGCTCTGAAGCAGTCAGGACCAGGAGAGAGAGGGAGAGAGAGAGAGGAGATAAACCACATGAAGAGAAGAGCGTTTTATCTCATTCTCATAACTACTGTGAGCATGATTATCACATACGTCCCTTATCTTTTTTTGGGAATATGTGTTATTTTGCAAACATCATTTATTAAAGGATTCTGGTATAGTGGTCTGATTTGTTATACTCTGGCCGGATTTGTGCATCCTGTTCTTTATCTGCACCGTGCTGGAAAACTCTCCTGCTTATGCCATCCTATGTAACACATGCATTGTGATATGTTAGTACATTTAGAATTGTAATTTTGTGTATGGGATGCTATTAGATTATTTGTTGGCTTCTTATATAATTCACTTCATTAATGACCAGCATCACCCTTTTGTTGGTTGCCATGGAGATTGTTGCCTTAAACTTGATGTGCTATTATAACACAGATGTATAGTGTTTTCTTTTACACAGTTTATCAATGTCGACTGAATATGAATATCCACATGCCACCTCTGAAAGCTCACTTCCAGATTGATAAAAGACTGAACATTCATGTTACTCTAATATTTAATGCTAATATTTAAAATAAAATGTAAATTGTTTTAAACATTTCAAACAAATTATATTTGACTGCCTCATGTTCCACAAGACATGTGAGATGTATTTTTGCATGAATAAAAATATGATGAATGAGCAATAAAAGGTCTATTTTTATGTTATCCACATAACACTATCTCTCTTTTTTTCAACCTCATCTGTTTTCACAGAAATATTTGCATGATTGGCTTTAAATGCACATGAAGTCATGCACATGTACTTGTGACACATTTAAAGTCAGCCTAGAAAACACAGCACAAAGATTTCCATACGTCCATAGAGGCCGGACATTCACTCTTTAGGTAAACTTCTCTTTTGAAATGACATTACTTTTTTCTGCTGATATCAATTTATTTTACGATAGAAAGCAGAAGTATTTTATTGTTTGTCTCTAAAAATGATGGGAATGTTTATACATATTAGGACATTTTATGTGGAAACTGTTTCGACTCACTGTGTAGTTATAATAGATTTCAAAAGAGTCTTATTTTGATTTTTAATGCATTCAGAATGACTCTGTTTACAAATGTTTCCATGCATAGATCACATCTGCCGTATCTTTTATGTTTTGAAAACAAACCAGGAGGAGATGAATAACACTACAGTTAACGTCACTACATCTGAAACATCCACATCTTCTTTCATTGGACTAATAGAAAGTCTGGAGATTTGTCTGCAAAGCTTCGGTTTATTCTTTGGTCTTCCTACACACTTCTTTGTTTTATGGCTCATCATCACAGAATCACGAACAATACTTCCATCAGAGTTCTTTGTCCTCAATCTCTGTGTTTGTGAGATTATCAACTGTGTGAATTGTTTGGTTTTAATACTGTCAGCCTGGTTTTTAACTCTCAAGTTATCACAGTTTTTATCCGGACTGGGCATCACCGGTCGTCCTCTGCTTCAGTCTCTGATGTGTGTTGAGCGTTACCTCTCAGATATCGAGTCATCTGCTCCGCCGCTACCTGGATCACAAGTCTTGCTTCTTGTTTGTTCTGCATGTTCTCTTCAATCTTACAAGATTTTGTCGGACATTCATGGTTCTTCTCGGTTCAGTTCCTCATCTTTCTCTCCATCCAGTTGTTCTGTTGTCTGACTGTTCTCATAAGTACAGTAAGCATGGTTCTCATATATGTTACGATTATTTTGACCGGAGTTTTTTACATTCTCTTACATCAGGCATATACTCGGGCAGTTTGGTTTTTCTCTTCTGTTTGTTATGTTTTGGCTGGTTTTGTGCAGTCTGCTCTTATCTATACAGGGCTGGAAAACTCCCATGCTTCTGTTCTCCAAAAACCAGAGGAAAATGTTAATCAACCCTTTTTATTTACTACAGCCTAAAAATGTTGGGTTGTTTCAACCCATGGACATTTTCTAAGTACATTTTTTGGAAACACACTTGAGCATAAAATCTACTTTTTATTATATTTGCTCTGAGAGTGTTTATTAGATGTGGTTGGTATATGTAGACGCTGTTAGTTTGTCATTTCATATTGACAGTTGCCACAAAGATGACATTAATCTTGACATCCCATTATGGCACATTTATATATAATGTTTCTGACACAATTTTGAAATGTTGACTTTCTCTGAACTGTAAATTTGAATATCTGTGTGCTATCGTCAAAGCAAAAAGACTGAACATTCACGATTCTTTGTTTGGTCGAAATTATTGGTGGTGACAGTTAATTGTTCTCTGGACACGTCTCTACCATCCTTACCCAAATCGACACCCTTGCGAATCACTCATTTAAGATTTTGTTTTAAATGTTTATTTCAATATTTCATGCTAATATTGTAAAATATTCCATTGAAATTCAGATTCATATTCTTTTATTCTCAATGAATTTTATTTGTGTGCATCATCCCTCAATAATAATGAAATGTTTTATATTTTGCATTAATAAAAAAATACCAATACATGTCCACATTTACCGGTTGAATTGTATTTTGTGGGGTTTTCTTTACACACATTTACATTTAGACATTTATCAGACACTTGTTTTTAAAGCGTCAGCAAAAATTAGGAAACAATAAGGCGATATATCATAGGGATGCAATAATATGGAAAGTGCTATATTAGGTTTACACAATGCTGGAAAGAGAAAACCCGCTGAGAGAAAAGTTTTATTTAAATGAGTCCAAGCGCAGTGAGCATGTTTCTGTCAAGTATTTGCGCATAGTTTTTGTAACTATTTTAAGAGGTTTGTATGATTTTCTTTTATATATTTTAGTACAATATGCTTTTGACTTTAGGTTTAGGAGTGGGGTTAGGTGAGGGGCTTGAGTATGGCGAAATTCATACGAATTGTCCACCTTATAAAATAGTTATACATTCCTGTGAGATCAAGTTGGACCATTCCATTAGGAAGCAATAGTGACGGAGAATAAGAGTGATTTTGTCCCTCATTTCATTTGAAATATTTGCATTATGGTTAGCTGATGAACTGCTTCACATAGGCTTTGTTCCTCTGAAAGCTTTGAAATCAGTCTGAAAACATCAGAGATTTAAATACATAGTACAGAGACCGGGCATTCACTCTCTAGGTAACAAAATCCTCTTTAAAAGTGAATTCATGTTTTTCTCTGTATCTAAAAGAATATTCCTGTGCTTGTATACAGGACTCATGTTATTTATATTTTGTTGTAGAGCTGAAATTCCATAAGAAGATGAATAACTCAGTTAACATCACAACACCTGAAGCATTTTCTGACTCCATGACTGCTTTTCATTGGACAGAAAGTCTTTCGATTTTTGTATACGTTTTCGGTTTACTGTTTGGACTTCCTACGCAATTCTATGTTATATGGCTCATCGTCACAGAATCAGGAGCAATACTTCCATCCGAGTTCTTCATCCTCAATCTCTCTGTTTGTGAGATTCTGAATTTTCTCAATTGTTTGCTTTTTATACTGTCCTTTTTCTTTTCAAGTTTCTTAAAAATTGCACATTCTGCATCCGGACTGGGCATCACCGGTCGTCCCCTGTTTGAGTGTTTGATCTGTGTCGAGCGTTACCTGGCGGTGATTCATCCTGTAACCTTTCTGAAGTACAAACCTCTCAAATATCGAGCGATCTGCTCCATCGCTGCCTGGATCACTAGTCTCGGATCATGTTTTGCGTGCAGGTTTCTTGCAGGCTCACAAGACTTTACTGGACATTCATGGTTCTTCGCAGTCCAGTTTGTCATCTTTCTCTCCATTAAGTTGTTCTGTTGTGTGGCTGTTCTCAGAGCTCTGAAGCAGTCAGGACCAGGAGAGAGAGGGAGAGAGAGAGAGGAGGAAAACCACATGAAGAGAAGAGCGTTTCATCTCATTCTTATAACTACTGTGAACATGGTTCTCATATATGTGCCAATTATTTTATCTGGATTTGTTATCATTCTCATACAAAAGAATATTAAGGCAGTTTGGCTTCCTTCTCTTTTTTGTTATGTTCTTGCTGGTTTTGTTCATCCTGCTCTTTATCTCTACAGAGCTGGAAAACTCTCTCGCCTCTGTTCTACATGAATTATTTTTTTCTTATACTATACTGGATAAAGATTATTCTGTTTCTGTTGCTAAATTTGTGTTGACGAAATGTCGGGAGGGTGGAACAGTTACAGATTTTGACCACTTCCTTTAGAATTTTTTTTAAGTGTTTTTGTTTGCTGAGATAACTCAACATATTTATCCCATTTTTTGTTGAAAGTTTTTTGTTGGATAAAATTAAAGAAGTGCATTAAAACAAACATCAATTGTTGGAATGCAAGTGCGTACAATATCAATACACAGCTAAGTTTCCACGGCACATAAGTTCTTGCTAGCTTTGCATAATGTTAAAAAACTAGGAGCATCGATCATTGCTTAAAACCTTTGGTAAGATATATATAAATCACAGGATTATGTTTGTTCTCAATGTTCATTAGATGATATTAGTATGTTTGTTTTTCCAAAGCACTTCATAATGCCCCAATATTTCCATATTGAGGGTTTTTGTCTTAAACATGATACCCTATCATGACACCAATATAAAGCGTTTTCTCTCACATTGTTTTAAAATATTGACTCTCTGAACATTTTTAACCTCTTTGTGTCACCTGTAAAAAACACATTTAAGTGATCATTTATACTTTTTACATCCCTATGCAAATATACTCTTTTATTAGTAAAAAAAATACTTGCATACCTTTAAACATTTAAGTTTATTTAAAGACAATAATACTGATTATAATAAAAAATGATACGAGCTATCAAACAAAGAAAGAAGTAAATATTATTTTTATCTTTTCAGGGTAATTCATAACACTGTCATTTAAAATATTTGCATACCTGGTTTTATATATGACCGAGTGACAGCTTTAAAGTCAGTCTACAAAACACACAGAGATTTATTTACATTCACAGAGACTGGATATTTGCTTTACAGGTGACAAACTATTTTTTTATTCTCAAAGTGTGTTTTTTTATTAAATGTAATTAATTTAATATATTTAAATTTAGATCACATTGTTTTTTAAAATTTGTTTTAATTAATGTTATTTCAGTTTTCTTGAGTGAGAATTGAGACAGTCCAGGCGGAGATGAATACGTCTACATTAAACTTCATCTCTGCTGAACTATCTTCTAACTCCACAACTCCTTTCATTGATCTCATAGCCAGTCTGGAGATTTGTGTGTACAGCATCAGCCTTCTCTTTGGTCTTCCTACACAATTCTATGTGATACGACTCATCGTCACAGGAAATAGAAGAATTGCATCAGAGTTCTTCAACCTCAATCTCTCTGTTTGTGAAATTATTAACTGCCTGACTTGTTTGTGCTTTTTACTATCAAACTGGTTTTTAAGTATCTTTACATTAACAATGTCTTTATGCGGACTGGGCATCACGGGTCGTCCTCTTTTTCAGTGTCTGATGTGTGTCGAGCGTTACCTGGCGGTGGTTCATCCTGTAACCTTTCTGAAGTACAAACCTCTCAGATATCGAGCGATCTGCTGCACTGTTGCCTGGATCATTTGTCTCGGCTCCTGTTTGTGCTGCATGTTCATTGCAAACTTACTAATAATCGATGGTCATTCATGGTTCTTCTTGACACAGTTCCTCGTCTTCCTCTCCATCCAGTTGTTTTGTTGTGTGGCTGTTCTCAGAGCTCTGAAGCAGTCAGGACCAGGAGAGAGAGGGAGAGAGAGAGAGGAGGAAAACCACATGAAGAGAAGAGCGTTTTATCTCATTCTCATAACTACTTTAACCATGGTCTTCATGTACACTCCGCTTATTATAACTGGATGTGTTACTATTCTGCTACAACAGAATATTCGGGCAGTTTGGCTTCTTTCGGTTATTTCTTACTCTCTGCCTGGTTTTGTGCAGCCTGCTCTTTATCTTCACAGAGCTGGAAAACTTTCCTGTTTTATGAGCCCATGAAGTCAAGCTTGTGCTTATTTGATTTCAAACACATATTATGTTTGTTTTGAGTGTGTTCAATGTTTGTTTGTTATAGGTATGCCAATAATTTGTTTATCCAATAAAAAACACTTTCCATCATTACTGGTTTTTACATTGTCGAGATTGTTTTTGACACAGATATATGGTGTTTTCTTTTACATCATTTCCAAATGTGATTTTTTTCTGAAATGTACATGGTGTTTAATGTGTGACACCTGTGAAAGCTCAGTTTTATAAACATCGTTTCTAGAAGACTTCAAAATATTTATAAACAATGTTTAATGATAAATGCTCATCTGTTTCATATAAGACCCGTAGCTCATGCACATGACGGATATGAGGTTTTGGATACTTTAAACATTTGCATATCTGGTTTTATATATAAAGTCAAGCACATTTATTTTTGGGACAGCTTTGGAACACAGCAAAGAGATTTATAGTAAAAACATCCACGGAAACCGGACATTCATTCTTGAGGTGATAAACATTTCTTACTTTACCTATAGAAATAAGCAAATATTCACTGTCAGTAGCAACATAGAGCTGTTTAATGCATTTATGCTTTAGAAGAAAATCATTACAAATTATTAAATATTATTAAACTACATGTACATTAATAGAAAATGTATTTTTAGTTTCAAATCCAGTTTAAGTTTAAGTTTGTAATGCATTTTGAAAATTAAGCAGAATTACTTATTAAAAATTATAAAAAAAACAAGTAGTTATAATACAGTTACTGTCATTTTATTTGGTTTTAAATTGCCTAGAATGTATTAAACATTTCTCTTCTTCAGCATTCTTTTGAGCAGTTCATTGAATAAAACATGCACATTTCTCTCTTCCCATGAATCACAGCATAAATATTACTTGAACTTCAGAGATGAATAACTCCACAGTAAATATCATCACACCTCCATTAAATAAAGATGTAAACACTCTGGAAATTAGTATGATGATCATTCATATACTATCTGGTCTTCCTACACAATTCTATGTGATATGGCTCATCGTCAAAGGAACAGGAAATGGAATTACAATGGAGTTTTTCCTCCTCAATACTGCTATCTGTGAGATTTTTGTGTGTCTTTACAGTTTATTTCTTACATTGTCAAAAGTGTGCTTAGGTTTCATTATGTTAGCACTGTTTTTGCAAGGATTATTATTTGCCGGTCGTGCTCTGTTTCAGTGTCTGATCTGTGTTGAGCGTTACCTGGCGGTGGTTCATCCTGTAACCTTTCTGAAGTACAAACCTCTCAGATACAGACTCATGTGTTGCTCCGCTGTTTGGTTATTTTGTCTTGGATCTTGTTTCTTCTGCTTGTTTACTTTAATGTCATTCAACACAAATGCACAGTCATGGTATTTCTCGATTCTCTTCCTCGTCCTCCTTCCCATTCAGTTGTTTTGCCTTTCGGCTGTTCTCAGAGCTCTGAAGCAGTCAGGACCAGGAGAGAGAGTGAGAGAGAGAGAGGAGGAAAACAACATGAAGAGAAGAGCGTTTTATCTCATTCTCATAACTACTGTAAACATGGTTTTCATGTACGTTCCGTTTATTTTCACTGGATTCTTTACCATTGTGTCACAAGTGTATGTCCAAGCAGTTTGGATTCCTGCCATGGTGTCTTATGGAGTGGGTGGATATTTACAACCTGTTCTTTACTTACACAGATGTGGGAAACTCTCCTGTTGTGCTTCATCCTAAAATTGTGGAAATATTGGAAAAGTATCTAAAAGAATATGTTTTTATAGTCTCTTTTTGTAACGTGTCTGCTTGTTCTTGCTCTTTTATTATGTAAGCTGTTATTTAGTAATTCCTGTTTTAGTCCATTTGTTAATTGTTAGCTTCATTAGAGCTGTGTGTTTAATGCCTGTTGTTAGCTTTTATATAAAAGTTTACTTGCTATACACTGTATGTACTTCTTAATACTAGTAAACCCGTGTTTCATTGACGGCTTTCCCCAGTTTTTCAACCACAACCCAAATCTGCTCTAAATCTCTATAAAGCACTCATTGTAAATGGCTTTGCTTCCAAGTTAAAAATGTAGCCAACCAATACTTAAACTCACAATTTAAATAACTCTTTACATTAATGTACAGATCAAAACAGTATGACATCTTTAATAAACCTTTTCACTGACACACTGATGAAATGTTTGATTTGGTTATACATGCGTGCTATTACTAGTTTGTTTGATTTTCAATAAATGTTTCATCAATAAAACTTGATAACCTATCAGTTTCATATGTTAAAATAATGATTGGTGTCAAAATCTCCAGGTGTTTATTGGGTAATGGACAAATGTTTAGTTTTAAACATTTGCATATGTGGTTTTATATATGATCTGTGCCTGATGAAGTCAGGCACATTTATTGTTGGAACATCCAGAGAGACCAGAGACTCATTCTTCAGGTGATAAACATCTCTTTTTTATAAACAAATTAAAAATGTTTACTGTCAATAGCAAAATAAAGTGGTTTCATATTTCAGAAGCAAATTATTACACATTTTTAAATGTTAAAGTAAATTAGTTTCATTTTTGTAATGCAATTCTTTACTGGGTCCATTGAAAGTTAAGCAGAATTACTCATAGTGGCTCATAATTTTACGGTTTATCTGTTATTTAGTATTAAAGTGTTCTAATTATTTGCTTCTAAATTGACTAAAATGTATTAAACATTTTTCAACATTTCTGTTCATTTGAACACATTTCTCTCTTCCCATAAATCACAGCATAAATATGACTTATTCTTCTGAGCTAAGAAGACAAACGAAAACAAGATGAATAACTCTACAGCGGACATCATCACAAAGGAAATAAATGGACTGGAAATATGTATGGGCATAGGTGTCCTGTTTGGTCTTCCTACACAATCCTATGTGATATGGCTCATCGTCAAAGGAACAGGAAATGGAATTACAATGGAGTTCTTTCTCCTCAATACTGCTATCTGTGAGATTTTTTCCTGTCTTGATAGCTTATTGTTAATACTGGCAAACTGGTGGTTAGGTTTCCTTATGTTAGCACTGTTTTTGCAAGGTTTATTATTTGCCGGTCGTCCTCTGTTTCAGTGTCTGATCTGTGTCGAGCGTTACCTGGCGGTGATTCATCCTGTAACCTTTCTGAAGTACAAACCTCTCAGATACAGACTCATGTGTTCTGCTGTTGCCTGGTTATTGGTTCTTGGTACCTGTGTGTTCTTTTTGTTTACTTCGATGTCATTCAGGAAAATTATACGTGCATGGTATTTCTTGATTCTCTACCTCCTGCTGCTCTCCATCCAGTTGTTTTGTTGTCTGGCTGTTCTCAGAGCTCTGAAGCAGTCAGGACCAGGAGAGAGAGGGAGAGAAAGAGAGGAGGAAAACAACATGAAGAGAAGAGCATTTAATCTCATTCTGTTGACTACTGTAAACATGGTTTTCATGTACGTTCCATTTATTTTCAATACATTTTTTACTATTGTGACACAATCGTATGTTCAAGAAGTTTGGATTCCTGCCTCAGTTTCTTATGGGCTGGGTGGATATTTACAGCCTTTTCTTTATTTACACAAATGTGGTAAAATCTCCTGTTGTGCTTCCTCCCAAAACAAATTGCAGTTTTAGCAAGAATGTATAAAATAGGTTTTTATTGTCTCTTTCTGTAATACATTTGGTTGCCCTTTTATTATGAGGACTGTTATTTTTTAGGCTAATTCTCGTTTGATCCTGTTTCCTTTCCTGAATTGTTAGTCTCATCATTGTATTTAAGTTTTCTAGTTTTATGTATGCTGATAACAGACTGAGATTGTGTTTTTTGCTTATAGGCTATTATTATTAAACTGCACTTAAATCATAAAGACTCATTTTGTGACTCTTTTTACATAAAAGTTTAACCGTATAGCCACCACTGAGTCCACGAAGTCCGGACCTCAGTATTTTTTCTTGTTGTTTAGTAAAAGTCGTAAATCTGCCAATATATTGTAGAAAACGCGTAGATAACTGATCTCAGATCTGGTCCACCTCAGCGCTCGTCAATGTCAATCTGATTTAGGTGTCCAATCAAATAAAAGAAGGCGGGAGTTGCTATGGACAGAACAAAAGCGGACCGCGAGTCTGTGAATAAGCCATTGTAAGTAGCAAAACGTTTGACAGATGTTTTATTATAGAGGTGTTAGATGCCGTTTACACGTCGCGTTTTAAAAGTTGTGCTCCCTCTTTCCAGAGTGCTCGGCAGTTTGCGCTATTTGATCGCGCTTGATGTGCGTCAACACTGAAATATCAAACCTTGTTCTCCGAGTGTATCTGGTAGGACTAATGGCATTAGGCTAACGCAATCTACAAAACGCCAAAAACATAAACATGTTTCATGTAATATAATTCACAAATGTCAGTGTGACGAGAGTCACGAGACAAACACATATCGCACGTTCCCGCGCGGCTTTGACACGTGATGTGTTAATAGGTTGTACTTACGTTATCTTAATAAAATAACAATATTTGCAAATATTTCAAATGCATCCCTTTTAAATAAATTATACAATTCAAGTGTCTAACATCATGCAACATTTGTCGCATGATGTCTGTCTCTACTCCGAGTTAATGTTTTATCACAAAAAATGGAAATTCTGTTATCACTCGCTTATACCTTTATGTCATTCCAAACCCAAATGCTTTTTCATTGAATATAGATTGTATTTCAATTTGGTAATATTTGTATGAATATATCAATTGATCCTGTGTTTACTTTTTTAACTAACACTGACAAACATGAAAGGACAGACATGAATTTAGCTATTCTTATCTTATTTGCAATCCAAACGTCTTAAATGCACATAGCCTATGTAGATCAAGGACGTCAAAATATTTTTTGTTTGGCCCAAACTCAGTTTTTAGACCTCAATATTTGTAAAATCCTGCATACCACCCTCTACACTATACTTCTAAAGGGTAGGCTATAATAAACCTTAATGGCAGATTTGGTACTTGTTTTCCCCTAGAATAATGCATCATGTCAAAATTTCCATATCAGACGTTGATTATGTGATGGCCTGTTTAAAATAAATAAATAAATTGCTTTTCTTTCACAACTTAAAATATTTGCATATCTAGTTTTATATATGATCTGTGGCTGATAAAGTCAGGCACATTTTTCTTGGAACAGCAGTCTACAAAACAGCACAGAGATTTAAATACATCCACAGAGACCGGACATTCATTCTTTAGGTGATAAAAATGTCTTTTTTATTCTTTTTATTGTTTTTTTTCTTAAACGTAAAACAAACATTTTACTGTCAATAGCAAAATAGAAGTGTTTCATAAATTTCAGAAGCAAATTATTCCAAATAATGACATATTATTAAATTAAAACACAATTTCATATAAATGAATAGAATAATTGTATTTATTTTAATTTTGTAATTTTTCTTCTGTAGCCTTTCATGCACATTGCTCTCTTCCCATAAATCACAGTATAAATATTGCTTGACTATTTTGAGCTGAGAAGACGAAGAAGAAGATGAATAACTCCACAGTGAACTTCATCACATCTCCATTAAATAAGAATATAAACAGTCTAGAAATTTGTATAGTAAGCATGCATACACTGTCTGCTCTCCCTACACAATTCTATGTGATATGGCTCATCGTCAAAGGAACAGGAAATGGAATTACAATGGAGTTCTTCCTCCTCAATACTGCTATCTGTGAGATTTTTGTCTGTCTTGATGGTTTATTGTTTATGATGTCAAAATGGTGGTTAGGTATTATTTTGTTAGCACTGTTTTTGCAAGGATGTTTATATGCCGGTCGTCCTCTGTTTCAGTGTCTGATCTGTGTCGAGCGTTACCTGGCGGTGGTTCATCCTGTAACCTTTCTGAAGTACAAACCTCTCAGATACAGACTCATGTGTTGCTCCGGTGTTTGGTTATTTTGTCTTGGATCTTGTTTTTTCTGCTTGTTTAATTTAATATTAGACAACACAAATGCACATGCATGGTATTTCTTGATTCTCTTCCTCATCTTTCTCTCCATCCAGCTGTTTTGTTGTCTGGCTGTTCTCAGAGCTCTGAAGCAGTCAGGACCAGGAGAGAGAGAGAGAGTTGGGGAAAATCAAATGAAGAGAAGAGCGTTTTATCTCATCCTGTTGACTACTGTAGACATGGTTTTCATGTTCGTTCCATTTATTTTCACTGGATTCCTTACTATTGTGACACAAGCGTTTGTTCAAGCAGTTTGGATTCCTGTCACAGTGTCTTATGGAGTTGGTGGATATTTACAGCCTGTACTTTACTTACACAGATGTGGGAAAATATCCTGTTGTGCTTCATCCTAAAACTTATTTTAGTTTTAGAAAAATTTCTGTCACTAAAATAAGCCTGTTCAGTGTGATACAATGTAGGGGCTTATTTTTGTGATAACAACCAGATGCCTGTACATTATCTCTTACATAAACACTCGTTGTAAATGGCTTTTCTACTCAGTTGAAAATGCAGCCAACAAATACTGAAACCGAAATTTAAAACTCTACAGTTTTGTATGCAGCACTCAAACAGTGTACAGTTAAAAGCAGTATGATATCTTTAATAATCCTTTTCACTGACACAATGATTGAATGTTTTTTTGGTTGTTGTACATGGGTGCTCTCATTCATTAGCATGATGATCATTCATATTCTGTCTGCTCTTCCTACACAATCCTATGTGATATGGCTCATCGTCGAAGGAACAGGAAGTGGAATTACTAAGGAGTTCTTCCTCCTCAATACTGCTATCTGTGAGATTTTGGTCTGTATTGATGGTTTATCGTCAATGTCAAAATGGTGGTTAGATTTCATCTTGTTAGCACTATTTTTTCAAGGTTTATTATTTGCCGGTCGTCCTCTGTTTCAGTGTCTGATCTGTGTCGAGCGTTACCTGGCGGTGGTTCATCCTGTAACCTTTCTGAAGTACAAACCTTTCAGATATAGACTCGTGTTGCTCTGCTGTTTGGTTATTTTGTCTTGGATCTTGTTTCTTCTGCTTGTTTATTTTAATGTCATTTAACACAAATTGTATTTCTTGATTCTGTTCCTCATCCAGCTCTCCATCCAGTTGTTTTGCCATTTGGCTTATTATGTGACAGGTGATAAAACAGTAAGCAGACTGACTGATGTTCATTCCTGTTTATTGTTGTTAAAATGCGTATTTAAGACAAATGCGTGATCTATGAACTTGTGTTTTGTTGCTACTGATTCTATCACATGCATACACCATAAAATAAATATTAAAATAGTTTAAACTTAGACTGAGATTTATACTTGGCAATGTGTTCTGCTTTAACATGCTAGATCTTGCACTTTTATTATGTAGACTGTTATTTTGTAATTTTGTTTTGTTCCTTTTTCACCTTCTGAATTGTTAGCCTCATTAGCGCTGTCTCTTTAAGGTCTGTTGTTAGTTTTATGTATGATATAGTAACAGGGTGAGTCTTGGTTTTTGTTTATATTAAACTGAACTTAAATCCTAACATTTGCTTCCCAATAAATGTTTCATCAATTATTCTGTTAAACTTGAAAATGTATCTGTCTTTTTCCTCTGTTAAAATTATGCTTGGTATCAGAATTTTCATATCAGGTGTTGATCGGGTGATGGCGTGTTTGAAATGAATAGAGATTGTGTTTTCCATCAGTTTTTAATATTTTGCATATCTGGTTTAGCCTATATATCTGTGGCTGATTAAGTCAGGCACATTTATTCTTGCAACAGCAGTCTACAAAACAGCACTGACACAGAGTCCGGACATTCATTCTAAAGGTAATAAGTGTCTCTTTTTGATTCATTTGATTGTTTTCCATTAACAAAACGCAATAATTTTACTGTCAATAATATTAAATAAGTTTTAATATTTTAAAATATTACATTTTGGGGGGGAATTTGCAAATTAAGTAATTAAATTAAATAAAAAAATCACTGTTAATATTGTTGTATACACTCTTAAAAATAAATTTTCCTAATTTTGATTATTCGGTTTTGTGTTGTTTCATTGCAGACTGTAATGTATTAATTATTTTTCTTTATATGTTGACTTGTACATTTGACTGGTACATTTCCATTTCTTTCCTCCCATAAATCACTGTAGACATATTTATGAACTTCTGAGCTGAGAAGACAAACAAAAACGAAGATGGATAACGCTACCATGAACTTCACCAATATCGAATCATCTACTAACTTTACAACTCCTTCATCTAAGAATATAACCATCGTGGAAATGTGTATATTCAGCATCAATGTCCTGTTTGGTTTTCCTACACAATCCTATGTGATATGGCTCATGGTCACAAGACCAGGAGGTGGAATTTCATCAGAGTTCTTCCTCTTTAATCTCTGTATCTGTGAGATGTTTAACTGTCTGGACTCTTTAGTGTTTTTCCTTTCAAAATGGTATGTCTCTGCCATGTTATTTGGACTGTTTTTACAAGGAATAATTATTGCCGGTCGTCCTCTGTTTCAGTGTCTAATCAGTGTCGAGCGTTACCTGGCGGTGGTTCATCCTGTAACCTTTCTGAAGTACAAACCTCTCAGATATAAAGTCACGTTTTCGGCCGCTGCCTGGATCATTTGTATTGTGTGCTGTTTTTTCTGCTTCTTTACTTTAATCTCATCAAAAATTGCTGAACATTCATGTTTTTTCTCGATTTTCTTTCTTGCCCTCCTCTCCATTCAGTTGTTTTGCCTTTCGGCTGTTCTCAGAGCTCTGAAGCAGTCAGGACCAGGAGAGAGAGGGAGAGAGAGAGAGGAGGAAAACCACATGAAGAGAAGAGCGTTTCATCTCATTCTTATAACTACTGTGGGCATGATAATCATATATGTGCCAGCATCTGTCTCAGGATTTTTAACTACTAAGACAAACCAGTACATTGCAGAATTCTGGTTTCTTGCATTGCTTTCTTATGTACTGGGTGGTTTTTTACAGCCTGTTTTTTACTTACACAGATGTGGTAAACTATCCTGCTTTGCTTCCTTCTAAAACATTGCTATTTTCTAAAAAATAAAAAAATCTTAGTTTTTCGTGTCAGATAATGTTTAAGTGGATGTGTGTGGGAAAGTGGATGAGATGAATAGTTCACCAAATTAATTTTCATGTCTGCTACAGCAGTTTAAAAAAAATTAACTATCCAAATAACCATACAAGCATAATTAACATAACTTTTGATTTTATGAAGTTTTGCTTCTAATAGCCTAGGTATTTTCCAACATTTTATTTTATACACAAATTAAGTTTATTCTGAGTATGTTCATTTGATCCTAGATGTTACCTACAGCTTTTGACACTTTTATTATGTAAGCTTTTAGTTTGTAGCTCTGTTTAGTTCCTGTAAAGTGGCACATGGATCCTAGATGCTATTAGTATTTTTTCCATTAAAAGCAAAACCTGTTTCAACATTAAGACTTACCAGAGAGATTTGCTTTCAACTGCAGACTAGTTTTATATTTAAGATTTATTAACTTAATCTTGGTTGACTAACCATTCATAAACATTCTTACAGTGTCCTAATCAGACCCGATGCGATTATTAAATTATTTTGTTCTCGCATTTTTTATCTTATCGTAACCAGCTGCAAGATACGCAACACGTAATCTTATTGGATGTACGTCCAGTACGTCATAAATATTCATCATCCAACGTTGATGACGATAAAGATTTTGTTAGTCAGTAATAACTCTCTCAAATAAACCACAGACATTACAAAAACAAATTATGCCATCTGGAGAAGCATGCCTGAAATGCTGAATACACAAAGTAAGTGTTGTTATTTTGTACTTTTTGGCGATGTTGTGATATATTTTAACATTTCTGTGGCGTAATCTGTGTAAAATAACATTAAGGTGAATCCTCATTTACTTTTGAAGTAACGGTAAAAAAGTACAGCGACCAGATGTGACCATTTGAGAAGATGTGTCCCTGTGGCCAGACTAAAAAAATAAATGATAGGAAACAAGAATGTTCAAAATTTATTTCATAACAAAAAAATGGGGTATCCGTCAAAATGCTTCAATCAAAATACAGCATTTTTTATGTAACAAGAAAAAGCAACCGCCTCCTGTTAATTTGTCTGAATTGCAAACCAATATAGAAAAATTGATTCTGCATTCAATTGATTTATTGTTTATAAGAAGTACACACAATAAACCAGACTGGTTATACTGTCGTGTATAATATCCAATGTTTTTTTTATGGTGCTTTATATTGGTTTTGGGTAGTACTTTAAACATTTGCATATCTGGTTTTATATATAATATGAGCTGTGGCAGATTAAGTCAGGCACATTTATTCTTGGGACATCTTTGCAATCAGGCCACATAAAACACAGCAAATTGATTTCAATATATCCACAGAGACCGGATATTCATTCTTCAGGTGAAAATCTTTTTAATTCATTGTATTGTTTATCTCTAAACAAAAGGCAATGACTGACAGTTTTATATAAGAGTTATGATTTTTTTGTAAGCAAAGGGCTGATTTGTGTGCTTTTTAATTGAAACCCATTTAAAAGATTTAAAGGATTTCACATTATTTTATTCCATACAGTAAACATGCTAAGTAAAACAACTTTTATGTAAATAATATCATCATTTTGTTTTCTTGTTTTCTGTAAATACATGTAATAATGTTAGGGTTTGGTTTTAAATGTTATAATTGTGGCATTACAGAGTGGGATGTAGTCATACATTTTTTATAAATGTGCCTTTTTTGACTTTTTATGTTTGAACATTTGCATTTCTCTTTTCCAATAATCACTGTAGAAATATTATTTGAATATTTGTGAACTTGCTGCTGAGAGGACAAACAAAAAAGGTTCAATCCTCTCAGATATAGTTTTATCTCATTTTCATAACTACTGTGAGCATGATGATCATATATGTGCCAATGTCTGTCTCAGGATTCAGGTCGCTATTTATTTGTTTGATTGTCAACAAATGTTTCATCAGTGAGCTTAATCATTCATTTTCATTTTCCATGTTGAGGGTTTTGTCAGAGATTGTTAAACATGACATCCTTTAACACGATCATTTTCTCTGGTAAAACAATGTTGGGTCTCAAAATTTCCATGACAGGTGTTGAATGTTTGACACCTGTGCTGAATTTGTTTTTTTTTGGAAGGCTAGATATTTAAATTTGAATAGTTTTTTAAATAAACGAAATAAGGCTGCTGTTGTCAGTATGTGAAACATATTTGGTAAATAAGATTAATAAAAATAATAATTTATTACAACAAAAAATGCTCATAAAACAATTTAATGTTCTTCACATTAATTAATTGTCAGATTACTGATTTTCTTTGTATTTCATTGCACAAGATTCAGCAGATATTCACAACTATTTTTGCATTAATGTAGATGTGGCCATCGCGTTAAAATCGCATTTTTTGTAGTTTCAAGATTCTTAAAAACATTGTTTTTATAAACTTTAAATATTTGCATGTTTGATGTGGGAACTGTGGTCATGCACATACTCTGACGGCTTTGAAGTCATTTAGCAAAACACAGAACAGCGACTCTGCTTTCGCTCTGCGGGTAACAACGTTTTTTGTGTATTTGATTTGTTTTCTCTTAACAGTAAGAAACAATGTTGCTGTGATTAGCATGTATGTGTTGAAATTTGAGTGTGTGTCTTTGATTTTTAATTATGATATTAAGGGCCTTTGTGTGACCTCCAGATGATGTATTTGTTATTAGTGTGTATTTTTAAGCTATTTCATTATTGGATATATTAAATATTTAACCCTCAATAATATCACTGTGCTTGTTTTGGTCAAAGCAAGGGTATGTTCAATGAATAAGTTATTATTTTTCTTTACTTTTTCCCCCCAGAGATCACAGTTATTGTTTAATAATTTACTATTATAAATAATAATTGCTGAGAAATATAGAAAATGAATAACTATACAGTGTACGTCACCAAACCTGAAGCGTCTGTCAACTCCACAATGCTACAGACTCTTGAAACGTGTGTGCTGGCCATCAACTTTCTGCTTGGTGTTCCTACTCACTCTTATGTGATATGGCTCATCCTCACAGGAACAGGAAGTGGAATTTCATCAGATTTCTTCTTCCTCAATGTCTCTGTTTGTGAGCTTGGAAACTGTCTGAATTGTTTGTTCTTCGTATTGAACATGTGGACTTCAAGTCTCTTTGTTGTTGAATTTTTTTTTAAAGGACTTATTACCACCGGACGTCCTCTGTTTCAGAGTCTGATCTGTGTCGAGCGTTACTTTGCGGTGGTTTATCCTGTAACCTTTCTGAAGTACAAACCTCTCAGATATCGAGCGATCTGCTCTGCCGCTGCCTGGATCATTATTTTTGGCTCCTGTTTGTGCTGCTTGTGTTTTACGGTCTTATCAGTTCTCCATGTTTTTCTCTGGTTCCTCTCAATTCAGTTCCTCGTCTTCTTCTCCATAAACCTGTTCTGTTGTGTGGCTGTTCTCAGAGCTCTGAAGCAGTCAGGATTAGTAGAGAGAGGGAGAGAGAGAGAGAAGGAAAACCACATGAAGAGAAGAGCATTTCATCTCATTCTCATAACTACCATGAACATGATTATCACATACGTCCCCTATATTTTTTCTGGAATATTTGTCATTATGACAATGTATATGGTCTATGAAATATGGGTCACTGGTTTGATTTGTTATGTTTTGGCTGGGTTTGTGCAACCTGTTCTTTATCTGCACCGTGCTGGAAAATGTTTCTGTCTCTCATCTTGAAAATGCAAATGCGACTAAAACCGTCCATCCAGCATTAATAGAATGCTAAAAACCTTTTTTGTAAAATAGTTTATTTTACACAGATTGTGTTTTTTTTACTGAGTGTGTTTTTTAGATGTGGTTGTTATAAGCAGATGATGTTGCAATATTATTTTTGTCATGTTTTAATCGTGAATAGCATTAAATGTGACATCATGACACAAACAAATTCATTTTTACAATCAGTCATCATTTTGAAATGCTCGGTCAAAATTTTCATATCAGGTGATCAATAGCACAACTGTGCTGGCTGGAATGGGATGAATGTAGATTTGTTTCAAGGCTAGATTTTTCCTTTGTTATGTTTTTAAAACCATGACATAACATTAGGCTTTATTTTATCATTGTTATATAACTTACAAATTAATATTTAATAAATAAATATTTATTTATTTTATTTAGACATAAAGACACTTTTCTGTTTAAGTTCTTGGTCCTTTTTAAACCTTTTTCTGTGCTGTATTCATTTGCATATGGTGTTTAATGTTAGGTGTAGCTTGTGGAGTCATGCACAAATGTCCTTGTGACATCTTTGTAGTCAGTTTACAAAAAAAGCACAGAGATTTATATACAACAACATTCACTTTTCAGGTGACAAACTTTTTGTTTTAATTGTTGTATGCTTAACAATTATGCATTGTAAATCATTAAGAGTAATGAGAAAAGTTTGTAAATGCAAATGCCATTGAATGATTTAAAGGGATATTTCACTTTCATGTCATTCCGAACATGTATGACTTACAATAGAGCATATTTTGAAGAACATTGAATAATCAGACAGCACTGGACCCTATTGATGGGGGACATGGACACAATAACCAAAGGCATTTCTCAAAATATCTACTTCGATGAAACAAAATTCCTTTTGAGAAACGAAAGTCATTTACAGGTTTTGAATGAGTTCAGGGTAAAAACATGATGTCAGAATGTATTTTTAGTGAACTGCTTTAGTAAACAAAAGTGTGCTTTGAAAATGTGAAATAAATTGGAGACTTTGTAAGGACTGTTGTTAACATCTACTGTGTTTACATACATAGTAAATCACATATAGATCTTTAAATGTAAAAATTGTATGTATTGTCTCAGCTAGGAAGAAAAACAAAACATGAATAACTCTGCAGCGAACGTCTCAACAAATGGAGATTCCACAACTGCGTCCATTGGACTAGTGAACAGTCTTGAAATATGTGTGTACCTCATCAATCTCCTGTTCTGTCTTCCTACAAACTCCTATGTGATACGGCTCATCCTCACAGGAACAGGAAGTGGAATTAAGTCCGAGTTCTTCATCTTCAATCTCTCTGTTTGTGAGATCGGCATCTGTCTGAATAGTTTGATCTTTGTACTGTCGATGTGGTTTCGGAGTTTGTCAACATTTGAACTGTTTTTAATAGGATTTTCCATCACTGGTCGTCCTCTGTTTCAGTGTCTGATGTGTGTCGAGCGTTACCTGGCCGTGGTTCATCCTGTAACCTTTCTGAAGTACAAACCTCTCAGATATCGAGCGATCTGCTGCACGCTTGCCTGGATCATTAATCTCGGCTCTTGTTGTTTGTGCATGTTTACTATAGATTTGCTATATGCAGTCCATGTATGGTTTTTGACAATGCAGCTACTTGTCTTCCTCTTCATCAAGTTGTTTTGCCTTTCGGCTGTTCTCAGAGGTCTGAAGCAGTCAGGACCAGGAGATAGAGGGAGAGAAAGAGAGGAGATAAACCACATGAAGAGAAGAGCGTTTTATCTCATTCTCATAACTACTGTGACTACAGTTCTCACTTATGCTCCGATGACTATTACAGGATTCTTTTACATTGTGACACACAATTATGTGGATAGACCAGAAGTTTGGCTTTTAGGTTATCTTTGTTTTGTGCTGGCTGGTTTTGTTCAGCCGGTTCTTTATCTTCGTCGCACTGGACGATTCTCCCGCGTCAGCTGTAAAATTTGACTAAACTTTATTATTATAACTGCGTTTAAACATTGTTAATCACTATAATTGTATCTTTGTGTTTATGATTCCAGTAGTTTGTGTTTATGGAATGACATTTACATTGAGTTTAAATGGCATACGTTTCCTCTGAAATCAACACACTTGTGATTTTCCTGTTTATTTACAACCTGATTATATTTGAGGTTTTTGATGTTTTTCAATAAAATACTTTATCAACCCATCAATGACTTAGTGTCTTATTTTTTCATATTTTTGCATACATTTACATTCCATCAATCACAGATATCCTAATTTTCAAACATTTCATTGAATGATTTGCATGGATCATATAGTCATGCATTCATGGAATAAAAAGTCTAGCAATAAGTCTGTGTTATGTAGATATCAAAACAGATATTTAAACTTGTTTTGCAATGTTTCATTTTAAAATGTGTGTATCTGGTGATGTGTGTCAATTTGGAAATTGATTTGATGTGTAACGATTGTTTGGGATGAATTCCCATTACTGTTCCTAGGATCATTTGTTATTTAAAAATGGAATATAATAAAAGCTTCGATAACACAGAACTTGTTTTACTCATGAAATGGAAATTTCAAGTGTGTAAACTGCCTTTCATTTAAAGATGAATTGTCTTGCTAAACACTACATTTGATTTCTTTGAATGTTTGCATATCCAATATGTTTGTGACATATGTAAAGGCAGGCATATACATCCATGTTACAGTTTTCAAATCAGTCTACAAATCTCAGGGATTGACTCACATCCAGAGAGACAATATTCATTCCTCAGGTGATAATATATAATATCCCTTAAAAAATTGTTGACAATAGAAATTTGTTAGAATTGACCATTTTTCATCATTGTACTAGTTTAATGAATGTGCTAGATTTTCTTAAAGTTGTGGATTAATAGTAAGATTTCCAAATTGTGTTAGCTTATTTTGACTTATTCAAAATGTTATATTAATTATATGTGATCAAGATTTTTGGTGTGTTTTGCTATATTGGTCTTTAAATGTATTTGAATAAGTTTATTGAATGATAGAGACCTTTACACTGTGTATCTTTTCTCGCACAAACCACAATTACAATATAATTTTTGTATTTTGTTTGTAAGCTTGAAGACAAGAAGAAAATGAAGAACTCTACAGTGAACTTCACCACATCTGAAGATTTATTTCAGTCCATTGGACTATTGCCAAGTGTGGAAATGTCTGTGCACAGCATCAATTTTCTGTTTGGTCTTCCGACACACTCCTATATTATATACCTTATCATCACAGGAGCGGGAAGTGGAATTATGTCAGACTTCTTCAATCTGAATCTCTCTGTTTGTGAAATTGTTATCTGTGTGAATAGTATGTTTGCAATATGTTTTAAATCTCTCTGGATTTCAAGTCTCTTAGGAGTAATATACTTTTTTTCAGGATTCGGCATCACAGGTCGTCCTCTGTTTCAGTCTCTGATGTGTGTTGAGCGTTACCTGGCGGTGGTTCATCCTGTAACCTTTCTGGAGTACAAACCTCTCAGATACAGACTCATGTGTTCTGCTGTCGCCTGGGTCATTTGTCTCACCTCCTGTTTGTGCTGCATGTTTAGTATAATCTCATTTAACTATGTTTTGTTTGTAGAGTTTTACTCGATTCAGTTCCTCCTCTTTCTCTCTATTCAGTTGTTTTGTTGTGTGGCTGTTCTCAGAGCTCTGAAGCAGTCAGGACCAGGAGAGAGAGGGAGAGAGAGAGAGGAGATAAACCACATGAAGAGAAGAGCGTTTTATATCATTCTCATAACTACTGTGAGCCTCCTGGTCATTTATCTCCCATTTATAACTTCAGGATTTTATAACATTCTGTCAAAAAAACTAATTTCTGAACTAGACTTAGTTTCTTTTGTGATTTTTGCTTTTGCTGGCTTTGTTCAGCCTGTTCTTTATCTGCATCGTGCTGGAAAACCACGTTGCCTATGTTCACCATAAAATCTGCAAATGTTTTTTCAGCAACATTTTGAAATATCTTTTCACATATGGCCCATTTACTATTGCAAGAATTCTTAGCATTGTGTGGAAATTATGACCGTTTTGGTCTCAGCTTTAATCTCTTTTTTGCTTGCTGGTTTTGTCCAACCTGTTCTTTATCTGCAGCGCATTGGAAAATTCTCATTATTCTGTTCACCAAAAAAATCAGCAAATGTAAAATTCCACTAGATCAAGACACACTGTGCTGTTTTTATTTGCATATCTGGTGTTTAATATTAGGTGTAACTTGCAGAGTCATGCACAAATGTCCTTATAGAAGTCAGTCTACAAAAGAAAGCAGAGATTTATATACATGTACAGGGACTCAACATTCACTTTTCAGGTGACAAACTCTTTGTTTTAATTCAGCTTTTGTTGTATGATCCACAATTTTGCTTTGTAAATCATTAAGGGTAATGAGAAAATGGGATTTCGTATTGTGAATGTAAATGCCATTGAATTTATAGATTTAAAGGGATATTTCACCACCCAAAAAGGTCACTCTCGTGTGATTCCAAACATATTTTTTACATTGGGTAACCACTGGACCTGTTTGATTTCCATTGTATGGGCAATAAACCACTGAGACATTTCTCAAAATATCTTTTTTGATATAAAGTCATTTTGAGAAACAAAAATAATTTCCAGGTTTTAGAATGATGATGACAGAATGTATATTTTTGGATGAACTGCTTCATTCCTTTAAGATCACTAAACAATAGCCTGCTCTAAAAATGTGAAAATTGGAGACTTTGTAGCAGGACAGACTGGACATGTTTTTGGATAATAAAACAGAGTTTACTGTAAAAAATAATTTTTTGGGTTAACTTAAAAAATAAGTAAACCTAGCTGCCTTAAAAAACCTTTTTTAACTTAAAAAATAATAATCAACTAATGAATTTCATGCAAACTCGTCATGTTAACCAATATTGTTGAGTTGAATTTATTCTCAATTTTAAGGCAGTCAAAATTAGTTTTTTAAGTTGAACCAAGATTTCTTTTTACAGATCTTTTAAAGAGAAAATCTTGTGTATTAGGAAGAAAAACAAAACATGAATAACTCTGCAGTGAACGTCTCAACAAATGGAGATTCCACAACTGTGTCCATTGGACTAGTGAACAGTCTTGAAATATGTGTGTACCTCATCAATCTCCTGTTCTGTCTTCCTACAAACTCCTATGTGATACGGCTCATCCTCACAGGAACAGGAAGTGGAATTAAGTCCGAGTTCTTCATCTTCAATCTCTCTGTTTGTGAGATCGGCATCTGTCTTTGTAGTTTGATCTTTGTACTGTCGATGTGGTTTCGGAGTTTGTCAACATTTGAACTGTTTTTAATAGGATTTTCCATCACCGGTCGTCCTCTGTTTCAGTGTCTGATGTGTGTCGAGCGTTACCTGGCCGTGGTTCATCCTGTAACCTTTCTGAAGTACAAACCTCTCAGATATCGAGCGATCTGCTGCACGTTTGCCTGGATCGTTAATCTCGGCTCTTGTTTTTTGTGCATGTTTACTATAAATTCGCTATATGCAGTCCATGTATGGTTTTTGACAATGCAGCTACTTGTCTTCCTCTTCATCAAGTTGTTTTGCCTTTCGGCTGTTCTCAGAGGTCTGAAGCAGTCAGGACCAGGAGAGAGAGGGAGAGAGAGAGAGGAGATAAACCACATGAAGAGAAGAGCGTTTTATCTCATTCTCATAACTACTGTGACTACAGTTCTCACTTATGCTCCGATGACTATTACAGGATTCTTTTACATTGTGACACACAATTATGTGGATAGACCAGAAGTTTGGCTTTTAGGTTATCTTTGTTTTGTGCTGGCTGGTTTTGTTCAGCCGGTTCTTTATCTTCGTCGCACTGGACGATTCTCCCGCGTCAGCTGTAAAATTTGACTAAATAAAGTTACCGCATTTTACCCATTAACAATTATTATAACTGTATTTGAGCATTATTAAGCACTATATTTGTATTTTGTTCTAAGTTTGGGTTTATGAGTCCAGGAATGACATTTACATTAAGGAGTTTAAATGGCTTGCATTACCTCCAAAATCAGGAATCTGTCCTGTTTATTTACAACCTGATTATATTTATGAGGTTTATCATATAGGCTTCATAATTTTTGGCAGATGTTTTCAATAAAATACTTTAATGACCTGTCAATGACCTAGTGTCATATTTTTCCATGTTTTTGCATACATTTACATCCTATCAATCACAGATATTGGTAATGTCATCATTTTTGAATGCTTAGTTAATGATTTGCATGGATCATAGTCATGCATGCATGGAAATACAATTTAGTTTGCTTTAAAAAAAACGTCCAGCAATAAGTCAGTGTTACATGTGGTTGATATCAAAACAGATGTTAGTCTTTTTTGTAATGCTTTATTTTTGTAAATTTATATGTGTGTCGATTTAAAAGTTTATTAGATTCTTACTGATTGTTTGTGATGACTTCATTTATTATTTAATAATTTAATATAACATAAGCTTGCATAACATAAAACTTGTTTTCTCACAAAATGGAAGTGTGTCAGTATTCTTATTTGTCTTGATAAAAACTACATTTGTTTTCTTTGAATGTTTGCATATCCCAGTATTTTTTGTGACTATAAATCCCTGTTGAAATTTTGAAATCAGTCTACAAATCTCAGGGATTTACTCACATCCAGAGAGACAAAATCCACTCCTCAGGTGATAAATTGTTTATAAAATCTTTCTTGACAATGAAATAGATCTGTACTTTGAATTAAGTATTTTTTGTAATATTGTTAAATATTAAATATTACACTGATCATTTTGTCTTAAATTCTGGATAACTTTCCAAATTGTACTAGTGTGGTCCAAATTGTGACCTTTAAATGTGTCTTCTTAGCAAATATGTAAAAAAATATTTCGTATAAAATATTATTTAAGTTCAGAAACTCTAGATTGGGTTTATGTTGGTTAGATTTCTGATCTATAGTACAGAAAAAAACCTAGATGTTACAATTCAATATATATTTGTAAATAGTCCAACAATCCAGTTGAATGTCAAGTAAGATGCTAAAAATGTGTTGGATGATCTTCACACTGTATTTCTTTTCTCGCACAGACCACGATTACAATATCTTTTTTGTTTTGTTCGTGAGCTTCTGGCATTATAAGACAAGGAGAAAATGAAAAACTCTACAGTTAACTTCATCACATCTGAAGGTTTATTTGTGTTCAGTGACTTAATGCTGAGACTGCAAATGTCTGTGCACAGCATCAATTTTCTGTTTGGTCTTCCGACACACTCCTATATTATATACCTTATCATCACAGGAGCAGGAAGTGGAATTACGTCAGACTTCTTCAATCTGAATCTCTCTGTTTGTGAAATTGGTATCTGTCTGAATAGTGTGTTCACATTATTTTCTTATTCTCTTTGGATTTCTAATCTCTCAGGATTAATGAACTTTCTATTAGGATTAGGCATCACAGGTCGTCCTCTGTTTCAGTCTCTGATCTGTGTCGAGCGTTACCTGGCGGTGGTTCATCCTGTAACCTTTCTGAAGTACAAACCTCTCAGATACAGACTCATGTGCTCCGCCGCTGCCTGGATCATTTGTCTCACCTCCTGTTTGTGCTGCATGCTTAGTATAATCTCATTTAAGTATGTTTTGTTTGTAGAGTTTTACTCGATTCAGTTCCTCATCTTTCTCTCCATTCAGTTGTTTTGTTGTCTGGCTGTTCTCAGAGCTCTGAAGCAGTCAGGACCAGGAGAGAGAGGGAGAGAGAGAGAGGAGATAAACCACATGAAGAGAAGAGCGTTTTATATCATTCTCATAACTACTGTGACCTTTCTTGTCATTTATCTCCCATACACAATATCAGGATTCTATTATATTCTGTCAAAGCTGTATATTATTGAACTTTATTCTGTTTGTTATATATTTTTTGCTTTTGCTGGCTTTGTTCAGCCTGTTCTTTATCTGCATCGTGCTGGAAAACTCTCCTGCCTGTGTTCACCATAAAAGTTATTTTGGTCTTTGGGCATTTGTTTTTATATCTCTTTTATGTATCCGCATGTTTCCCGAGATGAATGTGTTCTTTAGTTTGTAAGTTTATTCAAAACTATGTATCAATGACCTACTGTCATCTGTTTGCATACTGAGTGTTGTCACAGAGATTATTGTCTTAAACCTGCTGTCATGACACAAATAGGCTTGTTGTAATAATTCTCATTCTGAAAATTTACATATGAGGTGTTGAATGTTTGACACCTGTGTTTTCCAGTTTCTGTCAAATAAAGATGATTTAAGAGACTGGATATTTTCTGTTTATTTTAATATGACTGATCATTGTGTGTTTATTCTTTCTTTAAATTAAACAGCATATATACCAATACAAAATAGTTGTTATTTAATTAACAAAACTGTATTTATATTTTATGATTGAACTACTTTAACAATTTGTTTTCATTAATAATTTGCATATCTTGTGTTTAACATAAAAGCTGCATTTAGAGTCTTACACAAAAATCTGGGACACCTTTGAAATCAGTCTATACAAAACACAGCACAGGGATTTACATACATCAACCAAGATTGAGAATTCATGCTACAGGTGACCAAGTTTTTTATTTAATTTCTTTTATGCTCAACATATTTACTAAAAGTGTGCTCTGTTCGTGCATGTACTGAAAATTTATTCATTTGAAACAGAGGAATTTCTTTAGTAAATCAGTTCATTACTTTACTGTAAAACGTTGCTGTAGTTTTGCAGCAGATTCGCCAATAAACTACTGTAGATTTAATTTAGAGTTTTGTTTTAAACATAAACTTACCTTGTTCTTATATTTTCTTTCATAAAACAAGACTTAATATCTTAGGTCACTTTTCTTGTTGTGAAAATGTATCTTGATCAAAAAGTGTTTTCATTTTTTATTAAAGTAAAGTTTAACTCAAATTAAAAACCGTACTAGTAGGAAAGTTGTATTAATAAAATCTACAGTAAGTAACTGGCAAATGTTTTACAGTGTGAATCTTTATAATTTACAGATCTTTCTACCAATAGATCACAACTGCAAAATTGTGTTTTACTCAAAGAAACACTGATATGAATATCTCAACGATGAATGTCACTACGTTTCCCACAAACAAGTCCATTGGACTACTAAATAGTCTGCAAGTGGGCATTTATATCATCAACCTCCTGCTTGGTCTTCCTACACACTCCTATGTGTTACGACTCATCATCACAGGAGCCGGAAGTGGAATTGCATCCGAGTTCTTCATCCTCAATATCTCTGTTTGTGAGATCGGTATCTGTCTGAAAAGTTTGATCTATGTACTGTCGATGTGGCTTCCGAGTCTCTCGATATTTGATTTGTTTTTAGTTGGTTTTACCATGACCGGTCGTCCTCTGTTTCAGTCTCTGATGTGTGTTGAGCGTTACCTGGCGGTGGTTCATCCTGTAACATTTCTGAAGTACAAACCTCTCAAATATAAAGTCATGTGCTGCACTGCTGCATGGATATTTTGTTTTGTATCTTGTGTGTTTTGTATGTTTACTTTAAGCTTCTATCAACCTGTCTATGTATGTTTGATAACTATGCAGCTATTGGTCTTCCTCTCCATCCAGTTGTTTTGTTGTGTGGCTGTTCTCAGAGGTCTGAAGCAGTCAGGACCAGGAGAGAGAGGGAGAGAGAGAGAGGAGGAAAACCACATGAAGAGAAGAGCGTTTCATCTCATTCTGATAACTACTGTAAGCACAACTATCACATACGGCCCATTTACTATTGCAGGAATTATTAGCCTTGCGCTAAAACGTCATGTGGACATTATGATATATTGGATTTTAGCTTTGATCTGTTTTTACCTTGCTGGTTTTGTTCAGCCTGTTCTTTATCTGCAGCGCACTGGAAAATTCTCATTCTTCTGTTCCCCCCAAAAATTCTGCAAATGTTAAATTTCACTAAACCAAGATGGATACATGTAATGTGTATGTATAGCATATATATATATATATATATATTGGTATTATCATAGTGCCTTAAATTTGAATAACTGGTGTTCAATGTATACCTCATTGGAAATGTTTTAAAGTATGTGTATGTGCATTATATTTAATTGCATGTACAGTATTGGGCATATGGTAGTTTTATATGCCATTTATAATGTTTATTCACTAAACAGAATTTCTTCGTTCAAATCTGATTATTACATAAGCTTAATAGATCATATGTTTTCAGAGCAGTTTTAAAGTTGTGTCAGTTTTGCATGTGCTTGTCTGTCATATTAAACCATTTGTCATGGGAAAATTTACATTTGTTTGTAATAATGTTTTTGCATATGATGTTTTTGTGTATATGAAGTCAGACATGTATACTGTATCCTTGTGACAGACTTGAAATCAGTCTACAAAACTCAACACAGGGATTTATATCTCGAGAGGCTCAACACTCCTTAGGTGACAAACTTTTAAAATCTTAAGAGATCAAAAGATCGTATGCTACAAAAATCATCTCTATTTTATTAGGATTACCAGATGTTTGAAGGTTTTTTTTAATACTGTTATTTAAATGTGCAACTTTTCCAGTTAAATATGTTTATTTATTAAACAGCACATTTTAAATGCATTTTTAACAATTCCTTGAAACAAATACGGAGCCAGACAATTGTTGTTTTATTTTAGAGAATATAATGCGTTTATGTAGATTAAAACAGCCCGACAGTACATTAAATTAAGCAACTATAGAAATTTTAAACACAACAATGCACCAATAATGAACAACATCATATATAATATTAAAACACTGACAGGGACCATTTTTGCAAATTACGTACTTTTATTAAACTAAAGTTTTTAATGATTATTTAAATATTTCCAGCTGTTACAGGCATGCAGTGAATGACATGTGTTTTTAATGGTTGCAGTCAGTTTAATGGCATTTGTTTTAAAATAAAATAAAGTTTACTAAACTTTACGAAGGTTTTGATACAGTTGGATTTTTTCTTCAAGATCTAACTGTTCGCAGTCAAATAAAAAAGTAACTTTAAACAGCAAAAATGGAATACACTCTAAGCATATCAAATTGAATTTTGATGAAAAATTGTGATTAAAAATGGACAAACCGTGAATCGATTTATAATCAAATTGTTACCCAAAGATCAAATCTTGAAGTACCAAAAGATTCCCACCTCCACTGTACAGTATGAAGACTTGTTTTTTTTATTTCAAGCTCTATCAACTGATTTACTAAGGAAGAATTGCCTGCATATTTAATCATATTTTGTCACTACAGAAACATGTTTTATATATTTTTCAGTTTCTGAGCTCAGAAGAGGAAAAATGAATAACTCTACAACAACCGAAGAATTATTTGAACCTTACATGAACATATCTGAAGAATCAGTTCTATCTGGTCTGACATACATTAGTCTGACAATTTGTTTTTTAAGCATCAATTTACTGTTTGGTCTTTCATTATACAGCTATGTAATATGGCTTATTGTGAGAGGAGGTGGAATTGCATCAGAGTTGTTCACTCTAAATCTCTCTGTTTGTGAAATTGCGTTGAGTCTGAATAGTTTGTTCTCATTATTGCTTTTTTGTCCTTTATTTGCAAATCTCAACGCAATAAAGGAATTTTTAATTGGACTTGCCATCACCGGTCGTCCTCTATTTCATTGTCTGATCTGCGTTGAGCGTTACCTGGCGGTGGTTCATCCTGTAACCTTTCTGAAGTACAAACCTCTCAGATACAGACTCATGTGTTCTGCTGTCATCTGGATCATAATTCTTGGCTCGTGTTTGGTCTGCTTGTTTAGTTTTCTCTTCTTTAACTTTGATTTATTTACATGGTCCTACACGATTCAGTTCCTCATCTTTCTCTCCATCCAGTTGTTTTGTTGTGTGGCTGTTCTCAGAGCTCTGAAGCAGTCAGGACCAGGAGAGAGAGGGAGAGAGAGAGAGGAGGAAAACAACATGAAGAGAAGAGCGTTTTACCTCATTCTTATAACTACTGTGAACTTGGTTGTCATTTATCTCCCGTTTACAATCGCTGGAGTTCTTTATGTTCTGGCACAAAAACATATTTCTGAACTTTTTTTTGTTGGTCATCTTTTTTTTATTTTGTCCAGTTTTGTTCATCCTGTTATTTATCTGCACCGGGCTGGAAAATTGTTCTGCTGTTGTTCACCATAAAACTTTCAGTTGGGATATTTTACTAAGTTAAAATCTATTATTTATAGTATTTTATTATTTACTAATTTTTGTTTGTGCAAATTATTCTTGTTTTGTTGTTCATTTCATGTTTCTTAACTGTATTGATGTCATTCTGGCTAAGAAGTCAGTCTTATGAACTAGCGTCACCAAATAGCAAAAATAGACGCTTGATTATTTAAAAAAAAAGTTTCCAAACAGATCTCAAACATTCTTTCTTTTCTAGTGGCAAGTCTGCATTGTTTACTTATAGTTTTCTTTGCATATTAAGCTGTGATGTAAATGTAAATTACTTAAAGTCAAAATACTGCTTAACATCACTGAATCAACGTGAATACTGAATACATTAGATTTGTTACTCTCACATTTTACAGCCAATTCTGTGTGTGTATTTTTCTAGTTTTGTTTACTGTATTGCCACCCATGCAAACAAATGAACAACAAAAACTTAACAAAAAACTCAAATCTCATGTATGGAACAAATCAAATAAAAAAGATGATATGGCTCTAACTTTACAGGTGTACAGTTTATTTTTGAAGTTTAAAATAAGTTGATACATGTTGGTCTGATGCTTGATGAACAATTTCAATGTCGAATCAAAATTGAATAATAGAACAAGTCATAGAATTCTCCTGAATAAGGAACCACTCAACAGAACTTTAAGACACTTTTTTAGCCTTTAATTTTATTCTGTGCATCATATCCTAAAATATGGTTATGAACATTTTACATTTTGCAAAATACAAACCAAAACATTCAACATTAAAGTTTCCATAAAATGCATTTTCCAGTTCAATGTATATTCAAATGAGAGTATTAACTATATAAAAAAGATATTTGCATACAGTATGTGGTGTAAATTGAAGTCATGCACATATTCTTGTGCCAGTCAGTCTACACAACACACCGCAGAGATTTACAGAACACTTGACAGTCAGGTACCAAACTCTTTCTTTCATTTTATTGTTTAATCCACATTGACGGGTCACGAGCAAGTTAATACAATTGAGTTTTTATTGCATTTACAGAAAGAATGTGTGTGAACACCATATGAAAGAAATGTGGTGTATTAAACTCAGCATGAATAACGGCGTGTTGCCATTCAGATAAAAATCATTAAGGTATATCATAATAATAATCTTGGTATATTTTCAGCTTCTGAGCTATAAGACGACAAACAAGGAGAAGATGAATAACTCTAAAGTAAACTTCACTACAACTGAACAATCCACAAACTCCACAACTCATTTCATTAATCTTTTGGACCATCTGGACATTTGTGTTTCATGCATCAATTTACTGTTTGGTCTTCCAACACACATCTACATTATATGGCTCATAATCAAAGGAACAGAAAGTGCAATTGCGTCAGAGTTCTTCATCCTTAATCTCTCTGTTTGTGAAATTGGCAACTGTCTGAATAGTTTGCTTTCAATAATTGTTTATTGTCCTTTGTTTAAGAGTCTCATAGCATTAACAGACTTTTTATTAGGATTAGCCATCACCGGCCGTCCTCTGTTTCAGAGTCTGATCTGTGTCGAGCGTTACCTGGCGGTGGTTCATCCTGTAACCTTTCTGAAGTACAAACCTCTCAGATATCGAGTCATCTGCTCCACTGCTGTGTGGATCATTTGTCTGAGCTCCGGATTAGTCTACATGTTATGTTTAACTTTCAGTTACAACTCTAAAACGACTTTTTACTTGGTGCAATTCATCATCTTTCTCTCCATTCAGTTGTTTTGTTGTCTGGCTGTTCTCAGAGCTCTGAAGCAGTCAGGACCAGGAGAGAGAGGGAGAGAGAGAGAGGAGGAAAACCACATGAAGAGAAGAGCGTTTTATATCATTCTCATAACTACTGTGAGCATGCTTTTTGCATATATGCCATTTACATTAGCAGGATTCGTCAGTTTTATGACACAACAGCTTGTTCTGGAACTATTTTTCTTTGGTTTTGCTTGTTTTATTTTTGCTGGTTTTGTTCAGCCTTTTCTTTATCTGCATCGGGTTGGATTTCTTGCTTCTGTTTACCATAACATTTTTAATTGTTATATTTAACCAAGTTCTTTTATTATTATATTAAATATTTTGTATTTCTTAGTTAAAATATTTCTTGTTTTGTATGTTTCATTGCGCTATGTTTATTATAGTTTATGATGCCAGATCTGACGTCATTCATTATATGACGTCATTCATTCGTCTGTTAGCTATAAGAACAATGTAACCTACTGACATGTTTGCACTTACAACCTTCTATACTGTCTTGTACAAATACAGCTACAGATTGTTTTATTACCGAAATTGATGTCATTTCGGTGCTTTAAGCGCCACCGACTGGAATAAAAAAAGGATATGGTTTATAAAACCTTGTTTTCCAATAAAATAGTACATCAATTATAAACGATTTCTTTCTATTTTATTCAATATTGTACTTTAAATGATACGTCATACTACAGCTACAGCACCATCATTGTTGATTGCAGCTCATGTTTGACATTCTGAACTTTTGCATGACTGGTGTTGATTGTGTGCCACCTGTGAAAACCTAGTTTCAGAATGATAAATTAGCTTTATATGTTTTCGATGACCACCGCTTATTGTTACGCTCGCCAGTGGGTGTGAGTTTGACTTCATAAAGCGCTGCGCAGACCGACATACGTCGGACAGTCTCGAATTGTTCTCGCGATATTTTGATGGCACACACTCGCGGGCGGCTCTGGTGAAGTGTCTTTAAATGCGACGCCATTTGTTAACTAGAGTTAACACCTGAATAATGGTGTAAAAACCATTCACAGAATACCCTTCTAGAAGAGTTTTTTTTAAGTTACATGCAGTCATGACCACTTCAAGTGATTTCCGGGAACGATTACGTGGTCTTTGGTCTTCTCCCGAAAAAATTTCAAGCAAATAGGCGGGGAATTTCGACATGACAGCGGAACTGTAAGTAGATTCATTGAATTTGTCTTTATTTTATTATAATACACAATATTTTAAATCAGAAATAGAAATATGATTTGAGAAACTAGGAAATAAAAAGCTATTTGATTGATATATGGTGCAATTAGACAACATTTGTGACCCTGTGTCACAAAACCTTAAAGTAAAAACGTCTTAAGTAGCACAAGAACATTTGTAGTAATAACCAAAAATACATTGTATGGGTCAAAATGATAATATTTTATGCCAAAAATCATTAGGGTACAGTTTTAAATAAAGATCATGTTCCATGAAGATATTTTGTAAATTTCCGTATTGTTATATATCAGCCGTATCCTAACAAACCATATCAATGGTTTCAATATCAATCAATCAATAGAAAGCTTATTTATTCAGCTTTCAGGTAATGTAAAAGTTCACTTTTGAAAAATTGTCTCTTAATTGTCCATGGTCACATTTGACAAAAATATTATTCGTAAGTCTGAGAAACTAGAAACTAGAAACTAACAACTGATTCAATACTGGATGGATCCAAGTTACACAAATTAAATAATTTAATTTAACATTTTCTGCATGTTCCACTGGTTTGATCATGTGAGACAATCTGTTCATGATGAGACAATCTGTTTTCTTAACCAAATGTATTACTTTAAACATTTGCATGGGGTGTTTCCTGAACCATATAAAGCACAGCAAATGTATTCTTGTGACATCTCTAAATACAGTCTACAAAATACTGAGTTTTCTATACATCCAGAGAAATTGAACGGTCCTTCTTCGGGTGACAGATCTCCTTTATTTTCTTGTTTTCCATTTAACAACATTAAACAATATCAAGGCTGTAGGCTATGGTAGAAATGGCAATATAAACGGTATAAGTAAAGCACTGTATGATTGCAGACTGTGATTATTTATCTTTAGTATTTCATTATTTTGATATAAATCAATGACATAATGTCCTTCATATATTGTTTATATATTATATATGATATACACCATATTATATATTTTTCAGCTTCTTCACTAAAAGGGCACACAAGAAGAAAATGAGTAATACAGTGAACCTCACCACCACAGAAACATCTAACTCCATGCTGGTCGATGTGATACGCCTTATCGTCACAGGAGCAGGAAAATAGTTTTTCCTCAACACTCTTTTCTATTTTTTATTTATTGTCTTTCTCTGAATCTCTCCACATTAACAGACTTTTTCTTAGGACTGGCCATCACCGGTCGTCCTCTGTTTCAGAGTCTGATCTGTGTCGAGCGTTACCTGGCGGTGGTTCATCCTGTAACCTTTCTGAAGTACAAACCTCTCAGATATCGAGTGATGTGCACCACCGCTGCCTGGATTATTATTCTTAGCTTCTGTTTGATTTGCGGGTTTAGTTCAGTGTTAGTGGACACCTTTACTGTAATGTGGTTCTATTCAATGCAGTTCCTCGTCTTCCTCTCCATTCAGTTCTTTTGCCTTTCAGCTGTTCTCAGAGCGTTTTAGTCAGGTCTCATAAGAAGAGGGAGAGAGAGAGAGAGAGAGAGAGAGAGAGAGAGAGAAAGAAAAGCCACATAAAGAGAAGAGCGTTTTATGTCATTCTCATAACTAAGCATGGGAGCATGGGCATCATATATAGCCTATTCTGTTTATTTGCTTAGGATTCGTGTGCATTATAAAGCAAGTTTCTTCGGGAACCTTCTTTTATTGCTTTTATTTCATTTATGTTGGCTGGATTTGTTCAGCCTGTTCTTTATCTGCACCGGGTTGGAAAACTCTCATGCTGTAGTTCACCATAAAAACTGCACTTGTGATTATTATTATAGTTTATGATGTTTTTATCCTATTTATAAAACTAGTGGGTATTTTCTGGGTTCCTGATGTCACCTAATGAAAGTGCAAAAAAAATCAACGTCCCAGTCTCACATTATTAGTTTTTATTATGTAATCACTGAATGAACCTGAATACATTATAAACAAAAGCTAGTTCACCCAAAAATGAAAATTCTGTCATCATTTAGTTGTCTTCTCTCACAGTTTTTTTATCAACTGGAAAACTCTTCTACCTCTTTTCTCTATAAACAATATTGAGTTGTTCGTAGACTTTGTTTTGTATTTGTACTTTTCATCAAATTTGTCACATTTGATTTAAATTCAGAAGTACCTTATATATTTGAATGTATTGCTTCATAAATTGTTGCGGTTTCTGTGTAATGTATGACTTTCTGTACTAGCTTCTGGTGCTGGTGAGTTATAAAGCAGAAAATGATCAGCCAGCTAATGTTGCACATTTTTATTGTGGTTGTGGGCTGTCTCATAGATGTTCACCTCCAAATGTTAGTAAATTTGCAAACTGAGTACAAATGGTACTACTATTTTGCCTTCAGAGTACAGGTGCATCCACGTGACGTATATGAATGTCTGAATAGGGTTCTACAGAATGTGTAGTATTATTTTTAATAAAAAAGTATCATAGGTTTTCTCATTTAAATATTCTGCATAACAAAAATTTGGATGCAAAGAATTGTAGTAAATGTTCTTATTCAAATTTTTTGACTATTTGAATAGAAGACTATAAGTCATTTATTGACATTTTTTATTTGCATATGTGTTGTTTGCATACAAGCATATACAGGACATTACATATGAGACCAAGTTCATGCACTTGACAAAAACATCAGATTTATTTACATGCAGACATACTGGACCAGATTCACTTTTCAGGTGACAAACACTCTTTCTAGTTGTTTATTTTGCGATTATGTGATTATGTTATGCAAAATGTCTGTATGATTGCCATTATAGAGTTATTGTAATGGATTGGTGAGTGAAATTTAAAAAGATCTAAATCTGTTTTGGGAAAAGTAAACTGATGAAATTGAACAAACTAAGCGTGACAGTGTTATGTATTTCTCAAAGTCTATTTTAAGATCGTATGATTTATTTATCATAAAGTCATCATTTTTTTATGCAGCGTATGCATAGATTGTGGTGCAAAGGAAATGTTCTCATAGTAAACAAAATTTTAACCATCATTCAAAGACTTCCTATAGACGGTTTCAGCGACAACTATGTTATGTTCTGGTATAGACATCTGCAAAGATTTAATAAGTTTTGAGTAGTTTTTATTTATTTAAATACAATTAATATAAAATATTAATATTAAATATAAATAAATTGTTATACTGTAACCAAACACAGATCAGAAGTTAACTTCAGGCCAGGCGCTTGCATCCGACGATGAAACCGTCTATATGAATTTCTTCTGTGGAAGAAAAACGGGGAAAATTCTGTAATATTTACTAAAATAATAATACTTAGAAGTATTCTGAATCCAAATATATGGTAGCTTAAAACAGACAAACAACATTGTATGCGAAAGCAATATCTGCTTTTTTAATAAATCTGCACATCTGGACCACAAAATTGTTTCAGATGTTTTGTTTCTCAATGTGAAGATTATGAGTGGAAATGACAATGACAAAAAATAATGACTAGTCATTTAAAATGGTGATTATTTTTACAAACTGTAGGATTTATTTTTATTTCTTTTTTCAGTCTGGATAACCTGGTACATTTACGTTTGCAAAAGATCCTAGTTAAAAGAGGACATGAATAACTCAACATTGAACCTTAACCTAACTGAAGCATCCATGAACTCGATCCCTATCATTGGTCTAGTAAGCTCTCTGTTTATTTGCTTATTTAGCATCAATATCCTGTTTGGTCTTCCGACAAACATCTGTGTGATATGGCTCATCATCACAGGATCAGAAAGTGGAATAGCATCAGAGTTTTTTACTGTCAATCTCTCCGTTTGTGAGATTGGGATTTGCCTGACTTGTTTCTTGAACATACTGGCAGTGTGGTTTTCAAGTCTCAAGGGATTGATCTTTTTTTGTCAAGGGCTACTCGTCACTGGTCGTCCTCTGTTTCAGTGTCTGATCTGTGTCGAGCGCTACCTGGCCGTGGTTCATCCTGTAACCTTTCTGAAGTTTAAACCCCTCAGATACAGACTCATGTGTTCTGCTGTCGTCTGGACCTTTTGTCTTGGATTCTGTTCAAGCAGCCTGTTTCTTATCATTTATTTAAATGCTATGGATGTACATACATGGCTCTGCTCAATCCAGTCTTTTCTCTTTCTCTCCATCCAGTTGTTTTGTTGTGTGGCTGTTCTCAGAGGTCTGAAGCAGTCAGGACCAGGAGAGAGAGGGAGAGAGAGAGAGGAGGAAAACCACATGAAGAGAAGAGCGTTTAATATCATTTTAATAAGTACCGTGAGCATGATTTTCATATACATTCCATTTACATTCGCAGGATTGTATAGCATTATTACAGAACAATATGTTGAGGAGCCTATCTTAATTAGTTTTGTGTGTTTTGTTTTTGCTGGTTTTGTTCAGCCTGTTCTTTATTTACACCGAGCTGGGAAACTCTGCTGCTTTTGTTCTCCATAAAACCTGTAAGGTTCATTCCCTAATCGTATTTATTTCTATGAGAAATTGTAAATATGTTGATTTACTTCTGTTCTGCTGTGTGTAGTAATGTTGTCTGTCAGTTAATATATTTCTTTTCCCTTCACTGTACTGTTTGTTTTTGGGACCTCAGAAAAACCCCGACTGCTTGATTTTCATACACGAATTGATTTGTGTTTGTAATCATTTTGATTAATAATCATTTATAAACTTGTACATCACATTTATGCTTTGTTTTAATACATTTCTTTATAATCACAAGCATTAGGTTCTACTTGAAATCATTATACAGATGTATTGTTCTCTCTTAGATTTTTCAAATGTTTGACCTCAAAGTCTCATTTTGGTGCTCAAAAATTTGCATAGCTGGGGTTTATTGCATGAAACACCTGCTGAAGCCCAATTTCTGAATCCTAAAAAGAAATGTACTTCAAAGACTGGATTTATTATATTTTAACCTATGTCCCATTTATTATCGCGGGATTTGTTACCATTTTCACAAAACAGGATATTATTGGACTTTGGGTTTCTGCTGTGTTTTGTTATGTTGTGTCAAGTTTTATACAGTCTGTTCTTTTTTTACACCGAGCTGGAAACCTCTCCTTCCTCTGCTCTGCATAAAACCTGCTATTGTTATATTTTAACAAGATAACAAAATGTATTTGCTGTTTTATGGATGAATTGAGCAGGCCAATCGGCGTATGACATCAAAGTAACGCGAGATCAAGCAGAATTAGCTCTCGTCTCGTGTTACTTGTTTGAAAACGTCAAGCGGAGCTGCAGCGTCAAATTGATTCTCTTGGGAGATTCAGTGAGGTTTATTTTGAATTCTTCACCAGTTAAAAGAAAATTGTTTATTTGTTTTGTTTAATAAATGTAATTTGTCACTTACTGAGTTTGCTTAACACGGATATATGAGCTGTCCGGGTTCAATATGACGATTCAAATGCAAGGACCGTGACCGGTAGGACTAAACTCTTCATTTTACAGAGGATAATTCGTCACTTTGTTTGTATATTTCATGGCTGGACTACTTCTGTTTACTGCTTTTATTGTGTTTTTTTTCTTTTTGCCTAAAAACTGAACTTTTTATTAATCAAGAAAACTACATTTGTAAAATATTCTAGCCTTTGGCTACTGTTTAATGTGATCTGTAACGGTTCCTTTCAATGACCATCAGAGGGCGCGTTTTCATACTTTTGCGTTAGGCATTTATGTTACAGAACTGTTGAAATAAAAGATGTAAACACTTATTTAAAATACTGTAAATATCTCCAAAATGTTGGAATTTCTTAAATCTGTAATAATGTGATATGTCTGTCTCACTGTTCGTCAGGATACAATAATGTATATTTAGCATAATGCATAATTGCATCTCATGCATATTATTTTTTGCCATAGTAACCATTTTTGTCTAATGATGTTGGTCCATCCATACACGTGACTATCACACAACATGATTTTGGACATTTTATTTGCTAATTAAAATGCAGAAGGGAAATTCAGTGCATTTGTATTGTTTGCATATGCAGAATAATACCGAAAGTGGAATTGCTCCCTTACGTTTAAGGACATATTTAACTTGGTGGGCACAAGACCAATATATGTATGTTTTCTTATATATTTATTTGTGAAAGGAAAAATGGTCTCTGTCTGGAAATGTCCCAACACATGGCAAGCACTGAAGCTTTTGATTGGCATTAGCTTTCTGTTTTAATGCTTCGAGCACTGATATGTCAGAAGAACAGTGTGTGAGTAAAACATGATGGAAGTTATTTTATTGGACCTGAAATCATACAAATTTTGTTCTCTCAGATGTTTTTAATGGTTTGACCTCAAAATCTAATTTCACTGTAATTATTTCAGTGATAGCTCTGATTTATAGTATGAGACACCTGCTAAAGCCAAAAAGATTGTATTGTTTGGCCGAGATCATTTGAAAAATTTCTGAAAATAATGAAATACTGGACTTTATGGCCTGGTTTCACAGACACACTACAACACTACTGGTGAGGATCTTGAGACAAATCAATGGCATTGATATATTTTAAGATTTGTCACTGCAAGTTATTATGAGTAAAGACAACTCAGACTAGCATTTTAGTCTTAAGCCTTGTCTATGAAACCGGGCCTATATTTGAACCTTTAAAAATAATATTTACACCAATATGTCTGTTTTAAAAGAATAAGCATTCATTACTAAGTAATTTATGGGTTAGCTGAATTTTTTTTATATTTTAGTCTAAAGTCAAGACAGTCTATTTAGTCATATAAAATATCCCTTATAGTATAAGCAGATAGTAAGGTAAGAATTCCCACTCATTATACATCACGTGTAAGACATTTTCCATCTTTTCTGTTTTCCATCTGTGCATCATATTCCATACTTCCATACTTCCACACAGACCTGGAATTCTGTTTCAGTGTTTACTCGGATAACATCATTTTGTATTAGAAATATTTGCATCTGAAGTGTGGCATACAACACCTTGCACATTTAACTTTGCATCTGTCTGGCTATAAAACAAAGCGCAGGGATTTATACGCATCCACAGCAGCTGCTCGTCCATTGTTCAGATGATAAACTTAAGATTTTTTTATTTCACCATGACAGTGTTTCTGCAATTGCTAGGTGTAAGTTAAAATTTTGTTTTTTTCAGAATTACTTTGCATGCTTTTTGGCTCTATAGTTAACATTTGCAACATTTATTTAGCAAGCTTCTGAGTCGTGAAGACAAGGGAAGATGGATAACTCTATAGTGAACTTGACAACACCTCAAGCATCCACAAACTCCACATCTCATTCCTCTGGGCCAGGAACACTCGACGACGGATTAAAAATGTTTATCTGCTGTTTGAATGTCCTGTTCGGTGTTCCCACACACTCCTACGTTATGTGGCTTATCGTCACAGGAACAGGAAGTTCATTTGTTTCGAGATTTTTTAATCTCAATCTTTCGGTGTGTGAGATTGGTAACTGTCTGCATGCTTTGCTTGTTCTTCTGGCATTTTTGTTTTCAAGTCTCACAGCAGTAACCTATTTTTTGCAAGGACTAGGCGTCACCGGTCGTCCTTTGTTTCAGTCTCTGATGTGTGTCGAGCATTATCTGGCGGTGGTTCACCCTGTAACCTTTCTGAAGTACAAACCTCTCAGATACAGACTCATGTGCTCTGCCGCTGCCTGGATCATGATTCTTAGCTCCTGTTTCAGCTCCATCTTCATTTTGATCTCATTTGAATACTTTATTTTTACATGGTTCTTCTCGGTTCAGTTCCTCGTCTTCCTCTCCATCCAGTTGTTTTGCCTTACGGCTGTTCTCAGAGCTCTGAAGCAGTCAGGACCAGGAGAGAGAGGGAGAGAGAGAGAGGAGGAAAACCACATGAAGAGAAGAGCGTTTTATATCATTCTCATAACTACTGTGAACATGGTTCTTCTTTATGTGCCCTTCATCATCTCGGGATTTGTTATTATTTTGACAAAAAGTAATCTTATTGGACTTTGGTTTCCTGCTATGATTTGTTATGTTGCTGCTGGTTATATTCAGCCTGTTGTTTATTTATACAGAGCTGGAAAACTCTCCTGCCTCTGTTGTGCATAAAAGCTGCTAGAACCTAATCTTATTTTGCTCTTTCATTACAGAATTGTACATTTGCGATTTCAATTAAAATGTACAAGTTCTTTAAAATCTTTGTTTATTGTTTCCTTTTTGATTCCCTCAATCGTGCGTTGTTGTCTGATACACATTCATTCTCTTCATGCTAAACTCATAATCATGTTACAACATACAAGGACGTTGATATTATTCATTTTGGTTCGGCCTCTCCACTGGACTATTGCAGTTCAGCTAATGTTCAGAGGAATGATTCACTTGAATACTGTATGTTTTGAAACGCTTCCCGGTTTAACACCACAGTGCAATCTTAATAATACTATACAGAGATTAGCATTGAGAACTGATAGAGCAAACACAAGTATTTTAATAATGCTATTTAACGCGTTTTTCGTTTTTGCAGTTTTGAAACCAGTGTATGCAGGTTAACCAGGTGCATGTGGGCAAGAACAGTTTTGTAGGTTTCGTAAGTTTTGTATAGATCTTTTCAAATGTGATATGAAACTTAAGAGCATTTGAAGGGAATCTTTCATGTTGCCATATGTGCATGTTTATTCAGAAATGCACCTGGCAGTAGAGACCAGTAGGCTCATCATTATATTTGCATGGTTGCAGTGGAACTTTACAGATATCCACTGCTGACAACAGATGCTTTTTAAATACCTTTTTAATTTAAAATACTTTGACAATTTAAAAGCATGGTTTTGCATGTTAAAATAAAAGTACATATTTGTTAAATTGCTACACTCTTAACCCAAATAGTTGACTTTACTCAAAAATTGCACTAAAGCATTTTGGTTTTAACACGTTCAAACTAAACAGGTTGAATTTACATATCATTTTAAGTTGAGTACACGTTTTATAACCATTAAAACTTGAGGCAAGCCTTTAAAACTTCTAGCACGTCCAAAGAGAATGCATACAAGTCTTTATTATGACTTCCCTCACAACTTTTCCCTCAATGATGATCTAAATGAAGGCTGGATTGAGATGAAGGGAAGATGGGAATATCCCAGATAACAAAAGTTTGTGCTAAAAATGTTCCTTAGACGTTTCTAATGTTATTGAAAACATAGAAAATGTCCAGTTTTTAGTGTTTATATATAAAACCTGTTTAGCATTTGTCTATAAGTCAGCTATTTGGGTTAAGAGTGTATTGAACCCTGTCTAGAGTTTTGTTAAAACTGTATGAACCAACAGAAGAAAGCAAGCAAAGTGATGAGAGGGAAGAGAAAAAAGATTCTTCACAGACGGAAGAAATTTATTTTATACAGGACTTTAAGAAAAAGTTGTTTATTTGATTTTATTTATTTGTTAAGTGTTCATTTTGATTAACACAGAGCTATTGAAATGTGTGGATTATGAGCTGGATTTCAAGATGGCGCTCTGCTCAAAGCAATACTTTAGACTTGACTGGTAGGAATAAACGTATCAAATTCTTTCAAACGTGTTACGTATTTGTTGTTTGTATTTCATGGCTGGTCTACACTTTTTTTGGGTTTTAACTAATCAAAGTATTCCCCGTTTACTGCCATAGTAGGAAAAATAAATACTGTGGGTGTCAATTGGGGATGAGATCTGTTTGGTTACTGACATTGTGACGTGTAAATGATCTGATGCAGTTATTTTCTGATGATTGATGTAATGTTGAAGTTTGCTTGGATCTATGCACGTTACATTCTTTAAAAATGTATTTAAATTGTTTGCTCAGTTACAGTTAGTGAGAATAATCTGTGTTGTGTGTATGTAAAGTCTGGTGTGTAATTAGCTCTAAAGTTAATTTATTTTTAACATTATTTAATAGAACTGTTTTTTTTGTGTGAGATCCCTAATGTTGATATTTCAGTGTCTGTACCTGTATACTCATGAACTCATGATTCATGACTGTTGTACGTGTAACTACTAACCTATTCGAATAGATTACCATCTTTTGTATTTATTTTTACTCTACTTGTATATGTGTTGTTTGCATAGCACTGTTGTCCTCCTGAAACCTTGTATCTCCATATTTTGGCCATAAATCCTTATTATTAGTAACCATTTATGCTTGTTACTATAGGTTTTGCTAATATCTAACCATTAAAAAGTGCTTGTCAACGTTGACAACAGAGTATTTAATCATTTAAAAAGTACAGTGTTATTTACATTTCCTAAAAACAGCGAACTTGAACATCTGAGGTTTCAGAACAATACATATGAGGTCATTATTGTGCACATGGGACAAAAACATCACAGAGATTCATTTACATGCTGAGAGAAGGACCAGATTCACTCTTCAGGTTCAGGTGTTTTTTTCTCCTTTTATTATTATGTGAAAATTTCAATGTGATTACCATCATCATACTTATGGGTAGAAAAAGTCAATTAGCTGTTAAGAAATAAAATCATATTTATTTTAGTTTTAATTGGGATGTGTGTACAATTATGCTGTCAAAAATATTTTTTTCCTGTAAAATTACGTTTTCTCAGTTTTTCTTGTAAATGTGTGGTCTCTTTCTGTAATGTTACGGTTTTTGATCAAATTAAAAAAATTAACTATAAAATCACATAAAAAACAGAAATTGTCCATAAAACAACATATGTACATTTTTCGTTTTTTCACCTATTTTTTTACAGTCTAGATTTTGTCATGTTTTGAAAATTCTTGGATTTATTTAGATTTTTTTATATATTTAATCTTTCAATAGATCACAAGGACAGAAGATATAAAGAACATGAATAACTCCACGGTGAACCTCAGCATAACTGAGTCATTCGCAAACTTTACGACTCCTGTCAATGGGTTCACGAACATTATAGAAATATATGTGCACAGCATTAATATCTTGTTTGCTCTTCCTACACACTCTTATGTTATATGGCTTATCATTAGAGGATCAGAAAGTAGAATTGCATCGGAGTTTATCAACCTAAATCTCTCTGTTTGTGAGATTTTCATTTGTCTTCTTGATGGTTTCTTTGAAATTCTGGCATTTTGGTTTTTAAGTCTCGTGCCAGTTGCCTTCTTTTTCCAAGGGCTGCTTAGCACAGGCCGTCCTCTGTTTCAGTGTCTGATGTGTGTCGAGCGTTACCTGGCGGTGGTTCATCCTGTAACCTTCCTGAAGTACAAACCTCTCAGATATAAAGTGATCTGCTGCACTGTTGCCTGGATCATTTGTCTTGGATCCTGTTTGTGCCACTTGTGCATTTTTGTCTTATCTACTTTTTTTGGCTTTACATGGTTTCTCTCAGTGCAGATCATCTTCTTTCTCTCCATTCAGTTGTTTTGTTGTGTGGCTGTTCTCAGAGCTCTGAAGCAGTCAGGACCAGGAGAGAGAGGGAGAGAGAGAGAGGAGGAAAATCACATGAAGAGAAAAGCGTTTTATCTCATTCTGATAATAACTGTAAGCATGCTTATCGGATATATTCCTTCTTCTTTCTTAGGATTTGTTTTACTCTTTGAAGATCTGTATGCTTTAGACCCGTTTTTAATTGGTTTTGTTTGTTTCGTTTTTGCTGGTTTTGTTCATCCCGTCCTTTATCTTTACCGGGCGGGAAAACTCTGAGGTTTTCCTTTATCATAAAACCCATAAAACTCCATAATCAGATTCTCTTTGATTTCTACATTTTAAAACAACTTTTGTTGTTTATTATCTTAATTTGAAATGCATCATCAGCTTGATTTTATTTGTATTTATTTATTTGCAGTGGGCTGGGTTGTGATTAGTTGTAGGCCTACTTATTGGGTGACGTCTGTGAAACCTTTTGTAAATATATTTTTTTTACTTTAAGTAATTTATGTTCTTTGGTGATTTGGTCATGTGATAGAGAACATACAGTACACTTGCTTAATTTGACTTGTTTGGTACAATTCAGTCTTAGTAGTGTTCAGTCTTCGCTACCAGATAATTTGTTTTGCATTTTACATTAATGAGAATGAATCACATGCTATCCGATTACAGTTGTGCACTTACAGTAGTAGTAAGCTGCATTTTGTATTCAAATATTTCAAGCAATTTGAATAGAAGACCTGATGTTTCTAAATTTTTGTACCTAAAACATTTGCATAATCTTTTGTTTTGTGATGCATATCATGTGATGTGCAGTTGTGCGCATATCCAAGAAGCAGCTTTGAAGCATAAAGCAGATCTATACACATTCTCTTTTTTTGGGGAGAAACTTATTTCATGTTTATTTTGTCAGATTTGTGGACTTGAACTGACTTTGAATTATATGGTGTATAATCCGCTTTTTTCTTTCAGACTATTTTGTTTTGTGATCTGAGAAGAGGAAATGATTAACTGTACAGTAAACACAACATGTGTATTCGCTACCTCCACAACTCTTTTTGACTTGGGTATACTGGATATTTGTATGTACATCATCAATGTCTTGTTTGGTTTTCCGACTTACTCCTATATTATATGGCTTATCATCACCACAGAAAGGGGAATTTCATCGGAGTTCTAATACCTCAATTTATTTCTCTGTGAGATTGGAATCTGTCTTTTGTTTTTTATTTAGACAATGGTCATCATAAAACATCACATAGACAAATGTACTTATGTACAAATGTACCTAAATTTGCTTGCAAAGTTTAAAATCTCATTTTTTAACCATTTGAATAGACCATTTGTTATGAACCATACATTTTGAAACTTTATTTGCATATTTATTGTTTGCATTTGCAACATGCCATATACCTGTACAACAGAACTTCTGAGACCACGTTCATGTACTGGAGACAAAAGCATCACAGAGATTCATTAGATGCAGAGAGACTGGGCCAGATTCACACTTCAGGTGACAAATTCATTTTCTTTCAATTGCGTATAACAATACTTGAAAATAATGTATGATTGCCATAGTCATACTGAAAAACATTTGAACATAGACAAAGAAAGGTCACTTTTATTAAAGTGAAAGGAACAAACTCAAAGTTTTTATGTTTAAATGTAATTCTCTGATAGGTTAAACATAAAATAAGAGCTAGACGTTTCAAGTGTATACTACAAATTTAACGTGGACCCTACACTTGTTGTACTCTAAAGACAAATAAACAACATACATTGACAATAATTTAAAAATAATTGACGAATTTGATCTGTTTTTCACTTTTTTGGAGCTTAAAGGTTCAGTTTTATTTAAATGTCTTTGTCTGGATGAGTAAATTGTGGCGAAATATGAATGTTTAGATAATTCAATCCTTTATTAATGACATTTACTAAAATGTTCTTTACATGAAAGTTGTTTAAGATCGGACCTTCATAGTAATCTGCATTCTGCATTTTAACTAACTCATTTATTTTTTTATTATTTTCTTGTTGTAGTTCTCAATTATGGATGTATTTGAACTCATTGTAGCGCTTTGGGTGTAAGAAAAGCGCATTATAAATAAAATGCATTATTATTATTATTATTATTATTATGTTGATTTAGAGTCTGTAATCTTTTGAAAATTCTTGATTTTGTTTCAATTTGATGAAATCTGGATCACATTTCCTCTTTCAATAGATCACAGTTAAAGAAGATAAAGAGGACATGAATAACTCCACCGGGAACTTCAACATAACTGAAGAACTCACGCACACCGTTTCCATCAAACTAACAAGTCTACTGGGCTTGTCGTGTTTGTTCTTCCTGTACACTCCTATGTTTTGTGGCTTATTGTCAGAAGATCAAAAAGTAAAGGAAAAGGAAAGTTTTTTTCCTTAAATCTATCGGTTTGTGAGATCGGATTCTGTCTGTTTTGTTGCTTAGAAATTCTGTCAATGTGCTTTTCAAGTCTCAGAGGATTGGCCTATTTTTTTAAAGGACTAGGTATCACCACTCATCCTCTGTTTCAGTGTCTGATCTGTGTTGAGCGTTACCTGGCGGTGGTTCATCCTGTAACCTTTCTGAAGTACAAACCTCTCAGATATCGAGCGATCTGCTGCGCCGCTGCCTGGATTATTAGTCTCTGCTCTTGTTTCTGCTGCATGTTTATTTTCCTCTTATCTACTTTTAATGTCTTTACAAGGTTTCTCTCAGTGCAGTTTCTCATCTTTCTCTCCATCCAGTTGTTTTGTTGTGTGGCTGTTCTCAGAGCTCTGAAGCAGTCAGGACCAGGAGAGAGAGAGAGAGAGAGAGAGAGAGAGAGAGAGAGAGAGAGAGAGAGAGAGAGAGAGAGAGAGAGAGAGAGAGAGAGAGAGAGAGAGAGAGAGAGAGAGAGAGAGAGAGAGAGAGAGAGAGAGAGAGAGAGAACCACAGGAAGAGAAATGCATTTTTTCTCATTCTTATAAATACTGTAAGCACGCTTATCGCATATTTTCCAGCTATTTTTTTAGGATTTTATATTTTAGCAGACTGTTATGTTGCGGCACCATTATTAACTGGTTTTGTTTGTATCGCTTTTGCTAGTTTTGTTCATCCTGTCCTTTATCTTCACCGGGCTGGAAAAATCTGCTGATTTTATTCACCCATAAATGTCCCATAATCTTTGCACTGCTGTGTACTTGGGCTTTCTGATTTAAAAACCTTGATTTAACTTTGTTTTTATTAATATGCTTTTAAACATTCTTTGCATTTAATAAATTGCTTTATGACCAGCATCACATTTGGAGGTTAACACATTTGAATAGACTTGAAATCATTCAGCAGATATATTGTTCTTTCTGTGATGGAGATCTCACATATCAAAGGTGTTTATCGAACCCCAGTTTTGCATTATAAGACTGTATGTTGAACGTTCAGATATTGAGCCACTAGCTAATAGTCGTATTGTAAATCTATTGTTTTGTCACGACTGTGCAGTTTTGACTGGCCAGCTGACATTTGTGTATAGGCTGCCATAATATCTGGTATAAAAACTTAAAAATATACCTGCAAAATATACCAAAATATAATACACATAATACAAATGATGTGGTGGGACCCAGGGCCTGCAGGCAGAGCGGACATTTGCTCCACTTTGACTGGAAATCACATCTACTTTTACATCCATGAATATACATTCCCATAGGAACATTATAAAACCAGCATCATTGTTATGCATTTTGAGGCTAATACAGTATTTGAATAGACTTGAAATCATTCTGCAGATATGTTGTTCTGTCTGTGCGGTTAACCTTTACCTTGTTTAAGGTTAGGGTTAACCATGCATGGTTTCACAGACAAGGCTTAAACCTAATCCCTGACTAAAATGCATGTTTGAGCTTTCTTAACTGAAAGAAACTTGCATATCTTAAAATATGTTTTGTTTTTTTGTTCTAAGATTCAGACCAGTAATGTGTGTATCTGTCATAATATTCATAAACGTATTTTATGAAAAAATATATTTACTTGATGTCAAATGGTTGCAGCTTTAATCCTTTGTCTTTAAGACAGTTTATTTATTTAGACTTTTTAAGACATTATCATCCACAATTATCATTTACTTTATACATTATGAGAATATACTGATAAGCACAATGACAAGATACTTGCAGTTTGGTTATTTATTCTGTATTATAGATGCGAATGTCAGCCCCTGTCATTTGCAATGATTTGTGGTTATTAATATGTATGTTTGTATTGTTTCAACAATATTAAAATGTATGAAAATACTTTATTTTCTTTATTATTTTAACATTATTTATTATATATATATTTTTATCTTACAGCACCTTATATCTAGCGAGAACTGATTAGTGTTTTACATTTTATTTCCATCATTTAAAAAGAAAATGGCGGCCTCCTTAGGTTAAAAAGAATTGCATTAGGTTATTTTAAAGAAATAAATATTTTATTTATTTTTAACGACAAATGCTATAGTGTAAGGCCGCATTAAGCCATACATCTCTCTATACTCGTGGTTCCCTTTAAGACAGAAAATCATGTTCATTGTACACCTTGTACACAACAATAATAATAATGTTTACAGTGAGTTTATTTGATGCACTTATACCATATGTTTTTTTAAGGTATAATTTTTAACCATCCACCTGGTGTCCAACTGATTTTTCGTTAAAACTATAGCACAAGTAGCGCCATTCACTTCAGATCATGCACTTTGTTTCACTGTTTTTAAAAGAAACTAATATAAAATAATATAAAAAATATATAAACTAAAATGTATAAAAAAATAGTTTTAATACATCGCTTAATAAACACCAGCATCACCTGTTTTCCAATTTTGAGGTTTGACTTTGGAGTTTGTTTTATCAGGCTTGAAGTAATTTTGATAAATGATTCTCTCTCAGATTTTTCAAATATCAAAAGTCCCTTTTTGGTGCTCCAAAGTTTGCATAGCAGGTGTTATTGCATGACACCTGTTGAAGCCCAGTTTCAGAATGCTAAAATTGTATTAGAGATGTAAATCCACAGATGCTGGGTGCTAAACTTTTGAGTTAATTTCACTGCAAGAGGTTCGCTGCAATTACTTTGTTTTCAAGAGTAAGTTACAAAATGAAATAGCGCTTTGTTTTATATATCAAATGAATTCTAATGTGAAAACCATCAATGGAAAACACGATTGAACAAATTGTTTTTCTGCATTGGTTTTTGAGTTTAGGAATTGATGTAGTTACAGTATTCAGTTATTTTACTGTACACTTTCCTCTTTCTAGATCACAGCATTTTTTTTTTGATCTGAACTGAGAAGACAAACAAGAAGATGGATAACTCTACAGTAAACTTCACTACAGCTCATTTCTTTCAACTAATAACTCCTGACTGTTCCATTATTTTTATCTGCAGCATCGGTTTTTTGTTTGGTGTTCCCACACACTCCTATATACTATGGTGTATCATCTCAGGACCTGAAAGTGAAATTGCATCAAAAATGTTCAACCTCAGTCTTTCAGTTTGTGAGATTGGTAACTGTCTGAATGCTTTGCTTTTTCCTCTGTCATGCCTGTATTCAAGTCTCACAGTGTTAACCTGTAGTTTGCAAGGACTGTGTATCACCGGTCGTCCTCTGTTTCAGTGTCTGATCTGTGTCGAGCGTTACCTGGCGGTGGTTCATCCTGTAACCTTTCTGAAGTACAAACCTCTAAGATACAGAGCGATCTGCTCCGCCGCTGCCTGGATCATTTGTCTCGGATCCTGTTTGTGCTGCATGTTTTTGTTAGTCCTATTATATTTTTATATGGTGGTTCTTAATTCAGTTCATCCTCTTTCTCTCCATCCAGTTGTTTTGTTGTGTGGCTGTTCTCAGAGGTCTGAAGCAGTCAGGACCAGGAGAGAGAGAGAGGAGGAAAACCACATGAAGAGAAGAGCGTTTTATCTTATTTTAGTTACTACTGTGAGCATGTTTATCACATATGCTCCATATACCATCACTGGATGCTTCTTTGTGACACTACAAAGTAAACTGACTATTGAGGTCTCTTGGTCCTTTAGTTTTTTTTGTTTTGTTCTGGCTGCTTTTGTTCAGCCTGTTCTTTATTTGCACCGACTGGAAAACTCTCATGCTTTTGTTCACCGTAAAACCTACAAATGTGATGTTTTACCTAAAAGCAAAATCTTATTGTTAATACCTTTTATTTCGATATGTGTAAGTTGTACAGTAGTTTGTTGGGTATTTTTCTCTTTTCTAAATAATGTTGTTTGTTTCACAAGCTTAAAATGACTTCATCATTTATAACCTCATTGAATTCATCTACATACACTATAACGCATATACTGTTTAATAAATATCTTTGTAATATTATTAAATCTACCTGAAACAATTGCAAAGTATATTTCAGTATAAATGTGTTTTATTTAAAAAAATAATACCACAAAACCGGTCTTAAGTAGCACGAATCCAAAAATACATTGTATGGGTCAAAATGATACATTTTTCTTTTACACCAAAAATCATTAGGATAGATCATGATTCATGGAGATATTTTGTAAATGTATTTCTGTAAATATATCAAAACTTTATTTTTGGGGGATAATATGCTATGCTAAGGATTTCATTTGCACAACTTTGAAGGCGATTTTTCTCAATATATTCAAAATATCTCAAAATTTTTGCACCCTCAGATTAAATAAAGCATTTAAAGAGAAAACATAACTTCCGGGAACTATTTGAAGGCTCCATGAATCACGTGACACGCGAAAAATTTGAACTTCCGTTGGTGCAACTCTCTCTCTTTATGGCTCTGGTTTAATCGAAAGTTAATGCCCACCCATAGAGCGTTCCTCAGCCAATCAGAATGAAGCATTCAACAGCCCTGTGGTAGAACTGTATATAAAGTATACAGTTCAGTAAGGCATTTATACGCAGGATTGTCAAGTGTAATTTACTCTGAGTCTGCGTTCGCATAAAATATTTTTTACATTAACGTGAGAATCAGAAGCTAGTTTTCCACATAGGAGTAAGCTATATTTTTTATTCAAATTGTTTAAACAATTTGAATAGAAGACCTGATGTTTATGAATCTCCATTTTTACTCGAAACATTTGCATAATTACAGATTTTTGATATATTGCTTGATGTCCCCATAACCATTAGACAGAGTATAAAACAGATGAGAGATTTATATCAGGAGAGACTGGACATTCTCTTTACAGGTGAGATATTCTTTTTGTCAAGGGTCAAGTTAGGGTTTTATGGATTATTAAGCTCCAGTTTGCGCTGTGTGTGATTCACCAAATCTGTTTTGCTGTTAAAGTTTCTTTGTTGAACTTTTTTTATTCTAATGATTGATTGATAGTTTCTGATATGAATTTGATATGAATTTCCACACACTTTTGATCTGAAATCAAAAATGCATGCTGTGCAAAACAAGACCATTTATATGCTTATAAAATACTTATATTTAGTTTAGCAAAACAGCTGACATATCAATATAAATGTGCGATTGTTCCATCGACTAAACCTTATAACTCACGATGAGCTCAATATTCTTTATTTTTGAGCTCTATAGGTGAAGTTGAACTGATGTTGGATTATCTGATAAACAAACAGCTCTTTTCTCCTCTTTAGACTACTGTTTCAACCATCTGTTGATCTGAGAAGACTAAAAGATGAACTGTACAGCAAACTTTTCCACAAATATATTGGCAAGCCACACAACGAACTCTAGTTTCTTACTGGAAATATGTGTGTACAGCATCAATGTTCTGTTTGGTCTTCCTTTGCACTCTTACATTACATGGCATATCATCACAGGAAGTGGACTTGCATCAGAATTCTTCTTCCTCAATTTATCCGTTTGTGAGATCGGTGTCTGTTTTACCAGTTTGATATTTCTATTGACTTTTGTTCCTTACTTTCAACAGCATTTAAAATATTTCTTGGGTTTTGCTGTGTTTTTACAAGGTCTTTGCACCACTGGTGCTCCTCTGTTTCAGTGTCTGATCTGTGTCGAGCGTTACCTGGCCGTGATTCATCCTGTAACCTTTCTGAAGTACAAACCTCTAAGATACAGACTCATGTGTTCTGCTGCCATCTGGTTGATGGTTCTTGGCTCCTGTGTGTTTTCTACGATTCTTTTAAAGTTATTTAACGTGTGTGAATATATTCTCTTCTTCTTGCTGCAGTTCCTCATCTTTCTCTCCATCCAGTTGTTTTGTTGTTTGGCTGTTCTCAGAGCTCTGAAGCAGTCAGGACCAGGAGAGAGAGAGAGAGAGAGAGAGGAGGAAAACTACATGAAGAGAAGAGCGTTTTATCTCATTCTGTTGACTACTGTAAGCATGGTTGTTGTATATGTCCCAATTATTATTTCTAGTATCTTTAGCTTTCTCTCACAAGAAAATATGCGGATGCTTTGGAATATTAGTTTTAGCTGTTTTGTGTTCGGTAGTTTTATGCAGCCAGTTCTTTATATGAGGAGAACTGCAAGATTCTTCTGTGTCTTTTCTTTATGAATGATTGTGTTATAAGTTAGTTTATCTATTCCATTACTTTTTCCATATTCTTTTAATCAGTTTTTCAGAACATTTTGATTTAATTTGAAATCTGATTTAGAAACGTGAACATAAAAGGGTTCACCATTTTTGCTGTTTTAATACTATTCTTTTAAATGTGTTTTTATTTATTTGTGTTGCTTTACTTTACTGTCTTCATCTATTAACATCGTCTCTTAGATAAGCTTAATTCATGTGGTGTTGGTCAACTAGAAAGCAAAAAATGTTTAGCCATTTGAAGATGTATAGAAATTGTTTCCTGTGAATGTGGGTTCTTTTAAAAGTACACTGTAAAAAAATACAATTTGCAAAATGTTCTCCCTACAAAGATAATAAAGTAATTTGAACATAGACTTTTTTAAGAGTCAAATTATTGCTTTGCATATACTAAACAAAATTAGTCTGAACATGTTTCTAACAAAGATTATTTTGTTTTTGGCCAAAATGTTTTAGAAAGTTTGCCCAACTTGCAAAACAGTGTAATCTGAACAAGCAATATTGCAAGAGTTTGAAAGCATGTTCAGTTCAGTTTTTTTTAAAAATTCGTGTTAACTCAAAAACGTGCTTGTGATAGTTGCCTTATTATTTTATGTTGACTCAACTATGTTTTATAGTGTAATGTCAAAGAGCACCAGAGTTTTGTCTACTCTAGCTTTAGATGAATAAAGAGTCTGCATTTGTATATTTTCTCTGCATTTATACACTGAGTGTCATTAAAAATGTAATAAAATATTACAAATGAAATACTAGACTTTTAGACTTGCTTGTTTTTTATTCTTGTAGTCTTCATCACAGAATGATTGTAAAACGGATTTGCATTCATATCAATCATCATTTTTTACATTAATGCATGATGTAAATAAAATGAATCAAAAGATATCCAGTTACAGTTTTCCACTTAGGAGTTTATTCAAATATTTCAATTAATTTGAATAAAACCCTGAAGTTTTCCTAATCTCTTTTTTTACAGAAAATATTTGCATAATAATTGTTTCATGATGCATCGCATACAGTATGATGTACACATAAACATGAGATGCCTCTGCGATATAGAGTATAAAAGATTAGACGTTTAATAGTGTTTTTAATGTAAAAATTAGTTTTAAGCTGATTATCGATGTTTTTATTTGAATAGAAGACCTGATGTTTATAAATCACTTATTTGCATAATTATTGTTTGTAATGTATCACATATGTTGTGCTCATGAGGCGAAGTATAAAGCAGATGAACGTTAACAGATTTTTATGAGAGAGACTGGAAATTCTGTTTTCAGGTAAGGAACTCTTACACTTTTACACTCTTACATTGTGTAAGGGTAAAGTTACAGGATTTTACGATGGATTAATTTCGCTCAGCTTTGTTTTGCTCAGTCTGTGTCATTAAACACTTTACTTGTATGACTTGTATGTAGGGCTCAACTATATTTTTTATCCTTGCCTGTTTCAAGTTGCAACTTTTATTTCTGTTTCTAAAATTTCATCAACAACAAAATGATCATCCTTTATTCACACTCATGTCATTCTGAACCTGTATATGACTCTTTCTTCTGTTGAAAGCTAAAGAAGATATTTTGAGAAATGTCTCTGTGATTTCGTGTCCATAAAATGGATGTCAATGGGGGTCAATGTTGTTTAGTTACCAACGTTTTTCAAAACGTTTGTGTTCTGCAGAATGAATAAAGTCATAGAGTTTTGGTGGTGAAGATGAGACAATGATAAAAGAATTAGCATTCTTTGGTGAGCTATCTTTTAAGATGTATAGTTCCAGAAACGTTTATGAAATTGACATGATATTAATGTTATTTAATAATGCATTGCTCAGTTAAACAGAGAAAAGCTGGAAAGGTGGCTTTGAACTTACATGTTGGAACTGATGTTTGCATTATTTTAGTAAACGAACAGTTCTTTTCTTTCCTTCAGACCACAGTTGCAATTGATCTCAGAAGAGAAAAAGATGAACTTTACAGCAAACTCCACCACAGATATATCTACAGACAACACAACTCAGTTAGTGAATATTTGTTTGTACATCATCAGTTTTTTGTTTGGTCTTCCTTTGTACTCCTACATTATATGGCTCATCATCACAGGAACAGGAAGTGGAATTGCATCACAGCTCTTCCTCCTCAATTTATCAGTTTGTGAGATTAGTCTCTGTGTTAAAAGTTTAATGATGGCATTTTATAATGTTCATTTCTTGCAATATCTCGTGACGTTTGTGCTGTTTTTACAAGGTGTTTCCATCACCGGTCGTCCTCTGTTTCAGTCTCTGATCTGTGTTGAGCGTTATCTGGCGGTGGTTCATCCTGTAACCTTTCTGAAGTACAAACCTCTCAGATACAAACTCATGTGTTCTGCTGTCGCCTGGTTGATGGTTCTTGGCTCCTGTGTGTTTTCTTTTAACTCGTTTACCATTTTGTTTAGTAATTCTTTCTTCTTGCTGCAGTTCTTCATCTTTCTCTCCATCCAGTTTTTTTGTTGTGTGGCTGTTCTTAGAGCTCTGAAGCAGTCAGGACCAGGAAAGAGAGGGAGAGAGAGAGAGGAGAAAAACCACATGAAGAAAAGAGCGTTTTATATCATTCTCATAACTACTGTGAACATGGTATTCACATACGTCCCATATATTGTTTTTGGTTTCTATACTCTTTTCCCACAACACAAGACATGTATGTGGTTGCTTTGGTGTTTCGGTTTTGGTTGTTTTGTGTTGGGTGGTTTTGTGCAGCCGGTTCTTTATCTACGGAGGACTGGAAAAGTCTTTTGTGTCTCTTTATAATTCCAATCCCTTCTTTTGTATATTCTTTAGAGCTGTCAAATGTTTATTTGCGATTAATCGCATCCAGAATAAAAGTTTGTGTTTACATAACATATGTCTATACTGTATTCATAAACACAAAAACATATATGTGTTTAGGAAATATTTAGGTGTATTTATTTACATTTACCATAATTGACATAATATATAAACATTTATTAATTTTTATGTTTTATTTTTTCTTAAATTTATTTATGTGTATGTGTTTATAAATACAAAATTAATATGCACAGTACACAGACATATTATGTAAACACAAACTTTTATTCTGGATGCGAATTGACAGCCCTAATATTATTATCAATTATTTCAGAATTACTGATTGTCTTTTTTATATTATTATTATTTAAATAACACAAACATTATAATGTTAACAAATCGTTATTTAATTTAAAAGCATCAACCATTTTTAATGACTTTTTGTTTTTAAAAAAATATGTAAAATATCTATTCATGGATAAGAACCGCTGTGTGTATTGTTCTTTATTTGATTCTCTCTGCTAAATTAACTTTAAGCTGTACACTTGTTTGGTCAAGCATGTTTATAAACCTCTGTTCATATTATTTTATTTATGTCATTGAATGTTTATACAACCTGTTTTCAAATGTTTAGTTATGTATTTTGTACATGCAACTGTGCTTAACAATATCAATACCAACCTTTAAATGTAATGTTTTGTAATAAGCTTTATAGTTCTCTGGCATATTAAATATGCTTGATGTAAACATTTTTCGACAATTTGCTCATAACTCAATACATTTGCTTTAAAAACATTTAAAACCTTTTATTTAGATGAGTTACAGTAGTACTTTGTATTGTGTCCCACTGAAATACTATCACAAGTTGTCTAATTAAATTTTCCACCCAGAAGAGCAATTTTGTGCATTTTTATTCAAAATGTTCAACCGTAGAGGACGATCTGTTATAAACATGTTTTTTTACTTTATTTGCATATGTATTGTTTGCATATGGTACATGCCATATAGAGTGATACATATGAGGTCATGTTCATGTACATAACAAAAACCTCACATTCACTTATTTGCAGAGAGACTGGACCAGATTCACTCTTCAGGTGACAAACTCTTTTTCTTTCATTTGTTTTGTTTAACAACTCATTTGTCCATGAGATTTTATGGTGTTGGAGTTCTGAGCAGAAAGCATAAAATCCATTCAAGGGAAATATTATGGCTTTACATGAACATACTCAGTTGTGTAAGTCAAGTTTAAAGGTCCTGTTTGTGCAGCATGTTCATTTTGAACTTATCTGCGTTTAATATTTTTATATGGCTCCTTTCAGTTCAGCTCCTCGTCTTTCTCTCCATCAAGTTGTTTTGTTGTGTGGCTATTCTCAGAGGTCTGAAGCAGTCAGGACCAGGAGAGAGAGGGAGAGAGAGAGAGGAGATAAACCACATGAAGAAAAGAGCGTTTCATCTCATTCTCATAACTACTGTTAGCATGCTTATTGCATATATTCCATCTATTTTCATAGGATTGTTTATTGTGACGGCATTTTTAACTGGTTTTGTTTGTTTTGGTCTGGTTGGTTATTTTCATCCCGTCCTTTACTTTCACCGGGCTGGAAAACTCTGCTGCCTTTCTTCGTCCTGATTCCTTCAATTGTGAAATTTAAACCTTTTTTTGATAACTTTTATTTCTATATGTGCAAAATTATTTTTTATGATTGAATTGTCACTTTCAGTATATTAGGATTTATGATGTTAAATGTTATTATATTAGATGTTACACTTAAAAAATTGCTTGACTGCTTGTTTTTAATATATTACCCATCAGCCTGATTTTTATTTATTTTGTTTAAAAATATGCTTGCAAAACATTTGTTTGTGGATTTATTTTGTGCAATAAATTATAACCCGCACCTGTTTCCATGTTGAGGTTTGTTTGTTTTTATAGGCTTGAAATCATTATACAGATAAATTACTCTCAAATCTTTTTCTCATGTTGACTTTCAGCTCTCAAAATGTCTAGTAATGATGTTTAATGTCAGTTAAATGTTGTTATGTTAATTAATGTGGTAACATAATTTTAAATATTTACATATTATATGTTAAGTATGACGTGTACCATACAAAGTCGTGTGCATATAACCTTCTGTCTGTTCTGAAGATAATCTACAAAACACAGCAAAAACATTTATATACATCCACAAAGGCTAAATATTTATACTTCTGAATTTATTTTATTGAGTAGCTGAAATTATTGTGAAAGGTAAGTTAAATGGGGGTCTGTTTATTTTATGTGTCAATAGAAAATATCAACAAAATGATTTGTGTTTAATGAATGTTTTCATGATCTGGAGATATTTGGATTGAAGGATTGTTGTATATTATGTAGATATAAACCTATTTTACAGCAAATACACAAATACAGCTTGCCGTATTTGTCCTTTTTATAATGATTTGGTCAGATCTTTTGTTCATTTAAGGAACACTTTTCTCTAGATCAGTTATTTTCTGAACTGAGAAGACAAACAGGAAATGCATAACCGTACAGGGAACATCACTACGCCTGGATCTGCATCTCTTTTGGTCAAGCTCATGACAGATCCTAGCAGTCTGGGCATTTTTATGTGCAGCATCGATGTGCTGTTTGATGTTTCCACACACTCCTATGTTATATGGCACATTGTCACAGGAACTGGATGTAGAATTGCATCAAGATTTCTCAACCTCAATCTATCAGTTTACGAGATTGTTAATTGTGTGATGTGCTTTTTGTTTTAAGACCTAAAAATTTCAATTCATAATATCATTATTACAATATTTAGCCTACTTCAATGTTTTACATTTTGTTTTGTTTTGTTCAATAAATCTATTCGTAATAATTAGTTTGTGTTTTCTTTTTTTCTTTTGAGTTTAATTCAATCTATACTGCTCATCCCTATTGGGGTCATAAGAAGTGCTATGGGGACCATAGACAGGTGGCCAAATCCATAACAGGGCCAGACTTGAAATCCAAACGCTGGACCTGTTCAAAAATTTGCATAGCAGGTGTTATTGTTGTGACCTAACTGGTGATAGTTCATCCAGAGTAAAATGTTAAACTTCTCAGATACATGAAGAAATGTATCTGTAATACTGATTCATTATATTTTTTTTTATCAGTAAACTGTGAAATAAAATGATAAAATTCCTATAAATTTTCATAAGAAAAATTTCTGTCTGGACTTTTATTAATGCGATTTCTGGGCTCAAAGTCGGAATCTGCTCCTGTTCTGTACTGCATGCTGTGAGGTAACGATTAGGCTACCTTGGCTCAAAATGTTTTGACAAACTCACAAATAAAACGTTTAAAATAAAACGTTTTATTAAACATGTTGAAATAAATACACATTATTTAATAGTCTAACTTGTTAAATTGTGCCATTTTTCTTTAAGAGTTTCAAGGTAAAGGTTGTATGAACCAATCAGAAAAACGTCATCAAGATCAGTGGTGCGAACAACAATCCTTGAGGAAAAGGCGTTTTTAATAAGAGAATATCTATAGCCTACTCTACAGTGTTTAAACATTATTTTATTAATTTGAGAAACGTAATATTTGACTTAATGAGCTCCTCAACATGAAGATTTTGAAATGTGTGGAATATAAACGGGAATTTAAATAACTGCACGAATTCAAGATGGCGCTCTATCCTAAGCCACGGCATACACACAATGACAGGTAGGACGAAGCTGTACATATTTTAGCTTGCGGAGGTCTATTAGTTTGTTGTTGTGACGCTTTAGAGCAAAACTGTGTTTTTCTGCAGATAGGCTATTTATGTTTGGATTATACTATGTATTGATATTTTGTTGTTGTGGTTTGCAGTTGGACTGTTTGTATCGTTTTAATGGGTTGATGTTGCAAAGTTCTCTGTGAATGTTGTTATAATGCGTCAAAGTTTGCACGCGCGTCACTGTAGGCTACTTAAATGACATATTGGTGCACATATTAGCAAACAAATAACGTTACATAGTTTTGTTGTTTCCCACTGACTGTAGACCATACTGTCAACACTCCCGTTTTGGCCGGGAGTCTCCCGTTTTTTTACACCCATCTTCCGCAACACTCCCGTTTTGTTATTTCTCACGTAAAACTTTATACGCATTTCATGAGAATAGCTTCTATTGACATATTATGTAAACACAAACTTTTTATTGTGGATGCACTGTACGGTAAACATGAACTGTACAATAAACATGACTGCAGATATATTTGCAAGCTCCCCAGACCAGTTCAGTGTCTTACTGGAAATGTGTGTGTACAGCGCAGTTTTTTGTTTGGTCCTACATTATATGGCACATTGTCATAGGATTAGGAAGTGAAATTGCATCAGAGTTCTTCTTCCTCAATTTTTGTGTTTGAGAGATTGGCATCTGTTTTAATATTTTCTTCTTTGTTTTGGACTCTTTTCCTTTTTTCAAATATCCTATAGATTATCTGATGGCTTTCTCGCAGTTTTAAGAGGTTTTTCCATCACCGGTCGTCCTCTGTTTCAGTGTCTGATCTGTGTCGAGCGTTACCTGGCGGTGGTTCATCCTGTAACCTTTCTGAAGTACAAACCTCTCAAATATAAAATTCTCAGTTTTGTTGTTGCCTGGTTGATAGTTCTTGGTTCCTGTGTATTTTCCATGTTTCTTTTCATCTCATTTAACATTTGTGAATATATTCTCTTCTTATTGCTGCAGTTCCTCCTCTTTCTCTCCATCCAGTTGTTTTGTTGTGTGGCTGTTCTCAGAGCTCTGAAGCAGTCAGGACCAGGAGAGAGAGGGAGAGAGAGAGAGAGAGAGGAGATAAACCACATGAAGAGCGTTTAATCTCATTATAATAACTACTGTGACCATGATTATTATTTATGTCCCACGCGACAGCTTTGAAGTTAGGGAATAAAAGAGATTTTCATACATTATCTCAGGGTCAAGTTGGGATTTTAAAATGGATTTCTTAAAAAGCTCAGCTTTACCTTGCATCTATTTTACCAGACAGTTTACTTGAAATCTGTTTAAAGTAAATATATTGTTTTGAGTCCAACAAAACATAAATGTTTTTAGATACATTTTTATTTCTCTTTAAACTTTGGAACCAGAGGAAATAAAACAATAGAAAATATTAATAAATATAAATAATGATAAAATATTTGATTTAAATAATAAGATAGAATACATTATTCCAAAAATATAGAAAATATAAATTAAATTATTAGTTAATTTCAATTCAAAGAAAAAATGAAATTGTCTAATTTAGGTTGTGTGGATAAAATGTAAAGTTTTAATTCTGTTTTAAGTATAAAACCTTTCTTTGGTTAAACGACGATGTGCATTACCATGCAAATTACACCAGAGTGAAATGCATCATATCAACTATCAATTACATTGCGTACTCATGGCCATAGTTATGAACGATTTGTAAACTTTTTTTGCATATGTATTGTTTGCATATGGACATGCAATATACAGTATAACAATGTGCATATGCATGTTTATATTTTTGTGATAGCTGTGTTACAGAAACAGCACAGAGATTATTTATATGCCGAGAGACTGGGACAGATTCACTCTTCAGGTGACAAACTTATTTTATTTCATTTGTTTTAAAACTGTAGTATAATATGCAAAAATGTCAGTATAATTGTCAGGCACAGTGTATGAATGTAAAAAGCAATACATTGGGCTAAAACCATCAAGTTTGTGCACTAAAAGTATTCTTATTGTATGTTCATGCTCAGTAAGCCATAAAACTGACAATTTAAGTTCTTGTGAGTTACTTATTCTATATTTCTACTTTATTCTACTTTATTACTTATTCTGCCTATTTCTACTTTTGTGTTGCATGGGAGGAAAAATATGTTGACTTTAGAATGGGTAAATAATGACAAAATATTCATTTTTAGGCATTTTTTTATTTCATGTATTTCTACAAGAAATTATTTTAGAATATGGACTTTATGGTTATTTTCTTTTTTGGTATCTGCATACAATAAAAGTCTGGATTCTGGAATGTTTTGAACATTTCTTGGATTTGTTTTGATATGTTTGATGCAGTCTGGATTACCTGATACAGCAACACATTGAATAGATCACAGTTAAAGAAGATAAAGAGGACATGAATTACTCTACAGTGAACCTCGACATAACTGAAGCAGCCATTGGCTCCTCTGCTCCTTTCACTGGGATAATGAACATTATAGAAATGTGTGTGTGCAGCATCAGTGTCCTACTTGGTCTTTTTACACATTTCTATGTTATGTGGCTTATTGTCACAGGAAAGGGAATAGCTTCTGAGTTTTTTAACCTGAATCTCTCTGTTTGTGAGATTGGAATCTGTCTGAATTGTTTGTCTGACATATTGGCGATTTGGTTTTCTAGTATCACAGTAATGTCATACTTTTTTTCAGGATTAGGCATCACCGGTCGTCCTCTGTTTCAGTGTCTGATCTGTGTTGAGCGTTACCTGGCGGTGGTTCATCCTGTAACCTTTCTAAAGTTTAAACCTCTCAGATACAGACTCATGTGTTCTGCTGTCGCCTGGATCATTTGTCTTGGCTCTTGTTTGTGCTGCATGTTTATTTTGTTACTTAAGTTTAATATATATGCATGGTTCTTCTCAGTTCAGTTCCTTGTCTTTCTCTCCATCCAGTTGTTTTGTTGTCTGGCTGTTCTCAGAGCTCTGAAGCAGTCAGGACCAGGAGAGAGAGAGAGAGGGAGAGGGGAAGAAAATGACATGAAAAGAAGAGCGTTTTATCTCATTCTAATAACTACTCTGAATATAGTTATCATTTACCTGCCATATTGTATCTCAGGCTTCATATACATTTTCTTACATCTGCATATTCAAGCTCTTTGGTTTATTGGTTTTGTATGTTATGTTATTGCTGGTTTTGTACAGCCGATTCTTTTTTTGCGCAGAGCCGGTAAACTGTCTTGCTTCTGTTCTGTGTAAATGCTTTAACCACCAACATTTTCTGTGAAACCGTTCCAAAGGTATAAGCTGCTTTTAATTCTCAGGCAGCGAAGACAGAAAGTGCAGGAATCCCCCAGGTTTTGTGCTATTTTTTGTTTATGCTTAATTAGTTATTTGCTCATCTGCATGTAATATATGTATATGTATATGTATATGTATATGTATATGTATATGTATATGTATGCATGTAAGTTTAATTACTAGAAATGCATGTAAAAGCAGGACTAGAAAGGGGTGCCATGCTTTCAAAAAGTTTTGGAAGCACTGATTTAACCTGACATACTTGTTTACTACTGTTACAAATATTGTGTACATTTTTTTACCCAGACATTTTAAAGCTGTAATACCATCATACTGTGAAACCGTGATATTTGGGCTTAAGGTTATCATACTGTCAAAATCTCATACCGGCCCATGCCTATTTGGAAAGATCAACAAGCTGATTTTCTTTTGGTAAAACTTACAGTGTATTAATACGTAAAGTAGTGCTTATCAGGCGTAGACTGATCAGAAACACTCTTAAAAATAAATGTGCATCACAATGCCAAAGAAGGACCTTTTTTGTCTAAATGGTTCTCTAAGGAAGACAAACTTTTTTCTTTAACAAAAGGTTCTTTGTGGCGAATAAACGTTCTTCAGATTATGAAAAGGTAAGGAGGAGATGTTTCTTTAAAGAACCTTTGACTGAATGGTTCTTTGTGGATCCAAAAATGTTTCTTCTGTGGCATTGTAGTAAAGAACCTTTTAAGCACCTTTAATTTTAAGAGTAAGCTAACAAGTTGGTAGTTGACAAATGTAAGGTAAAACTTTTTTTTTTAAAACAATTTGTTACATTTACATGTACATTTAGCAGATGCTATTATTCAAAGTGGCTTACATTGCATTATACATTTGTTTCTGAGTATGTGCAATGACGTTGGCGTTGCTAGCGCCATGCTCTAACCACTGAGGCTGAGCTACAGGAAAGCAATTTGTTAATGCACAATAGTTTTTAAATGGAAAATATAATTTAGAAGAGCACCAAACTTAACACATTTACATTACATTTACATTTATGCATTTGGCAGACGCTTTTATCCAAAGCGACTTACATTACATTGTACTATACATTTGTACATTTTGTATAGTAAGCAAGTGGGGGTTAGGTGCCTTGCTCAAGGGCACCTCAGCCGTTACCCGCCAGCCCTGAGAATCGAACCAGCAACCTTCTGATCATGAGTCCAACTCTCTAACCACTAGACCACGACTGCCACTATAACACATTATAGTGGTTCCAAAAAATTCTGAAACAAAATCTTACCATGTGCACACGTCAAAGACATCACAGGGGCTTCAGTAACATGACCTCATATATCCTTATGACAGCTTTTCAGAATGGGATCTTTCAATTAATCAAAGTTGCATAAATATTAAGCTCTTGTGTGTTATCAAATTTCACTGTTATTTGTTTGTGGTTAGTTGTTCAAATAAAACATTTCATGATGACCCAGTGTAACCTTTTTCCACTTTGACTCTCGCCACAGTTCTGTTTTGAAGCCTGCTTTCCTCCAACCAGATTTTTAAAATATATTATAGCACAGTTTTTTCCAATAGAGAAGTGTCTGAAAGAGACAGCTGTGAATGACCTCAGGAAGCCAGTCAGTATATAAAGTGGTTATATGGGTAACTTAATTGTCACTAGCAAAGCGAGTTCTGTCTGCATTTGACTGCATGGTGACATGGACCAGGATGGGGTTTAAAGCCAGAAGTCATAGATGATACAGATCAGGATGGGGGGAGATAACCAGTAGTTTACTTGAGACTTTACCTGTTAAGGGAGTCGGGACCCTATAAAGGGTCTCAGTATCAGTATTACTGGACACATTGAATGCATTTTCTGTTAAAAGGGCAATACTATTGCGATGTGATCCTAAAAGTTACAAAAGTAATACTTCTGAAATGTTTAATATTGTCAGACATTATCTGACTAACAATATTTTGAATTGCATTGAATATGATTGCTATTATTAATGCTTTTAATCCCCACAGACACATTTTTATTACTGTAGAAATAAGTAATATACACAAAATACAGTACAACATTGTGGATAAAAAATAAGTAAGGATAAAATAACAAAACTATATCAAAAAATTTACAAGGACCAGATACTTGTACAATATGTAACCCAGTAAATGGGTCATAATGGAAATATGATTCACACTTTTCAGGACATTTACATGGTGCTTTTATCCAAAACCATTACATGGATGAACGGTGTAGATTAATGGCAGCGGGCAGGAAGCCTTTTCCCCTGTGGTATGCCAGGGCAACTGCTAAAATTCACTTTTTTTTATAACCAAACATGTTAGTTAATGTAAAATCCTTATAAAGATAGCACTCTAGGAATATTTCTGTGCTGTTCCAGTTAAATTCTGGAAGGAATCGTAAAAATCTTTTACAATCCCGACAATGGAATTATTATTTTTTATTCAAATCTTTAAAACAATTTGACTAGATGACCATGTAAAACCGACCATTTTTTAAACTTTATTTGCGTACGTATTGTTTGCATAGGTATTGTTTCATGTGGTATGTCGCATATGAAGTCATGCACATATATTCTTATGACAGCTTTTCTGCGAATCTACAAAAACAACACAGATACCTATTTACATCAGCAGAGACTGGAAATTCAATCTTCAGGTGATGAATCCTTTATTTTTTGTCATCCGATAGCATGCAAACTATCCATGTGTTTGTAGTCGTAAAGTTTATGGGAAAGTTAGAGGGAAATGGGGTGTATTAGTCAAGAGTTTTATTACAATTTATTCAAGAGAGATATAATAGAAAATAAGCATATAAATGTGATCTTAAGAAAGTAAGCACTACTTTGTAATAATAATTTGCCTATATTAAAATGTACTGTACATATACATTGTTAAATAAAAATGGTAATTTGTAAGTAAATTTGGTAGGTTAGGGCCTGACATGCGTTCGTGATGTTTTTTTCTCATGCATTCTAAATTTCCTTGTATGTTTACATTTTTTCCTTTCTATAGATCACTTTGGAGTTAGTTATTGTTTTGGGGGGGATTTTTATCTGAGAAGATAAAGAGGACATGAATTACTCCACAGTAAACCTCACCATAAGTGAATCATCCACAAACTCTACGACTCTTTTCGTTGGCCAGATAAGCTTTGTGGAACTGTCCTTGTTAAGCATCAATTTTCTGTTTGGTCTTCCTTTACACTCTTATGTAATATGGCTTATCATCACAGAAGCTGGAGTTTCATCAGACTTCTTCAGCCTCAATCTCTCTGTTTGTGAGATCGGTGTCTGTCTGGATAGTTTGTTCACTATATTGTCGCTTTGGTTTTCAAGCCTGGAGATATTGGCGCTACTCTTATCAGGGCTAGGCATCACGGGTCGTCCTCTGTTTCAATGTATGATCTGTTTTGAGCGTTACCTGGCAGTGGTTCATCCTGTAACCTTTCTGAAGTTCAGACCTTTGAGATATAGAGCCATCTTCTCCACTGCTGGCTGGATCATTAGTCTCGGCTTCTGTTTTAGCTGCATATTTATTTTGGTCTCATATAAGATGTATGTTTATGCATGGTTCTTCTCTGTACCCTTGCTTCTCTTTCTTTCCATTAAGTTGTTCTGTTGTCTGGCTGTTCTCAGAGCTCTGAAGCAGTCAGGACCAGGAGAGAGAGGGAGAGAGAGAGAGGAGGAAAACCTAAAAATGAAAAGAGTGTTTCATCATATTCTAATAATTACTGTCACCATGGTTATCATATATGTTCCCTTTACTCTCACAGGATTTATTTTCATTTTCACAAATCAGTACGTTCCGACTCTTTGGTTTATTGGTTTAATCTCGTACACTCTGTCTGCTTTTGTTCAGCCTGTTCTTTATCTGTTTCGGTATGGAAAAATCCCCTGTTTTCCTAAACCATAAACCTTGTAAAACAAATTATAATAGGCTGATTTCATATAGTAGTGGAGATTAAATCATGACCTTTTTAAAAAAAATCTATTAGTTACATTTTGCATCTGTCTTTCTGCGTGCCTATATTTATGATATAAAGTTTAGTGCCACTAGCTTCACAACACGGGCAGAATGGGAACAATGGAATTATATCATCACTGTTGGGCAGAAATGGAAAGCTGAAAAACATTGTATTTTTAAAAACAAGTAAACACTGTGTTGTCAAAGTTGATATTGTTGTTTTATTGTATATATGCTCAGAAACGTGCATGCCTAAATGGAGTTTGACCAGCGAATGATGTTTGAAAAAGTAAGTGCGTGCAACTTGATCTCATGGGAATTCGTAACTTTTTTAAAAGGTTGATAATTTGTATGAATGGGGTATATGCACACGGGGCAATGACATACTACCGCTAAAATCTAAAATCAGCTCTATTAGCTCTGGCACACGTAGCATTAATAGGGAACAATGGTGTTTTACCCTCGGTCTCTTCAAGATGCACCTACTGTAGGGTTAGGGCTGCACGATTCTTGCTAAAATGTGAATCATTTTTGTCTCTCACACAATCCTATTTTTTAACAGAAATATTACAAAAATTACCTGACATTCAGTTAAAATAACATGCTGGACTTTATTAAAGCAGTATAAACTGTGTGCTCATACTTCCTTTTACATTTTAATCTAATTTTTTAAATATAAGCAGTTTAATAAAAAACAGATTGAAATCTAGAAACATACAATACAATCCACAATGTCCTGATCAAACTCGTTTTACTCGTATTTGATGCCACCTATTATTGATGCTTAAAAAAAACTTAAATATGTAAATAACATCACATATAAGATGAGCAGAACGTTGTACATGAGGCAGAAGCGGGATACACAGAAGTGAATCACCATCATTTAGATCGCATTTATGTATGAATCGAGATCAAGAATTCTTAGATTAATCGTACAGCCCTACCGAGGGTTACAATCAACGATGTGAGTCTAATTATTCAAACACTACATCATACATCGACAACCAAAAAGGAGAAGGGCTTCAGGCTATAAGTTTCAAGCTACATCCACAAATATGAAAAAACACTTATTTTGTACTTGAGGCCTGATCACAAAGGCACATGCAGTAGTGCTGTCGGTTTGCTGAAATGTGAAAGTTTTCTTAGTAAACATATTATCGCTTGGTGAAAAATGCCACTCAGGGGTCATGTTTGCAATGCCTCTGGGCAGCTATTTACGTCATAGCAAGTCAACAGTCCTATCTCCTTGAATGGAATTCAAATATTTCTGAAATCGCTTGCAAAAATCACTATTATATAGCATATTTCCGATCAATGATTAAACCTGATATGGACTTTGCCATAACTTTGGTTTGCTACGCTTAAATTGTGCTAAAATCACCTTTTTTAAGGTGGCTTCAGCTACTGCGCTACTGAGCCCCGCCCCAGAGAATCGTCAGTATTTATCGATTGACAATTGGTTCTTTTAACCAAAAGGAAGGACTTGCTTTGCTGGAGCGGCCATATTAAGTGTTGCATTCTTCTCCATTTATTGAATGCCAGTGGGGCATCTTGTTAATCCACCTCTGTTCTCATTGATCTGTGTATAAATAATCGTGCAAAACGTATGCCAAAGTTCAATAGGGTAGGGTTATAATATACACGCATGCTAATATTAGGTTTAGGGTTGGGGGACAGGTTAATAAGACAAATTGTCATATAATATGCGCACATGCTAATATCATATGCATTGAAACATTGGCGTATCAAATGCACACAAAATTTTTACTTTCCCGTACTGCAGTATTGCAGGATTTTACAACTTCATGTTATTTATACGCATTTCATGAGAATGGGTTCTGTTAATATATAGCTATTATCTTTGTTATAACATTTATGGTAGCTTAGTGGGTGCTCTGGTTTTTCTGTAAAACAAACCCACAGAAAGACACGAAGGGTGACCAATATTAATGATTTATGAAAGAATAAAAATGAAGAAAAATTGAGGAACAAGTTTTTCACACAACAATGATACTGTCACAGAAGTACTGTAAGAGTATGTCTTGTCAAGAAGCATGTTTTATTCTCTCCTCATTTAAACTCCCCATGTCATTTCTTTTACTATCAAAAATCTCAATAAGTAAAATAATGCTCAATGGAATCTCAATTGTTTTTTTAACCTTATAATAGTCACTTCAAATATTTGCATAGTTTGTTTAGATTGTAAAACAAACACTCAATCTTTCCTTGTGACAGCTGGGATGTCAAGTTATAAAATGACACTGAAGTGCAGAAAAATCAAGAGAGACTGAGCACTCACTCTTCAGGTGACAAACTCTTTGGCTTTGATTAATTGTCCTTGTCTTTGTTCGGATGAAAAATATTTAATCGTTGTTGGCTATGGACATGTTAGTTGAGGCTATAAATTACAGCACATTATTTAAATGAAAAAAGCTTATGATCTTTTTCTGTTGTTAAAATTGTAAAATTTTATGTTGGACTTGACAACATAAAATAAATGTGTATTTATTTTGCCTTTTCATTTATTACCATCAACCCTTACGATGGTATATGTACATTTTTTTGATCCCATAGATTTTTCATCATTCATTCATATTATTTCGGAGCTTCTGGCCTGACAAGAAGAAATGAATGACTCTGTAGTAAATTCCACCACACTTCATCCATCCACCAATTTCACAGCAGCTGGATTTTGGATTGTTGAGATACCAGAAATTTGTATGTTTTGCTTTAGTTTTATGTTTGGTCTTCCCGTTCACGCCTATGTTTTGTATCTGATCGTGAAAAGTGGAATCGCATCAGAGTTTTTAAATTTCAATCTATCCATCTGTGAGATGTTCTTCTCTTTGAATTCTTTTTTGCTTTTGTTGTCCAAGTGGTTTCTGAGTTTGACAGAGTTGACAGAGTTTTTGTTTGGACTGGGCATCACCGGTCGTCCTCTGTTTCATTGTCTGATCTGTGTCGAGCGTTACCTGGCGGTGGTTCATCCTGTAACATTTCTGAAGTACAAACCTCTCAGATACAGACTCATGTGTTCTGCTGTCGCCTGGATAATTTGTCTTGTGTCCTGTATGAGCTGCTTGCTTTTTTTGATGTCTTTCAACTTTTTGAGTTACACATGGTACTACAGTGTGCAGTTCCTCCTCTACCTCTGCATCAAGTTGTTTTGCCTTTCGGCTGTTCTCAGAGCTCTGAAGCAGTCAGGACCAGGAGAGAGAGGGAGAGAGGAGGAAAACCACATGAAGGGAAGAGCGTTTATTATTATTTTAATAACTACTGTTAACATGGTTATCACATATGTCCCATTTATCACTACTGGATTACTTACCGTTGTGACCCAAAACTCAGTCCAGGGTCTCTGGACATTTGGTTTTGTTTGTTTTATGCTGGCTGGTTTCGTTCAGCCTTATCTTTTTCTGCACCGAATAAAGAAAATCTGACAATCCATAAAACCAAACATGTGTTTTTATTAATTCCATATGATTGAGCTTGTAAAAATTATAACTTATTGTATTTAAATGAAATTGTAAATGTAGCTCTCTTTAAATTTAGTGATTTTCCACCTGTCTATGTTAAAAATAATGATTTGTTAAGCAATTAAACAGGTAAAAGAATATTTTGTAGGGTCAGCTTGGACCGTTTCAATGTGTCCTGCTAAAAGTGTGCGTATCATGTCAATTGTTTGTCATTATTTTTCTCTCGTGTTTTACTTCTCGTTTGTTGTTTGAAAGTGTGTATATGTTAATGACTGGATTTAAGCCACAATATATGTTGTAGTTTATTTAAATGATTTTTTCCACATTCTGTTGGTTAGTGTAAAAGTGTCATTTAGATTGATGTGTTATATGTACCTAACTGTATAAATAAACAAATAGTAACAGTTCACTCATGTTGAATTTTTTCTGCCTGTAGTCTGATTTGGTGGTGGTGATATTCCACGCAAAATCCAAGGTTTTTTAATCAATATGTTGTTTAAATTTTGTGAAGAAGTGCAAAGAATCTGAATTTGCTTAAAATAAATTATGTTGTTAATGTTATGAAACTGTTCTTGTCAGCCGAACCTCTTTGACTGAAATTATTCATTTGAAGTACCTCCCTGAGATTTTGAGTTTGCATGTTTAACTTTAAAAATATTTTTAATCTGTTTTGATGTTTTTATCAGTAGTATTTTGCATACTGTAACTATTGTTATTATTTACATTTATTTGCAATTTAACTTTAAGTAATAAAAATGCAGGGCCTTGAACTTCTTCACCAGGACCAGCCCAAAACACTGGGCTCACAAGATAACACACAAGCTTATTGATGTACAAACCATTCTATAACTCCACAATTTAGAAACAAATGTTTCAACAAACATGTAACAGTAAAGGCCAGTGCACTCTAAGCAACAAATAGACATCAGAATTACATAAAAGCCTGCCTAAACATGTCAGTGTAATGTATTTGAACGTTGTAAATGACACTTGACCATGACATGTAACATACCTGCGTCAACTGACTTCCTACTTATCAATCATTTCCAAGACAAGATAATTCACTAAAATGCTGCCAAAAATGTGTGACTAGATTTTGCTAATGCCAAAAAAGTGTGACTAAGTGTGCTAAAGACTATTGTTTTAAATCAGATATAAAGTCCAAAATCAACATACAAGTCTAAACAAAAGTGCACATTTACGATTATAAACCGAGAAAAGAGGAGAGAAAACCTTCACTCTTTGACTGAAAATAGTAATTTCATTAGGCCTACCTGTCATAATAGTTCTGCAGTCTATTGAATTCTTCAATGTTAATTAAGTCCACCATAATACACACAGTCTTATCTTATGCCTTGAATGTTAAACGGTATGCTATGGGTTATGTTTTTAGCATGTTAAGTCGAATGCGCATTACACATTATGTCACAAACCACAAAAAACACAAACTCATTTAAAATAGCCGAATTAAAAAAAGTGATGTAGTTTGCATCTCTAAAACCTCTTAAAATCTTTATTTTATTGTTAAACAGTGGAACTTGATTATTTGCCTTCCCACATCTCACCACTACACAGTCATCATTGGCAGATGGATTTGTTGGTTTAAATGTGACTGAGCTCAGTTATATTTTTCAAGTAATGTATATTTTATATATATTTTAGTTCTATAGTCAAATTGTCAAAATATATAAGATTACAAATATTCTAGGTGCTTTGCATAAAATGCATTTTGCCATTCAGAATAGTTTTAAAGGCTGTCTACTTTAACCACATCATTTTCACTTGAAACATTTGCATGACTGGTCACCTGCGTGTCGATTCTAAACCAAACACATAGGTTGTTCCTCTGACAGCTGTGATGTCTTTTAGGAAGCACCGAGCATTCGGTGTTCAGGTGATAAACCTTTTCTATTGTATTTCCATTGTATTATTTTTGACTGAGGTAAAATGAGACAGAACTCTGATTGATTCTTAAAACAGATGTAACCTTCTATTGAATAATATACTTCTGTGTTATATCTTGAAATGTTATTAATGTTAACTTATGTTATGAGGAAATTATAAGTATATGGGTGTTATGTATGAACTTGTGTCGTCTGTGTTTTAAATAAATAAATTGGCTGCTTGTGATTTCATCGATTTCCATGATGTCCATCACTCTGACTGTGGTTTGTTTATGCTCTCTCTTTTCATAGATAACAACTGCAACAATATTTATCTGTATACTTCATGTATGAGGAGAGAAGACATGGAGGAAATAAGTAACTTTACCATTCCTCGTCCATCTCCATTCTCAACATATGAATTTTGGCACATAGGTGTCGTAGAAATTTGTTTGTTGATTTTCAGCTTCATATCAGGTATTCCTACACACGCCTATGTTATATATCTTATCGTGACGGGAACAGGAAGCGGAATTGCTTCTGAGTTTTTCATACTCAATCTCTCTGTCTGTGAGATCTTTTTCGCTCTGAATTCTTTGTTCAATGTACTGATGAAAACATTTCAAAGTCTCACGACATTTACGTGGTTTTTATTGGGAGAAATTGTCACTGGTCATCCCATGTTTCAGAGTCTGATCTGTTTCGAGCGTTATCTGGCGGTGGTTCATCCTGTAACCTTTCTGAAGTACAAACCTCTCAGATATCGAGCGATCTGCTGCGCTGTTGCCTGGATCATTGGTTTTGGATCCTGCCTGTGCTGCATGTTTTTGTTGATGTTGTGTAACTTTAATATTTATGTGTGGTTCTACACGGTTCAGTTCATCCTCTTTCTCTCAATTCAGTTGTTTTGCCTTATGGCTGTTCTCAGAGCTCTGAAGCAGTCAGGACCAGGAGAGAGAGGGAGAGAGAGAGAGGAGGAAAACCACATGAAGAGAAGAGCGTTTTATCTCATTCTGATAACTACTTTGAGCATGGTTATCACATATGTCCCATATACCATCACTGGGTTCTTCATAGTGACACTACAAAATGAACCGTGTATTCAGGTTCTTTGGTCAGTTAGTTTCGTTTGTTTTATGTTAGCTGGTTTTGTTCAGCCTGTTCTTTATCTGCACCGCATGGGGAAGCTTTCCTTCTTTTGTTTGTCAAATAAACAATGACATTTTTGTATATTAAAAAACACTGTGATGTGTTTTTTTTACTGGAAATGTTATAGTTTCAAGTGTTATAGAGATGTTTTCTCGGTTTAAAGTTTCTTTTAGTACTTCCAAAAAATTTGATATTCAATAACTAAATCATGTATTAGAACTGAATCACAATACATATTCTGTTGTTTATGACTTAAAATGGAACGTTTTGAAAAGTTTTTAGCAAATGATGTGTCACTGTTGTAATATATTTTGCATATGCTGAATTTTTAGGAAGGATTAAAGAGTATGTTTTCCTTGAAACTTTGTTTGTTGTATCTGCCCGGAATGGGTTTGACGGTGAGCACAGAACTTGTGAATATGAATATGAATATGTGATGTGTTATGTGTCAATTTTTTTAAATTGAGATTTTTACATCATCTAAAAGCTGAATAAATAAGCGTTTTATTGATGTATGGTTTGTTGGGATAGGACAATATTTGGCCGAGATATAAATATTTAAAACTCAGGAATCTGAAGGTGCAAAAAAATCAAAATATTGAGAAAATCGCCTTTAAAGTTGTCCAAATGAAGTCCATATAGCATATTACTCACAAAAATAAATGTATTTTTGGCAAACAATTTATCTCGGTCACAGGGATGCCTGTTTCCATGGCAGGTGTTAGTTAGAAATCATTTGTTAAAGGGAAAATGTGCCAAAATAAACTGAAAACAAAAGTAACACCTGTAATACCTGCTTGCAGGTTATATCATTTGTTTCCCCCTGTTGCTGTAAAAGATTTTTTTCGAATGGGTTACTGTGTTAGTTGACAGGAAACTGTTTGATAAGATGAGGCAGACCGGGGCAACATAAGTTGGTAACAGTGATGTTTCGAGTCAAATAAACAATTGCACAAATTCTTGTTTTCTCTTGCAGTGGTTCTCTATGTTGGTTTTAAACATCAAGTTCAAAAGTGTCTTAAATTCGAATGAAAGTATGAATTGTTGTGATTGACAACAAAGGCCACAGGGTATTTTTAATCAATATCAGTTATAATCAATAAAAGTTAAAATTGTATGCAGTTTATTCCTTAACAATGATTTTATTATTTTTTATTCTCATGACATTTTGGTTACTAAATTGTGCTGTGCTTCATAATTAACTTTTGAAATCTAGCCGAAAAAAAAACATTTAGTCTGGTTGTCATTGTCACAGATGACCTCATAGTGCCATCATGCAAATCAACTTTAAATAGCCAAACTGAACAGAACGAGCCGTAAAGATTTATTCAGAGTAACCGTACAGCAGATCGTGACCAGCCAATGCTGCGTAGAGCAAGTAAATACAATTTTTTGACATTTTTATATTTCAAGGGAATTTTATTTGCAAATTGTCTGTTATCTTGTCTGTTTTTGAGACATAGATATAAATACATTACATTTATTAACATAGGTGCATTTACTATGCTTGTTAACAAAATGGTGTAACAATGTTGTGGCCTAAATTGTCTTTATATGTTTTAAAAATCATATTTAAACCTATTTTTTAAAAGGTCAAACCATGTTTTATTTCTTTTGACTGAATTAGATCTAGTCTGTATTTTTTTGTGTATACAGTATAGGTCACAACAGCAGTCATTCACTTAGCTGAGAAGACAAATCTGAGAGAAATGAACGGCTCTACTGAAATCTCCACCAACTTCACAACCAGTTTCTTTTGGCTGCTACGGAGCAATATGGATATGGTTGTATTTGGCATCAATATCCTATTTGGTATTCCTACACACTCCTATGTTATATGGCTTATTATCAAACGAACTGGAAGTGGAATTGCATCAGAGTTGTTTAACCTCAATCTCGCTATCGCTGAAATCATTTATTGTTGGAGTTGTGTGGTATATTTGCTTACGTTTGTGTATCCAAGTCTTTTACCATTCTCACTGTTTTTTGTTGGATTAAATGTCGCCGGTCGTCCTCTGTTTCAGTGTCTGATCTGTGTTGAGCGTTACCTGGCGGTGGTTCATCCTGTAACCTTTCTTAAATACAAACCTATCAGATACAGAGCGATCTGCTGCGCTGTTGTCTGGATCATGAATCTTGTCACCTGTTTTTTCTGCAGATTTCTTTTAAATTCATCATTCTTCGCGAAAATTACGTGGTTGCTCTCGGTGCAGTTCTTTATCTTTTTCTTCATCCAGTTGTTTTGTTGTGTGGCTGTTCTCAGAGGTCTGAAGCAGTCAGGACCAGGAGAGAGAGGGAGAGAGAGAGAGGAGGAAAACCACATGAAGAGAAGAGCGTTTTATATAATTCTTATAACTACTGTGAACATGGTGTTTATGTTTGTACCTTATATTGTCACAGGAATTCTCACTAATTTAAAGCGAGACGTTGCTGTTAGTTGGTCTGTGAGTTTCTTATGTTTTATTATGGGTGCATTTGTACATCCGTTTCTTTATCTGCAGCGTAATGGAAAACTCAGCTTCTGTTCTTCAAATAAATGATTCTGATGTTTCACTTCATTTGTGAAAACTTAAGTGCTACTATCTTACGATTTTAATGCATCAGCGTGTCGTGGATCTATTCCTCAATATTTTTAAACAGTTGATTGTTTGTTATTTAATTGATTTCAATGCCGTATATTTAACTGTGGTGTATTTATGCTCCTCTATTTCCATAGATGACAGGTGTAAAGTTATTTATCTTTGAAGTTCTGACACCTGTGTTTAAACTGTGACATTTTTGTTTATTGGAAATCACTGTGATATTTTTCCAGTGAAATGTTTTAAAGGAATCGCCTTATTTCAATTTAGATGTTACAGTTAAAGAGTGATTAAAAGTTAAAAGTGATTTTAAACTTTCTTAAATGTACATATAGACTCCCTATATTACATAGACATTAAATATATATCATTCTCTTAATTTAGTGAGGAGATTACAGATTGATAAACTTGAATTTCTTATTGTCATTATTACACATTAAACATGTATATATTGTTATTGTTATTTGCCCGGACTGGGATACTCTCCTGTCTCTTTTCCGAATAAAGCCTACTGTTGTTCCCAATTGTTATGTTATATATCTAAACCATATATTATGTAACACAACCATTATATGAACATTCTGGCATGTGATTTAAAATTGGACTAGGTAAAAAGTTTTAACTAAATATATAAATGTATTACTGGTAATACCTTAGTGTTTCCAATGAATTCATCAAATAGCGTGTTATCTTATACCATCTTACTTGTTTGTTTTATTTGTCAGAAATGGGTTAGGTGGTAAGCACAGTAGTTGTGATTTTTCAAATAATAACGATTTATCTCTGACACAGTTTTCATGTCAGGTGTTAGGTAAAACAATCAATTGTTAAATCGAGTGCCTGGAAAATCTGCCAAAATAAACTGAAGTAACACCTGTAACACCTGCTCACAGGTCATCATTTGTAAAGATCACTGAAATTTGCCGACTTTGTTTAATAAAACTAGTTTATGAGTGCAAAAAGAGTTACGTTAATACCAATCACATTTTCCCCCTGTTGCCTTGAAAGATTTTTTCGAATGGGTTACTGTGTTAGTTGACAGGTAACTGTTTGATAAGATGAGGCAGACCGGGGCAACATAAGTTGGTAACAGTGATGTTTCGAGTCAAATAAACAATTGCACAAATTCTTGTTTTCTCTTGCAGTGGTTCTCTATGTTGGTTTTAAACATCAAGTTCCAAAGTGTCTTAAAGTAGAAAAAAATATATGAATTGTTGTGTAGATTGACAACAAAGGCCACAGGGTATTTTTAATCAATATCAGTTATTATTAATAAAAGTTACAATTGTGCAGTTTATTCCTTAACAATGATTTTATTTACATTTATTTTTTTTATTCTCATGACATTTTGGTTACTAAATTGTGCTGTGCTTCATAATTAACTTTTGAAATCTAGCCGAAAAAAAAACATTTAGTCTGGTTGTCATTGTCACAGATGACCTCATAGTGCCATCATGCAAATCAACTTTAAATAGCCAAACTGAACAGAATGAGCCGTAAAGATTTATTCAGAGTAACCGTACAGCAGATCGTGACCAGCCAATGCTGCGTAGAGCAAGTAAATACAATTTTTTGACATTTTTATATTTCAAGGGAATTTTATTTGCAAATTGTCTGTTATCTTGTCTGTTTTTGAGACATAGATATAAATACATTACATTTATTAACAGAGGTGCATTTACTATGCTTGTTAACAAAATGGTGTAACAATGTTGTGGCCTAAATTGTCTTTATATGTTTTAAAAATCATATTTAAACCTATTTTTTAAAAGGTCAAACCATGTTTTATTTCTTTTGACTGAATTAGATCTAGTCTGTATTTTTTTGTGTATACAGTATAGGTCACAACAGCAGTCATTCACTTAGCTGAGAAGACAAATCTGAGAGAAATGAACGGCTCTACTGAAATCTCCACCAACTTCACAACCAGTTTCTTTTGGCTGCTACGGAGCAATATGGATATGGTTGTAATCAGCATCTATGTCCTATTTGGTATTCCTACACACTCCTATGTTATATGGCTTATTATCAAAGGAACGGGAAGTGGAATTGCATCAGAGTTGTTTAACCTCAATCTCGCTATCGCTGAAATCATTTATTGTTTGAGTTGTGTGGTATATTTGCTTACGTTTGTGTATCCAAGTCTTTTACCATTCTCACTGTTTTTTGTTGGATTAGGCATCACAGGTCGTCCTCTATTTCAGTGTCTGATCTGTGTTGAGCGTTACCTGGCGGTGATTCATCCTGTAACCTTTCTGAAGTACAAACCTATCAGATATAGAGCGATCTGCTGCGCTGTTGTCTGGATCATGAATCTTGTTGCATGTTTTTTCTGCAGATTTCTTTTAAATTCACCACTCTTTGCAAAAATTACGTGGTTGCTCTCGGTGCAGTTCTTTATCTTTTTCTTCATCCAGTTGTTTTGTTGTGTGGCTGTTCTCAGAGGTCTGAAGCAGTCAGGACCAGGAGAGAGAGGGAGAGAGAGAGAGGAGGAAAACAACATGAAGAGAAGAGCGTTTTATATAATTCTTATAACTACTGTGAACATGGTGTTTATGTTTGTACCTTATATTGTCACAGGATTTCTTAATAATTTAAAGCGAGACGTTGCTGTTAGTTGGTCTGTGAGTTTCTTATGTTTTATTATGGGTGCATTTGTACATCCGTTTCTTTATCTGCAGCGTAATGGAAAACTCAGCTTCTGTTCCTTAAATAAATGATTCTGATGTTTCACTTAAGTGCTATTTTCTGTGTCGTGTATGGCTCAATATTTTCACTGCTTGTAAGTTTTATTGGTTTCTATGCCATTCATTACACCAGGTATGTTTATGTTTCCCTCTTGCCATGTTATTTATCTATTTGACTTTTTTATTTATTAGAAATCACTGTGATGTTTATGGGGCCTAAAATTACATAAACATGAAAATAAGTTTTTTTTACAACAATTTTCTAAAACGTGCATATTGACATTATATATATTACATTTACGTACATGAGGAAAATACAAATTAATATACTTGAATTTTGTATTATATCTAATTTTGTTATTTGGCTGGACAGGGATACCTTCTGCTCATTTTCCTAGTAAAGCCTGCTGTTGTTTCTATATGTTTCATTATATATTCCATATGTTCCGTAACACAACCACAATATAAACATGTTGTGATGTGATATAGAACTTGGAAAAAAGTTTTAACTAAATATATAAATGTTATATAAACTGTGATAATACATTACTTTTTCCAACTAATTTGTTCAAAAGTATATTTATTTATTTAATGGCATGTTATCTTACCATGTTTCTTGTTTGTTTTCTCAGTCAGAAATGGGTTTGGTGGTGAGCACAGTATTTAAAGAAAACATTTTTTTTTTATCTTTGACACAGCGCCACCTGTTTCTACGTCAGGTGTTTGTTGAAAAATTGGGAGGGGGAGAGAGGAGGAAAATTATATTCTCATAACAACTGTATCCCCGTTTCCATTACAGATATACGCAAAACGTGAGCGATGTTTTCTAAATGTCGATAAAAAAAATATTACGGAATGACAGTGTTTCCATTAGACGATGTTAAGCAACTTAAGTTTATTTATTATTTCTCGCGATAAGTCATTCTGACCATACTTCTTCTTTTTAGGTTTAATGGCAGGTGGCAAACAAACGTTAGAGGTGCATATCACCACCTACTGAGATGAAAGAGTAAAGAGAAATGTCTATTTCCTACATATATTTTCATATTGCCTAAACATAAACTGACTCACTCGTTTTCCTGCATTTGGGCCATCATTTAAGATATTATTTAATGTAAATTCCTTACGTTTTATCTTTCCAAATGTGGTCATGTGACTTTTTTGTGCGCCACGTGACTTGCAAATGCAACAAAAAGCATTTCCATTGCAGTTTTGAAAGATATGCCTTGCAACGAAAAAACACCTCATGCGAGCGAAAATGTTTTTGCGACACATGGGAGTGTTTCCATTGGCCGTATTTTTAATGTGCTATTTCAATTTGCACTTTTTGAAGGGTAATGGAAACGCAACTTGTGACTACATTTTTCCTGTTTGTGCCTTTTATTAACTTGTGCCCTGTATAGGAATTCTACAGGAGATTTTTGTTGGTTGGTCTGTTAGTATATTTTGTTTTATTAAGGGCGCTTTTGTACATCCTTTTCTTTGGCGGAGGGAAATATTATATAATAAATAATATAGTTTTGATATTACAAAAAAAATTGGTTTCAATTTAAAAAATAAGTAACCTGGCTGCTTTAAAATGTTAAAATATTCCAACTTAAAAATATTAGTTAACACAACGAGTTTGCATTAAATTCACTAATGTTTTTAATTTGAATCAACTCAAAATATAAATGACGCCAACTTTTTTACAGTGATAGGGTTAAAAAATCTAAATTGCCCAACTCTAAAGTGAACTTCACATAGCATTCATGAACATTTATTCACTTTGTATTTTATTCCCACATTTTTATTTATTTATTTTTAGTTTGTGGCCTAAAAAGTGGCTATTGAGGTGAGAGACGTTATAAATGGGGAAAAAACATGCCCTTTATGCCCCTCCTGTCGTGTGTGTATGTTTGGTATATATAAGCGTGCTAATAGATTTTGGTGACAGCTTCTGTAAACCTACAGAACACGGTGCAAGGCTTTGTTGAAGTCTTAAATGACTGGGAACTGATTCTTCAGGTAAAATTATTTTATTTAGCTTAATAATAAATATCTTTAATAACATAACTTTACGTTACTGACAAGTTATTATCAGTTATGTCAATTGGGGTTATGGATATGTAAAGCTGTTTTGTCATATTTGTTTCTTTGAAAGCTTAAAACATTTAAGAGGAAATATGTAATTGTTAAAAAACATTTGTTTTAATTGAAATTCTTGTGAATGAGGTATGGAAAGTAATGCTATAACATTTGGGTTGCTAATATAGTACATTTCAGAACCTTGCACACAATTGTTATCATGTATTAGAAGCATTTGAGTCTGCTTGTATTCGGCATCTATTGTGTTGATAATATGCACAATTTTACTTTGGTTTGTATTGCCATTTTATGTTTATAACTGTACAAATTATTTTTTATATTTTAGAGAGAGGGATGAATTGCTCCAATTGGAACTCCACCTCACTTGAGATTCAGCTTTCCACCAACCCCACAACCATATTAGATATTGTCAAGGTTGTAATAGCAAGCTTTAATTTACTGTTGGGCCTTCCTATGCACTCGTATATTTTGTGGTTTATTGCCACAGGAACAGGAGGTGGAATTACTTCAGAGTTTTTCATGTTTAATCTCACTATTTGTGAGACCGTTTTTGGTTTGAACGCGTTGTTCTTTATTCTTGCACAAACCTTTCCAAGTGTCCTGAAGCTATATAGGTTTTTATTGGGACTGGCCATCACCGGACGCCCTCTGTTTCAGAGTCTGATCTGTGTTGAACGTTACCTGGCGGTGGTTCATCCTGTAACCTTTCTGAAGTACAAACCTCTCAGATACAGACTCATGTGTTCTGCTGTTGTCTGGATCATTTGTCTTTGCTCCTGTTTGATCTCCATGCTTACCTTAATATTGTCAAAGAACAATGCACATACATGGTTCTACATGATGCAGTTCCTCATCTTGCACTGTGTGCAGTTGTTTTGTTGTGTGGCTGTTCTCAGAGCTCTGAAGCAGTCAGGACCAGGAGAGAGAGAAGAAGAAAATCACATGAAGAGAAGAGCATTTTATCTTATTCTCATAACTACTGTGACTATGGCTGTCATGTTCATTCCTTATATTGTCACAGGAATTCTCACTATTTTGCAGCAGGACATTTCTCTTGTCTGGTTGATCAGTTTTTGTTGTTTTGTTCTGTCTGCTTATGTACATCCTGTTCTTTATCTGAAGCGCAATGGAAAACTTGTATGCCTTTGTTCTCCAAAAAACTCGCTATTCTGATGTCAAAGAAATTACAGATTATAACCTATTTAATTTCAATCATCGTAAACATTGCGTTAAAATATATTGCCTTTGACGAAATGTGGTTTAGTTTTGTTAATGAGAACATTACTTTAATACTTGCATTATTATGTGACATTTATTTACTGCCTGGCATTTGGTGCTGTAGGGTCTTGAAAGAGATTTCAAACTAATGTGAATCTAGTTGTTATTGTTTAGTGCATAAAGATTTGTGTTCTTGTATTTCATCTTTGACAGCTGTGGTTAATGCAAAGTTTTTAACAGAATCGTCTACTGAATTTATACTGAGGTGCTGCTTAGACATTAAAATGATCAACATGAATGTCCTAAAATAAACTTTGACAACTGCTGTTGTTGTCATCTGTTATAATTTGTGTGTGATTTGTTTTTCCAACACTTGATCAATGACCCAAGGGCTGGGACGATATGTATTGCGATTCACACTACTTGTCTAAGGCGTTTCTGAAATTGCCAAGGCTTTTTTATGCGCAGCTCTTTCATGAACTACGGCTCTTTGATCAGTACTGCTTAATCTAAAATCACTTTGAGATTGAGTCGTTTATATAACGTGCATTTAAAAAAGCAACACTCGTCAAACATCATCATTATAAATATACTTTATTATCATGTTAATACCTGTAAAGGTTTGAAGAACAGCGATTAAATATGCCCATTGGCATTTCCTGGAACTACAGCTGTGTCCCAAATGACATACTATAAACTATGCACTCAACCATATAGTAAGAAGGGTAGTGTTGTAAATGTAGGGCCCCTTGAAATCCGTTTTATTTGATACTTGCCTTACATGACTGCATTGTTTCTCCAGTTCTTCTGCGTTCAGTTGTTTTGTTGTCTGACTGTTCTCAGAATTTTAATGATGGTATGTTTTTCATTGTTGTTGTTTGATGCAGGGATTGGTGTTGATTTAATGATGATGTCTTCCTGAGGTTTTGAATGTTGGACTCTTTATTGTTGTCTTTGGTGTGGAGTTGTGTCCAGTGGCAATGCAAATATCTTTGGTGGTTGTGATTTATGTGTCTGTTAAGTCTGTGATTTATTGTTGATGGATGGTGTTATGATGATTTCTGCTTAATGATATTTAATTCAAATGAATTTGTTAATTGATTGTAGTGAGATATTAGATTAACTTAAAAACTAAAGAAGGCCTGGTGTTTCAAATTTTAAGTATCTCACTGGAACTCTGTCATTTGAAATCTGTCTTTTCAGGCAAATGTAATGTCATCTAGTGTATAGTTTCTTTGCATATTGGCACTTTGGAATTACACCAGCTGTATGTCTCTCAACACATCAGTTTAGAAGGCAAATAGTCAACTTGTAGGTGTATATAACTGTCTGTTATTTGTTTATTTTACTATTATTATTATTAGAATTGCAGAGGTACAGAGCTGGTTATTGCTGCTTTTCTTGGCTGGAGGATTTTGTGCTTGCTTTTACATGTGTTTTGTCGATGTGATGATAAACTGTTCTGTTGACTTTTCTTAATGTGTGTGATTTAGAGTAACTTTAGTTTGGTTTAGTCTATAGTCTCAGAATGTTGTGGTTGACTATTGTGATTTATTCTTTCATAGATCACAGTTCTCTTTTGGACGGCACACAGTGAAGAGATGAACATCTCCAGTGAGAACTATGGATCCAATTCTTCTGTTTATTTCATTTCCAGTGGCATTGAAGTGGAAACTACTTTAGGTTTAAATATCTTGAGCATTCTGATGACTTTTCCTGCCAACTCTTATGTGATACGGCTTATTGTGACAGGAACTGGAAATGGACTTGCGGCAGAATTCTTAGTTTTTAACCTCTCCATCTGCCAGATTCTCTTCTGTTTTGAAACTGTCTTGATATGTCTTAGCAATACATTTAAATTCTTGTGGACACCTGTAGCTTTTTTTGAAGGACTGCTTATCACCGGTCGTCCTCTGTTTGAGTGTCTGATCTGTGTCGAGCGTTACCTGGCGGTGGTTCATCCTGTAACCTTTCTGAAGTACAAACCTCTCAGATACAGACTCATGTGTTCTGCTGTTTCCTGGCTGGCAGTATTTGTTTCTGGTGGATTCAATACTGTGATTTTTTTGTTTTTCTTTAAGTGTTACTTGTATTACTTGATTGTATTGTTCCTCCTTTTCTTCTCCATCCAGTTGTTTTGTTGTGTGGCTGTTCTCAGAGGTCTGAAGCAGTCAGGACCAGGAGAGAGAGGGAGAGAGAGAGGGGAGGAAAACCACATGAAGAAAAGAGCGTTTTATCTCGTTCTTATAACTACTGCGACTACAGTTGTCATATATACGCCCTATATTATTTTACTATGGTTTCCTACAGAAAAGGAATATTACATATACCTGTATATTGGTCTTTTTTGTTATATTTTGGCTGGTTTGGTGCAGCCTGTGTTTTTTCTTTACCGGGTGGGAAAACTAAACTTCATCAAATGCCAATAATGTTATTTACATCTTAGTAGGCCTAGTCATTTATGGAAATAGACACCTACATTTTTAGTTTCACTATTTATTTTTCAAGATGATTTGGAAAAGAGATTACAAAAATAATTATTTACCACTGTATTCTTTTGTAATGTAGTATTTTATTTGAGCTTTAATAAACAAGACTTGCAAACTTGCTACAATGCTACTGCTGTACTGCTGGGATACTGCTGTATTACAAATGGATTTAGTTAAATTAGTTGCATAAAGAAATGTCTAAATGTGTTATTATTTATTTACATTTACATTTATTCTTTTGACTTGCTTTTTTGTAGCTGCTGTTGTTTCTAATGTAAACTTATTAGTTAGTATTTTGAATAAGTTCGAGTTTACTCATGGAATGTGGTTTTGTTGTTTTTATCTACTGAATGATGTTTGACATCAAAACTTGAGTAAGTTAACATGTAAATTATTTTGCCCATTTATGTAGGTAAATTACTCTCTTTATGTAAATACAGACACTCTTAAACAACAGTCAATTTGATGTTAGAAACCAAGCGTGCGCCTCTAGCCGGATAAATTCCTGATTCATTTGTGGACAGCACCCAGTGAAGAGATGAACATTTCCATCTTCTTCAGTCCTGAATCAAATTCTTCAAATTCTTCTGAATACTTTTTTTCCAATGACACTGATGTGGGATCTAATATTGTAATGTTCTCAGTCGGATATAAGATCAGCGTTCTGATGAGTTTTCTTATCAGCTCTTATGTGATATGGCTTATTGTAAGAGGAACTGGAAATGGACTTGCAGCAGAAATCTTCACCCTCAACCTCTGTGTCTGTGAGATAGTCTTGTGTGTAAAAGAAACCGTGGTTTATCTCACCTATTTTCAAATTCCCTGGATTCTTGTGGGTTTTATAAATGGATTGTCTTTAATTGGATATCATTTGTTTGAGTGTCTGATCTGTGTCGAGCGTTACCTGGCGGTGGTTCATCCTGTTACCTTTCTGAAGTACAAACCTCTCAGATACAGACTCATGTGTTCTGCTGTCGTCTGGGTCACAACATTTGGTTTTGGTGGACTTAATGTTATAATTTTGTCATTGGACACAGATATGTACTTTATTATCTTGATCACAACGTTCTTCATCTTCTTCTCCATCCAGTTGTTTTGTTGTGTGGCTGTTCTCAGAGGTCTGAAGCAGTCAGGACCAGGAGAGAGAGGGAGAGAGAGAGAGGAGATAAACCACATGAAGAGAAGAGCGTTTTATCTTATTCTAATAACTACTGTTAGCATGCTTCTTATACATTCTCCATATATTATGCTAATTGCTTTTACTAAATCAGTGGCTAATTTCATTTTCATGTTTGTAGGTCAAATTTGTTTTATTTTGGCTGGTTTAGTTCAGCCAGTTCTCTTTCTCTATCGGGTTGGGAAACTGAACTTCATCAAATGTCAATAATTTTAATGATCAAAATAGGTTTCATCTTGCAACTGCAATATAAAAATAGTATGTTATGCAAATAATCATCAAGTTTTATAATATGTTTAAATCCAGGCATGGATATCTATTGAGAAGTAAAGCGTAATCTGATTGTGTTGCATGCAGTTTAAAAAGGCTGATCATAATGTCAGTGAGTTGCAGTATATTGGTATTGAGAAAGCAAAAAAAAAGATTTGTAGATGTTGTAATTGTGAAGGTAATGTTTTTAGATTTAGACTTCAAATCGGGACACGTAATTTTTTTTGAGTTCTGTGTTTTCCATTCTTTCACTATGCAATAATTATATATTTGTCCACATACTGTAGTAGTATACTATTATATTAGTTACTGGTAAACTGCAGTAAAATTGCAGATACAATAGTGTTTTTTAACTACTACTATAGTAAATATTTGTATAGTAAATATAAGCATACTCTAGTGTTTATATAGTTTATCGATTTACTACTAGAATGATTTACTGTAGTAAATATTATAATGCAATACAGTGTTTTTAATCTGGATGTCCAAGTTATCCAGAATTTATTTTGACAGGTCGTCTTAAAGAGTGGTTGATCATAGCTTTTCTCTAACAGGTGGATATGCACTTGTTTCGTAGAAAATGTTTTGTGTAACATGTTTTCTATGATGTTATCATCACTTGTGCTTGTCAAGAGTTGCATTTAGTCTTGGAAAAGGAGTAATATAGGATTACATTTGTTAATTTGCCAATATTATATTTTCTTTTTCTTTGTCTAACTCCCTTGATTGTTAAACATATTTTTCTGGACTCCATTACAATACAAATAGACAATGTTTTTATTTAGAGACATGTTTATCTATTATTTTTGAAAATGTGTTTTCAAATTTTAATTTTGTCTTAAATGCCTTATATAATCTTTACCATGTATGATTTTCCTTTTTAACTTTGTAAAAATTACACATTTACACTTTTACAGTGTTTCACTAGTCTAAAAACTTGACAACTATTTATTAAAATTTGTAAAAAATTGTAAACTAGACTGCAAGTTACATACAAAGCTATTTTATGAAGAAATTTAAAATGATAGTATATTGTTTTATCATATTGTTAAAAAAAACAGGCATATGTATTTGACAAAAAAAACCAGCACAAAAATGAGAAAATTTAATTAGTTTAACTGCATTTAATTTTGTCCTCTAAACACCAAATTCGTCTTGCATGAAATCCCATAGATAATAAATCTGTTCTTTGTGAAAAATGAATGTGTGAATCTGTTTTTCAAACTAGTTTATTAAAATTAACCAATTTTATAAGTACTTCTTGTGAAAAAAGGGCTCCTGTCATATTTCAGAAGAATGTAGTTAAATCAGGAAAAGTATAATTCATCATTCACATTCATTGTTTTCACTTGCTTTCTTTATTGCAGTTTCTTTGTATGTGGTATGTAAATTGTTTTGCTTATTTGTGGAGATAAAATACTCATTGACTCTCTATGTGTCAACTATTTTAGAGTGGTAACTTTCTTAAACATGACAGTCTGTCTCAAATTTGATGTGCAACTTAATTGAAATATTATTGATTTATTAATTATTGATTCATTTCTGGATGGCCCACAGTGAAGTGATGAACATGTCTAGTGAGATCTCCTCCATTCATGAATCAAATAGTTCTGATTATTTCTTGTCATATAAAAAGAAAAATAGAGCTACTGCTGTATTCCAAAGGGCTTTAGTTAAATTATGTGCAAAAAAGGCATTATTATTTATTTACATTCACATTTATTGTTTTGACTTGCTTTCTTTGTTGCTGTTGTATCTAATGCAAACTTATTTTGAATAAGTTCAATTGCTCATGGAATGTGGTTTTGTTGTTTTTATCTCCTGAATGATGTTTGACATCATAACTTAGTTAACATGTCAATTGTTTTGTCTATGTATGGAGGTGAAGAGTCTGTCGTTTTAAACCTGATTTGTTATTACTAAACCAAGCGTATGCCTCTGATCGGAAAGATTCCTAATTCATTTTTGGACGGCACACAGTGAAGAGATGAACATCTCTAGTGAGATCTCTTCCATTCACAAATCCAATTCTTCTGATGACTTTTTCTCCAATGACACTGAAGCGCAAACTGATTTCATAATGTTCTCAGTCGTATATATCATCAGCATTCTGATGAGTTTTCCTACCAACTCTTATGTGATATGGCTTATTTTCACAGGAACTGGAAATGGATTTGCGGCAGAATTCTTTATTGTCAACCTCTCTGTGTGTGAGATAATCCAGTGTGTAGAAACAATCTTGGTTTATCTCACCGATTGTGAGATTATTTGGATTGTTTTCGCTTTTATAGATGGATTATCCGTAGTTGGACATCATTTGTTTGAGTGTCTGATCTGTGTCGAGCGTTACCTGGCGGTGGTTCATCCTGTAACCTTTCTGAAATACAAACCTTTCAGATACAGACTCATGTGTTCTGCTGTCGTCTGGATCACAACATTTGTTTTTGGTGGATTTAATGTTATAATCTTGTCATTTGCCATAGCAGTGTACTTTATTGTCTTGACCTTACAGTTCCTCATCTTTCTCTCCATTAAGTTGTTTAGTTGTGTGGCTGTTCTCAGAGCTCTGAAGCAGTCAGGACCAGGAGAGAGGGAGAGAGAGAGAGGAGATAAACCACATGAAGAGAAGAGCGTTTTATCTCATTCTCATAACTACTCTGAGCATGCTTTTTATACATTCGCCATATATAATTTTATATGCTATTATTACACCAGAAAATGAAATAATATATATGTTTGTAGGTCAGATTTGTTTTATTTGGTCTGGTTTGGTGCAGCCTGTTCTCTTTCTCTACCGGGTGGGCAAACTGAACTTCATCAAATGTAAATTATTTTAATGATCAAAATCTCTACAATTCATTTACAAATCATTTATCGGCAATATAAAATGAAATCACTAAGTTCCAATATGTTAAGTCAAAACTTGTTAAGGGGTGTTAAATGTAACAAATTATTTAAAAATGTATGTATTGGAAAATAAAATAAAAACAATTGAAAAATAAACATTCAAAGCTTTGGTAAGTCCTCAAATATTTTGACAAGATAATCAGTTTCCAAAAATGTGTGTACAACCTGGACCTCCGCTTCTTGTGTATTATTCATTGTATTGTGAACATTTCTTTGATATTATGTATTCAAATGATGTGCACATAATTCACATTATGCTTTTCGTTGTTCAGTATATACTTTGGGTTAGGGTTCATTTTTTGACTCCTATTTGAAATTACATGAAATAAAGCATCTTTTACTGAACTACACTATTAAAATACAAATGTTTTTATTTAGAGACATGTTCATCTGATATTAATATTTAGATATGTATATTTTTTATCTTAAATTTAACATAAATGTCTTATCAAATCTTTACCATGCATGTTTTTTTACTTTAGTGATATTAAAATAGCTCGGTTTATAATATAACATTAAAAGATGAATAATTATTAATTTTGATTGCTTATTATGTTTATGGTGAATTAATTCATATAGAGAGTTTAGGGTTTATCTACTAAATGTTCTGGAGTTTTGCCATACTGACTTGAGCTTGCTTGCTGACACAGTTTACGAAACACAGTCCTGGAGCACAAACATCTTATGTGTTTTGTTTTTCAGTGATCAAGAAACTTGACAAGACACAAGCTATAAAATTCAAAGCAATTATAAACTACAAATACCTTATATCTCAATAAACCTGTTTGTTGTAAGAAAATAATTGTCTTAATAACAGTGATAGTTTTCGGGACTTCTACTTCAAGGAAAGCTATAAGAATGAGATACATATGATGAAGTTAAATTACCTGCAAAAAAAAGAAGCAAAGTTTGTGCAGCATAATTCATCATTTACATTGATTGTTTTGACTCGCATGTTGTGTTTTCTATAAACCCATTTGTCAGATGAGACTTGTGAAATTTTTCACTATTTTGAATAAGTTAGTTTTTACTTTTGTATGTGGTTTTGTTGTTTGCATCTCAGTTGAAGCTGAATGATGTTTGACATCATTTGTTGTTTTAGTGTGTTAACATATACATTGTTTTGGTGGTTTAAGGGGATGAATCACTCTTTCAATCTTTATAGAGAGACCGCTTTGTCTTTTTGAACCTAATTCGATGTCGAATTCGATTAGCTTTCTGATTCATTTCTGGACGGCACAAAGCAAAGAGATGAACATCTTCAGTGAGATCTCCAATTCTTCTCATTACCTCTTTTCTAATGGCACTGAAGCAAAAGCTGATTCTGATGTGTTCTCTGTTGTATACATCATCTGCGTTCTGTTGAGTTTTCCTATCAACTCTTATGTGATATGGCTTATTGTAACAGGAACTGGAAACGGACTTGTGGCAGAATTCTTCAATCTCAACCTCTGTGTCTCTGAGATACTTTTGTGTGTGGAAACAGTTGTGATTTTTCTCACCTATGAATTTCACATTCTCTGGACTGTTGTGGTTTTTTTTGATGGTGTATTCGTCATTGGCCATCCTTTTTTTGAGTGTCTGATCTGTGTCGAGCGTTACCTGGCGGTGGTTCATCCTGTAACCTTTCTGAAGTACAAACCTCTCAGATACAGACTCATGTGTTCTTCTGTTGTCTGGATCACAACAGTTGTCTCTGGTGTATTTTCTCTAACCTTGTTGTTTGTCTTGGAGGTGTACATTATTTTCTTAATCATAACTTTCATGTTTGTCCTCTCCATTAAGTTGTTTTGTTGTGTGGCTGTTCTCAGAGGTCTGAAGCAGTCAGGACCAGGAGAGAGAGGGAGAGAGAGAGAGGAGATAAACCACATGAAGAGAAGAGCGTTTTATTTCATTCTAGTAACTACTCTGAGCATGCTTCTTATATATTCTCCATATATTGTCATAATATTTGTTTTTACAACAGAGAATGTAAAGATGTTTGTATGTGTTGGTCAATTTTGTTTTATTTTAGCTGGTTTGGTGCAGCCTGTTCTCTTTCTCTACCGGGTAGGGAAACTAGACTTTATCAAATGTCAGTAATGTTTTCATGTTTCATCATCTAGTTGCAATATAAGTTCCAAAAATAATTTGTAAACCTGTTGTTGTGTAAGAAACAGTGATATCCGATTCCAACTCTTCGTAATGTTGCATTATATTTAGATTGAGAAAGGACATTATATTTTCTTTGTCAAACTCCCATAAATGTCACATACTGATCTTCAATACTGTACAAATTGATTTTTTTCCCCCATATTTTTTATTCATACATATTATTTATTCAGAGACATGTTTATCTGATATTTGATATATTCACATTTTTATCTTGTTTTCACATTTTTAACTACAATGTCATATAATCTTTACTATGAATGATTTCCTTGTTTTTCTTTGTAATGGACACATTAACACTTTTACTAATCAAAAATGTTGTTTTTAATAGTCAGGAAACAAACTTGACAGCTATTTATGAAATACTTTGAAAAGCTTGAACACTGGTAAAAATGTAACTTTAAATTGTTCTCCCAACAAAAGTTAATAAAGTAACTTGAACCAAAAAAATTTAGTAGAAGAATGTTATTGTTTTGGTTATAGTGAATAAAATTTGCTTCATGGGGTACTAACAAAGATTATTTTGGTGACTGTACTTATAGATGTCCAAAGCACGTCAAAAAGTTAAACTACTTGGCCAAAAGTTGAGTAAACTCAAAAAAGCTGTGCAGCAAGCTACCTTCAAATTTTAAGTTAAGTCAACTCTTCATGAAGCTGTTTAAAATTGAAAGCAACCAGACTACAAGTTACATACAAAGTTAATTAATGAAGTAATTTCAAATTATAATACTAGTTTTATCATATTGTTTAAAAAACCGACATGTATTTGGCAAATGAAGAAACAAGATAATTAAATCACTTTTGTTCTTCTAAACACTGAATTATTCTTGCATAAAACCCCAAATATAATAAATCTGTTCCTTGTGAGAAAATGAATGTTTGAATCTGTTTTATCAAACTGTTTTTTAAATAACTCAACTTTATAAATAAACAAGAGTTCTGCTTCAAGGAAAGTGAGACTATTATGAAAAGGGCTCCTGCATAAAAAATCTCAACCCATCTTTTTAAGTTTCTTTTTTGCATTGGATTTTTTTAGTTGTACTGACTGACAAAAGTTGAGATAACTTACATAATTATGTCAAAAATCAATTGATTTGACAAACAACTGGATTAACTTACTGAACTAAATTCAGCTGACTACAATCAAAAACAGTGTGTCATATTTTCAGAAGAATGTGGTTTAATCTGTAAAAGCATAATTCATAATTCATCATTCACATTCATTGTTTTTACATTGTCTTTATTGCAGATATTTGTGCTGTAAACCTATTTTTCAAATGAGATTTGTCAGATTTGGGGTTTAGTTTCTTTTACTCTGTGGTTTCTGTTGCTTTGATGTCATTTAACCCTGAAGGATGTTGACAGATTGTTTGGTATTTTACATTTTTCTTAGAGGTCATTTTTGTAATGACCATACCATTCTTTGTCTTTCTCTCCATCCAGTTGTTCTGTTATCTGGCTCTTTTCAGAGCTCTGAAGCAGTCAGTACCAGGAGAGAGAGAGCATGCATTTTATTTATGCATCATATATTATTTTATTGTTCTTATTCCATCAAGCAATGAAAGCATCTATATCTTTGTAGGTCAGTTTTGTTTTGTTTTTTTCTGGTTTGGTGCAGCCTGTTCTCTTTCTTTAACAGGTGGAAAAACTGAACTTCAACAAATGTCAATAATTTTGTTTTAATCATTAATAATCTCTGTAAATACATGTGTCTTCATCCAGCTGCTGTGTGAAAATGCCTAATGGCATAATTTGTCATTCACATTTGTTGTTTTGACTCTTTAAAGCAAATATTATTTTTGCTGTAAACTATTTGTCAGGTGAGATTTGACAGATTGTTCAGTATTTTGAATAGGTTACTTTTAACTGACCCTGAATGATGTTCGACATCATAACTTTTTATTGTGTTAACGTGTTAATTGATTTACTTATTGACACTTTATATGGATGTGCAACTTTATTGTAGTAACACAATATAGTCTGTTTTTATAACCAAATTTAATGCCGCAAAGGTGCAACTCTGATGTGATTCATTTTTTACTGCACACATTGAAGAGATGAACATCTCCAGTGAGATCTCCTCCATTCATGAATCCAATTTTTCTGATCATTTTTTTAATGAAGTGAAAATTGATTATGGGTTACTCTCAGTCGTATATATTATTAGCATTCTGATGAGTTTTCCTATCAACTCTTATGTGATATGGCTTATTGTGACAGGAACTGGAAATGGACTTGCAGGAGAATTCTTCATTCTCAACCTCTGTGTGATTGAGATATTCTTGTGTGTGGAAACAATTGTGGTTTATCTCCTCAATGATTGTGACATTTCTTGGATTGTTGTAGCTTTTTTAGATGGAATTATCATTGGACATCCCTTATTTGAGTGTCTGATCTGTGTCGAGCGTTACCTGGCGGTGGTTCATCCTGTAACCTTTCTGAAGTACAAACCTCTCAGATACAGACTCATGTGTTCTGCTGTCGCCTGGGGGACAACATTTGTCTTTGGTGGATTTAATATTATGATCTTTTCATTTGTCTATTTGGTGTACTTTATTTTCTTGATCGTACCTTTCCTCATCTTCTTCTCCATCCAGTTGTTTTGTTGTGTGGCTGTTCTCAGAGCTCTGAAGCAGTCAGGACCAGGAGAGAGAGGGAGAGAGAGAGAGGAGATAAACCACATGAAGAAAAGAGCGTTTAATCTCATTCTCATAACTACTGTGAGCACAATAGTCATATATACTCCATATATTTTGATGGCTGTTATTACATTAGAGAGTGATGGCATATTCATTTGTGTAGGTCAAATTTGTTTTATTTTTGCTGGTTTGGTGCAGCCTGTTCTCTTTCTCTACCGGGTGGGCAAACTGAACTTCATCAAATGTCAATAATTTTATTTTAGTCATCAAAATCGTTATTTTCTATGTTTTTTCATCTAGCTGCAATACAAACATGTTATATCATGCAAATAATATGCTTGTTTTAGTATGTGTATCATGAAATAAATGTATATGTACAAATAATTTTTAAAGGCATGATCATGTTTTCTTCTCTCATCATATGTTCTTTCAACAAATAACAAAAAAATAGCTATATTATTATATACAATATATTATCCTTCTTCACATTGACTTTTTCTTGCATAATATCCCTTAAATAATAAACCAGTACCTTGTGAGAAAATAAATCTTTTACGAGTTTATTGAAATTAACAAATTTAAAAAAGAAGAGCTGCTGTCATGTTTCATAAGATTTATAAAATTGCAAATAAGAATCAAAGGCATAGTCTCAGCTTCCGTTGTCTAAATGTCTGATGCATATCAGGGTTTTTCCTGCATTCGTATCTGTGGGGACATTTCCAAACCCCTAAACAGTGGCAGATTTTGCCATGTGCGACGTGGGTAGCCGGTGGCCGATAAAAAAAAGTGCATGTTTTATTACTGCTTATTTGAACGACACGCCAATCATTTCATGTCACTGTGGGGTCTGTTAAACGAATCAGGATTCTGAGAGTTGGCCCGCCTCTCAGGCTGGTGTGTTCAACTTGCCGATCTGACCGATCAGCACACATGACATCAAATACACTGTGAGAGCGCTTTAAAACCAAACTGCTCCGTATTCTTTCAAACAGCTTTCGTTGTTCAATCATGATGTCATATGCTAAACAGAAAGCTTCGAAAAGCTTAACACATCTCTCATCCCATTCAAACGTGTGAGGAGGTGAGCGGGACAACTTCTGAATCAACACAAAAACATTATAGATGAGAAATAAGGCCTCCAGCTACTCAGATTAGGAAAAGAGAAGAGTATCAAAGTATGTATGCAGCTATGTCATTCATCTTGTTTTGAATTTAATGTTATAATGTATATGGAGTATAATGACACATATTTCATTTATGTTCATATTTAACACATTATGTGTTAACATAAGCAATATGCCCGTTCCTCAGCCATTCAAAGTAACAATGGCTCTACGTGAGACTGTCACAGGCGTATCATTCACCATCATTCACATTCATTGTTCTTCTACTCTTGTATTTGGTTTGTATGTGTGATGTTTATCTTTCTAGTGTGTTAACATGTAAATTGTTTTGCCCATTTGCTAAAGTTGCCAGAGGACAGCTCTCATCTGATTCCTGATTCATATTCTGGACGGCACACAGTGAAGAGATGAACATCTCCAGTGAGATCTCCTCCTTTTACGAATCCAATTCTTCTGATTACTTCTCTTCTAATGGCACTGAAGTGGAAACTGAATTTGATATGTTTCCAGTCGTATATATCATCAGCATTCTGATGAGTTTTCCTACCAACTCTTATGTGATATGGCTTATTAAAACAGGAACTGGAAATGGACTTGCGGCAGAAATTTTCTTTGTCAATCTTTCTGTCTGTGAGATATTCCTGTGTTTAGAAAGAATTGTGCTGTATCTCACCAGCTGGTATAATTGTGACATTCCCATAATAAATGTTTTTTTCGATGAATTATTCAACACCGGCCGTCCTCTGTTTCAGTGTCTGATCTGTGTTGAGCGTTACCTGGCGGTGGTTCATCCTGTAACCTTTCTGAAGTTTAAACCCCTCAGATACAGACTCATGTGTTCTGCTGTCACCTGGGGAACAACATTTGTTTTTGGTGGACTTGCGTCCATATGCTGGTCATTTGCCTCAAATGCGTACATGTTTTTCCTGGCCTTACCATTTATCATCGTCTCCATCCAGTTGTTTTGTTTTGTGGCTGTTCTCAGAGCTCTAAAGCAGTCAGGACCAGGAGAGAGAGGGAGAGAGAGAGAGGAGGAAAACCACATGAAGAGAAGAGCGTTTCATCTCATTCTAATCAATACTGTGACCACAGTTATCATATATGTGCCCAGTACTATTTTAGCATTTCTTACTAAAACTGAAATAGTTTTAATATATATGTGTATATGTGAGTTTTGTTTTATTTCTGCTGGTTTGGTGCAGCCTGTTCTCTTTCTCTACCGGGTGGGAAAACTGAACTTTATCAAATGTCAATGAATGTTGTTTTTTAAGCAGTTAAAACACAGGTGCTACAATGATTTCTTTGCAATGATGACATAGAAGAATCATTTTTAGGTTCCCCAAAGAACATACTTTTTAGTCTGTAGAACTAGAAATGCACTGTAGATGTTAAAAGGTTCTTAATGAAACCATACAGCCTGACAAACAATCATAATAAAGTTATGAAGAATAAAACGTAATAGATATGATTTGTAGAAGAGTGTGTGATATTTCAACACTTTTATGTCAATTATTTTAGTATGTTTGTTTTAAACCAGCAGGATACATGCAAATAAGTTTTTAAAGGCATTTTTCGTCATCTGTTGTTTTGATGTCTTTATAGCTAATGTTGTTTTAATATAAACCCATTTGTCAGAGCAATATCTGTTTTAAATATTTTGAATATGTTCCCACTCATGTTGAATTGGTTTCGCCTGTTGGCCCTGAATGAAATTTGACAACATAACTTTTTGATGAATTGCTTATATCAATCTTATTACTTGTGTTCAGACAACACAGTGTGTCTTTTTGAACGTGACGCTGAGAGTGCAGCTCTGATCCAATTCTTAAATCATTCTTGAACAGCACACAGTGAAGAGATGAACATCTCCTGTGAGATCTCCATTCAAATACTTCTCATTACTTGTTTTTCTTTAACACTAAAGGACTGGAAATGTTGTCGGCCATATATAACTTCAGCATTCTGTTGAGTTTTCCTCCCAACTCTTATGTGATATGTAAGGAATAACGTACAGGCAGCCGATTGTTATCGCAGTGGAGGGACTTGTATCACACTGAAGGGGTTTATTTTGCGATGACAGCCGTCCGCTTGTACATTATCATGCTAAATACTGTACACGGCTACTTGCGACATGAGAAAAAAACTGGGCATGAAATGTGAATTTGAAATGTTTTATTAGCTCTTTTTTACCGAATGCAGACCTTCCGTGAGGAAAAGCTGTTTACTTTCGGATTTAAGGTAAGAAACGGCATTCAAATGTCACGAACAGGCAACTTGATTTAATCATTTGTAAATATAATGTCATATATGTTATTAAAAGACATATTTATATTTCTTTTTTGTGTAATTTTAAACTGTACCTGTTTATTTACTTTATCAATGTTTAGTGATGAGCTACTGATGCACACACATATTCTGTCTTTTTAGGCAAATATGATGTCACTTTTAATACATTTACATATCAGCACTTTGAAAGCACACGTGAGAAACAAGAGAAATCTGTTTGTCTCTCAAAACACATCAGTTTGGAAGACAAATAGTTTGGCTAGAAGGTAAAGAGCTGAAGAATTCTGTACTTGCTTTTACATGGTTTCACAATGTAAATACCAAAAATGTTTTGTTGACTTTCATTAATGTGTGTGATTTAGAGAAATTTTACAATGTTGTGGTTGACTAAAATGTGGATTTCGTGGATCATAGATCACAGTTCTGTTTTGGACGGCACACAGTCAAGAGATATGAACATCTTCTCCATTCATGAATCCAATTCTTCTGGTTACCAGTTTTCAAATGGCACTGAAGCTGGAACTAGTTTTAAAATGTTCTCAGTCGTGTACATCATCTGTTTTCTGTTTGGACTTCCTCCCAACTTTTATGTGATATGGCTTATTGTAAGAGGAACTGGAAATGGACTTGCAGCAGAAATCTTCACTCTCAACCTCTCTGTCTGTGAGATCGTCTTGTGTCTTCAGTGTCTCTTGATTTTCCTTGCTTACAATTTTCAAATTTCCTGGAAAATTGTGGTTATTTTTGATGGATTTGCAATCACTGGTCGTCCTCTGTTTCAGTGTCTGATCTGTGTTGAGCGTTACCTGGCGGTGGTTCATCCTGTAACCTTTTTGAAGTACAAACCTCTAAGATACAGACTCATGTGTTCTGCTGTTGTCTGGGTGGCATCATTTGCCTCTTGTGGATTAAATACTGTGATTTGGTCATTTTTCCCTTATTGGTTTTTGTTTTACATGGTTTCATCATTCCTCATCTTCTTCTCCATCCAGTTGTTTTGTTGTGTGGCTGTTCTCAGAGCTCTGAAGCAGTCAGGACCAGGAGAGAGAGGGAGAGAGAGAGAGGAGGAAAACCACATGAAGAAAAGAGCGTTTTATCTCATTCTAATAAATACTGTGACTATATTTATCATATATGTGCCCTATATTATTGTAACATTTTTAACCCAAACAGAACTTTATCATATATATGTGTGTGTTTGTGAGTTTTGTTTTATTTTGGCTGGTTTGGTGCAGCCTGTTCTCTTTCTTGACCGGGTGGGGAAACTAAACTTCAAATGTCAATAAACTTGTTTACGAGTAAGTTTATTTTTATTTTGCTTTTTACAATTTGTAAAAATGTAACCTGATGAAAAATTAAATTGATCAGTAGCTTTATATGCATTTAAATAGCTGAATTTAGACTGACTGCATCTGTGTGGTGTTACGTCTGGCACAAACTCTGATTACATGTAAATCTGTGCAACACTTAAAGAAAAAGACAATTGAATAATGCCTCTTTTTTTAGCGTCTAGTTTAAAAAGCTTTGATTTATGCACATTTTTCAAACATTTAATCATTTTAATGTGCTGTTGTTGTTTTTGAACACCTAACAATAGTTTTTTTGTTTTCATATTGAATCATATTGTGTGTTAGGAAATAGCAATGGAAATATATTGGTAAAAGGGTTGTGTTCTGATTCAGTTTATTTGCAAATCAAAGTCATGAGTTAAAATGTAAGTTAAAAAAATTCATCCTTAATTGTTACACACATTTTTAACATGTAGACCTCATTTTGGGGTATGGGTATACATTTTGTTAACATATACAATATTTGAATTTTGAATAAAAAAAATTACACACAACTGATGAAAGATCAAACTTATAATGTTGTGTTTGCATTTGAGTTAAAAATCAAATATTGACCCTTTTGGTCATTCTGTTTTACTTTTCTTTGATGCTTTGGTATAAATAAATCTAAATCCAGTCATAAATCATTTGGTATTTGTAAAAAATCATGTCATGGAATATGGGTATTATTTTAATATGCATGAAATTAACTGAACTGCGCACATGAAAGAAGGCAAAGAAATCTTACATTAACTACAAAGAAATCAGTTATACATTTTTTGATAATACCGGGGTCCGTGTACCTTCGGATAGATCGTTTACTAGTTTTGTTTTTAAAACATTTTTTACATATTCTACCACATCCATAAGCATAAAAAACAAATATGAGAGATATTTTTGTTTTGCTTTCCTCAATATTTCTTTAAATGCATCAAACAAATATGCAATAAAACCAAAACGAAAAATAAAGTATTTGTCCACCGGAAGTTCAGCTGCAGCCTCTGGTGACCAGTGCTGGTATAGCACATAAGAGCATGTTAAGCACAAGATCGCTATCTTTAAAGGCACATCACTTTTCAGTGGCGTGTGCCACTAAAACATGTAAACAACCATATATAAATATGTAGGTAGTACTTTCTGTGCAATGTAGCAATATGTGGAGTTACTGAAAGAATGGACAGGCGCGCGTGTCAGAGCGATGCATCTGACAGCGGGAGGGTTTACTGCTCTAGACTATATAAATATCATTATATAGATCAGTGGTTTAACCATAGCTCCCGTTTAAATTCAAAGAGAAGCTCGTTTTGCACTTTAATGTGATAAAAAAGAGATGTGCCTTTTTGTTTGCACTGTTCTTAAACATGTTAAATAAAACATACAACTCTACATAGGCGTGTTTATAAAAATAAGCTGTTAATAAAAAACCTGTAGCTACTTTACATTGCACATTACAAGAGATTACACATTGCACAAACTAAGAGATTGTACACAAATAAGCAAAGCGAGTGTCTAAAGTAAAGGTTTATTGTTAGGTATATTCGAATGTAAATTTTAACCTGTCATAGCTAGTGACCCATGATAAAAAATTATTCGGTGAAGTTTTTTATAATAGACAGTCTGCGTGATAAACATATAATGTCACAAGATCACTCACAACTAATTTTTATTTTTTTTAAACAAATTAAACCCTGCCAAAAACACAATATAGCAAATGTAATAGATTCATTATAATGGGATTTTTTTAAAGGTTTAATGCAAAAGAACTAATAGTAAAATGGCATGGAAACCATTAACTTTTCTTTTATATTTTGGGCAGAGTTCTTTTTCTATGTAAGAGAATGTAATATGAAAGTACAGGTTTTTAGTAACTTTTATTTTTTATTACAGCTTATTTTTTATAAACACGCCTAGGCCAACTAGAGTTGTTGTTTTGTCTTCTGTTTCATATTTTTACGAACAGTGCAAACAAAAGGGTACATCTTTTTTATCACATTAAAGTGCAAAACGAGCTTCTCTCATACTATGAATTTTAACGGGGGTTATGGTTCTCCCGCGCTGTTAGAGGCATCGCTCTGACACAAGCAGGGACGCGCGCGCATGTCCATTCTTTCTGTAACTGTACATGGCCTACTGCTGCATTGCACATAAATTATCTACATATTTACATATGGTTGGCGTATGCCACAAAAAAATGATGTGTCTTTAAAGATAGCGATCTTGCGCTTAACATGCTCTTAATGTGCTATACCAACACTGATCACCAGAGGCAGCAGCTGATCTTCCGGTGTACTAAAACGCGCTTTGTTCATAAAAAATACTTTATTTTTCGTTTTGGTTTTATTGTATAGGCTTAATTATTTGATGCATTTAAAAAAATATTGAGGAAAACAAACCAAAATTATGTCTCAGATTAGTTTTTTATGCTTACGAATACGATGGAATATGTAAAAATTATAGTTTTGTTCATTTATCCGTTTTGATAACACAAAGGAAATTAACGAATTATCCGAAGGCTACACGGACCTACCGGATACTGTTGCTTTAGTGTTTGTTCCCTTACAATAACATTAAAAGACATGCAAATGTCTAGACATTATTATCCATCATTTGCATCTGTTATTTGGGATTAGATCTCTTTACGTTTATTCTGATGTGAGTATCTGCTGTCAGTATTTTGAATAAGTTAATTGTTACTCATTTGTGGTTTCATCTCAGTTGACCATAAATGATGATTTACAATGTAACTTGGACTTCCCCTTACAAAAATTTACCATGGTTTTACTACAGTTAAAATTAAAAAACTATAGTTTTACTACAGTTAAAACAAAAAAAAAACATGGTTATTATAGTAAAACATGGTTACCAAAAAATAATCATGGTTTTGAAAACCATAGTTTTTCTAAAAACCATAGTTAACGATGGTTACTGTAGTAAAACCGTGGTTTTGCCATAAGTAATCAATGCCCCAAAAAACCATGGTTACTACACTTGTACCACAAATAAACCATGGTTCATTTTCATAGTGTGCTAAAATGTAAAGTGTTTTGTCCATTTGACGAATTACTCATCGAGTCTTCATATAGACCACTTTGTTGACTTAACACTCAGACAACTCAGTCCAAGCGTTTAACACTGATCAGATTCCTGAATTTTTAAAAAAAAATTTATGAACATCTCCAGTGAGATCTCCTCCAATAATCAATCATATTTTCCGGTTTTCCGGATGGCGATGATTTTAATGTGTCTTTAGTTGTGCATATCATCTGCATTCTGATGAGTTTTTCTATCAACTCCTATGTGATATGGTTTATTGTGACAGGAACTGCATGGAAATGGACTTGCAGGAAAATTCTTCATTCTCAACCTTTGTGTGATTGAGATAATCTTGTGTGTGGAAACAATTGTGGTTTATCTCCTCTATGATTGTGACATTCCTTGGATTATTGTAGTTTTTTTTAGATGGAATTAACATTGGACATTCCTTATTTCAGTGTCTGATCTGTGTTGAGCGTTACCTGGCGGTGGTTCATCCTGTAACCTTCCTGAAGTACAAACCTCTCAGATACAGACTCATGTCTGGGGGACAACATTTGTTTTTGGTGAACTTGCGTCCATATGCTGGTCATTTGCCTCAAATGCGTACATGTTTTTCCTGGCCTTACCAGGAAAAAAGGCCAATCATTTCATGTCACTGTGGGGTCTGTTAAACGAATCAGGATTCTGAGAGTTGGCCCGCCTCTCAGGCTGGTGTGTTCAACTTGCCGATCTGACCGATCAGCACACATGACATCAAATACACTGTGAGAGCGCTTTAAAACCAAACTGCTCCGTATTCTTTCAAACAGCTTTCGTTGTTCAATCATGATGTCATATGCTAAACAGAAAGCTTCGAAAAGCTTAAAACATCTCTCATCCCATTCAAACGTGTGAGGAGGTGAGCGGGACAACTTCTGAATCAACACAAAAACATTATAGATGAGAAATAAGGCCTCCAGCTACTCAGATTAGGAAAAGAGAAGAGTATCAAAGTATGTATGCAGCTATGTCATTCATCTTGTTTTGAATTTAATGTTATAATGTATATGGAGTATAATGACACATATTTAATTTATGTTCGTATTTAACACATTATGTGTTAACATAAGCAATATGCCCGTTCCTCAGCCATTCAAAGTAACAATGGCTCCACGTGAGACTGTCACAGGCGTATCATTCACCATCATTCACATTCATTGTTCTTCTACTCTTGTATTTGGTTTGTATGTGTGATGTTTATCTTTCTAGTGTGTTAACATGTAAATTGTTTTGCCCATTTGCTAAAGTTGCCAGAGGACAGCTCTCATCTGATTCCTGATTCATATTCTGGACGGCACACAGTGAAGAGATGAACATCTCCAGTGAGATCTCCTCCTTTTACGAATCCAATTCTTCTGATTACTTCTCTTCTAATGGCACTGAAGTGGAAACTGAATTTGATATGTTTCCAGTCGTATATATCATCAGCATTCTGATGAGTTTTCCTACCAACTCTTATGTGATATGGCTTATTAAAACAGGAACTGGAAATGGACTTGCGGCAGAAATTTTCATTGTCAATCTTTCTGTCTGTGAGATATTCCTGTGTTTAGAAAGAATTGTGCTGTATCTCACCAGCAGGAATAATTGTGACATTCCCATAATTCTATTTGTTTTTTTAGATGAATCATTCATCACCGGTCGTCCTCTGTTTCAGTGTCTGATCTGTGTCGAGCGTTATCTGGCGGTGGTTCATCCTGTAACCTTTCTGAAGTACAAACCTCTCAGATACAGACTCATGTGTTCTGCTGTCGCCTGGGGAACAACATTTGTTTTTGGTGGACTTGCGTCCATATGCTGGTCATTTGCCTCAAATGCGTACATGTTTTTCCTGGCCTTACCATTTATCATCGTCTCCATCCAGTTGTTTTGTTGTGTGGCTGTTCTCAGAGCTCTAAAGCAGTCAGGACCAGGAGAGAGAGGGAGAGAGAGAGAGGAGGAAAACCACATGAAGAGAAGAGCGTTTTATCTCATTCTAATAAATACTTTGAGCATGATAATCATATATACTCCATATAGTATTTTAATTGCTTTTAGTTCATCACAGAATGAAAGCAGTTTTCAACTTGTAGGTCAGGTTTGGTTTGTTTTGGCTGGTTTGGTGCAGCCTGTTCTTTTTCTCTATCGGGTGAGGAAACTGAAATTGGTCATATGCCAATAAGTGTACCTGGATAATAAAGAATCTCTTTAACCTGTACAAACCTATGTTTGTCTTTAAGGAAAAGGATATAAATGGGGAATAAACATACCAAATAGACAACATAGAACACAGATTATTTTTAAACACTGCACCTGTTGTTTTAAGGATTACAGCAAGTGCAATGTTTTTGTAACTTGTCAATTTTTTTAACAAATTTTGTTAAAACATGTACTACATTCTCAAATACTAAAGATCCACTAAAAGGTCTTAAAATCTGCAGCTTTGTTCTATGCATTGACATAATTTCCTCGGAAACAGGAAGTTAGGGCGTGACATATTGAGTGGCTCCTGCTCTTTTAAAATAGCCAATAGCATTTGATTGGTCAGAAATATTTAATAACAAGTTGAAGAGCAGAATGATGTCATAAAAATCTTTGCTCTGTTTTGGTGGAAGTGTTCCAAATGTAAATTTTGACAATGCTTTGAATCACACTAGTTTATAGATATCCATAGGCTGATATATTTATCCTAAAAGCCAAAAAACTTCAATTTTTATTTCATGGGGACTTTAAAGCCATACAATCTTAGAATCATCTCTGCTAAACTGAATCATTGTGATTTTGACATGAGTTTAATAAACAGTTTTCTGTTTAACCTTACAAATTATTTTCTTATATGAGTTTCATTCACATAAGAGAAGAGTTTCAAAGCTAATTTCTGTAAAGTAAAGCAATTTAAAAAGCTAATATATCGATTATTTATGAAAATCGCAAAAAGCAAGCATCACACTTTTTTCCACACATTGATATTCTTATATAATATCCCATAATAAACCTGTTTTTTGTAAGATGCTATAATTTCTTGTTTTCATTTGTGGTTTGTTGTCTATTCCCTTTTGTTTTTTTATATTTATATTAGAGCTGTCAATCGATTAATCGCATTCGGAATAAAAGTTTGCATTTACATAATATATGTCTGTGTACTGTGCATATTAATTTTGTATTGAAGAATATTATGTTCTGCCTAAAATTTGAAACATGTTTATGGCTAATGTTTCTTCATTTGTCAGTATCTGTGTTCAGTATTTTGAATGAGCAAATTGTTACTCATTATTTGTAGTTTCGGTTTTCTATAACTTGATCCATATATGATGTTTGACAACATAATTTGGACTTTTTGTATGGTAAAATGTGAAGTGTTTTGTCCATTTAGTCATTTAGCAGACTCGTTTATCCAAAGCGACTTACAGAGAGATTAGGAAGCAATAAAGCGATATATCATACAGGGGCAAAAAACCAGATACTGACAAATGAAGAAACATTAACCATAAAGAAATCCAAACTTAAAAAACAGATGTGAATACTTAATAATGTCTTATTTGAATATCCTATAATAAACCTGTTCTGTGTTAGATGCTATTATTGGTTGTTGTTTTTACAACACTTGATAAACAACTCAACATCTCAGCCCACTAAAACTTTCAAAGCATATTATATATATCAAAATATAAGTGAGAATATACGTCTCTTTCAACAAGAACAGAAAGCAATTTAAAGACCTTTATGCAAATTTACTATGGTTTTATTATAGTAAAAGTGTATTACCATGGTTTTACTACAAATATTGTAGTTCAATTATGGTATCTTGTTTGTAATTTTGCCTCCCTTAAATTAGTTTTGAGCTTCAGTTTTAACTCCATGCACAACACATACAAAATCTTCAATGACTAGAAGTCAAAGACTATGTCTTTATATAAAGGATGAAATGTTTTTCTCAGTCAGACATACTGCGAGGCTTATTCCTAAGGATGAAAAAATTGAGCTTCTGTCATAATCTCAAAGAATATTATGTACTGCCTAAACATTAAAACATTGAAAGACATGCAAATAAGACATTATTAATTATTCACATCTGTTTTTTAAGTTTGGATTTCTTTATGGCTAATGTTTCTTCATTTGTCAGTATCAGTTTTCAGTATTTTGAATGAGCAAATTGTTACTCATTATTTGTGGTTTCGGTTTTCTATAAGTTGATCCATAAATGATGTTTGACAACATCATTTGGACTTTTTGTATGGTAAAATGTAAATTGTTTTGTCCATTTGTGGATATGAATTACCCATTGAGGCTTTACAGTATATACATGTAGGTCTAGCACTTGTGATGCCTCAGATAACACAGACTGTTCAGTGGTACTGTACAGTACATGTCTGATCAGATTCCTGATTCATTTTTTGATTGCAACACATTATGAACATCTCCAGTGAGATCTCCACCATTTATGCATCAAATATTTCCAGTTACTTTTTCAACGGCACTGAAGTAAATTATTTTAAAATGTCCTCAGTCGTGTTTATCATTTGCGTTCTGTTGAGTTTTCCTCCCAACTCTTATGTGATATGGCTTATTGTGACAGGAACTGGAAATGGACTTGCGGCAGAATTCTTCATTCTCAACCTCTCGGCCTGTGAGATTCTCCTGTGTTTGGAAACTCTCTTGATATTTCTAAACTATGTATGTAAGATTCACTGGATTGTTGTGGCTTTTTTAGATGGACTGTTTATCACCGGACGTCCTCTGTTTCAGAGTCTGATCTGTGTCGAGCGTTACCTGGCGGTGGTTCATCCTGTAACCTTTCTGAAATACAAACCTCTCAGATACAGACTCGTGTGTTCTGCTGTTGTCTGGATGGCAACAGCTGTCATTGGTGGATGTAATGCTTTAATCCTGTCATTCATCTCTGAGGTGCACTTTATTTTCGTAATCATACCGTTCCTCGTCTTCCAGTCCATCCAGTTGTTTTGTTGTTTGGCTGTTCTCAGAGCTCTGAAGCAGTCAGGACCAGGAGAGAAAGGGAGAGAGAGAGATGAGGAAAACCACATGAAGAAAAGAGCGTTTTATTTCATTTTAATAACTACTGTGAGCATGAGTATCATTTATGTTCCCTATATTATTTTAATACTTCTTAACAAAGATGTATTCTTAGAGAATGAAAATATATTAATTTGCTTTGCTCAGCTTTGTTTTATTTTGGCTGGTTTGGTTGAGCCTGTTCTGTTTCTTTACCGGGTAGAGAAATTGAACTTCATCAGATGTTAATATTTTCATTTTCAAGCTGCAATGTAATGTTATGCAAAAGTTTTTAAGTTATGAGAAAGAAATCAATGTATACAAAAAATAAAACATGATCAAATTGTGTATGTGATAGACCGCACTAGATTTGTTGATACTGAACTACTCTCACTTCTCTGTTAAACATTTTTAACTAAACTTCACAGTTTTATACAAATAGACAATGTTTTAATTCAAATATATTTTATCTCCTTCAACATATTTTGCAATTTATTTTGTATTAAACTTTAATACTACAGCCAACAATACATTGTATGGGTCAAAATTATTGATTTTTATGCCAACAATCATTAGGATATTAAGTATAGATCACGTTCCATAAAGATATTTTGTACATTTCCTACCATAAATATATCAAAACTTGATTTTTTTCATTAGATGCAGCAAAATCGCTAACAAAAATGTCCGTAAACACGTCTACAAACTTCACTCGCTGCTGTCGCTCTTTGTGAATTACCCTCTCAAGTTTAGTATCTATGTAAAGCTTTTTCTATCACTTATTGGTAGTTTTATACACTCCCCATTCACATCAATCTATTTCTAATTTAAGCGACTTATGGTTTTGCCTAGGACCTACGCCATAGCCTCAACGTGTTGGTTTTTATTTATACTTTAAACAAAATATAACAAACCAATTCCGTTCTAACTGTATCTAAATGTGAAATGAATATCTTGGTGGCTGACTTATATGTGTAAGATTAATAACATTTTGTGACTAAAACTACTACAAACAAATCCTTTTAAAAAGTAGAAGACCAAACTACTTGCATGAAAGTAACTATTTTCAAACTTATTTAAAAGTGTTTGTTATTATTGCTTTTCAATAGCATATTTATCTGGAAAAAGCAAGATAAATTAAGTTATCTTAAAACATGACACTTCAACAGAAACTTTTATGCTAAATGCAACTAATAACTTCATTAATAAACAAAATTGTTTTTTAACAAGCCAACTAGTTAAATAAATCAACCTGATCTCACAGAAATCTGTAACTATTTTGCGTGGTGGCTTATTCGTCCCTAACCCTAATGTTACAGGCACGAAAGCAAATTGTACGCAAATCATAAAAGAATTCATACGAATTAGTCAAAATTAGCCACATTGTAAAATAGTTACGTTATTGCCGTGAGATTTTGTTAAATAAACAGGACTACTGTAAACAAAGCTGAGCTACTAAAAATGCACTATTTATCGTTCACATCTGTTTCATTTGGATTTCTTTATCGCTAATGTTGTTTTTTATTGTAAACCTATTTGTCAGAGGAGTGTCTGTTTTAAATATTTTGAATATGTTTTTACTATATATATGTTTTCATCTCGGTTGAATGATGTTTGACATTAAAGCTTTGTTTTTATTAAGTGTGGTAACACCTCTTTTATGAAGGTTCATGCTTAATAATTTATTGACTCAGTCTAACACTTTGTTATGGTAACACAGTCTGTCTTTTTGAATCAAATTTGATGTCTCTTAAAAATGGGTACAAATTTGAACTGATTCATTTTGTACCGGCAACACAGTGAAGAGATGAACAGTGCGATCTCCTCCATTCATGAACTGAATTTCTCTCATTATTTCAATGGCAATGAAGCAAAAACTGACTTTGAAATGTCCTCAGTCATGCACATCATCTGCATTTTGATCGGTTTGCCTACCCACTCGTATGTGATATGGCTTATTGTAAGAGGCTCTGGAAATGGACTTGCAGCAGAAATCTTTATTCTCAACCTCTCTGTCTGTGACATCATCTTGTGTGTGCAAACTCTCTGGATTCTTCTAAGTAATACAATTCTGATTTCCAGCGTAGGTTCGTATTTTTTAGAAGGTGTGCTTATCACCGGACATCCTTCGTTTGAGTGTCTGATCAGTGTCGAGCGTTACCTGGCGGTGGTTCATCCTGTAACCTTTCTGAAGTACAAACCTCTCAGATACAGACTCATGTGTTCTGCTGTCGTCTGGCTGGCAGCGTTTGCCTCTGGAGGATGCAGTACTGTAATTTGTTTGTTCTCCTATAGTTTGTATTTCATTGTTTGTTTGGTACCGTTCTTCCTCCTCATCTCCATCCAGTTGTTTTGTTGTGTGGCTGTTCTCAGAGCTCTAAAGCAGTCAGGACCAGGAGAGAAAGGGAGAGAGAGAGAGGAGGAAAACCACATGAAGAGAAGAGCGTTTTATTTCATTCTAACATCTACTGTGACCACGGTTATCATATATGTTGCCTATTTAATTTTAGTTTTTCTTCCAACAGCAGAAAATAGAGTTAAAATAAAACTGAGTATAGGTCAGTTTTGTTTTGTTTTGGCTGGTTTGGTGCAGCCTGTTCTCTTTCTCTACAGGGTGGGGAAACTGAACTTCATCAAATGTCAGTAATCTGTTTTTTCTATCATCCATCTTGCAATATACAAAGAGTAAGTTCAGAAAGTCTGCACTTATTTGTAATGTCATTGTAGTAATGTTTTATTGGGGTTGGTGTACTAAAATACGTGTTGCGTGAGCTTGCGTGATGACATTTTTTATGTTTGACCTTTTTTATTGTTAATTGATTTCAGAAGCGCTACTTTCTGATACTCAATGTGTTTGCTTTAAAATATTATTCTATAACTGCACATCATAAATAATGCATCTTTTTATTTTAAAAGGCTCACAAAACTCTGTGACTTATTTTTGCATAATATCTCATATTAACCCTGTTCTAGATGCTTTTGCTGTAATTAATTGTTCACATTTGAGGTTTGTTTTTCCAACATTTGATAAATGACTCATTGACATCTTTTTCCATGCTAGGGGAATGCATAGGGGTGGTAATATTGAGACCAAGATGATTTTATTTTTTCAAAATATCAAATAAGTATGTATACATAAATTCATTTAGACATCAATCTTTTTTTCGAAGGAATTCTACTTGTGCAATACATGATGTTATTGCAAATTCTATTTATCCTTGTATATTTTCATATTACTTTTAGGTTGTTTACCTTGTGTTCTCTTTTTGTGTTCTTTCTTCTTGTACAGCTGCTTTGATACAATGCAAAAAAGCGCTATAAAAATAAAATGATTTGATTTGACTTGACCACGTGCAAAAGAGTCTTGTTTGATACCAGGATTCTTTCATTCATTGAGGACTGTCCCAGATTATGATAAATCCCCATTAACAATCAGTTAGCATGACTTTTTAGAAGATAATTAAAATATGTGACCCTGGACCACAAAACTAGCCATTAATAGCATAAGTATTGTGGCAACAGCCAACAATACATTGTGTGGGTCAAAAAAAAAAGATCATGTTCCATGAAGATATTTTGTACATTTCCTACCGTAAATATATCAAAACTTGATTTGTTTCAGTAGATGCAGCAAAATCGCTAACAAAAATGTCCAGAAACACGTTTACAAACTTCACTCGCTGCTGCCGCTCTTTGTGAATTACACACTCAAGTTTGGTATTTTACAGGTTTATCTATTCTCCACAACGTCATTACAGCGGTAAGATAATAGAAAGAGTTCAAACAAACCTGTTTCTTCTTAGCAGCGCCCTGCTACAGCTCATTATTCATCTCATTTATCTCATTCTTATAACTACTGTGACCACAGTTATAATTTATACACCCTATATTATTTTTCTATGTCTTCCTACCACAGCAAATAATGACGTCTACATGTTTATTGCTCAGTTTTGTTTTATTTTGTCTGGTTTGGTGCAGCCTGTTCTCTTTCTCTACACGGTGGGGAAACTGAACAAATATCAATAGTTTTATTTGCAGTTATGAAAGTGGCCACAAACTGTGGTGGATTACACAAACAATTCTTTAGCACTGTACTCTTTTTGTACCTGAGTAAAATCTATATATTTAGTGTAAAAAATCTTTTAAAGATTAAGTTGAAAATAACTATTCTTTAGCACTATAATGTTGAATAATGTAATAGATTATAAATACATTTACCAGAATAACATAAACCAGTGGTAAAACTATTATTTTTAATATTAATATGAAATATTATTAATGTTATTATTTATAATATTCTATATTAATTTTTAAAAATAACAGTTTTACCATTGGTATTATTATTATTAATAATATTAATATTATTTCTTTATTTTTATTCATATTTATTTGGCAAGAATTAAAGATAATTTAAGTTACTATAACAAACATTTACATTACATTTATAATAATATTGCTTTAATTTTAATAACAAAACACTAATTCAAATAATAAATAAAACAGAATGGTATTTATCACAATGTCTATTTAACATGGTAAGCATAGAAAAAGTGCACAAGAGTGTCACAGAACATCTGTTGTTTTTATTGGATGTCTTTATAGCTAATGTTGTTTTTCCATGTAAACCCATTTGTTAAAGGAGTGTCTGTTTTCAATATTTTGAATAACTCATTTGTTTTCATCTCACTTGACTCTAAAGATGAATTTTTCATGGACTCTTTATATAGATCTACTGTACTCATTGTCAATAATGTTTGCCTTTCTTGTCACTAAACAAAATGTGTAAATCTGGTCTAATAGATTCTTGATTCATTTCTGGACTCCACACAGTAAAGAGATGTACAGCTCCTCTACTTGTGAATCCAATTCTTCCAGTTACTTCTTTTCCAATGGCACTAAGGCAAAACCTGACGTTGAAATTGTCTTAGTGGGATATATCGTCTGTATTCTCTTGAGTTGTCCCATCAACTCTTATGTGATATGGCTTATTGTAAGAGGAACTGGAAATTGACTTGCGGCAGAATTCTTCATTCTCAACCTCTGTGTCTCTGAGATAGTCTTGTGTGTCGACACTCTTGTGGTCTTTCTCACCTATACATTTAACATTTCCTGGTTTGTTGTGGCTTTTTTAGATGGAGTACTCGTCATTGCTCACCCTGTGTTTGAGTGTCTGATCTGTGTCGAGCGTTACCTGGCGGTGGTTCATCCTGTAACTTTTCTGAAGTACAAACCTTTCAGATACAGACTCATGTGTTCTGCTGTCGTCTGGATCACAACTTTTGTCTTTGGTGGATTCAATGCTATGACTTTTTCATTTGTCTTTGAAGTGTACTTTATTTTTTTAATCATACCGTTCATCATCTTCCTCGGCATAAAGCTGTACTGTTGTCTGGCTGTTCTCAGAGCTCTGAAGCAGTCAGGACCCGGAGAGAGGGAGAGAGAGAGAGGAGGAAAACCACATGAAAAGAAGAGCGTTTCATCTCATTCTCATAACTACTCTGAGCATGCTTATTCTATATTTTCCCTATATTGTTTTATCAGTTCTTATTACACCAGAGAATGTAAACATATTCATGTCTGTAGGTCAAATTTGTTTTACTCTGTCTGGTTTGGTGCAGCCTGTTCTGTTTCTCTACCGGGTGGGGAAAAACTGAACTTCCTCAAAGCGTGTCATTTTTTTTATTTTTAGAGAGCAAATGCAAAGGCTATGCAGAGATTTCTAGGAACAAAATAAAAAAATAAGTTGCTTTTAATAGTCCAAACTGTCCAAATAAACCAATAACAACACTACAAAATGACACCTGACACATTGTCATAATCCTAAAGGGACTGAATGTAACCCTGAATGTAAATGTATCTTATTATTGTAACTGGAACTGAAAATGGACTTGCAGCAGATTCTCCTTTGGATCATTTATGACTTTATTTATTTTTTAAGGGCAAAGCATTATGCTTTGGACAAATAACTTCAATAGCTTCTGTAAATCAGTCATATACAAATAAAATGCCATGAATATGTGCTGTAATGTGTCGTTGAGGGTTTGTGTACTAAAACACATCATATATGTTGTGGTTGTTAGAAGTTTGCTCACTTAAACATCATCAAACTGTTTCGGTGCACAATTTCTTTTTCTTGTATGAAAAAGGGTGCAAGCATTACAACATTTGATTCCTCTGTTTGTTTAAAATCACAAAACAGTGGTGAAACAATGCCATTTGTGCACATTAATGTAGTTTTAGGTCAAAGGATTGCACACTTTAAGTAAGTAGATAATTTTAAGTTATTCATCAGAAATGTATCAGTTAATTCATAAATCCAGTAATTGCTTAATGAACATTAACATTATTTTGGTAAAAAAAGCATTTTTTATTCATATTTAAAGGTCCAGTGTGTGACTTTTTTGGGGTGATCTATGAGTTCAAAGGTGTATAAAGACTTTACATAATGAAGCGTTATGTTTTTGTTACCTTAGAATTAGCTATTTCTATCTACATACACTACAGGTCTCCTTGCATGTTGTTTCTACCCTAAACGGACAAACTGCTCTAGAGAGTATTTCGTAAATCTGTTATCTCTTTCAGCAAAGAAACGAAAAACATGACAACATCTTTGTCCTGTGTCAGACATCGTAGTGCTTCGAAAGGGAGGCGAGAGAGAGGCGGAAAACCACATGAAGAAAAGAGCGTTTCATGTCTGGTCCCTATATTTTTTCAACATTTGTTGCAACAGACATATTTACAGTAAACAACAGTATAGCAGTAGGATATATTGGTCAGTTTGGTTTTACTTACTGGTTTGGTGCAGCCTGTGTTCTTTCTCTACCGGGTGGGGAAACTCAATATATAAATGTAAATAAATGTACTTTAATTAATATACATCTCAGTAATATAACTGCAAAATAATTATTATTAGGGTTTAACAATCACTGTAAATCCATGTCTACGAATAAAATGTAAGGCGTTATTGTTTGCGCAATGTGGAATCAACAGAATTTGCCGTATAATGCGAAATCTGGCCAAAAAAGGGAGCAGTCAAAATAAACATCCAGTTAAGTCAAACAAATTATAACACACCCACAAAAAAAACAATTTATATGTTTATTTTATTTTTTTAATTTTAATAAACTATTTTTTTTAAATGTAACAAACAAAATGTAAACAAAGTTGACAAAAAATGACTAAATGTAAATGTTTTATAAACTAGTGTCTATAGGTACTGTAGTAATTATGAGCAAATACTATTGACGTATTTTTTTCATGTAGGCAAATATATAACTATTGTAATGGTAATGTAAAACACAAACAAATTAAAACAGAAAAGACAAAGTTTGGGAAAAATAAAGCGCCCTAAAAATGTGTACTTATTTTATAAAAAGATTGACCCATGGATATTTATCGATAGGTGAAGAAGCACTATAATGTCTTCTCTAACAAACTACTATGACTTTTAAGCATATTTTAATCTACTGCATAATGTACATACATATTGTTTATATTTATAGACATGTTCAATAAAGTATCTTCTGATAGCTCGGTTGATACATTCAAAATAATAATTATAAATAATAAAAAGTTTGCCAATTAAATATCACATTGACAGCATGTGATCTCACGCCAAATCTTTTCAGGTAAATTTGTCACTTTCATGCAACAGAAAGCTTCTGTTAATGTTGTTTTTAAAACAACCCAAGAAAGAACTCTTCAGAAACCTTCAATTTAAATCATCCAGCTGCAAAAAAATGTAATTTGTGGAAACTTTAGTTTCCATAACTTTGCATGCATTATGCACTGAACCAAGTATATGAATTATAGAAGAGTGTGCCATATATCAGCATTACCATGTCAATATTTTTTGTACCTGCAGCAAACATTGAAAGACATGCAAATCTGTTCACATTTTTGGACTGTTGAATAAGCGGTTTTTGAACCAAGTGTTATGTGTAGTTATCTGACTGATTTATTTTTCTGGAAGTGAAGAGATGGACGTCTCCTCCATTCATAAATCCATTTCTCCTCTTTACTTACAATATTCCAATAGCACTGAAGCGCAAACTGATTTTAAAAAGCTCTTAGTTATGTATATCCTCAGCATTCTGTTGAATTGTCCTGTCAACTCTTATGTGATATGGCTTATTGTAAGAGGAACTGGAAATGGACTTGCGGCAGAATTCTTCACCCTCAACCTCTGTGTCTATGAGATACTCCTGTGTGTGCACATGCTCTTAGTTTATCTGACGTTGGATTTTCAGATTCCCTGGATGCTTCTGGCTTTTTCTGAGGGAGTGCTTGTCACGGATCGTCCTCTGTTTGAGAGTCTGATGTGTGTCGAGCGTTACCTGGCGGTGGTTCATCCTGTAACCTTTCTGAAGTACAAACCTCTCAGATACAGACTCATGTGTTCTGTTGTCGCCTGGCTGGCAACATTTGTTTCTGGTGGATTTAATGTTGTGTTCTTGTTTGTTTTTAAGTTGCCCTTTATTTTCTGGATTGTACTGTTCATCGTCTTCTTCTCCATCCAGTTGTTTTGTTGTCTGACTGTTCTCAGAGCTCTGAAGCAGTCAGGACCAGGAGAGAGAGGGAGAGAGAGAGAGGAGGAAAACCACATGAAGAAAAGAGCGTTTCATCTCATTCTCATAACTACTGTGAACATGGCTACCATTTATGTAATCTTTATTATTTTTCAGATTGTTCTTACATCAGTGAATTTATTAACACTGATGTGTGTTTGTCAGTTTTGTTATGTTTTGGTTGGTTTGGTGCAGCCTGTGTTCTTTCTCCACCGGACGGGGAAACTGAACTTCGCTAAATGTCAATAATTTTTTGCATTTATTTTTTTCTGCCTTCTACCTCCAATATTAAATTAGAAAGGAAATGTTTAAACAAACCACGTTTTTTTTGTGGCATAGTAGCTTTTGTATGCTTTGATATTGTTCCTAGCAAATCATTTAAAAAAATAATTTTTAAAATATTCACTAAACAGCATTTTTTTTAATCTTTCATTATAAAAGCCAGTCGTCTCTTGAAGGCAAATGGGGAGATAGTTAGACCAAGTCATATTATTTTGTTAATTGTAACTAAAATTGATCATATAATGCAAACGTGGTTGATGTTAGCCAGATTGAACCAATAATAGAAAGAATTATAATGATAAATCTGTAAGTTATTTTTAAAACAGTTTTATAATATAATAGTTTAATATACAATGTCACACATGTTCTTCCAAACACTGACTTATTATTGTGTAATGTTCTATGATAAATAGAACGATCTTCCAACACTTGACTTATGACCCATTGATACATTTTTCTATAGTGAGTACTGTCCTTTATATTAATGGATGTTAAAGAGATAAATTATGTTGTTTCTGTGTACAGATTTGCTGCGTCACGGTTATTATTACTGTATATGTACTGTATACGTCTGTGGTTCAACAGACACTAAAATTGCCACAATACATGCAGAAATGCTTGTCAAAGAGAAAACTCGAGTGGTTTCTTAATTTTTCATGCGGCTAAATATATACATACACATATCACAGCTTTAACTTCACTTACAATGACTTTTTATTATTTTTTATGAATTGTTAGGGATGAACTACTGATGCTGATTACTAAATGTAATAACACACATAATCTGTCTTTCAGGCAAATATGATGTCACTTTTAATACATTTGCATATCAGCACTTTGAAAGCAAGAGAAATCTGTTTGTCTCTCAAAACACATCAGTTTGGACGACAAACAATCCGGCTAGAAGGTAAAGAGCTGAAGAATTCTGTACTTGCTTTTACGTTTTGACAATGTAAATACTGAAAATGTTCTGTTGACTTTAATGTGTGTGATTTAGAGAAATTTTACAATGTTGTGGTTGACTAAAATGTGGATTTCGTGGATCATAGATCACAGTTCTGTTTTGGACGGCACACAGTCAAGAGATATGAACATCTTCTCCATTCATGAATCCAATTCTTCTGGTTACCAGTTTTCAAATGGCACTGAAGCTGGAACTAGTTTTAAAATGTTTTCAGTCATGTACAGCATCGGTTTTCTGTTTAGCCTTCCTCCCAACTCGTATGTGATATGGCTTATTGTAAGAGGCTCTGGAAATGGACTTGCAGCAGAAATCTTCACTCTCAACCTCTCTGTCTGTGAGGTCATCTTGTGTCTTCAGTGTCCCTTCATTTTTCTCTGTTACTGTTTTCAAATTTCCTCGGTAGTTGTGATTTATTTAGATGGATTTGCAATCACTGGTTATCCTCTGTTTGAGTGTCTGATGTGTGTCGAGCGTTACCTGGCGGTGGTTCATCCTGTAACCTTTCTAAAGTACAAACCTCTCAGATACAGACTCATGTGTTCTGCTGTCGTCTGGGTGGTAACATTTGCCTCTTGTGGATTGAATACTGTGATTTGGTTGTTTTTCCCTGATTGGTTCTTGTCTTACATGTTTTTATCATTCCTCGTCTTTCTCTCCATCCAGTTGTTTTTCCTTTCGGCTGTTCTCAGAGCTCTGAAGCAGTCAGGACCAGGAGAGAGAGGGAGAGAGAGAGAGGAGGAAAACCACATGAAGAGAAGAGCGTTTCATCTCATTCTGATCAATACTGTGACCACAGTTATCATATATGTGCCCAGTACTATTTCAGCATTTCTTACTAAAACTGACATTTTTCTATTATTTATATGTATATGTGAGTTTTGTTTTATTTCTGCTGGTTTGGTGCAGCCTGTTCTCTTTCTCTACCGGGTGGGAAAACTGAACTTTATCAAATGTCAATGAATGTTGTTTTTTAAGCAGTTAAAACACAGGTGCTACAATGATTTCTTTGCAATGATGACATAGAAGAATCATTTTTAGGTTCCCCAAAGAACATACTTTTTAGTCTGTAGAACTAGAAATGCACTGTAGATGTTAAAAGGTTCTTAATGAAACCATACAGCCTGACAAACAATCATAATAAAGTTATGAAGAATAAAACGTAATAGATATGATTTGTAGAAGAGTGTGTGATATTTCAACACTTTCATGTCAATTATTTTAGTATGTTTGTTTTAAACCAGCAGGATACATGCAAATAAGTTTTTAAAGGCATTTTTCGTCATCTGTTGTTTTGATGTCTTTATAGCTAATGTTGTTTTAATGTAAACCCATTTGTCAGAGCAATATCTGTTTTAAATATTTTGAATATGTTCCCACTCATGTTGAATTGGTTTCGCCTGTTGGCCCTGAATGATATTTGACAACATAACTTTTTGATGAATTGCTTATATCAATCTTATTACTTGTGTTCAGACAACACAGTGTGTCTTTTTGAACGTGACGCTGAGAGTGCAGCTCTGATCCAATTCTTAAATCATTCTTGAACAGCACACAGTGAAGAGATGAACATCTCCTGTGAGATTTCCATTCAAATACTTCTCATTACTTGTTTTAGACTCTTTCTCTACCGGGTGGGGAAACTGAACTTTATCAAATATCAATAATTATATTCACACTCTTTATCATCCATCTGCATTTAGCAAATGCTATATTATAGAAAATACCCACCTTACTATTTAGTATACTAGGGTGAAATCGGTGGAAAGTGGTTGTTGTTTTTTTACATTTAACGGTTTGAAACTTCAATATTTAATAGAACACACGTTGCTTCAAGACTTTTTTTTTGGTTTAGATTTGTGTTCTAAAGTGATATATTTTACAATCTTAATATCAGCTAATATCAGCTTACAATCGGCTAATATCAACCGTTAACACATTCAATAACTAAATGTTTTCTGACTGGTTCTATATATTTTTTGTGCAAATATAACTTGTCTGGCAACTAGCGTGCTAAAAAAACTGAAAGTAGTTACGCCGCAAACCGCAAATCCTTTTAAAAAGCAGAAAACTACAGTACACTACAAGACATACTTGCATAAAAGAAAAAACTACTTTGAAGCTATTTAAAAGTGCTTTTTATAGCATTTTTGCCTTGGAAAATGTGAGATAAGTTGAACATCATGTTGCTTCAACACAAACATTTACACTGAATGCAACAAATCATTTGAATAATAAACATTATATAATAGAAAACAAAATAGTGTTACTCATTTGTCTGTTTTGCTATGAGAAAATATATAAAACATCTATGAACAGTTTTGAGTTGTGACTTAAACGAATCAGTGAACTATTTTTGAAAAACCAGTTGAATAAACAAGAGTTGAATTAGTGCTGAGCTATTGAAATGAACACTGTAAAAAACATAATTGCACAAAATCTTTCACGTTTCTTTGAAATACGGTCAAAAAACTAAAAAATTAAAGAAATCCGTGCAAATCATGTAATTTTACAGGGAAACCCTACTTTACAGTTCATTTCTGGACCTTTCAGCTGACAGAAAATATTTGTTTTTTTACAGTGTAGTCAAACATAAAAACTGCACAAAAGTGCATAGAAGGCATTATTCATCACAATTGTTGTTTTGTTTTGATTTATATTATAGCTAATATTGTTTTATTAAGCCCATTTGTCAGATGAGTATTTTGAATAAGTTTTTACTCGTTGGATGTGGTTTTCTGGTTTTCATTTGGAAACCTGAATGATGCTTGGCATCATAACTTTGTCAAAGTTTAGTGTGTGTAAACTATTATCAATCTACCAGGTTGCTATGATAACACTCTTAGACAACACAGTCTGTCTGTCCTTTTAGATTTCACCGAATTAAAAAAGGGTGCAAATCTGAACCGAGTCATTGAGTGCAACACAGTGAAGAGATGAACATCTCCAGTGAGACCTTCTTCAATGACACTGAAGCAAAAACTGACTTTGAAATGTTCTCTGTTGTATATATCATCTGCATTCTGATGAGTTTTCCTATCAACTCTTATGTGATATGGCTTATTGTAACAGGAACTGGAAATGGACTTGCGGCAGAATTCTTCGTTCTCAACCTCTGTGTCTCTGAGATTCTCTTCTGTGTGGAAACTCTTTTGATTCTTCTCAACAATAAATTTGAGAGTATCCTCATAGGTTTGGGGTTTTTAGATGGAGTACTCGTCATTGGACATCCTCTGTTTGAGTGTCTGATGTGTGTTGAGCGTTACCTTGCAGTGCTTCATCCTGTAACCTTCCTGAAGTACAAACCTCTCAGATACAGACTCATGTGTTCTGTTGTCGCCTGGCTGGCAGCATTTGCCTCTGGTGGATTCAGTGTTTTAATCTGGTTGATCAGCTTTGGCTTGTCTTATATTGTTTGGTTGGTGTCACTCTTTGTCTTCATCTCCATCCAGTTGTTTTGTTGTGTGGCTGTTCTCAGAGCTCTGAAGCAGTCAGGACCAGGAGAGAGAGGGAGAGAGAGAGAGGAGGAAAACCACACAAAGAGAAGAGCGTTTTATCTCATTTTAATAACTACTGTGACCACGATATTCATATATGCTACACTTTTAATTATATTAAATCTTCCTACAGCAAACAATGTAGGTAAAATAAAAGTGTGTTTTGGTCAGTTTTGTTTTATTTCGGCTGGTTTGGTGCAGCCTGTTCTCTTTCTCTACCGGGTGGGAAAACTGAACTTCATCAAATCTCAATAACTTCACTTGTTTTTCAGTCTTGAGATGAGCTTGCTTGCTGGCTTAGTTTTTTTATTTGGTCTGTTTAATTGTTTTATTTTCCTGAAGCACTGTGTGTCATATGTCAGAGCACAGCCAAATTATAATTCACCTAAACAGTTTAGTAAAACCTGTTACTATTTTATTTACATGTACAGTCTGATATTATTAGCTTGTTGCATTAATAGTAGTTTGGTATTTTAACTGAAGTCTTTACTGTTTTTCTGTGGTTAATGTAAAGTCTTTAATAGGCATTAAATGATAACTGTGATTCCACATCATAAATGTGACCCTGGACAACAAAAGGGCCAATTTTTTGAAATTGAGATTTTTTTACTTCATCTGAAGCTGAATAAATAAGATTTGATATATGGTTTGTTAGGGTAGGACAATATTTGGCCGAGATATAACTATTTAAATCTCTGAATTCTGAGGGTGCAAAAATATCTAAATATTGAGAAAATCGCTTTTGAAGTTGTAAATCAGAAGCGCTGTATAGCAGGCCGCCGCTAAGAAGAAACTGGTTTGTTTTAACTCTCTCTTTTAGCTTAATGCTGTAATGATATTGTGGAGAATATATGAACCTGAAAGCTGAAATTCTAAGCTTTACATTGTTACAACCGGTCCAGGGTCAATCGTAACATAAATGTTCACTCAAATATGAAAAAATGTATTGTACAAAAAAGGAAAAATAAAATAATGAATAAAGAAGGGTTTTTATTTAGGAGTGATCAGTGCCAAAATAACAGAAAGAATGACTAATTCAATAAATCCCCAACTAAATAACCTAAACGTCTTAAACAACAAATAAAATGAAACATAAAGACAACTCAACTAACCGATCTCCCCTTAACTCAAAACAGAGAGAGAACAAAGGTACATCAAAATAAAGATGGCGACACATTCCCTACTTCCCTTAAAGTAAGAGATCACAAGTTAACAAATCAACTTTAACAAAAATACATTGAATTTGGGAGAACAACAAAAGAGCAAAACACAAAAACACGACTGGAACGGTCCAATCAGGAACTCCATCCAATTGGTCACACCGCCACCTACACTCTTAAAAATAAAGGTGCTTCAAAAGGTTCTTTGATGCCATAGAAGAACCTTTTGGTTCTATAAAGAACCTTTAACATCTGAAGAACCTTTCTGTTTCACAAAAGGTTCTTTGTGATGAAAAACATATGTTGTATGTATATGTGTTGCAATACATACAACACAGATACCAAACTTGAGTGGGTAATTCCCAAAGAGTGACTTAATTTGCATAATATCCCATAATAAGCCTGTTTTTTATGAGATGCTGTTGCTGTTATACATTTTTTGTGGTTTGTTTTTACAACACTTGATCAATGACCTACTGACGTCTTTTTTCATAGAGAGTAGTGAGACAGAAGAGAATTTTATATTTAATTAACATTTTCAAATAAAAAGCATTTATAAAGCTTTACATTTGTCTTAAATCTATGCGTGTATGTGTATGTTTTTATAAATAATTATGTATGTAAACACAAACTTTTATTCTGGATGCGATTAATCGTGATTTATCGTTTGATCATTTAAAATAATAAGGCAAGAAAGAGCAGCAGCAATAAAAATTGTGAGTCTAATAGAAAGTGAAAATAAATTAAGCTACTCAATGCCTAATCTCTAGAATGTGTCTGTCATTTACACTTTACAGTACACTAAAAAACACAAACAAATATTTTTTGAAACTAGAAATTGTTTTATTGTGTGATAATACTGGAGAGTGGCTGCTGAAGCTGTTGTCTGTACAGATTTGCTATAATAACACACAACACAATCTGTCTTTTGAGGCAAATAGGATGCCATTTGGTTGATTTGCATTTGAGCACTTTGGAAGCTCACAGAATAAATGACTTAAGTTGTCACTCAACACATCTGTTTGGAAGTCAGCCACTCCAGCTGTAAGTGACTATAACTGTCTGCTATTTTACATAGACATTTATTTTTTGCGTAATGTGTGTAATTTACATACATTTTAATTTGGTTTAATCTGTTTAGTTTAAGAATGTTGAGTAAAACATCTGTTTATCTCATTCATTCTAGCTCCAGACAGCACACACAGTGAAGAGATGAACATGTCCAGTGAGATCTCAACCGCTCATGAATTCAATTCTTCTCAGTCCGTCGTTTCCAATGACACCAAAGAAGAAAATGGTTTTGAAATATTCTCAATAGGATATATCATCTGTTTTCTGTTTGGTCTTCCTCCTAACTCTTATGTGATATGGCTTATTGTGACAGGAACTGGAAACGGGCTTGCGGCTGAATTCTTCATTCTCAACTTTTCTGTCTGTGAGATACTCTTGTGTTTGGATTCTCTTATCATTTTTTTTGCTTTTAAATTTGAAATTCTTTGGAACATTGTGGGTTTTATAGAAGGTCTACTCAACATTGGCCATCCTCTGTTTCAGTGTCTGATCTGTGTCGAGCGTTACCTGGCGGTGCTTCATCCTGTAACCTTTCTGAAGTACAAACCTCTCAGATACAACTCATGTGTTCTGCTTTTTCTTGGGTGGCGATGTTTGCTTCTGGTGGATTTAACACAGTGCTTTGGTTGTTTTTCTCTTTTGTCTACTTGTATTACTTTGTTGCGTTGTTCCTCGTCTTTCTCTCCATCCAGTTGTTTTGTTGTGTGGCTGTTCTCAGAGGTCTGAAGCAGTCAGGACCAGGAGAGAGAGGGAGAGAGAGAGAGGAGATAAACCACATGAAGAAAAGAGCGTTTTCACCTCATTCTCATAACTACTGGGACCACAGTTATAATTTATACACCCTATACTATTTTTCTATGTCTTCCTGCCACAGCAAATAATGACGTATACTTGTGTGTTGCTCAGTTTTGTTTTACTTTGGCTGGTTTGGTGCAGCCTGTTCTCTTTCTCTACCGGGTTAGGAAACTGAACTTCATTAGATGTCAATAATTTTATTTGCAGTACAGCTCCTCAATCTTATTTTGATCAATTGTTTATCCAATGCATCATGTATGATATTTTCACTGTCATGTCTTGTCCTGTTTTTTCCACTGTCGGGCCAAACAGTTCTAAAAACAGTGCAGGTTCAGTTATATTCATACAACATAAATAAATGCCAAATTTATTAAAGCATTAAATCCCGCTTTATAGGTGCCAAAACACTTTTTTATAAACTTAGATATGCTGTCCCTAGTCCTTTTCATTTGGGGTTTTTTTTGCTAATTTTTTTTCCTAATTTAATTTTTTTCCTGAAATAGACTAATGATGTTTGGTGACATTCAGAATAGCCGTGCATTGATTGAAAAATGATTATCATGTAACTTAGGCACACTGTCATTTATGTTGTCACACAAGCAATGCTTTCTTATTTCATTGTTGCAACTGTTTTAATATATTTTAATCTTGTTTATATTCTGTTATATTGTTGGTATTTATAAGGTGTGTTAGTAAAGTAGCATTAATCACAATGGGGGTCTCACTCCCCCTGGAAAACTGCATAATGACTATCATAAAATGACATTTTTAGATGAATCTGAGAAATGAATACACAATGTTGTCTTTAGTACCATAATCATTCATAATGTACGAGTTTATTAATAGTCTTTTTGCCTGTTTAGTTGTTTGTTTGTTTATTACATTTTATGTTTATTGCAAATTAAATAATTCATTCACTAATAATAAGATCTGAGTAAAATGTGTTGTTGGGGTTTGGTTTGATTGTGTACAAAACAATTTTGTAATATTTTTCAAACTTATCATTTTTGGTACAAACAGAAGTTACACTACAAACTACAAATCTTTTAAAAGGTAGTTTTAGCACGAAAGAGCCAACACTGAATCATTTTTAAATGGCATATACATTTTTATATTAGATCATATTTATCTAGCAAAAAGGCAAGATAAATTGCCTTATCATAATGCAAACAATGCAAACATTTATATTGTTTAAATAATCATTTTAATTTTATTAAATTAACTTGAAGTAAATTAATAAGTAAACTTTTATTTAAAATATTTATATTTTTGTAAATGAAAACAAAATAGTGATAAGCATTGGTATTTGTTCAAATATATTCTTGTAAAAGACGTCAGATATTGACGGATGACTCAAATGAATCAGTAAATGTTTTTTTACTGGAATGTACACAAAAGTGTGACAGAAGGCAACATTCATCATTCTGTGTTATTTAAAAATAATTTTGTTTTTCCATGTAAACCCATTTGTCAGAGGAGTATCAGTTTTCAATATTTTGAATAACTCATTTGTTTTCATTTTTGGACTACACACAGTGAAAAGATGAACATAAAACAAAGATAAAACAAAAAATGACTTTAAAATGTTCTCATTTGGATCAGCGTTGTGATGAGTTTTCCTATCGACGCTTATGTGATATGGCTTATTGTGACAGGACCTAGAAATAGACTTGCAGCTGAATTCTTCATTCTCAACCTGCATTTAATACTACGGCCTTGTCTATGAGGTATACTTTATTTTCTTGATCATACCGTCTTTCTCTCCATCCAGTTGTTGTGTTGTCTTACTGTTCTCAGGGACCAGGAGAGAGAGAGAGAGAGAGAGAGAGATCATGATTAATCTTACAGTATAGTTTTTTACACCTTTGTTGTTCTTATATTCTCATTAATGGAAAAATTAAATCTCATCAAATAAAAACAATCAAACATACACTATAGAAAACGTAAGATATTTTAATTTACAGATTTTCTACGTAAAATGTAGAAAAACTGCATTTTATTGTTTTGTTTAACAGGTTTTTCATGTATTTTTGAAATAGAGTCAAAAAACTTAAAAATAACAGAAAAAGCCTGCTCACTTACAAGAAAAAGAGGGAAAACGTGTAATTTTACAGGGATTTTTTATTTATTTTACAGTTTTCTTTTTTTTAGAGTTTATGTTTGAAATATGGTCAAAAACTATAACATTTTTTAGAAAAAGTCTTAAGAAAAATGGGGAAAACATTTGATATGTATTCATACAGCCTGTTATTTTACAGGGGGGAAATATTTGACGATATATTTCTGTCGCTCAATATTTTTTTTACACTGTTTGCTAAACAAACGTAAAGGTAAATGTTAATCATACTTTTGTTAAAACCGGTGTAAGCTGGTTGTCATGGTGACAGTAGTTTTGATGACATAAGGGTACTGCGGTTCAGAGTCAAATAAAGGGAGGCAGGTGTCATTGAAGTCTGAAGTTCACTATTTTACTAACAAAATGCTGCTAACTACATTGTTGTCGCATTAGGTGGTGATCTCTTTTAAGTCATATACTGTCAGATTATATAATTTGCTTTAAAAATGAGTCATGATGTTTGAATAACTCTACCCTTTAAATATAATCCTAATACAATCAGCAGTATTTCACTGAATCAAAAGCAAAAGGATAAAGGTTAGTTTTGTTTTTTTATAGCTGTTTTAACTGTCACAACTGATTTGTTAAATGTTAAACGTTGTTAATGCTAGTAGAGTTATTATATCTGCTTATTATTTATTTATGTTCTCAAATTGTTGTTTCCTAAAATTCATGAACCGCTCCGAGACACGACGAGTGAGGATCTAAATGCAGCTTTAATACAACAACAATGATACAGGCAAGGGTCGGGGCAGGCAGCAAAGGTAGAAAAAACAAGAAACAATCCAACAAGGTAAAACACTCAGAAATGCAGTGTGACACAAATAAGACTTTGCAATGAGATGTGACATTTGAATCAAAAATGGCCGTGCCAGATAAAGCTTCGATTCAAAGCTTTTATTATTAACGTAGAAGTCACGTGACCAATGACAAATGAAACTTTACTTTCTGTTAAGTCACGTGCGCATTTCACTTTGCGTGTCAGAACGTTCGAACCCCAGAGCTTTTTTATGAGTTCTTTACCTTTTTCACATTTTAGTCCCACAAAATATTATAGAGAGTATTGTATGTACATATACGTGTGTGTGTGTGTGTGTGCGTGCGTGCGTGCGCGTGCGTGCGTGCGTGTGTGTGTGAATATCATTCTAAACAACATACAGTATCAAATAATATATAATGACATAATATAATATTAACTCATACTTGAATTTATTGCCACACTTGAATGAGTAAATTAATTAATTATATTGACTATTTACACACACAAGTTGTACTCTAAGATTTATTTGTACACATAACGTTAAAATTCATCTGAATTTCATCTGCTGGTTGCTTTCTTCAACGGAGCTGATATAAATTTGATATATATTCAAATATTTATTTCATAATGATTGCAATCTTTAACGTGGCCTTACTTAAGATCATTTTTTCACATAACGTTCTTTGAATTATTTTATTGTTATGCATATGCATGATTTACCGTAGAACAAAAGGCTTTTATAAAAATAATTTGCTGTTTTCACAGACAGACAGGGTCACAGGGTCACTGTACTAGTGCAGTTGTAATCTTTTATTTCGTTTGGTAAGATCACAGTAGAAACAATGTCACACATTTGCATGAAAAGGTTAAGGTTTCCTTAACTGTGAGATAAAAATTTGAATATATATCCTGTGGCATTTTGCCACAAAATCCTTACAAAAGTTTGCATTCCACATACTCAAATATACTGGATTGTAAAGTTAAATGATTTTACAGATGGTTCTTTTGATCGAACTACATACATTAGCAGAATGATTTGGTGGACTAACTCCTACTGTATGTCTCATTTAGGTCACATGTGAGTTATATCAACTGGACACGGTGAAGAGATGAATGTAACCTGTGACATCTCCAGAAATCAATCTTACTCTTTCCTTTACTCGGCTTGTAACAACACTGAGGTGGATTATGATCTCTCAGTGTCAGTAGTATATATGTTGACTGTTCTTTTGAGTTTTTCGACCAACTCTTATGTGATATGGCTTATTGTGACAGGAACTGGAAATGGACTTGTGGCAGAAATCTTCAATCTCAATTTCTCCCTTTGTGAGATTTCATATTGTATAGAATGTCTTTTGGCTTTTCTCGACCAAGAATTAGAAAGTGTCTCGAGAATTGTGTATTTTTTAGATGGACTAGCCATCACCGGTCGTCCTCTGTTTCAGTGTCTGATCTGTGTTGAACGTTACCTGGCGGTGGTTCATCCTGTAACCTTTCTGAAGTACAAACCTCTCAGATACAGACTCATGTGCTCTGCTGTCGTCTGGCTCATATGTTTTTGCTCCTGTGTATTCAATTTTGTGCTTTGTTTCTTTTCTCTCATTGAGTTGTCCTTTATTTCCTATTTGGCTCAGTTTTTCATCTTTCTCTCCATTCAGTTGTTTTGTTGTGTGGCTGTTCTCAGAGCTCTGAAGCAGTCAGGACCAGGAGAGAGAGGGAGAGAAAGAGAGGAGGAAAACCACATGAAGAGAAGAGCGTTTTATTTCATTCTAGTAACTACTGTGACTATGCTTATCATATATATCCCCCAAATTATTTTGACACTGGTTGGCAGGAGTTCAAATCTAAATTCTAACATACTCATGTCTATTAGTTATGTTTTCTTTATTTTTGCTGGTTTAGTGCAGCCTCTTCTGTTTCTTTACCGGGTGGGGAAACTGAACTTCATCAAATGTCTGCAATTCAACTTTAATTACCAAAATAACGTTTAAACCTGTTTAACGTTGTGGAGAATAGATGAACATGAAAGCTGAAATTCTAAGCTTTACATAGATACCAAACTTGAGTGGGTAATTCTCAGTGAACGTAGTTTGTAGACATGTTTTCGGATATTTTTGTTGCTGCATCCATTCACAAAATAAGGTTTTGACATATTTACGGTAGGAGATTTACAAAATATTTTCGTGCCACATGATCTTTACTTAATATCCTAATGATTTTTTGACAAAGAACAAAAATCTATCATTTTGACCCATACCATGGGTCTAGGGTCACAAATGACAAAATGCTAATTTACACACATGGTGGGATGTAGAACTATACCGAAAGCCCCCAATCCTAACCTTTATCTCCTTAACAAAATTACAGACGACCAGACAGAGGATTATTTTGAACGTATAATTTAAATATTAATGTTGAAGATAGAGTCTGGAGACTGTAGCACTAAAATCACAAACCTTGTAGTTCAAATATAAGTTAGCTTGCTTACACTGTTTACTAGTTATTCACATCTGTTGTTATGATTGGATTTCTTCATAGCTAATGTTGTTTTTGAGTTATCTGCTTTCTGTATTTGAATATGTTTTTCCTTTTTGTATGTGGTTATTGAAAGCAGTGATTCATTTGAGGTGTTTTATCAATGTTTTCATTTCCATGATGATGTTGGCCGGCCTAACTTGTTCAATTTTTTTTTTCAATTTTTATGTAAATGCATGTGTGACAAAACCAAATGTGCAGCTCTGATCTGATTACTGATTCATTTTTAGATGGCACACATGATGCGAGATGAACATCTCCAGTGTGATTTCCTCCATTCATGAATCCAATTCTTCTCATTACGTCTTTTCAAATGGCACTGAAGTGAAGTCTGAATTTGAAATGTCAGCTGCTGTTTACATCATCTGCGTTCTGCTGAGTTTTCCTACCAACTCTTATGTGATATGGCTTATTGTGACAGGAACTGGAAATGGACTTGCAGGAGAATTCTTCATTTTCAACCTCTCTGTCTGTGAGATACTTTTGTGTTTGGAAAATATCTTGATGATATTCTTGGATGAACAGATTCTCTGGATAATTGTGTTCCTTTTAAATGGACTGGGCATCACTGGTCAGCCCTTCTTTGAGTGCTTGATCAGTGTTGAGCGTTACCTGGCGGTGGTTCATCCTGTAACCTTTCTGAAATACAAACCTCTCAGATACAGACTCATGTGTTCTTCTGTCGTCTGGGTTGTAACCTTTGCCACTGGTGGTATAAGTGCTATAACTTGCTTGTTGACTGCTAATATGTATTTTATTATCTTGATTTTATCGTACCTCTTTTTCGTCTCCATCCAGTTGTTTTGTTGTGTGGCTGTTCTAAGAGCTCTGAAGCAGTCAGGACCAGGAGAGAGAGGGAGAGAGAGAGAGGAGGAAAACCACATGAAGAAAAGAGCGTTTTATCTCATTCTGATACCTACTGTGAGCATGGTTCATTTATATATTCCCTATATTATTGTATTAGCTTTTCTTGCCAAAAAATATATGGGAATATTCATATTTATTGGTCAAATTTCTTTTGTATTGGCTGGTTTGGTGCAGCCTGTTCTCTTTCTATATCGGGTGGGGAAACTGAACTTATCAAAATATCAAATATAAAAATAGTTTAACTCTATGGTCAAAGTCTTTATAATACCATTCCTACAAACTATTCTTTGGCGCTGTACTCTTGTGTAATGTAATATTTTATGTTCATGTTCATTATGTAGTTTTGGAAAATTCATTTTTGGATTATACATGAAGAAGAGATGAATATCTTCAGTGATATCTCCTCAAAGATAACAAATTCTTCTTATTATAATAATAAAACCTGATTTTGAAACTACTAACATTTTGATGAGAAAAAACGCATAAAGAGATCTTTTTTTATCTTTTTTTTAGCTACTGTGAGCATGCTATTTATAAATTTCCCTACATTTTAAAAAGTTTTAAAAGGTTGATGCTAAGAAGAAACAGGTTTGTTTTAACTCTCTCTATTAGCTTTCCGCTGTAATGACGTTGTGGAGAATAGATAAACCTGAAAGCTGAAATTCTAAGCTTTACATAGATACCAAACTTGAGTATGTAATTCCCAAAGAGCAGCGAGTGAAGTTTGTAGACGTTTTTCTGGACAATTTTGTTAGCGATTTTGTTGCATCCACTAACAAAAATAAAGTTTTTATATATTTATGGTAGGAAATTTACAAAAAAATCTTGATCTTTACTTAATATCCTAATAGTTTTTGCCATAAAAGAAAAATCTTTAATTTTGACCCATATAATGTGTTTTTGGCTATTACTTCAAATGTTCTTGTGCTACTTAAGACTTGTGATCCATGGGCACAAATAGTCAATTACAGAAATGTTCACTGAACTATTTTTTTTAAATCCTAACATCATAAAACAATTGGTGGGATCTTATCATGTGACTTTTAATGCTTGCATGCATGTGCAATACACTAACAACATCGCAAACATTTACTGAAAATAAAATTGAAAACACTTTTATAAAAAGCATAAATGTTAATGCTGTGCATGCAGTGAGTTCTGGGGATTTACATATACTTCACAATATTGCAAAAAGAGCACTGACATATTTTTAATTTAGTGTAATTTTTGCCTTTTTTAAATGACTATCTAGGCTATATAATATATTGTTTTCTTTTGTACATCTGTTGTTGTTCCAGTACATTTTGTTGTTTTTAGTGAAAACCTATGTGTCAACGTATCTGTTTTCAGCATTTTGAAGTATTTTTGTTGTTTTAGTTTGTATGTGATTATTGAAAGCATGTGGTTATTGTTTAGGGGTGTGGTAAGATTCTTATTGGACCAGGTCATGTTTTTTTTTTTTTTTCCTGCTAAATAATATTGTGAAACCTATACACATCTATACAAATACATGTTATGGGGAGGCAAACAGTCTAAGCCTAAGGTAATAACCTCAAGATTTCATTTATACATTTCTTTGAAAACCACATTACTAGAGCTTGCTTGAATCTTTGTTTGACAGTAATGAAAAGTGGTAAGTGGTGCAGATATGTTATTATTATTATTTTTGTGTTAACATTAAAACATTAAACATCAAATTAAGGCTATTTATTAATTATAGGCTATGTATATATTGCGTTAAATGTTTATATTAAACATTCATTGTATAAACATTCAAAAACGTTTTCTTTTCATTCTTTATTAGTTTTGATCAAGCGGACTTCATACCAGAATGTTCTGCTGGACTAACACTTCCTTGTATTGTCATTTATAAATCACAGTTCAATTTTATTGGCCACACACACATTGAAGAGATGAATATAACCTGTGAGATGTCCTTGACAAATGATTCAAATGCGTTTAATTCTTCAGCATGTAACAACACTGAGGACGATGCATTTTTTGAAATAAACTTAATTATAAATATAATGACTATTCTGATGAGTTTTCCTATCAACTCTTATGTGATATGGCTTATTGTAACAGGAACTGGAAATGGATTTGTGGCAGAATTCTTCATTCTCAACCTCTGTGTCTCTGAGATTATGTATTGTATAGAATGTTTTGTGGTTCCTCTCAGCTATACATTTGAAAGACTTTGGGGTGGTCTATTTTATTGATGATTTGATTTCCAATGACCGGTCGTCCTCTGTTTCAGTGTGTGATCTGTGTTGAGCGTTACCTGGCGGTGGTTCATCCTGTAACCTTTCTGAAGTACAAACCTCTCAGATACAGACTCATGTGTTCTGCTGTTGCCTGGCTCATATGTTTTTGCTCATGTATAATTAATCTTATGCTTTGGTTATTTTTGCTTCTTCGTTTGTACTTATTGTTATATTTTGCACAGTTCCTGCTTTTCTTTTCCATCCAGTTGTTTTGTTGTGTGGCTGTTCTCAGAGCTCTGAAGCGGTCAGGACCAGGAGAGAGAGGGAGAGAGAGAGAGGAGATAAACCACATGAAGAGAAGAGCGTTTCATCTCATTCTCATAACTACTGTGACTACAGTTATCATATACGCTCCCCAGATTACTTTATTAGTTCTTGGCTGGAGTTTGAAAAATTATGTTATACTCATGCCTATTAGTTATCTTTTCTTTATTTTTGCTGGTTTGGTGCAGCCTCTTCTGTTTCTTTATAGGGTGGGCAAACTAACCTTCATTAAAGAGAGGATGAACATTAGATTTTTATAACTACATTGACTATGGTTACCATATATGCTTCATTTTAATTGTTAATAAAATGTAATATTTAATGTATTTTTTATTTCTGTAATTTAACTGCTTATAAACATGGCTATTTATGTGTGTCGCTCAGGTTTGTTCTCTTCAAACGCTGCCTTCACAGTCATTGCCTGGGCATTGAGGCAACAAGTCAGCCGCTTAAGCTTTCAGATGCAGCCATTACTTAACACTGTACTTTATTATAATGTAATATTTTCTCAGAGACCATGTTTTGTCAATCATTTATATACAAATAAAGCTGCTCTTAAATGTGTTGTTGAGGTTTGGTTCAAGGTTTGTGTAATAACATGCATAACATATTTTAAAGTTCAAACTATCAAACTACTTTTGTGCACGTTTCTTTCTATCTTGATCAATGAAAATACAACAAGAAGGATATACTTATTTTTTATGTTAATTTGCTTAATTCTTTACACACAGTTTTGTTAAGTAATATTAACTTACCTTTTTTGTCAAGTTTTTTGCACACAGATTTAAATAAGTAAATCCTACTAGTTGTTTTGTTCAGTGCCGGGTGCAAGCTTGCAACAGGCGTAAACAGCTGCAGCTAGTTGTCATGGCGATGGTGTTGATGATGTAATGCTACTGCGGTTCAGACACTGCATCCTAAATCGCATGTAGGCCTACTATGGCAGTACATACTGATTTAAATTAAGTTTCTACTTATCGACCATTAAAACAGTATGTTCTATGTAGTATGTGTGGGAGTAGTATGAATACATTTCGGATGTACTGCCAAAAGGAAGCCTACAACCTATAGCCAAAAACGCGTAACGGCTAATGCTAACGCCGGTATGTGGGAGACCAGAGGGTGTTTATTTTTAATGGATGTCAATGGGAGAAAAGCGTCACTACAGTGAATAAATCGCTTTTGTGAGGAAACTGATATTCATGTAAGGAATCGAATGGCTGTCCATTAATGTTCAACATGTTTTACACCAAACAATAGCCTACGTTCGCTGGGAATTGTATGTAGATTTTACTATGATAAAAAAAATATTATGAGTAGTATGTCCGATACCTCAGCATGCACAAAAGCAGTTGGTGAGAAATACCAGAATGGTATCTATCTATTTAATACATTGTTAATTCTGTACATCTGTTTTTGTTTCAGTACATTTTGTTGTTTTTAGTGAAAACCTATGTGTCAACGTATCTGTTTTCAGCATTTTGAAGTATTTTTGTTGTTTTAGTTTGTATGTGATTATTGAAAGCATGTGGTTATTGTTTAGGGGTGTGGTAAGATTCTTATTGGACTAGGTCATGTTTTTATTAATTCTCCTGCTAGATAATGTTGCGAAACCTATAGGCTACACATCTATAGCCTACATATGTTATGGGGAGGCAAACTTAAGGTAGAATCCTCAAGGATTTTATTAATACATTTCTTTAAAAATCACATTACTACAAGTTGCTTAAATCTTTGTTTGACAACAATGAAAAGTGGTAAGTGGTGTAGATTTGTTATTTGTTGTTATTTTTTGTGTCAACATTAAAACATTAAACATCAAATTAAGCACATAAGATGTAGCTATATCTTGTGCCATTTAAAAAAACAAAAGAAAGTTTGAAAGTTTGTATTTTAACATTCATAAATATACTGAAATTAAAACGTTGAATTTTACACGTAAATGTTACATTTTCTTTTCATTCTTTATTAGTTTTGATCAAGCGGACTTCATACCAGAATGTTCTACTGGACTAACACTTCCTTGTATTGTCATTTATAAATCACAGTTCCAGCACAATTTTATTGGCCACACACACATTGAAGAGATGAATGTAACCTGTGAGATGTCCTTGACAAATGATTCAAATGCGTTTAATTCTTCAGCATGTAACAACACTGAGGACGATGCATTTTTTGAAATAAACTTAATTATAAATATAATGACTATTCTGATGAGTTTTCCTATCAACTCTTATGTGATATGGCTTATTGTAACAGGAACTGGAAATGGATTTGTGGCAGAATTCTTCATTCTCAACCTCTGTGTCTCTGAGATTATGTATTGTATAGAATGTTTTGTGGTTCCTCTCAGCTATACATTTGAAAGACTTTGGGGTGTTGTCTATTTTATTGATGGATTTCCAATGACCGGTCGTCCTCTGTTTCAGTGTCTGATCTGTGTCGAGCGTTACCTGGCGGTGGTTCATCCTGTAACCTTTCTGAAGTACAAACCTCTCAGATACAGACTCATGTGTTCTTCTGTCGCCTGGCTCATATGTTTTTGCTCATGTATAATTAATCTTATGCTTTGGCTCTTGTTGCTCCTTCATTTGTATGTAATATTATATTTGGCACAGTTCTTCTTCTTTCTCTCCATCCAGTTGTTTTGTTGTATGGCTGTTCTCAGAGGTCTGAAGCAGTCAGGACCAGGAGAGAGAGGGAGAGAGAGAGAGGAGATAAACCACATGAAGAGAAGAGCGTTTTATATCATTCTCATAACTACTGTGACTACGGTTATCATATACGCTCCCCAGATTACTTTATTAGTTCTTGGCTGGAGTTTGAAACAATATTTTATACTTAAGGCTTTTGGTTATCTTTTCTTTGTTTTTGCTGGTTTGGTGCAGCCTCTTCTGTTTCTTTATAGGGTGGGCAAACTAACCTTCATCAAAGAGAGGATGAACATTAGATTTTTATAACTACATTGACTATGGTTACCATATATGCTTCATTTTAATTATTTTAACAAAAAATGTAATATTTAGTGTATTTTTTTATTTCTGTAATTTAATTGTTTACATCATATCAGAGAATGAAAACATGGTTATTTATGTGTGTCGCTCAGGTTTGTTCTCTTCAAACGCTGCCTTCACAGTCATTGCCTGGGCATTGAGGCAACAAGTCAGCTGCTTAAGCTTTCAGACGCAGCCATTACTTAACACTGTACTTTATTATAATGTAATATTTGTTTTTGTCCATTACTCATAAGAATATCTAGGGGTGCCAATAACTGTGGCCAGGGTGTATTAGAGTAAAAAAATCACAATGTGATATTCCCCCTACTTCAAATTGTTTTACTTTAATGAAATATTGGAATTTTGTAGATTTTTTAAATAAAAGATCAAAACAAGAAAAAATGCAGATTTTTTTACAGCCTTCTTTGCTCTTATTTACCAAGGGTGCCAATAATTGTGGAGGGCGCTGTATATCTTCAGATATCTTCTTCTTAGAATACTTGATTCTGATTGGCTGTAAGGTGTGCATTAAAACCATCTAATGCACGGGTAGTGCATCATTTTCATCTGTCTGATCCAAAAATTACAGTTTTGTTAAAAGAATTAACATTTTCTAGGGCACCAGAAATAAACTGTAAAATAACAGTGTTTCCCTGTAAAACTACATGTTTTTTTAAGACTTGTTTTGTGTAGATAATGCAACCTTTACATATTCACTATGCAGAAAATCTGAAACCTTTTCATGCAACTGTGTGACATAATGTCTAGTTTAGATTAGTTTAAACATTTTAGTTACAGAACTGAACGAAAGAGCTACACAGTATAGAATATATATACATATATATAGGCAAAAATCTGTTAATGGGCTCTATGCACAACAAACTTCGGATGTGGCCACATTGTAAAAAACCCCAGAAATTTACAGAATTTTATACTGGTTTGTTTTACAGATTCTTAATGTAATTTTAGTATTACACGTTTTTGGTGAATGTAAACAAGTCCTGCTTTAGATCCACTCGCTCCTAAAAGTCAGAATGAACACCGGTGGGCAGAGCTAACAAAGCAACGAAGTTAAAGTAGTAGGTGTTTTTATCTGGCTGTAGGCATGTCTTATAAATACAAATCTCCTCAGTGGATTTCTTCAGAAAACGATCGTATATATGCTTTCGTTATCGATGAGGAGGGCATTTTAAGATATGACACTTGCTTGGAAGTTCTAAACGATACAATACATCTTAGATGTGAAAAGGTTTTGGAAATTTGGTCTGGCACGGCATGGCCCCTTTAAATAAAACATAGATTTTTCACAATTTTTGTGGACCCTTACAAATATTGACACAAACAATTTGGCCCTTTTGCCAAACATTTTTAATGCTTCATTTAGTATAAATGAAAAACCATAATCAAAAGATAAATCATGGAATATGGATTTATTTTAATATGCTACTACAATTATTCATATTTTGATACCACCTGACACTGTTGCTTTGTCATGTAAGTACAGTTTTTGTTGCAGCAAACATTAAAAAGCACGCAAATGACATTATTAATAATTTGCATCTGTTTGGATTTTCTGATTGGATTTTTTTGAGCTAATGTTCGTTCTGGTGGAAATGTTTTTGTCAGGTGAGTATCTGTTTTCAGTATTTTGAATAAGTTAATTGTTACTCATTTGTGGTTTCTGTTGTTTACATCTCAGTTGACCCTAAATGACGTATACTGTAACTTGTACTTTGTGCGTATACGTATGATAAAATGTAAATAGTTTTGTCCATTTGTGAAGATGAATTACTCATTGAATTTTTATATAGATCTACCACTTTGTTGCAGTACCACTTTCAGACTGTCGAGTGTTACAACACGGATCAGATTTGTAATTTTTGCACACACAGTGAAGAAATGAACATCTGCATTGAGATCTCGATTAATGAATCAAATTTTTCTGGTTACTTCTTCAGTGGATTTGATTTTCATGTGTCCTCAGCCATGTATATTATCTGCGTTCTGATGAGTTTTCCTCCCAACTCTTACGTGATATGGCTTATTGTGACAGGAACTGGAAATGGACTTGCAGCTGAAATCTTCATCCTCAACCTCTCTGTCTGTGAGATACTCTTGTGTGTGCAAACTCTCTTGGTTTGTGTAAACTGCACATTTCAAGCTCAATGGATTGTTGTGTTTTTTTTAGATGGAATCTTCATCACCGGTCGTCCTCTGTTTCAGAGTCTGATCTGTGTCGAGCGTTACCTGGCGGTGGTTCATCCTGTAACCTTTCTGAAGTACAAACCTCTCAGATACAGACTCATGTGTTCTGCTGTCGTCTGGGTGGGGGCATGTGTCTCTGGAGGATTAAGTACTGTGTCTTTGTTGTTTGTCTCTGTCTTGTATTTTATTTTATGGTGGCCACCATTCCTTTTGTTTCTCTCCATCCAGTTGTTTTGTTGTGCGGCTGTTCTGAGAGCTCTGAAGCAGTCAGGACCAGGAGAGAGAGGGAGAGAGAGAGAGGAGGAAAACCACATGAAGAGAAGAGCGTTTTATCTCATTCTAATAACTACTGTAACCACAGTTATCCTATATGTTACCTATTTAGTTTTATTATTTCTTCCTACAGCAGAAAATGAACTTACAAGTTCTATTGCTCAGTTTTGTTTTACTCTGTCTGGTTTGCTGCAGCCTGTTATGTTTCTCTACCGGGTGGGGAAACTAAACTTCATGAAATGTCAATAGTAATTTTATTTGTATTTTTTATCATACAGTTGCAATATAATTGTATAATGTATATTTGTTGGTAGTTAGAATAACTGGATTTGATGATAAACATGCACTCGTTGCTACTTTTATTAACATGTACAGCCTGGTACTGTTGCTTTGTATTTTGGTGTTTTAACTTGCGGCAAACATTGATAGGGTGCACATGAGTGTCCAAAGACATTATTAATTATTTGCATTTGTTGTTTGGTTTCTTTAAGGCTCATGTTCATGGAAATGTTTTTGTCAGATTTGCCTAAACTTCATTAAATGTCAATCGTTTCATTATCAAAATATTATTCATGTTTTACTATCCAGCTGCAATATATGCAAATAATATATGTTTAGGTCATTTTAAGACGTGAAGCGATGTGTAAGAATTTTTTATTTTTATTTTAAATCTTTGCTTGATCAAGTTGTTTAAACTATAGATGTCGACAATAAGCCACACAAGGCTCACATATTGATATTTTTAGGTGAAGTACTTCTTGCTTTCTCTGTCAAAATCCCATGAATGTTGAACATATTTTACAGGACTGCACTGTTTAATACAAATAGACAATGTTTTCATTCTGATATCTGATATTATATAATATATATTTTGAATATATTTTGTATCTCCTAAACATATTTTCGAAATGTTACCTTGCATTCTTTCTTCACGTAATGTACTGTATGGTTTTCTTTCTTACTCATAATTGAAATAGTTCTGTTGATGCTTTTATAATCATTATTTTAACAATAAAACATATTTTAATTACATTGAACATTTATCACAACTAAGGACCATCTGAGCTTATGATGTATTGTTGGATTTACAAAGTTTTAGACATTAATTTTATTTTTACCCATACAGTAAGTGAAAAGGAATTCTAGTTTTAGAAAAAGTCTTAATATGAACAGAACTAAGCTACTGGAATGCAGTTCAACATGGAAAGGTGCACAGAAGTGGTATAGCAAATATTCATCATTCATTGTTTTGGTTGGATTTTTAAAAGCTAATGTTGTTTTCATGTAATTTGTCAGATGAGTATCTGTTTTCAACATTTTGAATACGTTTTTACTTATGGGATGTGGTTTCGTTGTTTTCATTCTGAAACCTGAATTACGTTTGACACCATAACTTTGTTTGACATACATTTTCATGGAGGTTTATAGAGATGAATGACTCATTGACTGTACGTATATATAGCAATCTACCACTATGTTGTGGTAACACACACACAAAGTAAAAAACTTTTTAAATGAGATTTGATCTCCGACTCAACAAAAGGTGCAAATCTGAGCTGATTCATTTGGACTGCACACGGTGAAGAGATGAACATCTCCAGTGTGATCTCCTCTACTTCCAATTCTTCTGAAATGACAATTGACTTTGAAATGTCTTCTGTTGTTTACATCATCAGCATTCTGATAAGTTTTCCTATCAACTCTTATGTGATATGGCTTATTGTAACAGGAACTGGAAATGGACTTGCGGCAGAATTCTTCATTCTCAACATCTCCGTCTCTGAGATCATCTTGTGTACAGAAACTGTCTTGATTCTCAGCAATAAAATTCATAGTCACAACATAGGTTTGGGTTTTTTAGATGGAGTATACATGACTGGTCATCCTCTGTTTCAGTGTCTGATCTGTGTTGAGCGTTACCTGGCGGTGGTTCATCCTGTAACCTTTCTGAAGTACAAACCTCTCAGATACAGACTCATGTGTTCTGCTGTCGCCTGGGTGCCAGCATTTATCTCAGGAGGAGTCAGTGTTATAATCTGGTTGTTCTACTTGGGCTTGTATCATATTGTTTGGTTGGTATCACTCCTCTTCTTTCTCTCCATCCAGTTGTTGTGTTGTCTGGCTGTTCTCAGAGCTCTGAAGCAGTCAGGACCAGGAGAGAGAGGGAGAGAGAGAGAGGAGGAAAACCACATGAAGAGAAGAGCGTTTAATCTCATTCTCATAACTACTGTGGCTACAGTTTTCATATATGTTACCCTTTTCATTTTAATGTTCTTTCCTACAGCAGGAAATGGACGTAAAATAACAGTACGTTTAGGTCAAATGTGTTTTATTTTGGTTGGTTTGGTGCAGCCTGTTCTCTTTCTCCACCGGGTGGGTAAACCAAACCTTTTTGCTTGCTGACACTGTTTTAATTTGGTCTGTTTTATTGTTTTTTTCCTCTTATGTACTATGTGTGATATGTCAGAGCACAGCCCATGAGACTATGGGTTTCGAATTGTAAAAACTGAGTACTAAGTACACTTATTAAAACTTGTTTCTTTTTACTTACATGTACAGCCTGAAACCCTTGCTTTGTTGTGTCAATAGTCTTTTTGGAAAATAGAAAAAGTGTCTATTCTCTTTTTGTGAGGTTAATGCAAAGTCTGATATGCAAATCTAAAATATCTGTATCATAAATGATGTTTGGTCACTGGAATTTGTTATTAAGAGAGCGACACAATAACCTTGCAACTATAAATCTGTTCTTTATGAGATGCTGTTGCTGTAATAGATTGTTTTTGTTTGTGGTTGACCATTGATATTTTCTTTCAGTGAGAACTTATTTAAAATAAATAAATAAAAGAACATTTTGATTGATTCCAGGATTATTTCATAAAGCATAAATATATTATTGATATTATTTTTTAATGTTGATTAAGGGTAAGACACCTGGCGAGCCGCATGACTTTACTCAATGAATGTGCTTTGTTGTTTTCATGTCAGTTCACCCTCATTGACCCGATCTGTCACTTAGATACAAACTATTATGGTAACACTCTTAGGCAACACAGTCTGTCTTTTTGAAGCAAGTATGATTTCATTAAATAAGGGGTAAATCTAGATTCCTGATTCAATTTTGTACCGCACACTGTGAAGAGATGAACATCTCCAGTGAGATCTCCTCCGTTCATGGATCCAATTCTACTCATTACTTCTCTTCCAATGGCACCAAAGCAAAAACTGACTTCAAAATGTTCTCAGTCATATATATTGTCAACATTCTATTAAGTTGTCCCACCAACTCTTATGTGATATGGCTTATTGTGACAGGGACTGGAAATGGACTTGCGGCAGAATTCTTCGTTCTCAACCTCTCGGCCTGTGAGATTCTCCTGTGTTTGGACACGCTTGTTGTTTTTTTCACCTATAAATTTAAAATTCCCTGGAATGTTGTGGCTTTTTTAGATGGAGTACTCGTCATTGGACATCCTCTGTTTGAGTGTCTGATCTGTGTCGAACGTTACCTGGCGGTGGTTCATCCTGTAACCTTTCTGAAGTACAAACCTCTCAGATACAGACTCATGTGTTCTGCTGCTATCTGGGTTACAACTTTGGTCTTTGGTGGATTTAATGCTACGACCTTCTCATTTGTCGTTGAGGTGTACTTTATTTTCTTTATCATACCGTTCTTTTTCTTCCTCTCCATAAAGTTGTACTGTTGTCTGGCTGTCCTCAGAGCTCTGAAGCAGTCAGGACCAGGAGAGAGAGGGAGAGAGAGAGAGGAGGAAAACCACATGAAGAGAAGAGCATTTTATCTCATTCTAATAGCTACTTTGAGCATGCTTATTATATATTTTCCCTACCTTTTAATTATTCTTATTAAATCAGAGAATGAAAGCATGTTTATGTTTGTAGGTCAAATTTCTTTTACTTTGGCTGGTTTGGTGCAGCCTGTTCTCTTTCTCTACCGGGTTGGAAAACTGAACTTCTTCACGTCAATAATTTCACTTTAAATATCAGAAATATTTCATTCAAATATTCACCTAGGTTCATTGAGGTTCAATACATTTAAGAAATATACTGGACTGTTTTCATATAAATAGACTTTGCTTTTCATCAGAGATATGTGTGTTTGGTATTTTTAAAACATTGTATCTTTTTCTGAATTTACTTATAACCTTTATTTACCTTAAATTTCTATAGTATAATTCTCCTCACTACTGTATAGTTTTTGTATTGTTTTTTTTCTCTCATAAAAACGTCTTGTTCAGTTGCAAATTACCTGATAAAAGAGGTTTATGTTGCAGGTGTAGGTATAAGGCAATATCTAAAAAAACAGACTAGGACTTGGTAATATGTTGGCATTTGAATGATAAAGCTTTGACTATTAGCATTTAGACTGAAAAAAATAATTACGTAACAACATTTTGATTTTCTACTGATTTCTTGCCTTTGACAAAACATGAGCGTGTTCAGTTTGCTAGTAAAAGAACCAGAGCATCTTTCTTGATGAAAAGGGCACATGCACTTGTAAAATCTTGTTTAGTTTGACCAAGTCTTTGTCTTTATTGTTTGCTTGTAGTTTGATCCTCTGTAAATTCAGCCAGAATCTTCAAACACTAGCATACTTTTATTATTGCATATTGCTCTGCTTCTTTCTGCGCATTTAAACTAATAGTGTTGTTTTTTGCTCGTCTAAAGGCATTATTTATTATTCACACCTGTTGTTTGGATTGGATTTCTTTATAGCTTTTTTTTTTTTTTTTTTTTAAGTAAGCCCATTTGTCAGAGGAGTATGTGTTTTCGGTATTTTGAATAAGTTATTTTTCATTGTGTGTGGTTTCTGTTGTTTTTATCCAAGTTGACACTGATCGATGTTTGACATACCTTGGTATTCAAATATATAGTTCAAATGTAAATTGTTTTGCTCATTGGCTGAGATGAATTACTCATTGACTCTTTATATAGATTACATTCTTCACTTAAAGTGTAGGAACAAGCAAAACTGGAATGCTGCTGATCTAAATTTCAAGTGTCCCAGAAAGGGTTTGAATACTTATGCAATGTATTTATTTCAGTTTTTATTTTTTAATAAATTTGCCACAAATCTGTTCTTTTGATTTGTCATTTTTGTGTATGGAGTGTAGATTAATGTAATAAAGTTGTTTAAGAGAAGGCAGCAACATAATAAATGTGACTAAAATGAAGGGGGTTGAATACTTTTGCAAGGGACTGTATACTGGTCTCATCTTGATGTTTTTCCCCACATCTCTGTATCTTCATCTCTGAGTAGAAGTGTTGATTCACAACAGAGTGGTCTTGACCCTCTTTGAAATTATTTTATTTTATTTATTTTTGTATTTTTTTGATGAAGGGAGATGTAGTGAGACCTAACTCAAGAATTAGACAACTGAATCTAACCACTGGATCTGTAGAATTTACAGTAATATTTTTTGATTGGATGATTGGATCAGATGTGGGCTCTAAATTACAAGATATATGTTGCATACATTGCAAACTGTTACATGCTTACACTGTTTACTAAACAAACCTTTTTAGATGTTAAACATTAGACTTACACATGAGTTTGCTTTAGTGGAAACTATTACCACCTTACAATTTTTCATGCACAATGTTTTTATTTTATTTTAGAGGTATGACTGTACAATGAGGTTTTTAGCGCTGACTTACTGTGATGCCCGGAAATAATGTTATATTAGTGTCTCTGCATTTGGTATCTCTGACATTATGTTGTTTTGCAATAATATTGTTTTGGGCTAGTTTGTTTTTAACTAATAAAATACATTGCTAATGTTTTACACCTGTTGTTTTGGTTTTGTTCTGGGGTTAACCCATGTGTCAGTATTATGATGTTTGTTGTTTTAGTGTACTGTGTGTGGTTATATCGAAAGCCAGCGATTATTATTTTGACATATTGGAAGATTCTCAAAGCAACAGTGAATTGTTTTTTTTCTTTTCTTTCAAACGACGACGTAACTGACAAGAAGTATTCCTTTGCTTTTTAAGATCTTCCATTTTGGTTTGCTAACACTCTAAAAACACTCTAAAACAGCACACATCTATTATATGATGTCACATGTGTTACATATTTGCATGTTCAGATCACTTGCTAGATAATTTTGTAAATGTTACATCTTCTTTACAAACACGAACACATCTTATGAGACGGCAAACAGCCCAGCCGTAGGTAATAAACCGAAGGATTTTTATCAATTGATTTAAAATCAAATGTTAATACATTTTATTAATGTGCGTGTGTGTGTGTGTGTGTGTGTGTGTGTGTGTGTGTGTGTGTACTCTATATGATACCTGAATGTTCTCTTCTTTGTATTCTCATCTGTAGATCACAGTTTGATTTCATTGGGCATACGCAGTGAAGAGATGAATATAACCTGTGACATCTTCACAAATGAATCGAATTCCTTCAATTCGCTAGATTGCAACAACAAAAACAAAATAATTAGTGATTTTCAAATGGTGGTACAAATACTGACTGTTCTGCTGAGTTTTCCTATCAACTCTTATGTGATTTTGCTTATTGTGACAGGAACTGGAAATGGATTTGCGGCAGAATTCTTTATTCTCAACTTCTCTGTCTGTGAGATTTTCTATTGCATGCAGGCTCTTTTGACATTTTTATGCAATTACTTTGATATTATCTGGACAACTGTGATTTTTTTTGATGGATTTCCAATCACTGGCCGTCGTCTCTTTGAGTGTCTGATGTGTGTCGAGCGTTACCTGGCCGTGATTCATCCTGTAACCTTTCTGAAGTACAAACCTCTCAGATACAGACTCATGTGTTCTGCTGTCGCCTGGGTCACATGTTTTGGCTCCTGTATATTCAATTTTATGACATTTTGGTTTTTGCTCCTTCATTTGTACAAAATTTCCTATTTTGCACAGTTCTCCATCTTTCTCTCCATCCAGTTGTTTTGCCTTATTGCTGTTCTCAGAGCTCTGAAGCAGTCAGGACCAGGAGAGAGAGGGCGAGATGAGGAAAACCACATGAAGAAAAGAGCGTTTTATTTCATTTTAATAACTACTGTGACTACGGCTGTTTTGTATGCTCCCCAAATTACTTTACATCTTCTTGACAGGAATCAACCTGATGTCGTGGCCTTTGTTTATGTTTGCTTTCTTTTTGTTGGTTTGGTGCAGCCAGTTCTCTTTCTTTACCGAGTGGGGAAACTGAACTTCATGTCAATAATTCTTACCAAAATAAAGTTTAAAGTCTTATTGTGAAACACCTATTTTAGTATGTTACTTTAGTCTATTTAAAAAAATCCTTTAAATCTTTTATACCTTACACATTTTAAATTGTTACATTTAAATTGAACCTGCACACAGCAGAGAAACAACCCTTTTAATAAATAACTTTTATTTTTTAATGAAGGCTAATTGAAAGGCACATAATAAAAATAATAATAATAATGCATTGGTATATCTTGTTAATCTGTTAATGGAGCTTGCTGTTTTTAGTGTGTCAGACCATCTGTTTTAAAAAAAAATTTAATGTTGTTTTAGTTTGTATGTGATTATTAAAAATGGATGGTTTTTATTATTTTAACAACACAAATCTCCCATATTTGCATAAATATGTTTAGGTCTCTTGCTAGATAATGTTGAAAGTTACATCATATTTACATACATGAACACCTGTTAAGAAGGCAAACAGCTCACCTATAGGTAATTTACTAAATAACTTTATTTATACATTTACAAGCGGGTTTAATCTTAATGGTGAAAAGTTGTCAAAGTAGTGAAAAGTCATTGGTGCAAATACATTTTGTTGTATTATTATCTGTGTATTCAAGTGACATTAAATAATGATATTGAAATATTATTCTATATGAAAAGTAGATTTTTAAAAGATATTCTTTATAGGAGTTTTGATACAGCAGACTGTTGGTTGACTAACACTCTCTTATTTAAAGATCACAGTTCATTTTTATCAGCCACACGCATTGAAAAGATGAACATAACCTGTGAGATGTCTACAAATGAATCAAATTCCTTCAATAACTCAGCTTTGAACAACACTGATGTGGATCGTGATTTTCAAATTGGCTTAATGGGAAATATACTGACTGTTCTGATGAGTTTTCCTATCAACTTTTATGTGATATGGCTTATTGTGACAGGAACTGGAAATGGACTTGCAGCAGAAATCTTCACTCTCAACCTCTCTGTCTCTGAGATTTTCTATTGCATGGAATGTGTTATGATCTGTCTCAGCTATAAATTTAAAAGTACACAGGGAGCTGTGTATTTTTTGGATGGAATTCCAATCACTGGTTGTCCTTTGTTTCAGTGTCTGATCTGTGTTGAGCGTTACCTGGCCGTGGTTCATCCTGTAACCTTTCTGAAGTACAAACCTCTCAGATACAGACTCATGTGTTCTGCTGTCACCTGGGTCATATGTTTTTGTTCCTGTTTATTTGTGTTTATGATTTTTTGCTTTTTGCTTTTTCATGTGTACAATCTTTTTTATTTCGCACAGTTCTCCATCTTTCTCTCCATCCAGTTGTTTTTTTGTGTGGCTGTTCTCAGAGCTCTGAAGCAGTCAGGACCAGGAGAGAGAGGGAGAGAGAGAGAGGAGGAAAACCACATGAAGAGAAGAGCGTTTTATCTACTTCTCATAACTACTGTGACCACAGTTATCCTAAATATTCCCCAGATTACTTTAATAATCGTTGGCTGGAGTTCAAAAGATAAAATCTTTCTGCCTGTCAGTTATATTTTCTTTCTTTTTGTTGGTTTGGTGCAGCCTCTTCTGTTTCTTTACCGTGTGGGGAAATTGAGCTGCATTAAAAAGAGGATGAAAATTTGAGACAAGCATTTGATTTCATCCTAATAACTACTATGATCATGGTTATCATATATGCTTATTTCAATTGTTATAATGTATTAAAATTATATATAATATGTATTTTATTTAATCGCTACATTAGAGAATGATGTGTGTTGTTCAGGTTTTTTGTGTAGCCGTTCTCTTTCTCTAGATGAAAAAACCTCTTCAAATGTCAATAATTTTACTTTACTTTCAAAATCTCTAGGTTACTTACGTACCACCCAGGTGCAAATTACAAATAACAAGCTATGCAAATTGTCTATTTAGTATACTATATAGTATAACTTTTTTCTTAAATAACTAAAAAATTATTTTAAAATATCTAAAATTGAATCAACATTTTCCTTAGCACTGTACTTTTTTGTAATGTAGTATTCCATGTTAATCATGTTTATGTAAATCATTCATATACAAATAAAAACATCTATTTGTAGGTACTTTAGTCTACTTTGAATGTTACTTTACCTCTTTTTTACCTTGCACATTTAAAACATAGCTCTTTAGTATTGTCACGTTTTGCAGGCAGAACCCGCAGACAGCAAAATCAACCAAAACTATTTTTAACAAAGACATATAGAAAGACTAATAATAATAATAATAATAATAATAATGCATTGGTATTCCTGTAAATCTGTTGATGGATCTTGTTGTTTTTAGTGTGTCAGAGTATCTGTTTTCAGGATTTCGAATGAGTATTTTGTTGTCTTACAACACGTGTATGTGATCATTGAAAATATAGGTGGCAATTGTGATCATTGAAAATATAGGTGGCAATTATTTAGGGGTATGGTAAAATCGTATAGAACAACAATGAATGACTTTATTTTTTGTTACAAATTATATTTTTTGCCTCGTTTTATACCAACATTTTAAATGACAAAGTAATGACTTTTATACATATACTGTGTCTAATACATTTAGTCTTCTAACTAAGACAACACACGTCACATATTTGCATAAATATGTTCAGGTTTCCTGCTAGATAATTTTGTGAAAGTTGCATGATCTATACATACAAGAACACCTGTTATGAGAAGACAAACAGCTCACCTATAGGTAATTTATTAAGGCACTTTGTTTATATATTTAAAACCACATTTGACTACAAACTGGTTTAATCTGACCGTGCTGAAAAGTCATTAGTGCAAACCCATTTTGTTATGATCAAATAATTTTTTTGTTTTGTTTGAAAGTTATAACATTCAGGTGTACTTCATATAGCAGAATGTTGGTTAACTAACACTTGTGTTCTTATTTATAGATCACAGTTTGATTTCATTGGGCATACACAATGAACAGATGAATATAACCTGTGAGATCACCACAAATTAATCAAATTCCTTCAATTCTTTAGCTTGTAACAACACTGGAGAGGATAATGATTTTGAAATGGACTTAATAGTCAATATAATGACTATTCTGATTAGTTTTCCTATCAACTCTTATGTGATATGGCTTATTGTAACAGGAACTGGAAATGGACTTGCAGCAGAATTCTTCATTTTCAACTTTTCTGTCTGTGAGATTTTCTATTGCATGGAATGTGTTGTGGTTCCTCTCAGCTATACATTTGAAAGACTTTGGGGTGTTGTCTATTTTATTGATGGATTTCCAATGACCGGTCGTCCTCTGTTTCAGTGTCTGATCTGTGTTGAGCGTTACCTGGCGGTGGTTCATCCTGTAACCTTTCTGAAGTACAAACCTCTCAGATACAGACTCATGTGTTCTGCTGTTGCCTGGCTCATATGTTTTTGCTCATGTATATTTAATGCTTTGGTTCTTTTTGCTTCCCCATTTGCACTTAATTCTATATTTGGCACAGTTCCCCATCTTTCTCTCTATCCAGTTGTTTTGTTGTCTGGCTTCAGAGCTCTGAAGCAGTCAGGACCAGGAGAGAGAGGGAGAGACAGAGAGGAGGAAAACCACATGAAGAGAAGAGCGTTTTATCTCATTCTGATAACTACTATGACAACGGTCATCTTAAATACTGCCCAAGTTACTTTAATACTCTTTGGCTGGAGTTCAGACATACGTCTGTCTATTAGTTATTTTTTCTTTCTTTTAGCTGGTTTGGTGCAGCCTCTTCTGTTTCTTTACCGTGTGGGGAAACTGAACTTCCTCAAACTAAGGAGAAAAACCACAGACGGGCATTTGATTTCATTGTAATAACTACTGTGATCATGGCGAATATATATTATTTAACTTAGGCTGTAATAATATAGACTATTATAATAACATAACAAAAAGATGATCCAAAATATTTTGTAAACGTTTTTGTATTGTAGGCCTAGACCTACGTTAGATAACGTTTTTATTCAAATCATTCAAATACAAATAAAAAGCTGTGCATCTGCACATAAATGTGTTGTTGTTTGTTTGTGTAGTAAAATGCATGGTATATTTTGCAGTTGTGTCAAGAGATTTAAACTTCAAACTGTTTTTGCGTGCAATTTCTCTATCTTGTAGATGAAAGGGTGCGAGCAACCTGATCATGTGCGTATCAATTCAATCTGATGTTGCTGATTGAGGTAATGTTGGGAAAAACAGATAACTACTATTGATTTTATTTACACGCATTGTATTATGCAATTGACATCTGTCATCATCTGGAAAACCGCATAGCGGTCTATATGCTTCCGGTTAGTATAAAACACGCTGTTCCATTTGGGACGCGACTCCCTTATAAAATCTACATAGCCTACATGTATGCCTATGCAAAGTCCGTTTACGGAAGTCGTGCCATTCGGCGGCTGTGTTTGCAGCTGTTTACGTCATAGCAAGTCCACAGTCAATCTGCTTGAATGGGGGCAGATATTTTTTAAATCGCTGTCAAAAATCACAATTAAACAGCATATTTCCGATCAATATGGCATGAACTGTATCATAACTTTGGTTTGGTTAGCTTAAATTGCGCTAAAAATCATATTTTTTTCCGAGGTTAGGGTTAGGGTTTTCCCAGAAAATTGCGTCAGTCTTTGTAGATTGATTCGTCATTCATTGTAACAGCAGTGGAGCATCTTGTTATTTTAATTTCTTTGTTTTAGTTCCTTCTTGCTTTTACCTAGAAACAGGTGTAAACAGCTGCAGCTGGATGTGTGATCTCGTGATGACATAAGGGCACTGCGGTTCAGAGTCAAATATGTAAACAGAGATGTGCAGAATGGCAGGTGTTTTTTTAAGTGTTAAGTGAAGTGTTTAAGCAGCCTATTTTACTAACAAAAAATCGCTGGAATATCTTTAAATGATCATAATGCCAAATGACATCATTTGTTTATTAAAATGAGGACATAATTTATTTCAGTCTGGATAAAATGCTTGAACGAAAACCTCTAGCCTACCCTTCAAATACAACTAATATAATCTAGAACTAATTTAATCTCAAATAGATAAATTTTGGTGTTAAACATTGTTCAACTATTTCATTTGAGCCGCTGCAGTTATGTAAGTAGGTTTGCTACCTTTAGTTGTTTTTCTTAAAGTGTGTTGTTTCCTGAAATTATTGTCATGTTTTTTTAAACCTTTTTTAAAACTTGACACTTAAAAATGCAAACAACAAATGCATTGTTAATCCTTTCAGTTTCAGCTTTCATTTTGATGTTTTTGGAGTAAATGTGTTTGCCAGCACATTTAAAGGAGTGCATTTACTGTTTCAGTTTGTATACTGTATGATCATTTAAAGCGCGTTGTTGTGTTTAGTATGCAGAAAGAGGGTTTGATGTCTTTATACCAACATTTCTATGGTAAAATATGTTTTGCCTGTTTAAAATTACCACATAAAAGTGGCGATTAAGTATTACATTAAGTTTACAGTAATGTATACATATTCCGTTTAGTTCTGTAAGAACACAGTGTAAACATGATGTCACACATTTGCATAAAAAGGTTTCAGGTTTCCTGTAAAATAAGAGAAAATGTTGCATTCTCTGCACAAAACATGTCTAATGGAAGAGCACACAGTTCAAGGTAATTTGTTTTCAGTCTTCATTACATGATACATTATATGATGTGCCATTAAGCCTTTGCATTGTAGGATACTCAAATATACTGGATTAATAGATAGTAATTTTGATCAAGTGTACTCACTGTACTCTATACGAGACCAGAATGTGCTGGTCGTCTAACACCTTGTATTCTCATAGATCACAGTTCAATTCTATCGAATGCACACAGAGGAGAGATGAATATAACCTGTGAGATCTCCACCGCAAATCAGTCTATTTCCTTCAATAACTCAGCTTGTACCAACACTGAGGTGGATCATGATTTTCAAATGGAGTTAGTAGCATATATAATGACTATTCTCTTGAGTTTTCCTACCAACTCTTATGTGATATGGCTTATTGTGACAGGAACTGGAAATGGACTTGTGGCAGAATTCTTCAATCTCGACGACTCTGTCTGTGAGATTTTCTATTGTATACAATGTGTTTTGGTTTCTCTCAGATATAAATCTGAAAGTGTCTCGAGAATTGTGTATTTTTTAGATGGACTAGCCATCACCGGTCGTCCTCTGTTTCAGTGTCTGATCTGTGTTGAGCGTTACCTGGCGGTGGTTCATCCTGTAACCTTTCTGAAGTACAAACCTCTCAGATACAGACTCATGTGCTCCGCCGTTGCCTGGCTCATATGTTTTGGCTCCTGTGTATTCAATTTTGTGCTTTGTTTCTTTTCTCGCATTGAGTTGTCTTTTATTTTCTATTTGGCTCAGTTTTTCACCTTTCTCTCCATTAAGTTGTTTTGTTGTGTGGCTGTTCTCAGAGCTCTGAAGCAGTCAGGACCAGGAGAGAGAGGGAGAGAGAGAGAGGAGATAAACCACATGAAGAGAAGAGCGTTTAATCTCATTCTAATAACTATGTGACTACGGTTATCATATATATCCCCCAAATTACTTTACTCATTATTGCCTGGAGTTCAAATCAATATCCTGACATACTTTTGTTTTTTAGTTATGTTTGCTATGTTTTTGCTGGATTGGTGCAGCCTCTTCTGTTTCTTTACCGAGTGGGGAAACTGACCTTTTGATCAATATTGACTACTAGAATAATACACAATATCTAGGGATTACTTCTTTCATCATTTACCCACCCTCCACCATATCAAATTTGTATGACTTTGTCCCAGTCCCATTTCTACCTCTTAGCGTGTTCACGTGAAAGGGTATTGCTGTCTCGATTCTCTTTTGGTCTCCCACTCCATCCGGTGAATTGGAGGTGTGTGACGCGCAAGGGGTAGGCGAAGGGGTATAAAATAGAATTGGGACTGGGCCTTTCTTTCTTCCGCAGAACACAAAAAGGATATTTTAAAGAATGTCATGAAACCAAACAACAGCGGTACCCATTGACTTCTACTGTATGGACACAAAACCAATGCAGGTCAATAGGTATTGCTGTTGTTTGGTTACATTCTTCAAAATATCTGTCCTGCGGAAGGAAGGAAGTCATACGGGTTTGAAATGTAAATGATGACAGAATTTTCATTTTTGGGTGAACTATTCCTTTAAAGGCCTAGAAAGAACAAGGTCTACTCATGGGTGCTGTTTGGTGTATGTAAATGCTACCAGCATCCTGTCATATAATGTAGGTTCGTTGAAAGCAACAAAATAGAGAATCACAACTCCCCCTATTGGATGAAAACTCTTTAACATCGCTATATAAATCTTTTATTTTGTATAATGTTATAAATCTACTAATGACTAAGACTAAGTTTTCTATTTACAATGTTACTTTAAGGCTTCTTATATCTGAATTGTGATTAGCATTTCCAATTGCAATTGTAAGCTATAAAGTCACATATAGACATTAGCTTAATGAATGTAATCATGACATTTAATTACTTTTTTAAAGTATAGATTTAAAGGAGCAATGTCGAATCCCACATAAGGGGACGCGTGGTGTATGTAGATAAAAATAATAAAAACGTAACGCTTCATTATATAAGGTCCTGTTACACCTTTGAACACATGTATATTATATTGCATTTCTGTCAATAGATCCTCCAAAAAATTACACACTGGACCTTTAATTCTGTTGCCAGCTAGGGTGATGTGCTCCTCTTAATGGTTCGCATCCCAAACCCAGTTTGGTGGAGTCTGTTCTCTTTATCAAATGTCAGTTGTTTAACATTACTGCCAAAATCTCTAAAATACATACCACCCAGATGCTTAATTTGAACAATTCATATTCATATTACTACTTTTTTTGTAATACTGTATTTTATCGTAGGCCATGTTGTTTAATAATTCACATGTAAAACATTCATTAACAAAAACAGCCACGAATTTGTTCTTAAATGTGTTTATTTTGGGGTTTGTGTAATAAAACACAATATATTTTACAGCTCAAATAAACAACACCACACTTTTTGTGCTCAGTTTCTTCATCTTGTGGGTATACGTGTGAGCAACCCGAGCAATATGATTCAGTATTTTGAAGGAGTATGTGCTGTTTGCTGTTTTAGCGTGTACTCATTTAAAGCAGGTGGTTGTTTTTTTGGATGTGGGAAGATTGCTATAGCACCCGGTTTTGTTGTTTTTAAACCATGAGTGACTTTCTATTATTTCTAGATTAGAATGAACATTTTTGCCTATTTAGAATTATGACGTAAAAGCTAATATAAAGAAGTCATGGATTGTTTTATATAGATCTTTCGTTTAGGTCTGTAAAAACTGACCTATATGATGTCACACATTTGCATGAAAAGGTTTCAGGTTTCCTGCTTGATAAAAAAGTGAAGGTTTCATTATCTACACAAAACACGTCTTATGGGAAAGCAAGCAACCCTGCAGCTATAGGTAATTCATAACAACGTTTGATTTATCTGTTTATTCGAAATCACACTTTCATGCAAAACAATGTGTTTACATTTTTTATGATAGAAGTAAAAAGATGTTATTGGTGCAGATGAATTTCAAAGGATTTTTTTGTTGTCTTATTACATTTTGATGTTGGATACACAGGTACTTTACTACATACAATATCAAACGGTTTTGATCTTCTAACACTTATATTCTCATTTATAGATCACTGTTTGACTCTGACATTGAAGACATGAATATAACCTGTGAGATCTCTTCCACAGATGAGAATTCCTTCAGTTACTCGGCTTGTAACAACACTGAGGTTGATCATGATCTCACAGTGTCAGTGGTATATATGCTGACTATTCTGCTGAGTTTTCCCACCAATTCTTATGTGATATGGCTTATTGTAACAGGAATTGGAAATGGACTTGCGGCAGAAATATTCAATCTCAACTTCTCCGTCTGTGAGATTTTCTATTGTATGGAATGTCTTTTGGCCACTTTCTGTGAAGTCAGTGGAGTTGTGGATTTTTTAGAAGGGCTTCCTATGACCGGTCGTCCTCTGTTTCAGTGTCTGATCTGTGTTGAGCGTTACCTGGCGGTGGTTCATCCTGTAACCTTTCTGAAGTACAAACCTCTCAGATACAGACTCATGTGTTCTGCTGTCGCCTGGGTCATATGTTTTTGCTCATGTATATTAAATTTAATGACTGCCTTCTTTTCGGTAAAACATTTGTACTTCATTTCCTATTTTGCACAGTTCTTCATCTTTCTCTCCATCCAGTTGTTTTGTTGTGTGGCTGTTCTCAGAGGTCTGAAGCAGTCAGGACCAGGAGAGAGAGGGAGAGAGAGAGAGGAGATAAACCACATGAAGAGAAGAGCGTTTTATCTTATTCTAATAACTAATGTGACTATGGTTATTATATATGCGCCCCAGATTACTTTAGATAGTTTTGTTTGGACATCAAATGAAGAGGATGGCATACTTGGGTCTTTTAGTTATGTTTGCTTTCTTTTTGCTGGTTTAGTGCAGCCTGTTCTCTTTCTTTATCGGGTTGGAAAACCAAACTTCATCAAATGTCATTAATTGTACTTTAATGATAAAATAAAAATCTAATTTCTATAAAAAGTTGCAATATTAATACTTCAAGATGCGCTTCTTGGTTTTTGCAAAAATAACATACAACATGAAGAACTTGGTGGAATACTTACATTATTAATAAACCTATTTAATGAATGAACTTCAGTGCACAAGCTCTTTATTTTTATTAACTGTATCTAGATATAATTGCTAACTTGATATCTTTATAATAAAAACTTGTGATGAAATAGATAACAAAGTTTAAAATGTTTTGTAATGTTTCAACTGTATTTGTGTTCATGATAAATAAAAAAGGGCTTTTGCTAAATAGCTATCTTTTAAGTTTATCCTTATATTTTAAAATGTACAAATTAAATCATATTCCTCATTCAAATATAACCAAATATTGATGACGTCGTTGCATTTTGAATGCAAGTTAAAAACTTCAGTTTCACGCTCTTTGTCTGCTAGTCTTTGTTATAGAAATACTTGTTGCTTTAACAATTTAAAAGCAAATCTGTGTTTATTCAGAAATGGATCAAGTGGTTTTTTGTTTTACATATAAAACCAGCGTGTGTTTTTTATATAATCACAGTGTCATCTATTTTCATGAGGACATCACCTGTGCTGTCATCAATGTGGAACACAGAGGGTTCTCTCATGTCACGTTTGATCCAGGTTTTTCTGGAACATAAATCCCTGAGATAAGTTTCATATGCTTGTTTACAAAATCAGTTCTTAAAAAATACATTTCACTGCTGGATGACAACACAATTTTGTACCAAATACACACACACACGCATATATATATATATATATACAAATACATACACTAAAAAATAAATGTTGGTTCAACTTAAGTAACCTGGCTGCCTTCAAATTTTGAATTAATTCAACTTAAAAATATTAGTTAACATAGAGTTTGCATGAAATTCATTAGTTTTAATATATTTTAAATATTGCTTTTACACACACTTGTATGAGCTATGAATCACATGACAGAAAGTGTGCAAAACTGTTCTACACTGTAAAAAAAATCAGCAATTTTTAAACTCATCTTTTTAAGTTTCTTTTTTGCATTGGATTTTTTTAGTTGTACTGACTTCCAAAAGTTGAGATAACTTACATAATTGAGTCAACTCAACAAGATTGGACAAAACCATTGGATTAACTTACTAAATTAAGTTCAGCTGACAACAATCCAAAACTTTTTTTACAGTGTAGGCTCAGTACGCTTATCGCACACCAATACTGCTTCTGAGCGCCCTTCAGATGTATTGCATCATCATGTTTACGGGCTCACCTGCCAGCTTCCTGTTTGATGTCATGGAAAACTGTCTAGAAACTTTCTCCTTAGACGTACACAAGCGCATCGACCGCAAGTCTGGATATTGAGACAGGCCCGTTGTCTCATGAAACCGGTTACATCTTTATAGAATTTCCAAAGGGCTTCCTCTAGTGGCCAGCAGTAAAAATACAGGAACGATTGCGTCAAATTTGTGTACACATAATAGCACTCTGTCTTGTTGCTTTAAGACTTTGCCATCTTAAATACTTAAAAAACAGTGTCTTTGTAAACACAGTGTATACGGTGGTATCATGTCATTTATTTGCATATCAGGGCTCCTGATAAAAAGTACACGTTGCATCCCATTTTAAATCAAGTCATCTGGGAAGGCAACGAGTTTATGGGTGACTACATCTCTCTCTGGTAATTATATTTTAAAGCCACATAAATCATTTTATAACTTTAGAAAGCAAGACACTGCTGATTCATTCAGGGATTTTTGTCTAGACATTTATGAACACACATTTTTGAAATATTACTCTATCAAAAATATAATATTTATAATATTTTAAATGCAAACTTATAAAATAAATGGATCTCAATGATGTGTTATAAAAAATATAACCTTTGTAAAAAAATGTTTCTTCATGGATTGCGTTTTTTCTCCTAGATTTAACTTCCTCCTTTTATGTTTTTGTGCATTGATGTTTATTTGTATATGTGGGTATATCTACTTTAGACCTTTGGGTGCATTATTTGATTCTATAATTTTTTAAGATGTTCAAGTCATGTAACCTCTCCAGTGAGCACCAGTGGCTACAGGTTTGGGCATCTTTAGAGCTTTCTTATTATTAAGGTTGATTTGTACAACTTGTAGATGGTCTGGTGATTTAACACTTTCTTCTATTTCTGAATAATAGATAGATCCGTTTCTGACAGGACACAGTGAAGAGATGAACATCTCCAGTGTGATCTCCTCCACTCATGCATTCAATTCTTCAGCTTACTTCTCTTCCAATGGCACTGTGAAAGAAAGTCATTTTGACATGTTTAAAGTGATAGACGCCATCTGTGTGATGTTGGGTCTTCCTATCAACTCTTATGTGATATGGCTTATTGTGACTGGAACTGGAAATGGACTTGCAGCAGAAATCTTCATCCTCAACCTCTGTGTTTGTGAGATACTTTTGTGTGTGGAAATTTTCTTGACCCTTCTTGGTGATGCAATTTCTATTCTCTTCATTGTTGTCATTTTTGTAGAGGGGCTACCCATCACCGGCTGTCCTCTGTTTCAGTGTGTGATCTGTGTTGAGCGTTACCTGGCGGTGGTTCATCCTGTAACCTTTCTGAAGTACAAACCTCTCAGATACAGACTCATGTGTTCTGCTGTCGTCTGGCTGGCGACTTTTGTCTCTAATGGGGTCATGATAGCTATTTCCTTGTTGGCATTACACCTCGATGTGTACTTTGGTTTTATACTGGCACAGTTCCTCGTTTTTCTCTCCATCCAGTTGTTTTGTTGTGTGGCTGTTCTCAGAGGTCTGAAGCAGTCAGGACCAGGAGAGAGAGGGAGAGAGAGAGAGGAGATAAACCACATGAAGAGAAGAGCGTTTCATCTCATTCTTATAACTGCTGTGACTATGTTTATCACATATATTCCTTATATTATTTCAATGCTGTTTTTTGTAAGTCCTGCTGAAAACAGTCACACACTCCTGTCGATTGCCTTTGCTTGTTTTGCATTGGGTGGTTTGGTGCAGCAATTTCTGTTTCTCTGTCGGGTGGGAAAACTGAACTTCATTAGGTTCATCAGGTTAGTTTAGTGTTTGTGCTATGATGTTAAAAACATTGAATAGCTTGATGATGAAACAATGACAATTTGGTGATAACTATTCTTTGGTTGAATATTTTCTTTAGACTTCAATCAATGTATACATAAAGCATAAACTAATTTGTTTTTGTATGTAATGGAGAGGAGTCATATCCTAATTCATTGGATTTGCATGTTCAAAGTCTCAGAGTTTAGTTCAAATTTAAATAGTGAATCCACAATTGGTCCATGCAAAGCATCACAGGAGATGCATGGCAACATTTCAGAACATAACCCCCCCTTTGGTGCATGTATATCATCTGGCGTGTCTTGCTAAAATATACAATATTTAAATTGAAAATGAACAACTCGGACACAGTAGATAAAAGGAATATTAGTATGTTATACATTTGAAATGTTACATTTGTTACATCAGTTATTTCGCTATATATGGCAACCTAGTTGACTTGTATGTTATTTGTATATAGGTACTTCTATTCATTAAATCTCTGTGCATTTTAATATTACATTTCTGCTATATTGTGTCTCTTTGTACTGTAGAAGTGCACTCTAATAAATGCATTTTAGCATTGACACAAATAGTATCCCTATATTCTAAAAATCTCTGTTTTTCTGAAGATAAATAATTTCGTATCCCGGAATATAAAACCAAGAAAAACTTGATGACGGCACAATTGAAACCCATGCATACATCATCATGCATGCAGCTACAGGTTAAAGGTCACTGCAGACTGTTTTCTTCTGCAATGTGAATCTGCCTTGATCAATCTTTAATGTGTAAATATAACATACTTTGTCTTCTCATACAGACTAGAAAAAACACAGTGTCTTTATGAACCAAATATGGTATCATTTGATGTATTTGCATATCAGGGCATCAGATAAAAAGTACAAGTTGCATCACTTTTTCAATCAAGTCGTCTGGGAATGTAACTACAGCTGTGATGCTCTCTGGTAATTGTTTTTTATAATCACATAACTTTATAACTGAAGACAGCAATGATTTATTCTGCTTGTTTTTGTCTAAACACATTAATGCACATTTTTGATAGGGTAGACTTTGCCATGAATGTTTAAGTTTGCTTACTTTTCGTAATTCTAGTTTTTTTTTTTATTCCACAGTCAAAGAAGTATAATTTTCTAATCTGTACCTTTCAAAATAATCTAACACTTTATTTCTCAAGCACAGATCACACTTTGATTTCAGACCACACACATTGAAGAGATGAACATCTCCGGTGTGATCTCCTCTACTCTTGCATCCAATTCTTCTGGTTTCTTCACCTCCAATGCCACTGTGAAAGAAAGTCAGTTTGACGTGTTCAAAGTGGTTGATATCATCGGCCTGATAATTGGTCTTCCTACCAACTCTTATGTGATATGGCTTATTCTAACAGGAACTGGAAATGGACTTGCGGCAGAGTTTTTCTTTCTCAACTTTTCTGTCTGTGAGATCATCTTGTGTGTGAAATGTATTTTGTCCCTTCTAAATGATTCATCTTTACTTCTAGTCATTGTTGTGGTTTTTGTACAAGGGGTACCCATCACCGGTCGTCCGCTGTTTCAGAGTCTGATCTCTGTCGAGCGTTACCTGGCGGTGTGTCATCCTGTAACCTTTCTGAAGTTTAAGCCTCTCAGATATAAAGTGGCATGTGCTGGTGTCGTCTGGATGGCAACTTTTGCCTCTTGCACAGCTTTGATTATTATGATAATATTGTCTGTACACATCAATAAGTTACTTGGTTTCGTACTGGCACAGCTCTTACTCTTTCTCTCCATCCAGTCGTTTTGTTGTGTGGCTGTTCTCAAAGCTCTGAAGCAGTCAGGACCAGGAGAGAGAGGGAGAGAGAGAGAGGAGGAAAATTTTGTGAAGAGAAGAGCGTTTCATCTCATTCTTATAACTACTGTGACATGTTTATCATATATGCTCCCTTTATAATTTCGATGCTGTTTTTTGTCAATCCTTCTGGGAGTGATTACACAATCCTGTCTATTGGTTTTGCTTGTTTTGCATTGGGTGGTTTGGTGCAACCTTTTCTGTTTCTCTACCGGGTGGGAAAACTGAACTTCCTTATGTCCATATGTCAGTAGTTTATTTTTAAGTCTACTTCGGTCATCTGGCTTCAATACAATTCAACAGTTATGAGATGAATCACGTATAGGAGCTTAGATATTATTTATTAGTTGATTGTGGCCGTGCATACTCATTGGTAATTGTTTATAAACACACACCTGTAAAGTTGCTATAATAATGCTTCAAGGTGCACAACTTAATATTTGTGAACTTTGACAACAAAACTAGTCTTAAGGGTCAATTTTGCGAAATTAAGAGTTGTACATCATCTGAGAGCTGAATAAATTAGCTTTCTATTGATATATGGTTTGTTAGAATTGGACAATATTTGGCCGAGATATTACTATTTAAAACTCAGGAATCTGAGGGTGCAAAAATATCAAAATATTGAGAAAATCGTCTTTAAAGTTGCTAATCAGAGGTGCTGTATAGCAGGGTGTTGCTAAGAAGAAACAGGTTTGTTTTAACTCTCTATATTATCTTTCCGCTGTAATGACGTTGTGGAGAATAGATGAACCTGAAAGCTGAAATTCTCAGCTTTACATAGATACCAAACTTGAGTATGTAATTCCCAGTGAGTGAAGTTTATTTCCTTGTTTCCGGACATTTTTGTTAGCGATAAGTTTTGATATATTTACGGTAGGAAAATATATACAAAATATCTTCATGGAACATGATCTTTATTTAATATCCTAATGATTGTGGTGATCATTTTGACTCATGCAATGTATTGTTGGCTATTACTACAAATGTTCTTGTGCTATTTAAGGTTTTGTGATTCAGGGTCACATTTGTAAAAAGTATACAATTATACCAACTTGGTGGAAGACTTTAACTTCCTAACTTAATTTGTTTATAGTAAGAAAACATACTAGTTATGCCATAGATAACAAAGTGTGTTCTAAAGTTTAAAACTTTTTTTTCCGAATGTTGTGTGTATTTGTGTTCATGAAAAAATATTAACTTGTTAATAAAAATGTTAATATGAGATAGTTTCCAAATTCAAAATTTAACCAACAATTGATGGCATTATTGTGTAGCCTACGCATTTTGTATTGTAATTGTTTTGTTTTGCAAAACAAAAACCTAAAGCTTTTTATTTTTAACAAAGCTAAGTGTAGAGCTAAAAACCTCCAGACAATTGCACAAAAGGTTTATTCCCTGTTTCTTTATTCTCTTTTATTTTACTGCTGATGTCATTAAGACACATGTTGGTTTAACTATTTAAAGCAAATCTATGTTTATTTACAATAGGGATAAATGGATCAAGTGGTTATTTGTTTTCCATATAAAACCAGCGTGTTTTATATAATCACAGTGTCATCTATTGCATGCGGACATCACCTATGCTGAGGCTTCTCACAATCCAGTGTGATTCAGTTTGTTCTGAATGTGAAACATAAATAAGTTTCATTAAAGTGCATTTCACTGCCAGATGATGACACAGTTTTGTACCACATACATACAGTATGAGAACCCCCCCAAAAAATTTTAATCTTAAAATACAAGACATGACAGAAAGTGTGCAAGACTGTCCCAGGCCTAAAAACTGCCAACGCTTAGTACAACGCTATCGCACATCAATACAGTGTATTGCATCATCATGTGCTCGCTTCCTGTGTGACATCACAGAAAACTGGCTAGTGTGTTACTTCATGGATGTAGGCAAGCGCATCTTTATTTGAAATCGGCAACAAAACACACTAATACGCAACAGGAACACACCCCTTCCTGCATTGCTCCGCCCTCAAACATGCTGTGCAACGCAGGCATGAAATGCTTAGTTTGATCATAGCTTGGACCACGCAAAAAATAATGCAAATGAACCTTTGCCCTCTGCGCACATGCACCAGCACCCACCCAAACACACACACTTAAGTACGGTGTTGTATTTTTTATAGTTATGATAACTACAGTACAAACCTTTGTCTCCAATGGGGTTATGATGAATATATTGTTGTTGTCATTACACATCAATGTGTACTTTGATTTCATCTTGGCACAGTTCCTCGTCTTTTTCTCCATCTAGTTGTTCTGCTGTTTAAACTGAGCAAAATCAATAATCCAGCAGCAATGCAATTGAACAATTAATCAATCATTAAGAGTTTAATCAATCATTAAGAGACTTCCCGGCTGGTGGAATGATCTTCCTGTTTCCATCAGGACTGCTGGATCAATTTCACAATTCAAAAAACAGCTGAAGACCCACCTCTTCCATGAGCACTTAACTGTCTCATAATATAAAAAAAAAAGAAAATTCTACCTCTATTTTTCCTTTCCTAATGTTCTCTATATACTTGCTTATACTATCTTGACGTTGTATTCGAAACTTTGTATTACTAGCACCTCTCGTGAATATTGCTTACTTAGACGAATCGCTTGCTGTTTTCCTCAATTGTAAGTCGCTTTGGATAAAAGCGTCTGCCAAATGAATAAATGTAAATGTAAGAGTTTAGTAAAAACATGTAAAAATGTGTTAATTATGTTACAATTACTAGATCTGTGCTTTCTTAATTCCAAGTAAAAACTGTGTTTGCCAAATTGTTCGTCTGTTTATTTTTGGATGAATATTTGCTTCAGAGGTCAATCCCAAGAGAGGAGATTTATGTATGTAATGGAGAGGGGTCATATCCTAATTCTGTTTATTTGCATGTCTCTGTGTTTAGCTCAAATTTACATAATAAATCCACAATTGGCAAATCTGTGTTTATTCACAACAGGGATAAATGGATTAAGGCAAGGCAAGTTTATTTATATAGCACATTTCACACACAAAGACGATTCAAAGTGCTTTACATAATTTTTTTTAAAAAGGTAATGATTTAAAATCACTATTTACATCATTTAAATGACAATAAAAAGGAAGGAAAAATATTGGCTGTCAAACGATTAATCGCATCCAGAATAAAAGTTTGTGTTTACATAATATATGTCTGTGTACTGTGCATATTAATTTTGTATTTATAAAAACAAACCCATACATGTATATATTTAAAAAATATATATAAAAATTAATAAATATTTAAATATAATATTTTTATTGGTAAATATAAATAAATACATCTAAATATTTTCTAAATATATATAGGCCTGCATGTGTTTGTGTTCATAAATACAAAATGAATATACACAGTAACCAGACATCTATTATGTAAACACAAAATTTATTCTGGATGCGAATAATCGCGATAATCTTTTGATAACCCTAAAAAAATATACATATAGTTGTTTCTTTAGTGTTTACCATGAAGGTTTCATCATTGTTACCGAATACAATGATTTCTGTTTTGTCTTTATTTAAATGAAGGAAGTTTTGACCCAAAACTTGTAGTCATTGGGTAGATCTGAAAGTCATAGCTGTGATAAGCAATTTAGTTCTTTATTACTATTTGGCCAAGTGAGCATGTAGAAATTGAACAGGCGCAGCGTCATGGCTGTCCACTCAGATTTATAGTACCCCATGTTCACAAGATCAAGTGATTATTTTGTTTACATATAAAACCATCATGTTTGGTTTTTATATAATGGCGTCATTTTCAGGAAGACATTACCTGTGCTGTAATAATAAAGTAGGTTTATTATTAATAGAGTAATAAATAGAGTAGGTTTCTCATATATCCCTGATAAATCATTATATTCTAAAAAACATACTCCCTTAAATCATAAATCATATCATATAAATCTTTACAAAACCAGTTCAAGAAATACATTTCACTACGGGATGATGCTACAGTTGAAACGGATATATACTTTATTTTGCAGGTAGACTTTCTTCCACAACTTTACTTGTAAATCTGCCTTGATCTAACTCATAATACAGTTTATTCAGTTCAGCTAAAAAATAAAAAAAACATACATACATACATGCATGCATATAAAACATTTTGCCATCTCAAAAAGACAGTGCCTTCATAAACCAAATATGGTATCATTTGATGTATTTGCATATTTGGGCTATAAATAAAAAGTACAAGTTGCATCACATTTTCAATCAAGTCATCTGGGAATGAAGTTACAGCTTTAATGCTTTCTGGTAATTATTATGAATTATATTATACCTTAAGACAGCAATGATTTATTCATGTTTTTGTCTGGACGTCAATGCACATAAAATGGTAAAATGATGTTTAAGTTCATTGTATAAGTCAAAGTTTACATTTAACGGTTAGGGTTAGAATGACATTTTACGTAGCATTTTTAAAACATGCAAACTTATGTGCTTTACACACAGTTTTTCTTTATCGCCAGAATCAAGTGTAATTGTGTAACCCCTACAGTTCGCAAATAGTGAAATTTTTTTATTTCTCATTTCGATTTTAGGCCGCAAACAGTGAAGAGATGAACATCTCCAGTGTGATCTCCTCTCTTGCATCCAATTCTTCTGGTTTCTTCTCCTCCAATGGCACTGTGAAAGAAAGTCAGTTTGACATGTTCAAAGTGGTTGATATCATCGGTGTGATATTTGGTTTTCCTACCAACTCTTATGTGATATGGCTTATTCTAACAGGAACTGGAAATGGACTTGCGGCAGAGTTTTTTAGTCTCAACTTCTCGATCTGTGAGATCATCTTGTGTGTGAAATCTCTTTTGTCCCTTCTTAATAATTCATCTTTAATTCTACTCGTTGTCAATTTTTTAGGAGGGCTACCCATCACCGGTCGTCCTCTGTTTCAGTGTCTGATCTGTGTCGAGCGTTACCTGGCGGTGATTTATCCTGTAACCTTTCTGAAGTTTAAACCTCTCAGATATAAAGTGGCATGTGCTGTTGTCGTCTGGGTGGTCACTTTTGCCTCTAGCGGGGTTTTGATCATTTTAATATTGTCTTCACGCATCAATGTGTTACTTTTTTTCATATTGGCACAGCTTTTACTCTTCCTCTCCATCCAGTTGTTTTGTTGTGTGGCTGTTCTCAGAGCTCTGAAGCAGTCAGGACCAGGAGAGAGAGGGAGAGAGAGAGAGGAGGAAAACCACATGAAGAGAAGAGCGTTTTATCTACTTCTAATATCTGCTGTGACCATGTTTATCATATATGCTCCCTTTATTATTTCCATGCTGCTTTTTGTCAATCCTTCAGAGAGTAATTTCAAAATAGTTTCTATTGGTTTTGCTTGTTTTTCATTGGGTGGTTTGGTGCAACCTTTTCTGTTTTTCTACCGGGTGGGAAAACTCAAATGCATTAAATGTCAGTGATTTACTTACTTTTCTGGCAACAATTATGGAATGAATTCGAGTTATTTCCTGATGTTAAAACCACTAGCTATGAGTGATGTAACAGATTGATTGGAAATGTGCTTTTTAATCTTGAAATAGAAATTGATTGACAATTTAAGGTGATGATGTTTTCTTTAGAGGAATATTTGCTTCACTACTTTGGTCAATCCGAATCAGTGTATACATGAAGCATAAACCAATTTGTTTTTGTATGTAATGGAGAGGAGTCATATCCTAATTCAGTTTATTTGCATTTATCTGCAAAGTCTCAGAGTTTAGTTCAAATGTAAATAGTGAATCCACAATTGGTCCATGCAAAGCATCACAGGAGATGCATGGCAACATTTCAGAACATATAATTGCCTCATGTGTATCATCTTACGTGTCTTGGTAAAATAAACAATATTTGAATCTAAAATGAACAACTCAGACACATGATTCTCTGTTGTAAATGTTTAATGTTACCTCAGTGAATATTCATACATGTCTTGTTGTGTGTTTTCATTTTGCTACATCTGGCAACCTAATCGGTGTATGTAATGAGCCACTCCTAAACATCTGTACATCTTGATATCATATTTCTTGTTGATAGTTTGTGTCTCGTTGCATTTTAAAGAAGGCATTGTAGCTTTGAATGGTATCACTTTTTACAAGTCTAGTGGATAAAAGGCTATTTATCTATACCACGTAAGTTGTTGTTTTAACAGTTTTCATTAGTTTTGTGATCTCTTTTTCCGAGTTTAAAAAACTTTGGTTCCAGAATGTTCACTTTATATTTCATTTTTCTAATCCATAGATCAGAGCTCTGTTTTGGACGGCACACAGTGAAGAGATGAACTTCTCCAGTTCTCTTGATTACTTCCAATTTTCCAATATTACTGAAATGGAAACAGTTTTTGATAGTTTCTCAGTCGTATATATCATCAGCTTTCTGATGAGTTTTCCTATCAACTCTTATGTGATATGGCTTATCGTGACAGGAACTGGAAATGGACTTGCGGCAGAATTCTTTATTCTCAACCTCTGTGTCTGTGAGATTCTCTTGAGTTTAGATGTCCTTGTGCTCTTTCTCTTTAATTATTACAACCTGTATATTCTCTATTATTTAAACTTGAATTATTATAACACTGCCAGGGTACTTGTGACTTTTTTAAACGAAATAGCCATCTCCAGTCGTCCTCTGTTTGAGTGTCTGATCTGTGTTGAGCGTTACCTGGCGGTGGTTCATCCTGTAACCTTTCTGAAGTACAAACCTCTCAGATACAGACTCATGTGTTCTGCTGTCGTCTGGGTGGCAGCGTTTGGCATCAGTGTAGGCAGTATTTTGATCTTATTTTTTGTCTTTGAGTTTTATTTGCTTTTCTTGATCATACTATTCCTCATCATCTTCTCCATCCAGTTGTTTTGCCTTTCGGCTGTTCTCAGAGCTCTGAAACATTCAGGACCAGGAGGGAGAGAGAGAGAGAGAGAGGAGGAAAACCACATGAAGAGAAGAGCGTTTTATTTCATTCTAATAACTACTGTCAGCATGTTAATCACATATGTCCCAATGGTTATATCACTGCTGTTTGTGATTAAATCATCCGGAAATACTAACACTATCCAGTGTTTTAGTTTTGCTTGTTTTGCTTTGGTTGGTTTGGTGCAGCCTTTTCTGTTTCTTTACCGAGTGGGAAAACTTAACATCATCAATGATTCCAATGAATCTACTTGATGTTTTACAATCTTACGTCAACTGGCTGCAATATTTGTAAGAGTTAAGTGTTTATTTGTTTATGTTAAGTGATGTAACAGAAATGTTCATGACAACTGTGCATGACACCTTTAAACCATGCATAATAAAACTGCATTTGACAAACTTCTTGCCAATTTAAATATCTGGGGCCAAAATGCACTTTTCCACGTCAAAGATTTTATAAATAGCCTATGAACGTCGTTGTGGATTTTTGCGTGGCTCTTTTACCATCGACTGAATCATTTCTGTTCCTAAAGGAGAACTGCTCAAGTCAGTTTAAAAGGGAGAGCATTGACATATGCATAAAGCACTGTTGTTGGTTATGTATGTAGCTAATCGAGAGAGATCATTTGTCATTTTATTTGAATGTTCATAGAAAGTAAATTCTTTATGAATATACAAATGAGTCCCTGCCCTCAACTCAGTGACACCAGCTGAGTCTGCCTGATCAACTCGGTTATCTGCCGGATGGGATTGATTGACATGTTTGTGACAACAGAGAAAAGCAGAGATTGTCTTGATAAACTGCAGTTTTGAACAGGAAATATAAATTAATTTGCACATGCTTTGCATTATGCATATTAGAAAAATTACATAAACATATTGCGTAAAAAAAAAAGAAGACCATTTCATATTTTCATTTAAGCATGCAGCATTTCTAGATGTATGGTGGCCATTCCAGTCCAGTGTCTGTGACATCATGACAAGACACATGTTCAAAGCAAGGTTAGCACATAAATAAATTATCTTTGAACTTCATACCTAAATACATTTTACTTTTGTGTTGCTTAAAGTAAACGTGAAAAAATACTGAGCATCTTTTCTGTTATTGCGACCTGTTTCTGCAGTTTTCATTTTCATGAAATAAATGGAAATGGGAAAAATATTCTTATTTGAAATTTGGGAGAAATATTGTTAGTATAGTTCACAAATGAAATAAAATTATTATTTTACCTAAACACAAATAATGAAATGGTCTCTTAATGTTTTCTGTGGCTTTATATAGTCTTGTGAATATAGTCCAATATTTAAATTATAAACAACTCACAGCTGAATAAAGCTGTATCTACCTGTGTGTGTTTGCTTGTTTTTATTTGCCAAATCTTACATCTTTCTATTTTGTCTTAGCATCTGTGTAACAATTCATGTGTGATTATTTGACATTAGATGCTATTACCTCTGTGAAGCTTACAAATCTTGAAAACATTTGTATTTACATTTAGTCATTTAGCAGACGCTTTTATCCAAAGCGACTTACAAATGAGGTAAACAATAGAAACAATTGGAACAACATAAGATATAAGACATAACAAAGATAACAAAATGCATAAGTGCAGTAAAACTGGTCAGATAAAGCCTAGCACAGTATACAAAGCTAAGGAAACAAATTCAACAACAAACATTTGTTTTAAGCATTTCTCTTGTTTGCCAGCTTTGCCAACATGCTACCGGTAAAGTTTTCAGCTGCTTTATTTTCATACAGAAAAAGAATCCGCTCATAGCAGGTGCTTCCACATTTCTCTTCATTTGCATGTCATTTTTTACTGATATGCTTTTATGATGAATTATATGAGACCTGCTGACACCTCTTTGCAGGTGTTCAACATGAACCATCCACACTTTACAAAACACATCAAGCCGATCATCTGGGAAAAGAGCTGTTTATCATTCATTGAGACAATTATTTATTTCAAGGTAAGCAGTTTTTCATATTTTTTAGTTACAAATGATGAAATATTCTCGGTGGAAACAATGATGTCCTTGTCTTAATATACTTGAACTGTATTCTTTCTGAGTAGATTAGACATACGATGAGTCTTCAAACCTTGGTGGCAGGTTTATTAAGATCCAAAAATTATTTATGAAAAGAGTACTTTTAAATGAACTTTTTTTCCCACTGTTTTATCTTTTATACTGTATGTAATTAAACAGGCCTGTATAATATTTGCCTAATTTTTTTTTGTGCAAACAAATGTTCTTATTAAGTCGGACTGGATATTGAAGCAAATGCAGCCCCAAAAAAACCACCAACACAAACTCCTTATAAAGTATAAAAATGTCATTTCTTTTTCATTTAGTTTTTATTTATACTTGGAAGTTCATGTCAGTCATTTTCAAATAACAATATTGCATTTTTATTATACGTCGATTGTGTTTTTCTGTCACATTCTGTTGTGGTTTTAAATTATTTTTGTTGTTTTGGAATTTAGGTAAAAGGAGAAAAAAGAAATGGATAACCAGGAGCAGCATCCCAGCATACCAATGACATATTCTTACATGACAGAAAATAACACGCTATCAATCCTCCCTCTTAACACTGCTGGATATATCTCCAGCCTCATCCTTTCACTTCCTACAAACTCCTATGTGATTTGGCTTATCGTCTCAAGTCGAGGAAAAGGAGTTACAACAGAGTTCTTCAGTCTCAACCTGTCTGTCTGTGAGATTTTTCTCTGTCTGCAGTCTGTCGTGACTTTACTGAGCCCGACTTTTCCAAGCCTCACACTGGTCGTGGCAATTCTAACTGGCTTTTTTTTCGCAGGTCGTCCTCTGTTTCAGTGTCTGATCTGTGTCGATTGTTATCTGGCGGTGGTTCATCCTGTAACCTTTCTGAAGTACAAACCTCTCAGATATAAAGTCATGTGCTCCGCCGCTGCTTGGATCATGGTTGTCATCTCCTGTGGGGTTGCCAGTTTGGGTGTAATTCCCTCTCAGTTCTATTTGTTTACGTTCTGTTGCTTGTGTCAGGCATTCTTCATTTTTTCCATCAAGTTGTTTTGTTGTCTGGCTGTTCTCAGCGCTCTGAAGAAGTCAGGACCAGGAGAGAGAGGGAGAGAGAGAGAGGAGGAAAACCACATGAAGAGAAAAGCGTTTAATTTCATTTTAGTAATAATAACATCAACACTAATAGTGTATGTTGCGTATGTACTGGCAGCGGTCACCTATCTACTGACATATCGAATTATCGTGACGCTCTGGAGTGTTGGTCAGGTTTGTTTTGTGTTGGGTGGTTTGGCGCAGCCCTTCCTCTATCTCCACAGGTCTGGAAAGCTATCTTGTCAAGCTCCATAGTCCAGTGAAAACGTTGGCTTTTTACATACATATCACATTTTAACTGCTTGTTTAGTATGTTTTAAGTTGTCCTTGACTCTTAGGTCCAGCTTAATTTATTCAGAACTAAGCTTATTTAAAAGTTTATAGTTATTAAAGGAAACATTTGTAATTTGCTCACCTTTGAGTTGTTCCAAATCTGTATAAATGTCTTTGTTCTGATGAACACAGAAAAAGATATTTGGAAGAATGCTTGTAACCAAATAGTTCTTGAACCCCATTGACTACCATAGTAAATATTGCTTTAAACATTTTGTTGATCTGTTAAACACAAAAGAAGATATTTTGAAGAATGTTTGGGGCACTTTTGTAATTTTTCCTACTACGGTAATCAATGGTGGCGAACTGTTTGGTTACAAGAATTCTTTCAAATATCTTTCTCTGTGTTCATCAGAACAAAGAAATGTATACAAATATGATATAATATGATGACAGAAATTTAAATCCCATTAAGGGAGATTAGATTAGATAATAGGTTAGATTTGTACAAACCAATCTTTTTGATGGTTATTGATACAATTAAATTGTATACTTGGATCTCCTAAAGCAATTTTTTAAAGGAAAAAATATATTTTGTATACCACCCAATTATATTTTGTATACCACATCGTTTTTGTTTTTTTTAATTTATATGACAGGTAAATGTTGACTTCTCTAAAGAAAAAAATCTCTCTCTCAACAAATATTGTTCTTGCTTTGTAAAAACTTATTTTGGTAAAAGCACTTGTTGCCTCCTCATGACAAATATGCCTAAATCTAAATATATTTTATATGACACCTAACAAAAAAGGTTCAAGGATCAAATCAAGTAAAAATATGGAGACAACTGCACATTTTCACTCTTACAGTCTAGATTTGTTTACTAAATAGAAACATTATACTGGATGTTAAAAACCCAACTAATGTCATGCCATAAAGATAATTTACATTTTTTTTTTATTTACAACAATTAACATTTTGTTCACTTGGATGTCAATATGAGTATTAATGGCGGGGTAACTGATCTCTGAAAACGCTTTAGAAAACTGAGTCGGGCCGAGTACTAAAACAAACTTGTAGCCAATCAGCATTAAGGGGCGTGTCCGCTTATTGTTGGAGGTAAGCGAGAGAATGCTGGCATTGCACAGCACGTTTGAGAGCGGAGCAGGATGAGACGTGTTCCTGTTGTGTAGTAGTGCGTTTTGTTGTTGTTGTAAATAACAGCTGTTTTCAGAGATCGGTGACCCCACCTTTAAATATGAATAAGAATTTATCAATGAAAGTTTTATGATATAGTAGAGTATATACTAATCAGCCAGCCTTTATGCAATAAATCTAAAAATGTGAAAAGATTCACTTTATACAAATGCAATTAAGTATAGACCACTTCAGAAGGCATAAACAAAGCTGGTTCAAGAAGAACTTCCTGTTGTTTTTTTTAACCCTACACAAATGTTTGAACAAACAACCAACACAACATTTATAACCTAATTCAAATGTTAAGGTAATATTTTAAAGATTGTATTATGTATGTAAAATAAAAAAATAATAGTTCAGTGGTTAGAGTATGGCACTTACGGGGACTGCACATACTCAGAAACAGATGTATAGTATAATGCAATGTAAGTCGCTTTAAATAAGTCTGCCAAATGCATAAATGTAAATAATATTAAATAAACCCAAACTCAAACTTGTAGTGCTTCTTGACCAGTCTTTACATCTTGCAAAGTGGTTTATACCCAAACAAGATATTATTTGAAATGTACCAAATCATATCAAATGTATCGTAAATATGAATTAGAATTTTAAAAGTGAGCACAATATTCATTAAACAAACAACATACTCTTCCACCATTTTCCTAATAACATACAATATCAGCATTAGCTCCGTGATCGATGAAACATCACTGACTATGAGCCGATATTTGCATGAAGATAAAATTATATATTCAGTGTTGTAGATTCCACAGTGAGATCGGCACTGCTCATCTACTACAACACAGACGCTGGGAATATATCACTATTCAGGTAACCAACATTTCATTTTAGATCTCAGATATAGTAAGTTAAAAACTAACACCTATGTCAATGATCAAAGGCTGAATTTGTTGCCAAAAAGTTTATTGAACTTCATCACAAAAATGACCAGAAATCATGTATTCATGCCTGAAAGATCATCGTACTGTTGAATATTAACATAGTAAAACTGTAACACTTTAGTTTCATAATTTTTTAATAATATAATTCACAGTATAATAATTGTATTTGAATATAAAACAAATCAATTCATATTAGATTTGTTTATTTTAAGACTATATGTTAAAGATTCACTCTAATAACCACAGAGAAACTCATATTTAGTGTTTAAAGATGCATTTGCTGTTGGATTGAAAATCAGGTTATGTGTAGTTTCATATTTTCTTCTGTGGATGTTCTTTGGCTTTGTAGGTGAAAGACACAATGAACATCTCAATGGAAACCATCACACTTCTTACACAAGATTCGTGTAACATGACCAGCGGCTCTCAGTATAAATTGCTGCCTTTTGATATCGCCGTAAACATCTTCAATCTCCTATGTGGTCTTCCTACACACCTTTATATTATCTGGCTCATTGTTAAAAGAAAAACAACAACCTCTGAAATCTTCACTCTTAACATCTCTGTTTGTGAGATTATGTTCTGTCTACGTTCTGGGATTGCTGTGATTGCCACTGAATTTCCAAGTTTACGGAACATCATGATGTTTTTGACTGGTTTTGCCACGACTGGTCGTTTCTTTCAGAGTCTGATCTGTGTCGAGCGTTACCTGGCGGTGGTTCATCCTGTAACCTTTCTGAAGTTCAAACCTTTGAGATACAGAGTTGCATGTTGTGCCGTTATCTGGATAATGATTCTTGTTTTCTCTTTGTTTTATGTGCAGTTGGTAAGCCTCTGTGTAATTCGCCTTTATAAATCCTTGTACGTGTCACAGTGCTTCACCTTCCTCTCTACAAGCCTGTTTTGTTGTGTGGCTGTTCTCAGAGCTCTGAAGCAGTCAGGACCAGGAGAGAGAGGGAGAGAGAGAGAGGAGATAAACCACATGAAGAGAAGAGCATTTTATCTCATTCTCATAACTACTGTGACTTTAATAATAGCTTATGTTCCAAGTTTAATTGTGTCATTTCAAGTTATTTTGTCCATACCTCCTCCGTCAGCCCTGGATTCAATGAATCGAGCATGTTTTACGCTGGCTGGTTTTGTGCAACCTCTTCTCTACATTCACAGGGTGGGGAAACTACCCGTCTGTAACAATCCTTAGTTCCATTAAGTTTTTTATTTATAACCTAACTAAATATCAGACTGGATTTTACGACTTTCTCCGCACTTTCATTTACATACCAGGTGATGTCTGTCAAACTTCTCTGAGAAGAGACTGAAAGAGTGTGAAAATGCCCTTTACTGCCAACACCTGCGCGAGAGAGAGAGAGAGAGAGAGAGAGAGAGAGAGAGAGAGAGAGAGAGAGAGAGAATTCCAAATGATGCAAATATACATATTATAATAAAAAAATGGGTCAATGACAAAAAAGGAATTGCAAAAAATGGATTTATGTAATAAATAATGTAAACCATTAGAAACAAATGTTTCTTAGGACCTTTTAAAGACACATTGCAAAGCCAATAAAACAACAAACATTGAACAGTAATGCCAGTGCAGTCTAAGCAACAAACAGACATCAGAATGACATAAAAGCCTGCTAAACATGTCAGTGTAATGTATTTCAACTGTTTGTAAATGACAGATTATTGACCATGACATAACACTCCTGAGTTTTACCTTGTTTTAAGTCGGAAGGTGATGACTTCCTACTTGTAAATAATGTACTACATTTTGAAAAACATTACGAAAATGCTGCCAAAAAGGTGTAACTAGACTTTTTTTAAAACTATTATTTACAATCAGAATTAAAGTCCAAAATCAACATACTAGTCTAAACAAAAGTGCGCATTTAGGATTTTAAACCGAGAAAACATTTACTCTTTTGGGCTTAATAACGTAATATAGACCTGTACATTCAATAAAAATTATAATTTCATTATTTGTGATAGTTCTGCAATCTACTGAATTCTTCAGTGTTAAGTCGAATGCACGTTACGTACGTGACAAACCACCTAGGTTTTCATTCAAAACAGCGGAATTCACAAAACTTAAGGAGCTTGCATCTCTAACATCTTACCATTTATCATCTTTATTGTTAAACGGTTGGCTTGTGTTTGTCTTGACAATGCCTTCCCATAACTCACTAGTTTACTAGTTGCACAGTCATCATTAAAACTGAATAGCGCCCGTCTGCTGAAGCGCTATCTTCAATTTAATTGGCTGAAACGTCTGTCTTTTTCAGTTTGATAGGCTTACGTTCTGCTTAGCCCCTGTATTTTGATTGGCTAGAATTCTGTAAACCCTGTTTGATTGGTCAACCTTTTGACATTGACGAGCGCTGTTACCGCTGCTAGGCTAGGGCACAGAAATCACAACTATTAACAGGTGGGGAAAAGATAATAATATTATTGAGAAGCGGCTCACCGGGAAAACTCCGGATGCTCCAGATGGCCAGTCCGTCGATGTATCAAGTAATTGGATTTGAAATTTCAATATGATGCATATCAATTTTAAAACGAAAAAATGCCCCTAGACACAAAAATATGTCATGTCATGTCAATTCAAATTATCTTCTGTTTTCAGAACAAATATGTAAAACAGTAAAATGATCCTGAAAATGAATGAGCTCATGTCTGCAAAATTTTAAATCTAAACTCAGAATGAGGAAAACGCTAAACATTTCAGCAAATGCTTACTGATAAATAATAAAAACACTGAATCTAATCATGTGGAGCTGCATTGCATGAACATTTCAAAATCAGGTAAAAATATTCATGGAGACATCTGCACATTTTCACTTTTACAGTCTAGATTTTTTTTAATAGATTGTTTACTAAATACAAATATTATACTGGATGATAAAAACCCAACTAATGTTCGAAAGTAGCATTACTGCTTCTATCATAAAGACTATATCATGCCATAAGGATAATTTACAAAAGTTGTGTAAAGGTTAATTTTCTTCACTTGAATTTCAATATGAGTATTAAATATGAATAATGACAATTTGTATGCAAGATTTTTTTTTTTAATTGTTCAGTGGTTAAAGCATGGCACTAACAACGCCAAGGTCATGGGTTGGATCCCAGGGATTAAACAAACTTAGAAACAGATGTATAGTATAATGCAATGTAAGTCGCTTTAGATAAAGGCATTTGCCAAATGCGTAAATGTGATGTAAAATATATTTAATAAACTCAAACTTGTAGTGCTTCTTGACCAGTCTTTACATCTTTCAAAGTGGTTTATACCCAGACAAGTTAACAACAGATGTTATTTGTACCAAATGTACCAAATCATATCAAATGTATTGTAAATATGAATTAGAATTTTAAAAGTGAGCACAATATTCACTAAACAAACAACATACTCTTCCACCATTTTCCTAATAACATACAATATCAGCATTAGCTCCGTGATCGATGAAACATCACTGACTATGAGCCGATATTTGCATGAAGATAAAATTATATATTCAGTGTTGTAGATTCCACAGTGAGATCGGCACTGCTCATCTACTACAACACAGACGCTGGGAATATATCACTATTCAGGTAACCAACATTTCATTTTAGATCTCAGATATAGTACATTAAAAACTAACACCTATGTCAATGATCAAAGGCTGAATTTGTTGCCAAAAAGTTTATTGAACTTCATCACAAAAATGACCAGAAATCATGTATTCATGCCTGAAAGATCATCGTACTGTTGAATATTAACATAGTAAAACTGTAACACTTTAGTTTCATTATTATTTTAATAATATAATTCACGGTATATTAATTCTATTTGAATATTAATCAAATCAATTCTTAATTTGTTTATTTTAAAACTATATTTTAAAGATTCAGGATTGAAAATCAGGTTATGTGCATTTTCATATTTTCTTTTGTGGATGTTCTTTGGCTTTGTAGGTGAAAGACACAATGAACATCTCAATGGAAACCATCACACTTCTTACACAAGATTCGTGTAACATGACCAGCGGCTACCATTATAAATTTCTGCCTTTTGATATCGCCATACATGTCTTCAATCTCCTATGTGGTCTTCCTACACACCTTTATATTATCTGGCTCATTGTTACAAGAAAAACAACAACCTCTGAAATCTTCACTCTTAACATCTCTGTTTGTGAGATGATGTTCTGTCTACGTTCTGGGATCGTTGTGATCGCCACAGAATTTCCAAGTTTCCAGAACATCATGATGTTTTTGACTGGTTTTGCCACGACTGGTCGTTTCTTTCAGAGTCTGATCTGTGTCGAGCGTTACCTGGCGGTGGTTCATCCTGTAACCTTTCTGAAGTTCAAACCTTTGAGATACAGAGTTGCATGTTGTGCCGTTATCTGGATAATGATTCTTGTTTTCTCTTTGTTTTATGTGCAGTTGGTAAGCCTCTGTATTATTCGCCTTAATAAATTCTTGTACGTGTCACAGTGCTTCACCTTCCTCTCTACAAGCCTGTTTTGTTGTGTGGCTGTTCTCAGAGGTCTGAAGCAGTCAGGACCAGGAGAGAGAGGGAGAGAGAGAGAGGAGATAAACCACATGAAGAGAAGAGCATTTTATCTCATTCTCATAACTACTGTGACTTTAATAATAACTTATGTTCCCTGTTTAATTGTGTCATTTCAAGTTATTTTGTCCATACCTCCTCCGTCAGCCCTGGATTCAATGAGTCGAGCATGTTTTACGCTGGCTGGTTTTGTGCAACCTCTTCTCTACATTCACAGGGTGGGGAAACTACCCGTCTGTAACAATCCTTAGTTCCATTAAGTTTTTTATTTATAACCTAACTAAATATCAGACTGGATTTTAGGAATTTAATAACTTTGTTATCTTATAACATTGTTTTTTTTATTTCATTGTGTGCCAATAAAAACAATTGCTCTGCATTTCCATATACATGCAGGTAATGTCTGTCCAACTTCTCTTTAAAAAGACTGAAAGAGTATGAAAATGCTGTTTAGTTTTGAAACTGCCAACACCTGCAAAAAACAAAACAAAGAGAGAGAGAGAGTGTGTATATTCGAAATTATGCAAATATACATACAGTATTATAATAAATAAATAGGTCAATGACAAAAAGACTATTAGAAAAAAATCCTTTAAAAATGGATGAATGTAATGAATGAGTCATAAATATTGTGTTTGTTGAATAACATTTCCATACATGTAAATACATTTTTTTTCACAGGTTTTTTTTTACCTTCAGGTGGTACAACCAAATGTTTGTATATCTTTTTAAATGCACCATCTAACTATTTGCATTGAACAGGCTCGCATTAGCGTTTGTTTGTGCTACCAACTTCACAATTACAAGTACAGTTTTAATTGCTATTAAATATGATTGATGAAATAGCATTTTGCTTGTTTTACATTGTTGTACCACCTGACACAGAAAGTGAACCAGCCTATACTACCCAGTACATAAAAGTAGCTTTTTACAGTTTTTGAGAGAAATCTTTAAAGCTTTTATCCAAATTGACTTACACTGCATTATACATTTGTTTCTGAGTATGTGCAATCCCTGGGATCGAACTCATGACTTGGCGTAGCGTCATGCCCTAACCACTGAGCTACAGGAAAGCTATAGGCTTATATAAACAAAGTTCCAGCAAAACCACAAATCACATTTTTTTCTAATATAGACATTATACCAGTTTGCTTTTATAAATAGCTGAAATTGCTAAAATAAACTTAGATAAGTAAACTCACAATTTGTTGTTACAAATACCTGCCCTGATATAAAAATGTATAGTTTCCTACTCGCATTTACTTTGCGAGGCATTCATGTGCGCTATAGAATCATAAATACGTCGAGACGTCAGACGCAACTAACGGGGTCAAACTGAAGTCAACAAATAGCTTGGATGTAGATAAAGCACAGAGCAAAATAAACATCACGCAATATGAAAAGCCTTCAATAGGTCGCAGCATTACTCACCTGTCCAGGGTTTCAGTGCAAGTTTGTGTTTACCTCAAGTACTGACCACATTTTAAGCCCTTGAACCTGAAACCAACTTTTGCATCTCCTTTAGATCTAACATGTAACCAAGTGTTACAGTATCTGCTTTCAGTATTTTGAATACACAGCCATTTTAAAACCAATTGTTCTAGTTTGAAGTGGTTTTTAAAAGCAGGTGGTTATTATTTCTTATACCTGCTGTCCTGTGTCTCAAAGCAGATTATTGTGACCTTTCAATACAAACGCCACAAAGAAACACTTTCTAGTGTAAACATGCACAAATGTGTGTCGATTTATCTGATGTCCTTATTTTGAATACCTAGATGTATATCTAGGTATTGCTAAATTTAAGTGAAGTATATTTAGGTAACACATCTGAATTTAGATACTATTTCTATAGAGTCGTGTCGTGGCGCTCGGCTCTCTATAGGGACAGTGAGGGTTAATCTGCTCATCTTCAGCCTTTTTCTTGGCAGGCCTTCCCGCAATCTACAGCGATTATGCCACATATTAACACATTTGCATATCAGGGTTTCAGGTCTCATGCTATATAAAGATGTGCAAGTTGCATATTCTTACATAGCACGTCAACTGGATTGTCCAGGCACAGGTGATTATCTCCCTACATCAATTATTTATAGTGTTTTCAAGTTCAGTTTTTTTTAAAAAGTCATTTAAATCTAGTGCCATATAAATAACACTTTGAAAGTATGGGATGGATGCTATATGAGAAGCTAAAGTATACTGGAAAGAAATGTAAGTTTAGAAAAGTATTCTCTACAGCATGTGGGCTAACGTTTCCGTATACTCTCTTTTATAGACCAAACTTAAATTTCAACGACTACACACTTCGCAGAGATGAATTTCTCCAGTGATCGATCAAATTCTTTAAGCTACTCCGCCTGTAATGAAACTGGGATGAACGAGGGTTTCGCAGTGTTTTCAGTGGTAGACATAATCACGCTTGTCTTGAGTTTTCCAACCAACTCTTATGTGATATGGCTTATTGTAACAGGAACTGGAAATGGACTTGCAGCAGAAATCTTCAATCTCAATCTCGCCTGCTGTGAGATACTCTTGTGCATGGAAGCCCTATTGGGTCTTCTCGGCTATGCATTTGTCATTTTCTTAAAACTTGTGGATTTTTTCGACGGACTTGCCAACACCGGTCGTCCTCTGTTTCAGTGTCTGATCTGTGTTGAGCGTTACCTGGCGGTGGTTCATCCTGTAACCTTCCTGAAGTACAAACCTCTCAGATACAGACTCATGTGCTCTGCTGTCGCCTGGGTCACGTGTCTTTGCTCCTGTGCTTTCAATTTCATCACTTTGTTCTTTTTACTTCTTCAGTTGTACTTTTATTCCTGGTTGGGACAGTTCTTCTTCTTTCTCTCCATCCAGTTGTACTGTTGTCTGGCTGTTCTCAGAGCTCTGAAGCAGTCAGGACCAGGAGAGAGAGGGAGAGAGAGAGAGGAGGACAACAACATGAAAAGAAGAGCGTTTCATCTCATTCTCATAACTACTATGACTACGGTTATTATATATGCTCCATATATCACTTTAACATTCTTTGATACGTGTACATCAGAAAATACGCACATATTCGAATCGATGGCTTATGTTTGTTTTGTTTTTGCTGGTTTGGTGCAGCCTTTTCTATTTCTCTATCGAGTGGGGAAGCTGCCTTTCATTAGTATGCAGTAATTCATTGTGTAGAATTGTAGGATCTGCATTCGAAGGCATCGTAAAAGTGCTTTATATGCACATCTGTGTCCAAACTGGCAAAAACTCAAAGTATACAGTTGGGATAATGAAGTGTTTAGATATTTATCATAAATTATTTCTAAAAATGCAACTGTTTAAACAACAGTTTTTCTTTTATCATAGTGACTTTGGTCTAACTTTGTGTCGCATTGTACCTGAAAACCCCAGTAAAATTACTGTAGTGCACATGCTTCGTTTATTAAAATGAACTGTAACTATCAATGTCTTAATAATAATAAAAGCGTGTGCATGAGTACAAGTGTTCCCACAATTATTGTCTTACACATTTACATTTAAATTGTTTACTAAACACACCAAATGTGTATTTGACAATGTATGCAGGAAGGTTTTCTATGAGGGTTAGGTTTTGTGGTTGGATTAGGGGAAGGTGATAGAATATACAGTTTGTACAGTATAAAAGTCATTTGTCCCCTAATGTTTAAATACAATGTTTAAATGCAATTTGCAATTGCTTACAAATCACATTGTTTGAGTTTTAAGTATGATCTGTATCTGTGTTCTCTTGGGTCTTCACAACAAACCCAAATAGACTTCAGTCTTAACCTCTCTGTCTGTGACAAAATGTGCTAGTGTAAAAACTGTCACCACTGCAGTTTCAATGCTTTGAAAAATGCTGGTTTGTTTCCACTCATGTTTGGGTCAGATATGGACATTTTAGGTTTTACCCAGCCATGGGTTAAAACATCCCAGCCTTGTTTTAGAGCTGTGTTTTTAAATAGTGTATACTTACATTTAGTCATTTAGCAGACGCTTCTATCCAAAGCGACTTACAGAGAGATTAGGAAGCAAAAAGGCGACAGTTAGTACACAAAGTTAGTGTATTTGGGTTTCGTTGTCAAACATCACATGACCAAACCAAAAAACAGATCTTGTTGCGTTCGCTAGTTGGAGAAAGTGTTACCAGCATTATGAACTAACCGCAATATTTATTGCTTTTTGAAGTAATCAGCTTTTTTTTTCACTTTTAGTGTTTTATTCTATTTTTGAGATTCAAATGTCAATGAAAAGAAAAATTATTTGCATCGAGTATATTTTCTTAAAAGCATTGTGAGTAAAACAGTCCATGCGTATACAAAAGACCTGAACCGGATGCAAGACCTGTTTTCCAGTTTCTGCAATATGACATTCAGCATAAAGCTTATTGCAGCGTATTAAACAAAAACACACAACACATAACAATGCAATAATTTTCGCTGAAAATATCTGTAAATATTTGTACAAATGTAAAAAACATTTTTTAAAGTTTAATTAAAGTTAAACTAAAATGTTTGAGAGTTGTTATATGATAAAATAACTTTAATATAGATACAACAGATCAAACTAAATAAAAACACAACACAGACAACTTACCTTTGTGATGGAATGTTCAAATATACTTTGCAAGAATTAAGGAGTGAGTAAGCCTTCAGACTGACATTGCCTTTCTGTCAACACGTTATGCAAATCTCTACACAAAAGTTTGTTTTGGAGTTGACCCAATAAGCAGAGTAAAATCTCTCTAAACAAGCAAATTTACCCATTATATAACTGTCTCATAACATCTCATCTGTAGATACGAATCCTTACTCGAGTACTCAATGTCTTATTTGTATTATTATTATTAATAATAATAATTTTTCTCTAATAATCTTCTGCTTTTGTTTATACTGCTGAATTTATTGTCATGTTCAGTCACTTGTCATGTTATGTCATATGCATATGAGTGCCTCCTTTAATTGAAATGAATGGGATTTTGTCATTTGTGTTAAATAATGAGGCTTGTTTCTCATTGTGGTCAAACGTTTAATGGCATTATTGGTTTAAGCTCAAAACGTAAGCTAAACGCTTGTTGGACTAAAAAATGAAATTAGCTAGAGTACGTTGGATACTCCCATTTCATTTGCTTTGTAAATTGAAATTGACACTTGATTGTTTCAAGTGTAATGTATCTTAACTCAGAAGAAAACTGCATAACTTAATCTCTCAAATCTTTATTTTATTTGACTTTTGCATTAAAATATGCTAAAAAATAAAATAATCTCTACATATATTTTTATGGTTAATCAAGAGTGTTGCATGCAATATGTGGCCAAGTGATGGTGAAAATTTTGTTTATCTATGTAATTGAGAGGGCTCATATCTTGATTCATTTTATTTGCATGTTCAATGACTCAGAGATTAGTTTAAATGACATTTAAATATGTGAATCCACAACTGGTCCATGCAAAGTGTGTCAGCAGCTGATACATGCCTACATATGTAAAACATTTCAATCATAAAAAATCATACATAGTTGATCAAAGCTACTTGGGTAAGTTAATGCATATGTGACTTTTTTTACTTTTTGACCTTTTAATATGCCAACTAAAGGTATGAATACGTTTTTGGGCAAAACATGATGTTAGCATGACTGGAGAATAGTAAGTCAACTAAAATGTTTACATTTAATATTTAATTACAAATTTAATCATTTGATGCAATGATGTTTATATGGAACAATTACAAAAAAATCAATGTCTTTTACAAAGTTTTATGTCTTTAACCAACATGGAATTATTAGACTATAGACATAGATTTTTATAAAGCCATTTCTACCTCATTTTTGAAGATTCAAAACTTGGATCAAATTGTGATGCATGGGTTTCAAACAGCATGTTGGTGAGTAGATAACAGAATTATCTTCACATCCCTTAAAACAACAATACAAGAAAACACCCATTAAAAGCAGGTGTTGCTTTATTGTTCTTCATTTGAATGTCATTTATTTACAGATATGCTTTTATGATCAAATATGGGACCTGTTTAGTCAATCTGGCAATCCATATATGTGGCAGTGAGATTTATGTTAATATGTGCAGGTGTTCAGCATGAAGCAACACATTGTACAAAGCACATCAAGCTAGACATCTAAAAAACAGCTGTTTTTTTATCCACTGAGATGATTTTGTTATGGGAGAAATCGTAAAAAGAAAAAATATAGGTCTCCATTGTCTAAAATTAGTCTCTTATCGATAAACAATTTGTATTAAATATTATAGTCATGCAAATAATCTAAATAACTCATTTTCAAAGATGATCTGGAACAGAGTTTATCCAGTAAAAAAATACTTAAATACATGTTCAATAAATTACAGCTTTTAAGCAATCTAAGGTGACCCAGCTGCAAATACATTTTACTCTGTTTAACTCAAACGTTGCAACACATACTGTAGCATTTTTTCAGGTGGTAAACGATCACTATTTGTGTGTCGTAATGTTAAAAACTGATTGATCTCAAGGCTAAAACTTAATGTCATTGTTTCTTCATTATTATTCACATTTATTCGTCATTCAACAATCTGCACATTTTTGACTGTATAGTGAAATTAATGTAAATCGCCAACATTCAAGTAAAGTCCTTCAATACATGTAAAAACCCCATAAACTATAATAGATAATGTCCTATGTAAGTTAACAATACATTTTGAGAAAGAGAGAGATACTTAGATTAGATTTTTTATTCTTGAATTATTTCCAAATTACTTCATGTGGTCCAATGTTTACTTTCTCTTTCAAATTGTTTGTTAGGAGGTATTATTTTTTTTCCGTGGTGTGTTTGTAACTTTAAACATTTGCATGCGTTTATGTAATGATGCTTATACTGTATGTATGAAGAAAGATTCGGTCAGTGTGCTAGGTCTGACTTTGCATTTACTGCAGGTAACAAACTCTTTTCTTCTATTATTTTTTCCAGACTAAATAGTTTTATAGGGTTTAAGCAACCAGACGCTTATTTATTCCCATATAATATTTGTTTGGCTGATACATTAAATATCTGTATATTGATACTATGATAGTATCACTAATTTAGTCTTTTCAGTTATGAATACATTTAATCCAAAATGCCAAACTTGTGCTGACTATTTTCAATGCAATGTTTTATTATGATCGAAATTAATAAAAAGCCTTTCAATGTTGATATTTAACAGGGTCCAGTCTAATATTTGCCTTAATAAGAGATTTTATTTATTCTTTGAATCATATTACACACAATGTGTATCCATGTTCTGATGTTTTTTCACCACAGCTGAATTTCACACACAAAAAAAATATGATATATTTTGCTTTACTGCAATTTCTACACATGCTTATGTCTCTTGCTAGATTACTGTGCAAATATTCAATCTCCAACTAAGAGTCACTGAAGCAGATGAACACCTCCAGTGGAAACATCACCTCATCTGAGGTTTCTCCTGAAAATCTCAAATCACTAAATTTGTTATTATTGGATCTCAAAACTTATATGGTGTGCGTCAATCTACTGCTCGGTCTTCCTACACACTCCTATGTTTTGTGGCTTATTGTCACAGGAAGAGGAATTGCATTAGAGTTTTTCAACTTTAATCTCACAGTTTGTGAGCTGATTTACTGTGTGGATTGTTTGGTTTACATACTGTTTCTAAGGTTTCCAAGTCTCACTATATTACAGCTTCTTTTACAAGGATCAACCAGCACCGGTCGTCCTCTGTTTGAGTGTTTGATCTCTGTCGAGCGTTACCTGGCGGTGGTTCATCCTGTAACCTTTCTGAAGTACAAACCTCTCAGATATCGAGTGATCTGCTGCACCGCTGCCTGGATCACTAGTCTTGCATCTTGTTTGGGATGCACCATCATATATATATCAGTTTACAAGTATGTATTTACATGGTTCTTCTCGACTCTCTTCCTTGCTCTTCTCTCCATCCAGTTGCTTTGCCTTTTGGCTGTTCTCAGAGCTCTGAAGCAGTCAGGACCAGGAGAGAGAGGGAGAGAGAGAGAGGAGGAAAACCACATGAAGAGAAGAGCATTTTATATCATTCTCATAACTACTGTAAACATGATAATCATGTTTTTACCTTATATTATCACAGGATTCCTCACTGTTCTGGCAAAACTTGATGTTCCAATTGGCTGGTTCATTACTCTTACTTGTTTTGTTCTGAGTGCTTTTGTGCAGCCTGTTCTTTATATGCACAGGGCTGGAAAACTTTCCTGTTAAAACCTGAGGCAAATATAAAAATCTGAGACAAACAATGATTCACTGAACCTGTAGTAAAAATCTTTTTATCAAACCTAGTGTGGTCCAAACGTCTGTATATTAAATTACTAGCATTATTACCAACATTACTATTTTAAGCTTATATCAATCTTATCTCAAATGTCAAATGTGTTCTCTTTGCAAAAAAATAGAAAAAATAGAAAATAAGATTGTTTGAATTAACAGACTAACGCTTATAAGAATGTATTGAAAGTTTCAGAATCACATTACACTTCGATTTTTTGGCTGTGAATTATTTGGTCCCTTGAATAAATGTCAGGAAACACGTCTACAAACTTCACTCGCTGCTGCCGCTCTTTGAGAATTACCCACTCAAGTTTGGTATCTATGTAAAGCTCAGAATTTCAGCTACATTACAATACATCATTACAGCTGTAAGCTAAAAGAAAGAGTTAAAACAAACCAGTTTCTTCTTACCAGCGGCCTGCTACAGCACCTCTGATGAACAACTTCCATTTTCTCAATGTTTTGATTTTTTTGCACTTTCAGATTCCAGAGTTTTAAATAGTTATATCTCGGACAAATATCGTCCTAAACCATATATCAATAGAAAGCTTATTTGTTCAGCTTTTAGATGATGTAAATCTAAATTTCCAGTTGTTTTTATACAACCTGCAAGTGCCACAAACATATAATTTAATTGTATTCAATTGGAAGATGTAAAAATTATAGTTATGCTTGATTTTTTCCGAAGTGGGCCCTAAACAACTGAAATTATAATGTAAAGTGCAAAAGAAAAGTGATGTTAATTTAAAGATACAGTATACAGAACTAGTTTAGGTGGCAAATGGCACTCATTCGATGCAGGAATCCCATAGCTTTGTTTGTCAAATGACTTGCTTTTCCCAAACAGGCTCTGTAGTTTTAGTTTACATATCAGGTGGTGCCATAAAGCTGTCAGAAGTCCCATAAAGCTGTCTGAACACCTGTTGGTAAAAAACACAGAAAGGTGATCCCAACACATTATAGAAATACACATTCTATAGAAATCAAACTAATAGCTTCTGTGTTCCAAATTTGCATAAGTTTTAATAGCCCATGTGACGTGTAGCTTTGGAAGCATTACATATATCTTGTAACAGCCCTGAAAGACAAAGAAAAATCCAGAGTAAGAGTGCATACTCTCCTCAGGTGACAAACTCATTTTCATTTCCTGTACTATAGATTATTAACTGTTATTAGATTAATGTGAAGCTTGTTAGATAGATAAAATTGGGTGTTTTATTTGCACTGTCAAGCAAATGTAAGATGTATATGTGATTTTGTTGTTGTTGGTGTAATCATGTTCATGTATTTAGACATTTTGTGAGCTTCTGTGCAGATAAACAAGGTGGAAATGCATTTCTCTGCAATGAACATCACATCTGAAGCATCTACAAACTTCACAACTGCATCTGCCGGATTAATAAACAATCTAGAAATGTACGTCTACAGCATCAACTTTCTGTGCGGTTTTCCGACACACTGCTATGTTTCATGACTCTTCATCTCAGGAAGAGGAAGTGGCATTGCATCAGACTTTTTCAATCTCAATTTCTTCCTTTCTGAGATTGGCATCTCTCTCAATTGTTTGTTTGCTGTTCTGTCATGCTGGGTTTCAAGTTTTGTAATATTTGTCAAGTTTTCTACTATTTTTTTTAAATAATAACATTTATCCTTTAAAAGAATACTGTACAGATCGATTGGATATTGTATGCATACATTTATTAAAGCTATTCTCTGGTCATTCTAATGTTAATTTTGATGTTTTATATGTATTTGGATAAATTTTACCAAATTAATTTGTTTTTAAATCAAATTATATCTGACAATAGCTAATTTATTTGACTAACTATGAGCCCTTCTATAGAATATTTGGGTGAATTATATGAAATGAATACATTGATTAATCAACCAACTTGAGCAGATGGTCCACATTGAACTGGGTAAAACATTTCATTTGAAAGTAATGAAATTATTATTAACTGGTATTAATTATTCAGATTAATTTATAATTTTTTTGTTATGATGTGAGTTTTGTGCTATCTAGAAGTCTATCTAAAAAAAGCTACATGCCCTGAGTGGCCTGACCATTTATCTCACCTTTGACTCTCAAACTCTACTAAAACGGTCCCAAAAATGTACACGATGTTAAAAAAACATGACAAAAAGTGATGACATGTCTTTTATAAGATTAAGTTTTTTCAACAGACAAATAATTTACATATGCATGTTGGTCCAAATCGTGTATAGCTATAAACGCACAATTATTTCTCGCATTTTTCATCCTGTAACTCTGATTTTTTGCATATCACGTGTTTATGTATTGATGCTCATATTGCTCTAAAGAATCAGTCAGTCTGCTGAAAACCAGGCAGTCTACAGAGTACTTACTCTTCAGGTAACAAACTCTTTTCATTTATTGTTTTTCCTAACTGAAAAAATATTTTATGTAGCATGAATCACAGAGCAGATGTGAACAATATCACTGCTGTAATGCCACATGAGGGTGAGCTCCTCTCAAGATCGTTTCCCTTTGCTATTTAAACATGTAATGAAGATGTTTTTTCTTGCCAGAATCGACTTCAGTTGCTCACTGGAGATTTTAAAAGCTCACTCACATTGATCCACTTAAACACCAAACATCTAAATTCTCCTTTGTTGTTTGTTGGATCAGTGTAAAATTAGCCTTACAACATGATTCGCAAAGCTGCTTTTTATCTTTTTAATGATACGATGTATTTCACTAAAATACATGCTCATGTTTCTTCTCGGTAGATTACAACTGTGTAAACAACTAGAGTCACTGAAGGAGATGAACATCTTCACGGGAAGCATCACCTCATTGGAGGCTTGTCCTTCTACAAATCTCACATCTCAAGAGTTGCTGTCCTTGAATCTCAAAGCGTATTTTCTATGCGTCAATCTACTGTTCGGTCTTCCAATGCACTCCTATGTTTTGAGGCTTATTGTCACAGGAAGAGGAATTGCATTAGAGTTCTTCAACTTCAATCTCACAGTTTGTGAGCTGATTTACTGTCTGCACAGTTTGGTTTACATGCTGTTACTCAAATTTCCATGTCTCACTATATTACAACGGGTTTTACAAGCATTAGTAATGGCTGTCCGGCCTTTGTTTCAGTCTCTGATGTGTGTTGAGCGTTACCTGGCGGTGGTTCATCCTGTAACCTTTCTGAAGTACAAACCTCTCAGATATCGAGTCATCTGCTCCACTGCTGTCTGGATCATTGGTCTTCTAGCTTGTTTGGGAAGAATATTCTCATTCATATTATTAGCACCGAATGCATATATATGGGCTTTCTCAATTCTCTTCCTTCTCCTCCTCCAAATTGAGTTGTTTTGTTGTGTGGCTGTTCTCAGAGCTCTGAAGCAGTCAGGACCAGGAGAGAGAGGGAGAGAGAGAGAGGAGGAAAACCACATGAAGAGAAGAGCGTTTTACATCATTTTAATAACTAATATAAACATGGTAATAATGTTTGTACCTTATATTATCACAGGATTTCTCACTGTTCTGGCACAGCAGGATATTCCTATCTGCTGGTTCATCAGTGTGTTTTGTTTTATTTTGTGCTCTTTTGTGCATCCTGTTCTTTATCTGCACAGAGTTGGAAAATGTCACTGTTTTTGTTCCTCATAAAACACAAATTTACTTTCACCTGATTTGTGACCAAGAAATAGTCCAAATTTTACAAACGTCATAAGTTCAATGTTTCCTTGTAAACATATTTAGTATTGTACATATTTCATAAAGTTTCAGATTTTTTCAGTAATTTCAAGTGTTATGTTCTGTAGGCCTATTATAATTTGTATTGCATGTTTTTACTGTATTATTATCTGTATCATATCATTATTAATAATAATAATATTTTATTTTATTTTATTTTGTTAAACATTATTTATTTACTGTACACTTTCTAATAAATGTTGCCATACATTGAAAAATGAAATGTTCTCTTTGAAAGAAAATCTATGAGAGAAACAATAATTTTTTTAATTAACATCTAGATTATTTGGTTGTGAATTAATTGGTACTTTAACATCTTACCATTAAATACAATTTAATTGTTAACTCAGTATAACAAACAAACGATAAAGAAGTTCTCAAAACTAGGGGTCCTGATTGATTTATATTTTGATTTATGTTTCATAGCTTACACAAGTAACTTAAATGTTAAATCGCTTTTCTACAATGTACAAAAAGTTGTGTTTATTTAATATACTCTTATAATGATATACTGTACAAGTTTAAGTGCCAAATTGAATTGATTTGGTGCAGGAATATTATAACACGTCAATCACATTGTTTGCTTTTCCCAATGAAAACAATTGCTTTGAAGTTTGAGTTACATACCAGGTGGTGCCATAAAGCTGTCAGATGTCTCTGATGTATAATTTTAGCATGAAAATGTCCTTCTGATATTGCCAACACCTGCACAAAGGGTAAAAATAAAGGACAGACAAAATAATGAACTCCAATTCCTCTAAATATACATCATAGTAAACATTTAGAAATCAAGTTAAAAATATACATAAAATAGTCATGGCAAATTCAAACAAATAAAGAAAAACAAACAAAATAAATAACTGGCTTAGTAAAATCAAAATCATTGTTAGATGGTTTTTGGTACAAAATCACTGGGTGATATGTAAAAAGTTGACAACCAGTCTGCAGTCTGGAAGTTTTTACAAAAATAAAACTGTAGAACTGACAAGAATATCAAAGAAAATACTGAATGAAGAAAAAGCTATAAAAAAAAAATAATAGCAGAAAATAGTTGAATCTGACTATGAAACTATAATGCTGAAGAGCTGCATTGTTTCATGTGTTTTATAACGTTACTCAGAAATGTATAATTGCTTTTTTCTGATAACTATTTTTCTTTTTGAGTAACTCTAAATATTTGCATGTCACATGTTTATTTATCAGCGCTTATAAAAGTATAGCCATATATGAAAATTCACTCAGCCTACTGAAAACGGGTCTACTGACTGAGCATTAACTCTTCAGGTAACAAACTGTTTTTATTTCTTGTTTCCCACATTAAAAAATATTTATATTGTCGAATGTATGCATCAAAGAAGTGATGTGAATGATATCACTGTTCACTATTTATGAATTTGTTTCTGCCTTTGAAATATTGCATTGCTACAGACTGTAATAGGGCTCACTGACCACCACCTGCATCTGAACTTTGCCTTAACATAACATTTAATTTATTGAATTAATAAATGTGACTGTCCAACTAGTTTTAATTAATATTTTCTATAAATACATTGTAATGCCAGAGGAGGGTGGGCTCCCTCATCACCTGATTTTTTTTCTTACCAACATCAACTAAAAGCTGCTTTTAAACAACATGTATCTTGTCCAATATTTAATCTTTTTTATATATGATATGATGTATTTTGCATTTCAAACATTTGCAGATGAACATCTCCACTGGAAACATCTCCTCGACTGAGATTCATCCATCTACCACATCACAAGAATGGGATCTCAGAACTTGTTCTTTATGCGTCAATCTACTGCTCGGTCTTCCGACACACTCCTATGTTTTGTGGCTTATTGTTACAGGAAGAGGAATTGCATTAGAGTTCTTCAACTTTAAACTCACAGTTTGTGACATCATTTACTGTCTGAATTCTTTGCTTTACATCCTGTTACTGAAGTTTCCAAATCTCACTCAGTTACAGGGGTTTTTATATACACTAGTACTTACCATCCGTCCTCTGTTTGAGTGTCTGATCTGTGTTGAGCGTTACCTGGCTGTGGTTCATCCTGTAACCTTTCTGAAGTACAAACCTCTCAGATATAAAGTGATCTGTTCCACTGCTGTCTGGATCTTTGGTCTTGGATCCAGTTTGGGAAAATGTATTACATCCATATTTTCAGGAAAAAACATTTATATATGGATCCTCTCGTTTTTTTTCCTCCTCATCCTTTCCATTCAGTTATTTTGTCTTTCGGCTGTTCTCAGAGCTCTGAAGCAGTCAGGACCAGGAGAGAGAGGGAGAGAGAGAGAGGAGGAAAACAACATGAAGAAAAAAGCGTTTATTATCATTCTAATAACTACAGTAAACATGGTAATAATGTTTGTACCTTATATTATCACAGGATTTCTCACTGTTCTGGCACAGCAGGATATTCCTATTTGCTGGTTCATCAGTGTGTTTTGTTTTATTTTGTGCTCTTTTGTGCATCATGTTCTTTATCTGCACAGAGTTGGAAAACTTTTCTGCTTTTGTTCACCATAAAACCTGCAAAACAAATGAACAACACAATGAACTACTGTAGCGCTATAACTACCCATTACTAACTTAATTATGAATAATTCCTTACTTTTGGTAAATTGTATAGCCTATACACTGAGGTTCGAGACCATTAGTAAAATCGTACACTTTCCAGTTTAGTAATTTGACACCTTTTAAATGAACAAAAATCTTATCTTTTAGAAAAAGGTCAATGTCACAAATTTGCTTAGGCCTATTTGATTTGTGACATAGAAATAAAAACATTCTATGATAATACTTCATTGTATTTTTTTAAATCTTAGAATCCTTATTCAGCTAAAAATTCTGTATCCTTTATTACAATGGTCCGTGTACATTCATCTTTTCTGTATTGTTATCATTAATATTATTTTAAATATTGCATTCAGCAAATTGCCAGATGGTAAATAGCTCTGTTCAAATGATAATAAAAAAATGTTTTTTTTAATGTTAGAACTGCCATTGAATACAGTTGCATTATTTATTAGCTCAATCAAAAATCCCATGCATCTACGAACATACATGTGATGAAAATGTATGTTACCAGGTAGATGATATGAGCTTGACTGCCCCCTGCTGACATCATGATAATACTACATAGCACACTTATTCCGTTTAGGCTTTGGTGTCCACCTGCAAAGAGATTTAAAGATTTTTTAAAACACATTCCAGCTATTCAGGAACCAAACTTTTCATATAAAACATATTTAAGAAACAGGTCATTCTGTACAATATTCAAACCCCAATACCAGCTGAATAATTAGATGTTATTCAGAGCTTAGATAAGGTAAGCTATTGATAATTATCAGAGTTATGTTAAAAAATATTTTTATTATAAATATTCCCTACAAACATTTTTATAGGATGACAGTAAACAGTATTAATAAATAAATACATTTACAATAAATAAAATATGCATTCGAAATCCTGCACGTTCTGTTTTTATTTGATTTCCTTGTTGCTAATGTTGTTTTTGGTGTAAAAATATTTGTCAGCAGAGTATCTGTTTTCAGTAATTTGAATGAGTTAGTCTGCACTCATGGGTTATTGAAAGCAGGTGGTTTTAACACAAAGTCCTGGTGCTTTTATTTGGACAATGAAGGGCTTTTGTCAATATGATTTGTGTGTTAAACGCACCTTGTATGATTTCACTCAATACATTATAAGAACTTTAGAACTGATTTCAGATCAGATATCATCCCTATATAACATGTCAATTGGAAAGGCAAACTATACATGATTGCTGGATTACTCTATTTTCTACAATCTGTTCAGTCGTCTGGCTGTTCTCAGAGCTCTGAAGCCGTAAGGACCAGTAGAGAGAGGGGGAGGGAGGGAGGGAGGGAGAGAGAGAGAGGGAGAGAGAGAGAGAGAGAGAGAGAGAGAGAGAGAGAGAGAGAGAGAGAGAGTATATATAGATACTTATATACTTTTATTTTATTTGATTTCTATCTTAACCTAGATTGTAAAGAATGTTTATATTTAATTTTCCTGTGCTTTGGCAATGTAAGATTTATTTTATCATGCCAATAAAGCTTCTTTGAATCTTGAATCTTGAATCTTATAATAATTCAACTTTAAATATCAAAAACTCATTACACATCAAATTTCATCTAAACATTGTACTAATCTATTTTTACACTGTTTCTTTTCATACAAGTATTATTTGTCCATATTAACTCTCTACCAATCACACAACTCTCGATATAAATATATTTTTAAAGGTCCAGTGTAGAAAATTTAGCAACATCTAGTGGTGAGGTTCCCTTCACCCCTTGCTTTCGAAGCACTACGGTGGCTGCACAGGACTAAGATGTCAAAGGAGATAACAGATTTCTGTGTCTCTACGAGCTCTGTAGCAGTTTGTTCATTTAGGGCTACTGTTGAAACAACATGGAGAATACCATGTAAAGGGACTCGCGGTGTATGTGGTGTACTTTCAACCATTGCAACCATTGTTTTATCTCTTTGCACGTTCACAGGGCAGCCCATAAACAGTAAGCAGAAAGCCAAGAGCATCGCTTTGTGTTCAAGTGACCATTTAAAGAATATTTAGTGTTCAGTGATTTTACAAATGACATTATAATCTTTGATTAAAATCTGAAAATATAATTTTCAGTTTTACTTTGAAATATGTCAAATACTGTAATCGACTGCCACTTCTGGTTTATGGGACTTTCAGCTACCTGTATTAGCTGAGCCAGGTATACCAACATTGCACCACTGACTGTAATTCTCCACCCAACTCCGTCTTCTATCTAGTTATCATTACATTAAAGTCCAGGGGATTGTCATGCCTGCAGCTGGAGGCTAGCATTATGAATAGCGAGCTAAATATGTTTACATTTACATAGGCACGTCTTCTCTGCATTCCTGATGTCACACATGAACACATTTGCAAATCGGGTTTCAGGTCTCATGATACATAAAGGTGGAAAATGAATTATCCTTACATAACACATCTACTGGAAAGGCTGACTTTCCAGCCACAGGTGAATATTTGTCTTATATACAGTATGTAATAAATAGCTATATACGTTAAATATGATTGGACTCTATACAATGTTCTGGTGGACTAACACTTTGTCGCATTCTCATTTATGCCCAGGTGACATTTTATTAGCTCAACACATTAAAAAGATGAACCTATCCTGTGAGATCTCCTCCACCAAAGATGTAAATTCTTTAAATTACTGTAATGACACTGAGGAAGAGGATTTCAAAATGGTTTTTGTGGTAGATCTAATCACAATTTTGTTGAGTTTGCCTATCAACTCTTGTGATATGGCGCTTATTGTATCAGGAACTGGAAATGGGCTCTATTAATTTACTGATAATAAAAAATGTGTTAAAGTCACATACATTGTCCATTTATTGCACATTTGCAAATTGTACATATGCACCTAGAACTGTAAACAACAGGTACGATAAACTTGTAAATAACACATCTGCACATTCATTTAAACAATTATATGTCGTTTCTTGTCTGTACATATATTTATTTTTATTTTTTACTTCTTTACATAGTGTATTATTATTATTTCCCCTCCCCTTTGCTTGGTGTTATTCACCACTATTGTGTACTTTTGCACTATGTTGCACTACGTGTTTACCTTCTTCTGCACTGGATGCTCCTGTCGCCAAGTCAAATTCCTTGTGTGTGTAAACATACTTGGTAATAAAGCTCCTTCTTATTCTTCTTATTCTTATTCTTATTAACACAAGGACATTTTGAAGCGCTCAACGTTTTTTAAAGTGGGCTTTTAAAATGCTGTATTCTGTAGAGTATCTAGATAATAAAACAGCTTCTGATCACTTGACAATGAGTTACTTTTTTAATACCTTAAAGTTCAATCCATGTAAGCTCTATTAAAAGCATTAGCAGCCATTAAAAAACCAAGCAAAACTCATATTACAGTAATGTACTGACAATGGAAATCTATGCATAACCAAACAGCTAAAATAAATGTAAAAATACACACTTTTTAAAAATGTGAAGCTCCGTCAGCGTCCATGGTCTAGTGAAACCTGAGTTCAAATCCTGGTTGTGGTCCTTTCCGGGCACTGTACCCCCCCCCCCTCTCATCCTGTCATTTCCTGTTTCTGTAAAATTCGAAGTTACAACTATAATGTACTATTATCTATATTGTGTATGCAAGGTTTCAAATACCAATCTAACATAGATTATGGATGATATATACATAGAAAAATGTGTTGGCTACCTCCATTCCTTTAAAAAAATTTTAAAAGGCTTTTTGCCTTTTAGTGGGATAGGACAGTGGTGGGCTAACAGGAAAGCGTTAGACAGATATAGGCAAAACGGGATAGGCAAAGGACCGAGACAGGAATCGTGAGCGCACTGCCGCTATATGTTGGCGTGCTAACCACAGGGCTATGAGTGCCGACAGCTATGTACATTTTTTAGGTTAAACAAATATCTAGGTGTGACTCAAATATTTTCAAGACATTCTATGTTTTATATGTCAGATATGTTATTTAAATGTTATATGGTTTATGTTAAAACCTGGTTAAATTTGTGTAGCGAATGCAATTTTCTTCATCATAATTTCTCAAACGACTTAATTTGGGATGAATTTCCCAAATGCGGTTTTGTGTCGCATTCTCTCTAGCTTCACACACTGATCTCTGTCATGACACTGAAATACTTGTTGCTTTTAATTATTTGAAACACATCTGTCCTCATTTACAGCAGAGATAAAGGATTAAAAGATTATTTGTTTTGCAAATAAAACCAGCATGTTTGTTTTTATATAAACACAGACTCACCAATTTTCATGATGGTCCACATCAGTGTGGAACAAAGCGCCTTCTCATATATCATGTCTGATCCATGTAATCCCTATTATTCGGAAACATAAATCCTTGAGATAAACCATTCCAACATATACATTTCAGTGCTTGATTATACCACAGGTTTGCACACACGCACACACGTTTGTTTTTGCACATTGTGGGGACTTTCCACAGATCTAATTTATACTGTAACCTGTTTCTGAAAACTGTCAAATAAGAACAATGTGTTCTGTGTGTACAGATTAACTCACACTATATGTAACCCTGCCTGTGAAAATCCAGCACACGTCATTTTTTGTGATTCTTAATATCTTTAATATTGACTAATTGAAATCATAGAGAAATTATTGTTATTGGAAATGTTAATGGGACAATGATTTTTACAGGCCAGGTCACATATTGTTAATTTAAGGCTATGCCATCTGATACTACATAGGTATTAATTTAAAAAACGTCTTTATATCATATATACTAAATATGGTATCATCATCCTGCACTTGCTTATTGCACTTCTGGTTAGACCTAAACTACATTTCGTTGCCTTGTACATGTGTAATGACAATAAAGTTGAATCTAATCTAATTTGATGTATTTGCATATCAGGGCTTCAGATAAAAAAGTACACGTTGCATCCCTTTTTAAGTCAAATCATGTGGCGATGCAGTTAATTTATAGGCGACTACAGCTTTAACTCTGTCTGATCTTTTTTCATGATCACATTAATCATTCTGTAACTGTAGACTTCAAGACAGGTAATGAGCTGATTTATTTTCCATATCTAAAATAGGGTTATTATATTAGAAATGTGTATGTACTTTATTTTTCATGAATGTATTGTTGATGTATTTTTAATATTTAACTCCAGTGTCATTTTGAGCATGATTTGAAATTGTGAAAACGTAGACATATTCATATATTCAAATTCTGGAATTAAAATGTTGCTAATTTAGAAAAGAGTTTGGTTAACATTATACTGCCCTGTGTTCTGGTAGACCAAAATTTCCTCGTATTTCTCAATTACAGATCACACTTCTGTTTTTGACTGCACACAGTGAAGAGATGAACATCTCTACTCATATAGCCAATTCTTCTCAGTACCCCTTTTTAAATGGCACCGTGGGGAAGCCTTCCTTTGACATGTTCAAAGTGGTAGATATCATCTGTGTGGTGTTCGGTCTTCCTGCTAACTTCTATGTGATATGGCTTATTGCTGTAGGAACAGCCAACGGTCTTGTGTCAGAGATCTACAGTCTCCACCTCTCCGTCTGCGAGATCATCTTGTGTATGAAATCGCTCTTATATGTTTTTTATGATACCTCTCTTAGTCTCTTAACTGTTATTGTTTTTTTACAAGGACTACCCATCACTGGCCGTCCTTTGTTTCAGAGTCTGGTCTGTGTCGAGCGTTACCTGGCGGTGGTTTACCCTGTAACCTTTCTAAAGTTTAAACCTTTCAGATACAAAGTGATGTGTACCGTTGGTGTCTGGGTGGCAACGTCTGCCTCCAGTGGGGTTATGGTTATGATGTTCTTGTTGCAAATCCACATCCATACATACTTTGGTTTCATATTGGCACAGATCTTCTTCTTCCTCTCCATCCAGTTGTACTGTTGTGTGGCTGTTCTCAGAGCTCTGAAGCAGTCAGGACCAGGAGAGAGAGCGAAAGAGAAAGAGGAAGAAAATCACATGAAGCAAAGGGCGTTTTATCTCATTTTATTAACTACTGTGACCATGCTGATTATATATATCCCCTTCATTATATCAGTACTGCTTTTTGTGAGTCCAGGTCAAAATCCTGGAGTATTGTTTTCTCTTAGTATTGCCCTTTTTTCATTGGGTGGTTTGCTACCGCCTGTTCTCTTTCTCTACCGAGTGGGGAAACTGAACTTCATCAAATGTCAATAAGTCTATTTATCATCATCTTTAAAAATGTAAATAAATGTTTTACAGCTAACTATTTAATCATTTTACATATGATTCAAATACTATTTTAAAAGTGATGTAACAGATTACAATGTTCATGTTCACTACAAATAAAAATAAGACTTAATACTTCCGGTATAACCACCGAGTAAAGACTAAAAATGTCTAGCTGCTTTCTAGAGTACTTGTACAATGTGATGTATAAAACAAGAATTTGTATAGTATCTTGACATAGAAGACATCACATCAAACATGTAATTTGTCCCATTATACTGTACTATTGCAAATATTTGATTTTTATAGCTTTTATCATAAAACATTTCTCAGAATTGCATTCCATATTTGCCAAATGCTAGTCAAACATGAACTACTATGCAAATAACTTTTGTCATTCGGAGAGAAGCATCAGTTTACCTTGCCCACAACACTTCAGATGTCATTAAGTCTTTTAAAAGGCAAGTTCCACTGGAAGCCAGTGTTGTTTAGAGCCAACTTGCCTGTCTATGTAATCGAGAGGGCTCATATCTCATGCATTTTATTTGCATGTTCTAAACTCGCATAGCTTAGTTAACATAACATTTAAATAAGCTAGCATCAAATGTTCCATACAAAGATTAGTATCAAACACACAACTGGTTTAACAAATAGTTAAAAGTCTTTGGAGAATTTGGGGAACCCTAAGGTGTGCTGGGGATATACTCTATAAAAGATATGACATAAAAATTATTTATGCAAAATGAAAGACGCACATGCGATAAATATAGCTTACAAATGTCACTAAAGCCTGTATGATTGAGTAGTAAGACACGAGGAGTCTATGTTTTTCGAAACACACGGATAAGCAGCTTATAGACCATTTCATAAACAATGTAAACAACACTGCTCCAAAAGCACCTTTAATTTTTAATCTTAAAGATGTTTATTGAACATTAAGATTCAGCTCTAAATGTTCTGATGGTTGTATTTTGTTCTCACGAACAGGAAGTGCTTCTGGACCAGTGTTGTTTACGTTTGGCACAATAATCTATAATGTAAAATAAAGCTACTGCATATGCCTACACTTTGAAATGTTTTTGATTTGTGAGGCACGCCTCTAGGGGGCGCCAAAACATCTTAGGGCAGCCACTAAGAATCATGATGAACATAGTAGAAATTAAAATATATGCAATGCTCATCAGTAGCAAAACTAGGCTACTACTATAAGATACTAATACTGCTGCTACAATAATAATACAATACTACCTAGATGTGCTTTGCTTTCACATATTTGCAAGTCGTTTGACATAGAGAATCTGAGAATTCGTAATCTGACGTTTTCACACATAGGCTACAGTATATCACAGCATATGCACGACAATAGATTAAAAACACAAATATATATAAAAGTAAGAATTGTGGCGAGGTTCAGGAAAGTTGTATAGCGACCACCGGAAACCCTCCCGAGCTTCCTGTACCCTTGACACCGCCCATACGCTCATTCACAAAAAGACATGAATGAATAAGATTAATATTCTAGTTTTCCTGGTCCCGTATGTAGGCTACTTAGCTTTTAACCTACAGTAGCCTAATGAATAAAATACATACGCCAATATTAGACTTACCAGAGCAAATGCAGCAGCATTCTGTCCATCTAGGCTACTTAGCCTACATCGTGGTCTTTTCGACAAGACGTGGCAAATCTTAACTTAAATATATATTTACTATTATGTATACAAATAATTATTTATCAAATAAATCAATAAACAAAAGCTAACATGTGGTAAAACGAAAAAAAACCGGTAACTTCAAATATTGCGTTTGCGTCGGCGGAGACAGAATTAAAGCAGCGCGTGCTTGACAAAAGTCTGTACGTACCATAGATCAGTGGTACGTACACGTCAGACACGCACAGTAAATATGGAGGCAAGGATTTATGATTGTTTTATGCTTTTCACACGTAAAATCACTCACTTCATATTTTTAACTACTTAAAGTGTGATTTATAAAATGTAGGCTACCTTATTATTATAAATAGTTTAATCATTTAAATGCTAAATTGCTAAAATGTCATGTTTTATGATTCTAGGAATGCTGTTTATAAATATGACAATATATTACCAATGGACATATTACTTGTTTTTATTTTTTTTATTATTATTATGTAGCTAGACTCATAGGCTACTTAATAATACACATTAACCAAAAAATGAATTGGCCACACAGACACAGTTTTCAATGCTTTCAATTTGCATATCATGTTATTTTTTTTAAGTTACATAAGTTGGCATGACAAAGTATGAGACCTGCAGTTCGGGAATACTGGAATATCACACCACAGGTGATTCATTTCTCTTAAACCATTAGGCATTATTTTGTAGATTTTCTAAACACATGCACATTTGTACATGCAGTGATTAACAAACACGCATTAATAATTTTAGCATTATTGATTATATTAATGGTCATGCTTCCACACACAGCCGGAATAACTTATAAATTACATGTTGTTGGATTGACACTTTAAGATATTCTGTTGTGTATTGTTGCAGGAAAATGGATGTTTCTATTAATGTTTTTTCCACCAACACCACAAGAAATGACACTTCATCTACCTTCCAATTTAATACTGCTGGATGGTTTCTCAGCGTCCTTCTTGGGTTTCCTACAAACTCATATGTGATTTGGCTTATTGTCTCAGCGGGAAAAAATGGAATTGCATCAGAGTTCTTCAGTCTCAACCTGTTTGTTTGTGGAATTGCTCTGTGTTTACAATCTTTTGTGTCTCTGTTGAGCAGCTTTTATACAGAACTTTTGATGTTTGTGAAATTTCTACTGGGCTTTTCCATCACCGGTTGTCCTCTGTTTCAGTCTCTGATCTGTGTTGAGCGTTACGTGGCGGTGGTTCATCCTGTAACCTTTCTGAAGTACAAACCTCTCAGATATAAAGTGGTCTGTTCCCCTGTTTGCTGGATAATAATTCTGTCTTCTTGTGTGTTTTCTGTTTTGAGTCTAACTTCAGATCAGTTTTTTCTGTTTATGTGCTTTGGCTTGGGTTATGGTTTGCTCACTTTCTCAGTCCAGTTGTTTTGTTGTGTGGCTGTTCTCAGAGCTCTGAAGCAGTCAGGACCAGGAGAGAGAGGGAGAGAGAGAGAGGAGATAAACCACATGAAAAGAAGAGCTTTTAATATCATTCTAATAATCATAATAGCAATGACATTTACATATGTTGTTTATGTTATTGTATTATTTGACTTTCTTCTGACACATACGCTTAATGGGATGCTCTGGAGTGTTGCTCATGTTTGTTTTGTGTTGGGTGGTTTGGCGCAGCCCTTCCTCTATCTCCACAGGATTGGAAAGCTACCTATTTTTAAAGCTCCATTGTCCAGTTAAAACATCATCTATCATTTACCGTCACATATTCATAGGAGTGTCCTGGACTAATAAACCAAAATATTTATTTGGCTGCTATGGTTGCTTTTTGCATGCATTTATTTAATAATAAGAAATCACACTATAGCGGTCAAAAGTTTTGGGACACTTACTCATGTGTTCCTATTCCACATTTTATAATAATAATTAAACTATCCAAATTATAAAATAAAACAAAGGGAACTGTGGGAATTATGTTGTAAATAAAAAAAAGAAAAATAATTTAAAACATGTTATATTTTATCGTCTTCAGTGTCGTCACCTTTCGACTAGAATTTGCATAAATGTTTTCATGTAATTTTATCAAGCAGCTTCTTGACGCGTTTCACCGTGAGATGCTTTTTAAACAATATTAAAGGAGTTTGTATCTAATCTGTGCTCTTATTGGCTGTTCTTTCTTCATTATTCAGTCAAAGTTATCCATTTAAAATCATTTTTTATTAAATACAATGTTAGTTTTGTCATGAAAAAACACAAAGCCTATGTTTCAAAAATTTTAGCTGTTTAGGCAAACACTTCAGATCAAAAGGTTTTTTTTAAATAATGAGAAAATATTTGTTCAAGTGACCCAAAAATGTTGACCGCTAGTGTACATAAAAACACGAATCCTGTTTGTGGTTGTGGATATTTATTCATTAAAGCAGCATACTTCTGTGCTTCTTACAGTTTTTAACTCTAGTGTTTCAACTTTAAGAAACTAAGAAATAAGAAATATAACAAAATATAGTGTAATGTAAATATAAAAAGCCTTGAATCAACATTCTTAATGGAGAAACATGCCACAAATATGATTGTCAATAACATTAATCCACAATGTTAAAAAAACAAAGCCTTCTTCACCATTTAAAATATGCAACATTGTTTTGAACAAATGATCTATGCTGTCAGCACTCACACAAAGCATTATTGATAGCTTCTTGATCCATTATGTGACTCATTATATTTGCATACAACTGACAGACAATAAAGTGGTTATGTAGATTCTGGAGTAATACAACATGCAACATTTACACATTTAGCAGACACTTTTATCCAAAGCAACTGACATTGCATTATACTATACATTTGTATGTGCAATCCCTGGGCTCGAATCCATGACCTTGGCATTGCTAGCATCATGCTCTAACCACTGAGCTACAGAAAGGCTGAATTCAAGAAAGAGGATTCAATTTAAGTTGGGATAGGAGGAATATTTGACACTCATTACTCAGGTAATCAAATTCTTTCTCTATCAAATCACAACATTTTATTGCTTACAGTCAAGATTGAAGTGTAGGTATAACTTGTAGGCTATATCAGTTCATATTTATCGAATCCGAATCTTCATGTTTTTTACAGATGTGATTATTTTTGTAGAAAGATAATTCTTGTTTCTTTTTGTTTTGTTTTATTACAGTAACTGGCTCAGACTATTAGGTTCAAATGTTTATGAAAACCACTAAAATGAGTGCAGTTATTGAATAGTAGCCTATAAGTTTTCAATTTAATTTACCTTTTTGAGCACCTTGACTGTTTAGACTTAAATGTACTATTTAAAGGTATGTGTTTAGAAAAAATGATAATTTTTGTTTAATTCTGTGAACCACTAACAGTATTTCTCCTAAATCTCAAATAAAATATATTTTTGTATTTGCATTGCAGAAAATGAAAACTGGAGAAACAGGTCAAAATAACAGAAAATATGTTCTGTATTTTATTTATTCTCAAATACTGCAAAGAAATCAAGTTCATATTCACTTTTAAGCAAAACAACACTAATATTTGTACATGTATTTAGAAAAAGTTCAAAAATATTTTTTTATGTGATAACCTTGATTTTATCACAGTTTTTATGCGTCTTGTCAAGCTGTCTGTCTGTCATATTGCTGTTGGATGACTTTATCACTCCTGAGGTTTGATTTTGTTAAAGTTCATCAGACACTGACTGGACCACAATACATCTAAAAATACTGATTAAATGAAAATTTGGAATGATCCCTTAAAGTGTTGTTTTTATCTACATTGGTGTAATTTCTCTTGTGAATTACACATAAATTTGTGCTTTTTTATTTCTTGTTTAGGTTAAAGCAAAGACTGCAAGACAATGAACATCTCAACGTGTCTGACACATGATTCATGTAACATCAATGTTCCCAATGGATTTAAGTTGCTACCTTTTGATGTTGCATTGTATGTCATCAATTTCCTATTTGGTTTTCCTATACACTCCTACATTCTGTGGCTTATTGTCACAGCAACAGGAAAAGGAATTGCAGCTGAAATCTTCACTTTAAACATGTCTGTTTGTGAGATAATGTTCTGTCTGCGCTCTTTACTCGGTGCATTCGCCGAAAACGTTCCAAGACTCCGAGACATTGTGATGTTTTTGTCTGGATTTGTCATAACTGGCCGTTTTTTTCAGTGTCTGATCTGTGCCGAGCGTTACCTGGCGGTGGTTCATCCTGTAACCTTCCTGAAGTACAAACCTCTCAGATACAGAGCTGCATGTTGTGTCTTTGTCTGGATAATGATTTCTATATCTTGTGTATTTAGTCTACAGTTAGTAAACCCTAGACTTCTTAAACTTTTTACATGCCTGTACATGTCACAATTCCTCTTCTTTCTCTTCATAAGCCTGTTTTGTTGTGTGGCTGTTCTCAGAGCTCTGAAGCAGTCAGGACCAGGAGAGAGAGGGAGAGAGAGAGAGGAGATAAACCACATGAAGAGAAGAGCGTTTTATCTCATTCTCATAACTACTGTGACTTTAATAATAACTTACGTACCAGGATGTATTACATCATTTCTATTTCTCTTGTCAATACAAATTCCTCCAGAGGTGACTTCGTTGAACAGTTTATGTTTTATGTTGGCTGGTTTTGTGCAACCTCTTCTCTATATCCACAGGGCTCAAAAAATACCTTTCTGTAGGACTTATTAGTTGCTGTAAAGAAAAACAGAATTGTAAAAACATGTATAAAATGTCATTACTTGTCAAGTACATTGTTTGTTTTTGCTCTGTACTTTGATTTGCATACCAGGTGTTACCAATAAGCTCACAAAGTGCATTTTATGTCTTCACATGCAGACTTGATGCTGATAATTCATTGGCTTGAAAGAACACCTCTGATAAAGATTTGACATTTGCACATTAAAATAGAAATGTTATATATATATATAGACATCTTTTAATTTGATTAAAGTTTGGTTTTCTACAATATGTTTAGTGACTTATTATCACAGATGAGAATTTTTCACATATTGACTAAACATCTCTGTTTGTGAGATCAGTTACGAGTTACAGAGTTACGTATTTGGATATATTTGTTTCTTTTATTACAACTTCGTTCAAAATAATCTTTTTGTGATAGCTATAAGAGTTAAACACTGAATTTCACTTTGCATCTTTTTATTTTTCTCCTAAGACATGGGGCTTTTTCAAGAGCACTTCAAATCCAATGCCACTTTTATTAGTTCTTTAAAAAACTATATATCAGCTAAAACACTTCATGTGAATAAATCTATTTCCAAATGCAAATGTATCAGGAAGATTAATATACAAGATTGCTTTAACATTTTTTTCCCACAACTTTGTGTTTAAATTCGTATTAAGAACCAAACATCCCAGGAATGTTCTGGTCGGGTGATGCTAATGAGAAATAAAAACCTTAAACAGGTAATTGGGAAATTATTCTCAATGATAAACAACCAAAGAGGAACCGTACACTAAAAGTGCTTCATGTTGGCTGAGTTGAAAACATCCTTCTATACAGTTCTAGATGATGCTGTCAACACTAACACGAGGTTTATTGACACCACTTGAACTGACATTTAACATTTTCATGTGTCATAATATTTGCATGTATTCACAGGTGACAAATCTGGCACGTACCTGGAGCTAGACCTCTTATATAAGACAGATGATGAATTGATGTTGAGATTGGATATCACTGGACAATCATTATTTAGGTAACCTCTTTTTTCTACTATTACTTTATCATGCACTGTGTAAAAGAAATGTTGGTTTAAAAACAGCTCACATTCATCATGTGAAACCTTGACATACATATACTGTAAAATTAGTTTTTTGGATAAACTTAAAAAAATAAGTAACATGGCTGCCTTAAAATTGGACTTAATTCAACTTAAAAATATTAGTTAACATAACAAGTTTGCATGAAATTCATTTGTAAACTAATATTTTGGGGTTTACCCCAAAACATGTGCATGTATGTCAAGGTTTCACATGATGAATTGTTTCAGAGAAGGTGGTATATTTCTAAAATATTGAAATTACATTTTCATAGAGGTTGTTCTCATCTCTTGCTTCCATAAAAACACTTATATCTTGAGTGTCTATAAACGTGGAACATTAAAATAAATATTTACATAATGAATTGTAAGCTTTTACATTTTACTACAATGTCACTTTCAAAAAGTGAATTAGATCTTCAGAATATTGTACACTGATATTCTCTCACTTTTCTCTATTTGTACAGGTTAAAACAAGGACAGTGACACCATGAACATCTCGAAGGAAGCTATGACGCCTCTAACACAGAGTTCATACAACAGGACTATTTTTTCCGACTTCAAAATCCCACCTTTTGAAGTTGCGATAAATGTTCTTACTTTTGTGTTTGGTTTTCCTACACACTCCTATGTTCTGTGGCTTATCGTGATAGCAACAGAAAGAGGAATTTCCTCAGAAATCTTCACTCTTAACATCTCTGTTTGTGAGCTCATGGTCTGTCTTTATTGTGTTATTGGTGTAATCGCCCACATATTTTCAGGACTCAGAGACATTCAGAGTTTTTTATCTGGATTCGTCACCACTGGCCGTTTCTTTCAGTCTCTGATCTGTGTCGAGCGTTACCTGGCGGTGGTTCATCCTGTAACCTTTCTGAAGTACAAACCTTTCAGATACAGAGCGGCATGTTGTGCTTTTGTCTGGATAATGATTTCTATATCTTGCATACTTTATCTACAATTAGAAAACCCTAGACTTTTTCTCATTTTTAAATGCTTGTACATATCACAATTCCTCCTCTTTCTCTCCATCCAGTTGTTTTGTTGTTTGGCTGTTCTCAGAGCTCTGAAGCAGTCAGGACCAGGAGAGAAAGGGAGAGAGAGAGAGGAGGAAAACCACATGAAGAGAAGAGCGTTTTATCTCATTTTAATAACTACTGTGACTTTAATAATAACTTATGTTCCAGGATGTATCGTAGCGTTTCTGCAACTTCTATCTATACGTTTACCAGCTGAGCTGTCTTCAGTGGGCCAGTTATGTTTTATGTTGGCTGGTTTTGTGCAACCTCTTCTCTATATCCACAGGGTTCAAAAATTACCTTTTTGTAGGACTTAGTAGTTGCTATAATGAAAAACAGAACTGTCAAAACATACGGTATGAAATGTCATGACTTGTCAAGTACATTGTTTGTTTTCTCTTGCAATAAAAACAAAGGCTTTGATTTCCATACCAGGTCTTGACATGCACCTGACAAGTTGTATTTCGACATTTTCAACAATTTAGATTTCAATAATAATTTGGCTACAGTTGAAAGTCTGTCGTCATCTCTTATATATTAACCTGCAGCTTTCTGTCTCCACAAGATAATCACATCAGCCACAATTTGCTCACTCAGCAAGCTAAGAAAATACTTCATATGTTGTTTGTAAGTGCAAAAACCTAGAATTTGCTGCTGTCCTCCTAAAACCTCGTATTTTCATATTTCATGATTGAAATGTTTTTGCCATTAATCATCATTATTGGTCACCCTTTATGTTTGTCACTGGGTTTTGTAAATATCTAACCAATAAAAAGTGCTTGTCAACTTAGACAACGCAGTATTTAATCATTTAAAAGGTACAATGTTTTTTCCATTTTCTGAAAAATGTGAATTTGGACACCTGAGGTTTCTGAAGGACATCGATGATATGTCAGATTAATATAAGAATGCCTGCACAGTACATGTATTATCATGTAACTTCTCTACATTTCTTTAAATAGCCCTGCGCAGTATTAATGCATGTAAATATGGACATACTGTAAGCTACATTAGAAACTGAAGTTGACTTTAACGCAATAGGCTTTTTAAAATCTGAATGTGTATTAACAGATAATAAAAATAATTATATTAACTATTAAATTATTATTATAACATATTTTGATTGTGAACTTACATTTATGAATGCTTACATTTGAAATGCTGTATTGCATCGATGTTAGACATTTTTAGGAATGTAGGTTATGAATATAGCGTTGTATCTGAAACTTTGTATTATTAACACTTCTCATGAATATTGCTTTACTTAGACAAATCTCTAAGCAAAGTTTCAGGAAGTGTTAGTTTGTGCATGAAAACATAAAATGGGAATTGTGATTTGGTTTTTCATAGATTAATATCTAAATAAACAATAACAACATACTAAATTTAAAGCTACACTGTAAAACAAATCCATTAAAAAAATAATTTTCTGGCAGCTGGGGATTTAAATAAATGATTTCCTGTCATTTGTTTCCTGTAAAATTACGTATTGATCGCAAATTGACCGTATTTTAAAAATTACATTACTTATACATGGAAAAACATTCTGTAAAATTAAGTTTTTTTTTTACAGTGAATGGTTTGTGTTTGTTGGGTACAAAACATCAGTTTTATACAGTTCTGGATGATGCTGTCAACACTCACGCTAAGTTTTATTAATAATTGAACTGGCTGATTTATTAAGTGATTCATAATATTTGCATGCCTTTACAAATCTGGTGCAATATGTGGCGCAAGATCCATACAGTTCACTCACACAAGATGAATTTATGTTGAGATCGGACAAAACTGGACAATCACGATTCAGGTAACCAAAAACATTTTTTACCAAACATTACATTGCAAAATAATACCGTTAAGGATACATTTAGCTTTATCAGAAGGTGTATATTTTATTGTATAGAGTAAATACTTAAATAAATTGTAATAATGAACCCTAAATGTTCCAAATTTACAACAATGTCAGATTGGGGATTCGGAATATTAATGTGCTTTTTTCTTTCTTTTTATAGGTGGAAGCAAATGAACACAATGAACATCTCAAACGAAGCTCTCACACCTCTAACACACAGTCTGTGTAACATGACCAACCTTCCTGAATTTAAACTCCATCCGGCTGATGTTCCGCTATATTTCCTCAATTTTCTATTTGGTTTTCCAACACACTTCTATGTTCTGTGGCTTATTGTGACCACAACAGAAAGAGGAATTACCTCAGAAATCTTCACTCTTAACATCTCTGTTTGTGAGATAATGTTCTGTGTGCGCTGTTTAACAGAGGCGATCGCTACCCAATTTCCAAGACTCGGTGTTCTTGTGATGTTTTTGTCTGGATTTGTCACCACTGGCCGTTTCTTTCAGTGTCTGATGTGTCTTGAGCGTTACCTGGCGGTGGTTCATCCTGTAACCTTTCTGAAGTACAAACCATTGAGATACAGAGTTGCATGTTGTACTTTTACTTGGATCATGATTTCTCTTTCTTGTTTAATAAGTGTGCAATTTTTAAACCACTGTTATCTTCGTCTTTTTACATGGTTGTACTTGTTACAGTTCCCCTCTTTCTCTCCATCCAGTTGTTTTGTTGTGTGGCTGTTCTCAGAGCTCTGAAGCAGTCAGGACCAGGAGAGAGAGGGAGAGAGAGAGAGGAGGAAACCACATGAAGAGAAGAGCGTTTCATCTCATTCTCATAACTACTGTGGCATTAATAATAACGTATGTACCGGGTTGCAGTTTAACTATTCTAGCTATTCTGTCAATAACTCCTCCACAAGGTCTGGATTCAGTATGCCGAGCATGTTTTATGCTGGCCGGTTTTGTACAACCTTTTCTTTATATTCACAGGGTTGGAAAATACCCCTTCTGTAAGACTTCTTAGTCACAACAACTCCAATACAAACAGAACTGCAAATTGGGTGGTGGTTATGAAATGTCAAGTTTGTTTTTTGCAATAACACTACAAGGTTTTATTACAGTTTGTGTCTTCATTTTTGGTGATAGTGGAAGAAATGGGGCAGTCAATTAAATTTACAGATAAACACATTTTTTTCTAAATGCAAAGCATAATTCAATCTTAATTATTAATTTAATCTTAATTATGCAAGTTGATATAACCATCAAACTATTGGTATCGGCAGATATCACTCTGAATCAGCATCAGTGGAGAACATGTCAACATGTTAAATCATCAATCCAAACAATACCTCGCACACCTGCAGCTAACAGGACATTTAATAATTTTAACATGTCAAATAAAATATGTTATTTGTCTTTTTTAAGTTGTGTAAATAACTTTTGAGTATTTTCATGTCACATGTGAGATGTTTAACCAAACAAATTAGTCAGAACATATAGCAAAGTAATGTGATAGACTGGCCACCTCCTTCATTTAAGAAAATCTGGGTCTACAATAACCAGTATAGAGAATGAATGGAAAGAGCAGCGATACACTTCAGGAGTCACCGGACATTCACTCTTCAGGTGACAAATGTATATATTTTTAAACAGACTAATATAATTATCAGTGTGTGTTTGGGGTTTAAATTTAAACGCACAATATCCAGTAAATATATATATTTGTTTACCAGAGCGGACCTGAGCAGATGAACATCTCCACTGTGAACTTCACCTCACCCGAGGTTCATCAGTCCATCAATCTCACGTCACAAAATCATTCGTTGTGGGATGATCTCACGTTCGGTGTGCTGTGCTTTAATGTAGTCGTCGGAATTCCGACACACTCCTATGTTTTGTGGCTTATTGCCACAGGAAGAGGAATCGCATTTGAGTTCCTCAGCTTCAATCTCACAATCTGCGAGATCATTTATTCTATGAATTCTTTGGTTTACACATTGAAATTCTTGTTTCCAAGTCTTTCTATTTTTCAGAAGTTTCTAGAAGGAATAGCAATCACAGGCTGTCCTCTGTTTGAGTGTCTGATGTGTGTTGAGCGTTACCTTGCGGTGGTTCATCCTGTAACCTTTCTGAAGTACAAACCTCTCAGATACAGACTCATGTGTTGCATTGCTGTATGGATGATAAGTCTTTGCTCCTGTTTGTTCTGCATGAACACGATAGCAGGGATGGACCAATACGTGTTTATATGGTGGTACGCAGTTCAGTTTTCGCTGTTCTTTTTCTTTCAGTTGTTTTGCCTTACGGCTGTTCTCAGAGGTCTGAAGCAGCAGTCAGGACCAGGAGAGAGAGGGAGAGAGAGAGAGGAGATAAACCACATGAAGAGAAGAGCGTTTTATCTCATTCTCATAACTACTGTGACAATCTTTATCATGTTTGTACCTTATATTATTATAGGATTCATCACTATTCTGGCAAAAGAGAGTGGTCATGTTGGCTGGATTATTAGTCTTGCTTGTTTCTGTCTGGGTTCTTTGGTGCACCCTGTTCTTTATCTGAACAGAGTTGGAAAACTTTTCTGCTTTAATATCTAATAAAACCTGCTACTCTAATTCTACTGCTAAAGTTTTATTTTAAAACATATACTCACATTAGAATCCAACAGTCTGAGACTTGCTACACAAGATAGCCGGTGTACAAATATAGATAATGCTTGTATCTCTTTTTATCTGCATTTTTATAACAACGATTTGTGCAAACATGTCTCTTTCTCTGCATTATTTATTATTAATGAATACATTTTTGATTTTAATACAGACGAACATTTCAAATAAAAAATGTGTTGTTTGAATTCATAGACTACATAAATGTTTTAAGTCATATATACATTTTGTTGGGTATTTGGATATGAATTTAAAACATCATATTACAGAATGGAATATAATAAGTTATTACATTTACATGATACATTGTCTGATTTTGGTATTATTTGTAACACTTCTCTCCATTGTTGCATCTCAACCATCTGCACACAGCAGAACAGCAGGCAGGTCGGTAAAAGAGGTTGCTTTACAGTTGGTTTATGGTTATAAACCACATTATATATATATATTATTATTATAAGAAATTATGAAGAGACTACAATTTACACAACTGGCCATTTATAGGAGAAAGATAATACAATTACAAGATAGATGAAGAGAACTCGACTGCCCCCTGCTGACGAAACAATGTGGTTTGCAATGTGCTGTCAAACCACATGATTATCTTGATGATTCATTTATTTTGAGCTCAATAGAAAATGTAGTCATTTAAGCAGTATTGAATCATTTATTTGGCATCGGATGCACGGTACCAGATGGTTTGCAACCAAGCGCTTTTGTTCAAATTCATGACATAAAAAGTGTATAATAATAATAAAGACATAATAATGCGGCGCCCTTCTTTTTTCTAGGCGCGTCGGCGTCGCATCGAGATGAAAATATTTCAACATTTCAGAATGCAGCACGCGCAATTAAGATCCCTATCGATCGACTGCATTGTGGAATCGTCGTGTTTTGCCATCCGAGGCCACCTTACTTTTCATTGTCAGTCAGGTGCAGTATTTTTAAAACGCTTTTAGTGCTTCATAGGTATTTATTCCGCTCGCGTTGTGCCTATTAACGCCACATTAACAGTTAGGCTACTTTACTAAAACGGTTATTCCATTTACCGCACAAGTTTTCTTCAAATAAACACGAGCAACAAAGATTTAAATGAGGTTGATTAAAAAACGTATTCCTCCGCCAAACTATGTTAAGAATGGTTGCCAAGCGAAACGTCGAAAGCGGCTCAACCAATCCTATTCAAGGACCAAAGCGATTCGGTTTAGTAAAAAAATATTTGTATTATTTACAGACGAAGTCATTATAGCATCAGGTCACAAACTTTTTTGCATTCCCTGATCTTATGAAGATGATTTGCATGCATATAAAAAAGCATACATTTTCAAATGCACATGCACTTCATCATCACGTTTTTCACATTACATTTTGCATATCTGTCTTATGTAACAATGCTCATATATCTTTGTGACAGCATAAATACATAATTGGCCAAATATTGAAGTCAGTTGAGATTTATGTTGTTCCAGAGACCGAGTATCCAGTGTAAAGGTGATTTTTTTACTTGAATATATTATTATGTAACTGCGTTTATTAGGGATGGATTACAAACACAGATTTGATAGATTAGCTCTTATGTAAAATAGAGCTTAGATTTGTTTTTAAAAATGAGTTAAATATTTGTTAAAATAATACAAAGCCATCTTCATTAAATTGGAGAACTACACATTTTAACCATTTTTCATTACATCTTGAATGAATTGTGAGGTATGTGTACACAATACATGCACATTCCTTTTGTTGGCTATGTGGGATTTAATTGTATTTATATTATCTGCATGTTTTGTCTTTTATGTGTGAGTCTAATTGTTTTATTTTTATATTTAGTATTACTGTTTTACAGATGAACGATTCTGGAAACTCCACCTTACTTCAGCTGTATTCCTTCACCAACAACACAACACACGGATTTATGGATGGTGTCCGGATTGGTGTCCTCTGTTTTAATCTATTCTCTGGTGTCCCTACATACTCCTGTGTTTTGTTTCTTATTATCACAGGAAGAAATGGTGTTATAGCAGAGTTCTTCAACGTCAATCTGAATGTTTGTGAGATCTTATTCTCTCTGACCTCTTTGGCATTTTTACTATCAACATGGTTTCCAAGTTTCGTTACATTACAGAGACTTTCACTCGGACTGGCAATAACTATTCGTCCTCTGTTTCAGTGTCTGATCTGTGTCGAGCGTTACCTGGCGGTGGTTCATCCTGTAACCTTTCTGAAGTACAAATCATTTAGACGTAAAATCGTCTCCTCTCTTCTTGTTTGGTTGATGGGTCTTGGCTCATGTTTGCTTTGTATGTTCAGCTTTGCCTTGAATTATATCTACGAATTCACATGGTTCGTCCTCCTGCAGTTCCTCGTCTTTCTCTCCATCCAGTTGTTTTGTTGTGTGGCTGTTCTCAGAGCTCTGAAGCAGTCAGGACCAGGAGAGAGAGGGAGAGAGAGAGAGGAGGAAAACCACATGAAGAGAAGAGCGTTTCATCTCATTCTTATAACTACTGTTAGCATGATGATCATATATGCCCCTTTTATTATCACCAGTTTTCTTAGTATTCTGACAAGATATGATATGACAAAGATGTTGCCCGTTAGTTTTACTTGTTTTATTTTGGGTGGTTTTGTACTGCCTGTTCTTTATCTTCACAGAGATAGAAAACGCCTCTGTTTAGATGCATAGGAAGGCTGTTATTGGAATAGTAAATCAGAAACAGGATGTTTTTTGTCTATGATGTATTAACAATTGCAAAAGCATTTTATTTGGTGTTAATAAAGAAGATTATTTTAACGAAAACTGAAACAGATGAACTCAAATAACTCAAGTCAGAAAGTCGGTTATAGATAGACTTGATAGACAAGGTTGGTGCCACTTTTTGTATTGCTAGAAAATATCATTGGACAGTTGGATATTGTTTTAACAAATTTTTTCATTTTTGGTTGTAAGTATAGAGAAAATAGACAACGCTGTACTGTTGCCAATTATTTGGGGCAAGCAAAACCGGCTATTTGGAAAACGTATAGACTTTCTTGAAGGACGGATTGACGGAAGGCTCTGTTGAATCCAGAATAAGGGTAGAAGATACATTCTTTAACACTACAGGAAACATGGTTGAATTTATGTATAAATGGTGTGTTAATGGTGGTGTATGATGATGATGAAAATGTATTTTTGAACTGGTGAATATTATGGAATGGTTCTTGCATGGTTGTATTAAGTGAAATGTTGTGTCATTACTGACTAAATAGAATAGTATTTCTCTCTCTCTCTCTCTCTCTCTCTCTCTCTCTCTCTCTCTCTCTCTCTCTCTCTCTCTCTCTCTCTCTCTCTCTCTCTCTCTCTACAAACAGAACATGATCACACGGTTTATGCTTCTTAAATGTAAAATTCCCAGATTTCAATATAGGCTAATGATTTGTTTTTTTGCCATTTTGCCTGTATGTAATTGAGAAGTGTAATATTTTTGCATGTCTTTGAGATTATTGTTCATATGCTGTACAGTACCATCCAAATAAAATCAATTATTTTATGCAAAGCATCAGAGTTGCAGAGTTGAAATATACCCTGCTTTGGGTGGAAAAACAGACAAGACTGACTACTGCAGAGTTCATGAAAATGTCACATATTCATCTAAGTTTGCACCTTGTCTTGAATATAATATTTCATAATAACATTAAAAACAGGTAGGCCTAATTCTAAACAATAATGATATTATTGTACATTCAAACATGACTGCATAAAATCGGTATGACAATTCTATTTCGAAAGGCCTGCATTAAACGAATAATAGGCCTACATAATAATTTACATTCAAGAACTATAGTCTTCACATCTCATTCTCCACAAATCTTTTATATTCCCTAAATTCAGTTTCTTTAACAGTTCGTTTATTGATAAATTACGGTTATCATTACCATTACCATGATCTATAATCTGTTAACACACAACACAACAAGTTCATATTTGCATTCGTCTTTTGACACATAAATTCACCCAAATATGCAGCGTTGCAGATTCCGGAGCACAAGCAGAACCGACCACCTTACGAGACTGAATACAAGTCTGAATTTCGTGTTAGAAGAGTGTGAAGATTTAATGATCATCAATCAGGTATCAAACTTTTTCTAAAATGTTCAAGGGTAAAATGCTTGTGGAGGTTTGATGTAGTTTGTTACATGTACAGTCACGTATGACCTTCCTCTGTGGAACACAAAAGAAGAATTTCGAGAAAGGTTTGTGTCCATACAATGAAAGTAAATTGGGGCCGATGTTGTTTGGTTATCAACGCTCTTCAAAATATCTTCTTTTGCGTTCTGCAGAAGAATTAAATATAAGTTAGGAATAACATGAATGTCAGTAAATGATCAAATATTTTTGCAACTTTCTGTTTAAATAAAATTTAGTTAAGCTATGTTTAGATTAGGACATTCATTTTTATGCAATCTCTCAATCTAGATAAACTTTTAAGAATTGGGATTTTGCATCCGCTTGATGGTGTTATATTGTGTTTTATTTAGACTGATTTTTACTTTTATCCATTTGTTTTTATTCAGGTGGAAATAAGGAAAGCACCGCAATGAACATCTCGCAGGAAACCGCCACATCATCGACATACGTTTTATGTACCATGACTGTTTTGCTTCCCTTTGATCTTGCAGTACACATCCTCAATTTCCTATTTGGCCTTCCAACACACTCATATGTTCTGTGGCTTATTGTCACAGGAATGGGAAGAGGACTTGCATTTGAATTTTTCGAAGTGAACATTTCTGTCTGTGAGGTAATGTTTTGTGTGCGCTCTGTGATTTGTGTATTCACCATCACATTTCCAGAACTATGGGACGTTGTGATGTTTTTTTCTGGATTTGTCATCACGGGCCGTCCTCTGTTTCAGTGTCTGATCTGTGTCGAACGTTTTCTGGCAGTGATTTATCCTGTAACCTTTCTGAAGCTCAAACCTTTGAGATACAGAATTATATGTTCCACTATTATCTGGATAATTATCTTTATCTCTTGTGTATGTTGTCTGCAAATCAGAAAACTTTGTTCAGTTTATTATTTTACGTGCTTGTACATAACGCAGTTTATCCTCTCCCTTTTTACAAACCTGTACTGTTGTGTGGCTGTTCTCAGAGCTCTGAAGCAGTCAGGACCAGGAGAGAGAGGGAGAGAGAGAGAGGAGGAAAACCACATGAAGAGAAGAGCATTTTACATTATTCTTATAAATACTGTGACATTAATAGTAACTTATGTTCCGAGCTTACTTGTGGCATTACAGTATCTTCTGACAACATCTGTTATTCCAGTACTGGATACAATAAGTCTTGCAGCATTCTTGGTGGCTGGTTTTGTGCAACCTCTTCTTTATATCCACAGGGTGGGGAAACTACCCGTCTGTAAATCCGCATAGTTGATCTTTTTCACACAATACCTTGACTTAAACAGCAGTGCACAAACAATCGAGTGATGGGTATAAGGGTTGACAACATGTCACTCATTTCCATAAAACCACCATGTAGATCTATCTTCACTTCATTTTATTTGTATGAAAATATCTTGGTTCATTTCCTGTCATTTGTTAGAACAATGTAAATAAAGAATAAACATTCGATCGAACTAGAATGAACACATTGATTTACACAAGCATCATTATTATGCATTATATTGTAATAATTTCTAGAATGCTGCTTTAAAATTGTTAAAGGAACGGTTCGCGCAAAATGGGAGTCAATGGGGTTCAAGAACTATTTGGTTACAAGCATTCGTCCAAATATCTTTCAGAACAAAGAAATGTATACAGATTTGAAATGATGACAGAATGTTTATTTTTTGGTGAACTATCCCTTCAAAAGGTACAGTAGTGCTTAGTGTAGTTTAACAGAATTGTCAGACTAAAAAATAATCCAAACACTGAAAAAAAAGAGAAAAACAGGAAATAAGTGTCAAGAATATCTGTTTAGTTGAAATTGTTAAAATACAAAACTGGCACAAAATATTAGCACTTCTCATTAAAAAGTGCAAAAATCTTTCAAATGCGCTTTAGCATTTCCTGGGTGCTATTGTTGATGCCCTTCTTGTGCACACACATACACTGAAAAAGATCAAGAACAAATTCAAAAATTCTATTTCTTCATGTGAAGGTAGAAATCCTTGGTCAGTCTGGAGGCAAAGCACGGCATCTGTCTCTTTTCATGACTTGCTGAAACTAGGGTGTAAGACTCAAAGTGATTCGCCACAAGGTGGTTTACTCTCGTCAGAATCTGAATAATCTCTAGATGAGTGTCCATCAACATCTTGCAAAGCTCACAGATGAATACAGAACCCGTCTGCGAATTTCTCCACGAGTAATACCCTACAGAGACAACAACTGCTTTAATATGTATATGTACACGAGTGCCATGTGTGTGTGTCACAGCGATGCCATAGAAGAATCATTTTTGGTTCCACAAAGAACCATTAAGTCAAAGGTTCTTTAAAGATCCATTTCTTTCTTCCTTTCTAACCTGAAGAACCCTTTTTCAACTCAAAGAACCTTTTGTGAGACAGAAAGATTCTTCTGAACCATTATGGAACCATAAAAAAGGTTCTTCTTTGGCATCTTGAAGCACCTTTAGATGATACATGTACATTCTTTGTGTCATATACTGTAGAGTATGTAAATACATTAAATAACAGTTGCAATGCAAACCTTCCACTGTGGAATAACAGCAAAGAAAATCCACTTCCGGAACGTCCGAGATTCCGGTAAATTCCTGAGGTGCTTCTTCACTGTCCGTTTCAACACCGGGGTCGTACATCTCACCTCTGCAGGCCTAAATATAGAATCACAACAGAAATAACAGCATGCGGGTAAAAATGGATTTCAGTTCACCCCAATATGAAAGACAAAACTGGAGAAAGACAGAAAGAAAAAAGAAAGAAAGATACCTGAAGGAAAAAGATTTTCGGTTTGCCCCTCAAAGTTGGGCAGAGGTCTGAGGTCATGGTGGAGGTCAGAGTTTTAATGGGGATCCATCGCTGATCTGATCCAAGAATGGTTCCTTCCGCTCCATGGCTCATGAGTATACACGCAAAACAAGACAGGTCGGTGTGGTTCTCTTCAGACGCTGGAAGACATACAGTCATTTCACACCGACAGGATACACGTACTATACTGAAAACTACAAAACGTTGTACCTTTCCTCAGTGCAGTGATCATTTTATCAGCCGACAGGTTTCTTTCCAGCTGCACGTTAAAGCCCAAAGACTGGAAAGTTTTCAACAATAGATGTTCATCTACTCTACAGCCGGCTCTGTGCAAATGTGGAGCTCCTGCGACATCAAGACACAACTAATGATGGGGAATGGTAGCAATTCCTGGTTTAATTCTTACTTTTAGAAAGTTGAAAGTGACTAATATTGGTTTGTGATTCAGTGAGTGAGTCAAATGCTGGATGAATCAGTAAGCGAGTCATTTGTTTGTGAATCAAACTAGTCATGCTGTATGCTTGCAAGTTGTTTCTTGTATTTGTCTGAATAGTGCTGAATGAAACATGTCAGGTTTCTTTAGCATTTTTGTGATGATGAATGACTCACTGAACTCTTGCTTAGCGGTTCCAAAAAAGCTTTGCAAGAAATGTGATGGCCTCATTTAAGGAAGGAATACTTGGTCAAATAAACCACAATGTGAGTTACACGCTGTTAATCACATGAACAGAAATACTGAAGGATAAGCTCCATTTAGACAGAATCACAGAACCGGGTCACCAAGAAGATCAATAATATTAAATATTATTACAATTCAGATAGAGGTAATATTAGTTTTACAAATAATGTAGACAGTGTTTAAAAGCACTTCTAAGATGATTCGTATTTTACATACAAAAAAGTTCATCATGTTTCGGAGTCGCTATGCTGATACTCACCAGGGAAGTCTTCATTACTGATGATCAGACATTTGCCCATGTTTTTAAGCTTCTCATAGGGTTCAAACACACAGGGCTTATTGACAGCACTGCAAACAGAACAATTTACAAATCCACTTAACAATATAAGACTGGAGAGCATCACCAAAACTGTGAATTTAACCCACATGCTTACCTGTGATCTTCACATCCATGGGAGCCAAATTTGACCCTTATTTCTTTACCCAACTGCATCCTGCTATAGGAGCTTAAAGGAAGTAACTTCCCACAATCTTACGCCTTAAATTCTACATGTCATTCTTGTTTTGCTTTCATTTTGCGTATACAGAGAAATTCAAAGTCTAAGGTAGCCTCAATATGAGGATAGTTAATATTTAACAGGTTTATTTGCCTGCCCCAGATATCAAACGGCTTGCACAAACACATCTTTGTGGATTTTGGCCAAAACTTTATATACATAAACATAAAAAAAAACATTTAAAGGATGTTCTAAAAAGAATTTATATGCAAATTAAGATGCACTCAAAACAAATTATCCAATTGAGAAAATATACATTATACTTTAAAGACGCCTTTGAGCAAATATTGACTGTGCGGAAGCGCCCTCTAGTGTAAAAATCCTGCAGTTACTCAAAAGATCTCTTACTGTACATTTGGAGAATTAAAGTGAAGAGCACATGAACACCACATTAGACAAATACTGTTATATAATATAGTTATGCCAAAAAAAACAATTAAAAAAGAAAAATGGATGATTTGCATCAAATAATGCCGAAATATTTAAATGAAAACACTATCAATAATCATTAAAAATATATGTTATAGTACATCAAATAAACAGCCCGTCTCTGTCTGTCTATTACCCAAAAAAGCACACAGATAACAGTTACTGTATAAAGGGTTTTTTGAACATGGATGTTGAAGTAATACAAGCGGCTGTGGATTATCCTTTATTAGGCATTTTAGGATTTACAGCAGTGAGATTCTTTTAATCCAGCCATCTGTGATTGTTTCTGCTAACCCTGTGCTCTTGTTGGGGGTGTTGATTAGTTTTTTGCAGGTAAATATGTCTGGTTGTCATTTAATCTTATTAAAGTCCATATGGGGATGCATTTCATTTCATTAAAAAACAAGAATGTCTTTTAATATTCAGCCTACCTCACGAGTATTGGGTCAAACATCTTTTAAGATTAATCAGATCAAGATGTAACTGTATCCTATTAAAATATCAAATTGTGTTAATAACAGCAAGACAACCACTTTTGAACATAAAAGCATGCAAAGTTTTGTTTTCTCTTTGTTTTTGTCATGTAGACAAAATTGATGACAGAACTGCTTTCGACTAAACAACAATCCTGTTTTTTAACTTCATTGATATAATGATCCAGTTTGCTACCAAATCTATCAAATCCAAGCTCCTAACCAATCGGATGCTTGGACCCTTGTTCATTCTGCCCATGAGCATGCATCAAAATTACATCATTCACTACACTGTATTTTAGGTGCATTCATCTAAAAAAAATTTAATTCAAACAATTTAAATGTGCATGGAAAGACAACGCGTCTGCGTCAAGGGTTCTACAATTGTTTTGTTCCTTCACTATATTAAAACACCAGTCAAGCTTCAGACCTGAAATACTGGAACTGACTACTGTGGATAAAACAGACATAAAACCACAAATATCTCAGGATATAACTAAAAAACAGATTGGTTTGTTCAGAAGAAGAGCTGCAGAGTACAAGAGTCACAAAAATAGTACAAAAAAAATCATGTAAAAATTAAAATAATAATTTACAGTACTTATCCTTATAAGTCTGAGCTGGTTTTTTTATTTTGGGTTTTCATCATCTGTTATCCATAACCATGAAAATTTTAAGAAATAAAGGCTTGAAATATTTCACTCTATGTGTAATGAATCTATATAATATATGGGTTTCACTGTCTGAAATGAGTGACAGAAAATATTGACCTTTTTCACGACATTCTAATTTATTGAGATGCACCTGTAGGTTTATTTTCATTTTACTCATATTGTCTTGGTTTTACAGCAACATTTACAATGCAAACAAAATCAATGTGATAATTAATTTTGATCATTTGATCATTATCACATTGATTTTGTTTGCATTGTAAATGAAAAATGAAAATTTAAATGCTAAATGTGTTTGTACTGACAAGAGTAACTACGTCTATTGTCTATTTAAGATCTTAAAGGACAAACAGCTTTGAGACAGAGAGAGTAAGTCAGTGTACTGAGTAATTGTACAATCTCGCTCTCTCCATATCTCAAGGCCAGTAGACACTGTTACATGCACTTAAGAAAGCGTCACCTTCCGGAGAAACACACACACAAACACACACACAGTTATAGACTAGGACACCACATTCTGGGTGAGAAAACAAAACAGTGTGAATTGTGTTTCTGTTTTCAAAACAGAATGTATGATGACTCACAGATAAAAAAGTATGACAGGATCGGTTCATCTCTGAACATTACAAGAACTTCAGACAAACAGACTTATTTCATCTCTTTTATCACTGGAGAATCACAAAGTTTTATAGCAAGCACTTCAGTAAGAATATTAATATGATATTTTATAATATACAAAATGATTCAGAGATTATGAACTATTAATCAGATTTTAATTTGGTTGAAAATCAAAAATGAAAAAATGTTGTCAGTATAAAGGAATGCAGGCTCATGAATATGGATTTGTGATAGCTGAAACTCAGCAGGACACAAGATCTCAGTTGGAACAAATCAGCAGGGAATCACTTACATTTTTTTTTTAATTTGTGAAAGAAAACATCCAGCTGAGCTCAGTGTTTTTTAACAAAACAAAATCCAGATTATCATTACTACATTATTGTGGTTTGTGTAGTATGCTTCGCCATGAGCCAACCTTCAAAAAACGAAAAAGTCTTCCACTGTAAGTCCACCTGTGAACATTTGAAAAATGGACAAATATTCATTAAATCTTAATCCCTAAGAAAATGTAAAAATATGAACGGCAAGTTTAAAATCAAAATAACAAAATTAAAAAAGCAAAAAAAAAGCTGAATTGTACAAATATAAAAAACACTTGATAGCTCTGTGACTTTAGAGCAAAGTAATAATAAAGAGTAAAATATTTTTTCATACATCTTAAAGAAAGCCATTTTTGGATTTAAACATAAAATATAAATAAAAATTAATCATTATTTAAACTTTTCTACTTTCTTGAATCTATTTTTTATCTGACAACATCTCCATGCCAAATAAAGTCCTGATCAGAGTCCTGATGCTGAAGTCCACTTCAGGTTTTCAAGCCCCTCCTATCTCTCTCTCTCTCTCTCTCTCTCTCTCTCTCTCTCTCTCTCTCTCTCTGGGTGATTAAGTCCCTGTGGGATTGGATAAGAGAGTCAGTCTCATTACCGCGTGTACAATGAGCCACTGCTCATAGCCTCACTGTTTTCATGCTGTCCGGAGGAACTTGTCAACCGAACTCAGACGGAATTATTAAACAGGAATTACAACAGATTTTCAACCCAAAGATGCAGGACCTTAAGTGATTGATATTATTTTAAAAGGATTCTTTTGAAGGTTGTTCCACTATGAAGGACTCAAAGAGACATTAAGCTGAAGGGACATTTGCTTTGGCATGTTTGGGATGTCTCACGTCACCATGGAGATCAGGAAAGTGCAGATAAATTGTCACAGGACAGTTTTCCTGACAATGATGATGTTCAAATGGGGTGAGCTCTCTCTCTCTCTCTCTCTCTCTCTCTCTTTCTCAATACTATATATAAACAAGATATAAACATGATATGTTTCCTTATACGGGTCAGTCTCAGAGAAACGTTTATCATTGAAAGAGGTTATGAATATATTTTTATGACATGATGGATAAGAATGTGATGTTCTGCCAGTGTTTGGTCATTTTGAGGTATTTAGTTGAGTGTTTGCTGTGTTCATCTCTCTGAGTCATGAGCAACAGGTTGGATGTTTTTCCAATCACAGTTATATATAGAAAATACATTAATAATAAAAAATACTAGTAAAATTGTTAAAGGCCCAGTAATCATTCGTCTCATTTGCATACAAAAAGAAGTTTTTATTTTAAAATTCCTAACCTAAAAATAAGTAGATAAACTCTAAATAAATAGAGTTGAAATGGACTGTTTGAGGATCATTTTTTATGTTTTCAAACAATCAGATTTGTGATTTTCCTCTAGCAAAGAATAAAATATGTGAAAATTAAATCTTTAGATGAGCGGTTTAGATGGTTTTTCATCAGATGTTGTGGCAGTGTTCCCGTATCCCCCACCTTCCGATCTTGAGTGGATATGACCGGAGCGTGGTACGGACAGGAGTTTGGGGGGAGGTTATTCATCTCCTCTATTTTCCCTCCCTCCTTCCATCCATCCCGTCTGATTCTGCCCCGCTCCCAGGCCACTGTCTGAAACCGAAAAAGTTAGGGGGTGGGTTCCATTGTTTCCCGTTGCCAGGACAACAGGGCCGAGTCATTTGGAAGCGGCGTGAGGGAGGAATTCACGTTAAGCACTTTTAACAAGCTCTGTTTGCTTTCACGTCCCGTAGGCTTAACGTTCTTTCATCTGTTCGCACGGTCACGCTGTGTTTTCTGTGGTGACCGTATCTGAGGAACATTTGAGCAGATAACAAATATAATGTTTTATCATGTTTGTTGTGTAAAAGAATTCAGTGCTTTGTGGAGTCTTAGGGGGAGTTGCTCACTTAAAGTAAACAGTGCGTGTAATTGTGCGTAAACATTATTGTTGGGTTTTTGCAAGTGGTGGGCTTTTGTTGCTCTTGGGATTATCTTAGTACATTAATAGTATTAATAGTGGGGGGTCTTTAGTCTAGTTTGTAATTCTTGGGTCCTGTTTGCATTGCAGTATAGGTTGCTCTGTATATTTTTGTAAAAAAAAAAACTGTTTGTAAGTCTTCTGCAGAAGATATTTTGAAGAATGTTGGTAACCAAACAACACTGGCCCCCATTGACTTTCACTGTATGGACACAAAACCACAGAGACATTTCTCAAAATATATTCTTTTGTGTTCCACAGAAGAAAAAAATCTTACAGGTTTTAAACAACATGATGGTAAATAACTGATGACAGAAGTTATATTTTTTGGTGGACTATTCCTAAAATCCTGTAAAACAAACTGCATGATAATATTGGGTCTGGGTAATATCTAAGTGTTGCCTAAGTGGATTTAAGTGTTGTGTAAAATGGAAACTTGATATGCACTTACATTATCGCTCAGTTTAGTCACCACCCTGCCCGGGTCTGTTGTACTATGGCAGTTGCCTGCATAGAATAATAAGAGTCAATAAGTGACTTTAGTGTGGATAAAACTGATTTCTAAGCCGAGCTGATAGTTCATGTCAAATCATGCATGCAAAAGCGCTAAAAAAAATGAGGGGGGATGCGGGAATCCACATGACTTTTTCAATGAAAATGTCTACAATGCACCCTGCCCCCACCTCTAATCCCAACGTGCACACAGGGAGGAAAGAATACATTCACACGGCAGGACAAAATAACTTCACATGACAGAGTTCAATGCTTTCTGATAATGAGCGTGTGAGTCTATAGAGTTTACATCTATGCTCAAATAACGCTGCTATATGTGGAACAATGTTCAAATCCACCATCGCAAGTATTAACCCAGGTATAAAATAGTGCACTAAATTAAGTGTACACTTCTATAAGTGTACTTAAAGTGCTCTATTTTCGAAAATTAACCTTGTACTTCCATTCACGGTGAAATAGATTAGATCTGGTTTCTCTTAAAAAGAATTTTTTTTAAAATATTATAAATATATAAGTACTATTAATTTATAATGTATATTAAGTACAAAGTTAGTGCGTGAAAATAGAGCACTTTAAATATATTTTAGTGCACTTCTTTGACCTTTGGGTAAAGCAACTATAGAATAAAAATCTATTTGGGATTTTTAAAGTTCCCCAAAAAGTGAAAATTCTGTCATCATTTACTCATCCTCTTGTCTTTTCAAACATGTATGTTTTTCTTTCTTCAGCAAAACACAGAAGATATTTTGAAGAATGCTACTAACTGAACAATTATGGTACCAATTGACTTGCATTGGGTTTGTGTCTGTAAATTATAAGTGAATAGATACCGCCGTTCAGTAACCAACATTCTTCAAAATATCTTTGTTTGTGTTCTGCAGAGTAAATAATGACAGAATTTCCATTGTTGGGTTAACCATCATTTCAAAACACATTTAAACTGCAATTTGTAACTTTTCTTTGGTTAAAAAGAACCAAAAATCAGTTATTGAGCATAAAAAAACTCTTTACTTTTCCCCGATTCACAATGATCAACTTATAATAATTTTTAAATTGTTCTTTTTTGTTTTCCTTTATGATGTTCTTCATACATCATTTTACTTCAAACCATGTAAAAATAAGTAAATAAAATAATCAATTTTGTTTCAAAGAGACAGTTGCAGGTTTAAAGAACAGCAAATTGGTGTCTAGAATAAAAAATAGAAAAGAAGGAATTGAAAGTCTGACTTCATGTTGATGACATCATTCTCATTAGCCTTTATTTAACCAGGAAAAGTAAAACCTCAGAAGTGTCCTGGACAAGACAGGCGACAACATAAACTCACAATGTCACAAATATCAACACATTATCTACACAAAAGAAGATATCAAAAAGTTGTTAACTGAACAGCGACATCACCTATTCACTTGCATTGGTTTTGTGTCCATACAATAGAAGTGAATGGGTGCCAGCGCTGTTCGGTTACCAACGTTCTTCAAAATATCCTCTTTTGTGTTCTGCATGCGAACTGTCCCTTTAAAACATCAACTGTAATGATCTGAAATACATCATGAACTCTTTCAAGCAAATGCATTACTCAATTTTCTAGAATCAGACTAAGCATGCATACAGACACACACACTCCTCTGAGAAAATAAACAGACCCCAGGTTATCACAAAGTCCTGTCTCACATCACCTCACAGCTTCCCTCCCTCTCTCTCTCTAAAGCCCCAACCATATCTCTGCATAGATGCAGAATCATTGTGTTATCTCTCCATCTCCCTGGACGTCCTTCAGAAAGACATTATACGCATATTACAGTCAATGCAGGAGGAAACTGACCCATTTCAGATTCCTACAGTATGTTAACGCTGCATCATCTTTTTACTGAAAAGGCGTGAGGACACACACTGACAGATGCCCCCTCCCCACACACACACAATTAAAACAGTAAAACTAACCCATCACGCCCACTCACAGCAGGACGCTAGGCACAAACAGGGATGACTGACAGTTATCTAAACAGAATGGGTGGAGTTTTGCTTGATTGACAGCTGGTATCAGTGAGGTTAACGTGTGAGGTAAGAGGACTGGGTCTGAGATCTCAGTGCATGGCTAACATTCCTCCAGCAGTCCAACACAGATAACATAAAACGTTCGCACGTGTCCAGAGTGAGAAATAGCGCTGAAGACGTCAGGAGAATGTCTCAGATGAAGAGCAGACACCACTCTCTCCACCTGGAATCTAAATGTGTCATGCATCTGGATGTTGTCCACATTCCAACAAGCTTAAGGAAGCACAAATATGCACAAACAGAACGTTTACAAATCAAAAGGTGACAACGTCCCATTAAAATCTATTATCAACATTGTCTACAGTTAAGCTTAAGTTGTTTTAGTAATTTTCATCCTAACAGATTTATAGATTGATGGACATGCATTTTAAAACTTCAAGGTCTCACAAACTTGTGGCTTTATATTTAAGACGTTTATGTTTTTTGTTACCACGTCAATGTTTGCTGGTATTGGATCCATTATCTGGTTTTTACATCAATACATTGATAAAAATAAAAAATACTGTACAGATGTTTCTTTAACCCTAGTTAAAAGCAACATGGATTTTTGTCATTTAACTTTATTAAAATATTTTTATGACATTTGTATATTGTGCTAAATTATAAAAATCTTATTCTGAATAAATCTAAATGTCTGAGGATGAAAAACAATGAATCACATCCTTTTTTATTTCGTAAGATTTAAAATGGGTCCAACCCTAAGGGTACACAAAAACTGTAATTTTTAGGAATATTATGTTTTATTTTACAGAATTTCTCACATATTTTACGGTCAAATAACAGAAATAAACTACAAATTGACAAGAGAACCTTTTTATTGTCTAAATGGTTCCATAAAGAACCTTTAAAATTTCTGAAGGTTTGATTATGAAAAGGTAAGAAAGAGATGGTTCTTTAAATAACCTTTGACTGACTGGTTCTTTGTGGAACCAAAAATGGTTCTTCTATGGCATCGCTTTATTTTTATTTTTAAGAGTGTACACCTAATATTACATCGGTACCAGTTGGTTAAAAGTTATTGTTATCATGATGACGAGTAAAGAAGAGTAACACCAGATGCAGTCATGTCTGAATCCAGGAGCTACTGTATTAGGACAGTTTGATGCATGTGGACTTTTGTGAGCTTGGGCCAAGAAACAACGTGCTACACGTTTTGGCTCACCGTACCTTTCTGTAAAGAAGCTTTAGGCCAGCAGCCAGTATCTCCAGAGCTGACGTCAAAGGACCATCAATGACTTGCTCATTTGTGGCCATCTTCTATTGTTTCCGTCCGGCTTCCTTGTTGCGTTTTACAAGCTGCTTTGAAAGAAACAAAGAAGTGCAATATCAGTATTTGTGCTTGTGGATGTTTTTAAAGAATCTCTAATTGCAGAGAAGTGCACTGGCTTACTAGCGAGACCAGCGTAAAGCTGTTCAGTTTTACACATCACACTGAGAGGATTATGGTGAGCTCAGTGCATGAAGCCACAGGCCTGTTCAATCTCTGATGAGCCTTAACATTAATTAAGCTTTCAATGAAGTCTATAGTCTATAGTATACAGTAAATACATCAAGTTGGGCAGATGATTTTTCTCACACAACCTCTTTTTTTTTTCAAATTGAATTTCCGTCTGGATAGGATTGTCAATGACTGCAGCATAAATTAATGTAATTTTTTTGTCTTTATTAAATACAGTAACTAAAGCTATATTTACAGTTTATTTACAATAAATCTTATCCAGTTCTTGTAGCAAAATGTACAGATAAAACCACATGCTTTCTTCTAAAACGAAACAGAATGAGAACACAGACTCTTTAAGTTTGTTAAAACGTGTGTCTGCGTGAAAGTACAAAAGCTAAATGAGGTACAGACTCTTTAATCCACTTGAATTTTCTGCAAGCAGCCGACACAATACACAGGTTTGCGACGACGAAAGAAAGCACTTAACGAAAGAAAAGAGATCAAGTCAAGTAAAATTCTGTAGTATATTTTAGTACATTGTGCAGTATGGAAATTGCATAAAGTACTCAAGTAACTTACTGTATTTGCCATGTGTGTTGTATACAACACTGCATACCTACAACTTAAATGTTGTATCCCACAATCTGTTCCTCTTCTATTTTCGTTGCTATTTATGATTTGGAAGTAATATCAAGCACAATCTCTTTCAAGACATCTTAACCAAAATCTGAATTGATCTGATGCCGTTTGTTATATTTATTATATTTTATCAATCATATGTTGAGTAAGCATGGGCTGACATAACAGTACACCATCTGGACAGACAGGAAATGACATCAGGGTTAAATAGATCTAAGATGAGGGACAGAGACGTAAAGGAGGAGAGAAGATGTGGCTCTGGGGTCACAGAGGTCAATTAGCTCAGCAGTAACTATGGAAACGGAGACTCACGCGGTGGACACTAGCTGGGTCAGTCCGACTGGAGGTCATTTTCCCGGATCGGGGGTAGGGAGGGAATGCTTGTGTGGGTGTCTGGCGAAACTTCATCCCGCACCGTATGACGTAACTAAAATTTAAATCTTTGATTTCAAAGTTTTGGGGAAGGCAAAGCTGCAAACCACTTGTTCTGCAGGAAAAGATGACAATAATGTGTGTGAGAGATAAACCAGTTCCACCTTCTGTAGTTTGTTTTGTATGAGTTAAGCCCATTGTGTGAGTGTTCTTACAGTAAGATCAGTCTAAAGGTTATAAGATTTAAAGCGAAACACAGTCAAACTTCACTAAACTGTCTGGACAAATACATCGCTTATCACATACTAATCTAATATTATATTATCTTAAGGTTTGGGTCATTCTGTTAACATCGCGTAATTAGCATGATCTTGCTTGTTCTACAATACCATGTACTTTACCTTTATCTGTTTATTTCTTTTCTCCTGTAAAGCTGCTTTGGAGCATTGTAAAAAGAGGTATATAAATAAAATTGAATTGAACTAATATATCCTCAAAATCAATTTTTCACTCAAATTGTAACACTAAACAAACCATTGATTTGTAATTAAAGTTGCAATTTAACACAAACATTTTCCTTAAAGGCCTTTGACTGCACTGTACATAGGAACATAAAAAAGTGTTTGAATTGGTTTTGAGTGTCTTTTATGTTATTTTTTCAACAATTCTTTAATATTTAGTTTCATGTATAAAACATTGTTATCTTTAAATATCATATCAAGTAAAAATAAAAACATTAGAACACACACACACACACACACACGCACGCACGCACACACACAGGTGCACTAAACCAACAATATATGAAGTGATATACAAAAATATTCTTTAAATATAAAAAATATATTAGATGTTAATTCATGTACAGACACAAATAAAATTTGACATTTTGTGGTTTATTCAATACCTAAAACTGGCAAAGATTGAAGCAGAGATACAAACCATATCTAGAGACCATAATATTAAGCATTGGTGCTCTTAACTTGGATCATTGGCAACCACCCAGATCACCCCAGCAACCACTGAGCAATGCACTAAAAACCACTGAGCAATGCACTAAAAACCACTGAGAACACCCGAGCAGCCGAATAGCATCACCCTGACACCCAGAACAACCTTACTTCTGTGGTCCTCACATTTAATTCTGAAAATATTAAAATTACATCTGCTTTCAATGACAGTGAAGAGTCACTTGTACCTTATTTTGTAACAGAACTTGTAAAATAACTAAATAAAGAACACATAAAACATTTAACCAGCAAGATCTCACAAATTCAGACACTGTTAACTTTAATTCATCACCCCTGACCAAATCCATGCGAAATGATAAACATATAGCATACAATGAGATCAGAGTCAGAGCTGTGATGTCTACGTGTTGAGATCTGACACGTGGTCAATGCTCACCCAAGAGCATCTCTCTCCCTCTTGATCAGGTGTAAAAAGCTTAGGCTATTTGAGGAACAGCAGATCAAACTTAACCTAAACTGCATTAATCTCTTACACACAGTACTGAAGAGTGACTGTAACTTAAAGTAGCAGCACTGACATCTACAAAACCCTAAACTGTTTAATAAAAAGTTAAATAAACCACACACAAAACTTCTTTCCATTCCTGCTACGCTGCCCCGCTACACACACAACACTCACAGCTCACACACACACAACACATTCCTTTTGCTCATTCATTAATATCTTCCGCTCGAATGAATATTTGGGATGAAGCTTGATCAAAGCCAAAGTGGTTGAGGGAAGGTGGGGGTGTGGAGTTTGGGGGGACGAGAGGCCCCGTGAAGGTTAAGGATGGGTGGCCCACACTAATGGATCTGAGCGGTGGGGGCCGAAGGTCGAGGTCAGGCAGATAACAGGAATTTGGTATGACTCAAAAAGCTCTCGTGCCATTGGTCGCTTTGTACGGGAAAATCCCAGTGAATGCCGTGCACCTTATTCTGTTGTGAAAAGACACACACTCATAGGCATAAACAACATGTGCAATTTATAGCACACAAGGTCAAACGTTTTTGAAATCTCTCTCACCTCTTCTGACCTCTTCTGAGAAGAGAGATTAAACAAGCTTTTCTGAAGCTTGTTATAACAAATTATTATTAAAAATGCTTCATAGATGGGCCTGCTTTTTGTAACATTAACATTAAAGATATTCTCTCTTTTTTTCTGAGGCTTATTCTTTCTTTCCTCCTTTTCAAAGATACTTGAACCAGTAACAACCATGCACAACCACCACAACATATGAGCAACTACTTAGCAACAAGCCAAAATGAATACACACTACATTATGTATATATTATAATATGCATTTTGTATGATTTCTCTTATTTTGTTAAAATAACTCACATTTTCACAGATTCTGCAAAAGGTGCCCAAACTTTCGCATAACACTGTATATATAAATTATTTTTTATATTATATGTTATCTATTTTTATTACACGGTTTACTGGAATGCTCGATTCTGATTGGCCAGTCGCAACATTTGCAGGTTTGTTATTCCCAGATAACAAGCGCTCAAAACTAATAACACTGTAACTCGGATGCTGCAAATCATTTTGACAGGTACAGTTTGAAATTATACAAAAAATAAATATATTATGTCTTTTATAAAATATATGACATTATATTTACAAATAATTAAACCAAATTACCTGTTCATGACATCTTCAAAAAAACTCCAATTAATGACCACAATCACTAGCATTACTAAGTCAAAATCAAGGTTGCCAGATCCACGTTCCCACATAATTGGACTATTTAAACTATTGCCACAAATATTTTTTTATTCCGCAGGATTGTTGCTCAAGACACCGCCGTATATAAATCCAAAAATAATTTCTGGAATGGTGATGTTTTCATTTTCATTGTTTAATAGAAAATACTTGCAATGTTTTAGTGCAACTAAATTAAACAGACTGTGATTTTCTACTGTATTTAATGCCTAACAATGATGAGTGCGTATTTTAGAAATAAGAATGAAGTATTTTGCTATTTTTCAGGTGTGGTCTTGAGCTCTTTGATTTGCCATTAGGCTGGTTTGGGCATGATTTGGCAACCCTGGTCACAATAATCAATCTTTCTGTCACTGCAGGTATATTCTGTTCAGGATCATCTGACTTGTGCGCATCATCACCGTGTCGTAACGGGGCGACATGCGTGGATACGATGGACGATTACGTGTGTCTTTGTTCACGAGAAGGTGTTCGGTACACGGGGAAGGACTGCCACGAACTGTACAACGCGTGCGTGTTCGCCGAATGTGAAGGTTGCGTGAGTGAACCGGGCTCCGAGCACTACACCTGCCCGGGTGACGTCAACGAGTGTGAAAGCGGGCCGTGTGTGGGTGTGCTGTCAGAATGTGCGGATGAGTTTAACGGCTACAAATGCCTTTGCCCACCTGGATTTGGAGGAGAGAACTGTACCCGGCATATCACAGACTGCATCGATGAACCGTGTCTAAACAACGGCACCTGTAGCAGGATTGTGGACGGGTTTGAGTGCACCTGTCTGGGCGGCTTCCGAGGAGAGACGTGCGAAGAGGATGTGGATGAGTGCGCGTCGCATCCCTGTCAAAACGGCGCCATCTGTCTGGATGGAGTGAATAGGTATCACTGCTTCTGCGTACCGGGTTACCAAGGACACAACTGTGAGATTGACATCAACGAGTGCGCATCCCGACCCTGCTGGAACAACGGAACCTGTATTAATGAGAAAGATCGGTACATTTGTGAATGCCTACCGGGATATACAGGTAATATGTGTGGGTGTTATCTTGCTAGAAACCGAAAGTAGCAAATCACTGTTAGTGTAACGCCACTTAAAGGGACAGTCCACCCAAAAATGAACATTCTTTCATCAGTTAATCACACTCATGTCTTTCCAAACCTCTATAACTTTCTTCTGCAGAACACAAAAGAAGGTATTTTGAAGGCTATAAACAACATTGACTTCCATTACATGGACACCAAATTATTTCTCAAAATATCATCTTTTGGTCCACAGAGGAAAGAATCATAGGCTTTTGTTGGGTTTTTTAACTTTTAATATAGATAGCCAGATATCTATAAACTAATATACCCCAAAATATGAACAATATTCACATTTAGAGTTTTAAAAAAATATGTTGTGACTTTAAACACAGTTTTCAACCAGAAACGTACATGAATCGTAAGTTGTGCATCTCTGCAGGAATAAACTGTGAGATGGAGATCGATGAATGCGCTTCAAACCCCTGTAAAAATGGCGCCACCTGTCACGACCTGGTGGGACTGTACACCTGTGACTGCGTGCAAGGGTTTGAAGGGTCCGACTGCGAGATCAACATCAATGAGTGTGAGAGCGATCCGTGTCAGAACGGAGGAATCTGTCGTGACCTCGTCGACAGGTAAGAGCACTCTGGGACAAGAGTGTAATGGTGTGCATAATGGATGTTCTGAATGCTTTCGTGTATTTGTGTGCAGTTATGAATGCGAGTGTGAAGGCACAGGGTTTATGGGAAGCCACTGTGAGGAAGATATTCCAGAGTGTGCATCAGATCCATGCCAACACGGAGGAACTTGTGTGGAGGGCATTAACCACTACAACTGTACCTGTTGGCCAGGTAGCTATCCTTTATTTATTTTATGTACTCTTTGTAAAAACTATACTAAGGTTAGTACTGATACTCATGTGTATGTGTGTTTGCAGGTTTTGAAGGTGTTAACTGTGAGGTGGATGTAGATGAATGTGCCGATACTCCTTGTGAGAATGACGGAGAATGTTTTGAGATGTCTAAACCTGAGCACTGGAAGACAGACTGGACGTTCAGCTATGACAACGCAGCAAGTTACGTCTGCAAGTGCCAACCCGGATATACAGGTATTGATAACAACACCCTCAAAAAAGATGCACATTCATGCATTCATGCATTTGGCTGATGCTTTTATCCAAAGCAACTTACAATGCATTCAAGCTCAAACCCACAACCTTTGCATAACCTAACACAATAAGCTACCAAAGAACACTATAGTTCCAGTTTCCTTATATTGTTTTCTTATTCTCCCCAGGAGAGAACTGTTCAGTAAACATAAACGAGTGTGCGTCCAAGCCGTGCCAAAACGAAGGCAGCTGTAAGGATCTTGTAAACGAATACACGTGTGTGTGCGCAGACGGGTTTGCAGGTTAGTGCTTGCATGTGTGACGTGACTGTGCGTGTTTGTTTATTTGTTTATTAACCTCATTGTGTATTTCTCAGGTGTGCAGTGTGAGGTTAATATAGACGAATGTGAGAGCGCCCCCTGTCTGAACGGAGGTGTATGTGAAGATGGAGTGGCTGGATATACGTGTCACTGTGCAGAGGCCGAAGAGGGTCAGCTGCCCTGGGGCGGACCTCAATGCAGCATGCAGATGCTTGGTTGCGTCGAAAACACGTGCCAAAATGGCGCCACCTGCGTGCCGTTGTTTGACAGAGAGACACATGGACATACCTGTCTGTGCCTGCCTGGTTTCTACGATGACGTCTGCTCTACACCAACCACATTTTCCTTCTCTTCACCGAGATTCTTCTTGTTTAAGGTTCCACCCCTCGAGCGCAGAAGGAGAGATACGAAGCACAGGCATCCCTTGGAGGTCCGCCTGCGCTTCCGCACCACGTTGCCTGACATGGTGTTGTTCTTTCGTGGCAATGCTGAAATTTCCCTGTCCTTGGAGATTGTTGCCGGTGAGCTTCGTACCAAGGTGAAGTCAGGGGTCACAGGGATGCTGGAGGCACGGTTGCCAGGCGTCGTGAGTGATGGAGATTGGCGTGAGGTTGTGGCAGGCATTGATGAAGAGTCTACAAAACTTGTGCTGGAGGTTAAAGGTCCTGCCTGTGAAAATAAAGCATGCAAAGTGGAAAATAATTTTCCAGATCATCATGAACCTTTCTTAAAGCATGAAAGTCTCACAAAGGTGTATGTGGGAGGAGTACCAGAGGAGTATCTGAAGTTTACTTTGAGCCGCCGTGGATTTTTGGGATGCATGGAGGACTTGCAGGTGGACGGTCGTCAGGTCTTACCTCATGATCTGGGTGAAGGGGATGACAGCGTGGAGATAGGATGTAAAAAGACCGAATGGTGCGACGTGGACCCACAACCCTGCTCGCAACATGGGCAATGTGTTGACCTCTGGACGAGCTACCGCTGTGACTGCAATAGACCTCACCATGGACACGAATGCAGCCAAGGTCAGCATTCACGCACTGCATGAACGAAACGAAAGATATAAATAAACAATGCGAAATAAGTCAAGATAAAAAAATATCATTTTTCTAACCATGGTTGTGCGATTAGGATATTGAATTGCATTTGAGATTTGATAGTAGCAGTAAGTTGAAATAACAAGAAATTCAAATTTAGGCATCATTTTAAGTATCAGTGTGAAATAATAAAAGTTAAATTATAAAACGGTCAGTTCTGGTCCTTGATTCTGATTGGCTGAGCCGAGTTCTAGACTGTTATAAAATCCCCTGATTTATAACAGCTGACCGCATTACATAGGCTTACAAAGTATCCCTGCGCACTGTTGCAGCTTTACTGTACATACATATCTTGGGTTGAAGCAAAATTTGGCTCAAATTTACGGTAAAATCTTACCCGACAGCTCAAATGATAAGTCTTATAATAAGCCTACCGTTTTGAACTATACAATTTTCAACACAATTTTTTCATGTATTTGCTTAATAACTGACTTTTGTACATTTTTTATTTGATTTGATTAACTAAAAAAAAAATTAAAGTTACAGATCGCAGCTTTAAATTCTGAATTTTCACTTTATATTTTTGATCTCCTCAGAATACCCATCTTGGACATTCGGTCACGAGGACTCCGTCAGCTTTCTTGCATTTGAACTGCAGTCTGATTTTGGCAGAAGCTTCGGCGTGACGTTCTTCCTGCGATCGCTTCAGTCGAGTGGAATGTTACTTCAGTTTCGTAGAGCTGGGATTCAGGGGACAGAGGGTGAGGAACCTTACCTTACCATCTACCTGCAAATGGGCCGAGTGAAGGTGACCTCTTCTGCGAAGTCGCCCGTGCTGTCAGTTCCAGCGTTTGTCAGTAATGGAGAGAAGCAGGTTTTGCAGGTGGATTTTGAGGAAGGTCAGGTGTTCTTCATCCACGGAGGCTGGCGCTTTGAACTTGGCTCACTGCCCGACTTGGAAGTTCTAGAAGGAGATCTGGTGTATGTGGGAGGGATTCCAGGAGAGGACACAGCTGAGTGGGGGGGACACTTTAAGGGCTGCCTGCAGGACCTGAGACTGGATGACGTGCATCTGGACCTGGAACCATGGAATGGTCCTGTCAACCGGACTGTGTATGTTGCCAGTGATGCAGAAAACGTGCTTTTTGGATGCATCAGTGATGACAAGTGCAAGGTATGCAGACATACATTCAATCTATATACATTGCAACTATCTTATGTGGGATCTAAAAGAATGTTTTTGGGTTTGCAGGTGCAGCCTTGCTTGAATGGAGGGAAGTGTACTGTCACATGGAATGACTTCACTTGTTCCTGTCCACGAAATTTCACTGGGAAGACGTGCGAAGCCCGAGTGTGGTGTATGAGCGACCCATGTATAAACGGCGGACATTGTGTGGATCTGTTGGACGGTTTTGAATGTATGTTTATCTTCTACACCCAGCAGATTCTACAACACATCTATCAGTTATATGAAGACGTATTATACTGCAAAAATAGATATTCTTAAAAACTGTTGGGAAAATGAAAAAACATTATTGTAAAATTGTTTGATTTACAATTTATAAAGATCCTTAAAATAAGACAAATTTAGATGCAGCATTGAGATTTCAAAAGCACTTTAAAATAACATTGTGATTAATTATTATTTATTAAAAAGTATTATATTAAATTATAGTATACTTATAAAAGACTTAAATCAAGGTTACATTACATTCTGAAATAATACGTATATTTATTTATTTATTTAACTTACTTATTAGACATGATATATTATGTGTTACATACAGTAAATAAATATAATTTACTTTTAATATAATGTAATTTTCAGAATAAAAATGATCAAAATGATATTTCATTAAATTTTAAACACAGTTGACTTCCATATTTCATTTATGAAAATTATAATCACAAAAAAGTATACAAATTTAAAAATGATGAAAAATATAATCTAAATATTTTAATTAATTAAATTAATTCACAAAAATTGTGAAAAAGTGAAAAAGTATTTTTTATTGTATGAAGTAAACTTTTAAGTTACATTTGAAATTAATAGGAAATTGTTTATATTACATTTTTGCATTAATTTGACAGAAAGTATTCATATTATATATAGATTGTTTTGTGTAAACTAAGTATACTATATACTAACACACTTATATTAAAAATTGTAAACAATATTTCAAAGGTTGTAAATTTAGCATCTGAAACCACTGCTAGATAGATAATCTAGCAATAATAGAAATTCACATTTTTGTTCTCTTTCCAGGTATTACTAATGCAACTTTCGACAACACTCCCCTTCACTACATCGCCAGAGGAACCCTACTGTCCCCGGTCACCAACGTTACCATTGAGCTGCGTACGAGACAGGAAAACGCTGTGTTATTGCGTGCATGGAGAGGGGCGGAGCTTCTCCTGATTGGCCTGGTGGATTCATCCATTCAAGTGGAGATCCACAACGAGAACAGCATGGAACCCGTGATCTTCTCCGGACAGAGACACGTTGCAGATGGCGAATGGCATCGCGTCCTGGTGTCCATGGCATACCCGGAGCGTGATATATCACCATGGTTGATTCTGGTGGATGGTGTCATGGATGGCAGCAGTGCTCCTGCTTTTTGCAGGAGTTTACATTTTCTCAACGACCGCTCGAGTGAGGTTGCGCTGGCGGAGATCTACACGGGGTGCATGGGTGCGGTCAGGGTGGGTGAGGTCTACCTTCCATTCGCTGACAACGTCAAAGCACCGCAAACATCAAAGTTTTGGAGACGTCCAGATGAACGTGTGCACGTGGGGTGCGTTGGGGGTCCAGTGTGCCTTTCTCATCCATGCAGGTGGGGTGGCACGTGTGTGGATCTCTTCAACGTGTTTGCCTGCCAGTGCCCGCCAGGCTGGGAAGGAATCACCTGTGAGACAGAAACAGATGAGTGTGCTTCGGGACCCTGCGTTCACGGAAAGTGCACCGATAAGTTGAATGGGTTTGAGTGCATGTGTCACCCAGGCTATGGTGGACCTACCTGCTCAGAAAACCTGGATGATTGTAAAGCATCGCAGTGTGAGCACAGAGGTACCTGCGTGGATGGGATTAATGGCTACACGTGTATCTGTCCACCTCTGTACAGCGGAACACGTTGCCAGTGAGTCGCGGATTACAGATTGTTGCTTGGATTACATTCCATCGTCATGCATTTGGGGGTGTTTTGTTTCTAAATGTTGTCTTTGTGTTTTTGTGAAACAGGTACAACTACCCTCCTCTGAAGTGTGAACGGGACTTTCAGTGTGAAAATGATGGAGTGTGTCATGACACACAATGGGGAGCAAACTGCACCTGCTCTCCAGGGTTCACAGGAGACAGGTGAGATTTACCATAGTAATGCATTTTCTTGCAGTAAACTCTTCCAGTCGTGAATGCACAATGGCCAAGAGGTGCATAGAATGAAATGAATCCCACAAAAGAACAAAATTAAACCATTGGTGATAATAAGACATACCTGGGTCACCTTATAAATTGCTTTGTAAAACCTTACAAACGTTCTATTTGCTACTATTGAACACGAATATAATTTTCCGACCATTTGCATTTGCATCTTCATTCAGATGCGAGACTGAAATTGACGAGTGTGCATCCGCCCCGTGTCTGAACGGAGGATCTTGTCTGGATCGGCTGAACCGGTTTCAATGTTTGTGTCCGGCAGGATTCAGTGGCCAATTCTGTGAAACAAATGTACGTATAAACATACATAACAAAGCAGAATGCAAACTAGTTTAATAGTTCACGTATCTAGTGCACTTTCTATACCTGCGCTAAATCTGCATCTCTCTCCAGAAACAGTCTCATAAAGATCGCATCCCGTGGCTGGCAATCGCCGTCCCGGTGGTGTGTGGCTGTGCGCTCCTGGCGGCGATTGGATTTATTTTCATGCTGATGACCGCACGCAGGAAACGGCAGTCGGAGGGAACGTATTCCCCGAGCCAGCAGGAATTTGCCGGTGCACGCTTGGAGATGGACAGCATGCTGAAAGTACCACCAGAGGAGCGGCTAATCTGAAATATGTCCTTCATGTCCTTTACTACATTAGACCTTTAGTGGTGCTACACGAAACTTAATAGTACGGCATCCTGAGGGTGCAACACTGGAAAAAATAGACGGAAGAGATGAAAACATGAGTGCGTAAAATACAGTGGATCATTTACATGCATTTCAATTCTCATGGACAAATGTTTCCTATTTATAATTTCCAGATCAGTCATCAAGTCTCCAACTTTGTAAATATGACCCTTATACTGACTTTTGGGGTAAAGTGGAGACCTACAGTAAGAGTTCAACTCTCAGGTCCAAATGCTGAAGATGGACTTTTCTTTATGGATATGGCTGAACTGTTACAGTATGGTATTATTGGAAAGGAAATGAGACAATAGTTTACAGTCTACCTACAGTATTATCATCTTTCTTCAATTCTGAAAGACTGAACTTCAGCTTCTTTACAGTAGCCACAAGCTGCTCTTAGTTCATGGTTTTAAGGTAAAACGGTTGCTATACTGCTTATTGAGAAGAGCACACGCACGCACGCACGCGCACACACACAGCTGTATTGGAACAGAGGCACATTATTTTTTTATTTTAGCTGTTAACAAAAAAATTTATTCAAGTTACAGTTATATAATGAATATTGGCTTAATGGGCACTCTCGGCTTTATTTAGAGTGTATTCAAATTGGCTGAAGGGTTTAGGAATTACAGCTCTTTAATATGTAGCTTCCCCTTTTTCAAATGATCAAAAGTAATGGAATATTGTCCTTTAAGCCAATATTCATTATATAACTGTAACTTGAATAAATTTTGGTAAACAGCTAAATTAAAAAAAAATAATGTGCCTCTGTTCCAATAATTATGGAGCTGACTCCATAAGTATGATATTTATATAATAATGCACAACTATCCAACAAATCTGCTTTTGTATTTGCGACGTCTAAGTAGGACTTAAGAAACATTTATAAAGTACAAAATAGGTAAACTACTGAACCGTAAAGTATTACATACTAACAAAACATACAGTATCATACCAGGTGCTAATATCAAGACGGTTAAGTGCATATGAGGTATACAGTAATATCTAAAATAGGACAAATAGGATCTGATCATCACTTGAGGGCTGTGGATTCATATCCTATATGGTCGTGTAAATATGTTCATCTTTTTAAACTGGTAGAGACGTAAAACTGTTATAAAATTGTGTTTTAGAAAAAATACCTTTTTAAGGCTAAGACATACAGTTTTAAAGATGTTGTGACACAACTGTTGATTTAGAGAAGTGGGCGACTATCTGTATCTACAGGTTGCTGTTTGGGATAAATGTTTGTCAGAACTTGGAAAAGAATATTTCTGTATAAGAGTTTGTGTGTTTTAATGGGGAAAGCTGTGAACAAATACTGTTGACAATCACTGCACTGGACTTTTATATTCATTTACACTTACCACTGCAAACGCCACGCTCACTGAAATAAGCTCTGCTGAATGCCAGAGTATAAAGATAAACAGAGATGAAAAAAGAAATAGTACAAAACATCAGTGAGGTCCAGATGCTCTGCAGACTTGAATGTGAATGTCGATACAATCTGTTAGTTTTACGAGTTGTTAAAAGTTTTCATTAGCATTTAGTTGAATGCACAGCTCGTCTTTATGAATGTTGTAAACTGTGTGTGTTTTTTTCTGTATCTTAATGCAGGTCATTACAATTCACTTAAACACATAGGAACTTTAAAACAAAAGTTTAGTTCAAACACTGCTGAACATCACTTCGGATGTATATTTTTGGTTATGTACATTTGTAATAAAACTTTTTGATGTGTCAGACTTTGTAAAAATGCACCTCAGTAAAGGTGGAAAAAGATGGCGGTTAAAGATGTTTAGTGCATTAAGGAGGATCTATTCACCAAAAATGCAATAATATACATAACTACATCTGTGCTTGTGATGTCCACCTGAACGTGCAAATATTATTGAAGGTAAATACACACAAAAACACATGGGTTAAAAAAGAGAGACAATAAATTTCAAACTTACCACTTTGATGGGAATATACTGTGTGCTCTTTAATAATGACATACACAAAATAAACATCAAATAAAATAAAATAGTGCAGAATGATAAAAAACAACGAAACAACACGTTCACATCAAAAACATTCCAAGATAAAGCGATATGTTACACATCAGAAATGCACTCATGTTTTAAGTCCATTATGCCGGGCATCATCATTGGTTTGGACCTCCTTACAAACCCCAAATGATGCTGTCAAGAGTTTCAACACAAGCAAAACTAAAATAAAAACTCTTTTACTCTCATACATGGCATCTTTAAATGGTAGTTTGACACTTTTTCGGTCTTTAATTCACATTCAGTAACTCGATCACTACCCAATGTGGGATGTTATTGAAAACATTTAACCCAGTCTGGTTTTCAACACTAAACAGAAGTCACTCAATGCATTTGCAGATTAAAATGTCACAGTTTGAGCTCACAAAGATTTCTTACACTCTTAAAACAATAAATACTGTATGTGCTGCATTCAGAAACTCATAAGGGTACATTCACAGAAAACGTCAATGGGAGTTTAACATTTGCTGAACATTAAAAAAACAGCATTGCCTGTTTTTGTGTCGCCCGTTTAATTCGACTGAATGAGCCCGTGTCCCTGAAGACATTTCAAAAACTGCTTTCACTGTTGCCAGGCTGTTGGAGCATTTTGATGTTCCTTTAAAATGTAAGACATGTAAACCATGAACGATAAAGCGCAGTACATCTGCAAAAAACAAAGCAGAGGAATAGAGCTCTCAGTTAAACCCCATTGAAGCAGATGCAGAAGAGCAATATTCAGCTAATAGAGGCATAGAAAACCATCTAGCTATACTCTTTTTCGCTCAAAGTCAATTTGATCAAATTCAAGGTCAGTCTCAGATTGTATAAGGCAATAAATACAATGCTCTACTAAAACCTGTAAAAAAAAAAAAAAAAAAGCATAAATGTATACTGTATATTGTGAAGGACATGCTCAAACATTCAGACTCCTTGTGAAGAACTGCAGGAAAACTATTAATACCCCAAAAATTGGTAATACAGTGCAGTACCTTAGTGTATTCTATACTGTGACTTTCATAACATTCTGGCTCATCTTCTATTTCCACGGTCGCTTTTGCCTTAAACGTTCAGTGCGATTTGCCAAAAACAGTGTCTGCTGTGGCCCTAAATCTACAGATTTCATGTGAAATCATTAAATGTCATTTAAACCCAAAATCCCCTATAAACCAAAACACAATCTCTCAAGACACACACACACACACACACACACACACACACACTTAAGGCCAAAGTTGGAACGTGACCTAAACGGATAAAAAAAAAGTGATATTCTACCAGCTCAATAGGGTAAATACAGATGTTCAAGAACACTTTAATAACACAAATAACATTATTTCATATATTTAAATACAACAATTAAAACCAGAGAAGAAACACCACTCCCTGATGTTCCCTGACAAATACATTGTGTTTCTTTTGGATCTGAGCATTTGGTTGTACATACAGTTCAATTTTTCTCCATGTCAAGATATGCACAAACAGTGTTCTCCTACTTGCAAGTCTCAGACAAGTACAGCAAAAAAGCAGAAGGTATAGCAAAAATAGCAAGAACCAAAGTTATCCGTCCTTTAAACGCCAAAACCAAAGAGGCAAGAAAGAAGTTGAGTTTCATCATAACACACTGTAAAGCAGTATGCATGTTTAAAAAGCGCAAAAACAGCTCTATTACAATTAATACCCATAATGCAGTGCGCATGGCAGTAGCAAATCACTGGACGAATGGAGCAATGCTAAAAAAGAGGGTGTGCTGATTGGTCGCTTTATGAAAGCTATAAGTCTATCATGTGACGTTCAGCATGAAAAGAGACGAACAACTGAAAAAGCAAGAGGACAGTCAATATCCAACCTATTAAGAACTCAACAGAACCCTGTTGCAAAAGATCCACTTTAACACTTTAGCATGTACGCAGAACCTGGGGTACCAGTTTCATCAAGTATTAACTTGGAAAATCCCCAAATCAGCTGATCTAATGTCATGTACTGATTTTGATCTGTTACTGGGAATGAAATGCATGACTTCAAATATCTCATGCCAGACCTCTAGGGGGCAGTATTGCGCTCTACGGGGCTGTTTTCCCCTGTTTTTAAGATTTTGCCACACTACATCACACACTATTCTCTAAAGAGTATATTGCATGTACTACAGTGTGCAGTATGTATTTTCCTATCATGAAAGGTAGTGCAAAGTATGTAGTATGCAGCGGTTACCATTAATATTATGTATAATGCACATGTAGTATGATATGTGCAATGTAGAGTACAGAACATAGTATGCTATGCACTCTTCATGTAGCAGGTAGTGTAGACTGCCACCTATTAAGCAGGAATAGGCAATATTTGTAGTCAAGAGTCAATTTAACCATCACTTGGGATGCGATTCTGTATAAATACTTACTAGTCTGAAAAAATAAGGTTATTAAAACATACTGATTGTTACCCTAACAGCCCCAAAGTCAGTCTAGTCGCTATGGTTACTAAAAATCCCTACGGGAACTACACTAGCTACAGAGAATACAGTGCCGTCCTGGTAACTACGGGACTTTCAGTGTTAAACTTTAAGCAACATGGTTCATAGCGTTGCTACAGGAAATCGTCGTGAGCATCAGTGCGCGTAAGGCTAAGTGTGCGAGTTAGGCACAAGAAAAGCACAACACACTCTGGGAAGAAACGTCCAACAGTGCTTTCAGGCCACTAGAGGGCGCAGTCATAAATACCCACTGGTTTAAATTTGCAGTCACTAACTGGTTGGTAGCAGCAGTAGAGGAAACATGTGGGCAGAGCTAATCAAACGTCTCCCACCTCCTCCTCAAGTCCTCCACCTTCTTTTTAGGGGGTGTGGCCATTACAGTTGGTGTGGCTGCCATGGTGAGAAGCTCACTGAACGGGTCACGTGGAGCATCACTGGAGACTTGCACAGGCTGGGACAGAGTGGGAGGAGCAGGTGAGTCTAAAAGGCTTGAGAGGGAGCCACTACTACTGGAGGATGGAGGGACACGTCCGATAGGCCACGGCCCTCCTGGTGGGGCCACACCCACAGATGGCTGGCCGAATACTGACAAGGGGCGGGGAGGGGTGGGAAAGTAACTGGCACCAGGTACGTAAGATGGGGCAAAAGGGTTGCCTGGGATGACAGGACTGTAGTGCCTTTGAGAAGGATATTGGGGCTGTTGGGCGAAGGGGTTGAGTGACGCTGGAGCGGGGAAGGGGGGAAGATTCGGCGGATGGGGTCGAGGAGGTATGGGAGGTTTAGAGGTGGGAGGGGCGGTCTCATTCTCTGTTGTTCCACAAAGAGGATCCAACAGGCTGAGCAAGTCAAGTCCTTGCCCATCGTTTGGCTCACTTGGCTTCAACAAGTCCGCCTGCATTTGTGTTTGCGAATGGGGGGACATGTTCAACGCTTGTCGAAACTCCTGCCCTCCCGCGGTCACGCCTCCGTCTTTCTCATTGGCCTGTTTACTGCCGCGCAGCAGGGTCACGGTGGGCGCCAGCACTGCACCCGGTTCGGGTGTTTTCCGACCTTGAGGGCGAGGAATGGTGATACATGCCCCATCCGCCTTCTCTGTGGTGGTGTTACAGCTTTCTCTGCTAGGTGGACGTGGCTCGGTGGTGTCCAGGGGTGGTACGGATAGAGGTCTCTCCCAGGACGGAGACTCTCGGCCAAGCAATGTAGAGGGTTCCCCCTTTTGGCTCCAGAGTTTGTTGTACGGATTGGTGGTTTTAAGACCGGGGAGAGTCCTTGTGCGCTCTTCAGAACTAAGATCCATCCGCTGGAGAACATACAACCAGAACAACTTGTGAACTACTTGTAAAGACCATGCTTATGACTCCTTAAACAAAATGTTAAATGCTCTCCCATTTGTAGGTCACTTAAAAGCGTCTGGTACATATGGTGAAAACATGCACACCTTTACCAGTGGTGTTGTCCTACCTGGTAGTTGAAGTTGGTGTGTTGTGGGTCTGCTCGGAGTTCCTCCAAACTCCGTGCTGAACTGAGCATCGTGTGCATGCTGGATTTTGTGTTATTTGTGGCATCCGTACACTTTGGCTCTCCCCGCTGGCTACCGAAGGCATCCTCCAACACGCTGAGGTCAGAGAACTTATCTAGAACCGGGCTGGACGGAGCTGTGTTACCCTGGAAGCGCTCTCCGATCTCCTCTCCTTCTTCCACAAGCTCCGCCTCTTTAAGAGACCTGTACGGCTGAGGCCTGCGTCACGCACACGAATACGCAAAACACACACACATGACATCCATGACACACAAACACACAACACATGCACAAACAAGTACAGACACACGGTATAATTTTCATGTTAGATGAGAAGCTGTTGAAATGGGAAGCTTTGATCAACAATAATAAAATGATGTTTTTACGTTAATAAGCCATTGCACGACGGGCTTGCCTCTATATCGCCATCTCTGTTTTAAACAAAACTGCAGGTTTACATTTACATTACATTTATGCATTTGGCAGACGCTTTTATCCAAAGCGACTTACATTACATTGTACTATACATTTGTACATTTTGTATAGTAAGCAAGTGGGGGTTAGGTGTCTTGCTCAAGGGCACCTCAGCTGTTACCCGTCAGACCTGAGAATCGAACCAGCAACCTTCTGATCATGAGTCCAACTCTCTACCCACTGGGCCACAACTGCCCCCACGTGGTTAAAGTCAAATTACATTAAACTGACATTTCATGCGAAATCGCACCTATTAGCTCAAATTATTATAAGCGTTATTGTGGTTAAAGTCAAATTACATTAAACTGACATTTCATGCGAAATCGCACCTATTAGCTCAAATTATTATAAGCGTTATTATAATCTTAGTTGCAAATTGGGTTAAGGAGACAATTTTAAACACAGATTTTTGATGTACTTGCTCAACAACAGATTTTTGGTAATTTCTAACATTTAAAAATGTACAAAGTCATTACATTTGATAGAGGTGCAACATGTACTCTCTTTAAAGGGATAGTTCACCCAAAAATTTAAATTCTGTCATGAATTACACACTCTCTAGTTGAGTAATTTCTATGTTCTGATGAACACAGAGAAAATTATTTGGATGAATGCTTGTAACCAAACAGTTTTTGGGTCCCATTGACTACCATAGTAGGAAAAATTACTTTAATTTTGGTTCTGTTGAACACAAAATAAGATATTTTGAAGAATGTAGTACAGTAAAACGTTCTGGGGCACTTTTGACTACCATTGTCATTTTTCCTACTGTGGTAGTCAATGAGACCCTGTTTGTTTACAAGCATTTGTACAAACATCTTCTCTGTGTTTAACCAAACAAAGAAATTTATACAAATTTGGAACAACTCGAGGAGAAGTAAATAATCAAAACGTGAACTATTCCTTTAAGTGTCCAAATACATTATGGGTCCACTGTATAAAAGAGCCATCTAATATTCTCTTTAACACGAACAGAAATCAAGGTAGAAAGCAAGAGCAACAGAGACCATTCAAAAGGTGCATTGAGCAGGAAGTGTTCAGGAAAAGGCGCAATGGAGTCATCATCCTGAGGCAGCTCATCACCAGAAGAGTCCTCACACAGAAACACTGTATAGTGACGGGTTGGACGCACGTAACTACAGCTTCAACACGCACGCATACAGGTACAGACAGGTGCATGGCAGCAACGAAAATTGCATAACAGAAAAATAAAAAAATGACCACCAGGACACACACAGACACACACAACAAAAAGACCACATCCCAGGGTGAGAGAGAGAGAGAGCGAAGAGAGAAAGAAGGTGAGACGTGCAATAACAACACACATCCCAATGTTTGTCATTTTCTGATTTATGTAATTGATGCATATAACTCAATACTTTTTGACTAGTTTACACTGTGATTTCACATCCTATGTATATAATGTTGAACACTTAATTTGAGTCGAATCTTAATACAAGGTGTAAAGGGTGTGTGCATGTGAGGAAGGTTTTGTTTTAAATCTTACTGTTCAGGTGTTCCCTCGATTCCAATGTTACTACGTGGCCTCTTTGGCACCAGAGGTCGCGGAGGTCTGGCCTGTAAACACACACAACCGCATATCGTAAACAACATTAGAATATATTACACTCAGTCTTAAGAGATTTGAGTTTGTTAAACCCCTCCCGAGGTCACCTGCTCCTTTAACAGAGGTCAGAGGTTAGAGGTCAAGATCCTGTCAACTGTAAACAAGAATGCATTAGCAAAGAGCACAAACCTGTTAGCATGCGGTAAAATGTGTGTTATAGCATTTGTTCCTTTGACGAAACAACTTCAAGCCCAAAAGATTGAAACCGGAAGATAAGTTTATATAGCAGAAAAGGTAAATGCGCACGCCACGCATTAATACGAGTAAGCGTTTATCTGTAGAGTAAGAAATAAAGTTAGATCACACAGGCATGTGAATCCGCACACACGCACGCACGCACACACACTGATGTGCAGCAGCCAGGTTAAAGAGGAATATCTGAGCCCAGGGTGAAAGGTCAGAGGTCAGGGTCGAGAGTGATGTACTCACTGGTCGTATGCTGCGCTGTAGTTTGAAGGGGTTGGGGGGAGGGGGGCGTTGTGGCCGAGGGGGCCGTGGGGAGGGTTCTCGCTCGGGGTTCTCATGGGGAGGGTTCTACACTCCAAACACACACCCACACAGTCAGACACACACACACTTTCACCTGTAAGAACATGACTTGATGGGACACCAAACATTCCGTCTCTCACACACAGAACTTAATGAATGTGGCTGAAATGACAATCGGAAGAGCGACTATAAGCTGACACGCCCACCTGTCCAAAGTGAACCGTGATTGGACGTCTCTGGTCCCAGGTGAGAGAGTCCTTGCTTTGTGTAGAGGGCAAGTGGGTGGAGCCAGGCTCATCTGAAAAGCCGTTCTCTGCAAGCTCCTGTAAGTTAAAAAATGAGTGTGCATTAAATACCGAAAGCATATTTGTGCAAAAAAATCATTGTATTTATGTTTGTGTGGGTGTGAAAAGCACTTTTTGTTTAAGTCGACTCTTGACTTCTTTGATGCCCATCTTGGCGTGATCTTTGGCCTATAGATAACACACACAAATTCATGGTACCTTAAAAAAAAAGTCTAAAATATCTAATATAAAACTCTAACATGTTTACACATGACTATACATACAAATTTGTAAACGGTCTTCATAGCAGGGTTTGCCTTTGTCTTCACCGTGTTTAATATAGCTCCACTGCCCTTCTGCAATAAAAAAGGTTATACAGAAAGACAATCGAATATCAATTACGTGTAAAACAAGAGCAATAACATCTCAGCACACGTTACTATGTTTCAAGTCATCGTAACACTGTGTCCAAACTACACGACATCATAAAACAAGTGATGAATCACACAACAGATAAAAAATACTAAAGCATTTCACCTTCACTGTAAACAGCCACTGGTATGTCTTATCACTTCCTGTAACAGACATTATAAACCATCAGCAAGACAAAATAAAGATCTAAAAGCAGTAGCAGATTAAAAACTTTACAGTAAACATGCAACCTAAAGCATTTAGTGATTTTTTCCACCTGCATATTCTCCCATATTAATTTCCTCCTCAAACTGATCACTGAACCCTTCACCAGAATTCAAGAGCTCCAGACGGCCATCTATAAACTGCAAACACACCAAACATATTCATTGCCAACCGTAACAAGAATAAATATAACAGAAAAAATAAAAATGTAGTTTACAAAATTCTTGCCAAATTGCTTAATACTAAAAAGCCAGACTGTATTTAAACCCATTCCAGTTTCTATGGGTATATTTATCTTGATATTAAGTTTTTATATAATAACAGATTAACAACTAAAATACAAACGTTTATGATTCATTTTTAATATACAAAAACTAATTCTAGAGAGACGTAAAACCTAAAAAGCAACATTATGGTGTACATGTGTATGTGTGTGTGTGTTATACCTGTTTAAAGAATTGTAGTTGGATAGCATTTTGCAGAAACTGTCTCATTGTGTTTGACCGGTGTGTGATGAACACCTCCTCACTGAAGGTGATCGGCTCCTCCTGAACATGCAGAAAACACAGTATTATATACAGTTACACACAAAACATCAATATCAAACTGTCCACTAGAGGGCTCTGTAAGCACAGTGCTAACATTCATTCATCATGAAAACACTAAAAAGCATATAAACATGCTCTTACCGGTTCTATGTGTAGTGCGTTCCTGTAACTGCCGAACAGAGCCGCCTGCGCTTTCAGAAACGCTCTGGCCACTCCGTCACCTGTCGTTGAAGAGACCTTCCTCAGACGGTTCTTTAAGGATGAAACCTATAACACACACACACAGTTGACTGCATTCATTACAGTGTAAATACATTTAATTTTTATATACAAAATTACAGAATTACAAATTTACAAAAAATAGATAAGTGTGCTCACCACATCATTAGGAAGGCTTTGCAGGTCATCAAACGGCGTTTCAAGAGTGTTTGTGTCTACATTGACAAGTACCACATCATCTATAGCCATACCTCGTACCTTCTGTTTCAACAGCACACACAAACGCATCTCAATAACCATTATATGACATTGCTTTCATGTGAATATCAACATACCTGTAATACTATACAAAAACTTCAAAAAAGAATCAATAAAACCAATAAATATATAATGAATTACAAAAATATTTTATTTATGTCACTTAATCTGTGCTATTGTCAAATTATCCACAAAGTTTCATTTTTGTAGTTAAACCTGCACTCTATACTAGCCTGCATATGCATTACAATTTGTTAATTTGAAAATCTTTGATTTGCACACTGCACAAATTACTGTAAATACAAGTATGCATTTTTCAATTAAATTAAATTAAATTCTTTTTTTTTAATTAATTTAATACTGAATAAATATGATGCATATTATTTGACTATTTATATGGTCAGTCGCAGTTCTACACTAACGGTCAAAAGTTTTGGGACACTAGAGCAATTGTTTTTTTTGATCTGAGGATCTGAAATTAGTTTAGTAGACAAAAACATAATTTTCCAAACATGTTTTTTCATGACAATACTACAAATGTATTTTATAAAAAATGTTGTTTAAATGGATAACTTTGACTGAATAATGAAGAAAGAACAGCCAATAAGAGCACAGAATAGATACAAACTCCTTTAATATGGTTTAGAAAGCATCTCAGGGTGAGACATCAAGAAGCTGCTTGATAAAATTACATGAAAACATTTCTGCAAATTCTAGTCGTTTTAATTATTTTTTTTTTTTAATTACAACATCATTCCCACAGTTCCCTTTGTTTTATTTTATAATTTGGATGAGTTTATTATTGTTCTAAATTGTAAAAAAATAAATATGAACACATAAGTGAGTAAGTGTCCCAAAACTTTTGACTCAGGACTGAAAAGTATGATGGGTAAACATATTAAAAACTGTCACCTCCATGAGGCTGGAATGAACTCCGATAAGGTACGGCATTGGGGCACTAACAAACAAAAACAAACACACATAAAAATGTAATTACAGTTTACACATTTATATTAATCAAGTACAGTGTGAATGTGTGTGTGTGTGTGCATACCAGCAATAATCTACTAAATGCTGTGGCAACACTGGAATGTAAACATGCTGCCAATACATGGGATACAACATGGCCGCCGCTCCATGAACACATGCAGTTAACTAAGAAAGAGAGAGAGTTTTATTAATATACACAAAACGACCAAAAAATATCAGAGCCATGAGAAGAATGAAGATATTTCTCACAGTGCTCAGCTTGCTACAGCTGATGAGGATTCGTCTCTCGTACAGCATGCTAGCATACAAATGGAGCATGTTATTCACGTCCACTGCTACGAAATACTCGGTCAGATTTCTCTGCGAATAAAACAAACCAACAATAGACATAGTTATGCGGCAATACAAAAGTTTCTTTGTCAGCTGCTTTTTGTGTACGTTGTGAACAGCTTTTAGCTCATTTAAATATTTATTATTAAAAAAGTTCATTTTAGTTTATTCATGATAGTTAATGCATTCTATTCAATAAATTGAAATGTAAAACAATTTAAAAAATCACACAAAAATTACAATGACTTTTTTTTTAATTGTTTTAAATTTAAAAGAACGTTTTAACAACGTTTTTCAAAAATCATTTTATACTAAAGAGAATAGTGATATAGTCCACAACTATAACAATAACAATATAATAACAATATTGATGGAATTTTAGTGATTTTTGGTGACGATAAAACATTGACAGCCAATTGAAATCTATTCGAATTTAAAGAACTTGCGAATTAACAATGAAGCACCCGAGGTTGAAAAAAATATTATACTCCATTGGTGTGTGGATGCTAATACAGTTGCTATTATAGTTGTTCTTTATACCGTAAAAGCTGTATGGGCGCCAACAATTGTATTTTGTGATGTTTGTACATTTCAAAATGTGAGTAAAGCATTAAACTTACATTTTCAGGTATACTGGGTAACTCTCTCGGATCAGGCACTGTGAAAAACAAATGCTAGAGAGACAGAAAAATCTGCTAAGTACTCGACACATCAACTGTAATATAAATTTTTCATTTGACTTGTATTGTATTATATAGAAGGCATAGTATTATATTACCACACTCAAATGTACAGGCACTCCAGGATCAGGGATGGTTAACCGATGTAGAGACTCTAACAACTCTCTCCATTGACTGTCCTGTATTTATAAACACATAAAACTACATTAAATGTTTTACTCCATCAGCTGATATTACTCATGACTCCATGTGTATATTACTGACGTGTCCTTTGGTTGTGTAGTCCGCCAGTATATTCAGAAGCTTATAAAACACTTCAAACCAGGGCAGATAGCTGAAGAAAAAAAAACACCAATAGAGTTAAAAAAGCAAAATGGCAAAAACCTCTTTAGAAGCGCCATCACCCGATGCGCTTCGATGTTAAGCGGTAGCCTGAGAAGCTTTTAACCTGCTGTCTCTCAGAGTGAATAAAAGCTGTATATACCTGAGGATACAGTGGCAACTGTGTGCTCCAGATGAAAGCCTACAGAAGCCAAAGCGCTGTTTGCTCTCGATATCTGTCAGAACGAATGTGAAGTTCTGTCCCACCTGGCTCACTGTCATACTGAAAAATAGGTAAAGATCAAAATACACAGTCAGGGTTCAAGAGCAGAGAGTTTAAACACAGCTTATAGTGCAGCAGTACAAAGATGCTGGATCTAATGCATCAGAAGATGATGTAAATATAAGGTTGCTCAAATTTAATTCAGTAAATTTAAAGGGATAGTTCACCCAAAAATGAAAATTATTTTATCATTTACTCAGCTGTATGGCTGTATGACTTTCTTTCTTCCGCAAAACACAAAAGAAGCTATTTTGAAGAAATTTGGTTCGAACAGCAGCGGCGCCCATTCACTTCTATTGTATGGACACAAAACCAATGCAAGTGAATGGGTGCCAGTTAACAACATTCTTCAAAATATCTTTTTTGTGTTCTGCAAAAGAAATAAAGTCATGCTGGTTCGAAATGACAATAGGGTGAGTAAATGATGACAGAATTTTCATTTTTGGGTCACTTTAAAGGGATAGTTCACCCAAAAACAAATATTCTGTCATGAATTACTCACTCTCTAGTTCTACCAAATCTCATTTCTTTGTTTGGTTGAAAACAGAGAAAGATATTTGGACGAATGCTTCTTGGACCCCATTGACTACCATAGTAGGACAAATGACAATGGTAGTCAAAAGTGCCCCAGAACTGCCCCAGAACTTGTAAAGTTGTTTTGTGTATATATATATATATAGATTTTGTATTTATCTGTAATTTGATATATTTTTTTGATATGTTATTCTATGTATCTGTATGCACCTAGGGTCTGAGAGTAACGCAATTTCAATCCTCCATTTGTATGTACTGTACATGTGGCAGAATTGACAATAAAGCTGACTTTGACTGAACTGTTTGCTGTCCTACATTCTTCAAAATATCTCATTTTGTTTTCAACAGAACAAAAATATTTTAAAGTCATAAATATCTTTCTCTGTGTTCATCAGAGAAATGTATACAGATTTGAAACAATGGACTGGGACATAGTAAACCTACAAAACCATACAATATACCATTATAAATATTTCATTGTTAATTTAGATCAAATTAATGGAGACTCATTCACTTTATTTGAGGAGTGTATGTTACCTGTCCGCATTGAAGGGGAAACAAAACTTTGGGATAGTCTGTAGTGTTTCCTGAAAACAGAGAGAAAAAGAGAATTTATATACAAAATAACATAGATTAACTTTACAGATGAACAAGGCCAAAATAAATATGTAGTGAGAAACTTCATGGACATTTGGAGTGATCTTCAGCAATTGAAATCTGTAGTACTGTCGTATCTAAACCCTTGTGTGTGCACTCTCACTTATGAGCCCGTGTATGGACCCCAGGGAGTGCACATGTGTGGGTGTGTGTGTTCGCCTCCCCTCATCTGCGTCAGGAGTTGGGGATTATCTCTAGAACAATAGCTCAACTGAGGACAGAGACAACCCAGATTACGCATCTTAACCACTGGGTACCGACACCCAGATCGCCACCTGGGACCCCTAGACCCTACAATCATCGCAGGAGGGGAGTGATGCTGCACCTGTGTGTGGTGTTAAAAGAGTGTGTGAAATTGTAAAAAACAGTTGGGTATAGCTAACAGGCACATGCAAACTCACACAGGTTAAAAAACACCTGCTTTAGGCATCGTCCTTTAAACGAATAAAGGTAGTGTCCTGTATATAAATGTAATCTTGGGGGTCAGAAACTAAATCCAGGCAGGTAAAACAATACAGAGGGTGTTTCTTGGTACCATCACACACACACGCTCAGTTTCTCTAGTGGTTTAAAGTCCATCTGTTGGAACAGGTGCTCACTGCATTATCACAGAGGTGAACAACAATTATAACATCCCCACCCCAACATCCCTAGAGAGAGAGAGAGAGAGAGAGAGAGAGAGAGAGAGAGAGAGAGAGAGAGAGAGAGAGAGAGAGAGAGTAGAGGAGAGATTAGAGAGATACGATGCATATCGATGAGACAGATAGATAGATATAGACATGAGATGAGATCAGACGATAGCGCTGAGAGAGATTGAGAGAGAGAGAGAGAGACGAGAGAGAGAGAGAGAGAGAGAGAGAGAGAGAGAGAGAGAGATAGAGAGAGAGTGAGAGAGAGAGAGAGAGAGATGAGAGAGAGAGAGAGAGACGATGAGAGATTGAGAGAGAGACGAGAGAGATGAGAGAGAGAGAGAGAGAGACGAGAGAGAGAGAGAGAGAGCGCGCAAACCTGGTCGGTGTATGTGTCAGGGAAACTTCTTCGCACCTCTGGTCCTGAAAACAGCAAGCCGTGAATCATATTATTATGATTATACAGACAAAAATATTTGTTATTGCACACAGAGCGGGTCACTTCTTCATATCAAGATCACATGACCCGAAGTTACGGGTGTTTCTATACCAATTCGGTGCAGTGATGTCACTTCATATCTCATCATACATCATATACCCTGTCAGATCTTAAAAGGGTTTCAAGGGGATATATGTGACAGTGTGGGTGTGAGCACATGTCTCAGGAGATCAAACCCAAGATGCTCTTGCCTCCCTCATCAAACCTTGCGGTCACTAAGCAACAGTCACCTAGCGCCTGGGTTGCGTAGGGGGAGGTCTCAGCAGTATGCTTACCTAAAACAAGCATTTATCTGACTCCAAATCCAAATATGCCTTTTAACTGATGCAACTATACAAAAACAGCCTACGTCTGTTCACGTGTCTTGTTCATAGTTCGCCACTTCTGAGAGTCAACCTGTTCGATTTTGAGAAACAACTTAAGACAGCAAGTACGTACTTCGGGTAGTTTTCATGAGACAGATTTGGAGCATACGCATAAAATCTGGTTAATCTGGTCTCAAACATAACGCTTGAGTAAAGACTGTATAACAAACAAATGTTACTGCGCATCATGCACACTTTTGTGGCCCAAACTTAACTTCCAGTACACACCCGCAAAGAATAGAGTCCCTGCACATTATTTCTGATAACAAACAAAAGAAATAACAAGTAAAAAGTTAAAAGTATGTCCAGACAGTATTATTTTGGGTTACCAGTAGAAGAACAGTTACTTGTAAACGAGAAAGTTACATGACCCATTCAACAAATTGTTTATTTAATAAAATGTATACACAATAAAATATGAATATTAATTCAATTAAATAAATATAGTTATATTATTAGACCGATCAACAAACACAGACTATCAGGCCTATCAACCAGTTTAGACTTCGAATATTTGAGAACACTCTTGATGTTTTAAAAATGATCTGTGGATGGTATTTTCTCAGATACTACATATGATCTGTTCCTAGATCTTGGTAACGCTAGAAAAGCCCATCCGTGATGCAATATCAGTTCACGTTATTGGTCACTCATTGATTCATTACAAGCTGAAACTACTGCTTAGCACACTAACTTTATAGAATGGTTACATATATTCTATACATGGCAACATTTTCTAACCTGCTTTCCTCCTGCAAGTTTAATAAAGGAAATAGATAGCCACTGTTATTAGATGTCTGATTTACGTCAGTGAGTGTGAGTGGATCACCGGTTTCTGAGGAAATGTGTGTGGGAGCATAAGTGTTATTAGAAGTGTTACAGACACATTCAATCTTTTGTTCTTAAACTTAACTCACCAGAGCCAGCCGTCCCAGAATGTCCCACCTCCATGTACACCTCGAAGGCAGACCCAGGGTTCTCCCTGAAATATAAACAGCATAGGGTAGGGTCAAGGGATTAAAGGTCAAATATGACACTATTAGGGAATGCTAAAAGTGGACTGCGTATTTTTTGCATCATTGACGTCACCAAAGAAAACTGCAAAAAAGAAAACTGTTTTCAAGTTTGCTCTGTATGCCATTGATCTTCCACCCTGAGTCAAAAAGAGGAACATGGAACATATGCATGGCGTAACAGTTTTGTCATGAAGTGATCAGGGTGGAAGAGGAAACAATGCTTTAATGCAAAGTAGTGCAATATGGAAAATAAAAGGGCACATACAATACATTACAATACAGTAAAAATACTCTCGCAAACCAAGAATTCATTCAATTATTTCAAATCCAGCCCCTGTGTCTTTTTGTGCACAAGAATTGTATCCAAGGAAAGGTCTTAGGTCAAAGGTCGGCATAGGGTTTCCCCACTGCAATGAAGACAAAATTTTAGCAATAGAAAGTAACAAACTAAACCTGTCTAATGTGAATGAGTTAAGTTTGTTTTTTTCTTGACAAACAAACTCAAGCCGCTGATTTTTTGAATCTCAATACAAAACCTTTCAGTACAAGGAAACTATACAATATTAGTAATTATACACCAGGTTTGCCTAAATGTGACTAAACAAGAATCATGCAAAAGGTTATAAAAAATTAAATAAATATATCCTAAAATAAATAATAAGATGTTTTCTGAGGACAGATCATGGCATTAAAAACCAAACGACTATTTACAAACAAGAAAGAGATCTGTTCTTTGTTAGCTGCCAAACGTTGGTCTATTTCTCCATTCCACCACGTTGAAGCCTGTCAAAGAGCTATGTATGGTGACAGGTTTCAACATGGTGGAATAAAAAATGTTTATAACCGAGTCTGACAGTGTTCCTATCCTTCACACGGTTTCCTAAACATTTTCTTATCATGGCTTGCTTTTCAGCTCAGAAAAGCAATGTGACCACAGAAAGGCTGACCTCCATCATGTCTTATTTATGAAGTGCATTGAATTACTCGAAACGCTGAGATGGTAGACAGGCTATATGTTTTTTTATCTTTTTAATAAAAATGCATGCATGCTATGTTATGTTATGAAAAGATCACAAAACATCATAACGTAAATGTAAATTGATACCTTTAGGGCATGAAATCTACCCATCTGATCATTGTTTACGTTATGTTGCGTGTCCACACCTAAGATCAGACATTATCGGGGAAAATCTCGCACAGCACCAGACAACACAATACATATAAATGTAATGAAGTCCTGCATCAGGTATGCAAATGTCAAAACAAACAAGCAATTGACCAGTTTACAGCCGCTGTCTGTCGCAACAAGTCCAAACAGGCCTTTCAGGGAGGTCAAAACTCTCATTTATAACAACATTTTACGTGACGCACAACAGAGGAGAGACATTAACGCTTACTTGATGCGAGAGCCCATTTTCAGCTTTATTCAAATCCAATCCTGCTCTTGCAAAATTGTGACAACAGCCCGCTGTCTGACTTATATTTCCCCGTCACATACTGCTCAGGAACGCCATGGTCTCCACGCGCAGATCACGGTACTACCCGCGAGTGATTATGGGAGTTGGTGTTTTGTGGGCGTGTCTGCGGCTGTCAGTTGACGGAGCGCTAAACTACATTTCCCATACAGTAGTGGCGTAGAAGGCGCCTGACACAGAAGGGAGTGGAGTATGATGCTTGGCATTGCGATAATGTATTGCAACAACAACTGTAACAGCTGTACGGCAGATGGTCAGTATGGATGTTTTTGTTGTTAGGAGTTCGAGGATTTATTCAGAGTTTAAAACGGTTGTAATGCACTTCTTTAAAATAAATATAGGCCTACATAGTAGCCTCTACTGTAGCTATAAATAATGTTGTAAAATAAATGTCGGATTTGTGGGTTTCCTCTTTCTTTCATGTTTTTCCCCAAGTCGTATTATCCTATAGGAAAACACACCACAAATAAAGTTTATAGCAGTTTGTCATTTTGTGTAAAGTTCAATTCAAGTGCACAACTCGGATTACGTTTTGTTTATAATGAAAACATTACAAACATGTTGATTTATAGGCTACAGTAGGCTATCAAATGAAAGGTGTGTAACAAATTCCGTATAGCTGACATTAGTGACGTAATACCATTTGCTAATAATAGGCTACATATTAATATAGGCTACATAACATAACACATGATATACTGTTACACCAATTAAATGACTTTATAGGTTTAATCTGTTATTTTTATTATATAGTATAGGCTATTTTTGTTATTATAATATTAAATCATGCTGTTAACACATCAGGGATATTTTACTTCAAAATGAAAATTCTTATAGGCTACCTATCATTTATTCACCCACTTTATGACTTTCTTCTGCAGAACACAATAAAGATATCTTAAAAATGTTTGTGACCAAACAATTTGACATCCCATTGACTTCCATTGTATGGACCCATTTTTCTAAATATTAGCCTATATGCAGGGTTTGAACACAATTTATTTTTGGGTAATGTAAACTATCCTTCTAAGATCTTTTCATTATCATTAGTTAATGCATTAGCAAATATGAGCAATATACACAACATTTGTTGATTTTTGTTAACGTTATTTAATACAAATATAGGCCTAGTTTATCATTGTTTGTCCATTGTGTATTAATGTTGTTTACAAAATACTATAACTTCTACGTTATAACTTTAACTATACTTACTTAATAGGCTGTCAGGTGATTGCTTAGCCTGGGTTTGCTTTAAAAAGAAAATTATTTTCTTAATATGTTTATTTTTTCAGGATATAATAGAAAAACGAAAACATCACACTAAAAAAAGTGCAAAGAGCTGATGTTGATCTAACTCTCAGAATTACTTTAATCGATTTAGGCTAACCAACGTGAGGTTGATTAAGTCATATAAAGAAAACATTTAGGGGTTCTGGCTTGCCTGTATAAGGGAGTGTGCAGGCCAACAGCCATAACAAAAGCAAACGATGTCGCTAAGCGCGCGGAGTCTGAGGAGTTGCGTCTTCAAGTCTTCACGCAAACTCGAATCGCATGCAAGTAGGCTACATCTCATCCACGGCACCTGAACACGGCAAGAGTCGGAGGAAACGAGACTGCTTCAGTCTTTTGCACCCGTGCCAACCCGCAGGTCCACCCAGGACTCAACGCAACGACATCCTCTTATGCCTCATTAGATCCGGGATTCTGTTATTCCAAACGGGCTTTCTGATTGCACTTTGCATAAACTTTGATTTCTTTTATCCGATTTATTTAATGATTTATTTAAATAGCTGAAAGTTTAAAATTGCATCTATATTGTTGCTTTTAAATGCATTTAGATCCTAAAATAGTACTATAAACAAAAGAACAGAGATAACTCACTTCATTACCCTATAGAGGGTGGAATATACGCATTTATCCTCGTGTGCAGAAAAGCACAGAGGAATATCGGCTCGACATGGAAGACAATAAGAAGGTAAGAAAATTAATTTAATGCTCTGCTGACAAAAGAAAAGTAAGCAGCAGTCATCGTCATGTAATTCATAAAGACTTATCATTTTTGTGATTTGGCGTGTTTGTTCATGGACACTATTGTTTATTTTATGCCTATTTTGTTTGTATTCCATATGCAATAATGCAAAAAGCAAAATTCAGTTGGGAGCTGTTTCTATAAAGATTTGAGGCTATTGGTTGATTCAGTCAAAAATTGTCTTATAATAGAATAGATTATAATGTTAATTGGCATAATAAAGTCTATTGTTTAGTCATATTTATAAAGTCAGATCGCAAATCCACAAACTTTGCTTGTTTTTGTAGCCTATACTGTTACTGAAATATATAAGAAAATTGGAAAATCGCTTTATCTACATGTTTGCTCTGCATTTAGGTTGATAAACGTCGTTCGTTACGTTTGTTAATTCGCGATTTATGTCTAATAACATGCACATCTCCCCGATGCTGTTGAAAGATTAGGCTATAGTTTAATTCTCTTAATCAATTTTTATTATTTGGTCAGATTAATAAGTTTTGTTGTATGTCTTTAAACTATATTGAATTGTGTAAATAGTACTATTTAAATTTACCAAGCAATATTAAATAGACCAAAATTTGTTTTGGCTTATGAATGATGTTTAAAAAAAATTCTGAAAGTGTCTTTAAAATGATTACATGTTAAATATGTTAATAAACGTGCATCTGTTGTGTTTCAGAGCTGTGAGTCACTGGTGTGCGCGGGTTGTGGCAGACTGATCTCAGATCGGTTTTACCTGCTCGCGGCAGACAGACAGTGGCACGAGCGCTGTTTGAAATGCAGCGCGTGTCAGGCTGACCTGGAGTCAGAGCTCACGTGCTTCAGTAAACACGGGGATATTTACTGTAAAGAGGACTACTACAGGTAAAATCAAAATGCAAATGTCAAACAGAAAATACAACCTGTCTCAATCTGACATTTATGAAAATATCCACACCCATTAAAAATAAATAAATAATTTACTTGTTATGGTCTCCAATTCAAATCTGTATCTTGTTTTTAATAGCCCAAATTTGTATCTTCTTATCTTCTCTTAAGCAGGACATTTCCTATGCAGAGATGTGCACGATGTCACCTGGGCATCCCAGCCACAGAGATAGTGATGCGTGCCAGAGATCTGGTGTACCACCTGAGCTGCTTTTCCTGCGTCACCTGCGACAAAGTGCTGCTCACTGGAGATTATTATGGGATGAGAGACACTTCAGTGTACTGTCAGATCCATTTCGAGATGATGCTAAAAGAGGAATGTCACACGGATCTTTTTTATTCTGACATGTCTCCTGGAGAGCCAAACTCCAAGGCAAATGAAGGGGCTCCAGCGCAGAGAGGACGATCACGGAGGAGGAAAAATGTAGATGCAGCAGACCATGTTGTTTATAATTCAGGTATAGCATTGTGCATAGTTATAAGATAGTCTGAACACATTTTATGCATGGCTTCTTAGTGTAATACATTTTTTTTATCAAAGGGTCTGTCTGTATCAGCAGGGTCTTTTGTTTAAAACAAAACAAAAAATGTGTGAGTTTTGTAAATGTTTGATGCCATGCTTTCTTTTGTATGAAAGAAAATCTTTGAATGATCTTTAATTTTAAAGCCTTCCAATTAAAAAAGTTTTAAGCAATAACATCTATGTAATCTTACCTGGTCCTTTTATACTGCTAAAACTTTTTAAGATAAAAAGCAATAGGACCTTAAAAATACTCAAAAGCAAGTCAACATGATCTATAGTTCTACATTTATGGTCTAATGGGACATAATTATTACCAATATATTTTTGAACCCTGTATTTCCATGTAAATGAACAATATCTTTTATTATTGACTATAATGTCTGTTTGTGTGTGTGTGTGTGTGTGTGTGTGTGTGTGTGTGTCATATCAATATTGATTCATTCTGTGTGTGCTCTAGATGTGAGCGATACGGGTGTGAACCTGTTGGAGAAAGTAAGACAGTTTAGCTGTCAGAAGTCCAAACGCATGAGAACGTCTTTCAAGCACCACCAGCTGCGGAGCATGCAGTCCTTCTTCAACCACAACCATAATCCAGATGCCAAAGACCTCAAAGAGCTCGCACAAAAAACTGGCCTCTCGAAACGCGTGCTCCAGGTCCGAATGATGTTTCTGAATCTGTTATAAGATAAAAACATCTACCAAGTTATCTATTTGCTTACTCAATGGCATCTTTATTCTTTTGCAGGTCTGGTTTCAGAATGCTCGTGCAAAATTCAGGAGGAATCATCTTTATCAGGAGAGCGTTGGTGCGGACAATATTTCGGACAATTCCACCATCACGTCACCATCTGTTCCTTCACCGGAGATGTCTCCCCCATCCATGAATCCATCTAGTCCCTTAAACACATCTCCATCACAACACACACACTTAGAACATAACATACATGTGAACCACAACAGCATGAGTCCTTCACATTGCACAACCTCTCATTTTTTCTGAGTTCCTCCAACGCAAGATCTTAGAGCATCTAGTCTTTTTTTTTGATAATTTTAGCATTCTTGAGTTGGCTGAGACTAAATTTCTTGATGTTACATTATAGGTTCTTCAAATCAGAGTATTGATTGTAGATCCGTTTACAGAATATTGGTTTTCTTTTGCGGCAACAAAACGTTTTCCAAAGAACCACAGAGTTTACAAAGATATTGCATGGCATCATGAAGGCTGTCATTTTAATTTTGTCATTTTAATATGAAATATGTTCGAAATGGAGTAACAGCTATTACTGTATATTACATACTGTTTAAAAAGAAATATTATGCAACACTAAATGATTCAAATAGTATGCCCATGATCTCACATTTGCATAACCCAGTTGTTTTACTTTTGCTTTGTTTGCTACTCTGAAAATGAAAGGCCAAGTTAAATGCATTGCATAATGGGATATAATATGCCATGCAATGAACTATGAGGTTCAAAGTACAGTTACTACAATACATTCTACAGAAATATAAAGACTATCGACTAAGCTGTAACCCACTCATATCAGGTCGAAAAGAGTGTAAATCACTCTTCTTATAGGTTTAAACCAGCAAACTTTGGACTCAAGATCCATTCACACACATGCCCTCATAAGTACACACTGGATATGGTTTTGGCTTTAATGTAGTCTCCAAACAAGATTAACTAGGCTTATGCTTGCCTATAGATTAAAGTAAAATAAAGTGTTCACATTGTGAGGAAAATATGTTTGTTTATTCAGCATTGGGGTGTACGCTGTTTGATTATTTTACCCTGGTTGTGTGTGTGTTATGCTTGTTTTTGCGAGTGTATAAAGTTTGTGTAATTGTAATGGTCCTGATCCCTGCTGAGGTGATTGTGGTTTGCATTCTGCATATACGAGCTGAGGTTAAACCGTCCCAGTACAGGCAGGATTGGCGTATACACAGTCCCAGCATCAAAAACAGATATTTGGTGTTGTCTTTGTTCCGTGACCGCATTGTTTTATTAGCTGCTAATGAAGTCTTAGTTTTGCTTTGCAAAAAACATCTCGCTTGTTGAGTTCACTTGGTGTTTGTGATCATTTTCAGCCAGAAGAGGTAGAGAAAATGGAAATGTGGAAATAATAAGAGAGGCGTGCTTGATTCGGGCGGCTTGTGTATGCTGCACATTTCATGATGGTGGTTGTGGTTGAACCAAGTGTTTACCGCAAGCAAGCGTATGTTTGTGTTTGTGTGTTTTATGGATGAGGAATTACAGGACATGCCACTCTCCTGTCCCACAGAGCAGACTCAGAGTAACTCTCACACGTGGAAAAAATAGACACATGCGAAAAACAGGAAACCGGATCATGCGGGCTAAGCAGACATGCAACAGCCAGGCCTAAAATTATATTTGCATTTAAAAATGATTTTGGGCGACTATGTTGTTGAGTAAATGTAATGAAAACATGATCCCAAAGTCAAGTTTCAGCAGTTTTCATTAGTTACTCATTTCTACAATATTTTACAGTGATGTAGTAAAATGATTGCTATATCACAATAAATACAAGTCAGTAAAGACTACTATGCTATTGTTATTATATTCTCATTATACATTTGTTAGCCTTTTTATACACAGAGGTCACTCTCTTCAAATAAAAAAAGTCAAGTGGACATCTAAAAACCTTCTTGAAAAAAGTAAACATTTGGTTTTACATTCCCTAAGAGCAATAAACACACACACACACCACACACACACACACGCACACACAAATCTTGACGCAGTTGATGAATGCATGAAACAAACCAACTTGTGATTTGTAATTCTCTAATGTTACTGTTTGTGAGCTGTAGGGGGCGCTACCGACTAGTTAAAGAACAAGGACAACAATGCATGTGCTATAAAACTATCTCCGTGCCTACCACAGTACGACAGTAGAGTACGAAGCAAAGTAATTTAGTAACTTTTTATTATTATAGAAAAGAAGTAGAATAAAAATATAAGTCAGTATGGGTGAAGTGTTGGCGGAAGAGATGTGTTTTTAGCCGATTCTTAAAGAAAGGCATAAAATAAAATGTCTTATGCTCAACAATTTCACAACCTCACAAACCTTATCAGTAGAATAACACACAAAATACACATACAGTACACACACACACACACACACACACACACACACACACACCGAATCCAATCATAGTTCCTCATATGCTACACAATATAGCCTATACAAACCTTAATAAAGACAGAAGTTCCCCACCACAGGCTTGCGACAGTTGTAGCCTACGTCATCATGCTGCGAAAATGCATCCAACCCTGCATCCAATTTGCAAATCGCAGACTGTGTGTGTGTGTGTGTGTGTGTGTGTGTGTGTGTGTGTGTGTGTGTGTGTGTGTGTGTGTGTGTGTGTGTGTGTGTGTGTGTGTGTGTGTGTGTGTGCGTGCGTGCGTGCTAAAGGCAGACGCACGTCTAAAAGGCATTTGTTCATAATTTCCCCCAAGAATGACAACTATTCAGATAGAAAATGAGTGTGTGTGAGTGCAAGACAGAAAGACAGAAGCGAGAGACAAAATCTACAGCAAACTGAAAGATGTGGGTTCACTTTCCATTAACCATAGAAGGCCACATGAAAGCCTGGGGGTTTTTACACTGATATCATTATTACACGTGGGGTTATGCCGAAACGATGTCGTCATGTTACTTTTATAAAGTCTGCATTGTTAAATTACCTAACAGCTAACATGGGTCAGGCTTAGGATACGTTATTTAATATGTGAGCGTCACATATAATGACACAATATAAATATCAGTAATGCTAGATATGCAGAATTTGTGATACAACCACTAATTTTTGAAAAACATTAGAGACATTTGAATAGATTTAGCCTAATGAAAATTTGTTTTAAAGGAAACATAATGGTCTCTGAGGGTCTACTGGTAATGTGCTGGGTGTATTGATGGTTGTTATCTGGTGAATGGGAACCATAATATAATATAATATAATATTAATGGTTACAGTTGCATTACTGCTAAAAATTGAAGTACCAAGTAAACTACTCACATCAATTACATTTTGTGTTAGCAGATGACAACGGTTATAGTCTGTCAGTAATGTTTCCAGTATTTTTTTAAAGACATTGAAGTGTAAATAAAGTAGACAGACAGACGCGGTGCTTTGCTCTTGTCACAGACAGCCATGTGATTCCCGGGGTGTGACTCAAACTCGCGTGGGCCGTGACACGAGTGAATCTGGTGTGCGTGGATGCTGACCAAACTGACTTCGCCACATTTTTCGGCGCTGTGAATGTGTCCAAGAGCGCATCGGAGAGGTAAGAGGAACAGCTGCGTGACTTTTAACCTGATTTGCTGAAAACGATGCTCGTGACGTGTGCGCGCATGCCTGGGGATACGAAGTGTTACAGTTGCACAACGTGTTCATGTAGAAGAGGAAGATCGTGCCAAATTGCTCTTGGGGTACATTTGGCTTGTGCGCAAAAATGTCAGCGTAGGCACCAAAGAAAAGAGAGAGAGGGGGGGGATCTAAATGAAAACAAGGCGAAAAACAACAATGTGCACGTAGTCTTGGAATAAAGTTATAAGCAGCAAGGTAGGCAATGCTATTGCCATATGGTTTAGTGTGTATGATTTAAAAGCAAACCGCGCTTTTCTGTAATGTTTCTCGCTTGCATGTGTCAGATGTGAAAAGCGCACGGAAAGTAGATCTGTTTTGAAAGTTGATGTATCCGTTTTTATGAAGTGCACTGCATACGGCCTTATTCCGCGACATGTGTTATATTCAGATGTTATATTCAGTTATATTCATATCGCATTGCAAATGCTATATAGGGAAATGAGCAAGTGTAGAAGAAACACCGAGACTCTGAAATACAGCTCGATACACAGTGACATGTTGAAGCTTTACGGTAACACCCACACTGAAACCAACTTCGATCATTCATGCAAATATAACACACAGATTTAAATCAACATCTGCACATAATCGTGTCTCTTTTATTCATCTCTATATTTCGATTATAAAACTGGATTGTGTAGGCCTATATGCTGGTGTTGTTGGGCGCTTGTTTTTCTGTAAGGAGTATTTGCGGAGTTGTGACTCCGCCTACAGGCGGTGTTTGTTTGTATCCATTCACGTGTTTTTGGCCACAAAGTATCACTTTTGCCCGTGATTCTTCTAACTCGCGTGTCGTCACCAAGCGGAATATATAGTGACGTGCAATGAGCTTATGCTAAATAAAGAGGTGGTTTATAAATAACACGGTTAGCAACCAGTCACAACTGAACTGATGCTTATACTATTAAAAACTTTTTAAAGGAGAAATATTGCCAAGCTAAAACCAATATTATTTTTTGTATTTGATGTAATGCAATGCAATGTGTTCATACGTTTTAAGGAGAAAAAACGCATTATTTATAAACGAGTCGTTCTCTCGTGCGTTTAAGTGCCGTGTGCTCTGATTGGACAGTTGAGTTGTGCGTTGTGATTGGCTAAATACCTTTTTTCCAAATGTGTCAAGGTTTACAATAAACTCTTTATGTTAAGAAGTTGATGACATTCAGGTAGACTTAAGCCTTAAAATCCTGCATGCAATGTATGACTCCATAAACTGTATGACTCGCGTTACTCTCTGTAGTGAAGGGGATCAACACCAAACTAACACAAACACATCAAACATGATGGCATGATGCTTTAATGATGTGGGCTGGTATCATCATATCAGATGCATGTGATCAGAAATGTGTGTGTGTGTGTGTGTGTGTGTGTGTGTGTGTGTGTGTGTGTGTGTGTGTGTGTGTGTGTGTGTGTGTGTGTGTGTGTGTGTGATTCTGTGCATTCTGTGGGTTTTTTGTTGAGATATGTGTAGGGGTTTCATGATGTTGTGGAGTTTTTAGATCTTAAGTGTTTCTATCTGTCTTTCCATCCGTCCACTGCACAAGTAAAGTATACGCCCATCTCCTTTAAAAGTGCTGTATATAATAATACACAGTGATGACTCATGCGCTGAAATGCGACAGCTTTCTAAGTACGCTAAAGGTTTTCTAGGAAACAACACATCTAACGCCATCTCTTTATCTGTCAATATTTGCATTCTGATTGTACAGTGTGTTTAAAGTGTGATCTGGATGGTATTTTTTCCTCTTCTCTTTTTGTGAATGGAAGGAAATTGGTACAGAAACACCCTTCCCCTCCTCAACCTTTTCTTTCCTGCAGACCTGTTTTTCTTCACCTTTACGAGCAGGAGCTGACTTGTTTGTTTTTTCATTTGATACTGTACAGTAAAGATATACGATCTGTGTGTCTGTGAGTAATACTGGCAGTCGCTGTTATATGAGCAATTTCAATGTAATTTACGATTACAGTATGAATGCGCGGTTTACAACCGGAGTCAAAGGTACATTTTTCTCTGATATGAACAGGCTCTCAATTATTCAGTTTATAGTGTTTTTTTATTTTCATTAACACTTTGTTCACGGATTGCTACATAATGTTTATTTATAAGCGCTCAAACACGCGTATAGTGTTTGTATTCTTAAGCATTGTGATGTGCTACTATAAAAAGATTATAATTGAATCAGATGCTTAAATGCTTAAACTAAATCAGTTTGTTAATTCGATGTTATTATACCTCATAGGCATGGAATATTGTAGTAGCAGGGATTAACAAAGCATGTTGTGTGTTTATGTGTGTAAATGTGGGTAAGTAGGTTTGTCTGGAGCTTGTTTAAAATAAAACAGGAGTTGTTAGTACTTGTCATGTTGTACAGTGTGGGAGCGAACACTTGCCCTGAAGGCTACAAACACACACACACACACACACACACACACACACACACTCGCAATGTATTTTTTGGAAGGTCTTTCAGAAGTACGATACTACACGCTTCAGCGCACAAACATTTGATCTCGCTATCGACGTTTTTTGTATATAGTATATAGTACTATAGTATATAGTTCCTGAGAAGTTTTTGTAAGAATTCACTAGTTTTTTAAGTGTGGGTGTTTAGAGAAAACGTGTCGTAAGAGGACAACCAGAGCCAATGTGTGTAAATACATGCGTATGGATTGTCATCGCAAAAATCAAAAATCCAGCTCGCACTGGGAATTTATGAATTAAAAGATAACTTTTAAGAACGTACTGTTCATGCATGCAGTACTAGTTCACAGTCCTGACTTGATCCGCTGCTGTTTTAAAGGCCTGACGGTCGGTGGTTTGAGATCTGCTTGTGTTGACAGATGACATCAGGTTAAGCTAAACAAAGCTGCCGCGGGGAAGGTTTTGAATGAAAATGTGTTTTTGATTGACTGAATGATCTTTGTGTTTGTCTGCAGGTGTGGAATGTCATTATGGAACAGAACAGCTTTCAAGATCGGAATAAAAATTACACAGTGCCAGTACAGAACGACCAGGTTTGATCTCACACACACGTGCCGACATGCAGCTGTTGGCACACGTTGTTGTTACACCTGTCAGTCTTGTATGAATCTTTTACAGTAATCCAGACATACACAAATATGTGTATTAACATAATGCTGACCGCAGTCTAGTAGTGACGCTGTCTGTCTCTCTCTCTCTCCCTCAGAGGAACATGTTAGGGTATGGATACAGTTCCATGCTTTCCAACTTCCGTGTGGAGAAGAAGATCGGTCGTGGAGAGTTCAGTGAGGTTTATAAAGCCACATGTCTACTAGATAATCAGCAGGTGGCCCTGAAGAAAGTACAGGTGATTCTGAACCTTATACTTTCGACTATTTCATAGTTCAAATAGCATGTTACCATATGTATACTATTTATGCAGTATGTGTACTACGTATGAAATAACATGCATTTTTAAAAAGGATGTGTTCATTTTAACAAGTTAAGACACAAAATGTGTTGTCCCAAAAATAACACAGAGATGTGTTCAGTTTTCATTTTATTAACCAGCTTTTGTCTCATGCTGAGATGCTTTTTTTTTTAAAAGTATTGTCGTTTTCTAACGAATTAAAAAAGATAAAGGGGAGAAGACGTGTTTTGTAACGTTGTGTTATTCGTTGTGTTCGGTCAGATCTTTGATATGATGGATGCTAAAGCCCGTCAAGACTGCATTAAAGAGATTGACTTGCTAAAGGTTAGTGACATGCTAACATGCTTATAGACGCATTTCTGCGTGAGAGTTTTGTGATTTTTTGTTGTTGTTTCTTTAGCAATTAAATCATCCGAACGTCATAAAGTATCTGAATTCGTTTATTGAAGACAACGAGTTGAATATCATTCTGGAGTTAGCGGATGCTGGAGACCTCTCTCAGATGATAAAGGTGTGTGTACTATTATAAGAGCGCGGCAGGTCAGCACCTGAGAAAACAGGTGATGTTTAGTAGAAAGACAGCGGCCTTAATGTGACACGAAGCAGTCATCATGTCATTAAAATCTCTCTATCCTTCATTTTTCTGTGGTTTTCAATCGTGGCCCACCCTGTGTTTGCTGAGGGATTTTACCAGATATTCTCATATTCAATGTATTGTGTATTGTTACGATGCAAACCTTAAATGATGACTTCGTTTTTTGCCTTCATTTATGTCTGTCTTATTTCTGTGTGTAGTATTTTAAGAAGAAGCAAAGATTGATTCCAGAGAGAACGATATGGAAGTATTTTGTGCAGCTCTGCAGCGCACTGGAGCACATGCACTCACGCCGAGTCATGCATAGAGGTACACACACACACACACACACACACACACACACACACACACACACACACAAAAGTGTTTTACAACGTTGACAACTCAAATTTTATTCCAGAAAAGCATTCTGTTTGGTTTAGCTCACTTCTGGGGACATATTTGTCCAAAAGGATTGTTAATTGTTAGAAAGACATGCTTCACCTTTATTTATTATGGTCTGATATGTTGGTATTTAGCAATAATGTTTGTCTAAATAATTCTTGGGTTTCTCTTTGAACATTGGTGTGTATCAGATATAAAACCAGCCAACGTCTTCATCACGGCTACTGGAGAGGTTAAACTGGGAGACCTTGGACTGGGTCGATTCTTTAGCTCCAAAACTACCGCCGCACACTCTCTTGGTAACACTCAGTGCACACAAACACATGTGTAAAAAACATGATAACATCTTGATGTGTGTTCAAGTAAAAGATGCTAACTAGTCTACATAAATATTGAACACATTCAACATCGAGGCATTTCTTTATGCAATCAGCTTGAAATGTCCTATAACCTCTTTGTGTGTCCAATCTCACAGTTGGAACTCCATATTATATGTCTCCTGAAAGGATTCATGAAAACGGTTATAACTTCAAATCAGACATCTGGTCACTGGGCTGTCTGTTGTATGAGGTAAACACACATACACAATCATTTAAATTCTGCTTTAACACACCATCAGCTTGCTGTGTTACTTTGCAGCCCAAGCATATCAAAATTATAGAAAGTTTCCAAATGTGCATATTACATTTGATTTTAACATGATTTTAACAAAAGTTATGTAAAACATCTCTGTTGGTTTTTTGATTATTAGTTGTTTCATACATTTACAATATATCAGACATGATATCAGGTTTTTACTTCACAGTTATTGGTAACGTATTATCCCAATATCTATGAACAAATAAGTCAAATTTGTTTTACATTTAGTTTATTCCGTGGCTGATGAATCATACTTAAAAATCCAGTGCAGGCATTAGAGAGTTTGTAACCCTTGTGGCTCTTAAGGCAAAAGATTTCAAGGATGCTGAATTATTTGCGATAGTTGTAGAATGAATGCAGTATTTTTATAGCAAGGTTATCATCAATACAGATATATTGTGACACCCCTATTATAAACATTTGCGCTCAACAAAACCACCTCACCCTACCTTTGTTGTCATTCTCTCAGATGGCAGCTTTACACAGCCCCTTTTACAGCGATAAGATGAACCTGCTGGCGTTGTGTCAGAAGATCGAGCAGTGTGATTATCCACCTCTCCCATCAGAACACTACTCGCAGAAGGTAGAAATACCCACACACCCCGACTGTCATTACTTGAACAGATGTGTGAGTAACTACACGCTCTGAATGTGTTGCAGCTCAGAGATCTGGTCAGTATGTGTATCAGTCCCGACCCCGATCATCGACCCGACATCGTCTTCGTCCTGCAATTCGCCAAACAGATGCACCTGTGGACGTCCAGCACCTGAATCAAATGCACTTATATGCAGCGAGGAGAACCTTTTTGCAAACCTGTGACATCTGCTGTCTCTCAACCCAACTGATAAAGCTATGATAGATATGTGATAAAGGAAGAGTGAATGTAGGCTATAAGCTGAACATTTCTGTAGATTTGTATTGAACGGAGTGCAGATTTAATCTGTGCCTTTGAATGATTTGTCACAGTGCTGCGTGACCATTGGTTTGGAGAAAGTGGAAGGGTGTTACACGGGTCGGGTAAGGTGACCTTGGACCTCATGATGATGTCACAACACGGTTCTATTTATTCATACTTCATGTTAGGCTTATATATTCATAACATTTAAAAGAGCAGTATTTTTGTTTGTAATACACACGCACACAGATGAAACAGGTAATATTTTGGACTTGTGGGTTTGGCTTTATTGTTCTTTGGTCAAATATCTACAAGTATTCATGTGGTTTAATGTGAAACTATTCAAGATGTTCTATTTGAAGTCATTCAGAAACATTGTCATGTCGTCATATGTTGTGTAACTAAACAATAAACTAACTATAAACATTTTCCCAGTGTTATTATTCGGTTTTTGTTAAAGAAAATACCACCTAGATCATAAAGATGGTGAGAAGTCATAAGGTTTCTTCATAATGCCCCCTCGTGGTAGACAAAAGTATCTTTTATTAAAGGGATAAAAACTCATTATTTATTCACCCTCCTGTGGTTCAAAACATGTGATTCTTTCTTGTGTGGAAAACAAAAGAAGATATTTTGAGAAATGTCTCAGTGGTCTTTTCGTACAAAGTAAATGGGACCAATTTTATTTAATTTGTTTTATTATTGTTTCTTCAGTGTAGGAAAGTCATACAGCTCTATGAAATGACATAAGGGGAAGTAAGTGATAAAATAATTCCCACTTGTGGGTGAACTATCCCTTTAATGTAGTGAATCTTACATTTTAAATTTGATAGAAAATCTTGTTCTCAAAATAAAAACACAAACTGTGACTATAACTTCTTTTATTGGAAATAAGGAAAAATGATTATATACCACCACATAAGAAAAATGGTTATGAGGCAAAAACAGATCAAAGCGTGGTGACTGTGATCTCAGGAGGTATCCATGGTCTGAATGCTCTCCTCCACAACCTCCAGATTCAGAGGGGTCACGGCATTCGTCAGAACCCCGGTGGTTCCACGCTTGTATCGGTAGCTTCCGGTTCTGAGAAAAACATAAACAGAAAGTAAATCTGACTGAAAGAGACCCAAATCCAGCCTAGCAACTGAAGCTAAAGTTCACAGTGCACACGTAATTCTACACAAGAGTTAAACTACATGAGTCAGAACATGTTTTCTATATACTGCTGTATGTCCTTGTAAAATGTTTAAGTTCACCAGGGTTAGTTTAGTAAAACTCACTCATAGAAAAACACTCAAATGGGCTAAAACTCGAGACTACTTGGTCTATCAAAGACTATTAAAATTTTTTCAACAACATGGTTAGTAAGACACACGTAGGTTACTTTCACATCCTCATTTTTGTTTTTAAACACAGGATTACTCACACAGGATGCCCTTCGATATTATCCTCTCTTAAAAGGGAACATTGAAGTATGAATCAGCTTTGCATTCAGTATCACAGATGATCTTTCATTAATAGCATGCACACGTGTCACAGAAAGTTGCTAACTCCATTCCCTGAATCTTATTAACAGTTTTTTTTTAAGTCTGTTATAGGACAAGAATAACTGCAGATGGCCACACATATTTCATTCATCATGCAGATTGTGTCATTGCCTCCACGCTAATCCTCTGCATGCCATGCAACAACTGTTGAAGCATTATCCACAGTGCACACAAACCCTTACCTGACGCCTTTCTTATTAGCCACATCATGTGGTCTCAGGTAATCCACCTTCCCTTTGGTGATCACACACAGGTCGATGTTGCTGCCTGAGCCCAGATCATTGAAGATTCCGGCAGCTATGGCATCTCGCACCAGACTTTTGGCCTCTTCCTCCTGATTAACACAACCACAGTCAATATCACGACTGTATAAAGCTCTGCACAGATCAGCTAGTCAGACACAAAAGAGAATATTTGGGTAAGGATAAGAAAGAAGTTCACCTCCATGTCGGGCTTAAAGCGATCCTCAAAGACTGCCATGGCTGCCAGAGAGCCAGAACCTGGTGAGAAAAACACATGGTAACATAAATACAACATAAAAGAAAAAATAAATCTGGGCAGGAAAAATCTGGTAAAATAGGTCAAATTCAATTCATGAGTGTGAATTTGAAGTGGCCACACCCCACAGGAAGTTGAACTGGAGCGACAGGAAGTGTAATGGCCTATGAAACCTTCAAGAGTCAAAAAGGGTTTTGACAAGAAAAAATATTGTGTGTGTTTAGATAAGCTTTTATTCTAGTTGATAAATTGCTGCAGTTATTTGTATTTTTTCGAATTATTCAACTTTTAATTTCAGAATCAGAAAGAGCTTTATTGCCAGGTATGTCTGCACATACGAGGAATTTGTTTAGGTGAAAGAAGCATCCAGTGCACAGAGACCAAAATAATACAAAAAAAACAGTAATATAATACCCAGATGTTCTATATATAGTTTTTTAGAATACAATAAAAAACAATAATTTTACATTCTAAACCTCAATCCTGTGAGTGACTTCAATACAAATTCATGAATTTAACAAAAATTTAGCAGACATTCTCAGTTCATGTCTGAACGAAACGCAACCCATCAACCCATCTGGTAGAACACCAGCGACAGAATACATAGAGCATAGGCTTTATATAGAAACAATATCTCCCCCTTTGGGTGAAATGAAAGAAAGACATGGAGACAGAAGGCATCGCTTCAAAAGAGGCTGCTTTAAGAGATTACTGCATAATTATATATAAATAAATAGACAGACCTTAAGTATTAACTTACCCATAGTGACGTAGGGCAGTTTGTCTGTTGAACCGTGAGGATAGATGCTGTATAAGTGTGGGCCAGTGCAGTCCACACCTCCAAGAACTAATGCTGCACCAATATATCCCTGATACCTATACATATACAAGAACACATTTCATTAATATCTCTATGACTTTTCAAGTCATGTGTGATTACAAAAATGAATTTGAATTCATTTTAACTAATAAATTGATAGATTTACAAAACACTGATAACACAAAATGTAAAGTGCATAATAGGATAAATAATCTAATACCTGAAGAGCATCTGCTTGAGCATGCGGTTGGCTGTATTGACTCGAGGGAGACGGCCAGTGGACAGAGAGTGGAGCTCCAGGTTTGAGGAGATGATTTGTGTGGTCATCTCTGTGTCAGCTGCGGTACCAGCTCCACAACAACTAAAAAACGCCATTCTGTGTTAGACATTGTATGAACACAGGATGGAAAGAATGTATGTTGTGTTTTGCACTTACTAGATATTAGGAGAGATGTAGTGAATTTTAGAACAATTTTTATCAGCCACGACCATTCCTTCAGTCGCTCGTGTGTCGGCACCTAAGATAACACCATCCTGAGAGAGAGAAAGCGAGTGAGAGACTCTTTCATGTAAATGATTGGGATCATGTTTCAGTTGAAATATATGTTGTTGTTTTTTTACCTTATAAACAATACCACAGATGGTGGTGCCAGTTTTGCGAGCGCCTTTGGCGTTGAATCCAAGCTTACTGCAGTTTGCTTCCAGAAGAGCATTTCTACAACACATAATATATAAACATTTGTAAATCCTGTATAACCACTTGTTTATTTATACAAATAAAAGTGCTACAGCTGTATTGCCAGCAAAAACACGCTAAGATACACAACACCAACCCGACAGTTTGTAAATCGTGCCATAAGTTATTTCAAGAGATTTGGATTCTCGAACTAACTTTTCTCAGATGCCCATCATAAATGTAATTTGTTTTATCATACCAGCCCATTCTTCTAACCCAATATTTCATTACTATTTTTAGTTACTGCAGTTTTATTAATTCGTATATGTGCAGTCAAATCCTTAAAGACATTTTGTGTTGCTTTTCACTTTCCATAAGTGTGTGCAAATGTTGTGTTGGTGGTTTATTTAGATAAAAGTGTGTGTACTTGAGAAGAATCATTTTTAGCTCATTGACTGACATTTTGTATTTTTGTGATATCCCTATAGAAATAAATACAATAAAATAAACATGATTCTCCTTTTATAATGCTAAATTATAATGATGACGTCATACTAATTATAGAGAACCTAATTTCGTTCTCCTGACAACTAGTGGACACTTTTAATATAATACTCTTTTATCTTTATTATGACATATCATTCTTTTGTTACAATATTATTCACATAAATAGAAAATTTACCTAAATAAATACATTGTTTAGTAATAAATGTCATAGTAATAAATGTCATTTTAGAATTTCCGACGCAAAACAAGCGTGAGCCATGTTCCTTACACATACGCGCCGAACTGATCTGTTCATTTCTAAATTATGAACCAAAATATCATCGGATGAATGAAAAGGGGGATATTTACATCTAAATATGAAGTAATCCAAGCTAAAATGTGTGTGTTTTGTTGTTACTATCTGAACCGGTGGGAAAAAGCGCGGCTGAAGTCCACCAACAATCATAATATTAACAAAAATAAAAAGGGGAAAAACACAACATTTAAGACACATTTATGAACGTTATAATGCTGTAATATACATCTTCGCGTATGTTTCTTGAATTAAAACAGTCATTCAATAGTCTTTCAGTGAATTCTCCTGAGTCATTCACACGGGCCGTGACTCAAACACCCGCTGTACAAGCCCTTAAAACACTTTAATCTCTTCGTTATTTTAGCCAAACTAACACATTATAAATAAAACATCTGAACGAATAATATCCCGTTTATAAAGTAGAAAAAGTGGCGGCGCTTCTCACCTCTTGCAGTTTTCGAAACTGAAACCGCAGGGCTGATACTGACACACGGAGACAGTCGCCATGATTTTGCAGTCCTGCTTCCGGGAAGCGCGAGATGCCGTTTCCTTCTGTGTCACAGTCTATAGATTCCGCGCTCACGAGCCTATAGAATAAGCGAGACGGTAGGAACCTATAGAGGAGGACCTTGTAGAATGTAACACATGGCTTTTTTGTATAGTAATGCTTAGACGACAGTTATAGGCCTATAGGTTGTCAAGATAACAAAATTGCCAAGGGTTTACATTGAAACACAAACTATTTGCCAATATACCTAGGCTACATATAAAAGAAGAATCTATACGTAAGATTTATTTTGTAACACAAGTAGATTTACATCGGATTCAGATGCATGGGATGTAGCTCCACTGATGTGTAGCCTATAAAAACCGAGGCCTCTAACATCAATAACACATGTAGGTTGATAGATCTTAGTTCATTTTAATTTGACCAATAGTTTAAATGACTTTATTTGTATAACTTTATTGTGTTACACAAAGTCCCCTATAAGCATTTAAACAATAAAAAATAAATTATTAATTTGGCTACATAACAAAATAGCAAACCAAGTGGCGTTTATTTAAAGAGAGATAAATGTTTGTTAGGTTTACATTTATACAATACATATTTACTAAGAAAGATAATTTGATATTTTCATAAACACAGTGGCTTAGAAAAGTAAAGTTACTTCTGAGAAATGACTAACATCAACTTGCTTTTGTAATTTGGTTTGCTTTTATTTAATGTCTAACGCAATTAAATACATTTGTAAATGTCATTGAAGTATAAATACTTTGATGTCCTCTATACATATTCATACATAATATATAGGAACCAAGTGTTCTGTAGTTCTCTATTTAGCCACTAGAAGGCAGTGTGCGCTCAGCTCAATGGGAGCAGGGTCAAGATGGCTTCAAACTTTCTCTTACAATACCTTGTAATGCATGACGTAGAAGTCATGTTTCCTTATGTCATTAACGTCACTGTTTCTATAGTCAATAATTTCAGCAACCATTGGTAAAACATCACCAAATGTTTGGAACAGCACATACTGAGATGCCTCCTCTTGAAAGAGAATTGAATAGTCTCACAGTAAAGAGAAACAAGCACAATAGACTCCATCAATCTAAATGCACCCTTCTCATCCACTCGAGACTTAACAAAGACAAGCTCAAATAATTGAGCAAACTGTACACCCTGAGTGTGTGTGTGTATGTGTGTGAGAAAGAGAGAGAGATAGAAAGAATAATGACAGTTTTCTTTTCATCAGTTTCTTTCGCTGGGGAAACTGCACAGCACATTCTCTTATTCATTTCCATTAAAAGGATACTTTGAATCATAATCATGTTTCACATTTTAGTCATTCGAAAGAATTCGTGTGTGTGAATGTATGTGCTCGTGCGTATGTAAGATCTGGTCACTAAGGACATACTTTTACATGGTTGTCATGGAGACTAGGTGAGAGAGTTGCCGCTCTCGCACACGTACACGTTTACACACACAGGTGTAAGATACTCTCACACACACTTATTCTGCAGACCTCTATTAATGTGTGTGTGTGTGTGTGTGTGTGTGCGTGCGTGTGTGTGTGTGTGTGCAGGAGTGTGCATGAATTTGTAGGAGTGTGCAAAGTTTATCTGCTCTTTGTCTGAGCACAGTGTTCTTAACACTGCTTTCATTGTCTGAAGACACTACAACAACTATCTGTGTGTGTCTTTAAGGGTCGTGTAGGGCTACACTTTTGCTAAGTTATCTCACAAACGTTTGTGAAAATATTTGTAAGGACGTTCGAAAGGGTTCTCAGAAAATCCACAGATACATGATTTGCTATAAATCCAATAGTGTAAATATATATATACATATATATGTGTGTGTGTGTGTGTGTGTGTGTGAGAGAGACAGAGAGAGAGAGAGAGAGACAGAGAGAGAGAGAGAGAGAGAGAGAGAGAGAGAGGAGGGAGAGGGAGGGAGGGAAAGACATCCTGTTGCTCCTTGTGGGAGAGTGGTTCATCATATCCGTGAGGAAGAGGAGTCTTCCTATCGTGTGTGTGTGTGTGTGTGTGTGTAGTGTGGCTATAGTGTTTGTGGGTCCCTTTATATATTTATGTATTTATTGTTTTTTTCATAAACATGCTTTAAAAATGAAAATATCAGTGTGTCAACAATAGAAATATAGATAATAAAAGTGTATGTGTAGTTTTTACCCCTGGGTAAATACGTGGGTGAGTATTTCTTGTTATGCTGGGAGGATGGGTCATAGGGAGGTTATCCTGTTTACCCATCAGCCCTTATTATAATCTCCCAAACACACACACACACACACACACACACACACACACACACACACACACACACACACACGCAAGTGTTTTCTCATAAAAAAAATAGTTCCTCTTCTGTTTAATTGGCGATCCAACTGTGGTGTCTGTTAGATCTACACAAGACTGCTCATTAATTCTGATTTATTACAACGAAAGAGATTGAGAGCAGGGCCAGAAACAAACTACTCCAAAAACATTTGCAGTGTTGAGTTTAGGGGCTATTAGTTTGACCAATAGCAGATGAACTTTCTTGAAAGGATCAAAATGTGTCATCTGTTTGGTGCCACCCAAAGCATTTCAATTTCATTGCGGTTTACATGATATAATTTTATAATGCATTATAATATAGTACAATCTGCTGTATATTTACATTCTCTCCAAACAGGAAATGGGTCATTCTGATCTCTTAGCTCATACTCACATGATTGCTCTATAATCTGATGACATCATTGTGATGTAATCACTGTCCCAGTAAAAAAATCTGATAAAACAGTGCACTTGCACACTTCTGATGGCCATCAATTTAGAGTTCAGAAAGATGCTCGCAAGCCTATGTGACATGTTAAGTGTCAACATTGAGAAACAAGTGCTTAGGGGATCATTTGGGCCAGATCCAAACAAATTGGTGGATAGAATGCACAAAATTCACTGGGATCTTGAGTGTGTGTGCGTGTGTGTGTGTGTGTGTGTGTGTGGGACTGGAAGAGATTGGATAAAAGAGCTCAGGCGATCCAGTATCAAACAGTTTGATCAGACGCAGATGGTTGTCATGGTAACCTGTGCCAGGCAGGTGGCACGAGGCGGACAAGGACATTAAGTTTTTGATGTAACTTAGGGACAACCGCAGGTGGGCACTCTAGGATCAGATAGCTAAATAGACCCAAGGTTAACAAAGACACACACACACACACACACACACACACACACACACACACACACACACACACACACACACACACACACACACACACACACACACACACAAACATCAGCAACATTCATTGTCTTTTTTGTTTATCTCACTTTGAATAAAATTAGAAATTAATCTTAAATGTGCAAAGACAATTACACCGCTGTTTCCTGACAGATCATGAATTGCTGCGGAAAGTTATATAAACATTTTATTGTGAGGGAAAAGAAGAACTTTTACTCATGTTTTTCTAACTTAGTTTACTTTTGCTTTCTATACATTTAATTGAACTGGTTTCTTCATAAGAACACCAATAAAATTATCTATATTTTGTATATTATGATATCTTTTTAAAATGTGTGTGAGTGTGCATGTGAAAATTAAATGTATAGTCTCTTATGAACTATATTGTTTCGGAAAGTGAACTTGAATTTCATTGGATACGACAGAAATCTCTGTGCATATAAATATATGCACAGAGATTTATATATATTCAATATGCATCATAAGCAATAAATTCAAAGTCTTCTAAAGCTGTGCCAAGTCTCTGTAAACTTTTTGGACAACATTAGTTATTTGCATTGCAAGATTGTGATTTCATTACATCTTATGACATCACTTCCTATCCCCGCCAGCACAGCCCCAGGATGTGACATCATAAGTTGTGATGATGAAATAGAACTGTCTAGTTTTAAATGATCGAGAGAGCTGTTACACAGCTGAGGCACTGAGCAGTCTGTTTGTGTGTGTGTCCTTGCTGAGGGTGAAGGTTTTTGGGTCATTTGGAGCGAGCAGTGTGAAAAGGGTGGTATGATGTCAAATGACCAATTAATGGAGCTGAAGAGGCCCTTAAGTGTGCCATGTTTACATACACACACACACACACACACACACACAAACACACACACACACACACACACACACACACACACACAAACGTACACACACTGACTGAAAAGACCCATTTGCTGCTCTCTAACACATCAGCCACTCACACACCTGTTCCCACTACACTTACACGCACGCGCACGCAACATATGCACACGCACACGTGGCCCCTGGCACTAAACCAAAAGCTCTCACGTTAATTGTGTCCTGACTTTAACTGCAGCTTTCTCAGGTGCAGTACTGAACACACACACGAGCACATGTACACAACCGTGCTCACAAACCTCTTTGAAAATCCATGAAAAGAAAAGTGATTTTTTTTCATTTTAATTTTGCACTTTCAAAAGGACCCAGCTGTGCTCTCAAAAGGTTACTCTTTTTGTCTCCGCAAAGATTTTGTGCTGCATGTTTCTGTAAATTTCACATAAAACTATTAATTTACATTTACACATTTGCATTATACTATACATTCGTTTCTGAGGATGTGCAATCCCTGGGCTTGAACCCATGAGCTTGGCATTGCAGCGCTGTGCAATGTAAAATTGTGTGCATGTTTATGGAGCCCTTTATGAAATTTACAGTAAGTGCCATTACATTTTTGGGGTTTATATTTAGAAATATATGATGGTCTTCATGGTATTTTCTCCAAAAAGTTGCATGCTCAAGTATTTGTGCATTTGGCTACATTTAAAGGTTAGGGTCCCTTTACATGGAATTTGCCATGTTGTTTCTACAGTATCCCTAAACGGACAAAACTTTTCGTATATGTTATCTCCTACGACAAAGAAGTGAAAACATGACAACATCTTTGTCCTGTGTCAGCCACTGAATTGCTTCGAAAAGGGATGAGTGAATGGTGGAGTGAGCCAACCCGGTCTCATACAAAAACGTTCCCTGACTACGTTGGTCCAAAGTGCAAAACGTAGTGGCGTTACCATAATGGCCCTTGAATTGTATAACTGTTACATTTTTTTTTGCCTATTCTGTTGGGTCCAAGTCACGTGACTTTTAAGATTCCGGCCGTGAGAACAAAAAACATGGCGGACATTTCTCTCATTTTTAGTGAAAAATATCTATATTTTGAGTTAGTTTCTGCATAAAAATAAGTTTTGATTACATTTCTAGCGAGAAATATATATTGTATTTTCATAATATTCACTCAGTGAATGTACATAATCACTCGCTTGCTCGTTGTTGCGAAGAGTTTTCAGATCTCGCCAGAATTACGTGAAACGGCAACGTTTTGTCCGCTGTTTTTAATTTTGACATCTACCGGAACCTCTGTGCATTTAACTTCCCGTGTGGTGAGATCTCGTTGATTGGTGTTGGGTGTTGACGCGTCAAGGCCCCACGAAAAAGAAGGAGGAGAAAGAAACGAGTGAAAAGAAGCAAGAAAAGATAAACAGCGACGAAAATTAAGCGTGGAAAAATAACTTGACCAAGCTGAAAATGAATCACCTTGACCCCGAAGATGCCATATTCCTGGTTGATGCGTTCCTGGATGAGTGCAAGGTAAATGACATTATCTTAGTGGTGGAAAAAGCATACTAATTACATGCTAATTACAAGGTGTACCCTTACGGAAATTAACCATACAAGTGTAGTAACCATGGTATTTTGGTGCATTGATTACTTATGTCTAAACCACGGTTTTACTACAGTAACCATCGTTAACTATGGTTTTTAGAAAAATATAGTTTTTAAAACCGTGATTATTTTGTGGTAACCATGTTTTACTACAGTAACCATGGTTTTTTGGTTTTAACTGTAGTAAAACTATAATTTTTCAATTTTAACTGTAGTAAAACCATGGTAAATTTTTAGGGTAAGTATCAAGCTGCAAAACTATACAGTAAGTTACCTGGTTTAATGTCTTTATTCAAATGCAAGCTATAATGCTGAGCAGAGTTCACACGTTAGAGCCAGTGAGAGTTTAATTCAATATTAGTAGAACAGGTTTTCTTGATCTGTCAGTACAGTACAGGACCACAACCGTTAGACTGAATTTTTACAACATTGGTTTTATAATGAGATGTTTATAGGTGGCGATAACCTTGGTGGGTTGGTGGTGGTTTATTCTGTGGCTCAATTGTTTATTTAGGTGGATCAGCATGGACAAACTAAAGGAGGCTCAAAACAATCCACACAGCTGTGTGTTTGGCTTGATGTGGACAAAGATGGTCAACCTCTGCCAAAAAGATGTAGAGCTGGGGAGAAACGAAAGCGAGATTCAGCTACCGGTTGTTTTTTTTGTTTGTTTTTTCATCATTAGTTGCATTCATTATTCATTGAGCAAGTTCTAAATGGATATTTATATTTTTGCAGTTTCTCCAGCAAGCGTTAAAAGCGTGCCCTGTGCTCCGTCTACCAGCACAACTGAAGACACTGTGATCATCGAAAATTTTGGTTTTTTACCCTTAATACTTGTTTCCTCATTTGTTGTGTGGTAATTGCCCAGATTAACCATTGCGTTCTTCCCTTTTCATTTTCAGACTCCCTCATTCAAGAGGTCCGAGACCTCTTGGGAAGTGGTACTGAACAACCTTTCCCCTCAGACTGGAGGAACAGGCAAACTACCTCTCTGGAGAATTGGACAGTAATGAGGCCCTTCATGGTGAACAATATGTTGTCATCTGAAAAGCCCAAGGAGGGGGTTTGCCATCATTGTGGACACAAGGCTGCAGTAGTGATGTGTAGGGACTGTTTACCGCGATCACTCTACTGCACAGTCTGTGACCTTTCCACACATGAGGCCCTGGTGCTTCATAACAGAGCATCCATGGTGGAGGGGTTCTTCAGACACCTTCCGCCATCCACTTTTGTTCAGCAGCATGAGGGAGCGAAATTCTCCTATCATGTAAAAGGTAGTTTTTAAGTCTCAGGTGACATAGGCTGTTTTACATTTTACACAAACCCTGGTTTACTCCAACAAACATGCTGGATTAAGTTTTGATTGATAGAAACAACACCCTCTCTGTTGAGTTTTTGGTTTCATTTACTCTAATATGTACTAATTCTGCTTTTTAGATTGCATGTTACCAATCGTTCCTCCCTGCTGCGACTGCTCCACTGGGCAAACAACCTTTTCCAAGGAAAGCCAGTTATTTTAATTGGAATGAATGGTAACTTTTTTGTTATTTCTTCATATTGCGTTTTTGTTTCTTGTGAACAAGAGATAATTGTTTTTCTCTGAAATTTCAGGAAGATACAACCTCTTCCTTCCATCAGTAAACTGCTCCTGTGGAAAAACCTTGCCAGTGACCATAAGTGATCTGGTTGAAAGTGGTTACTGGCCAGCCACTGTCAATTTTGAGACCTTGTACATGGTGGACTTGTTCACCACATATGAGGATCTAAAAATCACTGCCCCAGGGATGTCGAGACAAGCTTTTGTCAGCATGCTCGAGTGTCGTACAAAACTCTTCGGGCGAGTGAGTGGACTTATCATTTAAGTTATCTTGTTTGGATCACCTTTTAATAACGGATTCATTGTTAGGACTTGTTCTTACAATCCCCAAAGTTTCAGCACATATTTCTTGACAGGGCCCATTCTAAAGCCAACCTTTGAAACAGTTACTTACTGTTTTGTTTTTTCACTTTTGCTCTAAGAGTGGTAAGATATGTGGGGACACAATGCAGAGGGCCTTCCTTGAATGGGCCTATGCCAAATTTGAGGTTGACAAGCTGTCTCAGGTCCAGCATTTTCAGTGCCCTGCATGCACACCCTCCATGTTGGCAGTTGCAGTGGATGGGAACCGCAAATTATATCGTTTCAAAAGCCAACCGGGGTGTGTAACATTCATGTACAATGAAATGCTAGTGAGCCACAAATTACTTTTATACAGGAAATTTAACCCACATCTATATCTTTCTTTCAAGACCTGATGGGTTTTTTGATGGAGTCTTTTTGGCCAATGATGCTGAGGTGTCCTCCTTTGTTGAATACATCCATAGAACAACTGGACATGTAAGCTAAATTTATATTTTTTCATGTGTAACACTACAATTTAAAATTTGTATGAATGCTTGCCAGTTTTTTCCCCAAAAATTTAAACATTTTGTTTGCATCAAATGCCATAATACCATGATTTACAGCTTATTTTGTAAAATGTAACTGTGTAAATGTCTGTATTTGCCCTCATCTGTTTAAGAATCCAGGGAAAGGGAGATGTGGTGCGGGTCAGTGGACCGCAGCACGGGAGTCCGCCAACAAATCTGCAAGCAAACTAGACGAGGAAGGTGTTGAAGTTGCTGTCTGCCGTCATGGGGTTTTGCTGAAGGGACTGAATATGTTCCGTGGAGAAATATTTGCATACCCATTATATCTCCAGAAACAGCTAGCTTCACAGAATGTCCAGTTTTTTTGCTCTGATGTGGTCTGCAAATATTGGCCATATCTGCAGAAAGTTGTGGACCACTGTCTAGAGTTGGAGGACTTGCTGAACATGCGCCCATTTCTCTCCATCATGCATGCAAAAGCGCATTCATGGATGTGTGAGGTAATAATGACAATTAGATGTGTTTCTTACTATTTGCACCACACATTATAATTGTCTGTCCTCTGCCCATACTTGTTGTTTTCCAAATGATAACATTTATGTAAATGTGTTACAGTTAAAATGGGGTGGACGCAATCAAGAAGGAGCTGGAACAACAATTGGGGAGGAGGTTGAACAGGTTAACAGCTTCCTCTCTCGAGCAGCCATATGTTCCAAGTACATGTCAAAAGCCGGTAAGCATTTTTCTTGTATAGTTGTGTCCAATTTGAGACCAACGGGTTTAAAAACTGATGCTCGGCCTTTGGATTTTAGAGTTCCATGCATATGTGCTCCCTTAGAAAACAACTGTCTAGTCAGCACTTTTACACTAATCAGGATTCTCTTTATAATAATTTAATTTCTGATACGTTAATTAAGTGTATGATTATTTTCAGGTTTATGTGACAGTATTAGAGAATGATCAATGTAGTATCTGACTTGTGGTCCTCACTGTGAACCTAAATTACTGCACATACATTGTGTGTTTAGTTCGCACAGACATGCTAACAATTCAGGCAAGTGGCTGGAACAAGCGAAAGGCAGAAAACCTTGACCGGACACTGGCCAAAAGATACATCAAGGTACTATTGAAAATTTTTGAGCACAAAAGCATATTGAAACACACTATTTGAACACATTTAATATCCACCATTATATACAAAACTCATACTTGGTAAGAACACATTTAAGAAGTATATGTAGGCTCTGTGATAGAGAAATTTCATGATATGTCTTTGTTTTTAATCATCATTCATTGTGCATTACTCTTCTTTTTGAACACACTTGTATGAGACTTAGAGAAGCACCCTGCACAGCTGTGTTTTTGATGTTTTAATGGGGCACTTTCCGGCCCCAACCGAATGGCCAAATCTAGGCACTTTCCGACCCGTTACTATGACTACAATCTTATATGCTGATACAGCACAGTGAACAAGTCCACAAAGTTGGCCACAGTTAAAAGATGAGAGAAGGAGGGGAAAAAGGAGGAAACATGAAGGTCATGAGACCAATAAGTCATGACATAATTGTGGTGGAGAGATGAAGGGTTGGCTAATTAAAATAAGAGATAACGGGAAAATACTTTATTGGTCTCATTTTGGAAACACCTCTCCAAGTTTGACTATAAATATGGGATGCAAAAGACTGTATCTTCAGATGTTTTGAACACATCTCACTTTGTGGCTCGAACAATAAAGTTAACTCTTGACACCTGGAACCTCCTTGTTCGTGAGATTTTTTTCTGCAATAAAAGACTGATTTTCCACAACAGTACTAACTAGGAAAATATGTATAATAACATTTTGTTTTTAAATTGTGTCTCAGCATTTGTTAACACGGATATTTCTTTCGGACAGACTGTACAAAGGATTGCAGAGGCAACAAAGGACCTGGAGAAACTCACAGCTGAGTTATCTCTACAGCAAGACACAGTCCAGCAGTGGGTGTCTGATGTTCAGCAGTGGACCACAGGTACTTTGAAAAAATTATTTGATGGGATATTTAAGAATCATTGGCTCTGCTCTTGTACAGGGGATCTGAAAAGAGGCTGATTGTAAACTGAAATTGCAATAATTAATTTGTTTGTTGTCGTCCAAAGGAGCAACAATCCAAAATGACCTGCAGAGGACCATCGAGGGGCTATATTTGGGCATCAAACAGCGAAAATTTCAGCTGTATCGTCAGTCTGGTGAGAGCAGAAAAGGCCGCTAGTAATGCAGATTTGTGAAATAATGAATTCACTACTGATTTATACATAGTAAAAATAGCAAAATAAAAATATTTTAAAAAAACATCTTTTGAAGTAGGTTTACTACAAGTCAGGGCAGCATACTGAAAAACGGTCAAAATCATATTAAGGTTGATTGCAATATCCAAATATTTACAATATTTCTGCATAGTAGACCTACAAAATCTTGTCTTCTATTTAAAAAAAAATGATTGTTTAAAATAGATTCTGAAAAAAATAATTGTTTTCACAATTTTTCAAATGATTATGAAACTTGTGATGCAATAATTATCACACAACATCTGTCACAATAATCATAACACATACACGCATATTGTGATGTCTTATTTTGTATGGTGCTTTTGAGTAGTCATCGTGTGAATGCACACTCATTTTGTGTTTCTCAATATAGGGGGGAACAAACGAAGGCATCAACTGAGAAGAAAGATTGCTGTTGAGAAGAAAGCCTTGGAAGTTGCCATCAATGACCACAATGCTACTGTGGGGGAAGTTGAAAAACTGCCTCCTCCCAATGAACTCCTGGCTGTGGACAACTATTCCTGGCCATGGGAATGTAAGTACTTCCTCTGAAATGCACTGAATACAAATGGTTTGATGCATACATCTTGATGTAAATATGGAATCCGATGTAAAAAACAAAAGACACTGGACAATATGCAAAAAAAAGTAAATAGATGTGTTCGAACCCCTTCACGAAGCGCTGATGTTCTATCTCATCCTGTCACGGTTTATTTCAATTGTAGTAGTACAGCATGCAAAATATCTTCTGTCACATATCTTCTGTCACAATATTTTATAGAAGGCTGTAAGATCACACTTTGATGTATATTGCAGGTCATGGTGATATGGAGCGGAAAAAATGTTTTTTGACAAGGTAATGCTGCTGGCTAGACTGAAAGAAGAAGAATTTATTGTGGTTCGCGAAGTAGCAGCACATGGAGTACATGAGGAGTGTTGCTGGACTGATTGAAGAGTTTACCTTTCAGCTCACTGAAGACACCAATGGGAAATGTAAGGACAATACATAGTAAGTCTCTTTCTTCTATTGCTTCTCTGGTAACCATTGGCTCATTTCTTTATATTTTAATGTCACATTCTCAGGCAGTACAGAGGGCTTAATGGAGAAAGGACGTGAGGGACTACTGTGTGTGCTAAAGAGAAGATTGCATGAAGTTGAAGCACAAATGGCTACAGCACGCACAACATACAAAAGTATTCTTGGACTGCAAACATTGCCCATAGATGACTTTTCTGAAGAGGAAGACTCAGAGAATACTTCCTCAACTGATGAGGAACTGGGAGAGTAGTTATTAGGGAGATGATGTGTGTCTTCACATTGTGTTGAACCCAAACGTCAGTGCTGTAATAACTTGTATGTGAAACCTGAGGTTATTTTACTGCTGTTGTATGCTTTCTTTGTGTTTTTAGAGCATGTACTGCAAATTGTAAAAACCCATTATGTTAGCCCATTAGGCCCCACCCTCTGCCCCAACCCAATCACTGGTGATTTACAACTGTCAAACATGACAAATTACCTTTATCTTTTTTTAGCATTACATTTTTGGTCGAAATGTATTGCGCATCCCTACATAGCTTCACTACAGTTTGTATATATTGTACCTACTGCAGTTTACATAGCCTATTGTATTGTTACTCTCTCCAACAGTGTGCTGTTCCCGCTTATGTTTCCACATAATAGTATATTATATATTACTCTCTCTCACTCTCTCTCTCTCTCTCTCTCTCTCACTCACACACGCGCACACACATACATACACTCACACGCACTCTCTCACACACGCACGCACACACCTATCTGAAGATATGTAGTCTTTATTTTGAACTTTATTAAATTCACCCAGTAAAGTAAAATGTTGTTTCAACTTTAATCATGTCTCTTTTGTTTGATTCATGAATAGTTTTCATTTAAGTCAGTTTACTGTTTAATCTCATTGTGTGAATTGTTCCTTCAAAGTAAGTCTGTAGTATTAGGCCTATATTCTAAGGCAGGGGTCCTGTGGTTAAGGTTCAAAGGTCAATATCTCAAAGCAGTAATAATATTGAACCTTCAGATTGATATATGTTACTCTCCAGGTCAAGACCTTTCCAGTGATGTATTTGGTTAAGCTCTATGACAAAGTTTTATTTTTTCACATTTCGGACAGGCTTTGGTTCAGAGAGCACTTTGAGGGCTTTAAGTGTGTGTTAGGTTAACCCTAACCTGTGTGTGTGTGTGTTGTGTGTGTGTGTGTGTGCGTGCGTGCGTGCGTGTGTACAGGTTTAGCTATATCTGTGAGGTCCAAATGTCCCCAGTTATATGAAAATATTATCAAGACCTACAGCCTATTATCAAGACCTACTTGTGGGGACATTTTGCTGGTCCCCACTAAGTTTAAAGGCTCATAATTTGGTCAAATAGTGTTTGTGTGTAAATCTAATGTGTTGCACATGTTTGTGTGATTATTAGGTTTAGGTGTAGGGTTAGGGGATAGAATATATCATTAGCCTGATATGAAATCAACGGAAGTCTATGGAGTGTCCTCACTAGTATATAAAAACAAACGTGTGCGATTGTGTGTAGTATGAGAGTTATATACTAGTTAACCATGCCTTAAATCTAACTATAACATTAGATGCATTGTGTAGCCTATTTGCTGTGGCAGATATAAATGATTTGAATGACTGTGTTAGGTCATCCTGGCATAAAACCCTCCAACATCATAAAGATAAAAATAATTTTCAAACAATCCTCATTTGGATCATTATTAACACACACACACACACACACACACACACACAACAACAGCAGGCCCTGACAGGAGGGGGATAATTTTGAAGTTTTACAAGCCTTTCCCATTTTTACAATCATGTAACATACCGCAATATTGTTTAAATTCATTAATGAGTTTTAAAAAATTAGGTTTATCACCAGAACACCTTTGTGAATATGAAACTTTCCCATTATAACTATTAGTTGAATAAGGTATGCTTTATCCTTTTCTATCTCACGGTCATTAACATATAACATTATATCCGACCCACCAAGTTTAATAATTATATCAAGTTTTCTTTCAATGAAATTCCCTACATCTATCCAAAATATTGTAGTATAAATACAATGAAAAAATAAATGAAAAATTGTTTCCCTTTCTTGATTACAGAATTCACATGAATATTCAATGTTTAATTTGAAACGTTCCAGTACATGTTTAACAGGGTACATTCTGTGCATTATTTTATAAAAAACTTCCTTTACTTTGCTGTTCACAAAAAATGTATCAACTATTCTCCAAGCTACCTCTGTGTAAGATAATAAGTCTCCATTACTATCATCAACTGCGTAACCAGTACTATGTTATTGTCAAACCATATATTGAAAAAAAGGATTTGTGTTTATATAAATGTCTCTATTATTCCAAATGTAGTATCTTCTAGAGGAAAAAATTATGTTTATATGCCAATGTCCATGCCAGGAGAGCTTGTTGATGAAATCTTGCAAGTTTTTACTGGAAGTTTATCGATGGAAAATTACTTTTTAACAAAAATTTAAGACCACCTAATGACTTAAGCACAAAGTTGGGAAATGTAAACAGTGTGACAAAATTGGCATCACGTTTTTACGTGTGGGCAACGTAGCTGCGAGAGGTCATTGATTGACACGTGGGTTGCCCTATCACAGAGGCACAGAGGTCAGCAGATTGACAAGTGAGTGATGGGGTGTCCGCTCTCGCCGCCACCCACCATTACTGTACATCCTCAAAGGTAGGTAATGAATACACTTAGTTATATCAACATATGCTAACGGAACCTGAAAATAATAAAGTTAGTTAGCGCTGTCTACGCCATCATTCATTAATTTGTTTATCACCATGAATTTATAGGGATGTGTACAATGACATAGGGGTTTATTCAGCATTATATTAGCCACCGCATGTAACGTTAGCTGCAGTTGGCGGCAATGTGCTAATCGAGGTCAGAATGATATAAATTCAAAACTTTATTGATTCCAAATTCACATGTCACTGCAGCAGAATAAAAATGAGATAGGAATTATTGTTTTACTACTGCAATCATGGTTTAACTATAGTTTTCAAAAACCATGGTATCAAAACTGTGGTTATTTTGTGGTAAATATGGTTTTACTACAGCAACCATGTTTTTTTTGGTTTTAACTGTAGTAATACCGTGTAGTAGGGCTGTGCTGTGTTTTATACGTCTATTTAATAATGGCCTTGGGTAAATCGCACGCCCACCAGTCACTCATACTACAAATCCCACAATGCATTGCAACAGCTGACAGACAGGTCATTACAACGAATTGGAGGCTCAAGGGCAGAAATGTATAGTCATTTAAACGCAAAATAAACTACATCGATATTAACGACATCTCGTGCTGTATCGCGTTTAAAGATATGAAACACATGAAGTGTTGATATTTGACACTAGCCTACTGGTAAAATAAAATACTGCTAAAATTAGGTCAAATTACCAACATTTGTAATGTAACACTTAAATAAGTCAGTTCCATTGTCTCTGTTTATTAAATGTTGATTGTTTTATATTCCATTTTTAAGATGCCACGAGGGTCAACAATAACATCCTGTGTGGGCTGCAAAGCAGCTATTGGTGTGGCCACCAAGACCTGCAAATATTGCCAGGCAGTACAGCCAAGAAAGCAAAGACTGGCAAAAAAACTTAAGAAATTTGAGGACAGAAAGGAGACGTGGTTAAAAAACCAAAACAAAAACCAAACCACCTCTCATGTTATTGATGAGGCATCTGTCTTGGTATGTGTTTAACGTCTGTAGCCCACAATGTTTAAGACATTTATAATTGCTTATATTTCTGTATATATATATATATATCTTTATTTTCAGGTTGAAAAGTTAAACACATTGGGGTACAAGGCCATAGTCTTCATTGGAAAGAAAACAAAGAAGCAGAAAACCTGGTCGGCACAAGTCCTTCAGCCAAAATGGCAGCTGTCAGACCATCCTGAAAAATGCCTTGACAGGATGAAGGCTCTCTTTGAACTGTTAATTAATAGTAAGTGTGTACGATTATTTAAAATCTTACTCCACAGTCAACATAAAAGTAAATGTACACTATATATTAATGCAATATCACTCGAGTTGCGATATTGCATCTATACAACAGTTCGACGGCACAAGTTTATAGATAAATCAGAAACATGTTAGCTGTTAGTTAGAAATGGCGAACTACTAGACCAGCAAAGTTAATCTTACCGGGCAGGTCTTTTTAAAACAATGAAGCATAGCGTGGAGTAATACAAGCGGAAGTGAAGCGGTTACTCATCATCTTTGACTTTGGAAAACACTGGTCAGCATTTTTTTTATGTTCTGATGGTTTATGGACCAAACAACTAATCGATTCATTGAAAAAAAAAGTTCACAGATTATGAAAATAACAGTTGTTTGCAGACCTAGTTTCTTTTACTAGTCAGTGAGCCACATAGCTCACTGATTGTCTGCCATACATAGCAAAAGAGTCAACAGCAAGAGGCATTGCTCAATTCAACTTCAAAAAACTATAAACACATATCTCCACTTCACATGAGATAATGAGATCCTACAATTTGCACCAGAGTACAAAATCAGCCTCGCCTCAGTTCTACAGAGAGCGTAGAGTACATAGGGCAGCATTTATAGACAGAAGAATACAAAAGACAAATGTACTTGATGTTTCCTTATGGAGCACAGTCCCTGCTAGAAAAAAAGGGGACATTTGTTCTTATTACAGGAGGTGAATAATTTCCTCTTTTGGTACCATTTAGGTTGTACTAACCAGCAGCCCACCACCAGTCCTCCCATCCAGTCCACCACCAGTCCTCCCATCCAGTCCACCACCAGTCCTCCTCCATCCAGTCCACCACCAGTCCTCCTCCCATCCAGTCCACCACCAGTCCTCCTCCCATCCAGTCCACCAGTCCTCCTCCCATCCAGTCCACCACCAGTCCTCCTTCCATCCAGTCCACCACCAGTCCTCCTTCCATCCAGTCCACCACCAGTCCTCCTTCCATCCAGTCCACCACCAGTCCTCCTCCCATCCAGTCCACCACCAGTCCTCCTCCCATCAAGCCCACCACCAGTCCTCCTCCCATCCAGTCCACCACCAGTCCTCCTCCCATCAAGCCCACCACCAGTCCTCCTCCCATCCAGTCCACCACCAGTCCTCCTCCCATCAAGCCCACCACCAGTCCTCCTCCCATCAAGCCCACCACCAGTCCTCCTCCATCCAGTCCACCACCAGTCCTCCTCCCATCAAGCCCACCACCAGTCCTCCTCCCATCAAGCCCACCACCAGTCCTCCTCCCATCCAGTCCACCACCAGTCCTCCCATCCTACCCATCACAGAACCACCTCAGCAGAAACGTGGTAAGTTCTGCTGATACTTTCAAATAGCATATAAATCATGATTCAATTGCTAGTCGTGTTTGTTTTTCATATGTTGTTTAATCATGGTATACATGATAACCATGTTAAACATTTAATCTGTCTCTCCTTCTTAAACTGAAATAATACTCTAAATAAGGAAATGTATTTAAATTTGAAAAAATAATACAATTGACTGATTAGTGTGAGGTGACTTCTGAGGTGTTATACCAGTAACTACTGTAATATGTAGGTCTGGATAACTTGCCTTTCAAATATTACTAAAGGGAAATATAACGTTTCAAAATTCTGACAGGATGATTGACAGATGCTGAAGCAAAAACAAACTTTTGGTAAGTGAATTATTGAGGTGGTATCAATGTGCCACCAGAACAGCTTCAATCTATGAAGGAACTGATGATGATGGAGAGCACTGTTGCACATCTTAGTATGCTGTAGGTGTTTGGTGCCTCATTTTAGCTGTATAGAATTCACTTCAGTCTACTGTGTATATGGACAAGCTCAGAATGTGCAAACACACATAAAAATACATGGCTGTAACAATTCCCGTCCTATGCTGGTTTCTGTTAAGTAAGGGATAATGTATAGCGAGGCGGTTGTTATAGCGAATACAACCACGACAGGCTGATCGGGACTTTAATCAGCTTGAAGGGGTTGTATTCGCTATAACAACTGCATCGCTATACATTATCCTGCTTATTAAATGGCTACCTACCAAATAAATCAATAATTTGACACAATTTTAAAACGATTGTATTGCAGGTTCAAATCTCAGTACCAACAGAAAATGACTCACCTTACCCTTGATTGCTCTGCAGTGATGTGCCACTGTACACTACTAAGTCGCTTTGGATAAAAGCATCTGCCAAATGAATAAATGTAAATGTGGAACACAGTGTCCATGGAAACGGTGTGTGTTATACTTAGCAGTGGTCTGTTATCAAGAAATAACAAACCGCATTCTACATTAGAATTTAACCCTGCCATGCAATAATAAATGATAATCAACTCAAAATATGGTGCAGCTTAGCAAGCTTTCATATTCTGTGGGGAGCGTGGATTTCTGTCATCGTAATCAGTTTCTTATTTCTCAGTTTGTTTATATGTGTTTATACACTTATAAATTAGGCGTATACAAATAGGTGTATTATGTTTTTATTTTCGTTTTACAGTTGACCCAGCTTCATTGAAAATGGGGTTTGTAAAACCCATTGAATCAGATTGACACAATCTTCATACTTAGTAAATCATTCTGTGAGACACTGTGCTCTGTGAATTGAAGCATTATCAGTCTGGAAGATACGTCTCCCATCAATATTGAGGTTATAGGATAAAGGTAATATGTGTAGGAGGAACTACATTCATTGTTTTTCCCCTCATCTTCCAGGCTTTTCCTTCAATTTGTCACCTGTGTGTACATATTGTAGTCTATAACCCTTGGTAGAGCGAAGCGAAGAAGTGACCAAACAGCATATGGTTAAACAATTTCCATGTATTTCAATATGTATTTCAATACAATCTATATTTTTCCAATTGTAATGTGATATTATATATTTGTTATTGGAATAAAGGTATTTAGACCAGTATTCATTGTAATAACAGCTCTTCATAGATACATTTCCTTAATCTCAACAGATATGTCTGCAAACAGTAAAAAGAAGCAGAAGAATTCTACAGCCTCAGACATGTCTACAAGGAAGAAACTGAGGGGGAAAAAATCACCTAAAGGTTATTAAGCTTTCCTAGATTTACATTTCACCATTTCAAATCAGACTTTAAATACAGTGATTCTTTTGCCTTAGCCAGATATACTTATGTTATAAATATATCATGTGTTGCCTGTCAAAATAATTTTGTAATTAATTGATGAAGATGTATGAGGTCAAACTCATGTACTTTTTTTGCTCTTTTAGAATGTAACCATGGGATCTTAGAAGGGGAACTTTACTACCCAGTGAAGAGGGTGATCCGCTGCAAAATGCAGAAGGTTAGCTTTACAATAATTAAAAGTCTTATGTTGTGTTCACACCAGGTGCGAATTGCGCGAAATATTATGGACGCATGAAAATTTTAAGTTCACCCACTTCATTTGCGTGTGTGTGTAAACACAAGGCGCGGTGCGAATTCGCGTCATCATAGCGGGGCCCAGCAACGGCAGTGGAGCTTTGCCTAAAGTGTATAATATTGCACTTATTTGGTCACAAAATTTAGTTTTAAGAGGTTTTCAGGCGATAATGTATGTGTTTAAAGTGCACATCTGCAGTCGGTTAATAAAGAGGGCATCTTTGCAAAAATTGTTTGCACAAATTCGGAGATGTGAGTTGCACACACTGCAACGATAATCTTGTCCTCCATAGCTGATAAATTTGCCACGTCATATACACGTCACTACTAGAGCAGGATGCCTGTGCGCGTCTTTGCATTGACTTAACATGTAAATCACTCGCGATTACCGAGCAATTCGCACCTGGTGTGAACAAAACATTAGATGTACTCAGTGGAATTGCAGCACCCCAACTGGATACCCTTAACCCCCTAACTTTGATGTTTTTTCAGGGGATCCAAATGAAGTTGGTGGAATGGGAGCCCTGTTCACTCTGGTATGTACAATTTATCATAGTTTTGATTGGAATAGCCTAATTCTTAGTACTTCAAAACTTAAAGTAATAACCTTGGCTTGTATTTGTGGGTGGTTGTGGCTCAGTGTGTCGAAGTGTCCCTGGGCACTTTTCAAGAGAGTTCCACATCTAATGCTGGCTATTTCATATGCAAGCATGTCAGCCATTCACAGGAGTGGGCATTTACAATGTGGTCTCACAGCAGACATGCCCCTTCAAACAGAGCATTCAAATCAGAGGCTAAAATCAGGCTAGGAAAAATGACTTTTATTTATAAATTATGACCATTTTTTAACTAAAAAAAACATACTAACATTATAAGGGCACCCCAGGAAACATAAAATAATGAAATAATCCATGCCATGGGACCTTTAAGGCAGATAAACCTGATTGCCATAATTGAGAGAAATATGTTGGACATAATTACCAATTTATTCTGAGCAAGGATTTCCTTTTTCTTTACATTGAATTTTATTTAGATGTTGACATTGGGATGATAAAGTAACACACATTGGTTAAAGGCATTTACAAAAGTCCAAAGACTTGGGAGGTCTTTCATGACATTTTAAAAGGTATTTTACAAAGGATACCTTCAGAGCAGAGGTATATGATTTCAAAGAAACGGCTACACCGTAGGTAATGCATATTCAAACCTTAACCAGAATATTACTGTAATTTACTGTTATCAGGTTACTGTAAGTTTATAAACCTACTGAAGGAAGGGGTGGCTTGCTGTTCCTCATTGCCCTTAACCTTGTCATGTTTGTTTTGAATTTAATTCATGCTGATGTAAAGACCTAAATTAATAACAATCTCTTTTTATTACAGTGGGAAAACTTGGCTGCCACAGTGGGTGACGGAGGAGGACACCACGAATTAAGGAAATGTTCAATCCCAACTCAATCTCGTTGTTTTGTTTCTATAAGCTATGTGTATGTTGTTTACAGTATATTAAAAAAATTCAAAAGCCTGAAAGACTCCCACTTTGTAGCAAACCAGAGAACACATGCTGTGTTTTCAAAAGCTTGACAGATCTTCTCTCTCCTTCACAGATAGATAGATAGATAGATAGATAGATAGATAGATAGATAGATAGATAGATAGATAGATATTGCATACTTCAAATAATATATATACAATTAATTAACCTCCATGCAGAGAAAAACTTGATCATACACCACAAATAAGTTATTACTACGACCAGACACGTGGTGGCAGCACTGAATATGTCATAAGAAACGTCATCAGTGGAACACTGCCTGGATGTTTATTGAAATATCGTGATCGAGGAGTAATACCACAAATAACACGACAGTCCATATTCTTGGACTAACAATGATTCCAAGCTAAAAGTACTACTTCTTTTTTGTAACTCTTCACTTTGTCAACGTTAGTTTCTCCCGCTGCCACGGATTAATGTGTTGATCCGTGGGCTAGGCGAACGTTGCTGTTTCACGTTATTCTGGCGAGATCTGAAAACTCTTCGCAACAACGAGCAAGCGAGTGATTATGTACATTCACTGAGTGAATATTATGAAAATACAATATATATTTCTCGCTAGAAATGTAATCAAAACTTATTTTTATGCAGAAACTAACTCAAAATATAGATATTTTTCACTAAAAATGAGAGAAATGTCCGCCATGTTTTTTGTTCTCACGGCCGGAATCTTAAAAGTCACGTGACTTGGACCCAACAGAATAGGCAAAAAAAATGTAACAGTTATACAATTCAAGGGCCATTATGGTAACGCCACTACGTTTTGCACTTTGGACCAACGTAGTCAGGGAACGTTTTTGTATGAGACCGGGTTGAGTGAGCCATTGGTTGCAGTTCACAACCTGACCACTAGATTGCTCCTTTAATACAGATTGCATTTGAAATAGATAACAACAAGTGGCATTTGTTTATATTTTTAAATTAACTTTAACTTCACTTTAACATTAAAACAATAGAAATTATGATAAAAATAAAAAATTTGGACATCATATGGGGAACTGTATGACTTTATACATCAACTTAAAATCACACTGACACAAGCTGGGTAAATGTCAGTTCTGAGAAAAATTGATGGAAATTCAATTTTAAATGTTATAGAAATATGACATTTCTCACTGTTCATAAAAAATTGTGCATTGGAGGTCAGGAAACTCCACAAAAAAAATTGTTAGACTAACATCTGCCAGTTTAAATAATTTGCATTTATTCATTTAAAACAATACAGTTAAACACATTATTAACAAATGTCATTAACACAGACATGTTACATGAAGGAGAACTTGACCAGACACACCACTTTACAGAATGATCCAATCAGAAACATATGCTCAGATATCATATTCTTGAGAGGGTAGTGAAATTAAAATGAGTTTTCTTCACGCTCACACGCACGCACGCACGCACACGCACACGCACTAACTCATAGACACAAACACACATCTGAATAGATTTTTACGCCGATTTATTTTCTCAGCTTCACAGGATTAACAGTGTTAAGGCAAAATTGCAAATCCTAATTTACCTCTCCTTTCCTCAGCATACGCACGCACGCACACACACACGCACACAGTCTTGTAGTAGCCTATGCTTTGTGTTGGGGGAGTGATTAGTTCTCTTACTCTCAAAAAGAGAAACTGAAGGGAAATTTAGCTTGTTTACAGGCCATTGAGCCCCTCTTGAGGAGCCCTTAGCTTTCACTATATAATTTAGGCTCACTTCCTATGTCTTGACAACACAGGCCGCCCTCAAGTTGAATAAAATCCATTGCTTTGCACATTTCTTAACCTTTCTTTATTTTCACTTATGTTTGAAAACAACGTGTAAGAGATTGTCAGCATGGTTCTGCATCAGCGTGTGTGCACATTAAAATTTGCTTCTCCTTGAAATCTTAAGATATCGTATTCATTCGCTATGATCTCCCCATCTCTCTAGAACACAGTGGCATGGTTGATGAGGTTTTTGTACGTGATGAAAATGTCCACGCACACACTGCTGTGAAACACCTATAGTGAACAGACCACAGTAACAGTGTCTTCTGAAAAGGAATCAGGTCTGTTGTGTGTGTGTGTATGCGGGAATCAGATGCAGGTTCTCTTGGCGTGCAGCATTTCGATGAGGAGGTTGTTGCACGGCACCTCCCCGCTCAGGTGTTTATAACACAGGTAATCTTCGGCCTGCGCGCTCAACGCTCTGAGCTCGGGAAGGCGCAGGAGAATCTGACTGAACCTGTCCGGAAATTGCGGATAGACGCAGAGCGTGTACTCCAGCAACGCTGCGTTCACTTGTTCGTACACGTTTTCGACGTAAGGCTGGTTTTCCAACAGTTTCACATCTACAGAGAGAGAGAGAGAGAGAGAGAGAGAGAGATGAGTCTTAGGTATGAGTGGAAAATGGGTTTTCAAGCACTTCACGCACACACAAATACGCGCGCGCAGAGCGGCTGAGGCCCTCAGGCGCTCTCCTAATGAAAAGCGGCTTTTGTTGGCAGCCGCTAGCTCTAAATTGTTTTCACTTAAGGGAATGCGAACAATAAAGGAACATTTTCTCCAGATGCTGAGAAAAGAGGACCGCGGCAGCGCGAACCAATATGGGGTCAATCCATTAAACTTCTATTGAGCCGGAGTCTCGCGCGATCGTCTGCGTGCGTATACGGGGTCCGACTCCCTGCCTTTGTAAACATGAGCGATTCAGCCGGCTTTCATTTTAATTAAGCCCATTACCCAGTTACAGCACGACCCACGCCACACAAAACCCGCCGCCACTCAGAGCAAAGCAGGAACAAATAGCCAATACAGCCACGTCCTCGTTAGCGCGCCTGGAAATCAATGCAATATTCATCTTTTGAGAAGTTAATTAGCCTCGGTTAAACCCCGGCGGGGGAAATATAGATACGTTCAATAAGACGCGGGGGACGGGGTGACGGGGGCCAACGCGGAAGCTATGAAAATGTCTTTTGTATGAAACTTTTAAAACATGATCACGGATGAGAGAGAGAGAGAGAGAGAGAGAGAGAGGCGCATGTGGATATTCCTCATCCTCATTAATGGGAAGTTGTTTGGCGTCTGAAATTAGTTAAGAACTTCAATGCGTAAATGTGCGTAATTGTTCAGGATGCAGGTGAAACTCAACCAGTCATAGCAAGATTCAAATCTGCTTTTCCATCTTTTGTAAGCCTTTCAGCCTATACTTAAAGAGCCATTTCATGTCTATCCTTGAATCACTTAACTAATCAAGGTTGATATAGAAGGTAAATAAGTAATTAAATACTTTTTGGAAGTAACTTGCCCAACACTGCTCCCCGATTACGAAAACGAAGGAGCAAAAAGTTGTGGTCCACCCCATGAGCGCATTGAGTTCTTGAGGTTCTAGATTCACACATCAGACTATAACTTACAATTATATGCTTTTATTTAACTCAACAACAAACTAAATACAACTAAATGGACCCATGTAGCCTACTTATGTAATGCACATTTCTCGTCTCTAAGTATTCATGGGTGGAATGTTATTCCAAAGAGAAAAAATGTCTTCTAAATGTTTCATCTTGCTTCTTCTTAAAAAACGCATTCTTTGTCGACTGATGTCACCGAGCCTTCTTATATTTTAAAAAGTTATATAAGTTTTGCAAGTCCAGTATTTTCATGAAGTGATTTGTACGTGTGTAGTGTCTCACCAGGGTTAAAGAGGATTAGGTATTTCAGACAGGCGGTTTCTCTGCGGTCCAGCTGAAGTTCCTGTAGACGATGCACCAGCTCCTGTCCTCTCTGTATCATTCCACTCAGAGTGACCCCAGCCTGGGCCATTAAAGACATGAGCTCGACCTGAAGCAAACGCACATGTAAATAAATACTTCATATCAAATATTTGTTGAAGTGTACATTATTATAATACTGTTGTACCTCTTGTCCTGTAATGAGAAGCATGCTGTCAACTTTCCCATGGTGCAACTGTCTGGCAATGTAATCCAGCACGAGGAGTTCACTCCAACAGTTATGGAGCAACTTCATCTGATCTCCTACCTGTAAGCAGCCAGAGAGAGAAAAAGTATTAAATAAAGGTATGTAAATAAATATACATAATGTTTGTATATTTTCATCCAGAAGTAACCAGAAGATTTATTTCTTAAATTATACAGAACAGGACGATTGTCTCATTCAATATTTTGTCATTTAAGTATTCATTTTGTCTTGGTTGTTTCTTAGGAGAGATGAAAGTCGACCAATGAAACCACTTGCTGATACAATGTAAAAGCATTGAGCTATATAACAGTTGAGCGAAAGCATCGCTCAGATAGTTTGGTTGTGGAAGAATTTCATGATAAATGTTAATATTAAAATCTTTTGAACAGAAGTGTCACATTGTTAGGATGACAGAAGTGACACAACAGATATTTGTCTCATGAGAAGATCTTTTTTTTTAAACATCATTTAGAAAACCAAAGCCATATCATGATTTTTCTCAAAGATTCTTATAGATATTCTTTTGTGTACACAAAAGACACAGCTTTATATTATAATTGGAGGAGGACAGTGTTATATGAATATGCCGCAGACGTGTTTAAAAAGAAACCTCACCCATAAACATTTCCAAAGAGCTGCAAGTTTGCCAACACAATGACATTCATTTATGAAGCGGAACAGAATGGGCCGAAGCATCATTCAGGTTAGCAGAGTTGCGAATCGCTGTTCATTCAAACAGTCGCAATGGCGGCTGGCATCTATTGTGCTTATTCAGGCTCCAATTTAGCAGGTGTAATTGGATTGAAATTGGCCGATAATGTGGATAATAATTCTAGAGAGATAATTTTCACTTTTGTACAGCAGAAATGTGACCCCGACTTTCTGGGGCTGAACAGTTCATTTTAGAAGCAACATACGCTGTATTTTTTTCAAGCACGTATGGAATGCTAGCTCCATCACTTCTGACACGTTCCCGTTGCCATGACGAGAGATGCGGCACATTCCTCACACAGTGATGGAAGCTGTAGATATGCGTGTATGCTGAAAACACGCAAATGCGAACACACACAAAACCAGCAAAACAAACAACAAACGGTATGGAAATGCTCTTCTAAAGAATGACAATGTGTCGGTTTAGTAAATTCAGCAAACGTGTTCAGCGTCTGGATGGCATAAGGTCTGGACACAATAATAGCTTTCAATGGCCGAGGACAGACATGTAAAACAACCAATCACAGTTCATATTGTTTCCCGGCAGACCATTAAAAAACACAACACATCTCCCGGAAATCTTGCAGAATCAAGTTTCCTATTTTGTGTGTTTTATGCATTAAACATGTTGTTGGCATGACCAGACCAGACAATGACTAAAATACTGTTTCTGACAATAATTCAATAATAACAAAATCTTTAATGGTTTGCAAAGTTTATGGTAAAAATCACCAATACGATTGGACCAAACTGGTATAAGTATGTATAGTTTTCTGTCAACTCTGTATAACTCCATCCCTGTCCAAAAAATAAAAAAATTAAATAGATTCTAAATGCGAGAGACTTTTAAAATAACAAACTTCCAGTTGTGATATTAAAAAACATACTGTACTATCGTTACAACTCTCCTAGTGTATTTCAGTTTGTCCTCTGCTGCCTCAGTTATAAGAGCTGTTTGAAGCTGCTTTTGGAGAGTGTCATATACTCTCGACACCCCACTGCAGCCTATTATGTGTGACAGAGAAAAATCCTTGCTCTGAAAAGATTATGAGTAAAACAAGACCCTTGTCCATTTCTCAGCAATAGTTGTTGACTCTGAAATCGCACACACGCTCACATTCCTGTCTACGCCTGAAAGCCACAAATGGTTCCCTGCGAGCGTTTTATATATTTTGTAACCCTCGGTTTATCTGTGATAATACTTGCCTGCTGCCCCAGACTTCCACAAAGTAGCCTTTATTTTTCTAGCTAGCTCTTATATGTGCCTGTATGTATTTCTCTCAATAACCCTGGCTGTTGTGTGTTTGTAACTGCAGACAAATCTTGTAAATAAATATAAAATGAAATGTTTATGTTTTTATAACATAAGTTATAATAAACAGCCATTGTGTCCAATACACTCCAACATCTTTTGCATTCGAAAGAAGAAAGAAGGGATGACAAAATGTTTATTTTTTGACCATTTCAAACCATAGAAGACCATGATTATATTTATATTTTGATGTCTATCAAACTATATTACAACAGACAGAATTGAATAAAAATTAACTCTCAACTAGGGATGCACAAGATACCAGTATCGTTTTCGGTGCCGATACTAAGCTCATACTCGTAAAAGTATACCGATACCAAAAACCGATACCTCATGTGACATAACTGACTGAAATTTGTGCTTTTAAAGTTTATGACAAGCACATAAAATCATTTCTTTTTTCATAATATGTTTGAGGTGGAGTTGTAATTATAAGGTTATTCTATTTTTATTAGTATCTCTGTGTTGTGCTTTGAAAATTGCCACCTCACCAAAAAAGAAAGAAAAAATACAGGTAAAGGGATCGGTATCGGCGAGTACTAAAAATAAAATATCGGTACTCGTGCTTTAAAAAATGGTATCGGTGCATCCCTACTCTCAACTCAGACCTCCTGAATGAGGTGTGTGTGCCAGTGTGTTGTTCTGTTTGTCAGAACACTGAATATATTTGTCTTCAGAGGGCAAATAAACAAACAGTTTGCATCCGGAATATGTGCGGGTGTGTGTGTGAGCACACCTGTCCAGGTAACAGTGTGAGGTGGAAACGGTCCATCAGCACAGAGAAACGGTGTGATGACAGTTTTGGTACACATCCTCTAAAGCCCTACTGATGTGTGTTTTAGTGCCTCTGTAATCAGTCAATAACATAGACTTTGTTTTATTTGATAAGATACTGTGTTTTTAAAAGTATTATGTTAATACCATAAAATATGATATTGTCACTAAACCACAGTATTTTTCCAAGACCTGCATATTTTATTGAAAAAATTGTTAGAACAGCACAGAATGGGCAAAAATACAGACAATCTAAAGGGAAAGAAATGTTGAAACTTTTGCTTGTTAAGGTACATTAAGTGTGAATATTGGTCATTTGTAGTAGTAATGTTAATATATAAAATATCTTAAAATATTGTTGATAGAAATAGCTTAAAGAGACCAATGCTAAGCAATGATAATTATGGGCTAGCATTTTGGACAGCTAAACCTCTCTGTTATCATATTACGGTTCATTAGCACTCTTCAGCCAAAAAAACCCATCAGTCAAATCAAAGTTAAAATACAACTTAATGAAAACAGAAACTAAAAACTGTCCTTACAGGAAAATACAATTTACTGTATTTATTACAGATTATACATTTGTAAACCATATTTTTATATTTTTATAGCTATATTCATATTATAGTATAATCTATTGGTATTTCTATATTTCATAATATGCAACATCAACACTCTTCAAATAATTTTCTTTGTAGAACATAATGAGTCCGAAAAGAATCATCAAATAAGGCATTTCTAGAAATTACAAAGGCTTCTCTGTGCAATCTAAAGCATTCAAAAGAATGAAACTTGTTGAATAAGACCAACCTTCCCTCACAGAGACTAGACTGAGCAGAGATCACATTTTCTTCTTATCAGGAGTGGAATGTGGCCGCTGAATCCCCCCACACACGTGTACACAGGTAGTGCATGAGAATCACTGAAATTCAACATCGAGTATATGACCATTTGAAAGCAACTATTGTGATTTGTGTATTTAAATGCATTTTCTCATGCCCCCTTTTTTCTGGCCTTTTAAGCTCTAATAATCAATCAGATTTGACTTTGGCCTTCCTATTGTTTTTCATGCTCCTGTTTCCTACCTTTATTATATCCCTAGAAGTGTCTCAAATTTATCCTTGTGTGCGGGCACGTGTGTTAAGAATGGAATTGTGTGTGTGTGTGTGTGTGTGACTTTGGTATATTATCCACTTGTCAATGTAGATGTGCATATATATTTGTAATGGTAAGTTATGTTGTGTGTATAAAATACTATAATATCGAGGGGTGAGAACCAGAGGGGCGTAAGTAAATTTCACAATTTAATTTCACAAAAAAATACCTTTGTGTATTGAATTTAATTTTTTATAATAAAGATGTTACACACATGGATTGCAGTGTACTTATTGAACTGTATTTAAATAACTATTTAAAAGAAAACCAAAATAATGTTTTTAAATATAAATTATGCACTTTTTGCACCAATGTTTCAGCCATTTTGAATCATCTGCTATACATCCACAGGCTTTTCTCCACAATACAGTTATGCCCTTTAGACACCAACTGGCTTATGTCTAGTGATACGTCTTTTGACTTCTAATGACTAACTCCAAATTGATTATGATTTACTTGTCAGCAGAAAGAGCTCATCGATGGCTTTTATTTGATATATATATATATATATATCACCATTTCACCCAAAATGTCACTTATGCCTCCCTGGTTTTCACCCCTCAATATATTAATGTGCATTTGCTGCATTGTCAGCAATATTTGGAAACAGAGAGGGAGAAAGAGGAGTTCAGAGTAAACAAAAGACAGGATTGTATCCCCAATTTCCTTTAAGGCAACAGACCCTCAGGAGTTTATTTAAAGACCTCTCAATAAGCACCAAAACTCAAGTACTTTATTTAAAGACTCCTCAATGCCGTGGGTTATATTGAACACAATATATATTGTGCTCTTGATTTTATGACACTATTGTTATTCTCAAAAGGTTGATCTAATGAAGTTTACCCAAGTATATTGCAGCAAAAATTACAAATTAAAGCGTTCAAGAAATGTAAGATAATAAAAGGTCATTTAAAGATAAACAACCTCCTGAAGCATATACCTCATCTGAAACTACAAGAAAAGCTACAGATCACACAAAAAGTGCCTCAACTCAACGGGACTGTCATCATTTATTCACACTGATTCTGTTCAAACCCTGTATGACTCTTTCTTCTGTGGAAGACAAAAAATAGATATGTGGTTTTGTGTCTATACATTGGAAGTCAATGTTGTTTGGTTACCAACATTCTTCAAAATAACTTTTTAGTTTTTTTAAAGAAAGAAAGAAAGTCATGAGGATGAGTAAATGATGAATTTATTTTCAGTTTGGGGTTAACTATTCCTTCCAGCACCATCAAACCGTTTTTAAGTCCAATACTTCCTTTATTATAGTTGCATTATTATTAACCAACATAAAGTGCAAGAACACTTTTAGTGAAAACACCTGATGATTGTATAAGGGATGAAACATTACTGTTCACAGGCGACCATTATGAATGAGGCAGTAGGCCTGAGCAAACACAGCAGGCTGAAACACACACGGGTGGAAGTCATCATGCCAACACTGTTTACACACACATTGTACGTGTACCAAAAAAAGCATTACATGAGATATGGTTTCAGTTTCCAAAGCGGAAATCCACTTCCCCTATATGCATTTCATCAGTTCGGATATGCTTTGTTCATATTTCTAATTCAGAATGATTGGTCACACTCACCTTAAGCTCCTTAAAGAAGATGCACCCCCGTGCCCACTCCACGATGGAGAAGAGCGTCTGATCGGCCATGTGGCACATTAGGCCAAACGTGGTGAGCCGTTCCGGTTTGGCTGCGTGGCGTGCGTTCTGTTCCTGATTGGCTACGGTGCTCCGAGGGCTCTGTTCCTGCTGCAGGTGGGCCAGGTGGGCACTTATCTTGCTTTGCACCTGCAGCTCATCCTGCTCGCAGCGAACAAACTCCAGAACCAGTGCTGGTACTGCCAGGCCCGATGTGGGCACCTGGGGGCTGGTCGACACTCGCATCTGGTCTACGTACGTGTAACCTGGCACAGATTCTGGGGAGCTGGCGCTCGTGTAGTGCTCTGAACTTGTGTAGTGGTCTGGGTACTCAGACTTGATGGCACGGCTGGGTAGCGGTGGGTACGAGTACTGTGCTGGCAGTGGGGTGTGTGCAGAGATCGGGACTGATAAACCAAGCGAGCTGGATGCATACAGACTGTGTTCATAGTCGATGGGTGCCAAAGCAATGCCGGCGTTTGGGTGGCTGGGTTTTGGAGTTGGGACAGGCAGTGTTGTGTTGAAGCTGTAGTCGGTTTGGGGTGATGATAGTAAAGGGGGCGTGGCCTCCATCTTTAAGCCACTTGCCCGAATAAGCGCTTTTTTCTGTTGCTTTAACGCCCGGTCGCGTTTGTACATCGGACCGAATTTGTTTCGCCCTCCTCGCATCCTATCCGCACGCACAGCTGTGGTCAAAAACCATAAAAATGTATTAAGTATCACACTTTATAATTTATAGTAATTTATATTATATGTTTGACTGTAGAAGTATTACCTTATAATCAATATAGCTAAATAAAAATAGGTATTATTTTAATGAATAATAAATGCTTGTATTAAAATATGAAATTATTAAAATGTCATGGAAATTACTATAAAAAATGTATAATAATAATAACGCCTATTGTTTTTTATACAAAAACAAAATTATCACATTTTAAAGAGTTAATGTCAGCCAAGCGCGTATTTTCTAAGCAATGAAAATAAAATCACGTTGTACAAACAAAATCAAATGTGTCCGGTCTTTAAAAATTCGTCCTTCTATTAACTCACAACCTAGTTAAAAACACCACCACAGCCTGATCGATTAATAATAGTGCTGGTCTTAAATGAATACTTAACCTTGATCCGAACAGCAAAGCGCAGGCGCTAAAGCAAAGGTGCCTGAAGATAATAGCGACCTTGCAGCTTTTCTTTCGCTGTTGATTTTTCTGCAATTCTCTCATCTCTAAAACTCTACAGCTGCAATGAATTTAACACTAAAAATTGTGTTTTAAAATAGTCAAGGTTAATGTCTGATTTATGAAATATGATTTTATAGTCAACATCCTTAAAAAACACAATAAGTCTGCTTTTGATGAGAAAATGCATCATGTCTCAACGGGTACATACGATATAATTATATTATCAAATAAATAATAATTTAAAATAATAATAAAAAAACGGATAAAAAGGCCGATAAATATGATAATTTTATTTGAGATTTTTTAGAAGTTAGGCTTCTAAAAATCTAAATCTAGGATTTTTTAGAAGTTAGGGTAAAATTATATTTCTGAATTCATATTATTTATTTCCATGTCATATAAATATTATGTAGCCTAACGCGCTCTATATTACAATTATAATGCCATTATGAGGTTCCAATTCCTGTCAGTTTCATTTTATTTCAGATAAAACAATTTTTTCACTCACCCTCCAGTCGCATCCCGACGTTAAGACATTTCTGGAAACGGCAGAATGGACATCGTTTCCTTTGGGTTTTATCAATTTTACAGTCCTGGCTCTCCGCACATGTGTAGCGTTTATTATTCTGCACGGTCCTCTTAAAGAAGCCCTGAAGAGAACATATCCCGTTATGAAGGCGAATTTCGTTACAAATAGGCTGGTCTCATTTACCCTCTTTGATCTGTTTCTTCCTCGGTTTCATTGTAACAAGATGTACCGTGATCAAGAAAAATAATAAAGGTAATTGCTCGATTACATTTTGGATCAACAGGATTTAGATCAAGAGACCGAGATTATTTTATCGGAAGGCACATAACTATAGGCTACAGCAAGCTATAAAAAGAATTAATCTTGCTTTAGGCAATTACGTTAATATTCTTTAACATCATTAGGCTATATAGGCTATCACAATAATATTACTTACACGTTGGAAACGCCAATTTCAACGTCCAGAAAAAGACCATGTCATACCTTGCAACTCTCGCAGGTCAATAATCCATAATGATATCCAGAAACTTTATCCCCACACACCGGACACAACTCTTCCAGTTCAGTATCATAACTGTAATCCATCCCGCCCCGCCGAGCGCCTCCTAAACACACGTGCATGAAACAAGGCCACACTTTCACTTCACTGGAAATGAATGCAGCTGCGTGAAGATAAACGTTCCAGTAATGCAATTCATTTTTTTTAGTAATTCATTGCATGTTGCATTATAACATGGACATAATGTAAAGTGCTACCAAAAACATTAAAAGCAGAAAAAGAGTCGAAATGATCACGCTTACATGATCTGACATTACGCAAAACGCGAGTGTTTAGCTAATAATTTTGTTTCTACGTATTTCCTTTTATTTACTGTAAATTGCGACAATTTCTTAAGTGTTTTAGCATCTAAAGATTTCGAAAAGCCTAAACAAGCAAATTAGTCGACATTTTCAGTCATCTGGTAGCCTATCGTTAGCCAAGCAGACGACTAACAGTAGGTAAATATTTTTAAAGTCATATAAACAACACAATGGAAATATTGCAGCACTTACAATTAAGCACTTTCGATAAAAAAAACATCATTCATTTAAATCATTTGAAATTCCACTACTGTCTATTTCCTAATAAAAATTTCGTTTGATTCTAAAATGAATGAATAAAACAAACGAAGGGAGATGAAACAGTAAACTGATGTGTTACCTGTGAATGACTCTGTGTTCCTCCTCGGAGGTTCAGTGCTGATTTTCTCTGCGGTAGGAATTTATTCCCACAAAACGCGCCCGGCTGGCATTCGTTGGATCCGCAACACCTGCAAGATACCGCCGGTTCAGTGCGTGTGTGCGTGCGCGCCTCCCGGTAAAAACGAGTGGGATGTCCGCGAGGGCAGCGGCACTTAGTGTTTTGGCCTCGCGCGTTCACACTGCAGACATGCCCTCATATTCACACACACACACACACACACACACACACACACCACACACACACACACACACACACACACACACACACACACACACACACACACACACACATTCACAAAAGAGTCAATGAGCGACAGGAAGAAGCGCCTATCAACAGGTACTGAGGATACAGGGAGGAGACAAAAATCTCCATTCTCTGCCCACAAATAAACCATCTGTTCCTCGTGGAATTATCTAGTCTATCATATTAAATTATAAAATAAACCCCTGTGTGGAAAAACACTTTTATGTGTGTAAGACATTGGATGAAAGCATAGTGCAATAGTTAATGTAAGCAGGTATGTAAATTAATAAAATAGTAATATCTCAGTGTTATTGAATAAATTATTGTAGGTAAATGATTCTAAATTAAGCATGCGTAAAAAAACTAAAAGTTGTATGTGGGTGCAGTACGAATAGTCTATAAATAAAAGATTTTGTTGCATATTTCAAGTTAATCTACTAATGTTAAGAGGGTTAAATAAGGCAACAAAGTGGAACGCACCTGACATTTAAAAAAATAAACAGAGGACCTTTAAACCAACCTTTGCGTTGAAAAATATAAAACTGTTTACAGTTTACTAGCATTCATAAAAATATATTTTTTTATTTTGGTATATCAAAACAACTTAACAATACAAGAACTATTGGTGCTTACGTTTAATCTCTGAGATTGGACAGCTCAGCAGCCTCAATTGACGGATCTGATTTAGAAAATAAATTATGGATTAAAACGAAAAGGAAAGATATAGCTTTACACCTTTAGACATGGCAAGATGTTTACATCTGATGCAAATGCATCTATTTCCCAAAAAATAAAATATTACATTTACATTTAGTCATTTAGCAGACGCTTTTATCCGAGAAATTAATCATTGGAATTAATCATAATGCATGTGTGGACATGGTGTCTAAATTCCCACAAAATTCCCCCTAGATCACGTCCAAATGATCATAAGTGCACGTTTTCACATCGCGCAACTGTGATTATAAAACATCCATTTAATAATATAATTGTATTTTAGTAAACAAACCCGTATTTGTTGTCTAAACGCATACAAACACACGGTCTCTTTTAAGAATATGCCATTCTGGTACTCTCACGAACGAGTGTCTCCATATGGCGCATTTCCCATCACCCATTGTGCTCCCAAATCAATGAAGAGCCTTTAAGACAAGGCGCAGAGGTGCTGAAGATCTCTCTCTCTCTCTCTTCTTCCGTTTCTCTCTCAGTCCTTATCAAAGGCACACACGGAACATGTGTGTACACAATACATACAAGAGTCAAGGTGCTTTTAATATCTCATTATCATATTAATTAATAGACTTCTGTAAACAGCTAGGGAACAGAAGGCGAGTGCCAGAACAGCAGCAGGACTAGGCGACATGTCACCGTTTATATAAAATAATATAATATAATATAATATAATATAATAAAAGAGTTGTTTCAATTAGGCCTACACGTCTTGAGCCAGTTTCAACCTCCACGAAAAAGAAAATCAACTAAAGTGTGAACGGTTAGGTTTTGGCCCGGACTTTCACCATTTTGTTTTCAAGTTTCTGTAAATTGTATAATGTGAAATATATTATCACTGTAATTTTGGCTACAACCCAAACACTTAATATGTAGTTTAGGTCTAATTTTAAATACAACAGGACTAAAACTACACACATACGATCTCAAATATTTCAATAATTTCAATATTTTCATTTTTGTGCACGCGCGCTACAAGTATTCCGCGCACGTTCATCCATCAAAATCCACGGGTGAAGAACGCATCGGAACAGGCTTGTATTGTTCTGTAAAGATTAATAAACAACACTGTGGGCAACAAAGAAACATTTTGTGCGTCCCGACAAACAAGCGACATTCTGCGTCTCCGGCAAGGTCAAACACCGTATTTTCACCACACAAGACCTGAACATTGCACCTGATTTTATTTTTTAAAACGGGAAAGCGAGGGAGAGGGGAGAGAAAAAATAGAGATTGAAAAGAGTCTTTGTACTCTTTGACCTTCATGGCTTTTCCACTGTCATGACTCAGCTAGAGTTGAATTAAAATTATTCCTGGAGAGAAGGCGACAAGGGTGAAGAATTGAAAAGGAATTAAGAAGATGAGAATTAAAAGTGGGAAAGAAACAGCCACACTTTACAACTTAAGTACCCTTAAAAATAAGATCAGTTAATTAGCACTTGTTGTTAAAAAATTGTATTCCTAACCTTTTATGTTCATGTAGTGTGTGTCTAAAAATGGTGGTTTGTCATCTTGTCTGTCCTTCACCTGCACACACACATTTTCTATGCAACACTTATGAAGATTGTTATTAAAGCTACACACTTACACAAGTCAAGTGTGTTAAGTATGTAGGTCTATAACTGCAAAACCTTGTCAGTCCATCATGCATTTAAAACACTCTTTTACATTCATATATACTTTTGTGGAAAATTTTGTGGAAAGTTGCCTTAACCTAATGTGCAGTATGAGGTTAATTTAGTCTTAACAAATGGGCCTAATAATAATTTTAGATTTTAAGAAAACCACTTTTTAGGTTAAAGGACACATGGAGTATTTACTTTCTCATAACAGTGTAACTTAAACCTTTCTCATAACAGTGTTTACTTAAATACATAAAATAAGAGTTTTGACTCAAATAAAACCTAGATGCGTTTTTGACGTGTGACGTTGCACAATCTCTGGAGCAGAATTTTGAGGGTCCACTTGATCTCTTATGCCCATGACCCTTTCTCTATCTTTGTTTCGTTCTCTCTCGTGTTTTCTGACTGTGAATACGTCACCAATAAAAATGTGCTGTAATATTAACATGGTATTTTGTTTTAATAGGTGTACTTTAATGTCACAGACCCACGGTAAACAGTATTTGTACGTGTGTGTGTGGCATTGGGCATTGCCCCGGCCCTGAGCTTTATACGGCAATGACGTAAGTGAGTTTTACCACGAGACCCTCAAAACCTTGAGTCCTTTACACGGATTATTTTAACGCTGTACAACCAGGCATCCACAACTCTAAGCAGGGCCCTACTGCATGTTTTAATGTGTGTGTGTGTGTGTGTGTGTGTGTGTGTGTGTGTGTGTGTGTGTGTGTGTGTGTCGAGAACATTTAGTGTGTGAAGGTCTTCTTGTGTTTTAGTTTCTTATCTGAGCCATCAGGAGGATTTGGGACGTTCAGCTTAGATAAGATTACTCATGTCAGAATGAACCTCTCTGACTGTATGTGTGCGTGTCACACAGATAGCAGAATGTAAAAAAAAAATATTTATCAAAAATAACTGAAAAGCCAGTCAGATTTTAAATTCGTATGAGGTGTGCTTTAGTGTTTTAGATTGAGAGCCTGTGCTGTAAAGGACACATATTTAAAACACTTGTGGTCTGACAAAAATGGTAAATGTTGAAATTATTTTAATGGAGGAAAAGCAAGATACAGTACCTGTAAAAGTAAACGCTGTCAGGGGGTCTGTAATGAAAGCTAGCCGGTTGGTTGTGCCATGCAGTGACGTGTTACGAGCCACAGGGGGCGAAGGTGAGCTAGGAGAGAATAAATTACACATTACAAATAGACTTTACAGTACATATTTTTTTAACAACAAAACATAACAAGTATTTATAACAATATTTATAACAAAACGGTATACAATTTTTTATTATGTACAATTGTCCACAAAAAGGTCGTGGGCACTTTAGTTCACCCCAAAATAATAAATAAATGTATTCATCCTAATGTCATTCCAAACCTGTTTCACTTTCTTTCTTCTGCAGAACACAAAAGAAGAATGTTGGCTTCCATTATGTGGACACACAACCACTGAAACATTTCTCAAAATGTCTACTTTTGTTCCTCTGAAGAAAGAGTCATATACAGATGTGGGTGAAAACAACATCAAAATTATTATTTTATTTTTTAATATTTAAAAAAAAAAGAAAACAAATGAGATTTAAAAACACAACTGGTTTAACTTTTCGTCTGCTTTTTAGAAACCACCAGAAAGTGTTTTTAAAGAATGTTAATAGAAAACGTTTCAAATTTTTAAGTGTCCAAGGGGCCACTGCACATTAAAAAAGTGATGTGAAAAAGTGCTTTGTCTGTGAGTTGAGAATGGGAGAAAGCCAAAAATCATGTGTTAAGACCGAGGAAGTGTGTTCTCTTTTTTTAAGAATTTAAAGAAAGTTGGATATATAGAGAAAAAGACAATAAGGATTGTGCTAAAACAGGCTCATTTCTGTACTCCACACAGGAATGGGCGGAGCCTGACACAGGAAACACACTCTTCACTTAGAACACACACAGACCTCCAATAAACCTTCTGATGATTCAGGATATCTGAATCCAAGCTCTGTATTTACTAAATATATTGTATTGTTCAGTTTAGCGAAACCCATTTGTCTTAACCGATTGTGATAGAAAAAAAAAGTAAGAATGGAACCAAGAAAAATGGAGGAGGAGGAAAAGAGAGCAAGTGAAGTGTAAACAGGGTCATGGGCATCTATATTAGTTCAAGTGGACACTCGAAATTCTGCTCAGGAGACAAAAAAGACAAAAGAAAAGTTTTTTTATATTCAGCAGTTAAAGGGAAGAACATTTTGTCAAATTATTCACATTTTTATTGTTTTGTGTGGCGGTTTTGCTTTCGTTGAACATAAGATGCTAAGCGTAAGAAAACTTTTTACATTTACTCAGCAGATACTTAAATAACATTTAGCAGCCTCAACAACAGGTTTGATTCTAAATGGTTGAGCAAGTTTTTATATTAGTTTTAAGTATATGCCATAGAAGAACCATTTTTGGTTGCCCAAAAAACTTCATTCAAATGTTCTTATAGAAGGGAACCTTTCTTTTAATACGACATAAAATCTTTTGCGACAGAGAACGGTTATTCGGATGTTAAATGTTCTTTCCATTTACCCAAAAGTAGTTCTGCAACTACTTCTGGTGCTGCATTCCCTGCAGCACCAGAAGATGCTAAAGATTCCTTCCAAAAAATAGAACCTGAACAGTTCTTATCAGGCTGTAAAACTCAGTACCCACAATCCCTTGCATCCGGTTACCATATTATGAAGTTGCTACAAGTGAACTGTATGTTTCTACTAAATGTCAAGGGGCAATTGCGCTTGAAGAACATCGCCTGTTGGACGTCAAAAGCTGAGCTTGCAAATGTTGATCCCTGCTGACGGGGTTTTACTGACCACAAAAATAAAACCTGCATTTCCTTCCTGCATCCTGTACAAATGCGGTACCACTTCACTTTGAATTTTCATGCGGTTTTTAAAGACAGGTGAAGTAAAACATAAGAAAAGTTAGTGGTGGATAGATAACACATCACCACCTGAACGAAGAAACCATTGTGTGCTTCAGCAAATATGAAGTTGACTCTCTTTCATTCCACAGCCATCTGTAATTCAGTCTTGGGAAGATTAAGACGGCCCCAGAAGGTCGATAAACGAGTTAGTTTTGATCCGCAAGGCCACAGAACCTAGAATACACGATACTGAAATGTTAAGCACCCAGCAGAAGACGAAGGCGATAAATTGAACCGCACAGACACAATTATCACTTTTGTATGAAATGAAAAATTTTAACATTTTTAATGTACAACAATCAAGAATAAAAAACAATGATAAACACGTCAACGATGAAAATAAACGAAAGACAGAGAGTTGAGACATACAGCCTGTATGCCGCCTGTCGTCCCTTCAAGGCCTCAGACCGAAACAAAACAGAGAGAAAAAATAGCACAAAGAAAACGATAAACCCCTGCTATCAGCGAGCGTTTCTCTATACTCCTCAACTCTCTCACTGTCTGTTTGCTGTGGCGAAAATCAGAAATGTAAACTTATAAAGACTTTGAAAGAATGGAAGGTTACAATCCCATACATTTCTCATTTGGTATTTTCGTAGGTCACATTTAGAACGTTCCTCAGGACAATACGAAGAAGTCGTAATCTGCACTTTCAGTAAGAAAACATCAATATACATGACAAAATAAATCATGTTTCAATTTCATGAAACTTCACAATCAAATAAAGATTAAAATGCTAACAAAACTACAACTATGCCAACAAACACATAGAACCCTGTTCAAGCATTCACATCTCATGTACGAAAGAAACTTGAGAGAAATCACATATGTAACACAGTACATACACACCTGGGCTAAAGAGTGTGCTTATTGCATTTCCTGTTAACCCGGCGACTGGCTCAAAACTAGTCCACATCTTAAACGCTACCAAGTCAAATGATCAAACACAAACTACTCAACAGAATGTAAACTTATGAACAAATGTAATGTTCATTTTTCAGAGGTAGCTGGACGTCGTGTTTTCCGGCTCGACGTCTAGCGTGGTAGATTGCTACATTTTGGTAAGGTTCGTGAACACACCAACCACGCCTGTCAGGAGTTTTACATTCAACTTTGTCATGTAATAAATACACTTGGGAAACAAACAACAACAAACGATAATAAAAATAGGCATTCATAGGTTGGACTGGCTGGAGGCGTGGCTTATGTCCTTGAGGCGGAGCTGTTGGTTAGCCAGGGGTTTTGATTGGTTGTGCAGGAGTATAGTACCGCCTTAAACAGCAGTGGAAGCTGCTCCAGAGGAAGTGACATCATCTTTCCTGCAACCAATAATTACACAATTAACATTCGGAGGTTTCAAATGTCCTTGTAGAAATGTTTGATTCTCTACCGCCATCTCTGTTTAAAAGAACATGGCAAGTGTACTTATCTTTATGTGGGGAAGTCAAATGATTTATGTTTCTTTTTAACCAATACATGAACAACTTCACAAAGAGCCATAAATATCATACTCCTATGAGCTGAGCTTTGAATAATTTTCATAGCTTTCAATGCGTTTTAATATAATTACGCTTGAATAATTCATATTTGTTTTCTGAGAATGACAACAATTTGGCACTGGACTAGCAAAATTAACAGGCACACATCGTACATAAAAAACAGATTGTTTGTGATTATTCTATACCCGTTATGCTTTTATCACATTTTCTATGAATATAACATAAATCATTAAACCAGTAAACAGGACAGTTTTTGTTTAAGTGCATTCATGCATTTGACAGACAAAAATCATACTGTCACACACACAGGTTTACAAACCTGAGATGTGGCGAATCTCCGAGAGGCACGTGATGATGTCATTAAAGTGTTTGGGCCGGTGGGGGTGGAGTCTTTCTGTCAGGTCCCGGCACACAGACCAATAACGTTCACTCAGCTGTTCCAGTGTAGGTGTGTTGCACAATCCTACTGTATCTGCAACACAAACACACTTTACACTACATGCATTTGCAACAAACCATTCGTCAAATACTGTGCCACAATATTCAGAGAGGTCGTATGTGAATTCGTGTGTGTTACCCCGGTTGAGGAACATGACGGTCTTCAAACAGCAGTACTCCTCATTGCTGATGTTCAGTTGATGAAACTTACGGAAGAGAAAATTTAAGCTCTCCATGACTTCCATGGAATCTTCACCAAACCTGCACACAGATATTAATAAATAGAACAACATAATGCAAAAATGATGCAACACAATAGCCAGTTAGAACATGAACACAATTTTAGACCAATCAGATTTCACTGTGGGCGGAGCATTCAAGCATGACCCAATGATATTTATAAGGTTCACAGACAGCGCTCACCCCTGTATCATCAGACTGGATGGAGTGTACTGGTGTGTGATATTGGCCAGTTCTCCCAGTATCTGTTTGCTGTGCAGCGTCAGGGAGGAGAGGAGAATGAGCTGATGCCATGAAGCTCCCAGTAAACGTGTGCAGTTTTTGATGGTCAGATCGCTGTAGAAGGGCAAACGCTTGACCCAGACGATCTGTCGGAATAACAGCTCGTCGGCCAAGCGACACAACAGAGCCAACACCTCTGACTGACTCACACTATACCTGAGAGAGAGTCAATTTAATTATTTTAGTGGTTGTATGAAGCTTAAATGCAGTTATGCTTTGAGGTCAAATATAGATGCACAAAATGAGCTAATGCATTAATGTTAACATTATTGTAAAGCGTTACCAATTTTATATTGCTATAGAAGTATATAATAGATCTGCTCGATTATGACAAAAATTATAATCATGATTATCTTGCTCAATGTTGAGATCACCATTATTTAACACAATTACTAATTGAAACAAAGTATAAATAAATTATTATTAAATAAATAACTTGTCAATTTAACACTGGATTCAACTTATATTATAAATATTATAAAAATACAATCGAATTTCTCTTTATTATTTTTAAATGATATATTTTTAATCCTTTGAATTGAATACTTGCAAAACTCAATTATTTTGTTTTCATATTTGTTGGAAGTCGAAATTGAAAATTATTTATGATTAATTGCACAGCCCTACATAGCTTTCAAACGTGTTGATAAAATACTTCAACACATGTGATGCGTTATTATTCGGCTCGCAGGACCAAATTCGCACATATTTTTGACCATATTAAAGCTTAAAACACGTGCGAATAATAACATTTCATGATGATGTAGCACTTGGCTGATCAATATAGTCACAGATTGCGTTATACATTGGAGACAACTGGCTTAGACACTATCCCTTACCTAAATTTAAAGATTGACCTCAATTCCGATCAATAACGTTATTTATTTGTTAGCAAGGCACAGAAATGAAACTCTACCTTTAAAAACGAAATGAAAGTTTACATTTGTTGTGCAAGATACAAATGCATGAGGGTGTGAGCGTGTCTTACCCCTCCTCTATGGTCATTGGTGTAGTGAGAGGCTTCAGGTCGTCTGCAGCGAGAAGCTGTGCTGATAATGCGTGTGATTGTGTCTTCAAGTTACTGCCAGTAGAGGACAGTAAAGGATATTTACACAAGAGGATTGTGTGTGACTGAGAAAGCTGTGGACTACATTGATCTCTACAGGACACAGAGTATGTGTTCATCTCAACAGACCGACTGCACAGAGGGAGAGAGAGAGAGAGAGAGAGAGAGAGAGAGAGAGAGAGAGAGAGAGAGAGAGAGAGAGAGAGAGAGAGAGAGAGAGAGAGAGAGAGACAACATATGGACATACATCATGCTCAATGTGATGCATTTCCAAGTCAAACAAAACATTTTAATAAAAAAACAGAAATCAATAAATTGTGTAAAGCTGTCTCTATATGGTCTGTATTTAAAAGAGAAAGGGCATCGTTCACAAGTGTGGGAGCACAAATACGATCAATTTCATGTAATAACTGTATAAAGCTGTACATCACCAGCACGTTAAAAACAGGCACAGATGAACGTGTCACTGTGTAATTGCGTTCGAACATCTCGTTCTCATTCGGGTCACACCTGGTAGACAGTGTGGAGAAAGATAAGGTCTGTCCGCCCTCGGAGATACTGTTGCCAGGTGAACTGTGGTTACTGTAGCCGGGGCTCCATGTATCTGATTCAGCTCCTTCTTTAAACTCCCGGCCAGACATAATTCGCTCGATCTCCTCTAGTGAGATCTATAAAGAGTGAGAAAGAGAAATGAAGAATATGGGTGCTGAATGGAGTCTCTTTAAACCCACCAATTGTGCATCATCACCAGCTATTGTTCAGTCGGATAAAGAAAGAAAATCGATCAATATGCGATGAATCTGTTTGTGTTGTTCTATTGCGAACTGTTAATAAGAAACTATGAGGCTGGCGTCATCTCGTTCTTCATATTTTCGAACAAGCAGAATCAATAAGGGACGTGTATTCGGCATCGGTACGGTGGGTACTCGAGTGCGGCCCGAGCAAAATGTAGTTTCCCCTCTTCATTGTCCTCTCCTCCACAGATTGAAAGCAAAGGAATCGACAATTGTGTTGACAGCAAGAAACAAATGATTGAATAACTGAAACACATACACACCATTAACACTAAGACACAACGTGCACATCCAAAATGCTTTACATGTACCTATAATGAAGAGGAAGCGAGTGAGAGTGGGATGGTTTCTATTTGTATGACATCATTGATTCAGGATCTATTCTGTCCTGCTCTCACCCTTCACACTGTACTCAGAGAAAACACACGCGTGAGATGTGAGCAATAGGAGAGATGTCGGGAAGCACATCAGGTTCAATACTGCTGGAAAGTATTGGGATTGTTTATAAGAATGAGCATTTACATCAATTCAGTCCTATACATAAACTAAATCACATCTCATTTTTTCCTCATAGATTTAGATGTGACTTCACATGGAGATCTTTTTTGGAAGTCCATGCAAAAGTTTTAATAATCTCATTGTTTCAAAAAGTGCCCAAATCTGCAAACAAAATTCTGATATTTCAATAAAAACTATAAACAAAACTATATTTTGATGTCTATGTTCATTTTAAAGCTATATTTGTGTCATCTGATTTTATTGAAATTACGTGTGATCGTACTGTACGTGTTAAGTGTTATAAACATGACGTTTAATCTGTCTGGTTTTCAATATAACCACACAATATTTTGCTAACTTTTTGGTACAAATATGTCCCTAAAATATAGTTACCTGTACAGGTCCAATGGTTTTGTTTCTGCCTCCAGGCATCCCATCTTCTCTGATGGCTGATAGAGAAAAGAAAATAGATATTTAAAGGTTAATTTACCATACTACATATAATATTTGGTTTACTAGTACTGTATATTTGCCAAAATGTACAGTATACAGCAAAGCACATTGTGATAAATAATACATCCCACAATGCAATACACCCATATGATGAATTATCCAGAAACAACCATTTTTTAAAAAGATATGTAAGGTAGGGGACGTTATGCAACAAAAAACTTTTCAGTAAGTGCTATGCTTGTTTGCATTGTGCTTTATTATTATAATTTATTATTTATTATATATAGTGCACATTTTGCGGATCATGCAAGCACACCGAAATATACTATGCACAGTTTAAACGTACTGCAGAGGTTATATAGTAGAATTTATTAGTATTTAAAGTGAATATTACGCCATTGGTATCCATCTGGAGAGAGAAGGTACAACAGCACCCTCTGCTGCACAAAATGAGTAGGTGAGCCTATATAGAAATTGTATTGTACTTGTCATTGTCAATCTAAGAAGTGCAGAAAAGAAAAAAAGAGAGAGAGAGAGAGAGAGCCTACTTTAGATCAGGAATTTTGCTATCAGCACCAGGAGAGCATCTTTCACGGTTTTACACGCAGCGATGCAACCCAGATCTACACCCTGATATCTGGGTTTCATCTCTTCAGGCACCCTCAATACAACCCTGATCCTTATCACCAGATTTACACAGCAGACAGATTCAGATCTCTGCCACTAATAAACCAACATCAAAGAGCAAGCAAAGGGGACAGCTTTAGGAAGTGCATAAATAAATATTAAAGACATACAAAAAATTTAACTTGTTAGACGCGGACATGCATTTACAAAAAAGAAACACTGTAGCATAATTAGGGTGAAATTACAATTTTGAATGGATGCATGTTAAAAATAGAGGGAAGGAAAAAGAAGCACAGGTGTGTGTGTGTGTACAGTATGTGTGTGTGTGCTTAGTGAACGTGTGCACAACAGCGTCTCTCTCACCCTTGCGGTTCATTCCCATCTGCAGGCATTTCTGCAGTCTGCAGTACTGACAGCGGTTTCGTTGTTTGCGTGACATCTGGCAGTTCTTGTCTCTGTTGCAGCGGTAGATGCGCTTGTTGCATATACTGCGTTTAAAGAAGCCCTTACAGCCCTCGCAGGAGATGATGCCGTAATGCAGCCCGGACGCCCGGTCACCACAGATCAGACACCAGCGCTGCTCGCCCATATCTTCTACAGAGAGAGAGAGAGATCATTTCAATGAATGTAAATTCATGTATAAATAACAAAAAAGATTTAATGTATACATTTGGGGGTTGAGCCTTTGTTAGTCTAAGGTAATACAAAGTTGATGAATATAAAAAATACCAAACATCTATATTGGAACATGTGATTACCTTTCATTTATACACAAAATTTATCAAGACATTTTTTAAGAAGCACCTAAAAATGTCCTCAGATGTTAGTTTTTGAATTGTTCCTACTTATTATTGAGATATTTTAAAGAATTTGACATTCAAATGTCATGCTAAACCTGTATACACACTAGGGCTGTCATTGTATCTGATTTTTCATGATGCGGTTATCGTGGTCAAGGGTATTCACGATATCGATATTATCATGATAAACTTTCTTTAAATAAATAATGCTTTCAACTAGTGTTTTGTCCCTTATTTGGTCAATAAATGACACTAAAAATACAAATGGGAGTATTTGGGGTCTCAGTTGTGACAAATTTGGACATTTAAGGCAAAATTGTATTAGGTGCCGAATAGTTCACGGTATCATGAATTAACACAATATCAGTATTCCAAGGTTTCAATATCACGGTTATTGATAATAACAGTAAAGTGATACCCCTAACACACACATACATCTGTACTATGTAATAGTAGGTTAATCCGTGTTTACATAAAACGCTTTCGTTCAAGAAACTTCTTACAGATGTTCTTATCTAAATCTCAATGCAGCAGAGATGAGGATTATCATCATAGAGCGGCGCACACGAGCATATCCGCAACACCTTCTGCAGTCTCTTCGAATCAATGTACGTTTCATGAACAGCTCTGAAATGACTTGAGCATCATGCCGCGTTGACCCAGATTCACCACAAACTAAAGAGAGCGTGGGGAGGCGGAAAGAGAAAGAAATAGAGAATGTGTCATCTTACTCCATCTCTCTCTGTCAATTGGTGCTTTGACACAGACTTTTTCTGTATAAACATTTCTGCCAGAGGTCATGAGTGAACAGGGATGTCAGGAAATGTCATTTTATTGCAATTTAATGATATTTCAATGAATTAAATGTCAAACTATAGCTAATAATGAATGTGTGCATCAACATTTGATTAAAAAGCACTCATTTACATTTATGCATTTGCTTTCAGAGTTCTTATTTTGAATATTTAACTTGAATCTGGGATATAAGCCCATCTGGATTAATAAAAAAATGATAAAATGCTATTGCACCAGTTTATTTTAGTCTGATCTATATGGGTCAGATAAGCAGCACTGTTTAACTAAACACCGTTTGACTGAAATGAACCGGTGAATCATTTTTTCATAGAAACCATCTGAATCAATCGATTCTCTAAAATGAATTGAATTTCTCAAGGTTAAACTGAATGAACATATTCATTTCACAAATGTGCTGTTGAACTGTAGGGGGCGCGGGCGCGCTCAGGGTCACGGAGGGGTCTTCTAAAAGCCCGAGTGTGTCATAAACGGTACAAAAAGCACTCAACCTAACCCTGAACTCTGCAGCCATTTTACAACCACCAAGAAAGCAGTGTGTTTGTGAGGACAGAGTATTGTTGAGGATCAGGTCACGCACAGGTCAAACTTTATAGCAAACCGGAACTGTGGAACACACATTTTTAAAATTGACCAGCGTGACATGTACACACGCACGCACACACACACACACACACACACACACACACACACACACACACACACACACACACACACACACACACACACACACACACACACACACACACACACACACACACTCTTTCTAGCAAATACTGTAATGCAGTATACAGGAAGCTACAGTAGTATTTTCATTTTAAAGTCAGAACGTTGATGATGGAGTAAAGGGATGCACCGATAATGCTGGCCAACATCAACGTCAGTCACCATCAGCAACACAAAGTCACATTGTTCTAGATCTGTCACCGTGTTCATGCGTCCTGTATTTTTAGGCAATGACAGTCAGAAGCCTTCTGTGCAGTGTAGCTAGCTCACTTAAAGGGATAGTTCACACAAAAATATAAAAAAAGTCGTAATTTATCATTCAAAACCTATATATGACTTTGCAGAACACAAAAGATGATATTTTAAGAAATGTCTCAGTGGTTTTGTGTCCATACAATGGAAGTCAATGGGGGCCAATATCTTCTTTTTTGCAGAAGAAACAGGTCATACAGGTTTGAACAATAAATGCTGACAGAATTTAATATTACACTGGAAAAATAAGGTAAAAAGCAAGTGAAAATGGATTTACCTTATCTCTCCTATAGAGTAAAGAGGGATTTCAATCTGTAGAGGAACATGATGTGTTTCAGTATTCATTTCGTTTGGTTTTATGTGTATGCATGCACGTTGACCTACTTAACACATGTTGTGCGAGAGAAATTCTCCATCGGCATAGAGGATTATGGGAACTGCACCACCTGAATGTCCACGGTTATTGGGGCAACAAATGTCACAATGTTGTAACATACAAACCCACACAAACACAGATATAATGGCACATCACTTAAAAGCATCACACACACTCACACACACAAACACTAAAGAACACAGGATGTTTCTGCAGGTATTAGATAGGTGCGTGTGCGTCTCTTCTGCCTGGTGTTTCATAGAGGAGTGTGTGATTTAACCGCCCGGTGGCGAAATATATCCGTCTGCCAGATCTCTCCCACTTTTATCATCATATCTCTTTCATCAATTACTCCCAGGAGTGTTTTTCTTCTTCAAAACATCTCGCTTAGTCTTTCTGCCCGTCTGCACCGTACGCCTTTCTCTCCGTCTCCCGACTACGCAAATGAACTCGGCCTCGGCCAATTGGAGAGCTCCAATTCAGGCCGTCGGGAAAGTCAGCCAATCAACATCCAGCACTCAATCCACATGGCCAAATTTGCAGTGGCACATCAGTTGGGTCATATATAGTTCATCTCAAATATGACAAATTCACAATAAGGATGCCAGCTCTGTAGTGTGACTCATCCAGCGAGAAGTGTGTGTGAGGGCAGGGAGAGAACAGGCAATGAAGATTGTTTTCTGTGTAACTCTATCGCCTGTAGTCTTATTCATTCGATAACCGTCAACGTGACACAAGTGTCCCATCGTAAGGTAAAAACATCATAGGCTGTCAAGGTAAGATTGTCTCAGTTCATCTTCATTTCTGTAGTGGTATTTTACTCTCTGTTTAAATTGCTTTCTAAAATATATTTTTAGCTCAATTCGGTTTAATTTATTGACACACTGATGCAGCTCTGTTTAAATAAGCAACAAAACTACAAATTCTTGAAACATTTTAGAGTAAAAACATATAATACTATATACTTTTAACCTTTTCTGCCTTTTATATTGATAAAGAGTAAACATGTAAGTCTTGATATAAATAAATGTAGATAAGTTGACCTTAAAACTTTCAACAAGAAAAAGACATCTGCCACACAACCTTGTAAATAGACTAAAAAGCTGTTATTTTACCAATATTTTTCATTGCAAGTTAAAATAAAATCAAACTTTAAAACGTTCCCATTATGATTCTGCACCATTTCTTATTTCGAAAGAACAACTTTACATACAATAGATAATTACAATCACATTCTCAAAACTTTCTCAATTCTGCTCTACACGCTTTTCTATGTTTTTAGTTTTTTTATTGTGCATTCCAATTAATATCAATTAAACTGCGGATGGGTTGTTTTCTTTATGTAATAAGGAAAAAAAACTAAAAAAACGAACCTAATAAAAACATGATAACATAATTAAAACTAATACATTTTTTGTGATCTAACACTTGTCTATGGCACACACACATTTAAAGGTAGACACACAATCAGATACACATAGCTCAAGACGCCTATACATTATTTAATAAATGTGGAATTACAAATCTTGGTAAACTTTTTCTTAATAATCAAAATGCATTTAACAATGCAAAGGCAAAACCACGCCTGAACTATTTCTCCTGGTGCATTCTGGGAACATTCAACGCTGTCGGTGAGTTTGAACATACATAAGAAACCATCGATCGTTGGATGTGCCTTGAGATTACCACAAGCTTCACAATCACACACACAAATGCACATTAAAACTGAGAGCTTCCTCATTACTACAGCTGCGATATACATTCATTGTTGTCGTTGGGTTTAACGTGAGAGCGACTCACTGACCAATGAGTGCAAACTGCAGTAGAAACATGGTAGCAACTTCTTGAAAACCTTCACAAACATCTAACCAAGCACAGGACCATAAAACGTAAGGTAAGACATTTTTTATGTCGGTTTTACATTCTACTTTTCTACATCTAAATCTCCAAAACACTTTCAGCCAATCACAAAACGAGAATTTCAGGTTGTTTACATATTGTTCCTGAACTCCTGACCTAACTTTGACTCCTCAGCGACAGGGATGAAGGTGATGTCATCAGCGTGCATGTGAGGGTGTGTGCACGCTCTTCTGCCACTTTACGGCTTAATTGGTTTCTCACATAAATCAACTGCTTTCTCCAACAATGTACAGCCCTGACTTGTACAGCTTTACAACTGTGTGTATGTGTGAGTCACTTAAAGGCAACTGATGATCAGAAGCTACTGAACTGATGTTGACCCCTAAATCTTGCACTTTCACCAGTGTTTAAAAAGCAGAGAGCTCTGGGGTAAACCCTGCTGGTAATACTACGGTACTACAAGAGGTCTTAAAGGGATAGTTCATCCAAAAATGAAACTTTTATCATCATTTACTCACCCTCAGGTTGTTCCAAATCTGTATAAATGTTATTGTTTTGCTGAACACAAAGGAAGATAATTGGAAGAATGTCAGTAACCAAACAGATCTCATCCCCCGTTGACTGCCAAAGTAGGGAAAATAAATACTATGGGAGTCAGTGGGGGATGAGATCTGTTAACTGCACATTCTTACAACTATTTTCCTTTGTGTTCAGCAGAACAATGAAATTTGTACAGATTTGAAATGACAATAGTACATTTTCATAGTTCATTTTTGGGTGAACTTATCCCTTTAAACCATAGAGTTCAACACAGACAGACAGGAAGTAGACTTAAAAGAACAGTCATGTCAACTAAATTAGAATTACAAACTTGCCATAAAAACATTACACAACTACATTTTATTGGCTATGCAAGCAATATAAAACAACATCAGTTCCTCTTTGGTTCAGCCTTTGTCCATAAAGATTTTGTATCCTAAATTTTAGGATGTCTAAAGGAAATCTACACACCTAATAAATTTACTGTTTAATATGATGTAAACCAGACACAAATTGTCGCCTTGGATTTATAAGGTCCTATCTGCATTCTGTTTTGAGATATTGAGCCATGACTTTGTAGATAAAACCTTTTTGTTTTCTCAAATTGTCCTTAAACATAAACAACATCACAATGTAAATAATTTGTCACATATGTGAATGACTCAATTTTGACAAAAATGTGAAAAATAGAAACTTATAATTCCAAGGCAATAAAAAGACAAAATAATAATTATGTTACATGACCAGATCTCACCTGTATCGTCCTGTAGTGTGTTCTCTTCATAAAAACCTGGGGATGAGAGAAAGAGTGAGAGAGAACAAGAAAATTTTATATTAGAAAGTCACTAAAGAACCCGAGAGAGAGTGACTGCAAGTAATATAGTTATGGTTTAATAAAATAAAATTAAAACTAATAAAAAAACTGCAGGACTATTTAAACATGAAAGACTATTTAAATATCTGAATCACCTAAAACTTGTATGTATGAACATTTAAATAAAACAGCAAGTGACTTAGTAAACATTGCATCTGGGCTTAATTTATAAATATATTTTAAAGTTTTTTTAACAGCCAAAACTTATTAAAGACAAAGTTAAGATGTCTCAAAAAAGTACTCAATGAACTTCTCACAGATTGATGTCTTTCTGGTTTCTTTTATTTTAATAATCAAATTTATAACTTTTATTCATCAAAAACAATTCATCAAAACTATTTTATAAATAAAAAACCTAACACAGATCTACTTTCAACATTCTTTAGCAGATTCATTAAATTCCTTAATTTCCATCTGTAAAAGAATTTGCCAGCATTTTAACCATTATCCTTATTTGACACCTAATGAGTGTTTGAATGCACTTTACAAAAGACTCCAAAATGCCTGCGAACATCCGTCATCCTTCCACGAACTCAAACAAAGCGTCTTCTCTTTCTTAAAACAACACTTTCTCTATCTATCTTTCTCTCGGATACACACACCCATCTGCCCAGTCATCTCACTTCTGTCCCTTAGGACACGACCCCGCAACCTCCTCGGGATCCGCCACGTGTGTGTGTGCACGACTATGATCTCGTCGGCACGCTGACAGCTGCGGATTTTTGATCTGGCACACGCAGGGCACCACACACACACTCCAGCGGCCTTTGGCATATGGTGCGTCGGAACACACACGCACTCGACCAACCTCAGCCTCCTGGAAGATAATCTAATATCTTTGATGACTGTGGTCCGTTGGTATTGAACTACAGTAGCAAATATTCACCGTCTGGCAACTGTGCCACACGCACGCACACACACTCTACTTCAACAGTATTCAACATAGATGGTGATATGTGACCTTGGATCACAAAACCTTGTGTCTTATGGGTCACTTAAAAAAAACATTATTTGATTTTTTACATCATCTAAAAGCTGAATAAATAAGCGTTCTATTGATCTATATGTTTTGTTAGGATAGGACAATATTTGGTCGAGATATAAAACTCAGGAATTTGAGGGTGCAAAAAAATATAAATATTGAGAAAATAAAGTTGTCCAAATTAAGTCCTTATCATAACATATTACTCACAAAAATAAAGTTTTGATAGATTTACGGTAGGAAATTTACAAAATATCTTCATGGAACATGATCTTTACTTCATATCCTAATGATTTTTGGCATAAAAGAAAAATGGCTCATTTTGACCCATACGATGTATTTTGACTATTACTAAAAATGTTCCTGTGCTACTTAAGACTGATTTTGTGATCCAGGGTCACATATGGAAGTATGTATATCTATCTATATATATATATATATGTATATGTAAATATAGGCTGTCTATTAATAATTTATTGGCAATGCTATGGACTGTTTGTGTTGAATTATATACACTCAAGCACACAAACCTACATGTAGAAACATATCCGTGCATGCATATGCGCAGGTACACACACACACACACACACACACACACACACACACACACACACACACACAAAGATTTCTACGGCCCACCCCCAAACCAAGGATCACTGCCCAGATGTCTTGTGTTCCACTTGACTGATAGAAGCAGAAAGGTTTTCGGGGGGATTGGTGTACAGATGTAGTGATATGTAACCTGAATATCCATTTATTTTCCATTTTCAGGACTTCATCATTCAGATCCACATCATTCAGAAGACATCAGATCCCGACCCCCAACTGCATCCCTGCTTATCCCAATACATGTGTGTGTGTGTGCGGGTTTCTTCTTGTACTTGAGTGATAATTACTTTTTCTTGGTGCTTTTGTGTAATTTCTATTGCGTCTTCATAGGATGAGGATCTCACGCCACTCAATTTGTGCTACTGAGTACTGGTGGATTAAAAAATGTACATTAAAGAGACTAGTGTTTGTAAGCTACATCATTATTATGTTTTTTTTTATACTACAGCAATTAATAATTTATCAAACTGGTTTCAAATTCATTAAAATCTTGTTATAGACCACTTCAGAAACGTAAGCAATGTTGATCCAACGCTGGTCTAGAAGCACTTCCTGTTTCAATTTTTTAACACCACAAAATACAATCAAAATGTTAAAGTAGTTTAAGTTTAGTTTTATATGTAAGATTTAAAAAATAAAATAAATCTGGCAAAGTGGTCTATGGAAACCAGAATCTACCTGTTTGACATGTCAATCAAGTTTTCTATAGTAACAACACAAGAGTCTAAACAAGAGGTCATGGACCGGCCAGAGGCAGGGGGGTGTTTATGATCCCTGTGTGGGTGGGTGGACAGGAAGTTTATCATCTGTGTGTTTATGACGTGTTTGTGTGTTTGTTTGTTTGCGGGGGATGGGATTACAACCACATAGAAAAGCCCAAATACACACATACACACACCATATCTGACATCAACCTGATTGTGTTGTAGTGTATGGGAATTTGAGCTTGTGTGTATGCATGTATTGTATGTTTTCAGCCTGACGTTTAAGACATCAAGTCTTGCGTAATCCTTCCTCAAGAAAGATGTTAACATTGAGTCTGTATATTAAATACACACAAATGCACATGTTGGCATCTCCTTCCTCTTTTCCGCTCAGTAAGGTCAGTAAAAGGAGAGAGGTCACACAGAAGTGAAAGGTCAAGGCTGTTGACTACAGTTGTACTCTGGTATGTGCAGTGACCAATGCGGAGCTGGGAAGCGTTGCTATGGCAATGCATGTCTGCCATCATAAAAATAACTTGCATTGATGAGCTCATCAGTGAATCTAAAACAAAAATATGTCTTGTTCAGACTTCACATAAACTGTATGTCTTGCCCGCATTCGCTGTGTGTGTTGCTGGAAATGGAGCTGTAAAATCTGGAAGTCCCGATGGCTTTGTGTGCAAAAATGTTTGCTTTTCTTCCAAGAGCCTAAGGCTTTTCTAGCCTTTCTTACACACAGCCAAACACAACCATGCACAAGTAAAAACATTAAGGGCTAAATTCTAATAAAATTAAAAAAGACAGATAAATGAGTGATTTAGAAAGAATGCAAACTTGATCCTCTTGGCTACCTCAAAACTGTGTGTATTTTGATTTTAGTATGTTGAATATTATTTATTGTATTTAGACACATGTTAAATCATCATTGCTTTGGCACCACATATTCTGTATCACACAGTATTACGCAGTAATGATGCTGTTATATTGAAAATTAAATCCTTAAAACTTCACAATAAAGCAATATCCTGCCAATCTCAGTTGACAAACCCCCTCCCAAACACGTTCATGAGATGTTGAGAACTTATTTATATTCAGAAAACTAGAAGAATAACCAATAGACAAGAGAAACCACCAGAAAAATCCTAATATAACTGGACAGACTCAGATTTCGATTGCTCATAATGGTATTTATAATAGAAGTCACAAATTATAGTGTGATTTATTTTTCATAAACAGCCGCGATTAAAAATGTTGCAGCTTCTTGTTTGATGCCATTGACTTGTTTTTACCGAGCTCGAGGCAAATTCGCTCAAGTTCAAAAGTTCATCTTTTACGATTCCTCGCGGACGCGCATATAAAAACATTCCTCAGTAGAGCTTTAAAACCCTTACTGTCCCTAAACTCCAGCTCTGTACCCCCATTCATCACACTAACATTACACTGACTCTATACGAGAAATACACAAACACAAAAAAAAAAGATTTAAAGCGTGCATTAATATTACACTTAAATGTGCATTGATGCTCTAAAAAAACATATCTGTACTCGTGCATGTATAAACTCGGGCAGATTAATAATAAAGAAAAAGACATAACGCTACCAAAACACATTTTGTTTAAATCCACGCAAGTAAATGTCATATTTAAAATTGAGAATAAAAAGTTTAGATGGTCAGTAACTTGCCCCGTTTGGAGAAATTAAACCCGTTCGGTCGGTTCTCCACCTCCATCCTCCCGTAGATAAGTTCAGAGTGTCTCTCTGCGGTCCGCCTGCTCTGACCTCTGCGAGCCCTCTCCTCTCCTCTCCGCGCGCTCGCGTCAAGCACTCGGCGTGAAAACACCTTGCCGTGGTCACATGACGACACGCCTCTGTGACGCCTTTTGGAAAATGTAGTTCAAAGTTACTACAGACGGACTGAAGGACTACAGACAGTTAGAAGATAAACAAAAACATTACGTTTTCTTTCTCATGGTTGTATAAAATGTATTATGTACATTTTGTTATTATGTAAACAAAATAAATCTTAAATAAAATAAAAATTAATAAATTCATTATATTTATCTTGAGGGCAGCGTGCGTAATTTGTTTACTTTCGCATCGACGGCGTGCGCGTTTACCCGTCACTTACGTACAGAAAGTAGGCTACAGAAAGCACCATGGTAAATCTGCACATTAATACCTTTACTAAAATATAACACATATACCAAAAAGTATTACTGTAGTAGGCTAAGTAACAGTTGCTTTGGTTTTGATAGAGACATAACTTACCAGTTTGAATGGCGCGTTTGTGTCAAAGACTAGCTATACTGACATAACCAATTTCGACCCAGACAGGTAGACACGCATTTTAAATTATTAAATATTACTGATGTAATAAACGAAGGCAGCGACAAAGAAAAAACCTTCACCGCTGAACGCTAAAGTTTTTTTCAGACATCAGTAAGGACAGATTCAACAGAGCTGCTCGTGCGTTTATGGCCTTCTGCTGCCCCCATGTGCTCATTCATAGCACTACAGTTTTTATTCAATACCACAAGTAGTATTACATAGTCGCATTGGTAACATTAGCTTCCAGAGCACATCAATGTCAGTTTTTTTTAAAGCATTACATGTTTTAAGCACTTTTGTATTTTATTTGTTTCCAAAGGGATTATGTAAAATTTAAAGAAACTTTAACTACTTTGTTTTTTGCATTAATATTATTGTATTATGCAAAAAATTAAGTAACGCCTGCTGCTACTTTTGCTGCAAATTATACGTGAAAATTGCATTTACGTACGCTTAAATCTAAGGCCTATGGCCTATATCATAATGACATTAGTTGATTTTTAATAGGCTACATGTTTTAATGCGAGTCCAGTAGGTGGAGGCCGTTAGATGAGGGCGAGGGTGAGAGAGAGAGAGAGAGAGAGAGAGAGAGAGAGAGATGGATGTGTAGTAGCATCAGCGTGCGTCTCGCACAGTTGAGCGTCACAAAGCGGCGAGATGTGGAGGATAGTGGAGCTCGTGGCGTGTTTGCTGATGATGTCCAGTCATGTATCATCTCTAAATAAGGTAATAAATAATAAATTGCAAGTTTTATAGCTCATATTATAGCAATATAGTGGATGTTTTAATACGAGCCAGTTCATGTTAATTTTCATCTCAAGATGGTCTTATTAATTTGATCAAAATTCAAAATCATTATAATTATTCTAAAACAGGTTAACCCTTTCATGCAACAACAATTACAGAGAATTTCATCTATAATACACTGCATACAAGTTATGCACGTTTTAAATATTAGTTTTATTAAAACGGTATGAAGCATGTTGCATAAAATATTTTCGTTTTTTTAAAAGGTTTTGTCTACGGAACAGGTTATATACAAATGTTGCACTTTATAGAAGGTAAAATGTTTTGTTGACGTACGACGGGATTTGTAATTCTTTTGTCAGATGTGATGATTTTTCGCACGGGTGCGCGCTTTGAACACCGGGATTAAACTCTCGAGTAAAGTAAACACTGAGCGTCGCGCGGAACGCATGTAACGCGTCACTGTCACCAGTCCAAAGGACCTCTGCTTACAATGAAAATAATTTCAGTGCAGTCGAAAAATCAGAGGTGCACAGTCCTGTATCTGGATGAGGCGACGAAGAAATGAAATATGATGAAAGAGATGCACCGATGTAGAAATGTATAGAATTATGTATACTGTACATCATTTAATCTTGGTAGAAAAGATATGAGAAATGTTTTGAATCTATATTGAAAAGTTTTAATTGCAGTTTTTGATATCTTGGCATACATGTCTGTGACATTATTGTCTTGTCAGCTGTGAGATTACCGGGGTCTTTATCTCAGGAGAAAATTAAACTTTAAAAGATATTAAACTTTTCACTTTTCTTTGTAACATCATGTGGCTGGGTGTTATTTTCAGATAAAGCTGAAGACTTTGAGTCAGGTGTGTTTGATTAGAGCTGGAACTGAACTCTACAGGAAAGCTGATATCTAACATCATAAATCATAAGTTTGAGTAAGAGATGTCATAAAATGTTTCCAGCATGCTGGCCTTGACTGTGGCTTTCAAATTCATTATTTAGATTTCTAGTATACTAAACAAATAAATGTATACAAATTTGGAACAACTCAAAGGTGAGTAAATGATGACAGAATTTGTATTTTTGAGTGAACTATCCCTTTAAAACTACATATTTTAGTATTCATTTTTTACTCTGCGCGCTGAGAACTGTTTACCTTTTTATACCATGCTTTTTTTGGAGGCCTCCAGCTGTGACGGACAGAAAAAAGCCCTGCGGGCCGATGCGTGCACAGTGAAAGTCACTTCGGCTAAAACGGTTGATTTGCCGTGAATAAAACCACCCGAGAAAACGACACCGAGCCGTCAGGACCCATCAGGACCCGCACTTATCACAGGTCACGGCTCAGCAGACTTCAGATCAGAGAGGCCCCTATCCCCACTGTTCAATTCTGTTTTCTGTTCATTTAAGTGAATTAGTACCTGTGCAGAGCACAACATATTTAAGAGGTCCGTGTAAAGTTTGGGATTTGTTTAAATTCCAAACCTTAAAAACAACAAGGCCAGTCCAATTATAAAGAACTTAGAGAGTAGGGGATGAAATCTAATTTGAGTCATGTATTCGTTTATAGAGGACTTCATAAAGGACTTCACATGCTTCAGGTTTTTAACAAGGTCTTGGCAGAAGATCAAACATTGATAGCTAGTACTAATGATCCCAGCTGAAAGTGAATGGACAAAAAGCCACTTTGGTTCCTCGAGGGGATTATATGAGATTTAACCTAAAAAAAGGATTACTTCATCTTCTCTCATATGAACAGTAGTTGTGAAGTTCGGTCGCAGTTGTTTTTTCAGCTGCTGCGTGAATCTGTGTTGGTGCCACACAGGGTTTGATCCGCAGACCGCTCGACTCCTCTGGTTAATGTTGGTTTTGATTATCCAGCACCTGTGATGGTGGTTAGTTGCTATGGTAACAGTGAGCGCACCTGTTTATAAGAGAGAGCACTTTGAAAATCAGAATGGCCGAAATTGAAATATCTCTCCAAATCATTAAAGAAATAGTTCATCCAAGAATAAAACAAAACAAGTCAATGTGGGCCAAGGTCGTTTGGTTACCAGCATTCTTCAAAATATCTTTTTTTGTGCAAAAGAAAGAAAGTCCTACAGGCTTGAAATGAGGGTTTGTCATGATATTTTGTAAGATGTTGTCATCCTGCCAACATTTTAACAGTGGAAACATGTCCCTGCTGTGGAAATCATAATGGATTTGCTTATTTTAGCACAACACAGCTGACACTTGCACCCTGTTTGTTTAGCTTGGAGACCAAAGTTGCTGTTTTAAACATTCCAAATAATATCTGCGAAATAAGTGAGTGTAGAAACTGGGACTGATTTATGTGTGTCAGTGAACCTCAGAATGAAGGAAATGCACATAATTTAAGATGAAAGCATATTTTGATTGTAAATTCAATGTACTGTATGAAACTGTATTGCTGTATCATATCTTACCTTTATACTAAGTGCACATGATTCACACAAGCATGGGGTGGAAAGCACTTAGGCACATGCAGATCAACAGAGATCCTCCTGAAGATTTAAGTTACCGGGTTGGCAGGGTGTGAAGATTTGCTGTGTTTCTCAGGTTTTTTGAGAGGGTTTTAGGATTGCTGAAGGGGATGTAAGTAATCCAAGCTGTAAGTCATCAACACACCTGCAAGTATTAAACTTGATGGTTTACATTTATAATTTATGCTTATTGTGCAGTGACCAATAAAATCTAAATTGGAGGTTTGTGGCTTTTGGTTTATCCCTGCTGAAAACAACTATAGAAACCATTAGAGGTTGTAATGGTTTGAATGGTTTTAAAGGGAATTGTACTGGTTTTAATGGAAACTATAATGGTGTCTACTGGTATGTGATGGATTCTATTGGTCGGATGTTAAATCCTATTAGAATAATGCCCAAAACACACTACAAAATGGAATTTTGTAATGGTTTTAATGGATAAAGCTAATGGTTCATAATGGTAATTTAATGGAAACCATATGTTTTTTCAGCAGGGTTATCATGAACCGTTAGAAATTTTGAGTTTCTATGTTTTTAAGCAGGGTTGTTTTTGTCAGGGCTGTGCTGCAACTCTAAAAGATGTAGCACATTTTTACACTTTAACTTTCATCTACTGTCAGATTCTTTCCAGTCTGTGATGTAAACTTTAGTCCATTGGCTTTTTCAAAAATGGAGATGAGTTGTTTAATATGAATTATAACAACGTCTTTACTGCATTTATCAAACCATTTCATAGTCTTTATGGTCACGCCCTGAATGATGTATTGTCTGTTCTCAGGGGTCAAAGTTTACTCCGTTTAAACCATCTGCTTGCTTTTCACTCAGTCCATTGCGAATAACAGCCCAGAAAATGATGAACAATCACAGCAGAACATCAGCTGTGTGCAGAACCGTCAGATTTATTCATGTGTACTTTTCCTTTGTCAGGTTTATTTAGATTGGTTTGTTTTTGACAGATTTGTTAGTCAAGCAGTCAAATAAATTCAGCTGTTTTATACACATTCTTGGTCGTGTATAATTCAGTGACGTTAATTCATAGAATAAATAATGGATTCTTATATTAAGGCATTTTATATTCATGTACATTTTAGTCTCATTAAACTTCACTGAAAGTAAAATGTTTAATGAAAGTTTCCTTCCACTATTCGTGTCCACTATTTGCCATACATGTTTGTCTTTACCACCAGAAGTTAAATTGGCCTCATGGCATGACACTAATATAATTGTAGTAATTGAGTAATGATGGACATGTGGTGTTGGGTGGGGGGAAGGTCAGAGGTCACCGATCTTTAGCAGTTAGCTTCATTCAGTGCGGTCTCTTAGCAGAACCCAGATTGGTGACCGCTCAACCTTTAACTTTCATATCATGGAATGTCAGGACGACAGCTCGAGGAAACAGCACTGATCAATAAAGGGTCGGAGGTTAACCCGAAACTAACTTTATAAGAATAAAAACACTTTAATGCGATATGTCTCCACAGAGCTCCAGACGAAAAGTTTTTGGAAAGACAATAAAAAAAAAATTCCCATCTGTTTTCCAACAGATCTTTGGAGAGGAGCAAGTCCGAATGACATCGGAGGGTTCCGACTGCCGCTGTAAGTGTATCATGCGACCTTTGACCCGGGACGCGTGCGCTCGCTTGAAGACGGGAAGCGTGCGGGTGGAGGATTTCTACACGGTGGAGACGGTGAGTTCAGGAGCCGACTGTAAATGTTCCTGCACGGCTCCGCCTTCCTCGCTCAACCCCTGCGAGAACGAATGGAAGATGGAGAAACTGAAGAAGCAGGCACCGGAACTGCTCAAGGTAAACCATACTAACCAATTACTATTTAACTATTCAGATATTAAACAGTGCAGCAGTTTCCTTTCCACCTGGTTCACTCTTTCCGTCTCCTCCATAAATCTTTACACACATCCATGACAAACCTGCGGTACAATCCAGGTTTTGCTTCAGTTTTAATATAGGACGATATTTGAAAATGATGTTTTAATATTGACACAATGCAAACATTTGTTGACCTGCTGTTTCTCTTCAAACATGTGGCTCTCTTATGAACCTTCTTATGTTCCTTCATCTCTGTCAATGGCACGAGGCCATAAATCAAGACGGCAGTCAAGCTGTTACACGAATGAAAACTACAGCATGTGTCAACAATAAGCATATGAGGAATTTATTCTCGTGTGGAGAAAACAGACAAGGTGGAACTTTTAGGCAGATTGACTTTTCCATGTTGATCTGTGCTGGTTTATGCTGGTTTGTGGTGTTTTGTTTCTCTAGCTGCTGGACCAGCATGACTGTGTATTCAACACTGGCAACTGCATAACAGCTGCAAATATCCAACCACAACACTGAAATGATATTTTCTGTTCTGTCAATACTGTAAATCATTGGAATGGCAAACTGTCAATCATCATTTCAGCCGAGAGGATTTTTTTTGCTTCATTTACGTACTGTATCAAATAAGATGTTTCACTTAAAATTGCAAATCAAAATAGAAACCGATTTTTTAAATCCATAAAGATTACGGAGGTGTAAAATTAATGTAGATTTTAGAAGTAAAATAAACTGGATTCAATGAGAAATGTTTGAGTTCATATTGAGATTTTCAATAATATTGACTTTTAATTGCAGACTTGACAAATCTGAGCTCAGTTTGAGACATTGAGATCTTTTCTGAAACTAAGTTGTGAGATTTTTGTCTCTTTTTCGCAGGAGAAACACAGAAGACTTGTAAATTTGCTCGCCATTTGATCTCATTGATGTCTAGGAGAAACATCTGAGATCTCCTCTGTGATTTTTCCTTCGCGAGAACGTGAAGAAAACCCATATCGCTATTTTTTTCATCCAAAGAAAATGAATGCGACTTGTGTGTGTTCACAGCTGCAGTCCATGGTGGATCTTCTGGAGGGAACGCTCTTCAGCATGGACCTCCTTAAAGTTCACTCGTACATCAACAAGGTGGTGTCTCAGATGAACAACCTGGAGGAGGTGAGTGTGTGAAATGACATCATGTACGTGTGAGCAGTGAACAGTAATGAGCTGTGGCTGGATTTAACTGGACTCGTGACATTCTGTGGTTACCCACAACGGTTAAGCTCCAGTTGTTATCCATTTGGCTCGTGGGATGGGAAAAATAATGTGTGTTTGGGTCCGTGTATGTGAAATGAGAAACTGGCCAGCAGGGAAAAGCCTCAAGCATGTAATGGTCACACTTATACACTTTGTTTTTATTTACAATTAAGTTGTGTTTGTTATCGGGTGAAGTTGCGCTCAAAACCAGCACCGCAAAGGATTTACTGCATATGCATTGTGGGTCATTATCAAATATTTTACTGTATACGGCGAGCTTATGAAAATGTGTTTGTTTTGCATCTAAGTTCGTACAATTTAAGTTTTAATACAAAATTATAGCTTGCGACATAACAATGAGTGACTAGTTTTACAATTTGTTACAACTGGCATGAAAGTTGTTGATGTAAAATAAAATCTGTACTTCTGTGCAATGTATTTGAAATAGTAAATGTCACCTAAATTAAGTGTTTTTTTAATTCTTCAAAATTCAGGTCTGTGTCATGTACATTACATTTACATTTATGCAATGCAAGTCACTTTGGATAAAAGTGTCTGCCAAATGCATAAATATAATATAAATATATTGAAGCCATGACCTTGGCATTGCTAGCACCATGCTTTAACCACTGAGCTACAGGAAAGCATCTTCATCTCCAAAGACAAATATCAAACTTTTGTGACTTGCAGATGTGCAGGTTGTGTTTTAAAGTCTGTATTTCTCATCCAGATGGTTAAGGTGAACATCTCTCGGGAGAATGACTTCATAAGAGACAGTGTGGCAACGCTGACCAATCAGCTGCGCCAGTATGAGAATCACTCTGACATCATGATGAGCATCAAGAAGGAACTGTCCAATCTGGGCCTGCAGCTGCTGCAGAAAGACCCCGCCCCCTCAGGCCCAAAGAGCAAATCACAGGTGAAGGTCATGATCTGATTTAACTCATTAAAATTAAAAATATATATATATTTGATCATTTTCAATTGTGTTTTACAGTATATCTTTGGATTGTGTAACTGTAACATTTGAATTTACTGTGTTGTGTGTTTGTAGGACACAGTGGGGACAAATATTAAAAATGCTTCAAAGTTTCCTACAAAGAAACCAGAGAAAGTGAAACCTGTGAAGGAAAAACCAGCCAAACCAAAGAAAGAGATCACTAAACCCAATAAAACAGACCAAACGGAAGCGGCCAGTAAAAGCAAATCATCACAAAACCAGCCGGGGCTCATCCGAGGCATTACGTACTACAAAGCCACTAAAACTGATGAGACGAGTAGCCAGAACGGTCGAGGTGAGACACAAGCATAACATTTTATTTATTAGTAAGGACAATCTGAACTCTTTTCATCTTGTTTGTAATATCAGCTTTAAAGCAAACGTTACTGCGCATATGCACGCTTTTATAGCCCTAACTTAACTTCTGGTACACATCTGCAAAGAATAGAGTCCCTGCAGATTATTTCTGATAGCAAGGAAATGAAATAACAAGTAAATTACATTAACTAGCAAGTTAAAAGTATGTCTAGTCAGTATTATTTTGGGTTACAGTAGAAGAACCGTTACTTGGCTAAACTTACATGTGACAAAGTTACACAACCCATTCATCAAATTGTTTAATACAATTATTATACAATAAATATTAATATAAATAAAATAAAATATAAATAGTTGTATTATTAGCCACTAGCCCGACGGCTCAACAAACACAGACTGGAAGTTAACTTTGGGCCAGGTGCGTGCATGCGTCCGATGAAACCTATACAAATGATATGGATTGATCATTTAAAATGGGTGAAAGAAATCACATTCTACATTTACATCTATGCATTTGGCAGACGCTTTTATCCAAAGCAACTTACATTGCATTCAGTTCATACATGTCTTTTATCAGTATGTGCGTTCCCTCGGATCGAACCCATGACCTAGCGTGTAAGCGTAAAGCTGTACCAGTTGAGCTCCGGTCAACCCCGGTCTTGTCAATAATGTCAAAATTTAGATTTAAACTAATTTTTACTATGAAAACATGTTTGGGCATTTTTATTAGTAAATAAAGACATCTAGGATTGTTTAGAGACATTTTTATTTGGACGTCATTGAAGGTTTAACAAATTTTACCCACAACGCACACACAGCTCACACATTTTTCCACAGAAAAGCTGTTTCCTTTTTGTTTCCCATTGAAGCACAGCTGCTTGTCCTCACGCCAACACACACACACACACACACACACACACACACACACACACACACACACAACACATGCATATTTGTCTTCTCTACTGACACAAGCACATCTACACACTTATAACAGACACGCATGTACACTTCATGTACACGTGTAAAGTCAAACTATTCCTTTTTATCTCAAAGTGTGAGTTTGTATCTGAAACACATGCACCTGCACTTCCATTATGAAGTGTGAGTAGAAAGTTAGAATATATTATATTATAGAATATAATACGGGTTAGTCACCTGTGTTACATTACTCACACAAGATGGAGAATCACAATTTCTCTGCACGTAAATCTGACAGATATAAACAGATTACACGCAGATGTCTTGGTGGGGACCATTTACGTCTGGTACTTTATATATACAATTACATTTTTTTTTACTTTGAGACACACCTCAATGCTGGTTTACATTTTCATTAAAACATTTTGTATGTTTTCCTCATGGGAACTATTGGCTCCCTACAACATCCAAACTTGATCCACACAGACGTTTACTCACCGTTGCTATATAACACTATTTGCTTTATTTATGACTCATTTTTCCAATCGAGGATGTTCCTCAATGTCTCCAAAGGAGGTTTTGCGAGCTTACTTTAGGGAATCATTTTGCCTTCAATAGCCAAGTACATAACACACACACCATAACAGGCCCGATATTTTACTCCATCCAACACACAACACACATGAATTTCAAGGTGCAGCAGACTAAAAGTGCAACATACGTAAAGTATACACAATCACATAATGAATGTCTCTCACATAGAGATTTAATCTAGATCTTGGATGTGTGTAATCCAGCACTCACTTTACACTCGGTGTGAAACCCCAGCATTCTGCCCAAACACCTCCTGCCAACACACACTCATGAATTAGGTTCACATGACACTCGTATCAACTCAAAGGTTTCACAAATCCCTGCCAAATGTCTCAGATTCAGCGTTTCCTTTCATTTGTGTAATCGTTCCCATTTCCTGCTCAAGACGATGTTTGATGTTCTCTTCTTGCCTGTCGGTGTCTGTATTGTACACTGTACACTCTGTGTAATGGCATCTTTAGTTTAATGGGATATAAAGTACTAGTATCCCGTAACAGGTCCTGTAGGTCCTGGTGGAGCATCGCATTCGAATCGCAAAGGTTGTGAGTTTGATTCCTAGAGAACTGATTTAAAAAAAGTCATGCTTCAAGTCACTTCGAATGAAAGCGTCTGCCATCACTGCTCTCTATAGCACACTTTCAGTATAAACGTTAGCAATTTAAACGTTGATTTAAGGCAAATGTTACTGTAAATGTATAGCTCTTCTGAACAGAACAGAAAAAATGTATATGTACACATTGCATCTTTAGGAAGGTTTTACATCACGGTCTTAGAGAAAACCCTTTAAAACCAGTTTTAAAATGAGATTACGATAATAAAAGCTCCTTGCATGACTAGTACACAGTACAAAATGCTATAGTTCCTGAAATGCTTACATTTGTTTATCAATTGTTTCTATTTTTCATGTGATATAAAAAGTTGACAAGGGCTTTTTAATGCTTTTTATTGGTTAGATATTTGCAAAAGCAACAATCTAAAGGGTAAAATTTATGATTTATGGCAAAAATTTAAAAAACTAAAAATATGGAGATACAAGGTTACAGAAGGACAACAGTGATATAGTGATGAGTATTATATAATATAGTGTGTATTAATTTTCTTTGAGATTTTCAATTTTTCAATATATAGTCATTTTACAACTGTGTTTAAGTCACTTCAAATTTGTGAAAGTGTTTTTCCTTTGCTGTACACAAAAGTAGGCCTATGATTTGTCAAAAAAAACTTGCTTAGCTTAGCATTCATATCTAATTGAATACCCTAAATAAACAGTACAATAGAGTTTCAATCGTGTTTGTGCGTGTTTTTGCTGTAAAGAACAAATGGTTTAAGATAATGTACAACAGAGTTGTGATGCAGATTCCTGCTCAATCTGATCGCAAAATAATTCGTAAAAAAGCCGCCTGGCCACATGGGACATTACGTTTAAAAGCGGTTTTGTTATAATGAACAAAAAATCTGACTCAAGTCAGAGGTCCACCCTGTGATCTAATGAAACGTAATCAAATCCAGCGTCTTGTTAAATTTAGCTATCCCACAATCGCCTGCCACCATAGCAGGTGCACTGCCACAGTAAATCTGAGATTGGCGTCATTGTGATTACACGACAACAGCGGGTGCAAGCCAGATGCATCCAGATTCACAGAGCAAGACGCAAAATAAACACGCTGACATTTCAGATAATCCTCACAGAACACTCTGAAATGCAAAGCACCTGTTCAGACATCAGCATGTGAAGTCGACAAATCAATGTTAGTCATTTTGTCTTAAAAGGTTTTTTTATAAAGGAGGGTTGAGCAAGTGAAAAACAAGTTTTAAGTCAAACTTCATTGAGTCAACGTTTTATTGGCATGACGGTAAAAGAATGAGTGTTTCCCGAAACTTCATGTGCTCACGTAGAACAGGTGTGAGAAATAAATTGGTCTTTAGTTGGCGAATGTATTTTAGGGATTTATGACACTGATCAAAATACCTCAACATTTGCCTTTTGTTTAGATGTTTATATAGATTTTTACATTTTTATACAGTCGTGGAAAAAAGGAAAAGTTTGAATTTACTAATCATAGGTACATTTAGGCATTTAGCAGATTTAGATATGCGTTTAGGTAAAATGATGATTGTTGTTATATTCTGTGAACTACTGACAATATTTATTTCCAAACTTCAAATAAAAATATTGTTGAAAACTGAAAACAGATCAAAATAACAGAAAAGATGCTCTGCATTTATTCAGACCTCAATTACTTTATAGTTGATTTGTTTTTATATTTAAAACTTTGTTTCAGAAAAAGCAGATGAAACAGACATGTTACTGGAGGTAGAGGAGAGCATCACTCCACCAGTCACCTTGGCAACAGAAACTACCACAGCAACTGTACCCACGACAACCACCACCACTGCTTCCACGACGATGACAACCACTACCCAAGCCACAACATCCAGCCGCACAATATATAGAGAAGAAAGACCGGCCCCAACCATCTCGCTAGTGCTGGACAACACGGGCAACAACACATATATTTCAGGTATACAACACTTTACAAACTCGACACAATTATTGTGTGTGTCGTGTTTAAGCTGACGTTGTTGTTTCATCTGCAGTTAAAGAGCAGAGCTGTGAAGGGACCCTGGCGTCCGTCGAGCTCCCCGTCAAACAGCACAGCTACGGCAGGAACGAGGGGGCTTGGATGAAGGATCCTGTCGCCAAGGACTCCAAAATCTACGTCACCAACTATTACTATGGCAACAACCTTGTGGAGTTCCGGAACTTGGACAACTTTAAACAGGGTGGGTGAGATAATTCTGCTCTTTAGAGACAAACACACACATGTGCGACCATGAACTCGCATGACTTACAGCTCAGAGCACATTAATGCGCTTATTTATTGACTACAGCTGTTGTACTGATCAAGAGATAGATAGAGATATAGATGAGAACAGGTTGGTTTATTTGTCTTAGTATGTTTGTGAGAGAATGTTAGCTCCCTAAAGAGTGTATGTCCTTGGGAACAAGAGGAAAGGTTTGGAATAGGCTATCGATTTTGTTATATGTGTTTGTGTAACTTGTATATATGTTTAGGCTAGTATTTTTTTAGATTTCCAGGGACATTTTCTGTAATGCAAAAGCCACCAAAGTGGGAACTAAGTGGGAACCGATAACAGTCTTGCGCACTTTGTACCCTGGAGAAAAATACGAACCACGTAAAAAAACCTTTAGAATTTCTAAATGCTGTAATGAATAAAGAATGCTATCAGTTACAATCATCTTTAATCATGTTTTCTCTTTTTTTTTGGTGAATAAATCACACTTAAAATATGAGCGTTCGTAAGAATGCAACTTTCAAACATGCAAATGTTTATTTTCTAGTTTATTGAAAATAGTGCATGTGCAGACGAAAAAAATATTTTTGGCACGTCAACTTTTACATAGCATCTTTTACAATTTGGCATTGCTACAAAACAGCTGTGCAGAAAACATATTGTAAAACAAATAGGCAGTAAATAAAAATATAAAACAATAATAATTCATGTAAAACTGGGAAAGAATCAAATGAATAAAAAACAATATATATAAATATATACAGTTAGGGTTGGAAATACTTAATATAACATTAAGTATATAACATCAATTTTAATTCCTCTTATCAGTACCTGTGTGCATGTGTTAACTTGAAATTAATAATCATGAAAATGATATAGAATACAGAATATTATTGCAAATCTCACGAAAAATGTAAATGATCAAGACTATCTGTATGAATGAATAACTTTCTGTAGGATTTTAACAGGACTGTATTCATAGCTCTATTAAATATGTATCAATATTTGTCAAATTTGATGTAAGATGTACACTGTGAATAATATCTGTGTAATAGTTGTCAATCTTTTCTTCTAGGTCGATGGAGTAATCTCTACAAGCTGCCTTATAACTGGATCGGAACGGGTCATGTTGTGTACAGAGGAGGCTTCTTCTATAATCGCGCCTTCACGAAGAACATTATTAAATACGATCTCAGACAACGCTTCGTAGCCGCCTGGTCTCAACTCCACGACGTCGTCTATGAAGACACCACGCCTTGGAAGTGGAAAGGCCACTCTGACATTGACTTCGCCGTAGACGAGAGCGGGCTCTGGGTCATCTACCCATCTACCGACTACGACTACGGACAGGCCGAGGTAATCGTGGTCAGTAAGCTTGATCCCAATGACCTGTCGGTCAAAAAGGAGACAACGTGGAGGACAAGACTGAGACGAAATTCTTTCGGCAACTGCTTTATAATATGCGGCGTCCTGTACGCCGTGGACGTTTACAACCAGAGGGAAGGGGAGGTTTCGTACGCGTACGACACGCTCACCGGTGCCGAAGCCTCTCCGCGGTTAGCGTTTATTAATGAGTACGGATTTACCACGCAGGTGGATTACAACCCTAAGGAAAAGGTTCTGTACGCTTGGGATAACGGACATCAACTTATATACAACATTAACTTCATTGAGCAGGAAAAGAAATGAACACAGCTAGTGATCATAAACGTAATTCAAATCTACTACAAAAATGCAAGATTGGTTCCTGACAAAGAGCGACGTTGTCCTCAAGAACTTTAATAGACTTTTTTTGGAGATTATATAAGGACAAAGGGACATAACACTTGTTGAATGCACCCCAAATCAAGTTTTCGCTGACGTTAATCCTGTGTTCACACCAAACGCGAAGCATTGTATTCCTCGCTCTTTATTACTTGTGTAATAAATTTGTCATTCGTGACTCTCGGCGCAAGTCTCTCTCTATTCGCATCTTTGCATTGACTTTGTTTGTAATTTACTCAGGCAAATTGCTTAATTTTGCATTTGGTGTGAACACAGCATAAGTGTCGTCAAGTGCCGCTCAACTTTGAACAATTTTATCGATTTGATTTGATCAATTTTAAATCTATAGCTAGATGTTATACATAGAAAACGGTTGTGTTTGGTTGAGAAAAAAAATGCCTATTTAAGAAAATGAACCATAACCAATAAAATATATAATCATAACTTTAACGATAAATGTAACGATACCTATAGTTGCGTCCACATCAACGGACAATAACATGCAGTTTACAGTAAATATCGCACAAGCCCTTTTAAAATTCAAATGGTTTAATTTTTCTTGTTTTTTTATCGTTCATCAGCTGAGGAAAAATGCTCCGGCCGCTGTTGTTCTTTTAAATGCACAACAGTTGTTAAAACTTTCTTTATAGTTATGGAAAATTTATATTCCAATCCGAATTCCTCAGTTGCTGCCATTGAACGTTTGGTGACTCTAAGCGGCATTTCTGGAAATTCAATGAAAATTAAAGTACTTAGCAATAACATAAGATTTGATGTATACCTGTAAAGATATTTTATAAACATTACATGCATTCTCGACACACCTGCAGGAATGTTTATGTCTGTTTTCTTATTAAAACGTTCCAGAGAATTCATTGCACGAGTTTCAGCCCGTGTAGTCTCAGTGGGCTGGTAAAAGCATGATATCATGCAGAAAGGCGGCTGTGTGTTAATAAGAGAGCCGTGATGATGTCTCTCTCTCTCTCTCTCTCTCTCTCTCATGACTGGCCAGGGATCTGTATAGAATGTTTATAACAAACAGGGTCTGTAGTGCATGGGTAAGGGTACGTATATGTAATGCATAATGTTAATGTTGATCATGTCTTAATATTATTTGTTGTGTTTGTGCTTATTGTAAATAGCAGAATATTTTTATTGCAAGTTGGAAACATCTTGTCAAAAGAAAGAGATTTCTTTTATGCTTCTAATCCAGCATGTCTGATTTTAATAAACTCTAAATTGATTTTGGTAAATGTGCTTTTGGTATTGTGAAATATTTCTAAAAGCTCCGTTCCAAAGATCTAGTGAGTTTCCTGCATAGACAGCATTTTAACTTTCTGGTAGTTTTGTGTTTTGGCAGCGATCACCTTCTGTAAATAACGCCTGTGGAGTAATGTTATTGAAAGTAAATAGGGAAATCTGTACTTCATCAAACTTCTTGGTGAGAATCAAGCACAGGATTACACATGCTGAAAGTGCTTTATGGTTACACCTGGACATTTGGAGATTATACTCAAAGCTTATCCCTCGATTAGACAACATAACACAATTCATATTTATTTCTATAGTGCTTTCACTGGTTGCAAAGCAGCTACAAAAAACATTTTTTAAGGAAAAGATAATAAAATATGTGAAGTATAAAAGCAGGAGAATAATTGTCTATATAGGATTTTAATGCACACTACCGGTCAAAAGTTTGGAAACACTTTTTTTATTTATATTTTTCCACTTTTTACTATAATAGTAAACTCTTCAAAATTATCAAGTAGCACAATTGTAATGGTGAGAATCATGATGCAATAAAAGCATCTAAAGTAAATCAAAGCTATTATATTTTAGCGTCTTTACTAGAATTTGCAAAAACGTCCTCTTGTTATTTTATCATTCAGCTTCTCAAGGTCTTACCCTGGGAAGTTTTTTAAAATATATAATATTTCTAATGGAGGAAATTGATGTTGGCACAATTATATTTTTAGTCTACATAAGTAATTTAAAACATTCAAGCATTACACCTTTAGACCACTACTGTATACCGTGTATTTTTTACACAGAGGGTTTTTTATCATTACCATGTACACTTGTTATTTACATAATAAATAAAAATACAAATTCCTTTTGATGTACTATATTTAATATAGCAAAATTATGTTTTGTGACCCTGCCACATCTTGAGATGCTATACATCTTGTGCTGACCATGTTGCTCGTCTGTTTCATTCAACAGTGAAAACCTCATGGGTGAAAAAATAAATTTGTAATTTCAGTTTTTGCTTCTTTACTCAAAACTGAAGCTGCAACCGTGATATTCCAACACGGAGGTGAGAAAAAGTTTGATGAAATGATCCCAATCCAAGCACAACACAGGGAAATGAGCAGATTTGGGTTGTTGCTGATCTTGAGGTCAAGATCACTTCGATTCTTCATTTATTCCCTTAAATGGGAGAATCATCTCAATAAGTAAACAATTCACATTTCCAGAAAATAGTTATGGGAACTTCCTCTCTGTTCCTGGCGTTTTCTATCTCTCTTTCTCGGTTTCTCTTTTGTCTCTGGTGAAGATGATAAATATTTGTTTTAAATGAAGAAACAGGAGACCATGCTGTTTGAATAGTGTGCGGTGTACTATAGGCCCAAGTCATTTCTGTAAATATAGTAGCTGCACACACAGACGGTTCTTCAGATCAGAGAACATCACACAAGTATTCATTTTTTGTATTCATCAACACTTCACTATCAAGGCTAGTAAATGTTCCTTGATCTGAGAGAAAATGTCCCTCTCTTTGTCTCACACAAACACACGTGCCATCACACTTATAAACATGAGGATATATTAAAAGCAAGGTTTAACTCGGTTTATTTGTTCTCTCATGTCTTCAAATATTTGCCACTGAACATTTTCCAGCACATTTCCTGCGAAGTATGAGACTGATTCACTCTGTAAAATAAATAAAGATTTTTGCTCGCTTCCATGATGTTCAATAATCAGAAAACATAAACTATTGACTGATGCACCACAGAGCATAAAAACATCTCTGGATTAAATGTTGAGATGTCTAGCATCATTTTCATATATAAAAATGCATGGAATTTTTGATGTAGCGTAAGCGTCCAAAGAGTTTTGTGTTTGTGCGTATGATTTTCTTAACTACGTAACCATGAGTCCCTCCATCAATACCGGACAACCTTTTCAGATTGCTGGGAATGTCGCGTCCGTTTAATGTATTAATCAATATAAAGCCATAAAAACATGAGACTCAATTAAGACTTTATATTTAGACACCAATCAGTACAGTTCTATAGATGCATTATCTATATTACTCATTGAGACACTTTAACCCTGGACGTCCATTAGCTGATGAAAGTATCACATCAGTATATGATGCAAGAGTATTGGAAGCCAGATGTCTGTCTGCTCCCATGTGACATTAAATGAGTCACAGTCGTGCTGCGAGTGATTTGATGGAGCAGGTCAGTTTATTCGTATTTTAGTTCAGTTTTACTGTTGAATGCTGGATTTTGCTGTAAAACATGTGTAATGAAGAATTAACTCTGTGATCACAAACTGGATGAGAAACAGACAGATGATAAATCTGGTGGTTTAGCTCTAATTTAAACCAGCGGCACTTTCAATTTGCATCTGAATTCACTTGAGTATTTTTAGGCATTTTTTCTTTTTTTTTAAAGGCCTACTTATATCTATTCACCTATTATTTTGACTAGAAAAATCTTCCTTGATTGGGTGATCTGACATGTCAATAACTGGCTTAACCAATGGTTAGCCAAACCTACCTGTTTGTCAGGCATGGATTTTATAGGCACCACTTACATTTATTTATCTGTATATTTATCTGTCTATTAATTAATTTATATATACAGTTATCTATTTATCAATTTATCTGTATCTTATTTATTTATTTTCCAATTTACCTGTCTATTTATCAATTTATTTAGTTTATTATTTAGTTTATTATTTATGATTTATTTATTTAATTGATATATTTTGGTCTTTACAAAACCTAAACACATTACTTTGTTCACAATTATCTTATTAAAGCTTTTTTTGTGCAGAAATTGTGTTAAATAAGCATGGTCTAGTTATAATGTGAGAGAAAAATGGAAATAAATTACCATTTTTATTTTGCTAAAAACCTGTTTTCAGTCAAATAAAGTCATATGCTTCAAACTACCAACCAAACACTATTTTGAAGTTTCAGTATGTTCAGGTCCTGGCCTTGCCTTGAAGTCAGTCTAAAGACTTTGTGTAAGCTTGATGAGAGACACACAGACACACAAATGCAACGTTTGTGTGAGAGAGAGAGAATATAAGCTTTTTTCTCTCTCTTTTATCTTCAACAGTTCATGATCTGTTCGTTAACTGTTTAAATGCTTTATTATCTGATTATCATGTGTTTATTTAATATTTACTGGAAGCTCAGCTGGACTACTGCTGCGGTCTCGCATTTGTTTTTATATCCCTTTCTTTATTTACACGTTCTCTTTATCTTCCTGGCATTTCTGTTCTTCAGTTCCTCCTACACTCACTCGATATCTCTCTCGTTCAATCTTCTTCAGGCCGTGGCGATGTGATTAATTAGCTCATGTCACGCTCTGCTCTTTGTTACCGGGAACAAAGAGCTCTTTACAGACCGCAGATCAATGCAGAGCCTTTTTCAAACTCCACACATTCTCCATCTCTCAGACTGAATGCAGCCTTGGCTGAAATGCGCGAGTATGCCAATATAATGAGTTTTAACAGACAAACAAACACATTTCTCAGGGTAATTGGCTTCGATGAAATGCTGACGCCAAATAATAATTCGCATTCAATGTCATTTTAAATCAGGAATCTATCAGAGGTTGCTCGGCAAATGTGATATTGTGTGTCTGGATGCTGGCTATATTCCCGCCTATATGCCAGCTGTTGTCACCAGTGACAAAGGTTGTGCCCTGGACACACAAAGAATTGATTCCAGATTGTTGCCCTGCACATCCGTCAAACCAATGACCAATTTTCTTTTTTATTGGCAGAGATATAATATTAGCAAAGCTATGCACACTCCCAAATGTGCAATAGTTATGTTATTATCTAAACCATTGGAAATATTGACAAGGATTATCTAGTAGTCTTTTAATTTAGCCATGAAAGAAATTATTGCTCAGGATTTAAGGAATTTGGGGAAATGAATTCTGTGTTTAATTTAATTTTGTATATCATGTCTCTCATATCTAAAAATTGCTTAGAAATATAATTAGAAACAATTGAATTAACTGTTAAAATAGAGTATATATACATATACATATATATAGGAATTAAATGAATGTAGGTTGTAGAGGTAAAATAATCTGAATTTGGGTAAATTTCATTAAAAAAGTGTTTGAGTTTATATTGAAATTTTGAATATTTGCAAACTTGACAACCTGAGCTCACATTGTTGAGATCTCTTCTGAGAACACAAGAGACTTAAGCAAATGTTTCCATTTGCTGTCATTAATGTCTGAGAAATAACTGCGATATTGAATTGATTTTTTTTCATTTCTTTAACCTCAAGCTTTCTTTTGCTCCGTTTCAAATAGCACAAGCAGCACAAAGTCAAAGTTTAGCTGCCCAGTTTGGATCAGTTTATCCTTGTTGGAATACAATCTCTTATCGGCAGCAATGCTGCTAATACATTTACATCTGAATACATGTATTAATTTATTAATTTAGCAGATGCTTTTATCCAAAGTGAGCATAAAACATTTTGTCAACACACTAAATCGTACCCATAGTTTACAAGACCATGTTACTAGGAAGATTAAGCTGGAGTAGGCAAAGAAAATATGAACAACATGATGATTTTTTTTTGACAAAACATACAGTTATTGGTTAATCAGGAATGTTTTCAGTTGTTTGAATAAACATAAGAAGCTGTTGCTTCGAGTCTGAATTCTGCCACTGTTGTCTAGTAACATCGCTTTTCTACCGAGTAAATATTCTGAGAATCAAAGCAACGCTTTTAAGAGCGAGCGAGTGAGAGATTGCAGGAAAAGAGTGAGACTCAGAAGTTATTTCCGCTGCATGTGATTTCAGTTACTGCATTTCTGCCTGGAGACCATCTGCTATCTCACACAAAGAGTCTGAAGGACGTCTCTCTACTTTATCCTGCTTTCAGGAAATACTTGATAGAAGAACATACTTGATCAAGAATTTATTTAATTAATATACTGTATAAGAGTCTTTTGAGAGCCTGAAACTAAATCTGAAAAACACCGGTTGCAAAGCTGCTCGGCACATGTGACACGTGAGGTGATAAGATTTATACATATTGCTGACCACTTCCATTGTATGGACCACTGAGACATTTCTCAAAATATTTTGAGGATGAGTGACTTATCATTTTAAGTTTTTTTTTCAAACTCATGTTTTGTTGAGGGCTGGATTGGACAAATCTTGATACATCCATGGAGAAAAGATTCAATATATCAGTAAAACATAAATGGAGCATATTTATATCAACAGAGGCTTACATTAAATATGAAATTAGCTTTCAAAGAATATTAACAATATAAATTTATTTCTATCCGCCAAAGTTGATTTATTGCTATATTTAAAATCATACTATAGCGCACAATTTTAATATTTTTTTCTGGACAATGGTTTCAATGGTTTTATTTATCACATGTTTCTTATGTTTTCCTTAAATCATCCTGCTGTGTCTGTCACACCTGACATAAAGCACTAAATAAAACACTGAAGTCATCACAGTTTTCTCTGTCTCTTCTCTTTCATGGGCATCAGCCAGCATTGTTGAGCATGTTTTGAATTCAATCACTCGACCGATTCTGGATTTGCTTGTTATATTTCTCATTAAACAAAACGGTAAAAATCACTTCCCCGTGTTTACGGTGTAGTCATAAAGCCGTGTCGTGAACACAGGGCCCCGTCTTGGCATTCGCGTGTGACTTGGGTGTGTGTTTGGATGGCGTGTGAGCATTAGGTATGTTGAGCATGTAAATCTGTGTGCACGTTGCACGTTTGGCTTGACTAAACAGCGTTAGATCAGTCTTTCAATTAACTAATAACCCGAAAAAAAGCTTTCCATTGAATTGAATGCATTAGTGTTGAGTACCACAGGGATCCTGAGCTGGAATCTTACAGTATATCATGTCACACTAAATGCATTTGTCATTTCCAACATTTCAAATCGATGTGCCAAGATGCTTGTTTGAGAAATGTGAGATACTTCATTGTTCAGTGACAGAGGAGGGGATTTCCTATTCCAGTAAAGTAAGTACACAGGCGTATAGAGGGGAATTTCCTTCTTAGAATGTACTGTATGTATTGCCAGACTCGATGTGCAATGAGTAGTTATTTTTATATCAAGTTATGTCACCCAATACAGATTTGGGTATGTTAGAGTTGAGATTAAAACATGGTGCACAGTGCACTGTGGTCTGCATACTACACACAGTACACATAGACAGTGTGTTTGAAATAGCATACTATTTCTTTTTCTGTAATGCAAAATACTGTAAAAATAATGCAAAATAACCTAAAACAAGTGCTGGAAATTGCTGAGAATTACTGGGGGTTCATTCTGAGGAATGCAATTTTATATATCTATGAAATGTGCATACTATTTGGAGGCTATCTCGGAGGCTTGAAATTTACTTCCTGGCCTCCCCCCCATACATTTTTTGATGTAGATGTAATTTCAGGCATCACCCAAGAAAATATTTCCAAATACTTTGAAATATTTAATGAAGTACAATACTGAAAGGTTAAGAAGGGTGTAATGGCATAGAAAGGTTTTCATTTAACTTCTGTAAATCTTGTATATTGTTTGTATACTAATGTTTTGTGCATTTTGTCAGAATTTTGAGATGAAGGTGTAAATGGTGGCAATGACAGAATTAAACAAAAAACAAAATGGATTTATTATCAGACATGGCCATTTGATGATATCATGTGATAACAACTGGTATACTGTAAAATGATACAATTTTGCTTCTCAAATTTATATATATTGTTTTAAGATTTTGGATTAATGTTTATTGCAGGGTTGCAGAGTTTCAGGCTTTTAGTGTTAAAGTAAATCAGAGGATCGTTAAAAAACTACTAAGAGACTAGATATATCAGCAAACGTGTGTGTGTGTGTGTGTGTGTGAGAGAGAGAGAGAGAGAGAGAGAGAGAGAGAGAGAGAGAGGATCAAGTGACAATGATCATTAACTCATAAACCTGCTGATTTTGAGGTCAAAGGTCATTCACCTGATGCCCTCCAGACAGAAAGCACGCTGCGAAACATGGGCATCCAAATCATCCAAGCCAATCATCTGACATTCTCTTCATCCGCACAAATCCACACATATGCATGTTTGTCTGTGCGTGCGTGCATCCTTAAAGAAATCATTTTTTCTGCTTTTCAACAAGACGTTCAAGCTTTGTGTGAGATCAAAGTGTACACAAGCACGTCTGCGCATTACAGTACAAACCAAAAGACAAAACCACTTTGATCTCCGGTGATTTACAGTGCACTTACTGCAGGTTCTGTCCCCCGGTGTGACCCGGGGGTTAAATGCTTTGCACTGGAAGTGATCACGCAGCGCTTGGATGTCTGGATCAGTTACCGGTCCAGAGACTTAAAGTGATAGTTCATCCAAAAATGTTCTGTCGTTCATTCATCCTCATGTTTTTTTAAACCCAGTCCAGATGGGTTTCTCAGGGGTTTGGTGTAGAAGTCACCAGCAGGGGATAGGGCTCAGCAATGAGTTGTTAATGTGTTGTTGGTTGTGTGCCAACCTGAAGTCCACATCCAACATAGTTCAATGGGGTAAGTGCTAAAGTATGGATTTGATGACAGCCACACAAACATCTTACATCGATGCTGTTTAGAAATATATTTTTATCTCTTTGCTTCAAAGACCACAAATGGTCTTTACACTGATTCTTAGAATAATGCTGAAATTGCTGTTTTTTTATATCTGTGTATGAAATGGTTCATGGGACGCAGCTGACATTTCACCCCCATTATGTTCCTCTCCCACTCATTTTTCCAGAGAATGTTCCTCAGACTTTCCAGTCTTCAAAAGAATAAAAAGGTCACAGATATTGAGAGAGAAAGACAGAGAGCCAATCCCATTAACCTATAGACTCGAGTCTTAACCCTTAGAAGGCTAAGCAGTGTTGTCAATCATACATACAGTGCAAAGAAAAATTACAGATCATAAACGTTCAATAGGATGACGTATTTTTCATCAACGGATGGTGCTTGGTGATTTTTCTAATAAGTATGGACTCGCATGCTGTGATGTGGCCAATTCTGCAGTCAGTGTGCAAAACACATTTCCGATGGAAACAATTGCATGCAAGGGATGAAATATACACAAATCATAAAACGGTTGCCATGACATTAAACTGTAAATGCTTAAAAAGTTCAGGCCCTGCTGGCAAATTGTCGTCGCTGCACCCACTAAGATGTGCTGGTGTTGTGTTTGGATGACAGACTGTGTTTCCAACAGGTACAACATTTATTTCCAATGAATCTTTGAGGGATTCATGTAAGACCGTAAGAACAAGGTAACCATCTGATTAATAAAATGCCGGGAGCATGCTACTCGCATCCTTTGGAGATTCAACAAAGATCCTAGATAATAAATATTCTTGTTGGAGCTTCCTACAGCTTCTTGTTTTTATGTATTATTTTTACGAGTATGTTTTCAGGAGGACAACATGGTACTTCTGCTATAATATAGTAGAATCCAGTCATATAATGGCAACACACATTCCACAGAGGCCAACTCTCATCTTTTCTTGTCTGTGCCAGCTATTCACACACTCATGAACCTCACAACACACAAACACACACTCCTACGCAAAGCATTGAGTGACATGTGACATGTAAAAGTCACTATGGTGCTATGGTGTTGTGTCTTAGTGACTCGGGCAATAAAGTTTAAATCAAAACAATGTCTGATATCATGCGACATTGTGTTCTAACCAGGCGTGATGTGGAATGTGTTGTTTAATTCTTACTGTGAGCAAATGTGGCTGTCAAGCCCCAGCCAGCCATAACATATTTGATGCTTATTATCCAGCACACAAAGTGGTGTTTTCTACCAATTACTAAACATTTTTAATTGAATCGTTTGCTAAATCAAATTCAAAAGCATGAGACATAACAAAAGAGACATTATAAGGATAAACGGACTGAAAATGAAGGCAATAAATTAACAAATGAATGACCAAATAGTTCATCAAAATATGATTTATTTTGTTCTGTCATTTAAATGAAGATATTTTTCTTTGCAATATTAAAACCTGTTCAAATCGACTGTGCTGCAATACAAACTGTCTCTGTCGCTTAATTCAACTCTCATTAAAAATAAATGAGTTCCAGTCACAGCCTTTAATAAACTCAAGAACATCAAAATGCCAAGACGTGCTGAAGATTCAGAGAAGATGCTTCATGACAGACGAGCGTCTCTAAAAACCCAGAAAATACAGCCTGCGTACTGTATTTTCCACATTTTTTTTCATTACAATTTATTCAACAATCCTCCACACTCTTTGTTTATTCATATGTTTTTGAAAGTTAAAACTTGTTGTGTGTGTGTGTTCATATGATTTGGCTGAAAGTAGATGCTTGGGATCATTAAAAATAATTAAGTGGGGTTGAAATAATATAGTGTATGTGATGAGATTAATGCCCATCAGCTCTTTATGATGTCATTGTGATGAAACGCAGAGAATCATTTTGATTGGCTCAAAGTAAATGCTTGTGAAAGCGTGTTTTTTGGGGGATTTATCCCTCTGACCTCAACAGTTCATTACGCTGGTTAAATGTTTTGCCCAGGGCGAGAACCACATTACAGTTACAGGAAGGATAATGCTGGGGATTTACTGCTCGGGTAGCATTACCGTCAATTACACCAATTTAGACAATTTTATTTTGAAAAGATTATTGTTGTGAGATTACAACTCATTAAAGACAACATAAACAAACTGATGATGACCAGCGGAAGACCCAACAGCACAAGATAATGTTCTGTGTATTTCAAGCCCAAACTTTTAACGTCTGCTTTCTGTGAAACCGTCAGTTCAAAGCCAAAAAAACAATGACATTAAACAGAAGCCAAATACACTTAATATCTCTAAAGTTATACATTTAGCCAGAAATCCATCCACCTTTATGTGTGATTGTGTACTTTAAACACATGATCTTGCATTTCATTGCTGTGAATGTGTTTGAAGAGTCTGAATGTCTGTGCAGCATCAGAAATGTGTTTGTTTGGAACATCAGCATGCGTGTGTTTCCTGCACATGTGTGTCACTTGTGATGGTGTTGATCGTAATGAATACACGCAAAGTAAAAACAAATGGAGACTTATATTTTAGAGGTTAGAGGTTAGGATTAGATTAAGGAATAATGCTTTTATAGGTATTAGAATGATAAAAACACACATAATTGTGCAACACAAACACAATATTTGTATGGATCTTTTATAAAACCAGTCTGTATATATGAATATATTTTATATTAACTTATTTATTATAAATCTTAAATTCATATAGCCTATTAAATCTAATATAATTATAAAGGAAATTGAATATATATGAAAATATGTCAATAACTTTACTAATCAGGATTAACTAACCACATCAGGATTTTAGGTTTAGGATCATTTAAATGTATAATGGACAAGAGAATGTTTATGTTTAAGGAGTTGTAAATGGTCACTATTTCTCTTAAAGAGACAGTTTACCCCCCCAAAAAATTATGTTGTTATTTGCTCACCCTCCTGTGAAATAAATGGCGTGGTATAAAGTAGAAGTAAAGACACACTGCCCTCTAGTGGATATCTAGAGAAGTATCATAATATATTCTGAACGTCTTTAAATTTTTTCTATCCAAATTAGGATGTATCCTTCTGTGTGTTTATATATTATATATACCAATTATGTATATAAACAGGCTTCTTCAACAACAGAGAGCCAATAAAAAATAAATCACTGTCTATGGAGCCAACATACCATTTCTTGTTTAGAATAATGATGGAATCAGATAATCTCATTATTGAAAAGCAAATACCTATAAAATATATGTGAAACAATCCACATTAATTCTCATCGGAAAGTTGTGTAACATGTTTGGAAATAGACTGGAACAGATTGCTACTACATTGTGTAAATTGTTTATATAAACAGTAAAGTAAGATAGAAAACAGACGTCAGCTTTCCAAAAAAAAACTTCAACAAGTGCGGTCAAATATGCTCTGCGGGACAGCAGTAAGTTCTGGACTTATGTAGCTAAAAAATTACAGAAAGGTTAATAATAATAAAACATTACAAAATGAAAATAATTGTATTTCCAAAAGACACATAAATAATGTGTGTTAAATAAAGAGCATTCCTCAGGCTGTTCTTTTTCAGATCAAGGTTGCGAGAAAACCACAATCTCTTTCTCAACATGTAGACCGAAATACGATGAAATCTAAATTAAAAGCACTGCACATACAGAAAGAAATCGGTGTTTTACCTTAGAAAAGTTTACTGGAATTAGACATTTCAAAATTGATGTAAACACATTTAAAGATACTGTTGCAGTTACATAATCTCGGTTTCCTCTTCACAGTAGCCTATCGCCAGAATTTGTCCGGCCTTCACTGGTTTCCTGTAGGAAACGGCCATCACAGTTTGTTATCTTATGAAATGAGAAGTCAAAGCAAATATACGCTCTTGTTCTTTCCCAAAGTTGCAGTATTCTGCAATGAACATTAACAGTATTGAATTATAACTCCATTCAAATATCATAACAAACAATAGTTAGAGCAGTGAGGGTTATATTGGGTCAAATGAAACAATGCCAAAGCCTTTGTGTCAAACAAACCCCTAATGTAGTAAAACATCACATTTATGCATTTTTCAAATGCTTCTTTTCAACTCCGTTTCATGTACATTTATTTAAATGTACTCTATTTTAGTCCACATCTATCTAAATCAATGTCAATAAATGCATACTTTGCAATGGCCAGTGTGGGAAAGTCAGACACCCTGTCTGGGTTTTATAATCGCTGCCATATTGGAGTTGATGTGTGTGATGTCAGCGCACTGCTACGCGCATCACATCACTGCGCAGACGGCGCGAGTCACTGAGACTGTGGGTGAAGAATAACGGGACTGCGCATAACATTTAATATTACGACTTTCTAAAGTTTGGCGAGATTGTGGCGATTTGACATCGTACTTGGATTTACTTCTCTGCAGCTGGTGTTATTCGGTTCTCATGGGGCTGAAAGCTATTTTTCTTTTGACTTTAACTGCGCATACGTGCACTGCAGCCATCTTTAACGGTGAGTCTCTGAAATAAGCTCAACCACGCATTAAAATTAAGATGATCTTAATTTAAAATGAACAACTTAAGAAAACATGTAATATGAGAAAAAATTCCAATGTAGCCTACATTATTAGGCATATTTTAATAATAACGTGAGTTTTTTACTTTCACTCGTTTTAAATGGATATAGCCTACATTAAAAGCACAAATACTCCATTTAGTCTTAAAGAATAGGAATTATACAAGAATTGATGTTTTAATTATTTCAAGTTTACAATAAAAGTTCACTGTAAAAAAAATCTGATGTAACTTAGATATAACCAGTCCATAGAAAAAATGTTCACAGTCACTATTTTTAGATGATTCATAAACATTCACAGAGATAAACATGATTCACTATAGTTTACAAGATCTTGAGTCAAGATTGTTTTGATATTCTAGAGCTGAGAAAAGAAAGAGAAATGTTAAGGTTCCAGAAACACAGAAAACAAGTTTCACATGTGAATAGGTCCCAGGCGCCTCCCAACATTCCTCATACTTTAAAGGAAATGACCCTGTGCGTGTTTTGACTGCAGTTTCTGGTTTAATGTTCAAAGCCTCAGATGTGTCCAGGCTGTTTTTAGTTGTCTTTGATGTGTTGTATGTTTTGTTACAGATAGCTCAGAAGATGGACCATCTCGTTCTGAACCTCTACAAAGTAACATGACCAGAAATCCCCAAAACGGTGAATGTAGTTATAGTCTTCATGCTAAATAAAATAAATACACTTAAAAAGACTTGGAAAGCAATTATCACCTATATTGTTTTCATAGATAGACTCATGCCTGTTTGCTTTTTTTAAAAAGTGTTATAAGAGCTTTTGACTGATGTTATGTTTGGTTACAGAGCTCTCTGGACGCAGCTTCTCTGTTAAAGTTGTCTATGAAACTCAGACCTATGAGCCGATCGACTACATTGATCCAGATGAGGAGAAGTTGAACGGTTCTTTCATTGATAAAAATACCCGATCAGGTACAATATCCAGAGCTTACTGTATGTACAAGTGCGTCCAAAACGTATAAACATTATAAAATATTATATGTTTGCTTACAGGGAGACGGTTTTCAAGCATGGCTGTTGTAGTCAATGGTCGACTTCTGTGCAACAGCAGTGATCCGACTGCAATGAAATGCAACATGACTAGGACATATGAAATCTCGGAAGATGCTGTGCTCTTCCTCAAAGGCCCGCTGGTCACACGTGTCATGCCCTCTTTCTACATACTAATCTTCATCATTAGTTTGCCTCTAAACGCATTGGCCCTGCTGACGTTCACCTGTAAGATTAAAGAAAAGAAACCAGCTGTGATCTACATGTCAAATCTGGCGTGTGTGGATCTGCTCTTCACTCTGCTGCTGCCTCTGAAGATCCACTACCACCTGAACGGATCTCATTGGGTGTTTGGTGAGGCGGCGTGTCGTGTGCTAACTTCTGCTTTCTACTGTTACATGTACTGCTCCATACTGCTGATGATGTGTATTGGCGTGGACCGGCTGGTGGCCGTTGTGTTCCCCATCGCCTCTCTGACCTGGAGGAAAAAGAGTAATTCCGTGTATTCGTGTGCGCTGGTCTGGGTGCTGGCACTCGTTGGCACGGTGCCACTTCTCTCTGTAACACAAACATTCAAGATCAAGGATGTGGGCATCACCTGCCACGATGCTTTGCTTTACGACAACTTTGCAGATCAGACATATGTGTACCAGTTCTCCATCCTCACCTGCATTTACTACTTCCTGCCGTTGGTCGTCACTCTGGTGTGTTATTGTGCCATCATACATGTGCTCAGTGCCAAGTCTGGTCGCTTAGCTACATCATCATCATCAACCTTAAACAAACGAAGGAGAGCTGTGATCATGATCATCGCCATGATGTTAGAGTTTGTGGTTTGCTTTGCATCGACCAATGGAATCCTGTTGTATCACTGTGTTCTTCTGGCCAAAGGAGGAATCAACGGGGAGGGAAACACATCATATATGGCTTACATGTTGGCTCTGTGTGCGGGCAGCTCAAGTGTTTTTCTGGACCCTCTGCTGTATTACTACGGCTCGTCTCAGTGCAGACAAAAAATCAACTCATGGTTTTGGTGGAAGAAGACAAAAAGCTCCTTCTCAAACTCGTACAGTCTGACAGAATCTTCTCATGTGAGCTGCAAGTACAGCCAAGCTCACATTAAGGTGTGAATTGTTAGGAAATGAGGCTGATGAAATACTTTGGATATGTTTGTATACTTTTAATTGTATTGTCCCACAAGATGCTGAATTGTAATTCTGCTTTTAAATGTATTTATATCAATTCAAATCAACACACACACTAATGATTTGAACCAGAAATTTGCATTATTTAAACCATTTTAGATTCATACATAATCTTTTATTTTATAAAGTACCATGATGGAAGAATACGTAATTTCCCAGAATTCTCTAAATTACCCCAGAGCCTTTATAAATGCGAGTCAGACAACATTTAGCAGAATTACATGAAAACTAACAGCTAATTTTTAAGATCATTGCCCACTTACATTTGTAAATAATTAAATAAACTAAATATGATCTTAATGAATGTGTAAAAATGCATAAGGATATGTAATGTATCTTTTTCTAGATTATGTTTTATAATCATATTATATTTTATCTGTAAACACACGCACACACGCACGCACGCACGCACACAGAGAGAGAGAGAGAAATATACATATATTTCACAGTGTAATATTAATGTGCTAATAAGCTACTATAACTCAAACATTTTTATTTTTAAACATTACGTTAGATTGATTCCTCAAGAAAACACAATATAATGTTGGTTAAGCTGTCTTGAATTACAGTATAAATTGTTTTTATTTATGTCTATTGTCTGACCTTTTTCTGAACCTGTTAAATAACTTTTAGACTTGCATATGTAAATGTTTAGTAAAATATACAAATAAAGAGAAGAATGAATAAAGATATGAATATAAACCATAGAATAAAAGATATGAATAAAACAACCGAGATGCCTTTAAAACATGTATTAACCAAAAGAGGTCCGTTTCTTTTATTTAAAGAATATAAAATGTTAAAATTAAAATGTTGCTAGGCCTATAATATGTTGATCTTTGTATTATTAACATGCTGTGCAGAGATTAGACACACAAACACATTACATTGTTAATTATAAACAATAAACTTGGTTTATACATGTCCACCCAATGAAGCTCAATGACAGATTTGTTTAATTTACATAATTGTAGTTTTCATTAACAAACAATCTCTCTCAACATCACAGGATGAACAAATTGCCAATGTTTTTTCCCCGGAAATGCAACATCAAAAAAAAAAATTTTGTTAAAAAGTCATTTAAATACATGGCTGATCATATAAGTTTCAAGAAAGACTGTTACAATGCCAGTCATCAATAAAAGGAGACTCGACCAAAACAATCAGCGCTTTCTTTTTTCATGTCTCATTCTGAACAATATAAAGTTTGTTGATAGCTTCCTTTCCATTCGTTTATGTGACAGTACTGTATAGTGGCCCTATAGGATTAACAGAGGCTTTAAGGTCGACATCCTGGCATCTCCAGACATACAGGACTAAGTGATCTGCAGATGTGGAAGCATTCGATGTGTGTGTCTGTCAATCTGCTCTTCTAGTTTATTTTGTACATCTGAACACATGGATGTCAAAACTATCTTGGTTTTAATGGTACTCATGCACAGAGGTAAGTACATTCATCTTTTGATTTTAATAGATGTCTTAGAAGGATGATCCAATGGGCACCAGAATTATTTTAATTAAATAAATTAAGTTTATTTCTAAGGTTAACACATTATTAATGTATAAAAGTTGTTTTTGCTTGTTCGATTACAGAAAATAGTGCCATTATAGAGCTGACAGAAAACATGTCCTTTCCAAAACAGGAATTTTGGGAACAAAACTATTCCAGGAAAGGTACAGTATCCAGAACTTCTTCATGGCATTCAATATCATCTGCGCCTGTCGGATGATCTGTGAATTTTTGCAATATTTTCATATTCCTATTGTAAAACAAAATGTCTTGGTGGGAATTATTTATTTTGATAAATCTATTTTATTGAGCTAACATTCTTTATTTTACCTTTATTGTTTTTTGTATTTCTGACCATTCAAACAGTAATTGATAGAATCAAAAAAGATTTATTGCTTGAACCGTGGAACATCACTGATCTAAATGCGGTGAAACGCAACAAAACTGTACAGATCTTGAAGAGATTCTCAATCACAAATCATGCTGCGTTCTTCCTCAAAGGCACTGTCCCACTTCTCTCTAACACAAACGCTCAAGATTGAGGATGTGGGCGTCACCTGTCATGACACTTTGGACCACGACAACCCGGCAGATCAGATATGTGTACCTGTTCTCCATCCTCACCTGCCTCTTCTTCTTCTTGCCGCTGGTCGTCACTTTGGCGTGTTACTCCACCATTATACACTCACTCAATGCCAAGTCTGGTCGCTTAGCAACATCATCATCAATGGAAATCTTTTAATTAATAGGAAGTGTTAGTTAACTCTACAGTCATATTTTGACCTGGAAATATATTTCAATTATTATCGGTTATTTAGTCTGTGGTATGCAAATGACAACAAGGTCAATGGCGACAAATACACATTGTAAGGGTGGATCCACTATAGAGGTTCAGGCAATAGCGACGCCGAAATGACTAAAGAAACGCTAACAGCAAGATGGTATAAAACTATCTTTCTTGTCAAATTCCACCCTTCTGCTACTTATACAACGAAGAAAATAAGCACAGGAATTATAGCTATATGTGGGAGAGTTTGAAACAAAGTTGATGTTATAATAAAATGAGCCAAGTTTATTAGAGAAAGTCATAGTTGCATTAGGATGTTCATATAGCTTCTTCAGGAGCGTACTCCCACAAACTCTGTCTAGCCCATTATAACTTCTATTATTCTATTATTCTATAATAGACGCCAAATGAGTTAATGGAGGCTAAAAGGTTGAGGCGTGTCACAAATTCCCAGTCATCTTCTTACAGATAAAACTGAATACTAACTGAGTAAAACATCCTTTGTGTGTCTATCTGAAGACTCTGAAGTTTGATCAAGTTGCTGTTTAATACTTTCTCTCGGTCACTCATGGAGGTGAAAACTGTTTTGCACACATGCACTGCAGACAGCGGTAAGTACATCTTGAAACATTTATTTGCTACTCATGTGTTCAGATATTTAGATTTTATTGTGTTTAGTTTCTGACTGTAACATATCATGAAGTTCAATCAATAAAAAATCTAAACTAAAATCTTTTAAACTAATCCAAATATGTTTGCTGGTTTGGGTGGATTCATCAAAGCCTCAGATTTGTTCTGTTTGTCTGTATTTGATAGTGTCATGAAAGCATTTACTGATTGTGTTTTTGTGTTTGGATACAGGTAGCGGTTATCCATCTGGTTATCCATATCAGGACGTGCCAGTGTACTATTCTGGTGATCATTTATGGCATGCTTTACAATAATACTAATAATAAGAAGCACATTTCACATTTTTTGTTAGTTTGTTTGTCATGTTTGATAGTGTTTTGATTGTGCCAATCTTTGTTCAGTTACAGGTCGTGACAATGACAGTTTTGTTGGGTTGAAAGAGAATCCTCCATATCAGAAGAAGCTTGGAAAAGGTCAAGAGCTTAGAACAAGCAACCGGTCCCACCCAGTTCATCACCCAAACACAAGTAATACTTATCTGGACCTAAATGTAACAAAAAAATGTACTGTAGACTATATATACTGTCCTGTGTTTGAGCTTTTACTGATGATGTATTGTATTATACATTGGGATGTTTGGTTACAGGGAGCAGGTTTTTACAGACTCCGGAGCCAAAAAATGGCATTAGTACTCCAGATCAGGCGAAGATCAACCCTTCCTTACATCCTAATAAAACAGATAAAGGTACAGTATGCAGAAATCCTTTATCCTTTAATCCTTTCTGCTTGTCTTTATTGAATTGTCTCATGACATTACAAAATGTATACATTTTTGGTTGTGTTTGGTTACAGAATGCACTGAATTTGTTTTAGAATGTAAAAGGATGGATTCTCAGTATAACGTACCAGAACAACTACAAATAGGTGCAGTACCCAAAGCTCAGAGATCAGTTTAGGCTCTTTTGCAGTGCAACCTGTATCACCACAGGGTGTGAAAACAGAACAGATCTTTACTGTCTTTGTAACTGCATACCTAAATATATTTTGAAATTGTAAATGTCAGATGGTGGTAAACTGAAGGTGATCTGTATTTAATATAAACATTTCTCTCCAGGCAGTTTTTATGGAAAGCAAAAAAAAGCAAAGAAAGAGCTAAAAAATTGCCGAAACTGACCAAATATTACCCCAAAACACAGGGGTAAGTACAATTAGTCATATTGGTAATTGCAACAGACAAGTTAAAAAAAACATGAAGTAAAACAAAAGAAGTCCATATGACTCACGCAATATATTTTATATAAATTTAAAGCTACATCGGCTTTGTGTGAAACCAAGAAATCAAGCCTTGATAAAAACCATATTGCTTGTAATGATAAAAAAAATATAAACTAGGTTCACGCTGCATGAGGAGGGCACATTTGATTGTATTGTTTTGGATTTGTCAAAGCCTCACATGTGTTCTGTTGGTATAATAATAATAATAATAATAATAATAATAATAATAGAAAGAACATTTTCAACATGCTCAGTCTTTTTGTGTCATTGGAAAATTAATTTCTGTGTATTTAACTTCTAATCTTGCGCATATGTACTAAATAAAATGCTATTTTGTATAGTCCCTGAAAGGTCTCTGGAGCAGACATCACCTAATTATTTTACAAATCTACACTGTAAAAATCTTAATTTAGTAAGTTAATCCAATGGTTTTGTCCAATCTTGTTGAGTTGACTCAATTATATAAGTTATCTCAACTTTTTTCAGTCAGTACAACTCAAAAAATCCAATGCAAAAAAGAAACTTAAAAAGATGAGTTTACAAAATTTACAAATTGCAGATTTTTTACAGTGTAGACACAAAAGACAGTAAGTCACACACTGACTCAAGAAAATGTGTCACTGATGTTATAATAAGAGCTTTTACTGATGTTGTATTGTTGCAGCCAATTGCACTTCACATCTGTGTAACAGCACTGATCTGACTGAAGAAACACCAGTCAAGGATGCCATCAGCATCTCAGACAATGCTGTGCTCTTCCTCAAAGGCCCACTGGTCACACGTGTCATGCCCTCTTTCTACATACTAATCTTCATCATTAGTTTGCCTCTAAACACATTGGCCCTGCTGACGTTCACCTGTAAGATTAAAGAAAAGAAACCGGCTGTGATCTACATGTTAAATCTGGCGTGTGTGGATCTGCTCTTCACTCTGCTGCTGCCTCTGAAGATCCACTACCACCTGAACGGATCTCATTGGGTGTTTGGTGAGGCGGCGTGTCGTGTGCTAACTTCTGCTTTCTACTGTTACATGTACTGCTCCATACTGCTGATGATGTGTATGAGTGTGGACAGACTGATGGCTGTTGTGTTCCCCATCGCCTCTCTGACCTGGAGGAGCAAGAGGATTTCTGTGTACGTGTGTGCGCTGGTCTGGGTGCTGGCACTCGCTGGTACGGTGCCACTTCTCTCTATAACACAAATGTTCAATGTCGAGGGTGTGGGTGACACGTGCCACGATGTCTTACATAGACATATGTGTACCTTTTCTCCATCCTCTCTTGCCTTTATTTTTTCCTGCCACTGGTCGTCACTTTGGCGTGTTACTCCACCATTATACACTCACTCAATGCCAAGTCTGGTCGCTTAGCAACATCATCATCTTCCTCAGATAATCGAAGGAGAGCTGTGATTATGACTATTGCTGTGCTGATAGAGTTTGTGGTTTGCTTTGCATCGACTAATGGAATCCTGTTGTATCACTGTGTTCTTCAGGCCACAAGAGGCGACAGCGAGGAGGGGAACACATCATATATGATTTACATGTTTGCTGTGTGTGCGGGCAGCTCAAGTGTTTTACTCAATCCTCTGCTGTATTACTACGGGTCATCTCAGTGCAGACAGCAGATCAGATCTGTGTTGAAATGGAGAAGAAAAAAAAGAGCAACAAAGATAACAGTACAAACCGTGTGTGCAGGCTCACTTTAATATGTGAATTATATGATTTGAATTCTATTCATCATTGGTATTTTTGTTCATTTGAGTGTACAGTATGCTAATACTCGGCTTACACAAACAGGGCACATGTCTAAACAACAGTTGCTCTTAAAGTTATAAGATGTACTTACAATCATTAAAAATTGTGCAAACAGCAGTGTGAAAAATGTTCTTTTAAAATTGTGATTAAAGTTAAACTGTCGTTGTAATATTTTGTGTCTGTACACTGTAAAACAAAGCATTTACAGTAAAAATCTGCTAGAATGGTTGATAAATTGTGTAAACCAGACTTTATTGTGTTTAGTCATTCAATAAAGCTTAAGTTATAAAATGTAATTGTATTAAGCTTACTTTACACGACATTAAAGAATAATAAAAATGTCTGGATGTTTTACTGTTTTCCATGAGATTTCTCATTGGATTAACCTTCTTTCCCATGAGGCCACAGGAGTTGGAACTATAAGCTGATTGAAAGTCCCTGTGAACCGGAAGTTTTGATCGTTTTGCTTTCGGAATATGGAATGAGAAAAATAGTGAAATGGATATAGCTCCTTCAGATTTTGATTGAAGATTAGGAGGGCACAGGAATTAAAAAAGAAAATGTCCCACATTGATAAGATATAATATATATATATATATTAGGGCTGTCAAAAGATTAATCGCGATTAATCGCATTCGGAATAAAAGTTTGTCTTTACATAATATATATCTGTGTACTATGCATATTATTTTGTATTCATGAAAACATATACATACATGCATATATTTAAAATATATATATAATATTAAAATTAATAAACATTAAAATATCATTTCAATCACGGGTAAATATAAATAAATACATCTAAATATTTCCTAAATATATATAGGCCTACATTTATGTGTATGTTTTTATATTAATACAAAATTAATATGCAAAGTACACAGACATATATTATGTAAATACAAACTTTTATTCTGAATGCGATTAATCACGATTAATCATTTGACAGCCCTAATATATATATATATAAGTAATTTTTTGCATTTTCTTGCTAAAACTGAACAAACGTGTCACGTGCCACTGAAAACACTGCGGTTGTACACACTTTAAACTTTAAATACTTTATACTTTAAAGCTAATAGCCTCGGTGACTTATATGCTTACACACGATTTCGGTTAATATTTTGGGCATGCAATAATATAAGAATAATTAAAAAGACAGACTGTTAGCAGGTCAAATCAGTCACAAGGCCGCTGGGAATTCACCCAATGCTCTTGATGGCCGAGCAAGATGCTTTTATCCACAGATTTACATTTACAGATTAACATTGCCATACTTAACTTTGAGAATACTGTCAGTTATCTATCAGCACCGTAGGTGATGCTTTCAACATCATATACTTGACAACCTTTATTTGTCTGCTTTAGCTGTGATTTTTCTGTGAAAATACAAAATAATGGCTGAGATTAAAGTCTCGACTAACTAAACTATCAAACAATAAGCAATTTACAGCATTGGTGTGACTGACCCTCCATCAATAGTATTTGGTTTCAGATCTGTGTTTGCAGTTTAGCATTTACTGATGTTGTTGTGTTATCCGTCTGATTATCCATATCAGGATACGTCAGGTCAAAAAACAAACACAAAAAGCATGCTTTAACTAAACCACTAGACTGCTCTAATATTCAAAATATTTGTATTAAATTCAATTAATTTCATTTTTATATATAGCGCTTTTTACAATGTTGCATTTACAGGAAGAAAGTCAAAACTAACCAAAAAGTTAGTATTAGTAATTTAAATAGCAAGCGGCCCATCTTTGCTCTTGATTATTGGTAAAGATTACCTGACATGAGCTGGGATGATCAGTCAGGTCCACAGGCTCGCACAGGAGAAGGGCGATTAGCTGGATCGGGGATGAGGGCAGAAAAAGAATTAGAGTAATTGCCTTTAATTTCTTTTAGACTAGAGATAATACTAATAAGATGAGTTATTTATGCTTTGCCGAAAAGATGCGTTTTTAATTTAGATTTAAACTGGGAGAGTGTGTCTGACTCTCCAATAGTATCAGGAAGGCTAGTCCAGAGTTTTAGGTAGGCCTACTTCTAGGTGTCTCTATACAGGACTTTCAGTCATTAATTTGTAAATTTTGGTATAAATCGCAACTAAAGCAGGAATTTGGTGGACATTATCAAAACCTCTGATGTGCTCTTCTTTTCTTTAGATTTTGTGTTAAGAGGAAACACTATAATGATGAATCCTGCACCTTACATCTGTGTAGCACTGATCAGAGCGCAATAAAACACAACTGGACTGAAACATCCAGGGAGCAGATAATAATCTCAAAGGATGCTGTGCTCTTCCTCAAAGGCTCGCTGGTCACACGTGTCATTTTATGCATTTGGCAGACGCTTTTATCCAAAGCGACTTACATTACATTGTACTATACATGTAATACCCTCTTTCTACATCATTCTCTTCATCATTAGTTTGCCTCTAAATGCATTTAGAGTGTGTGCGCTGCTGGCACTCACTGGCACAATTTTTACTTCTCTCTATAACACAAACGCTCAAGATTGAGGATGTGGGCGTCACCTGCCACGACAACCCTGCAGATCAGAATGTGTACCTGTTCTCCATGTTCTGCATGTTAATACCTTGATCAGCTTTATCATAATAATATAAAAAGGTTTACCACCATCTGACATAAATCATAAAATGTATGAAAATGTATGCTATACAAAATTTCAAAATATATGGGTATGCAATTCTTTTGTTTAATTTTATTATTTTCAATTAACAATTTTAGTGCCTCAACTTAAACTTATTTCACTTTATTTCTATGGCAACATTTCTCATTTTTATTAGTTCATGTTTCAAAAAACATTGAGTCTATTTATTTGATTATAATCAATAGAAATCTTTTAATTAATAGGAACAGTCATATAACTATACAGTCATGTTTTGACAATGAAATATATTTCAATTTTTATCAGTTATTTATTCTGTAGTATGCAAGTGACAACAAGGTCAATGGTGACTCAATGAATTGAAAGTTCTTTTTCTTCAAGCTTTTAGGATAAGTTGCATTCGATAGAAGCATTTGGTAAATTAATAAAAGTTTATTTGTCTATTTCATTCTCTCTTGTGGCATCTGTGGCTTGTATAATAGACGCCAAATGAGTTAATGGAGGCTAAAAGGTTGAGATGCATCACAAACCCCCAGTCATCTTCTTACAGATAAAACTGAATACTGACTGAGTAAAACATCCTTTGTGTGTCTGTCTGAAGATTCTGAAGTTTGATCAAGTTGCTGTTTAATACTTTCTCTCGGTCACTCATGGAGGTGAAAACTGTTTTGCTTTTAGTGATAGTTGTGCACACATGCACTGCAGACAGCGGTAAGTACATCTTGAAACATTTATTTGCTACTCATGTGTTCAGATATTTAGATTTTATTGTGTTTAGTTTCTGACTGTAACATATCATGAAGTTCAATCAATAAAAAATCTAAACTAAAATCTTTTAAACTAATCCAAATATGTTTGCTGGTTTGGGTGGATTCATCAAAGCCTCAGATTTGTTCTGTTTGTCTGTATTTGATAGTGTCATGAAAGCATTTACTGATTGTGTTTTTGTGTTTGGATACAGGTAGCGGTTATCCATCTGGTTATCCATATCAGGACGTGCCAGTGTACTATTCTGGTGATCATTTATGGCATGCTTTACAATAATACTAATAATAAGCACATTTAGTTTTTTTTGTTAGTTTGTTTGTCATGTTTGATAGTGTTTTGATTACATTCACTGATGTTATTGTGCCAATCTTTGTTCAGTTACAGGTCGTGACAATGACAGTTTTGCTGACAGAACGGCAACTGTTGGGTTGAAAAAGGATCCTGGAAAAGGTCCAGAGCTTAGATAATATTTGTGGATTCTGTAAATTGCTTATTTCTTAATCAAAGACTATATTTTCTGTGAATATCTTCTGATAAATCACAGCTAAAGCAGACAAATAAAGGTTGTCTGTTGAATGCATCTTCACACAAATGCTGATATATTGGTAAAAGCATTGTTAAATATGTCTGAGTAGATGGGTTTTGTTTGCATTATTATGGTTGGTTGTATTATGATTGTTCTCGTGTTTTCATTTTTTAGTCCCGTGTAAACCTCTATCTAATTTACCTGATGGATATGATGAAATGAAGAACCCTATAAAAGAAATTTGTACAGGTGCAGAGCCTAGAAGCATTTCAATTTATCATTATGTCAATAATAATACCTTGTTATATGATGCATGGCTCATTAATGATTATTCTAAATATTAGAACTCTTTACTCTTATGTGTCTATATACTTCATCATTATCAGTATGCATTGCAAAAATAAACGTTGTATGAACTTTCGCTGAAGGTGATCTGTATTTAATATAAACATTTCTCTCAGGCAGTATTTATGGAAAGTATACAGAAAATCTGGACCAGACCAAATATTATCCAAACCTCAAGGGTAAGTGTACGAATTGTCATATGTGTAATAGCAACAGACAAGTTACAAAAGCATTAAGTAAAACAAAAGAAGTCCTTATGACTCACGCAATATATTTTTTATAAGTTAAAGCTACATTGGCTTTGTGTGGATCCAAGAAATCAAGCCTAACCCACTCTTGACCTGAAAACTATATTGCTTGTTATGATAGTTGTGCAAACATGCACAAAGTTTCAGTAAAAAACAGGTCATATATCAAACCTTAAAGTGAGATTTCAAGTGTGGTAAAAAGATAAACTAATCCAGATTCACGCTGCATGGGCAAGGCACGTTTGTTGGTATTGTTTTTGATTTGTCAAAGCCTCACGTGTTTTATTGCGTTAATAATAATAATAATAATAATAATAACAATAGAAAGAACATTTTCAACATGCTCAGTCTTTTTATGTCATTTGTTTATGTCATTTAACTTCTAATCTTGAGCATATGTATTAAAAAAATTCTATTTATTTTGTATAGTCCCTGAAAGGTCTCTGGAGCAGACATCACCTAATTATTTTACAAATCTGGAACGCAAAGGTAACTGTACTTATACATAACTAATATTTATGATAGCAATGGACAAACTAAAAAGCATGAAGTTAAATGAAAATATAGTCCATATGACTTGTATATATATTCAGTATAGGTTTTAGGCTATACAGTATATGACAGTTTAGTGTGGAAAAAGACAAAAAAGAAAATGTGTCACTGATGTTATAATAAGAGCTTTTACTGATGTTGTATTGTTACAGCCAATTGCACTTCACATCTGTGTAACAGCACTGATCTGACTGAAGAAAAACCAGTCAAGAAAGCCATCAGCATCTCAGACAATGCTGTGCTCTTCCTCAAAGGCCCACTGGTCACACGTGTCATGCCCTCTTTCTACATACTAATCTTCATCATTAGTTTGCCTCTAAACGCATTGGCCCTGCTGACGTTCACCTGTAAGATTAAAGAAAAGAAACCGGCTGTGATCTACATGTTAAATCTGGCGTGTGTGGATCTGCTCTTCACTCTGCTGCTGCCTCTGAAGATCCACTACCACCTGAACGGATCTCATTGGGTGTTTGGTGAGGCGGCGTGTCGTGTGCTAACTTCTGCTTTCTACTGTTACATGTACTGCTCCATACTGCTGATGATGTGTATGAGTGTGGACAGACTGATGGCTGTTGTGTTCCCCATCGCCTCTCTGACCTGGAGGAGCAAGAGGATTTCTGTGTACGTGTGTGCGCTGGTCTGGTTGCTGGCACTCGCTGGTACGGTGCCACTTCTCTCTATAACACAAATGTTCAACGTCGAGGGTGTCGGTGACACGTGCCACGATGTCTTGCACCACGACACTTCAGATCAGAAATATGTGCACATGTTCTCCATCCTGTCGTGCCTCTTCTTCTTCCTGCCGCTGGTTGTCACTTTGGCGTGTTACTCCACCATTATACACTCACTCAATGCCAAGTCTGGTCGCTTAGCAACATCATCATCTTCCTCAGATAATCGAAGGAGAGCTGTGATTATGACTATTGCTGTGCTGATAGAGTTTGTGGTTTGCTTTGCATCGACTAATGGAATCCTGTTGTATCACTGTGTTCTTCTGGCCACAAGAGGCGAAAGCGAGGAAGGAAACATATCATATATGATTTACATGTTTGCTGTGTGTGCAGGCAGCTCAAGTGTTTTTCTGGATCCTTTGCTGTATTACTACGGGTCATCTCAGTGCAGACAGCAGATCAGATCTGTGTTGAGCTGGAGAAAAACAAAAAGAGCAACAAATTCACTTTAACGAGTGAATTATATGATTTTTGTTCACTTGAGTGTACAGTATGCTTAATCCTTACGGTTTCCGGCTTTATGGTAACACAAACATATGCAGGTCACATGTCTAAACAACAGGTAAAAACACAGCAGTGTGAAAAATTTTCTTTTAAAATTGTGATTAAAGTTAAACTGTCGTTGTAATATTTTGTGTCTGTACACTGTAAAACATAGCATATACAGTAAAAATCTGCTAGAATGGTTGTTAAATCAATAAAGCTTAAATTATAAAATGTAATTGTAGAGCTTAAAGAAAAATAAAAATACCTGGATGTTTTACTGTTTTAAGTGAGATTTCTCATTGTATGAACTTTCCCATGAGGCCACGGGAGCTGTAACTTTAAGCTGCATGGTCGAATTTTTAAAGTCCCTGTGAACCGGAAGTTGTTATCGTTTTTACTTTTGTATATTCTGACGCATTTCCGAGTGTAACAGAAGAATGAGAAAATAGTGAGATGATACATAACACAGCAATATTTCATGAAAAAATATGAATTGTAATTTTTACTTTCACAGGAACTTTAAAACTGTAATAATTAATTACATTTAAAACACCAGTAAAATGAACCTTCTTTTCAGTTGCAAGTATAGGAAAGAAGTAATGTATTCCTCGTGGTAAATTATTGTAATTAGTCGTTTTTAGATTTTTGCTAAAACGGAACGAACGTACGCGTCACGTGCTACTGAAAACATTGCGGTTGTATAGGCTATCACACACACACTTTAAAGAATGCGCTATTAAATAGCTTTTTTAAGTCGGTAATGTATGTGCTTACGCGCGATTTCGGATGCAGGCGTGTTCAAATAAAAGGAGGCGTGGTGTCCTCATGGGAGTGAGTGATGGTGCAGGTAATGGATGGAGTGCCCATGCTGGAAAGCATCACCATCGGAGAGAAAGGGTGTGATGATAACCCTTAAAACAAATCAAAATACAAAGCCATGAAATTAGTGAGTGTTCCTGTTTATCCAGAATCCGGAAGCTGTTGGTTGAAAGCTAAGCCTATTTGTCTAATACAGCCTTTCTTGTGGCATCTGTGGCTTGTATAATAGCAGCTAAATGAGTTCAATGGAGGCTAATGGTCGAGTGACATATACACCCATCTTAACTGAGATCAGACTGAATACTGACTCTGAGTTAAACATTCACGCTGTGTGTGTCTGTCTGAGGACTCTAGATGATTTAAAGTTGCTGTTTGATATCCTTTTACTAGAACACTCATGGGGGTGAAAAATATTTTGGTTTTAATGATAGTTGTGCAAACATGCACAGCAGACAGCAGTAAGTACATCTTATAACTTTATAAGCTGTGACTTTAACTGCTTGCTGATTGTTTTATTTTTAATTTTTTTATGTTTTATTAAATATCTTTATTGATCAGAAACTGTGAGAACTGTTACTGACAATGCTGTGGTCTGTTTTTTAATGTATAGATTTCTCAGTAGGTCGTTTCTATGAAGGATTGGGGATTGATGAGCAAACAGCTTTTTTTTATTCTCAGGTCCAGACATCGACCAACTGCTCCTCAACAGAACACAGAGGTACACATATTTTTATCACACATTTTTATCAACTTTCAATAAAAATGAGGAATAACTCATCCTAAACCAAAAAGCACGTCACAGCAAACCTGTATGGCTCTTTAGTCATTAAATTGAGGCTAAAATACACTGAATCATGCAACATATTCAATACCATTCAAAAGCAATCATGGCTTATTGTGGGTGAAAAAGAAAACTTTACTGCTAACATGTTGTTGTTTATATACAGTGAACTCCACTGCACATCTGTGTAACAGGGAGCAGATAATAATCTCAGACAATGCTGTGCTCTTCCTCAAAGGCCCACTGGTCACACGTGTCATGCCCTCTTTCTACATACTAATCTTCATCATTAGTTTGCCTCTAAACGCATTGGCCCTGCTGACGTTCACCTGTAAGATTAAAGAAAAGAAACCGGCTGTGATCTACATGTTAAATCTGGCGTGTGTGGATCTGCTCTTCACTCTGCTGCTGCCTCTGAAGATCCACTACCACCTGAACGGATCTCATTGGGTGTTTGGTGAGGCGGCGTGTCGTGTGCTAACTTCTGCTTTCTACTGTTACATGTACTGCTCCATACTGCTGATGATGTGTATGAGTGTGGACAGACTGATGGCTGTTGTGTTCCCCATCACCTCTCTGACCTGGAGGAGCAAGAGGATTTCTGTGTACGTGTGTGCGCTGGTCTGGGTGCTGGCACTCGCTGGTACGGTGCCACTTCTCTCTATAACACAAATGTTCAATGTCGAGGGTGTGGGTGACACGTGCCACGATGTCTTGCACCACGACGACGCTTCAGATCAGACATATGTGTACATGTTCTCCATCCTGTTCTGTCTCTTTTTCTTCCTGCCGCTGGTCGTCACTTTGGCGTGTTACTCCACCATTATACACTCACTCAATGCCAAGTCTGGTCGCTTAGCAACATCATCATCATCCTCAGATAATCGAAGGAGAGCTGTGATTATGACTATTGCTGTGCTGATAGAGTTTGTGGTTTGCTTTGCATCGACTAATGGAATCCTGTTGTATCACTGTGTTCTTCAGGCCACAAGAGGCGACAGCAAGGAGGGAAACACATCATATATGATTTACATGTTTGCTGTGTGTGCAGGCAGCTCAAGTGTTTTTCTGGATCCTCTGCTGTATTACTACGGGTCGTCCTAGTGCAGACAGATCAGATCTGTGTTGAGGTGGAGGAAACGAAAAAGCAACAATCATCATCCACGTAAAATGTGAATTGTTGATAAAATGTGTCAAAAGAATATGGTAATAATGTTACAGTAAATGCTGAAATCTGTTGGAATAATTATTCAAATTGTGTTAAACATTTTGTGTGATGCTGGCTGGGCTGATGTGAATGTTATTACGTTGAAAAGGTAAATTGATTAGCTTTATCTTAAAACTAAGATAACTTAATAAGTTATATTAAGTTACAAAAACAATTATGGCCTTTATTTATTCATTTACAAAATAAATATAGATTTTTATGACATTTCATGATGTATTTTTGCATGTAATTGTATCTAAACACAGAATAAAAAATGAACATTTTATTTTATTCTAGTTTAATTAAAATAATGTTTAATTTTGAATTTGTTTCAAAAAAGTTTATAAATGTATCAAAATGGTTTTAAAATGTTTTATTTAACAATTTGGTTCAATGTTTCAGTTTTTATCAAATTTGTTATGTGCTTTTGTCAGTTTATTATTTGTTTCTCAACTTTGCAGTAATTTTTGTAGTTTGTTTTTATTTAGAGAATATTGTTTGTGCTTATCTCATAGTTTTTTTTTTTGTTTTTTTGCCGGGGCAACATTTCACATTTTTGTTTTTCAAATAATATGTAGGTCTATATATTGTATTTAATTATAGAAATCTTTTGATACTTTTGGTTAACTATAATATCTCTGCTAACCCACCGTCACATTCTTCTTTAATCTGTGGTATGCAAGTCACAACATGGTTAATGGTACAAAATAAAATACAAACTCATGGTATGAGCAAGTGTTCTTGTTTTTCTTGAAAATTAAAGCTTGCAGGAGAAGTTGCATTGGATAAAATCATCTGTAAATGAATAAATGTTCATGTCTATTTCATCCTTTCTTGTGGCATCTGTGGTTTGTTTAATAGCAGTCAAATGGGTTCAATAGAAGCTAAAAGGTTAAGAGGCGTGTCAAACTCCCAGTCATCTTCACACAGATCAGACTGAACACTGAGTAAAACTTCCACTCTGTGTGTGTTTGTCTGTCCAAAGATTCTGTCTGAAGTTTGATCATTTGAAGTTGCTGTTTAATACTTTCTCTCATGGAGGTGAAAACTATCTTGCTTTTAATGATAGTCCAGCATACCTGCACTGCAGACAGCGGTACGTACATTTACTTTTTATACAGTATAGTGCTTGTTTAATTCATTTGATTCAAATTTTATTAATAAGAAATCAGGTCATAAATAAAATCAGTTTAGGGATGTGATAATCCAGATATATGAGCAGGATGTGTTTGTTTGTTTGTTTGTTTGTTTGTGTGTGAGTTACTCTTCCGTATAATTGTTAAATAAATGTTACAATTGTTTGATTACAGGTTTTGATGAAGACGGGTTTGCTGTCACAACGGCAAATGTTAGAATAAAAAATGACCCACCATATCAAAGAAAACCTGGAAAAGATCCAGAGCTCAGAAGAAGCAACCAGCCCCATCCAACTGATCTCCCAGCTGGTAGATGCTGTATATTTCTTATTGGTTGATATAGTTTAGTTGATCGAGACTTTAATTTCAGCCATTATTTTGTATATATTTACTGAAAATCACAACTAAAGCAGACAAATAAAGCCATAAAAATCATGATTTTGTCTTTACCCTGTCTATTTCTTCATATACTAGACAGTGAGGCAGGAGTTAAAGGACAACAACAAAAATGAGTCATGTAGAGTCATAAAAAGTCACTATTTTGTAGTAATTTCAATATTTAGACAATTACGTTGTTTATGTTTTATGGTTATGGGTCATTGTTTACAATACAGTTTTTGCTGTTTGATGTATATTATTTTAATCTACAATTTGTATCCTTTATGGATGTACAGTAGGTGACTGACCCTCCATTTATAGTATTTGGTTTCAGATCTGTGTTTGCAGTTTAGCATTTACTGATGTTGTTGTGTTCTTGTATGTTTGTTTACAGGTAGCGGTTATTCATTTCAGAACATGCCAGGTGAAAAAACAAACACCAAAAGCATGCTTTAACTAAATAATATTAATAATAGAAAATACATTATGCTTATTTTTTTTATTTGTTCTATTTGTAAATAAATTCATATGCATTCAGCCATGGATGTGAGCATAAGAAAATAAAATGCTGTTTATTGTTTGATATCACAGTAATATATCAAAGACTAAATTGATACTTTACTGTATATATGATGCTGGTTTGAAGAACAGGAACAAATAGTCCCTAGAAATTCTCTGGACCAGGCCATTTCTTTCTTTCTCATGATAAACACTGCACAATCCCCTCCGGACCCATTGCCATGGCCGCTCCCATAAAATACTCAGGATCAGCGGAGGAGTGTAGTGGATTTATACTTCAATGTAACTTGTTCTTTGAAATGCCACCTCACTTGTATCTAAGATCGCCTGTGTCAGCTCTCATTGTCAAAATGGGCGTTTCAATGGGCACATGGTATTTAGGGGGCCACACTTTTAATTCTATCTTAAAAAAAGACGTAATCGTGTACTGTACATCGAGCTACTGGGTGGGCCTACGCTACCCATAGGTCGAGTATATCCCCTGTCCATCCCGGAACAGAAGGCTATGGAAGATTACATCTCCACTTCCCCTACTGCTTCCAGCTTCTTTTTGTAGGCAACAGAGACAGAGGCTTACGGCCGCGCGCTGATTACCCCACCCTCAACGAACACACTGTCAAGTTCCATTATCCTCTTCCTCGGGTCCCTGCCTCTTTGGAAGAACTGTGGAAGCATACCTCTTTACAAAGTTTGACCTACGAAGTGTATATAATTTGATCCATATTACTCAGGTGACTACGAGTACAACCAAGTGATGCCCTGGAGGGTATGGGATTCTGCTCACACCCACCTTAAAGCGACTGTCCGCAGACAAAAGATCCAGGCCGATCCAGGTCAATCTCCCATATCCCTATACCAACCTGGGGAGAAGGTCTGGCTTTCGACCACAGACATTCGTCTGCAGCAGCCTTTCACAAACTCACTTTCCCATTGGCCGTCAAATCAACCAAGTCATCTACCGCCTACAGCTTTCATCCCACTACCGAATCTCACCTTCATTCCACTAATCCTGTTCCTCTCCCCTCCACAGGGTCTGGTGCTGAGGCAGCACCTCCTCATCGACCCCTCATCAATGTCAAAGTGATGACTGAATATCTCTTTCAAAGACCAATAGTTGTTAATGTATGAAAGTGTGACTTCCTGTGTGGTGTGGAGATGAACTGATCCAGAATCATGCCATATGAGTGGGGTGTATTTGTTTGTTTGTAGTTATCAGAGTCTTATATCAGTCTTTGTATGTTTGATATCACAGTTAGTCCAAATGGGGTTATTGCTGGGCACAGAAATTATGAATATGAAAAAAGGAACATCATATCTCACTCAGACAGACAACCAGGTATGGTACCCAAAGTATCAAATATTCTAAATATTTTTATAAGTATTATGTGTCTCTATAATTTGAATATAAATCGTTATAATTATGCATTGCACAGATAGACTTAAATCTGGATATTAAATGCAGAAATGTGATGTAATGTAAACTGTGCAAGTTGTGCAGTATATGTTTGTTAAACAAGCATGATTTTTATATGTTAAAGTTTTATAAATTAATTTAAAATTCTCAACTTGAATATTGAATATTTTGGTTAATATGACATAAAATGTTCATTTATCTTTAACAAGAAAATATTGAGTTAGCAGTGCTTAACAGAAGTTTTAACAATAGCAACAAAAATGCCAAATTTCGAAATAAAAAGAAGTTAACCTGCAAAAAAGTTTTTCTTTTTTTTGCGAAAAGGGTTAATGTGAATACTGGGAGATGGAATAAATAAATAAATAAATGCTGAATACATTTCTCCAAAAAGTCATGTAACTGCATTATGAGGTAACCTGACTAACCTGAGTACTGATCTTACACAGCATTTGAAATGTTGTTATGGTCCTTCTCAAATGCCTGAGCAAAGTCGTCAAAGTATTTTTGTAATTTCCTCCCAGTCCCAGAACTGTCACGACTGCATTTCCCAAACAGCAGGCCTTCACAAAAGCACTGCATTTATTGCGCTTCATCTGCTTGTCCAAGAAATGTATTTTACTCAATGGCTTCTCTTATATTCTTACTAATATTTCGTGCCAGTTTATTAGAAAGTGAATGGAAGCGGTATTTTATGCAATATTCCAATTTTGTGCATAAGCTAAATTCACAACTTTGGATGGAAAGCCGGCTAATTGTATATTAACAACACAAATCATTCATGCAGTCTCCATGTGAACAAAAAATCATTGATTTTAAATGTTTACATTAAGTAGCAAAAATCTTTTGTCTTCACCCTATGTCTCTCTGGGAAGGAGCAGGGAGGCAGGAGTTACTGTTTACTGCAATATTTATTTGACATTTAGTTAATAAAGAAAAATATATCTGCCCATATATTGAGGTTTAAAACATTTTTCCTTTTTCAGATAAATATGAAGACTGCCTGCATGACATGCTATACACATCGTCGATCCCACAGGAGATTTATGAGTACAGTGAGATGTCAGGTATTGATTTGAACATATTAAATGAAACATAGTGTTGCTAAATTGTTTATGTTTTATGTGATGGTTATAGCGGGGGTAACAAAGTTAACTTTTAATATAAAACACAAAACAAAATCTGCTTTCAGATGTGTTCACAGTTTAGCATTTACTGATGTTGTTGTTGTGTGTGTATGTTTGGTTACAGGTAGCGGTTATCTATCCGGTTATGAATATCAAGATATGTCAGGTAAAAATCGACCCATCAATAGTTGCGCTAGCGAGATTAATACAATAACATATAGGGAGGAGGGCAGAAAAATAAATATTAACATAGCTGACTTTCATTTCTTTTACACTAGAGATAATGATATGAGAGTGTGTCTGACCCTCGAATAGTATCAGAAAGGCTATTCCAGGGTTTTAGGTGCTTTATTTTGAAAATTCTGGTATAAATTGCATCTAAAGCAGGAATTTAGTTGTCATTACCAAAGCCTCTGATGTGCTCTTCTTTTCTTGTGAATGGTCTACAATGTATAATATTTTGTGTTTACAAGACGCAATGAATTACCTGCTAGAAAACTTAAAATGAGGAATCCTCAGTATAACAATCGTGATGGACCAAAAACAGGTGCAGTATCCAAAGCTCAGGAGAGCGGCCATTACAACTGCTTATAAATTACTTTTCTTTAAAAAAGCTTTACTTTTGTGTCTCTACATTAACTTTACAATGTAAAGGTAAATGTATGCATACATTTGTAATATTTGTAATGGAAATAGTCATTAAAATAAAAATAGAAGCATTACATGTGACTCGTGCAATATATTCAGTGCAAGTTTAAAGCTATGTGGTAAAACACAAAAATGAAAGTCATGCACGTTTAATAATGTGATGTGTGCAGTACAAAAAAATGGGTCATTATGACATCATGAAAGCTATTGATGTTGTGTTGTTATTGTTTGCTTGCAGTGAACTTCACTGCACATCTGTGTAACAGCACTGATCAAAGGGCAGTAAAACACAACTGGACTAAAACATCCAGGGAGCAGATAATAATCTCAAAGGAAGCTGTGCTCTTCCTCAAGGGCCCGCTGGTCACACGTGTCATGCCCTCTTTCTACATAATAATCTTCATCATTAGTTTGCCTCTAAACACATTGGCCCTGCTGACATTCACCTGTAAGATTAAAGAAAAGAAACCGGCTGTGATCTACATGTTAAATCTGGCGTGTGTGGATCTGCTCTTCACTCTGCTGCTGCCTCTGAAGATCCACTACCACCTGAACGGATCTCATTGGGTGTTTGGTGAGGCGGCGTGTCGTGTGCTAACTTCTGCTTTCTACTGTTACATGTACTGCTCCATACTGCTGATGATGTGTATGAGTGTGGACAGACTGATGGCTGTTGTGTTCCCCATCACCTCTCTGACCTGGAGGAGCAAGAGGATTTCTGTGTACGTGTGTGCGCTGGTCTGGGTGCTGGCACTCGCTGGTACGGTGCCACTTCTCTCCATAACACAAATGTTCAACGTCGAGGGTGTGGGTGACACGTGCCACGATGTCTTGCACCAGGATGACCCTGCAAATCAGAAGTATGTGTTCTTGTTCTCCATCCTCTCTTGCCTTTATTTTTTTCTGCCGCTGGTCGTCACTTTGGCGTGTTACTCCACCATTATACACTCACTCAATGCCAAGTCTGGTCGCTTAGCAACATCATCCTCAGATAATCGAAGAAGAGCTGTGATTATGACTATTGCTGTGCTGATAGAGTTTGTGGTTTGCTTTGCATCGACTAATGGAATCCTGTTGTATCACTGTGTTCTTCAGGCCACAAGAGGCGTCAGCAAGGAAGGAAACACATCATATATGATTTACATGTTTGCTGTGTGTGCGGGCAGCTCAAGTGTTTTACTCAATCCTCTGCTGTATTACTACGGGTCGTCTCAGTGCAGACAGCAGATCAGATCTGTGTTGAGGTGGAGAAAAACAAAAACAATGCTTTCAAACACTTAGATATAATCTCTTATCTCAAGCGTAAAAGTCTCATTCATTTCAAGAAGCGCACACTTCAGGACGTGTGGTAAAATCCCTGGAGAATGCTAAAGAATTAGATACTAATCCGTCAGTGTTGTAAAGATGTGACATATTTTGTGTCTGTAGGCATATACTGCATGTATTAGTCATTGAATGAAGTGTACAGTAAATTTACTTTTTAAGTGCACCTAAATGTATATATTTAAACCATATCACTGCTGTTGTCCTGAATAATAGCATGCATGTGCTTCAATGCTATAGGCATAAGGATAAGAAAGTTAATAAGGAGTTGCGGATGTTTTATTTAAAAAATGACGGTGTTGGAGCATCAAGTTGTGCATGTAAAAAACTACAAAATATGTGCCCAGAAAGTATAAAAGTGTTTTGTTAAATGTTACACTGATATTCCTAGTAATGTAAAAGCCGGAAATGTTATCATCTCAAGTCTGCTGAATATTTTATTGCTTCTAATGTGATACTCGAGTGGCTGTGGTCAGGAAATTGTGCAATGAATAAAACAATCACACAGCCAAACCAACATTCATCCATTTCTCACAATATAAGCTGTTATATCTGTCGATTATAACACCCTTTGGTCCATATTGATGCATGTGGTAAATGAGAAAATCTAAATGTTGGCTTTATTGGCATTAAAATAACCACATGAGCTGAATGGAGACAGAAAGTCTAGTGATGTCAAGTATATTTGAAACCAAATAAGAGTGTAATGACTGAGCTAATGAGAGTAAAGCAATATCACTCATTTACAGCTATAATGGGTTCATGTGATACTGCTTTTCTGTCATTAGCTTTTGTCATTTGATGTACAAAAGAGACATACAAACTCAATAAAAGCAGTTTTATGTATTCATTTACAAATAAACCAATAGTTGGCAGGTAACTGCATACCGTTTGTAATGCATTTTGTACATGTTGCACTACTAAACAAGGCATTTGAGCTGATTTATCTCATATTTATTTGTGTTTGTGTAGTGTGTATTTGTGTTTTTGTCTTTGAACACACGGCCATAATCCACTAGATGGCGATGTTTATCCATCCATCAACCGAGAGACTGGGACTTAATGTAGTCTGATGCCCAAGCGACTTCCAAAAAAATGCACGACACCAAAAATCGCTACGCACATAAAACTATTCTCAATCTATGCTGTAAATAGGTGTTTTCGACTTCCCGCGGCTCTCGCGATGCTTTGATGTCATTCGAAGTTTGGTCTGCACAACTCCTATGCGCGTCTGCGCATATGCTGTGAAAGGCGTTTCTTAACAGGTAAGGTCACGTGATTCACATGAGCTCCTCACCTGTCTTTATAACAAAGCTAATTTTGTTGATATCGGTAACGGAATCACTCAACTCTCACGCATTAACTGTTTTGAGGGGAATATCCACCATGACACGCAGATTGATCTGGATATATGCTGTGCTTCTGTTCATCCACGTGAATCTGTCTGGTCAAAGTAAGGTTTCTCTTTCAATTTACAAATCCATATATGCGATGTGCGTTTGAAATTGACATACGGTTAACATTTTTATATTTGTGGTCCCCAACGCGGGTTGTAATGCAGTGCATTACAAAAACATTTTTGTAGTTAATATGATTTTGTTAATAATATTATAATAATATTTAAATAAACTGTAAAACCAGTACACAATCAACAAAAAGTGCTGTGTTTCCACCAGATAAAACCTCTTGCAAAACAACAATATGTTTTGTCAGGTATATATATAACCGAAGTAATATTACATTTTTGTAAAGTTGCTGATGTGTGCAGGATTTTACATTATGTTTAAACACACTCCAGCAACACAACATCTGAAGTTGAGGTTTTCTTCAAGTGTCTTTATATTTTGCTCTAAATAAAAATGTCAGTTCTAAATATCTGTTTAAAAATGTTATAGCAGACACATTTAATAGCTTCGAGGCTGATGACTGGTTTCTGTACCAGACACTTTCAAATGATTCATTTGTGTGTCTATGAATCAGTCAGGTTCTGAACTCATACATATGAACTCATGTCTCTCTCTCTCTCTCTAGGTCCAAACACTGACCGAGGCTTCACTGGTGAAGAAACCAAGGAGGGTGTATCGGTGACAGTGACCGCTAAAACCGTGCTGGAAAGCAAGCTCACCCACATCTTCTTCCCAATTGTGTACATCGTTGTCTTCAGCGTGGGCCTGCCAACTAACGCTATGGCCCTCTGGGTCTTTCTCTTCAGGACAAAGAAGAAACACCCCTCAGCCATCTTCATGGCCAACCTCGCACTGGCGGACCTGCTGTTTGTTATCTGGACCCCTCTGAAAATCGCGTACCATTTTAACGGCAACAACTGGATCTACGGAGAAGCCCTGTGCAAAGTGTTTGTGAGTTTTTTCTATGCCAACATGTACTGTTCCACAATTTTTATAGCCTGCATCAGCGTCCAGAGGTACTGGGCCGTAGTTCATCCGCTTTCCCAGCAGAAAAAGAACAACAGGTTGGCGATCGGCGTGTCCGTGTGCGTTTGGCTGGTCGTGTGGATTATCACAATACCTCTTTATCTTTACGACCAGACTGTGAAGGTCACCAACCTGAACATCCTCACGTGCCACGATGTCACTCGGCCCAGCCAATCACTCTACCCTTCCATCTACTTCCTGACCATGGGAATTCTGGGATTTGTAGTTCCCTGCATAGTGTGTATAGTGTCGTACGTACAGATGCTGCGTGCCCTCAAGAGCTCCATGACGGACGATACCATCATTCAGAAGCGCAGGAAGGCCATCATTCTCATCGTCACGGTACTGGTTATGTTCCTGGTGTGTTTCACGCCCAGTAACATCATGGTCATAGTGCATTACTCCCTGTTGCGTGCAGGTGTGCAGGACAGCGGCTACGGCTTTTACATCAGCACTTTGTGTGTGGCTAGCCTCAATAGCTGTGTCGACCCCTTTGTGTATTATTTTATCTCAGATGAGTTCAGGGAGCACGTCAGAAACACCTTCTTGTGTCGCAGCGAGCGCACGGCGCAGAGGATGCGCGTCTCTTTTAGTGCTCTAAAGTATTCGAATAAAGGCGGCACGTACACGTCAGACTCCGGAAATACCCAGAGCAGCTCTTACTGAGTTTTGGCACTCAACGGGTCACAGATGAATGGCGTTCTTGTGACAACAGTAAAGTACTGCCATGAACACACTGTAAATTCTAATGTCAACATTAAGGATCTCATGTGTATGATACATTAACTCCAAATCAGCCGTCTGTTATGGTGGAAGTGTTGTTGCTCATGACACGTTTCACAGGTTTCCTTTGTAGGTTGCAAAATGAAGGCCTGAAGTTTTGTGTGTGTACACGAACTTTACGTTTTTAGCAATTTATACAGATTTTTGTCTCATTTGTTTTCTTTGCTGGTTTAGTGGAATTGTGACGAATGTCCCAAAAACTCTCCAGTGACCTTTCATCCAGTTCTGTGGAAGTACACTAGATGTTGACTGAATATCCGGCGTGTTCCTGTTTAGGAAACCTGTTACAGAAACCATTTAAAGTCATCCCTGCTGACATACAGGCGGGTTTCGTAAATTGTAGGACAGAGCTCTGAAAGAATGTGAAATGATCTGTGAATCACTTCTGTGACCAGTTTTAGCCTGTTTGTACAACAAGCAAAACCTCATTCATGTGTGCGACAAATACTAAATCACAAAATATCCAAGTGCACTATTCACTGTGTAATTTATATGAAGAATATTTTCTTCTCTCTTGCTGTGCTGTTCAGTCCTTTTGCGTTACTGTTTGTGTTACTCTGTCTAGCGGGTTTTTTGTGTGTTTGTTTTTCATTTTAAAGTGTTTTATTAATAAATGTGTATTTTCAAGTCTGCGTTTGTGGTGTTTGTGTGTGAGGTCATACCATAAAGACTTCAGGTAGAATGTGATAATTTCTTGATCAATTTCTTCCAAAATAAAAATTGCAGTTATTTAACAAACATGTTGTCCCATTTAAGTTCCTTTTCTGATTATCTTTTTCAAATAGGCAAAACAATTGCATTGTACTTTTGGTAATGATAACACTGTGTGTTAGGTTGTGGCTGTGAGACATAAAATAAACAGGAGATGGATGCATAATTGCATTAGATAAACCTATTTATATTCTCTAAAGCGTTTAATGTAATATTTGTGTTATGGCGATATGTCGATATGTCCTGTGTTAAACGATCTCTCTCTCTCTCTCTCTCTCTCTCTCTCTCTCTCTCTCGGTCGCTCGCTCGCCCCTCCTACCCAGAGCAAACTCGAAACTCATTCATGACGCACATGTGACGTCACGCAGGTAAGGACGCTCTCGCTCTGTAGCTTTGAGGTGTGTCGTGTAGTCCTTTTGAAGCTCGACTGAAACGTTTAACGGAGATCAACGGCGGAGCTCTTGCAAAACTCTAGAGCGTTTGAGTTGTATCAGACTTACATAAATAGGCTACATAAACACTTCTATAAATTGTTGTTATGGCTCTCGCGGGAATTTGCTGGATCTTGTTGTTTTCCGCTTGTTTGATTTCGTCCGCAGACTCCGCACAACCAGGTGAGTCGCTTTACTTTTTATACGAGTCATTCATTTTGACTTGCTTTTGAAGTTGCTTGTAGTTCTGGTTTTCAAATAGGAATTGTATTGTTTTATGACTGTAATGCTCTCTACTGGTCATAGGTTTTAATCACAATTTAATCCTACTGGAGTAAGACCCAAAACACACTACATAGTATCTTTTAATGGTTTTAACTTTAATGTCAAACAGCCAATGGTGTGTGTGGAAGCATTACCATTTGTATTATTTTTCTAAACAGGGTTGCCTTGCCAAACAGATTCATTTACCATTTAATGCAAACGTATTTAGCCTTTTATAATGGGAATCTGTATGTTTTCGTTTCAGATAGAAGTAAAGGACGTGGTTTAATTGGCATTCAGGATCCGGACTCGAACACTGTTAAAGTTGACAAGATCACTGAAGATACGCTGACTGGCAGCCTCACGACCGTCTTCCTGCCTATTATTTACATCATCGTCTTTGCTTTTGGGTTGCCCAGCAATGCCATGGCGATATGGGTCTTGCTCTTCCGGTCAAAGAAAATTCACCCTGCTGCCATCTACATGGGCAACCTGGCACTGGCTGACCTGATGTTCGTGATCTTGACCCCGCTGAAGATCGCCTACCACCTGAAAGGGAATGACTGGACGTTCGGGGAAGGGACGTGTAAAGTTATGGTTGGGTTCTTCTACGGCAACATGTACTGCTCCATTCTCTTTATCATGTGTTTGAGCGTACAGCGTTACTGGGTCTGCGCTCACCCGCTTTCCCAACAGAGGAGAAACAACAAATTTGCCATCATCCTGTCTGTGTGCATCTGGATCTTTATTTTGGTCAGCAGCACTCCTTTGTACATGTACCAGCAGACTGTTTTCCTGTCAGACCTGAACATCACCACCTGCCATGATGTCCACAATATCAGCAGGGAGAACTTCGAGACGGACAACGTGTTCAAGGATGTACAGATGCCCTACTACTACTTCATGTTGATGGCAGGTCTAGTTTTCTTCGTCCCAGTGATAGTCATAATCGTGGCTTACGTCCTGCTCCTCCGGTCGCTTGGGAACTCCGCCGTGGAGGGCAGTGCCGGAAAAAGTCGCCAGCGTGCCGTGCTCCTCATCATAACGGTGCTCATCACGTTCTTGGTCTGCTTCATTCCCAGTAACGTGATGCTGGTTGTACATTACGCATTCGCGGCGAAAGGTTGGCGTAACAACGGCTACGCCTTCTACATCACCGTGCTGTGTCTGGCCAGTCTCAACAGCTGCCTGGACCCTTTCATTTACTATTACGTGTCTGAGGAATTCAGGGAACACGTCAAGAACACGTTACTGTGCCGAAGCAGTCGCACGGTGGAGAGGATGAGGGTGTCTTTTAGCTCAATGAAATACTCCAAAAGGACTAATACGTACACTTCCAGCAGTGGCCACACAGAAAACAGCACCTGCTGAGAGCATACCTGTGCTTTTTATATATATTTCCAACTGTGGCAAAATGGAGTATGGAGATGGTTTTTGTATATTTATCATGTTCTCTTTGGAATTATGTCGGCATTGAGAATTCTTTTTTGCTGCAACGTTGTCTCAGTCCATAAGGGAGTGATGATGTTTTGTTAAGCTGATGCCACCACAAAGACAGTTTGAACTGAACGATCTGTTCGGACATGTGCTTGCAACAAACATTTATTTATAAGATTCCTAAAAAAATTGAATCACATGTCTTGCCGCAGCATACAGGCTGAACCTTAGATGACCATGAGGTCAAAGCATTATCGTAAAGCTTGAAGAGGATAAAAGAGCCAGATCGCTCTATAGTTAAATTTTTATGGTTTTGCGTAATGATTTATAATGTGAATTTTTTGGTGAGTTTGGACAGCATTTTCCTGTTGATTATATTAGAAATTATTTTTTTACTGCACCAGATCTGTGAAAAACTATTTTGTGACATCACTATGTTATCAGAAAGTAAGAAAGAGCTTTATTGTCAGGTCTGCACATACGAGTTATGTAACCAGAAGTAGGTCAGCCACTTTTCATATATGTAATGCTTGTTTTCAATGATAAAAATCAGTGATGGGTCCGGTCCTAGGCTGGCACGACTGAGGGGAAATAAGATATTTTTGATAGGAAAACATTTTTCTAGTAATATAGTCATAGTTGATTGCATGCATAATTTTAACATTTTCTGTGATTCAATTTACAGGTCATTATTTAATACGTAATACAAATTATAAGTATTTAAAAATCTTGGAGAAATTTCCCCCCAGCTCCCCCCCTAATCCCGACCCTGATCAGAGATTTTTCTTTAACTTGTTGTAGCATTTGTCTCTCTCTTTTTATCAGTTTGTGACACAAAAAAACAAGCATAATAAAAAATAATGTAAAATATAAAAATATCCTGTGTGATATTGCTTAATTCAGTTGAGCAGCATCGGAGACACAACAATAAAATACGAACATTTTTTTTTACAAATTACATTTTTGTGGTTTCTTGTTGTGTGTGTTTGATAGACTGCCTCTCAAGACTTACGTGCACACACACATTCTCTCTCTCTTTTTGTGTCGATCAAGAAATAAATTATTACATTTGTTTAAATACAAAAAAACCCGTTTTAAACACGCACGTTTTATTATGCCTCTTTCGGGAATATTCCGGATGCTGATGTTTTTGGCTTGTTTGAGCTTCGCACCGGCACAGCCAGGTAAGGTTCAATACTAAATACAAATCAGAAACCTTTTTTGACCTGCTTTTGATTGTACTTTAGCAACTCCCTGCTAAAAACATACATTTTAATAAATGTAGGCCCAAAACACACTGTAATAGTTTTAAACCGCTTCATAATGGTATTTGTAAAGAAACTGTTGGTTTTCACAGTTACAATCATAAAAGACTTGTTTTAGTTTTTAAAAATGTGTTAACTGTGTTAAAATGTGTTTTTGTTCCAGGTAGAAAACGTTCCTTCACTGGCATTCAGGATCCGGACTCGAACACTGTTAAAGTTGACAAGATCACTGAAGATACGCTGACTGGCAGCCTCACAACCGTCTTCCTGCCTATTATTTACATCATCGTCTTTGCTTTGGGTAGCCCAGCAATGCCATGGCGATATGGGTCATGGTCTTCCGGTCAAAGAAAATTCACCCTGCTGCCATCTACATGGGCAACCTGGCACTGGCTGACCTGATGTTCGTGATCTTGACCCCGCTGAAGATCGCCTACCACCTGAAAGGGAATGACTGGACGTTCGGGGAAGGGACGTGTAAAGTTATGGTTGGGTTCTTCTACGGCAACATGTACTGCTCCATTCTCTTCATGAGGAATTCAGGGAACACGTCAAGAACACGTTACTGTGCCGTTGTAATCTGTAATCTGATCATGTTTTGCAATGCAGATCATGTGCTTTAGTTACATTTGTATGTTTTGATGGCTTTGCATACTGATCTTTTTAGTCCATTGTGGTGGTGATGGTTTATATTTGTTTTTTTCTTATTCAGACTTCACCTTTCTGTTTATCAGAATGTGCAGCTGTCAAAATCTGTGAGCCACTTTAATTTGTGTAATAAAAGACACATGACTCATTTTTAAAGAAAGGTTTTAGTCATTCATTGTGAAGTTGTTCTTTATATAGTATAGTTTTTCCTGTCATTACTTGTTGAGTTCATCCAGTGAGTGTCGATGAGTCACAACGTTTATGCAAAACTAAGAAACTGTAACATCACCAAGCAATGAAGCAATGAAACAAAACCAAATAATGACACACGTTTCTTTAAAGTTATTTTATAACTATTTACACAGAAATCTGATCATGCTCATGGCAAAGCAGGTCTATGAGTCCAGACATGTTTCATATCTGAAAAACTTGCAAGAGTGTCACATGTATCTGTGAATCTTGTGACTGCGTACTGAGCTTGCTTTGTTCACTGATAGTGCTCTCATGTCCACTCCCTTGTTTAGCAAATATTTTGCATACCATTCACTATGTCCCATCTGTGCCTATAGAAACCCTCTAAACCTGTTCAACTGGCTTTTGCCCTTTGAGACCTAAATCTCTTGAGGTTTGAATGCAGCTGTTCTGTTTGGGAAAGAAAAACTAGAGATAAAAAGTAGAGAGTTTGTGTCTGAAAGAAGAGAAATAGATTTTTAAAGTGAACTGAATCAGTTAATAATCCTGCCATTATTTACTCAACCTCTTGTCATTTCAAACCTGTATGACTTTGTCTTTGTTCTACAGAACACAAAAGAAGATATTTTGAAGAATGTCGGTGGACATAAACTGCTGAACATAAACTTTATTGTATGAACGCAAAGCAGTCAATTTGTTTTTTGTTTACCAAGATTCTTTAAAATATCTTCTTTTGTGTTTGGCACAACAAAGAACATCATACAGGTTTGACATGACAAGAGGGTTAGTAAATAATAACAGAAGTTTCAGTTTTGGGTGAATTATCCCTTTGAAGAGATCACCCAAAAAAAAAAATATTGTCATTTTTTTCACTGGCATGTTGTTTATGACTTTCTCCGTGGAACACAAAAGAAGATATTTTGAGAAATGTCACAGTGGTTCTGTGTTCATATAACGGAAGTCAATGGGGGTCAGTGTTGTTTGGTTACCAATGTTCTTCAAAATATCTTCTTTTGTGTTCAGTAGGAAAAAAGTCATAAAGGTTCGAAATCACATAAGTGTGAATAAATTAATTTTCCTTTTTGGGTGAACTATCCCATTAAGAGTACAACCCAGGTTTCATTAGTTACTATGTTACTGTTCTAATGCGCTGTAGGTGGTTGCTAGGGTGTTGCCATGCAGTTGCTAAGTCTGAGTGCAAGTCTCATCTCCTCTCCACTTTAAAATTCCCTATAGGTCTCAGGTGACCCTATTGTGTGTAGCCTCCAGGCTGGGCTCAACCCATATCTCTCTCTCTCTCTCTCTCTCTCTCTCTCTCTCTCTCTCTCTCTCTCTCTCTCTCTCTCTCTCTCTCTCTCTCTCTCTCTCTCTCTCTCTCTCTCTCTCTCTCTCTCTCTCTAGTTATTCATTTTCACACAGTTTCTTGGCTTCACAGATTCTTCTTGACCGTTTCTGGATGTGTTCTTCCTCTCTTGTGAAGTTGCTATGGATACCGCACCGGTCTTGTAAATGGCAGTGAGGTTGTGGTTACTCGTGCCATATATTCATTAAACGTGTGTGTTTATTAATGTCATGTGTTTTCATATTCAAAGAGCTATTGTTTTAAAGAGCCTGAATGAGTGTGGACTTTGAACTTTGCGTTTTATGAGAGACCAGTAATGTTTAAAGAGAGTAAAGTTCTTATTGCGTAACAACCTGTTTTTTCCTCATGTTTCTTCAGGAATAGACACATCTCAAGGATGAAACGGCAGATCCTGTGACAGACAGGTAACACTGTAACCTGTAAATTCAGCTCCAGTGAGTCATCTGTGTTGAGTCAGGTGTGAATTCCCCACTGCAGATGTTTCACGGCTCAGATACTGTATATGTATAAAATAACAATGAAGATACTATTATATGTTTATATCCTACATTATATTACAAACATCAATATTAATAATATAAAATGATTTGAAATTTAGCAGTTTGTTTTCTACATTTTGCTGTGTCACACCATAGGTCAAATGTTTTATTTGTCAACTACCCATTTACATTCAAATAATTTTTTTAATTAACAAGGTACCTTTTCAGTTTATTTCTGTAGTTTGACAGAATTCTTTTTTTTTTTTAAGATTTATTTTTGCCCCTTTTATGTCTTTATTTTACAGTAGTGAAGGAGAGGACAGGAAATGAGGTGGAAGAGAGAGAGGGAAGTGTGGGGTCGGGAAAGGACCTCGAGTCGGGACTCGAACCCAGGACGCCCGGAGCGCTGGCCACTACACCATCGGCTCCGACATTTGACAGAATTTTTGACGTTTAACCATATTTTAAATATACGGAAATAAAACAACAAATTCTGTAATTATTTCAGTAATTTTACAGTTTTTCCCTGTATTTTAAAAATATGGGGGAAATCTGTCAAATAAAACAAATTCACAGTTTATTTCTGTAATTAGACATTTTTATCTGTTTTTTTAAAATACAGAAAAAACTGTAAAATAAAACAGTAAACATTTTTTACAGTGTAAGATGTAATATTCAGAATTGACTACATGGATGATTTCATAAATCTAAGCAGAATAGTTTCAGTATCGTTTGACTGCATGTATGTGACGTATAGGTCGAAATTATAGATTTTTTATGCCAAAAAAGATTTTTATTCAGTAATTAATGAATTTGATTTATTTATTTATTAAGTAGAGATCATGTTCCATGAAGATATTTTGTAAATTTCCTACCGTATCAAAACTTTATTTTTGTGAGTGGATGCACCAAAATCACAAACAAAAATGTCCAGAAATACGTCTATAAACTTAACTCGCTGCTGCTTTTTGGGAATTACCCATTAAAGTTTGGTATCTAAAGCTTAGATCTATTCTCCACAACGTCATTGCAGCGTTAAGCCAAAAGAGAGAGTTAAAACAAAGCAGTTTCTTCTTTAAAGCGGCCTCTGTTTTCTCAGCTTTTATTTTTTTGCTCCCTCAGATTCCAAAGTTAAGTTTTTAAATAGTTATATCTCGGCCAAATATTGTCCATCCTCACAAACCATATAAAATTGCCCCTTAAGACTGGTTTTGTTATCCAGGGTCACAAATGTAAAGAAAAGATGCCACCTGGAGTTTCAAATGCATCACACACACATATATTCATTGTTAACTTCTGTGTGTTTGCGCCTTGACCTGTATTTTAAGAACAGTCTGTGAATGTGTGTATAGTAGAAACACTGCAACTGGTCAAACCTGTTTAACCAACCTTGCTGAAGTCTGCAGTTGCTGCAAGCCTGATCTCAGTCAGTACTGCTCACTTCACATTCAAATAACCTTGTAAAAATACTGTGGCGTTTAGGCTACATGATACATTGATAATATCAGATGTAATAAATAAAATCTAATCTTCTGTACAAAGGAAGTAGCTATCTTGGTCAATATCAGTGCTCACATTTCTGTGACCTAGTAGTTCATTTTTCTATTTTTTTTATTTGTTTGCTTGTTTTCTACAAACCTACAGTTCTGTTTTCATGATGTTTTAGTACATTTTAACCAATTAGTCATTAACCAAATACAATGTGCAATTTAGTAAGATTCAAAATAGAGTGCTTTTGTTGATTTTCCAAATTATTGTTAACCCCAAAAAGATAATTTGTTCATCATTCTTTCACCCTTATGTCATTCCAAACCTGTATGACTGTTTTTTGTTTATGCAGAACACAAAAGAAGATCTTTTGATCTTTTGAAAATGCTTCAAACAAGACTGGCCCCCATTGACGTCCATTGTATGCACACAAAACAACTGAGACATTTCTCACAGAAGAAAGACTCAAAAAAGACAAGTGTTTAACCTCATAAACGGGGATAAAATTACATAATTTTTATTTTTATATTCAACCTGTGACTTTTTGGACGATTGTTCTTGTATCTTCAAGTCACGTCGCAAATTTTGAACACACCGCCATCTGGTGTATAGATCAAGTAACTACAACCCATGCAATTTCAATTTGTTACTCATATTGCAATCCAGTCATATATAAATCTAGGTATATACTCATATATCCTCATGTGGAAATGTATAGTATATTTGTTCCTTTTTGTATCTTGTCAGTTTCATTGCATCCACTTTGGTTGGGCAGCCATTCATTTTCTCTCATTTTTTTGTATGACATAAGAACGAAATTAATATAGAGATGATTCAAAAGAAGACAAAATGTTCCATTAAGCTTTCACAAGCTTTGTCATTTTTCTGTGTGATCAGAAGGTGAACCTATGATCATATTCAGTCTCATTTATATGGTCTGTGTTGTTTTGTATAAATACATTATATTAGAAAACAGCCCACATGTGATACTGAGTGTACTGTCATACAAGACTTCTAGCAATCACTATGAACCAACAATATTTGCAAACATGTCAGTGTGGCCACACAATGTTTCTTAATACGCTTCTTTCTAACGATTTTAACGGACAAGGCTTTTTTGTCTGTGGAAATAAAATGCTAATTTTGCTCTATACAGAGTCCTACTTAAAAACTGTTGGAGACCATTTTCAATATTGAATGATAATCAATATTTAATGATGAAATTAGATTATTGTCATACTGTATGTTGTATTTTTTAAGCTATCTTTTTTTTTGGCAATTTCATCAATAGTCAAAGTTTAGATAACTTCCTCTTTATTCATCACACGATAAATAAAAAGTCAGATCAAGCACTTTTTTTTTTACTTCTGTCGGCTTTCCATTTTGGCAAAAGTTACATACCATCTGGGTATTTTATGCAAACAGAATATTTGCACACTGTTTACATACACCATATACAAATGTTGTAAAGTGATATAGCCTAGGTATTATGTATCAGATCAGAATATTTTAAGAGAGAAAGACAATAATCTGGACAATTAAATACACTTATAATCCTGAAAGCATTTTCATTAGAAAGTAAAATATCGAACCAAGTAATTATATTAAAAAGGCAAAAAATGTAACTAGAAAGGTCAATTTCATATACATTATGTTTGTGAGCTCAATGTAAATTTTGGGGAGGGGGTTATGTGCAAACAATGCGTTTTATAGAGAATAGTTTGTTTTTTGATGTCATGTTGGAAACTGATACAATCATATTTATTATTGGCAATAGATGACAATGCAAACGTGTGCAATTCACCTTAAAACACAGGCAATTTTGATCATTAATCTTACATTCCAGATTTTGTGCATAAACAGATAACCCATTCATCTGTATCAAAGCATTATCTTATCTCTCCTGCATAACTGCTTGTTTAAAACACAGTCCACATTTTCTCCCAGTTTCAACATTCCTGAAGGACCCCTCTGTTGTCGTGCCAGAGGGGGAGGCGTCCACAACACTGCCTGATGGGAAAAGGTCCAGAGTTTCCTGTGCTGAGCCACAGATAACAACTTACTGTTTAGAAAGCTCAGCCTGAGGTCTACAGAGATACAGAGCTGCTGGACGAGAGCCAGGCGCTGCTCGGTCGTCCTCATTCTCTAATACACACACAAATACAGCAATGCTCACATTGTTATGCTTGTTTGTTTATCTGGCCTCCAAAGGTTTTAGATAGCTCGCACATCACCGCCCCCTTTGTTCAAAGTCTTCTGTGACTTTATACAGTCAAATCTTAAAGATGTACACTTGTGTATGAATTTGTTCAGTCCGAGTGCATTATTGAATTTCTCTACAGTCTCAAGTTGAATATTTTCTTTCTCTCTTTCAGCATGAAGAGCTATTCTCTGTGTGCCAGAGGGATGGGGAGACTGAAAGAGAAGATGATTAATTAGCATTGCTTTTGCTTCGGCTGGAGTCTGATCTCAGCCCAGATCCTTTCTCTTATGTAAAACTGACGAATAGCAACAGCTATGAACAATAGATGGCAAACACTTCACGTTGTACTGTACGTTCAAGACGCCTGGACACCCGTGCGCTTGAGTATTAAGAGATATTCTTCATGCCTTTAAGAATGAACTTATCATTGTTTGTTCACTCAAAAATGAAAATCTTTATGTCTGACTTTTATTCTTCTGCAGAACACAAAAGAAATTTTAATGAACGTTGGTAACCGAACAACACTGGCCCCCATTGACTTCCATGATCACAAAACTACTGACAATATGTTTTGTTTGTGCATAAATGGATAGTTCACACAAACATTAAAAATGTGTCATTAATTATTTACCCTCATGTGGTTAAAAACCTGTATGTGACTCAGTGGTTTTGCGTTCATACAATGGAAGTCAATGGGGTTCAATGTTGTTTGGTTACCAATGTTCTTCAAAATATCTTCTTTTGTGCTTTGCAGAAAAAAGTCATGCAGGTTAGGATTGACATGAATAAATGAATAATGAATAAATGAAGAATGAATAAATGAAGAATTAAAATAAATAAAGAATGAATAAATGAAGAATGAATAAATGAATCTTCCTATTTTGGGCGAACTATCCCTTTAAATATCAATTTATTACATGGAATATATTCAATATACAATATAACTTATCATTATAACATAATTTTTTATCTTGGAAGTATAATTGCATTGACTTTTATATTTTGTGTGTGTTTTACAGGTACGAACTCAGTATTAAGGCAGTTTATATTTGGGTAAACTGTTTCTTTAAAGGGATAGTTCATTCTTTCATTGACATTTCAAACCTGTCTTTCTTCTGCAGAACACAAAAGAAGATATTCTGAAGAATGTTGATAACAGAAGACTGTTGGTACCCATTGACTTGCATTGGTTTTGTGTCCGTAAAATAGAAGTGAATGTCGCAACATTCTTCAAAATATCTTCTTTTGTGTTTTGCAGACGAAAGTCATACAGGTGAGTTGAATGATGACAGATTTTTTATTTTGGGCTGAACTGTCCTTTAAGCTTTCACAATGGCTTTCACAATGTATTATGTGTGTATTCGGATATTATGTGATCCCAGGCAGCCGCTGTGACGCTGTACGTGTTATCATACACAGAGAGCAACGTTCCGAAACACACCGTCTAATAAACAGCGGAGCATTTTATTGATCAAAGTTTAGTGAAAAGTGTCAAAATACAATAACAAGCATAGGAATACAAGCGATTCTGACACACAAAATACATAGAATCTCATAAAAAAGACATTGCAAAGAACTTTCTACAAATAAGGCCAAAACTACTAACCTGAGATATCACACAAAACCTCCGATAATTTGTGAAGACTTGAGAGGTTTTAGAAAAATATATCGATTTGCAAGAATAGACACTATATACATTCAAACGAACAAACAAAAACAGAGGACGAGGCGCTTCCGTCGGGCACGTTTCACCTCGTTTTTCTACTCGTTTGTTAGTAAGACACTTGATCTGTAGTTCTGAAAAATGACATGTGGACCGATGAGACGGAGAGCTGAATAGCTAAAGAGAATGTGCAAGACAGGGCTGGACGAACGAGAGCGATTCTAAAGGGATGATTAAGAGGCAGAGCAAGAGGGTGTGAAACGGGAAAGAGAGCGAGTTAAATAGAGCCTCAGGCTTCCTTTTCATCTCCTCCTCGCCTCGTTTTTGTCTTCGTCGGTGGGGGCATGGTAGCCGTGCCCCCCAACCAGTCCCAGTGGGCAAAGAAAGGGGCAAAGTTAGTGCCCGGCTGCAGATGGTGAGCGTCGTGCCGCAGCGCTCCCCCCCAAAGGCCGAAGGGAATCAGCCGGTGCATGGCCCAGGGGAAGTCGTACCCACAGTGGTCCTCCGTGGACACCCAGACGTTGAAAATCATGAACGCCCAGGCGGTGAGACAGTGGCACTGGAGAAGCAAGGGATCCACCGTGGCCCAGAATCCAACGCTGAACAGCTCCCAGGCGGACAGGTACTGCGTAACCAAGCTGAAGGGTTGGCGGTACTGGTGATGGAGAGCGTGGAAGGTTCGGTACAGCCAGCCCACGCGATGATGCAGGAGGTGCCACAAGTAGTACTGGAAGTCAAACACCACCGTGCATCCCACGATGCCCAGCAGGAAGGCGGAGACCGTGGGCGCCTCACGGGGTAACGGCACGGGCGGCCGCCAGAGCCACTGGGCCACGGCGGCGGGGAAGATGTAGAGCAGATGGTTGTACGTGGTGAGAGCCAACGTGGTGCTGATGTTGGACCAGGTGACCGTGCGGTCCTGATGGATCTGATAGCGGCGGATGGAGGGCCAGGTGGGAGCCAGCAGGTCCAGCACGGTGTAGAACAACACCAGCACCAGGTACGTGGACACGGAGAGGACGACGGGGAACAGGGGCGAGCGCAAGGTGGTCTCGTGGTTCTGCTGAAGATAATCCCACATGGGCTGCAGCAAGGAGCACTCGGAGAGAGCCCAGGTTCCGTTGCCGACGTCCACCACGCCGCTCAACGGCTCCAAGCGCATGCTGTCTGGACGCGCGCACCGAGCTCACCAGCTACGTGTTTTGATGCCACAGTCGGCTGCTGTTCGTCCTGCGGTGGGCTAAGGATGCTGACAGCGGCCAGTGATGAGTTTCTCTTGTTTTGCCTTTATTGGCCGAGCGGCTTTGGAGAATGTGGGTTTTTGTAAATGATCTGATCTGCGCCAAGTGAGGCAGGCCTCTAAAAATCTGTTCAAGCACCACCTCCTGCATCTGTAGCGTCTCTCTCTCTTTCATTCTCTCTCTTTCTCTCTCTCACCCCCCCACGCTTCCCTTCGCTTGCTGTGGTGTGTGGTGTGTGTGAACGCTCTTTCATTGGTGCTTGGAGAATGATCCAACATTTGACCAGCTTTGACCAGCTGAATTGTGAAGTCCTTCCGCAAGTCATTTATGACCCAGAAATGGAGACATGTAGAGACAAGAGCGCTCTCCAAACTTCTCCATTTTACACGTACGATTTGCGGATTCTTTCTCAAAAATTGCGCATCGGAAGTGTCCTAATTCTAACTGCTTTAGGTTGTTATATAAAAGGCGGACGTTGAAACTTGCAACCGAGCGTTTCGGCAATACGCTTTTCAACATTACTTCCTGTTGCACCTTGCAAAACCTATACAATCATTAGAATTACATTTACATAAACTGACATTACATAACGTTTGCATGAATATGCATAAATTTGTCTGGCAGGATTTGTTTAGAAAATGCATCATAAACCATCTATCTATTTAAATAAGAGTTGAGTAGTCCTCTCTCTCTCTCTCTCTCTCTCTCTCTCTCTCTCTCTCTTTCATCATTAATCATCTGCTGTCAGTTCTTCACAGATATGAATCATGCTTTGATTTTGTCATTTTTCAGATCAGGAAGTTTACAGTCGGGTGACTCTGTGGTTTGTTGTTCGAGCAGAATGGCAGAGATCAGTACAGGGCAGGCGACCACTGAGCTGGTCTCTATGGAGTCAGTAATACTCTCCACATGCTCATGCAAAACAACCTCGCAATGAACTTTACCTTTTTCCAAATGAAAACTAAAACAAATATTACCTGCTACAAATGTTTCAAGTTTAAACTCAAGCAGTTGTGGTGCAATGATACAAAATGTTATAAGCCAAATCTACTTCCAAGCATGTGAAGCTGACAGGCAAACAACTAGACATAACCTTTACGAAATATAATTCCATATATTGGAGAAAAGTGCTCATACTTTTCAATATTAAAAAGGTTATGATATATTAAGAGTGTATTATTGTATATATTTAACAAATATATATTAAATATTTTACTATATTGACATTTAATATATAGGAAAATATATGTACGTAGGCTATCATATTTTTTCTACGTAGTAACTGGACTTTAATCCTGAATTTAAGCATACTTCACCTCTTTGCAGCACAACATCTCATTGTTTTTCTTATCAATAGCCTATTTGATGTCATTATTTACATGGTAGTTGCTAAATAAAAGTCAACACAGCTTGAGTACAAGATACTGTTAATTTGGACAAATAAAATCTTTATGTTTCTTAAAAATTTACATGTTCCTCTGTGCTGGATTTTTTAAGCATGTTATATAGGCTATGTTTTATATATATATATATATATATATATATAATTATATGTTATTGTATTGTGTTAACATTAAAGTTAGATGTTAATAATTCAGAATGTGTTTTTGTTTTTGACGTGAGCTGGCATTGTTTCTATCACAGCTGCTGCGTGACTGCTGTTCCTGGCCTGGTTCACAGAAAACGGGATTCGTGAAAACTTAGACAGGATTAACTGTCTGCTCCTGTGGCTGCTCATCATCATCTGGTTGCAATGGGCTGTCAGTCAATACGGCACATCTCACAGACGTTCTGCAGATCAGTGCAGATACTGACCGGGTATTTGCATGAAACATTCAGGACATGTTACACTGCAGATTGCAACATTTGTCTATAATGCATATTAACATATATACAGCTTCAGTCAGACTTGAATATTTGCAAATATTGCTGTCCCCTGAGACAGGATGAGATCACACACCTGTTTCTAATAGAGAGGTAACTTATACTAACCAAGTCAGTAACCATAGTAACTTACTCTGCGAACCTAACCTAGGGTGCGTTTCCCAAAAGCATCGTTAGCCAACTATGGTCGCAAGTTCCGTCGTTTCAGCATAGTTTCCCGAAAGCATCGTTCAGACGAACATTCGCAACCAGAAGCATAGTTCCTTATTTTTATGTAGACTTACACATCATGCTTCTGAAGTAGGTAAGCAAGCAACATGCAGTGCATTCTATATCCACCATTTTAATACCATTTCAATTTGAAATCTTTTAGTTTGTCAAGAAAATAGAAGAGCTTTTTTAAAGCGCGCATGCGCCTGAATTTACGCGCTCTAGGACCGCGGAGTGACGTGGGAGGAAACTTATGAATGAGTTAAATGTCGTGAAATAAAGCAACAGAGAGCAAAAATACGATAACAAAAAATTGTTTTCAGGTGCGGTGTTTATTATTTACAACAATAAATATGAAATTAAATCGAGCTGAACGGATTAATTAGAAGACGATATTACTCCACAAACCACAGACGTCATCAACTATATTGTTGAAGCAACGTGGTTCAAACGACAGATGTGTAGGGTTGGGAATCGATTGGGAATCGGAATTGAAAGGCTGGAAATCGGATTGGAATAGAAAGGAATAAGAATTGGATACTTGAAACCTGGATACCTCTTATCAATTTCTGTGTGCATATTTTCAGAAATGTGCATGTGTTAACTTATGATAAAGCGAAGGGACCACAAATTGACTATAGTTTCATTATTAACAGTTTAACCATGATGTAGGCTAACTCATATGGTAACACAAATTGTAATAAATCAGACAAAAAATGGTTGCTATGTATAGGCCTACACAAAACGGTGCAAACCAGAATAAGCAGGCTAAATGACCATACAGGTTGATCAAATGTGACCCTGGGTCAATTTGTTGAAATTGAGATTTTTACATAATTTAATTTGAGGGTGCAAAAACATCTAAATATTGAGAAAATCGCCTTTAAAGTTGTCTTTTACGTATATTACTCACAAAAATAAAGTTTTGATATATTTACGGTAGGAAATGTAGGCTACATCTTCATGGAACATGATCTTTACTCATCCTATTTTTGGCATAAAAGAAAAATCTATTATTTTGACCCCTACGATGTATTTTTGGCAATTAGGTCTACTACAAATGTTCTCGTGCTACTTAAGACTGGTTTTATGATCCAGGGTCACAAATGTTTTACTTCAACTGTGGAATCGAAACTGGGAATCGATAAGGATCGGAATCGATCAAATTCAAACAATACCCAACCGATGTGCGACAAAGTAACAATGTTTTCGGGAAACAGTCGTGAGTATTAGTTTCTCAAACGATAGGCCTACATCGTACTATGGTGGTTACTAGCGAGTTATTCGGGAAACGCACTCCTGGTCGGCAGCAGGCTTTCTTCGATAACGCATAGTTTCTTTTGATCTCCTTCCCCATTTACAAAATCCTAGTATTATTATTATTTATGTATTCTTTAGATTATATATGTATTTACTGTATAAGTAGGTCCAGGTGTAGGTTCCAAAACAAAAAAGCCCCAAATAATTTTAATTAAGTTTAAAGACAAAACACAAAACGTGGTTTGGCTGATTTTAGTGAGTTTTTCAACTGGAGTTGTTGCATAAAGTGTTCGTGTATTGTTTTCTCTGCAAACCTTCAAAAAGTCTGCAAGTGTGATGTCTAGTTTCTTTTTAAATCTGTTTAGATAAAAAGATAAAAGTCTTGTAATGTAGCCTATTCCAGCCTTTAACCAGTTTGCCGTGTTGGGACGGCCACTTTACAACCACCTAAAACAAAACATGACAAAAAAAGTTCCCTTTATTAACTATTTAAATGGTCTCTGTAAGTGGGAATAAACGCCACAGGTGCTTAATTTATGCACTACCATAATGCGCCACATGAGGTCAGGATCGCATCACAATTAAAACCGCTGCTTTCACAACACTGAAAATAACCACGTTTATCCTCATTTCTGGTACACTAGACTGTTAACAACTGCTGTGTGAATATCTAAAGTTTATATAAAAACAATTGGGTCACTGACTGCAAGGGTCAATGACTTAAAGATCACTACATACATTTTGTTTTCTCTTCTCTTAATTGACTTAAATGTTAATTTTCCCCTTAATTCACTTAGCAAGGGAAATGTTTCATCATATTAATGAAAGGAAAACACTTTTCATTTGGAGGGGTGGAGAAATACACCTGAGCCTGACCCCACCTCTTCTCCCTCAGGTCAATGCAGGTCAAAAATAAACCTGCTTTCATCCCTTGAGACGAAGAAGGATCTGTCTCGAAACACGTTACATTCTCTATTCACACGTATTCTGTTGTGTTTATTTCATCCACACATTTGTGAATTGCTCTTTTGAAAACTACAAATAAAACAAATCTTGGGTTTTCGAAATTCTCAGGATTTGTGCTTAAAATGCTGTGCTTAAAAGTTTGTAAAGTCCATGGGATTACTGTAGTCTTGGGAAAACAAGTACATCGTGCACGTCATCCATTTATTGTATCTTCAAGCAATAATAGTCATGACGTAAACACTTGAGCTGCTGGAGTTTCCAGTCAAGGCACTGAAGCTTCTGTACCAGAAACACACCACCAAAACGTAACTGGCAAATAATACATTTTCATTGTCACCATTAAAGGGTCATTATTCTAGCTGCACAACACATAAAGCTGACATGAGTTTTCTTTCTATGTGAATACATTATGGAAATAGCTGTAGAAATAAATCATCTTGTAATCTTTTCAGTAGACTTTACTCAAAACATGATGTTTCGAATCAGACTCATTTGTAAAGCACCAATGATTTTACTGCAAGTAATGACAATCTTTTTAATGCATTTATGTGTTATGCACTTAATGATGCGAACCAACAAAGCGAAGAAAATATGAGAAATAAATGCAAGGCTTTAGTGAAGAACCCTCAGTTATCATCATCAATCGGAAATAGCCAAATTTCCCCAAGTAGAATAGAAATTGTATGTATTCATTTTAAAATCAGTTTGTTATCAATTTAGAAAGATGCTTATAATGATCTTAAATCAATGACTTGAATATTGGTTTGTGTTTTACTGAGAACTATCTTCTAAAGTCAATACACATGTTCTATGCATCACTCTCTTTTTATTATAGGTGTCTATGTGTGGTCAGATTCTAGTTGAGCCGGAAGATAAAGTATTTCTTAACCAAGTAAAGAATCGTTTTTCTTTTGCTTTATTTTTATTCTGCTTATTTACTTTCTCTTTGCAGGAATATGGTTTTGCTTTCTGATCTAAGATTCAATGCATATACATATACAGTAGAACAGAGGTTATAATGGCTCATGAACTGTTTTTAGAGGTGCGTGTTAAGACAAGCATCACTATTATTAAGTATAATTGCAAGAAATGTCTATTCTTTACTTGGTTTGATTTTTCTTTGCAACATTCATACAATCTTAAATGCGTCTTGTGTGTTCCAATATTTGGTCCAATGTATACTCTATACAAATGTGTGTGTGTATTCATGTGTATCCAAAGCTCTCAGGAGGAGTGTGTGTGTTTTTTTTGTGCAGGTGTGTGTGCTCGGTTGAGGATCGAGATCACAGGGTTACTATGGTGCAACACCTGAGCTATGACACATCGTCACGGCAACAGAGGAGGGTCCTTGTCATGCACAGGTTATCTCAAAAACAACTTCACTCACTCCTCAAAACACTTTGTTAGCAAACACACCCGAAGTTCACATCTCTGCCCTAAACAAGGTGAGTTTTTCTATTTCTCTTTGACTACAAACTTTGAACTCCAGCTGAAGGTTAAAGGTTAAATGACATTACTTGAAATGAATACAAATTACTACTTTCTAAATATCCCAAATTTGTTTATTAATGAAATAAATCAGATGACAATATTATGGCTCTTCGCTATTGTACTGAGTGATTATTGGTATTTTCATAGTACTTCAAATGAAAAAAAAACATGTGGTTAGTATTAAAAATAGAAACTAAATATAGTGCTAGAATAATTAAGGCATAATGTAAAGTGTTATTCATGATATCTTCTCTTCTGTGCAGGTGGTCTGCAGCAGCCATGCCCAGTAAACTGGAGGGAGCCATGGATGCGCTCATCACGGTCTTCCACAACTACTCGGGGAACGAAGGAGACAAATACAAACTCAACAAAGGCGAGCTAAAGGAACTTCTAAACAGCGAACTCACCGACTTCCTCATGGTTAGCAAACTGAATTCCTTGTTTCCTTGTTTCTGCATTATGACTGCCATCAAAATTAGGCCTACTTAAAAAACAAAGCATACTGTAAATAATATGAAGAAGCTTTTGGAGCTACACATTCCCTCCTGAACTAACTCTTAAAGATTTCTTGCATTGGTTTAAGATTTAAAATAACAAATCAGGTGCAATGAAAACTATACTGTATATAAAAAATATTGAATAATAATAATTGAGAGTACAGTGTTCATTTCAAAACTCGAAATAATCTTTTTAACCATTGACCATGTGATGACGAATCACATGAAAGCAGAGTTTCTTGGCATGCAGTTCAAACATCTCTGCTAAATCAAGCCAACATAATCGATTAAGATTTTAACTTGACATCCAACACAGAGACGCTCCGGTATTATGCGTGTGAGTGAGCGTTTGGCTCCAACATGTTGATTAGTGATAATGATTTGGTTAATTTTGTCGGATTGTTTACCGAGTTTGTTGAGTTTATATCCGGTGTAATTCGTGCTCACAGACCAGTTAGCAAACTGGCGGCAAAAGACTCTGAGGAAATGAATTCAGTGAATTATTTCTTTCCCATCAGATACGATGTAATTCTGTGAAAGCAAAAGCCATTCATGATTAGAAAATACTTCCTCAATGAGAGTTCATACAAACAGTGTTCGGGTCAAACAGAGCGTGTCTGATAAAGAACATCTGCACTTTCCTTATGTTTGTGTGAAAGAAACATGTTTCTCTTTAAGCGTGTCTGTTAAGAATGTATTATTTATCTACTTTTATGCTAATGCTTATGTGTGCTTATTTAATAAAAAGCCCCATTGAGAATAATGAGAATCGCCAAAAAGAAAAACGCATTACCATAATGATGCAAAATGATTAAATATAATGAAAATAATGTTGAAAAAAATGGTCTTAAAAATGGTCTCAAAATAGGTTTCATTTTCTTTTCCCTAACTACAACTTTCAATTTTGGGGTTAAATGTGACCTGATGTTTTTGTGAGATTCACCCCCTTGGATGTGGGTCTCAGCTGTGTACGCATCATCAGAATGAGACTGTTGCTTACGCATCATCAATTACTGCCTGGAACACAGCCCGATATAGATTCCCACCTTTCCCTCGACACAACACGCCCTCTCTCTCCCGGGAGTGTGTACAGTAACATTAGGAGGCAAAAGAGTAATGAGTGAGATGTTAAACTCTGTCTGGTGGCTTTATGTGTTAACCACACACACACACACACACACAGGTAGTCAATCATATAGCCACAGGCTGATGGAGTCTGATGGTTTTAAAGTCATGGCTCATTGGTTACAAACATCACCTGGTTGTGGTCATATGAAATGGATGTCAGGATAGATCAGAGGATTTGATCATCTTTTCTGAATGATCTGGAGGCAGGTACAGGATCTGATGAATGGAACCCCATATATAAAGAGTGTGAGCTGTTATTGGTCCCACATTTTATGGGCTATTGTACGGACCAGGCAAATCTTCGTTTGTTGTCCTCAATTGGTTCAATCCAAGGTATATTTTTAAATGGCTAAACCACTGTATCCTGGACTGGAACATACTATTTATACTCAACTTTTTCTGTTTTGCTCTTGTTTTTAGTCTCAGAAGGACCCCAATCTGGTGGAAAAGATCATGAATGATCTGGATTCCAACAAGGACAACGAGGTCGACTTTAATGAGTTTGTTGTTTTGGTGGCCGCGCTGACGGTGGCGTGCAATGACTTCTTTCAGGAACAACAGAAGAAGAAAGGACGAGACGGCAAATAAATGTGATGCGTGAAATACCTGGATGTGTAATGCTCTATGATGTATTAAAACTTTTGTTAATAACTAGTTTTCATCATGAGTCCTGTAGCAGCTTATTCTTACTGTCACTGCAGTTCTCTTTTAAACAATTCCTTGATTCCTTTTTCTAAAGCAAACTGATCATTAAATAACATTTTTATATCATATTTTTCTGAAATGATCATAAACTGATTGAAACTCTTTTAAATGTACATGTAGGACTGTATTATTGTGTGCATGTAGAATGCAATGAATCTGATGCTGTGTAGATATTGCTTTGACCTCTGACTCTGTGCTCCTCTGTTTGACTCTTAAAATCATTAAATCTAAACCGAAACATGTTGTGAAATGGGGGTTTTTTCACCAACAAAGAACAGAATACTACTGCTAACCCCACTGTACAAAAATATTATGTTAAACAGCAAATAAATATTTTAATTGCTGTTATCACATGACTTCATTCTAGTAAACTAGTATTCTAGTAGTTTTCAGGAAGATTTGGCAAACAAAAAATAAAGTCAAGTTATGCACATTGCACTGTGGGATATAACATTCCTCAAACCATACTTTGTTGTATACCAAACATTTTGCCAAATGAAGTACTTTTGTGCATAGCCTACATAAATTAACATCCCTTTTAAAAAATCCCTTTTTTGTTTTAGACCAAAATTTGTTGAAAGGGATATTTTTGTGATAAAAGATGTGTGAAATGTAATTTTATACCCAAGAAGCATATTTTAATTTCACTGTGCCAGTGTTATTTTAAATAGGCTAGTAAATAGCATTAAATGATTTTTCATCAAATGTTTGCAGCTCCTCTCATTTAATATGAAAAAATACGTTTAAAAGCTATTTGGAAAATAATGACTGGAGCATTGATTAAGGCCCCCCCCTTTTCCGAAACCCCGCCCCCCGCGGACGTTCGCGCACGCTCACGTGTAGTCGGATGTGGAGAAGCTGAACGCTTCATCTCAGTGTTACAGGTAAGAACAAAATCACTTTCACAGTAAATCAGCTTTAAACGGACCTCGTACAGGTGTCATGACGTCATAATCAGTGTAAAAAAGTTACACGACAAATTGACAACTGACTTCCTGCTGGCCATATAGGCTACGTGTCGCAAAATGATGGTCTAAAAGAAAGAATCGGAAAAAAACGTGTTATATTTATTTATTTATTTAGTCTATAAATGTCGCAAAGAACAAATGTTATCTTTCAAGGCACGTGTTTTACTGGTAGCCTATTGAAGTTATAAAGACGCACGTTCGATTTTGGCGTGACCGAATTAACGCGCACGTAAGTTACGTAAAGGTTTTTCACCACTTTTACTTCATTTAGTCATCAAATAGTCTTTGAACTACACGTTTTGCAAAATCAAACCAATGGAAATACAAATATTTACACTGTAATATCTTTTTAATATTTAAATTATTTGGCAGTGTTCAAAGTGTTCGCTTAAGGTTGTCCTCTGTGAAGTGACTTCGGTTAATACTTCACACTCTCGACAGCTTGTGATGTCAGTGATGATGCCATGTGATGTAAAAATGATACACGACCTCATTTACCAGCCTGTCCATCAAACTGAGTATTTTTATAAAGGACAAATGAAGATCCCAGCAGAGGAGCGTGACTGCAAACGCGAGCAGGGAGACGGGACCCGTAATACTGCGGTATATCGTGATAAACTGCAAAAACGATGCTATTTGCGAAACGTCCTTCAGGAGGAGAGCCAACGTTACCTTACATGTTTCTGATTATTCAAAGAAAGAATTGCACTAGGAGCTCACCTTCTTTCTCCGTTTCCTTCTCCTGTGCGTAAATCAGTCGTGATTGACAGTGATGGCTAAGATGTGATAATTATCTCTTGTCTCATAATGGCCCCTAATTCTGTTTGTCTTATTTCTCCTTGGTGATTCATCATTCGCTCTTGTTTCTCACCGCCTCCCATTTGTATCATCTTCCATTACACCTGAGCGAAAGGTCGGTCTGAGTAAATGGGACTCATTAATGCATTAATGATGGTGTTTTAGATAGTAATACAAATTCACTATTAGGCGCAGAAAGCTTTTTCCCATCAGTGCGTTTGGTACCGGTTGTAGTGTCTCGTGGTTTAAAAGGTTCATTCATTAATATGTTCTAATGAAAATGTACAGATGAAAACATTCAACGACAAAATAATTAGCGGAGGAACAACTTCACGTTCTCGAATCAAAAGCCGAAATCTCTGTTTTTGTTAGTCAACAATGTTACTAAAATAACATGACGATGATGATGTTCGTTGATGCGCGAATTGAAACGGAACCACATTTTATTTCGTGTTGTATTTTCTGTACTTTCTGTTGTTGTTCATCAAGTCCGCTATCAGTGACTTTTGGAAGAGATTGTGGCTGTGAGATTAGCTCTGTGCTCCGCTGCATCCGTCTCCAGGTGTCTGCAGAAGAGAGATGCTCGCATCAGCACCAGCCTTTCCAGCCCCGTGAAGCTTTGTCCGTTTACCAGTGACAACGATAAGACGAAACAAGGACAGAGAGGAGAAGCGATCACGTCCTCTCTCTCTCTCTTTTCAATCTAAACTGCTATTTATCACCAGGTTCCACAGACACAAGGGTCGACCGAGAGTTGTCACGGTGAGGAAAGAAAGACACGTGTAAAATCTAGTCAGATGTCTTGTATATGTAGGCAATGGAAGGTTACTGAAATTATACGTATAGCAGTGCTATATTCAAAATTGAATGAAGAATGCATGCGATAACAAGTACATATGTTATTTTTATATTGGAGTGATGCGTGTAAGTGTGTTTGCACTTTATTAAACTCGACTCCGAGATCCATTTCTTGTGTGTTCCTGCAGGATAATCACAGTCAGTGGCCCTCAATCGCTCTTATCTAAAAGACTTTCGCTGGTTCTTATCTCCTCTCGCACATTCCCTCTATACATCCACTTCTTCGCCAGGCGTTGCGTCACTCCGCTTGTGCGCTGATTCCTTATTAGAAGTGAGTGATATGTCGGAGAGCTGGGCGGTGTCATCCATCTTGCACACGCCCATCTTTCAGGATATCTCTAATCTGTTTCGGACCTGAGTTACGGCCCAGCGCTCTATCTAAAGAATAGCAGGCCCCGGTTAAACTCTGTCGTCGTGGCCGTACGCACACTACACTGCACAGATGGGTCATTACGCTGTGAGAGAAATGGACTGTGTGTTATTTATAGCGGAAAATAATGAGGATTATTCACTTGCTTGCTATTTGAAGAGCAGACGTGGCCTCATAGTTATACTGGATAGTAGAAACGTCAATAGAGAGTATTTCGAGAATGCAAGAGTGATGTCATACCCGAGAACTTTAAGGTTACAGAGGTTATGGAGATTAATTGTAATTTTTTTATGTTTATTCAGACTAAGAACGATAGCTATAAAGATAGGGTATTGTTTATCTGTATATTATGGTCAAATAAAATATTATAATAAATAAAGAAATATTTAAATTGTTGCATCAGGAATATATAAATAAAAAAGAGATTAAGATAAAATTAAGATAAAATTAAGATAAAAAAAACTAAACTAAAATAAGTAGATATTATAGCAACATAACAAAATTGCTAAACATTACACTGAAATGAACATATGAACAAAAGGCTAATTCAAAATATTAACATAAATACAGCTTCAGCGGGAGCAATAGAAATATACCATAAAAATATTTTTTTTCCAGTAAAATTACAGGATAGGATTTATAATAAATTGTTTTAGCAGTCTTTTTCTGTAATTTTACAGTTTTTGACCATATTTCAAAAATACATGAAAAATCTGTAAAACAAAACGGTAAAATTCCATTTTATTTATTTATTGTATTTATATATTAAAATCTTATTTTGTTTGTTGCTTTAGTAACAAATAGTTTTCTTTTCTTTTTTTCAGAATATCATTTGAATAAAGAAGTGCATGCATTTTACAAAACTGAAAATGTATCACCTGAAATTCAGAATCAGAAATTTATGTTTACTGAACAACATAAATGAATGTGGTACCTAGAATTTGAGCTGAATCGAATCTTACAAATTAAATTTGATCTGAAACTAAATCCAGTAATTCGTTTTCCCAAATGCTTCCCCCACAAACTGAAAAAAGGGATATTTGACAACTTTCAAACATCCTCTATACCAGAAACTGGAAGCGACGTGAGGATGACGACTGTGACGAAGAGCGTGACGTTCGTCTCTGTGGGGTTTGCCCTCCAGTGGCATGAGATGAAAGCTCTTATCAGCGCCAACAACGTCACATCGCCTTGAGTTAGTACCAGTGTCTTTCACACCTTTATAGACTTTCACAGCAGGTGGACTGCAGGACGTGTGTTTGTGTGCGAATGAGAGCGTTTGTCATGCTGAAGATGAACGTCTCACAATGGCTTTGCTACGTTTATGATTCTCAAACATGTTTGACTCGCTGTCCAGGATTGAGCTCAGAATCCCATTCAGTGGCCTTGAGCTGACGTCACATTCCCACACGCACGTACACAGACACATGCCTAGGGCGTCTGCTATTTCAGCAGGATGGAAGTAAGGATTCTTTCATCATTTACTCGTCCTCTTGTCATTACAAACCCGACAAAAGAAGATATTTTGAAGAACGTTGCTAACCAAACCACATTGGCCACCATCGACTTCCATATGGACACAAAACCACTAACACATTTCTCAAAGTATCTTCTTTTGTGTTCCACAGTAGAAAGTCATATACAGGTTTGTGGGTGAAGAAATGATGACAGTCTTTGAGAAATATATTGGGAGAGGTGCAAGTCTAAAGCTTTTATTTTGCTGTGCGTGTATATGGGGACTTTTCACTAGTTTAGACACAAACTTTATTCCCCCGGTGACTCAGATACGATGCAGCTTACCACACCGATAAGACTACACAATGAATGTTGCTTCATTCGAGCGGGTAGGATTAGGATCTGTGTGTTACTGTTTGTGTGTGTGTTTGTTAGGATATATGTGGAGGTGGAGATACGAACAGCAAACAGGAATAAAAACAGCAAAACGTGCATGACCAAGACTGATAGCCACAGATACTGAAGAAAACAATCTCCGTATCCCGTAAAAAACCTGCAGCAGTGAGTTTATCCAGCTGATCGGGAACATGCTGCAATAAAGAACCAAAATCCTTATAAATAGTCTGTTATCCAACTAAATTGATAAAGAATTAACATGGGTACCTGGTTTTCTCTGATACGGACGTGTATAGGTGTTTTGCAAGACAACATGCACAAGTCACATTTTAACCCAAAATAAAAATAAAAACTTTTGGACCATTAAGATTTGCATTTATAAACCAGTCTCCTATATGTAGCCACATTCAGATCTTCATATGGATTTGTACCGTACAAGGTTTTACAAATGTAGATACTAAAAGACTTGTTAAAGGCATATGAATGTTAACATATATTTCTTAAGTTACTGGCATGTAAACAGGAAAAGAACACAAACTGTGCTTTTTCTCATATTTGACTATTGGCTTTAATCTCAACAAAGATTGGTGAAGTCAACAGATTCTACAACTAAACCTAGCTTTTTGCACTTAAGAATAAAATAAGGATGTTGTTGTCTTTGTGAAGTCATTTTTCACCTCTTGTAATTTGCCTCCAAGTTTTAGGTGAAAAGGGCCATTTTGACTCTTTCTACAAAATATTCAGATCAGTCTGTAAGTAATTATCTGTGCCATTCAATATTTTGGCTTTCATTATCATTTATTTCTCTGATACAATTATCAAAATGAAATCGTTTGTTTCCAGAAAAGTTTCCAAAGGCTTATTATATCAAATGTTCATTTTTGAACTGACCCTACACTACATGTAAAACATTTGTATTATATTATTAAACATGATACGCATTTGTTTTCATTGCAGTATTTAAGACCAGCAAACATTGCATCTTTTTTTGTCATTTTAACCAACTTGTCTTTTTTATTTTTCTGCAAATAAAGGCAATTTGGGAGAAATGTGGTTACCAGTTTACAGAATGATCATTCTGCTTAAACACATAAACAGTAAATTCAGAAATACAAAAAAAAACTTGGAAAGGTCTCCACAGCTGTAGAAATAATTATAAGCTAAATCTGCAAAATGAACGTTTAAGAGGACTTGAGTAACGTCCAGGTGATAGTTAGTTTTTATCCCAAACCCACCATTATAGACAGTGAGCCAAATCTGATTCCCTTTCCTTACATTAACATGAGAACCTAAAACAGGCTTATTTTTAACAACCGTGCTACATCAAGAACAAAGATGTCCTGATTGCTCCGTTTCTATCATCTCCATCTTTTGAATCCATTAGGTCGACCCGCTACCCACAATACCTTGTACGGGAGCCGTGATTGCGCCGTGTATGTGACATCATTAACCCCGTCCCGGCGTCACAGTGTTAGCATTAGCGTCGATTGTTCCAGCCTGATAAACAGGATACAGATCATTAGCCTGATCGCACACAAATAAGTCCTGTTTTTCTTCTTTTCATCTTTATTTCGTCCTCATCCGCGTGTCTCTCTTTTGCAGCGGGTACTCAGGGTCTCCCGGTCATCAGTGAGGCTCGTGCTGCGTTTCAGCTATTGTACAAAATTGCTCCTTTAAGAGTCAAGATTTCTTTGAAATGAAGTCTTTTATAAGATGGATCCGAGGCCAAAATAAGCTCAAACTATGTTTTGCTACATGCAGGTATTGTTGTGTCGGATGACTCTTTGATCTTAGGATCTCGAGTTTTTCAGTAAATTCACGGAAGCACGTAAAATGTGGTCAGGTGGTGACAAAGGTGATGGATGTAGCCTATTTATTACTGAGGCTGTGTGCCTGTGTCATTATGTGTCTTCAAATGAATATCAAATAATCTGTATCCTAAATAAAAAACTTGAATAGGATTTAATTTGATTCCTGGCTTTCCATTTAGGATCAAACAGTTAAGCTGGAGTGAATCGCATATGTGGAGTTAAGGTCCCAATGAAATCAAAATTGTTTATTTGTCTTTTAATATGAATATGTTAGCATTAAGAATATCTATTAAAGTAAAAACGAACAAAATTTGTATTTAGAAGATATAAGCATTAAAAACTCAGTCTCTCACTTCCACCAATACAGAACAATTTTGACTTGTCATCAGGTTCCGGACTGTGAGGTAAATGAAAATATTGGCTATTTTAAAAGGAGTGGTGCCACTTAAAATAGGTCCTGCCCTAACTTCCTGTTTCGATGGAAATTGTGGACAAAGAGTGATGTGTCAGAAGATGCAAAAATATACGTTAGTTTTGGTCAAAACATAAATTTCAGTTTCATTTGTGTTCTTTCATAGTTTCAGTTGTTTACTATTATTCAGAAATGTAAAGAAAAGAAAGAGCCTAAACGTTTGAACAGTCCTGTATATAGGAAAACCAAATGAGTTTGTCTTGGCTGTTTTCTGCAAGAAAGAATCTACTTTTAAACTGTTGCTGTGGGTTATTTTTTATTTTGCCGATTAAAGGTGGAAAGATTTTGTTTGTCAGTGGTCATATATGTAAGCAAAGATTGAATGGATAAGTTACTTATGTGTTTATGATTAGTACTGCATAAAAGTGACTGTAAAATATGACGTTTCGATACAGGACATATTTTAAGTTTTTTTATTTATGCTTGTTGAGACGTGATGAAAGTTGTAAAATCTTGCCAGTTTTGAGTATCCCATGATGCAATATCCTTTGTCAATGTGTCTCTTTGTGTCTTCCTCTCTTGTGAACAGGCCCACGTGGGACGGCAGCGGTGTAATTTCCAGCGTTGGATGATTTCTCCGTTGATGTGCGCGGTAGGGGACAAGCGCAGCTGTGCTTATCCTGTATGCCTCCTGCTGGGAGTCTTAGTTCATTATCAATTATCTTGCTAAACTCTCTCTGGAGCGTGTGGTTCCGACCGGGATAATGTGAGCTCCAACCTTTAATCAAGCGTGAGGTGACCCATCTCATCAAATCCCAGCCACGCAAACAGTAAGAATTATAGTTTCACACATACGCACTCATTCATAAGACTCCGTGTCCGAAGTGCAAAATATGTTTTGGGTGTGAAATTCATATCTTTATCATTTCTTGGTTTGTTTAATTGGATGCATTGCAAATATAACAAATAGCATGTGTGTAGAATGGGTATATGAATTTTGATATGCAGCAGTAGCGTCATTTTCATTAATGTGAAATAGTTACAAGACTGCCAGCAGTGATCTTATATATTTTTTTGCATTAATAATTGCTGAAGGGGCGTTTTACTTACGTCATGTAGGGGAAAAACCGAGGTCAGACTGTGTAAGGCAGGTCGAAGATGAAGACACATTCGGCCGCTATGCAGCAGGTTGCAGATAGAAGCGTCTCAGTGCTGACCTTTACCGTAGGACAGATTCACACTTACCTTGCAATTGTCAGATGCTTTTATTAAAAGCGTGCATTCAAGGTATATTTTTTTATTAACGCGTATTTCCTCATAATTGAGCTCATGACATTTGCGTTGCTAATGCAATATAACAGAAAGGCAAAAATAAATCATCTCTCGCGTTCGGAGTTTGTCATTATTGTCAGCACTGGACTTTAATTTATGGTGCTGTCACAATATCAGACTTGTGCTACATGATTTTATATGCCGATATTATCATGATATCTATTTAAATGTGTATTTTTAAACACTGTAAAAAATGTTCAGTCCTTTCCAACTCAAAATTATCTAGTGACATTTTCGATGGGCTCAGGTTAATGTTTCGTATATTTTACAAATTCCTGTTGTAAAGACACATTTCTGAAACCTTAACTGAGCCAATTGAAAAAATTAGTAGCTCAGTGGTTAGAGCATGGCGCTAGCAACGCCAAGGTCATGGGTTCGATCCCACATATCCAGAAACAAATGTAAAATGAATACAATGTAAATGTAGATCCAACAAATCACTAGAGAATTTTGAGATGAGGTCTGAATTATTTTACAGTGTAAATGAATAATGCTATCCGTCAAATTCATCTTTAATTTAGTCTATTTTGTGTTTTTTGGCCAGTGAATCACATTCAATATACAAGTCAGTGAGAGAGAGTTTGTAGCCATTGTGGCCTTTAAGACACAGTTCAGTTTCTGAATTATTTACAATATTAACATACCGATGCTGTCCTTGTATCTGATTTTATTGTCTTGCCATAAATCAATATTATTGCAAACATCTAACCAATGAAACAGTATTAAAACGTTCTTGTTAACTTTGACAACACAGATCTTAATCATTTAGAAAGTCCAGTGTTTCTGACACTGAAAAACATCTTTCCTGAAAAACATCTTTCCTGAAAAACATCAAATTTGAACATACAAGGTTTGAGAAGTACAGCAACAATATGTAAAATGAACACAACATTAATATTCACAGTCATTGTCAGTCCCAGTGTTTTGTAAGACCCCTAATTTAGGAAAAAAGCTAAAGATTAAAAAAAAAAAACATTTATTCATAAAGCAACGCAGCTCCTCCAATCAGAAACCTGCAATTATCCAAAACATCAGCTGACTTCACGGTGGTTCAGATGTTATTCCAACATTGTGATTTTCCATATGTTTGAGTTTAATTGCTTTTCTGTTTGCTTACCTGAGAAGCAGAGAGCACATCACGAAGGCAATAGCTGCAAGTATCTGTAGTGATTTGACATTTTACTCTGCCATCATAAATCAGCGGTGATGTTCTCAAGCAATCATTATTTTCTGGCAGATGATGAATGTTGACGTGTAAAAATTAAGCACGGTGAGATAATTGGATGTTGCAAAACGGCATTTTCTCAAAGGCCTTCCTGTTTTTACTGATACTGCCATATGTGTTTATATTCACCTACAGCACAATACTTGAATTTCTTTGCTCCTTCAATCATAGGAAAACTGTAACCAGAGTTTGATTTGCTCATGTTGACTGATTTTATTACAAAAGTTCTTGAATACAGATAAATAAATAGACAGTTACATTTTTCATACATACTGGATCTGAATACTTGTGCGGTACCTCTCAGATTATACTGCAAGTGACCAATAAAACCAGTAAAACAGCTAATGTGCACCAACACAAGTACATATTTTATTTAACATCAGCCACAGGTTTTACACGTTCATGGTAATAAAAAGAACAGAGGAGTAAAATGAAGGATGAGCCAAAAAATAAATAATTTGGTATGGAAAATATACAATAAGGGCCCAGGGGCTTTCAATATCAAACTCAAGTTAGTCTGGCATCCCCTCTTCGAGAAGAGAGAGTAAAAGGAGGAAGGTCTTATGCTCTTAAACATACATCTTCGACGCTGTTGCCCTTCATTTGCTGAAGTTCTTGGTGTCCCAGTAGCCGATATTGGAAACTGACTCGATTTACAAACTTCCCACTCGACACCATTCTGACCACGGTGTTGTCACATCCAACCTTAAGTTGAGCTGATGGGTAGAAAGTGATAGTTTTGAAAAAATGTAGTATTGCTTAAGATAAAAAAGTATGCAAGAATGATAAAGGAAAATTCTCACCTGGTCCATTAAATGAGTAACAGATATCTGCTATGGGAAACATCTTGGATGTGTCCATACCGTTCCCTCCCAGAAGTTCAACAAAGTCTCCGGAATTTGCACAGCTGAGAATGGACCTCTGTAACAAACAAAAGTTGGGCATTTAACAAACAAAAATGTATGCAAACTTACATAAATGATGTTAAAGACTTCATTTATGACTCACCTTGAGATCATTGTGTTGACCGAGACTGAGTTCTCCGATCTGGATCTCCACTGGATAGATAATAGAAAAACTGCAGTTCCTGTGCTGCTGAGGAATTACCATAGTAAAACTGCCCTCTGGGGTCTGAGAGACAACATTGCAGGCTAAAGAGAACGAAACAATAAAGTATAAGTATCTTTTATTAGCCATAAAGCTTCTGACCTAGACGAAAGATTTTTAACCAAAAATATTTGTTATCTTAATATTAGTTACATTGCATCTTTACTTGTTAGTTCATATACAATAGTATACTTCCAAACACGTTTATATCTAACACGGCATACTTAAAAAAAAAAAATATTGTGTTTGTTTCTGTCGTGTGCGTATACTTACGGAACGGATTGATGAGTTTGCGGAACGTAACTGTGAAGCTGCTCCCTGATTGGTGGAGTCTGAAGAACAGCATTGCGACGTTCTGAGAAGAGCGCACGATTGGCTGAGCGGCACCGGTGTCGCAGTAGTCAGAGTAACGCTCATACAGAGGAAGAAGATGGTCCTGTGTGCTTGGAAACTTTTCACCTTTCATCACCCAGCCATCAAATACCTTAAAGGCAAGTACAAGATCTCAGATCAATTCAGAGTTACATTTCACAAGATTCAGTTTGGCATTCAGTCTCTACAGCTTAATTCTATAATATGGTAATACTGTGGTGCTGAAATACATTTTGACCAATGCAAGTAAAAATCCCCTTAAATGTGCTTAAATTAATGTCCAGTCTTGACTTATTTGAGAATTCCCTTGAGTTGCTTTAATTCAGATTCAGTTCACTTGAGCTCATGCCAGTTTTGTTTCATCGCTAATGAATTAGATTTCATGTCCGCTCATTTTCTTTCCGTTTCATTGAACAGGAATGAATTCCAGTTTAGCTGATTAACTCTAACAAATCTGATCTTCTGGATTTGTTTCAGTCCAATTGTTTTGCATTCATCTGACCACAGTTATTTGACAAAGAATCTGTTTGTTGTCATTACAAAATGAGTAAGTCTGTATTGACATCTGTGTTGTCACTGTTTCGCTTCATAAAACATAAATTACAATACAGTGTTTTTATTTTTGCATTTGATCGACAGTTTAGTGTTTACACTTACTGTAATATACTGTCTTTCTTTACTGTAAGAGATTTGTGTTTGTGGATTACATTTGTGCGAGTGATCATTCACCTTTATAAAATCTCCTCCTCTGCAGTCGATGTTGACAGAGTCGTACTCGATACTGATGATGTCGCTCGGCTCCCCGATGAAGAACACAGCGCAGTTTAACTGTGGCCGTTCTGCTGTGAATGTGAACTGACCCTCTATGGCCACCATGTCCAGACATCCTGAGAGACATTGAGGAAGATACATATGATACATATTATAATATCTATAAATAAAACAAGTACCATTTATTCATTTAAATGCGTGCAATAGATGTGTATTTTACAATAGTAGTGAGTGGTCTGTGCCATGTTATTTTATACATAAAATAACAATTTGTGTTACAGTAACAGTAAAAATGATGGGCTGTGTATAAAGCAATTATGAAAGCATCATCACGATTGAAATCTTTAATGTAATATCCATGACGTCTGTAAGGTTTTGGCAAATGAAATCCCTCGGGGTTGTGTGGCATTAATGAGCTGGTTGTAATACGGATCTGTTGTCACTTACTGAGCGCTCGGCGGTACACAAACTCCTCAGGTAAATCTCTCTTGAGTTCAGAACTCAGCAATGATAATAATCCTTCCGGGCTCATCTCATTATCCTGATCAAACAACAAGAAATAATACAATATATGAGGATGAAAAATGGACTTTTAGATTTTCATGTTTTATGTTGGTTTTGTGGTGAAGATACAGTAAGAGAGGTAAATATGCAATCATTTAACCTTTAATTATAAGAGACATGTAGTATTATTTTTAATTCACTTTCTGCTGTTTTAAAGAAAATCCATTCCAATCAGGTGCAATTTTTATGCATTGTATTTTTTTATAATTATTTGTAGAATAAAGCATTTTTATGTTTCATTATTGGTTACACATTTTGGTTGATTTTAAGCACCAGTACACCTGGGATTGAATGCTAAAAATGAACAAACACTTTTTGTGCGACTTAAAGCCTAATTGGAATTTCATTTGAAACATTATTTCCATGTTTGTTATATATTATTGTATTTATTATCCATGTATATTACAATCATATAGCCTATTTATTTTATGGTTGTATATTGTAATGATATCATTTTATATTTGTACAAGCATATCCCCGTCCACAAACGTTCTTTCTTAATAAATACGTCATTTATTGAAAGAAGGTTTGCACGTTATGCACAAATATAAATTATATTCATTAATAAGCATATGAATGTAGAAAAAAAGTAGGCTATAGAATGTAGCTATGTACAATAGCCTACAATAATGCAAATTGATATAATAAAGCGATGCAAACGCATTTCTAGTCCGTGTGGTTGCGTGTGCAGGTGTCTGTGTCTCACCTGTATGTCCAGAAAGCGCGCGTGTCCTCGGAGAGCCGTGACGCTCAACAGGAGTAAACAAAGCTGCGCGCGCAGAGTCCCCGACATCTCCGTGCAGTCTGTCCGAGTGGATTTGAGCAATAAGAGAAAACTACCGAGAGCTCCCACCCAGACAGCTCCTTTTATACCCCCTCACCATCAATGGAGGAAGGGGGGCTGCCTGTGTTGATCAATGGATAGAGAGAGAAACTTGCGTGATTGTGACGAGGGCAGAGAGAGAGAGAGAGAGAGAGAGAGAGAGAGAGAGAGAAGGGGGGAGTGCCGGGGCATGACGGATGAGACCCCGGTGCGCACTTGCACATCCATGCGTTTCATTACATTTCATTGTGAATCACATCTCTAGTAGAAAACGCAAAACTGCTTTTCCTAAGCTCTGGAAAGATTTCGGGAGTTTTACTGACGTGAGAAATTTGCCGCTTTTATCCAAAATGTCCTGGAAATCGAAACTGCAAGGAACATTATAACAAATATCTCTATTGAAGGTTATACTGTGCGTTAAAGGGACAGAGCAGATTAAAAATAAAACCCAGTCATTTGTCCACGCTAATCCCATTTAGATCTGTAGGAATGTTTCTTGTGTGGATTTGTTTGAAAGAATACGATCTGTTCAATAAAAGTGAATACAAACACAAACTATTATGAATATATGAAAGGGTTAAATAATCATTTCTTCACTATAAATCAATGCACTTTATATGAATACTTGAAATATTGTGCACAAGTTGTATGGAGCACTTTTCTGGGATTTTTTAGTCCTCTGTATGTCTGGAGAGCTCCTGGTCACTGTATGCTTTGGCTGTATGGGATGATCGGACGTCATGAATCTAGAACGACGTGAGGGTGAGTAAACTGTGAAAATGTTAATTTTCAGGTAAACAAACCTTTTAACATTTGTTCATTATAATGTAATGAGGCAGGTGAACTTTTCGCTTGCATATTAATATTACTTTCCGCTAAATGCCTGTGACTGCTGCTGTTTTCTTCCACCTGCAATGTATGAGCTGTTGTCACATGTGCTGAATAACAGTGTTTAACTTTAGTAAAACAGATCTATTTGTCTTTAAGAATTAAAGTTGCTTGACAATTAAAGGCGATCAATGTTTGTGTGGGCACCAAAACATTTATGTTAAGATGGTATAAACGAATATATTTGAACAGAAAAGTGCATAATAGACAATTGCCTGTGTTTGTGTCAGCCAGTGCTTTTAAACCACTGTATTGGACAGCTTGTTGTCACCACCACATCACAACCTGTTCTTCTCATTCTGTTTTTCTTCCTTCCTGTTATCCAGTGTATCAGTGTCACCTTCGGGAACCTGCACACCCATCAAACGACCTGTTCTGACATTTGAAACCCATCGCTTGCGCAGATGTCCGGTTCTATCAGAGTCTTACCTGCCCCGGGTGAACTGAAAGGTCAGCTGTCTTTCTCACATTCCCGATCAACAGAAGAGGTTTGCCTCTCGTGAACTTTGGGGACAAATGAATATAGCCTTCTGACTTCTTTGCCATACTATCATATATTACAGGTTCTGTATGCCAACATTTAATGACAGAATGCAAGTTTTTTTTATATGTGTGCAATAGCCAGATGACCTGCTATGTGCACACTTGACCTTACGTTTCCAGTGTTACAATAAACCAGAAGTGACTGCCTGAAGACAATTGAATTAAAAATGCAAAAAGTATTTCTGAGATAGTAAGTAACATTTTTGATCCCTACATGCTTAATAAAATAAGGTTCTTCACAGCAATGCCATAGGAGAACCATTTTAGTTCCCCAAAGAACCATTTACGCAACATTTTTAAGAACCTCTTCTTTCTTTTCTTTTTCTTTCGTATAGTCTAAAGAACTCTTTTTTTCTACAACAAAGAATCTTTTGTGTATCAGAAAGGTTCTTCAGTTGTTAAAGGTTCTTCATGGAACCATTCGGCCGAAATTGTTCGTTTATGGCATTGTGAAGCACTTTCATTTTTATGACTGCATTATGAAAACAACTTAAAAATCATTATAAATATTTTTCTTTAAATGCATAAAGTTCTCTAAGGGTTAGGAGATTGAATATACAGTCAGAAGTCACGTGTGTCAGCTATATTTACGAAAGCCAAACGTCCCCACGAATATTGTGAAATATCACAAGAACCTCTCATGAGGACATTTTACTGCTCTTTACTAGATAAAAAGGCTCATAAATCAGACAAATCATGTTTTTCTTTCAATCTAATGGCATGTGCATGTTTCTGTGAGGCTTAAGGGATAGAATCAATAATAATCAATGAAATGACATAATATAATAAAATAAAACATGTATGTTGTTATCCTGTCAAATGGTTGGAAATGTAATATAGTGAGCCATGTGTTCGTTCATAACAGAATTTTACGACCCGTAATGTTTGTGTTTATTGGAATCTGACCCAAATTTGTGATTGATCTCGGCTAACTGTGTGGCATTCCCCCGCATTGTTTATCTCATTCCCGCATCCATGCAGTGGAGAGTTCAGCAGGAGAGGAGCGATGACGCACTTTGGCAGACAGGAGGGCCTGTTATAGTGTTAATCTTCCATTTCTCTGAAGATATAACAGAGATTGAACACAGCTTGTCAAAATAGGAATGAAATGATGTTGGTCCTCGTGACCATGCACAAAGATCAAGATGTTGAAATGTGTTGTTTGTGAACATAGAATCTCTTCGGGGGGCTGTGTGTGTTTATCTGTTGTGTCTTTGTTTAAAAAATCAATTCATAATGTTATGAGGGTTTAAAGGAGTGCTTCGAGTTCAATGCAGGTCAGACTAGCATCTGATGTCGTTTTCCACGGAAAATAATTGACTGTTCCATCAGTTTTTAAGTGCAAAGGATATTGGATATTGATTTCATCAGGAATTGATTGAATAGTAAAAAGCGGAAGTTCTCTATATGGCCGGTGCTTAAGAAGAGAGAGGTCAAAAAGTATGAGAGCTCGGTGACATAAGCCAACATGAAAGCTGTTTCAGAACGTGTTTCATTTAATTTCATTTATTACATTTTTACAATATTGTTTACAGAAAATCCATGTTTCTATTTCACCAAGCAGAAACAGAACAGTCATTTATAATATATAGTCCTATATCTCTGTTTTGCAGATTTCCAGTATTTTGCAAGACATTACATCATGGTATTTGAGTTGCATGTGCAACCTACAAGATCTGAAAGAACGCCAGATTATACACCAACAATTCATTACAGTATAAAGAAATATCTTCATTTTAGAGCTTAGATACACCTAATAAGCAGTCATCTTTAAGGGAATGTCATGTGTGTGTGTGTGCGTGCATGCACAAAGCATTTGGCTTGTGTCTGTTTGGATACATATGTTGAAAGTGTTTATGTTCTGGAATTGTTTGGTTAATGTTTGATGATGGCAGAAAAATAAAACCATGTGTTCATTATGATAGAGCAGATGAGAATTTTTGAAAATTCAGTTATTATACTGTTGGACATTTATAAATATATCAAAATAATTCTGGCACCCACCACAAAATGTTTTATTAAAGGAATATCATAACCAAATAATGAAAGAGAAATATTATTAGAAGACATTTCTGGCATTATTGTTTCCTGTAAAGCTTTTTGCACTGTCAAAAAACCCCCTGGAATTTTACATAATTTTTCAGTTATTTTTTTTACAGATTTTTCATGTATTTTTGAAATTCAGTCAAAAACTGAAAAATTCCAGAAAAAGAAAAATGTGGAAAACAATTTATTATATATCCTTATATCCTGTAATTTTATAAAGTTATATAAAAGCTAGCCTATATATATATATATAAGTTATTTTACGGTACATTTTTGTCACTCCAGCAGACAGAAAATTCCCATTTTATTTCCGGATTTTTTTTTCAGTGTGGGTAAGCTATTGTATGTCTTTAAATAACAATCTGAGTATAAATGATGTCAGAATGTTTAGTGTTGGGTTCCTGTTCCTCTAAGTGGCATTTAAAATGCGCTATTAATTTATCAATTCACCGTTTCATCACAGTAAATGCAGAAACCGTAAAACGCATTGTGTTCAATTCTCTGAAACGTTCGACCTGACGCATGAAGTGGAAGATTTGATGAGGGATTTCTGTACGAGGTCACACACGGACTCTTCACGTTATAATGATGAACACGAACAATTTGGCCCACACACACTCAACCGGACGTTGAGGGAAAGAATGACGTATTTTTTTCTGTACGATGTATGACAATTAAAAACGAGAATTGGTAAAAGAGGCTCTTAGAACACATCAGTTACAGAGAGAGAACAACAGAGCAGAAATAAGAGCTGGAAAAGGGAGACATGAAAGATAGACAAACCGAAGTCTGGATTTAGAAGTGAATTAAAGCAATGACCTTTGGTGCGTTAGGAATATATTGCTTTTCACAGACATAGAATTATACATTTTAATGGTTCACTGTATTGGGTGGTAGTAATGGCCTCCATACACACTCAAAATCTCTTGTAGGCTATTCATAAAAAAGCCATCCATTTGAGATATTATGCATTGTCAACATGCAGATATTCAGGACGCACTCATCTGAGAGCATCAAGCACCGAATTATACTATAAACACTAATACAACATTAGTTTAATGTCAACATAATGGGATGCTACATGAATTCAGCTTTCTGTCTCTCTCTCTCATAAGTCTGCAGTACTATAACTATATACTGTATATATAATACCTAATGGTGCCGGATGCATCCATGGTATAGATGGAAAGACAAAAATCTTGTTAATATTTCATTCTGTGGCACTTAAATTGTGTATCCCGACACAAACACACACACACACACACACAGACAAGACGAAGAGATGAGAAATAAACGAGCGCCTTTGAGACGTAACAGCTGTAATGTGTTTAATGGAGCAGATGATGAGGCAGTGATCCACACGGGCCTCCGAGACATCAGTTTGCAGAAACAAGTCGGAAGGTTTGCGAGGGGTCAGCGGAGCGTGCGCTTTTGTATTGGTGAGGAGACCGCACATCTTCCCGCTTTTTAATGCCGTCAATTTGAATTTTCAAGCCCCAGATGTCAAATATATTTAAGACCAGATTGAATCACGAAGGCGACGCTAAAACATACATCTGGTCGTTCGGCTGACGCGCTGAACATCTCTTCTGTAGCGCGGCTGCGTGTAAGAAACAAATCGAATAACGCTCTTCAGTGATCTCTACGAAGAGTCGAAACACAACCTGCCGTCAGGTCGATTGATGAGAAATCAATTGAACAAATTGCTGTGGTTGGTGTGAATTTGTGTTCTTTCTGTATGTCAAATCTCATCAAAGCACAAATCACACACATGTATTGCCAATGAATGCTTGGAACTCTCCGAGAAAACTGAGCTTGAGTAAAACATTGACGTGGCTTAAAGTTTGTTTGTCTGCTAATCTGAGAGTCATCTGAAGAAAAGAAAAATGTCAACCAAGTTTGAGACATTTCTTAAAATATCTGTGTTTTGTGTTTCACAGAAAAAAGAAAGTCATACACGTTTGGAATGACATGAGTGATGCAGTGATTTGTCATTTCGAGGTAACTGTCCCTTTAAATAGTAGTATGTATAATCCTGTTTAAATAATGACTGTGATATATTATGTTTATTAATCAGAAGGTTATATAGTACCGTAATAACGTCGTCGTTTGCATATTAATTTTTTCATTAAAAATGAAACCGGGGGTCATTTAGAGGTGAACGCATGAGCCTCGGGGTTATTATTAAAGGAAATACCCCCGTGATTGACTGATTCACTCCAATCTGTCATTTGATAGTAAAACATAACGGTACATTCATCAAACAGGCCATCAGCCCACAGACATTTCATTCAGTCTGACAAACGTTTGACAACTTGCCAACATACACACAAACAGCAGAAACAGCCGAAGGGGAGAAATGATACAACATTCATCCCAAAAAAAAGAAAGTGAAATGAGACCGGACTGTCACAGGTTGTTGTAATGCAGAGCGTGTCGTCTTCAGTCATCAGTGAGTTGTCGAGGTTTTGACACGTGTGTGTGTGTGTGTGTGGTGCATGTCGTCTCTTAATAAAGACTTTAATGGGATCTCTAATTTTAGATCCTTCATGAAGTTCAGGCCTGATTCTGGCTGTAGCCTCTTCACCCTCTGGCACTTCATCTGTGCGTCCATCAGACTGTGAGCTCCTGCGTCTCATGGAGCAGAAGGGTCCTGGATGCCAGACCATCACAGATTCTGGATCTTCCTCAAGAGAGCAAGTCAGTGTCAAACTGTGAGAAATGTGAGCTTTAAAACAGCAATATAACTCAGATGTTCATGCTTTTAAGGTTTTCTTTATGGTAAAATGTTTTGTAGCTCAGTTGGTAAAGTATCGTGTTGGAAGCACAAAGATTCTGGGTTCGATTTCCAGGGAACAATGTAAATATCGTCTCCTTTAAAGTTTTAGACAATCTTAAAGGGATAGTTACCCCGAAAATGACAATTTTGTCATCATTTATTCACCCTGTATGACTTTCTTCCTTTTAAAAACATGAAAGAAGATATTTTGAAGAACGTTGGTAACCAAACAACATTGAACACCATTGACTTCCATTGTAGGGCCACTTTTTAATGTTTTTTTTTTTGTGTGTTTCACTCATGTGAACTCATATGCATGTTTAGAATGCGCGAGTAAATTATAAAAGAATCCGTGATCAGATGCAATACAACAACAAAAAACTTAAACTCTTAACATTTTATCTTACAAATTATTTCAACATACTTGGTGAGTGGTGAGTTGTCGTAACTTATTAAAATAAGTAACTTAACTTATTTTGGTGGATTAAAGTAATGGAAAACATTTAAACATTAACAAAATGAAATCACTTGTAAAGCCAATTTGATTCTACTTAAAATATTCCTTTAAATGTTTGTCATCATTTGCTCCCCCTCAAGTTGCTTCAAATCTGTATACATTTATTTGTTCTGTTAAACACACAAGAAGATATTTTGAAGAATGTTGGAAACCAAACAGTTCGGGGGCACCATTGACTACCACAGTAGGTTTTTCCGTAATATATTAGTCAATAGCGCCCCAAAACAGGTTTTACAAATATATTTCTTTGCGTTCAGCAGAACAAACACATTTCAACAAGTTTGAAACAACTTGAGTGGGAGCAAATGAGTTTTCATTTTTGGGTGAACTGTCCCTTTAAGGCAGCAACATATAGTTTCCAGAAAGAGTGATTCTTTCCAGATCAAATGTTTCATAGCACTAACTGTACGTCAATTTTAATAGATACTTTAATGCGACACATGTATTCAGTCTCCTGTGCTATGAGAAAGCAACCTTTGAGAAACAAAATGACCTCATCATTTAATCTGTTTTCATTGCTAAAATGTAAGTCACAAGTCGTCGTATTCAACAACGTGTCCGCAACATTCTCATAGATATTGTAAAGCGCTTAAAACCTTCACAGATGCCGGGCTGATAGTAGGGGATATGAGCTGCTTTGGTTGGATGTTATCTCTGCACTTTGTGTTTTTTGGAGAGCCGCCTCTCGCCGGAATGACGTGGTTGTTGCGCACAACTCCGTGTCATCAAAATGCAGGTCCTGCGGAGCTTTCCTCCTTCACACACACAGGAGCGTGATATGCTTGGCTCCAGGACAGGGCAGAATAAACATCACGCACGCAAACACACACTGTGTTTTACACAATTAAACACACAAACCCATTCACACACTCGCTCTAATCCACCGCAATGCAACGGTCCACATAGCTCTGCGTATGATCCCCGGCGCGCTGAACTCATCAGAGAGGGCATTAGCATCCTGATTCCGGGAGCACAACAGGAATTTCTCTCCTGTAGTTTATGACGGTACAATGAGCAACAATTCCATGCACAAACAAAAGCTGATTGAGTTCTTGGTGCGCGGATCGTGCAAAGAATTAAAAGAAAGTCTGCATCCGTGTTTACCCCTGAAGGTTTTGGTTTCTTTTTTTCTACAAAAGCATTCAACTAACAGCAAAATCGAGCGGATTGCAGTTAACACATTTGGGAAATGACGGATGGGAAATTGTAGATCTGAGTGACACATGCTTTGGTGAATTACAGAGACACTTGCCCTACGGGCTACCCGGTGGCCGTTTATTGACCGGTTTGCGGGTTCGCGGTATATCGTGATATAAAGTTGCTCCGAGGACGTGGAGGATAACCTTTGGGACAAGACTTTTATAAAAACCGACTTTGAGACCCTTTAGCATTTCACCCTTGAGCAAGGCAACTAATCTCAGCTTGTCATTTTCTATTAAAAGCATCAGGCAGATAAATGAAACACGGACTGTTTGACCCTTGACCCGTTCGTTTCTTCTTTCTTGGTTTTAAAATGGCACCGGTGACACTTGAATAAATTATGCAGCCACAGCAACCTTTTCTCTATGCATCCCATCCAGGTTTGTGTTAGAAATCAGCAGAAATGTCAGCTACATGAACATTGTGACTTTTTATTTCGCAGGCAAGTTAGCTGCTTACCACAAAGAAAAAGAAAGTGAAGTAAAAAGATGTCACATGTTGGGTACGTGATGCTGCCGCTCGATCTGTCAATTCTTTCTTTCTTTCGTCTTTAGATGATGCAGACTAATGAACTGTTCGTGAGCAGATGGGGTCATGTGACTCACACATGAATGTCGAGTGTTAGTGTTTGCGAATCAGACTAACCCGATGACAAGTTACTGTCAACTTAATTTAATCACATCTCTAATGGTAGTGTAGTAATGAAATAAATCCCAGAACCAGGTGACAAACATCCTTTTCTCATAATTGTTTCAAAAGTTTAGATGAAGTATGCATGCAGTGTGTTTGTGTCAATACTTGTGTCGACTCTTGATGTAAATGCTCATTAGTTTATGTGTGAGGCAAAATTAGTTGTAAAGCAATCCAAGGTGTTGTTAATCTCTCTCGACCCTCATTTATATCTCAAGCTGTTATTTCCTGTCTATTATTTTCATCTTTCATATTAAATACACCTGTACTTTCATTCTCTTCATCCGGCGCAGGTGGTACTGTAGCATATGCATGGTTTAATTTGATTTAGTCTGCTTTGCGAGGCACTTATAAGTTTGGCTTTCAACACTGTCATGTGCAATTTTATAAACAGGAAGGTGGTATTATTACTTATTTAAAAGAAATGATGGGTAAACGTATTTTAGAAATGGTAATGATGGAGGGTTGTTTTATTTGTTTATACTGCCCTCTGTTGCATGAAATGGTAATGTTAAGATACTGATTTCTGCTTCTCTATGGGAAGTGCATGCATATTAAAAACAACACACTAAACCCGCGTGGTCATAAAAAATATTTTCAATTATGGGCTGGGAAAGTAATGGACATTTCTATAGGGAATGTAATGTTTCGTAGTCAATATATTTAATCTTTTGGAGTTAATCTTTACGGGTGCCATCTCCGTAAAATGACTTTTTCTTTTGCAGAACATAGATAGCCTATTTTGAAGAGGCAAAATATAACGAAACTGGGTGAAATTTTCCCCTGACCCTGTAAAAGATAAGCAGTTTGGGAGAATGTGTGGGTGGATATGACAGGAATTGTAAGATTTCTCATTTACTGGTACTCTGTCTTCAAAAGGTCTTTATACAGGTAAAAATATATATTATGTTGTTTTAAAACCTTACCTTAGAAAATATTATATTTTATAAATTTACCACTATATTTAATACTGTAGTAGTACTGTAGTATACATTGAGAAATCGGTAATTGCTATAATATATCACAATTTACCACAGTATTTCAGTCAGTATAAATATGTTGTGCTTCACAATATCCACCAGGTGGCGCATGAAACAACATTATGACACACGTAACTTGACCAGTTGCTCTTGGCCACTTTAATGAATTGGCCTTTAAATTACATAACATTCATTTAATACTATCAGAAATAGAAAACACAATCCAGAGCATGCAGTTCTAGAATTGCGGTTTTGTCTCCATGACAAGTTGTGAAATCAAGTACATTTATTTAAAATAGTATTTTCGAAATATCTGAAATTACGCCAAATTCTTTGCATATCATTTTTTAGGTCGCGCACGAGTATTACAAGCTTTTGTCCACGAGATGGCGCTACAGCTTTAATTTTACAGCTGGAACATCTGCCCGTGTCGTCACAATCCAAGAGAAAATGACATTTTGACATTATGAGCATTATAACGCTAGTCTTAAGATAAATCATTCTCCATTTCAGTGCAGCTTAATCTCCCATATTAGGAACTGATGGAAAGTTATCTCCATAGTTTTTGTCTACTTGATAAAATGTATGACAAATTTAAACGTATAATATGTACTGCTTTATGTATTTCCCTTCGATTGCTTAACATATCGTTTATATACTTTCCTATAGTATTAATAATATAAAACACAATTTTAAGTTTTCTATGTAGAATGTGAATGTATTAATGTGTGAATTCAGGTGTATTTATTCTAAGACCGAAACCAAACCATGAAATACAAAAGTTGTGTTAAAACTCGTATTGTTGCCATCTGTCCAGCGTGAATATTATCATCGATTATATTTTCCAGATCCAGTGCTTGCGCGCTCCCGCCGGTGCAGCTGTCACCGGGGCAGTGAGGCGCGTGCCCGAGCTCTGCGTCTGTCCAAACGAGAGAGTGCGCGCATATGTGTGCGTTTATTTGAACGTCATTTTTGTGTGGTTTGGTTTATGCCATTCTATGGTAACCAGCGTGTAAGTTGTAGCTTTTAAGGCGGGTTCATTTTCTCTCTCTTACACACACACTCACTCACATATCAGGAAGAAGATACAGAGAGAGAGAGAGAGGAGAGAGAGAGAGAGAGAGAGAGAGAGAGAGAGAGAGAGAGGCAGTACGCAAAAGCCCCGGGAGAACACACACCCACCCCCCAACGCAAACACTGAAGCGGAGAACCGAGAGTCAGTCTCCGTTCCTCTGCTGTGGTCTGAAGTCCAAAACGCGTCTGTGCGAACGAGTCGTGGATTATTACGCGGGGAACCATGAGCTGGGGAACCGATCTATGGGTGAGTTTCTGTCGCGATAACGGAACCGCTTTGCAATCGCTAGTGCATAATAGAGCTTTTTGCAACGCGTTATCTAATAAACAGCTTTAGGTATTATTGTAGCCTATACTGTAATGCTATTATTTACCTATATATATATATATATATATATATATATATTGCGTTAGGCATTATGTTTACTGTATTTAATATAAAGCTAGCCAATATAATAATATGCTATTGCTTCAGGTGTTATTTACAGTATCACATACTCTAGCTTTATGCACTGTATCTAATATCTATATGTTAATCAGTTTTATATAGTTATATATGTCAATATAGCTTTAGGTGATATAGCATTATTAAGCCATATCATACAGCTTTAGGATTGACTGTACATGCAATGAACTGCATAATGAACAATTAGGATTCATTTATGCATTTGTTGTGCATTGCATGCGATCTCAATAACCTGCTTTATTGTATTAGATCATTATATAGTTTTAGTGAAGTTTTATGTGCGATGTTGCTGTAGTTGTGATGTGGCAGTGTTACAGATTGTTACACAAGGGTTGTTTGTGTTTTGTCCGGGTATAACCCATCTTGGCCCCACGACAGAGATTCAACCTGCTGCTTGCGATCAGGCTGGTCTCTCTGCAGCTACTCTTGTGTTGGTGCGTGTATCTCTGTGTATTTTTAGTCTGGAGCGGTTTTGGTGATCAGAGAAATGTCAGTCACACTGCCGGCCTTGTGTGATATGTGGTATCATGATTTTTATTTTTGCACGAGAATTCAACAAATGCTTCTGATGAGAAGAGGTTAAAACTATGCTCAGGGCCCACCGTGACTTCATGAACTGTTAAAACTATTGAGAATGCTTGTTTGTTTTATGTTAAGCAGGAGGACAATAGTATATGAACTGGTCGAGCAATTTTGTGTTTTGTCTGATATACAAACACATTTTTATTTAATTTCAGATTTGGAAGGACCATATTGAGATGTTTGTTTTGAGACTCCAGGTTTCAGGTCAGGTCAAAAAAGCGGCCTGATGCTGATGCTGGGGGTCTGATTGATCGCTAACTGAACCCTCACAGTGTTTCTATTGATTTGGTTTTATAGACTTCATGACAATACGCTCAGTGACCAGGCTGACCCGCACCATTGCCGGGAAATCAGATTTTGTGTAACAATATCTGTCCTTATTTAGCCTGAATGACCAATAACCAGCTACATTATAACTCTAGAACGGACGTGGGTCCATTCCAGGTTTAACTTAATAACAAGTTGTTCATCTAAAGCCTCATTTAGAGTTTTCTCGCTTTGGTGGTCGGACCTTTACATGCTGGAAATATTGCTGTGGTTTATTATCTGACTAGTGCGTGACTCACACGCACAAAGCGCACAAACACACACACACTAGCACACAGGGGCCAAGATACCAAGGAAGCCAATATCATGCGTCATAAACATAAGCTGCCGTCTGCCATGTTGCGGATGCCCAAACCAACATACACACAACAAACGTAAACTCCCTAACTTTACTTTCCTTTCAAAAGACCTTCTTTGTTTAGCAAACGAAAACTATATCCCTGGAGATATTTGATGACCTGTAAACAGTACAAATCTACATAAATCTAAAACCAGAAATGTCCTTCATGCTTCACAGAAAGTGTGGCTATTGCTGTGAATCATAAACTAGCATACTGCTTGTCTTGACTATATCTGCTGCAGCATATAGTATGCATACTATGCACAGTATGCATGGGATACATTAGCAGATTGCATTGTAGACAGAGCACACAGAGTATTGTATCCCACAATGCAATGCACTCCACATGACATTCAATTTTAATGTGATGACCTTTTTATGAATTTGCCATTAGCTGAGCTGGAGACTCGCAGTACTAGAAGAAATATGATTCGACCAACTGCCTATTAACTAGTATGTAGTATACAGTGTGCAGTTTTTAATTAGTAGGCTATGACAGTGAACTTTCTATTTTCTGCTTTTGTAAACACACACACACACACATGCAGGAAATGAGATTTTATCATTGGAACAACTTGTCTAAACTTTTAACAGATATCTTCAGCAGGTGAATTCTCTCTTTTATTTCCTCGTGCTCTTTTTTTGGTCATTCTTTGCTTCTCTTTCTCCTCTCTCTTTTGTCTTTATTCATTTGGATTCAGACTGTGAGAGGGACTCCTGCCGAGCTTCAGCTACCCAGGCTTATTGTTGGAGAATCAGATCAAATGATTCATCCCTGCTGATTCACTCCTGATCATTCAATCCCTTCTGTGATTCAGTTTTTCATCCCTGCTGTTTCGCTGGTGTTGACTCATTGGATCAGCAGGGAATCGATTCCTATAGGAGAACAGTGAAAGGAAGTGCTATTGGTCTAGTGCTAATGCAATTGGCTATTTTAAAGAAGATGCTGAAATGTTAGTAGCCTCTTTCTGTTCATTTAAATAGTTGCATTTACATGCATGCATTCGACAGATGCGTTGTGCTGCGAATGCAATGCTCTACCACAGAACTTATTGTGTTTGTCTATTAGTGTTGCATGTCTGTTTTTTCAAGCTCAAATGCGGAGTGATAAAACTAATTCAGCAGTGACCACAAAGCACACAAATACATGCCATTTATATGTCTACAGTATGTACCACTAAGTATATTTATCTAGTGCTTTACAGTTCCTCTATCTATCTATCTATCCATCCATCCATCCATCCATCCATCCATCCATCCATCCATCCCTCCCTCCCTCCCTCCCTCTCTCCCTCCCTCCCTCCCTCCCTCCCTCCCTCCCTCCCTCTCTCTCTCTCTCTCTCTCTCTCTCCATCCATCCATCCCCCCCCCCTCTCTCTCTCTCTCTCTCTCTCTCTCTCTCTCTATCTATCTATCTATCTATCTATCTATCTATCATCGCCCTTGAGTGCCCCGCTGCAGTGGCTCTATATAATGAAGAACGGTTTTACTGTATCTCCATCCCACTTTATAATCCCTGTGGGTGTTTTGCGTGTGTGATATATGGTTGAGATGATTAGCGTGTGGTTAAATCCTGCGAGGGGGAGGGTCTTGTCATGTGAGGAGAGACAGGCATGTTAAAAGGACAGATAGATATGTTGGTCGTAAAGACGCTGTGCGTGCGTGTGGTTGGAAGGTGAGCGCTGGTGCAGTCATGTTTTACCAGTGATGTCATACCTTTCCTCCTGCAGTCTGCAACTAATTACACACTGTCCGTTCTCGTTCCCTTCGGAACGCCGATGGGAGTGAGACGAAATCCTGGACATGAATTGTCACGGATAGCGTCATGCGAGATTAATTTAGTCCTGTGTTGGTGAGGTCTTGGACATGTGTTATGTGTGTTATGTGCTACATACACGTGTCATACGGTGACCCCCCAACATTTGTATTTATTGTGTTAGAGAACATTATGTAGTGTCATATACAAACAAATAATGCTAAATCTTTTCTATATATATTTTAGCTATTTTCTCTTTCTCTTAACCATTTGGTGTGTCAATTTCGAGTAGATGTATGAAGTTGGTAACCTAAGGGATAGTTCACCCAAAAATTTACTTTACTCACCCTCAGGTTGTTCCAAACCTGTAAACATTTCTTTGTTCAGATGAACACAGATAAAGATATTTGGAAGAATGTCAGTAACCAAACAGATCTCATTCCCCACTGACTGTTGTAGTATTTATTTTTCAACAATTTTGTCCATAATCTCTGAAAATGAGATTATGAATGAGATATAGATGCACACATATCTATACAGATTTGCTCAGCACAATGTCAATCCTCTGTGGTAAGCTGTCATGCTAGCGGAAGGAAGTGGCATGGCAGGAAGTGAGGTCGTACATCCTCATAAGAGGTACCATCACACAGAGAACGTATAAAGAGGCCCTATCTGACTCACAGTCTTTTGCAAGACAGGAACAGTAATACATGATGACTGTCTTCAGCGCAGTAAATGTGAGTTATGTGTAGGTCTTTGGCACCAATTTATGACATAATCTCTTGAGTAAATACAGTGGCCCTTTTTGATGACATCAGCCATGTGGAATGCAAGGTGCCCTGTTATTTAGCATAAGAGTCTCGTGTTTATTTCTGTGCAGTTTGTGAGCATCGGTAGGTCTAGACTTGCTCTCTCTAATCTTCATTTGTCCAAATAATATATTTGTTTTTCACATATTATCAGAAGAATTCATGGTAAATTGGAAATAAAGTTAAAGGTGAGAATAAAGGAAGCTGCTCTTTTCTGGTTCTAAAGCACAAAATAGGATGTAAACACTAGTTATTTCAAGTTTTGGCTCATTAAGTTCTATATTAAGCGCTTTGATGTTCTTTTTAAGCGTGTGCGAATTTTACGTGTTATTAGGGTTTGTAATGCAAACGTAATACAAATCCCAGAAATACTGTTTTCATTTTCAGACAAAGCTCTTGATTAGGAAAACAAGTGCTTTGTGACTTTCTAGAGGAAGGCCTGTGTGTGTGGAAGCTCACAAGCGCATCTATTCACAGATGAAGTCAAGTGTGGCAAAACATGTGATTGTTTCAGAGAGGGAGAGAGAGAGAGAGAGAGAGAGAGAGAGAGAGAGAGAGAGAGAGAGAGAGAGAGGCGCATTTCATAACTGCAGCACATTTCAGAGTCAGATGCAATACACCACACTTCTGATCTCACTGATTCTGGTGGACATGAGCTGGAATCCAGTGTGAGGTTGTAGGCCTGAATTATAGGGAATTGTACTGGTTTTAATGGAAACTATAATGGTGTCTACTGGTATGTGATGGATTCTATTGGTCGGATGTTAAATCCTATTAGAATAATGCCCAAAACACACTACAAAATGGACTTTTGTAATGGTTTTAATGGAAAAAGCTAATGATTCATAATGGTATTTTAATGGAAACCAACATATTTTCTGTGATGGTTTCTATTGAGTTTATGTTTTTTTCAGCAGGGCCCTTTAAAGCATCACCATCACAACCATTAAAGAAGTTCCCTGCTGAAAAAAAACATAGAAACCAACACAGAAATTCTAATGGTTTCCATTAAAATACCATTATGAACCATTAGCTTTTTCCATTAAAACCATTACAAAATTTCATTTTGTAATGTTGTTATGTGCATTATTCCAATAGGATTTAACATCCGACCAATAGAATCCATCACACCACTAGACACCATTATAGTTTCTATTAAACAGTTTCTATTAAAACCAATACAATTCCCTATAATACCATTCAAACCAATACAACTTCTTTAATGGTTTCTATTGTTTTTTTCAGCAGGGCCATTAGAATTTCTGTGATGGTTTCTATTGGGTTTCTATGTTTTTTTTCAGCAGGGATGGTTTTAAAGGGAATTGTATTGGTTTTAATGGGAACAATAATGGTGTCTACTGGTATGTGATGGATTATATTGGTTGGATGTTAAATCCTATTGGAATAATGCCCAAAACACACTACAAAATTGAATTTTGTAATGGTTTTAATGCAAAAGATCTCAATTCTGTAGCCATGTACAAAACACAATAAACAATATATAAACAGTCAGACATAAGAACGACATATACAAAGATCATATCTGCATGACAATATGTCATAAAAACGAGTAATAATCGTAAAGTGAATGTATGTAACAAACAAATCTCTGTTCTGCTCTGAAACGGGAAACAAAACAAGGAAAACCATTAATGGCATTAGCTGCAACTTTACATTAACCTTTGAGAATTTCACTTCTATGTGTGTGTCTGTGTTCATGCATGTGTGTGTCAAGCTCGGTATTGTTGGAATAGGACAAAGTGAATTCTCTCACACACACTCTTACAGGCAAACATTTATACACACTGATCATCAGACGGTCTCAGCTGTCCTGCTCGGGCGTGGTTACTGTAACGGCAGCGGTTAACGGTACACGGTTGAACTTGTCAGGGAGTCATGGACGTGGTTAAAGGGGAGACGCTGTTAAAGGTCCAGCAGTTGAGGGTAAGAACACATCCGCTTGTAGTCTTCTAAGATCAATGAGATCAATATTTAGCTGATGGTCTGTTCTCAGATGTTTCGAAACAAATGAGACAATCTACGAAGAGCATGGAGGTGTAAAATGAATGTAGATTGTAGAGGTAAAATAATCTGGAATTGGGTAAATTTGATGAGAAATGTTTGAGACTTTTGTTTGCGCACTTGGCGAATCTGAGCTCTTGGGATTTCTTCTGAAACTCCAATGGAGACATTTGTGAGATTTCTGATCATTTTTTCAGGAGAAGTATCTTTAAAATGCTCTCAATTGAATTACATTGATGTCTTAGGACACATAAATGATATATCAAAGAGATCTCATCTGTGATTTTTTTGGGATTTGGGTTAAAGGGTTTATCTAGCATGTGTGTGTAGGTATATTGACCAGGCACGTGAAACGTGAAAGTTAGAGAAAGTGAGAAAGATGTGTTTTATGGTCTGGTTATGTAATTGTAGCCACATGCCGTTTTGTGAGACAGCTACCAGACTAATAAAAAACAGGTTAAATTTGTCCCGTATGCTGGACGTTTGAATCATCTGCATGTTTAGTTTCCGTCGAGCCGATTGCTTTTCAAGCCGAAAGATACAAAGATTCCATGTAGCTTCATAAAGACCTGCAAATAAACTCTAAGACTGGGTCGGGTCTTTCCCTTTCATAAAAACACACACACACACACACACACACACGAGCCCAACCCAGACCACTGGCCTCTGGAATGACAAGCAAATGTGCGCACACACACACACACACACACCGGCCTGCTGCTGGGGTCGTTTTTTGCCCTGTAACTGGAGCCAATGTGTTTCCTGCTGTGTGTGTGAATGTGCGTGTGTTGTAGAATGATGAGAAACATTTGGTCACTGTGTGTGTGTGTGTGTGTGTGTGTGTGTGAGCGTGCGCGCGCGTGTGTTTCTGGGGGGTCAGCAGCAGCTCATTTGGATTGTATAGGAAAAAAGCGCTAAAGTGGGAAATAATTAAACATTTTACCATAATGCATTGCAGAGTTGTGCTAGAAGAGTCTAGAGAGCAAGTGGTCATGAGGGACCAGAGATGTTGATCTTTCATAGCTCAGGAGATTTGATGGAGTTCTTGGTTGTGTTTCATTTATGAATCAATTTAGTCTCAGATGTTTCTCCTAAAACTGCTTAGGAGAAATAAAACAAACAAACAAATGAGACTCCATGAGGATCATGGAGGTGCAGATGAATGTGGATTGTAGAGGTGAAATAATCTGGATTTGCATGAATTTGAAATGTTTGAGTTCACTTCAGTAATATTGACTTTATTTTGATTGCAGATTTGAGCTCAGTTTGAGGCATTGTTGAAATCTCTTCTGAATCTTTAATGGAGACATATGTGAGATTTCTGGATCCCAAGAGAAATATCAGAGACGCAGGAGACTTTTCCAAAAGTTTCCATTTGCTCTCCATTTAATTGGGAGTAAACAAAAAAATTTTGAATTTTTATTTTAGTCACTTTAAATGCAATTTATGTTTAACCTCTTAAACGTGTCAAAATTGTGGAAAACATTTCCGCTGTTTGTTTCATATATTTGTATTTGAAGTGACAAATTTGTTTATGGGCCAAATGGGTAGTTTTAAACGTCTAACTTCCTCTAACATATATGTGTTTCAGAGCACTGATAATATCTGTTTACCTGCAAAAATGACCGTCATTTGCGTCTGAGTATCGCATGCAGGCCTCTAATAAAACCTTGACTCACGTAAAGAACATTTATCTTTACTCACGCATGTGTCGGTATGATGTTGCTTTTAACTTGTCTGAAATGTGCACACTAGGATCTCAAAATGGTCATTTAGTTAGTGTTGTCTTTTTGTAGTTAAAACCCAAACATCTTTGGAATCTAAGCCACAGTTTTTGTATTGTTATAGTTGTGAAAACATGATCAACTTAGTTAATATTGAATATGCTAAAATACCATAGTATTAATACTAGTAGAATTAAAACCATAAGTATACTGCGGTATCATGTGTGTGTGTGTGTGTGTGTGTGTGTGTGTGTGTGTGTGTGTGTGTGTATTTGAATACCAGATTGTGAAACACAGTTATCTGTGCTGTGTGTAACGCTCAGAAATCATCTGGCGCTTCCTTCTTCCTCTGCCGTTGCTTAGTTACCCCTGAGGTTGCCAAATAAATACTGTGTGCAGTGCACGCTTCCCCTAATATTAGCAAAGGAGAGAAGATACGCATTTCTGTTCTAAGTTCATTCTTGACAGGACTGTAACTCAAATCAAGTTGCATTTGTTTGTTTATGCAATAAAATAATCTGTTTCTGAGATATGTATGCAAATCTGTATTTGGAGACACTTGGTACACGTACAATGGTTTTGTTACATGTGCAGCAATAGTACCACGGTATTCTTTGGAGTACCATGTAAATATTGTGGTATTTAAATCTGGTAATCAGTACCATGTTGTAAAGTACTAGGATGTTATCATCTGGATCCATAACTGCTTTGCTCTTGACAGATTTCTGTAGTGCCATTGATTTTGCTTTTATTCTTGTAATGTTAGATAGCGACAGTATGTTGCGTTAACCTGGCGTGACCGTTCTGTGACACATGAATAGTTTGTATGAATAGCAGCTTTGTGAGCTGAGAAACTCTGGGAAACTGATAAAGCTGTCAGTGTCTCTCTGTCATCGTGAAACCACCTTCTACTTAATTTCACAATGCCTTTATAAACTATTGAGTCATAAACTCATTTTTATATTCGTTTTTACCATCAGAACATTGAAACTAATGTCTACTTTTACATCTCTTGCTTGCGTATTTCTCACTTCCATGTGTTTCCTTATTGTGGGCTCAATAACTTCCTTTTTTTTTGCAAAACGTGACATTCCACTTGTTCTGTCCTCGTCCAATCACAAAATGATCTGTTGCTATGGAAACAATGGCAGACGTGGGATGGCTTGATTCTGTGTCTGGTGCCTGCCCACGGCAACTGTTTTGGCAATGCCGGAGCAAAGTAATGACTTTAGTTAACGTCAAACAAACCTATGCTAATATTACGGTAATGTTGAACCAGTATGCTATTGCTAATATTATGGTTCTTCCTGTAAATGCGTTTAGCTTTCAGCTTTTAGCTTTTTAGTTTGTATTTGCAGTGGGCGTAAAAAGGTTTCTAGCGATTTAAACTTTTAGCGTTTTGTGGTGAAATAGGTTTCTCTTCTCTCTAGGACACAAGGTAGAGATGATGTGTTTGTTAGAGGCTGTGTGTATCTATCTTTGGGGAAGAGGAAGTGAGAATCAGAAACAGGAAGTAGTTACAAGTGCCTATTTCAATGTCTTACAGAGAGAATGTTCTGTAAGGCAAGAGGGTATGGCCTCAGTTTAATGTTGATTCACTGGCAAATACGAATGTGAACGAAGGGTTTGCCCATTTCTTACTAAATTTAACATGGTATCCATAGTTTCCACCCAAATACAAGAGCCACTACAGTTATTTAAGAGTTGTATTTCCGCAATTAAACAGCAATTGTTTTAAAAAGTTTTAAAACTCTAAGCTTAGGATTGAAGTTTATTTTTCGGAAAATACCATTTATTTTAAAAATATAAAAAACAACTAATAAAAATAAATACAACAAATACAAGACAGAAAAGGAGTGCAATACAAAAGGTGTAACAAATTCTAAAAATCTGTCATGCTTATTATGATGTTACAGTAATAACAATAACTATGGTAACTAGGGCTGCAGCTATCGATTCTTTTTGTAATCGATTAATCTAGCACTTAATCAATCGATTAATCGATTAATCGGATACATTTTTAAAATCCGATAAAAAAAGAGTAAAAGCTCTTTAATTTATTAATATGCACAACAGTTTTCATGCTGTAGCTAATCTAGCCCTGAAATCAAAGTAAATATGAAATATACAAATAATATATCATTTCTGGGGTGAGCCTATTTGCTATGGTAATCTAGCAACCTGTGTGTGTGCGTGCGTGTGCGCGTGCACGCGTGCCGTGCGTGAGGAAGAGTGACGCCCCAGTCACACCAGTTGCTTCATTGCAGTTTGATACGGCAGAAATACACATTGCACCTTGTTATCTTCTTTTTTAAGAATGTAATGATCCCAAACTTTAGACATTCTCTGCCGTTTATGGACATCTTTACTCTCCGCCATCGCGCCAAATAAATTCAAAATGTATTACGCGCTATGGTGTGCTTCCTGAACATTGAACAACGGTCCGTGTGAATCAGATCCGTGCGCGTCATAGGAATTTAACGAGGCTTCGAGGCAGAGTTTTTGCCTCGAGGAATTTTTGTAATCGAGTTAATCGAGTAACTCGATGAATCGTTTCAGCCCTAATGGTAACTGCAGTATTTTGGCTATGATTACTATGGTTAATTTATTGTAAAACAACACACAAGCCACGTTTCCATTATAGATTTGCTCAAAAATGATTATGTAAATATTGATAAAAAACTATTGCGAAATGACGGCGTTTCCATTAACCAATGTAATGCGACTAAAACTCATCATCTTGCGATAATTTATTCCAAAAATCAAGCAAACTTCGTCTCCGTCTCATCTTCAGTCCAGACATACCGTGCCATCTTTAAATAATAATCATGTGACTTTTTTTACGTACGCCATGTGACCTGTAAATGTTCCTTTTTCGAATTGCCTGATAAACCACCTCATGTGAGCGCAAAAACTTTTTTTGCGATAAATGGGAGATTTTGTAAATGACAGAATTTTTTGTGGTGGCCTTTTACGCACTTTCTTCTCCTCTTGTCTGCCCGATATGTTAAATGCTGGTACTGACCAGCCCTGCGTCTGAAATCGCATACTTGCATACTATGTGAAAATCAGTATGCATACTAAATGGTATGTGTAAAACATCAATATGCGAAAACACGGGGCGAGAAAAACACGGAGGTTCTAGAATGCATGCCAGAATTTTATACTCTTATTCTGCATTTGGTCTTAGTTTTTTAAATCTGATTACAGTAGATCTATATGCTGAGCAGAAATGTATTCAGCCCACTTGTTCTGTAGCTAAGTGGTAAAGATAATCTGAGTACTGTGTGTGTGTGTGTGTGTGTGTGTGTGTGTGTGTGTGTGTGTGTGTGTGTGTGTGTGTGTGCGTGCAAGTGTGTCTAAATTTAGCGTTTCAGTATCACCTTTTCAATTCTGCAGATCTGGATCACCCAACAACCCCCAAACCATTGAACTGAACACGTTCTTTCTCTTGTTTCGGTCCACGGCTATCTCTATTAGTGCAAGTGTGCTTGTGTGTTTCAGGTTTAAGTAGTGCTAAACCTGAGAAGGCATCCACGCCACTCTCACATCACAATCTGAAGATGAGCGAAGCAGGAAACAATTTGATCAATAACAATTTGTCTCTTTGTCTCTATTGACCTGCAGGATGTTTGTGTATACATTTTTCACAATGCATCTTTTTACAATACTTTGCCTAGAAAGATGTATTTGTAATAAGGTTTTAAATGTTTAATGGCACATGGTGACCTGTGTGTACATTAGATTTTACTGGCACACATACCTCACATTCCCGGTTTAGTTTCCCTACAAATCCAACACACACACAAATGCATGCTATGTTTACACACACATAAATGTACACTATGCTTCAAGTCTCTGTTTGTATCTTCTGAAGCCATGGCTCCATCCTATGAAGATGTTTTTCAAAGCAGAATAGAAGATGGTGACAACAGATCTTTTTTCACTGTCATAGATTCATTGAAGTTTAACATTGTGGTTTTTTTTTCTTGTCTGAATCAGAAAATGTGTCATTCCATCAACCTCTTGTTTTAATATTACATTTTAGTGTAACTATACTTTTTATTCTTTGCCAAATAATACCACACAATATCAGTTTGCTATCACTTAATGACCTGTTATTCCACAATCCATGTCCCATTTTAAGGTCCTGGACTCGCCTTATGTAATGGAAATATCTAGATCAAAATGTACCTGAACAATGAATGATGTGTGTTTGTTTGAGTCTGGATTGTGTTTTTTCGAAGGGACGTGTGTTTATGTATGGATGAAGGTTGTTCTGTGTTGCAGTTAACAATGCGTCTGTTTCCTTGAGTCGATTATAGCCGGTAATCAGCTTAATAACAAAGCGTCAAACAAAGTTCATTGCATTACAAAATCTCCCGGTGCATGATGGGTAATCGCCCACATTAGCAGTAGATCAGCAGAAAGTACTTCTCTTCCTTTGTGGACGTTTTAGATACGTTCTGTCTGTTTCAGATATGTTTTATATCAGTCCCTGAAAAAGTGGGATTTTTTTTTACTAGAAACAGAAATCAAGATTCAAGAGTCCGGCACAAAAGAATTTGTCATTTTTATAGTTAACGTCAGTTGTTTTCGTGCGAGTTTTGTTCACGATGATGCGTGAAGAGCTGTTTGATTTTATGAACCGACGTCGGTCCGTGTGTTCGCTCCGATGGTTTCTGGATGATCCGGACCCCACCACAGAACCTCATTTTACCCCACTGCAAGAGTACCTGCAACAGATGCTACAGATGAAGATGACAAGCGATGTAAGTAGCCATAGTGACCGCATCCCTCAGCTGGTTGTCATGGTGATATTCAGGATAATTTTAGGATGTGATATCTCAAATGGTTAACTCAACCAAAAGACCAGAAGCTGAAGTTTGTGAAAACGGACTTGCATTTTGTTATTAGTAATCCTTAAAGGGATACTCCACCCAAAAACTATCATCATTTACTCTTAGATTGTTCCAAACTTGTATAAATATCTTTGTTCTGCTAAACACAAAAGAAGATATTTGACTGCCATAGTATTTTTCCCACTATGACAGTTAATGGGGGATGAGATCTGTTTGGTTACTGACATTCTTCCAAATACCTTTTTTTGTTTTCAGCAGAACAAAGAAATGTAACAACTTAAGGGTGGGTAAATGATGACAGAATGATGACATGTTTGGGTGGAGTGTCCCTTTAAATTGAAACTTTATCTGTCACCAGTTAATAGTCAGTCAGTTAATAGTCACCAGTCAGTAAATTCAGTTGACATAGACAAAAAAAAGTCCTGGACCATTGAGTTCCCGACACACATCAGCAAAACTTGTGTGTGGTTGAAGTAACACAGGAAGAACTAAACTGTGTTTGCATCATTTCAGTCAAAATGACTCCAGCTTTCACTTGTGAGCCGTGCTTTGAATATGACAGACAGGCTTGACTCACCTCATCGCCGGTTTGCTATTTTGACAACTCAAGCGAAGTGTTGATCGACATCAGGATGTTGAAATATTCAAATCACCTTCATTCGCCTATGTACGTCTCACATGTACAGTTAGAGAAAGGTTTTCCCAACCAGCTTAACTAAAGCAGCTTGATGTGAGATGTTTGACGCTCTTTAGTTCTGAACTGGGATCTTTATATGGGATGTGTGATCATGTGTTTGCATGTTCTCCTGGATTCTTGAAATCGATGGGGTGTTTTAGAGCTCTGGTGTGTGTTAAAAGAAAGGCATTTAAGCATATCTTGGCTTTTTTATGTCACGAAGACAAATATTGGTGTGTGTGTGTGAGATCTCTGTGTATTATGACTAAGACGGCACAGTAGTTCTGTTCTGCCTGTTTGTGCTACACAAAGACCCTGTGTGAAAGACAAACGGATCTGCATTTCACGCACACACACACTGGCCGACGTCTCGCACAAATATTTCCCTCTGAATGCAAACTGCCTACAAGTAACAGTTACAATGAACAGAAGCTATTGAAAGAGAAGAGAGAGCGAGAGATGCAGTTTTATTTTCTATAGAGTGACTTCAAAACATCTCATGATTATTAAAAAAACCCTTCAGATATTCAACACACAATGTGTGTGTGCGCACAAATGTGTCAAGACCAAATAGATTTGCATTTCTGAAGAAAATGTGGATCTTGTATGTGTTCCACTGCGAATTTGTTTTATAGTCCAGCAGGTGAGAATTGTCAAATTCGCCAAACGCTTCCTTTCAACAGTTTACATGATTTAAATGGAAACACAGGGGTGAGTTTTATGCTGAAGTTCAATTCTAAAGTTTGTTTAAATCTCTTAGTATGAGCAATAATAATAGTGCTGCTAACTATAGAAAAGTTAATTGATATTCAGAGTATCCCCATGTGCTAATAAGGCCATCAGTCACTTCATGGTAATTTTATTTATTTCACACACACACATACATCTGCACCTTCTTAAAGACACTTCCTGTCTCTGCCGTTTTTAGGTCAGGAGAATTGAAGTGTTATTTTAACTGTGAGACCAGAATAGAAGAAATTAGTCAGTGCTTTATCAAATTTCATGTGTAATGTAATATTAGTTTATCACGTGTTGTACTTCTGGTGTTCTTATTAATGAAGATAGCGAGAGAGATGTTTTTAATGTCTTAGAGTTTCTGGTATGCTAAAGATTGTGTGTGAACTATCCTTGTCTCATCCACCTACATTGTAGGAACCAACCAGAATTCCCCACGATAATGATGATGATTGTTTGAAAATATTAAAATGCAAACAGTTTCTGTCAAGTTTACATTATATGTAGAACGTAAAATATATATGAGCTTCTAAATATTTGAATAACTCAGATCCTATGTTTTTCACTTAAACACTTTACTCTTCAATACTTGCCTTGCAGTTATTTACAGTGTGTGAATCACACTCTTTAGAAGCATGTTGGGGATTTTTACTAGTTTGGTGGTGGATGCTTTTTTACTCTTTGATTTGTTTTGAGTAAAGGGGATTTTACATTCATTGATGGTTATTGATACTGAATAGTTACACAAGGAAAGCCTTTGACCTTGATGTGTGTGTGTGTGTGTGTGTGTGTGTGTGTGTGTGTGTGTGTGTGTGTGTGTACACTGTGTCATGATTGACAGTTCAGCAATGGCAACAGTTGGCCACGTGTTGACACGTACCTCTCTACTGTCCCATGAGGCTGGCAGTGGAACTGCACAGCTTACACAGACTAACATTTCCTGTAACAATACCTAATGAACCGATCAATTTAACAAACAACAACATTTATTGTCTGTCACTAAAAAACAGGAAGCAGTTTACAAACAGCATTGTAAAACCCTGCTTATTTTCTGATTGGTGTTTAGCTATTTCATCATTTTAAGACAAACAAACAACTCAAACATCTGTCTGTATTTTCTGCTGTACCTTTAAGACTTCTGTATGTAAAGAAACCCCTGTTATAATTGAGCTGACCAGATCATAAATTTGGCTCCATATGTTTCCAGGGATCTAGTTTAGTTCTGCATTAAAAATGAATGTTCAGAAATTATATATGTAATTATATTAATGCAGTATATTAGCCATTCATCTTTAATACATATAAATGAGCAGTTTTCTTCATTAATATTGTGTTGTACTAAAGCAGCCGAACAATAAACTTATAAAGCAGAATTCGGCTTCAGGTTCAAGATTTGTTAAAGAATGATGTTTTTGCATTTTGTTTAGTATATATAGTATGTATAGTAAACTGACATCAGATTTAAAAATAATAATATTTCTTAAATAATAACTACCTTAAAAATATACCACAGTAACCATATTACAGCAATTAAAATAAATATATTTATAATGAATATGAATTTCTAAACAAGAATATTTCTGTATATTTATGTCATTTTCTGAAAGGGTGCTTACCTCATGCTGGAGTGTTTTAGGTGGTTTCCAGGGACATTACTGGGTGCTTGCTTTGGTGTTTTTGGTGGCTTTTAGGTGGTTTAGACCACGTCGGAAGAACCCACCCCCCAAATTTATATGATATTCTGATGCTCCATTCATATACAGTATTGCTTTCGTTTTATTCTTTTTTTTTCAGGTGAAAACATTTTGGGTTTCTCTGAAAGCAAGACAGAAAATTATGCTTAAGAAACCTAAAATTCATTGATCAAAAATGATCGATAATTGTGTTGGAAGACCGTGTAGGAACAAAATAAGTTAGAAGATGAATTACAGCTAATAATTGTAAATGTGTTGTATTTACAAACAATATTCCAGAATCTGATAGCATTAGTGCAGAATCGCTCTAGTCTTCACAGTCTTTGGATTTAATGAGATCATGGGAGAAGATTGAACTCTGGGATCTTTCTGTGTCCCATCAGACCACATTATGGCTATTTATAGTCAGAGCGGAGCTGCGCGTGCGTCTCCAAATGCTGAAATAGACGCCGCACGACCCTCTTCTCATGCGTTGCATCGCAGCATTTTCTGTGTGATTCTTTTGTGAAACCTGACAGAATAATTATGATAATTGTTCTATTCAAATATAGTGAATGACCTCATGTTTGACCCAGAATCCAGGATGACATCATCTCTGATGATGTAATGCCTGCATGTCATGGGTGTGTGTGTTTAAAAGGAACAGTTCTTCCAAAAATAACATTTCTGTCATAATTTGCTCACCCGTGTACAAACCCTATTCTGTCTTTTCATTATGTGCAACATGAAATGAGATATTAGCATTTCTGTTAGTATAAAGAATATCTTAAATCACTTTTTCCATATTCCTTTGCATTTGCTCTGTCACCGTTTTTTTTATTTTAACACGTGCAGCCCAGACGCCTACACTTCAGTATGTATACTCGCTCTGATCCTTCGTTTCTGCACAGCGGATGCAGGTGCTCGACTGTCTGTTGGGTCTCTGTTCAGGGTCAGCTGGCGACTCTTTCGTGACCCTCATTAATCCACGCCGGTTCTGTACACAGCGGGATATTATTGCAGACGTCGTAACTAGGCATGGGCCGGTATGAGATTTTGACGGTATGATAACCTTAAGCCAAACTATCACGATTTCACGTTATGGCAGTATTGCAATTACCTCTTTAAAATGTTGTGTTTAAAATGTTTGGGTAAAAAAATAGCTTTGAACACAGTATTTAAGCAACACAAAAATATTTGAAACAGTAGTAAACATGTACAGTATGTCAGTTTAAATCAGTGGTTCACAAACTTGTTTAATGCATGGCACCCCTTTCTAGTCATTATTTACATGTATTTTTAGTAATTAAACTTACATGCATACATACACATATAAATAAATAAAATGCAGATGAGCAAACAATAAATTAAGCATAAACCAAAAATAGCACAGAACCTGGTGGGTTCCTACACTTTCAGTCTTTGATAAAACATACAAAAAGCTCATACCTTTGGGACGGTACAGAAAATTTTAGTGGTTTTAAAAACGTGGCTTTTTCAAACTCGGTATTCAGCCCATGCCTAGTCGTAACTGCTGGACTACAGCGCATATACTGTACAGCGTCGCCTTTGCAGGAGTCTGCTCTGAATCTTATGTTTGCACAGCGAAACTGGACATTTACGGTAATTTGAGAAAACGTAACATTTCCCGAAACCAAAGTGGAATGTATGGAAAATGTTCAGACATAGATTTGACAAATATAAACACTGATTTTCTATAGCTGAGCTTTAAAGTCATGGGTTTGTTTCCCAGGAAACGCACATACTGATGAAAAAGTCTACCTTGCGCTTTCAGTTGTTTTGGATAATTGTGTTTGGAAATCGCCTATGTTGTTGCGTTCCTCATTTGTAAGTTGTTTTGGATAAGAACGTCCGATCAATGGCTCTATTTAAATGTTAATGTAAATTTGTATGTACGCTGGGAGTGTCTGCAGGACTGTGTGATGCTCTCTGCTTGTAGTTGATAATATCTTAGCATTTGTACTTGAAGAAGCCAAACTCCTAAAAAGATACTTCTAAGTCTGGAGTCCAGATGATCAGATTAGTTCAAGATGTGGATGATATCTGTTTTGCCACAGTGGGAGTGGTTTAATCTGTGGGCAGAAACATTTTCTGGATTATAATCCACCTTTAGTAGCACACAGGAAACAGCTGGATTACTGTCTGATACTGACCGGCAGACAAGGAGAGTTTGTCCTAGTTTAAACTGGTTCGGACCTGGCGAGTGGGCTCAGTTTTGTTTTTTGCAGAGAGCTAAACCTGACTTTGAATGACAGGCTATATTGGAGCGATGGATGTACCTCCGTTATTTCGACAAATCTGGACTAAACTGATACTGGATCAGAGGGTAAATGTCTATTATAGCTCCTTAATTCAGTATGTGTTTTTTCCAAATATACCCTGTTTTATGACGAATTTACATTACACCAATGAAAGAGGCTTAAAGAACATGTTTTTGCATAAATACATTTCTTTAATTCAACAGGGATTAAAAACTAGTCTTGTGTTAATATACACCCCTAGGCAGTGTACACTTCCAGTCAAAGGTTTCTGGACACACTTGACTGAAAGAGGTTTCTCATGATCTTTCATCTAAAAGCAAATTTACTGTTTTAGTTTTAGTTGTAAACATGAATTTCTACCATGAAAGCTGCTATTATAAAATTCTGATGAGACTAAATAGTGAAAGAAATGCAGCCTATAATAGTCCAGCATTCATAAAAAAATCCCATGATGCACTTTTGGGTCACTACATAACTTCCATACTTCCATTGTTTTATTTTGAGGTGTAAATGACTTGAATTTGGGGTAATAAATACAAATATTTTACCTCACAGTTCACATTCTCATCACATGATGATGTTGACCGCTGATCTTCTGTATGAAGGCTGAAACCACATTATAGCCTTTCACAGCAAATTTGCACTTTGAGCTGTTTGTGTAGCAGTGTGGTTTAGGTGCGTTGAATGCTGTGTTGGGTAATAAGAAGCGATCGGTGCTTAAATGAGACCAGTTAATCTCATTACTGAAGGTCATTGGATATCTACAGATGCTGACAAAGAAACTTTTGAAACTTTTGTTTCTTACATGGCTAGTTTTAATAGACTTAAAGGAACAGACCTGTGCCTTTAAATAGTAGATAAAAAATGACTAAATGTAACAAGTCCATAAGCACGAATCACCACACGCACTTCCTGTGCGCACAAACACACAAGTTTCAGCATGCTCATCCTGTCTGATAGGTGACTGCTCGCTGAACAGGAATTGAAGAACAGTTTGTCTGTGTCAGACGGAGAATGTGATAGGTTTTGTCGTGCGTGATGTTCGCCTGGACGCGGCGTGCGTACAGCTAAAAGAGCTGAGCGGATTCTTGAGGTCGAGATGGTTGAAGAAAAAATGGGGGAATGCTGGAGTCAAACCAAGGTGATGTTTAAGATTTCTTCAGTGGCTCAAGACTCGACAATGTTGAATCCATGCTAGTATCTGTTTAAGGTGTTTCACAATGTTCTGATGTGTTGTGTTTTGTATGGTTTAATGTATGGTTTTTATAGTTTTGTCTAATAAACGAATCTAAAATAATTAAGGTTCTTCAGAGGTTGAGTCGCTATGGCTCTTTGAAGATCCTAAATGTTCTTGATGTTATGTTATAAGTTCTTTAGGTCTGTGTTTTGGTTTTAGGGTTGTTAATATAAAAAACAGGACTTTTGCTTTTATGCCATCAGACTGTGGCTTTACGTTCCATTTTTTTGTTTTTATGATTTGTAAAAAGTAAAGAGATGACTAATAGAGTTCAGGGTGACATTTAACAACAACGCCCATCTATGTGTCATGATCAATAACTGAGAAAAGATCTGAGAAAAGCATTTTGTAAGATGAGACTACCAAGATCAGTTTGTTTTTATGTATAAATATCTTACATGTCATCCATAATAAGCATAAGCAAGCATATCATATTTTGTTGTAAAAACATTCAAATGGTTTGTTTTTTGCAATTGCTTCGACATGAAGTGTATCGTCTTTGTCATCATTAACCCCGTGTGCACCAAGTCATTTAACACCACATATATCACTTGTGAAAAAAGTGATATCAAAGGTGGGATATTGGATGGCATCTGATTTTGTGTATGTGTTTGTGCTTTGTTTCATACAAAGAGAAAAGAAAAAGTCTACACACACCCACTCACGCTTGTTTGAAATGTGCATTACACCTGTTCATTGGACATTGATGTGTTTTTTTTTCACCATTAGGAAGTTTGTGTATGTTTCATTAAGACTTCTGTAAGGTGTATGTGAACTACATGTTGTTGTGTCAGATCTCAGGGTTTTTAATCAAATCTGGTTTGCTTGTGGTTCTGAAGGGAAACAATGAAGCCTGAACCATCAGAAACATCTGAGATGTGGTGCAGATGAAAAATCTTGTTTGGTTTTTAGACCTGATAGGATTTGCACTCAATGCTTTAGTACACCAGCTCGCAGTCATACCTTAATATATTTTATGGTTGTCTTGTACATATCTTGGATCTCCCACACCAGGCCATACATCATTATAAGACTAGATCCTTACTGACTTTTGACCTCAGCAGACTGATGTATTTGCTTGTGACCCTAAACAGCACCCAATGTCACCTGTATTTGTCTCCTTGTCTGTGAACCCAATTCATTCAGTATGTAAAACCTTCCCATGTTTAACAAATGTCTTTCTCTGTCTCTTTTAGGATCAGTTTGATAACCTAGAAAAGCACACACAGTGGGGAATAGACTTTGTGGAAAAATACACCAAATTTGTGAAGGAAAGATCGGAGATCGAGCTTAACTATGCAAGACAGATCAGGTGAGGACGCATCATTTTTTACTTAGTTTTTTCCACAAGAAATATATTAATAAACGTTATTATATATTGCACTTTTAAGCAGCTTCATAGGGTGCTGCATACAAAAGCAAGCAATATATGTAATTAAATATAAAAAACCAAGTAATGCAAATAGAAACATGCAAATAGCATCTACAGTAATATATTCAATAAAATTAAAAGACAATGAAAGGTGCACTGTTAAAAAATTCTGTAGAAATTACATTATTACTGGCAGCAGTTTGCCAGTATCTTACTGTAGATTTATATCTAATTTTTTGGCAACAGTTTGTTTTTAAGATAAATGGACATTAAACATAATTAAGTCTTTATCTTTACAGAAAAAAACTATAAAATAACTGAAAACAAAAATCTGAAAAAAGTTGATAAGGCTTTTTGGTTCCCAGAATGCTTTGCATGATGTTGTTTATAGTTCTTTTTCTGTAAACATTTTATTAATGTTTAATGTTCATTTATATTCAGTTATGTTGCCAATAATTTTGATAAATCTACAGTAAGTTACTGGCAAACTGCTGCATAACTACAAATACAATTGTTTTTTACAGTGTACTATTGATGTCTGAAATCACATGCACTTGTGTGCCGTTGTGTTTGCTTTGTCTCATATTTATGCCGATATTGTGAATATATGTAATCATGTCATGTGTTTAGCGGATAGGTCATGTCTTATTTCACTTTGGTCGACAGGACCACCGACAGATTTTTAGATTCCTCAAAATCCCGAATTGTAATTTCGGCACAGCATGTGTCATGTCCCTGTAAACTGAGACAGGTGCAATCGCTCATACTGATAAAGTGCTTGTGTGAAAGCGCACACACACACACACGGATACATTCATTACATATAAGGATTGGAAAGCAGCATTTGTGTGTGTGTGTGTGTGTGTGTGTGTGTGTGTGTGTGTTCGGGAAGAAAATGCAGTTTACCGTAGTAACAAGGTGCCAGCATGGTGTTTCTCGTTGGTGACCTACATTTGTGCCATCCAATCATGTGCTGTGACCCCGCCCCCATTCCAGTCATAGGATTTGAAGCTCAAACACTGGAGTAGACACACTCGCACACTGACTGTACATCAACCCCCTCCAGATAGCAGCGGGAAACCCCTTTAATTCCCAGACGCAGCGGGGGGTTTGGCTGTCTGACACACACACCGACCAGGATGTGATGAACTGTAATGTACTACAAAAAATGCCATTTGAGATATTTGTTTGGACATCTTGGTATTACCATGTTTACTATGGTACTTTGTGTAAGGGTTCGCATGCACACTTAGAGGATAACCAAATGTGATTGGCCATGTCAAATTATTGCAAATATTCCTACAACAGAGGTCAAATATTCAAGGATACTGTAGATAGGTCAAGTCAAGTTCAGTCCATTACAGGTTGTGTGATGTAGTATGCTACATTTTTTATTAGGTCATCGGGGGGGTAAGCTATATGTGCAGAAAATGGTGCACAATGTGCATACTACATTCTGCAGTAGTAGTAAAAGTAAAAAGTATGCAATTCTGAGCGCATTATTTAGGATTCACCGAAAGCACAGCTGAGGGCGAGCGAGAGGAATCTGTAGCTGTAGGCGCTTGTTTATTTTAGTGTATATTTTAGCCCTGAGCATGGTGCCGTATAAACCCACAAACACACAGAGTACACACGCATGAACCGCAACACTCACACACACACCTGCCCCAAAGCGCTGATGGCAGGCAGACGCTCTGTATTTATAGATGGTGATAATAGAATGCATAGAGAAAAAAGGAGGCGTGTGTGCGTCTGCGTGCGTGCGTGCGTGCGTGCGTGTGACATTAATGAGAAAAGCAACCGAGAAAGAAAGATCGCTTTTGTGTCACAGTTTCCATGCCTGCTGCATTGAGAACGCACACACAAACACAATGTCATTGAGCCACACCTTTCATTTTAAATACATTTAGAAAGACAAAAAGTGCCCTGCACCCACAGGATTGTGGGATACATGAACAGCTGTTTACCGCGTAGTTTATAGCGTGTACTGCTTGTTCACTTGCTGTAGCATTTCTGTCTTGGAAATAAAAACAGTTAGCTGACAGTTTTAATAACATTTGGATAGTGGCATTAAATAAAGTGAATATGATCAACCATCTGGGTATTCAAAGCATAGTGAATAGTATACAGTAGGCAGTCAATTAAAAAAAAATCTTGTCTTTAATTTTCCTCAGGAATCTGTCCAAGAAATACCAGCCTAAGAAGAAAGATGAAGACGAAAACAAGTAGGTTTGATTTTCTGATCATTCAGATTTGTGTTGTATGAAATCTGGATAGAACGATTGATATGACGGAAACATCATTTGACCCCTTTGTATTAGAAAATAGAAAATACCAAAATAAAAGCTGGAATTATACAGATAAAGTATGACAAGACGCAGCAGATGATGGCTGTCACTAAAGACAGATTTATGAATTATGACACAGTCTGAGGTGTGAACCCTTGACAGGGTGGAGACATGAAACATGAATGAGACAATAGACAGAATGAAACTTAAACGACATGAGAAAATCTTCCATAAAACTATCATAATACGCTCCAGTTTCATATATTATATATATACTTTCAAACTCAAAGTGTCTTCCTTTCAAAAGAACCGTTTTAATTATGTTGATGATGTCACTAATCGACGATGTCACTTCCTCTTTCAGGTACACGTGGTGTCGGGCGTTTCATTCGTCGCTGAACGAGCTGAACGATTACGCCGGCCAGCATGAGCTCATCGCCGAGAACATGATGTCACAAATCATCGCCGAGCTCACGCGATACTCGCAGGAGCTCAAAACGGAGAGGAAATCGGTGAGTGACAGGCGGCACAGGTGAAGCGTGTAAATTGTTTAAATTAAAACACGTATAAGCCGAGACAGACCACAAGGCATTTGAAAGTTCCTGAAGTGTGGTTCTTGTTCCTGGGGAACAAACAGCAAGTGCACTTTTGAGGGTTCTGCCCCGGGTGACCAGCTGGTTTATCTAGAAGGCAGAGAGATGATGGAGTGACAGGTATGGGGGCGGTACTTCCTGTTTGACTGACCAATGGCAGATATAAACCATAGGGTGACATTCCTAGAAATTTCACAGAAAGTTTATCAGTCAAGAAGATTTTCTATTATAAAGGATCATGCTTCTCAGAACTATTCAGAGTCTCTCTCTCTCTCTCTCTCTCTCTCTCTCTCTCTCTCTCTCTCTCTCTCTCTCTCTCTCTCTCGCTCTCTCTCTCTCTCTCTCTCTCTCTCTCTCTCTCTCTCTCTCTCTCTCTCTCTCTCTCTCTCTCTCGCTCTCTCTTCCATAAATAGAGAAGCTGTTGTATGTTTAGATTAAAAGTATCTGTTTTGTGTATATGAAGTTCAACAAGCACTGTGTGTGTACTTTGTGTGTGTGTTGACTAAAACACTGTTGCTGTCATTTAAGCACACACACAGATGAGAAATCGTTTATTATAATAACAAACAGACAACCAGTTTTTGAGAGGTCAAGACGAATAGCTGTCATTTAAATAACGCAAAGCTATGAGTGTTAAAAAACAGGAGCACAAGGATAAGATGTGCAATCGTTTATTTAGCAAAGAAGATGAAGGCATTAGGTATCAACCTGTAGTGCAGACATTTCCCAGCATTCCACACTCACACACACACCAGCAGGGCTCCATTGTGTCTCACTGGCTTTTCTCCCAGAACTTTTCTCCTTTTCATAAATTTGTCTCTCTTTCAATCTTCTTTTGTATTCCTTTGTTTATAGACACATTTTTGGAAATGTTTGTGCTGAGTTCAGATGAATTATGCTGTGTTGTCCAATTATTCCTAAGCAATAATAATGTTTATATGTTCAAATTGATTATTTTTTATATATACTATACTTTCTATAAATATTTGTTATATTATTTTATAAATATACATATGTATGTATATGTGTCTATATATTAGAATATTATATCATACAAATATATAAAATATGTATTAAATACTTAATATGTATAAGTATACATATATAAACATAAATAATATAAATATATAGTTTTGACATTAACTTAATCTGAAAAGATCAGGTTTACTTAATTGTACATAACTGAAGTACACAAGATGCTAGAAAATGTGGAATAATTATTTTAAGATTAATCTAAAACAGTCACAGACACACCATCTTTACCTTTTTAAATCCAGACAACATATGGTCTCATATTGTAATTCTCTCTTAAACCCATTGTTGCATCAGCTTTGCCCTCAGTGACTGAGAGAGAGAAAGAGAGAGAGAGAGAGAGAGAGAGAGAGAGAGAGAGATCATCTGTAGGTGGTTTGTTGTAGTTATTATTGAGAAATAGGATCCTGACAGGTGCTGAATCATATAACCACACTGATCCTGAATCTGTAAAGAAACATCTAAAAGAAAGAAGAGAGAAAATATAAAAACAAAAAGACATCTTTGTATGACGAGTTTGATTTATGACTAATGTCATTAGATCTCATCCACATGCAACTTTTTCTGGCCAAGAACCGCCCACTTAAACAGTTTTGTTTCATATTCATCAGACGGTCAAGAAATGGACTGTGGGTTGTTTGTGGGCATGTAAGACACGAACCATACTGACCTCACCTTAATTTTCTCTCTCTCTTTCAACATTAAAGGGGTAGTTCACCCAAAAATGAAATATCTGTCAAGAATGAATTACTCTTTAGTTGTTTCAAATCTATATAAATGTCTTTGTTCTGATGAACACAGAGAAAGATATTTGGAAGAATGCTTTTAACCAAACAGTTCTTGGACCCCATTGACTACCATAGTAGGAAAAATGACAATGTAGTCAAAAGTGCCCCTGAACTGTTTGCTGTCCTACTGTACATTCTTCAAAATATCTCATTTTGTGTTCAACAGAACAAAAACATTCTAAAGTAATTTTTCCTATTATGGTGGTCAATGGGGTCCAAGAACTGTTTGGTTACAAGCATTCTTCCAAATATCTTTAACTGTGTTCAACCAAACAAATAAATGTATACAGATTTGGAACAACTCAAAGGTGAGTAAATGATGACAGTTTTATTTTTATCCCTTTAAAAAATGGTTTCTTCAAATGTTCGGCATATTTGTCGCATACTTGAATAGATGAAAACATTCATTCTCATGTCAATCTAATCTGTATAACTTTCTTTTCATTCATGGAACACAAAAGAAGATATTTAGAGAAATGTCTCAGTGGTCTTGTGTTTATACAATAAAAGTCAATGTTGTTTGGTTACCAATATTCTTCAGAATATCGTCTAAAAAATGTTTTATTCACATGGTGATCAATAGGTTTTGAGTTTCACTGTCTGCGTCATACATGACGTGTCAGCGTGTCTGTGTGTACAGCTGAGTTTGGAATGCAGGTGTTCCCTACATTTTTTACTGTCAGGTTCAGCTCTGAGTGGTAAAGACACACATATAATAAATCATAAGGAAAAACTCCAGAAAGAAATGGTTTCGGACGTCTCCGTACATATCCCAGGTGCAACACGTCACAGAATGCTGACAGTCAAATTTCTGTAGGGCAACTCATGAATCCACCTTCTCAGATATTTTATGTGAGTGAGATGTTGCTCTTCATTTATTAATAATCCTGCAAAAGTCCTTGAATGTTAAAATCATTCCACACATATAGAAATGCAATCGCAATTCACTCAGCTCGCCACATCCTCTTTTGTTGCAAAAAAATATTTTCACTTCTCATCCGTTTCTGTCACAAGCTCACATTCACGAGTTTGACCTGCTGTTTGTGGGACTCCATTGTAAATATTGCAAAACGTACAATAGATACATTTTGAACATTCTGTTACGGAGTATAATAATTTATGTTTATGTAAAAAAAAAAATCTTGGATGTTTTGCAGAACATTTATTTTAATGTTCTTCATCAAAAATGGTCTCTTTGTCTCTCTCTCTACATTTTCTTTCTGGTCTCTTATCTCTTGTACTGTGTCAACAGTCACATTAGCCAACAGCTAGATGTTGTGTGTGCGTGTGTGAAAGACGCCACTTTCATTGGAAAAACAACAGTTTAATGGTTTTTATTTCCAGGAAATAATACCGAAGTAGAACAAAAATGCAAATACTTATTAATATAATAATTTTTTTAAATAAAAAAATGCCTATTTAAACTTTACAGTGGAACGGGGTAAATTGTCAGTGTACTTTCATTGTTCACATAGAATTAGTTGCTTTTGGTTCCTTTTTCAGGTTCTTCAGGGAAACACGTCCTGGTGTGTGTGCGCTTGCGTGCGTGTGTGTGTTACTGTCAGTATTATTCAGTAAAAAACTCTTATCTCTCTCATCAGGTCATGTTATCTTTCAGTGTATTGTTATTTTGTCAGCAGTTGGTTCTCTATGGAGCTTTATGCTCTTTTTGAACCGCTGAGTTCAGCTTCCTCTCTGAGAGCAGGTTGACTTCCTTTGATTGGATGAAACACAGAACAGACTGATTCTAGATCAGCTCTGGGGTTAGATGTTTGTTCATTTGAAGGTAATTCAACTGGGTCGCAGCAAGCGAGACGCCCTTTGTGTGTTTGTGAGTGTATGCTGAGGTTTTTAATGCCTGTGTGAGTGTGTGTGTGTTGTCAGGCATTTTCATAAATAAATACAAGAAAAACAATAAATACACGTGCGTGTGTGTGTGTGTGTGTGTGTGTGTGTGTGTGTGTGTGTGTGTGTGTGTGTGTGTGTGTGTGTAGGTTTGGCACTGCTTGTGGGAATTACCCATTAAGTGTTTTAAGGATATTTAAAGCTTCTTATTTGTGTGTTTGTGCATGCATCATTATGCTAGACACAACTAGACTCCTTTTCTACCGACTGTGTGTTTTTTACCCATGATGCTTTGTGCACTGTAAAGATTTGTTCGAACGCCTCATGCTCGCATTCCTTCAGTCGAAAAGCTCAGCTGTGAATACTAAACAGTCGAATGCTTTCATTCATTCACTCATTTTCTCACTGTGTTCAGTCTGAACACGTTTCACTGGTCCTGGTTCAGTGTTTAACAGCGTATACAGATCCAGATTTAGTTTTGTCTGGCAGAACCAAGAATTAATGATATCTGCATAATCATCACATTTTTTTTAACTCATTAAGGTGAAATGTATGGTTCTTGCACTCCTAGTGGTACAAAACAAAACTGCAAAAACAATCATGGTTCTCCTCGTGTGATATTGGTTGGACAAATGGAGATTCCTGCCCACATAATAAATGTTGGATTCTGAACTCATCTCCAGCTGGTCTCAGACCTGTATCAGTTATCTATGGGACACACAAGGCCTATTGTATGCTATGTTGTGGGGGATTTGATTGTTGGCCAACTGAACACTTTCCTTGGAGTGCTCAGGCCGAGAGAAGCCTTTTAGAGAAACACACTGACAGGCTATGAAGTCTAAGAACGCACATGCTTTCTTCCTAGGTTTATGTTTACATATAATGCTGAGAAAGTCTTTTTGTTGTTGTTGTTGTTGATTATTCAATTATATCACAACCCATAGTAATGAAATTTCCATTGGCGATCTCTTCAATATTTTGGTTGCCTCTCCAGTAATAGAGAATACTGCTGAAATATTTAGCATCTTCTTCTTAGGAAATGTGTCCTTTATAAGAGTATGTCAAACTGTTAATAGAAAGTGAAATATTTCAATATTTTAACATTCTTCACCAAACTGTACTGTGCTACACACATTAATTTTAAAGCTCTTCATCTTTTTCTCCTCCTTTTTCTCTCTCGCAGCATTTCCACGATGGACGGAAAGCGCAGCAACAAATCGAAGCAAGTTGGAAGCAGCTGGAGTCGGTGAGTTTTAAAATCACTGATCAATCAGACTTAAAAATAATCACTAAATATTTTACAGAAATATAAAGTGAGATAGTAATACCATGGACAACCGTATGATATGAATACTACACTACATTCTTAAACATTAAGGTTCGTAAAAGGTTGTTGGCCCATAAAGAGTATTTAACACCAACACAATCTTTCTTTTGCACTTAAGGTGAAAGGTTTTTGCAGTTGTCAGATTATTTAAAGAAATTATATTATTATTATATATTATATTAATAATATATTTAATGGTTGTCTTAAGAACCCTTGATGTAAAGATTCTTTGTGGGACTTCTTCTATGGCATTGCTACGGAGAACCCTTTTAAGCATGTCTTTTTTTTAGTGAGTGTGTGTGTGTGTGTGTGTGTGTGTGTGTGTGTGTGTGTGTGTGTGTGTGTGTGTGTGTGTGTGTGGTATGAAGAAGAGAGAAGAAAAACTGTTTATGTCAGCGTATAAGAATGATCTCATTGTGTGCATGTTCTTGTGTGCGTGTGTGTGGTCAGAGGGGACACAAATGTTGATTGTCCCTTCAAATACAAATCCAATAGAGAGATGAAGGGTAAATAATTCGACTTGAGTCATATAATGAACATTTATTATGCTGCAAAACTCCTGATAAGAGGAGGACCATACGCTTTGCTGTATTTGTGGCCCAGAAAGTCCTCACAAAACATGTCAGTTACATCACTGGGTTAGTTTTAAAATAACAAAGATTTGTGTGTATGTTTGTGTGATTATACTATTTAGATATATAATGTGTCTGTATGTGTTTACAGTGTAAAAGAAAGTTTGAGCGGGATTGTAAGGAGGCGGACCGGGCGCAGCAGTACTTTGAGAAGCTGGACGCAGACATCAATGTGACAAAAGCTGACGTAGAGAAGGTACAAGACTGTGTGTGTATAAATGTGTGTGTGTGTGCTTACACTACTACAAAGACAGAAAAATGCAACTGCCCTTTGCTAAATAAATACGCTCCATTTTGTGTTTTATATTTTATTGTTTTCCATGACTTATTGTGCCATAACGCTTTGTGAGATAAAGTTTATTGTCCGATGGATGAATGAGTGTTACCCGTCATTGGAGCATGATATCACCTCGCTTTGGCATTATTTAGTTTCGGTCTGGATATATAAACACAAAGAGATTGATAGTTCCAGCGACTGTCTGTTTTTCTCCTTTCCTCCTCCAGAACACATCACTCACTGTGTCACTGCCGCCGTGGCAGTCCCATCTCACACGCAACATCGCCTACGTCCTTTAAAAACTCGACTCATTTCCAATCTTTCCTTATTAGCCCGTTCCAGAGCGTGTGCTCGGCAGATGCCTTCATGCCTCTGTAGAACAAAAAGAAATTTCCAGAGGTGGAAAAAACGGGCCGTCTCCAAGAGTCCAAAAGTTTGGAATCCTAAGAATCCCAAGAAAGTTTTATGCCCATGAATGCTCAGATAGATTGAGAAGTTAAATGATCTGTCAGGTAGCGTTTGTGTTATCATGGCTTTCAGCAGGCGTGTCATTTAAAGTGTGTAATAAGTCAAACTTTCAGCTCTTTCGGTGTTGATTTAGATGCAGATGTTCAGGGTCAGCGATGGTTCAACAGCTGTATCGGGTCAGTTTGTCAGCGGCTTTGTTCAGATGTATGCAGTATGTAAACAGTGCACAGTTTACACATTTTCTATAGGTTTAAAAACAGGCAACCTACTGCATTTGTAAAAAGTGTGCAGTATCCCATAATGCATTGAACTTCGCTTTGAAACATGAATCATTGCATACACATTTCACACTTATTATACTTAGTAGGCAAAAAGCACAGTTCTGCGACTTGGTTTGTTTGAGTTTTATGTGTCATATGATTTGTTTTGGACGTGTCATTTGAACTTTTTTAATATTTTAAAGCTAACTCCTGTTATGTATTTTTTTAATCATGCCTTGAAGCGATGTTATCTTAAGGTAGGTTCACACCGGCAGGTCTGTGTGTGTTTTTGTGTGTCGGGACACTGTTGCTTTCTGTCCAGCCATGGCCACACCTACACGACACACCTGCCGAGCGGCCAACCAATCACAGGCTTGTTCAAGTTTGTCTGCGCTGTTGCCCCACCTGTCACATCGCTCCAGGCATGAATATTTCAATGTATAAACAATGAAATATATGTATAGCTGTCAGTTCGCCTGTCTGTGTGTGTGCTTAGGAAGAGATATGTGGTAGTTTCGTGACCTGCCTGCTGTAAGGATTTATATGTTATTAAATGTATGTACATGAAATGCATTTATTATTTTTTATATAATACCTAATGAATTCAGGGATTTTTTTAATAATAAATGTTGGTATAATGTAATATAATATAAAGAAGTGCATTACGGATACCCTTAATTCAGATATGTTAAATAAAATACATTTTGTAATCTGCACACATTTATCGTGTATGGCGCTAGCAGCGGCAAGGTCGTGGGTTCGATCCCAACGATTGCACAAATCCAGAAACAAACAAAAAATGTATAGTATACAAGTCGCTTTGCATTAAAGCGTAAATGTAACTTCCCGTCTGCACGCACGCTGCTGATCTGCTTGTGGAGTTTAAGTGTATCCATAGCAACACTGAACCTCAGGTTAACGGGTTTGATTTCCTAGAATCAGATCAGGATGTGGCTAACATGACACTGCTCTGCATCTCTTGCTCAGATGCATTTGTATATTTTAAGTTGCAGTTTTTAGACAGACAAACAAATCGAGTTCATTTGTAAAGCACTGAGGCCTGAGATCTCCACTTGAGTGGTTTATTGTTTCTGTGAGTCATAGTTTACTTATTTTATTGCATAAAACTCCTGTTTTCTAAGTGGATGTTAAATGTTTCTTAAAAATGGTGCTGTGTTAGAGTGTGAAAGAGGCCAAAGGTGTGTTTATGCTGAGGTTTCAGCTGTGTATGTGAGAAGTGTGTAATGTGTGTACTTTAAAGTTTGTGTCTATGTATATATGTATTTAACCATTGACTTTGAGAGCACAGCTCTTGAGTTGTTTATAGCCAGATTGGTATTATTTTGTGTTATTTTGAATGTGAGAGAATACAGTGTGCGTGTGAGACGGTGTGTCTGTAGAGATCATATCAAGCTCATTTATATTCTTACTGCATTACCAATAATAATAATATTATTTACCTCTCTCTCTCTCTCTCTCTCTCTCTCTCTCTCTCTCTCTCAGGCACGGCAGCAAGCGCAGATGAGACACCAGATGGCTTCTGACAGCAAGAATGAATATTCCTCATACCTGCAGAAATTCAACCAGGAACAGAACGAACATTATTACAACCTCATCCCCAATATTTTCCAGGTGCGAACACACACAAACACATATTATTTACATCAAATTTGGCCAAAACGATTTCTTAGTTAACTTCTTCATGTCGAGAGCACACCTCACAAGGTTTCAAGCTCAATAGGTTTTGCAACATGTTTTTGTTTGTGTCGTGAGCAGAAGATCCAGGCAATGGAGGAGAAAAGGATAGAAAGGATGGGCGACTCGCTGAAAACGTTCGCAGAGGTGGACCGACAGATTTTGCCCATCATCGGGAAGTGTCTCGACGGAATGACGCAGTCGGCCGAATCCATCGACCCCAAGACTGTTAGTGACACCCACACAATCGATCAATCTAGTTTTGAGTCTAGCACCCCCTGCTGTCTATAAATCTTCTGTACTCAATCTCAGAGTGATTTGTTCTCAGATGCTCTCCTTACACATTTAAACCTCCGGAACAGATAGATAGGATTAGATTATCAGCAAGCTACTGATACCTGATCTCAGAACTGCCACAGAGTGATGCACGAAAGAGGATTTGAAAGCGCAGTCGGGGTGGACACCATATTTCATTTTATATTAACAAGACATGGATGTGAAAGATAAACATAAAGTACATTTAGTGGAACAAAAATGTAGATTTGTGGTGGCATTTGGGTGAATAAATATTGTCAGTTTTCATTTTTGGACTACATGTTCTCATATACAAACCACAGTTATTTATTCTTTATTACTATGTTTCCACATTTTCGGATTATAGTGAAACTATTAAAAACCTATGCAAAATCCCAAATGTAAATGTGTTCTTCTTTAGTATAGTCACTCTTTCATTCACACTTGTCTACAAAATGTCCGAATTCATTAAAAAAAATTGTTACATCATTTAAAACATTTAAAATCAAGTGACTCTGAAATGTTAAATCGTAGTGTGTGTATATACAGTATATTAAGTCGTCCTTTATTCTTACGCCTGCAGGATTCGTCTCAGGTCATAGAATCATACAAGTCTGGCTTCGAGCCTCCGGGAGACGTGGAGTTCGAAGACTACGGTCTGCCGATGAAGAGAACCGTGTCTGAGACCAGCCTCACCAACTCACGCACCGAAAACAAAGCAGACCGCTCCAGCAAGGGCAAGAGTAAAACTCTCTGGCCTTTCATTAAGAAAAACAAGGTAACACAAACACATACAAACACTACATCCTGCTGTCCATCGTCTACGTTTAAAGACAACTCAAATCAAAAGTGTAAAACAAAAATAGTCAATAAGAGGCAGATCATGAAAGAAAGTTTGATGTGTTGTTTTATTTTTAGTTTGTGCTATTTATTTTCATTTGTGTTTTCATGGTTAGTTGTGCATTTTTAGCGTTGTAGTTGTTGTTAGTAGCTGCTGTTATTCGTTTGGCACCATCGATTCCCTCCGCTGTCCTCTTCCTTCCCTTTGGTTCACCTGCACGAAAACACCTGTTCATCCTTTACACTCGATTGATAACGTACTAATGCACGGCCCGAGAGGCCTCACCTTTGGCCTTTGACATTGCAGAAACTCTTATCCCTTACTTTCTCTCGAACTGAGAGTATTTTCCTAATTCGACCACTCATCGTTGCTGTTCCCATGGTTCTTTCTTCCTCTGTCTTCTTGTGGCTGTGACCCTCGACATTTGTGTCACCCCGCCTAACCCCGCAGAACCGGGATACGAGTATTAACATTGATGCACATTTAATGTTGCGTGTCTGTGTGATTGTGTGTGTGGCTATGTTCGGAATGAAAAGCCGTGTAGTGCATACTCCTTACTGCGTAGTATATTCCATGTACTGCCTATTTGGTTTGAGTATGCAAAGTATGTATACAACAACAATATATTTTATGTGGTTGTCACAGCCTCATTATGTTTCATTTCTTTACGTTAAGTTACACAGTCGCAGTTTGTCATTAACGGTATACGTTTGTAACGGAGGGTTGAACACCTGTATTCTGTATATTTTGTTAAATGTAAGTCATCTATGCATACAAAATATGTACATACTGTATTCAGTATACTGTACATACTCCAGAAATAATATGAGTTGCATGGTAGTGTGAATGTGTTGTCACTACTTTACTTTTGTGTGTATTATGTGTGTAGTATTTATGTTTGTTGACAGTGGTAACATCATTTTTAGAGCATTTTATACAGAGATTATGTTCTGTAAATGAACACACTTCTCAGGGGATTTCTTCTTGAATACTGGTTAAATTAGAAACGTTTTGCAATAATAGTATGTTGAACAGAGCCTTTAGAAAAATTGTGTATGCCTGCGAAGATCTGTGATGGTAAAGAATGTTCTGGGTTTAATACAAGTTTAGCTCTATCAATATCTTAATGTGCTGTCAATTAGGACAGTTTTTAAAAACAGAAATTGTAAAAATCACTTTTAATAAAGATCTGTAGGGGTCTACCGGGTTTGTATAGGTCTTTGAGGCTCTGTAGGAGTATTTTAGGGTTATTAGAAGGTCTACAGAGGACTGTAGGAATCTATAGGGGTCTACATGGATCTGTAGGGTCTACATAAGTGGGGGTGCATGGGGGTCTTTAGAGGACTACAGGAATCTTTAGGGGTCTGCAGGGCTGTTTATGGGTCTATAGAGGTGTTTAGAGGTCTTAGGGAATACTCCATAGGGTTTCTGAAAGGTGCTTGTATTAATTTTCGTGGTAGAAGTGTATATGTATGCTGATTCATTTCTGACATTTTGTTTGTGACAAACTGAGGAATGAGTCTAAATATTTTCTCTGATAATTGACAACATGCCGTTGATGCTTAATTTGTAACAAACCCAGAATATTTCTTTAAATTCATTCATTTCTGTTAGACTAATTTTCCTAATGTGTAAAGATGGGATTTCATTTTAATCCATGTATAGATGTTTAACAAGGTTTTGTAGTCTGCTGGGAACAAAACCGTTAAGGTCCGCTTTCCCAGACTCATTAATTTCTCCATTACGCTTTAGGGAACTTGTTAATAAGAAAGAAAGAGAGAGAGAGAGAGAGAAAGAGCAATCGGTTGACCTGAAAGCAGTTTTTCTGTACTTTATAGAGATGTGTGTGCGGTGTGCATGTAGCGTTTGTTAAAGGGATAGTTTCCCCGAAATGAAAATTATATCATTATTTAGTCTTCCTCATGATTTTCTTAACCCGTTTCAGAGTCAAATCTGAGTAAACATTCTTCAAAATCTCCTTTTGTGTTCCATGAAAGGAATGTCATATCGTTTTGACATGAGGGTGAATAAATGCTGACATTATTTTCATTTTTGAGGAAATCGTTTTCTTTAAACAGTTCTGAAGTGAGTTGAACCCGTGCATGTGACCCTTGATGTACCGGACAGAGTTTAACACACTAACTCTCTCGCTCACAGGTTTAATAACTCCACAGCTGCTGCGTGTTTCTTTCAGTTTGCATTTCTTTACCTTCCATTTTACTTTCATTTTTTTTGTTTTTATTAATTGATTAATAGAATAATTCGTTGGGTTAGTTCTGTAACATTTTTCGGTCCTTATTTCTCTTGTTTTGTGTTCCCCCTCCTTTTTTACCTCTTTCTGGGTCGATTTTGTCCCCCTCTACTTCTCTCTCTCTCTCTCTCTCTCTCTCTCTCTCTCTCTCTTTGCTTCACCCTTTATCCCCCTCTCTCTCTCTAAATCTCTCTCACTTACTGGTCGCTGCTCTGTGGCACGTGTCTTACCGGTAGCTTATGTCCCTGTTAACATCCCCCATACCCCGCCAGTCCCCCCCTGAACCTCCCTCACCTTCTGCTGTGACCCCTGACCCCTGCCCCACTCCCCAGACCCCCAAACAGTCCAAGGAGCCCCTGTCCCACCGATTCAACGACCTCGTGACCTCCAAGCCCAAAATTCACTGCCTCAGGAGCCTCCGGCGAGGGGTAAGTAGCAGTGCATGCTTGCGTCTTTTTCGTGTGTGGGTGTGTGCACTTGTTGCCGCTCTTTGTACGTATGCCAGAAAAAGGAGCTGAATGATATTGTTTCGAATAATTTTATGGATTTGACGCCTTGATGATGTCATGATGTCACTGACGTTGTTCGAAGCGATGATGTCGCAATGTGCCTAATGCTGCCTTCAAGTTAAAATTGTAATAAATCAAATATACATTTTTATTTAAAAGTGTTTAATACTCAAGGTAGATTTAACTAGAAAATATATATAATTATATATTATATATTTGAATTTATTTATTTATTGTATGTTTATATACTGTATTTGTTTAAAAAATATTTGTTAACTAAAAGCTATAAAATAATAGTAGGAAATTCTATTTTATTTTGGGATGAATATGTTAAGGAATGCTCTAAAATGCACAGAATTGCAATATTGTCTGTAGGGTTTTCTGTAAAGCCTAAATTTCCATTATGGTGCAAAGTTAAATGATCATGATGCATTATTTAACAAAAAGTTATTTGTGTTTTTAATTGTAAATTTCGACAGTACATTTAGTTTACGAGCATGTTGTGCGCTTCTTAGTTGTAACTTCTTAAGAGGACTTGAAGGCAGCATCAGATTCTGAATCGATGATGTCATAATATGACTCAGATTCTTGAGGCAGTGATGTCATAACGTGACTCAGGTTCTGGAAGCAGCAGTGGAATGTTTTATATCCTTCGGCTCCTTTTCCCCTCATGCAGCTAATAAAACTCACTCTTTCTCTCTGTCCATCTGTCTCTCTCTCTTCTTTCTTTCGTTGTTTACGTTTACCATGGTTTCACCGTCTCACATTTTCAAATACGCACACGCAGACACGTACACAGGGGCGCCAGTGAGGGGACGTGACCCCCGGGGCTTAACACAAGAGAAGGTCCCTGCAGAGAGGCTTAAAATAAAAACGGGTGCTCAAACAGAAAGGTTTGTCCCGATTACACGCACAGACATGCTTCAGAGAGATTTTACACAAACATTCAAAAACAATGTCTCAATTACACACGCCAGACCTTTTGATAAAGTCCGAATAGATTCACCTTCCCCTCAGGAAGGGCGTCCTCTTGTTTCTGTGTGTGCGAGCACAGATTTGGAGTTTTGAATGACTCAAGGATAACAGAAGCAAGATAACAGAGCAGACTCCTGCTTCTCATGTGCCTGGGTAAATCTTACAACCGTTTCTCTCCCCACGCTGTCGCTGATATGTCTCTCAGTTTGATTGTCGGACGCAAAGATCGATGTTCAGAGATTTTTCATTTTCTATTTTTGCCTGTTTGTTCATCGAACAGGAAGTGTGAGGTTGGGTTCATTCTCTAAACATGCTGACAGTTTTGTGTGAATCGTTTTTTCCTGAGCTCATTTTGAACCTTAAACACTTGAGCATTAATGTATGTTCTTCTTAAATTGAGAGAGTCATGCGGATTTTGTTTTGGGGTGGATATTTCTTTTTTACAACATTGACATTGTCATTTTTGAGATGTTTGCCAACACGCTGGGATTAAAGAAAAAATATCCAAAGTTATTTGTTTGTTTTATTGTAAGTAAGGTGATTAAGATAAAACGTTATATGCAAAGATCAAGAATTTGAAGTCATGGGGTGGGAGCATTTCAGAGCATTTTAGCATGACATGAACAACTGTTACATGCTAAAATGTTTTACACTTTCATTCTGTTTGTTTGTGCTCCTGGCTGATTATAAATGTGTATCTTGTATGCATTTAAGATGTTTTTAAAGTAACATCAAAAGTTTCATGTGTTTTAACAACTTTTACTGTCTTTAGGAAATACAGTCATGTTCTTTAAACACACATTGAATATAGCTGTTGTTCTTGGAGATCATTTAGGAATCACGCACGCACACACACACACACACACACACACACACACACACACACACACGATGTAATAAGGTGATGGTCAGTAGGCATCTTAAAAAATGAATGTCTGTGTGTGTTGGAGTCTTCAATCCGTGTGTGAGGTGTGTATGTGATGTTGAATTTATGTGTGTTTTTCTTTTTATATACGTTGCGTTTGTGTGTCTGCTATTGTTCATGGTGTGTGTTTTTCTTTTTGTTTGTTTACATTTTGATTTCTATGTCTGTTTTTCTGTATGTGTGGGTGTGTGGGCTTAATTCGGGTGTATTTTTTGCTGCAGTCTGCCCAGTCTCTATATTATAATAAAGAGATAATGAAGAGGACTCTCGGCCGGCCTACATATGCGTTTGAGGCCAGGCAATATATTGTAAGTGTGTGAGACAAAAAAGTATGTGTGTGTGTGGCTGAATGAGTGTATAGATAAAGTACATTTTTAACAGACGTAACCTCATTTAGTGGTTCTTCGTCACAAAACATTTAAATCTCTGAAATGTTGATATTCTAAAACAAACAATTTCATCTGAAATTTTTTTTTCTTTGATTCGTCTCTTAAATGAGGTTAGTGTCTGATAATCCTTTTTCAAAGCCATTTGTAATCGAACAGTTACGTCATCATCAACAGACTCTCTCATTGGCTATTTTGGCTTTTGACCCACCTCCCCTGTGCACCCCAAGCAGCTTGGCTCCGCCCCTGTGCTCTGGCAGCAAATCAGCTTGTGTGGGAGGGGTTAATTCTCAAAGTGTCACGAGCGAGCGCATCGCCTGTACATTAGCCTGGTGATAAATCCAAAGATGAAGTGCTCGTAACACTTTATCAAATACAGATACGTTCAGAATTTACCCCTTTTAGTGGCATTACAACCAAAATGTTATTTTGCTGCTTTGAAATCCTAGATGTTTTTTCTGTGTACATCACATTGGACAGATAATTAAGTCTGTATTTGTTATCTGTGTGAAAATCTATGTCCTGTTGGCACATTTATAAATGTTAAAATTAAATTTACCTGTTGTTGATGCATTTGTCTAAGTCCAAAACCTTTAGTTATGAAAATACAAATAGCTGGCAATATCAATAGTTTGAGCACCCTGAAATAAGACTTACATCTAGTAGAAAGATTCTTTAAGTTTCTCTCACTGGCTCAAAAAAAGTTTAAATCAAAATTTTTATGATGAAAAAACGTCATTTATTCGTGCTTTTATTATTTTAATTTCTTTTTGGCTTAGGCTCAAAAAAAAGAGAGATTCCAAAAATTAAGCTACAGCAAAAAAAATAAACTCAAAGACATTGTTTAGTTATAATTTATTATTTTTCATTAATCTTTTTTATGTCTCATAATTTTAGACTTATACAATAATTGGCTTTGAATCATCTGTTTAAAGCACCTTTTACCCTGATGTTTTACACACATTTCACCTCAACGTGACTTTTAATTCGATATCCCAGCACAGGTAGGATTACCCAGAATTCTCTCTGTCTCAAGAATTAGCAAATCTATTCAGAATCTTTTCATTGTCTGTTTCTTTTTCTCTCCTCATTTCCTCTTCATCCACTGTTTCTCTCTCAAACAGTCCTCGTCTGTTCTTATAAACCCATCTCTGTTGTTTTCTGTTGGCTGAATATTGCTTTAGACTGATGACATCATTCACATGACCCTGTAACATTCTTCATGATAAGTGGTTCATTGGTAAAACCTGCTGAAGTTCACTGCATCACAAGGACAGATGTTCAAACGCACCATTTTTGCTGTCAGGTTATGGTTTGTCACATGTGCTCAGCACCTGTGATGTATCACACATCACGTACAAAAGCCTCTGTATCTCTTTTAATTCATATCAGTGAAAGCCTAACCTGTCAAATGTGTATAAAATCATGCCTGCAAGAGTCCGGTTGTATAGAAGTTGATGAACAATAATGATGACAACAGTCTATTTTTATCTTAATATCTCTGACAATTCAAATATTATAATATTTACTATAGTACACTGTTGTAAAGTGTCATATGCTATAATATACAGAAGTATTAACTATTGTAAATGGAGTAAATACTACTGTATACTATAATATTTACTATAGTACACTGTTGTGAATGCTGTATACTATTGTATACTGTAATATTAACTATAGCAAATGGAGTAAACACTTATATGCTAAAAGTATTTACAGTAGTACACAGTTGTAAATTGTAGTACACTATAGTATACTGTAATATTAACTATAGTAAATGGAGTAAATACATTGTGTACTATAATATTTACTGTGGTACACTGTTGTAAATTGTAGTACACTATAGTATACTGTACTATCAACTATAGTAAATTGAGTAAACACTGTTGTATACTATAGTATGTACTATAGTGCACGGTTGTAAATTGTAGTATACTGTAGTATTAACTATAGCAATTGGAATAAACACTGTTGCATATTATAGTATTTACTACGGTACACTGTTGTAAAATGTAGTATACTGTAGTATTTACTATAGCAAGGTTCAACAACACTGTAGTATCTTTTACTTCAGGAATTTCACTACATTTTACTATAGTAAATACTGTTCTGCACTATAGTAATTTTTTTAATAGAATTTGAAACACGTCTGATTTGTTAATGCAGATAATGTGGTGAGCTTCGGCAGGGAGATTTAAACACATCCATACACACCTGCATGTGTTAACACATACAAGCGTCTGGTTGTTGCCTCTCTGATGTGTCTCTGTTTTCTCTCTGTCTCTCGGCCTCTCTCTCTTTCCGTCCGTGAGAAGCTGTCTCTGAAACTGGTAAGCATGACCTCAGTAGCATGTCCGTAGCGGCATGACCGTAGCATGTCCGTCGTCCCAGTAACACACGGCCCTTTAACGTTGTTTGGTGTACTTTTGTGTTCAACCATTATCAATTATTTAATGTTTGCCTTTTTTTAAACCAGCTTTTTGTTGTCGTTATGTCATTTGACCTTTTGTGTGATTTGAAGTACAAAACCATGTTGTTGTCTCATTTATCTTTTTTGTTGATGTGTGTTTTTGTTCTGTCTGGTTGCTGTGGTGACTGTCCCTCTGTGTAGCTCACACTCAATGCCCACGTGCGGAACCTTATCGAGGTGATCTGAATCCCGTTTTATGTCCTCGTGTTCATTTGTCCATTCATTTTTTTCTTGATTTTGTCCGTGCGCATTTTAAACTCATGAATTAATTGCATTTATTTTGATTGCTAACCACAAATACGGCATGAACTGAAAAATGTGTTGACCTATTTTCAGAAAAAATGATCTCTACTATGAACACAGAAATCTTTGTGAATCAGCGTGAATGTGGTGTAGCTGAAAATGTTTGAATGTGTGTTTTATAGGGTCTTTTATAATCATCGTTAGGTAAAATGGCCCCTTCCAAAATGTATACATGTCATATTTGGTTAATCATTTCTTCACCAATGTTCAATGTGATCTGTATAGGAAAATTCATTTTGTAGATTTTAATTCCAATTTTTGATTGATTTGTACATTTCGAGGATTGAGGATTGATTTGGTTGATTGTGTTTTTTCAGACATTGAGTTTAGTTTATATCATATATGAATGAAAATAACACATAATTATTATTTTATTTTAACATTTTTATTATTTTTAAAGAGGGTGAGTATACAAGTGAGTGTAGCATGTTCTTGACTGCTTGTATTATTATAGGTGGTGATTGGTAGAGTGAATTTGTGGTTTAATTGAACAGAAATCTGATTTTTTTATATTGAAAATGCAATGCATGCTCAGAATTTGGATTGTTTGATGTTGCATGACAGTGTTGTGCAGTGATGTGTAAGGTTACTTTGTCTTGCTATGTGATGTTTGGGCAGTGGTGGGGGGCATCTCATTCACCTGTTCAGTTGAGTTTGAAGTTAAATTATTATATTAGTATATCTTAAAAGAAAAGTTCATCCAAATATGCAAATTCTCTTACAATTTAATCATCTGGAATAGCATGACGTAATTTAAGAGAAGTTTTTCATTTTTGGGTGAACTATTTCTTAGGTTGCTCACCAGCTCCTCTTTGTGGCAATGAACAGCAACAGCATGGCATATCCTGGCTGTCAAAGAGAATATATGTGGAAAACAGTGTTCAGATGTTCAGAATGTCAATAAAGTTCATTCAGACAGGAAACAGGATATGAGAGAGAGAGACCTAATTCGAACTTCTCAGATGAGTAAAAATAAGCAGAACAGTTGCTGAACCAGTGCTGTTGTTGACATTGACTAGATTCAGTGAATCATTTATGACAGAGATGTAATCGAGTATTTCAATATTATTATTAAAGTCAGCCAGCCAACCAGATTGTAGGTATTACTGAAATTCATTGTGATTAGATGTTAATTGTGAATGTTTGACACGCCCTGTTTATATATTCAGTAATTATACAAATTTTAAAGGTGCATGCATTATTTAAACCCTCTTTGCATCTACAGCATATGGAAACTGATGCTGTTAGTATAATATAAACACTTTCTATTGTTTAACTCACTGTTGTCTACCTGCCCGCCCCCCCCCTCTCTTTCTCTCTCCCTCTCTGTTTTTTTCTCAGGGTTCGAATCCTGAAGATTTCAGTCATTTGCCTCCAGAACAGAGAAGAAAGAAACTCCAGGCAAAGATAGACGACATCAATAAAGACGTACAGAAAGAGATGGATCAGAGGTGCGTAAACATACGCAACACACTTCAACCTTTTTCAGCCCTGATGTATTGTATGAATCTGATCATTTTAAGCTTGGCCTCCACAGAGATGCTTTGACTAAAATGAAGGAGGTGTATGTGAAGAACCCACAGATGGGGGATCCTAACAGCGTGGACCCCCGGTTAGCAGAGATCGCCCACAATGTTGAGAAACTGCAGGCGGAGGCTCAGAAGTTTGAGGTGTGTATTGAAACATCACGCCTCAGTGAGTACAGCAGAGATGAGTGTGTGTAACTGCGTGCGTGTGTGTTTCAGGGCTGGTTAGCAGAGGTAGAAGGAAGGATGCCAGTGAAAAGTGACCCTCCGCGGAGGACGAGCACGCTGTTCGAGACCCAAAACTGCACACCACCCACCACCAACAACAACTGCGCACAGGATAGAGAGAGGTACACACTCTCGCACACAAACACGCAATCACTGTGATGTGGAAAGGTGATGTACAGTTGCTATAGTTATTCTCTACGTGTGTGTGCGTGTGTGATGGAGCAGTCCGGATGGCAGTTATACAGAGGAACAGAGTTCTGAGGTCCAGAGTAAAGTCCAAACAGAACCGCCAGAATTTGACGAGTTTGATGATGCAGATGAAGACATACTACCGACCATCGGCACCTGCAAAGCCATTTATCCATTTGAAGGTATTTCATATATATATCTCAAATAACATCTCAATACTCTAAGCAGCACAAACAAAACCAAAAATAATTTTTCTTTGACTCCAATGCAACCTGGGATTGTCTCATCTGCAATTGTCTCTCGTCTTATCATTTTTCCGTTTTCTCCATCTGTAGGTAGCAATGAAGGTACCATCGCGGTGGCAGAGGGCGAGCTCTTGTACGTAATAGAAGAAGATAAAGGTGACGGATGGACGCGAGTCAGGAGAAATGAGGAAGAGGAGGGTTACGTCCCCACATCCTACGTCGAAGTCTTTCTGGACTCCAACGCCAAAGGTGCTATAACCTACATTTGACTTGAGTTCTTCAGCTCCTGACAGGGCTGTATGACCGAGTGTGCATTTGTGTATAGACATGATGGAGAACGTCTAGGGTGCGTTAAGAATCCTAACACTCTTCAAGCCAAGCGAGTGACTTTTTTTTTAGGTAGAATTTGGTCAAGTGGATAGACTTTTCCAAAGAGACTACATGATTGTATGTTTTAATACTGTACAGTATGGGTTTATTAGTCTACCATAGTTTAATATGGTAAGACCACTTCACATAACCGCAGAATATTGTTGTATTGAGTAGCAATGCATGTTAGACACCTTTGGGATTTATGTGATATATGCAAGGTTTTTTGGGACAGTTTTTTTATTATGTGAAGATTTTAATTCATGAAGCTTCAATTATTTGTGTGTGTTTTCTCCGGATAGTTACATTGGATTATACACGTTATTAGAATTAGCTTGCCCACTAATAAAGTAAGTTGAGTAATAAAACAATAAAGTGTTAACAAGTATTTACATTCGACTATTAGTCACATTTCATCGATTTAGAACATGATCGTTATAATTCATGATAATATAAAAATTATAATCATCTGTAGATTATGCACACACATTGTTCACTATCGGCATATATAGTTAGAAGGAACAGACATCAAGATCCCAAACTTAAATCTATACATTATTTAATATACATTAAATCTAGACATTATTTTACAACACAATATACAGCCCACTAACCAGGAGGGTTTTGTGGGAATTGTGATCCTTTTCTGGATGTTTCCCCTACAGAGCTTTTTTCCTGGAAAAGGGTTTATCTTTCTGAGGGTGAGACTGAAAGTGTGTCAGTGTTTTGGTCTGTATACCACATTAAGAAATCTTGAATGAAACTAATTTGTCTTCTGTTTAACTACTCAAGACTACTTTGAGCTGACATTATCTTTCTTCGTGCTTTTTATTTAAAACTGCATGAGTAATTCGCTATAATAATGTGTTGGAGTGGAAAGTTTTCAGTGAAATTACTCGCATCACCTTTAAATTGCGATTATCTGCATAATAATCCACAAGCCAACAGAGAGATCCTGAAGAGATCTGACACAGAATCGACAAGATCACTGAGAATAACATCTGCATCTTAAATGTTGGAGTTTTTGGAGTTGTTTGCTGCAATAACGCATGTGTTATGTGTACAGTATATTTAAAGATGCCATGACACAAAAAGCCTTCCGTGTTTATATTATTCATTATCCAGTTCATTTTGTCATGTGTATTGTACTCGAGTGAGCATACATCAAATGTCATATCTGTGTGTTTAATGAGTGGGCTTTTCACACTTACAATTGTCAACAAAATCACCCCAAAAACAAGAAAACTGTCCCATTTTCACCCCGATACACATTTATGCATGACATCATTGTTTGTGATGGGTCAGGCCACATCTCAGATCAAACCCAGCATGATCCGGTTTAACATAGTGTGAAAAGCCTACGTGAAAGTTTTAAATGGGAAGCATCCGTCATTTCACCAAGTCTAATGTTTATTTTTGTTTGTTTGTTTTCACGTTTGTTTGTTTGTATGGCTGCAGATTCGTAAAGTGTGGAAGGAGGACTCAGTGGTGCAGGGCAAACAGCAGCCACATGTGGGGAAAACTACAACCTACACTTCATGGCCACCCTAGAGAGTGAGAGAGAGAGAGAGAGAGAGAGAGAGAGATTATAGAGGTCTCTCGGCCTAAACGCATTTGATATTCTCCTGCTGTAGAGAGGAACAGCAAATCAGAGGAATGAGAACTATTACGACATTAGATTTATCACCTGTTTGTTATTTTATATTGTGGTTAATATGATCTGCATCATTTTGCTTTACGGCTGAGCTTCGCTGAACAGTGCTAAATTTCTTCCAGCCTGTGTGAATGACTGTACGTATGCGTGTCTTTGTCTTGGTTGTGATTCCCTGATCCATCCCAAACTAAAATCTACTGCAAAACCTGGAAACGTGGCCTGGAAAACGAGCTTGTCTGCTTGAGAATTAAAATTTCTTATGTACTCTTCCATCTGAAGTTACAGAATCATAACGTGACATCCTTGTAACATATGAAGAAACGACAATGCTAAACATTACTGTAATCAAATTCACTCACTCTTGAATTTAATGGCGACAGCTCCGTTATCAGGCCACACCTCTTTATATCTCTCAGAAATAACTGCTGGCCAATGGTTGCTAATATGGCTGTCACAAATCAGGGGGGGCGGGGCTTCACTGGCCAACAGCATGCCTGCTTGCCCTGGCACCTCCTCTGTCTCCGCCCTTCCAGCGCACTTACCTGTTTGTCTGTAAACCGTTCATCTAACTCCATTTTTACACGCCTCCCTTCTTTTGCCGTCGTGCCCTGACGTGATGTACGTTTTCCTTCATCCAGTGACTTTTCTCGCTTTTCTCACACTCAAGCAAGCACTGTTTTGATTTGCTGGATGAGGAGCGACCTTTTCTGTTGACATGTGATATAAACATACATGAATATGATGATGTCCTGTTGATAGGTATGTATTTATTGTGACGGATGTTATGTTCATCATGTTATGTTTTCACGGTTTTACCCTGTGGAGCACCCAACCGAGAACCTCACAGATGTTGAAATCCATATGAAATGTGTGAGGGTTTATATGTTTAAATGTATCCTGAGCCAAATGTACAGGTTAACCAGACAAATAACGTGCATCAGCTGCGTGGCCTTCATATCTTAACCTGAATATTTGAAAGACTGGACTCCATGCTTGAGGTTTTAGATTTTTACTGATTTGTTTTTTTGTGTTATTGTCATTACTGTGGTTTGACAATTTTCTTTTTTTCTGTAAAATCTGTGAAGAGATTTTTTATTTTTTTCCAATGACTACTCATGGAGGCACATATTAATTTGTATTACTTTTCTTTTTAGATTTTTTCTAATTCTCTCACAAGTCATGCTGGGTCCAGAAAAGGTTCTAGCATTTTTCTAGTGATTGTTTTCCTTAAGTAGTGTTTAAGTTTAGTACAAAAAAACTAGTTTTGCTTATGCCACAAAACTGATATTTAAAGGTTTTTCTCCTGTCTTTGCTAAATATGCAGAAAAATCTGAACTTGACATATATCAAAGATCTTAAAACAGCTCTGTTTAGTCGAGCTTCCTGTCCAGGCTCACATAAAAACACTTGCTCAGCCATTGCTGCGCAACTATCTGTTTGTCCAAACGATGGAATTTAATGTTTGGAAATTTTTGCAGCTCCGTTAAGTGAAGCTGGGAGCTCAGAAACAACACACTTCACCTTTAATGCTAAAGGCTTTTATTAATAATGAGTTATGAGATATTATATGTTGAATAAATTGCACAGCCTCTCCTAAAAACGGACTGACTCTGATGGAACTGTAAATATGAAAATGTGTAACTAATGAGAAAGTTTTGAAGTAGAAAACATTTCACTGTCGTAAGGAAAACATCATTACACTTGTCTTTCAAACACACTCACTGTCTCAAGTGCTCAGCTTTTCTTTGAGAGCAAAACGATTGCGAACATTTTAACATTTAAATCGAAGCTGTCAGCTGTCACCGTATAGCAAAAATACACCTCTAGAAGAGAAGTGAGCTCATATTTGGCCTCAGTGACATCAAATCAATTGCCTCGCTCCCAATCTGCTCTACAAAACACCATTTCCAAATAAGAGAATTATAAATATATAAATATATGTATATCTATACGTGCAAGTCTATAAATAAGAGTGAACTACCAAACCATGGTAAGAGTCTATTTTTAAATTTTGATTAATAAAAATGTCCCAGTTTCTTTTCTCAGCTTAATGCTAAATGAATTAAACCTTTTGGTGGGATCTGCCAATTGTTTGTTTTGCACTTTTTGTTTGTTTGTTTGTTTGTTTGTTTTATGCTTGTGTTTTGAGCACTGAATACTTTGTACGTGTTTAACTGTGCCAATTAAAAATAGAGGAAAAACAAAAAATATTGTCCCTGTGTGATTTGCGATGGTGTGGTTTAAATTCTATGAACACTGTATCATAAGTGATATAATTTCACACAAGTCACAAGGTAAGTCAGGGCTGAATATACAGATTTAATGCAGTTTTACACTTGTAGACACATTAATTAACACATATTGTTAAGAAAACGTGTTTATTGATTTTTTTTAACATTTATAATATTATTAAAAACAAAAGCGTTTTGTAGGATGTAATTATACATTCTTAAAAAGCACAAAAAACCACTTATGAGCTTTAAAGATTAAAAGAACGTTTTAATATATATTTAAACATACACACACATGTGTGTATATATGTGTATATATATATATACACACACACACACACACATATATATATATATATATACACACACACATACATAGCCTACATACATACATACGTGCGTGCGTGTGTATATATATTAGCAATGAATGACAGGATTACATTAAAATGCATGGACTTTTGTATACGACTATCCGATTACGAAGCATTGGGAACCGAGAGTCTAAAGGTTGGTATTCGTTACATTTAAGAGACTCGACTCCTCTTTAAGAGCCTTTAAGTTAAAGGGTTAAGAACCAATTCGATTCTTTTTGAACCATGAATCAGAATTCGAATCCGGAATCGAACAGCTCTACACTTCCCCGGATGAGCATGACGTTTTGCTTGCGTCCCATTCATTGGTCTAGAACGATCCCCATGCAAATGAGTAAGTGTCTTAGGAAAACGTCTAAAACCTCACAAAAACTTGCTTCCATACACATAAATACAAAACACGTGCTTTCAGTATGCATTAGAAGTGTATACATATACAGTATGGAATACATAGCATTAGAAACGGTGTTGTTGACGCTACACAAGAATTGTCACCGCCATTGAGTCTACTAGGCAAAGCTTGACATATATATACTGTACACCGCATGTTTCTTAGCTGTGTTGTATGAAAGGAGAGAAGGTTAGCACTCCCCTTGACAAGGATGGAAGAGGTCCTAGTGACCTTCAACACATATACGGTTAAGGCATTGCCACCTACTTCGTGGCATCTCTAACCAAGTTTTTTTTATACTATGTTCTCATAGCTAATGTACCACATAGTCAAACCATTACGACAACTCAAACCTGCCCATGCTACAAATGTAACGCTAGCAGTCTTACACATTGCTCCCGTTAAGGAATGCAATAAAAACTACACTTCTTATATTATTGTCTCGCTTCTTTGTTTTGAATCGCTTCTTTGGATAAAAGCCTTTGTTATAAGTACATGTAGAAAGCTAGCAAAGCAGTGCCACCCGACGGTCTGTACGCGGCACTTCACGCCGCGCGCACGTCATTGTTTAGTCACGCTGACGCTGCTCAAAATCTCGCGATGTTTGTTTGAACGAATGGGCGGGCGGGAGTCGCGAGGTTTCCACTTCCTTTTCCAAACGTTCAAGCAGTTGTTTTATGTTGTTTAATTTGATAGCTTCTCACGATATATATATTTTAGTTTCTAACAAAAGTTAAGTTAGGCAACGATGGATTCGGTAGATGAGGATGTGTCTGCTCGGGTTTTGTTGCGGAGCGTCCTGCATACAGAGTTACCCAGATCTCCAGTTACCAGAAGGTGAAAACATGTATTCAAAACAGATTTATGCTTAATTTAAAATGTATATAATAAAATTGTGTTCTTTTTTAATATAGACGAGTTTAAACAAAGTATTAGTATATGTATTAGTGTTTACATACAGAAAAACACGACTGTGTAACTTGGGTTAGGGGGGGTTAAATAATTGTTTAATAATTAAACAAGTTAAATAATTTTTAATAAGTTAAATAATTGTTTGTTTTATGATGTAGGGACAAAGTTTTACATTTACACAGAAACGTACCTATAGTATACATTACATACAATGCATACGTTTAATAGTACCTTATATGAATAGTAAGATCATATAACGCTAACATGACGTATTCATGACGTGACGTCATATAAACAACTTGAAACTGTTGTGCATGCAAGCTTGGATAGTGTTTATATATAATGTAAAACAGAGAATTGCTTTGATTTAGTTGTTTTATTTAATACATTTCTGTTAATTATTTTATAATGATGGATAATAGTGAGTTCTGCTTTATAATAAAGTACAATGTAATATACAGAATAATGGTTGTGTAGCCTTTGAGGTGTATTGTGTATTCAGCTGTTGTGTGTTTTAGTGCGACCCAAATACGCCGCAGTGCGAGGTTAAAACACACTCCTGGATTGGAGAGCCCTGGAGTCGCCCTGCGCCACAGACTCAAACAGAAACTTCATGAGGTGTGTGTATTTGCTAGTAATATTACCTTTAGCTTTATCACATCTCTCTTGAGTTTTATGGGCTGATGCTGTTGATAGATCTTGGCTTGGACATTTACATAACTGTGTGCCAATGCTGCATAGGCTGTAATGTGGCCATTTGTGTTCTAGGCATTGACGCTGTTGTTAATGGGGGCATTTTTTACGCAGTTTCTGCCAATGTTATGTTAACCTTGCGTACCTGTAGAGTAGTATTGTGTTCTTCATATCTCCAAAAAGTCTTTAGTTTTCTCACATTTACAGAAGACAGATACAGCTGTACGATTTTTTCCTGAAAAAGCCGACTGCCCAGGGGCGTGCTGTGGGCGGAGCTAAAGACGATTACGCACAGCCTTTGCGTAACCTTGCGTCCACCGGCTGTTGCATGGATGGAGATTCTGCACAAAACGTTGGGCGTGCTTTTCTGGGAGAATTGTCCAATAAAACGAATAGGTTCCTTGTTTCGAAACAGAGGTTCTGACCTATAAAAAGCTTTCCGAAACAGGTTGTAGTGCTGGGGGAGCGTATTTAGCGCATAAATACTCAGTCATACGTCAAACTCGTTTTTTAACATGCTGACCATGTTAAGCATGAGAAGACAAATGTTTAATGGTGTAAAGAAGTCAGAATGCATGAAACACAATTCAACCCTCCCTTTAAATGATTTGTGAATGACCCAGCTTAGTTTCAGCAAAAGGTCGGTGGGGATGAGTGTTAAACTTTCACTACATAGATTGAGCCTCTTTTTACCAAAGAGCATGAAGAGTATAGTTTGCCATGTATTTTACAAATGAACTCTAAATCATGTGTGTCTTGTCATCTCTGTGTTGTTAATTTGTTTCAGAGCACCCAGTCACCCCTCCCTCCACCTAAACGACGGAGGTCCATAGGAGGAAAGACAAATCCTTCGGCCGTAGCCACGCCCCCTCTGTATGACGATGACATCACAACCCGTGGCCTGCTTAGGGGAATCATTCAGATGGGTGAGCTGAACGCTTAAATATTATGAAAGATGTTAATTTGTCATGTATGCACACTAGCTTGCTGCCTTAAAGCCATGTGTATTGTGAAAAGTCACACACAAATACAAATTACTTGTTTTTCAGACACTGAGGCGTCTTTGCTGATGTCGGGTCAGCCTGCGATGCAGGAGGCAGATCCACATCCAGACTCTAGTGTTTCCAGCACTGGAGAGAAAACGTTTGTACCATTAGCATCATTCCTGTAATGTTTTAGTCATATGCCGTCTGCAGGTTGTGTGAACGTGCTGTGTTTTCTCAGTGATGGTCTGTCTGGAACTGAGCTGTCTGATCTGACCCTACACACCGAGCCTCTGACACATGTGGTGAGGGGGCTAAGTCGTAGGAAAACACAACGTGCCTTCAGTGTTTCTGCGTTTGAGAGACAGCTGGATGAGCTGCCAGGTTCTACACATATTTCTGTTGCTTTTTTTTTGCCAGTTTCTCATGCAACATTTTTTCTCCTTTAATTAAAACTAATTTAATCATTATATCATATTTTCCCAGACAAATCTGTGGAGAAGGGTTCTGTCCCTCAGGAGAGACAGGATGTGTCTCAGGATTTGGATTTCTCTGCTGGGTCTAAAAGGTGGGCTGGTCCTGCAGCACATCTTCTCAGATATACATTTAGTGTATAGGTGGATGAAAAATAGCATTAGCATTAACCAATATTAGGTTAAAAATTGCATCACTATTTATAAAAAGCTCTTATTTTTGGGGGGCGGGAAAAATGAATGTGTAGGATTTCTTTTTCAGTGGCCTGAACTTGACTTTAAAAACCCCTTTTGTGGAAAAGCGTTCCGAGAGGGCTGGGCTCCAGCGTAAGGTGTCCAATCGGAGGTTACCTTCTGTGGATGCATTCGATGAGGCAGTTCAGAGATGTTTGGAGCAGGCCCCACACCAAGGTTTGCACACAGACTCACGAGTTTCTGCATTCATCATATTCTGCCCGTATCTGACACTCTTTCTCTCTTTTAGATCACTCTGATGTTCAGGATGGAAAAACTCTAGAAGATTCTTCATGGCAGAAGTTCACGCTTGGTCTAAATGACGTCACAGAACTTTACGTGCAACCTGCCGGGTGGACTGTTCTACAGAAGAAAGACGACACAGCCGTACCAGATGCTGAGATGGAGAGAGGTGCTGAGGGCGCTCCAGAGAAAGAAGAAGAGGAAAACCAAGAAAACAAACAGAATTATGTTGATGAAATCCAAGATGTTTTGGATCCAGAATCCGTAATCCAAGAAAACAAAGACTGTGATGTGGAAATGGAATCACAGGAAGAGGAAGAGATGGTGCCTTCATCCCAAGAAGCAGAACATGATCTGTCTTTAAGTCCTGAAGATGACATCATGCTTGCTCCGACACAGGCGATGACAGAGTCACCTCCTGAATCTCAGGATGTGGAGGGACACGATCTAGAGACTGAGGAGGACATTGAGGAAGAGAATGTTCAAGACGCAGATACGTCACAGGATTTGGAGCGGATAACACGTAGAGCTCACCGCTCAGAGGGTGGAGGTGCTGTCTTAGGTATTCCACCAGGCCAGAGAGTCACAAAGAGTTTGGGTGCTGAATTGAACCCTAGAGAAAAAGGTGAGAAGAAGAATAACTTAGTTTCACACATGATTGTTGTCATCGGCCAGTGAGGGAAGAACAATAGAAAGTTCTCTATTCTGTTTTATATTAGTGCTTTTTCTAAATCCTGGACATTTCTAATGAATAAAACTGTTTTCTAGTTTGTTTCAACCTTTTCTTGACCAGGATTATAAGTCACAAATCTATGGGTCACATTATGTTGTGCAATTCAGTCTTGAATTAAAGAGGTCATGTGTTTCAGATCATCTGGAGTTTGGTAGCATGAGCAGAGAGAGTTTGCAGGATGTTCCTGATGAAGACGTGGAACCACAGGGCAGCCATCTGTCCCCTCCACTGTACCCTGCAGCAGAGGTCACCGAAGAGAAGAGTTCACAGCAACATGATGCTAGTCTGGATGAGGAAGATTTTCGGGAAGTTGAAGGGACAGAGTTTACCACATCTGAGCGACATGAGACTAGTCTGACTGGAAAAGAGTTGCTGGATGCTGAAGGAGATGATGCTCAAGAGGTAGAGAACCAATCAGAGGATGAGGACATGATAGATTCTGAGCCAGCCAATCAGAGCCCTGAACTGCATTTACCTGCTTTGAGTGAACAGGAAGAGGAGGAGGAAGATGATGATGATAGTCACAGTGCAGGTAGCTACGTTTTGCTAGTTTACATTACCAATGTTTTGCTATCATTGAAAGCAACCATGTCATGGATTTTAAGCTTTTGCAGTTAAGTGTTTGTTTGTTTGTTTGTTTGTTTCAGAACTGTCCATAAAAACTCCTGCTTTTGTGAAACAGAAGAGAATGATCGCAAGTGCTAGTGCTCAGGCCACACTCACAGTCCTTAAAGAACTGAATTCTGGGTAATTTACAGGCATCATTGCTTTTTTCCCAGTGCTTACTGTATGTGTTTCTTAATACAAATTAAAACCCGATTATGTCAGTTCCGCTTCTCAGGTTGTCAAACGGCGCCCCAGACAGAAGCGTGAGACGGGCTCTGATGTTCTGCCCAAGAGTTACGTCATGAGCGTCTTCAAACATTTCACCAAAACGAAGGTGGCCAGTGACGTCTACCCTGCAATCAATGAAATGTAATAAACCATCTGTCTTTTAAATTTAATTAAGTTTTGAATGAGAAATACTTTAGTTTTGCGAAAGTTTTGATGTTTACGACCAGTACTTTATTTTTCCCGTAGTCTGAAGAAATACTTTGAGCGGCTAGCAGACGATCTGGAGCTTTATGCTACCCATGCCAAACGTAAAACTATTGAGATGGAAGATTTTGAGCTACTCATGAGAAGGTAAGATGACTCTGATATAGATAAATGACTTTTTGTCCTCATGTTTAGCAACTCTAGTGTATGTTTGTTTTATTTTCTCAGACAGGGCTTTGTCACCGACAGCATGCCTATCAATCTACTAATAGAGAAATATCTTCCACTGGAGTATCGCAAACTGCTCATTCCTGTAGCAACCAGCGGAAACAAAGTTGTACCGAATCGAAGGAGGTAAACACGTTAAATCGCCCCTGAATTACAGACGATACAGCTTTGCGTATCCGCATGCGTTCATGTAAATATATTCTTACCTTGTTTCAAATGTAAATGCATTTTGTTTTGAATCAAGATGGTTTGTGTAATATATTGCTGCTGTTAAAAATAAATTCTTGGTTCTTTGTCATTTTATTTATGTATATTTGTTTAATTGTACACAAAGGAAGTTCTTAACATGGAAGACAACGAAATGACTATTGTGTTAGTTTGCTATGGCCACTAGGTGGCAGTCACGCTCTGTGCTGATGGTATGGCAGGAATTTGTATATTAGGCTATTGGGTTATACACCAGATATTTAGATGTTTAATGTTGGTGTGTTTTAACGGCCATGCTAAGGTTTCAATGAAGTTGCTAACTACCCCAAATTAAAAGACCCTGCCCCCAATTGTTTATGATGTTCTTGTCCTCGAAAATGAGGGAATGTCTACCAGACAGCATTTATTCATTTAGCAGACACTTCCATCCGAAACGACTTTAACAAAAGTCTGGTTGTTTAGAAATGTAATGCAGTAATGCTCGCCTCTCAACACGCTGCCTGATTTCAGGAATGAATCACGTCTGTAGCACAAATAGGCCGAGACTAATCACATACCAGTGTTTAATACTTTCGACTTCAGGGTTCATTCAGATTTCTAACCCTGAGTGTGAACAACAGTGTTTCTTGCCTTAGCAACTTATTTCTGCATTTGTGTTGAAATAGGTTCCAAAAGAATGGTTTTGTTATTCTTAAACCATCAGAATTGCTTTCCTACAGCTTTTTCTTTTTGCTAATGACCAAAACAGACGCGTATTGTGTGTGGATGTGTGTTTTACAAGCCTACGTCTGTTTTTGAGATTAGAGGCCCCAGACAGACGCTTGAGTCCTCTGTTGCGTTCTAAAGCACCTTATTTAGTTTTTCTGGATGTATTCAGTATGCCATATTCTGGATCCGGTTTTCATTCACATCATTCTCATTTTAGTCTGCATTGAGATGAATCAGAATCCAGTTGTTGGGTCCCTGTGGCCCTCTGGGGCTCCGACCTCCTCTTTCTCCTCTTCTACATGCAGTGACCCTTATGCATTCTCCGGTGCGTGAGTCAGCACTGCACTGGGACCAGCGTACTCCTTTTATCACGCCGAGTTTCATTACGGTGTAACACTTGAAGCAAACATCGCTGAAAACCAACCTCTGACAAGCCAATCTGTTCTGCGTCTCCTTCACAAAACCACAAACTTGGGTCACACAGCGCCTCAGCGGCCGGAACGCGTCACGTCATGTAGCATGACTCACCGGGCAAGAGACGATCAACAATGTGGCTAAATCTGTGTGTGTGTGTACACGTGTGCGAAATTATGTTGTCAATAGAGTGCACAATGTAAAATGTGAGTGAAAGCTGTTAAATGCATAAGATGTGAGGTTTTTTTTTTTTTTAATTTTGGTGTAGATTCAAGATGGAAATGTTAGACAGCGTGTCATTATTCTTCATCTGTTGAAACGATTGAGACGTTTCAAATTTGAGTTACATGGTCTCTCATGTCGTCGGTCACTAGGCGGATGTTTTCGTGTTGGTCTGTGTCTGTTTGTGCAGTGTTGTGTGGATGTTTTCTGCTGCTTGGGCTGTGGATGAAGTTTCCATTTTTTTGGCGCCTTCTCGTGTTCATCTTGCCAGAATTTGGACCCAGCGGACTTGAAACAGTTTCGTCATCACTGCGGGACTGAGTCCACACTGCTACTCGATGAGAGAGAGATATATAGTTTATGCTGTGTACTACACATCTCGCAGAACAAAACATTCAACAGCTGGAAATTAAGAAGTAAATGTTAAAACAGAAAGAAAGATGATGCTTTTTGGCCTGTTGAGAGAGAAATGATGACAGGTGTCTGCCAACTTGGGTTTAGTTCCGATTTAGTTTCGCACCCTTTCTGTCTGAATAAACCTGCTCACAGCTCTTCAGAGTGACTTTAAAACGTCTGGTTAGTCATTATAACCCCCTTCATTCATTATTAGCTGTTATTATTACACAGACCACTTTTTTCTGCTTCTGGCAAAATCTAAAAACCCAAAGTTTAAAAATAAAAGCGAGTCATTGGTTTCTGTTTACTAAGTGGACTTTGTAGTGTTCCGACATTTTTTTAACCCTCACTGAATCCCTCTCACAGGTGCTGTTCTGGAACATTCTGACATCACGTGGAGTTCCAGAACATTCTCCAATCTTTTCCATTATGAGGTTTATCTGTCTTTAAGAGATTTAAGTCATCAGAGTGTTTTAGGTTTCGTGTGTTTTGTGACCACTGTAAGTCATCTTGTCTTCCCGGAGGCAGACAAACCATCTCCAACATACTGAGAAGTCTTAACCACTGACCACATCCTCTCGTTTTCCTCTCTCTCTTCTCCCTCTTCCTTTCAAAAAGATGGGTTGATGGATGGAAAGTGGAGATGAAGCCTATTTCCTCGTTCCTCCATGTATTTTCTCTGTTACCCCACCACAAGATATACATTTTCCTGTTTGAAGGCCAGTTGTGAATGTACACGGGGACTTTCTGACAGCTCTGTTTTATTTCCCCTCTTATATTACATTTCCTGTTCTCCTTCCTTTCCTTTTTTATTTATATCTTCCTTTTATCTCATTTTGGAGACTTTGAAATAATTTCAGCCATTACCTTAAGACAGTACCTTTCTAATTTACTCCTACAGTTACATATTTATTTAATATAATATACCACCAAAAATAACACCCATTTCTTTTATTAGGACTATCAACAGATGGAAATAATTTTTACATTTTTATTAATAATGGCTGAATACATTTGGTTATATTTTGGGCATCTATCCACCCATGTATGTTTTTTAAACAAAGATCACAAAATAATGTCTGCTTTGTCAGTCAGTGTATGAGACACTTGGTCACGTAATCCACACTTTAAAATGTCTGAATGTCATTTGCATTATATAACAAAATACCAAAGTGGCATCTGCAAGCTATGAACACTTATTTTCGACAACCAGAGAATGTTTTTGTCTTCCTTTTAGGCAGTATACTGTGTGTGTGTTAATCATTTAAAACCCATATGCTTTAGTTTAAATTAATGCCACTTGGTTTGATATTTTGTTAAAAATGCAATGACATATCTAAGATAAAAATATATATCATGTATTTCATTCTGAACACAATGTTTTCTTGGGACTAATGGTCTTATTTCAGTGGTTTTCTTTAGGATTACTATATTATGATGACACATTTACAATTATTTCTTTTTATTTATGTTCTATTTATATGAAACTTATTTTCTAGCTTTGTCCTAGTCCATGTCTCTTAGACGTGTGAGCATGTGCATGACCAGTGCGTCCTAATCCCAGTTCGAAAGTATCTTTGTTTGTTTTTCCAGTTATTACTCAATGGTTGAATTTGCTCCGATTAGTCGATGGTTTGTGTGATTGGCCGATTATGGGTTGAAATGTTTTGCTGATGTTTATACTGGACCAGGTAACCTTCATGTCATACAGAACTGTGTAAATTGTTTATAAAGCAGTTTTGAAGCTTATGTAGTTACACTTCAGATTTGCAGTCTTTATATTTAGCATTCAAACTAGATTTTGTGATATTTTCGGATGAGCTGCTTGCCTTTAGTGTGTTGCTCTGGGTTGGCTAGTCCAATCCAATTCTCATTCATAAGGTGGAACCCTTATGAATACAGTGGACATACACACTTAACTAAGTAGGTCCTCCTTAAAAGGTCATTGAGTTTGAAATCTTTATACATCTTTGTTGCACAATAGAAATAAATGCCCCTTGCTCTCTTACCGAAAATCCTTCTGGCTACGTTTAAATCCAGTAATGCTCAAGCTAAGAAACATTGAGTAATCGTCCAGAAGCGTTGGAAAGGACGGATGGTAGGACAGGGAGAGAAATTAAGTTCTCAGAATGGCAATATACTGGAAAGTGTTTCATGAATATTAGTGTTGGCGTTTGCTTCTGACTTCTGGATTAGAATGATGGGCCACTTCACCTCCGAGCTGTCAATCTTTCCTCAATTCGCTTTAATAAATCCAGTGTGATGTCTTCAGGCTTGATGGTCGTGATGCCTTGCTGAAAAATGACTCAGAGCTCCGAATGTTCTTTTGAAATAACATTTGCTTTAACATCTTGAAGAACAAGTATGGCAGCTTAACAGTCATACTTTACTTCGGCTTTACATCATACATAATTGCCATTATTATACAGAATGAAGTGATTTAATATTGGGAGGCCCCAGAGATGACTGGTTACCATCCTAGATACTGCCTTTAAATTTTTTTACAGTTTTGTTTTTACGTATCAATGTTTTGACTTAAGGCCTTGACATTTGCTTAGTTCTTATTTCCCTTTCAAAAGATATTGTGACAAAGCTTTACAATAATAGTGTCAGATGTTCTTAAATGTATACTGTGGTAATGTCTGATATTCATTAATTGTAAGATAAAGATTAAAGAGTGGACAACTGCTTTTATTTTGAAACATTTACTACAGAAAACATGGTAACATTTAGTTGTCTTTTTTACAAAAATCATGCACCAAGTCTACTTTACACTATTTAAAGATTCTTTAACTTTTAAACTTTTCTGGTATAATGTTTACTTAATAAACAAAATATAGATGTTCCTCCAGTGCAACACAGAAAAGTGTTCTCAATAGCCACAAGTCTAACAGGTCTTAAGACAGAAATCATTCAACCAGAATGAAAACGATTTATAATTTATCGACTTTAATATATTGGCCTGATTTCATTATTGATAATATATCGTGCATCCCACACAATAGTGTTAAAAATATAACCCTATTTTTAACCTTTATTTTGTATTGTTTAACCATCCCACATGGAATAATACTGTAGTATAGTTATTATGGTAAAGTGTAGTATATTGTAATAATTATACTATAATATTATGTTGGTATTATCTAAAATTAGTCAACTCTAATAAATACTGCAGTATACTTCACCATAGAAAGGTACAAAAATGCTATAATATCTAGAGATTTTACTTTAGCTTACTATAGTAATATAGCATACTATTGTTTATATGGGATTTATTCATGATCACTTTTATATACTATTGATTTGTTTAATTTTATTAATTTCTTTTAGGCTGGCACAGATGGGACCTTAGTTCATCATATGAAATCCTTTTTATGGTAATTTACATTATTGAAGTGTAAATAAATGTGTTTATACTCTGCACACTTTCTCAAGATGTGCATCCTTCACACACATTTATTTACATGGCTGTTGTCAAGCAGCTATCCAAACACTGCCCCCATCCGTGTATCCTATAAATGCTGCGGACACATCCGAGTTCGCACGCACGCACACACACACACACACACCCATCTGGATTGAGGCAAGTGAATGCCTTTGGGATGTCCAGGTGCACGTGGTAGTTTGAAGTGAAATTGAAGAGGGGATATACAGACAGTGTGTGTTTTTGTGTGAAAGATGTTATTGTGTTTGAGACAAGGAAAGCAATATAGAAATTCATGTTTAAAAGTTGAATTCGTTGATATACTTTTGTAATATCAATAACCTTTTTAAAACACTTCTTTGCCTTGATTTAAACATTCTGACCTACCGTATACTTTGAAAACACATTTTCCGAAATACTCGTATATAGCCAAAAAAGGTCTTTGCTATTTGTGATGATTGATATAAGGTCAGTCAAGGTCCAACAGTAACTCTTTATTTATAGCCTGTTTCAGGTGAGCGTCGTCTTTGTGATCGTGGGAGAGAACGTGTCTTCACGCTCTTCTGCTGCTTTCAAAACCCATCCGTCATGTTTTTTTCCTCATTGTGCTTCCTCTTAATACAAGGCAAATGTTCTCTCCATCTCTTCCTCTTTGGCTGTTGTGTGTGTTTCTCAGCACCCTCACCTCTCCTGCCTCTGAGTTTTGGCTGGAGAGACGGCGCAGGAAGCTGGGCCCACAATGACATCACCACCCCTGTGTTCCAGCTCGCATCTGGAACCGCTCAAGTTTCAGAACGAGAGGGAGAGTATGAACCATCTTGGCACTTCTGCATCACCAGCGTGGAGACTAAAGTCCACAGAGAAATGGAGGGCTTAGGAAGGTGGGCCATTGGACAAAACCAGGGTGTGAATTACGGGGGAGGGTTTTTTTGACCCCCTAGGAAGTCAAAACAAAATGTTTTACTTATTACACATCTCACAGTACAAAGCTGATTGGTGACATTCTGTGGCCATTTATTGTTTAAATAATAAAGCAAAAAATAACCACGGTTTAACTATATAGTTATGCCATTTGTCGCAAAACCATTGTAACTACAAATGTACCATTGTCCGATTAGTAACCAGTTACCATGATATTTCTAGTAAAACTGCATGGTAATCAATCTACCATGTTTACAATAGACGGTTTCAAAGCAACAACATAAACAAACGTTACTGCGCATGCACGCTTTTGTGGCCCAAACTTAACTTCCGGTAGGCAACACATCTGCAAAGAATAGTCCTTGCAAATTATTTCTGATAACAAGCAAAAGAAATAACAAGTAAATGACATTAGCTAGCAAGTTAAAGGCCCAGCATTATTTTGGTTAGAAGAACCGTTACATGGCTAAATGTGACAATACACCACTCAATGAACAAATTGTTTGTTTTATTAAATTAATATACAATAAAATTCAACATATTGTTTATTTAATACAATAAAATATGAAGATAAATTAATTTAAATATAAATAGTTAAATTTGCCACTGAACACTAACAGGACCGCTCAACAGACCGGAAAATAACTTTGGCGCGTGCATCGTCTGAAATGGTCTATAGGCTACTTCACTAAAATAAAACCACGGGTAACTGTGCTGCTAGGTGACAGACTGGTTTGTGGGTGGGAATTGCGACAGCTGGCTGGAGGAAATCCTGCTTCCAGTGGACACATTCCACCTTCACCTCCACACGAACACCTCCTGCTTCCATTTGGAAACTATTAGCTCAAGCCGAACCAGCCGTATCTCCTCCGCTTTCATAAACAACAGCATTTCAGATGACATTGTGCTAGCGTTGTTTAAGTGATGTACCGATACTGATCGCTTTATGTCATATTTTTTCGCCTGACAGCATCACAGTGAATGTTATGTTTATTCTTCGTAGTAACTGTGAGTAATAGGGTTCGTATGGGGACCAGGGCAGGAGAGCGGTGGAGTGCGGCGCCTCTACAGGCCACTAGGGGGCAGATCGTCCTCAAAGCCGTACAGGAGACACGTGACTTTAGAAATCTGTAAATGAAATCGATCACCACACTCTCTCGCTCTCGCTCGCTCGCTCTCTCTCTCTCGCTCTCGCTCTCTCTCTCTCGCTCTCTCTCTCTCTCTCTCGCTCTCATTTACACGGTTTCTTATATTGCATTTGTAATACAAAACATGTTTTAGATAAGCTCATATGGCACAAACAGTTTTTAATACATGCATAAGTCCTTTCCCTTTTAATACATGCATAAAACCTTTCCCTTACATGTTTATGCACGTAATGCACTGTTATTGTGGAAATGACACATCATAACCGTGTGTGTTTGGTTGCTTTGTGACCGTACACAGTTATTTGTAATTCATTTGTTTGCAATTTGATCACAAATAATATATCATTTGTGATGATATATTTGTACTCACACATTCGTCTTGCGTCATTCGTCTCAATGTGGCTGTGAGGAGAGAGAAAAAGACTGAAATTAGAAATCGCACTGCACTTTTTTTTGATAAAACCACGAACAATCTCATTTGCCTTCTGTTTTTTCCTTTAACTCTGTCCAAATCCTCACGTCTCTGCATAAACAAATTAATTCAAGGTTCATTGTTTTTCCTTAAAGGCAACACACACACAAATGTACACCCACTCGCTCTGTAGTTTGGGGAAAGATGGTGAAATGATTTGCTTGACCCACAGGATGAGATGGAAAGAATTCACCACAGCTGGTCAACACGTTAAGAGAAGCAGAAAAGAAAGGAGGGAGAAACAGAGGGAGTGAAAGACACAGAATCGCCTGATGGGGGTTTGGGGGGTGTTGCTTATTTGTGTCATTTTTTCCACATTCCTGTTTTGTGACCAATCCAACCGTCTCACCCACTCGATCTGTCTGACTTTCCGTCTGTTTCTCGCTTCAGGGGGTCTCCGTCATGGTGACTCCGAGGGGCAGATCCAATCCACGTGCCCAACAAAGGCCTCCTGTCTCAGAAGCGCTTCAAGCAGGGATTCCCCTGTGTCTTTCCTCCTGTGTTCCACATTCACGTTGGCTGTGATTTCTGCTGTTTTCAGGTGGTTGTGAAAGGGATAAACGCGCTAGAACTTTCACTGTCGCTTCTGATGGATGTGTGCATGTTCTACAGAACACTTTCACAGTTCTCTATCAAGTCTTATATTCAGACAGACTTATTTTCTGTAACCTGCATGTTTTTTGTTGTAACTTGTAGATCTAGATGTCTGTGTTCATTTCTAGAACATGCACATGGTTCACAAGTGGTGCGAATAGTTGCTTTGTTCAGTCGATTCTTAACAAAGATGATTAATGCACATTTATAAACATCCTGTAGGGTCACATACTATAAATATGGAGAGAGATTTTGTTTATTAACATGTGTTCTCCAATTGATAAAGCATTGCATTAACAGTGCCAAGGTTCGAATCCCAGGGAACACACATACTCGCAAAATGTACATCTTGAAGTCACTTTGGATCAAGAAAAGTCTAACATGTGGGTTAATAATACTTGCCGTTTTTCACAGATGCTGACGTTTTGCTTGTCTGTGTTTCATTTTGTCATTTCCACATCATGTTGTACGGTCCGTATTTTAAACTTTTTTTTCTGAACAGACAAGACCAATCACGGTGCAAGAACACCTCGAACCTCTGGATGTGTTCCTTTCTTTTTGCACGTTAATCACTGGAACAGAGAAACAGGAGAAATGTTGAAGGTAGGGGGAGGCTGGAAGTCTGTGTCCCAGGGCACTATCCCTCTGTCTGGAATGACTCAACAGGAAAACATCCCTACTCGGAGCTCCACATCAACAGCCCCCCTCAACATTCACGGGTGATTTCTGAGAGGTCAGCGTGTGTGTGTGTGTGTGTGTGTGTGTGTGTGTGTTTGTTAGTGTTTAGAGAAGAAGCTTTCTGGAAAAAGAATTACCACTGTCATCCATCACCATTAAACACATGCACGCACACACACAAACTAGACACACTAACACAGAGAAACCCACAGGAAAGACCATTTGAATATCTCAGACTGATCTCCTAGACAGCAATGAGATGAAAAAGAGAGCAAATGGAGAGTTTTGCTCCTGCTATTCAGATTTCTCTCAAAATTAAGCATTTCTCATTATTCCTCCATGACCATTTTAAAACTGTATAGATCTATTTTCTATTCTGTTACTGTATGTTATAAACTGTCTTTGTTAATATGTTTTTCATTTATGTTACAGAGTTTTAAAAGCAAAATTGTTGGATTACGATGTTTGACTGTAGCTGCAACCCGTTCACATTAAATGCGTATAAATAATAAATAATACGTTATAAATAACGTATAAATATTCGAGCTGGTAAATCAGCACATATTCAGACTTTGACACACCAACTGAGGTGTTACTTACATTCACCCCCACATTTCTCCACTATCTCATACGCTTCATAATCTCTCTTTCTCTTTCTGTCGTTCATGCCGTTTTAGGACTCGCTTAATAATGGAAAAAAGTCAGAGAATATTTTCCAGCTTTCGAAACCCCAAAGCACTCAGTGATTTTATGGAGTGAGTCAGGCTGTCTGCTGAGAGAGAGACCACAAATAAAGAAAAAATAGTAAAAATGACAAAAAGGGCCGCTTGTCTTTATACAGTAGGAGAAACCGTGAAATAATCGTTTGGTTTGCTCACTCCATCCATTGTTTCTGACTCTCCCGTTCAATTGAAGTCGAATGTTTCTGTTTCTCGCTGCATGGGCCTCTTCCTCTCCGAGCTGGATGTTCTCCATGAGTTTCTTGGCTCCTCAAGTTCAATGATCTGAGGATTGGTTCAGAAAAAGAAGGGGAGAGAGAGAGAGAGAAATAAAGAGAGAGAGTTCCACAGTACAGTGAGGTAATACCTCAGTATCAGATGGGAAATACCGTGGTTTAATATACACCATGTTACTGTATGATTACCATTTTTTGCATACCATAGTCAAATACATAGCCATACAGTATACACCATGTCCAAAAATCAACCAGGGAGATACTATAGAACAGAAACGTAAGACCATTGATTCAAAGTGTTAAAATAAGGATATGGGTTCGATTCAGTTTAAATGTATTTCTCAAGCGCTTTTCACAATTTTGTATTGTTGCAAAGCAGCTTTACATACAGATAAGAGAAACAGACGTAGAGAGATGTAATTGTAAAAGAATATATCACACAGAAAATGTGGTCTTATTGCAATGTGATTTTTTTTAAGGTTTGTAACCGTGTCAAATTTTTCATGGGATATTAGTAAAATGAATTGTAAGATTATAATCACTTTCCATGTAGAAAGATGACAAATACATATTTAAACCTTTTCCAAAGATGGACGGGCATCAGAAGTATGTGTAATTTAATCGAAAGATGTATCGAAATCTGTTTTTTGGGATTACGAGAGATTATGTCAGTAAGCAGGACAAAGTTTTTGTTTTTGATCAATTTCACGATTTCTTACAGTATGTTGAACATTCGGTCTTCTGTCTGTTTATGGACCTTTTTGCTGACTGGTGGTTCTCACTAAAAGTAAAGTTTACTGAATTCAAATCCTCATAAATCTGGATTAATGTCACACCTCTTGACATTAAAATGACACACACATTTGAAATATAACTGTGTTTTTGTGTGCGTTCAGGTCGCAATCCAGACGACATTCAAGCTCCTCATTCTGACCGTGTGTCATTGCTGACGGTGGCCATTACAGAAGCCTGAAGTACCACAGACCTCCAGCCTCACCGCGCTCCACACGGACAGAAGATTACAGGTTTGGACCACAAACGCGCTGTGTTTTCTTTACTGGCGGCTTTGAAGTTTCTGTCCACACAAATGACAATGTTGGTATATAGTAAAGACGTATAATTTTTACACTTTACCCTGGAACCAATAGAATCAAATAAGAAATCAAATTTTGCATGAGGAAATTTATGCAAAATCTGATTTCAATTTTAATTCATTTCATGGTTTTACACGATTTACTTGTCTATTTATTGATTTATGAACATAAAGCTCAGAATCAGAAAGATTCATATTTAAGCGGTGCAGGACATGTAAACCGTATCATTGTGTTTTCTGTCAGACTCTAATCCAGTTTCCTGTTCTCCTCTGATCCTCCTCTTATTCCTCTTTGCCGTCTGTCTCGTTCTCCATTTCTCTCCGTTTCAAACTAGTTTGTCTGCGGAAAAAGGATTGGAAATACTCAATAATTCCAAGAAAAAGTCTTTACATTCTCACCAGAAGGGGGGGGGTCTAGCCCTACCTCGCCTGCGCCTCTTGTGATCATGAAATCTCTCTCTCTCTCTCTCTCTCTCTCTCTCTCTCTCTCTCTCTCTCTCTCTCTCTCTCTCTCTCTCTCTCTCTCTCTCTCTCTCTCTCTCTCTCTCTCTCTCTCCTCAGAGGAGTTCCATCTAAACCAAATCCACACAAATGCTGTTTGTTAAGCATGTAAATATTTAGCTTAAGGCCCTGACACAGATTTTACGCCACGTGATACGTTTCTGTCATTCTAACCCACCAACCCGTCCGTCTTTAAACTATCATTTGAAGGTTTTCTCAGCCGTCCATTATTTATAAGCCTCCCTCGCCCCGTGATTGGCGTGCGGCTCAGGTGCGTTCTCATTGGCCCAGTTTAATGTAACGCTCCAGGTGAAATAGTAGAGCTCCGGTCATGCTTAAAGTTCAAATCCACACACACACACAGGAGAAATAAAACCTCCAAAACCAAGTCAAGTCGTAAAACAGAAAGATACGGTGATAAATGCGCACATGGAGAAAAGAATTCGAAAAAGGAGAAGAACGTTGTAAAGAAAGAATGCAGATTGTTCAGTGGGTTCTCCATGCATCCCCCACCCTCCTGCCGGACCGTGCAGCGAGCTCCGATGATGTCAGAAAGAGAGAGAGCACATATGTTTCTGCTGTTACAGCAACAGTATGGAGGGATAGAAAAGGGGGAGGGAGGGAGAAAAGAAGAAAGGAGGGAGAGGAGTTATCAGAGACAGGAGGGGATGACAGAACTGCTGGGCGGATTCTGTTCCTAATAGGCCACGCCCTTCCTCAATAAGCCACTCCCTAATCTCTTAACGTCCTGGATGTGGATTTATTCTCATTCTCTACTTTACATTGATGCTACTCTATATTTTGCAAGTGAATCAAAAGTGAATCTACACATCCGGATAATAAAATCTCTCTGTTTGTTGCATCTGTTTAAAGTCACAGCACCCACAAAGTGATGTCCACTCCTCTTCTTCCCCATGAGAATGTTTCAGAACCGTGGTCGTGAAGCAGCTGGTTTTTATGGTGCAGATTTATGGCTGCTCATGGTTTTAATGATTTGGGTGTTTGCTGTGATAATGATTTGAAGTTTGGTGACTCATGTTCCCCCACTGTCATGATTCACCGCACGGAAACATGGCATAACGCTTAACATGATAGTCTATGTAACAATAATTAGTAACACTAGTCCTGTTTTCTGCAATTCAGACATCTGAAGACTCAATCAGTTTTGTTATACAGTGTTATTGAAATGATAACTGTCACAAAAACATTGCCATTCTTTGTGTGTGAAATAGAGACGAAAACAAGTATATGCACTACTTTTCAAATGCTTTGTAGAAATAAATGTATTTGTGACCCTTAAGTAGCACGGCAACATTTGTAGTAATAGCCAAAAATACATCGCATTGGTCAAAATGAGCCATTTTTCTTTTATGCCAAAGGATATTAAGTAAAGATTAAAAGTAAAATGTTTTGTAAATTTCCTACCGTAAATATATCAAAACCTTATTTTTGTGAGTACTATGCTATGCTAAGGACTTCATTTGGCCACCTTATAGGTGATTTTCCCAATATTTCGATTTTTTTTGCACCAAATATTATCCTATCTAACCGTATATCAATGTAAAGCTTATTTATTCAGCTTTCAGATGATGTAAAAATCAAAATTTCGAGAAATTGACCTTTAAGACTGGTTTCATTGTCCAGGGTCACATTTGTGCTATATATCACATCACATTTTCAATGCACGGTTATCACGGCCCAAAATAATGATAACATTTATTGCTTTTAGTTTTTTTAAGAAAAGAGAAATAATACTATCTTTCAAATAATCTTTAATTTTGTTTATTTTCTGTTTTCTCTTTAATGAAAATACTGGAGAAGTCGAGAGAGAAACTTTATAACTATCACAAGGCACAAGGAATTATTTACCCAATTAACATGGTATCGATAATCGTGGTTTTTAATATAGTTTTTTATATATATAAAAAATCTTTTTTGGCCATCACGATTATTGTCAATACCGCTATATTAACACAACCCTAATTTGTGGCAAAACATTTTCTTTACATTTAAAGCGACTTACATTGCATTATACTATGCATTACACATATGTATATTTATACTATTAAATACATAAGATACGGTGACAATGTATGATGGTGTATATATAAGATACAGTATCGCCGTCAGGTTTGTGCACACGTTGTGTGTGGTCGCATTTACTGTACGTGTTCATAATAAGTTGGATTGCAGAAGAAAAGATGAAGTGTTTTGGCAGCTCTGTCACATGAAATATTGCCTTTCAAAGCGATTCTGGAGTTTAGAGAGCCAGGGGCTAAAATAAAAGTTCTGTCATCATTTAATCACCCTCTTGTTCTTCAAAAGCTTAATTCCTCTTCACTTTCAGATACCCAACATGCTAAAGAGATCATTGTTGTTTGGTTACAAATGTTTTTCAAAATATCTTCTTTTGTGCTCTGCAGAAGAAAGAAAGTCATATTTAGAAATGACATGAGGGTGAGTAAATGATGAAATAATTTTCTTTTTCGTTTGAACTATCCCTTTAAAGCTGGTGGACCCCCTTGGACCACTAACAAACAAGCTGCCATGTTTCAAAAAGTTTTGACCACACTAGGCTGGCATGACCTGGATTTTCCAAGCAGTGATTGCTGATGTGGTTTTTTGGCCAGTACATTAAACGTTACAGATGTAGGCCTCCTCATGCTGCTCTGTAACTGGCCTCAAAGGGCTCATGGCGGAGCTGCGTCATGGGGCTCTAGTGTTTGTGGGTTCCACATTGACCGAGAGGTTTATAGTGGGGAAGAGACGCAAGGAGCGTTTTGCTATTAACACACACAGAAATTACTCATTTACCCGAAACGTTCGAACCAGAGGGGGCATAACACAAATATTCCCAAACCCAAATGCTTCCCATTAATGTGAGTAACCAGATGAGTATTGTAAATCTACTACACACACACACACACACACACACACACACACAATGGACCGCAGACATGCTTACTCCTCTGGGACATGTATGACTACTTTTTGACTTCACAGTTCAACATTTTTTTATTTAAAATGCTGGTATCTGACTCTTGGCATCTTTACAAGAGTCTTCTCTTATACTTCAATCTACATTAATCATTACATGTTGTTTGCAACTTTCCTAATGTGATGATTTTCAACAAGATTTTCTTTTCTTTCATTTGAGTTACCAAATGTCTTGTGTGTAAGTGAAGATTTCAGAACATGGTCTCTCTCTCTCTCTCTCTCTCTCTCTCTCTCTCTCTCTCTCTCTCTCTCTCTCTCTCTCAGAGTAAATTCCTCTGCTGTACCGTCCAGCTCTGCCCAGCTTGTCTTTGTGGGAATAACGTAATGTGGGTCTCTGTGTGTGTGTGTTTAGGATTTTTGTGTGATTGTTTCTTTTGCTACATTATGATGTGTTCATTCAGTGGGGGAGAGAAATGCTGAGTGTGTGCGTGTGTGAGACTGCTGTGTTCAGAATTTCCGAGTGTAAGTTGCCAAAAGTTAACAAGACGTTTATACCACACGCTCCCTAACCAACCCACATTACATTACACTATCAAAGAGAGAGAAGTTATGTTTACAGACAAACTTCCAAATTTGTCAGTCTGTCTATCTATCTTGTCTCACTTTATCAGAGCGTTTTATAAGTGGAATGCGTTCTCGATCGATAACACTGGAGAGCATGTACGACGATTATGAGTTTCATATGTTCTTCCATCATTTCATAAACTCACTCAATCCTTCCGAGGACCATTTTCGAAACCCATTTCCAGAATGAAGCCATGCATATAGATGTTTCTTCAGCAGGATGATGGAAACGTTTCTGAAAAACACTGAGAGCATCTGAAGGGCACATGTGCTGTAAGCATGTTTTCCACAGCGTGTTGCCTGCTAAATGCTCCCAACATTTGTTTGTTTAATACTGATTAAAACATTTTGAAACACTTTATGTTTTTAAGGTGACCTGCATCCAGAAAGTAGGGTCATACGGGCTTGGAACGACATGAAGGTGAGTAAATGATGACATTTTAATATATTGGCATTAAAATGCAGATTTAGAGACATGCGTTTTACATGCGTTCTTTTTCTTGACCAAACACGTCACATAAACGTACAAATAAACGCTTGTATAGATTTACCCTACAAAGAGTTTTCCTGAAGCTTCGGATTTGGAAAGAATGCAAATGGGTAATTGGTTGGAAAGGATTGGCTCAACTGAAGGATGTTGGGGTTCTGTGAGTCACCGATAATAATTCCGCTTTCTTCCAAACAGCATGTGCTCATCTGACCACAATTCCGAGCGCACGCTCTGGAAGATTTGAGCAGAGCCGTTTAAGTCGGTATGTAATTCAAAATAATTTTCTTTGATTGCTGTTTGTGGGACAATCTGCATTTGTTTATTCTCAAAAGCAAGCTTGAGAATAAGACATGAGAGAAATAGGTGAAGCATAAACAATCCGTTCAAAGCGACGCAAACACACAAAAATATCAGCATCAGTTTGCTTTCTAAATTCCCACATTTTAACGTTTGTGTTCAATGTTTCTTTTCGGCAGCATTTCTGAAATCCGTTTTTGTAGCTTTTCGGAACCTTCAGATGAAATCAAATCTGCTGTTGAATATCTGCTGTGATTCTTGAATGTAACTGAATGATATCATGCTGACTCAGTGTGGCTTTGCTTCGGACCGGTACGTCTTCCTTGAGGTCTGGATGCCACGACGGAAAGAACTCCTCACTGTTGAAAAGAAAGCATGTCACCATCGAATCACGTCTGGAGAAATGTCTCACGCTCCCCCTAATGCACTTCACGAATGATTTTCTGATGAATATGCACAAAACGTTTTCTAAGATCTCATAGCTGGAATCACTTTCATTGCACATGAACTCAATGTGCTCGAGAGGAACGTTTCTGTTTCCAATATGGTCCAGTTTTTTTTTAAAGACAGCAGACAGTTTGAGACTTGTGACTGATACACAAATATTTGTGGGATAAAATGTTATTTCAAAGTGGTTCTTACAAATTTAATGACAGGATAAGAATATATCATGTGGTATAGGTATAGCACGAGTATATTTGTAGCAATAGCTAAAAACACATGGTATGGGCCAAAAATCATGAGGATATTAAGTAAAGATCATGAAGATTGTTTGTAAATTTCCTTCCGTAAATATATCAAAACTTTCTTTTTATTAATAGACGCAGCAAAATCGTAAACAAAAATGGCCACGTGATGGTGCTTTTTCTGTAGCTTTACATATGTGATGTTTGGCATCCGACATGAAAGCAGAGAAACTCGTCGCCTGTGATGTTCACTGTCTGGCACTCCACCCTGTGTGTCTGTTGATGTGTAATTCCTCACGCTGACCTGAGAACAGTTGAGTTGGTCTTGTCCTCATGTACGTGGTTTGCTAAAACTGATCCAGAGTCAGATCTCATGCGGGTGGTTGTTGGTAGTAATGCGCAACCGCAGAAAGTGTGTTTAGCAGGCCAGATCTGTTGTGGAGGGTGACGCGGATGCATTTCACACGGACATCATGTTTATGAGTAGAGGACATTAAAGAACATGTTAGAAGATTCCCAGGAAAAGAGATCACTTTAGGGGATATTTAAATGTAAGAATTACACAAACAACTCAAATGAGAGGAAAACACGACACGGTGAATTATACGACCGCGCGTTTAATTACAAACTGCTTTATGTTTTCTTCATGTGGAGGGCAATGTGGTTTTTTCACTTATGAAAAAGGTTTCACAGAATGATGGAAATGATCATGTTTGGTCACTTTTTTACAATATTGCAGTTTTAAAACTTTTTCAAACAAAAAATATGACATATAGATGGTTTCATCGGGCGCACACGTCTGGCCTGAAGTTACCTTCCGGTCTGTGTTGATCAGTCTGAATAATATAACTATTTATATTTTATTTAATTATCATTAATAATATTAATTTATATTGTATAATAAATGTATTAAATAAACAGTTTGTAGAATGGGTTGTGTAACTTTGTCACATTTAAGTTTAGCCAAGTAACCGGTTCTTCTGGTAACCCAAAATAATACTGACTAGACTGTTAACTTTTTATCTAATATCATTTACTTTAAAAAATCTATTCTTTGCAGATGTGTACCGGAAGTTAAGTTTGGGCCACAAAAGCGTTTATGTTGTTGCTTTTAAACCATAACTTACATATGGAATATGACACTATTGCAAACTTTATTGTCTTCATAGACAGATGATCTTACAGTTTTATGCATTATGACCTGCATATAAAAGCAAACCATAGTGACCAAAGCGTTGTGGTGATGACAGAATCGCTGTACAAACACACATAAATCCTTTTCGCTCGGCCAGAGATGAGTTTGTAACATTAAAGGTCAGAAACAAACAGACTAGTGTTCTGGAATGACTCAGTTTGAGAGCAGAAAATCTGGGTAATGACCTGAATTTTGCAGTCTATGCTCCACATCTTCATGTCAAGAGCTAAACTTAGCAGCACGTATTGGATTTATTAGTTTGAAACTACACTGAATTACTGTAATAAAAGCCATTCCAGCTATAGGATTCTGCCCTCTGGGCCAATACTGCATGCTTAAAATGTTTTAGACACATTTGAACCAAAACTGAAGATTTATCACCCTTCTTGAAGAAGTGTAAGAGATAGACAGGATGTGAAAGCGACACGTGTTCCCTTTAAAAGTAGAGAGCATGGAAATCTCTTACTCTGTTCTCCGGTGATGCCACATGTCCACTGACTCGACATTATTTCATTCAGATGCTTTCCATGACCAGATGAGATTATATCCAGGCTTTTGGATTTTTAAAGGTTCCAGAAGGTTGTGAATGTATTTTAGTTTTAAAACATGACCACCTCAAAAGCTAGAAATGTATGACTTTGTCTGTGTTTGTTGCATCCACTGTAAAAAAAAAAAAAGAAATGTAAAATGTAAGTAACATGGCTGCCTTAAAATGTAGATTAACTCAAAAATATTAGTGAGTTTGCATGAAATTCATAGGTTAACTAATATTTTTAAAGTTGAATGAACTCAAAATTTTAAGGCAGAAAGGTTTGTAAGTTAACCACCCCTCAATTTTTTTTACAGTCTTAATTCATCTTTATAGCCACCATATGAAGGAATAGAATTGAATAAACAAATGCATGTTTTCTTGCAAGTATCCAGTCTGTCTTCTCTTGTGTTGTGCTTTGTTAGGTTTTTTTGCATTGTAATATATTTTTATTTAATATATCCATCCATTCATTTATTTTTTCAGACTTTCCTGTGCAGGGTGGTGACTCGTGGGAGGGCTGAAACCAGTCATTTAAAGGGTTTTTATTTACTACATTTGCATTTGAATGGATTTTAAGACCAAAACAGAGTTAAGAATAAGAATACTGTCATTTAGACACAACCTGCTGGATATTTAATTCCACAGCTCCAAACACACAGGGTGGAGTGCCAGACAGTCAGACGGTCAACATTACAGGTGACAGCCCACAGTTTTCTTCTCTTTTATGTAAGATGCCAAACATCACAGTTTTAGATCATGTGTTCCATGTTGACCATACATGATGATGTCTCGTTTAAACACAGGTGGTCTTTCCAAACATTCGGCAGGACGTGGCATGGCGACCCACCTCATGTAGCTACAATAAAGCAGCTTTTACTAGGCCCGAGATCTTCATCAAATATGAGTTTGTTATTTTAAACACATTTTCTGACATTCATTCATTGATTTATGTTTGTACAGTAGATCTAAACGCTATGTTGTGAAATCAATTGCTTGCACATCTGTAAATGTTCATGAACATGTTTTAGACCTCTTAAAAATCACTTAAAGGTTCTTTACTGCGATGTCATACAAGAACCATTTTTGGTTCCACAAAGAATCGGTCCTTTAAAGAAACATCTCTTTCTTACTATTGTGAAGCACCTTATTCTTATTCTATATCTTATTCTTAAGAGTCTATCTGGTCTTTTTAGGGAATTTATTTTAGTTTTATCTGTACACTAGCGGTCAAACCTTTTGGGACACTTACTCACTTATGTGTTCATATTTTTCCACATTTTAGAACAATAATAAACTAATAATAATCAAAATTATGAAATAAAGCAAAGGGCATAATGTTGTACTTAAAAAAAAGAAAAAGAAATTAAAACATGTTATATTTGATCATCTTCGTCACCTTTTGACTAGAATTTGCAGAAATGTTTTCATGTCATTTTCTCAAGCAGCTTCTTGAGGTCTCATCCTGAGATGCTTTTTAAACAAAAATTGTATCTATTCTGTGCTCTTATTAGATGTTCTTTCTTCATTATTCAGTCAAAGTTATCCATTTAAAAACATTTTTTATAGAATAAAATGTTAGTTTTGTCATGAAAAACATGTATGTTTGGAAAATTATATTTTTGTCGACTAATCTAATTTCAGATATTTAAGCAAACACCTTAGATGAAAAGTTTTTTATTTTTTAAAATATTATGAATAATTTCACTCAAGTGTCCCAAAACTTTTGACCGCTAGTGTATGTGTGATTAAACGTTACTGCCAATTCGATTCAATTCGATCATTAACCAGTGACATTTATTTGGAAGTGGAACAGAATTGAGATGAAGCAGTTCTGTACATCAGCTCAGATGATCTCAGCCAAACACGCCGGAGATTCCCTCGAAGGCCTGTGATTGATAACATTCAGCAGAGATTAAAAGAGTCGCTGTGGAGGATGACATGCACGGTTTCCACATGCAGATGGAGAGAAAGGCACTTGTCTTCATAGATTTATAGAAAGTAACACGTTACCTATTGCATGATACCCAATTGCTCTGAAAAGATCTTGTATAAGTTATTTGAATAAGAAAAGTTTGCCTTTGTCTGAACGTGTATGAACAGCCCCGTTGGGTCCGAATCAAATCCTCAGCTCGCGTTTGTGAGATGGAAAATGTGTGAAAACCTTGATCCAGATTCAATGTTTTAACTCTATAATTATTAATCTGATTGACTTGTTAAGTTGATGCCAATATTATGGGGTTTATGGAGTGACTGATGGACACCCGAGGGAATATTGAAGGCTGAATCTCCGATCTTCTGCTGTGTTTGCCAATCTGTCCATCACTTCTGTTCTTTTGGCACCTGCTTTTTACTGTCTTTTATTTATTTATTTAATCACAGAGTACAGGTGAGGATCACAAAGTTAATACAGGTATGTGTGTGTGTGAGGTGGTTATGATTTCAATAGGCTGGGTTAATATTCAGGACGCAACCTGAGGGTTAACTTGTGCACCCAAATAAAAAAAACAAAAAAAACTTTTTGTCGTGGTTTCTATTGGAAATGTAAATCAATCATTTTCACGTATGTTGATCCACAGTGGCTTCTTCAAGAGACTTCAAATGATTCAGAGATGAAAGTTAATGTTTTGTGAAAAAGATTTTACTGTCGATTTTTCAAACAGGCCCATATGTGTGCAACATGTCTTACAGAACATGTTCTATTTAAACCTCCCAACTGGAATTCCTCGGTAAAGCATCTCTGTGTTCTTATGCAAAAGCAAACACGGCAGCGAAAGCAGACAAGTTCTTATCCCAGCAGAAGATCACTGCAAAAGTAACCGAATGTTGGCAGCTGGATTGAATCCAGTGATGAATGCTGTTTACATTTATGAGTTGTATACAACGCTGGCGTTTAGCCATGTTTAATAACTGTCTTCTTTTCTTAATTGAAAAGTGCTGGAGAGATGAGCACATGTTTGCTGAGATCGCTCTGTGATGAAGAGTAAGACTGTACGGTGGCAGAAATCTCTTTAACACAAACGTACTCTTCTGATCACATGATAATGGTCATATATTTTAAATTCTCTTTGGTTTTTCTCTACTTTTGCTGTCTTTATAAACCCTTCCATCTTTTCATGATTACTTTGTTTTCCTCTCGTTGAAACATCTGTTATTAAACCACAAAATCAGTCAAATGCACTTCATTATTTCCACCAATCATTATGGGGCTTAGTATTTTGTATTTAACTAGCAGGTTTGTGGTTTGTGTGTTCCACATATGTGACCCTAAAACAGTCATAGGTAGCACGGTATATTTGTAGCAATAGCCAACAATACATGGTATATGGATCAAAATGATCGATTTTTTATTGCACCCTCAGATTCCAGAGTTTCAAATAGTTGTACCTCAGCCAAATATTGTACATATATCTCACTTAAAAAAAAATGGTTTTGAGGTCCAGTTTCTCATATATATTACACATTTTATTTTATATTAATAATTTGTAGAATTGTTTTATTATTTATTTATTTACTTGTATTTTCACAACATTTTTGCTGTATTGAGTGAATTTATTACAAAACACTATCACATAAAAGTTATTTTTATTTCAATTATTATTATTACTTTTAGGTAATTATGCAAAGAATTATACAAAATCACTTAAAATGAAGCACCGTTACAAGGTTAGTATATTAATGAATGTGAGGCTATATGGAGCAAAATGAGTAAACTTAACAATTGAGCGTCAAGTAATGTGAACTTAAGTATACGCGTTTCGGGATATCCCATTAGGCTACTTAAATTAAGGGAACAGGTCACAGTCAAATAGGGTTCTAGTGTCCCAACTGAAGGCAATTTATCAATCTCATTTCTGGTGTTCAGAAGAATGCTCAAACATGTTTTGTTGACCGAATGATGTGTTCTTATATCCAGCAGTTCAACCCATCAGACCCACTGCCATTAAACATTTGCGTCTTCCACTTTCTTAAAAAACATTTTATTTCCTTCATCTGAATTGGCACTTGTGGAGTCTTATTTATGGATTTTATTGTGTGTTTTAAGGGCTGTACAGGAGTGGCTGCCCCCCGCTGGTTCAGGGACACCCCTGCACAAAAGAAGCTGCATTCTTCAAATTCCCTGTGAGGTAACCTGAGGTGGAGTGAGACATCACCCCCTATAAACACGTGTAACCTGGAGCAGAGGCAAAAACTCGAACAGTAAAGCTGAACTACACTTTGATGTCACCTTTCTGATGTCACACTCGTACAGTCATTGTTGGAAAGTCAATTCTGGACCGTCTGGTGTTCATCATAACCATAATTCACTAGTGCACGTTTTTATTTGGTTTCATATGTAACGTGTACAGAATTCTCATCCATTTGGCCCCGTGTCAAAAGGTCATCACCTCGATGGCCTTCCCTGCTTCAGCTGTCATGTGTGTCAGGAGGTCCAGAATCATTTCAGCCTTAGAATAGTTCACAAAATGTAATTTTAGGATGTACTCGGAATAACCCTTGGCTCCCATGCGCAGCACTGTTTGTGTTTAACTGTTCATATGCTGGATGTAGACAAGGCTAGTCGAATTGTTTAGCGCATTTTGAGAACAACCGCTTTACATTGGCTCTGTAAATAAAATTGAAATAAAATAATCCAAACAGTCAAATATAACCTTTTAACATTGCATTTTGCTCTATTTTAGGAACCACAATGCCTTTGAAACTGAACAAATGAATCAAGCGACTTGTTTGCTTTTTGATATGAAAATGTCATAGAATGTCTCTGTTTGATGCCCCTTAAAAAAACTTTTTTTGTCTTGACTATTCTTAGAAAAGGAAATCAAGATGAAGCCACAATGAACAAAGTAGCAGACATAAAAAAAGAAAGAAAATAAATCCCTCCCTGTTCTCGCACTGACCAATCAAACGCCGCGCGTTTTCGTCTCTCCTCTCCGATTGGCCGCTCGCCTCGTGACTGACAGCTCGTGTGAATTAAGTTTTTTCCCACTTTGGCTCCGCGAAGTTTCAGTGACGGGGGCATCACCGCAGCTGGAGAGAGAGAGAGAGAGAGAGAGAGAGAGAGAGAAGCAGCTCACCGAAGGGAAAGAACAGTCGGGAAAGACTGGAGAGAGGGTGCCCCATCCATCTATCCCTTCATTTATCCCTCCATCCTCAGATTTTTCCCGCAGGACTTGATTCACTTATGGCTGCATGAGAAGCTCTGTCCCTCCACGCTCCTCTCTCTCGCTTCCATTCCGTGGGACTTTTGGGTTACTGCTCGTATCCTGATATAAAGCGCTTGTCATAAGTATAATCGAGCTCGAGCGATCCACGCGCGTTGTGGACGGGTGGTCATGGATACACCTATCAGATGGAAAGTAAAGAGGAGGCTTAAGGAGGTGCGGCTGTCGCTACTGATAGCATTTCTGATGTTTGTCACCTCCAGAGCCAGCGCAGGTAAGCGGCCATCAGATGTTCCACAACTGTTACTTTGTGTCGTTTTGTCGGCGCATCAGACGCGGGCCGCGTCCCGGGACTGGGGAGACCGGAGGTGGGGATGGGGGGCCCGGAGTGGTATCTTCAACTTTTGTTTGCGCATACACAGTATCGGTTTGGGGTGTAGCGGTGGGATAGGGAATAACGGAACCGGGACGTTTTCTCGTGCTGAGCAATGGGAAGAAACTCTGATCTTTCTAAACTCTGATCTCATTCGATGTAAAGCTCGTGCAAACTTGTGGTTTTTGAGTTGGCCCTTTAAAAACGTAGGTTTTACATTGATTTTTTTAAGATGGCTTGCACTTTTTAAAAAAGTTGATAGTACTTCTCAAAGTTCTCTAGGGACATCAGCATCCCGAAGTGCAAGAACATCAGGTGTGACTCGGATACCCCAAGGCTGGTGTTTTATACTTTTAGGTGTTTTGAAGTGTTTGTGATGCTCTTTCCAAGAGATCTGGCAGAAGAAAGGTTTTCTCCAGCAGGCGTTTGCTGACTGCAGAACGTAATTGGAAAAATATGCAGGACGCAGATGAGAAACACACGAGAAGAGAAAGACAGGGAAGTCTACGCTCATTTTTCCATAGGCTCGTAAAAATGCGAGCTTCATACCGACCCAGTCTTCCAAGTCTTGGGTTTGGTGATTGAAATGATAAGAATAATAGATAAATAAATGTAAATTCCTCTGTATGAAGTGTTTGGAGTCCTAGCGGGCTTTAATGAAGAACATCAGTGGGTCGGGGTGGAGTCGCCACACGTTCTCTTAGATCAGAGATGCTTGGGGGTTAAACTTGTAATTATACTGTAAACCAGTTAAACGAAATAAACACTTCGGTGTAGTGTGCATATAGGGAAACACAGCTTTTATATACTAAAAGAAGTGCATTTTTAAAAATCATATGCATTACAAACTGATTAGAAATATGACAAAAGTCAAGTGAATGTATATTTGTTGTTATCTTCTTATGCATTCTACATTATTTGCAAACACCTAGTTTTGTATTCAGCAATAAAAAGCTCTCTTTTTAGGGTTGTTGCGCATTGGTTGTTTGACATCTGGTTTTGGTGTTCCATCATTATAATTTTCCCTGGTTTGATAGTGTGAAGTTTGTTAGGGGTGAATGTGGAGCCGTGTGTACAGTTATCTCAGACAGGATATAATCTCTCATCTTCTTTCTCGATTCTCCAGCTTGTCCCAGGGAGCATACCCCCCTTTCTCTCTCTTTCTCTCTCTCTCTTTCTCTCTCTCTTTCTCTCTCTCCTTCTCTCTCTCTCTCTCTCTCTATCTCTCTCTCTCTCTCTCTCTCTCTCTCTCTCTCTCTCCAGGCTGAAGGGAGGGCGAGGGGTGGGTTGGATATTCTGCTCCGTGTAAGATTAGCTTCATGTCTGGTCATGGTTGTTTAGCTGCTTATTAAAGTGATGGAATTATTTATCAGTTTTATTAATAGCATGGTTCACAAACTTTTTAAGAACTCTAAATTATTTCATATAGAGATCATTTGGCAAAGATTTTTACTTGGTTTTGCAAATTTTCTTTTAGAATCTAACTTTTAGAAAATGAACACTAAAGGTGCTAAAGGCCGCACACGTTTCTGGCCCTTATACCAGAATTAAATAAATGATTGTATTTAATTATTATTATTAAAAAGCACTCAATTTGACTTTCTGGAATTTTTTCGTATTTATTTATAAATGTATTTACCATGACATTGACATCTCAACAGTTTGGTAGAGGCCTAGACCAAATAAAGGAAAAGAGTAGGCAAACTGTTATTTCCCTAATGAAAAACCCCAAAAGAAAACATTTTTAGATGTTAAAGGGTTAATGCAACATCAGTCCATTTTTTTTATCTCCAAAGGACCACGTAGGACCTAGACCCTAGACAGACGTTTTTAACAACCATTGAAGACCCTTTTATTTTGATCTCATTTGTGAAGCTGTTAACAGAGTATCTGCTCAATACATGCTGACACTTTTGCTCACAATGATTCAAGGCCAAACCGATTAAAGTGATGTATTCTCTTTAATGGTGTTTTATATAAAACATCTGTTACTAAGCTCATTACAGTAGATTTAATCTTATTTAGTAAAGTTCATGCTTATTAGAATCACTTTAGTTCAAAATCAGAGCTATTTAGTTTCCTTCACAAAACCTCACATAGTGCTGTGCAGGCGTCTCAAATACAGCCGTGATCCCTACATAGTGCATTTCAGTTCTGAACGCTCCCTCTGTCAGGGGGGCGTGTTTTGTGGTAATGCAGAAAAGATGGTGGATTTGATTTGTAAAATGTCAAGGGTAAACTTTAGAAAGCTATGAATCTGATTAGGTCAGCAGCTCTCACTGTTTCCATGTGCTCTGCCGATGATGTAATGCAGTAGGCGGAGCAAAGCTAAATGACATCCGCTGGAAGAGGGTGACGTGCATTTACAGCAAATGTTGGTGCATTCTGGGATACTGTTGTTACAGATTAGACAGAAGCTTGTAAAGTGAAAATGGCCGACGGGGGTCCGGCTACACTTCCTGTGCAGGGTTATTCACCTATATCTCACACCAGAGCCGTTTTATGAGTTTTTTACGAACGCTTTCTGTGGATCATCCACACTCATTCAGGCTGTTGGGTGTGCTTGACTTCTGGGTGTGTATGGATGCTTTTTAACAAATGGCATGTTGTAAGGATAGTTTATTGCCCACGTGTGTTTTCTCTGTTTTTCGTTACTCTCGTTGTTATCATGGACATACCTAAACCCAGTCGAGGAGCCAAACTTTCACACCCTTGGAGCCTTTCGAAAATGTTTCTCTTGTAATGAGAACAAGCTGTCTGTCTTTTCGAATCCCGTTCCATCCAGAGTTTGATTCGGTGTTGTGTTGAAGATGAAGAATATCAAAAGTCACACAGAAATCAGATTCGTGTTGCGTTTGGCTCAGCAGGTCCCATTAACTGGAGAAGTTGTGTTTTCTTCGAGCTATTAAAAGGTTCACGTTTAGATCCAACAGGAAATGAATGAAGGGTTTCCCTTCCAATCAGACCGAATCCCAAATCACCTACTATTGCTCTTGTGAATGATAGCATGCAATAGTAAGATGAGTGCATCTCAAATCGTAATGAATTGTAAAATGATTTTGAAAATACCTGGGCTGGTGTACTATATTTAGTGTATTTTCAAAGTATGTATTCATCCACATATGATCATGAGTAGTATGCAAAATTATTATTGTGTCTCAAATAATAGTACACTAAACATGGTGCGTAGTTCACACCACCTATGTGAGTTGTTAAGTATGCATCTGTGCATACTTTGGGGGTCCGTGATGCATATGATGTCATTTCACAACAACACAGTGTTGTTGCAATACTGCTGCTATACTAGCTTCGCATGCAAAAGTATGAGCTTTGCCAACACTATATGTGTAAAAATTGAAATTTAATCTCAGTAAAATACATTTTTTACAGTTGAAGGTAAAATGCATCACAAAAAATGTCAGTATACTAGTTCAACAATATCGTGTCCGCAGTTGGGAATTGATGGGTGTTGAGAATTGACCAGCGCTCGGCTCTATTCCTGCCCTCAACGAGTAGGAGGTCCAAATCTGGGATCACAAGACCAATTGTCATACATTTTGTACTGTATTAAACAGCACTGTGTTTAGCCAATGGCTTCTTTCTTTTGGTTTGTGTGGTTTGGAGTTTATAGCGTGTGTTTCGGAGTTGCATTGTTTTATGATTTAAAGTGTTTTATGTCTCCCTTCAATCTAAACCCACAACTGGGAGAGTGATAGTTGGTCAAACCTTCAAGGACTTAATTCACACGCTATAAAAATACAAGACGTTGTGTCTTTCAGACATGTTGACCCAACAACCTTGCTCCACATGTCTCTTGTGTAAAGGCAGACGTCAAGTTAGTAGCTCGGTTGCTGTGGATTGTTTTTGCAGTGAATTAATCATTTGTTTGATTCGTTTGAGTTATTTTAGTGATTCAGTTGAATCAATTAGCAAAGCAATAGCCAGTTTGATTTAAATCACTCAACTGTAAAAGCTTTAAGAAAAACAATGCGCATATCTCTATTTTTAATTGTGTAATTGTAAATAATGCAACGTTTGATAAACTATAACAAGTAATAATTGACAACAGTTTTGAGTGATGGCTGGAAATGAATTGGTGAATCGTTTTAATGATTTAGTTCATTGAAATGATTCATTAGAATAAACAAATGAGACATGAGGCTAAGAAGCGTTCTGCTCTTAAGAAACATTTATTTTAATCAAACATACAAATATTTTGGGTTTTGTGCCTGATTGAAAAAAATCATCAAACGATTTGATTCACTAAAATGAATCGTTCATGGAGAAAGAAATCTCAGTGTGTTTTATCAAAGCAACTGAAAGTGAAAAAACGAAGTGAGTTATGGCAGCAAATGACAACAGATCTACAGGAGATGAGGTCAGAGGGTCAGAGGTTAAAGGTCAAATACTGTGGGTGGCGACCTTCAGATTATGACCACCCCAGAGGTTTTCAGTGCTCCACCCTGGGATACAGCGTCTGGAAAACACATCACTTTGAGAAGAGAGAGTGAGAGAGGATCCATTTCAAACTGTTTTGACGTGACAAGTGACTTCTTGAGTTAAAACAGCAGCTCTATGCTATTACCTTTCTAACAATAAACAATTCTGTCATCATTTCATTTCATTCTAACTTCTGTGGAACACAAAGAAGATATTTTGAGAACTGTCTCATTGTGTCCATACACTGCAATGGGGGTCAATGTTGTTTGGTTACCAACGTTCTTCAAAATATCTTCTTTTGTGTTCTGCAGAAGACAGGAGGGTAAATGATTGTCAGAATTTTCATTTTTGGTTAAACTACCCCCTTTAAGCAAACACCATTTCCATAGCATCCTGTGGCGGTTTTGCACAGGCAAGCATCACTCACGTATCATGAAAAACAATGCTAGGGTGGTTGCTAGCTGTAGAATTGTGTTGGGGTATATTTCTTTGGGAGTACACCTGGTCTTGATCCAGCCCACCACCCCTGCAGATCAAATACAGCACATTATTTCTGTCATGCATGTATGTATGCGTGTGTGCATATTTAGATCTAGTTCCCAGAGCTTTAGAGTTGAAGTTTTTGAGTATAGCATTTCTGTCTGCTCTGCTCTGTATGAATAGACTCTTTCATGGCGCTTTTAAATGGACGCCATGTTTGGGCTTTGCTAAGGCTTTGTTGTGATTAATCTGGGTAAGAGTGTGTGTGTGTGTGTGTGTGTGTGTGTGTGTCTGGCCTCTCTCAAGTTCCAAGCACCCCTGCAATGACTCGAGATTCCCTCGGGCTGTCAAGAACCCCACACATGTGTGGACGCTTCCTCTAGAATTACATTCCCTACATACCTGTGCTAGTGCTGCACACTTAGTGTCTGTGGACTATACATCAGATCAAGACGACCTCAAAGCATCATGGGATAGTTGTGTTTTTGGAACGAATGGCCACAAATGGAGCAACATTGATGTTTTAGTTAATTTCTTTTTGGTTTTGAGAATGAGAAGTCAGAGAAAGAAAGAAAGAGTTGTGTTCTCACATCTGGAAGCTATAGCCGTCATTGTGATGTCTGCTGATCCTAGAGAAAAAGAGGGAAAAAAGAGGGGGAAAAAGGAAAAATATGTTCCAGATGTTTTTCCTCCACTCTCTGCGGAACAGCGGAGGAATAAAATACTGTTTCATTAAGAGAGAAGAAAAATACACGGTCCTTGCAGAAAAACGTGAGAGAGTTTTGGTCTGAAAGTTGGAAAAAAAAGGTCCACATTTTAGCAGTTTGAACGACTTATATTTGTATTTTTTTGTTTATTTGTGTCATATCTTTCATACTTCATGATGATGTTGCATTAAATTGCAGATAGACTTTAGTGCTGTTGTTGCTTACAAGTGGCCACGGCTTTAAAAATATGATGACAACGGATGAATTTCTGATCAAAGTAATTGTAAGTCATTCTAGTTCTTTTTCTGGTTTTATGTGAGTCTGATTTTGTGTGTGGATGAGAGAGAGTGTGTTCAGTGACCTCTGATCTTATATACCACATTCATGACCCTGAGACAAAGCTTTATGGGTCTGCCAGGGGTTTATGACCAACACACGCAGTTTCTTGCACTTTTTGGGGGGGCGATACTGATGTATCTTTTCATCTCATGGAAGAAAAGACGTTTCTTTGTGTAATACACTACAAAGATGAAACACATCCATATTCTCATGATGTTCACAGCAGATCAGACAGGGTCTGAAACACTCATCCAAACACAGACATCGTGACCCAGATTTTCTCACAAAAATGCACCATGGAAACCAACGTTTCCTCCAAAATAGTTACAGTATATTTAAAGATGTTATACAGTAAATAATATCTCAATCTAAGTGTAAGATCGGTGTAAGAAACATTCACAATCTGCCATTTGAATTTGCAAAAGCAGCACAATTTTATTGCACTTCAGTTCTGGTATTTTGGCAGAAGCTCCTGTACGGTAGTAAAGGTCAGTACATGAAAGCTTCCAGTGTAAAGACTGCTGGAGTCTTCAGAAGGTTTTCATCATGAGGCCAGTAGTTGGTCTCGTAATGGATCATTTGAGGAGTACGGTAAAGGTTGCATGCTTGCCTCTCTCATACACGTGCATGCACGGATCAAATGTACGAATATTCCTTTCAGCAGGATGCATCCGTGACATCCGCACCCTTTTGACCGTGCACACCTGGAAATGCAAACGCAGTTGTGTGTCTCATCTGTACGGATACCTGCGGGTTTATTTCTGGTGGAGTCGGTAATGAGCGATTAATAATTGAATGCTCGAGGAATATTGAGGAGATGTTTAAGAGAACCTGCAGGTCCAGACATGAGCGAGAACTTTAGGATTCTGGAGCGGTGTGTGGAAAGCTAGCATTCCTTCCACTGGCCTCATACAGAGAATATAAAATAGTCTCTCTCTTTCTCTCTCTCTCTCTCTCTCTCTTTCTCTCTCTGCAGTAGCACATTATGAACTAGCCACAAAAGCCACAGAAACGTTCATCTCTCTCCAGAAGGAATTCAGCTGAATCTACACACACACTTCACTCAGACTTATAGGGCAGAACAGAAAGGCTTTTGTTCCAGAACTGTAATGATATGGATATGTTGTTTCACATGTTGTATTTTAGCTTTAACTAAAGAAACACAGACAATATTTTTGCTGTTTTACCATTTATGATTTTGATGGAGTGCAGATGATTAAAACCAAAATATGTAAAATTACATTTGTATCTAAAAGTACTTTTTTATACAGGGTGCCAATGTTTTAAAATTTTTATTGCCGTAGTAATGTTTTTTTTCTGCATTTTTAAAGTACAATAGTGTGTGATACTTTCAGGGCCCCCACATGCTATTTGATGGAAAGTTTTATTTTGCTTACATGTTTTTTGTTTGTGTAAAAGAGAGGTGCACCTTTTTTTTGTTATGATCTGATAGACGGTGATATAAACTGCCCAAGTATGCGATTGTGTATTTGCTGTTGAAATTGGATGCTTTTGTCCGTCGATGTGTGTGCGATCGAGTTGTGGTACCGCACCAATGAGTCAACATTTCCAACTCGCATGCTGAACTCCAGCCAACAATGCAGTCACTAAATGTGAGCTGTTTAACATGGAACAAACCTCCACAATGCTTCTGCACAAACACACACATACGCTTTGCTGAAAAATAACTTTTATTTCGGCTTTATTAGACAATTAAATGTGTGTGAATGTGTACGTTGTGCTGTTTTTGCTGACTCAGTTGGACGACGAGTGCTGCTCTGTGGAAACCGGTGCACTATAGTCTGACCAAACCACCAGGCCGGCACACAAAACCATACCATTAAACTCCACTTCAAACAAGCCACCAGAGAAGAGAGAGACTGAAAAAAGATAAATATGGGTTTATAAATCATAGTGAAGAAAGAGCCTAAACATACCTGTGTTTGAACCCGTTTGCCCTGTGAACCCTGCCCTCCCATAATTTCTGTCCGGGTCAGAGGTCAAATTGTGGACAGTGACCCTTCTGCATGTCATAATATGTACCTAGACTGCTATCTTACCCGCAGGACACTCCTCCCGCATGATTGGATGCTGTTGGTTAGAGCTGTCAATCACTCGGCTTGATCTATCATTAAACTGTCAGTGTGGGCTTTAGTCCCGCCCCCAGACACGGGTCACGTCTAGAAATGACATACTGAGCTGCTGTTAGCGGTGCCTGCCAGGGCAAGCGTCACCATTACTGTCGCTCTCTAATGACCACCTACTAACATCCTAAAAACCATCCGAAGCATCATTTCAATCATAGCAATGCCATGACATCATGATTTTTGCACTCTTTGTTTGAATAACTTTCTTAAGTCTGCCGTTCATCTGTCTGTGTATGTGTGTGTGTATTATTTAAATTTGTGTTAGAAGATGTGAGCTAAACTGTGAGACAAAAGATTGTGTCAGTAATCGAGCGAACAGATTTACAACTCGCAAAACACGCATACACGCAGTGTCACCCTCCGGCTTTGAACAGAAAATGTCTTTGATGATGGATGTATTTCAAGAAAGAGTCTTTTAACTTTCAACAAATCCCTTTTTCAATTGCTTCACAGTGCTGGCATTTTCCTGAAATGCGTCCACATCGAATGCTATCACGGTATAAATCTGTGCTTTTTGGATTTTCGTTGGTTGAAATTACACAAAGATTTGCTGTAAACATGATTTTTTTTATTCAGTCCTCATGTGTTCTGGTTAAAGGTTTTGTTGTACAGTTTCATTACGACATTTGGGACTTGTGTGAGAATGATGCATTGTGGGAAATTGAGTTCAACAGCTGTGTTAGAGTTAAAGATGTTATTGCTCGGAAGTTGCTCTTCCATAGCTCAGGAGGTTACAATCTCATCTACTGTATACTTTTTCTCATGGGCTTTCATTTAAAGTTGGATGTGTGATTTACATTTTTGGCTGCTGACCCTGTGCAGATGCATTGTACGGATATTGAATCCAGTAAAGATTAGCAAATGTAGTTGTACAACGCTGAAATGGCTCAGCTCCACAAAAGCTGTGTGTGATTTTGTGCTTGTGACTGTGTGTGTTAGAGGAACAACAGACAGAAGTTTGGACGTGTTTTGAGTGTTGAGTCAATTTTTCCACTTCACCGAATGAGAGACGCACAGAATTATCTGTGCTGTGTTTGTGAGAAAGAGGAATCCCTTTGGACAAGCAGGTTAGGAAAAGGACACACGTATTGGCAGTGTGCGAGTTAGATTAGGTGTGCTACAAAACGGATGAAGTATTATGCCTACAGTATTTCTACCATATAAATGTTTGTCTGTTTCCTGTTGTTGTGTGAAAAAATATGGTTTGGATCTTTTAATGGGTAAAGGAAAAAGTGAGAGAGTGAACTTCCTCTTTCTCTGTCATTCATCTTCCTGTGTGTGTGTTTCCCAGAAGCGCATAGGCCGGGGGGTGGCTGTCACATCAGATAGCAGTTACAAAACTAGACCCTCGGAAGATCCAACGTTTCCAGCATGAACATTAAGAGTATTATGCACAAAAGTACAAAAATAATGCATCAGGTGACCTCTGTGACCCCCTCAGAGCTGAATCTGAGCTTTATTTCTATACCTGATGGGAATCATGTGATCAGTTCCTTATTTACTCGCAGAGAGGTCAACCGTAAGCGAGAGATGGTAATTCTGATTTATGTGTCGTGTAAACTCCTGCTGGTGTGTGTGTGCACATTTCTGTCCCATCTTAAAATACAGAGACAACTAAAAGGAAGCTGTTGTTATGTTGATGCCCTCGAATGGCATCAGCCGACGGGATGAGTTTGGGGTGGGGGGCTATCTGTTCAGTGTTTCGCGATGCTAGTGGTCTAGATATGACACGCTGCACCTCAACATACAGATGTTTTTGTTTGTTGTGGAATATTTGAATCTAAATTGATGCCATCTGACAGAAAACAAGACACATCTTAACGTTTTTTGCTTTTTAATATGAACATCTTAGGACATAATAAACCAGTATGCTCCAAAACTTTGACAAGTTTTGATAACCCTGTTATTCTGTTGTGTTAATAATGCATTAGCATTAGCATTTAGCGTTTCATTTAAACCTTTCACTTTAGTATCTAAAGTAACATTCAAAAATGGTTTCAGATCACTAACAGGAGTGTTTCAGAAGAGTGTGTGTTGAGAAGCAGTTTTGTAGTTTGTACTCTGTGTGTGGTAGGCTTGAATGTGGCTGTTTTGATGCCATTCTTGTGTTTATGTTTTGGATTGCGTGCGTGTGGCATCTGCTTTGTTGTCAGTTATTAAAAGCTGGCATTAAAACCAGGCAGTAATAATGCTGAGAGAGAGATTTGTCTCATTATATTCATTGAAAACTTAGTTCAGATGTTATTGCTTGTGCCTGTGTTTTTTAAATGCAAACATTTAGTTTCTTATTTCAATCATCTCAGAATATGTGTGTGTCTGCTGGTGGTTAGGTAGAAGTTCCTTTCCCAAATAACTTCCCTTCAACTTATGAGGTGTTATATGTACACACACCTGAGCTGTGGTGTGTTTGCAGAAGGAAATGCTGTGGTTAAGGTACATGTGCACAGGCAATATTTCTGTTCCTCTGGGACGCCTATTTAATAGAGTAAACACACACACACACAGAGTACAAACACTCCTGCTGAGTTAGTGAAAGGTGAACCTCAGTTTACCTGAGCAGGTCTTTGCGAGTCGATGCTCATGTGTGTGGTTTCGTGTGTTACATGACATTTCACAGGATGTTGATAGATTCCACTTAACCAGAGCTGTAAAGTACCTCATAAAAGATCAAATGTACTCAAGAGTGAACATATTTACACACACACACCTGGACAGGTAACAGTGAGAATACACACATCTGACACATAATACTAGTGCAAAAAAACACAGGGAACAAACGTTTTGTTTTATCATGTTGCAGATGATTAAAATAAAAATTCTGTCATCATTTACTCGCTCTCTAGTTGTTCCAAATCTGTATAAATGTCTTTGTTTTGATGAACACAGAGAAAGATATTTAGAAGAATGCTTGTAACCAAACAGTTCTTGGACCCCATTGACTACCAGAGTAGGAAAAATGCTTTTTAAAAATGTATTTGTTCTGTTGAACACAAAATGAGATATTTTGAAGAATGTAGGACAGCAAACAGTTTTGGGGCACTTTAGACTATTGTCATTTATCCTACTATGGTAGTCAATGGGCTCCAAGAACTGTTTGGTTACAAGCATTCGTCAAAAAAAAAATCTTTCTCTGTGTTCAACCAAACAAAGAAATGTATACAGATATGGTAGAACTAGAGAGTAATTCATGACAGAATTGTCATTTTTGGGTGAACTGTCCCTTTAAATAAGCCATGGTTGTACACACACGCACACACACACAGAGAGAGAGAGAGAGAATGCATTACAGTGATTTTACTATGGTACATAATGGTGGCAGACATAGAATATGCAGTCAAAGATATTTGTTTACCTGTACTTCTGTTGGCTTACTTTTGATCTTGTGAAAAGTTTTGGTCTAGTATGCAACGGATTGGTAAGTTGAACTTTTTATTGCCTAGAATAAGGAACCTGTAATGCAACATTAAGAAGAGATTTGTAGAAGAGTAGTTGTCTAATATCTAATGGATGTAAACGGTCTTGTTTTTAAAGCTTTTTTGCTGGTAAGTGGGTTACTGGGTCAAACTGTGTTTGCAGGCTTTTGTGTCCTTCTGCGAGTTTGGCGTTGGCACATGGTGATGCTGGAAAACAACTGTAATGTTGACTCCATTTGTGTCTTTGCCTTGAGAAAGTGACTAACCTTACAAAATTGCACATATTAAAGCATAAAACTCTCGAAAATAAATAGTTTCGTTTCTGTATCCGGCACAATTGTGTCCTAAAGTGTAAAGTTTAGCTTCACTTTTCTGTCACAAGCATTTGCTAAAAGATGACGATATGCTATCTGCTACATATTAAGATGTGCAAAATTCCAGTGAATGAATGGTTTTTTTTTATTGTTTATTTTGATGGTCTCGCAAAGCATATCATTAGACTTCAAAAGCGTGGCATTTTAAGACCTCGTCATTTTGGGCAAGCCCTTAGAGCTTTCAAGTTTGGCATCTCTTTAATGTTAAATCATAGCGGTGTGTTTTTACTTTGGCGAACCTCGCTGTAACTTTGATAAGGACTGATGAATAGCTTTGGCAAACCAGAGAACCTCAGTGTGGTTCAAATTGCTCAGCGGTCAGATGGACTGACGCCTCCGTCTGTTCCGGCAGGTCACAAGGGTCTTTATGCCTTCCTGCCAAAATTGGTGTAAATTATTCTTAATTAAAATAAAATGTGTTAGACGCATTTGATGTTGTTTAGGCAACATTAAACAAAATGAAAAATTGCTATAAAGAACTAATACTAGTACCAACACTACTGATCAGATTAGTTTCATGTGTTTACATTACATATTTTCCAAGTGTGCATCAGTTGTAACTTTATAAACTGCTCCAAATTTATCTTCAGAAAGAATTTTGGATTAATCTAGTTAACCATCGCTCTTTTAACCATCATTGTATTTGAATTGCCATTTACATTAACTTATGACCGAAATATCCAAATATCTCAGTCTTTATTTTAAAAAGCATTTTATGTTCAGGACATTGTACATTATGATTTTATCCAAACTGACTTTTTTCAGTATGTGTGTTCTTTTGGAAATTAACTTATGACCATTGACTCAATGCTTTACCATGCAGCACAGTTAAAAGCTAAAAACCTCTTTTTGTCTTTCCTTAAAAAAAATATTTTCATTACTTAAAATTATTTTGTTATTAACGCAATGACATGCAGACATTTTTAAACGGTTCCTTACTGTCCAAATACTTTCTGGGGCCATTTTAAATGCATCACAATTATGACAATTCCAACTATTTCACTGTCTTTCAGATTCATTTCTCATCTGTTTAAAAGGTTGGTATCAGATCCAACATTCTTTTTGAGTTGATCTTAGCGAGTGGTAGTGAAATGTCCAGACAGCTTTTATTATAAATATCTCATAGAAAAATGTAAACGTTTTGAAGCATCTCAGCGCCGTCTTCTCTTAGACCAAATCAGACCTGATCAGAATCACATCAGACTGAGCAGTAATTAATAAACAATGTCTGTCTCATTCTTGCTGTCTGTCTGGGTCATTGAAGGTCTGACACTCTGTCTTAAAGGAACAGTGCACAAAAAAAGTGAAATTTTTATTACGAATCCATGGCTTGGGCAACAATTGGGGATGCAAGTGCAGTGAAGGGGGATTGAGGTTCAAGCTTCTAAATATTATCCACACATGTGTATGTGTGTGTGGGCATTGAAAGCCTGTCACAAAGCAGATGCATTAACTGTGTGTGGTCTTCTTTCAAAATCTCCAAAAGGAGGAAGAAAAGGAAAGGATGGATTAAGTTGTGTGTGTTTGTAAATTGCCTTTGTAGGGAGAGTATTCTGTGTGCATATGGTCAGTTTAACTCAACTCTAAACACATTAAACTCTTGGCTTTGTTTATTTTCCTGTGGTGGGTCACAACCGTATTTGGAGCATGTAGTGGTGACTTGTGGGACTTTTAGTGTGCTAATGATACATCTGTGGTCGTGGGCACATAGACTGTATGAAAAACTAGCAGATTGCGTACTGCATACTACGCAGTATACACTGTATACTACTTAACGTTAGTTTTGAAAAGTAATATGTATTTCTAGTATGCATTATGCAATGATAAATGTTTTATTGGTTTTCATTATCACACATTCGCTGTGTCATTAATTCGCTGAGCTTTGAATTTTGTATACTATAGTAAGGAGGCTTACACTTTCAGATTTGATCATTAATGGTTTTATAAGTTTTAGTTAACGGTCAACTGTGGTTTTGTTTTATTTGTGGTTTTTATATGTGCTCTGAAATAGCACGAAACTAATTTAGTCTCTTTCTCTTCACAGCTCAACCAGCCGATCTCCTAAAGATTTTAGATTTTCACAGTTTGCCAGAGGGTGTAACAAAAACTACAGGCTTCTGTGCACATAGGAAGTCATCTAAAGGGCCCGATGTCGCCTACAGAGTCTCAAAAGAAGCGCAGCTCAGCGCACCAACTAAACAACTTTACCCCTGTGAGTACACGCACACACACACACACACACACACACACACACACACGCGCGCGCGCACACACACACACAAATGTGTACGGTTTCTGATGTGGTGGGGTTTCTATAATGCACTTTCTATCCCCCTAGTCATCTAACACAGACACCTTTTAGCATTTGCACTTTTTAATTCAGGTTACATGTTTGCAAACCCACTTTTTACTTTTTTCTTTACTTTTCACAGTGTGTTTGTGTAAGACACACACACATAGTCTCTTCTTACCATCTTTACCTTTTGACAGCGTGTTTAGCACTTTTCAGCACTTTGGCCCTAAAGAGAGAGAGAGGGGGTATTGTGCTGCATTATGATTTGCATCAAGACATATATTGGTATGCGACAACACATTTAACTTGCCTAGCTAGTAACGTATAGTGTGTTTCTGTCTGTGTTTTTCTGCATAGTTTTGTGTGTATGGGTGTGTGTGTGTTTGTGCACCTCATCACTGCATTATTGGCCTTAATGTCACTGTGCCCTGGACTCTGCATTTGGCAGGAACACTGAAAATCTCAAGAATTTGAGGGAAGGAGGGAGAAAGCAGCGGATGAGGAGAGAGAGATGCTCATCATGCAGAATAATCAGACTTATCTGAATTACAGTAAATGAAACAGAGATGGTCTCTTACCTCAGCTCACAGTGGCACTGTTTCAAACTCTCGAGCTTCCTACCTAGACAGTATTTTTAGCTTTTATAAAAGTGTTCCAGACACAAATATTATTCTGCCTTGTTAGATGCATTAAAAGGCAGAGTATATAAGTTGGAAAGCTTTATGTCGTTTTTAAAAAGAAATAATCGCATACAGTTTCATCTAATGAAACGCAGACCATTTATGATATATGTTGTTTATTTTTTATTTCTGGAGGTGAGGATCAGTTTAGAGGAAAGAGTTTAGAGAATAGAGAGCTTGTTTGCTTTTTCTGATTTTTGACAACGTCCCTATTTCTCTTTTAAACACACATACTTCAGCTCAGCACGTTCTTGCTCTCAAACAAACATACAGTACAGTACAGCATAAATGGAGAGATTGAAGTATTTATGTCCACAGATGTCCCTATAGGGAGGTTTTGTGTTGGTCAAATACACACACACGCACGCACACGCACACACACACACACACACACACACACACACTTGACTGGTTGAGAAAGGAGTGAAAGCATATGGAAGGAATGAATCATCTATCACTCCCAACACAATGCATGCATCTGTTCTTTGTCTCTCCCTCTCTCTCTCTTGCTCCATATATATATAATTATAAATATATAAATCTTTTATTTGGAAGCTCAGATTTTGCACCCTAAACCTTTTACACACACGGTGGGTGCAAATATTTGCATGCTTGCATGACAGCATAAACTCAAGCTGACATGAACAAAAATTCCTTTTCTACTTTTCTCTTCTCCCATTTTTATCCATTTCCATGTGTCTCCATGGTAACAAAAAGGGTCATAGGTTGCTGAATTGGTTTGTATACATGGTAGAGAGTCACAGACCTGATGAAAAACAGAGCTGGGTAAAAATGACCTCCATTTGTACCTGTACAGCTAAGTTTGCTTCAGACTATATATAAATCCCCCATATGATAGTTAAAGACAACCAAAATGAAGATTATAAAACTTATTGAGTCCAACGTTCATCTGAATTACAGGAATTCTGAGCACCAAATGAAGGGTATGAAGTAGAGATAGATAAATGTTTAATCAATCAACTATTAAGACATTAGTCAAAAACACAAAACTATGTAATGCAAGACATGCCCAGTTGAAAAGTGTAGAAAGATAAAACATCTGAAGTTTTTAACATATTTCTCCCATACCACGAGACCTGACCAAAAGCGGAGCAGGCCGAGAATGTGTGTGTGGATTGAACACATGTACTGTATGGATGCTTTGTCTGGAAAACTCACTTCCTGTCTGACCAGTGCAGATTTTCCCAGAGGTCCTGGCGACAGGCATCTGTCTGTGCGTGTGTGTCTGTGTGTGTGTGTGTGTGTGTGTGTGTCAGAGAGCAGACATGTCTGTTTTTCTACTTTTAGAAAGGCACTGTTTTATTTCACCTCTTATTCTCTCTCTCTGTCGCTTTTGCTGACGTCCACTTTTTTTTAACATTCAATTTATTTTCCTTTGTTCTTTTGAAGTTTTTTTTTCAGTTCAACACAGATCTTTTGGGAACTTATGTTAGGGAGGCGGACACTATCCAGTATTGTATCATGTACTGTACATCTCTGCCACAAACTTCACATTTGATGTCACACTTGGAATAAAGAAGGAGTAGCTATGATAATATTCCCTATTTTCTCAATTTGTGTTGCTAACATAAAAAAAAGTCATATTTGTTTGGGATGAAACGCCATAACACGTTTTCATGTGTGGCTTAACTGTTCCTTTAAGAGAATTTTTTTGTTCTGGCAATTCTCTCTCTTTTTCTCTCTCAATCTCGCTCTCTGTTTATACTCTTCTCCACTCTCTTCTAAATAAATTGGAGCAATAAAATGTCTCGTAGAAGGAACAGCTGTTCTCTTCATTGCAGTCTTTCTCAAGAGCCCCTGTAAATCCAAGGCTCTTATCAACACAGGCGCACACACGCATGCACACAGATAGTAACAGAGTTTCCCCAAGATGTGCCAAGTCCCCATCAGAAGATCCAGCAGTTTTCCATTGTGCTCCTGATCCCTGTCACACACTTTGTCTATGTTACCTGACAGTATCTCTCTGTATCCAGACATGATGTCACACACTGTATTTTTATTAGTAATATTTCGCAATCCTCTGCACCCAGTGACGTTTCTCAACACTATTTCCCTCTGTAGCATCCGTGTTCCCTGAGGATTTCTCTATCCTGGCGACGGTGAAGCCAAAGAAGGGCAGTCAGTCCTTCTTGCTGTCTGTCTACAATGAGCAGGGCATCCAGGAGCTCGGACTGGATATGGGCCGCTCACTGGCCTTCCTGTACGAGGATCACATGGGTAAACCCGGCCCAGATGACTTCCCGCTCTTCAGAGGGGTTAACCTGGCCGATGGAAAGTAAGTATGCGGTTAAGTTTTGTATTGCTGACCAAGCAAAAGTGTAAATTTGTCATGTTTTGTGTCCTTGTATGATGTTGGAAGCTTTAGTGGAAATAGTGTTTGATATTCAGTGTTGGCTTTGATGTGTCAGACTTAATCTGACATGCTGGTGCAAAGAGAAACACCTGCACAGGTGTGAAGACTACAATTAATGCTCTGATATATGAAGCGTTTGTGTTCATGTGCCAGACGTACTGTAGATAAATGTGTTATGGAAAATGTGCAGGTGAGACACAGATTGACAGACAGTTAGATAGACAGATAGACAGATAGTTAAACAGACATAGAGAGACAGACAGGTAGACATGAAGACAGTAAAATAGATAGTCAAACAGATAGATAGACAGACAGACAGATACATAGTCAGACAGACAGAGAGACCGACAGACAGACAGACAGACAGCATGCATTGTGTACACTTAAATAAAAATAATAAAATAGCTATAAAAAGGTTATTTTCAGTGAGACGATAAAAACGATTTTTGGTTTCCCTACATTTTTAATTTCCCTAAACATTTCAGCTAAAGATGCTTAAAAGAAACATTTCTTTCTTACCTTTATCTTTTTACCTCTATAGAATCTTTTCCAATACAAAGTTGCACAAAAGGATGTTAAATGTTCTTTATAGAACCAGCTGATAAAGAACTTTTATTTTCTATTTTACCAGCTCATAAAGTCACTGTAATCTTCTTATTTGTGTGTGTGACTCAGGTGGCACCGTGTGGCGATCAGCGTTCACAAACAGAGCGTTACTCTCATTTTGGACTGTAAGAAAAAGATCACACGGACACTAACCAGAAGCCCTCACCCCATCATCGACACCAAAGGGATTGTGGTCTTTGGAACGCGTATCCTGGACGAGGAGGTGTTTGAGGTAAGCAAGATGTCATCCTTCAAAAAAGATTTTATTGCTTAGCAGTTGCACTTTTATACTATGGAGGATTTTAAATATTATTATATTATTTTACTTTTGATTGCAGACTTCATTTTGGTAATTTTGAGTGCAGTTTAAAACATTGTTGCGATAAAAAGATGTTTCTTGTCTGAGGATTGTTGTTAAGTTTGTCATTGATCTTTGTCAGGGGTCTGTAGATGCGTGTCTGACATCTTCACTGAATGTTAAAATGTTTTAATAACTGGCTGTGAATGTCAAGTTAAGAGAGAGTTTATTTAACATGTTTGTTCACACCTAGTTGCGGTAACAGTGCCAACTTAAGGTTGTAGGTTTACCCTGTGGTCCAAGGGTTTATAGACTGTGATGTGTGTCTATTCAGGTTGACAGTAAAGGTTGAAGTGTGGCTTTGCTTTGGTCAGTAGTTTTGCTCTCTTGTTGTTTTAGGATGCCACTCACTGAATATTTAAAATGTTTGCAACATTAGTAGTAGTTTTGCAGGATTGTGCGATTGTGACGTGTTCAAATGTGACCAAAAGCTCTACGACTGCACACGAGACGTTCAGAAGGACCGTCGGTAATGCTTTCGTTTCTCCTGAGGGTTTGACCGCAGACACACAGATATCATGGAATGTTGACGTGTCTTCATGGTTTGGTCTACCTTTCTGTTTGAAGCCCAAGGGTTTGGAGAAAATGGAAAGAAGTGTGTGTTTTTTTCCACAGAGCGAGACTGCAGGTCACCACAGAACCATAACCAAACCCCTGCTGCCTAAACACACACACACACACAGAGAGAGAGAGAGAGAAGACATATTTCGTTTCAAGAGTCTGCCCATGTCATTCAGTTCTCTTAAAAGCTCACCAATTTCTGGATGATGGATTTTGAAGATAAACAGAGAGAGATTTTATGACTTCACTTTATACAGTAAGAAAACAAGTCGAAGGTAACCAAAGAGAGTGTTTTTACAAGAGAGATGCATTTGTTTTTTGAATAGCCTGTTGTAGTTTGAGGTTAGAAACGTACAGTAGTTTAGTCTGTAATTATTGCTCATGCTTTGAACAAACCTTAACCTTCTCATAATTTCCCTTAGGAAAACTAAACATGGTTTTATTATAGTAAAAGAGAAGTAAGTAATGTTTTTGGCAGATTTTAAATACCATATTTTAGGAGTTTCATATTTTTGGAATATACATAACTGTCTTCAGAGGTGTATAAAGACATTACATAATGAAGCGTTATGTTTTTATTACCTTCGAATGAGCTATTTCTATCTACATACAACGCGGGTAGAATTTGCTATGTTGTTTCTACAGTATCCCTAAACGGACAAAATGCTCTATAGAGTGCATTTTGTAAATCTGTTATCTCCTTGTTAACGTGATAACATCTTTGTCCTGTGTCAGCCACCGTAGTGCTTCAAAGTGGAGGGGCGAGCGGTGGAGTGAGCCGTTGGTTGCAATTCACAACCTCACCATCCAGACAGGTCGACAGAAGTGTGTGCGTGTGGGAGAATTTCTGTCTCTAATAGGAAAAAGACCTTTAGACGTGTGGATAAAATCAGCTGTCAGACAACATACGTGTCTGTTTTACATTCTCTCCATCTTGCTCACCTGCCTGATGTCATAGGTTATAGTTGTTGATCGGATGGCATTCAGAACTATTTAAATGAAATAAAAATAAGCAAAATGAACATTATAGGGAAACGAAGCGTGAAACAAAGGCTGATGGACAGACAGAGAGGGCGGGGCTAGAGAGTCGGGGGAGTGGACTAACCTGGCAGACGGGCATATTGCTTTTGGATGAGAACTTTGGTGCTGTGAGCCACTGGTGTGGTTTCTGTGGTTTGGCTTTTTGCTCTTGAGAGTGCCCAGACGCGGTCTGGACGTGTGTGTGCGCACCGTCACACGTGCAAATGTGTGCATGTGGCATATGTGGTCTTGAGTTTACCCAGACTTATCATTTTATTCTTGTGGTGTTTCTGTGTGTGTGTGTGTGTGTGTGTGTCCAGCTGAGTTCAAATCTTTTCTCCAGCTTTCCCACGACGAGAATTCGCATTATAATGCGGATCATACGCAATCTGTTTCTTGTGTCTCGGGCTGATGAGGTCATAAGCAGATGTGATGATGTCATTTTTAACAAACCTAATAAGAGACCTGAGGCTGTAATTCGACTGGATTGTGTGTAGTGTGTGGGTGTGTTATTGTTAGAAAACCTGTCAAAGACAATGTCTGGCTTTAAAATTAAAGTCTATTTTAAACCATAAAAATGTTTTGCATTTCATGACATTTTGCATTACAGAAATACAAACAGCTTTTCATAACTACCTAATTTTACCTACCTGTGAACACCATTCTGGTAAATTTTGTATTGTTTTACATTTCTACAAAAAATATGCAATTTTAAAAAATCATTGGTTGCATTACAGTGAGAGTTTGTTTACTAAGGGCATGTTGAAAAATGTGGTCTTAGTTAGTATTAAAAAATATATACATTTGAAGATAAAATTTGACCTGGTCATGTTTTTGTGAGACATGTGCTTGTGAGCATATTGAATGAGAGATCCAGACAGAGACGAAATGTTGTTGAACACTGAAGGGAACGTGTTGTTCTCTGGGCGACTCACCAGAAAAGTTGGGATCAATTATTCTTTTTTATTAATTAATCACAGTACCATTTACCGCCCCCCTCTGGCGATTGAGGAAACTGCAACCATGTAAAGTGAGGACATTTTCGGTCCTCACACTTCCAGAGACCCCTTTAAAGGACTGTTTGAGGGTCAAGACTTGGTTTTAGGGTTTAGGTAACAGACTAGACATTACATTGCATAAATGTATGTCCTCGCAAAGATAGTTGTGTATGTGTGTGTGTGTGTCTGTGCGTGCGTGTGTGTGATGTTTTGGCGTGTGTGTGTGTGTGTCTGTGCGTGCGTTTGTGTGATGTTTTGGCTGAATTTGTTGCCACAAGCAGCTGCTGAAACAGTTAGCTTGAGCTCAGGAGAGAAGTGGAGAGTTCTGGCGAAGGCGATGCTCGTATTTCACAGATGCTGACAATGCAATATCTATTATTCTTTCTTTCTCTCTCACACTCGCACTCTCTCTCTCTCAGTGATGTGATGAATGTTTCTCAGAAACACTGAAGTCCCAGAATAGATCCACTATCTCTTAACCTCACCCCATCCCTTTCTCCTTTTCTGTTTCTGATTATAGCCAGACTAACAGTATTCATAGCTGCAGTTATCAGAAGTTCAGTTCCTTAGCTCATGAGCAATAGACCTCTAATAAAGCAATACAAATTGAAATGGTTTCCATTACAGAAACTATTATGAACCATCAGCTTCCACCAGTTTCCAAAAAAATAAGCAGGAACGATGAGGGATACAGTATATGCATGTTCATGTCTGGATTCTTAATTATCCAGTCTGTGCATTTAAATTTTTTTTGTCTAATTATATTTTGTCTAAAAACATTTAGGAACTTTTTAAGTTTAATGTATACTCATTGCAGGTTTGCATGTGGATTAAGGAGAGTCTGGAGTTTAGATTTTGGATGTAAAACTGCTGTCAAGTCCAAACACATGTTTATACTGGCAAACTATCCAATGCAACAGCCAAGTAGAGATGACTACAGCCATTGTTCTTACAGTAAAATCAGAGTACATTGTCATAAGTAATGTGACAACCACAGGTAGCCACAAAAAAACCCCTCAATTTTATCATAAGGTGATTTGAAGCTACTTGCACACTTTAAGGAAAATCCCTCATGAGTTTTAAGTAATGCATCAAGTACTTGTTGAATTATATTTTGTTTTTTTGTATTAGTTATACATGATATGTTAGTATAGAACAAAAAGTGAATTCCCAGCACCAAATAAAATTGTAATTTGTCCATGGATGTGTTTATTTTCTTTGCGTTCTTGAAATCTTGACAGCTTTTCTGGCATTTAATAGTGATTCTGTCTGATCTACCTCACAGCCAAATCTCCACACAGCCTGGAGAACCTTATGCTCTCTCTCTCTCTCTCTCTCTCTGTGTCTCTCACTCTCTCTTTCTCTCTGTGTCTCTCACTCCCTCTTTTTCTCTGTGTCTCTCACTCTTCCTTTCTGTCTCTGTCCGTCTTGTTCTCCCATGATGATTTAAATCACCTCTGTTAGATAATCTGTGTGTTCGCTAGTCTCCTCATGTTTGACTCTTAAACTCATGTCAGATTCAGACATTAATCTTTCAGTCTGAGTGTAAACTCACTTTGCACACTTTGTCTTCGCTTGGTTGGAAAAAGTATGATCAGATAGCTGGGAAAAATGTGTGTTTGTGCCTGTATAACAGGAAAATCACTCGGACTGATATATGATCAGTGTCAGAAAAGGGACTATAAAAAATCTGTGCAATTTCAACAAGGGCTCAAACTACTGTTTTTCGAAGCAACTACATATTTATAACATAACTTTAAGAAGTTGATGTAAACATTATGAAATATGACTACACCACATTGCATGTTTAATTTAGTGTCATCAATCCTACCATCATCTTGATATAATAATGGTTGCATTTTGAAGAAGTTTTGATAAGAAATACAGTCAAATAACAAATCAAAAAAGATGTTGAAAATCATGGCTGGTGTTACCGTTCAATGCAAAAAATAAAATTCAGTCCAGTAAAGTGCATTGCATTGTGGGATACAGTATTACGTGCAGCGTGCTCTGTTGTGTCCTAGACAACTGCATAATGTCATGCTTACAGAAAAGTTCACTTATAATATAATGCAGAAATATGTGCTATTCAGAACATAGTGTATGTGTGCGTACATGTAGGAGTACAGGTGCCATAATTCGATTGGACAGATTTGGCGTCCGCTCGTGTTCTGAGTCCAACTTCTCTCCTCCCAGACTCTGACCCACTTTTGCAATGTTTGTGCGTGTGTTTCCGGTCTTCTGTGCTTCATCAGTTTTCCATACTGTATTTGCTATTTTTTAAATCATGGTTTTTGAATGAAGGGTTCATCTAAGCAGAAAACTAGATCTCGTTCCTGTGTCTGTGTTTTAGTGGAATTTGACCTAACGTTGTTATGCTCATTGTGGAGGGGTTGTGCTCATCTTCATTACAGAAATATTTCCATGCATTTCATCTGGACAGATACAAGCTGACTCAATCTTTATCCAAAGCATACAGGCGAGGAAAAAAATATCAAGCTTTTGGATCATTTTCCATATAATTTAAAGAGGTCATATGACGGGATTTTCTTTGCATTTGAAGAAGAGTTGGGGTCGGTTAGGGTCTTTATACTCTATATGTTCTTCCTTGATTCTGAGCAGGGTTTACTTTTTAGTATAAGATTAATCTTTTTTCTCTCCTACTTGGATAAATGCGTCTCCCAAATGAATAAATGTAATGTAAATGTAAATGATATATATGTAAAATATTGTTAATGGAAAGTTGAAGTGTTACTCTCTCTGCCTAAAGAATAGTATACTTGCTCTTTAGTACTGTATGTGTACTGTGCATAGTAAGCAAAATACCCAAATGTGCATAAAATACCCGGATGACCTACCGTACTGTACACTACATTTTTTGACATATTAGGCAAAATTGAATTAAAATGGTTTCCGGTAAAGATCGTAACTGGACACTCATGAATTAAATATGCAATGCGATTAGGTCATGTGACAAATGCTGTGAGGTCATATGATGAGTTGTGCCAATACTACAGTAAATGTGGTAAAAAGTGGTATAGTATCCAGTATCCATTTCTGGTCCGAAGATATTGCAGATATTGTATCTAAGACATGAAGAAAGAGAAAGTGTGTTTTTTAGCTCAGTTTTGTTTTATTATCAAGTGGTTTTGATTGTTTGCTGCTTTGTTTTCAGGGTGACATCCAGCAGCTGATGATTGTAGCAGACCATCGGGCTGCGCATGACTACTGTGAACACTACAGCCCTGACTGTGAGGTTCCTGCCCCAGAACAGCCCCAGAACCAAGAACCAAACACTGATGAATATGTAAGTACTCATCAAAAATAATACACACCTTCAGACTCCCGAAGAATAATTTGCATTGAGAATGTAACAAGCATTTCCCAGAATCCTTTGCGTTGTGTGCGGCCCAGTCTGAACCTTTATCACAAAACATGAGTTTCTTGCCGTTTTTCTGTGTAGCCGATCCATTTCAGAGATCAAGTGTAAGAACCAGCTCTTTTAAAATGAACTTAATCCAGCAAGGGTTGTGAAAGTTAAATCAGTTTAACATCACAAGAACAAGTTATGGGTTAGATAGGGATTTCGAAACAACCTTTAACTGAACATTAATAGGTAATGTTCGCTAGACTCAGCAGGGACCCAATTCATGTCTAGGGTTCAGAAAATATATGTGACCCTGGATCACCAAACCTATGGGTCTTATGGGTCACTTTTTAAAATTTAGATTGTTACATCATATAAAAGCTGAATAAATAAATAAATCTTTTTTTTGATATATGTTTTGTTGGGATAGGACAATATTTGGTTGAGATACAACTATTTAAAACTCAGGAATCTGAGGGTGCAAAAAAATCTAAATATTGAGAAAATGGCCTTTAAAGTTGTCCAAATTAAGTCCTTAGCATAGCATATTACTCACAAAAATAAAGTTTTGATATATTTACGGTAGGAAATTTACAAAATATCTTAATTGAACATAATCTTTACTTTATATCCTAATGATTTTTGGCATAAAAGAAAAATGGCTAATTTTGACCCATACGATGTATTTTTGGCTATTACTACAAATGTTCTTATGCTACTTAAGACTGGTTTTGTGATCCAGGGTCACATATATAAAAAAAATCAGAACACCTTAGCAACTACAGCAATGGCCTGGCGTCCCTATTAAATGCTAACATGACGTGTTTCACACCTCTTACATTGCTGTACTTTTATGGAAAATGTCAAATCTGGTTTCGGTGATGCTGCCGTTCCACAGCACAGTCTCTTACAGATCATTAATACATTTATTCAGCTGTTATTTGGCCCATGGAATGGGAAGAGAATTAAAATGCACTAATGATACCTGTCCGTGCTTGTGTGTGTGTTTCAGACGTATTCATTCTTTATGGATTTTTCCATCTCATAGGAAAAGACTCAGCTGCAGGCAGTCTGTTTAGAATTTACTTTTCCGACTGAACAAAATGACCTCATCAGTCGACAGAGAGAGAGAGAAGGGGGGGGGGTGATGGGAGGAGACGAGTGTTTTAAAGCAGGTCTCGGCCTGCAGTGCATTTGGGTACAGTACAATGCACCGGTGTTATTTTATTAAAACTGACAACCACAAGTGCTCAATTGTTCATTATGACCTCACAAAATAATTAATTTGCTGTGTTAATGTATTTCCTGCCGAAACAGGAAGTCAGGTTGAGCCATATTGACCTTTGTGCAGGTATAAAACAAATGTTGCATTCCGAAATAAATGCATTCTCAGCAATATGACGGTCTGATTTTAGCAGACTTTAGTGTACTTTAATGTCCTTTACAGTTTCTCTTTCAGGTCAGAGATTGAAGAGAGTTCGAAGAGAATGTTGCTGAGCAAGTTAGATGGTCTAAACATGTTTTTATTTATGATGTGAATGCACATCTGGTTTAACTGCTGCAGATGTTTGAACTCTCTCACCCCCTTCAGTACAGATTCATTACAGCCAAAGCAATAAGATACGTCATGCCCATGTTAAAGGGATAACACAAATGAAGATATTTCGAGAAATGTCTCAGTGGTTTTGTGTTCAGTGGAAGTCAATAGGGAACAAATGTTGTTTGGTTACAAACGTTCTTCAAAATATCTTCTTTTGTGTTCTGTAAGTCATATAGGTTTGGAATGACAATAGGGTGAATAAAGGTAAAACTATCCTTTTAAAGGGCATATTTGCTAAAAGTTAAGGAATAAATGCCACAAAGCTCAAGTTTTGATGCCATAGTCTCCATGGCACAATAATCAAGTGTTTACTTTCTCAGTTTCTGTCGTTCCGACCATCTGGCTACACTCAGATGCCAATATCCTCTGAGCTCTACAAAGAGAGGAAGAGATGGATTTAAATAAAAGACAGAAAGCTTTAGCATGTGAAAAGCATAACAGATAGTGTGAGTTGAAATATTTGACCATGTGTTTCAATCTTGACTTTTGTATTTACTGATCAAGCTATAAAACAAACAGGGACAAACATTTTCAAATGAAAAACATCTGTTTTGTGTCTGTAAAAGGAAATTATATACAGTAACTGAGAAGCATGGACTTTTTAAAGTTTAAGCTTTGATGTCAGCATGATGCTATAAAAAAGCACCTTTGCTGACCTCATGTTCACCTTTATATATGTCAGGGGCAGTAAATCAGCGTGTGGGGTGTCAGTAGGGGGCAATATATCCCAGGACCTTTTCAAAAGCTTCTTCCATCGGTTAAAAATCACAGGGACCTTGTTTACGGGTGAAGACGTGATGAGTTATCCGTGGCTAATGTGTGGGAATTAGGGAGAGCGAGGCAGAACGATGAATCTGAGCGAGCGGTCGACGGGCGGTTGGAATTCCTTGCGTTCTTCCCTCTCGCTGTAGATAAGAGGACACGGATTTCCTCTGGACTCATCTGAAGGGAATCCCTTGATCCCTCCATTAAATCAAAGCCAAACATGTTTTTGTATCTGTTTTTCAAATAATAAACAGATAATAATTAAAAAGTGTTGATAGCACTTTTATTCCTTGGCCTATGGTATCTCTTGAGACGTAAAGTATTTGTGTGATGTCTTTAAAGTCTGTTTCTTATATATATAGATTATTAACAAAAAATTCTGCTAAATCAAGCACGTTTTCACAAATCCATATGACATGGAATAATTTCTCATGTCCAAATATCAAGGTTATAAGTAACTGGCAATAAAACATTTTTGAACTCCTCGTACATTGTAAACCATTGAAATCTCTTGAACGTATGCATGCCTGTGGATTGTTGTGCATAGATATAATTTTGTCACAAATACTGCAGCTAAATTGCATGCCATCATTTTCTAGAGCCTGAATGCTGATTCTTTTAAAATATTTAATTTTTAGAACACAGAAGATGACAACTACTATTATGAATATCCGTATTATGAGGACATGGATGCGGAAAAGACCGAAACAACGACAACCGATGAAGCGACTGGAACTGCAACAGAAGACCTGACAGTAATGAGCTCTGATCATCTGTCCAATCACAATTAAGAGAATTAATAAATAAGAGTTATTTTCCAATAAATTGAATCAAACATATTGATTCTCAAAGTCAACCTGAAACTATATTCACGTCATGTTATATTTGAAAGTGGTTCACTTGTTTTATCTTGAGTTTGGCAAGTTTTATTAACTTTAGTCTTTATTCACTAATGTACCAAGTTTGATGGCTTTCCACATGGATAACCTCTGTCATGTCTAAACCAAAAACATTGTGACTGAAATGCCAACTTTCTAACACGTTACATAAATCACCAGGTGTCTGTTCCGGATAGCAGTCGTGCGATTACCTCGGTTATTACTGGAAGTTCATCAAGAGGTTCAGGTAGCTCATCCTCCTCTTCATCTTCATCATCCTCTTCATCTTCATCCTCCTCTTCATCCTCATCCTCCTCATCTGCATCCTCTGGCTCCACCACGACAACCGGCAAGGACCCGTACGACGGCTTTGATGGGTATGAGACCGGATACGAAACATACTATGACGAGTCGACCTCTCTGCCCGATAGCTCTCGGACCATCACGATCACCAGCACCAGTACAGGTACAGCTGGAGAAGTGGATGTTGGACTGGGTGGTGAGGTGGATCTCGGATTGGGAGAAGAACTGGACAGACGCATCATCACATCTGGAGGAGGAGGAAGTGGCAGAGTTCACAATGCCGTCATAATTACACGAAATGGAACATCGAGTTCTGGTTCCAGTTCCGGTTCCAGTGGCAGTGCTGGTTCCAGCTCCAGAGTCAGTTCTGGCTCCGGTTCCAGTGGCAGTACTGGATCTAGTTCCAGCTCTTCATCTACCTCGGTCAGTTTACTCAATATGTGGAGGAGAATACTGTATATTAGATAGAAATAAATATATATATATATATATATATATATATATAAATGTTTATATACAGTATGTATATATATATATATATATATTAGGGCTGTCAAACGATTAATTGCATCCAGAATAAAAGTTTGTGTTTAAATAATATATATCTGTGCACTGTGCATATTAATTTTGTATTTCTAAAAACAAACCCATACATGCATATATTTAAGAAAAATATAACGTATAAAAATTAATAAAATATACATCTAAATATTTCCTAAATATATATAGGTCTACATATATGTGTTTGTGTTCATAAATACAAAATAAATATGCATAGTACACAGACATATATTATGTAAACACAAACTTTTATTCTGAATGCGATTAATCACGATTAATCTAATAACTATATTAAAATGTATTTAAAAACTAAAACGTTTTAGTATTTAATTTTACGTTTTTTTTAATTTTCTACACTGTTGGCAGATGTTCTTATTTGTTAGGGTTAGCATAAACTCATTTATGCTTTTTTTTTAAAGAACATTTTAAGAATTAAAAAATTGTACTGCAAAACAAGACATTAATAACACACAATAAAAAGAAGTAGAAAAATAGTAGAAATAGTAGAAAAAAATTATTTCAGTTAATTTTATGTATTGTGCAGCCCTAATAAAAACATATAAAAATTATAATATGTTCTGCACATTTAAATATTCAAAGCACTTATACATTTTTAATTTACCTTCAATAAGAAAAAGATATATATTATTACCAGTGTTTTATACTAACAGATCAACCTACACACATTATACAATATTATTTGCCTTCTGCATGTGCGTTTGACATGTTCTCTGTGTGCAGGTCGGTGGTTATGACGATAGCATTTACAGTGAGGGTTATGATCTGACCTATGGAGAGGGTTACGGTGAAGGATATGGAGAGGGAGATTACACCGAGGGAGAAGGCCGCAGCAGCAGCAGCAGCAGCACCTCTGTAGGGGGCGGATCTGTTTCGGTTGGAAGTGGATCTGTTTCTTCCAGTGGATCAGTAGTAGAGGGCGGGTCCACCAGTGCCGGTGCCAGTGCGGGGGCGGGGTCTGTTGCCACGGGAGCTGGACAAGGAGGAATCGGTGGAGAGTCCGTTGACAAGGAGGAGTTCAAGGAGGAGTCCATCACGGATTACACGGACGCAGACCTGGAGAAGATGTACGACTATGACAACCTGTACACTGATGGCGATAAAGTGCTTCCAGCGGAGACCGATGAGTCCTACGGCCAGGTAGTCTTTAGTTTTGCACCATGATGATCTGCGATTCTACTTTATTTGGCTTTCAAGCTTGTTTAAAGACCCCCAAGACATAAATTACGAGTTGTGACTTTAGGTACATTAGGTCATTTATATATGCACTCATTTGATGGATGGATGGATGGATAGATGGATGGATGAACCCCTAAAGGGATATCATTTTTTTGTTAAACTGTCCCTGTGCTACCAACTAGCAAGTATGGCTGGGGCAAAAACATTTTGGCTATAAAAATTTGTCCTACCCAAACTTCCGGTTTCAGTAAGAAACATCCCGACACAAGAAAGAATAATGAACTGTGCTCTTCAGACAAACGTCTACAAACCCTTTATTTATTACTTACGATTCCAGTAATAATCCAGATTCATCCAAAGTTAATGTGTGTTTTTGAAGGTGGATGGACTCAGAGGAGAGAAAGGCCAGAAGGGAGAGCCTGCTATCATTGAACCTGTGAGTAACACTTTTTTTATGACACACATACTCATAAATGTTAAAAAACATCTCTGGAAGTGATTGGCACAACAACAGATTTTATTGGCACAAACTTTCTTGTTTATGTATCCATCCAGTTTTCTGTTCACGCACATGTTCAGTCATCTTAAAAATATCTTGCCACAGGCACCCGTGTTTCTAAACGCAATCTAAACTCACTCCTGATCTGCATTTACATTCAGATCCATCACTCCAGTTTCAGACAGTGTGACTCTTATTCACTCAGCATCGCAGCTGTGTTCTCCATGCGAAGCATAACAATTATATTCACATGATGGAAATCATCGGACTCTTTATGTTTTCTTTGCGTACGCTCCACATTTCCACTTTCATGAACTGCTCACGTGGCTCTTGATGTTAAACAGCTGTGAGATTTTAAACAGATGTCACCGTAATGTGTGTGTTAGAGCGTATATGTGTGTGTGTATTCGCATTTCTGATTTCCTTAACAGCATGAGAGCATGGCAGGCCGTAAAGGACATCTGGGTTTATTTTGAATGAGCTAAGAGTTGATGAACGTTACAGTAGGTTATAGAAAGAGACCAGAGGATAAAGACGATTGTTTATGGTGAGAGAGAGAGAGAGAGAGAGAGAGAGAGAGAGAGAGAGAGAGATGTGTTGTTTAGAGATGCATGCACAGGTCAATAAGGAGGTTAGGATTATTTCGATGTCAGGAAAGATCCAGATCAGACCTGTTTCAGAGAGACAAACATACAAATGACGACAGCTGGGTTTGATGAAGGAGAACCATGTGTTTTGGATGGAAGAAACCTACTCAAAAAACTATCTTTCTGCAAACTTTCACATGATAACTTAGTATTTTTTGACATGTGTGCAGTGATGCTTTTTTCTAAAACAAGGCAAATGACAGATTTATTTCGTAAACCTGTGCTTTAAATCAAGGTTTTTTAAACTGGGGTCCGGGACCCCCAGGGGGCCTCCAAAAGGATTTTTTTTGGGTTTTATCGATTCTTTCTTGCTACATGTAATTTCCAAAATTGCTTAAAAAAAAATCTGTTTTTTTTCTTTCTGGGGACTTTTTCACTCTACTGTAGTTCTCTCTATCTCATTCACTGAGGTTCATAAGGCAGTATTCTTTATAAAGATGTTGTGAAAGTTGCTATAGTGCAAATAAATTTGAATTTAAGATGTCGTCATGGTTGTACATACATTATTATGTAGTCTTTATAATGTCACATTTATTATTATATATAGGAGGATATGTATTTTAGGAAAGGGGCCTTCCACAAAAGGTATCACATTCGGGTTGTTTAAAAAGCCCCGCAGATCAAGTTCAAAGACTCAGAATTCTTTGTTTTATTTGTCATAATTGCGCTGCTGTGTTTGTGATGCAACTCATGCAAGCTGCACATTTTGATTAGCATTTGAACACAACTGATGATATCCAGACAAAATATCTTGTACAGTAGGTCACAGTTACATGGGTTGGGTGTGCGAGTACTTCATTTGCAAATCATGTGCTTTGGCAGACTTTCTGTATTTAGTGAGGGATGAGAAGGCCAAACATAGAGCTTCTCTTGTGATGAGAAGAGGAAATCGAGTGTGTTTAAACTCTAGTTAACCTACCTTTACTGTGGTAAATGACTGTAATGGTGGCTTTTATAGTTATTTATATATTAAACTAATAAAGTTGTCATAAGTAAAGCTGTGTAAAGATGCTTTCCATCGAAATCAATCATTTCCAAGTATGTGAACGCAGCAGAAGCGCAAAATTTCTGCTGCGTTCTGGAATGTCGAGTCTGTGCAGAAGATCGTCTCAAATGCTTCATAAATAGTCAGAGCCATGAGAAACATATCACCGCTTTAACAGACTTCCTCTTGCTACATTCATTACAGAGACCTACAGCCAAGAGACCACACGTACACGCACACACCATTTTAGTCTACAGACTCTGATACTTTGTAAACTGATAAAAATGCTAAACATTTGTGTAAAAGTTGTGTTGACGCTGTGTTTTTGCTATTATAGGGGATGCTGGTTGAAGGACCACCTGGTCCAGAGGGTCCAACAGTAAGTTTGTGTGTTGTTTATGTGTTAGTGTTTGAAAAGCTATTTAAAACTATAGATGAAAATGTATTTTGGCAAGCTGTTTGTAATGTAAAATTAGGTAAACTGCATTTAAGCTGTCTCTGCTGAAAGACCGTCCTGGATAAAGAATTTAAGCAATGTTAAGAAAAATGTTATCAATGGATGATGTCACGTCATTAATATTCATGGGACAATCTGATATGTGATCAGATCATTCTGAAATCCATACAATAATGCAATATGCTGTAATACAACCAGATCTGACATCACACATCATCGGTGCTAAACAGTGACCTTCTGTACTTATATGTAAAGCAGATTGATTGATATGTAGGGCTGAAGCAACATGGATTAGATTGAGAAATACAGCAATGAAGTCCAGCACCCATGCCTGTGTTTTTGTGATGGATTTTTGTGTTTCTTTGTGTCATTTTAGGGTCTCCCTGGTCCTCCAGGTACATCAGGACCCCCGGGTAGCGCCGGAGAGCCTGGTGAGAGGGTAGGTAACCATGACAACAGTACCAACCATGCATTCTGCAACAATTTTGTGGTTTAAACTGTATATTTAATAAATTGATTATATCCAGACACAATAAATGTATTGCATTTCATTCATGTGAATTTGGGTGCACATCACTTTATACAAAATATCTGCATATTTTCTGTCTGTGGATTGAAACATGTCTTCTTGATGCTCTTTATTCATTACCCGAAATCCTTTGGTGTTTTGACAGGGTCTTCCTGGTCGCCCTGGTCTGCCTGGTGCTGATGGTCTTCCAGGACCTGCAGGGACTGTTCTGATGTTGCCTGTAAGTACACTATACATTATAATAAAAATAAATGTTGTTGAAATGGCACACATGTAGGGATCTTTTCTGAATCACATCATTCATGTAGATAGATAATTCAAATCTAACTATTAGGATAAAGCAGTTGTTGGTCGCTTTTTATTGCAAGAAAATCAGATATTCATAGTTCTTGTCTGTGTCGTAATGAATGTGAATCGCATCGATTTATTCTCAGAGTGCTTTAACACCGATCATGATGTCAGAGAGTTATCAGAAACCTAATTGTCCCTTTGCTGCTATAATCTTCTCTATTTTCCTATAAGAAATAAGAATCTCCTCTATCAATCACGGGCTGGTAAACGTAGCGAGACATTTCCCAAATTCCACATACTGTCGGCTTTTCCAAATTTCTCCTTTCCCAGCTGTTACTTCAATATATTTCACTGCACGGATTCTGATACCGGAACATGTATAAACACCGCAGTGCATTTCAATCGAGGGTTCTGGAATGTTTCCATGGCGAGTAAAGATGTTCTTAAACAACACTTGAAAAGTTGGATTTGCTGTATTGTACATTTCAGTGTAGTTCTCCCTATATGCATGAAAAGCAATACAAGGTTACATTTATAATAGTTTTCGTTGAACAGTCATTATTATTATCTCCTCTATGCATGAAAAGCAATACAAGGTTACATTTATAATTGTTTTCGTTGAACAGTCATTATTATTATCATACAGTAACTCACCACCACTTTAAGATTTACTTTAGAACCGTGTTTCTCAACCAGGCACTGATTTAAATGAGACAAAACTAAAACAAGATGAAGATATGTCTTCGTGTTTGGTTATTTTGATAACATTTTTCTAGTTATGCCATGCTCTTTAATATTTTATTGGATAGAAGTTATGAGTCTGGAGGGGTTTTAAAGTCCAAAAGACCAGCAGAGAGTGTAGTGACTGCGTTCAGCCACCAGATGGCATCACTGAATTATTTGACCTGCACACACATGCAGACAGAAATATCTTGTTACTCAGTGTTTGTTAAACTTTCAAAAAGATATTTTATTTAGCAATCTATGACTTTATGTTGTATGCTGCTTAACACACTGTCTAATGTTTGTTTGGCATAACAGATTAATATGATTTTTTTAATAATATATAATAAACAGTGTGTGTGATGTTTTAATGGATCTGTGTCTCTATAGTTCCGCATGAGTTCAGGAGGAGACTCGAAGGGTCCTGGTGCTTCTGCTCAAGAGGCTCAGATGCAAGCCATCATGCAGCAGGCCAGGGTACGACACACACACAAACACCTTTAATGTATATGTGTATATACTGTATTACTGCATCTACAGACTGTATATTAACACCAAAAAATGATATGTATGTATTTATATTTTACATTTACAAATCATCCATCGGGTGGACCGTGACACATTCGTACCCACACTAATACTCTGTCTCTTTTATATAGCTGGCAATGAGAGGTCCAACCGGACCAATGGGATTGACAGGCCGTTCTGGTCCTCTGGTAAGACTGTGTCTGTCTGTCTGTCTGTCTCAGCATGTCTGTTTTCAATACTGTGTCATTTTAAAATATCTTGTTTCTTGTTCCCCAGGGTCCTCCTGGTGTGGCTGGATTGAAAGGAGAGTCTGGAGAGGCAGGACCTCAGGTAGGGCCATCAAAGATGATCCCACATGAAGGTTTTTTTTTTAGTTCCCTTTATATGTGACACTCAAGTTATTTCTTGTGTATGGGAGGAAAATGCAAATGATAAAATAAGCATAGGACTGTTCTGATGTCTGCATATTTTTCAGGGTCCCCGTGGTCCACTGGGATCCCCAGGTCCATCTGGAAAGCCAGGTAGAAGGGTAAGTTTACATTCTGTTCAGGCCATAGTTGGTATTTTTCTGTATCAATTAATGACTTAATGGTTTCTGTGTTTCTTCTTTAGGGTCGACCTGGATCAGATGGAGCCAGAGGAATGCCTGGACAGACCGGACCAAAGGTAAAGTTTGGAATTAGAAAGAGAGAATACAACATCTGCTCAGGCACAAATACCAACTAAAACTGCATTTAAAATGTTAATTCCCTGTTTTTTGGTTAATCAACAACTTATTTATTGTTATAATAGATCTGTTATGGGTTTAGTACAAAAATGGGTTTCCGGTATAAAAATTATAGTGAATTTATGAGTATCCATTAAAAAATGCTTTTCTTTAGATAATTCGTGTGCATATTTGACATTGTATTTTGATTTTAATTCAAATCCAGCATTTTCACATAATCTCTGTGCTTCACAGGGTGACAGAGGATTTGACGGTCTCGCTGGTTTGCCTGGTGAAAAGGGCCACAGGGTAAATGCTCATCGCTTAAATGAACTAAAATAATCATTTTAATCCTTTTTTTGAGTAAATGTATAAAGGCGTAAGACATTTGATATTCTCCATGAATGTTAAATATTAATAAGTGTGTCTTCATGGTTGTTGTAGGGTGAGTCGGGTCCTCAAGGGCCTCCTGGACCTTCAGGAGAAGATGGAGAAAGAGTACGATATCTTGTTTTATTTTAATCACATCCTATTTCATAAACATGTTTTTCATGTTATTTGTATTTTATATGAATGGATAAAAATGTAATTTCTGATATTTCAGGGTGACGATGGTGAGGTCGGACCCAGGGGTCTGCCTGGAGAATCGGTGAGTTTATGTTCTCTCCTTTTTTTCAACATGATCTCCGTCAGTTATTGTAGATAATAGACAGGTTTATACAGTAATATTAGTGTTTTTAAATATATATAAAGCTTTTAAATATACAGGTTGTAATCGCAAGTAGTTATGAGATACGAAGTGAGTAAGAAACAGTAAGAGATATAAGTTGGGGTGCAGAGAAGAAATCTTAAATGAACGGCGAAGGTTTAGTCAATTTATTCACTAAATAAAATATTGCAGTTTTAGATCCTGTTCACCAGGGGGCGTTCCAAATTCACCATTTAGATCATATAAGCCTTTCTATGTTTCTGGTATAATAGTGCATTAAAATGTTTAACATTAAAAAGCTTTAAAGAAGTAGATTTTTTAAGTTTGTTTAAAAAAAAATACAATATTAAGTGCATCTTAACATCCTAAAAGATTAAACTCAACAATTGTGAAGTTTGTGAATGCAGGAAAATCACGTCTCTCTATCTTTTGTTCAGGGTCCTCGTGGTTTGCTGGGCCCCAAAGGACCCCAGGGACCCTCAGGACCTCCTGTGAGTACAAACTTTATCTGAATCAATTCATTACATTCATTATGTTGTAAGTCATCTGCTTTGCATATCGTTTAGTCAATCATGTACTTAATTAATTCCCTTCGTGTTCATCTGAATTTTTATGAACTACTATTACTGCTAGAAATGAGACTGTCATATTCATTCTCATTGACTCTGATTTGATTTATTGCTCTTTATCTACAGGGTGTGACTGGAATGGACGGTCATCCAGGACCTAAAGGAAACATTGTAAGTGTCGTACACACACACACACACACACACAGTTGTATTAACACACACACACACACACACACGTATTATAAATGTTATTTTTTTCAACCATCAGGGACCTCAAGGTGAACCCGGCCCCCCTGGACAACAAGGCAATCCCGGAGCTCAGGTAAACGGACCACGCCCACTTTCACCCTATCTAACCCCGCCTCTGATTTACTTCATCCAATCAAAATGCTTCAACTTCTCCATCCTTCTATAGGGTCTTTCAGGTCCTCAGGGAGCAATTGGACCCCCAGGAGAGAAGGTAAGCTTACATTGACATTTATGCATTTTATTCCGTCAGTATATGAGTGTTTGGTGGGGATCAAACCCACAACCTTTGAAATGCTGTAGAAACACTTACATAGATAAGAGCTGGATGATTTAAAATCTTATGTTGGTTTTCCTCTCTTTAGGGCCCCAATGGAAAACCGGGTTTACCGGGAATGCCAGGAGCCGACGGACCTCCGGTGAGACCTGGAAACACACACACACTCGCATACACACTTCAGCCTCTATTCTTGATGCATCATAGAGATTTTATGCGTATTGTGTGTATAATTATAGCAATCTTGGTCTTGTTTCCAGCTTCACAGTTGTTCAGATTCGCTCATTTCGTCTCCTATATCGCTAATTATTATGATTTAACTGGCAAGTTCTCTATGTTATGTGAACACAGGGTCACCCCGGAAAAGAAGGGCCTTCCGGAGAAAAAGGAAACTTGGTACTTATTTTCATCCTTTAAACCTTTTCTTATTGCAATTCTCTTTTACAAACAGCCTCAGACATGTCCGCTTTGGTAAATTAAGGATGTAAAGTTGATTTATGCGTTTTACAGGGACCTCCTGGTGCTCAGGGCCCGATTGGATATCCAGGGCCGAGAGGTGTAAAGGTGGGTTTTGTAAATCCTCATTCACATCTTACTAGTCACAGTAAAAGTCATAATAATTTGTAGATATTAGGGATATCTACAAATATAATATAATTATATATATATAAATGTATATAATAACTACAATTTGTTATATCTATGTGTGTTAACCAAATGTCCCCAGATTGCTTAAAAGCATTGCCTCCAGCATTTTACCCATAATTCACAGAGGCAGCGATGTTCTGCTGTCTGACTTGTTTCGATACTTTCCCGAGGCCAAATTCATCTAAATATTTTGTTTCAAAGCTTACTTAGAAAGGATTTTAGGCATCATACAGTCGACATAAACTTGTTTCAGACTGCTTTATTTTGGTTATGTAATATTATGCTAACGCCAATATGGCTTTTTTCACAAAACCCAATGCAAAATTGTACTTTATGTACTGTATCAAAAAGCCTGCAAATTCAGAATGTATTTCGATGAGTACTGTGAAAAGAAAATGTTGTCATATCTATACTGTATGTAGACGGTTTAAGCTTCAACAACAAACAAACATTATGTGGCACAAATGTAACTTCTGGTAGAATCAATAACTGTTGAGTAGTTTTATTTAATGCAATACAATTATTATAAAATAAAATATTAATATAAATGAAATATTATTTTTTATATTTTATAACCAAACACCCCACTGGAAGTTAACTTCGGGCCAGGCGTGTGCGTCCGATAAAACCGTCTAGTTAGTTTAATAAAATTTCAGAAAGACAAAAATAGATGTATTTAAATACAAATACAATTTTTGCATGTGCAATACATGTTTACTGTTGCAGCATACAGTATTGTGTTGATAAGCATGTTAACAACATGTTTCATGTCACACTTTCAATGTTGCCTTGGAAGCATGTTGCCTATGTAGGCTGCTCACTCTTTCATTTCTTTGTTATATCCACAGGGTGCTGATGGAGTCCGTGGGCTGAAAGGAAACAAGGGTGAAAAGGTAATTTTAGAGTGTGTGTGTGTGTGTGTGTGTTTGTGTGATTTCGTCCGGATGAGCGTCTATATGGAGCCGTTGAGCATGTGTGAGAGAGACGGCTAATGCACTCTTCCTGTGCCATTAATGTTTCATTTCTGCATCTGAATATGGAACCCATAAAATAGTCAGAGATGGATGTTTAGACCCTTTCGCTCTGGTCGTTAAAAAAGTTTTATCCTGCCAGAGAAAAAATAATATCAGGCCGCAAACAGCAGGAATAGCAGTTGCCATGGAGATCGGTCCCTCTGCATTTGTCAAAAAAAGGGGATTATGTGCGAAAGAAAGTTGTCTCCGAGTCAAATATTAATCTCAAAATCTTTTTTTCCTGTTAGGGAGAAGATGGCTTTCCCGGATTTAAGGGAGATATGGGCATCAAAGGAGATCGGGTGAGATTTTTACTGCCTGTTTATCATCTCTCGCTTATTTGTAGGTAAAGAGGTTTGGATCTATGGAGTCCGATCGATCACTTGCTGTTGTTTGTGTTTTATTTGTTGGTCTTTTATGACACTACATCAAAAAATATAAACAACATAAGCTACATTTTGTATTTTTCACCTCTAAAGTTTATCTTTAATATTAAACTGCCTACTTTTGACTCTTAAAGTTAGTATTGAAGAAGAAAGTTCTCTTGGGTTTGGTTGTTTAGGGAGAACTTGGACCTGCTGGACCCAGAGGTGAGGATGGACCAGAAGGACCCAAAGGAAGAGGCGGTCTCCCCGGAGACCCTGGACCTCTTGGGCCGTTAGGAGATAAGGTGAGTTTGACACAGACGTGACCTTAAGGAGACCATCCAGAACCATGTTTATTTATATTTTTATATAGTTTTTAAAATATTCAAATCATTTAGTATCTTGGAATACATGTATATACTATAGTACTGTTGTACTTACAGTGCTTTTTTGTAAAATGACAACTTTTTTATCAGTCAACATTAAGCCTTGTGCACAATGGGACTATAATTGAGTTTTTCGACGTTCATACCCACGCGGCGCGTCAAACCAAAAAATGATTATGATGCTTTTACATCTGACGTTTTGCGCGTCGGTGTGCACACTCACATTGGCGCCCTTTGTTTAGTCACAAGGTGTTAAACGTCGGCGATAAACGAGCACGATTATCGTCCCGGTGTGCACAAGCCTTTACATTGACACAACAGATCAGCAGCATTTCATTTTGTGTGTTTTTGGTTTTAGGGTAAGCTTGGTGTGCCCGGGTTGCCTGGTTATCCAGGAAGACAAGGCCCCAAGGTAAATATACTCTGTGATTACCCAGCATGCAAAGCGTCTGTGTTTGAGTAGATGTGTGTATTGATATTACTACGAGTGTGTGTGCGCGCATGCATTAAAGTGGAGTTGGAAGGCAGACATGTTTGAACTTCTTGATCAAAGCTAAGTGGATTTACCCATAATGCCATCTGGTGTCAGCTTTCCGTCTGACCGTGACCTGGCATGCACTGCTGTAACAGCACTTTTCTTCTCTTCTCCTCCTTATATCCCTCGCTCTCGCTATGCTTTGATGGACTTGTGACTTAATCTCTCTCTCTTTTCCTTTGTAGGGTTCTCAGGGATTCCAAGGATTTCAAGGAGCCAGTGGAGAGAAAGGCACAAGGGTATGTAAAAGAAAAACATGTTTTAGCATTCTTCCACTTCTTTTTGTTATTCCCTTATTCTCCCATGATGTGTTTTGCTCTTTTTTTCCTGTTGTTATAAGAATCAGTACACTTGCAGTTTGGCTTGCAGTATAAAAAATGCTAAGCTGTTGCAATGAATATAATTCATCAGATTTAACAGGAGGTATAATGTAGATTCATCACTGATATAAACATCTTTATCCATCTTATTACATGACCACTTACCAAATCAACTCAAATCTTTTTTTTCACATCCATTTACATCCACATCCATTTTAGAGTCTTACTAAAAGTTTTCATTCTAGCTGAATTTTGATTGGCTGTCAGTGTTTTGTAAAAGTGAGTTAATGATGTCTGAATGGGTTCAGGGCCGTTTTCTCAGTGTGTGAATGCTAACAGTTTGTGTAGTCATGCCTGCTATCAAAACCATTATGACCAACAAAAAGCTGGGAAAGTCTGAGAGTAAACTCTCTGCTCTCCATCTGAATGCTTTATGGGCTGTACATCAGCACATTTAAGCTGAGAGCAGCAACCGCCTGCCATTAGGAAGACAATGCACTCCCATAAACACATTATAATCCAAAAACCTCTTATTCTCTTAGGCCATCACACAAACACACAAGCACACACCACGTTCAGTTCATAGCTCTCTCCATTAACTCTTCATGAAATGGATAATGCTAATCTAATCTACACATAATTCAATTAATCTCAATATTTTTAGGACGTTTTGCATGTGGTTTTGTTTTCCATTAAGCAAACTATGGCCATCGTATTTTTCGTATTGCTAACATGTCTGCAAAGAGAAATTGAACAGGAAGAGTAATATTTATATAATATTGACTAATATGAGATTTAATGTACATTTACATAATTATGAAAGCTTGACTAACAGGAAACTGATGAATAAAACAATATTTAATAATTCATCTCTCTCTTGCATAGGGGACACCAGGGAAACCAGGACCCCGGGGACAGAGAGGACCTACGGTAAGATGACAAAGAGAAGACATAACATACCTCCTCTTAATATGATCCAGTTACGTACATTGCTTTTTCTCACTTTCATATATTTTCTCTCTTTAGGGACCTCGAGGAGAAAGAGGGCCGAGGGGACCAACTGGAAAAGCTGGACCAAAGGTGAGCCTGTCAATGCAATGGCATAACATTAGCTTTTATATTTGAAATCTTAAAGAATAAAACCATGAGACATATTTGAGTCTCACAAAATTAATATTCATAATATAAATAAAATAGGGCTGTCAAATGATTAATCGCATCCAGAATAAAAGTTTGTGTTTACATAATATATATATGTGTAATGTGCATATTAATTTTTTATTCACAAAAACATATACATACATGCATATATTTAAGAAAGAATTTAACATTTAAAATAATAGTTTCAATTACTGGTGAATAAAAATAAATACATCTAAATATTTCCTAAATATATATAAATATAGACCTACATGTCTGTGTATGTTTTTATGAATACAAAATTAATATGCACATTACACAGTCATATGTAATGTAAACACAAACTTTTATTCTGAATGCGATTAATCGTTTGACAGCCCTAAAATAAAATAAAATCATGCTCATATGTAACAGTCGTTTGGAAAAGATTCACTTAAACACATACACGTCTTAGTTTGGAGACTTTCCACTAATGCTCTCAAAAGCATCTCGGGCCTCAATTTCATGATATTGTAAACGTCTGTCATCATTTGTGGTGCCACCTAAAAGCAGATTTGTCCATTTCAGTAGCAGCTAATGTTCCCTCTATCACATTATAAAGCAATGTTTCTCTCCAGCGCTCAGCTGGAACAAATTTAACAGATATTTCCAAACAAATTATTAATAAGCACATTTGCATAGACGTTTTGCACTTCAATTACAAACATTCTGCAGCGTTTAAAGTGCTCTGTTGATTTTTCACCCTTTTATTTTTTTCTCCACAGGGCAACTCAGGAAGCGATGGCCCCCCAGGACCACCCGGTGAACGGGTACGTATAATGTTAAATCTTTCCTCTTAGTCTTGTAATGGATTCGAGTATTGATTATTGAATATCTCAGAAGGAGATGTTTATTAACCATTACTGTCATCTCTTACAGGGTCTGATGGGACCACAGGGACCTACTGGATTCCCCGGCCCCAAGGGTCCACCTGTATGTGCCAACAAGAAAAGAAATCAATTATGAGAATCAATTTGTTTCTGTGCCACATGCATCTTCTTCATCTTCTCATTTGTCCTGATTGCTTCCCTCTCTCTCGGTTTCAGGGACCTCCCGGAAAGGATGGGCTGCCCGGACACCCCGGCCAGAGAGGAGAAACTGTGAGTGTTGTTTGATATCACCTCGCATACTGTTGTTCAGACACCTATACAGAGAAAAAAAAACATACTCTGTCTTTTTTAAGGGTTTCCAAGGCAAAACTGGACCTCCCGGACCCCCAGGTGTTGTCGGACCACAGGTGAGTTTGGAGACTCTTCATTAATGATTTCTCTTCTCTATATGCTAGAAATACTAATTTATAATTCACAGAAGATTATATTTGTATAAATAAAAAGCTATATAGCGACGTGCTAAAGCAACCATTGTGCCGGCAACCGCAGTGGGCACCCGTATTCTCTACTTTGCTCTGCTGGTTTGTTTGTTTTTATGCATTTTTAATACGCTTTTATTGCAGCTTTATTACTGTATCAATGATGAGGACCAATAGAGGCATTAGATACTGGACTGCATTTAAGAACCACCAAATAAAACATTATGTAGCATTTTCTTTTGCACTTAAAGAACAGCACACACACCTCACAGGCAGAGGCCAAAGAAACATCATTCATATTCAAGAATCCATCACCAGCCATCGCTCGCTCATTTGATTATCTTAAAGGTGTCCTAAGGTTATCATTGGGGACTCATAATGGTTCCATTAGGCCATATACAGGCCATTTGTCGGGCTGTCTGCATTTGTCTCCTGACATGCGTTTGTTTACGCGGTTAGATGTTGGTGCTTGGCGGGTAAATAAATATTCATAAGCAATCATGATAGTTTTTATGCAAATGTTGAGGTGGGCACCGGTTCAACCACCCACCCACCCACACACACACACACACACACACGGACACATAGATGGATGTTTAAGCGCACAATCTGCCGTGCATATGGATACATATACATATAACACGATTATCTTTCTCCGTGTTGCACAAACACATTTAAATATCCACCAGTGTTTTTAAAAGCACCTGTGGCCTCTTTGTTCTCTGGACTTTTCAAATGCTCTACCTGAATGAAAACAGTCTCTCTGACTTTTTATTTTTATTTAAAATTAGAGTTTACAAAAGGATCATAGGAACACAGAGCTACACATTTAACATAATATTAATTTACATTTAGCAAATCGACTGAAAGAAGTCATCTAACAAAAAGTTGTATTGTCGTTGTATTAATATTCAAAGTTTTTAGAAATTTAGTTTGCATTTTATAGTTATATTAGCTAAGAATCAGTAGTATGTTTATTTCCGTTTTAGTTTTGTTTAGTGAATCAAACTTATTTCAGCAAAATTTCTAATTCTTGTTTAGTCTAAGCTTTTCAAATAATATTTTTCTAAATGTTTTATTTGATTTCCATTAACAGAAATGTTGTAATAGTTTTAGTTTGAATAAACTATAATGTCCTTGTATACATAAAATATGCTACATATTAAACTATTTATAGTGTGCTAACATTTACAGTAACTATACTTATACTTACACACATTATAAACATATGCTTTGGTGTTTTTGGTGCTTTGGTGTTTTTTCAAAAACTTCTGCCAACACTTTCACATCAGTATTGAAATATGACTTACATATTTATGCATACTGTTCAGTGTATTAAATCAAACTATTTATAAATCAGGCTGAATTGACAAAAATAAATCTACTTTATTAATATTCAATTGTAATAATCCATCTCTCCCTTTCTGTTCAGGGACCAACAGGTGAGACGGGACCAATGGGAGAACGAGGTCACCCTGGACCCCCAGGACCACCCGGTGAACAGGGTCTACCTGGGCCTGCAGGCAAAGAGGGAGCAAAGGTGCGAACAACACCGTCTGTCCATTCTTTGGTCAGATTTTGTCTGTCATTGAAAAGCATTAAACACGATGGCTGCTTCTGTGTGATCACAGGGAGATCCAGGTCCGGCGGGACCAACGGGTAAAGACGGACCTCCAGGGCTGCGAGGATTCCCAGGCGAGAGAGGTTTACCAGGCTCTGTGGTGAGTACCACAGTACCCGTCCTGCTCCATTTTTGTCTTTGTAAACAATTACGCTTCTGATTTGAAATAGGTATGCCATAAAATTACATCGGAGGAGGAATCCGAGTCATATTTAAGAAACTTTATTTTGTAGAGACACTCAGGAATTCTTTTTGTTTTTAACTTGGATCTTTTATAGTTTGTTGCCAAATATAAATAAAACATCCCTTGTGTAACCATTAGACGTGTCGTACAGGCACACATGAAGAAGTGTGTGTGTTCATTCAGCAGTTTTGTGTTTCTCTGTGCAGGGATCAGCAGGTTTGAAGGGAAGTGAAGGACCCCCTGGTCCCCCCGGACCTTCTGTAAGTACATATATTCTGTCTCTCTTTGTTTATCTTTTCCCCACTGCTTGTTATTCACCTGGTTTACCTTGTTTTCTCTCTCTTTTTATCCTTTTGCTCCAAACACTGGCTTTTCAGTGAGTATAGTGATTTCAATGCAACAGATGTATGTTATAGATGATGTACTGCATATCAACACTACCGGTCAAAGGTTTGAACACATTGACTGAAAGTGTATTGGTCCTAATTTTGGCCAAAACCTTATACTTAAATATTTTTTATTGTTTTGATCATTTACTTTTATCATAAAAAGGGAAAGAAAAATAATTTTTAGTTGGTATGTCCAGCCTTTTGACTGTGTGGTGTGTCTATAAATGACATGATTAAAGTATCAATCCGACTTCTCGCTCTCTCTCTCTTTTAAGTGTGCATTACAAATGCATGACAAAAACTGTTTATTAGTATTTGCAAAGCATTTGCAGGTGGTATGAGTATAATAATGTTTGCTAAAAAATCGTGTAAATAAAATAAAGTGTAAATATACAGTGTAAACATACTTAATATAATATAACAAAGTCAAATAAGTTATACAATTTAGCTACATATGATGGAAACATCATCTCTCTCTCTCTCTCTCTCTCTCTCTCTCTCTCTCTCTCTCTCTCTCTCTCTCTGCAGTCTTTATGACTTTTAATATTCAGATTTTACAGATATCTTATATAATGTCAAAATATGCATAGTTGCCTAATCAATAATTCCTCCACTCAGCGTTTATTTCTGCATTAAAATGTCGTGTTTTTTCTGCACGCCGGGCCTTCGACTCTCCATGTGAATTATTCTCAAATAAATGAATAATGAATCAAAACAGTCAATTGATTGATGAGTAGCGTGTGCGAGTCGTTGCAGTTCTGCTGTGATGTTTGAATAAAAACATTCTCTCTCCAAGGGTTCTCCTGGTGAACGTGGTCCGGCTGGCCCCGCTGGTCCCACTGGCCTCCCGGGTCGGTCTGGACCTCAGGGACCCCCAGGCCCCGCTGGAGAGAAAGGTGGACCTGTGAGTAGCCTACCAAACACTTTAACGTTCATGACAGATCTTGCTTTAGTTGAGTTTAGCTGTGTAACTTTGAACTATTTCATATCAGGGTGAGAAAGGACCTCAAGGCCCAGCTGGTAGGGATGGTATTCAGGGACCCGTGGGACTTCCAGGTCCGGCTGGACCCATTGGACCTCCGGGAGAGGATGGTGATAAGGTACAGAAGAAAGGAAATAGTTTGGGAGGAGTATAATACTTACAATACTCCAGATTTTCTATTAACTTTCTGTTTCTTCTATTGTTTTCTGTTACCATTTATCTATTTGCATATATATTAATGCAGTATTCTTGTAACAGGGAGAGTTAGGAGAACCAGGACAGAAGGGAAGCAAAGGTGACAAGGGCGAGCAGGTGAGTCACTCCGAATTTACTGTTTACATTTACATCCCAATTCACATCAAAGACACAATTTATTCACGGAAGGCCTGCTAGGATTCATCTTTCTCTTTGTGTTCGTCTCAGATAAATCTCTCATGACAATCGTTCTTTGTTTAGTTTTTCCACAGTGCGTTTATGAATATACATGTTGTCTTTGTTATGAAAATCAACGAGTATTCATCGCTACTTGACGCTACTCCTTTCTTTTGCATTCCTCTCATTCTGTTTCAGGGTCCTCCAGGGCCAACCGGTCCTCAGGGACCTGTGGGTCAGCCTGGTCCTTCTGTGAGTATTTTGAAGTGTACTCTTTCTCATCTCTTTCTGTGATGACGACGGTGTTAGTGATGTCACTTTCCTCATGCAGGGTGCTGATGGAGAGCCGGGTCCCAGAGGTCAACAGGGTCTGTTTGGACAAAAGGGAGATGAGGGTGCACGAGGTTTTCCGGGACCACCCGGACCCGTCGGCCTTCAGGTGATATGACCCGCATACATGATTCATGAATCCAAAGTGATTCATTTAAGATTCATTACGAACATTTAATATTTAGTTTAGATCTCTGTATGAAGATGTCTCTTTTGAAAGTAAATTGTTTTTACATCTTTAACTTTTAATGCATTTTAGACCTCACATTCTTTGTTGCATGCGACAGAAATGTTGTTGTTATTTTGCGAAAGCGCTTTGATCTCAGTATCAGCTCAGCTTTAAAAAGGATGAATTTATAGACACTGGGGAGGGTTTGCAGACAGTAAGAAAAACACTGTCAGAGCGCTAATACGTAAGAACTGAAACAAAAATTTAAAAACTTAACTAGTCTATTAGACTATACAGAACATCATTACTAGCCCTTAGACCTGAGATGGTATGATTTGGCCAAAAAACACAAACTGATCAGATCAATTTATTCCAGCAGTCAATATTCAGTATACAGTATTTATATCCGTTGCTTTGGTGATGATGTAGGTGTCAGTATTGTGCCAAAAATTCTGTCTTTGTTTTGCAACGACTAGAAACTCAACATGGAAATAGAAAACAGAAAGGCGTTTTGCAAAGAATCCATGACAGCATACGCACTCATAAGAAAGCCAAATCACACATCACATCTCTTTAATATCTCAATTATTTCTCTTAGATATCAGTGAGATTAAATAAGAAACTAATGGAAGTCTCATCAGCATATTTCTCCTAAGAAACCGATTTAGAAATCTCCCAAATGTCTCCGTTAGAGTTTCAGAAGAGATCTCAACAATGTCTCAAACTGAACTCAGATTTGTCAATTCTGCAATCAATAGTCAATATTATTGAAGATCTCAATATGAACTCGAAACATTTCTCATCAAATTTACCCAAATCCAATTTTCATTTTTTTTAATCAATCTTAAAAGAAACATCTGAGACAACATCAATTCCTAAATGAAGCATCTCACCGTGTAGCTGCATATTCTTAGAATTTGGGGAAAGAGTAACTGAAGTGGATGATTTTACATTGGCGACACATAATATGATGATAAACCACTTGGGCAGCTCAGGCCGAGACACTCTTCTGAAAATGTGATTTTGGGCAGATTACCAACCACCTTTAAATGTAGTTGGGATCAGGTTTGCGAAAATTAGATTTTGTGTGCTTTATTCCGCTTTCCTGACTACTAAAGTGTATTTCCGAACATGTTTTAAACTAGTTTTAATGGGTTGTGTGCAGGGTTTGCCTGGACCCCCTGGTGAGAAAGGAGAGACTGGAGACGTCGGTCAGATGGTATGATAAAAAAATGTGATCTATAAAATAAAAAAGCTGAAATCATTATTTCAAATGAACTCATGCTGTCTATCTCAGGGTCCCCCTGGCCCACCCGGCCCCAGAGGCCCCTCAGGACCCCCAGGAGCCGACGGACCACAGGGACCTCCAGGAGGTATTGGAAACCCAGGATCCGTTGGAGAGAAGGTACAGAAATATCTCCTCATCCTGACTCACTGTCACGCTCCGAACACTCTTTAATTTCATTTTAATTGGAAACTGACATCGTTACTGATCTGATGAAGAAGGTGTCGGTAATGATCCCAGCGTGATTTCAGTGTGCGTTTGCGTGTTTGTGTTCAGGATTCGCAGGTCTTCAGAGTTAAACCCGTGTTTGTATTGAGTGTGTATCCTTACTTAAATGTGCCGTCTGAGATTTTAACACAGCAGTATTGGTTTCTGCGTGAGTTTGTCGCGTTCAGGATGACTTCAGAGTCGACAGGGTGTGTGATGCCCAAGTCTCTCCTGTAGCCTTGATGCCTAGTGCTTTAAAATCTGTTCCGATTTTAAAGTCATATCATGTTTGTCTCTGTGAATCTTATACAAACACACAAGCGTGCTCGCATCATTGCACACGGTCAACCGAGCCGAATACGCTGTCGAGATTATTGAATGCGACTGTTCAGTCACAGAACCAAAGAGCCATTTGAGTTCCCCAAGGAGTTTTGATGAGCCAGGAAAACACAGAGAGAAGAGACTGCCAGAGAGACAGATCGAGATGATAGAATAAGAGCTTGAGACGGTGTTAACAGCTGCTGAAGAAGATTTACCTCTTCACACAGACAAGCCACTTATCCTGACACACACACACACACACACTTCTACATACACACTTCTCTCACCATTTGAAACAACAGTAAGTTATAAAGAAAAAGAGAGACTGATGGGGTTTTTTTCACATCCTGTTTTGTTGCATACTGAAGTTAGCAGAATGAGACATATGTGACCCTGGATCACAAAAGCAGTCTTATTTTTTTTAAATAAATAAGTTTTCTATTGATGTATGGTTTGTTAGGATGGGACAATATTTGGCCGAGATACAACTATTTAAAACTCAGGAATCTGAGTGTGCGAAAAGCAATGTTGAGAAAATCGCCTTTAAAGTTGTCCAAATGAAGTCTTTTACATACCATATTAATCACAAAAATAAAGTTTTAATATATTTATGGTAGGAAATTCACAAAATATCTTCATGGAACATGATCTTTACTTCATATCCTAATGATTTTTGGCATTTAAAAAATGGCAAATTTTGACCAATACGATGTATTTTTGGCTATTACTACAAATGTTCTCGTGCTACTTAAGACTGGTTTTGTGATCCAGGGTCACATATATAGACATATAAATATAGATAAATAAAGTGCAAATCTATGAACCTCGAACTGGGTGGCATGTTAAAGTGTGTGTTACATTTGTTTTCCAGTAGATATCATTTTGCACGATAAAATCTCATAAACCTGTGCCATCCTTAGAAAATAACCAAAACACAACCACATAGTATTTTGCAAGCTGCATTCAGAAAATCTAGTTCATGTTTTGCATTTGTCAACATATCACAATGATGTTTTGAAAGGGTCAGGGTGGATTTATGATATGACTGGTCACTTGTTCCTGCATGTGTCCAGTAGATTGCAGAATGTTAAAATATGGATGTTGTGCCGATTGTGATTCTGTAAGAGATTTCCAAAGTGCGGCGGTTCTGCTGACGTGACGGTGAATAATGATGCTGACATGCTCTTCTGTCTGTTGGAGAAAACTCTGCAGTGTTGAAGAAAATACAAAAAAAATGTGTGCAACTGAGCTGTCTAGCTGTTTTTACTTCGTTTACGTCTTTCACCCATCTCTGTTTCTTTGTAGGGTGATGCTGGTGAACCAGGAGAACCGGGTACACAGGGAGACGTTGGCCCTCCGGTATGACAAAAACACTTAAACACACATTTTTAAAACTCTGAACGTAATTGACATTTTATTCTGTCCTAATGCAACAAGTTTTGAGTTATGTTAGTTAAAGAGATATGTAAAGTTATATTGAATATGCTTAAATTCCTTATCTGTGTATTATGGTTATGTCATGGTGTAACGTGTGTGTGTGTGTGTGTGTGTGTGTGTGTGTGTGTGTGTGTGTGTGTTTCAGGGTCCAAGAGGTGAAAGAGGAGAGAAGGGAGAATCTGGACCTGCTGGTTCTGCTGGCCCCCCTGGTCCAAAAGGTCCACCAGGAGATGATGGTCCTAAAGGAAGTCCTGTACGTTTGACTACATTCACCTGATCTGTATACACTCAATGCTTCATTACGTGTCTCAAATAAATAAAAACCATGTTGCCGTATTCGCTATCTAATGGTATTTGCGTTTGATTTTCAGGGTCCGAGTGGTTTCCCCGGTGATCCTGGTCCTCCTGGAGAGCCTGGGCCTTCTGTAAGTGTTACTGCATGTTATATTTTAAGTGAAATTAGCTCAGATAAAGCTAACAGTTTTTACAAATGCATAACTGGGTATTAGGAGGAAGGTATAGGTAGGGGGTTATACACAGGAAATGACATCACTCATGCCGTCTCTTTATTGCACAGGGATTGGATGGGGCTCCTGGTGACAAGGGAGATGACGGAGAGGCTGGTCAGCCTGTGGGTATTCTTCTAAATCATCCAATGCATTTGCATACATAAATGCATTTTATTTATTTTATAATACTTTGTAGGGATCCCCTGGACCAACTGGTGAAACTGGCCCTACCGGTCCTCCAGGAAAGAGAGTGGGTACCTCTTACATTTAGCTTTTATTTAGATGCATATATAAGAGCTGGATTTATAATTCGTTTTCCCTCTTCAGGGACCTCATGGACCTGCTGGACCTGAAGGAAGACAGGGAGAGAAGGGTGCCAAGGTAGCTTACAAACTGAAACGTGAAAGTATTCTGTGTCGTGTTTATCTAAATGTGTGTCTAATGCCACATGGTGTCTCTCAGGGTGAATCCGGTCTGGAGGGTCCTGCTGGTAAGACGGGTCCGGTTGGACCTCAGGGAGCCCCTGGAAAGCCTGGTCCTGAGGGTCTAAGAGGAGTTCCTGGTCCAGTGGTGAGTGAACGGCTCATTCAAACCAGCATGTTCACAGATGATCAGATCATTTACAGCTGCAAAGTAAAATAAGTGTCTTGGTTTGCTTCTGGTTTAGGGAGAGCAAGGACTACCTGGTGCTCCTGGACCCGATGGACCACCTGGACCAATGGTACGAACATGACATTCCTCTCCGATTCCTCTCCATCTTTGTCTCACACACTCTCTCACGCATGCACACTTTCTCTCTGTTTCTCACTCTCTCAGGGTCCTCCTGGTTTACCTGGCTTGAAGGGAGATACTGGTGTTAAAGGTGAAAAGGTGAGACGAGCAAAATCATCTTTTTCCAAATGATTCGTTGTATTCTGGCTGGCATTATAGATTATGAATGAATGTCGAGAATTTAATATCCGTGTGTCGTTTTTCAGGGTCACCCTGGTCTGATCGGACTGATCGGGCCTCCTGGAGAACAGGGCGAGAAGGGTGACCGGGGACTGCCGGGTCCACAGGGTGCTTCAGGACTTAAGGGAGACAATGTATGGAATGCACAACATGTGTCAGAATTTGTGTTTTGTAAAACAGAATTCATAAACTTTCTTTTTGTGCCTTTTTCTTTAGGGTATTTCAGGACCCTCTGGACCTCTCGGACCGATTGGACCTCCTGGACTGCCGGTACTGTATCTGACAAAAAAAGATCGGTTTACTTGTCAAGAAGCTTTTACAATTGCTTTGCAGATTGGTAATGTTATAGTAGGACTCATTTAAAGAGCCAGAAGGTTTTCTAATAAAAAAATATTTGTAGAGCATCATTTATTTTTAATATAATGTAGTCATTTAGTTTTTCTCTGTCTGTGTGTTTTCTCTTGTTTAGGGTCCTCCTGGTCCTAAAGGTGCTAAGGGATCATCTGTAAGTTATTTGTTAATCTCACGGATGTGTTTCTTTTTTATCGTGGCCCTTGTCAAACTCAGATTCTCTTTCTGTAGGGTCAAACTGGTCCGAAGGGAGAATCTGGATATCCTGGACTTCCTGGACCTCCGGTACATAACAAATCAAACTGCACTTTAAACACATGAATGTTTTATTCTGCTTTGAGAGAACCACACATTTAAGTAGATTATTGTGCAGAAGCCGTTACATAACTACAATTAAGGTCTATTATGGTGTAAAGTGATCTGCTGTTTAGTCACTCTGTTCGGATACCTCTGGGAGATTCAGTGGATATTACTTTATTGGAGAAAACCCTGATATTTCAAATATTCAGATCTGCACTTTGTTCTATTTTAATGTACTTGGTAAATGAGCCGGATGTCACAGAAATCTTTTTTAATAGGGTTAGAAAGACCAAGAGTTTATTTTCTCTTTGCTGCTTTATTTATAAAGGCAGAAATTATGGGGTGAATATATTTATGTGATACTGATATTTATGTGTAGGCCATTTAGTTTTAAAAGTCAACCACAGTTAACCCTTTATGCATTAAAGCCTCTGTTGTTTTCTTCTGTAGGGTCCACCTGGTGATGTCATCCACCCTCTGCCCATGCAGTCCAGCCCGAAACGGGCAAAGAGGAACATCGATGCCAGCCAGATGATGGACGACGCCGCAGATGCCAACTACAAAGACTACGAGGATGGTATGGAAGAGATCTTCGGCTCTCTGAACTCTCTCAAACTGGAGATCGAACAGATGAAGCACCCGCTGGGCACGCAGAGTAACCCCGCCCGCACCTGCAAAGACCTGCAGCTGTGCCACCCTGATTTCCCAGATGGTGAGCGTCTCTCACACACACACACACACACACACACACACACACACACACACACACACACACACACACACACACACACACACACACACACACAGTTTTCAATTTCAAAGTGTTTTATTTGCATGACTATTTAAAACATATACTTGCAAAATATGTCAATTAAGCTTATCCTCTCTTTGGAAAAATGAAGAAATGTACAGAATTTTAAGTATCTTCGCTTGGTACTCCTAAATGTTCTGTATACGTACATGCACTCGTGTGAGTTTTTATGGTATTAAACCTCTCAAATTTGTAAATATCACAGTATATAATAATGCATTTCCGTCATGCATTTCGCTTTTCTCAGGCGAATACTGGATCGATCCAAACCAGGGCTGTTCCAGGGACTCTTTCAAAGTCTACTGTAATTTCACAGCTGGTGGGGAGAGCTGCATATATCCTGATAAAAAGAGTGAAGGGGTAAGAAATATTCTCCTGACAGCTGCTAACAAAACACAGAATTTTCAAACACAGAGATCCTAAAATGGGTTTCAAATCGGCCAGCTGCAAAAGAAAATCCAGAGTAAAGTTCTTCAGAGAGACATGATGAATCTCAACCGTAGTTATTGTTTGTTAAATATATCCGTTCTTGATTTAATTAAGATTCTCATTTCATAGTTCTTCAGCGTTTCTAATGGAGGATTACTCAGTAGGGTGTGAAGGTGATGCTCGGGTCTGGAGTTCTTCCACAGGTTGAAGCTTTTAAATGGGAAGGAAGCATCCCTGTCGACTTCAACTTACATGCAAAAATTCAACAACACTTTTATTTTTTACGTTTTATAATATTTTTGGATATATATCTTTTTTATTATATTATATTGTATTGTTTTAGGATTTGTCTTATTTGACTTTTATTACTTTTTTGTTGGGCTGTCTATTGTGTACAACCTTTTGATTCAATTACAATATTTTATAGCCGGTTCTCATTTATATATTTATATATCATTTCAAAACATTTCATTCACAGCACAGAGAATTGTTCTTCTTTCTGTCTCTCTACCGCGTCTAACTTTCTCTCTCTCCCGCTGTGGTGTGCAGGCCAGGCTCACCTCCTGGGTGAAGGAGAATCCGGGGTCGTGGTTCAGTGAATTCAAACGTGGTAAACTGGTAAGAACGAGTCCTTTTTCTCCTCCTCCTGAAATAGTCTCCTATTTTACAGAGCAAAATGGCTCGCTGGCCCAAAGACAGTCCAGGCACATGGTATAGTCGCTACAAGAGAGGGTCAATGGTAAGTAGGAATGCATGAGAGAACGGGCCCGAGGTTCTGTGGTTCTGAGGAATCTGGGTTCTGTCTCTGGAGGCTTGAGCTTCTGCATGTGTCATCGAGCATGGTCATCATCAGAACAGCAGAAAAACCGTGTGTTTGCTCAGACTTATGGGTAATCGGAGGGCTGTAGGTGGGGCCACCAGTCAGTCTGTTGCTGTGAAAAAAAAAAAAAAATGTTTCACAAATGTCTAGATATTTTACAAGGAAAATCCGACTGATTTGAATCCGTCTGGTCTCTGTACTGTAAGTTTGAGTTTATGAACACATGATTTTTGACAGACTCATTCGCTCTATTTTAAACCCTAGTGAGCTTTTTACCTGGAAAGCATCTTAGGTGTCATATTTATGCACTTAATGCTTCTTTAGAACGGACAGCAAAATTATACCACATTATAAAATACATTAAAGGGACAGTTCACCCAAAAATTAAAATGCCAAACCTGTATGACTTTAGTCTGCAGAACAGAGAAGATATTTTGAAGAATGTTGGTCACCAAACAACATTGACTTCCATTGTATGGACACAAAACCACTGAGACAATTCTCAAAATATCTTCCTTTGTGTTTCACAAAAGAAAGAGTTCGGTTTTGAACAATTTTTATTCGAGTCAAAATCTTATAGAGCATCTTCACAAATTCTTCAGTTTTATTCCACAGGCTGATTGAGTTGATGAAAATGCCAGTTAAATTTTTAAGTATATATTAAGTATATAAAAAAATAGTTTCATATAGATGAAAAATCCAATATTATTGTTTATTGTCTTTAATTTATTCACAAGTGAGACATAGAGAGCGATGCTGAAAGTGAGGATGTGGATAAACTTTGGTTTAAAACTGAGCTTTTCTGTCTGTTTGCGCTCGGTCATTTCATCCTGAGCTTTTGAGGTCATCCACTCATGACATGCGGCTGTAAACATGAGGTAATAAGACAGGTGTGGATGTGGGCAGAAGAGGGGACGGTGCGAGTATGTAACTTGGTTCACTGTACTTGTGAGGGCCAAACTTACTACATGATACAAAAAGTGATGTAGTTGTACCATTAATACAATGGTTATTCTAAATATACTATAGTACGTTTAATAATCCATAATCGTATACTACAATGGTAATGTAAGGTGTACTCAATGAATACCATAGTGTTACCATGTTTTCTTTATAGGATGTTGTATAGCAATTACCATAAAATGTTAACCATAACTAATCCATGGGTTTACAAGGAGAAGGGTGGAGAAATGTTAGTTGTCAATGAAAGGTCCTCACAAGTATTTGTGTACAAGTTTCTTTTTTGTGTGTCCTGCATGCATGCAAGGTCAATGCGTTTGAGTGTGTGAGCGGAGCTCCTACTCGTAAGTATATCGTGTGGTTTGCGCGTGTGGCATGTATGCAGCATGTGCTTCACTCTCTCAGTCAGCCAAATATGTGTGTGTTTGTGGATCAGAGGAGATGGAGTCTCTTCTCAACATGGGTTGGTATATTAACGAATGAAAACAAAACATTTGCATAATTTTGGTAATGCAAATGTTGCATCACACCACAAAAGGGAATTTGCATATAAAGCAGTACAAGTGATTTGAATATATTAGTGATTTGTTGTTCAGTGCAGTCTTTGAATGTTTCGAATGAGTTTGCCGTTTATATTTGAATGTTTTTGTTTTTGACACGTGCATAGCAGATCTGATGAAAGAATTTTGAATAATAGTTCAACAAAAGTGTTTCATCTATTAGATGAGTTTAGACACAAATTTGCATATAAGGCAGATATGCTACCACTGCACAGGTGCATTATGGGTAATTACATTCTGCATAAAGAAAATAATGCTTGTTTTATGAGTATGAACTTTTTTTGCAATGCATATTTGGGGTTTTGTTTTTGAGAACTTTGAATTTTACAAAATGAAAATAGCTTTCACAGAATAGTAATCTCAAAACCACCATAAGAGACCGCAGAGGTGTGATGTGTAGTTTTCAACTGAGTCGCTAGGGGGCATTTCTCCAGCTGCTATCTAGACCAGACTTCTCTCTGTTTGTGGATTTAGCTCTCATACGTGGACGCGGAGGGAAATCCGATCGGCGTCGTTCAGATGACGTTCCTGCGTTTGCTCAGCGCGACGGCACGGCAGAACCTCACCTACAACTGTTACCAGTCTGCGGCTTGGTACGACCAGGACCAGGACTCTTACGATAAAGCCATGCGCTTCCTGGGCTCCAATGATGAAGAGATGTCATACGACAACAACCCGTACATCAGAGCCGCTGTCGACGGCTGTGCGGTAAGTTTGCTTTTTAAGAAATATTTCGATTTCTTTCGTTCTTTGCGCAGTGACTTACCTTTTGTTTGACCTTTTCTTCCCATAGTTGAAAAAGGGCTACGAAAAGACTATTCTTGAGATCAACACACCTAAAGTGGAACAGGTGCCGTTTGTTGACATTATGTTCAACGACTTTGGCGGAGCAACGCAGAAGTTCGGCTTCGAGGTCGGACCGGCCTGTTTCATCGGCTAAGACTGCTCACCGAGCGCACACGAAACATATTCATTTCCTCTGAAACAAAACACAAGAAAGAAATAGGACAACATATTTGTAAAGTTTTGTGTTTCCAATACAAACCCAAGTGATAAGGATAAACGAAATTTGAAGAATGGATGTCTAAACAATGGGTTAGTAAAAAAGAGCAACCTTTATAACCTCGGTGTACCCTTTTCATCACATGCAAGTTTTGAAACTGGATGAGGTCATCGCTCGTGTTCCTCCAAGCCCCGCCCACTTTACGCCTGTCCGACTCTTCACCCCGCCCCCGTGATGCCCCTCCCACAGGCTGTATAGACAGATTAGATCCATCATTTATTTCCGCCGCGGGGAGACCTGTTCACGGACTCCTCATGTAACGCTCAGATGACAACTTGTTCTGTTTGTTTGTTTACTTGAGTTTATGTTGTTCCCCCTTTTTTGTGCATACTTGTCGTCCATTCCCTGGAATGGTGATTATATATATAAATATATATAAATATTTTTTCTATGTTTGTAAGTACTTTCTGTATATTTTTTTCTGGTGAAGTGATTTTTTTGGCTCTGGCTTCAAAACGTGCATGTGAACCCATTGAGCGATAAGGACAGAGCTGCCGGTTATTGGAAAAAGTAAAAAACAAATCAAATATCTGAACCCCCGTCCCAAATAAATACCGAGGGTCTTTCCTCCGAGTCTGAAGAACACAAAGGAAATTATTAAAGAAGAATAATGTTTTATTGCAGATGTGTACAGCGTCTTTTGTAATTGAACCTACAAAATGACAATAAAAGTAAGAATTTGCTAACGTCTGTTACGAACCGACTTCCGGGCTCATTGAGATCGACGGTCACACTGAGGAAACACAACATTGGTAAACTAGGTGCTATTTCCTTCTGTCTGTGGTGCTACAAATATATACCATTCCTGTTTTGTGTTTGTTTTGATTGAAAATGGCTCCAAACAATTCCACGTCTTATGTCAAAGTGTCTGGTTGTTGGTTCGAGGTGGGGGAGTATTTTTATGCATGTCGTAAAATCATATTCGTTCACAGATGAAAACATGTTTTGCTTCCGTTCTCATTTCTTTTCGACATCTGACATAACTGTAATACTTTACTTTATATTTGGGGAAGTGTTATGTACTTCTGGTCCTCCAGAGCATTTGGTTCATACTTTTCATTGCAGTGTTCGTATTACCGTTTACAGTAAAAGCGTGTGTTGTATTTTATGTACAAGACTCCCTGTAATGTAAAGTGTTACCATAGTTTGGTTACAACACAACTGAGAGCTTGAATTTATTTTGTGTAACATTTCCTGTGTGGAAATCAGTGCAATGGAACAGCTTTCACCTCAAACTTTTAACATATACTAAAACTTTAAACGGCTCAAATAGCTCTGGAAAATTGGTTTGGGACCTTTCATATTTCTGAAGGCTTCTGTGAACATCTTAATCGAGGATCTCTCTTCCCAAACGCTTACGCAAGTGAATAGTTGATTCATTTTTCTGCCAAGTTCAGCTTTTCTTCCAAAGATATTTCTCAGTTTTTAATTTAAGAAACTTGAAGACCAAAAGGCATGTTGTACATTACGGATTTCTGCTAGGTACTATTGCATTGCATTGATGCACATGTATTCCTTCACAGAATATGTTTCATTGAATAGAGCCATCCTGCTATTTAGCATCTTTGCCACTAGAAGCTTCCTTCATGCGCTCTTATTCTAGCTTTTGACCACTAGACCTGCTACTGCAAAATCAAACTCTTCAATTGTTAAATATGACTTGAACTATTTCTTTAAAGACGATTGGAAATACAGATATATGCAAAATCATGAAAAAAAATTCCTCTGTACATTTCAAAACCAGCAGTAATGCTGCCAATAAAGTTGATTCTGTTTTGTTTTTGTCTTTGTAATGTTTGTTTGTTTGTTTGTTTTGAGTTCCTGTCAAACCTGTGTACGAGCGGATAGAAGAGATATCGGTTTTGTGTCAATAAATTCAAGTTTTCTGTGTCCACACACCCTTGTATGTCTTTTGAAGCATTAAAACTTTTCTGTATGCATGAAATTGTTAAGCTTATTCTCTTAATGTTTTATTTCCACAGTTTGATTTGATTCCAGCCACATTCTGATCTAGTGATCGATGAAAACAGGCCTGTCCTTCATTGTGAAATGGAGCGAGAGCGATGATTGTTGTAACGCTCTACTAAAGCCCATGTTCCTCTGTAGTATATTTATTGTTTTATTTAAAAATAAATGTTAATGGATACCAGTAGTGTTCTGTATATCTGATAAACATGTATCTGACATCAGATATATATCGTCTGATAATGCTATTGATGTTATATACGATTATTATACGTGTAGAGATACAGCAGGGGTCATGAATTTACATGTGTGAATTGATGTTACGGTATAATATGCAGGAGGTTTCACATGTATTTTTTTTTTAAGTTTGGTTAGATTGATGTGTTCGTCCTCTTAGTATCAATAGGTCCAAATGTTATACCGATGGAGTCCTTTAATGCCACGAGATGGATAAATTACATGGAACCTATATGAAGATCATGAAATTCTGGTAAGAAATATTAGATGTAATTCAAAAATGATATAAGAAACTATAAATAACAACATATTACATTAAAAAGAGGTCAAAACTAAATGGGTAAGTGTCAACAGAAACAGTGTTTTTACACTGTAAAAATAACTAACCTGGCTGCCTTTACATTTAGACTTGAAAGATATTAGTTACCTAATGAATTTCATGCAAACTTGTTATGTTAACTAATATTTTTAATATGTTAGCCACAATGTGTGCAATATATTATACTTTAAATGCTGACAAGACAGTATACTGCTATTAAATCAGCATTTTATTTTAAAATATCAAAATATTCATGACCCCATTTTAATCCTTGATATTTACATGACATAAATAAACTTCATTCAGATCATTAAGCAATAAAGAAGCGCTTTATCCATCTTTAATGTGAATTCTAGTCTTTAATATTGTCAAAATAAATCAAAGAGACGTTTTCTCTTGACCTTTCAGAAAAGCTGAAGTAATGAGCTGTAGACATCTGTAATCTCCTGAGTCTCGCTGACTGGAGCCTTTTTTCTCAGGAGACAAGAGTCACTGGCCTAGATCCATTTCAAACAGTCCAGACTGCAGGACCAGCGCTGAAGCTCACAGTATTAACATTCATTCATTCAGTCGGAATAGAATTCACAACTATAGAATTTCATGGGAGAAATGGAAGATCTGGCTTTAATTTTCCTCTCAAATGTCAAATAACATTAAAACAATGCTCTTAAATTTCTGAAACAGCAGCCTACCATACAGCACTGGTATTATTGGTAGGCTATATAAACACCACGTGAGATCTTATACAACTGAATGGCGACTCGATGTCAATGAGATGTCTAAATATAATTTCATGTAAGAGAAAGAATATAGTAACTGTAAACATGGCCTTTAGGATTGTTTGACATACACCACACAGCGAGGACACTGGGGTGCACAGAGAGAGAGAGAGAGAGAGAGAGAGAGAGAGAGAGAGAGAGAGCTTTGAAATGGAAAGTGCACCTTTGACGACATAACGTGTAGGAGGGTCTTTGAAAGTAAATTGAAAGGAATGTGACTCACATTAAGAGGAGCCAGAGAATATTTCCAGCATCACTGTGGATGGAGTCTTTGGAGATCAGGGTGAATAACACACACAAATGTCTTTTTTTATAAACAAATAATTGTGAAATAATTTACAAACTACTGTCAATAATAATCTCATACTATATAACTCTTTCTCCTGCTAAAATCCACGGCATCGTTCATATTTATAAAAACGGTCTTCGCCGTGGAAAAGTGCATATAGCGTCACGTCAGGGTCTGAGCAGACGCACTTTTGCTTGTCTGAGTGCTGCAGGTTTTTGGAAATAAGCCATTCTTGCCTCTTGTGAAGGGTTTGAACGTTGACAGGTGCTGTTTTATATGTCAATGAAATTAGTTAGACGACGTTAAAGAGTTGTTCAGCTGCGCGAAATTTCAAGATCATTGATGTATAGATTTAACATATGAAAGAGAATCGTGCGTCGTTTTCTGTGCGTACGTTCGTAGAAATGATCGTAAAATCTAATTTAGGACGCGGTTTCTACGCAACATTTTATAAATGTAAGGTATTCTTCCTAAACTAGTCTTTTAATCTGTTGTGCTGCAAGTTGTTTGTATTTGTCTTAGTGTATGTGTGTGTGGGTGAGCGTGGGTGTGGGTGAGCGAGAGAGAGAGAGAGAGAGACTTGAAATGACAACAAACAAAAGCTCAGATTTGATCAGAAAATGTGTTAAATGTTAAGTACACACCTCGAACAGACTACACGTGTGTTTGTGTGTCCCACGTGTAAAACAGGGCGTTTAATTATCTGCACTGATTATATACATAAGGATGAACATATGGCCCTTTACTTTATTATTTCATTATTGCAGGGTTGTGGCATTTTTGGCAGCAGGAACCGAGTCGCACGCACGCACACACGCACACACACACACACACACTAATCCCTTCTACACACTCCAGAATGGAAGCATAATACCAATCTTGATCTTAATACAGCATTTTTCACCCTTTGAAAGTCAAAGTCTATAAAGCGAAAAGCAACACAATGTGAAGCGGAGGATGTGGAGGATCTCACATCCTGACGTGACACTCTGATGAGCCCCGAAGCAAAATATCATCATCAAGTTGCTTATGTCATCTGAAGATGAAAGATGAATTATTGCAGAAATGCATGAACGCAGGAGAACAAAAGCTCGTGTTTGGCTGCACTTTGATCAATCCGTTTTTTAAATTATTCATCCGTAGATGAGGTGCCATCGCTCTCTGTTTCCTGTCATATCAGACAACAAGCGCTCCTCACGGACTGAAGATCTCCTGATGGAAACTGAGGGTTACATCATCAGATGGGAGAGAGGCTGAGGTGTTCTTCATCACGGCTCTGAAGAGAGTCCGAAAATTGTTGACCAAGCTTGAAATAAGAGGATGAGCTGAGTCGAGGTTTTGTTATAAAGATGCTGACAAGTGGATGTTGAAAGGTCAGTCAGGTTAAATGTGGACCTGTCTTTGTTGGGATGTCATGTTTAATACTTCATCATTTTTTATGTATTTTTCATTCTCTTTTTTTCTCTTTCTTTCTGTTCGTCGAAGTCACAGAGTACATCGGTAGGAACACGAGCATACATCTATCTATATAAGTGTAAGTGTGTGTGCAGACTAGATCAATCTGAAGGCTTTTAAAAAATGAAGCACATTTCTGTCTGTTACTTCTCTCTTGAAATGAATTTCTCCAACAGGTAGTTTTAGTTAATATTCCCTCTTGCCAAAAATCCTACAGTTCCATCCTTCAACTTTTTTTACTGTTATCGCTCCATCCATCTCTCTCTGTCTCTATTTTTATCTTTTCCTCAGGAATATTTTTATTCTCCTCATAAAACTGACGGTCTCGCTGTCTTTTTGTGTGACTGTGGGTGGGTGAGTTTGCCATCACCCTGACAGGTTTAAACTTAACCCTCAACACTAATGAGCACAACCCTCTCTCTCTCACACGCACACGTACAAGCACGCAAACTTTGTGCAAAGTTAACAAATAATATGACTTATTTATCATTCTGACAAATAATGGCATACCAAATGTGAATATTTTGTCACATTTGGTTCACTTCTGAGTAAAAATATGTCTCATGTGTAGAAGTGTAGGTACGCACACACGCATGCATGCACACACACTTAGGAAATCCTGACAGTCACGAATTAACACGCCATCGCATTTTCTCCTCCGATCTCACTTTTCCACCTGCACACCTCCAAAAACAATCCGCTCATCATCTAAATTCTGACGCCTCTGTCTTACTGTCAGAGAGATTTCGTATCTTCAGCTGTGTCGTTCTCTTAGTCATTTCTCAACTTTTCTTTGTGTCTTTCCTCCCTCATCACTCCCTCCCGTTTCATCACAGTTATATGAGCCTGTGAAATGAATGAATACTGTTGAAAAACTAGCTGAAACTCCCCTTGCCACCTGCTTTTTGGAAGGTGATATGTTGTAAAAAATCATACTTGTCGTGATGTTGTGTAAAAGATTAAAAAAATGTATTTTGATGTGAACGAACAGGGATGCAGTTTTGACATCAGAAACTGTGAAATACTTTAAGACTAAATGATGAAGCTGGAACGGCGTAAGTCCGGTTACAAACTTCAGACAGGTGAACTGATTTTGCCATCTGAATAGTTCATTAAAAAATAGATTTTTTTGTGATAACAGGTTTTCCAAATAAATGATATCCAGACACGATTACCACCTCTAATGCATATACAGAACAAAAACATGAATCAAAAAAGAGCTGCCCACAATACCCCAAGACTATTTCTCTCCTAAACAATGGAGTAAAAACTGTGTCACGGAAGAACTGGAGTTAAAAATGGTTCCTTCCCGTCTGGTGCGATTCTTCCTCGTCATACTCTGAGACACGACTCATTAAAAATACACTTTCTGTGTGCAGGTAGGTGTGTGTGTGTGTGTGTGTGTGTAGTAGCTGAGTTCATACAGAGCCCATTATAGCGGTTGTGTTTGTGAGCTCATGTCTGAGAGATTTGAAAAATTTCACATTTTGTGAAATATAACGCACTGTCCCAGTTATACTATAAGCTCCTAAAGAGTGTGTGCGTGCGTGCGTGCGTGCGTGCGTGCGTGCGCGCGCGCGCGTTCTGCTCCACAGGTGTAATATGTTGCTCTGCTGTATTGATTTGTTTCCTTGCAGTCTGAATGAATGAACTTGTATTGATTTCAGCCATTGCTCAATCAGTGTGTGTGTGTGTGTGTGTGTGTGTGTGTGTGTGTGTGTGTGTGTGTGTGTGTGTGTGTGTGTCCAAACAGTCCAAAACAAATCAATATAAAGCAGGATGAATGTTTCATGGGAAAGAGATTAACTGCCTGCCACTATAATTGACACAAAACACACTTTGCCAGCGTCAGTGAGAAGATAAACTATCACGGATATTTTGCAGTCTGAAGCGTTCAATCATTCTTCTACAGAGCAATAAATATGAGAAACATTCAAAGATGTTCACATTACTTAAATTACACGTTTCTTTTGACAAATGGATTAAAACACTGAAATTAAAGCTCGAGTCACATCAGTGATTTATAGATGGTTTCACCGGACGCCTGTGTTTGGTTATCGGTCTGGCTAGTGGATAGTAATATAACAATTTATTTTAGATTTAATTTATATTAATATTTATTGTATTAAATTACATTTACAAATAAAAAAAACTGCTTAGTTATTGATTTTTGCAGAAGTCTACCGGACGTTATGGGCCACATACTGTGTGTTTATGTCTATAAAAGGTTTTTTATTGTACATGAAGCTAGTCTCTCCTCTCCTAAGGGACTTTTATTCTTTAATAACGAAATAAGGTGCAAAATGATGCATAACAAATAAGTGTTTACGCTGAATGCTGAAACATTAAAAACAATAATATTCTTAATGTCCAGATTCTAATATAGTTTAATGTTACTATGTTGATGTTACCAAGGGGAACACACATGCAAATAAAATAAGTATATTTGGTTAAAACGTCTGCCAAATGCATAAATGCAAATGCGACGCAATACTTGGTAAGCATAAAGCACACACAAACATTGGGTTAAATAAGCCATTTTTACTATATAGAAGAGAAATCATGTTCAACATTTATTGATTTTGTATTGGATTTTTATGTAGTACGCCATCCAGCTCATGATCTCTTTCATTTATAGAGACATTTCTTAAGACAAAGAAATAATATCTCAGATTGATTTTTTTGTCAGTTGTCTCCAAAGTCTAAAATATTGAAAATGTAATTTGAAACATATTCTAATGGGAATGAAAGTGAGCTTGCAGGCTTGTGTGTGGTGTGGAAACAGGGTCGAGTGTTAACTCTCTCGCTGTGTGTTGCCTGTGGCAACAGCTAAATAAAATCATGGCAATCGAAAAGCAATATTTAGACAGAAACATAAAACATTCACACTAGCAAGCTTTGACAAGTCATTTGGTCATTTCATATAACATCATTTATTGAATGTTACATAACAGTTTGTTACAGTCAAACTCGCTGTGGACAAGTTTTTTTGCATTGTATTTCAGTAATGGAAATGTAAGGCGGCTAGGGATGCACCGATACCGATACTAAGCTCATGTACTCGTACTCATAAAAGTATACCGCGAATACCAGAAATAAAATATTGGTACTCGTACTCTGTCTTTAAAAAATGGTTTCGGGGATCCCTTAAGGAGGCCAAAGAGTTTATCCGTCGAAACCTTAATGGTCCTATAAATATAATTTCCGAAATTGTCTTTGGTTCAGGGTGAAATATTTTTGACAGGTTTCGTGAAATGTATCCAGACGTGTTATAATGATGTTGCGTCACTCGCGGCGTAGACGCGCACACATGCATACAGCCGTACTCATACAGTTTGACTCCCTGTACCCAAAAAAATCCCTGCAGACAAATCCTGTCATCTCAACACAGCAGCTCATTTACACAAACTCTTTCGTGCCATGACAGCTTCACTCTACACAATCTGGCAACCCGTGAGTGTGGCTCTGTGAGGGTGTAATTAGGAGCTGAGTGAAAACCTGGCAACTAGTGGATCTGAATCCCCTCAAGCAGAGTACAGGTGCCTATTTTCAATCTTTTTAGTGTACATAAAATGGATAAATCAGACTCAAAATTCAAACCAATTAGGCGTTCAAAGATGTTTAATGTGATGCTCATTCAATCCCTGCTGTAAAAATATAAATTGTGATGGTTTTCAATACAAATACCATTACGAATTTTTATTAAAGTCCTTTATGTAGTGTATTTTAAGACCTATTTTATTATGACAGATTCCCATCCACCAGGAGAACACAATACATTATTCCATTATTACACCATTATTTCCATTACATTTTCCATTAAATCGATACAATTCCCATTATAACCATTACATCCTTTAGAATCTGATGTTTCTATTGTTTCTTTAACGGATACTACTGCGCAAAACGTTTAAATTTAATTTAACTATACTGGTTACTCAATATTGATGTCTTTTATCTTGCTGTTGTGTTTTATCTCTCATCATTTCTCAAAGCAATTGAGTCTATGGGTTACAGTGATTTTACTATTTCAGCTCTGTGTTGCGTCATGCGTAAGAACGCCCTGGTAAAATCTCTCGAACGCACAGCCTCTCGTGGCTTCTGCTTTTAAGTCTAGAAGCATAAACACATGCGTTTCTTAACTCAAACTAGTGTAATGCCTGTTCTCTCGCTCTTTCTCTTCGTCATTGGGAAACATCAGTGACCTACATACAGTCCAGACATGAATACTGCATGTAGCCGCCCAACACGCACACATTATATTGCTCAGTTCCTGCTCTATGAAATCTTAGGAGAATTAATAGAGTTTTTGAATTTTCCTTATAGCCCCCACCATAACCAAGCCAATTACGACTAGATATGAAACCACACAACTACCAAACACATGGGGTGGTTTATCAGGTGTGATACTGGCCCTTTAAGAACAGTCCGTCCTCCCCTTCTCCATCAGACAAAAACATCAGTCTTTAGCTTTTCACCTCTGCTGTCTTATTTTTTTTTTTTACATCAAAGTCTCTCCAAAATATTCTGGCACTGATATTTACTTGCTAACAGATTTGAAATGTTATGTAATTCTGAGGAAATGGCCAGGAATCATTTACTGAATTGAAAACAGAATAAATCAAAGACAGGTTAAGAGACTCATTATGCTTCAGTTTAACATAATGCACCAAACACCGAAAGAAGAGCATTTTTATTTCCTAAGCTTGGTTTGTTGAATTGCAGATTGATGTTATAATAATTTTACATACTGTATATAAAATAATATTATTATAGTTATTATACTGAAGGTGTGACTTCAGTTTTAACAGTCCAAAAACCAAGTAATCAATCGTATTTTTCAGACCATCTATTAATGAAATGTCACTACTTTGTCCAGCAATTTCTAAAGAAACGAAAACTATATAAAACTGTTGCAAATGCACTGTTAAAAAAATCTGTAGACATTTCAGTATTAGTGGCATCAGTTTGCAGTAACTTACTGTAGATTTATATTTATCTAATTTATTGGCAACAGTTTGTTCAAAGATAAATGAACATTAAACATTAACAAGTCTTTATCTTTACAGAAAAAACCTATAAAATAACAGCATCATGCAAGCATTTCATTTTTCATCAGAAAAAACAGAAAAAGGTTGATGAGGATTTTCGATTCCCAGAATGCTTTGCATGATGCTGCTATTTTATAGTTTTTCTGTAAAGATAAAGACTTATTAATGTTTAATGTTCATTCATCTTTAAACAAAATGTTGCCAATAAATTTGATATATAAATATAAATCTACAGTACGTTACTGGCAAACTGCTGCATAACTACAGCAAAAATGTTTACAGTGTGACTTTAAGGCAAAGACACTACATTTCATTTCCTAAAATCACCCACAAACAAAGTCCTAGATAAAAAAATTATCTTTGCTACTAATGTCATGAAAAAACATTCCTGCTGTTTTGTGAGTTACAATATCCTGATCTGCCTGTTGTAAATAAACAAGAGAGAAAAGGTCTTGGTCTTTTTGACCGATCTCATTATCTCACCAAACACAAATACATCATCAGTAATAATTCACATTCATTGTCAGAAACAACATTTAAGGGAGAAAATCAGGGTAACCTTAGCACGTAAAAGAAAAAAAGACGTGAGAGCATGGAGAAGAAATCAAGTTTGGAAGCGAATATGAGACGGAAGTAAAAGGTGGGAAGGGGAAATTGGGAGGAATTGGTGTTGGAGGGGAGAAAGTGCTGTAATGTGAGTGAAAGAAGTACTAAAAATAGAGCCAGAAACAAAGGAAGAGAGTGTTGTATGTAGGGCAGGATTGACAAATGAAAAGGAAAGAGATGAAGCAGATTCCAGAAAGATCAATTCTGATCCCCAAAAATTTTAAGATCCCTCTGTGTTCTTCACCAGATGTGATAACAATATTATTCCAGAAGAAGACATATGTACAGTGATGTTTTTGGCATGCCATATAAGAAAAGGAGGAGAATTTACCGGTTGGTTCCAGATCATTACAAAGTCTGGCCAGCGTAAGGACCACAAGACGTGGAGTCAGCAGCACACAGACACACATTGTTAGTGTCTCGGCCAGATCTGAATGATTGGAAGTCATGTCAGGTGCGTGTTGGACTTTTCCTTTTTTTTTTAAGTGTCCGGGGTTTACATGGTCTTGACAAGGTGATTGGCCTCATTATAATCTGTTGAATGTGTTATGTTCACCGGAGGCAGTCTCAGCATCTTTTAAACCACCGAGGTCAAGTGCTGCACACTTGGATCCTGATGATTGACAGCTCTGAAGGCCAGTAAAGGCCATCTTAAAGCACATAAACTCTGGACACATCTCTCACCGACAGCTCCAGTGGTATCTGCTCTAATAGCACCTGCCAAATAATAAACCTGAAGAATTTCTGAAGAAAATGTGAGGGGCGGTTGCAAAACCTGCCACTTGTCATGGTTTGATGGTTTGTGTAATGGAGGGGGATTGAAAATTCAAGTATATTTCAATAACTTTATGTAGTAAGTATACTCATATCAGTGAACTAGTAGTATATACTATACTTCAATACTTTGAAGTATAGTATATACTGAGTTTTTCACTCATTCATCAGGTGTCAAAATCATAAGTCTCCTGACACATCTCCTTACAAACCGGAAACTATATACTTGCTTTAGGATGCACCGCTCATATAATAACGTAGAAGGCAGGAGGAAACGAAAAAGCTCTTTGTGAAGTCGTAAAGCTTTGCATTAGACTTTATAAGTTCAAAGCAAACCAACTTGAAATACTGCACACAGCTGCATCTATTAACTCATAAAGAAAATGTAAATGTCAGTTTAGTTTGTCTGCTGAACGACCCCAGCGACTGCAAAATAAAGCTGAGAATTATAGCCCAGTAATAAATTCAGAGAGCATCTTCACTCCGTCTCTGCTGTTGGGTGTAAATGTAAAAAAAAATGCATAATGGTTTGTTAAAAGGTTAAGTTAGGGCATGAAAAGTATCCTCGGCTCAGTTTAAATCAATGAAAAGCCAACACCATGATGAACAAATAAATGTGCTTGATACTGGCTTGGTATTTGAGCCACCTTCTGGATTTAATCTGCTCTGTTTTTATGATTGTATATCGATCTCTTTATTGATGTGTTTATTGAGAATGATAAACTCTGAAGTGTATGTGAAACTGTACACTGGTATTTGTAATGTTTATGTAGTGTGTGTGTGAGAGGTGAGCTCTGAGATTAGTTTTAAAGGCAGGGCCGATCTTCTTTTAAAAGGTCAAGACTGAAAACAGACACTGATGTAGTTGTGAACTTTCCCTCTTGCTCTTATGAGACGGCGAGAGAACATTTTGTCCTTTTGCGCGGCGTCTGTATTGCTCCGTGTCTCGTTCTTCCGAATCGTTTTGCCGGTTTTAAGCGAGGCTGTGTTAACTCTAACTAGGTCACGACTTCTTATGTTGTCTGTCAAAGCGTAATTAGAGCTATTTTTAAATCCGAGGAAGTAAATTAAGCTCCTGACAGACATAGCGGAATCTGTAATGGATCTCTTTGGGGAAACACTTCCCACTGGTAGAAAAACTGTTTGATGTCTAGCAATGATGTAACCACATATTCATGCAAGTATTAAGAATTAAATTATGAATCAATTGAAAATTTCTGTCAACCACTAATATGAACAATGAGGGAAACCTTGAAGACCCCTTCTGATATTGGGCCACTTTTATTTGTAGGTATCAACCTGTTATTATTTACTATTCCAGATTTATATGTTATTTTGCATTAACTGTATAGAAATGAAATATTTAAATGTCTGATAAACATTGTTTTCACAGGACCTCACTATTTATTTTGGCTTTCTGTCCCTCCAATATCTGGTGGTTTTGGGCCTGAGTGAGTTCTCTGTGGAGTACACATACTGCATACTACATTCTATCAATTAAAAGTAAGTTCTACACTCTTAAAAATAAAGGTACTTGGTAGGTTCTTCACAGCGATGCCATAGAAGAACCATTTTTGGTTTCACAAAGCAGCATTCAGTCAAAGGTTTTTAAAGAACCATCTCTTTCTTATCTTTTATAATCTGAAGAACCTTTTTCGCCACAAAGAACCTTTTGTGAGACAAAGTTTCATCAGATGTTAAAGGTTCTTTATAGAACCATTTAGACACAAAAGGTTCTTCTATAGCAGTGGTTCTTTACAGGGGGGTCGTGGCCCAAAAGGGGGCCCCAGACAACTTCCAGGGGGGCCTCAGGATGGCTAATAACTTAAAATTGAAATAAATTTTAAAACAACTAACAATTATTAAATTATTTGTCCAATTTTATATTGAATACTTTTCCAGTTGATGTCAAGCTATAAAATATTTATTGGGTAGAAATGTTGAGCTTTTGTGAGTGGGAGGGGGCCTTTGAATATTGTTGAATACAGTAAAGGGCCTTGAAGTCAAGAACACTGAGAACCCCTATTCTATGGCATCGTGAAGAACCTTTATTTTTAAGAGTGTATACCATTCTGAACATAACCCAGGCCTGTCATTCTGACTTACTGACCACACAATGAATTTGTAATCTCTTTCCAAACCGCTTCAGGTTCGGATCAGTGTTCCAGCAAAAAAGCGTCCCTCTGTCTCTGGTTAAAAAGATGAACATTAATCTTCAGAACTCTTTTAGATGGAGGGACGCACTTTGTGGTTCAGTTTGTATGTCTGTTTGTAACCAATTAAGAATGGCATCAAAGACTCCTCTGTTACATAATGTCTGGCAGTTACACTCTAATCAAATCAAAGAAACAGGATAACAATATATATATATATATATAGAGAGAGAGAGAGAGAGAGAGAGAGAGAGAGAGAGAGAGAGAGAGAGAGAGAGAGAGAGAGAGAGAGAGAGAGAGAGAGAGAGAATATAAACAAAAAGGATAATGGAGAATACACAACACACACAAATACTGTACACTGCATTTTAATGGCGTGAGCCAACGCATTCACCAACACAGACACAAAGAAAATACAGCGGAAGAGAAATTAAATTCAGTCTCCTTTATGCACTCTATTAAAGAAAGCTATATGCAGTTTCTCAGCCTGATCAATGCTGCAAACACACGGTACAAAAACACACACGTATAAAGATATTTTATGACAGCTAATGTTCATAAAACAGCCTGTTGAGATGAAACCAATTAGATTGTGTTCCCATGAGAAACATTCCCACCCAGGAGATTGCCACACACACACACACACACACACACGTCTAGATGTATAAATATAATAGCAGCGAGACAAGCCCTATTCCCCGTGTCTAGTTTTCTGCCAGGACTACAAATAAACTGCGGCAGCGCACAAAGATTCTTCATACACGGCAAGCTCATATTGATATTCCTGCAGGGAAAATCGGTTTTACAGCCACAGACAAAGACCTTTACAATGTTCCCGTATCAGGGTGAGAAATCAAGAGGTAAAAAAAATAGCCATCTTTACCGAATAGTTCATCACCATGGTAACCAACCCCACAGCGGGGAAAAAGTTATAAAAGCTATACATTTTTAATGACATCAATGTAAAGTGTACAAGGGCATTTCAATAAACAAGTTAACAAGACCTGTACTGAAGCCCAGACCTGTTTTTGTGACATGAGGATCTATACGCCTCCAGGAATTACAGTGTACAAGCAGGAATCGGATAGAATCGATTAAACCTTCACACTAAATCACTGAGATGATTCATGTTCAGGTCCACGAACCTCACATGTGCTAACTATTTTACCAGAATTGGGAATGCAATTTAAGGTCAGAGCAAGTTCTTATAAACCTACTTGTGTGATGCACACTGTCATTTTAAAGTCATATTAACTAATCAAAATTATTTAACTAACTTCATAAGTTATACGAAATACAACTAGATTTGGGTGATTTTTTTGTGTATTGCTCACCACAAATCGTATTCAACTACAGGGAAACAAAACTGTGTTTAAAAGATACTGAGTTGATCTTATGAATGCTTGTGGGGAAGAATTAAACACAGTTTTAAAAATTAAACCGATTTGACAAAGTTTTGTTTTCTTAGCAAACAAAGGATTCTGATTCGTTTTCTGCCTGAAATGAATAAAATTCTGATCAGGATTTTTATAGTACATTTGCTTTCTGTTTATGCATTTGCAGAGGCCATTGTGCTATCATTTGGATTTTTCTCCACAAATGTATATTATTATGATTTCAGATTTGTCCGCCCCTAACTTTGCATATACCAGTTGCTTTATATGCTGATGCTCTACGAGATTTGGCTCCTGATGCACAATGAGACACCAAAACGCATAATGACTTCAAGTACACCGCAGGAAATCCCAGCAGGGAAACAGGCCTTCTGTAGTTTACAAGGTCTTCTGTGGGTAGCAAGGTTGTTATTTTTCATTTTTTTGTGTGTTGTTGAACATTGACATATTCACCTTGAATTTATAGTGAGATTCTTCACTGGGTATCAATTAAATGTTAATTTGAGCTTTTTTGTTCATTGTACATCTAATATGATTGGATAGTGCAGTGAGCAGATGTGTTGCTGAGCAACAGGACCTGCAATAATTTTTTTATGAATTGAATCAATGAATCCGCTGGCAAATGTTTAATTGGTGATTTCAAGCAACATTTTGGCAAGAAGTGAGCAAGCCAAATAACAAGACAAATTTAATCAGGTGTGTTTACCAGAGGTGAGGTAATTTTTCCACTCAGTCTAATGGAAGCACATTCTGATACCTAACGCACTTATTCAAAGGATTTTACAAATGTGTAACATGTCGTTTTTTTAAATGACCCATTTATGTCATTACCCACACATGCTTCACAGTTAAATTATAAAGATGCATAAAATCTAAACTTCTGCAAGTCTGTGTGTTGGTCAAAAAGACTTGAGTTTATTTAGCGAAAGTTAATCTTTCGTCTTCCCAACCCATTAAGAAAAACATAGCTGCCTAAAGAAAAATAAATGGTTATAAGATAGACCGCATTGACAAGCAGTGAAACCAATTTGAAAGCAAACTGAATCATTAATGCGTATACTGAAATCTTAAAACAATCTTAAAAAAGCCATAACCCTCTTCATAATTACACCGAGTGCTGCACTCTGAATATAAACCATGTTAATATTTAATCTTATTTTTAAACACCTCCATACATTATCTTAACTGTTTCTCATACGGCTTTTTTTCTCAAACCATTACTCAAGATTTCTATGGTGAAATAAAGACATATAAATTTACTGCAATGGCTTCCACACACTAATCAATAATGTATGGACTGAAATAATGCTGCTCTTGATTATAGAAATAAATCCTCCAAACTTAACTGACCACAACTCCCTCCTGCACACATGCTGTAGCTACAGAAAGTACACCTGAAATGCATTCATTTCACTGCATGGATTAGAATTTTGCAATCAAATGATAATAACAAACTTCACTTAGTCATTTTTGGAATAACTTGTTTATGGTAGGCTATTGAATATTTGGGGGTGAGTGTTTTCTATTTAGAGAAATTTAACATAGTTTTATTTAAAGAGTAGTAACTATGTTAAATAATTAACTAATTTAACAACATATATCATGCTTAAGCTTTGGCTACTATAGTAACCATATTTCAATGATCCACATGAAAAAATACTGTAGTATTTACTATAGTATAATAGTAAATAGTACCATAGTATAGTAAGTTGGACACTTTGTAGCCTATTATTAACTAATAATGGATTTGATATACTGTTGTAAGATTAACAAATTGTATGGTAAGGGAATGTACAGTAACTAGAGTGTCTTAGTAAATACTATAATAAAGGTTTTGAATGTATATATACTATAATAGCGTTTTTCATATGAGAATACAGCAGTCATCCGATCAACGATACGGCGGTGACGTTTGCACGAACATGAAGCACTTACATTTACTCCGAATAAAATGCACAAATACAGTTTATCACCGTAAAAATATTGCAAATCTTACGTTTCAAAACAAATGCAGTCCGACTGTTTTGACGCCTCGCCGGCTTCCCCAATCAGCGCCTTCGCTTCCCTTGAATTTCCCACGCGCTCCGTACGTCACATCCGGTTTCAGAACCTCGGACAGCTCTCGCTCGCGGATCCCCGAGTCTTTCCGCCTCACACAACGACACACGGGCAAACTTTTGGGTGTTTTCAGATATCAGACCCCCCCCCGCGCGCGTTACACCGTGCTTTCAGAACCGGTAATCGACGCTCGGAAGAAAACGGCAGGCACGAGACGACGTTTCGCGCTCGAGATGACCAGAGACGGCTGCGCGGGACCGATTTCTGTTTCTCTGTCATTCCGTTGCTGAGAAGAAAGCGAGAGAGAAGTGAGACACCGGGGACAGAGGAGAGGAGAGCACCGACGAGCGGCTCTTACAGAGGCACCGGACCGGATCTGCATGCGAGAGCGAGACCCAGCGAGCGGAGGCTCGAGATGCAGCGCGTGAACAAGCTCCTGAGTCTCGTCGTGCTGGTGCTGATGGGCACGAAACTCACGCAAGTAGGTCTATCGCCATCTTTACCTCCCACACACACATCTAACAGAGATCTGACTGCGGGGAATTAGCCAGATGCATGCATGAAGAGAATTGTTGAATTGGATTACAGGAGCAGAGATACGAGTCCAGTGTTATGTGTCTCTCGAGAGCGAACACTGTATACAGGCGAAACCATCTGTGCGCGTCCAAGTTGCAAGCAAAGCCTGGGATTTACATATTCATCCAAATACAGACCTCATGCGTTCAAGAAAACGTTAAATAGAGGTCGGTTTTTCGTTTGCATCTGATTTGCTATCATTGACTTTATATTGTTTTGGTGTGGGGTCCAGAGACCTCATGCTGCTCGTTTACATAATAATAGTGATCTTAAAGTGATTTTTGAATACGTTCCTCTAGTTAAATCAAAACCTATTTATCACACACGTAATGCAATTACCCTTATATCTCATATGGACGTTACATCTGTCTGGGGTCAATAACAACAGCTGTGTGAAGTGCCCTGGCAGACTCTACATACCAGACAATTTATTCATTTATTTATTTATATTGTTTTTCTAAAGAGCCAAACATAAATAATGCAACATTTGACATTTTGTGTTTGTTGCGAGATGTATTGTTTAAAATTAAGTTTACATAAAATTAAAAAGTCAGCACCTAATACTTAAATGTGTTTTCTAAACATTTTTCTGGCCTTGGGGTCTCTTATTCAAGCAACAGAACGGAAGTGCCATAGTTGTTGCTGCGAGTTATAATGTAATAGTTGACCTCAGTCAGGGTAGACGCCATGCTTAAATGTCAGGTAAATAAAAGTGTCTCAGTGTGTGTGTGCTGTGCCATACACCTTGGTCTTGCTTACTGTATATATCGTGTTTTTGTCTTCCCAATAAAATTACAGTGAAAAATAAAAAACATGGCTTGTGCTACAGTAAGGACATTCTGCTTAATGAAGCACTTGTTTCCCTCAGAGCCTGTTTTGTGATTTTAAGTAGACTGAAGTAGAAAAACAGACCGTTTGGTCGCTCTGTAGTGTTCTTGGCTCTTCTACACATGCAGACGGCGTTCCTCACTGATCAGTTATCACTTTAACCAGCGTGTCAGTGTAGCTGCATTTTCATATTGATTGGAAAAGATGAGCATTTGAACAGCGCTGCCTGTGTAAATGTTGCATTAGGATGGCGGTGGGCAGCATGCTTACTCCGCATGTGCGTGCACGTAAATCTCCACTGACTCTGCCAAACACATCAATTACCGCAGTGTGGCTCTCTTCAACTTCTCATCTCGGAGATTTACGGCCCATTGGATCTGTCACAATTTGCCATTTTCGTCAGCTCTACCCAGGGTACACAAAAACACGCACACACCACCACAGTAAGAACACACACTGACCTCAAATTCATTCTTTAAAGCACAAATATGCCATGACATATTTTAAATATGATAGCTGAATAATTCACATCGCTACACAGATATGTCATTTGGATGTCAGGAACGGTTTCTGGTAGAACGGCATCAAAGGGTTTTATTTGGCTTCATTGTCAGTGTTAAATGAAACACATTAAATACTTCAGGAGTGCAGGTGTGCCAAGACAAAGTGAGATGCTCATGATGATGCAAATACACAAATGTAGTCGGGGATGAAAAGCTCTTGATTTCATCTCATAAGCCTTTAGTAATCTGCTATTGTTTGATCATTCTGGTGTGCAAGTTGCGTAGTGGTGCGTGTTTGTATGTTTATGACAGGAGTTGTGTTTCTCTTGTTATTTTGGCCCACACACTTTATTAATGGGCATAAAGTGTGGACTTCAAACCAACAAAACACTTCCTAATTACATCTCGAGTACCCAAACACCACTTCACCCTTAAAAATAAAGGCTCAACTGCAAAAAGGGTTTATAGCCTAATAGGAGAACCCATTAAATTTGTAAAATGTGAATTGTAAAATGTGTAGTGGTGCTTTAAGGAACACACATCAATATACTTATCTTAAAGGGATATTTCATGCAAAAATAAGAATTCTTCCATTATTTCAAACCTGTATGACTTAATTCTTCATAACACAAAAGAAGATATTTTGAAGAACGTTGGTAATCAAACAACACCGCCCCCCCCATTGACTTCCATTATATGGACACGAAACCACTGTGACAAAATCTTCTTTTGTGCTCCATGGAAGAGAGTCATAAAGATGAATAAATGATGATAATTTTTGAAATGTTCTCTTTAATGTAATTTTATTATTGTTTTGAAAGAATCAGTCAACTCCACAACCCTATACAATGTTTCTGTAAAGAATCACTCGAGAACCCTTCTGTGCAGAACATTTCCTAACCCTCACCGAATATTCACAGCGCACTTACTGATCACCACCCACATAACAAATCCAAAATACCACTTACTGAACACATCCTTGACATCAGTCGCTGAACACCGCCCACAGGACACCCTCGACACCACCCACAGAACAGCTGATACACATCAAACCCACAGTACACAGCTCAACTCTACCGTTCTGCTCAGGACAACCCGTTCATCTTGATACTGTATAGAAATTGACCAGAATAAAGTCTAAAGTGGGTCATTTTCATATTTGGAGCATAATTTGGGTCAGAATGTAACTAGTTTTGTGCATCCATTGGACTCTTTCTGGAGGCCTCTAGGTATTGAGGGGCAAATAATCCCAGGGATGACCCTATAGATAAAACACCATTGATTTAAAGTTGCTGAATTTCTTTGACACATTTTTAGGCATATGCAGAGAACAGCCACTTGTTTCAAGAATGAAATATCCACACTTTTGGTCCCAGGGGCACTCTTGCTGTCTTTTCAATTTGTGTTAATGTCCTGATCGTATTTCAGAATGTAGCCCAAGTCCAAATGTAGAATCCATTCAAACCTCCATTAACAAGAGAGGGAGTGAGATGTAGCCACAATGTAAATGGTTAGCTCCCCCAGCTAAAAAATGAATGAGATTATTTCTTGATTACCACGGTACAGATACGTGTCTCCTGCGGTCTTATCACCTTCATGGAGATAAAGGTCACGAGCGGTCTCACACAATAGAATAATTTGTCTTGTGGATGAGAGGAGTTATCACATTAGTAGCAGCTTTGCGTTTCATCGATTGGGTTTGGTTTTCTCTGAACGGCAGATGAAGACACTGTATGTGGAAGACAACACAAGTTGTTGTTTATATGACAGCATTTCACCATCCTCGACATTTATTGTCGCTTTGAAACATAATCCATAAATCAAACACGCACATCACACACAAACACAATTTTCTTGAAATCGACAACAGATTACTAGACAGATCTATCATCAGCACAAACATTCAATCTTTATTCTGCTGTTGTCCATCATATAGTTTTGCTGTCTGTGAACCGTGAAAGGGCAAGTGTGTGTGTGTTCATTGTATTGGTAAGAGAGAGAAAGAGAGAGAGTAGGAGTGTGTGATAAAAAGAGAGAAAGACTGAGAGAGGTAAACAAATCACTTAGCAACCAGTGTGACAACCACATCTTCAACACCTTAGCAACCATACAGCAACACCCTGGGCAACATCAAATATCACCCTAACAACCACAAAGGACTGCCCTGGCAACCACCCAAAAAACAGCATCGTGTGGGACTGCTTGTTTTCTTCCTAAAACATAAAAATCTACTTTTCCATTGTTGTCACATATACACACACCTTAGAGACAAAATTCCCAAACCCCAGAATCAAGGTAAATTACTATGTTTTGCTGCTGTAATAATATTTCAGCTGTTGGACAAATATTCAATAATGTTGCAATATACCCAGAACGCAGAAGAAACACAAGAGTAAATGTTCAAAAAGCAGGGCTTCGCTCCAAACACCTCTGCGGTACACCAGAGGCCCGGAGTCAAGCAAATCATTTGAAGTTTCTGCAGAAAAACTTGCTCCTCTCTACAGAGCGTCGATGCTGCAGAAGTGTTAGTTGGGAGGTCTCCAATGCTCTGGTTCAGACCGATTGGTAAATCACTCATATGGCTTTGGAGGTTTTTTTACATGCAGCCTGAAGCTGAAAGCTTTACTGTAGACCGTAACACATGAGTTACTGCTGTTCCGCCTCCTTCTGTATAGAGCTCATGCCGTTTCTACTGGTACATTCTGAACGAACCATCATCCAGCCTCTTAATCTGTGGGATATTATCGTTTTGCTGGGGGCTGCAAAAATCGTACAGCATACATATGAATTATTAAACATGATGGAAAAAAGTATTAAAAGGAATCCCAGTTTGAGGTTTTGGTTGAGCTGCTCACTCCTTGATGAAAGTAATATCGATCGCCGTTCCCTCAGAGAATCTTGATGTAGTATAAAACATTAACATGTTAACCGCAAATCTTATTGAGAATGAATAGCACCTGACCCAACAGAGGGGCGACGTTATAAAATTGTTTTACAATAGTTAGAATAAAAATCATTCACTCAATTTCATATCATTCTAAACCTGCTTGACATTTGTTCTTCTCCAAAGTAACATTACAATAGTCTCTGCAACTGGGTCTATAAAATTCTTCCGATGTCAGTTTTATCGGATGCACGCGGCTGACCCGAAGTGAACTTCCGGTCTGTGTTTAGCTAGTGGCTATTTATATTTTATTATACTCATATTCATTTATATTAAGATTTTATTGTACAATAATTATATTAAATAAACAATTTGTTGAATTTTATTGTATATTCATTTTATTAAATAAACTATTTGCTAAAAGGGTTTACAGTAAGTTTAGCCAAGTAACAGTTCTTATACTGGTAACCCAAAATAATACTGATTAGACTTACTTTTAACTTGCTAGTTAATGTCATTTACTTGTTATTTCTTTTTTTTGTTATCAGAAATAATCTTTGCGGATGTGTATTTAAGACTTTTTCATGCCAAACTTGCAACATGTCTTAAGGTGCCATATACTGAGAGAATCCCCACAAGTCACATTTCCATCTAATAACAGCCTCTGTGCTCTATAGAAAAACTCATATTGATTAAGAACAACATGAACGTGAAGAAAAGAAAGAATTTTATTTGGGGATTGAAAATTTCACCTGGTCATGGCATGAAAAAAAGCTGTTTGGGTTGCAAAATTGTATGGTACTTTACCACAGCTTTAGCCTAATTTTCTAACTCTTTAAGGAAAAAAATATAGAGAAAATGCTCTCTATATTCTATAAGGATTAATGAAATGGACAAAGTAGAGATAAATGGATTCATTCAGCCTTTTTATTTAAAAACTAGGCAAAATGTTTGCTTTTTTATTCCGAAAAGAAAGCGAAGTTCAAGTAAATAATCTATACAGGACATTTATAGAAAACTAACATCATCAGACATCATAACAAATATGACAAACAACCTCCCAAGGTCAATCATTTGCAGACAAGTGTCAGTTACATGCCAGTAACAAGAGTGAGCTGCTAACACAAGGTCAACCCGCCACAACATGAATCAAAACGCGCACAAAACGGGCTGTAATGAACCGACAACTTTTTGATGCAAAACATCACTCATTAATCTCTTAAACAAGCAACTCTGTGATCGCACTCCATTGTTCATTCTCACACACACACACACACACACACCAATATCCCAAGGCCAAACAAGCTGTAGCTCAGTGTGATTTGCGCTGAAGTGACCTTCTGCTGCTATGGCTCTATCCATCATGTACTTCATTTCTCTTTTATATCTCTCTCTGTCTCCTCACACACAAAATACAATCTGAGTGGCGTTTGATAAGCCGATGTTCCCTACAGGAGGTGTCCTGTGCTCACAGGCTATTTACGGTCAGCACAGAAAGATTGGATGATTGTGGCTTCTTACTCTACAACCACACAAACATACACTAGTGTGTGTGTATAATAGAGAGTGACAGGCCCGGAAAGAATATATGCCCTAGATTCAGTGTTTTAGATGTTTTGCTGTGTGATGTTTTATTGAAGCGAGGTTGCATATGCTGAGAGACACGACTGGATGCCTGAAACTCTCTTTCTCTCTCTTTCGCGGTCTCTCAAAGGTCAGCGTGCAAAGATCCCGTATCGCTGATGTATTCATGTTATAATCTAAAAGCAGCAGTTTAAGATGTACAAAGATGGAATTGTTTTGTTTTAAAAAAGGAACAGAAAACACTTTTTAATATGTATATAATGTGTGAAATTTGATAACAATTCACTGTTTATTGTGACTTCACTTATAGTGTGACAACATGCCCCACACAGGGTTGGAAAGAGCATTTAAATAGCCAAGTCTGTTTGTGTCAAGTCTGATTGTAGCACAAAATAAGGTCGTCTGTGACATTATGACGTAATTTGCACCTCTTACTGTGTCACTTCGGGCTGTGTATGAGAGGTGTTATATACTCATTCTGTCATACGGGCCGCGCTACATTTTCTTGTGGTATAGCTCCGGATGGTGGTCGGTGTAATTGCATGACAGTACCACTGACTGCAACACGGGGGCGCTCGTGTCATTCTAATGCAAATGAAGTTAATGCATTAACGCACCGGCTCGCGCTGGATGTGTGTGGTTGCAGGGCGGGTCCGATGGGACGGGACGATGTGCATCCATCCTGAAATGTTATTTCTCACGACATTAACAAACCCATATGTACAGGTAATTTATTTTTTATTTTTATGCCACAGTGTGACGGCTCAATATAGCCTACTGGACTATACATTAAACTCACTACTTTGAAAGATCACATTAGTTAGATCTCTTTAAAACATATATAATGACGTAAGTGTGTATTTGTTTGGAATTATACTGATCTCTAATCAAAATGATTCCAGAGTTAATAAATTTGGGCAATTTGCAAGCAATTCCTCAATGTTACTTTCTGTAAATCTTTAGCAACAAAAGACCCCATTACAGCATCTTCCAGTGACATCACGTTGCTGGGAAAGCAACATCACATTATTAGTAAGTATTTGCAGTTGATTGTAAAATTGTTTATTTTAATATAAAAACTTCAAGTCAGCTGAACCATCACTCACAGTCATCGCTTTCTCTTTATTTAGGTTCCATCTTGTTCATTTTCATTCGTGTAAGTTATAATCGATAAAGTTTAAGTGCCTGAGCTGAACCACAGTACATTTCTGAGAGTCTATAAAAACACATTTGTTTTTAAAACGCACTGCAAAAGATACTTTATTAAAGAAATGAAGAATATCAATACATTTTGTATGCTTTCAATAAAGACATTTCAACCTGATGCCCTTCAGTGTCTCTTATTTTCTTAGCCATTCTCATGAAATAGTGATGTGTGTCTTGTGAGAGTTAATGAATGGTTTTATTTCAACAGGGCGCTTGTTAATTTACGTCGCTTGGGATCATTTTCACTCCTGTTATCCTGGAGTGGGCCGTGACATTGAGATGTGTTTACGACCCTCCCGGACTCGTGGCCGTGACAATAGCGGGCTATTAATGCGATCGGTTGCCAGGCGCGAGTCCCCGGTGGCGCGCAAAGGGCGTCTGGTGAGCGGAGACATGACGCGCAACGTTATATAGGGGCGCGTGGCGCCGCCTCCATTCTCATCTACAGAGGAGCATTCGGTGCGCTCGGTCCCGAGTAATTTAGTTGCGTGGAGAAGGCGGACCGATAAGGGCGTAAACGCACACAAAAGAGGCACGACTAACAGGAGAGACACCAGTTAAACGGGACCGGCGTGAGAGTCACCATAGCTTTGTTTCAGGCTGGTTTCGGTTACTCGAACCTTACGGGATTCCAGTCAACATTCAGCGCCGAGATGAACACCGCGATACCGTCCGAACCGGGACCGTTAGAGGATATGATGAGAGTTATGATGGTGATGCAGGAGGCACTCACGGGCAGCGATGCTCGCCGTGGTTTTCCAGTGGCTTGTGTAGAATAATGAGAGTTTGGGTCCGAGCGCAAAGATGTCGGTGCCTTTGCTGAAGATCGGTGTGGTGCTCAGCACCATGGCAATGATCACCAACTGGATGTCCCAGACTCTGCCATCACTGGTGGGGCTGAACACCACCAAACTAACCGCGGCGCAGGGCGGCTATCCAGACCGGAGTATAGGAGTAAGTGTCGAGTTATTTACGAGCGCGCAAATTCATATCCAAGTTCAAATGTTTCATATTATACTTGCGTTATTGCATTTTATCTGCGCTTCCTGCAGATCGCGTTTTTTGGATAAGGGGCACGGTGCGCACCAGACGCGTTCAGAGCGAACCCGTCTATAACGCAGTGGTTTGCAGAAGCGTTCTGAAAACTTGGAACTTGTTGAAACTTAAAAACGCGACGGTTATGAGGCGACGTACAAAGACGTGTGTGCAGAGACCAGCAATTAAAATTGCGCAGACGCAAGGCAAGAACGCGTCGTATGCGCATGGCACGTTATTGTTTGCCGACATTGGTCACACGTTAAACGACGTTTTGTTCAAATAAACAACATGTATTCATGTTTTGCAACGTTTTTTATCATACTGTAGTTTTTAATATTACATTGTAACATATTTTAATATTTTGAACTCGTCCTTTACTCGTGCTTTGGAAACGTGCAGTCTCCTGCGTTGTGGAAAGGTGTGAACTATCATGTGAAACAAAGTAGACAACAACCATACCTGTAGAGGTATTGTAGCACTGTGTATAAAACTGGTCTGATCTAATAGGCTACTGCAATCTTTACATGTACAGTTATGCATTTGACAGATGTATTTATCCGAAGTGACTAATTCCATGTAATTTTGAAGAGGTTATTGTGTTTTTCTTAAATGTAACAGTAAGAACCACAGCTAGAAAATCTGTGTGATCTTGATATTGCTCAGCATGTTAAGAAATTATAAAAATAAAATAAAAAATAAGTGTAATTATGATGCGATAGATGAAAGGTCTGTTGGTGGCTGTATATATTTCATAGTTCAAATGATTAGACATCTAGAAATGAAGATGTTTGTAAGAGTTCACAATAGGGCTGATGTAACCATACAATACAGCAAAACTAAAAGTAGAAAAGACTGCAAAGTAGACAGAACAGAAGTCTGTTCGCGGAGTTGTAATCTTCCATAAGCACGTTGTTGGTTTGGCTGTTTTGTCTAAATGATCTGAGCGGATGTTCGTCGGTCGGCCATCTGTGTTTCACCCCTGCCAGTTCCAGAATGGCTGTGATTGGATCTGTAACTCAGCAGCAGTTCGAGATTGACAAGAAAGGTCCTTTATATCTAACAGCTGTGAGTCAGATACAGCTAAGAAATTGTGTGTTTGGATAAATGCCATTGATGCTTGTCTTGCAGATTGATGTAGTAGTAGATGTTAGATGCTGCGTTCTGATTGGTGGGATGCGGGGCGTGACCTGACAGCAGATGGGGCTTTGCGTAATCTTGTGTGGGTGTGTTTGTTACGTCGGATGACAGTAAGGTATAATGTAGTATTTTATCAAATCAGACATCAGATTAATTTACCCTCTCTCGTTCTCTTTCACAGGTTTTACCCGCTAACCCAGAGGAGTCCTGGCAGGTGTACAGCTCAGCGCAGGACAGCGAGGGCAGATGTGTGTGTACGGTCGTCGCACCTCAACAGACCATGTGCTCAAGAGACGCCCGCACCAAACAACTCCGTCAGCTACTGGAGAAGGTAACCGAACCGGTGACCTTTCACCTCCCGACCCATCATACTGGACATCATGTTACCTTTAATGTGAAGTTGCCATAGACGCTCAGTCTCTGACAACAGTGTTTTCTTCAGGGATCAGTGATCAGGGTTGTTGCCTACCTACAGCTTGCACACAGTTAACGCGCTTCTCTGGAACAGGGTTGACACTATGGAAAACATGTTCCAGAAATATAATCAGCTTTCCTGATAAAAACAATGATGCAACCAGAGACAAACACCAGGAGCATATCACGTCATCAATAGAAATAACTAGAAATAATTATTGCAATCCATTCATTCTCTATACTGCTATCATATCATCGTCATCTGGCCACCACGAAATGGAAAAAGACAATATTTGCGAAATATTTGGGTGACCAATAGTAATGATTTCTAAGAAGAAAAAAAATGCAGACACAAGGATATGAGTTAAAATCCGAGTATCTCCGGCCTAAAGCAAGAAATGAGCAATATTAACTAAACAATTTTTCCCCAACATTTGTGTTTTATACATTTTGCATCAGTCATTTTAACATAATACTAACATCTCACAGCAATTCATAACTATTTCATTCGTATGTTTTACGATCCGATTTCACATCAGTGATGGTTAGGTTTAAGGGTGAAGCTTTATTATTGTCTTTTATAATAATCGGACAAATTCATAAAATGGTTACAAATTACTGTGAAATCAGGCTGTAAGATAACATACAGGTTAGTTCAGAGCGAGGTTTTGAAAACAGATCTTATATATCTGCCACTTGTGTGCATGTTTGTTGTAGGTGCAAAACATGACGCAATCAATCCAAGTATTGGACCAGCGGACCCAGAGGGACCTGCAGTATGTGGTGAAGATGGAAGATCAGCTCCGTGGCCTGGAGACCAAATTCAAACAGGTGGAGGAAAACCACAAACAAAACATCGCCAAGCAATACAAGGTACGCATGCACGACTACACACGAACAACGCACAGATGTCACAAGAATGCACATTAGATTAAAAGCAGTTCATAGAAACACAGCACAATCAAGATTGCATGCATAAATATTTAGAAATGTGCAGATCACCAACATCCGATCTATTGGCATTTTTTTGGGGTAATTGTCAATAACAATAATATATTAAATGAGTATAACTTAAATATAAATGATGGATCTGCACATTTTAGCTTCTATAATGTATCGTAAGAATTAGACCACAACATGCCAAAACACACATTCCAAACATGCATGAAATGTTATGTTATTTGCACTTTTGTAACACAACAGCGTGCATGTGTGAGTACAAGTACAAGAGACTGTGTGTGCGTGAATGTGTTAGATAGGTTAGCGAGTTAGCTCCCTGTGCTGAGTCTGTTGTTTCTTGCTTGCAGGGCTAACTATAAAGACATGATAGGAGAGCCAGAGGCCAGAAGAGGCAGGTCTAACTCACGATTGGCTGAAGTGGGCGTCAATCACGCTGTTTATGTCACGATTCTCATATTCTATACGACATTAGCTGTAAGAAACACCCCTCCCCTTTCCTTATCCAACAACCAATCAGATCTCTTCCTGCATGCCACTCTAAAGAATTGTTACGTTTCATTTATACAGTATGATCTTCCTTATTATTTAGCTACATTGATATTGCTATTATGATTATTCTTCTCATATTCTTCTCATCTTTGCTAGTATTGCTTAAGTTTTTTTTTGTTTTGTCACTATGAATCTTTGGTTATTGGAGTAATATGCGTTTGAAGTAAAAGATCTTAACATCACATTGTTGTATGTGAGTTGTAATTTTCAGCATGTGTCCCTTCTGCTGTTGCATTCTAAACGATAACTAATAAAGTCTTTTCCCAATTGTTTACCGTGTTCAGAGCGCTTGATTTCGTCGATAAATGAATGGCGGTTATATACGGAGCTCAGTAAATTTACTGCTGTTTGGCCTCTGGACTCTCAACACACACACATGCACTCTTACAAATGAAGGTTCTTTAAAGGTTCAGCAAGGAACCTTCTTCAAATCAATAAGGATTTATTACGGTCTAGGGTTCTTTAGTTGGCTTTATGTTTATTGGGAGTTTATAATAAGAAATGCTACATTATACATCTGTTAAGAGAGTACTCCTAAAGGAATAAGTTCGACTTCAACTACACCCATTTCAATTTTAATGTCTTAATTTCTCCTAGACATCAAAGAGATTAAATGGAGAGCAAATTAAAAGTCTCCTGCATCTCACATATTTGAGAAGTGAGGAAAAACCGCCAGGAATCTCACAAATGTCTCGATTAAAGTTTCAGAAGAGATGTCAACAATGTCTCTAACTAAGCTCAGATTTGTCAAATCATATATCAAAGATCAACATTATTGAAGATCTCAATATAAACTCAAACATTTCTTATCAAATTTAGCCAAATCCAGATTATTTGACCTCTACAATCCACATTCATTTTACACCTCCATACTGTACTTTTCATGTTTCTTCAGCAATTCTGTTTTAATTTCTCCTAAGCAATTTATCAGAGACAAAGCAAATCCTAAACTTAAACACAACTAAGAATTAGTATATATAGTTTGTGAACAACCAAAAGCTGATGCGTGCAGCCTCACATACCTCTGAAAACACAGACTCTAGCAAACACTAGATGGAGACCAGGGTTGTCAGATTAGACAGTTCCTCCAAAACTTCAGAGGGTCAGATCTTTTCCATCATCCCTCTATTCCCGGCCCACCGCCACCTGAGCAGCTCTGTTGCGTATTTTCAGGCCATAAAGGCAAAAATGGCGGAGCTGCGACCGCTGATTCCCGTACTGGAGGAGTACAAAGCTGACGCCCGGCTGGTGCAGCAGTTTAAAGAGGAGGTGCAGAACCTGACGGCCAGCCTCAGCCTCCTCCAGCAGGAGATGGGAGCCTACGACTACGATGACCTCCACTCTCGTGTGGTCAACCTGGAGGAGAGGCTACGAGCATGCATGCAGAAACTTGGTACGGCAAACACACACACACATACGCACGCACGCAATATAGAGGTTTGCATAATCCATAATTATGTTAAAGGAACAGTTGAACATCAAAATGCAACTTCTGTCATCATTTCCTCACCCTCATGACACGATCAACAGGGACCTGAGAAGAACAAGACACTTAAAATATGACAGCTTTGAAATTAGATATGAAAAAGCAACATCTGAGCAATAAAATTTGCTTTGGGACTCTCAGCTGCCTCTCCAGCTCACACACACACACACACGTCTGTCTCTGGTGTGTATATATCATCCCTCTTTCTCTCTCGCTCTCTTGTTTTTTTACAAGAGAGATGTGGGCCAAGCCTAAGTTTGCAATGAATTGCTTTTAAAATGACTTCATTTATCTCTTGGTTTCAAACACAAACACACTTGGGCTTTGTCCTTGTGTATCTCAGCTGGCAAAGCTACAGCAGGAAACCACATGAACTTTACATGCAGACATCACTATTATTGCTCCCAGTATAGCACATAACTCACTGTTTGTGTTTCAGACATGAAGGAGACCTGAGAACAGGTGTACTGTTATATTGAATAGACTTTTGCAGGGCTGATAAGTAGATTTGCATCGATAGAAACTAGACGTGGGGTCTTTTGAATAATACACAACCACATACAGCACCACAGAAAAACCACAACGCATTTACAAGCCCTCAGAAGACAGTAATATACAATAGTGACAGGAGGTTTTGCACAGACATCACATTTCACATTTAACGTGATGATATTGAACTAATGAACATGAACTAATATCAAGCCTCAGGTGTTACTTTAATGTGATTAAACAACATGTTCATGTGAAAGTCATGTAACAACATTAAGCACATGTTATGTAGGGTGTGAGATGTGTGCAGAGCTTTAGTCTAAAAATAATTTCCCCTGAATCTCCCAGCAGACTCCAGATTATAGCAGAGTGTGTTAATCTCTGTGTGTGTGTGTGTGTGTGTGTGTGTGTGTGTGTGTGTGTGTGTGTGTGTGTGTGTGTGTGTGTGTGTGTGTGTGTGTGTGTGTGTGTGTGTGTGAGCATGAAAACACGCAACAGACACGCAGCACTACACCACATACGCTTGATCAGTTTTGACACGTTATATTAACCATGTAAACTGATTATATCATATTTTCACTGACACACAATAAAACATTTCAATTCAATTTAGATTCAATTAGTGAAATAAAAATTAAACATTAAATCTAAACAAATCACCCTTTGTAGTTCAATAAAAAATGAAAATGTAATTAGGTTATATTCATTTGTGCACAGCACATAAATCAATGAATTATCAATGGAAAAAGTCGGACTTTCTCCTATATTTCTCATTAAATATGTTTTGCTTAGACACAAATGCTGATTTCAAGAGAAAGTTGTTGAGAAATGAGCGTTATTGGTTTTGAAAATGAATTCGATTAACCGGAATTTTCATTAAAACATTTGTTTAACAAAGATGATTTTTACATCATCTGGAAAGCTGAATATATAAGCTTTCATTTGGTTTTTCATTTCATATGGTTTGTTAGGATAGGACGATATTTGGCCGAAATCGCCTTTGAAGTTTTCCAAATGACGTCCTAAGCATAGAATATTACTCACACAAAAAAAGGTTGATATATTTACGGTAGGAAGTGTACAAAATATCTTCATGCAACATGATCTTTACAAATATCCTAATGATTTTTGGCATAAAAGAAAAATCGATAATTTTGACCCAAATAAATGTATTTTTGGCTATTACTACAAATGTTAAGACTGGTTTTGTGATCCAGGGTCACATATGATTAAACGTATTCGATTTGTGTGTGTTTGTTTGTTTGCTCTGCAGCATGTGGAAAGCTTACCGGCATTAGTGATGCTATCACTATTAAAACATCCGGATCTCGGTTTGGATCCTGGATGACGGACCCACTCGCTCCTGAAGGAGATACAAGGGTGAGTATAAACACACACAATACAAACACTTTCAACTAAGAATATTTTCCCAAAGAACATGTTTAATCTGTAGCTCTATTAAATATTTTTAGTATCACATTACATTATAGTCAATTTAATATATGCATGACCATTAATCGAATATTATTAAAAATGAGGGATGATTCTGGCTGTATTCAATGCTTGCAAATTTATATCTATAGTAAAAATGTTGGACAAATAAAGAGTGAAACTATGTAAATTCTGGTTCCAGATCAACTCAGATATGCAGGATTTCTTCATTTGTAAGCTCATTAACATGCACATAGTGAAACCAGCTGTGTATTTAATGCCTGAGGTCAAACCCCGAGCATATAGCTGCTGGCAACAGATTTATAAACATGTTAAAATGCCATGAAGCTAAAGCAACACTGTAAGGCAAACCTCAATGTTGAGCTAATACAAAAACAGGGACATTGAGAAAGAAGTCACCTATATTTTCATATGCAGAGCTACACTATACCATTATGTTTTTCGTAACGCTGATCTAAATATTTCAAAGTAAAAATACTCTAATCTGCTGAGAGGATCAAAGGAATATTCCGGGTTATCTTCTTAACTTAATATCTCCATAGCACATCTGCGACACAATCATTTCAGCTGCTCATAGTAACCTTGAGGTTAATGGATTGTGATTTATGCTGTTGTATAACGCTTGAGGATCTGGGCGTGTAACCAAAGGTTAAGGTTTGAACCCTGTGAGGGTTGATCTATGAGCTTTCACCACCGAGCAAGACACTAACGTTTCTTGTGATAAATGCACGTGGGTTTGAATGAAAGTGTTTGCTATTGTAGATGACAAATTAGTCGTTCGCATCACAACGTTGCGTATGCATTCAACCAAGTTTCTGAGCGGGCAGTCCTCGACAGTTAAACCTGAGGTGGATGGTGTTGCGAAACATTTTTTATTGTGAATTTGTGTCCCTTATATTTGTATTATTCAATGCACATTTACTCTATATAGATTTTTTTTAACCAAACAACAAGTTACAGATTGCAGAAGTCCCATCATAAACAAACCACAACAGTAGATCTTTGTCAAGCACACGCTCGCACACAAATACACGATACAGGCATTTAAACAAGCTGTTCAACCATTAAAACAATACAGCCATTGAATCTGTACTCCTCTTCACACCCACAGACCTCCAGTTCCTCTTTCTCTCCTTCTGCTGTTCTCACACTTTAGGTCGTGGCTCTTGTTTCTAAAAGATGGATGAGACCGTAGGCTGTATGTGTGAGACGGCGGAGCGTACGTGGGAGAAAAGGAGAAATATCAGAGTGGCTTTTGGCTCTTGTAATATAAGCAGCTGTAGTGGAGCATCGTGTTGCTGTCAGAGATATGATCGAGCGTTTAAAATGTGCACCGAAATGAAGTTCAAGACCCAATCCGGCCAACAAATGAGACCCTGTAACCCGGCGGCTACCGTCAAATATAAATGTGGCATCTATTCGAAGACATTTCTAGTTGGTTTCTTGATCATATGGGTCTTGCAATGACTGAAATGAGAAACGGAAAAATGATATAGAACACATGGGATTGGCAATACATCAAGACACATATCAAACCTATAGGCTTCAATATAGGTTCAAGTGGGCAAACATCCGTAGGCAGATGTGTTTGCGTGCGTGTGATGTATATATAGTAGATGTTGTGCTTTGTGGCTCCTATAGAGAGCACACAGACGTCCCGCCGGGACTCTGGAATATTCCATAAACGTGACTACTGCCTTTCCATTCCACCCCTCCCATTCGGAGAGAGCGGAGCTCCAGCCATGCTGGGATCTCTCCACAGAGAGTCAGCTTTTATCCGGAATGATGTGGAATTATCCCCATAGGGTTCATAATGCCTGGCACACAGCATCTTCCTGGCTGTCAGTTTTCGCCGTCTTCATCTTGCCACATTCAGAAGGGGGAAGGGATCGCTTCCAGTTTCCAATTTAATTAAGACGCCATTGACGTCGTGCTGTAGTTTACTGAACGCGTCCTGCTGCGCGGGCATACTCATGCCAAAACAACACAAAATCACACGCTGGCATGAGACAAATAAAGAACAACTTGACCTACTTTGATTCATCATTGAAGAATAAGTCAATGGTCAGAGGTGGAATAGTTTAATGTTTGTTTACACATTTGAATTCTTGTGCTTTTCCTGGTTTCTCTTATTATGAAGACACGATTATATTATTTCAATAAAGTGTTATATTAATTTAATTTACCCAAGTTGCTTTAAGGAACACATTGATCAAAACAGACAATAAAGTTGGAGAAATAAAGAGAAAATATTTGTTGCCCCTTAATAAACAAGCCAAAACATGTCAAAGACATAACTCCTAAAGAAATGTACGTTTTTTACATTGAAGATTTTGAATCCACTTGGAAACGATGGCTGTTTGGTTGTAATGGTTTATTTTTTGCAACAAAAAAGATATAAATATATATAAATAAATAAAAAGTTTCCTGGTAGATTCCAAATTTCTAATGTAAATAATGCTTTTCTTAATACATTTTAAAAGTTGTTATCTACACGAAGACAAGGATAAATGATATTTGATCATTCTAACTTTTTTACAATATAACACATAAATAGATACATTCAATGATCAAATAAATACCATTTAATATTTATAAAAAGATGTATAGTTTTTAACTAAAATATTTCTAATCTGTAAAACAGAAACAGAAGCCTTTCCATGCGATGTTGCATAAACATTTTCAGGTCATAACACAAAAGAATCTGTAAATCTTGCTAAAATGTTAAAGTAAATCAGATTTATATGAATAATTTATAAGAGTTCTTCGCTTTTTTCCAGGTATGGTACATGGACGGTTACCATAACAATCGCTTCGTGCGAGAATACAAGTCTATGGCAGACTTCATGACGTCAGATAATTTCACCTCCCACCGGCTGCCGCACCCCTGGTCCGGAACGGGTCAGGTGGTCTACAACGGTTCCATCTACTTCAACAAATTCCAGAGTAACATGATCATAAAATTCGACTTCAAGACCTCCACCATCAGTAAATCGCAGCGTCTGGACAACGCGGGCTACAGCAACACCTACCACTACGCCTGGGGCGGTCACTCGGACATCGACCTCATGGTGGACGAGAGCGGTCTGTGGGCCGTGTACGCCACCAATCAGAACGCAGGGAATATCGTCATCAGCAAGCTCCACCCGGTGACCCTGCACGTTCTGCAGTCCTGGACGACCAATCACCCGAGGCGCAGCGCCGGCGAGTCCTTTATGATTTGCGGGACGCTGTACGTAACCAACGGCTACTCGGGAGGTACGAAAGTCTACTACGCCTACCAAACCAACTCCTCGACGTACGAGTACATCGATATTGTTCTGCAAAACAAGTACTCGCACATCTCCATGCTGGACTACAATCCCCGAGATCGAGCGCTGTACGCCTGGAACAATGGCCATCAGGTTCTGTACAACGTCACTCTTTTCCATGTCATCCGCTCTGAGCAGTTGTAACCGTGATGACTGGGGAAAAACGGATTGACATTTTGGGATTTAGTACTCAAAAGGAACATTAAAGAGAGCCAAACATTCCCAAGACAATCCTTTAAAAAGTTCTTTCATAGTAGGCTATAACACAATGTTGAATGGAAAACTTCAGACATGCGAATGAAGAAATCGAAACCATGAACAGATGCCAAAAACAACAAATACATAAAGCCACGCCTTTCTTTTTTTACATACGAACTTTTCTTTGTAGAAGATTGTCAGGTGTTTCCAGTAGCACCAAAAAGGCGTTTGTCTTTGCTTTCCGGGCATAAAAATGTGTGAAGGGAACGATGACTATCGTGGACGACTCAACCGCTTCCTCATTACGCGAGTGTGCGCAGGAATATCGTTGGTGCTTCACTGGGCAAACTAACACGGACAGCTAGCGATCTGTGCAATATCACAGTCCAACTCATGTGTGCTTTGCAGAGCTAAATTCTTTAGATAATGAAAATCAAATGAAAAAGTGATTGCCTGAAGGCGCTGACTGTTGAAAGCTCTGATGTTGTTCAAAGGACTCTCGTGAGATTTTACTTGAACTTCTCTGCGATTAACTTCTCTAGACGTGCTCACACATTATCGTGAGATTTTATAAGGACCCATGTAGCAACTGAGATCAGACCAAAGTGTCAATATGAAATCGAAACGGATCGTATTTACTAAAAAAAAACCCTGCTGGGTTGTTTCAACTGAAGTTAATTTAAACCAGCGGTTGGCTTTTTCCATATTTTACCCAACCATGGGCATACGTGTCAACATTTGGGTACCAAATCCAGGAGACCCGCGATTGCATTCTAAGGGGAGGGTGCGGGGGTTCCCGAGAAGAAATAACAAAACGGGAGGGTGGCAGGAGATGGGTGTGAAAACTGGGAGACCCCCGGCCAAAACGGGAGTGTTTACAGATATGACTGTGAGTTGAAAAACCTCTGTGCACGCTCTAAAGAATACTGGGTTGTTTAAATCCTTTGTTACGTAAAGTAGGCTATAGAAAAAAACGTTGGGTTATTTAACACAAAACACTGGATAGTTGGGTCAAATATGGACATTTTTAAGTTAATTTAAACCAATGGTTAGGTTTGTCCATTATATTAATATTTTACCCAACCACAAGTTAAGATTATGGTCATATTGGCAGCATTTGTAACTTTTGATTATGCTCTGCCACTAAAATGAGTTTCCTCTTTGGCTGATGTCACAAATCCCTCAAACATTTTTCAACCAGAATTCCCAATGGAAAAAATCAGGTCATCTCTTAAATGTTCCTCTTGAATATTTTGTGGAAATGTATCACATTATGGAAGTAAAATACCATTTTATGTTGACATTAAACATTCTGCGGTGAGAACATCACCTTTCAAGAACCCGATACACATCTAGCTGTGTTTGTAAATAGATGTGTGTTATACGAGCATCACGGTTGCTACTATACAGCTACGCGAGATGTTACTAACAGATGGTTCAGGTAGAATCCGACTCTGATTTCGTCTCTGTACTGGTGATTTATTTTCGTGAAACTTTTTTTGCATGAGGAGTTTGTACATGCGCAGGTGTGCTCAAAGGAATGTTTACCTGTATGATGCTATACGTGACTGATCCAGGTTTAGGGCTGTGGGTGGGATAGGTATGCAGGCATCTGTGGGGGGAGAGAGGAAGACTCGGCGGATACTTTTTAGAAACAAAAAAAATGCTTGTTCGATCTTGTTTGTTTTGAGTGGCTCGTTTTACATTTTTATTTTTTTTGTAGATCTGTAGTTGTTTTTTGTAATATAATACCGTATGCTTGAGTGAAGCTTCGACGTATTTTAGTTCGATGGCGCTAGAAAGCCACGTTTCTCTCACAAATTCAAAAAAGATATATCAGAGTGGTATCAGAATGTAAAACGTTTACAAAAGAGAGTTTAGAGGGGATCCAAAATGTGATAATATATGAAAATATGACGCAGGCATTATAATAAGGCCCATACTGTCTTATGAAGCTAATTAGCAACGGCTAATATTAGCTTCCGTTCTCTTTATGCTTAGCTGGATGTGTATTGTATCTGTAAATCAATGATTCTTACCAATAAACAAAGGATCTATATCCTAATGTCATTCTGGATTCATGTCTGGAGTTTCTTGTCCAAATCCTACCTGGCTGCCAAGAAGTGGTTTACAAAAATTTACCATGATGTAACTACAGTAACTATTTTCACTGTGCGGGTGTCATGGCCAAGCCAAACAAATTTGTGGTAGCTATATTATCACAATATTTATTAAATTGTTCTTTAAAGAAATAAATGATGGCATCAGTGAAATTCATCTTTAATTTGGTTTATTTTGGGTTTTGTCTGATATTTGGTGAACAAATGACACACATAATATAAATGTGTAAAAAACACAATATTGATAATCTTGGTTTTTATCACAATTATTGCCAATACCGGTATATTGTGACACCCCTAACACTAACCATATTTCTCTGGTTTTATTGCAGCAAACCATAGTAGCAACAAATTTACCATGGTCTCACCACAATACCCATGATTTTTGAACAAAAACTATTACACACTCCAAAGAAATAAAAAATGGATGAACCCAACAATTGGGTTGTTTTGTTGGGTGAACTATAAACATTTTCTGGGGTAATTTAACCCAACAACTGAGTTTGTCATTGGGTATTTTGACCCAGCATTTTTTTAAAGTAAAGTATAGTATTAGAAGTGGAAATTTATCTAGAAAAAGAAAACATGATTACTACACTTCTACTGTAACCACGGTCATTTTTAAGGGTTAAACTTGTCTTAAACTACAATACACAAGCCTGGAACTGGTTAACCACACTTTTAGCAGTGAGTCTATGGATGCATAAATAAATGATGATCTATTATGTAACAACTCTTCTGGATGTGTGCTCCCATTATATTAAATCTATATAATAAATATTCAGACACAGTCTTATAAAAGCTTTATTCATTATTAATACAAACTCTACAGTACCATGGCCAAAAGCTATAAAAACATGCTAAGCTAGTCTTTTTGACATAGAACTTGATCATGAACATTGTTGTGAATAATAATAATATTCAATATTCAATTCAGATAAGTTTGTAGCAAGATTGTTGAAGAAAGATTGAATTGGCATTGATTTTAACTTATTTTCACAATAAAAGCACCATCCTATCCCAAATGATAATGCTAATGTTTAGTCAGCATACTGCAGAATATAAGTCTGCTAAAACTGTCCTGGGATGACGGTAATTACATTTTGTTATGTAAAAGAGCAATAGCTCTGTTCTGGTGTGTAGTAATATTGAATCCACCATTTTAGCTTGTCAGCAGTTACTTTGTGCAACTTAAAGCTGACAACAAATATTTAAATGTACCCATTTACTTTCTCAATGCACATTTTTGGTCTAATTTTCAAAATTGGAAATAAGTCATTTATGAAAGAATTGAATAAACTATTTTAAGCTCTCCCCTCTTATTCAATCCCCTGACAATGCTTTGCTGTATAACTTGTTTCAGGATCCATAATGCTGTGACTCTCAGGATACAAAGATCCATATTCTATCTATGTAATATTTTACAATACCTTTTATTAAGAACACAAATATTATGCTTAACACATCGTTGAACATATCTACAGACCTGTCATTGAAATTCTTCAAAGTGATAAAATAAGGGAAAATTCTGTTATCATTAATTTACCTTCATGGTGTTCAATGTTTAACTTTTTCTTTTGTGTAACACAAGAGAAGATATTTTGTGAAATGTCTCAGTGGTTTTGTGTCCATCAATGGGGGCCAATGTTTTTGGTTACCAACGTTCTACAAAATATCTTATAATAGCAAATAGCAGATGAAAGAAATTACAAAAAGTAAAAGCTTCAGAAAAAATGCACAGTTCTACAAATGAATAACTGAATTTCACATGGACAGCGATGCAGTGTGCTGATACAGACACTCATGAATATAAGTGACCCTCGGTGACCCCTCTCCCTGATGAAAATATAACAGGATTCGAGCGAAAAGCACCTCTTTCTCTTGGCAAAAGAGCCCCTGAAAAGTTAAGAATCTCTTCCACCTCTGGTTTTCATGCTTGCGGTCCCTTTCCCCCTCTCTGTATTTCCAAAGCCTTCTTATCTCTCTCATGTGGGTTTTAAACGTCTCTTTCAAAACAGCAAAGATAAGTCTTCAATCTGTTAATTCAGCCCTTCCCCCTGCTCTCCTGTCCCTGTCCTCGTCCATAAACCACGGTCACCCTGCTCTCTCTCTTTTCCCTTTCTGCAAAGCTGTCCATCCTCTCATCCTCCTCTTTTATTTCTCATTTGATGTTTCAATTGATGAATAAATGATTGTTTCTATTCTGAGGTCCACAGGCTGAGAGAGAGGGGTGGCACAATGCAGAGCGAGGTAACAGTGCATGTGGAACAATGCGCTGGCGTTCGGACTGAATCAATCTATATTCTAAAAAGGCCAAAGATTCAGCTTGCCTTTCCTCTCTTTACCTCTGTCAGCACCAATGTCTTCATCAATCTCTCTTTCTCTCCATGCAAATCATTTAGACCGAGCCTCAATTTGCATCTGCCCATTTCAGTACACAGGTTTAGTGCATCTCATATGGTAATGACAATCAAATGCTAAAAATTGCTACACTGTTAAAAATGTCTGTAGAAATTACAGTATTACTGGCAACAGTTTGTTCAAAGATAATTAAACATTAATACGTCTTTATCTTTACAGAAAAAAACCCCAGAATGCAGAGCAGAACCCAAAATCAGAAAAAAAACAGAAAAAGGTGGATGAGGATTTTTGGTTGCCAGAATAATTTGCATGAGGCTGTTATTTTATAGTTTTTTTCTGTAAAAAAAAGAACAAACTGTTGCCAATAAAGCAGATAAATATAAAACTACAGTAAGTTACTGGCAAACTGTTGCATAACTACAGCAAACATTTTACAGTGTACTTTTTAAGAGTTTAGGGCTTTAGATCATTTTTAGATAACATAGTAAATTAACATTTAATTTCCTGCAGACAGGCTCCTTTCATACTTCAAGTACATATTTTATAATCATTAGTGCACGAGATACGTACTGTATAGCAGAAGTACACAAATCAGCATTCAGCTCTAGAGATGCACACACCGGTTGCCAGATTTCAGTCTGTTAGTTCAGGCCGATTCATCATGGCATCAGGATTTTTGCCAGACTGCTGGATGAGCAGCACCTGGTCTGCTCATTATTCAACGGGATTCCAGATCGAGTCGCCTTGCGCACCTGTTGAGGGGGATTTTTTTTGGCTCAACAAGAGAGCAGATGAGAGCTGCTAAAATATGGAGGGTGTTTACGCCACATCTGGATAAAAGCCATGGCCCTGAGATGATACCAAACAACACACACGCCTCTGTATTTTTACACCTGAAAATACTCTCATACCAATTCAAGAGAGTTTAAGTAGGAACACAGGAGAATAAAACCCTTGTAATCTCATAACATATATAAAATTCTTAACCTCAGATAACATACAAAATGACCTGTTATTGTTGTAGAATCTATTTCAGATAAACCCTGCCCCTAAATGAACAATGAAGTGTGATTGATATCTATAAATGTTCAGAAACGAATGCATGCAGTCTCTTATCAACAGACCTTTTATTATTGCGTGTTTATCCATTTTAAACTATATCCGTCTCAGACTGTGCTCAAATGTGCCAAGATTCAAGTGTTCAACTCAAATAATTCTCACAAAATTGACTGAGTTATGCTTTTCGCATCCATACACTCCATACACCCAACATTGGGTCAAAAAATGGACAAACCCAACCATTGGGTTATATATTAATATATGCTGGGTTGTTTTAACCCATTTTTCTGAGATAATTTAACTCAAGAGATGAGTCTATTTTTGACCCAATGCCGAAACAACCCAACGTTTTTAGTGTACCTGTATGTCCACAATTGTCTATCTATGTCTGTTTTTAATATATCTCAGGAACAAGGAGAAACATCGGAGACCAAATTCCCTTCATGCACTTCCACTTTCCCTCTGACAACAAAAAACGAAGGAACCATTTTTCCTCGCTCAATTGAAAATCAATTCAAAGTCACTTTTTTATCTACGACGTAAATATTTTATGCTCACTGAACAGCCGACAAGGTTTAAAATTAGAGGCTTTTAATATACTGTCTGTTTGGCACCTGGAACAAACAATTATTTCTCATCTGAGCAGAGACAGATTATGACATTTACATGACCCTGATATCGCAGCACATTTTTAGACAAAAATAAACTTAAATTCTGTTACTAATATAAACATAAACACCCAGTTATTTGTCAAATATGAGTAACCTTTCATGCAGCTCCAGAACTGCCAGGAAAAACTGTACAAAGTTGAAAATGTTGTACAAATATTGTTTTATAGTTTAAAGAATTTACACACAACCGTGCAAACCACATTTACATCAGCTAAACAAACCAAAGTAAATCGTCTCGGCTCTATTGTAAAACGGCTTTAATAATCCTAGTGTTTACAAACAGATTCCAATACAAATATACAAATGATTGGAATCATAGTTCATGAAACTGATCTTGTTGAATGACATACTGTATTTCAATCTTTCTCTGTGTCTGTAAATCTTCTCTCTCTTTTTGCTCTTGACAGTGGATTTCATCTCAGATCTCATCACCTCAGTAGAGGAGTGCACTGCATCTAAACACAAACACACACACACACACACACACACACACACACACACACACCTTAATGTCACAGACACATCCATCGGCAGCAATGAATAATCAATGAACTCCATCTGTTCATATGAGACCTGAAGAATAGAAAACACACACACACACACACACACACACCTCATATACTGTGCGTGCGTGTGTGTGTGTGGTTGTGGGGCCACATCCCTGTCAGTGCAGCTCTATTACTCAAAAAGACAAGCTGACAACATTAATTGATGGGAATATAATCAAATTTCCATTTCCTGCAAATGGGTTTATTAATCTACAAAGGAAGCAAACATTTACTCCTGATTTCATATGCAAAATGTCTTGTTTGATGATGTTTTTGTGTGTGTGTTTGTCACACTCACGCAGTTAGTCGAACCCTGCAGTGTGTGTGTGTGTGTGTGTGTGTGTGTGTGTGTGTGTGTGTGTGTGTGTGTGTGTGTGTGTGTGTGTGTGTGTGTGTGTGTGTGTGTGCGTGATGTCGGCACGCCTGAGGCTGCTTCAGTGACCAATCCGCTTCAAATGGAAATCAGTTTCTACTCATAACACCATACAGATTTTCCCTTGACAGTAAGCAAAGGTGTGTGTGTGTGTGTGTGTGTGTGCGTGCGTGCGCGTCTGCAATCACTTAAGCTCATCACAGAATGTTAATAAAGACACAACGGATCACGTATAGCTGGTGGACGCAGGTGGTTTATTATGATTCCTGAGCATGTGCATGCAATTGAGAAAAGCCCCATAGAAAACTGAGAAGAGGCTATTTCACTAAAAATAAATGATGGTTGTCTGTCTGAATCCTTGCAGTTGACCAAAAACCAAACCACGTACTATTTTCAAATCTGTTCACTTACATCAACCAGCTAAACAAAATTAAAGCTTTGCATATGATTAACTGAGACCGCCACCTCCGGGCCACATCAAAGTCAAGGCTCTTCTGCTGGCTTTCAGACTTGCGTTACATTTATGCATTTGATACACTTTCCCTCTTCCCTGTGATGAAACAAACTTTTAATCTGATCTTCTGAGATCATCACAACCTTTAAGAAAACACAAGACTACTCCATAGCCATAAATTAAGGTACATTTTCTCCAATTTAATATAAATTAAGTTTGACTGTTTGACTATTTCACTTCCACGCCAGCCTTTTCCAGTTTTGGTATTCTACTGAAATCCAGTACTTGGCATTGCTTGTATTGTTATGATAAATAGCACTTTAGATGAAAGCTTGCTCTCAATAAACTAAGCTCAGTTTTATAAAGAAGATATCATGCATCCGCTCTGACAAAACCATCATCTTCTGCCTAGTGGTTTTCCTGTAGTCCATCCGGCATTCTCTATTTATTCCATCATAACCTTTGACTTCTGTTCCGGGAATAACTGCTGTTTTCCATGAGCTCACTGCGAGAGGTCAGGTCTATCCCACAATGCACTGCCAAACGGATAACATGAGGTGGTATGGACAGGTTTCTTAACAAACCAGAGCCAGAGACAGGAAGTCCAAAACTATGAGTCAGATATAAAGAAATAATCACACACACCTGACTCATAGAAATCGCAATGTCTCTCTTGTTTTTTACTTTGTTTAAGGAAGTATGAACCTTATTTTTCAAAAATGTGTGAAAGCTAAAAATGTTTTTTGTTTTTGTTTTTAAGGATAAACAAATTTATGACACTAAACACTAAAAATGTTTGAGATTTTCTTTCTCCGCATGAAACACATTGCCTTGGAACATTATAAATCACGCTGTGTTAACACGAATCATCAGATTTCACACAAGCTTAGCTGCATGCTGTCAAGGCCAAAATTCAATAATGTTTGAAACACTTTGCCCTCAGATTGAATACTGCGAGTGTAATTTGTAGATGAAAAATGAAAAGTATTAAATTAGAAAAATCTTAAATAAAATCATTTGCTAGAGATCTCAGACTTTAAAACCTGATTATAAATAAACAGTACAAAAAATCGATGTACTGTAAATGCACATTCAGATCTTTACAAAGCTGCCCAAAGTGCTGTTTATAATTTATTTGTTTTGTCCAAAGAGATTAACAATCAAGAAACTCATTTTATGAGAACACATGTTCCCTGGGAATCGAACCCTTGACCTTCACGTTACTAGCAACATGTTCTAGTTAAGCTACAACACAACAGGGACGACGTGTTCAATTCCAGGATGCGGGATGACTTTAGTAAACACTGATCCTGTAAACATGCAACTCAATGCACAGGAGATCAATTTAATGTCCTTAAATATCAACCAGAACTACTAGAAAGCAGAACTGTGATAATATCGCACAAACTGTCAAAGTTCTTGTAGCCACAAAAATGAGCAGAATATTTGCATGCGCTGTGAAATATAAAAGACATAAAAACAGAAGTAAAACTGCAATAGAAAGAATCTTGGAGAGAAGAACAGAAAATCGTTTCACGGCTGTAATAAAGATTCTTCTCATTCTCTCTCAGACGGAGATTTAATAAGGAGCCGTGAGTGAGGTGACGCAGCTCAAGAAGGTCAAACGGGAAGTTCACAGCCAAGGAAGGAAATGGAATAGAAAGAGCTGAAATGAAATGAAATGTTGTTAAAAACAGTTTTAACATTCATCTCAGCATCATTCCAAACTCTTGTAACTTACTTTCTTCACGAATGGAGAAATACAGAATACATAAACAGTAACCGGGGACTATTAAACTGCAATAAGACAAAAAAGTAGCCATTAAGACTCATGCAAAACACAATGCGATGATGTCATTGTGTGCTTTCATAGTACCTGGAATAAATCCGTATCAGACATAAACGGGAGGGGGGATCAGATCCGACTGGCTGAAGCAGAAGGACATTCTGTTGATGAACAGATATTTATTATTCACTTTTGTTTCATTACCAACAAGCACTTAAACTCTACACCAATTTAATAAGCACTTATAAAGCAGATTATTCATTATTCTGGATCAGCCACACAGAACAACGTTCATGGTGTGTTAACAGACACTGACCGAATCTCCATTCTCTTCCTGTCTCACCCACACACAAAAAGTGAAATGAATATAAATGCCCTCCATCACCAACACATCCGGCCTCTCAGGGTGATATGCACCAGCACACCTCTATAAATCTCTCTCTCTCCCTCCTTCTCTCTCTCCTTCTCTCTCTCTCTCTCTCTCTCTCTCTCTCTCGCTCCATTTATATGCCTTTCGCTCACTTATTATTGTCCTCTGTGAATTGTATTACAGTGCAGAGAGTCAAATGGAGACAGCACAGCCTTTTCTAGCTCTGTTCCAAAGCTGCTTCAGTTCCTACAGTTGATTTAAAATAAAAAATAAAAATTCAGTTATCATTTATTAACTTTCTTCTGTGGAACACTAAAAATATACACAAATATACTGTAAAATATTTTTTTCCTTGTAAAAATCTACAGGATATAAGCATATATAATAAATCGTTTCCCCCTTTTTTTTGTAAATTTGCTGTCTTTTCCTGTAATTTAACAGTTTTTGACCATATATCATAAATAAAATCAGCTGGGGTTAGGGCGCCAGAAATAAACTGTAAAAGAAAAAATTTCCCCTGTAAAATTATGTTTTTCCTGTTTTTATTGTAATTTTTTTGGACTGTATTTCAAAAATACATTAAATATCTGTAATTATGTTGTTGCTTTTTTACAGTGTACAATGGAAGTCAACGGGACCAGTTTGCACTTCCATAATGTAGTTAAAGTGCTCTATTTTCACGCACTAATTTTATACTTAATATACTAAAAATGTCTCTTTAGTACTTCTTAAAATAATCTTAAATCCATCTAGATGTACCTAACTGTGCTATTTTGAGACCATGAATATGAACTAAAATATGCTTTTAACATACTATCTCTGTATTTAAAAATGCATTTAGTAGTACACTTGAACCCATCTTTCATATAATAGTGTGTTCAAGTTGACTTTAAGCACAACAAATAAATACAGAGATAGTATGTTAAAAACATATTTTAGTTCATATTCATGGTGTCTCAAAATAGCACAGTTGAGTACACTTAGATGGATTTAAGATTATCTTTAAAAGTACTAAAGATTATTTTCTAGAATATTAAGTAAAAGATTAGTGCGCAAAAATAGAGCACTTTAACTACATTATGGAAGTGCAAACAACACTGGTCCCTGTTGATTTCAATTGTACACTGTAAAAAAAATGTTAATGTATTTTTGAAATACAGTCAAAAGAAAAACAGAAAAAACGTCATTTTTCTTTTCCAGTTTACTTCTGGCGCCCTAACCCCAGCTGATTTTATTCATGAAATATGGTCAAAAACTGTAAATTACAAAAAAGACAGCAAATTTACAATAAAAGGAAAATTTTATTATTTATCCTTATATCCTGTAGATTTATACAGGGAAAAAATATTTGACAGTATATTTGTCGAGGAAAATGTAAAATTTTTTACAGCTCTTCTTTAGTGTTCCACAGAAGAAGGTTATTAAATGATAGCTGAGTTTTTATTATACCTGGGCTAGCATTGTTGAAAATCTCTTCTTCTGTGTTCTGCAAAAGAATTTCGGTAAACTATCCCTTTACCAAAAGATTTCAATAGAGATTGGCATTTGCACATCACTGCAACAAATAACACTCAACCACCACTGCTGAAAGTTTATTTTAATTATTGGACTTATTTTGCGCTATATTTTGAAATACAAATAGATTTGGTTCACTTATCTTTTAACTTTACAAATTTGCATCATGGGAATTCTTGAATTCAAAAACAGTTGCAGCACAACAAAATATAACCAAATCAGTAAAACCAATGATAAACATAGACAAACAAGACCCAGAGTAACACAAGAACATAAACAGCCTGTAGGTCTGGAGCTGAATAAAAATGCTGTATCTCACTAGTTTATGGAACAGAGTTCATTTTCAACGCAGCTCTGAAAAGTTTCTAAATTAGCCGTGGGTAATTACATTCCCTTAGATCCTTTAACATGAGATTCTCTGCCCAGACTCCATAAGATACAGCCGGATTTAGATGGAAAGATTGATGAAGATTGTGCAGCACAATATTTCTATTAAAACATCCAGAAAAAGAGAGAGACAGGAAGACCAAAAAACCTGCCAAAGTGAAAAAGAGGCAAGTGAAAGATATGTGCCATATCAGAAATATTTTACCTTTAAAGCAATAGAGAGAGAGAGAGAGAGAGAGAGAGAGAGAGAGAGAGAGAGAGAGAGAGAGAGAGAGAGAGAGAGAGAGAGAGAGAGAGAGAGAGAGAGAGATTCTAAAGGTTTTTGCACAATGCCCTCAGAGACGAATAGTCCAGAGCTGTTACACAACATTTATATTTATTCTGCAAGAGAGAGAGAAGAATGATGGACACTATGAACTCATCTTGACCAGATCTTCAAGCGAAAAAGTCCAAAGTGTCTCTGTGATAGAAATAACAGAAACGTGTGTTTGCGTGTGTGCATGCATTTGCATTTTGCACCAAAAAAATGGGAAACAAATTCCTACGGAAACAAACAGCAATCCCATTAACAGACTCACACACACCCCTTGAGCAATCCCCATCCCGGTGCATCTCCAAATCCGATCAAACCAGATCACATGGGAATTATGGATTCATCCACTCTTCCTATATTGCTCACAGACCCACATTAACATCTAGACACTTTCTCTCCCTCTCAGAACGACAGCGTCAAAGTAAAACCCGTGGCCTTGCCGTGAAATACGACCACGATATTAACATGCACAGAGACGAAATGAGCAAATGGTTTATTCATTCTTAGATTTCATTTCGGGTGTCGAGTGTTTCAGAAGAGAACATTCTACAAAGACACAAAGATCGAGGTGAGAGAGAATCCGAAATTCCTCCCATGATCATTAAATAATTTAGAGGCGCCGCTCGAGTGATCATTAGAGAAATGGAACAGAGTGGCTGAGAGAGACGGGAGGGGGAGAGCGAGGAGATTGTGGAGAGATGGGAGCGAAGAGAGAGAGGAAGAAGGAAAAGTGGGTGTAATGGAGTGGAGGATCTTTCTCGGAGGCAGAGAGAGAGAGAGAGAGAGAGAGAGAGAGAGAGAGAGAGAGAGAGAGAGAGAGAGAGAGAGAGAGAGAGAGAGAGAGAGAGAGAGAGAGAGAGAGAGAAAGAGAGATGAAGGGAAATCTGGCAGTTTTAGAAGTTTAGTTTTGTCGTCTTTGAACTGCCGGCGTGTCTGAGGGGAACAGCACGAGCATGTGATCAGAGAGCTTGAACGTCTGCATTAATGAACTTGAGTCGAGTCTCACGTTATTAAGTCAGATTTCTCTGCCTTCCCCTTTCATTTGTGTTAAGATTCATTATTACTATACATTTGGCATTAAAAAATTATTTATAATACAAGAGATAATCAGTGTTATTCACTTCACCTGTCAGTGGCCATAATGTTGCATGATCGGTGTATATTTTTAGTATGTGCAAAAATAAAGCACTTTTTTACCTGCATACACATGGATCGCTTGAAAAAGTCTTGATGATAATTATTCAACATCAGTTCTTTAAATCATCACGGTGAAAATCGCAAGACCGTCTACTAAAAAACAATGCAAAACATGCCACATCGATTCATTCTTACATCAGGATGATATCCTACATATGGATGATACCTCAGGTTATAATAAATATAAAAAACTAAATATGAACAATATATAATGATGCACTTTAAAAAGTGCTGGGTTAATATGTACAGAACACACTGGGTTAAAATGATCCAATGCTGGGTTGCTTCCACTCATGGTTGGGTAAAGACAACCCAGTTTAAAAAATAACCCAGCAGTGTGTAATTTTAACCCAGCAGTGTGTTCTGTTTAATATTTACCCAGCACTTGCTTGTTTTTGCAAACACCATAGCAATAATAGTTATCCAAAGTTAGCCGTAGTCTTTCTAACATCTCACAAATCTTCACTTGTTACACCAGATAGGCTATGGAATAATCCCATGTGGGTCATAAATCATCCGATCACATCTGTGCCATTAAACTAAACACTTAACCAAAGGTTTCTCCAGTGGGAATCTGGCAAACTGAACTATTTAGTGACATAAGCAACACGTCACGGGTAGTTCCTATGCCGCTGGTTTAGGTCCTGCTAAAGAAGCTCAAGTGTTCCTCCAAAAAAGGTGCTCTGGAACTAAAATTCTGTCTGGTTCCTGCGGTGCGAGCACAACAAAAAGCGGATACTTCCTGCAAATCGTCCCGCAACTATGAAATCGCACCTGCGATGCGAAAGCCCCTATTGGTTGTATCGAAAGGCCTGGTTTTCATTCCATCACTCTCTTCTGAAGTCCTAAAATATAACAGATTTTCAACAGATGGAGAAGGTGATGAAGATGTGTGAATGCCCTTGTGGGAAATCCTCTCTGCTGTGAATAAAACACCACTTTTGAAGAGATAAGGCTTTATATTAAGCGTGTGCACGGACACGAAATCTAGGTCACATCCCAGTCTGGAGATTCCCAAGACTGTTTGTACTGGAGCCGTCGCTGCGTTTCTTCATAGTGGAAGTTGCACCAACACGTTCCCGCTTCTGTTACCCAGAGGAAGTTAATTTGGTCTTGTGTTTTCCGAACCACACACGTCTCTCGTGTATTTTACTTCTGCAACCTTTTGGGAAGAAACATAAAGTGAGACAGACAGAGAAACAAGAAAAGCCCGAAAAGTCCTCCGTGGGGTCAAAGAAAATGATGTGAAACCAGTTCTCTGACATGTTTATTAGATGGAAGACCAGATGTTCTTTAACCCTGTGCAAACACCACATCGACACCTTTACCATCAAAACCTATTCGTTCTAGACGTCTGTTTGATGTCATCTTCCACAGCAAAGAAGTGAGACGACACGTACAACACAGCACGTGTGTAAAAGCGTCTGTAGCTTTCTCTCTTTCCAGGGTTTCTCTCTCGCTGCTTATTAATATTTAATGTTGACGCCATACACCAGATGGTCCCATAAAAAAGAGCATCAATATTTGATGCAAACTCGCCCCCAACAATCTCTGCTCTCCATCCTTAAAGCATTCTTTCTCTCTCGCACACAATGAAGTTCATTGCAAGCAACCGCTTTTGCGTCCCACCGTGTCGTGTGTTTGTGTTGGACATGAAATATTAAATCGTCGCTGATGGTTATGACAGCGATCGTGGGATAATTCACAGTCTCGTTGGAGTCGTTCAGAGATAATGTGCGCTCTGCTGTGCAGATGCTTAATTTGAAGCATTCATCAATGTTGTGCTTTTAATTCAGAGCTTTGACGCTCGGGTCACGCCTCGTGTTACAACACTCCAGAAACCATCGGGCTTGTCTTGAGATGCTCGAACTGATTTTGCCAAGTGCCAAGTCGAAAAAGTCTATAACCATTGTCCCTAAAACCAGAGGGAAATGACAGGTGACAAAAAAATGGTGTGTGGTTGTAAGCTTAACCTTTACAAGAACTTAAAGTAAATCTGATTGAAATGTTGTCCCATGAGGATCATCTCCCACTTCACAAAATCAGGTTAGCCGTGTAGTCCGCGAGGTGAGGCGGAGCTCAGGAAATTTGATATAAATATCTCCTTCATCTATAACAAAACTAACAAAACTGTTATTGTGTTCACGGTGGCATTTGATCGATTGAAAACAAGAAAAATGCAATTAATCATTCATAACTAAATGGGCAACATTTTTCTTTAATTAAAATAAAGATGATCTACTCATTAATCAACAGATCGTTTTTGTTAAAAATTTTTTTTTTTTTTTTTAGGGATGAACTTGCTTGTTAAAAAACTGATGTATATTCAAGCATGGATAAAAGTGACCTGACTTACAGAGATAGGTCACCCAAAAATAAAAATTCTGTTTATTCCCTTCTGCATATGATGTGGAACCACATAAGAATATATTTTGATAAATGTCTTAAAAATTTTATTTTGTGTTTATACAATAGATGTCAATAGGGGGCCAATGCTGTTTGGTTATCAACATTCCTCAAAATATCTTCTTTTGTGTTCTGCAGATAAAAGTCATACAGTTATAAAATGACATGAGTAAATTTAGAATGATCATTTTGGAGTGAACTATCCCTTTAACAGATGATATCATTCATACATCTGTAGCACTAAAATGATTACTGATGCAAAATATCTTAAATATAATAAAAAGTGACGTTCATCTTTGCAAACACAGCAGATAAATTCATAAAGGTGGGGTTAGTATTTTTCAAAAATGCTTCAGAAAACCGAGTCAGGTCGAGAATCAAAACAAACGTGTAATCAGCAGTAATGGGCGTATTAAAATCCTGCCTTTAAAAGTGAGAGAGGCTTTTAGATGGCGTGGCCTGATTTTACATCACTGGATCAGATTTGGGAATGAACACATGCAGGGTGTTGATCTCAACTTAATCGTGCGTCAGTCTTACTATGGACCAATCAGACTCATTACTTAGTCAACCAATCAGGAATCACAATTTTAAAACCACGTCGGCTTTGAAATGTGACGCCTTTCTGAAATAACAGCAGAAGATATATGGGTCAAACAAAAAAAAGGTGCAAAACAGACAGATGTACATGATATCAATTTCAATCTGTTTGAGGGTGTCATAACTTGTTTTCACGTGATATTCTAGATTTATGACACTTCAAGCATGCAGAGAGAGACAGAGGTGTTACTACAAATACATTCACAGCTGTACTCACGCTGCCAAGCTCTGGAGTCTCACAGGAGACAGAAACACTAAATATGATCCGAGATTCGTTTCGACAGAAAGTGCGAGAGAGACGGTTTATCTGGCCGAATGCGAGCCAACAAGGCACTCAACATCGCAGAACATTTAAGAGTCCGATTCTCTAAATCAAAAATCACTTCAACCAAAGGCAATAAAACAAACAGAAAGCATTTTAACAACACAGACAAAAAAGATGAAGAAGAGCCCGTCCTCAAGTCTCTACAAGATTCTGAGCTACAGAACAGCACAGGAAACTGAAAACAAATATAAAGTCTAAGGAACTTTTTTCACGTTTTCCACCAGATTGAAATGTTTCATAAAATCTATTGCACATACTGTGCGTGTTTGGCATTAGAGAAATAGAGAAAACACTAAAATTGACAAAATAGTTTGGCAAAAAGTAAAATTTCACAAATATCGGTAAACATGTAAAAAGCTGCCATGCCAAGAAATTGATTACAATATAACCAGTTATGAATATTTTGTTGATCTGCTCTTGTTTTTTACTAGAAAAGTAATTTTCCTTGGGCTTGCTCATGTGTTAGATGTAATGTCTTGCCAAGCCTCCTTCAATTCTTCTTCCCAAAGCTGAGTTTCAGTGTACACTCAGACTACATATACAATCTTTAATACTACGTTTGAAGAAAGGGCAAAGACGTCAGACATAAGCGGAGACATTTCGGCCATACTGTATACATAAAATTAGAAAATGTAAAAATTAAAGATGCACTTGAGTGATGAAACAAAGTTATGACAGACATGCCTTATGTAAACCTCCAGATCTGAAGAAGTTTGTTGGTTAATGATGATGTTTACAACTCTTCCTGCCTGCTACTTTAATGAGTCGTAACAGAGCCTCCGGCATTGCGTCGCGTGTGTAATTATAATTTTCAAACGCACAACCAAATACATCAACGTACTGTATATGTCACCCGCTTTTAGTTTTCTAATGATGCATTTATTCAATTATAATGAACGCATCATATATTTCTCTTCTTTTAACATCTAAGGCTTGAGAAGGCACTGGAATGTTGAGCCAGAGCACAGTGTACTGCGCAATAAAGCGTGCTTTTCTTGACCTTCTTTATATTTAGATAGATCTATTAAATTGGGCTGACCACAAACACATTGCATATCCCTAAAAATGCTCCTTTGTTAATGCGATATTTCTGCCGGGAGCCTATATAGACAAAAACAAAAGCGTAAATTTCACTATCCGTCAGTATTTCTGAGAATGTCTGAAACAAAGAATAATTCATGTGATGGACAGAAAACAGAATGGATAGAAATGAATAAACGAGAATCTGGAGATTGACTTAAGCCACAATGCAATTTATTGGAAACAGTTTTTCAGAAGTGAGGTTTATATTTTGCTTTGTACAAACACATTACGTTAGCGATAAAACTGTAATCACTGGAAGTGAAAAACGAGCTGTGCTGGAATTGACTTTATTCTCACAGTAATCAGAATCAAAGCCGCGTCCTCTTGACAATCACAAGTCATCCAATCACATGGCGAGGAGGCGGTTAATGCCGTCGGGGGGCTGTCGTTTCTCAAGGTTTTAATTTGACAGATGCTGCAGTGATGCCTCAGGTCCGACTCGACTTCATAAATCAATTGCCTTCTTTCGCCATTCATTCCTGTTTAATGTGTGTGCAATCTTTAAATGGAAACATGTGCTCGGAATAATTCATCTTCCTGGCTCTTGCTTGAATACTGTACTAAAACATCTTGTTTCAAAAGATGAAGCAGAACAGGTCCATTTGTCAGACATACATCGTATATGTAGAACGGATCAATAATGTTGCCCTGATTAATATAATGCAAAAAAGTCTAAAAGAAAAATGATGTAATGCAACAAGTTTCCATTCTCAGTCCCATGACCGTAAAAGAGCGTATTTTAGACCAATGACATTTCAACGTGGATGATTTAAACTCAAATAAGTCTGACCTCTGTAATTCACAGTCAGGTCACAGTCTAACACAGACAGATGAGATGATAAGAAACTCAATGTGTGGAGTGACATTTAAAACGGCTCTCATACTCTAAACTGTCATGAATATTTAATGGAAAGAACATCACATAGACTTCAGGCCAGACAAATATCTCCATTAAACCATATATCCACAGTTACGTCCGTTATACGGAACATGATAGCAATAATGACAGTCGTCCATTTAACAGAGTTGTGAACAACTTTGTCCATGAAACATAAGCAAAATCCAACACCTCCAGCATGCATATGAGTTCTAAAGTAAAATCTTGTGAATGTGATTCTTTTCACCATCAGTTCTTTATTTACAAATGGCATTATGAGTGAAACGTTGAATGCTTGGCCAAAGCATTACATAATGATTCTTTTACATTTATGCGGTTGACACTTTAACCCAAAGTAGCTTTGTGTGTTCTTTTTTTGTCATGTGTGTTCGCTGGGAATCAAACCCAAAGTGAGCATTGCTAACACAATACTTTACCAATTTACATGCAATTTACATGATTCATGTTAGCCAGCCTGATTTGAGAATGATCCCGGGGAATGTCACACATTTGCGTATCCGATGGAACGATCTAAAAATAGAGCAGGAAACAATAACACTTTTAAATATTCACACAAAAAATGCATTTGAAAACCACTTCTGTTTCTCCCAATAAAATAAGTTTTTTTCTCATCGCTCCTCACCAGAATGAGCCTTTAGAAAAGGGAGTTTAGTTCTAAAACATATTTCTCATAGTCATAACAAGAAAATGAGCCCTTAATCAAATTCAAATGCAGAATATGTTCAGTACGCCGCTGATCAAAAACGCACGCGACCGAGAAAATGCCTTTCGAGCGGAGACAAAGCACATTAGACAAATATTAATTTAATCATCAGTCTGATATTCACACGCACAAGGCCATGCATATTCAGCGCTGGGTTTCTCTTGTTTGATAAATCTTTCTCACTTTTTTCCTCGTTCTCTTTTCTATGAGCTTTATAAATACAGAGAGATGATGTCATGGAGTTCTCCGTGGAGCTGAAACTGAATACTGCCTTCATTAACTCTCATTCTCTGCTTCTGTCCACGGTGCTGAAAAACAACCTGCTCGCACACCAGAAGCATTGATGAGGTCCATTGTGCTGCTAAACTATCGGAAAAAGTAATCATGCTTAAAAAAGAGAGATGCAAACAGATGAAACCCTTTTGCATTTCTTTAAATTAATTGTCAATGAAAATGAAAAGCAGTAAAACCTAGCTAGCACATTTCCAACAGCTTTTAACGTCTCTCATATTCAGCTCGTTGTATGTAGTCATGAAAAGCGTTATAATGTACAGTCATTATCACAAAATAAATAATGACAGGGCGATACAACATCTGTTTCACATGTTGGTTTTTTTTGTGATGATGACTGTTTATCACAAACTGTAGAGTTTGTCTTTACATAGTGAATTTAAACGATTGAATGCCACAATACATGTGATTTATTAAGCATTATTATATGGCTGGTTGGAATGCTTGATTCTGATTGGCCAGTCACAACATTTGCAGGTTCGTTATTCCCAAATAACAACCGCTCAAAACTACTAACACACGGTAACCCGGATGCTGCGAATCATTTTGACAGGTACAGTACATATTACACAAAAAATAAATATAATATGTCTTTTATATTTATCCAAATTGCCTGTTTGTGTCATTTGAACGTCGTTTCTTAACTTTAAACCGAAAGTAAATGGCTTTTCCTCACGGGTTTTGGTTAAAATTAGCAAATAAAATATTTCACATTTCATGTCCATTTTTATTCTCTTGTAGCAAGTAGCCGTGTAATAAGCGGGATAATGTACAAGCAGCAAAATAAGATCACACTGTCGGGGCTTATTTCTGCGAAAACAACCGACTGCCTGTACATTATCCCTTACTTGTCCAGATATCATTTATCAAGTTTTCATTTTTCTTCTAACTTTATAGACAAATATCAATCAAATATTGAATATTACAGGGATAATATCTGGTTACTTTGTTATTAGTGATGAAAGAGCACTGCATTGTGGGATACAATCCCTGTGTGATTTGAATGTGTACTGAATGCTTTGATAAATATAGCAAGCCATCCAGTTATTTCACATACGCATAGTGTACACTGCAGAAATATTATGAGTACGCCTTACTAAACATACCCCGGGGCTGCATGTGAACTACGCAGTAAATGTTAATAAAGGTGGTATGTGTTGAGTGTAGAACTGGCCAGCAGCTGTTGTGTTATGATTGAATGACCCAGAATGCACCACAGCTCATTCCGTGCGGCTACTTGAAAACGCGTCTGTTCAAAAACATGACCGCAAATCCCTAACATTTCCCCGCAGTCGACAGAGAAAATGAGATCGCTGCTGGTTGTTTTTGCGCTAACTTGAAAAAGGAGGAGACGAAAGCCGGAATTAGTATTCGGAAAACACTACAAATAGTTTGAGATGGAACATTTCCTGAGAGAGAATACATGTAGCAATGATTGGAAAGCCGGGTGCGTGACCTTGACGTTAAAGGAACAGTTCAACAGAAAATGAAAGTGATCCTCCTGCTGGTCCAAACCTGCATGACTTATTCTCTTCTGTGCAACAGAAATGAGATGTTTTGAAGAATGTACGGTGAAAAAGTGCACGTGAAGACACCGCATCTTCCAAATTGTCGGCCCTGTCATCACCATATGATTTATATTCACTCTATAAATGGAAGTCATATGGGCTTGGAACAACACAAGGGCGAGTAAATTAAAACAGAATTGGATGTAGTATCATTTGCAAGCAGGCATACTCATCACGTATGCATATAGAAACCCGCTCGCGATAATTCTCATAGCTGATGTATGCACGCTCTTTAATGAGAATAGTAATGAAATATGCTCTGTATCTCATTCTCTCTCTCTTCATCACAAACACACACACACAAACACAGCTGCCAATATTCTAATTACTCTTATTAATTTTCTCGGTTTGATTAAACAAGACGTGAGATGAAAATGCCCTCATTAGAGATGAGCGAGCGTGCCAAATGTCTCTCTGTCTCCCTCACCAGCGCTCCTGCGGTGTGATCTATTAGTGCAGTACATCCGTCCAACGCACGCACGCACACACACACACACGCACGCACGCACACCAGCTGAAATCCTCATGCATTAGCTGCTGATGGGTCAGATGGGCTTCCTTTAACTCGATCTAACAGCCCGTTCCTCTCTACACACACATGCACGGCCTTTTATCGAGCTCCTGGACCTCCTCTTATCGGGCAGGCTTTAAAACCCTAAAGAGTGCCTGTTGCATTCTGGGTAATGAGATTAATTAACTACAGTCCAGAAAACGTGTGTGGGCTAATTTCAAATTGCAGAAACGCACTAATGGTTTTGTTTGGACTTTCCAGTGTTTCTCCTCCAGCTTCGTTGTTTGTTTTCGTGCCGTACGTCTCATTTTTCTCTCTCTCCGTCTCGTACAGTGTGGCTCCCTTTAGACTGGGAGCTGAGCTTAAGGCACGAGCAAATGATTCTACTTTTACTTGGTTCAGCAGTTCCCAGTTGACTTAATAATAACCTGCAAGTGTATTCTGGCCTTTAACAGGAGGGTTTGCTGCTCCTAGTGGCAGGTCTGGTTATAGCAGTTTACTACAGGTGCAGCGTAATATATATTAAAGATGTTTAAATGCAATTAAAAATAACTAAGTTGCTTGATCGTAGTTGTCACATATCTAAATCTTTTCAGACCAGCAAGAGTCTCGCCGTCTTTCAGCCTCGAGGTATGAATTTCATTCGGCACACAAGGGGACCTGGGTTCAATTCCTCCCCGTGCATCCTAAATGAAGATCTATCAAGTAATGACATCACTTTTAGGAGAACAACAAGTCTCTACAAGCACTCAAAGTGAGCATGGACTGCCAATGTACTGTGAAGTACTGCATACTTTGTAAAAGTCAAATGTGAAACATTTAAACTGTGCCATGATAGCATCTTTCAAACTCATCTTCCTGTCATTTGTTATGCATGCGGAAAATGTGCAGACTGTGCAAACTAGAGCTTGTATACTATACAAAAACTAGAGCAATCGCACCCTAATATTGCAAAAATATATCTGACCGAATACATGAAGAGAGATTTGCATATACTGCAACAGTATTTTAACAGATACTGCTATGAAACTAGCCATATTTTTGCTGTAATATTTATATGCTTTTGCAGACTACTTCACCAAGACACAGTTGTTGGCTTGGTAGCTTTTTCTTTTCATCCATCCAGAGCTTTACTAATGTGCTTTACCCCATTTGCTGATCAATAGAGAGAGAGAGAGAGAGAGAGAGAGAGAGAGAGAGAGATGCAAGTTAAATTACGACACTATTCAACTAAGCCTCTGGGTGCAAACATATCGGCTTCACACATACATACTGGTGCACACAGAAGCGTCAGAAGTGAATATCTGTGGAGGAAGACATAATTTTTTTCATAATTTCATTTAGCTGTTGATTTACACAGCTCAGATGGCATGTTTTGGGGTGTAAATCTTTCCAATGGTTCTTTTAGAAAGCCATTGTTAGGCAGGCTTTAATAAACAGGTGGTTTGAGCAATATAGTACTCCAGAGTATTTGACTTACTTGCGGAAACACGTCTACACAAACACTACATACACAAAGGTGATAAAAACGTGGAAGACAGCCAGCCGGTCGCTATGGCAAAATACATCCCAGACAGGATGATCAAGACGTGGTGCTTTATTTTACGATAATGATTGAAAGACTGCACATTAGCATCGTGCATAGAAAATACTGTAGAAAAACCTAGATACCTTACCATAGTAAATATTGAAGTATACTGCAGTATGATCAGGACGTGCATAATTTTATGGTAATGACAGAATGATTGCACATTAGCAACTCACGTTAAAAATACTATAGTATACTTACAGTACAGTATTTGCTATAGTAAACTGTAGTAAATCCCAGATACCTAGTGTTTTTAAACTTACCAAAGTAAATATTAGAGTATATTACAGAATGATCAAGACTTTATTTTATGATAATGAACAATTGATTACAGAATACCATCCCACATGAAAAGATACTCCAGCATACTTATAGAATATACTATAGTGAACCGTAGTAAAATTTCTAGATACCTAGTGTTTTTAACTTACCATAGTAAATATTAAAGTATATTGCTATGATCAGGACGTACTTTATTTTATGATAATGATCGAATGATTGCTCATTATCATTCCACATGCAAAAATACTGGAGTATACTTAAAGTATTTACTATATTAAAATATAGTAAATCCTAAATACCTAATGTTTTTAAAATCACTAAAATGAACGAATACTGCAGTGTATCAATTATATGTAATACTACAGAATACTACAATATATGCATGAACAAGGTTTTTTTACAGTTTACTATAGTAATACCAAAATATACTACAGTATTTTTTCATGTGTGTTGTTTATTAAACATCTACTTACCAAAGAAATAAAGACAGATACAATTATTTTACGATGCAAAACATCGTCCATGGAAAGATCTGATCAATCAGAATGGAATTGAGGAATAAATAACCCGATCACAAACTAGTCAAACGATATCAGGAAGTATCGAAAGCTCAACCCTTCAGCTTTATTGCTCCCTGAATGTATAAACTCTTGAGAAACTTACAGCCCCAAACTAATCAAAAGTAGCAACATTACACCTCAGAGAAAACTACACACCGATATCTTGAAGAAATAGACAGCAAAAGTACTGATAGCATATCCGTACGGTATATCCCAGTATATGCCCGCAGAATGAAGACATCTGATGAGTACGCTACATTTCAAATGTCTTAATTCTGCAGGGATATACCGAGATTTCAATACAACAAGTATTTAGCAAATCTATGTAAATGTTCTTGCTTTAAACCCTTTCATAATGTTTACAATGACAGATAACACTGGAACGCTGTCTGGTTGGTGCCATAAAGCGATCGATGCGTTTAGAAATAAATAGATGGTGAAAGGGGTCAGAGATACAGACAAAGAGAAGTTTCGCAGGGCTCCAGACTGGACCTGGTGCACCGCATCATCATTAATGAGTGCATGCGGTGCTGTTCGAACTGACTGTATCCTCTGGCCGCCTCAGAAATTAAATCACTGCTTTTAGCCGATGACCTGCAGATACTGCGGGCAACAGCGCACGAGCCGCTGGCATTCTGTGTTTGACTGATACGGTCACAAATAAAGATGCAGGAGATTACAAACACAAGCACCTAAAACTGGGAGGAATTTTACAGTTGTATGCAAAACGTGGGTGGAATACTATAATACTGTTCATTCTGATATCAAGCCTTTTTGTTTGATAACATGTTTTGTAAAGCTCCTTTGAAACAATAGGCATTATTACGCTACACATGGGTTTGAAACATGATGTGTGATAATATACAGTAGTTTCCATACAGATCTTATATGAACAGGCGAATAAAGAAAAACGCATTAACACAAGATTAACACGACTTCACATTTGTGTGCTTTCCACATGGACATGCCTAACATTAATGGATTGTTGTGCAGGAGGAAGAGGCTGAAAAAGACAAATAAAATAGATCAAGAGAAGCTAAACAGGAAGATCTGATCGTATTGATCTGATACACGCACACGATATGAGAAGAGATTAACAGTAGACCAGCGATAAGGTCTAAAAAGCTAGTGTGTGTGTGAATTGATCTCTGAGAACCCAGAAACCACAGAGCTAAGTGGATGTCAGAGTAAAGCACTCTGAGAGAGAGAGAGAGAGAGAGAGAGAGAGAGAGAGAGAGAGAGACCTCTAAACATGCCATCCAAGCCCATTATAGAAAATGCAAAGCTGAACAATCAGTGGTGCTGATGATTAGTTAAAGTGATTTAAAGGTTACCATGACGATAATGAGTCTCTTAGCATCCATAGTCATGCTGAAAGTAAGAGGACAGACATCACTGTCATGACCCCAAAAAAACTTCTCAAGAATCATACTGTGCTTCACAGGGTTCTTGATCTCTAAAGAACAAAAAGTTGGAACTTCAACAGGTCCCCTTCAAACTCTTTTTTACTAAAAGTGTATTTAACTATTTTTCGCTGAGCTGACTGAAGTAATTTGCTCTTATTATAAAGACATTTTCAAACTAATTCTGACAAGCGCAAGCTAAAACTAATTTGAATTGTTAAAAGTGTTTGACGTCTGGGAGCGAAATACTGCTGCATGGGGTTTGAATCCTAAGCCTACAAACTGAACGAATGCTCACCGCAATTATTGAGGCAAATAGATCGGAACCAAAATCATTAAAATCTCATTCTGATGTTATCAAAACTCCATCTCTCACAGACACACCCTCACATTTACACAGAGCTTTTAGATGATGGGGGGGTGTCATTAAAGGGATAGTCTAAAAAATGAAAATACTATCATTTACCAACAATATTGCCCCCCATTGACTTCCATTTGAGACATTTCTCAAAATATCTTCTTTTGTGTTCCACAGAAGAGTAAAAAGGATTTGAATGACATGAGGGTGAATAAATGATGACAACATTTTCATTTCTCTTTAAAGTATCTACATTTACTTTTGAGTTGAGTAAATCATCCTTTTGAGGTGGGACTACTTTAACCAATTCATTGCAAATCTGAGGTTTAGTATATTAAAATATAGTTACATACGTTGCATTTCTGACACTGTTTGTTAAGTGACTAGTCAGTGAAATTTAGCGGCGAGGTTGTGAATTGTAACCAACGGCTCACTCCACCATTCGTCCCTCCCTTTCGAAGGACTACGGTGGCTGACATAGGACAATGATGTCATCATGTTTTTGCTTTTTTGCCAACGGAGAAAATGTATTTACGAAACACGCTCTTTAGAGCAGTTTAGGGCCACTGTAGAAACAACATGGAGAATTTCATGTAAGGGGACCCGCGCTGTATGTAGATAGAAATAGCTCATTGTAAGGTAATAAAAACGTAACGCTTCATTGTGTAAGAACTTTATACACCTCTGAAGACATAGTTATGTATATTATATTGCATTTCTATCAATAGATCCTCCTTAATCTTACACACTGGTCCTTTAAGTTTTCAACACCTTCAACATGTTTGTTGCTCACTTGTATTGAACCTGGAAAATATTATTCTACACAATCTTTTTATTATGGGTATAAATATAGAAATATCCACACAGAAGTGCTTACTGGCATGCTTTAGGCCATGAGGTAATGAGATTACTCCTTGAGTGAAACAGGAAACAGATCATGTAACCGCAGATCACATGAGGTCATGAAGATCAGATTAATATGCAGGTCTTGATGTACAGTACTTGTCGCAAAAACGGATAGACGACCTTAAAACATATTTGCTCTGGTTATATGCCTTTAGATTTGATTTGATATCATTTTGATGGCATTAAAGCAATCATCAAATTAAATTGCAAGGTGTAAATGCATTTTTTCATATTTTTGATGTCACAACCAATACAGTGTCATACTGACAATTTTTCATATATATATATATATATATATATATATATATATATAAAAGTGGCAAACAATTTTATACAAATTATTCCTAAAAAATCTAACATATGGATGTAATGAATACTGTATGTACAGCTTATAAGAACAGTCATATATGCATTACATACATTACTAGTAGTATTTTGAAATGCATATATGTTGTTTTATATCTAAAAATAGACAAACTCAACCGCTGGTTCAAATTAACCTAGAAAATATCCATATTTCATTCAAACATGGCTTGAAACAACCAATTTTTGTACAGTTAATGTGAGGCTCATACATGACGTCAACACCTGACGCTACAGTGACTCCCCTGAATTCTTTTATCAAACTAAAAATAGTGAGCATAATACTGTAACTTTATGTTATATAACACACAATGTAATTTTAACCTGAAAGGAAAAAAATCTGCATCGATAAAAACAAGAAATGCAGCTTTAGTTACAGTATCTGATTATAATCTGAACACAAATTTGTTGAAAAATAAATAAACAGAAATAAATAACATGCAGCAATCGGTACGCACTTATCTGAACAGGATTAGATTTCTCAGAAGCTCAGAGCTACAGCTGAAAAACAGAAGGTAACTTCAGGTCAAACAACAGCACACTTTAACATTGTGTCTTAACATGACGCAATAAAGCCACAAGCACTGGATGCTGTATCTTCCATATTAATTTTATTATAATATAAAGCTGTGTTTCAAAATCTAGGGGGCTGCCTAGCGTCAAAGGAATGCAAATGTGAAGCTGTTCAGTGGAAAGGCTGAATATGTTTGGGATACCTTGCTTTGGCTCTAAATGAGAATCACATTTTATTTATGGAGAAGTAAATCCCAGAATGCATTAGTGTACGAGCAGATAATGTTGTATTGTATTGCATTCCAGAACTTAAAGTACAGATAAAAATAGTTGAATCTATCCGCATCACACCGGTGTAGGTCACACGCACACATACCTCAGCGTACCCCGAGGCTCGTCTGGTGCGTGTGTGTCCCGTACAAAAGCACAGCGGTAAAACTAGCTCGTGTGAATTTAATTACACTTTTTTAACTGTGACCCAAATGTGCTGGAGGGAGGACATTGTGCATTGTGACATCACAGAGAGAGAGAGAGAGAGAGAGAAAGAGAGAGAGAGAGAGAGAGAGAGAGAGAGAGAGAGAGAGAGAGAGAGAGAGAGAGAGAGAGAGAGAGAGAGAGAGAGAGAGAGATGCAATAAGATAGAAAAGGAGCTGAAATATTAATGAGTGAATTAAAAGGCGAAGACGATGTGCAAAAGGAGGTCAGGGGGAGGTGTGAAATAAAGAGAAAACGAAGAATAAAAAGTGAGACGCTCAGTATTTTCGCTCTCATCACAAGACTATAAATTTATGAATTTGATCCTTTACTCTTTTTTGCATATATTAGTGAAACTTACATCCCTGGGACACGCACACGCGCACACGCACGCACGCGCACACACATTTTTCTGGTGGATAATAGATTGTCTCTGTCACAATGCAGCAGGCTCGAACTTGCCATCAGAGCCAGCGGGTCGTCCCAAGGGCATCATCAGCGTGTGTGTGTTAATGTGAAACTTGTGAGGTTATTTTTGCTCTGAAACACACATTTTGTACAGTCCCTCAAAGGTCACTTGACAACCTTTGATCGCTAATATTGGCATTCACAGAGCTAAAACAACAAAATAAAGGTGGTAAACGTTTATCAGCCGTGAGTGCATCTCTAACCAAGGTCTCCATGGACAGTCTGATGCATGCAACACTCACAAAATGGCAAGACACGATGGGGTGGGGAAAACGTGCTTGCAAGATCCCAACGGCCTGACACAACAAGTAGGATGAACATCTTAAACATCAACTTTGCTGTCAAATATAATCGGATGAGCTTTCTTCAACCTCTCGACATGCAAAATTAAACTATTAAACACGAATCAAAGCGTCTGTTTTAAACGCATGCTCACAAATTCTCCCCTGAGAAACGCAAAGAGCAGATCAGAGCCCGTTTTAATAGAATCCTCAAGATTAAAAAACATCCCATTCCAGGTTTTTTACGTGACGGATATGCCGAACAAACACGCAGCGGATTATTTCTTATCTCGTTAGGAAAAGATTAGGTTTATTCTTCTGATCCGTAGCTGAAAATGTTGTGACATGAAAACAGTATTTTGAAAACCGGCTTAGCCATCAAACACATGACCTCAGTTCAGGTGAATTGAATGCAATACTTTTTTAAATATAAGGAATCCAACTTCTCCTTTTAGAAGAAACATGCTGTTTGTAACAAGATTGTGTATTTATAAACAAGCAAACACTGACCCACTGACGTTGAGAACACATTATACTGATACATTTATAGACACTAAGCATCTATTGGCCAAACTTGGTATCCCAAAAAATCCCAAAACCAAAACAAACAACTGGAAATCTCCAACAAGATCTGCTACTGTACAACAATATGTATCTAACTTACTTATGCAAGGTTCTGTCTTCTCCAGTAAAGTTTTGGCTGGTACATAAAGCATCTTGACAATTCCTTCATCTCAAAAGACAAACAACAGGTAACAGGTAAATACAAACAACAAACAGGAAGTGACATAAACTAGTAACAGGAACTACAATACACAGCGTAATTCAAAATAAAAGCGAAAATGTTCAATTCTTTAAACCAAAAAGGACAATAAAAAGGAACAAAAATATGCAGTGAACACCTTTTCTTTATTATTGAGATGTTACCATATAATTTTTAATGATTTGGTCCGTGTGGTTTTGGATTTGTTTGCGGTTCATGTTTACAGTACAGTGTGTTCAGCTCAACAAAAGACACCCAAGAGACACAAACACTTCATTGAGATTCGCGGATGTGTAAACAACAACAAAAGTCTTGTTCTGATGGTGCACGATGAGGATAAAAAGAGATTTTGTCAAGGACAAAAACTTTAAAGAATAGAGATGTGACAAAGATATTAAATATTCATGAAAGCAGTCTGAACTACAAACCTCAGCTAAAATATGAAAATTATAAAAGCACAAATGTCTTTTTTACAAGACGCCTAAGTTATGAAATATCTAAAATATTGATGCAACTCTGTATATAAAAGTCATCCTTCTTTCAAATACAAATTGTATTAAATAAAGCACTGTATGAAAAGTTTGGACTCTATTGTTTTGCACATTTTGTATGTGCGCAGGAAAAGTTTACAACATTTACAGTTTAATTATTTGTTTATTTTTTACTTTGTTTTGTTTCATATTACTTTTCCGAGCTTGCATACGTCTTTTATTTTTTTAGATCATGTGTTTCTCTCATGCTATTGGCATGAGTAATGTTACAAACTTGTATTTTCGGGGAAAAGTACTTTCATGAAAATAAGAGTTTGTCCCTTAAGATAAGCAATAATGTCAATATTATGCAATACTCCGGTCATTGCATCAATTTTGCAATCGCGTGTTTGCCTCGAGTTTGTTTTGAATAGATGGAAAACCGTAAATCCTATTTAAGACCTTGGAGACACAGAGGAAGTAATTAGTGTTGATGTTTGAGCGTGTGAGACCTGTAATGAAAGATGAGATGAGCTCTTCTGTGCTTTTATTAACCTAACAGAGCTTCAGTCAATCTTTCCTCCAAACTCCCTGTCTGAACATCACACCATGTTTTACATTGCTGTCGGAGAGGTATTTCCTTTTGAAATATGTAATAAATTCATTTCGTGGCACTTCACAGGATGAATTGATGGTGTGATAAAAACACAGTTTTACGGCACAAGATGGTACGACTACAGGAGGTTTCTGGAACAGATTCAGTCAAACAGGAGATCAATTTGTGTAAGGAAAATATGCTCAGGGGGGCTTCAAACTTTAATGACTTATTCATTATTACACAGTGCTTCTGTAAAGCATAAGGCACAGGAATTCTGTATTTTCAGAGATTTAAATATATTAAATCGGAAATTTAAGAAATAAATTATGAAATTTCTTTAAAACTATTAAAGGGCTTTACAGAAATGTATGTGTATTTTACTGTTTTGTTTTACAGATTTTTCATGTATTTTTGAAATATGGTCAAAAAATTACAGAAAGAGACCGCAAATTTACAAGAAAAACGGGGAAAACAGTAACTTTACCCTTTATTTCTGGTGCCCCAGCTGCCAGAAAATTTCAGTCTTTTTTTAACAAGATTTTTTTACCCGTTTATTTTTTAAATGCGGTCAAAGACTTTAAAATTACAAAAAAAGACTGCAAATTTACAAGAAAAATGGGGGAAACTATTTATTATATATCCTGTCATTTTACAGGAAATTTTTAATTCAATGGAATATCTCTGTCGCTCCAGCAGACAGATTTTTTTTTACGCAATTCTTTTTTTACAGGTTATAGATAGAAATATTTTCATACAGTGCTATGAAAATTGAGAAAATAGTACATATAAAACGACCTAAATCAATTGTATCAAAAGTAATTGTATCTCAGTGGAAAAACATGCACAATTTTCCACCAGATCCTCATGACTGTGTGACAGGCCTGTCCGGTTTCATGTGTTGCCACGGTTACGGTTTAAACCTGGAAAAATAAGTCTCATCTTGATGCTGTTGTTTGGTTCATTAATGATCTTAGAAAGCCTTATTAGCATCCATAATGAAAACACAGAGGTCAGAAAAACAGTAACGATACTGAGGAACAATATATTTGGGATCACGTAATGAAAAATAAAACATTTACATCCAGTCAAAATCCATTTAAGTGTAAAAAGGATTGTGCTTTTGAACTGCTGTGTGTAAAAGAAACACCAGCATACTGTACATGTTAAAAAAGATTCTGCCTATAGCCTATAATGACAGAATTTCATTTCTGGTTCGACAATTCCTTCAAGAACATAATTACAACTTTCATATTGGCATTTACCATCTGTTGGTAACCTTAATAAAAGACAGATACTGAGAAACTTGTGCGTGTGCGCATGTAATCGGGTGATGGTTGATATCAGGAGCGCTGTCGCTTTAAAAACTCACACCAGTCTCACCTTAAGGGGAATGAAAACCTTCCCAAGCTTAACACTTCTGTGGGTGAGACTGCAGAAAGTGAGAAACCCATTTTCAGCCTGGAGCGTCTACTCACTTCAGGTGGCTTCCAAACAGATGATGTCATCTCTTCTTCATCTTCTGTGCATCCAACAAATTATTTTTGTCCTTTGTAAAATGTAGATGTCACATTTTGTGTTAATGAATCGAGCAATTTTGTTATTCTATGATCTATCATGACTGGTGAAAACTGCGAGACCATTATTTATTTATTTTCTGTAGTAGTTACTTAATATTTCACTTAGTTGTTTCAGAATTTATTATAAATATGTCAATATTTGTTGCACCTAATTTAATTTCCAAGGTTACATGTTGCTACACAAGCTGTGAGGCAGTTTTATGGAAGAGAGACCATGAGGAGTTGCATCTATAAATCATCCTGTTTGCTGCGCTTACTTTGACATTTTGGTTTGTTTTATGAGGTGAGAAATGGGAAACCATCAAAGAAGCGCACACACACACACACACACACACACACACACACACGCACACACACACGCAGATGTCACACACTTCCTGCTCTCAGCACTAACCTCCACTTTTCCACCTTCAAAGAAGAAGAGAGACGAAAATGGACCATTGGTGTTGTCAGACTTGAAGAAAAGGTGGAAGTGTGTTTTAAAGCTGTCGAGATATTTGATGTCGGTGAGAGAGAAGTGTTTTTAGTCTTTGTTGGACGTATTTCAGAGAAAGCTTTTGGAAAAAAAGTTGTTTTAAAGAATAAACAAACATTTGCCCATAGAAACATCATAAGCACTGTCACCTCGCTGCTGCCTTCTGAGTTTTTCACCGTCACAGAGAGATGAAATAGAAGAAGACAGATTAAATAAACAAATGAAAGAGAAAGAAACACGGAAGTGTCAGTTCTCCAGGAGGGGAAGCTTAAATTAATTATTCACAAATCAAACACATTTAAAAGACGTCATGCATTATTCAAAACAAACAAACTAAATGTCATGTGTAAGGGTCTGACTTTTCTGAGCGGATGAATTATAGATGGTTTTGTCCATAAGTAACCTTTAGTACACATGAAATATTAATGCACACATTCACAAACGCAGCGGGCGATATACAGGGTCCATTTCACACAAGCCCTCTCTCTCTCTCTCTTATTGACAAACAACCACAGAAATAAACCACAATACCTCTCAATGTTTTGACATCTTGAAAACCAAACTATATATTGCATGCTACAATATAAAAAAATACAATATGCGTATATACTTCAATAAAGATTTCAAAGAGTCTGTTCTGACCCCACACTCCCAGCGATGCCATAGAAGAACCATTCAGTCAAAGGTTCTTTAAAGAAACATCTCTTTCTTACCTTTTTATAATCTGAAGAACCTTTTTCGCCACAAAAGAACCTTTCGTGAAAAGGTTCTTCGGATGTTAAAGGTTCTTTATGGAACCGTTCAGACAAAAAATGATTCTTCTTTGGCATCGCAAAGAACCTTTATTTTTAAGAGTGCAGTATCACTTTATCGCAATCACAAAAAATATGATACACTGTAAAAAATTCAACCTATTTTAACATAAAATCAACATTTAAATGAAAACTAAATGTTGAAGTTATATTGGCTTTACCACGCACTTGAATTTAAATTAAATATATTATATGTATTATATATTAAATGATATATTATTTCACATTATTAATAAATTATACATTTATAAATTCAAATTAACCCTAAAAAAAAACCCTAGTTGCATTTTGTATAAAAAGATAAAGTTGAAATTGGTTGAATTATTCGAATTATTTTATTTACATGACTATATATACATGACTTATTGATCATATCGACAGTATTGTAGAGCTATGGCCATTTTTTACGATATGTCAATTCTATTGGTTGAGCTGCTAACATGTGACCTGCATAAATATACATAATGTACACTTTTACTGTATAAAGGCAACTTCTATTAGGGTTTAGCTTTATTCCTTTCATAGTTTTAAATTAATGTTAAAATTGAGACAATTTGTATTAACTTACACACAGAATGTTCAATTAAACCTTGAATGTCGTCACTAGTACAGATTGTACATGTAACAATGTAAATGTTTCGGGTTATCTTTTTTAATTTTGTTCAAAGTCATATTGTGTATTGTTCACTCCTGCGCTGTGTAAATCCGATCAAGGAAACATATCCAGCGGGAAATTGCATTAGTCTCTTGTGTGCTGTTTTGTTGTCTCTCCTGTTTATGACACGAGTAATGTATCCACGCTTCAACGATCCAGTTATATGCACGTGCATGCATGTTACGTGTGTGTATATGTTTGCATTACACTGTCATGCATGAATATGAACCAGTTAAACATTTCTCAACACTTTCCCCCCATAAACAAATCCAACATGAAGTGACTCTTTAATTTCAAAGGCTGCGGCCCGCCTGGGGCCCGAAAGCTCACTGTGCAGTTTCACACGACTCCTTCGGCTGCTTCTCCTCTCTCCATCCTCATGAAAAATTCATCCATCTTTCTTCCGCCCCGCTGGAGGGGAGAGAGAGTGAGAGAGGAAGAGGGAGGGGGAGAGAGGAACGAGCAAGTCACGAACCTCATATTATTCCAGAAGCGATGCCAATATTTCACCCATGCCGCCCCTTTAAATATTTCAGGACAACTGCTGGAAAAAACTGCTACATGTTGGGAAATTAAACCTGTAAAAATGAGTACGACGAATTCGGAAAGTGTCAAAATATGTCACGTGCTCTTCGGTAAATGGCTGAATTGGGAGACCGTTTTAAAAACATCTCAACCTGCAAAAATGATCTACAACAGCTTGCACAAAAAATACATCCATTTTTCGGAGGTAAATCTCAGAACCAACCTACCAACTACATAACCATGAATAAACTCGCTGCATTGCAGACTTCAAGATTTTAATCATATTTATGACATTATTATTGAGCTGCTTTTAAGTAAACAATCAAAAGTAAATATAGAAATAATTGATAGCAATCTATACCAACACAATCTCATGGTGATTCTTAACCATTTCATGGGGTTTTAAATTCATATGAATTTTTACAGGTTTGGTGGTGGAGCTTCATTACTGCTTTTTTAATAATATTTTTTAATGCTCAAAAATAAAAAATATGTAGCTGAATTTAAATGGTTTAAACGATGTTTAAAGTAAAATGATTTTTGTTTTATTCTGTGAACTTATTTCTCCTAAATTTCAAACAAAATTATTGCTTCTATTTGCATTTATTTGCAGAAAATGAAAACTGGAGAAACAGGTCAAAATAATAGAAAAACTACTCTGTATTTTTACAGACCTCAAATACTGCAAAGAAAACAAGTTCATAGTGAACACGTTCTCTTTGGACTTTGACTCCGGCTCGAGCGGGGACACCTATCAGTGTAAGAGTCTACAGAAGGTCCTTCAGAGGTTGAGTACACAAAGAAATACTAGAAGAAGAGAAATACGAAGAAGCACCAGATTGGTCATTTGGGCTTGTGGGAGTTTAATACTCTTCAAGGCTGAAGCTGGATTTGTTCTTCTCACCTTCTGCACAAACATCTGTGAGGAACCAGATTACTGGAGAAAACCACCTGCCCAAGTGTGCCATGCTGCTTTGACATTTGCTTTAATGGTATACATTATGTCAATGGCATATTATCAATGAAAAAATGAATAATATGATGAATTATAAGTTAGTTATATTTTCCTAGCTCTTTAAGCAAAATGAGTTGTTAAAAATGTAAGGAAGTGGAAATGAATCAGGAAGGAGAGAGAGAGGGAGAGCAATCCAATCCAATTACTGTTTAACACAAGGTCACACTCCAGGAAGTGTGTAAATGACAGCAGCGGTGTAAAGCTATTTCAACACTTATTATCAGCTCTGGACAGCCGTGCCATTTAATTGTGTCTGTGTGTTAGAAACTTGCTGTCAGTGTCTGTGTGATGCTTTTTCTTACCTGCATGTCAAAAACAATGTGAAGCTGTAAACATGCATGCTTTCCGCTTCCGGTGTTGTGAAACGACGCTGCTTAATGTCACATCTGGTTTAGACGTGTTACTGCACGGCCAGAAAGAGATCAAATAAACTACTTCAAAATGAATCTGTCAATGAATCTTGTAGCATGACTTTTTATCTCAATTGTTTCTCCTAGACAACAGTGAGATTAAATGGGGAGCATAAATGTCTCCATAAGAGTTTCAGGAGAGATCTCAACAATGTCTCAAACTGAGCTCAGATTTGTCAAGTCAAGATATTACTCAAACATTTACACCTCCATACTCTTCGTTGACTTTTTCTTGAGCAATTTTAGGAGAAACATCGCAAACTAAGTTGACATTTAAATGAAACCCAAATGAGAACGCCATCAAATCTCCCGAGCTATTAAAGAGCGACATCTGAACAATAAAATAATACACTTGCACATATACCAGAACACACGCACACGGCCACCTGTGTCTCTGTTTCGTTATGGGTGAGTCATCTTATTGCATCACCGCGGTGGGACATCTGGGCCTTCTTTGTAGATGCCAACTCTCTCTGAACACAAGAAGTCATAACATGCTCACAAACATACATTTATTATCACACGGTCTAGCTGTGAACCTCGCGTGTATGTGAGAAACTCCGGGCGGCGGGCCAGACGCTAAACGAAGAGCAAAATGATGGCGGAGGCTGTGACCTCTCTGTACTCTACAGGTCAAACTCACACGAGCACAGATGAAAGTAGATCAGAGGTCACGCACGTATGTAAAAACACAGCAACATTTTCTTCAGATGAAATCTTTATACTCGGAGGAACAGAGAGCACAAGAAAAAAAAAGTTGTAAGAGAGATTTGGCAATGGTGGACAGAACAGATGGACAGTGTGTGTGCGTTCCAATGCGTCCAAGCATTTGGTCATTCAGACCCAAAATGTCAAATTTACACACGTTTTCATATCTATCTACTATCGTTTTATACACAGCTAGTTGTAAAAAATATAACCTAATCCACACCTATATAGAAAACCTGCAATTTTACCAGAAAAAATATTAACATTTTTAAAGACAAGGACTTCACCAATAGTAGGTTCAGGTTTGTTCCTAAATATGTTTATATAAAGATAAACAACAAATGCATCATTTCTTCCAAAACTACACCCAAGTAAATCCACCACACACAAATATATATAGGCCTAACTTAAAAACACAGCAAATATATTGAAGATATTCAGTGTCTTTAATGACAAATCTGACCCACACACAGACACTGGCATTGAACACACTGACCCACAGCATGAACTGCAAAAGAACAGACGGAGACTCCTGGCATTCACACGCATGCTTGCTTCTGTGTATCATTAAGAGATACTGAACTGAACTTAATGTGAACTGACGACAAGAAACACATAGAAACTTTACTTATTCATTTCTATTATTTATGTTTATTATATTTATTTATTATTTGAGATATACAGAGGCCCTAAAATATTTAAATATTTTTAAAACATAATAATAAAAATGATCTGCAAACAAATAATGCTCCAGTTTCAGTCAAAAGTACAGTGACTTTTACTGCATTGTTTTTCTTCAGTTTTTCTCTGTATTTCGTACAGTGCTGCTTTCTCATGCACAATGCAAAGTCATGTTTTTTTATATAAAAGTGATAGTTAGACCCAAAAATTCTGTCATCATTTCCTCACCCTCTTGTCATTTCAAACCTGTATGACTTTCTGTTTACTGCAGAACACAAAAAGATATTCTGAAATATTGTTAACCGGCAAGGTGTTGATTTTGTGTCCATACAATGGGTACCGTTGTTGTTCAGTTACCAACTTTCTTCAAAATAGCATCTTTTGTGGAAGAAAGAAAGTCATACAGGTTTGAAATGACAAGAGGGTGAGGAAATTTTCATTTTTGAGTGATCTTTAAGTCAAATAGGTTTGCATAGAAAAGGCAATGAGAAAGTCTAATCCAGAATATGAAATAAAATTAAAAAGGAGTATAAACATACAAAAAATAAGTTTGATTACTTAATCATGTTTTCCATAGATGTTTTGTCAAATTTAGTTTATAAACTAATACAGAAAAGTGTTTGTGAAAAAAACTTTGTTTAACACCAGTATCAGAGCTCATGAGCTCCTTATACCTTATTTATTTATTATATATGTCACTCAACTTGTGCTTGTTAAGAATTCCCACAGAGTTGTGCTGTTAAATTTATAACATTGGTCTCATAACCCTATGAAAAAAAATGTCTCGCACTGAGAAGAAACCAGCAAGAAGAAGAGAAGGTTACACAAACATCTCCAGGGAACAAATTAGTAGCTTCACTCAAAGCACATTTTCTGTTCGGCTGAAAGCAGGAGAAACACACGGACATAATACAACCGTTAATACACTACAGCCACCGGAGAGAGAGAGAGAGAGAGAGAGAGAGAGAGAGAGAGAGAGAGAGAGAGAGAGAGAGAGAGAGAAGGGGGGGAGATGTGTTATAAAGGATTTGAACATTCTACTCTTTTCTCTTTGTGTCACGCTGGAGCTCATGGGAACGTTAACAAGACATTTTGCAGCACCAGCAAGCGTTCGCTTACACTCGCTGGCATACGTTTCTTTTTTGACTCATTAGAACTCTTCATCTTTTTTCACCCCTTGCTCTCGTCTCCGAGGAGAGTGATGTGATGTGACACAATGATCCTGTTATAATCAACACTGAAAGAGTCACATCACTCGCTTCGGTGTAGACAGCGTTGTCAGTTATTTAAAATCAAAAGTGGTTTTGGTGTATGAATATGTTAACCTTACTAGACTCCAAAACACAATTTGCATTTAGTAAAAATAAGCATACAGCCTCTCGCTTCTGCCAAAACAGATCAACAATTTTTATGACATCATTCTGCACTTAAATGCTATTGGCCATTTCATGAGTGGGAGGAGCCACTCAATATATATATTTCACCTCACATCCCGTTTAAATTGAAATGACATCAACGCTTTGAACATTAAAGGCACGTCAGTCTTAAGGTGTTGCATACTTGCAATGTGGACAGACGCGGTGCCCTTTTTTTGTTTTAGTGTATTTACTTGCAGTGGACACGGGATCACATCCTCTCACCAGGTGTGTCTGCACGCTTGGATCTCAGGTTTGATCAGATCTCTGGAATGTTCTGTGAAATTCCAGGGCCCCTGCGGAACTAACTAAAGAGAAAATTGGACAAATCAGGCTGCAGGCGAGACATCAGAGACATTTTCTGAAGGAGTGAAATCAGGATTATTACACCACATTCCTCCCAAACATCCGCTCCTGCGAATCGGGGCACAACTTATCATATCGTTCATCATTCCCATTATGTATGCCTGATGGAGAAATAAGCTATATTTGGTTTGCGAATCTTCACGGTTAGGGGCACGGTAGTATTATTTCTCTGTCCTCTGTGGATCTGTTATATTTAAAGGTGCGACACACATACACACAGAGAGCGTTTATATAAACCGCCTGCGATTTGTCTGAGTCTCTTATTCTGTGGTTTTTCTTCTGTAAAGTGGCGTGTGGTTCGGTGGCCTTTGTTTTACTTTTTTCTATTGTATTTCCTTCTTTGACAGAAAGGAGAAGCCAATTAAAGACTATAGGGCTCAGCAGAGCAGCGTTTAGTCCTGCTGTCTCTCCTGTAGTGTATAACAGAGCATAACAGAGCAGTTCCCTGTGCGTGTGTGCATGTCCAAAAAAATAATATTTGCATATATATATAGCCCAACTATGAATAAGTTATAAGCATTTCTAATGCACAGCTCTGGTTTGCTATTATTAATGATATAACGTATTGCAACGTATAAAGAACACATTTTATAATGCATTACGTATGCATACATCAAGGGAAGTGGTACCTTGTTTCTCCCTGCTGTATATAAAAATGGCAAAAGCACTCGATTCCAATATTTTATTCGTGTCCAGCGTTCTGTTCATTGGTTCCATTCCAGCGTTCTGTTGGGCGTATCTGGAACCACTCTGAGCCAAAACAACACTCCAGCCTGCCATCCTATAATACCCCCGAGGGTGACTCTGGAACTGGTAAAAACTGAAACCTAGGCTATTGTGATTGGCTGAAAATACTAACCATAAAATACAACCAATTCATCATTTACCATGAAATTTAAGGTTAAACTCCTACCAATGAAAATGAAAGCAGGTGTATTTTTAGTTTTGTGTTTTGTAAGCGTAACATAATGGATGATTTGCGATTATAATTTCAATGTCGAGTGCTTTGAAGCTTTAAAGTAATTGACAAGTTAATTCCTCATGATATGAGCTTTCTTTTAATTATTGTAACGTAGCGAACCATTGACCATGAGAGTGCATTGATTCATTCAAATATCTATAAATTATATGAAGAAATTTTAAACACAAACACAGACTTTAGTATCAAGCTCATTTATGTTAATTGGTCTATGAGGGGTTGTGGATATTTTGGATTTTCACTGCTCTCCAGGTAAAACACACACACACACACACACACACACACACTTTTAACTGGGTCAGCATGTGATGTCTGCTGGGGTGCAATGTGTTTTTCCACTTAATAATTGGGCAGACTGAGTGTGTGCTTGCGATCTATATATAATGTTACTATATTTCAAGACCTGAAACAGCTACTATATTACAGTAAATAAAGAAAAATGCAATTGTTTAACCTCACATATCTTGTGAATTGGGTTAGGGGGAGTGGATGCTCTTTTACCCGCGTACTGTATTTAATGAGGTACACCCATAAAAAGATACAGTATACAGAAATTGGTCTTTGAAGAACCTGGTTCTTCTATGGTCTCACTGCACACAACTCTTTGAAGCACGCTTACGTTTAAAAGTGTAGATGAGATTGATTCACTTCTCTGTCTGACTCATTGGGAATGCTCATTAAGGTGAAGAGGCACTTCCTGAGGGGACAGAAAGTCTGCAGCATGTGACATAACAGTTGTCAAACGTAGTATGATGAGAACGCGCGCACACACACACACACCTGCCATCAGCGTCTGTGTGCGTTGGTTGCTCTTGCTCGCTATCTGTCTAGAATCAACAGAGAGAGAGAGAGAGAGAGACTCATGTATAATTCATGTTGCTGGAAACCCATTTGCTATGGAGACAGAAAAGCACATGAAGCGCGTGCGTGTGAAAGAGAGAGAGAGAGAGAATGTGTGTAGGGGTGGGCACATACGTGTGTGTTTGTGTAATAAACAGCACTGCAGTGTTGGTGTCACACATACAGAGCTCACAAGAACATTTGAGCACCTGCTTCAAGATTTGCTAGTGACTCTGTCTAAAGATTATATCTGCTTGGTATATGGGAACAAAATTCATCTTATTATGATGGATGTTATATTTTCTTTTGTAAATCTGTTTGATGGCACAAGAAGCTGTATGCATTAATCTATATTTTCTGTGAGTTAAACATCTCAATCACCTTGACACGGTGACAATGGCTCGACCATAGAGCTCAACTATCTGTATGCCTGACCAATGAAAGATATTTGAAAAAACATTTGAAAAATCTACTGTTGCAGTTTGCTGCCTCTAGTGGTGCAGAAAGTACACACTTCACATCTAAAGACACTTGTTTCCCTTGCCAAATTCTCTTGCAAGTTTATGTTAATAAGTATAAGTAAAGTAAAGTATATTTAAGTATACTTCATGTACAAAGTATATTAATATGAATACACCAATAGTATGCTAAAATACTACCTGGGACTAAACAAGCCTGCTTATTAATTACTTTTATGTATACTTTATGTACTAAGTATACAAATATGGATACACTAGTAGTATGCTTGAAAATGTAGTGTTTCAATACTAATTGAAACCAAACTAACCGGCTTTTTTGTTCTTTAAGCGTAACATTAGTAAAGTTTGAATACACAACTACTAAAATCTATATGTTACATTGTACTTCAACTATACTATAAGCTAACTTTAGTTTACTAGTTTAGTACTTGTAGCACATTTTATGAAAGTACATTTTTAAGTATACTCCTAGTAAACTACTAGTGTAGTAGTTTTTATACTGCAAGTATACTTGAAGGTCTTTGAAGTGATTTAACATCAAACGTATTGTGTACTATTTATATATTTTACTACTTTGCATTTGAAGTATTACTACTGTTCCTATTTTTTATACTTAAATATACCTTTAGCTTGAAGCATACTTGTTTATCTGGGATTTTGAGAGACTGTTTGTTAACTGACATAGTAAAAAAATACCATAACACTTTTTTGTTTAATAAAACTTGCAAGGACCAGAAAACTTTCTGCTTTAGATTTGTTGCTTTCAAAACTTTACTTCAAAGATATTCACACACTGTTGAATCCTGTCATTTTAGCCCTGTGTTTATCTCTTGAGCTTCTTCTTTTTCATCTGCTGTCATACACAACAACATGCGAATAGAACTTCAATATTGTTTATCGCACCATTAGAAAATGGACGGTCTGGCTATATCATTTGACTTTATTATGGAAAACCACTAAAGCAATCTAGACTAATAAATTATATGGAATAATCATTTATTGTTATTGATATTATTATTATTAATAATAAATGTAGGTGTTTTTGGTGTATTTTATCACATTGATATTTTTGTTTAGCTTTGCACTGTGTCTAACATTATTTTACCATAGTATCACAAAGCCTCAAACTGTTACCTTTTGTTTTGTTTTCTGCACCCACTTACAACTTTTCATTACAGAAACAAACAGAATCTCTGCAGACTAGCTCAATCTCAAACAGTACACACACATTTCTCTCTGTCACATCAGAACGATTTATTTGTATCTCGCTGTTCCCGCATTTCATAGTACTTTTCTATGGTATTGGAAAATTGATGTATTTTTCATTAGGTCACTACACACACACACACACACACACACACACACACACACACACACACACACACAAACACAGAGAGAGAGAGAGAGATGGCATGGTGTGTTTGAATGATGAATGTAAGGAGCTGATATACAAACAGCGGTGTACAGAGTTCAATTTAACATAGACAGATCTCAATGTCACTGCACTTCATGTCGCCCTTCCTTCACGTCATATCAAATCTCTTGTTCTGCTCTGTCTGTGTCTCACTGCTGTCAACCTTGAACAAGTGTTTGTTTTTAAAGGAATATTTTGCGATATTGTCTAAAATAGGGCGGTTTCACAATAGCACTTTTGGTGCGCACCCGGACTCGATTAACGTCAGAGTTCAGTTCGTTTGGCTGTCTTCCGAAACTCAGGTGCTCACACTGCAAAAAAACGCTTTTAGTATTTTTATCTTGATTTCTAGTAAAAATGTCTAGACATTCTTAAATCCAGATGCATTTTCTTGATGAGCAAAATGACCAAGAAAATGTATTTGCCGTTTGCAGAACGGCAAATAAATGTTTGCTGTCAATTATTTAAAAGAAAGTCATCATATTATACATGTTTATGGCCTGTTTGACTCGATTATTCAAATCTTCTGGTTTCGTTGTCTGAAAATAAAAAAATCAAAGACAAGAAACAGGTTGAAAATTAAAAAACAATGAAACATTGTAAAAAGCGCTATAGAAATAATGTTGCATTGAATTGAGTTAGCAAAATCATTTGAATGCATTGTTAAACATTCTTTCTGATCCTATAATATAAGATTGTGAAGATGCAATAGTTGCATGCCAAAAACCAGGCAATCTCTCATGCACTCTTCTTAACATCCAAGTGGAGGGGTGAATGAAAAGAAACTGAACTGTTTTGGGCTTTCCTGTCTGTCTTTTGCACTTCCACCCTCTGTTTTTTCTTCTCTCAACCTGCTGGGCCTCTGAGCTGCAGATTCTGGAGAGTCAGATGCCTTGAATCTTAACCTGCCTGCGGGCGGTGCGCATGACTCAAACACTGCAGGAAACTAAATACAAGCAAATAATATTACGTAAAATATTGTTCGCAAATTACCAGAGGTGTTTAAAAGCAGGGTGTGTGGCGTGCCTCAAACTTATAACCGTACAAACAGGAAGTGACACGCACAAGGGCCGGAGCCGGAGATCTGCATTAGTGAGTCAACCACAATTTAACCAGAACTGACAAAGATGATTTAGTTTGTTTTGTCATGTTCGTACAACGTGTTTCAAAAAAGAGCCGGAGAGAAGATTGTGACATAAAAGATTTTAATTGTCCTTATTTTTTCAATGACAAACTATTTTTGGAGCAAGGAACCCTGACTAGTATTATAAGTGGACTTCAGGGGAAAACACTAAATGCTGTAGGATACGGTCAATTAAAATAGAAAGATAGACCATGAGCCTTCATCTGACTCCACAAAAGCTCTCTGCATGTGTGTGTGTCTGCATCGAGCGTGTGGAACCACATCAGAGACGGAGAAAAAAGTGGTAGCAGGTAAGCTTGAAGATGAGATGAATGGAGTGAGAAATACAGTGTGACATCCCATTTGTGTGAGCATTCGTGCCTGAGAGAAAGAGAGAGCTCACCCTGTTCTTAATGAAGACAGCAGTAGAGAAACAGGGAAAGACCATTTCTGTGTAATTTCAGGCAATTTAAAGAGAAAACAGTCCTATTAGGAGACTATCAGGTCTTTTATAAACAGCAGCGCTCCAGTACACAAACAGTCCCTGTGAGCTCTAATATTCTCTTATATTCCCTTCTGGACCCACTACAGCCGAGTTGTTTAGAAATAAGCTCATATAAATATGTATCAAACTACTGTAGAATGTTATAAAATCTATTGTATTTGAGACCGCGGCATGTTGTCACACAGAGAGTTAAGGGCCAGTAGCTAAGGTGCCAAAAGTCCATTTTAGGATTACAGAAATTTAGTCCAGAAATGATAAACACGTGAACTAAGTACACTAGTACATTTGATTATGAAGTTTAAACTCTGGACAAGGGTGTTATTCATAAATGTCAGGTTGTGACATACGTCGTATAAGATATCATTTTAAAATTCACGCATCTGATAAGGTGTGTGTGTGTGTGTGTGTTAGAAAGAGAGAGAGAGAGAGAGAGAGAGAGAGAGAGAGAGAGAGAGAGAGAGAGAGAGAGAGAGAGAATAACATTTTATATTAAATAATAACATACACATTAAAAGCTGCATAAACATCCAGATACACAAAAGTAAGCCCTCAGTGAAGACCCCTGCTCTTTTTTACACTTTTAATTTCATAAACACACACACATTTACCCAAGTGTGCTCCAGACACAATCGAGTTCCCAGCTGTCACCAACACACACTGATATGAATTACATGACAGCAGAGGGCAGATGTCTCCAGCCATCAAAAACAGAGAGAAATATGAATATATATGTACAGTAAGACAAACATTGCAATAAAAACTGTGACAAATCAAATTTAAGCTCAGTATTACAATACACAAACATTTGTCAGGTTGGCATATAATGTTGTTTATTGACTGAGTCTGTTTTGTGCTTAAGTTTCTATTAGTCTGAGAGACAAATGTAGGGGTGAGAGAGACATTTATTATTAAACCCTGTGAAGACACACAGTCAATATGCAGGTGTCCTTCATCACGGCAAATGCAGATGAAACTGACAATGACAGACTATCAAGTCAAGTCAAACTGAAGAAGAACTACGTTTAGATGCTATTTAGCTTTTAGCTCAGACTATACAATGTATAAATTAAATTGATTTTTGCTGTGATTATGCTAAATAAATAATGTGCAGATAAGCAACATTGTCAGCAGGCCTCATTTAGTTCTTGTGAATTCTCCCCCAAGATGTTAAATCGCAGAATATCACAGCCGGAAAATGTCCAAAGGTTATTTATACTGAGATGAGATCATGACCTTTAATGGTGTAATGACCCATAGAAACGTGTTTCCATTACAACAGCAAATAAACAATTGTTGAGGTCATATAGGCCCACAGAGACCACAGTGAACTGTAAATACAACCTGTTCTCCTGAAATGCGTATAAATAACACGCTGTTGCAAATATTGTGTAATATGTACGCCAAAGTTCAATTTTGCGTGCCTATGATATGTCCTCGACGGTTAGGTTCAGGGTTTGGTTAATAAGACAAATTGGCGTATCATATGCACTTACAATTAAACTTTGGCATACTTATTGCAAGATTTTGCGTGTTATTTATACGCATTTCATGAGAATGGGCTTGTAAATAACATGTCTAAACAGAAAATGTTTATTTATACTGAATAAAAGTGATGTTTTCTCTGACTATGAGTTAAAGGAGCTCAAGTCTCCAGCACATCAAGAGTGACACAACAAAATGACATGAACCACAGACGAAACTCACAAACACTTTCTCACATCAAACTTTTTTGACACTTTTCATAAAAGTTCACACCTGAATGATATTAAAACATTGTCTGACCATTCACATACTCTAATGCCAAACCTTACAACTTTACAATACATTAGTTTACATTTAAAATGTAAGTTTAATTTTAAGTTTAAAAGCAGGAAAGGGGCGTTTGATAAACTGAATGTAGGACGTGTGGTCTCGCTCACCACAAAGCCTCTGGTGGACTTTATCTCTAATAATCTGGTTGTATCTGCTCATGAACAACTAGTGTACAATGTACACATTTATTCTGTTTAGGGTAGATTGAGATCTACTGTACTTTACTGACAGAAGCACTCGTGCTGCAAAGAAGTGCATCATGTTGAAAGAAACCAGCCACGCTGCAATTTCCATTTCCTGTCACTGACCTCTAAAGACCACCAGAGTTTCCACCTGCTGCGTCTCTGTGTTTATCTCTGTGACAAGAGCTCACAGCCTCATGCTTTCACAGACTTTTATAGTAAATGTCGAAATCAACCACAAAATGAATGCGTTAATAACTACGAAAAATAACTCGTAGCTGGTCTGTTTTTTATGTACAGGATAAAAAATTAAATATATGACACTGTTTTGCACAAAGTTGCATTGCTGATTTGTGTCTGTAACTTCAATTTCGGCTTGAAATGTCGTTTTCAGTCAACTTAAAGTTTTAACAGATAATCAAAATGAGAATAAAAACTAAAACAAACAAGAGCTAATACAACACATCTGAGTTTTATACGCAGTTCAAACATTTTCACTGTATTTTTGCTCTGTAGCACAAACTATTTACAAAGATTCTCTCATGACTGAGAGAAAGTAATATAATATACATATACATTTTGGTTGTCATTGGTCTTGAGCGCTCTGTACATCAAAATAAGACCAGTATACAGGAACTTGATACTGTAAAGAGAGAGAGAACTTCAATCAAACTCTTATCATCTGCAATATGGATGCAATAATGGATATGTTTCATCAGAATTGTGTGGGATTATGTGAGATGTCACATAAAAACGCAGATTAGAAACAAAGCATGGCATGAAGCAGCATCAATGAAGTGAAGAATCTCAGATCTCGTGTTGGAATTACAAACGTTGCTCGAATATTGTACATCATGTTAGAAATTAAGAGGGACGTTTACTTTAATTTACCAAAAATTGGCGAAAAATATTTTAATTATTTAAATATTTTAATTCTAAAGGCCAGTCAAAAGACAACCACGATAACTACAAAGATTTAATTCTAATCGTAACACTACAGATATCGTCGTGTATCAATTTGAAATGTGAAATGTTGAAATGTGCAAAGCTCACGGTCAGAAACATTGATGTGGATGCTAATATAGCTATTGTTATTTTTATGTCTACACTTATTGCACTTATTGTATTTCATTCTGTGCAAAAAATGATTTGGCCGTGTTCATGAGAGATGCCGCTTACCCATTGGAGGGACCCTCGTGATGAGCCGGAGCTAAGCTCCTCCTCCTCGTGGTTTTCATGCTCCTCCCCTTCACTGTGAGGTTTCTGGTGAATGACCACTCGCTCTGTTGAGATGCAAACATGGGGATTTAAGCGACATGTGTGTTTGTTTGTGGGGTATATCTGTCTGATACGATGACCCAACATTTAAAAAAAAAATGTTTAAAGGAAAACATTGACTTTGACTGAATAAAAATAAGACCCTGTTGCTCAAACAGCGTTTGTACTTCCTGTGCAGGGGGCCACACACATACAATATCCAACAAGTTTAGTCATTAAAGACTTCTCACACAGAAAGGTTTCCGCATTATTGTTCATGTTACCTGCACTTGCATCATGCACTGTAAGTCAAAAGTCACACGTGTCTGTTTTCGTTTGATCTGCTAGAAAGAATGTAAACTACAATCCCTCATTTAAACAAATAATAATGGACATATATACAGTATATATCAATGTCAGCCATGCTGCTATACGGGCACGATTGAGCACGACATTGCTTTTATCTGATTAAATAAGTGAAGACAAAAAACAAAACCTGTTAAGATCAATGTAGACATTCGTCACATACCAGATACTTCTGTATTGCTTTGACAGTATTTTTATCACCTGTATTTTTACAGTAGTTCCTTATTCTGCACACAGTGAAGACCAAGCAGATGATCAGAAGGCCAACGACAGCAGCCAGAGACGAATACAGGATCAAATTTGGATGTTGGCTTGTTGTGTTACTGGTGGGATTTGTTTGAACCAATACAACATCGCCTGTATCATGTGAGCAAACAGATTATACATCTGATAAGATTTAGGATAACTAAAATTATACTGTATTCAGTAAAAAAGTGAGTGTAGAGAAAGAATCTCACCATTAGTAGTTCTTTCATTGATCCCAATACTGATGCCTAAGATGGTTTTATGTCCTCTGACTTCAGTCAGTATTGGTATGTCTTTGGTCACTTTACACACATATTCTCCTGCATCATTTAAAGTTATGTGTGTGATGTGTAGAGTAGAACAATTTTGTGATGGATACGTTTGGTTTAGCCGGTTCTCTTCTGTAACTTTTGTCTCATTTTTTAACCAAAAAACTTTAACATTAGATAATGAAGTCCAGCAACAGGAGATTTCAGCAGATTTTCCCTCATCCACAGAAATGTTGTCTGGACTCTGAATCACTGATAACTTCTCATTCAAACCTGTGACTGAAAATACACAATAAAACTGTTAGAATTGGTGTTTACAGAGACACAAAGAGCAGATTAAGTATTACAAATATCTTGGAAAACATATCTAGAAAGCAAATAAACATCAAAGTTATAAAAAAAAACATATTTAAAAAGAATTCAAAATTACCCTCCTATTGTAAAATCTGAATTTGTTCTGATGTGATTCTGTCATTTCTGTAGATTCTATGTTATGCAAACTGGTTTTAATACTAAACCAAAATTAGACAATGTAGAAATCTTGATCATTCAGGTGTGAGTTTAAAATAAACAGTAATGTATGTATACTGTAAAAAATTCCATTTAAGTTTCTAAATTACTAAATTAAGTTTAGTTGACTATACAATTTTTTTTATTTACAAGTGAATGTGACTAAAGATCACTTCATAAAAATCATTTAGGACAGTTTCTTTTTTAGTATTTTCAAAAAATATATATATTTAAAACATTTTCAAAGCTTCAGTTATTTTTCAATGTATATACATTCACGTTCGTTTCAGACTTGGTAGGAGATTTTCAATGTTAGTCAGCATTTTAATGGAAATCATTGAAATTTGATGGTTTCTATTATAGGTTTCTATTGGTTTTTTCAGCATGGATGTAAATTGTAGTTTGTCTTGACATACTGAAAAAAAGGATTTTTGCTGCTTGTCCAATCTACTTAAATAAACAAGTTAAATCAACAAACTTTTTGTAAAATTTGGTCAAAATATGATTTTTTTCATGTTTAGTTATGTAACTTAATCCATTCATGTTAGGACTACATGCATGATTTGTGTTGCGTTAACATAAATTTTACAACTGCAAAGAGGATTTGCATTTCCCAGCATGCTTTGCATAAGACTGCATTTTGAGAGGTATTTTCTTAATTAAGTGTTGCTGTATGTGTTTTTCAATGAAAATATGAAACTTTAACATATAAAATCATGTTTGTTTGTTTAACTAACATAAATTGAGAAAATTGAAAGTAGATAAATTATGCTGAGTAAACATAACTTTGTTATGTGCAACAATTTTTTTATGTTAATCCAACAGATTTTTTTTTCAGTGCACTACATTTAGAAACATACATAATTTTGTAGGCAAAACAGATCAAGATCACCTAACTGAAACAAAAGTAATCCGAATTTTAGTAAAGCCCAAAATACTGCTGATTATTCTGTACAAATATTATGAAAGCGATAAAAAACAATAAACATTTACATGAACAATATTCACATGAACGATGATGTCCCTTTATAGCCAACTATTAGTAGAATTCATTAAAGTGGACCAGAATGATACGTAAACATGACAAAAAATCTCTGAACGCAGTAAGAATCTATTCTCACCATACTACAAATATTTCATTTGATACTAAGTCTGTATTATTATCATCTCATATATTATCCTTTTTCTTACCTCTGAAACAAAGCCATGACATGAAAAGCCCACACAGGAGTTTAGAGGAACGCTTCATTTCTGTGTTCAACTTTGCTTTACTCCTCCAACACACTGTTCACGTATCAGCTTTCCTCTGACACAACCCTTAACTAATTTTTACACAGCGACGCTCTGAGTTAACCACAATACTGGTCTCTTACTCTTTCCTCCACCCACACACACAGTCATAGACATCATAAACACACAATACACATATTTCTGTACGTCTAAGTCATACTTTTATTATAGAAAACCATTTTAATATTATTTAAACAATCAGTATCAGTATGATAGCTTAAACCACATCAAACTGCAACAGAGCATACAGGAAGTGAAATCACAAATCTGATAAACCAATCTGTGTCTCACAGAACTGAAACAATGTTGTATCTTCTTCATTATTAGATGTCACAACCATCACATCTTCAGTGTCCAGAAGCACAACCGCAAACCGTCTCTTTTTCTTCCGCCTGTTTGTCTTTTTCCTCTTCAGTTTCTGTTTTCTCTCTTTCTCTACAACACAACCTTTCACATCTTCAGTTTCATATATGCATTTGTCATCTCTATTGAAATATAAGAATGACACCAGCAGACACAAACATTTGAAAATGTAAATTCATGTCAAATTGAAAATCTAGTCATCTGTAAGCCAATCAGCTTGCATGCTTCCTATTCTTAAAGGCATAGCTCACCAAAAAAGAATCCAATTCACCCATAATTCTCATTTTTTAATTTTCACTTTGAATAAATACAGCGTTTAATGTTATGTTTCATGGTCTCTATTTTTGTTAACAATATTACAATACTCGTTTATAGATATAGATCATGGACCCTCATCTAGTTAAACTGACAGGGCTTTGAGGTAAAAGTATATTAGCACATATTGCTAAAGAAAGTGTGCACCCTGAATGCGCTGTACAGGAAGTTGCTTTGATTAAAACTGTCAAATGCACAAATAATGTTAAAGATTTAAGACCACGAATGCTCATCTCTCGCAACAATAAAACAGACAGGGGTATGCATGTTCGAGTCATATTTTTATTATTACATGAATTGAATATTTCTCTTCAGTATAGACTTTGCTTTGCAAACCATAAAAAACTGCAACCAAGCATACAGGAAGTGACATTACAGATCTGATAAACCAGCTACTGAAACAATGCTAGTACCCACAAGAGAAGCTGCACCTTCTTCACTATATATATATTGTTATATAACCATCACATCTTCAAAGTCCAGACGCCCAACCGGCTCTTTTTCTTTCTCATGTTTGTCTGTTTCACCTTCTGTTTTCTCTGTGGTGTCACTCTCTTCTTGCGCTGCAGAAACTGCCTGCCCCTGTTTCACACCTTCAGTGTCATTTCTGCGTTTATTTCCTGATTCTAGATCTTCCTCTGGTTGTTTTAGTGCATGTTCAACTGCTTAAAAGAAAGTCAATAAGATGTCAAGATCTCAGCAGGTACAGCTGTCATCTCTTAGTAACATTGTGAGAAAACTGCAATGAGTAAACCAGATGAAGATCTTGACCATTTCTATGGACATTTTCTCTGTTTATGTTCAGTAGATTTTGTGCTGGCGTGTGTTCAACAGTTACCTGGTTTTAATGGGATGACTCTTTTATCATCTCTGTTCAGGTATAAGAATGCCACCAGCAGAGTAAGGAAGGGCAAACATCTGAAAATGTAAATGACCACAATGTCCCGCAAATCACCTGTGGAGAAAAACTCATCGGGATTTTGAGGAAACTAAGACTGTTTTAATAAACATTGATTCAAATGTAAAATTAAATTCAGATTATTCAGTCACAAATGTTTTTTTATCAAATATTTTTTGTATCATATCCATATATATTCCTACTGCTTTCATTTGGAGAATCCACAGAATGTCCATCCAAAGAGGTCTCATCTTTTGAAATTTTCTTGATAATATCAGGATTTTCTTAAAAAATTTTAATTCACACAGATGAAAGCTTATTCTAAAACTTTAAATATATGAAATTACTTTAAATTTATAAATGTATCTTAATACGCAATTTGCCAGTCAGTTGTATAATGCACTCATGGAGCAAACTGACAGGTCCTCTTGTAATAATAATAATACAAAATTAATAATCACTTAAGTTTGGTCATCAGCCTGTTGAACCCCAGATGACACATTTGCAGTAACGCTTTTAATACTCACTGACTGTTAGGACACAGCTGGTTACCACTGAAGGTGTATCTGAAATTATATGAACATTGTCTATAAAACAAAAGATGAATAAGATAAATGATCAGTCTTACAGTAAATAATCAAAAAATGGCCTTTGTAACAGTAATTATACAGTATTGTGATGTGTAGCAGAATCTCACCTTCTGTTGTGACAAAAATTTGAATGACAGTTAAGATGGTTTTATGTCCTCTGACTTCAGTCAGTATTGGTATGTCTTTGGTCACTTTACACACATATTCTCCTGCATCATTTAAAGTTATGTGTGTGATGTGTAGAGTAGAACAATTTTGTGATGGATATGTTTGGTTTAGCCGGTTCTCTTCTGTAACTTTTGTCTCATTTTTTAACCAAAAAACTTTAACATTAGATAATGCAGTCCAGCAACAGGAGATTTCAGCAGATTCTCCCTCATCCACAGAAATGTTGTCTGGACTCTGAATCACTGATAACTTCTCATTCAAACCTGTGACTGCAACAAACAACAACAATTAACCACAATTGTATTGGTTTGTTGCCATTGTTGATTTTCAAAATGTTCATAGCAAAGCAAATCTGAAAGAGACGAAATCTGAACAAATATAGTAACGTATTGAACTTTCAGTTTTATAGAAGCACACAATGATTTAATTTAGTTTTATTTATATAGCGCTTTTTACATTGTTGCATTGTTTTAAAGCAGCTTTACTGGAAAAACGAATCAATGAATCAGTAAGAGATAAAAAGTGTAAAACAAAAATCTCTAATTTTCACAGTCTCTTCAGTTCCAATAGCATTTGTTACATAAATAATAGAGAAGAAATACTAAAATAACAACAAAAATATGTCAAAGTACTCAAATAAACAAAAAAGATAGAACACCCTTCTGCTTGTGCTCCTCCACCCTTCTTAAGACAGAATTAAATAAATCATTTATAAAACTTTTGACCAATCTGGAAATTGTGTTAGTTTTATGAATGATGTCTGTGATAATCAAATAAATATTAATGCAAGTTTACCACTGAATATTATCTGAAGATAAGTATATAAATGTGGTCAGCTCTAACCAGCAATTCACACGACTTAAAAAAACAAACAATTTCTTCGTGTTTTTAATCTAAAATTCAAGTCAAGCCAATATTGTAATAAAACAAACGCTTCTTTTGACAAACACAAAACGCATGTTTCTCTTTCTGTACGGGGCTCATCAAAAAGCCACCTAGCCGATGGTCCAAGGGTGTTCGACTATTTTTAAAGCAGATGTTTAGTTTGGAAGTGGCACTTACCTCTGGAACAGAAGGACAAGATGAGACCACAGAGGAAAACAGAAGAAATATTCATCCTGAACATACGATGACAAACTCAACTAACATCACATCGCCAGCATGGCGGTCACAATAAAACACACAGACAGAAACACAGAAAACATGACTTCCTTAAGTCCCACTGTCTGTGTGGCAAAAGGTGAATGACACAAGTGCTTCTGTCTTCTGGTCAATCTCAATGAAGAATGATAAATGTTGCCAGAATTAACCTTTTTAATATGCACATAATCACTATATATAAAAAAGCTTGTTTAATGTTACATTTTATAGTCTTTTTTTATTATTAATGAAATGAAAGGTAGCGCTGTAAACTCGCTAGTGAAAAAAGTTATTCCGACTTTAAACTATGAAAATAAGCGTTGTTCTTTTGTGGTAGGACTGTAAATAACTTTTTAGAAACTTTTATTTTTATATTCTATAGTTGTATTTGTTGTATTCTATAGAAATTTGTTTAAATAAGAATAATTCTATTTTTTTAAATGATCATTATTGAATTGACTAGAAACACTTCTTCTGATTTCACCCCACACATGATGAATTCTTTTACTCGTACATTTTCTTTTTTAACACATACCCTCCTATTCTCCTGAGACACATTTAGTATCCTGTAATACTCATGATTCATTGCTGTTGTTACCCAATAGATTTTTCACATGATCAGTTTTGTTAATTAACTTGATGTTGACCTTCACAAAGACTCTCTAACATCTCCTCTGTGCTTCTCTTATATAATGTTTTCATTCCTCTTGCTAATGTTTGGATAGACTATGTGTGACAATACTGTAAGCTGTATAGTTTGCTTGTTTTGACCCTGTAAGAGCTGCTCCCTCAGATGCACCTATGATGTCAAGATGGTTATTTTTCAGAGCTAGTCTGGCTACTGCTATTTCTTAGAAAAGGAAGAACAATTTCAATCTGCTCTTTCTGTTTTTTTTCACAATTCTCTTCTTAAATCTTTCAGTTCATAATAAACCAAATACAAATCATCCCTGTGATTTCTCATTGTGTTCGCAGTGCAAAGGTCACGTGTTTAATTCCCAACGCACTTTGAATAAAAGTGATTGCCATATGCATAAATGTAATCGTTTTTCAGACATAACTATGCATCGGCTACACCCATGTACTCTCAATTTGTACGTCTGCTTTTGTTTAACATGTTAAAAGCATTTTCTTAAAGCGTCGAGAGGAAGTGGTCACAACAGCATCTTCATAAACAGGAAGGCCAGCGTGGCCTAAGAGGAGACAAAGGGGCCACAACGACTAGAGATAGATGTTGGGCTTTTGTGGTTATATTACCATGGCAAATGACTGACAGGAAGTCAAACCAAAGTGTATCAACGCATCGAAGTGTCTCCCTGGGTAGTAAAGCGAATCAATAGTTATACAATTTTGTTGCATACACCATCATGTATTGTACACTGTATATTTCATAGTATATTTAGTCTGATCCTGCTGCTAAAGCACGAATGACTTTTAAATCTTTCGTTACATACCTTTCACATCTTTTTGTCTCTCATAGGTATAAACTAATATGCTGTATCTTCAGTTCAATATAACCGTTCAATGTTTTTCTGTATTCTCCGGCACCCTGCGATGACTTGACAACGACATTCTGACATGAAGTCATTAATGCAGGATCTCTGCTCTCCACACAGTGATATAACATTAGATTTCTGACAGTGAAGAGGAGACGCAGGAATACAGGAGTATCACGTTCTCATCTTCAAGTCAAGAGCCTTCAAGATAGCCTTATTCACCTGCTCGTACACTGTCTCCTAGCAACCGCAGAGAGAGAGAGAGAGAGAGAGAGAGAGAGAGAGAGAGAGAGAGAGATTGATTCTAGGGCCGGTTTAACAGTATCGGGTGTCTGATCATGGCAGTTAAATGGCGGGTAATTGAATTTTGTTTTTCCCGAGCACTCTTAAGTCTGACGCTTCTTCCACATCAAGCCCTCCCGACGTTAACGCTCACGTCTCGCACCTAGAATGACCCACAACTCACTAGCTGCGTCCCAATTCGCATACTATCCGTCCTAAATAGTATTCGAAAATAGAATTAGTATGTCCCAAATCCTAGTGTGAAAATAGTATTCCAAAGATTCCCGGATGGTACTACTTCCGGTAGAAATTCGAAGTGCAGAACGATGCTGATACCCTCAACTCACCGCGAGTAGGTTAGTGACGCTATTAATAAAATTAAATAACTGATGCGTCACTAAATTAGCCGAATTAATATAACTATAGAGTTAACATTACATATGAAACCATTAATGAATAAATACTTCAATGGAAAGAAGAAATTTATTTTGATGTTTGGCCACATATGTTGTAGCCTACAGGCAACAACGGCCACCTCCGTTTCCTGTTAGTATGTCCTGCATGCATATTGTTTTGCTACACACTAAAATGTACTTTTTGTAGGTGAAGTGGGACGCAGCAATAGACACGATATTCAGTTCAGTTCTGAAAGGTCGTAACAATATGACTAATGAACACGTGACTCAAACATTCGGTTTTGACAGAATGACGCATAGCAGCCTATATGATTAAACTATAAAAAGTAGAATATATCACCACATTTATCCTGTAAGACAACATAAAAAATAATTTGACTTCATTCATCTGTGTGATAAATGTTGCTACAGACGTCCCATTTAGATCTAGTTCTGAACGCCGCATTTTACAATTCGATCAATCGTCTCAACTCATATTTTTTTCTGGAGTATGAAAATGCAGTTTCATGTTGACCCGATCTCACACTTCTTCTGGAATAAACGTTCTCTTTCCTAAATTGTGAGAACCTGGTTTGAAATGATTCACAGAATGGGAAGTAAACCCTCCCGTGGACGTTTTGAGAAGCAGAAAACCAACTTAGGGAAATAAAGTGAATTTGTTCTTAATCCTTCGTGAAGGGTGAAGTCTTCGGAGAGGTGTGAATCAACATTAAGCTTAAATTAAATAGACAGCGTTAATCTCAAAACAATTTCTGTTAGGCGAGTTGTTAACATATTTTGGTCCTTGGATCATCGGGTCTCTCTCTCTCGATTATCTTCACCTGGAAAAGATCTTCAAGAAAATGTTCTCTTTATTGTGTCATGTAGGGAGTTTTTCTATAGGCCTACGTGGCACTAAAGCGTTTTCAGTGAAGCGTGTACACGCACACACAAACACAGAAGGTCCCATATGTGGTGATTTAGATGTTGTGTATTCACGCTAAGTGCTGCTTTTAGTGTCACAACATTAATCAAACTGTACCGCAATTTCTAACGCACACACACGGCCCTAATGGCACAATAATGGCATATTCAGACACAACCAGCATCAAATATTCATTACTGACATCTGCTCGCAAAAACAAGGAATATTACAGAAATAATTCACCCCAAAAACGAAAATCCTCTCATTATTTACTCACCCTCATGTCTTTCCAAAAAACCCCATGACGTTCTTCTGAAAACACACCAACAGGAGAAATTCTGAACAACGTGACAGATGTTGTTTAACATGCAAGAATGGATGCAAAATCTCTATAAGGTATCATAAACATGGCCCATATGGCTCATGCAAATTCAAAGTCATGTTTAAGCCATACGACAGCTTTTGTTTAGGAGACGAATGCAACAGAATCTTTTTTTGAGCTGGTGGTGTTAACTTGATTTAGACGACTATTCATGAATCAGACCCGGTATTTAAGTTTGACTCCATTATCAACCCAAAGCGACTGGAGAGGACAATTATCTTTGAATAATGACATGAGGAGAATTTTCGTTTTGATTGAACTACAAAGAATAGCAAAACATTGTGACTTATAATAAAATCCATTTCTCACACTCTGCAGATGAGTTACACTGAAACTACAGACACACAACATCTGTTTATGATGTGCACTGTCCCAATGGGACTTGGTCACACCGGTGCAGCGTTTCACAGCCTCCAACTTTCATTCCTTTGGGAGTTTTCTTTAAATTCACCATTCCCAGATTAGCAATGTATGGATTAAACAAATAGGCAAAGCAATCCATCATTAAACGATCATTAGCAAAGGAACATCAGCCTGAAAACCTTAAAGATGCTCACTAGCCAATTCTTCCTTTGGGATGGGGGCAGTTTTTGCAAGAGAGCAAAAAACTTTATACATATTCCCCGTAATGTGGGATTTTACATGGAATGGTGAATTTAATGGGAAATATAATCACATCAGAAGCGAAACAAAAGAGGCTTGTTCTGTCTTGCAGGGGAAGGTGAAGTTAAAATGTAAATGATCGCGTATCCAGCACTTTACAGGATAGACAGTAAAACAGTGGCCCCTGTTGGCAAACATAACATCAGCGAGTAATTTGTAGATGAATTGTTTTTTAGAAATACTTTTCTTTAACGGTTCGGTCTAAGCTGATCATCAAACGTTTGTACAACATTTTGAGAACTTTGGGGATGAGTAACACACAAGCAACCCAAAATCCATCATATAGGCTATCAAAAACAACATTTAAACTACATTTAATACAACATCAAAAACTGAAAAGAAAAATATTGCACAGGAACGGTTGTGAACACCACTGAGTCTTATAAATGTCAATGAAAAATCATTACAAAATTTCTTTACGTATAGTGTGTTTTTGGGGTTAATTGGTTTCCATGTACCAGATAACATCGCACCCATAGAACCCAACACAGACCCTTATAGTTCCCATTAAAACCAATACACTTCCCATTATAACCATGAACTAAATATATACTAATATACTAACAAGAACAATAGTTTAATCTTGTTCACAGGATGTGAAGGGATGTTATATCCCAAACCTCACAGTGTTTTGATCTGAGCTCTGTCACAGACACGCTTACTAACCACTGTCCTACTGCGTCTCTACTGTACTACTGTGCTTACTGACCATCCATATCAAAGATGTCCTTCCCATAATTCCCTGCTGTGTTTGTGAGGCAGACGTGAGGTTTGTGTCGTATTCTTGTGGGTTGACAAACAAAAACAAGAAAAAGATTAGTCGATGGGCCACTGATTTATTTCTTAGTTTCTTGGGGGCCGTAGCAAAAGTGCCTTTACACAAAAGTGTGTGCGGGTTTCTAAGTTTGTATAAAACCAACTTTAAGGGACACAAAAAAACTTCTCTTTCAATACAACAGGGTCAAAAGCACACAAAGACTAATTTATTCAACAAGCATATTAACAAACCCTCTGCTGAGTTTAAGGTGCCCTTGTAAAGGGGTTTGCAGGGACGTCCTGCCTGCAATAAATCACTCGAAAAACATCCATAAGCTAAAGACAATAATCAGCAAGATAAATCTGCTGCCGGTAAAATCCAGAAGGTCATACTTCATGAGCGGAAACGGGCAGTTGCTAAAACCACAGCAGTGTTTGTTTTGGGCTTTATACAGTAGTTCATTTAAATTTGTGAAGCATTGCTTTGTTGGTTCTCCAGCTCTCTGTCTCTTCTTATTATGAGTAAATCATCAGTAATGCGTGAAGTTCAGCTCCCTGAATACTAACATGTTCATTTAAATACTCATCACTTCTTTATGCCACCTTTCATCAGAATGACTCTCATTTCTCTTCACTCGGCTGACTGACATTCAGAGACTGGGGTTAGCAGGCACGATTCTCATTGTTTGTTCTGTTAATACAATTATTATAATAACGCATCTCTGTGTGAATGAAAGATTACTTTCCTGGGTGAATAAAACCGCCAACACGTCATCGCCTTGGAAATACAAGCTTCTTTCTGACATTTTAGTTCAAAGTGATGTATTCACATAATCCTAAACTGGGTTTTTTTCTATTTTTTGTATAAAGAAATGTGTACATTTTGGGACTTTTTTCAGAAAACAAAAGGGTTTGATCTACAATGTCAAACAGAATATAAAAACTTTGAAGCTGAATATCTCATAACTTCTCAGAACACAACGAAACTTGTTAATTTCTGACGCTTTGTTACGCTGTGATATGCAATGCATTATGTGAATAAAATATAATTTTAGTCAAACTAAAAAGTTATCTTCAAATGTATTAAAGGGATCAAATGGACAAACCTTTGGCCTTTACATTTATGTGACAGAATTCAGTTTTGACTTCTATCACTCACATATGATGTGCACACAACTATAGATCCCTAATTTACATCAATACGCTCATACACCAGATCTAATTCACACACAATGTTCCTAATTTACATAGGCTACTTTCAGCATATTCCACAGTGATACACACTGATCCACAAAATTTGTTTCATAACACACAAAACTATGCCTATACAAAATCCCTGTTGGTAAAAATAACTTCAAAAAAGGATTTTGATTTCTTGCTGTTACAGCATAACATTCAGAAACCCGGAAAAAAAGACGAAACATGAACAGTCTGACTTGATTCTCGCATTGGTATACAGCGCCATCATGTGTCCACAGACTGCACTCCTAAACCTCCTCATTATCATAACAATTTACATTCACATTTATGCATTTGGCAGACGCTTTAATCCAAAGCGACTTACATTGCATTACATTATACATTTGTTATAAGTGTTAATAATGAGAAATATCTGTATTCACTTACCCTGTTGTGTACTCACAAGACTGAACATTTTTAGTGAATTTATTATAGATTTAACCGACAGCTTTACAAATAACCTGAAACGTGTGAATTAATCAATAATTAGATTGTGTGCCAATCAAAATAAACATGTAATGAAAAACACAACCGCAGAAAGCAAACATGAGAGGTGTCACTGACTGAAGCATTATAAAAGTGAAACTTAATAGTCATTTTCTCATCATCATGTCATTCCAAATCTGTATTTCTTTCTTTCTTTTATTGTTGGCAGAACACAACAAATATTATAGAATGTTGGTAACCAACATTGTATGCACACAAAACCACTGAGACACTTCTCAAAATGTCTTCTTTTGTGTTCCACAGATGAAAGACGAATGAATAATATGCGGTGAGAAATATTGACATAATTTTTATAAAGTAAAGCATGTTCAACTTTTAGACAAGCAAAGAAGTTCCTATTCGGACTGGGCTCTTATTGGCTGCTTTTTATTGGCACATTTATATTTTTTCCTATAAAACTAAATTACTATATGCACCTCCAGATCAAAAGGTTTATCATAATAAACATGTTATGTTATCTATATAATATTATATACATAGATTATATTATACATTTAACTAATAAACACATTAATACTTTACATAATTTACTTAGTTGAAATAAAGGTTACTACAGCATCTTTCCGTATCACCGTACTGTGTCTTTAAATGGTTTCCGAAGGTAACTCGGAAGGCAAAGGGGGTGCACGTCTGCACGAGACGCAGCTAGCGCGCGCCCGTGCCCGTATGTGGACGCTCCAACAAATTGAAGAATTTCAAAAGGTGGATGTGTAACACACCCGGGGATAAACTTAGCAAGTCTTCATTCAGTCGTAAGGTGAGCTTTATCACATCATCTCTTGTATGCACGCAGCGGGATTTGACTTCTGTGATGTTTATCTGTAGTCAGACACGACACAAAGAGGCACTTGCGATATGAACCGGCGAGAAGTGCTGAGGGCCCGGGAGCGCGCCGTCGCATCCGTCTCGCGGGGAACTTTGCGTCTTCAAACACCCGTTTCTTGACCACATTTAAGGAGGTTCTTTTCTAAAGAGTGCTACTTCATCGACAGCCATCCAAACTTACCTAAACAGAGTGTCTTTGCATAGTAAATGGTTGTTAGCATGAGAGGAAGGACCGTGACCGGTTGGCCGGCCGGCGGGCGGGCGGAAGGCGCCGGTTCCTCTACGGTGTCTCTTAGCTCCGCTCCCCGGCCGCGAGTGCAGGCAGAGCCGCGAGCTGCACGCAGGGACAGCCCGGTGCGCGGCTGAAGCCGGAGCTCCTAGACGGGCTCCAGAAGCACGAAAACGCTGCACGTTTCTCACACACCGAACTTGAAGAGATACCGTTTGTAGTTAAGCGGAAGTTTGATTGTGAGGTCAGAGTGGCGGGAGTTATTTTGTAACATTTCACGAGAGTTTATTGTCTGAGGAGATGCGGGTGAGGATGTTGACGGGGCCTCGGCTAGTTGCACGAGCGTCGTTGTGTAGACATGCACCATTAAATATAATGCAATGCTATTAAACTAGATGGTTGGCATTTTTTTAATAAGTGTCACGTTATTTATTATTTACAATTAGTGCAACCATTGAAACTTCATCATCAGTAGCCTAATGTTGGTGGCCATATTTATATATTCATAACAAACAGATATTGGCGGGTTTGAAGCATCGCAGTGCACGTCATTCACCTGTTCTTCCTTAATGGCACGACTTGCTGAAATACTTTTTAATATGTTGACTAAAATTGTATCATTTTGTTTGTGTTATTGACAATAAATCTTGAATGGTATGACAGAACTTTTATGCCTTGTGACATTTTATGCCTAGCGAACTTTGTGAGAGTGATGTCAATTTCATGGTGATTTTTACATTTGTTTTGCTATAACAATGTACTGTAGCACCTACAGTTTGGGACTCTTGTCCTGGCCCCATGAAGAGGGGTCATCTGTGGTTTTCCGACTCAGATGACTTTCCTCCAGAAGGACATACAGTAACAAACAGTTACAATATTGTTTATTGCACAAAAATGTTTTTAAAAGACAGTGACTGTTACATGTTGTAATAGGTTTTCAGCCCCTAAATTCCCCTAGAGCATTAAATCGAGAGTTCACCGTTTTAATGTTAAAAAACGTCTGTGCCAAATTGTATTTTAAAAATATTGTTTGGGTTAATAGATTTAGTATACAAGATCTGTACACATTAAAAGTGTCATTTACCAGCCTAATACATGGAACAACTTTTTTTTTTTAAGTTTTAATAATAGCCTTAACAGTTACTTTATTTTTATTTAATTCACATTTATGCATTTGGCAGACACCTTTATTCAAAGCATTATGATCAGTATGTGTTTTCCCTGGGATTCAAAATGATGACATTTATGCTGCTAACATATATTATGTGTCAGGAAAAAGTTCATAAGTTTAAATAAGTGTAACTTGTCATCAATGCATTTTTGTGTAGTTAATAAGTGTAATGCATTTTAAATAATGAGCAATTTTGTTTTCTTAATTTTCAGAATGTGAACAGCATCAAAAGTGGAGCTTCTCCATGCCCTTCCATCCCAACCTTCTAGAATGTTCCTAAAGACAGTTCCTCCGGCGGTGGCTATTCACTCAGAATGGAGGTCTAGTAAAAGCTGCAGCCTGCCTCTCTTTTTCAATGACAGTGCCTCCGACAGCGACCTCGCCTCTGTTAACGGCACCCCCATCCCACAGAAGATCCAGATGATCATCGAGAGCCTCCACAGCACCCAGTCTTCGGACATGACCGACAATGCGCAGGACGCGCACACCAGCCACGAGGCGGGCTGCAAGGGTCAAGCGCGACTCACGGACACGTCGGCGAGGTCCCGGCGAACGGATGCTAGGCGACAGACCGCTGGGTCTGATGCTGGAGAAGATTCAGACAGCGATGATTCTGTGGACAGGGGCATCGAGGAGGCCATTCAGGAGTATTTGAAGGAGAAAGGGGACCACAAGCGCCAAGGGGATCCGGTGACGGGTTCGTCCCCGGCGGCCAAACTTCAACGGAGGGAACCGAGCACACCTGATGTCGCAAAACAGAACACACATTCCAGCAGTGGCAAAGTGTTAACCGCTAGCAATCACATTCAGAGAGCGTCAACGCAGCCTTTGAAGAAGACGATAAAGAAGAAAATGGTTACCAAAGAAAACCCCTTTAAGAAAGCAGACGTGAGTAAAAGTTTGCCAGTCATAAGTCCTCCTCTGTCCAGATGTAAAAAAGGGTCATCTTCGTCTTCAGAGATGGACAGATCTCCAACACGGCTCATCATTAAAGAGGAATTGCTTGACTCCAGCAGCGATGATGGAATTGAAGAGGAGATTCAGAGATTTCAGCAGGAGAAAAAAGTCATGCAAGAGAGTGAGAAAGACACCTCGAGATACCCACAACGAACAGAGGACTCAGATTCCAGCAGCGATGAAGGGATTGAAGAAGCCATACGTCGCTTCCAGGCGGAGAAACACAAGAAGAATAAGAAAAGTCTTCTAAAACCTGCCCAACCTGTGCCTGTACAACGTATCGCTCAACCACTTAAACCGTTGTCCAAGAAGAACAATAAGAAGAAACTGACAACCAAAAAGTCTGATCGCCCTGCCTCACTCACCATAAGTCATTTTCTAAACAAATGTTCATCTCAAGGCTCTAAAGTTAAAGCACTCGCAGCTCCGCCCACCAGCCCTCGAACCACAGACACAGAGCATCAGATTCACTCCAGTTTAAATGTGAACACTGCTGATCTGATGTGTGCAGAAGCTATCCTGGACATCTCGAAGACGGTCATGCCCGAGGTCTTCGAGTCCAATTTGAACAGAAACGCACATCAGCCGTTTCCCACCGCTGATGACAAAAGCAACGACAGCTCCGTCGACAGCGAGGACGGAATCGAACAGGAGATCAGGAAATTTCTGGAGCTAAAAGCGCAGATGAACAAAGAGCCTTCGTTACGTTCTGAAGATCCAGCGGCAGGCAAAGAGGCAAAGAAGACAACAAAAGAAACCCAGTCGAGTAAAGTAAGGCTGTCTTTATCAAGAAAACGCAAATTTAAAGAGGAACAAAGCAAAGCTTCAACAGATGGAGACGTCGCTTGTGACGTTCAAGAGGAGCCATCAGGGAAAACTTCAGTCTGTAGCGAATCAACCAGATCTCAGATTTCATCCCCTGGGATTTCTGCTCCTCTCACTGTGAAAAACAACAAAACAAAACAAAACTCTCCCGCTCGTATGGTGTCTGATGGTACCGTATCCGTAGACAAAGGTTCACCTAACGCTTCAAGGACTGCGATTGGCTCGGAGAGAAACGACAGCAGCGGTAAAAGCAGCTCGTTGGACAGCGACGAGGATCTGGACGCTGCGATTAAAGACTTGCTTAAGACAAAGATAAAGGTTAAAAAAAGGGTAAGGGACATGAGGGCAAGAAAAGGACCTTCAGAAGCATTGACTACAGATTTGAAAAAACCCAAACTGACCACAGAGCAGAAAAACACCCCACATGTCAAAACTCTCGGATCTGCATTGCAGGCAAAAAGCAACAAGAGTCCTCGAAGCAAACCTGGTAAGAGCAAATCAGAAGCCCAGAACTGCAAACAGCCAGGTCTTGGAAACGGTGACGGTGTGAAGGAACGGCATCAAGAATGTGTCTTACCCACTTCTATTCAACAAGCAAACGATGATGACAGTTGTGTTGACAGCGATGACAGCATTGAACAAGAGATCAGGAGATTTTTGGCCGAGAGAGCCAAAGTGGCCACACCTGTACATGCAAACGTCAAACAGGAGGAGGAGTATTTGGCAACGGCTGCAGATGTTAAACTAGAGCATCAACAGATTCCCATCGAACCTCCTGCTGCGCTTCAAAATAACGAAACTCAGACGGAAATGCAATCTGGAGGTGTATCTTTATTTGTTAAGAGACAAACAGACCTTCCTGCGGAAGCCGATAACGGACCGGTCCTCGCAGCGGGCAGCTCGTGCATTAAGGGATTTTGGAAAACGGAAAGTCCAAACGTTGAGATCTCGGATACAAGAGAGCAACAGAATGGCGTGTTCGGTAAAAGCACTCCTGTCAATCATACTACCATGAAATCCAGCTTATCATCAACCTCGGAAACACCACGAACATCTGATGAACACCAAAACTTGTTCCTGATGGCGTCTGGTAAGAGCAAAATGAATGAGCTCACGGAATGTCCTTTAACCAAGTGTAACATACATCTAACCAGCCATCAAAGTAGACCAGCCCCTAGGATACCATTGAGCGAGGTCATCAAATCTGTGTGTCCTTCACCATTCTCCAAAACACAACCTCCCGAAAGCTCCACGGAGAGCCCTGCGACCACCACAGGTGACATCTTGTCCTCCACAACCCCAGGCAACAGGACAGAGGAGATTTATGTACATAATCACACGAACAGGGACAAAAAAGACAAACCGCACCAGCCGTCACCTGCGCAGCACCCGGACCAGACACCCTTCCCATCGTTCTCACCCCAAAAGACAAACCACCCGCAGGTCATGAAAAGCGAACCGAGTGAGTACACAGTGAGTTTAGGAGAAGTACAGAGGGAGGGAGGTGATAAGAAGGAAGAAAAAGAGCATGAGGGACGAATGAAGGAAAACCAGGAAGAGAAATGTTTAGATGAGACATATGTAGAGTCAGATGAGGACAGGGAAGATGAGAAGATGAAGGCAGGAAGACAGCATCAGCCCAGTCAGTGAGTACATACTTGTGTCCAAACACACACACACGCATATCAGGTGAGGGAGCCAAAAGCCTAGAATATTATACTTTAAATACAAAAAAATGTGGAATTGTATTGAGCTATTTGGTGTAACAAATTGCAGGTTCATATATCCCAAAATTTTCCGCCAGCTTTAGTTTTACGTTTTAGCCTCGACAGACTGAACTATACCCGTGTTTCCTCTCCAGCATTTCAGTCTTCTCGTACTGTATGTAGGTTGTAAGGGATCATCACATATAGGTCTCTTTAAGTGTACCACATCCTTATTTTGTATGTTTGTACATTTATAAATATATTTAAAAGCGAACATGATGTCATAAAGAGAGATTCAACTTTTGTTGTTACTGTTCTTCTGTTGTATTTTCTCTACAGCAGTTGCAGTTTTTTCTGAATGAAACTTACAAACTTTGCTTTACAACTTTTGTGGCATACAAACAGCATAATAGCAACGAAAAATTTAAGGTTTATAATAAAGATACTGTTGTGAGTTTACATGTAAAGTCACCCAAATCAGTTATTGTGTTGTATAGAAATGACATAAAAATAGAAACATGCAAATTGTATCTTAAACGACTGACTGCAGAATGTAAAGGCCAAGAGATTGAAAATGTTTTTATTTTGTGTTCACCTACATACATTCATTGCTTTCAGGAACTGAAAGCATTTAGTTTTCACAAGAAGCGTTTTTTTGATGTTTTCCAGTTGGGCAATTTGCTCTATGTACAGACACGAACTGCATTATGACCCCTGACCTCTGAGAGGGCAGAAAGAGTCACTTTTAGTAACAAATAAAATTGTCCTGAATGATTCAAAATGAGAAAAATCTCCTTAGTGTGACAGTGAATATAATATCATGCACCTCATTCATGAAATGTGAGCACAACACTTCTGTGTAAATTGTTGTAAAGCTATTCTTGTGTGACAGAAGTTTGTTCTGCCGGTTTCATGAATGAGGTTTACTCTGTTTACTTAAGTGTATATAAAACATTTATGACAACAGCCATGTACTTGGTTTAAAAGTTTACCTAAAAGTACACCATTACGTTTCTGTTACCCGACAAGCACTAACTTGCCCCTTAGATTTCCTCACCAAGCATCAAATTTTTTTCCTAATGTGCAGTTTTTTGTGGGTGGGGGTATCTTTATAATCGTATATGTTTTCTGTCATAACCAGGTTATTTTTGTACCACTGGACTCAACTCTTCTTTCTGTGGACTTATTTGCATACTTATTTCTCTCTCTCTTTATCTCTCTCTCTCTCTATGCACCTGATTTCTAGTTCCTGTTTTTGTTGCTTGTATGTTAGGTGTTTTCCTATGTGAGAAGAATGTTATTTATTTTTGTTTATAGAAGAGAAGAAGGTTAAAAACTCATGCTGACTATGCTGGACATTGCCAGTTTTCATAAATATTTTGCAAAAGAAAAACAAGAAAAAGATTTTTTGTCCCCTGCTCTAAACAGAGAAAAGAAGCTCAAACTGTGTTCCTTAAGATGTATAATAAAAATGGACTTTAAGACACCAGACTGAATGAGCTTTACATTACTGTATGAATGTTTTTAAATCGTTCTTTGCAACAGATGTATCACAAACCAAAATAGATGGCAGAGCTGAAAGTTGTTGGATATTTTTCATAAGCTGTAACTAGTTAGTTTTTTGTTGTTGAGAAAACCAGCATGTCATGTTTAACCAACAAAGTTAAAAGATTTAAGAAAATAACTATAGTGTCCTACTAGATGGCAATATTTGTACTTATAAAGATTGATTTAAAAAATAATCATTATTAACTATTTTGCATTATTATGATTAAGAAAGTAAACCCTGTTTTTGTGCTTTTTTTAGTTGGTTTAATTGTTGTGATGTGTCGATCTGCCTTGTGATACGCTGTAGTATTTATTCAATTTTAGACAACCTTTTGTAATTTGTTTGTATAGGAAATAGTGCAAAACTAAATAATTTGCCCTTTTAACATAAAATCTTCAAAAAAAAACTGGTTGGGTGTTTGTGTGAGCATGCATAATGCTGTTTTTCTTGTGTTTGTATCAGGTCTTTATCCACCTCTATAGATCCTGGAGTTTTACTGAGTCCGTACATTGCGCTTGATACAGAGGAGAGGCGTCTGAGATTCAAAAGCAGACGTCTTCAGGTTCAAAAGCAGTTAAAGGTACATACAAGGACTCACAATTGTTAGCCTGGTATGAATACAAAGTATATATAAGATGCCCTTACTAATATAGGTGAAACTGTGTGTGTGTGTGTGTGTGCGCGTGCGTGCGTGCGTGTGTGTAGTACAGTACAACAGTCAAGCGAAGGTTGCAGTTTGTGGTCGGTGTGCCCAGGTAAATACACCCATCTCTTTGCACACATGTAATGGAGGTTTCTGCTTTCTGTACGCTTTTATTCATACCAGAATAGATTTCTAAACTCATTTAAGCTGGTGGACTAACATAACCATGAGATCCACTAACAAAATGAGTGACACTCAGACACTTTAGTGTGGTCTACTAGTTAAAGTACGGAAATACCTCACCATGGTTAAAGTCGGCATGAAAGGAAGTTGCAATAGTCATTTTTTCTCTATTGTGATGTATATCCAAATGAAATGAGGAAAAAATGTAGAGTGGGACTTCATTTCATTCTTCTCTAATTGACTGGATTGTTGTAAATTGGGCATTGCTAACAAAATGGAGGCAGATTACAATGCCAGTTTACTGGCTATTGGACAGTCAGTATAGTCCAACCCCTTTTCTGAGGCTGAATCCCAATTTGCCTACTTATACTATGCACTTAAAGGCACACTTTGACAATTCTGTCATCATTTACTCAACCTTAGATTGTTCCAAACCTGTAGAATTTTTTTGTTCTGCTAAACACAAAGGAAGATATTTGGAAGAATGTCAGTAATGTCCCTATTGACTCTCATAGTATTTATTTTTCCTACCATGGCAGTGAATGGGGGATGAGATCTGTTCATTTACATTTTTGGGTTGAGTGTCCCTTTAAAGTATGTACTGTTTTTGTCAATGGAGAAGTATATACATTTCAGTGTGCTGCAAAACAGTATGCACTCACTGGGACATAGTAATGCGAAATGGAAGTGTGAATTTTAATTTGATTAAAGATGAATTTGAAAAAAAAAGTGATGTGCATGGATAAATACTTTATAATAAATACTGCAACACTGTAAAAAATGTAATTTTCTTTTATTTAATCATGACTTTAAACAAATCTTTCTGGTGACACCAGTGTAGGGTTGTAGTATTAAGAGTTGTATTTAACATTAAAAAGGTGAATAATGGTTCCTTTTATTTGACATATTACACTGAGTAACTATTTTTGTTTGTTTGTTTTTACAGATAAACTGAAGCTGACACAGAAGTTCTCATGTTCCATTGAATATTGTAACTTGAACTGTAATTATTTTAACTACGATAAAATAACAAAACCGTAACAACAGCTTAGTTCTACAGTGTTCTGTCTGTGTTTCCCATTATTTGAAATGTTCCATGCAAGCAAATTTGTACCCGGTTCTTTGAATAAAGTTTTTAATAAACTTACACTCGCTGGGTCATGTGGTAGTTGTAGTTCGTGTAGTTGTGTAACGAAGCAGCCTCATCCGGCCACAGTACTCTATTGAACACCATTACCCAGAATCCTTAGCGCTTTCAATATAGTCGAGGGGGCGGAGCTCAACGAGAAAGCATGGCTGCTGGCATCCTGACTAGAGGTGAAATAAAACGCGTATTTTAAATTTTGTATGTGCTTTGTTGATTTTGTCATAGCATTTTTATCGAAAGCGTGCGTACGGTTTGTAATGACATGACGTATCAATTGACGCTGTTATATTTTAATGTAGTTGAGGGCTGTAATGATTTTTGTCGACAGTAACATATTTGAACATTACTATGCTTTTATATTCTGTGTTTAGTGTCTCAGGTTCTGCGGGGTCCTCGGTTGTTTGGCGCTGTGTTTTCAGGTCATGGACAGACACTCAGTACCGCAGCAGCTGCGGGCAAACCACTGGCAGCACCGATCGATGATACCGGTGAGAGACAGTCACGTTTTCTAAACCACTATAATGATGCTACAGTGTTTATGATAAATAGATACACATCTGAGACGACACAAAACCTGGCTGACACTTCCCTCCTAGTGAATGTTTTTTTGTGTGTGTGCATTAATATAATGCGCCTGCCAGCTAGAGTCTGGTTTCTCTAAAGGTTTCTTTTTTCAACATTCAAACATCATTTACAGATTTCCCTACCTACTTGCATTTTGTTCACTGATGACATTAATCTAAAACTTGTTTTGGAGAAATTGTTAAAGTAATTTCCAAAAACAAAACACCTGTGATGGACTGGCTATATATCCAGGACAAGCAGTTTCTGAGAATGCATGGATGGAAAACACTTGACATGTTTTTAATGTTTTGTTTGTGCTTCTATTACATGTGCAGGTGTGAACGAGAAAATCCTAAACTTCCCCCTCACTCAGCCAGACTTTTTCCGCTTGTCTGAGCTCTACACCGTAAAGGACCTGTTTGAGGCCCGTGTGCATCTCGGACACAAGAAAGGATGCAGACACAGGTGGGATGTTCACATAAAAATTCTATGCAGCACAAGATTGTGATAAGAATCAGAATTAACTTTATTTGCAGTACTTGTATAAACAGGACAGTTTTATTAAACTCATTCTCACTTCTTGTTCTAGGCTAATGGAATCTTATCTGTTTGGTTCCCGTTTGGACGTTGACATCATTGATCTCGATCAGACAGTAGAGCACCTCCAAAGGGCATTAAACTTCACAGCTCACGTGGCGTACCGGGGTGGCATTATTCTGTTCGTCAGCCGCAGACGGCAGTTCGGCCACCTGGTGGAGATGACGGCTCGAGAGTGCGGCGAGTACGCTCACACACGTTACTGGCAGGGTGGACTGCTCACCAATGCCCCTGTCCAGTATAGCCCCGGTGTCCGGCTTCCAGACCTCATTGTATTCCTCTCAACGCTCAATAACGTTTTCCAGCCACACGTAGGGATCCGAGACGCGGCCAAAATGAATATTCCTACGATTGGGGTGGTGGACTCCAACTGTAACCCCAGCCTCCTAACATATCCTGTGCCAGGCAACGATGACACTCCTTCTGCCATGGAGATGTACTGCCGGCTGTTCAAAATGACCATCAACAGAGCAAAAGACAAGAGGCGGCAAATGGAGCTGCTCAGGGGTATTTCAGCATCAGTATGAGGAAGGAACACCACGACTGTGCTTCATTTTGTCCAGTCCACACATACAGACTACAGCAGGAAAAAAATCAGTCCAAACTCGGCTTCATAGCCCAGTAGTATTATTCAGGCATATTCGTGTATTTTTATGCTGATTGTTCAACGTTTAAGAATTTGATACACAAGTTACCCCTAGTTTAATACTGCTTTTGTTTAGATCTTAGTCTGACAGCATATATCTACTGTGATGATAAAAATGATGTTGTAAAGTCTGTTGTACAGTTATGCACTGTTGGACAATAAACTATTGTATTCTATCATATTTATTTGCTTGTTTACCACACTGTTAAAACTCATTAACAGGCAAGTTACATTGTACACCTGTGAGCAAATGTGTTTGAGAACAGGCAACGAGAATCATGTGTACATTAGCATTTGTGGCCCAGCAGGTTGCCGTAGTTGTGTTGTATAAATACTTTGGCGCCTCCTCTCGACTGGATTTATTCTGTATTTCTCATGCATAGAAGGTGAGAATAACAACTACACATTACATGCATTTTAAAAACTACCGTCAAACAAAACATGCATGCGGTACATATGCAACAGAATACTTCGAATCGAAAATACAGAAAGTAAATATGACGTCATAATGGATGTGCGACTTAGCATTTTGTAACGCGGTTTTATTATTACGTGCATACACATTGGTAAGAAACATTTGTATAATGGTGTCTGTCTTAAACGCCCACGTGTTGCATGCACGCGCGCCAGTATCTGACGTCGCTCTGCGACAAACAATTTGAATTCCTCAACTATAATAATGTTTTATTATATAAACTTATATGTAAATGTGTTTTATCACGATGTATATATAGTGAAATTACGGTTAGTTCTAGACGTAAAGCATTTTGAGGTGTCATTGGGTCATCGCGTGCTGCAGCAAAGACTATAGCGCTTGCGCGGTAGCAACTTGGGCAAAACAGAGCTTTGAAGCGCCATTTGAGCTTAAGAAAACAGTTGATGTCAAACTTCATTTTTGGTCGATATGTTTTAGAGAAATCTCCCGTTCCAGTTCCCCACTCTAATATCTCATCTTCAGAATTTGACTCGCATATGATGGATCTACAAGATTCTGTTACACCTCCACCTACTCGTTCACTATTATACAATATTTGTGAAATCAAAGTATAAGAATTATGTAGTGACCAAATATTTCGAGCCATTCTTCATAAACTTCTAATGTGCATCATGGGATGCTATAAAATAGTATCTAGGCCCAAGTGTGTGATCTTTTTTCCAGTTTTGTCTGTCTAGTCATTTTGTGTTTTGCCCCGTGAGACGAAACTCTGGCTGTCGTGCCATTGTTGTGCTATAAGTGGGCAGAAAGGAAATGGCTTGTGATCGACCCTGCTGTCCTGAACAGTGGACCAGGGGCTTGGAACAGGGCCGGATAACTCAACCAGGAACTGTTTGTGTGTGTATCTGTGTCTCATTACTTACTATACACGTATCCCAAATATCTGCCCTGTGATCTTTGTATTTGTTTACAGGTTTGTTTGTAACATTTGATTGTAATTGTTTGGCTCATGGAACAAAAGGCTAACACTGGAAGCGCACATTTGGATGATGATGTCTGCCAGTGATCTAGTAAGAAATTTTGTTGTCCAACAATTTAAGTTTTATGTCTCTCCATTTACATCTATTCATTTAGTAGACGCTTTTATCCAAAGCGACTTACAAATGAATTTTTCTAACAAAAATCTGTATCAATGTCAAATTTTGTGAAGATGGACAATGTTTTTGTTAATGAAATAAATCTATATAAATCAAATTCCAGCTTATTTGAGTTTACCGTTTCAGGTTTGGGAAGCTCTCTTTACTAAAGGCCTGTACTTTACTATAGACTCTATCCACATCTCTCCATATACCTTTAACAAAACACTCATACACACAATTCAGGTCATAAACGTTTACTGATAATAAAGAATTGAAGAAGTAAACATGATGGAGAAAAAAAGAGCCATTTATGAGCCTGAACATAATGATATTAATGTGAAATTAAAAAAAAAAAATTCCACTGAATATCCTCACTTAAGAGTGATTCCTAAAGTAAAAACACATCCTTGTAGGTTATCTGTGAAATGTCCGTCTCATAACATACTGATGATATGCGAGTCTGTTAAGGGCAGGTACAGTAATGTGGAGATAAAGTGTAAAATGTAATCCTATAGGCAACATCAGTACATACACCTCATACATGTGTACCTCTTAAATAATATGTCATCATTCTTTTTCAGCAATGTTTAATGTTAACAGTAAGTTTTTTTCACATTCAGATATCAACACACCAACCCTGAGAAACACATTCAACTGAAAAATACTCTCACAGTTCAAGTGTAACAGACTTTCAGCACGAACGCCGATTCCAAGATTTCATCATGAATCCTCAAACCACACCGAAAAATAAATATGTCTTTTGACACTCTACAAAATAAAGAAAATATTCCTAGCGTAAACACAATCACAACAAACAACTTAAAAATAACATAACTTTTTATCTTCTTTATCGTTCAGTGGTAAAGTTTTGTGTTGTAGATCTTGGCAAAAGACATCGGACATTTCCTGACTTCAAAACATTGGGGCTTGAAGGGATAGATCACCTAAAAATCATTGACTCACCACATCAGTCCAAACTTGTATGACGAAGATATTTTTAATACTTTTGGTAACCAAACAAGATTGTATGGGCACATTTCTCAAAATATCTTTTGTGTTCCACTAGAAAGAGACATGAAGAACAAAGTGAATAAATGATGGCATCATTTTTATTTTGGGGTGAAATATCCCTTTAAGATTTAAAAAAAGCTAAAATCTTGGTTTTCTGATGAAAGTCTTTTAAGCAACCTAAAATAGTGTTTGGTGAAAAAACTCTTTGTTCTCTGCTCAAAAAAGTAAAGCAGTGTTGTCAGAAACTTTCTTCACCTCAGTTACATTTACTCAGAATTGTCCCTACTTAGGGTCTAAGTAGCCTAGATTAAGTTTACTAAATAGGACTTGGACATTTCTCAAATAATGATATTTCTTCTCCCAAGTTTTAGTCAAAGTAAAGATTTTTTAGAAGATATTTCAAAAGGTTAAAGGGTTAAAGTAGACAGGGTGAGGATGTAGTGTCTTTACACCTAAACATCCAATATATGACATTATAAACGTTAAGTCTTTAACCTTACTCCATTGGCTCTTTTCGTCCCAAGTTCTGTCCTATTAACCCCTCGCTCCATATCAGGAGTACTTGGTGTTGGAAATCTTCTTCCACAGCAGCGTTTTGAGGTTATTGAGAACGAGGGAATGATGTACCTCCATTTGCGAAGCTAGCCCGCTGAGTGTCACACATGTGCGAAGCTGCTTCTCCAGGTCCTCACTCAGGTCAGACGGCGCTCCGAACAGCAGAAAGTCCTGCAACAGCGCGCAAACCTTGGCCAAGTTGGGCTGCACCACTTCCACGTTGCACTGCCTGGCCAATCGGTCGCATGTCGCCGTACAATCCCGCCCGTAAGTGCAGTCCGCATTCACCTCACACGTTCTTCCTCGCAAGAATCCCTTGACGGTCGCCTCCGACGCGAGGCTTTGTAGATCAGCCATTTTGAAGTCGTATTTAGCGTTGTAGCCGACCCGCTGCGGGCTAGCGTCACACATATAAAAGCTTCCGTACACGCCGTGGAACACCTCTTCTACAAATTCCAGCAGGCCGATGGTGATTCGGGCCCTGCGGGGCCATGCAGGGGCGAGCCAACGGTTAAGGGCCATGGCCAGCGTCTCGGGGAACACTGGCTGCATCCAGCCCGGCACCTCCAGCCTGAAGAGGGCGCTGTGTGCTACGTGCTCGGTCACGTACAGGTCGCCGCAGAAGCCCAGCAGGCGGGGAGCGTGTTCTTTGTCGTGCAGCGCCACCATTAAAACAAACTCGTTGATCTGCAGCAGAGCCCAGACTGATTTTGCCTCCGCTAACGAAACTTTACCATCACCGTTGACATCGGCCAGAGACATGACACGCGTTACGAGAGTTCCAAGAGACGTCTGCTCCCCCACGCTGTCCTGTGAGCCAATGAGAGAGACAAGTTTTCATTATAAACGTGTGTATTTGTACACTTAAATATTAGTCGATTTATTACTACATTTAATGTTTCTATGCTTTGGCAATGTTAAGACCATATCTTTTTACCGTGCCATGATATGACACTCTCAAAAATATTTCATCTACATTGAATGGATCTTTGGAAGCTTTATGTGTTTTAAAGAAATGAATGATAACTCATTTTTCTATAAAATGTTCATTTTATTAGGTACACTTAAGTCAAGTTCAAGTATATTTTATGTAGTAAGTATACTAAGTACTTTCAATACTACGTAAAAGTAGTAAACTCTAAGGACACAGCGAATTTGTACTGCAGCTATACTACGTGTGCTCGTGTACTAGTTCATTTTTTTGTTTATAAAAGTACACATACTTAGTAAACTAAACATTTTGACGTTTTTATACTGCAAGTGTGCAAGTTTCTGTTAAGTTTATACATGAATGATATATGAATAATTTATATATTGAAAAGGTATGATACTTATAAGACTATTCTATCAAAAGAGTAAACACAACTACAAGCTAAGTATACCTAAAAGACTTTATTATGCTTGAAGTAGATTTCTATGAAAAGTTTAAGTATAGGCCAAGTATACTTACACTTTTCTGTCAGTGTAAGTATAGACGGTTTCATCGGACGCACGCGCCTGGCCCACCTATAACTATTTATATTTAATATAATTTATACAAATATTTTATTGTATACTAATTAAATAAACAATTTGTTGAATGGGTCGGGTGACTTTGTGGCATTTAAGTTTAGTCAAGTAACGGTTCTTCTACTGGTAACCCAAAATAATAATGACTAGATGTACTTTTAACTTCTTAGCTAATGTCATGTACTTGTTATTTCTTTTGCTTGTTATCAGAAATAATCTGCAGGGACTCGATTCTTTGCGGATATGTACCAGAAGTTAAGTTTGGGCCACAAAAGCGTGCACAGTAACCAGTAAGCGTACTTTTTTATTTTTAGTTTAAAAGATATATTAGTTTTGAAGTATACTAACAGCACACTTGAATACTTTTGAACTTGTATTAAAAAGTACTTTTTAACTTAAAGTGTGTGTGAATGTGTAAAGTATGGCATCTATTGTGTGTGTGTGTGTGTGTGTGTGTGTTCTCCGCTATGACACCGAGCGTGAGCGTATTGTTCCCCGCCTGTGACCTTTTTAAGCTCCTTCAGTTATTTTTGGCTTCTGTCTGCTATTTTAACCCCCCACCCACCTCATCTCGCTCTCATTTTTCCCTCTCCTACAGGAAACCTTGAGAAATAATCATACGCCATACGCTCTGCTTCCTATTTCCTTTGGAGAACGTAAACAACTCCTTTAACAGTCACCTACATCACAAACATAAAATCCTCTGAAGTTCTAGAAAACTTATTCTAGATCAGCGGTTTTTAGCTTTAAGTGCTGACCCAACACACTATCACAACTGTCTGCGGCACCAAACGTCTTTAGAAATGTCCCTGCAGTGCTATTATAACAGATTTGTGACTCTTTTGTGGCTGGTGACCCAGCAGATGAGAGCCTCTCCCCAGGAGCTTTGTATGTTAGTGTGTGAATGGCGAGTTGATGTATACATGGGTGCGGTTGTAAAGAACACAATACTCTTTGTGAGGCGTGATGATGTGAAAAAGCACAACAGAGACCTTGAGAAAGGAATGCAGCATCGCTCTGAACTCATCCATGGATGTTCCGCGGGCGGGTTTGTCGTAGAGGCTGATATCGTGCCGCATCGGAGAATCAGGGCCGTTTTCTTCTCTCATGCTCTCTTCAATGCCACATTTCACCAGAACGGCTTTCTCCTTCCACACAGCACTGTACACCTGCACAACACATACACACATGGTTGTATCTCATGTTCAAATCGATTTCACCTCAAAATCAAAGAGAGAATTTATATTATATAAGTTATTATTATTAAGTATAATTAAATATAATGCTTTATTATATACATTTACGCTTTTATCCAAAGCGAGATTAGGAAGCAATAAAGTGATATGTCATACAGGGGCAATGATACGATAAGTGCTAATACCAAGTTACTAGTTTTAATTTTTTAAATAATATATTTAAATACATATAAGAATATAAAAAACAAACAGTTACAATCCTTGATGCTGATTGGTCAGTAGACTTTTTAATTTTAAAACATTTAAAACACATGGTATTTTTATTACCATATTTTTACCATTTTATAAAAGCAACTTGAAATGCTTAATTAATATTTCTTACATTATGGTATTATTTTCAAATTCCCAAAATTAAATTAAATACAGTGTGATATAATTTTAATAGAATATAATATTATTAAACCATAAAACAAAACATTTTAAATAATATTTAGCAAAACGTCTTAAATGTACTATTAAAAAAACATTGTTTCACTTTTTACAAACTAAATATTACTTTGTACCGCAAATTCTTAAAATAAAATAAAAAATTTTGGGGGGGGATTTATCCACATAAAAAGGTGATGTTGGATGTGTGTGTGTTAGAGGGTGTAAACACACACTCACCTGGTGTGTAGGTGATGTTGAAAGGCAATGTTGAAGAGAGAGGGTTTTCTCCTCACAGAGAGACTTACACGCCGAGCCCGAGATGATTCCTCTGTGATAATGATCGCACTAAACATAGGAAGACATCAGTCACAAACGGCATTCAGATCTCTTATTCTCAAGAGTGCACATTTTGTATGTGTTTCTTAAGTAAACCACCCATCTTCTATTACTTGGTGTTTAATGTGTTGTTTGTATTGCAAACGAATCGTCTAATGTTGTGTTCAAGTCATGTTGAAATGACATGATACCCTTTGGAGAGGTTTAACACCGTGTCTACGCCGGACGTGACCGACGACCTGCTTGTTCTTAATGGGTTTGTCGCGACGCTTCCAGATTTTTAAATTATAATGGGTTCTAATGCGTTTCTAATGTCTTTTGTGGTGTCGCGTGTGAGACAAATTTGCGCTCACATCTTCTAGAGCGATACAGAATTTCAACTCAACTGCATGTAATAATAAGCATGTTAGGTTTACAAACTAGTATTCTAATGAACTGCATGCTTTCTTACTTCCTCTTTTTAATTTCACTTCCCCTCTCACATTGTAACAAATACAAACAGAAGTTTAAAGAATATAATAAATCAAACTGCTGCACAAATGTCTAACTCTATGAACTGTCATACTGTGTCCCGACCTATGGGCACTTATCAGTAACCCATCCATTGACTTACTATGATCATAGTGCAGACGTGTCCTCTGCATAGCTCAGAATATGAGGAATACTGCATGTAGATCATCCAGCTGGCCACCAGAATCCCAAACCACAACACCAACAGGTACTTCACCTTAACTGCAGGCAGGCGGGCCTGAAAGAGAGACACTCATTTTAACCTAAAGATATGACATATAAACTGTTATTATTGTAACATGCAAGTGAACAGTGTTTGCTATGGCAAACCAAATTAATCTGGTTCCAAGATTCTCTATCATTGAGATCCGTTTCTTTAGTGATCATTAGCATGTGCCTGAAGATGTAACAATGTCTTATGGACAGTTTTCAGGTTTAAAGGGCACATAATGCCGAAGGCTGCGATTGTTCTTCATGCTGAATACACACATATCTGATTACTGCCTGTTGATACAGACAACTGTTATTAGAAGCCTAAATTCTGTGTGTGTGTGTGTGTGTGTGTGTGTGTGTGTGTGTGTGGGTGGGTGGGTGTGGGTGTGTGTGTGTGTGTGTGTGTGTGTGTGTGTTCTGAAAACAAGGCCTAAACATGCAATCCAAATAATGTCATTATGCACCACATGTTAAAAGTATTTAAAGAATTTTCTTCAGCTGCAAATGATTAAATGTGTTTAAAATGTCTGTGTAACCTCGTTTAACTTACATTGTTCATCCAAAAAAATGACATTTATTTTTCCAATGCAGTATTTCGCACGGAAAGATCCTGCTAATATTTTATACAAATCAAATGTATAATGATAACCACATACAAGCTTTGCGTGAGGACAAAAGAAAAATAATGTTATCTGCTGAAAATCTTGCTATCAGGGTGTTGCCTGGGAACTCATTTCCATTGTATGGATTGGTGTTAATATCATTCTGCTGTTAATAACAGTGTCTATAAATAATTCATTTTATGTTGCTGAGAAGAAAAAGACGTGAGGGTGAGTAAATGTTTATTTTGATGTGAACTTCTATAATCGCTGCTTGTTTTTTTTTCTTTTAAAGGAGAAAATGCGTTTCTCGTTTTGTGGTTAGAATTCAGAGATGAATCTGACAGGTTTGACCTACACTATGCACTTACAGCGAGTGCACTTATGAAAGAAGGCTTTTTGTGCAGCTCGACAAAAATACTGTCACAAAAAATCTGGTATACTAGCCACGTCCTTAAACTACCTGGAGTGTAAATACCAGGATACTGTATTGAAAAAACCCCATATGTTGGCTACCATAAGAAAATTATTTTATAGTTATTATTATAGTACAGTAACAGATGTGTTAGATACCTGAGGTTCAGGTAAATAAAGTTACCTGTAAGCCTTTAGATAACGGACAGAAGAGCATCATATGCATCAGCCTCCGCACACTCCGCGGCATCTTCACTGATAAACACTGATAAACACAAAAAACAGTCTCAGCTTTTCTCCTCCATCACCACCACCACAGGCACGAGGTGTTCTCCAGAAAAGCGACGCGCATCTGGATGCAAACGCAGAAATGCACATGCACTCTTTTGTTTCAACAAGCATTCGGGCATGCATGGATGAAACATCCCATACTGGAAGTGCTCAACTCAAGGACAAACACACGCACATCATGCGCACGCTTCCGTCCGCACGCGCTGCACCCTGAAACTCGCGAGCTCCGGCCATCATCCCCGCGCGACGAGATGCGAAGACGCTTTTACAATCATCTCTGACATTTGCGTGATATTCTTCTTCTTGTCTTCTCCTGATGCTCAATCCGAGTCGTGTACATGAGACGACGCGAGCACGAGAATCACGCTGTCTGTCTGCGCGCGATCAGCTGGAGAGAGTCGGCCTCGCTGTGGCTCCACAAAGCGCCTTAAGGGGGAGGTGGAGACCTTGATTTACACCACCGACAGAAAATAAGATAGCATCCCTTTAAAAAATAGAATAGAATAGAATTTTACATTTTAAGCAAAACAGTATTTGTTAATTTACTTGAGAGGTGTGTGTAACGCACAAAATGAGGCCATAAATATTCATCAAGAATTAAAAATTGCTGATGCATGAAAATCATGAAGAATTAAGATATATAGCTACACTAAACAATGATACACCACATTTTTTTGGGATGACCTCTATACTGCATGTCATATGTCCAGGTCCAAAGTAAACAACATACACTATGACATAGTGACCAAGTCAATGACAAAGTCCAAAACTGGCAGGAAATCAGGTGAGCGCCGTGTCACGGACGTCACAGCCTGACATCATAATATTAACAGACAAAGATTTAAACAAATCTGTAAATTGTATTTTAATTGCTAAATTCAAATTAAACAATAATTCAGATATTACTTAATATAATCAATATTAAATAGAAAGATATTTCATATTATCTCGTATTTTTACAACGATTGCTTGACTTTAAATGAATCAAATGCTGTAAGCAAAGGCATTATAAATCTTACACGAGATGTGTCTGAATTTACAGTGATCTCTGATCAGTTCACCTTTCAGTAACAGTGATGAATATCTGGATGTGTTAGATTAGACAACCGATTAGCCTTTTAATCCTGTTAACTGCACCTTCTATAATCTGTAATCTGGTTAATATTAACCTCTCAACACTCTTATCAACATCTTGGATATTCCGACAAGCAACTCAACTAGAAAAATAAGAGATTCTGAGATTTTGTTCTATAATAGTCTTTGCCAAAAGAAATTAAATACTGCACTGTTACATTATATTTGAGGTTATGCTGTATTGTATTAGATATGAATGACACTGTGGTTTGCACATTGCATCACACATACAAAAAACATACCTACATGCCATATATATTACATACGTGGACGCAATGACAGGGAAACAAAAGCAACCAGTACCCGGAAACACACACACACACACACACACGAGGAGGGCTTCAAACTTAAAGCAGTCTTATTTGCGCAATACATAAGCGTGAGGTGTCGGTTCGTTTGAATCAACCGATTCGTTCGAGTCATTCTGTTGTTTTCGCCACAGAGAGGGCACATTTACATCATCCTCAATCTACACGGTAATTTACCAAATATAGGCTACTTATACATTTACTGCTTAAAATATAGATTAAATAATAATTTTGCTATTTTTATTTGTGGTCCTAAAATGTCTCACATATCAGTTTTACTCCCCCAAAGTACATAGCTCATAAACATTCATCGTCAATAACTGTATGGATTAACAGGAATTCTAATCACTACGGTTGCCATGGTACCCGAGTGATTCAAATGCGAGTCGATTCGACTGAATCATTTATAGGAGCTTGAGCAAAAGAACGATTCTGAGGAATCGGACCATCGCTAACACTACAGGCGGCCAAAGGTTACACCACGCAGCGGTGGCTCCGGAGATAATTCGTTCCCGGATCGACCATAGACTTCCTGCCCTGTTGTTTTTAAAGTTCACATTCTTCGCACGAGATTACGCAAACGAATAGCAGGAGGACCGCAAAAGTTGCTCAAGTGTGTGACTCGGACGTGGTAACTGATGTAGGCTGGGTTTGAGTCGCTTCCACCGCTGGCCTTGTATCCTTTCTCGACGCCCGAGGTGCTGCATGGTCGCGGGTATGGATGCCCTGTGGATGCTGCCGGTTCTGCTGCTTCTCCCGGTTCTGTTCTGGACCAGCAGCACGTTCGTCTTCTATTTTAAAAAGGGCTTCTATGTGGCATACATGATGCTTCTGGCCGTTATAGCCATACCGATATGCATTCTGAAAAGCGGCGGGAGGGACATCGAGAATATGCGGTGAGTTATCATCCTTTTCATCAGTAACATTTGTTTCAATGTATGAGGTTGTAGAGGGGCACCCTTAAAATTCAGCTTACGAGCGTGCCAGTTGTTGTTTTAAAAGACTGGAACGTGTTGCTATGCTCGTGCATCTCGCAGATAACGTTAGCTGTTTATCTTTTTATGTCAGTTAACGTTACACGTGGGCCTTTCGTTACCCACGTATTCATTATTGAAGCGAAATGCGAACGCGTTTGGGAATGCATTGCATCTGTTCAGCCCGGACAGATGTGGTAGTGAATCTTTAGCCTACTGGCTAACTTCAGTTCGCGCGAGCACAGGCCTCTGTATCCGTTTTATTTGAGATTAAAGACAAACAAACCCAATCTATATGCTTATGAATGTAAAATTGTTCCCATTTAGTCACGAAGCAGCTAGTCGTAGCGTCCAGAGATGGCGACCAAACCCTGTTTGTTTTGCGATAATGTAATGTGTCTGGGTTTAAACAATCACACGTGTTGTGGTTTTTGCGATCTATTTTTAGAATGGTCATATTTATTATGGCACGATGGACTGGTTTCATAGCTCAGCTGGCGCAGGGTTAATCTGATTTCTGGTCTATGGTGATGGATTAAAACCAACACGGTCCAGGTTTTGACAGCTGATCGATAGAAATGCGGATTCCGCGTCATCGGATGAGAATCGATGTTCGCGCCGAAAATTCTTTTTTCTAAACGTTTTGTAACGTTCTAGAAGGTAACGGCCACTGTGACGTAAATTTCGCAGCTGCGGAATGTAAACACAGCGACTGTCATTTAAATTTCGACAGAAATAACATTTAAACCTGTTTTGTTTACGGGGACTTTACATAAACAATGACTTGTGCTGTACAAACTCTATCCCCTAAACCCATTTTTATATAAAAACATATTATGTATAGTATGATGCAATGTAATAGGGTTGCACAATTAATCGAGATTACAATTACATAATCGGCAAAAGCCTCATTTACATCTTTGTATTTACACTCATTTCTGTGCGTTATGGCAGTGTGTTTTGGCACTGGCGAATCAGAATTAATATGTTGATTCGTTTTGGTTTTTTAATTGACAACATAATTATTTGTTATTTACAATAGTTTTGAATGTTTATAGAAAGAATATGGCATGCCACTGCGTCACAGAAAGTTTTCAAATCTTCAAAGTTAAATCTATTAATCGACAGTAATAATCTCAATTACAATATCGAGGTGAATAATCGACAATTATGATTTTTGTCATAGTCATGCAGCCTTACGATGTAAGTCGCTTTGCATAAAATGCGTCTACCCAATGCGTAAATGTAAATGACTTGTATTGTTTTTTAAAGACAACATTTATCAAAACTGAGTCGGTTTTAGTCTTAAGGTCCACCCCAGTGCCAACATTTCCAATTTCAGTGAATACAATTGGGCAAAGTTTGACTCGGACAGGATCTTCTTTGTGCATGTATTGTGTATTATGCGATCGTCTGTTATGAAAAGCAGCCTTGTGGTGTGTGGACCACATTAATAATGTCCATGGGATATGAAAATTTAAAGCCAAGATTTGTCTGCTGCTCGCAAATGTTCCTGTCAGCGTCCATCCCAGTCTAGTATTGTTTTCTAATAGCCATGAAACGTCATTTTCAGTACCCTTTGTTCATTCATACATGGGACACAGTGATCATCACTGTTCAGCTGTGAATACAAGAAACATTCAGGCCGAGACTGTGTGTGTTGTTACAGTTATTATTATACCAACCTGATTTTTATCGATAATGTAAACCAGATGCAGGATTGAAGTTTACAGGTGAATCTGCCCAAATAAACGGGTCCGTTCCCAAACTGTCTGTTTGGACGCTGATGTGCGATGTTGCCCGGTAATTACGCCCAGGACGGATGAGCTCACGTGTCAGGACGGGTGTAGATTTACTGTACCTCACCTATCAAGTGTTACTGTATTGTCACATGTGCGGTTGATACTGGAATTTGATCATGGCAAATATATGGAAAGTAAACTTGTGAGTCTAATGGGTTAAGTGTTTCTGTCTTTTTTATTATTTACCCCGTTTAACGGGATGATCTAACACCCATATTTACCAACCAACAGAATGCATGACATGGAGCACAACGGCTGGTGTTCGGCTGGTTTCGTCAGCACTCTTTTAAGGTTATCTCAATTTAGAACCGTGTTTTATCACATCAAACTGAAGCGGTTTCATATTAAATCTGTTATTTTATCACTGCATTACTGTTTGTTGGTTATGGTTTGGACATCTGATGGGATAAAAACAGGACCACTTTGCTTTAAAGTGCGAGGCAAAGCATTATTTGCCCCAAAATAATAATTCTATCATCATTTCCTCACCCTCACGTAATTTCAAACCTGTAGCTTATGACTTTCATCTGCAGAACACAAAAGAAGACATTTTGAAGAATTGAACACCATTGACATTCATTATATTGACACAAAACCACTGGAACATTTCTCAAAATGTCTTTATATTGCACGTTTTGAACGATCTGATGGAGAATAGATGATGACGTCATTTTTAATTTTGGGGTGAAATATTACGCACTGGGTGAAAGTGTAATCTTGCCCTTTATATTTTGTTTTAAATTCAGAAATGCTTCTCGATCGTAGTGTTGCACAATAATAACGACAGCGGGTTATCATCAAGACGTTGTGGTTGTAGAGGAGATGTGGTCATTGCAGTTTTGTGTCGACGGTGTTCTTGCTTGATACGTTTGATAACAGAATGATCACACGGGTTTCTGTACATTAACCTCGGTGTCATTTTGCAAACGTCTCTCTGCATCTCCTCCGGCACACTTATCTTGATGTGCTCATTTGTTAAGACAACACAGCACAGAACACCCACGGCTCTTTCTAAATATTTAAAAATCATTGTAATCTGGAGTCAATCTGGCACAGTTTGACAACCGTCTGAACCACATTCTCATTAAATGGTAATGATGCAGAGTTTCTGGTCTTAAAGTGTGTGAATGATAGATGTGTTGTACTGAGTTCAGTTGTGCGGTTGCGTAACCTCTAATGTCTTTTGCTTGCTCAACATATTGAGAACTGATATGAAGCTGTAATGTGTTCAAAGGTCTGGCTGATACTGTATCTTTAATATCTTTCAGTCTGCCGCTCAGCGCCACACAGCAAATATTATGTTACCGTTTAAGTTGTGTACAGTCAGAGTCTCATTTGGCTGATTAACATTATTCATTGTGTTTTAATTTCAAACTTAAAGTTTACAATGTACATTGGAACAGATGCTTGACAGATGTTGCAATACTTCATTGCCTTTAAAGCTAAAATCTATAACCTTTTAGTTAAAAAGTAAGGCTGCACGATTATGACAGAAACCATCATTTTTTTTCAAAATAAAATTATAATATTGTTGATTACATTGAAGTTTTGAAATGTTGTATAACTTTCAGTGAAGCAGCTGCATGCCATTTTCTTTCTATAAACATCTAAAACTAAAGAATATAATGTAAAGAAAAATTGAAAACGAATGGCTAAAGGACACATTAATGTGTAAATTTTTCACAGATAATTCAGAGTGATCTCTGCCGATACCGATAGTTATCATTGGCTAATTTTGAACTATCAGCCGATAGATGATAGTGTGACCGATATTGGCCGATACATCGGTGCTGCATCTCTTTTAAAATCCACAAAAAAGAATTATTAAAACGGCAAGCTTATAATAATAATTTGTAACTTGAGCAGTCAGGTACAGTTTTGGGGGAAATGTTGGTTTGATGTTATTTGACAAAGATAAGTACGTTAAGTATCCTGCTATTTAATTTTTCTAACAGAGATGGTGATGGGGAAAGTTACTGTAAAAGTTACAGTTTCTTTTGCTTATGTTCGTTAAATAAAATATAGAACTGTACATACTAGTTGTCATAGCCATAAAAATCTGTTTAAAACCTGAAAATGTTTTGTGCCGCAGGGTCATCCGGTTCTTGGTCCGACATGTGAAATATTTCCTGGGTGTGCGCTATGAGACCATCGGTTGGCAGCATCTACAGACTGAAGGGCCTTACGTCATCATCTCCAACCACCAATCATCACTTGACGTGCTAGGTGAACAACACAAGCACATACAGACACACAGTATTACTCTCAGTAATCTCACCATACCTGTCAAACTATGATAGAAATAGAAATCCCAGCGAGATTGTTCTGCTGCTATGAAACAGAATTGGCTGAGCTGCTTCGAGAATTCGACCTATGGGACGACATGCCCAGACCCGCTTAAATTCTTCTCCTTCCTACTTACACACCCAGACATCACATGATTGATCGCATCATCTGCAGGCATGATGGAGATTCTGCCGGACCGCTGTACCATGATTGCTAAGAAGGAGCTGTTGTGGGCGGGAACGGTGGGAATGATCTGCTGGCTGGGAGGAATCGTCTTCATCAACCGCAAAAAGACCAGCGACGCAAAGACCGTCATGGGCGATGCCGCCAAGACTGTGCTGACTGACCAGGTGTGTATTACATAGTTTTGTTGTGTGTTGAGCAACACATGACATTGGATTTACAATATCAATAATATTTCTTTTAACATGTTGTGCATATTGTTGATAGTATTCACAATTTAATTGAATTTTCTGTATGTAAATAAAATCACAATTCAATTTGAAACTTGAGTACAACTTTTGTGTGTCACCTTTTTTTCAGGAGTCTAAAATCTAGTTGTAGATATATAATGTGGTAGGAATATGGAAATATTGACATCATTGTTTTTAAGTGCTGCTAGAAATGATCTTGTGTTACATTAAACCTGCTCTTCTTCCAGATCCGCTTGTGGGTGTTTCCCGAAGGCACACGCAATCAGAAGGGCGACCTTTTGCCTTTTAAAAAGGGAGCGTTTCACCTGGCTGTACAAGCACAGGTGAGCATAACACAATAAACCACCTACACACATCTCCAAATCAAAAGCTTCAACTGTTGTGTGACTAAGAATCGGCATACGTTTCCAAACTTACTTGAGTCCTCCGATAAAAACACTTTCTTCATCCCTTGACCTTCACATGACCTGATCTGATCTATAGGTGCAAAGGTAATTACCTGGACAGAATCTGAGACGCTGGCACAACCTGAATGAACGTGAACCTTAGAGATTATCCTTTGAAGCCTGTGTGTCAGTTTAGAGTTCAAAACATCTGTTGTGCATCATGTGTTGACCAACAGAGGGAGCTCTTGATCCTTTATAGTGTGGAGTGTACAGATTTAGTTGTGTAGTTTTAACGTATCGTCTCTGCCAACAGACACTTTCACTCGTATGCATTTGTTTTACATGAACTCAGTTCTGAAAAGCCACATCAAACGGTTTCCCCGCAGTGTTTTCCTTGCTTGGGGGTAGTTAATAAAAGTTGAGAATCAAGCTCCGAGAATTAACCAAATTGTGTTGGTGGTTTAGGTCTGATGGTATTAGGTACATGCATAACAGTACGCTCGTAAATGACTTCCTGTTTCATTCTGTGTTTTTGTTGTATTTAAGCGTTTTTATAGGTTATGAGTACATCGATGCTAATAAATAACTTGTAAATGTTTATAAATACTTTTTTGACCCCATTACCCGGTTTGCCAGGGCAGTTTTGCAAGCATGGTAGCTTGACTAGACTGTAGCTTAAAACCGTAGTTTGTTTGTTTTGGGCCAGTTTACCCAAAAATGACAACTCTGTCATCATTTATTCATCCTCATGTCATTCAAAACCTATATATGACTCTTTCTGCTGTGAAACACAAAAGAAGATATTTTTGTGTTCATAAAGTGGAAGTCAACAGAAGAAAGTCATACAGGTTTAAATGACATGAGGGTGAATAAATAATGAAAGACTTTGTGTGTTCACTTGATTTAATCTGTACGTTTATGTTTTAGACAAATTCTGTTATTGAGGCAAAAGTTACGGATTGTAGCTTTAATCCAAAATGCTATTTAAACTTCTGCATAATTGCTGTGCTTTCGATATATGATCATTTGTTGAGTCTGCGTCCTGACACGGTTTTGTCAATATCATACATCTGAAATTCAGACCTCAGACATGAAGTGGATAGGACAGGGTCATGACCCCAAAAGCCTAAGTGTGTGTGAGAAAGAGAGAGAGACAGAGAGAGAGGGGGGGGGGGTTTGGAATGAGCAGGTGCAATGAATCAGTAATGTTGTTAAGATGCTATTCAGGATTGAACAGAACTGTGAGATGAATGCAGATTTGAGTCACATGTGTGTAATAATGTATGCTGATGTTTAGACTAATATTATAACACAACTTGATCGTCAGACCAAGAGTGCTGAACTCTTCTCTAAATCTATTATTAGCCCACACAATGAGGGTAGTTGTGAGTGTCTTGTGTTTGTGTGTGTGTGTTTATATTCTTCTGATTTATTTCACATTGTCCAATCCTGCCTCCCACAGGTTCCTATAATACCCATCGTGTTCTCCTCCTACAACAACTTCTACCGACGGGAAGAGAAAGAGTTCAAATCAGGTGAGTTATTACTTTTCAGTACAAGAGGCAAAATGTTTTTTTTAGTTGAAACATAAACATTTTCCCACAAATCTTCAACAGGAACCATCACTCTCAAAGTCCTTCCGAAGATCGAGACAAAGGGATTGACGGCAGATGACGTGACATCGCTCTCCGAACAATCGTACGGCATCATGCGCAAGGCTTTTTTGGAGCTCTCCGGCCAAACCCCCCAGAGCAACGGGCCGTCCAATCACTGAGCGCCCTGCCGCTTCCACACTCTTTCATTTGGCCTGACAGCAAGGATGGCTACGTCATCACGAGGCCGACGGTAACCATGACAACCAGGTGCCTGGGTATCCTCTACGGCGTCCTCATGCAGGAGGAATACTTGTCAATAAACAGACTGACACACAAACAAAGCGACATAATTGCATACACAAGCATTCACGTGAATACATACAGCAGATGTTATCTTAGCCTAGTCGGACTACAGGTGACGATGAGCGGTGGAAAGTGTTTTGGGCCAGTGACCTTTGACCTCGCCTGGCGTGCGTCCTTGATCGTTGTTAGGATTGGACTGCTGCTGTTGGCGACAGGTCGAGTCTGGAGTGACACCCGGAGAACAATGTGGATGTGTGTTTGTTCTGCATGCCTTTTGACTTTCTCTCTCTTTGTTTTACAGATCTACATTGACGTAATCTGTTCGTTATGTGTAGGTTCCTTTTTCTCTAGGTAATCTGCTTGCATTATGGGAAATCGGTGACAAACACCTGTTTTTAGTTTTTATTGGTTACTTGAAGTATTTCAATCCACTCTGAGCAGCCAATGGTAGCGCTCAAAAATGCCAAATGCCCGTTTCAATTAGGTTTGTGGAAAATTGTCGACCAAAAAGAATCAATCTAGAATTTTAATAACACACTCCACTTTTTGTGCAATTTTTTTTCATTTTCTATGTTTGTTTGTTTGTCCTCAAAAGTGTCAAAAGGTTAGTATGTAACAAAACAGGTCTTTTGTCACAGTTACCAAGTGCAGCGTCTTCCTGTGCCATGTGTCCAAATGTGTCACAGCCATCATGGGCTGCGTGATGACAACCGCCATGAAAACTATCGATTATTGATCTGTGATCAGGATTGTTCGATTAGATTTTAGGATTGAAATACGTTCGGCTTTAGTTCAGTGCTTCGTTCATTCAAAGTTTCTTCGTTTTTGTTTGTTTTCAAGCTACGACATAACCGACATCATTTTCATTCTTAAATACTTTTTTAACATCACCTAAAACCAGAGAGCTATTATTATAATGACCAATCTAACAAGTATTATCTAACACATTATGCCGTCATCTCGATGGCTTGCGTCTTGCTTTTAAATCATTGTTATTAAAAGGGATTATTTTCTGTACTTAAAATGTTTAAATGCAAAATACAAAATATGCAAAAGCTTTGATTACATTCAACATTATTGTTAAAGAGTGTTTTTTGGTCGTATACTTTGTTGAATCACATGGTAAAATAGTGAACTCATTTACTAAACTTTCAGCTCTCAGAGAGCGTAAGCCAATGTAGGAAATACTTTTATATTGTACCTACTGAAAATTACAAAATGTAAAAATGTTTGTGATTTAATCTCAAATCTAAATTTATTTAACACCTATTTATTAACATCTTACGGCCATATATTAAAATCTGTATTTATAATCACTTCTAATTGAATCCTATTTAATGTTTGATGTTGTGATTCTTATTATTTGTTAAGAATGTATAACATCTATAATTCAACATGTACAACCTTATATTTAAGGACCGAATTGTACATAATAATTGGCTCCTTAAGCTAAAAGAGCTAAAACAGATGTTTGGCTTGGATGTGTCAAATGTAGGCCCTGTGATCATTATTGTTAATTGTGCAAATTGACAGATCGATGCTATTATTGACCTCTTTTTATGTTGTGTATAAGGCTACGGTTTTAAAAGCCTTTCTTTCTTATTCTCAGTCTTACTTTTGCCCCGCTGAACACAAAACGTACCTGATATAATGTATGAAAATATGTACAGGTTGTGTGATTGTCACCAAAGCTATTAAGAACAGATGAAGCTTTTAAATGTTCTGATTTGTCGGACATTTCACAGGCAGCCTTGTGTGTGCGTGCGTGTGTGCCGAATGTGTTTGTGTGGTGATCAGACACACAACTGAGCTAAAGCCCATTGTAAATCTGTAAAGTCATGAGACGATAAATAATTCTATATAAAATGTCGATTGTGGTAGAATCTGGACACGACCCGTGTAAAGAGCGTCTAGGAAAAAGAGTAAATAAAATCGTCTGTATTTCCTATAGGAATTTTAATATTTGTTCTCTTTATTTAGATCACTTTATGTTCTGTTTGTTGTTTTCTGTTTTAGTTTGTGAATTGCTGGTGTGGTATGTATCTGTTAAGATACTTGCTTCAGCTTTTATGATGCTTACAACTTCCACAAATGCTGGAAACATTCAAAGTTTAAGTAATTTTATTTAAAAAAAATGAAACCATAAAAATTAGAAGTACAAAACGTTTTAAAAGCGATACTCAGGAAAAGAACATGGATTTATAAATATATACATTTACATTCTCCTGGCTCATACACATGGAGAGACAATACAGCTGCATTTACAAAAAGAATGAATAAAATATAAATTGACAAAGCACCAGGTCAAACTTCATTGTGTGTCTTCAACATTTGAATAGATTCAAAGTGTTTACATGGTTCAGACTTTGATCAGTGCTGTTGTGTTCACGTGAGAGGATCCAGCCCATCTTTAAGTGATTGTTTAATTTTCTTGGCAGGCACCTAGAGAAGACATCACAAAGATGTGTTTTAGTGGACGTATTATAAAGTCATTATGTAATTTCCGCACGCAAAAATATGCTTACAAGCTCCGATCCGTTCCTCCAGAAATCCAACCTGCTCACTCAGCGAGTCGATGCGGTCGAGCTGCTGCAGTGAATGTGACAGGAAGTTGGTCCGGTCGGACAGGAAGCTGTTACCGTCTCCTACACCCCCAACACCGTCCAATGGGAAGAGAGTTGTGAACGGAGCTAAAACCATCTCCAGTTTCTACAGACAGATAGTTTAAGAATTTAATGTCATGGCAGGTATGAGAGTAACTTTCAGTATGATGTTCACCACTCATACTATTATCAGTATGTAGTATGCATACTGTGCTCAGTAGGCTATGCAAATCTGCTGTATGCAAATGAGGCAATAACTGATTGGCACTTGCTTAAACAAACCTATAGAGGTCACATGACAATAGTGTACTGCTTAAAGCGTTTACTGCATGCTAATTCACATACTGTGGGTATGATACAGTACATTATGCACTAGTATTTAGTAGTATTTATACACCCCTAAGATTTTTTGGTAAACTGTAGTAAAATTCCTATCTACTATATACTCCTCTTGTATGTTATTAACCTTACTATATTGCGTATACTACAATTTAGTATTGTTAATATTACAGGATAGTATAGTATGCTATAGTAATTATATATTGTACAGTGTCGTATTTTGACAATATTTAAACATTTGGCATTAAATAAGATGACTGTTTGGTTATTTAAATTAGAAAATAAATTGTTATAAATTAGAATCATACCTCCACAGCTTTGCATTTTGTACAGATTTCTGTTTGTTTTGGGCAAGTTATTATTTCTTTTACCCAGATAAACACATTGGTTATGCAACCCACATACAACTTGGTGTCAGCATGCTTTTAATTCAGAAACTCAGTTTGTTATATCGGCCTTTATCATGCTTTAGCCAATCTGCCAGATGATTTTAAAGCCAAGAAAAATATCCGTAGCCGACACGACTGGTGCATCTCCAGCCATCATTATATTAAATTGTAGATTCAACCTTGTATATTTGCAATGTCAGATAACAGTGATTCTGGTAGATTCTTATAGATTCTGGTTCTGTATTTTGCAACCTTCTGGATACACACAGCCTTTTGTGTGGCCATCAGATATTTCTTAAAAGGTTAAACAGACACCTGTAACAGAACCTTAATAAAATCATTAATGAGGCTTTGAACTCATGAGTTCTGCTCGTAAACGCAGTATAGTTTCTCAGCGTTTGAAGTATTTCAACCTGTGTGTGCGTGTGTGTCTGACCTGCTCTAGTAGCTCCACTCTGTTCTTCAGCATCTGAACCTCTTCTGTTACATTCTCCACCAATTTCAAACCTTCAAGAAAAACCCAAATCAGAGACAGACCACTTGTGTTTGAGAGAAACGCACAAGCCACAGTGAATGCGTTAATAGCAATGCTCTTGTGCAGAGTTGTATACATTTACATTTATTCACTTGACAGTTAGTAGAAATGCTCTTGTGCAGATTTGTATACATTAAGTGCACTTTGTTTTTCTGATTCAATCGTTGGAAGCAACATAATCTGTCGTTTTGTACAAACATGGTCAATGATACAAATTTGCATACGTTTTATTAGTGGCCTGAAATAGAATGTATTTATTTTACATCATAACTTTACTTAACATTTAGCAAGCTCCTAAACCTTTGTTTCCAGGTTATAAAAAAGCATTTTCAATCTTGGATCCCACATGAAATCGGCTCATATTTCTGCAAAGATGTTTCTTCAGTAAAAGATGAAAGAATGCTGTGATTGGTCGGAACATGTAATAGAAGTGACTAAAAATCAATCATATCAGAGCTTTGGCCAGTCAGTCCCGCCCCTTGGCTGTAGTTTTAGATATTTGGGTTTTGTATTCGATCACTGTAAGAACTAGTCAATGGGTCACACACATATTTTTCCTTCAAGTTCAGTTTCACTTGGCTGCTTTCACAGACACGCATGCAGAATCAAACTCGGTCAATCTGTCCCAGATGTGTGGTTCTATGAAGACGTGTGTGTGTGTGTGTGTGTGTGTGTGTGTGTGTGCGTGCGTGCATGCGCAAAGAAAACAGTGACCCCCAGCAGTCTGTGTTTGATGGATCTGGAATGCAAGTTGCAGCGTTAAGCCAAAACATAGAGAAACAACAGATACACATTCTGTCCAGCCGTGAGCTCTCTGCAAAATTCATTCTTCTCATCACATTCATGCAGAGACTCTTAAACTCCACAGTCCATCAAATCAAATAATATAAAACAAACTCGCAGTGAAGTACATCATATCACAGTTTCATGAGAAAAAAACAACAAGTAAACCATCTCCTGAATGTTTCTTATATGTTTAAAGGATTTGTTGTTTTTGTAGTAAAGTAGTAAAGAAAACTGTTTGCTATGGTAAACACTTGTAAGTGAACTTAGCCAATGAAAGAGATGACAGATTTAAAGTAAACTGAGCTTCAGATGTTGATGTTGATGTGTAAGTCTTAAAGGTCAGGATTAAACTTAACACTTTGACAAGTGTGGGAAAAGAGAAACCAATGCAAGCACTCACCGAAATCTTGATTTGACTTTAGTTAAACTGAGATTCATTAAAACAATCCTAATGATAATACAAAAAAAGAAATATTCAAAATCTCATCTGTACCGATATCCATTTAGGAAGACGTTGTATTACACTGCAAAAAAAATCATTTTCTTATTCTGATCAAATAAAAATATATATATACTTCAGAAGTGATACAAGATTTACATTTGTTTGGACAAACAAACGTGTTTGGTTGTTTTTCGCTTAAAACATAAAACGCAATTGTTTGCCAATGGGGTAAGAAAAACAATCAAATTCGATATGAAAAATTATTTTTCTTACCCCATTAAGCATAAGCATCAAAAACACAAAATGCTTTCTCATCTCAAGTGCTTTCTTATCTTGTTTAAAGGATGTTTATTAAAAAACAAGGCCGAGTAAGAGTACTGTATAAATCTTAAAAACTCGCGGCAAAAAAAAAAATCATAAATGCACAGTTTTTGAGTTTATACTGTCAGCGCTGGAATGTGTGTTTGTGGTCCAGCCAGCTCCATTACGACTGAACGGCGATTATTTTGGCCTGTCGCTTGGAAACGCTGAACATGACTATCTACGAACCGAGGAGGTTCTGTTCTTACAGTTATTTTTAAAGTGTAGACAGATAAGCAATAATATAGTACGAGAAAGATGGAGAAAATAGAAGAGGAAACGCTGGCAATGAAGTTACAGATTGAATCTCAAGTTGTGAAGTTAAGCATATGAGCATTGAAACGTCTAGAACAAAAACACAGCTAGGAGAAAATAAAGCTAAAAGAAAGCAGATGTGGGAAAAATGTGATATCATTCTCTTTATACAGGACGCTCAACCGAGATGGACGTCTTGAAGATCGTGATGTATTCGAGGTCCAGCTTTCTGATTGGTTGCAGTGGTCACCAGTCACAGTGCACTATTACTCACGGTACGAGTTGAGAGCGGCATAGCGCGTACCAAAAGTAATAATGAATCGTGAGGCTGGTCAGGGTCCCGTCGCCAGCGGGCGCTCGATAGTCATTTTAGTTCCCTAAATAAATGCTTTTCACCATCAGCAGGTATCACATCTGCGTGGATGATGGGTAGTTTACATCTGAGATTCATTGTCACACCTGGGATGGAGATGCATCATCCTCGTGTTGATTGTCATGTCGGTGTGTATAATGTCTTATCTGTGAGTGTAATGTATGAATGACTCACCAGCATCAGCGCCGGATGAGAGATGGTCTCCTGTGGGAGGAGCGGCGGGCTTGGGAATGCTTGAACATGTCATTCCGTCTTCATTCAAACCGAATCCCTCCTGACACCCGCACTGATAACTCCCCGGTGTATTCACACACTTCTGTGAGCAGCCGTGAGATTCTTTACACTCATTCACATCTGAGAGGAACAAAGTAGACTTTAAGTGTGGCCATTCAGGAACAGAATTGGACACCTTTTTTGCATCTTAAGTAACGTCTTTTTAACTGGAAAATAACACAATGTTTTATTTGCAGTACCTGTCTGGCAGTACCGTCCCGTCCATCCTTTTGGACATGCGCATTGGTTAGGCCGCAAACACGATCCTCCGTTTGCACAAGACTGTTCACACACAGCTACATGCATTAGAGAGAGAGAGAGACATACATACATCAGCATATAGAGTACAAACATAAACATGCATATATAATTCATTTTGCATAATTAAGTTACCTTGGTTACAGTTGTGTGAATGCATGCGTCTCCATCCCGGACAGCAGTCTGAGTACGTGTGTACATTAGCAACAGCTTTGCTCACTTGTCTATAAGACACTCTGTAGATTGTTCTGTCACACACAATGGATGCATCACATATTACACACACTATTTAGAAACATAAGCCACTTAAAAGTGTCTGCATGTCATTAAAATACATAACGTAATATTAACAGAATATTGTAGCTCAGTTGGCAAAGCATTGGATTAGCAGAGCAAAGGTTGTATAGCCATAAATGTAGTGTAATGTCTGCCCAAAAAAAATTGTTCAACAATTTCTTTTTACGTTTTACTTTACAAAACAGTCCTGTTTCAAAAAATCAAGCCAGCCAAAAAGTTTTGTATTGAATTGTGCATTTTGTGTGCGTGTGTTCTTACTTGTATGTGCTACACAGGCGGTGGTTGTCACACATGGTGATATAGGGTTTGTGTACAGGTTGGAGAAATGACTCTGTGCTGTGGGATATATGAGGACTCCGGGCATTTCCAAGACACACTCTCCTCCTGAAACATGGGACACACACAGAGAATCAAAACTGAGAAATTTTGTTAAAATCTATTATATATTTAGAAAGTATGATATAAAATATCAAATAATGAAAGGTACAGCCTTGATAAAAACTGTGCGCGTGAGAAAATGCTGAACCACATTTGCATTGGCATGCGTTTGTGTGTCGTTTCAAAGTTTGGCGTCCATCAGCCGTAACGAAATGTGATTGGCTGATGAAATTAGCTGCTATTATATCCGTTGACCCTTAACCTCATAGTGACCTTTGACCCGTGATGCCTTTGTATGTGTGAACCAAGACTTCCTGCCACCATGGATCACTCTGTGTTACTTCAGATGTGTCTAAAAGATCATATAAAGTAATGAGGGTGTGTGTGTGTGTGTGTGTGTGTGTGTGATCATATAGTAAAGAATAAGGCTTTACCCATAGTGACCGTGAAACTGAGGCGTGCAGGTCACATGCAGGAGAAACAGAGAGGACAGCAGGACTGTTGTGTACATCTCTCGTTCTCTGTCACAGGTGTGTCTGCTTCCTTAAGCCGATGATACCAGCTATCTGCGAAAGAGAAATGATTCACTCACTTCAGTTATTCATCCTCATGTACGTGACACAAAAGAAGATATTTCGAGAAATGTTCATACAATGGAAGTCAATGTGGATCGGTTATCAATGTTTTTCAAAATATCTTCGTTTGTGTTCTGCAGAAGGAAGAAAGTCATACAGGTTTACAATGACATGACGGTGAGTAAATGATGAAAGAAGGTGTGATCTGTCCCTTTAAGAAAGTGTATTTAAGAATAATCGATCTGACACACAGATCACAAAAAGCGGAAGAATTCCTCAGATCCATTAGGAGAAACACACGCACACACATTACTGTCGTCACATTTAAACACACATCATTTATAATCATTTTCACAGTCTATAAATGATGAACTGTTTCATGTTCAAACACGAGACCGATGAAAACCGACAATTTAGCGAAATTAAACCAAACGACTCTCATTTCAGAACCTGATTTGTTACGAAATACAGTTCATTTGATTTGAGAGCATATCTGCACACTTTATAACTGCACAGAAAGTTGAGTTCACGACTTCTAATACAGCTAAAGTTACAAAGTTTCGTAATGAAGACACATTACTGTGTCCACTGAAACAGAAAGGCCTTAAATGCTATTTTAATAACACCATGTTATTAAAAACACGGAACTGATTATTAAAATGTATAAAGCCTGTAAACCCAACATGATTCTATACAAGCTCGTCTATATTAAAGTCATTTTTCTAGTTGGAAAACACTTCATTTAACACGTGTAGAGTTACAACATAAGTGTGTGTGGCTGCAAAGGTAGCTTAAGATTTGTAGGTGTGTGTGTGTGTGTGTGTGTGTGTAAGAAGCAGTTTTAATGAGCCGTGTTCTCATATTTTCTTGAGATTAATGAGCCATCTTAAACTTGCTCTGCGCTTAATGAATTTCTGCTTTCTGTTTGAGGTTTTTATGATGTATGTGCATGTATCCTCCTCTGTGTCTGCCCTAAAACACTCACAAGAGAGCAGAGTTACTAAAGTTAGCAACAAATACACTTCCATCCATTTTTACGCCGGCTTTATTAAGATCCAAACGTGCTATTTTGAGATTTCTTAAACCAGGACTAGGCCTTAGTTAAATTAGGATATTTACAAAAAAAAAACATTGTTGTGCGCATCTTAAGACAAAACAATCGCACTGATATATGTGTGACCCTGGACAACAAAACCAGTCAACTGAGATTTTGACATCATCTGAAAGCTGAATAAATAAGCGTTCGATTCATATTTTTAGCCGAGATATAACCATTTAAAACTCATGCAAAAAATGTACAAAAGTGATTCCAGATTATCTGTTCTTAAAAGTAACCCAGACCTGGTCAGTCTGCAGAAAAACATTTAAGAATTAATGTAATATACTGTAGTGCCCACAGGCCTCTCATTGAAATGTTTATATTTATGTAGCAATAATATGAATTCTGATATAAAGTCTCTATTTAAACAAATGCAATACAACACACACACACAGCAATCATCATTCATGCCTCATGCAGGCAAAACTCTGCACATCAGCACATTAGTTTGATACACATGACTGCATATAATCACAAATAATGACACTAATAAGAAGCGGAAGCAGATATGACTAATGGAGGGCCAGCAGTCAGCCAGACTTACAATACATCAACATCACAGTGTGTGGATGTGTCTAGAATACTAGAACACTACACTGCTCGCTGCATACTGCATACTAGTTTTTAAAATGTAGTATGTGAAACAGGGTGCCATATGCATATTTTAATAAATGGCATGAAGTTATAATCTTGGAAATAACTCTGCATTTTCACTTTTGGCCGAAAAGAATACTAATTTACTAAAATACTAATTAAGGCAATAAATTAAATCAAAAATGCAATGTGATGCACAGTTGGAAATATTTATAATGGCATAATGCAATTGCATAATGTGTTCTGTTGTGTTGTGTTTAAGACACACTATGGCGTACACACACTGTGAAGTATTTAGTATTCAATAAACTAGTATTGCATTGTCGGCATAAACATTCTTTCTGGCTCATCTTGAAAAGAACAATTGCAAGATAAAGTATTACAAGGAATGTGGTCTGCTTGCACACTGGCTTTACATTTTTTGCAAATGCAAATGCATCTCTGAATAAAATAAATGTTGAACAGTATACATATTAAATAGTTGTAAAGTTTATCTAGTGTGCTATTCTCTGTTAAGCATCCTTGCGGTTTGACTGCTTTGACTATACGTTACGCAACCAGCAGGCGGCGCCATTTCTCTTCGACATTATTTGGAACCATTGAGAGATTTCAGAGTTGGTCCAAGTTAGTGTGACATCTCACACACTCAGCAAAAAAACAACGAGAACAGCCAATATTCTCAGTGCCACACACACACACACACACACACACACACACACACACACACACACACACACACTAAATCAACCAGAAATAGTCAACAGAGTGAACTGGCGTAAAAACAATACAAGTTGGTTTCCATTACAAATACCGCAATGAATGAATGTTTACCATTAAACCCATTAGAAAATGTAGTGAGTTTTAGATCTTATTCCAGTAGGATTTAATGGTGTTCTGTTGGTTCCCATTCAGCAGATAACGTACTATCCTACCAATGGAACTCAAAGCATAACACAGTTCCCATTAAAACCAGTACAATTCCCATTAGAACCAATAAATCCTTTAGAACGTGATGGTTTCTGGTTATATTTAAGCAGTGGCGCTTGCATGAATGAATTAACAGACATGATAAAAAACACGTAAACACACCGAGACTCACTTACTGTTTCAGTTCTGTTCGCGAGATGTTAAACACACTGTCTCGTGCGTGGACGTAAGACGTAAGTTACAGAAAGACAGTGATTCCTCAACGAGTCCCAAACACAAACTTTCCCACCAAACTAAAGGACACGACTGAAATATTCTACTATAAATCATCCAAAAACATGCATGTGCCCAAAAACGCTCATTGGCACGAGACACGAAATTCCTGAAGCGCGCCTCCCGTGGACCCGCTTTTCGCGTTTGCGTGGGGTTGGAAGGTTTTTTGCACGCTCAGTTCTGCTCTTTCACAACTGTCAAAGCACGCAGGGGGGTAACCGCACCACCACCGCCCCTCCTTTACCGGGACGTCCCGGGAGAAGCTCTGACGGGGAGACACGCGTGACGTCACCGCGCGTGGAATTCACGCGCAGCCGCTCTAAAAGTTTAAGAGGTCGCAAAAAAGGAAAGAAAGAGGGAAAACGTGTAATAAAAACACAGTAAGATCACAGTATCATCGTCCACTCGTGGTGCGTAAAATCCACTTAGGAAAATGAACAATAGTAAAAGCGCAGTAACGGTTACTATAGGTAAACCATAGTTATTTTTCACTAACAGAAAATGTGTTGAAACAACACCTTTAGAAATTAAATGGTTTTGAGACATGATTTTGACAATTGTAGAACAAAAATATTCACTTAAAATATAGTTAAAGTAGCCTATACACAATGATAGGCCTATTAAAAAAAATTAAATGCATTAGCCTATAAAAGTACGCAGATCACTAATTTTAAAAGAAATATTTACACAAAAATATCACAACACATTTTTTCATAATTGATTGTACATAAACAGCGATTTGCATTATGTTAATAATTAACTAAAAAAAATTGTTAACTCACCCTCTTATAATAAGGTCACGTGATCTCACGCCGAGCTGTTGCCATGCGCTCCACCTGTCGCGCGCACTGACGCGCCTCTCCATAGCCAGCATTTCTTATAAACTCTTCTTCTTCTGTGTGATGAGGAGCAGCGCGACACTCGATGCTCTCCGCGATCCGACCGGCGAGGAATGAGATGCATTTGGGCGTTTTTCTCCAGCTTTTTATCCCGCGCTTCCTGTGGAGCACAGGAACTGATGGACAATCCCAAACCGGAAATCCTGCGAGTGTTTGGTGCTGATAAAACCTGCTGTGCAAACAGGCCTTAAAGTTCTCAGTAGAGCAATCACGTCTGTCTCTGGTGCACAAACACACTGATTTGTAGAAGTGGTGAGGTTGGGAATTTGGCCCTGGGTTGTGGAACTTGCTTACCTTAGAGATCCAAAGTAAAGCCCCATGTTTTTGATGACAAACAAAGGTTTATGATGCACTACTGTGCAGGTTATGAAATGCAGTAAAGAGAGATTGATTGACAGGCAAATATTGAATGGAGGGAGCATATTTGCATAAAATCTTAATGAACGTGTAACAGTTGTAGTGTTTGAATGTTTATAGCGGGTAAAATTCTCTGTTCGTGTGACGAAATGCAAATTTGCGTGACTAGTTTATATATGTGGATATTTATCCTTAATGGCCCAGTAGAATCAATGAAATTGAGATTGTTGTGTTATGGTGACTTAATGTAAGGATTTTGTGTAGGTTTTGTAAAAGTAAGTCTTGTCTTTGATCTACAAGGCTGAACATTATATTTAGTTAGTACGTTGTGGAGGGAAATACCCTAATTCTGAACATTTTTAGTCCAAAAAAGTGAAGGAAATAGCCCTACACAGCACTTCCTGTGAAGCAGGAAGTTTATGGAGGAAAACGATTGTGCTCTGGGTCACAGCGAACAATGAGAGTAAAAACTTAAAGGAAAAAGTTATGCGTCAAAGTAAGAGCTGGCCGGGAAAATGCCGGCTGGGGGAGTTGGAGTCAGGCTGAGAGTTGGATAGAAAGTGAGTAATGGAGCAAGAATGAAAGAGACTAAATGATGTTGTGGTTTTAGGATATAACAGTACACAAAAATTTTGCATGATCTTACCTAAATTTCAATAAGTGTTAATATGCAAATATCATATTTTGTAAACAGAAGTAATCTCCTGTTACAGCCAGTGGCTCTTTGGATCCAAGTCTAAGGTTGTAAATCTGTGCCTTAAATTCACATACAATACACTAAGTGGGTGACAGGAAGCAGAGAGAGAGAGAGAGAGAGTTGGGCAGAGCAAGACATAAAGTAAATATTGTTGTTACGGGCAGTCAACGTCTATCTCTAATTTCCATAATGTTGTGCATGAATGTTTATTTATTTGTGTTTACTTTAAATGAGACACAGGTTGATGATGTCATCAGTTTCTGTTTTTGGCAAGGATGTGGTTGGGAGAGGGACGTATAGCTTTACATTTTTGACTCTGTCTGTGAAATCCAGGCTCAAGCCTCGTAATTTAATTACGTTAAATAAAGTTTGATTTCAATCATTCATTTTCCTAGAATTGTCATCTTTGACATGGCTTTAGCTGTATTTTCACAGACTTGAAGATTTTATATCTTTCTGAGATCTAGAAGAAAAGGTTTTGTGAAATGTGTTTTTATAGTCATTACATTGTTTGTAGCAAATGGAAATTAACATTTAAAAATATATATTTTATTATGCTATGTTCTTTGTAGTGGACATTAAGAGACATGTATTGGCAAAAACTATGGATTTGGTTTTTTCACTCACCAATTAATCAACCATTGTAAAAAGATAATTCACAGTTATGTAAGATATAACAAAATGATTCAATACTATTATACTTTATGCAATATGTGTCTAAAATGGCCATAAATTGGTAGTCCCATTCTATACAATGCATCTACATTGTATATGATTTGTGTATTAATGTGCTTTTGGGGCAACATAATGGAAGAAATATTTCATATCATTTCTTTCCATATGTTGTGTCTCCCAAAATGCCTGATTTACAATACCTTAAGTCCTGATGACTTATGAAAACAATGTCTTGTTTTTTAATAGACAATAATTTTTTTATTTAAAACAGATTATAACAGTTTTATGAAATCTTTTAACAAACAATAAAGTGCAAAATTTGATTATTTAATCAACTTCAAAAAAGTCATATTTAAAGACCACAGAGAGAAAGATTTCATGGTGAAACCTCCAAACATTTGGTATCTCTGAAAAGCCCTAAATGTGCTCTTTACAGAACATTCAGACTTAAAACTGTGACATGTCACAGAAATTCACCGAAACATGATGTCCACTACAGAGGCTTGTGTCTCAAATGGAAAACAGAAAATCCCCAAAACAGACTTTAGTCACAGGCATGGTCACATTTTAGCATTTTTCATCCAGAGCAACTTATATATTTTCAGTTGGTGCATTCCTCGGGAATCAAACATTTTGATCTGCTAATGCAATGCAAAACTAAGTGAGCTACAGGAACATATAAAGTTAAAATGCTTTCTTTAATATATCAGTTAACTAACGGCTAAAATTGAGACATCACGGTAGTCATTCTGTGCGCATGTACACATATGGGTTTATGTGTGTTTTTGGAAATATGTGGGATTGGCTCATTCATTCTAGTAACCAGATTCCACACCATGCATGCTCTCTGTGGGATGCTGTCAACCTCTCAGTATGCATGAAATCTCTTTCATTTACTATAGTAAAAGCTGAAGGTGGTGACAGGTGAGAGACCCCTTACAAAAAAAGAAATACATGGACTTTAGAGACACTAAATAATATTGTTTGCACACTGACTCCCTCTAACACACATTTCTCTTGCACTTTAAAATCTGTTCGGGTATGCATTGAAAGACATTCTAGTGTACTGCATACTTATTTATATGTGAAACAGTATGCAGTATGACGTGTGTTGTTTTACCGTGTTTTACCGCAGGTGTGTATAGTAGTGAAAGTCCAGACACATTTTATAATGAACTTTACACCCTGAATGTGTGACCTCATCGGGTGCAGACGCACGTGTGTTTGTCTGTGAAAGTTACTGTTTAATACTTCATTTGTTAGTGTTGAGTTTATTATATTTTCTTGAATAAAGTAATTGACGTATATTGCTTTACCAGCCTTTACCAAACTACGTGTAGTCGGACAAAAATATCTTATGAAAAATTACCTGATGTCATACATTGTTTTACAAATTTTAGTAACAAACACCACATAATTATTCTCCACATCTTTTAACTGAAAACAAACTTGCTGTGTATGTTTGCCAAATGCATAAGATGGATAAATGCAAAGAAAAACTCTTGCTGATCTTAAGAAACCAAAACACACCGACATGCGTGTTGTTGCTCCCCAAAGGTACAAAAAAAACTATAAGACACTGTGAGAGACGATGATCTTTGAGTTTCACACACGCGCACCGATATTGGGGTTGGGTGGAAAATGTGGCGTAACCCACAAATCCCTTCAGTGCTGACAGGAGTTTCCTACAGAAAAAAGAAAACGCAGATTCCAAAGTTAAACTTGAAAAGTGTCCTGTAGCCACACGGTTTCTAAATGCACATTTAAAGTGTGTTTGCATTCGTATGCTCTGAAATGAAACAGGATGTTCATTGAGTTTGTAGCTTCATCTCTCTGTGGAATTACATTCCAAAGCCTCAAAATAATGTCAGAAACAAAGACAGGAAGTGATGTAAGCATCGTCGCCCCCCTTCGGTGCAACAATACGGCCCCCTGCTCCCAATCCACACCCTGAACGCCCGCCACGATTAACAAGAAATAAATCTGCTGCCATTGACTTTCCATTGGATGTCTCAAGATTAAACTCAAGGGTTTTGTTGGTCGTCTGGAGTCAGAGTGATGAGAGGAAATAGATGACGGCGGTTTATTTGATGTAGTAATATCCAGACAGTTTGCGCAGGATAGGGTTACATTCAGGACGGAGAAATGTGCGCTACTAGATTTACATTAAAAGCAAACTGTGAACCACAGACACATTAACTGAATCCTACTGGGTAAGATGGTGATGATGTCATGAAAAAAATAAGCAAATGACAAGTTTTATTATTTAATCATCAAGACCGAATGAAGAGATTGCCATTTGTAATAAAGACGTTGATCGTGTTTGGATACTTTACACTTTCTGTAGTTTGTTGGCGCAGTTTCATCCTTTTATTCATCCATAGTTTAGAAAATCCCATAAGAAATAAAAATCACATATGAGATGTTTGTAACAGTGAGCAAATGGAAGCGTATGTCAGAAATCTCACAATGGTCTCCATTAGTTTTGGAAGAGATCTCAACAATGTCTCAAACTGAGCTCAGATTTGTCTGCAAGATTTAATTATGAACATCAAATCCAGATAATTTGATCTACAAAATAAATAATGGATCCCAATAGGATGGATGACATGGTTCCCTTGAAAATGAAAAAGTGCACTTGCTTTAATATTTTATCTAATAAATGTGTTCAAATGGATTTTTTTAAGTATGGCTTGAATGGTTAAATACTGTAGTTTCTGAGCTTGCAATTGACTGCGGTTCCGCTCAAATGCTTTGGTTGGGGTGAATAAGCCTCCGTACCCCCCTACAGTGTGCTTGTGTTAGTGTGGGAGTGGATTGATTTACTCTGTGTTGACAAAAACATATGACAGTACCACAAAACCACGTGGTGTGTGTGTGTGTGTGTGTGTGTTTCTGTATGTGTGTGTTGTCAGGTGTATGTCGTCTAGTCTGAGCTCCACCTGTGATGTATTTGTTTGTTTTTTCTCCATCCTGTTGTTACTCATTTTGGCCTTTTGTTCCCGTTCTCAGCACGGGACCCAGAAAACACCCTAAAACACACACATACACTTTCTATCTCCATCTCTGCAGAATTCTTTTGCTTTATTAGTGATGTATGACTGAGAATGTATTTATTTAACTAATATCATTCTTCACAAAATCCCGTCGATGATAAACGTACATATGGTGAGCCTGGCCCTTTAACATGTGAAGAGATTTATCTGCTCACATTATGTTCTCTGGTGAAACTGTAATATTAAAAGGACAAAAAGAAAATAAGAACTTTTGCTGTTTAAATCATTGCCTGTGCTTGCTTTCTTTTTCCCTTTAAGAACATACTGTAATATAGTGCTTAAAGGGACAGTTCACCCGAAAGTGAGGTGGTATGGGTCACCATATCTGACAAAAAATAGGTCACTTTTATTATTTACTCTACTTCATGTCATTTCAAAAGGAGTTCATTTTCTGAATGTCCTGGCTGGGTTTTTTTTTTTAGTAAAAGAGAACTGGGATTGACAAATTAAATACTTTAATGATGTTTAAATGATGCTTTGACGGCGGGCCCCGTTCACATTTATTGTACGGAAATCATGTGAAATAATTTGATATTTAGAATGATGTATAAATGATATTTTCCTTTTTAATTTGTGTGGTTGAATTCCTTACAGACTGAAAATAAATATGATGCGTGATCTGCATGATCTACCGAGCGTTATATCATCAAGCCTTTTTTTCTTCTCACCCTGCAGTTTCCAGTTGCTGCTTTCTGGAATTTCTCTCCACACTTTCATCTGTCTTCTTCTTTTAAGCCTGCAGGCTCAAATGCACATAACTGTGAGTTAGGTGTTTAATATCAACCCGTCATTCAACACATGCACTTATACATCTGTCTGTGAAAGGAGGCGACAAGGCCTGAAAGCAGCAGGAGAGAGCGAACAAATGCATTCTTACGGTTTACAGGGCTGTGAAATCCTGCCTGTTGACCCTCAGGATGTAAAACAAATCACACACACACACACACACATGTGACCCTGAGGTTGTGTGTTCATGAATCCAACATCCCCACAGAGGGAACTCAGGGCACCAGGGGTCAAGTAAAGGTCAGGTGTGCCGGGTGGTTCTTTCCTGCCCACGGTAAAAGAAGCACGAGACAGCAGCGGGTATAGACCGTGAGGTCACTTCCTGTTGAGGTGTAAATTTAGCCAGTGGCCGTTGTTGATGATGTTAGTTATTGGTTCGTATCGCTCTTCCACTGCCCGAAGTTTCCTCTCGCTTCCCTCTGGTGTTTTTAAGCACACTTAGTCGCATCCGTGGCTCACCCTGCACACGGTTTCCCTGATGCATTCTGGGATGTATTTTATAAATGTGTGTATGTATTTCGTTCAGTAGATGTTGTCAGGTGCAGTTTGAAAGCTTCCTGCATCATCGTCAGTTTTAAGTACGAATAAGTACAAATAAAAAGAAAAATACAAACTTTTGTCTTTTATTTTAAACTCCTCAGAGAATTCTCTTTCTTCAAGGAGTGTGTGTGTGTGTGTGTGTGTGTGTGTGTGTGTGTGTGTGTGTGTGTGTGTGTGCGAGCGCGCGTGCGTGTGTAACAGGTGTGTTAGGTTATCTGTGACGAATGTTTACTTCCAATCTTCAGTTCTTTGTTCATCTGATTCATGATTCTCTCTATGATGTGTCTTTATATGCTTTGAACTCACTGTGTAAAACAATCGAGTGTGTGGTGTAGATAAGAAATCTGGCTAACTGAGGTCACATGACCCACAGTGTGTTTACAAACACAACAACTGACCCCAATAAATCAATGTCAGAGAGAGAGAGAGAGAGAGAGAGAGAGAAAGTAGTGGAGAGTGTGTGAAAGTATAGACAGGTGCAAAAGATGAACCTAAAAAAATCCCAAGAGAGATCTAACATCAGACGAAGACATTAGAGCGAGTGAGAGAGAGCTGAGAGCTATAACGGAATGAGCATATTTCAGTGACACCTGTGTTTATTTTAAAACCAAATCCATGTGATCTACCTTAAGATGTGAGACATTGTTTTTGCAATTTTATTTGTAAATTAAAATGTTGTATGAAAGTGTTTTAAACTAGCATGTGTAAATTGAAGTATGCAATGAGTATTGTGTAGTAGGCCTACAGTTATTCATATTAGTGTTTGTAAGATGAAGCGTGCAGTGAGTATTGTGTAGTATAGTGCTACTATGGCAGTGTAGGGGTGAAGTATGTAGTGAGTATTGTGCAGTATAGAGAGTCATATCGGTGTTTATAAGATGAAGCGTGCTGCGAGTATTGTGCATTATAGTGTTTCATGATTTATATGAGTGTTTGTAAGATGCCGTGTACCGCGAGTATTGTGCAGTATAGTGATTTATATTGGTGTTTGCAAGATTATGTGTGCCATGAGTATTGTTCAGTATGGTGTTTTATATTTCTTTTTGTAAGATGAAAAGTTGTGATTTATTATAGTGTCTGTAAGATGAAGTGTGCAGTGAGTATTGAGTAGTTAAGTGTGTAAAATGAAGTGTGAGAAGCTGGTTTGTGGAGGATGAATGAAGTGAATAAACAGTCTTGGGATTCCACAGAAGACGTGAGTGAACACAGATGATAGAGAGCAGGTCACAGAATAGAGAGAGAGAGATAAAGGAGTCAATGCTGAGGTCTCTCTCTCTCTCTCTCTCTCTCTCTCTCTCTCTCTGACACCACTGAAATCCCTGAACATTCAGCTGCTAATCACTGTTTAAACACACTTCAGTGCACACTTACACACACACAATGACACACAATACCCCCCACACGCGCACGCGCACGCACGCACGCACGCACGCACACACACACACACACACACACACATTGAAAGATTCAACACTAAAGGCAGTGACACATTTTTATTGCACAAAAACACACAGAGAAGGTTTAAACTTTATATAATAAAACAAGAAATCATATTTTGTTTACTAGAAAAGATAAATGCACAACATGTCAAATGTGTTTGTATTTCCAGCTCGGCTGAAGTTGAATCGCCGTGGCAGAAAATGCCAAACTTTAGCTGGAATATCAGGAAATGGCATCTCGGTTTCCTGTTTCTACCAAAGGAAAAACTCTCTTCACCCCCACCCTCTCTCTCTTTCTCTCTCTCTCTCTCTCTCTCTCTCTCTCTTATCTCATCTGTACAGAAGAGTATATATTGTAGCACTAAGCGTGAACTCTGACTCTTGTTACCCTGTGGGGAGTATTTCTGTAAAGCAGAATCAGTACAAGATGCTTATGGGACGTTTTGTTCCTATAAGTTTAAAGTTTTCAGCAGTTTTCTGTGTCTTGATGAATATTTCTTGGCTCAGGTTGTGTAAGAGGTGTCTGTGGCGAATGTGGATGCTAGGGAGAAGTTGAGAGCTGGTGCTTTTTCGGCTGCTTTTTTAAGGGAGTCAGATATCAGAAATGTATAAGTGTGTGTATAAAATGTGCATTTCTGCACCTCTAGTTATACTTAATTGAATTGCAAAAATGACTAGATTCTTACTTTTTCTCTCTCTCTCTCTCTCTCTCTCTCTCTCTCTCTCTCTCTCTGTGTGTGTGTGTGTGTGTGTGTGTGTGTGTGTGTGTGTGTGTGTGTGTGTGTGTGTGTGTGTGTGTGTGTGTGTGTGTGTGTGTGTGTGTGTGTGTGTGTGAACCCCCAAACTTCAAACGCTTTGCAGTATTTATTGTAAGGCAATGTATGATGTCATAATGACCCTTTAATGTAAACCTGTAGACCCGACACATAAGGGTCAATGTTCTCTACCCTGAAGCAGTGTAAATACACCAATAACTGACCCTGGACCAGTCAGACCTCAAGCATTCAACTCTATAAACAATACAAGATAAAACGATCCCCCAAACCAGCGTTACCTGTTTCAAATATGCTGGGACACATGTGTCTCACAGACCTGCTCAAGAATGATGTGTTTCCTCTGGTTTAAAGAGTAATCTTCACCTCTCCAAAAGCTTCACAAAGTAAAGTTGATTTCAGGGTCAGACATGTGGAGGTAAAAAACAGAAAGTGTGTTTCAATGTGTTTTTGTGAATGTATAGGCTATTTGTCTCGGTAGTCCCTGATTGTAAAGTTTAAAAGTCAGAGTTTTAAACAAAACATTATGACATGGGCCACTTATTATGTTAACATGCAGCTATATTTAGAAAACATACTTGAGGTTTTAGATCATTGCCACAACACTATAACAAACACAGCGCATTTTTTTTTGAATGCCCAGTGACATCATTTCTTGTTCTGGACTTTGTCGCCCTCAGCTGGTGATGATGAGCATCGCCACGAGAGTTCACGTCAGGCAACTTCATCTTCTACTTTACTTTCATGTTTAGGTGTAATAATGTATATTATATAATATTTTTAAAGGAGTAAAAATGAGTTTGAGAAGTTTGATTGACATTAGGTGGTCCTCAGTGGAGAAAAGTTTATAAAGTCAACTCTTTTGCTTTAAATCTACTGATATCAACAGGTTTGTGTAAGAGTCAAAAGACAAACATATTATTACCACAAAATGAAATCAATGGAGACCTCAAACTGTGCGTGTGTGTGTGTGCGCGCTAGTCGTCGTCACGCTGCTGTCATGTGACTGTCACGTGATTAAACTCAGTTCCGTATCTGCGTGGAAGAAGGAAAAAAAAGTTGCGCGTCAGGAGGAAAAAGTTTTTCTTTTTTGTTTCAATCTGTCGAAAATTAAAATATCTGCAGCGTTAAATCGCAGAATAGAAATATCGTAACAGATATCAGCTTGATACAGTGTTCAATTGCTCGTGATGTCCGCGAATAGCGTGTCGTATAATGACCAGGGGTCGGTGGAGTCTGGCTTGGACGCGGTGCAGGAGAGCATCCCCACAACCATCAACATGGGGCTCTTCAGTGCTGAATTAAAGAAGTAAGAACACACACACACACACACACACACACACACACACACACACACACACACACACACACACACACACACACACACACACACACACACACACACACACACACACACACACAGCATGACACGCACCCAAAACATAAATCAACGATTCTTCTTTAGTCAACAGATGCTACACGAAAGTGTCATTACAAATACCATGTTTTACTATAGTACAGCTATAGACTACCACAAGTAGACTTATATTTCCTATGATGATGAGAGTCTTTGTGTAAGATGTATTATATTAATCGTCTGTTAGTGTAAAATATGTATTTTATTAATACTGTGGCTATGTAGCTACTGTATGGTTAAGAGTTTTTAGTATAAGATAAATGTGTATTGTACGTAAAGAAGAGCCATATGTTTATAATACAACATGATTTAGTGCACCAAACTGAAATGTATTTTAGTTGATATTTTATATAATGTTCTGTGTATTTACATGTAACGCACAATAAAGTAGCCAAAGACATAATGTATTACCAGGTTGTTTATAAGGGTTTATAATTGTTTTTCTGCCTGGTTTGATTTATTTTGATGGCTCTTTAAAGACGATGGATGTAGTGTCAAGTAGTGTAGCTGAACTCTTGTGATGTCTTGTGCCAACGCAAACAGTTTTGTCAGAGACACACCCCCTTTTAAAGGCTATTTTGGGTTAGGATTAGAATATAATCTAAATAATAAATATATTTTATAATCTGTAAAATCATCTGGCACTGAAATGTTTAACCTCTCAAACCAACAATCACTTTCAATTTGAAGGAGGCTGAGGTTGTAGATGTGGTATGGAGCGGTTTGTGTGGCATTTATGTTGTCAGAAATGTTTTGTTAAGTGCTTTGGCTGCTGATATTTGTATTGGGATGACTTATGCTTTTAGTTGTACAGAGGTTATTTATAATTGTTAATAAAAAGAAAAAAATAAACTTCAGTAAAGGTTGTTAAAATTGCTTGCTGGAGGCAGAAGGCCTCATTGTTCACTAGGGGGCGGTAGTCACTACTGTCCACTGATTACAAAGTACAGATATTAGGCCTGTTTTGCTTACAATGCTAAATATCATGACGTTAAGTTATTATTTAAATAAGATTCTGCTTATATATACTACAAAACTTGCCTTTGTCATTTCTCTGGCTTGCTTTTATTTCATGTTTTGTTTGATGGTATGAACCATTTGTGTGTTTTAATTATATTTTGAATGCCATAGACAAGGCTGTTGTTTAATATCCATGTCTCTTTATTTCCCTTAAGAATCTGTGCCCTTGTTTTTGTGGGTTCCATTTTAACTTATTTTTGCAATTCACCACCGGACAAAATGTGAATAATTATACCAATTTAATGCAACAAAACATGTACTGTGTATTAAAATAGCCCCTAATAAATGACTTGAAATGATTCCCAAACCAGACCCTCCCTAGACAGGAAGTCCTCTGGCGCTTCCTGCATTAATGATCCTGTTAATAGTCTAATCTGATTGGACGCATGAGAATTGTGTTATTTGTGCCAGAAATGATGTCACTGCTAGATTATGTTCTTGTATCTCAGTTGTAGATGTTGGATCAGGACCGGCTTGCTTTCTCATGTGCTGGTTTTGCGTTCTTGCTCATGTGGAGTGAAGTGTGTGTCTAGCATTAATAGAGGTTAATGTTATTTCGACTTAACCGAATCAGCTCTCTCACATGACCGTAAGCAGAAGACGGAGAGAAAGAGGTCATTCTTTAAAATGAGACACGGGAACACACACATACTGCTCATTCCAACACAATGTGTGATGTTGACACAGACACACATCATTGTCCAATTGTCTCTCCGGATGAGATGCCTAGTAAGGTTCTTCATTCATTCAAGGTGGTTAACCCAAGTTGAGGTTTACTATAAGGTTTTTAAAATATGACCCACATGAAATTTTCTTCCTCTTCTTTATTTGTGTTGCGCTTTTCTTTACGAGTTGGTTGTTATGGTTAGTAGGTGGAAGTTGTTCCGGGCTGGACGTTATCACGGCCGGCAGACTTGCAATAAACAACGAACAGAAGTGAAGCACAGACGTCTGCTGAGATGATGAAGGTGTTTGCTCAGTCTGAAGATAAGCCTGCGCACTTCCTCTGAAACAAAGCCGCAGAGAATGACTTCACCGGGAGTGAATATACAAGAACAGTTCATTTTGACCTCGCTGGACTTGGACTACAAGACCAGGAGCTGTCATGGAACAACATCATTGGAATGCTTTCTTCAAGAAGCACAAATATCCCAGAATGCTCAGCGACACTTCACTGGAGTGTTGAAAGCAAAGAGCTTGGGCAAGTGGACATGCATCATCTAAGGGAGAATCCAGAATGAACTCTTTTAACCTCGCTGGAGTGCAGGCTGGTCTCCGAGCTCTCGTGGATGTAATTGATGTGTGATGGTCACACTGGATGCTTGCGCCACCGTTACACGTGGTCATTAACCAGATGATCGAGTCGGGCTGGAGGACAGTGTCGTCCTGTTCCTCTCAGCTGTCTTTCTTGTCGGATTTCTGCCATGACCTCCTAAAACGTGGTTTTCTTTGCTGGATAGATTTGGAAGGTTTGACATCACAAAGGTTTGCACTTCCTGTACATCGTTCGGCCTGTGAATTTTTGTAATGGTTTGGGATGAACAGCTTCCGTATTCAATCGTAACCCTCCTGCTTTAGTGATATTCAGACACTGGAGCGTGTGCGTTTTTTGTGCGTGTCTGTGTCTAAGATGAACGGCACTCTAGCCGGTTTGCGTTCAGAGGCTGTTGGAGCGATGCGCAGCGCTCTCGTCTCGGCCGAGAACCTCCAGCTGACTCTGAAATCTGACCTCCGCTCAGAAGAACGTGCCCTCACCAACAAACACAGCTGTGGATCTCAGGAGAAGCTTAACAAAGGGTATGAGAAATACTTATAGTTGTGGAGAAAGATTTATTTTCGTAAGGCTTGTGCACACCGGTACGATAATCACGCGAGTGTTTTTGGCAGACGTTTAATGCGTTGTGACTAAAAAAGAGTCGGAGCCGATAGCCTTGTGGGCAATTGGACATGTAGCGCGGTTGCGCTTCGGGCGACCCGGGTTCGATTCCCGTCTCGTGGTCCTTTTCCGGTCCCACCCCCTTCTCTTTCCCACTTCGCTTCCTGTCTCACTCTCCTATACAAATAAAGGCAAAAATGGCAAAAGTAAATCGTAAAATTTAGTGAGTGAGCACACCGGCGTGTAAAACGGCAAGCGTAAAAGCATAATTATAAAAAAAAAGACGGGCTCGTCTTTTGGTTAAAATCTGTCCGACCAATGAGATTGGTGCTTTTGTTCACGTGCCTGGAGCTGCTAAAGTTACAAGAAAAAACACGACTTGGTGGCGCTCAAGCACAAAATCGCTTGGGTAGGAACGTTAAAGAATGTCTGGAAGTAACAAAATAAACTATTACAACACAGAATAATACTTGCTTTCATCCTCGGGTGTTTATAACGTTATTTTTGCGCATATGTTTCATGAATGTAATGCAGAATCCACACACTTGTCCTTAAGTGCTCACATCACAATCAGACAGACGGCTTTTATTGTAATGTGAAAAACTTTGTCTGGGAATGTGCAGTGTTTTGTTTATCAGATTGTCCAGCAGGATTAAACTATTAAATGTTGGCAAAATGTCTTTAGATGTTGGAGCAAAAATGCTGAGATGTATAATATTGTCTGGAATTAATCAGTTCATCTTCAGCTAAGATGTTTATCTGGAATTGTTTGTCTGTGCTGGTGGAGACCATCATGTCTGTTGTGTTTATTTCATTGTGTCACTTCTGTTTGAGTCTACTTAGTTGAAATTAAATGTGTGGGCTTATAGACGTGTTTATTCGAGTACTCCTAACTTTTACATTTTAAAATCTGATAGAGCCACAAATATTTGTAAGAATGACTGTGATCAATAAACCTTTAATTTGTTTTACTGCTGTGAAATCATTACATTGACATTGGGATCCTCTTGTGAAATACATTTCAGTTTGTTTGTTTCAGTTTGTTTGAGTTCAATATTCAATTTTTGTTGCATCTTTTCCACCTAATGTAATGTGATGTTAGGAGGGCATATGCATATTTGCTTTAAGTCCTAAAGTTAAACAATATGAGGTGTATGGTACAAAACTAGGTATTTATGTCTCAAAGTTATTTAGCAAACAAGTAAGCTTCAGAATATCAGGGAATATTGGTGTTGTTATATTTAACAAAGAAATGCATATGAAAACAAAAATGCTCACTGGATGTAAATCATACATTGACTACAATTCATATTTTCATATCATATTTTGTAAACCCCTTGATTCTGTAAGTTTTGCTCATGTGTTGTGTGTCATTTTTTTAACAACCCTCCTTAAAATCTCATCAAAGCTAAGCTTCAGTTTACACTCCAACTATCCAACTTGCATACAAAATCTTTATTATATCTTGAGTAACATGTTTGTATAAAGTACAGATGTGTCAGTTTTCCAAAGTTGGAATATGGTTTCCAGTGTAAACTGAATCGTTGTTGTTGAATCTGTTCACAGGAATGATGATCTGAAGGAGTTGCTGGAGAGCAACAAGGAATCTCTAAAACTAGATGCCATGAAGAGAGTAGTGGAGGTACGTTGTGTGTTTTTCTCCAAAGCCATTTCAGTTCTCGGACCTGATCTGACATGAATCACAGTATGCAGAACGTTTCCAGATTAAATTAACCATGTAGTGGGTTATTTAACAAAATAAACAAAACCAAGACTGCAGCTTAAACTATCGACATTTCCTCTCCGACTCATTTGTGTCTTTTTGACGCTTTTAGATCATTGCGAAGGGAAAGAACGCATCTCATCTTTTCCCAGCTGTGGTGAAGAACGTCGCAAGTAAAAACATTGAGGTATGTACAACATGAGACCTTCAAATTGTATGAGCTTTGTTTCCAGAACTTTCAGGTAAACATTTCTGTGTTGTTAGATTGTTGGATGATTCCCGTTGGATGATTTGCACAATCACAAATATAATCAAACATGAAACGCACTCCTATACACTAACAAACACTTATTGCTACACACTTTCATGAGGACATAAGTAAAAGTAAGTTTCCAGAAATAATACCGTTTGTCTTTCTCAGCAGCAGGTTGGAATGAAGGGGGTGAAGTGTGTTTAATCCATTCTCCTCGCTGTGTTTTTGTGCTCTTATTTGATTTGAGAATGACAATCGACCCTTGAACACAGACCGTTCGGCTGCCGCGCTGGCCCCTGTGGGCCGGGCCCCTGGTGCATGTGGTTTTTGATCAGGCGTCTGACAGGGCACCCCTGTATTCATGAAAAATCAATGTTCGGGGGGTGGATGGAGAAAGAGGAATGTTCAGAGACGAGGTCCAGGCTGAAGAGGACGGCTGGTGTTTTGAGGGTCTGTGTGTAATTAGTAGTCCAGGGGCCCAGACACGTTCTCTCTCTCCCCCACGTCTGACTCTCTGCACTGGGCAGCTGTGTGCCAAACGCTGCCTCTCTCTGGAGCTCAGAGACACGGCCACGCTGGCATTGATCCACACACACACACACACACACACACACACACTGGGCCACAGGTGCTGTTGCTGAGAGCATTGATCCACTCGCTGCAGGTTTACACACAACTATACACTTTCACACATGCGTACATACACAATATACTTTCATACGCATGCATACATCCACAAACACAATAATACACACACACATGCATACAACAATTATAAACACACACATGCATACAACAATTATACACACACATGCATGCTTCCACAAATATATACACACACACACACACACACACACACGCATACATAAGCAAACACACTCTACAAACACAATTATACACACACACACGCACACACAAATGCATACATCAGCAAACACACTCTACAAACACAATTATATACACACACACACACACATAAGCGTATACATTCACAGACAAACAAACACAATTAAACACACTCACACATGCATACATCCACAAATATATATATATACACACACACACACTTATACACACTCACACAAATATACACACAATTAAAGACTCACATTTGCATACTTTCACAGATATACACACATACACAATTAAAGACTCGCACATCCACAAATATACTTTAATACACAAATACGCACAGTTACACACACTGTCACACATGTTCAAACACAAAAGCGTATTCTTATACACAAATGTATGCACTCACCTGCTTGCATACACAAATATATTGTCACACAATTACACACAAACACACATGTGCATACACAATTAGAGACTAATACACAACAATGTGTTTTATCAACTCACACACACAATTATACCCAGACTCACCTCTGGCATAAACAAAGCCAGTCTTGTTTTTCTTTTCCTCATATAATTCTGCTTCATAAATGCCAGCGGTTCATTTAGCAGGCGTCTAATTAACATGCGCACGGATGCTCCAATCCCTGATCAGCAGGCCGCTGTATGTAAATGTGATTAAGCAGAGGGGCAGATGGGTAATGTCTCTCTTTATGAAGTGAGTGATGTTTTTCCATTTGCCTGCTAATCACTGTGGTGATGATGATGGAACGCTTTGCAATGACTCTCTTTATCGCCGGTGACCTCCGGTCACCCCGAGAGCTGGACGCAATTATGCGGGGGCGACTTGTGACCCCTCACCTTTGAGTTGTGTTTGAGAGAGAGTAGGGTGTGGTATGAGACCGACATTCTGGACTTGTTTCTTTTCTTTTGCTTGAACTAATTTCTTATTTTAATCTTGTGTGTGTGTGTGTGTGTGTGTGTGTGTGTGTGTGTTTCAGCTAAAAAAGCTTGTGTACGTGTATCTCGTCCGCTACGCGGAAGAGCAGCAGGATCTTGCCCTCCTGTCAATCAGCACCTTCCAGCGGGCCCTCAAGGTAAGCCCCGCCCACACCGTACCACTGTGCCACACCCTCACTCACCTCCAATCTCATAGATCGACACTGATACACTTGTGTAACCCAGTTTTGTCGTGTGTGTTCAGGATCCAAATCAGTTGATCAGAGCGAGCGCCCTCCGTGTTCTCTCCAGCATCAGAGTTCCCATCATCGTACCCATCATGATGTTGGCCATCAAAGAGGCGGCCAGTGACCTTTCACCCTACGTGCGGAAGACCGCCGCGCACGCCATACAGAAGCTCTACAGGTAAACGACACAGAGAGAGAGAGGGTCAGACAGTGTTTTGAGGGCATCTCATAACGGTCTCTGTTTTTTAGCATGGACCCCGACCAGAAGGAACAGCTGATTGAAGTGATCGAGAAACTCCTAAAAGACAAAAGCACGGTATGAATGACCTCACAACACACAAACACAGTATTCACAGACCCACCATCTTTTAAATAGCAACTTGGTCATGACCATTTATTTACAATGATCGTCCACCAGATGGCACAACAACACAACGTTCCTCTGCCGTCCTTTCCGTCTCTGTTTAAAACGCTCCAAGCTGAATTGACTCTTCCCAACCTGGAAAACATTCACACCAGGCCTCAGAAACACATTATCATAAAACACGTTTCCCAGACTCCAGTCTTAGATCTGAGTTACGACTCTCATGGTGGAGATACAATGCGTGTTGTCACAGTTTAGTGTCGTCCTCATAGGCTTTTAGCTCGCGGTTGTATTTCACATCTACAGCTACTCCCATTGTCACTATATCTGCACCGTGGTAAATATTTGCTATGAAATATCGGACGACGTGTATGCCGTTGTGTGAGCGTGTCTCCCGGGAGCATGCTGGAATGTTTTCACGTTAAAGAAATATGAGCACGCGTGTGTTGGGTCCGGCATCAATCACGGCGTCTCGCTGATGACCCAGCATTCCCGTTTCCACCGCCGTCACTGTGCCCCGGCCTTAATTAGAATTCATGACAAAATGGATCCAGGGAAACGTCCTGTACCCTTCATAATTTTACAGGAAATTTATTGTTATTAGGAGAACCATTTGCTTAGGGTGATTTTTTCCATTAAGATCTTGTCAAGCAGCAGAGATAGCAGAGGTTTGTTGATGAGGTGTGTGTAAGGGAACGCTTTGTTGATGGTGGATGTGTGTGAGGTCTTTGTTCATGGTGGATGTAGTTTACCTTGGAGCTCTTGTTTGGTAATACAGGAACAGGCAGACGGAAAGAAGGTCGCTGAAGATGAATGAGACCAAACATCCAGGAGTAAACTTTAAAACCAGGAGTTCTGGTTATCCTGGTGTTAAGCAGCAAAACTAAAAGTCTAAAAGGTTTCTGTGTTATTGCGGCAGGTGATGTTCAGTTGAGATTCCGGATTATTGGGAGATATAAGCATCAAACTTAATCACCAAAATAATAACACATTAATAATGTCAATGTCAAATACATTCAGAGTACATGCTTAGTGCATATATGTACAATGCCATCCATTGGGTAAAAGTCAGGCTTTAAAAAAATAGTTGCGTTTGCATGAGGTCGTTGGACACTGGTTTCTGCTTTTTAATAGTTAAATAAACAATGGCGCAAACAAGCGTCTAATGTGCGTTGCCGGTAAAAGAACGCAACTTGATGACTAAAAACCAACAGACTGTGAAAATGCGGGATAATTTTTCAATATGGTGAAAATTTCAAGGGGTGAAAATGCTGTGCGGTACAATGCAAAGCAGGACGGGTGGTCACCCTAGTCTCAGGTCTTGCAAAAAGTAAATTTTAGGTCGTGTTTATAAACGTTAAACGTTTACAAACATAAATAAACGTTCTTATAATATCGCAATGCATTGAACGTATAATGAAAGACATACAATAGGTACAAACATTTAAGTGAAATTAGAATAAGGTGCCAAGTAAAAAATAAAATATAAAATGAAATTATATAAAATAAATGTATATGTAAATAAACAAATTGACTGAGATATAAACGATTTGACTATATATAAAATAGTCTCTCTCTCTCTCTCTCTCTCTCTCTCTCTCTCTCTCTCTCTCTCTCTCTCTCTCTCTCTCTCTCTCTCTCTCTCTCTCTCTCTCTCTCTCTCTCTCTCTCTCTCTCTCTCTCTCTCTGTCTCTCTCTCTCTCTCTGTACAGTAGTTGATTAATCTAAAGTGAGAGTGGTGTGTTATATTAGCTTGGTGGGAAGCAGAACAGGTTGTCATCTTCCAAGCATCTGTTTGTTTTGCTTGCACACTGAGGTTTGTAATTACGACGCATATATAACCTAATCAGCTTAATTTGCAATTATAAACCTCAAGCACAACTTTAGGGCTGCTGCTGGAGAAACGGGTGAGTGATAATTACACTGAAACTGTGGAGGTGTGTGTTTCGACACATGGCTTAAAACTACTTCAGACACAGTATACTAGAAAATGTGTGAAGATGCTCTTTGTTGCTGTTTGCTTGTGTGTGTTTTTTTTTTAGTGTGGATCTGTTGTAGGTTCAAGAGTTTACGCCGGTTGTTAGCCAATGAATGCAAACCCACGTCTCTGTAGTGATGGATGACCAGAACTCTCTCCTGAGAGGCCTTCAGTGTCTCTCGCTCTCTCTCTCTCTTGTTGTCTATTTTTGACTCACTACTTTTTGTTTTACTGCATTCATGTAGCGCATGGAATATACGTTTATAGTTCTTTCCTGCTGTTTAAAGAGTAAATAGCTTGTGATTTTTAAGTGCCTACTTTGGTTTATGGAGTGTCTGACAACAGGTTTATGTACATACATGGTGTAAAAACACTATTATTTCGTAATAATAAGCTGTTTTTATTACTTTACTTCTTGACTGACTCTCAAATGATTCGTTCCACGATTCATCGGTCTAATCTCTGCCTTTCCGCTAGCGTAGTCTGCTGTGATTGGTCAGATGGTCTAGTCTAGTCTGCTGTGATTGGTTAAGCGCGTGTGTTCAAGTTTTCGCGAGCAGGTGGGGACTATTTCTATTGACGTAGGTACACTGTGGTTAAAGACTCGGACGGGTCATGACTCGTTCGCGTGATTCAGAGTCGACTCCCATTTTTACAAGCTAATAACTTTGTTATTCGTTCATCTTCGGATTTACAACTTTGGCAGACTGCTTACTTTCAAACGCGGCAACATTACACAATGCATGAAATGTAATATTTATGATCTCGTGGAATGTACTCTTTAACATCTCTCACAACACCTGTTTTTACTGTTGACCTGTTTTCCTTTTGTACACTGTTATGACACATAACTAATTTTAAGACATTAAAGGTGCTTTAAAAAAGTGACCTTGTTCCTACTACCAGGAAATACTAAAATCGGATGTTATCAGATGTTTGATGTTAGCCATGTGCATGATACAAGATTTTGTGTTTTAAAGTTGTGTGAATTTAGGTTTTTAACCTTCTTGACCTTTTTTGTGTAGCTGGTGGCGGGAAGCGTAGTGATGGCCTTCGAGGAGGTGTGTCCGGACCGGATCGATCTGATCCATAAGAACTATCGGAAGCTGTGTAACCTGCTGGTGGATGTGGAGGAGTGGGGTCAGGTCGTCATCATACACATGCTGACACGCTACGCCAGGACGCAGTTTGTTAGCCCATGGAGAGACGTGAGTCAGCATTTGTGTGTTTTTTTAATTGGTGTATATTAAGCAATCCGTTGAAAAACGTAAAGGATTTCTATTTATATTTCAAGCTTCTCCGTTCAAAACATGTAATTGCAATTTACTTCACATACTTATCTATGTCAGGTGGGCAGTAGTGAAGTGTTTTCACTCTCAAATACATTTTCAAGTATCTTTACTTTCTCAGTGTGTTTTTACTTTGGAAAAATGAGCCTATACTATACTGCATTATAAAGCATACCTTATATTTTTTACTCTACTACAATTCATAAATATGTTTTTTCCTTTAATACTTACGTAAAATTACGAATTTTGAATGTACTTAATAGTATTATTTAAGGGAAAAAACTGAATAAAAATGCATGGTTACACTTTATTTTAATGTGTCCGTGTTACAGTGTACTTATACATTTAAGTACTAAGTAGTAATAATTAACCACATGTATTTACTATAGGGTTAGGATGAGGGTGTGGTTTTAGGTTAGTGCATGTAATTATGCATAATTTATAATAAATACTATAGTATGTACATGTAACGTTTGTAACAAGGGCATCGTAAAATAAAGTGTTATCAAATGCATTTATGAAACGTAGTGGAGTAAAATGATATGATGCAGTATGCTTTATAATGTAGTCAAGTAACATTTTCCCAATGTAAAACTAGTGATCAAATGTCCACCAAATCTGCAATAATTTCCAACAAATCTGTACAGCTAAAATTATAAATCATTATTATAAACGCACTGTTGTGAATCAAATAAGGTAAGGATACGTTTTTTAACACTGATGGCTATATGTTTGCTCAATAACTAATTTTTTATTTACGTAACTATGTTGACTATACTTATTGTGTGTGTAGGATGCTGTGTTTGACGAGAACAGTGAGAAGGCCTTTTATGATTCAGATGAAGAGAAGAGAGTGGACCAGTCCAAACCGTACATCATGGACCCCGACCACAGACTCCTGCTGAGAAACACCAAACCATTGTTACAGAGCAGAAACACTGCTGTGAGTGTACACACACACACACACACACACACACACACCACACACCTTCTCTCTCTCTCTCGCTCTCTGTCTCTATGTATTGACACTCTTTCTAACATAACTGACATTGTGGGCATCTCAGAGGAATAGCAGAGGCCTTCAAGATGCCTGTGTGTGTGTATTGTGTTTGCTTGTGTGTGTCTGCGTCTGTGTGTTTATATATCAGAATGCAAGATGGATCAAGGCCGTACCAGTTCTGTCATGTTACTACACACACACACACACACACACACACACACACACACACACACAGTCATAGAAATGTGCCCAGAAAACATTTTTACTAAAACACCATCACACACACACACACACACACAATGACGCAAGTGCTCCATCACCCAGCAAGCTCAAGGTCTGTGTGTGTTTACAGGTATGTTGTGTGGTTTGTGTCGGCGTTTGTGTGATTCATGTGTGTGTGTGATATGTTTTGATTAAAACTTGTCCTGCGTTGTTCAACAGTCAGTCTTTACTCCATCTTTATCAGCTCTCTCTCTCTCTCTCTCTCTCTCTCTCCTCCTCCTCCTCTCTCTCCTCTCACCTCTCCCTCTCTCTCCGTCTCTCTAACGCTCTCTCCTCTCTATCTCTCTCTCTCTCTGCCCTCTCTGTCTCTCTCTCCTCTTTCTCTTTCTCTTCTCTTTCTCTTTCTCTCCTCTTCGTCTCTCTCTCCCTCTCCTCTCTCTCTCCTCTCTCTCCCCCCGTTGGTTTAGCAGTTGATATGTTGAAGTCTGCTGTCCTGTTCGTATATTGGGGTCAAAGTAATTTGGGGAAGACAAAATCATTACATACATTGAAGGCTTCCTAATCTATCACCATCTATCTCTTATTCGCTCTCTCTTTCTCTCTTGCTTCACATCTCCCTCTGACTCTCCACCCCGTCTTCCATTAATCTCTGTTTTTTTCAGTGGCTACTTTATGTCCACCTGTCTCTCGCTCTCTCTTTTATCTCTCCCTCTCTCTTCCTCCTATCTATAAAATATCAAATAAATCATGGAAAACTATTAAAAAAGTTTATTACCATTAACATTAAGTTTTTTTGGACACTATTATTATGGTCAAATTATTAAATGATGACTGAAGTTTTATTTCTCCCATTAATTGTGTATGAGTATGGTTATAAAGTACGGATAAAGCATTAAAAAGTGTTATTAATCTTTCTGTCAGGTTGTGATGGCAGTGGCTCAGCTCTACTGGCATTTGGCTCCAAAACATGAAATCAGCATCGTCACCAAATCTCTGGTGAGACTTCTGAGGAGTCACAGGTAACACGAACACACGTCACCTGAATGTTGACTATGATTTATCCATAAAGTATTTTATTTAGGTTTTGTTAAACAAGTGTAATTTAACCACAAGAAATACATTTCTTCGTTCTTGAACACAGGGTATGTTAGCATTCTGATCTATATTCTCACTATCTACATTCTCTGGTCTTTAGGGAGGTTCAGTACATTGTGTTGCAGAACATCGCCACCATGTCCATTCAGAGGAAGGTACATAAAGTATAAATATGTATCTTATTTCATGAAATATGACATATTACAGACATCCTCATGTGCTGTGTTTGTGTGCTTTGAGATTCTTCAAAAGATAGAAATGAGATAATGACGTAAAATCTGAATCTAAATAATTGGGGTCAAACGTAAGGTAGCCACTGAGGTTAATTTTGAGGTAAAGTCTGAAATAAATCATGAATGATGTAATGCATGAAACGGGTAAATGGTGTCAAATCTGAGGTAATATCTGTGATGTTGTGTTTGTAGGGAATGTTTGAGCCCTTCATGAAGAGCTTCTATGTGAGATCAACAGATGCCACGCACATCAAAACACTGAAGGTGAATCACACACGTGTCCTCCTTCAGTCATGTGCCCTGTCATGTGTCTTATCTGTCTGCTGATGTTTGTATTTTTTGTTTAAATTCTGCAGTTGGAGATTTTGACTAACCTGGCCAACGAAGCAAGCATCTCCACCATACTGAGAGAGTTCCAGGTAAAGTTTTGCACCCAAGCCGAGAGGAAATGTTCTATGTTTGAGGTGTTAAAATGGTTAATGCAAGTGCAATGTGTGTATTAAGAAGGATCTATCGACAGACATTCAATATAAAATACAAAACTACAACTTCAGAGGTTATATAATGACCTTATATAATGAAGCGTGACAACATTTTTGTCTTGTGTCAGCCACCGTAGTGCTTCAAAAGGGCGTAAGCCGTTGGTTGCAATACGTAAATTTCACAAACTGGATCTTTAAGGTGCTCGTCTAGTGTTTAGTGATTAAAACAGGTCACCTCCTTACACAGGAGAGCATAACGTTGCCAACTTAACGTTGTTTTGGGGAATTCTAAGCATGTATATACAAGGTAAACACTGAGGTAACTGCTATGATGTGTGTGTGTTTTCCAGACGTATGTAAAGAGTCAAGATAAGGCTTTTGCTGCTGCCACCATTCAGGCTATCGGTAGATGTGCAACAAACATCTCTGAGGTGACGGACACCTGCCTCAACGGTCTCGTACTGCTGCTGTCTAACAGAGACGGTAATATAACCTCATTGAAGTCTCTTTGTTCTGAAGTTATTGCAGTTATGAGATAAATGATGGTATGAGATAAAGTGAATAGTATTGGGCTGATCATGTGATCATGTTACTTAAAAACTCCCATATATCATCTGCACAACGTTTAATTCACTTGATAAATTCAGACATCATAATTATTGCTGTTGTCTTTGTAATTAAGAGGATGGACAAAATAAGTATTTCATTGTACAAAAGTACAGATGACAATATAGCTGCATAAAGGTAGATGTTGTATTGAAGTTATAATTCATATCAATATAATTTCTTGTCCCGTAGAAACCGTGGTCGCAGAGAGTGTTGTTGTGATCAAGAAACTTTTGCAGACTCAGCCGTCGCAACACAGTGACATCATCAAGCACATGGCCAAGCTTTTTGACAATATCACCGTAAGAGAAAAGCATGATGATACACAACAGTAGTGTTATTTCTTTTAATCTAGAATTTAATCTGTTTTTATTAACATTATATAGAATTGTTTCCATATACTGTGCATAAACCCAGTTCAACTGTTTCATGATCTAAGTATTTGTTCTCTGTTATTTCCTGTGCAGGTCCCCATGGCGAGAGCTAGCATTCTGTGGTTAATGGGTGAATATTGTGAACATGTGCCTAAAATCGCCCCTGATGTCTTGAGAAAGATGGCCAAGACTTTCACCAATGACGAGGACATTGTCAAACTCCAGACGGTCAATTTGGCCGCCAAACTGTACCTGACCAACTCCAAACAGGTGAAGTTGTTTTTTTGTCTTTTTAATTTGACTGCCTTCTGATTGGTTGTTTTAATCGTTGAACAGCTGGAAAAATTGCTCTGAACAATATCGTTCATCTGTATCGATTCTGTTATAGTTATTACAGTATGTAGACGCTGCTGCTCATCTCTTAATTTTTAAAACTTTGTAGTCCTTGGTGTTAATGGGTGTTTCCTCTCACTCACACAGACTAAGTTGCTGACTCAGTACATTCTAAACTTGGGCAAGTATGATCAAAACTATGACATCAGAGACCGAACGCGCTTCATTCGTCAGCTGATCGTTCCGAACGAGAAGAGCGGAGCTTTGAGCAAATACGCTCGCCGCATCCTGATGGCGTCCAAGCCGGCTCCCGTCCTGCAGTCTGCCTTCAAAGGTAAAACCAGATCACACAAACTCATTTTAGATTTATTTTTGCTCCAATATGAGTTTGTGTTCATTGTTCAAGTGTTGATTTTTTTTAGTCTGCATGTTATTAGTAACATCCCCTTGGGTTAAGTGTTTTGCTTAAAAGTACTTTTTAAGTCCTGAAAAATATCTGCAATGAATATGTTGAATATATCAGCTAGAATTTGCTCTTATCTGTAAGAAAAGGAGTTTTATCAAAGCATTGAAATATTAAGATACCCATGCAACATTTTGGTGGTAACCTCTAGGCCGCATTTTTGGTGAATGATAATCTGTACGTCGCAGTGCCCGGATTCTGAATGACACGGGCACATCAATGCAGCGTCAATCCTGCCGACATTGATCTCCTTAACTCGTCTCCCTCGCTGCTTTATTTCAGCCGGTGGTAGCATTCCCTCACAACTCACATTATGAGCTGAAAAACACCACACCGTCATGGGAATCCTTCCCCGCCATCCATGACAGCAGCGTTAACCCGTAAACATCAATCCCGAATGCTCCGTACAAAACCAGTTCTCCCCCCAACTCAACATTTTTATTCGGATTATAAGCGTAAACCTAGAGGCTGTGCCTTCTGTTGCCGTGTGGAATTGAATTGTTGGATTTGAGGTAATTTGATATCGGCAATCTGATGCGAGTCGAATCCGGGAGCCCCGTCCGCCCGCGCACGCCCAGACGGACCCTCGACTACGCCTCCTCGGCGTTCGCGGGCTTCACCTGCCATTAAACGGGAGTAATTACGCTCGCAAGCAGGAAAAGGGTGTCGCTCATTTGCTCCTGTAGAGTCATGGATGGATGGATGGATTGCGCAGAGGATGTGCTTCATGTGATTGATTGCCGGCTGTCGAGGAGGGTAATTTTTGTTGTGCTGAGTATCGTTCTCGGTGCTTGCTAAAGCGTGTCTCACTCTTAATAGGAGGTAATAAAGTTTGTAGAGGCTGATTATGTACCTCCGTGATGAAACTCAAAGCGACGCGTCTTTGTGTGTTTTTGGAGACACTCAAGGTGTGACTTATAACCTGATCTCAATGTTGAAGGTGAACGAATTAAAACATTTTCAAACAATCCGTCTTCCAGGCTCTGGGATGTGGCTGCTTTTGATCTAATTCAGTGATTTCGCAATCGTCGCCATTGTTACGATAAAGAAGCGACTATACTGAAACAAACACATGACCGTATTTCATTAACGCAGCATATATTTCCCTATAACATTTATGAGACATTTAACCGCACCTGTCATTTCTAATATTGGCAGAGTTTTTTTGCTCATCATTATATTCCGCAGATCACATCTCTGAGTCGGAGCGATTACGCATTTATACAGGTTATTATGGGATGTACCCAATGTAATGTGAGAAGGGCTGACCTGAATGCCATGGCATTTCTGCCAGTTTAATGTCAATTACTCCGCCGCTTCTGAATGCCTTCGAGGACACTTATTGCTTTTTTGTTTATTATGACAAAGAAGTCTAGAGTTTCAGAAATAAACTCAAACCTTCGGTTTATTAGTCTCACCGAGACTTTTCGGATTGGTTTGCAAAGCAGATGTTTTGTTGATTAAACTGTGAAGGTTTTTAACCAACATAACTCCACCATGACTTATCAAGCTGAAGTAAACGGATGTTTGCTTTCTCTTAACTTTTCTATTTTATCCCATTTTCTTTTTGTCAGATCGGGATCGTTTTCAGCTCGGCACGCTGTCTCATACTCTCAATGCTCACGCCACTGGGTATCTGGAGCTCTCTGATTGGCCGGCTGTTGCTCCCGACCAATCGGTGAGAAATGTAGAGGTGGTGGAACCGGTGAGCCTTTTTACGTTGTTGTTTCGTTGTAAATTCTCACAGTGTTTCATAGCCATTGTAGTTGATTATGACATCATTTCCTGTTTGCCTTGGGAAGGAGAAGGAGGCTGGAGCACCTGCGCTCGGTAAATCCAAACCTGCCAAATCAGAGAAGTTTTATTCTGATTCTGAAGGGGAGGAGGAACAGGAGAAAGGAAGCAGCAGTGAGGACAGCAGCAGCAGCAGCAGTGAAGGTCCGAGATTTTCAAGTCATCATTTTATTTACATTTTACATTTATGCATTTGTCAGACGCTTTTATCCAAAGTAATTTACATTTCATTATACTATACATTTGTTTCTGAGTATGTGCAATCCCTGGGATCGAACCCATGACCTTGGCATTTGCTTGCGCCACGATCTAAACACTGAGCTACAGGAAAGCGAACTTTTCACCCAACATCTCAGTGTATCATTTCCTTTATTCAGTTCAACAGAAACAGTTAATTTGTTATAATTTTATGTAAAACTTTATATAAACAATTATAACTGTAACACCTTTTTAGTGAAAATGAAACCAAGCAAACTTGTAAAAATTGATCGTTTTGCTTCAGAAGACAATTAGTAAGTCATTTGGATTATTTGTTTGTGTTCAGCTAAGGAACGTAAATCATAGACATCTGAGATAACATGAGAGTAAATTATAAGATTTCTGTCCCAGTTAAGTGATTGAGTTTGTGTGCTCTCTCATAGAATCAGGAAGTGAATCTGAGAGCGAGGAAAACAGCGAAGATTCCAACAAGAGCTCCAGCCAATCCGAGAACAGCTCCAGCGAATCAGACTCTGACAAGAAGAAGAAAACTCAACAAAACGAAAAACTACAACAGCAGAAAAAAGCAAGCAAAGACAGGTAACGCTCTCATGACCATCCACATGACACAAATGAACCAATCATAGCTTTGTTTTATCACCTATTGGTCAATGACAGTATTGTGCAACTGTGATGCTAATACAGCAAATGTGTTTTAGAAGATCAACAAATCTTCCACGTCATCGCGTGTTTAATAATATCAGACACAACTTTTGTGAACTTGTTTGTCCTTCAGACTTCACTTTTAATAATACAGTTTAAATGAATAAACCGTGCCCTCGTAGATGCATCACTTTGCATATAAACACTTAATCAGGGTCAAATGTGTTTTCAAATCAAGCACTTTATAGTGAAGTAATATGCTGATGTGGATTTTAAAATGTGCACAACCATATATCCAGATGTTGTTTGTTAAGCTTCTTCAACATTTTTTTTTCATAATTCAGCCTATGTAAGAGTGTATAGTGGCTGTGCACGTATAAAACTGGCTTTTATATATCTGGTGGAAGTAAACAGTGTGTGCTTTTGTGTGTTTTTGTGAGTGTGTATGTCGCAGCATAAAACGTGACTAATAAAATGTGGCATCAATAATCTCACCGGCCATCTGTTCATCTACACACACACACACACACACGCGTGCTGTGCGTTTTACACATGCACACTCTTTCACACACACTTACACAAAATTGCAACAATTTAGACTTTAAAAGCTGTCCAAAAATTATTGCATTTGTGTTTATTTTCTTCACGTACACACACAATTATGACTAAACACTCTCCCTTGCACACAAGCTGTTAGTTTACAATCATGCTAACACCAGACTATTAAAATGAATTGTATAGCTTTCCAAAACACTCATACTACATACTGTAAGGTTTCATCTGTGCTAGGAGACAGTATGTAGACCTAGCTAGGTTTTAAAAGAGATCCACAAACTGCTTTGTTGTGTGTGTTGTGTAGCATTTCTGTTGTTGACCCTGCAGCTATAATTTAACAGCTCATGCGAATGACACGCACACATACACACCTACAGTATATGATAATCTCTTCTTTGTTTGCTGTCCTCTTATCATTGTGTCATTTAAAGCACTAAACACATCCTCATCCACCGTGAAATTCTCTCATTAACACACACAGATGCTTTAACACTGTGAGCTGTGCACGTTTATGTTCTGTGTGCTGTGTGTGTATGTCTGTATGTTTTGTGTGTGTGTGGGCATGTACCCACTAAATGAAATCTTAAGGCCAAATGAATCCATTTAATCATCTCACAATTAAACAGACGCTACTACTCCTGATTCTCTCTCTCTATCTCCTCTCTCTCTCTCTCTCTTCTCTCTCTCTCTTCTCTCTCTCTCTCCTATCTCTCTCTCTCCTCTCTCTCTCATCTCTCTCTCTCTCTCTCTCTCTCTCTCTCTCTCTCTCCTCTCTCTCTCCTCTCTCTCTCTCATCTCTCCTCTCTCTCTCTCCTCTCGTCTCTCTATCTCTATCTCTCTCTCTCTCTCTCTCTCTCTCGCTGTGTGTGGTGTTGTGTGTGTGGTGTGTGTGTGTGTGTGTGGGTGTGTGTGTGGTGTGTTGTGTGTGTGTGTGTGTGTGTGTTTGTCTCTGTTTCAGACTATAAGCAATTTCCCTTTAGAGGTTTTTTTAACATTGAAAAGTTTTTGCAGTAATATCCACACCTACAGACTTTAACTTGTTTCAATATCTGAGGATTTGATAAAATTAGCTGATAATCTTACATAAGATTACTTCAGTCTTGTGTAAAAGTAAAACAATTGAATAGAAACCACACCTTATAATACTACCCACAACATTTAAGAATTGTGACAGCGAGTTTTTATCAAGCTGCACTCGTGTTGTCCTCAAAAAAGTTAAAATATAAAGATGCATATAGGTTTTACAGATGTTCATTTGGTAAAGCAGATGTTTGGTAAAGATGACATATTGATGTTTTTAAATTGTTTGTGACTTGAACAGAAAGCAGAAGAATGGAAATGCTGTGAAGTCAGAAAGTGACTCCGGCTCGGACAGTTCCTCGTCGGAGAGCTCCTCTGAATCTGGATCGGAATCGGGGTCAGAACCAGATTCAGACTCGGGAACCGATCATAAGACGAAAGCAAAGCATAAACCTGTTAAATCCAAACCAGTCACAAAGGTAAGACATGTAGAGTGACCTCTGGGTTTTATACATTATACTTTAAAAACATAGATGTTTCCTGCGGACAAAGTAGTTGTCTAACAGTAATTTTTTTTTTACTAGATCTCTACATTAAGCTGTATATTTTTGTGCTGTTATTGAAAATATCATACATCTTTCTTCCTTCATGTTTATATATTCTTCTGTATGTGTCTGCAGGTTGAGCAGAAGGAGGTTTCTCTCCTCGATCTGGATGACTGTGAGTCATTAATCGTTCTTTATCACACATGTTTTTTCATTGTGTTGTTGTGTAATTGTGTTGTTGTGTTTGCAGTTTCTCCAGCACCGGTGACCACACCCAAGAGCTCCATTCTCTCTCCTAGCTTACTGTCTGATCTCCAGGGACTCTCCATCTCACCTACTGCATCCGCCTTACAGGTGTGTGTGTGTGCGTGCGTGTGTGTGTGTGTGTCCTCACCATCCTCATCATTTCCTCTATAGTCATCTTTTGTGTCCATATGTATGTTTGTTGTCTAGGTCTTATTCCTACACACCCAGACTTATATGTTCTTTGTCTTGGTGTAGTATAGATTTTTTCTTTCTCTGTTTTTTCTTTTTTCCTGTTTGTGCGTGTGCGTGTGTGTGTGTGTGTGTCATTGTTTGTGATTGTTGACCTTTTGCAGTATGACGGCCCCTTTTTCCCGTGAGGATCCTGCATTGGAAAGGGATGTTAGGAGAGGTAGACAGAGAGAGAGAGAGAGAGAGAGCGAGAGACATCTTCGAAAGATGAATGAAGCATGTGTGGTCATTTCTTCTCAAATACTATCTGTGTCTTTCTGCTTTAAGGATTGACACATGAACTAAAATATCCCAGCGGCCCACACACACACACACACACACACACACACACACACACACACACACACACGTCTGTAGACCTTCACTGCTGTCATTTCAACCGTAATCCTTGCTGAGATTTTGACCTTGGTTTGTTGCAGTGTTTTAAAAGATTCAGAAATGTAACATTAATTCTCAGAATACAGAATTATTGCATGTTTAGGAGAATTTAATGTTTTCTCACCCCAAATTATTCATTCATCATTTATTCACTCTCCTGTCATTCCAAACCTGTATGAATTTCTTCTGCAGAACACAAAAGAACGTATTTTAAAGAATGTTGTTTACCAAACAACAATGACCCCCATTGACTTCCATTGTGTGGACACAAAACCACTGAGACATTTCTCAAAATATCTTCTTTTGTATGGACAGAAAAAAAGAGTCATATACAAGTTTTGAATGACATTAGGATAAAAAAATGATGACAATTAAATTTTTGGATGAATTATCTCTTAAACACCTCGTTGTGTCTTTTAGGCAACATCTTGCAAGCAGTTATGTTTGTTAACAAAAACACCCTCATCATCATATCAAAGTAATATTGCTTTATTTACAACTTAGTAACCTCAGATTGTTAGTACTGCGCAATCCTAGATTTCCTGAAGTCCACGAAAACTTTGCAACTTTTTCTAGGTTTCAACCTCCATCTGTCAGAATTCCTATTTTCGAGCTGTCCATCATTCAAGGGTCGCCCCTGTGACCTGTATCGCCGTGTGGGGGGCTGATAGTGGGATGGCGCTTTGATTGACAGGTTAGTCAGGACCGGCCCGCTGCACAGGCTGAAGCTGTTAGGCACAGGTCATTAGAATACTACCCACGAGCCTCAGCGGGCGAGCTAATCAAAGTTGAAATAAAGGGTGAGATTGAGGGAGAGAAAAGAAGCTTATTTAAAGTCAATGCTATGCATAAATACATTACAGGCCGCTATAATCTTAGTCACGGTGGATAAACCTCATCTCTCAGTCTCGCGCACACACATGCATTCAAACCTTGTCCTTTATTACGTGTCGCCTCACACGTCAGGCCTTTTTTAGCCGTCTTGTGTGTTTGTGTGTGTGCATGCAGATATATGAAAATATATTCATATGACATGGGTGTGTGTGCGCGGCACGGATACAGATGAAATAACCGTGTGTGAAATAGAGAGACACTCCAATGCATTCTGGGATGGTTAGCAGCGGTATTTAGCTGATCTGGGGTCAGTGTGCGAGCTATCTGCCTCGGCTTCTCCCGTCTCTAATAACATTTTGACGTGCGGATCTGCTCTGAAATACTGTTTAAGCGCGCGCTCGGGGGAGCCGCCTGATAACTTTTCATTCATAATTAGTGCGGGGCGAATGGGGGGCGTACGTGGGGCGTTAGAGGGAAATTGAACTGTCAGTGTAGGGCGAGCGGGGGGCGAACGAGGGCGAGAGCGGGCTGAGCGCGGGGTGGGGGGCGTTTGACCCCATCACAATCCGAGGGCCGCGTCATAATTTGTTCATTTGGTGCCCATCAGCCGGTCTGCGTTGCCGCGGTGACCTCGTTCTTCTCGGAGCACGCTCAGTGCCGTCCTCATTATGACTCAGCAGCAAGGTAGAAACGCACGCGGAGATGCCGACTCGTGCTGTCAATCACGCACGCGTTCAATACAAACTGTGGTCATTTCACAGTGTGTCTGAGTTTGATTTGTCTTTAGTTTGTGTATTTTTGTTCGCTGTCCTAGCGATTGATAGACATTTTTTGTGTGTGTGTGTGTTGATGCAACAAGATTTATCAAAATATCGGAAGTGTGCATATGAACAGAATGATTTTGATACTTCAAAAAAGTTGTGTATAGTGTCAATTTTACAGACTAAAGTGACAGACGATTTCTTTTCCTAGAAAGACGCATTTGTTTGTTTAAAATGTTGAAATACAATTTAGGAAAATTAAATTTTTTAGCGTATTGCTTCTTGCATATTGCATTGTTCTTCAATAACATCCAGCTCTGGTTGGCAAACTACTGGATAGTTGCTTGTTTTTAAAAAGATAAATGTCGTTTGTGTCATGAATGTTTAGGTTTCGGTATGAATTGACATTTTCTACCCATTGACTTCCATATTGTGCTGTTTTTTTTATTTTAGACCATGTGTGCATGATATAACACAAATTGTGTGGCTAGTTTGGAACTGTATGTGCTGCCACTTTTCGGGGAGATTGGACTTATGCTTTTTGCAAAGTAATGTCACAGCATTTATTACCGGACCTGAGCCTAGCAAGGTGCTAAAAGCCCGATTTTGGCACCTGCGTGATGTTGCCCTGGCAACCGCTCGCAACATCCTAACTGGTTTTGCATGGCACATGACGTTTTCTCAAGGCTTTTTTTACTGTAAATTGTAGTTGGCTAATATGATTTTATTTCACCATGGTTGTGTTAAAAGAAAACCTATTACGTTTGAAAGGAAGATTATCGTTGCTGACCTTGTATCTCCATATTTCTTATTTTTCATCACCCTTTGTTTGTCATTGGGTTTTGCAGATATTTAACCAATAAACGTATTAAAAAGTGCATGTCAGCTTTGCTAACACCATATTTAAACGTATGAAAAATACTGTTTCTCGGATCTGTAGCCCATTGGTTAACATTACAGAGCTGTTCGACCCGGGTCATGTCCTGATCCCACACCATCTCTCTTACATTCATGCTATACATATAAGTAAAAGAATGCAGTAAAAATACAGTATTTTTTACATTTGCTGAAAAACAGTGAATCTGGACATGGCAGCGGCATAATATAGACAAACTTTTCCTTGAAAACCATGTATTATATATAACTAGGGACATTTAATAAAAGATCATTTTTAAGTATACACTACATTATGCAAAAGTATTAAAGGGACAGTTCACCTATAAATAATCATGAATTATGAGTAATGAATCACTTACTCTTTAATCATTCCAAACCTGTATAAATGCGTTTGTTTGGTTGAACACAGAGAAAGATATTTTGAAGAATGCTTGTAACCAAATAGTTCTTGGACCCCATTGACTACCATAGTAGGACAAATGACAATATTAGTCAAAAGTGCCCTGTTTGCTGTCCTACATTTTTTTAAATATCTTTTGTGTTCAACAGAACAAAAAAATTAAAAAGTAATTTTTCCTACTATGGTAATCAATGGGGTGCAAGAACTGTTTGGTTATAAACATTTTTCCAAATATCTGTGTTCATCAGAACAAAGAAATGTATAGAGATTTGAGCAAATGATGACAGAATTTAAATTTTTGGGTGAACTATTCCCATTAAACAAAGAAAATACCATTACGCTTTGAAACTGTAACCATAAATCACAGTAAGTTTTAACATCTGACAGAATCAATGCAACACACACACAGCTTTGCTCTATGTGACATTTTTCTCTTAAGACGCCAGACAGACAATATGCACTTATATGACTTATAAACAAATGAATTAGATTTCAAACAGAAATGAAAAATAGATTTTTAATTCTGTCTGCTACATGTCCTGCCTGTCCTCTGGATATCCTTTTATTCTTTCCCTTTACTTCTCTCTTGCTCTTCCTTTCTCTATCCCGACTGGCCGATGCGTTTTGCATCTGTCAGCAGGTTTGGGGCGGCGACTGGACAAAGAGGATGCTGGGAGATACTGGGATGTGAAGGTGACTAGAGCGGGTTGTCATCCATCACTGAGGTTTCCGTTAAGCTCATCCATAATAGAGCCCCTCAATCAGACTCCCCTTCACACCGGAGAGACGTTTCCTAGCGTGTGTGTGTGTGTGCGTGCGTGTGTGTGTGTGTGTGTGTGTGTGTGTGAGAGATGGCTCGGTCAAGGTTACTCCTCTCTGTCTGTTATTTACTCTTGCACCGCCCAGCGGAGTTGAGCGCTTTATAGGACACACGGTGTGTGTGTTATATTGGTGATCATAAGCGATGTTGTGTTGTATATTGGCTTGTCCGGTCCTTGAGTACATAGACGCGAATAGTTATGGTGAAATGGTGGATACAACCATTGTAAATCAAAGTGTTGGAGATGCCGTAAACATTACGACTACTTTTATCAACACAGACTGGGTTGACACGTCCAAAGCACAGCGATAAATTCACGCACTGTGTGTTTGTTTTTAGAGCTCTTACAATGGGATGTGACTCATCCAGAGCTTGTTTTAGCTGCACACGACCACTGTGTTCATATAGCACCACTGTTTCAGATTTTTTAAATGAGTTTTATTTCGGTTAGATTTAGTTTTGTCGTCCATGATGGTGTTTGTAGGTTATGATTGATTATGATTCAAATCTTTTCAGATTTTTAAACTGTTTAAGTGAGTTTTTTGGTGTTGTGCTCCTGCATGGTTTTATTAAACTCTTTTGATATATTAGATATTCATTTGAGAAATGATTTTCATTATTTACTTCATCAAAACCGCTGAGACATTTCTCAAAATATCTTCTTTTGTGTTCCACAGCCGAAAGAATCATATATAGGTTTTGAATACTTTTTTTACATTTTTGCATGAACTATCCATTCAACACCTTTTGAACATTCTGCAGATTTTACAGCACAGAGCAAAAACAGTATTTTGATTTTGTTTTGGGCTCTTATTGCGAATCGTTTGCAGGTGTACTCCACTTCTCAGAGGGATTTGCTGATGTAGAAGACAAAGCCAGAGCCAATAAATAACTAGCAGGCAGAAATGTCATCGCTGTCCAGGTGTTCGGCGATGCCGTGTAGAGCCAGAAAACTGCCATCGGCCGGGCGATCTGTTCTGCTGTCACACGAGGGTAGAGAGAATCCAGAGATTCAGAGCTAATGCATTGAGACGTCAGAGGTCCTTCCACACTCGTCATATCACCGACAGACAGGGCCTATTCAGCCGTGACGCTTGCCTTTGCTTTTTTGGGCGACATTACACTGATTTTCTCTTGGCAAAGTGAGAAATTGGGGACATATGATAATGTACGTTTGCGATAGGTGAACATTTTTGTTAAGGCTGCTCTGGTTAGATGGACAATATTTCAAAACCTGTATTATTATTATTAAAAAACAAATTACAGTCGATGATGAAACAAAGTCTGGGAATCGTGTCTGTGTTCGTAAGATTGTGTCTGGTTCTACGTTTATGTGTGAATGCATGTGTGACTACAGCTGTATGTGCACCAGTTAAATGAATCTCATGCTGGAATAGATTCTGGATAAATTGTATCCTATATTGTTTGTGCTATATGAACATGAACGGTTCCTCAAGTTTTGTGGCTTGTCGAGAACAACGTGCCATTTTCTAACCAGAGTTGTTCTTTTTGGGGTGGAATAGATGGTTTCATCGGACGCACGCGCCATTATAAATGTTCTTACAGCATTAAGATTAAGCCAGAATTACTCTAATGTTATATATGCATTTAACTAAGGTTTCTCTAATGTTTCACTGATATGCTCATAATGAAAATAGCCATAACACTTTCTGTGTGTCTTCTGTGTGATAGATTTTACATTAAGATGAAAAGTTTAAAAGGTGGTTTAATAGGATGAAATGGGCAAATGCAGGACTTAATTTTTGTGTGTGCTTGAGAGAGAGAGTCTTTCACGTGAGCATAATTTGACATGTTTTAGGGTATAAAGGGGAAGTATATAATTTATTTGTCTCCATTGTGTGTTTAATTACAACGTTTGCAAAAATGTTTTATACTTGCAGAAAAATGAAACATGGTTTTCTTATAGTAAAAATGTATGTTTTGAATAATCACAATTTTACTACAAATACCGTGGTTTAACTTTTATTTGTAGTTAAAGAGTCAAAAAATTGTCTTGAAATAAATCAGTGGAAATGGTTTACTTTTTGTTGTGTTAATAATGTATTAGTCCATGACTTTTGCCTCTCTATCGCCTTCTGTATTAAAAAAAAAACAACTGATGGTTACTTTTTATACTTATCTTTATGTTTCTCGAACGTAAATAACATCAAGTTGACAATCCCACCAAATAATACCCTACAGCTCAAATTATAAACAGTTTTCAACACTGAGCAAGAACTGTTTTTTGTTTATTTTTAACCAAAAAGTTACATATTTCCGCTTGGATAGAACAATTTTGCATTGAAAACTACTTTTAAAATGACACATTTCACCTTTAAGAATCTAGTTTTTACAGATTACCCAGAAGGCACTGCAGCTGTTTATAATTAACCATTTTGTTTCAATACTTCTTTCCATTTCACTAACTGTTCACCCTTTGTTTCCCTGCAGGCCAGTTCTCCTGTGTTTGTGCCGGAAACGTCCCATGAGCTCCTCCACAGGATGACGGGTAAAGGTCTGTCCGCCCAGTACCGCTTCACCCGGCAGCCCTGTATCTATGGCAACAGCATGGTATCCCTGCAGCTGACGCTAAGCAACAGTAGTGACCAGGCCCTGGAGAACATCCACATCTCAGAGCGGAGTTCCACCGGACAGGACATCCATCGCTTTAACACGATCGGTGAGCGGGTCAATAAAGCCATGGCTTTTGAATGCGTAATGCGAAGGAGAACATTTCCTTGCACTTTTGAAACTGAAGAGTTTTAGCTGTCTGTATCTGTTTTCGGGGTCAGATGATCGATAAGGAGGTCATTTACATCCTCAAGCCTTAAAGATGCAGTAACGAAAATGGGCGGAGGAGAGAATGTGCACATGAAAAACGAACACATTTTAGGAAACTGATGATTATATGAAGTTTAGGGGAAATAAAACAAAAAGTGAAAACTAGTTTTTGAGATTGTAAATTAAATTTGCATTTGTAAATGTGCAAATGTTCTTTCTCTCATTGTGTGTCTCTTTCTTTCCATCTCCCTTTCTTTTATTCCTCCTCTCTCCATTAGCTTTCTCTCAGACCATATTAATCTATATGATATGATTTTAGCTTGTGTATCGATTACTAGAGCTCCTCTAATCAGACTCACACGTACATTCTGAATGTTTTTCTGTGTTTCTCACTTTTTCTGTCACCTCCTAAGAAACAAAGCAGCTCTTAGTCATTCGCATATCAGGGTTTTATAACGTGAAATTGAACCATGCTCGTGTTGATAAAGCACCATGCTGATATATTTCATGGGCAGGTGGGAGAATACATTCACGCTCTTTCTCCGTAACGGTTCTTCTCAAACTTTTCCAGCTGCTTTAATTTTAACAGTCCAACGAAAATTGTGGAAACTTCAGTCTCGATTGTTTTCCTTGGTCTTAAATCACCAACCTCTGATTTCGCTGTTGTTTTTGTTCTTATTACTTTAAAATTAGCGAGGCCGCTACACTCACGTACTGCCGAAACGTTTCATTATGAGATTTTTGCTAACAAAATTACTTGAATAATTCAACGTTGTGCTTTTTGTCATTTATTACTATAGTATTATTACAATGATTATAAATAAGCCTGATTTATTTTTTAAACCTTTACAGTTTGAGAAGCACGGCTTGTGTTTTTAGATCTACAATAAAGTTCAACTCTACACTTTGACATTCATGCATCTGTTCATCTATGTTCTTTCTCTCCTGCTCTTCTCCCTATAGATTTAGATTGATAGATATATAAATGTTGGTGTCATATCTCGCTTCTTCAGATGTTTTCTCTATCTCTTCAGAGCGCTTGGTGCCGCAGGCATCCGTAACCGTGTCCATGGGCGTAGACTTCAATGATTCCACACAGGCAGCGAACTTCCAGCTCTGGTGAGAATATGTGCATCACACTTTAAAGAGATAGTTTACCTACAAATACAAATGTGTAATTATTTTACCTTTATGTTGTTTAAAACCTGAATGTGACACGTTCTTTTGTGAAACACAGAAGAAGATATTTCGAGAAATGTCTCTGTGGTTTTGTGTCCGTATAATGAAAGTCAATCCATTTGATTAGCAACATTCTCCAGAATATCTTCTTTTGTGTTCTGCAGAAGAACGAAATACAGATTTGGGATGACAAAAGGTTGAATAAATGATGCAAGAATTGGCATTTCGGGCTGAGCTATTTCTTTTAATACATTATTTCTACATACCCTCAAATTAGGTATATCTGATACCCCAGATAATGTGTTCGACAAACAAAACAAACTTCGAGTAAGAGCAGTAGTACACACACACACACACACACACACACACACCCACATGTCTGGTTTATTATCTCCGTGGGGTCAGTCCATAGGCGTAATGACTTTTATACCGTACAAACTGTATATTCTATTCCCTACACCTAAACCTAAAGATCATAGACAACATTTAGCATTTTTAGATTTTCAAAAATTATTTTTATATCCGATTTATAAGCTTTTTTTTGCCCATGGGGACCTCAATTTTGGTCCCCACAGTGACACAAGTCCCCACGAGTTGGTGTGTATTCAGGTTTACGTCCCCAAAGGCATATTAAAACCAAACCACAGACACACACACACCGCATTCACATTGTGATGGGGTTGGCATGTCATTATACAGATTAAATTACCGTTTATTCATTATCCTTACACATGCAAAAATAAGACCAAATGAATCGCTCCCCTCTCCAATGCGTTCCTTAAAAATAAATTATTACCGAATTGCGTGGTTAGTAATAATATGCATTACATTTTTTAAATAATCTAATTTGGAGCGATTACGCTTCTCCACAAAGCTTGTAATTGTTTTTTCTTTTTTCGATTACGCCGGAGGCTTATGTGATCGATACAGTGAAATAGCCGGGCGTGAATAACATCACCATAAACAGCCGAGCAAGGGACGAGCTAGCGAGCGTGCGACCGCTAGATTATGTGCGCTAATGGAGCCAATGTGAGTTCAATGACATGAGGACGCGTGGGCGCGGGTCAGGCCTGCTCGGGGACTTGGTTTAAGGAGGGATTCGGTCCCTCTGAATTCCACAGCATCAAAAGATTATGCCGCATTAGGAAGAAATACCTGGATTTACTTTAGACCGTGATCCCTCGCCTGCTTATTCGCTCTCTGTATCTTTTCATGCCTGTTTCCCCTCATCACCTGATCTCCGTGGTGACCCTGTTCTCCCGCTCTCTATTGGCTTCCTATTCCCTGGCCTGCCCTTCTTCATGAAGGGACTAATGTTAATGTTAGTTTTATCGGAGTATCTGACGGCTTTCTTTCCTATGGCACACCACCGAACGCAAACAGTGATAATGCTAATCAATACGAATATGAAAATAGAAATGACTTTATTATCTTTTCATCTTTGCTCACTCCCTCTTTCTTTTATCCCTGTCTGGCTCTGGATCAGTAATGATTGATCCGGTGGGATAGTAATAACACTTCTGTTTCTCAACTAATTGGTTGTTACAAAGTTAAATTGGCAAACCTGACAATCGATAACTTGATTCTTTTACTCTTTTGGGAGGAGAGGGCGGACCAAAAAAAGAGAAAACGCAGATCAGGTTCCAATCTTTCACGCATTTGTTGTTACTTGTTTTAAAAACTGAAACACTGTTACAACTTCCTAGCATTGCTTTTCTTGAATGTGCACGATTCAAAATAATGTTTGAATGATTTTTATTTCTCGAAAAAGTGCCACAGTGTGGATCTTTTTTTAATCAAAATGTTGCTTTGTTTATCAGGTTTATCTGTTCAACCAAACAATGGTAGACAAGGCAGGGAATACAGATTTTTGCTTCTGCTTTAGGGACCCATCAGAAATTACACACGCCACTTTTAATATATATGAAAGGAGAAGTAAGAAAGGGAGATGGACAGTATATAAACTGTAGAGACCTGATGGTTGTGTTCTTTCACAGTACTAAAGAAGATGAATTCAGTGTGTCCATCCAGCCTGCGGTGGGAGAACTACTGCTGCCCGTCACCATGAGTGAACCGGACTTCACCAAAGAGCAAAGTAATGCAAACACACTTCAGCTAAACACCTACAGACTGAATACCTTGACAGTACAGAACAATCAAAAAATGGTGCTATAGATCAATATTTTCCAGCTTTTGATAGTATTCAATATAAAATCCATATTTTATTCTATTCTATTATTTCAGAGGAATTAAAGCTCAGATTTCGTTGAACACATACTAATAAAATGAATTTTAGGCTGTGATCGCTCTGGAAGTTTTGTTCTCTTGATTCTTTTGGTCCAGATCAGAAATAGAAAATAATACATTAAGTCCTGGTTTGCTTACTGTTCACACTGACTTCATCCAAACATCCAAAACAACGCTAAGCTAAGCAAAACGCTCCCATTGCAAGCATGAATTTCACGAAAGGCTCATAAAGGTCTCGGCCCGCTTGTTTGGAGCGCACCAAAATTTGGTTATCAGAATAAACAGGACTGAATAGAGCAATTGCATCAGATTTCATTTTAATTGAACCAAACCTGTCAAGTGTGAACACGCCCTTAATCTAACACATGTCACATATTGTTAATATTTGATATATTGCTCCGTCCTCATGGTCCCGACTCCCTCCAGAGACCGGCGCACATCTCTAGCCGTGTGGTTTTGTTGATGAACAGTCTGAATGCTGGTGTCAGGCGTACGGTGCAGAAAAGCTCCAAATAAAGCGACTCTATACATTTAAATCTGTTTATTTAAACACACACACACAATCTCTGCTGTAATATTGTCCCTCTGAATGTAGCCGCCGATGCAGAAAGAGCTGACAGGCGAATCTGACGTGCACGCACTTCACACGCCCGCATCCACTCTGAAGCCTGACACAAGTTGTCCGTGGAGATCTGGACCGGACGTGCTTGACCTGTTCACCGCAGCGACCCGGGGGTCCTTCAGAGAGCTGGATGCTAAGCGGTTAAGCGGGAAATAACACAGTTTGTGACAATTTATGCATTTGGCAGACGCTTTTATCTAAAGCCACTTACGATGCATTCAAGCTGTACGTTTGTGTGTGTGTTCCCTGGGAATCGAACCTGTGGCCTGTGTTGCTAACGTAGTACCTTACCAATTGAGTAATAGGAACTGTATGAACGATATTATTGCATTAGTATTTCCGCATCCGTTCTCTGGCCTTGCCAATGGTGTTTCTAAAGCATGCTGGGAGTTTAGGATGTGAAGCTTAAGAGATAGTGAAGTGTTTTGGTAACAGCAACACAGAAACCAAACTCGTAATCAAATTGTTCCCTTCATCATTGATGCTACGAACCGTTCCAGCTAATAAAACAAAACACACATACGGAAAAACAACAAGAACTTGGTTTAGCGCTCGGCACGTCTTTCGGGATCAAAGCACGCACACCTGGCTCGTTCGAATGCCCCTTTCTTTAGGCCGACATAATGAAGCAGGCGCTCTACGAAAGAAACAGCGGGTTTGATTTTTCATTTGCGCTCAATGGATTCCTGCCTTGTCTTTTTAGAGAGCACCTATACCTTTACTCAGGACAACACACTCACGCACACATTTTAATGAGCGGAGAGAGTGCCTCCCGCCTCACTATTTACAGATGAGGAACAGGAAGTGAGGCGCTTTTTATAGCCAATCATTTATTCTTAATTGGTTGCCGTGGCAAAGGCTTTTAGCATAAGCCGCGCTATATTCATTTACTCCACATTTTCTCTACAATGGACCCTAATGGACAGATTTAAGACTTTAAATGAGCACTCTCAGAAACCTCACCCCCCGAGCCCGTGTGTGTGTGTGTGTGTGTACGTATTAGCACGCGCTCTCACATTCTTGCCGTATGAAAGCCAAGCTGAAGTGGGTCGTCGTTTGTGCCTTTCAGACTGAAAAGCTCCGGGTCTGTCTGCGTTTTTTCTTTTTTTAAGTGGAAACACAACATTTTCATTTAGTCTAGTTTGGGCGCATTAAGCAACATTGTGTGTGTGTGTGTGTGTGTGTTTTTCCGCAGACGCTTGTTAGGGAACAGCAGAGCGCTGCTTTTATGCGCTTGTCACCGCTCGACGAGACTCATTCACGCGCCTCTGGCTAATGTCCTGCATGGCCGTCGTGTTCTCGGCTCGTGTTAGTCTTAATCAAGTGTAGTGTTCCAACGCGCCCTACAAATATCACACGCTCTTACTGGCGGCCCAAATTATTTTAACCTTCCGTCCTCTTCGTTCGGTGCTCGCCGAATGGCAAATGTGAAAGTATGCGCGCACAGACACATTCACAAAAAATCTGATATTTCTAGACATCTTTCCTGTAGATCCATTAAGTTTATATTTGTATAGGTAAGTTCCAATAGGAACTGAATCTGTAAGGGAAACTCTCAACTTTGTTAAAATGTTCACTCAAACTTTTAATTGTAAATACAGTACATGCACACTTGAAAATACTGCATACTGTAGTATTTACTTTAGTTTTACGCATACACATTTGTATACTGTAGTATATAAAATTATTCGCTCTAGTATTAGGTAGTATAATTTTATTACGTTTTACTATAGTAAATACTTAAGTGCGGTATACTACGGTATTATTTTACAGTGGTAAACATTTAAGTTATTTATACAGTATAATTATACTGCCGCTTACTATTGTGAAGTATACAACATACATTTTCTTATTTGGGATGCTTTATTTATATGCAAAAAAGCTAGGAAGTTTCTTTTCTTTTGTAAAGCTTATAGTGACCATCCCACAAACAACACTGTACTACAGTATACTTTTACTATTAGTACGCTGCAGAAAAATACCACAATGTTTTTAGACCTTACCATAATTAATATGAATGTATAATAAAGTATTAACAGCAGGTTGTCAGTTCACGACAGTTAATACTACTAAATACTTCCGTGTACATTAACAAAGTGTAGTAATTATTCTACCACGGTACACTTACATTTTCCACAGTTTACTAGAGTAAATACTAAAGTGTACTGCAGTATTTTTAATGTGGCTTACTCACTATATGCTTTTGTGTGAACCTTTATAGTCTAAAGTTATATTTCATCTTTCAACACCGCAGACAAGCGACTGCTGTTTAATTCCACAGTGTTATAAACCATTGCCTGCTGCTTTGTGCTCATTGAGCCGTGGCGCTCATGTGGCCCTCACAGGTTTAATCCTGCTTCGTGTAATTTCCCAATTCTGTCTTATCCTCTTTTTCTCCTCAACATTTCTTGCTGTCTCACATCTGTTCGTATCCATCAAAATGGCCAAGAACAACGACAAAGAATAAAACACAATCTTGCAAAATGCAAACAAAATTAGCTGTTATTATCCACATCTGTTGTAACCGCTTCGCTTAAATTTTTGTCGCTCAGGTAAGCTGGTGGGCATGAATGAGTCGTCGGCGACAATCTCCCTGGCGCCAGAGAGCGCCGCCGGCCAATCGATAAACAGGAAGGTGGTGTCTGTCGCCAACCTGGGCGTGGTTACGTCTAGTCAGGATACGATACACAGGTAAGATTGACAGTTTCTTAAAAGTGTGAAACTTTTGTATTGTTTTATACTTTTTTTTTTAAACTTTATTGGTTTTATGTCTTTAGGCTTGAACACACATTATATTCTATATTGCATGGACAGATTCGCTAAATTTCTCCAGAAGTCGACTACATTTAAACAAGCCTAAAAGTTTTGTAAGCATGAAAGTAATAATTATAATACGCTTTTTAAAAGTCTACAATATTGTCCAGATTTAAAAATGTGGAAAAGAATGTATTTTGAGTTTTACAAAAGCTACAATTTATAGAGTTTGTTTTATATTTGCGTTTACCTTTCTGAATTGGGCAGATGCTTTTATCCAAAGCGACTTGCAGTGCATTCATTTTTATCAGTATGTGTTTTCCTTGAGATTCAAACCCAAATCACAAATATTTGCCCTGATATTGTTTTGACTTTGTAAAGGACTTTAAGATTGAACTTTTCTATGCACACACACGCAAACATACATCAGTGCCATCTTGCTGACACACTTTATTGTTCTTTCTCACATACACACACATACACACACGCACACAAACACGAGGACGTTTGTTCTGGACTTTCTGCAGTCTGAAGGCAGATAATGCAGTAATTTAATTATAAAATATGAGAGAATTTGAAAGCACCTTGAGAAGCATTAGAATCTTCCTTACAAGGACACACGGACTGAGTGGAAATCAATGGCCGCAGGTCTGTGGAAAAGGTCTATATTTCATTGGGAATACGCAATCGTGCAAATGAGACCGTGTCATCAATCACAGCCCGTTTCTCAAAAGACATTACCACAAAAAAAAACTTTAACCGTCCTCTACAAACCTTACGACACTTTTACACTGACAAACAGATTACTAGATGTTGTACTGCTAACTTATTCGTTATAAAAATATTATAGTCAGCTTATTTTTATTTAGATTAACTGTTTTTGTTAGTGCCCAGCTGTAAACACAGTGTACAGTAGTTTACCTGTTGGTTGTCTTAACTGGTTAAAACGATGTGATGCACACATTTCCGCTTCAATTTCTAATTTCCGAACTAACGTCTTCTCTACCCATACAGCACTTTTCATTTTCTCTAGCGTCCCCCTCTGTGCAATACTATTTGACTCAATATGGTCTTAAAACTTGGACAACTTTTATGGCAATATGCATTTGTTTGACCTGTAAAGCTTTTACTGTATATCAAGCATGTGTCCATCACAGTCACCTGCTGGCCAGACCCAGTGACTTGTGGGGTTTTGTGAGTTGCAGTTCCTTTGTGCAGCAGCAGGGGGCAGCACTGCTTTTGTCAAACACCATATCAGCAATAAACATGAAGCTATTCTTCCTCTTTCCATTTAGTTAAATGGCAGCAATTACAGACAATCATTGAACATTTAAGATTTTAATCCTACTGATCTGAGCTTTTGTGAATTTTCAAAATCATCTAATCGGTGGGTTATCTAAACAATTGGTTAAGTCTTGAGGACTAGTTTATGGGGATGTTCATCAGATACTTATAGACTCAACATATAAATATAAATAATGTTTTTAATCCACTTGGTTTTAGTTCTATAAAAAAATACAAGATGTACAGATTATTTATAATAATGGGAAGACTGTAACAGATTGCATTTACTGTTGAAGTTGGTGAGCCAGAAGTATATAGAAAATATCTAGAAACGTAACTTCTGAAGGGTTTTATCAAGCTGTTTTAGCCATAACTTGTATTACTTCGACTGTCTGCTCTGCACACTAAACCCCTGTGAAGTTTTATCTTTTTAATTCATCCTCACTGCCATAAAAAGTATTTGAAGGAAGGAAAATTTGCATAAACTCATGCTGGGATAAAGAGTCGAAGATAAAATCACACAATTCTGTAGAACATCGCATTACAATTTGTTTGGATTTAATGGACCCAACTGGTCAAGCATTTCTTTTTGATGGAGGTGTCCACATACTTACGGCCATGTAGTGTATTAAATGTGCATTCTTGTTTAGTTTCCATGAAATGTGGATTGTGTGTGTGTTAGTAACCAGCTGTGTGTGGAGAGAAGATCAGGGAGGCGTCTCCTTCATTTTTTAGAGGGACATCTGGTCATCTGGTCACTCATGTGGTCAGATTAACCTCTATTAGAACAGAAGACTCTCAGCACACACTCGTACGTAAACCCACCTGGCATGAACGCTTGGAAATTGATGAGACACGCCGTCTCTGCAGACGTGAGGACAGATAAAGGAAAAGAGAAAACACACAGGAGAAGGATTCATATTGCATATTTACATTTGTGAATTTGGCAGACGCTTTTATACAAAACGTATTGCATGCAGGCTACGCATTATTAACAAAATGGTATTTGTTAGTATCTCATTTGAAAGCCTAAATGAATAAATGTACATGTACATTTTAACAGTATTTATGTTTCCTGGGATTTGAACCCATGACAAATAATTCAACACAATACTTTATCAAATAAACTACAGGAACTTCTCTGTCCAGGTCACATTTTATCCCAAATTCAAAAGAAAAAATGCTTTACATACAGTAACAAAAATCATACTTTTTTCATTACAGCAACATGCAAAAACAATTTGTGGTTGTAAAATTTGCTTCATTTTCTTATTTACAGTTTCACCGTATGTACGCGCCTGGCCTGATTTAAGCTTCCAGTCTGTGTTTGTGGATCAGTTTGGCTAGTGGCTAATAATAATAATAAACTATATATTTTATTTAATTAATATTAATATTATACTGTATACTAATTGTATTAAATATACAATTTGTTGAATGGGTCGTGTAACTTCACATTCAAGTTTAGCCAAGTAATGCAGGGACTCTATTCTTTGCGTATGTATCGGAAGTTATGTTTGGGCCACAAAAGCGTTATTTTAAACCATCTATAGTAAACAATAATGTGTTATTTCTTTTGATTTTGTGGTGAAGTATGACCCAGACATGTTCAAACACTCACCAAAATTGTAAAATACCAAAGGAAGCACTTGGAGCAAATGGCGACGTTGTTTGCTTGTGTTGTTCGTCTCAGAATGGCCAAATGTTGTCTGATAAATTTGACAGCCGGATATATCTGTCATTATTTAGGTCGACTAAAGGTCCGGTAATGTGAATTATAACTGTTGTGTGTAAACAGAAATCTCTCTCTCTCTCTCTCTCTCTCTCTCTCTCTCTCTCTCTCTCTCTCTCTCTCTCTCTCTCTCTCTCTCTCTCTCTCTCTCTCTCTCTCTCTCTCTCTCTCACGTGTTAGCGTGTGTGTGGATCGATGGCGGTCCGGCTGGCCAGCATTTGGGTTTTGCTTTGCTTTTCTTCCCACAGCCTCAATTAATCCAGTTCAGAGGCCCAGTGGACGACAGCATAGAATACCAATGACCCATTTATAGCCCGATCCACACCACACACACACACACACACACACACACACACACACACACACTGGGCTCTCTATCTATCCGTCTATCTATCGGCCTATCTATCCGTCTATCTATGTAATCCATATATCTAATCTATTGTTGATAATTAAGCTCATCTGTCTTTAAAGTGTGTGTGTGCGTGTGCGTGCTGATCGTCAGATGCAACGCCCCTCTCCAGTTGGTTAGCAGCATGGCTCTTGTGTCTCATGCTGCCATGTCTAAATGGTGGCCATTGTGTGTGTGTTTGTGTGTGTGACTGAGTGAGAGTTGGGGAGTAAAAGAAGGGGCCCCGTGCTGGTGGGGCAGGGGGTGTGTGTATGCCTCTCGCTGCTAAATGGGGTCTCCGCTTGTGAGGTTTTGTGCTAAACGGTTCATTGTTGTAAAATAGTGTGTGTAAATGGGAGGCAGATGGGCCGTGTGTCAGGCACGTGGGTCCCGCTCGCTGAGAGAGACTGGTAGACAGACAGCAAGGAGGGATGAGGGCGTAGAGGTCACACGGGGTCGTGTCTCTGCGCTGTCAATAAGACCGTGTGCACGTTCGCCAGTGTTTCCAGTCTGTGATGTTTCCACGGTTACAGGACACTGAGAATTCTTTTACTAGCATTACTAGCATTTTTACTCTCATTTTCGTACGTACCTTTTGTTTAATAAATTACAATAGTAAATACTTACTGTACTATACTTTTCCCTATTTACTATGGTAAATGCTACAGAATATCGTGGTATACTATATGAAGTATATGATGCCATAGTTATACTCTAGATGCTACAACAAATTACATTTTACCGTAGTGAATACTACAGACTACCGTAGTATGCTATACGAAGCATATGATGATATATTACAATATACTGCAGATGCTACAACACACTACATTTACTATAGTAAAGACCACAGAATACAGTAGTATGCCATATGAATTATATGATAATATAATATACTCTAGCATCACACTACATTTACTATAGTAAACACTACAGAATGCCGTAGTATACTATATAAATTATACGATGTTATAATACACTACAATATACTTTCGCATGCTACAGAGTACCGCAGCATTCTATACAAATTATATGATTCTACAGTACAATATACTCCAGAGTGCTACAGAATACCGCGGTATACTATACAAATTATATGATTCCATAGTACAATACACTCCAGCATGCTACAGAATACCGCAACACACTATACAAATTATATGGTTCTATGGTGTAGTATACTCCAGCATGCTACAGAATACCGCGGTATACTATGCAAATTATATGCTTCTATGGTATAATATACTCCAGCATGCTACAACAAACTATATTTTACTATAGTTAATACAGTCACACACAAGTTCACAGCATTCAACAGAGGAACATTATCTCCACTGAAACTGAAATGAAACCTGTAATTTCTCTGAATGTATTTTGTTATATTACTGCTGATGGCTGTGTCCTGTGCACTCGGCCCGACCCTCTGCTGTGTCTGTGAGAGGCGGCAGGGTTCTCCTGTGATTGACAGGGGTCCGTCCCTTAGCCCCTAATAGCTTCTTAACCAGACCAGATAATAGACTGCCATGCCTGTTCACCACACACACACACACAAACCCTTTCAATCTCTCACGCTCACATTTGGATACAAATATTTACGTTTAGGCAAAAAGCAGACTCTTTTGTCTGTAGAGACTTACAATAGTGGGGATTAACAATAATGCCATTCATTTTTATTTATGTACTTTTTAAAAAAAATACATATTCTTATTATTTACTAAAGCTTTTTTAACTACCTTACTGCCTATAATGGCATCATTAATATTTGTGAGTCAATTCTTGTTTCATGTTTATAAACCTACATCTTTTCATGAAAGTTTTTTTACATTGTATTTCCATTTTGTTTATGTAACAAATGACTTATTTATCATAAGTCTATGTATTTATCTATAAAATAGATACTTCATCTTATTTAATCCTTTTTATTTTATTTAAACAGTCAATTTCAACATTGTTGTTCTGAACTTACATTTATATTATTTATTGTTTGTTTATTTTTAAGGCATCAGTTCTCTTTAACACATTTTACTTAGGCTAGAAAATGTATTGGTCAAAATCTTGCCTGTCCTGCTCTGCCTTGGTTATGATAAAAATGCTGTTTTAGTGTCACAAAAAAGTCAAATTTTAGGAAAAGTAAATAGGATTAAATGTTGTCATACACTAAAGAAACTCGTATTTACATCTAATATTTGTATGTTCATTTATTTTTTGCAGGTTTTCTGGTAAGACGGTGAGTTCTGGTTCTCTGGTGTTGGTTTCAGTGACCCTGCAAGATTCAGACGCTCTCATCACGATTAACACAGAGAAAACCGTCACGGCTTCAATGTTACTGCGACAATTAAAAACAGCCCTGACGAACAGCGCCACCTAGAAACCGTCCTTCAACTCACAGCGTGGAGAGCTAGAGGTCTTACATCTATCCAGCCATCTCACCCACACATTTCTCTTTCAAACACTGAATGTTTAGACACGGATAAATACCATAAAGTAGATGCAGTGTGCTCCTGTTGGGGTTATGATGATAATTAACAATTTGCCAGGATTTGGGAAGATATCCTGGAATTGGACAGTTTCTGAAAATTTTTGCGCTTGTCCAGTCATACTGACAGTATATGAATATAAATAATGTCAAATGAATATAAAAAGTTGCCAAATTTGCTGCATATTTGCTGGTTTCTGTCTATCTGGTCAAATGAAGGAAGATCTTAAAATATTCAAAGCGTTTGTCTAAATATCTATGTGAAGTGCCTTTATGAATTCAAGTGCCCGACCTGCTCTCCCAGTGCGTTCTCTCACGGTTGAATAAAAAACGTATGGAAACTGTAAGGCGTTCTTGTTCATTTGTCTTAAACTGTGATTTGTTTGCAAACATCCTTATGTTGTTTTTGCTTCTATGTACCACAAATGGCAGAATGGTCAAAACAGACAGCAATATCTCAATGTTTGTTGTTTTAAATCAACATTGTATGGATTGAAGGCCTTTCAGGACACCACAAGTCATACATGACAACAATCATGTAAGTGAAGATTTGACTTCATGATGTAGAGAAGATCAAAAGATGAAAGAGATGTTTGTATAGGACGGTATAGCTCAGATTTGTTGCTTTGGTCACCATTCACTTTCATTGCATGTTCGTGTTGATCATACGTGTGAAACTAGTTGCGTAGCACTTTTGTGTTTCTTTTACGGAAGAAAGAAAGTCTTACAACAGCACGAGGGCAAGTAAACAATGACAGTATTTTGGGAATATTTTGTTCTCTTTAAGGATGTTTTCATCAAGGCTTGTATGAGATGACGTCAGTAGCATCTGAAGATCTACAGCTTCCTCTGATCAGGCGTTTACTGTACATTGACTGGTAAACAGGTATGTGATTCATCCAGCAGATTTGTGAGCAATACTTCTGTATTTTTGGGGATTGTTGTATGGATTACAGGTCACCCGGATGCCACTAAAAGCAACGTTCAGGATGTTTAAAGACATCACGAAAGGGAGGATTTGACTGTGATGTTGAGAGGATCTGAAGAGGTAAGAGATGCTCAAAGCTGAAATGTATTGTCATGGGGTCACATGTTTTGTTCAGATTTAAGTGTTACTGTATATGATGATGCCAATATGGCTGTCAAAAAATGAGTTAAATTAAACTGTCACTTCACAAATTTACATTGAACACTTCATAGATGAAGTGGGCATCAGTCCAGGTGGGCAGCATGAAACTGAAGGCCATGGTGAAATTTTTGAGACAATTATATAAATTGAGAAGTGTGACTAATGTCCAACCAAGACTGATTTTTTTTGTAGATTTGAGGCAAGAGAAGTGTGCGCGTGCGCCTGTGAGTGTGCGTGTGTTAAACAGCTGTGTGATCATCTGTCAGCTATAGCTTGCACATTAATCATAATGTTAATGTCACAGAGGACACACTCCCATAAGCTCTCTTGAATGCACTCATTCATGACTATAGAGGCCTCACCGGCCCGTGTGTGCGTGTGCGTGTTTGAGGGAATGTGAGAGTTACTGCAAAAAAAAAAGTTTATTAATTTTCTAAGAATAAACCTAAAGAGCTTTAGGATTTTGAAACATAACAAACATTATGATGTAAAAATGAATTAGACCCCAAATAGTTATGCAGTTGTTTAAGTGATTTAAAAATCTTTCATCATTTGCTCGCCCTTATCATTCCAAACATGAATGGCTTTATTTCTTCTGCACAAAACAAAGGAAGATATTTTAAAGAATGTTGGTAACCAAACAACATTGACTCCCCCATTGACTTCCATTGTATGAACACAAAACCACTGAGACATTTCTCAAAATATCTTCTTTTGTGTTTCACAGAAGAAAGAGTCATAGACAGGTTTTGAACAACACGATGATGATGGTTTTTTTGTGTTGATCTCTTTATTTTTATATTAAAGATGATAATTAGACGAATGTTAATTCGCAGCATTTCAATAAGACTTTTAAACCTCACTACATGTTGAGAGCTTTTTTTATATATATGTTACATGAGCAAAGTGAATTTGTATGGGCAGCATCAGGCTTTTCTTGGTCAAGCAAAAGCAGTGTCTCCATTGAACATTATGGCACTTGTCCTTTATCGTTGGTGTTTTTATGTACCGTTGAGAAATAGAACGGACCCATAAAATGAGGAGTGAAAAATCTAGACCATCTTCTTCCATCACTGTAGGCTGTTAAGTTGCACTTTAATCCTGCAGAAAATAATCATTGTGCACACATGCATATCTATAGCTGTTTTATCTATTGCATAAACCCCATAATGCTATAGGGTGTTGTAGGTGGTTGCCAAGGCGTTGCTATGCAGTTGTTCTAAGTGGTTTTGCTATGCGGTTGCCACAAACACTGGGGTATGTGTTTCATTCATAGGAATACCCTGGACAAAAAAACCTTAAGGGTCAAGTTTTCGAAATTGAGATTTTTACATCATCTGAAAGCTGAATAAATAAGCTTTCTATTGATGTATGGTTTGTTAGGATGGGACGATATTTTGTTGAGAACTTGACAACTATTTAAAATTAAGGAGTCTGAGGGTACAAAAAAATCGAAATATTGAGAAAATCACCTTTAATGTTGTCCAAATGAAGTCCTTAGCATAGCGTGTTACTCACAATAATAATAATAATACAAAATATTTTCATGAAACATGATCTTTACTTAATATCCTAATGATTTTGGGCTATTACTACAAATACTACTAAAGAGGTTTTGTGATCCAGGGTCACATATATTTTTTTACCCAACAACGCTGCATAGGTAAATTTTGACCCAACGTTCACACATAAAATAAAGGTGCTTCATGCTAAGAATCTTTGTTGTCTAAATGGTTCCTGATGAACCACAAAACAAGTCTTTGTGGTGAAAAAAGGTTCTTCAGATTATAAAAAACTAAGAAAGAGATGGTTCTTTAAAAAACCTTTGACTGAATAATGCCTTGTGGAACCAAAAATGGTTCTTTTGTGGCATCGTTGTGAAGAACCTTTTAATAACTTTTATTTTGAAAATAACCCAGCAACTGTTTTGGAGTGTATTGGCCTGATGCGGTGTAACATGAAATCATATTGTTCATAAACAAGATTGTAAAATACAATATTTAAAAAATGGCATTTTTGGCCATCACAGGCACATTCACTTTCAATTATAATGCCTTCAAATGCTGCCTGACAGCTCACTAGGATTTAAGATACAGGCAATAATGCTTTTGGAATAAACATCAACTCTTTTATACAATTTAGCAAACAGATTCAGATGAAATGCATTTCATAAGGAAGAAGTAACTTAACTCTCTGTTAATGTATTTAAGAGAAAAGCCGGTTCTCTTCCCTGATCTGTCTGTACAGTAGCTTCAAAGCGACATGCCTTTAAAATACTGCTTTTCTTCCTCAATTGAAGGAGAATTATTAAGGATAAAAAAAAGAAATCTGAAAAATGGGAGGATTTAAGGGCCTTCAGTCATTATTTTTAAACTCTGCTGCGACGTGATTTGACTTCAATTAAGGCAATGTAAATACCGTGGTTTCAATTAAACCTGGAGATGTTGCAGGTTGCTCGGGTGGCGCGGTTGTACGTGTGTTGCCGTGGTAACCGCTGGAGTGAATATTCTGCGTGGGCTTTGTAACGGCGGTCTGCTTTTTAATGTGCGACAGGTACGGACCTCAGCCGGGTTGCATTTTGAGGCACGTTCATTTGAAGCGGACAAAGTTTAAAAAAGTTTATTCAAGTACGCAATACATGGAATGCATACAATCATCAATATAATAAGACAATGTAATTATATACACAACAAAAGTACATCTAATGGTCATAATATCAGAAACAATGGCTTAGAGACTTATGATATGACAAAAATGCCTCTGAAATAGTGTGTTACCCAAAAATGTTCTTTGTGTCAATGTCTGTATTAACTTCTTTTATTTATTTAATTCAAAAGTATTGTTTAACATGACCGTCAACCTGACCAACAAGAGTCAATTTAAGGGGCGTGAAAACATCTCCTTAAGGCAAGAAATGACTTTTTACAGTTTGTGTAAATGTGATTTAGATGGAAACAAATGTGATTTGCCAATATTTGTTATGTTAAGCTGTTATGGTAATTTTACCGTTTTTTGTTTTTTGTCTCTTTCGTATAATGTAAAAAATCTGTAATTTAACTGAACTGTAGTGTTTTTTTACAGATTTATTATGTAATTTTTTAAATAGGTAAAAAATCTAAAATTTGCAAGAAAAACAGGGAAAATGTAATTTTACAGGGAAAAACTTTTTTTTACGGTTTATTTCTAATGCCCCAGTTTATTTCAGAAAATTACATCAAAAGCCGTACAATTACAGAAAAGAATGCAGATTTACAAGAAAATGTGGAAAACGTCATTTTACAACTTTCTGTGCTCTGTTTGACATAGATAAAGCAGAGCATGCCACATCTTTGGACATACTGACTTTCTCAAAGTATTTCAGTGACGGGTAAATAGAGTTTCAAAGGTTTTTTACATTTAGATTCAGCTGTACAGGTAACACACACACACACACACACACACACACACTTATTCTGTATCACTGTCTTCTCTCTCTCTCTCTCTCTCTCTCTCTCTCTCTCTCTCTCTCTCTCTCTCTCTCTCTCTCTCTCTCTCTCTCTCTCTCTCTCTCTCTCTCTCTCTCTCTCTCTCTCTCTCTCTCTCTCTCGCTTGTTCTCTCTGCTCTGACAGCTTGATTTCGTGGTCTCTCAGTGGGCACCTCGGGGCGACATGACGGGCTTCTTAATCCGAGCGTTTCATGGTGTCTGTCAGGGCCAGAGAGAGAGAGAGAGAGAGAGAGAGAGAGAGAGAGAGAGAGAGAGAGTCCTAGCTTTTGGAAACGGCTGTCTGACCTGACCATGGGGAGCAGCTCCTATTAGACAGAGACTTATCAAGCGTGTCTCCTATCTGCTGACAGCGTCACAAACACACACACACACACACACACACACACACACACACACTCGTATGCTGACATGCTCTGATAAAACTGACATTATGTGGTCTTTTTTCCACTTGTATCTCTGTGTTCTTGCTCTTTTCTACATTTCTTTTGTATACTCTCTTCTTATGCATGGCTCAGCAGTATGTATGTCAGTGAGGTTATACAGTCATAGAGGTGCCATTTTTATTTCCAATGTTATACGCACTTTTTTATTATTACCATGTTTTTTTTTACTTTTTCACATATGCAATTTACACTTACACTACAATACCTGTTTTCATGCTGAAGGTGTAAAGTGCCTGTTATAATATTGTAATCCATTTCAATTTGCTGTTTGTCATATTTTTAATACTTTGTATATGATGACATTCTGATAAATATCTGTTTTTGTTTCATAGACGTACAGGTTTGGAATAACATATGTGTGAGTAATTCATAACATTTTTATTTTTAGGTCAATTATCCCTTTAACCCAGTGTTTCGTAAAAAATGTGTTTGTAATTGTTTTTCATCTCAGACATTTATATTTACATCCGTATTGTAGTTTTTTTGTACTTTTTAAACAAAACAAATAAAGGGGTAAATGACAAATATAAACCGTGTATGTCTGTCTAGTTTGCTTGTAACATAAAGTAAACATCTATAAGGTATTTAATAGACATTTTTGCACCTGTATACTAAAACCGCAAACACATCAAGTAACAAAAACACCACACGAGGCTTAAATACTTTAAAAGTACAGTATTATAAGTGTGGTTACTAATGGGTGTAAAAGTGTAGTATTCAGGACTGATATATGATATAAACACGAAGCACACTGTGCATTTCAGTAGCATACGTGGCATTCTTTCTAACAGAGAAAGTGTCATGCTGTATAATTTAGTGTGATCTTAAACTGCAGTAAAGTGCAAGTAGCAGTCGGGTAAAGAGAGACCTGCCTCTGCTGAGCGAGGCCTGGGGGATTTCAGCCGGTGAAATAGGCTAAGTGCTCTGTGACAGCGGATATTGTAACAAAAGAAAACAAGAAACGATAAAAACGCAAAGAAAACTCTGGGCTCTTGATGAATTGTGTGGTTAAAACCGCCGCGGGCGTTTACAGATGCATCTGTTGTGCACTAACAAAGACACTTAACAGAGAGAGGGAGGGCTTAGAGGACCTGAGCTATTGTTTAGTCATTTATTGTGGTTGTTCAAAAGTGTTTGGCAGGATACAATATAAGCCTGTTTGGAGAAGAGAGGTGCTGTTAAGTGTGTTCTGTTCAATGTCAGGATGAAAGATCTTTGTGCAATAGGAATACTCTCAATATTACATGTTTACTTTTCTTTAAGAAATAAATTCAGTTGAATTTGAATGTGTTCTTCTGGTCTGAGTTTGACATCTCCAGTCAGCAAAAGCTCAGGTCGGATTAATTTATGTACTATTTATATCTAACTAAATAAATTTTAATGTGTTAAATGCATTCTTTTTACCTCCAGAGACCTACTGAATGCAATCTAATATTGTGACAATGCAACAATTACTATCAATTAGACATTTAGTCTCAATATACACTAAACATAAAATTCAGTTCTTTAGCTCAAAATTGCATTTAATATGATTAAAAGGAATAATTGTTTAAAGTGTTAGAAATGAAAGTCTCTTCGTGTTTTCAGCACCTTTAAATCGTTCCTTTGTATTTATAAAGTACAACACATTTTTATTATGATTTTATTTATTCTTATTTCAATTATGGAAAATGCATTCATCTGTGACCATTAAACCAAAAAAAGCAAACAGACACTTTCTAAATCTGTAACATTTTAATCACTACTTACTACGTATTTTTCTACTCATCACTGTAAAAAATAATCCTGTTAAAAAATACAATACCGTACAATAACATATTTTTACAGTTTATCCCCTTTTTCCTGTAAATTTGTGGCCTTTTTCTGACGATATATTTAGAGATAAACTGTAAAAAAAAAATGCAATTTTCCAGCAGATGGGGCACCAGATATAAACCGTAAAATAACAGTTTTTCCCTGTAAAATTATGTGTTTTTCTTGTCAATTTTTGACCCATTTTAAAAAACAAAATTCAGTAAAATTACATTTCTTTTCTTTTGATGGAATAAATGTTCATGTAATAAATGTTTATATGAGTATGAATTATATGTACTTTAAATGCAATTATACCGATCTGATATACAGGTCTGATTTTCGAAGCTTTCTAAGTTAAACCAAAACCAATCCTGAACAACGTGAGAAAGAAAGAGAGAACAGTGCGGAAACTCGAGGCATAGAATTCACATTTTCACACTCGATATGCGTTCAAAAGCATGTGAAACTCTGAAAACTCATTTTCTTGTTTTGTAGGGGAGATATGAGGTTGTTTGGTTACCAACAACATATTTGTTGTGTGTTCTCCAGAAGAAAGAAAGTCAAACAGGTTTGGATTGACATTACGTTTTCATATTCAGCATCTTCTCAATGGTTGACAACAAGTTTCTCATCACTTAACATCCAATAGACGTAGTTACGACACATTTAAATACCCTGACAACATAAATTCAAGTTTATTCCACCCCGTGTGTGTTTGTGTGTGTTTGCGTGTTACAGGTGTATCGCAGAGGCGGACGAGAGTGAACGGACAGTAATGGATGGTTTACAGTGAGTGAAGATCTCGGGCTCACCAAATACAATTTTTCACTTCAAACAATCACGGTGCGTCTCGGAGGAGCCCCGGGCGCTGTAATTGATATGATTAGCAGTAAGTGGCTGCTTCACAGTTATGTTATGTCTGTTTTATTGTAATTAGATTTTTTGGGGGGTCTTTGAGGAGCAGAACTTAAATGACTGCATGTTCTTCTTCTGAAGTATTCAATCAGACGCTCATTAGAGGAGAAAGACAGATTCATCTTTTCTGATTCTCCACTGATTTTTTCCTCTCGCTCTTCTTCGTCGTCTCTCCCGTTTTCATCTTCCCGTCGTTCGTCTTAGACGATTTGTCTGTGGAAGGAAACAAAGAATCGTTATTTGTACGTTTGTGGTCATTAGAGGAAGAGAAATGGGTTTTGGAAACGTGCACGCAGTGATGCCAAATGTTCTTGCTTTTAGCCTTGACGGACTTTTATTCTGTTTGCATGATAATTATATCATTAAAATATTTGAAGGTAAAGCAAGCGGAGAATTGCGCTTCCAATGTTAAGTTGATGGGTTTGTTTCCAAGTGAAGGGTTCAATCCTGATCTCAACTGAAACCTGTATGTTTTATGTTTATGTATTGATTTTATTCAGCCCGATCTCATGTAATGCGTATAAATAACACGCTAGGTGCAAACTCGTCAAATAAGTACGCCAAATGTCAATTTTACGTGTATATATACGCCAATGTTTGCGTACATAAGATACGCCAATTTTTGCGTGCATGCATATTATTTGTCTTATTAACCTGTCCCCTAACCCAAAACCTAAACCTAATGTTATTACTTGAATTATTTCAGTGTTTCCTCTTTATATATGTTTCAAAATGGCGGCTCTCCACTGAGGGCGTATCATTTCCATACAAAGATTGGCGTAGATATACACGTAAAATTGCAATTTGGCGTACTTATTTTATGAGTTTGCACCTTCGTGTTATTGATACGCATTTCATGAGATCGGGTTGTTTTATCAGCACATGTGTTTTTAATCCATGACCAGTTGAACTCCAGGACAGACAGTAGTTTTATAATCTCTTTTTCCTACAGATCATTGGATGGTGTGATGTGGCCTGTTGGTTGAAGATCTATGGACACTGGAAAGCTGTAGGTTCAAATCCCAATCGGGCAAGACACCTCTCAAGCAAGACACTAAACCATTTTTGTAAGGTAAGTATTTTTTGAGCCGGTGCCCTTACTACGGTTTTCACAAAACCCTAAATATGTCACATAACTTTTATGTTTAAGCTGTGCATGTGAATGATACCCCAAATCACGCAGATTATTGAGATTAAGACTTGTGATTTTTGCTTTATAGTTATAAAAGTAATAGTAATACATCCTGTAGATGTACTTAGTAGGAGGAACCTAAGCCATACAGTAGGTATCAGAAAATAAAGGTGCTAAATTGTGTCATAGAAGAACTATTTATAAAGAGCCTTTAACATTGTGTTTCACAAAAGGCTCTTTGCAGTAAAAAAATGTTCAATAGACTATGAAAAGGTTAGAAATTATTGAAAAAAAGGTTCTTGAAAGGCTTCTTTGCATTGATGTCATAGGAGAACCATTTTTGTTTCCAAAAATAACCTTTTCAAGTTTTTTGAAAGAATCATTTCTTGCCTATTTTAGTCTGTAGATCCATTTTCCTTTACAAAAAAACTTTTTTATGCAACAGAAAGGTTATGTGGGTTCTTTACATCTAAGAACTTTTTAGGAACCTTTATTGACGCAACTACATTGCAATGCCCATGGCATCTGATTCTGATGCATCGTGGGAGTCTTGTAGGGCTGATACCACTACTTAGTAATCTAAACAGTAATTTAACCATTTAAAATGAATTTTTCTCATTGCCTATAGCGGAGGCAACACATTAGTCGAAATTAAAGAAAATACAGAGAACAAGAACCCCTCCTCGCCTTCTGGTGTAATCAGACCATAAGACCGCAATCACAAATGTCATCTCTCCTGATTTAATATACAATAAAAAGCTGTTATGACACATTCTGAATGTTTAATGAAATCTAATAATTTTGACTAAAACAAAATGCCTGATCTTCTTCCACAGGCATGTCGACTGACAGCTTGATTCAGCTCCTGTTTGCTCAGTGAAGGAGGAGGTTTGCGTAATTGCTCGATAATGGGTTTTATAGGATGTGTTGTCATAAAGGCGGCTGTTTTCATTTCATATTATTGAAAGCCAACATCCCTTTTATTGCGGCGCTGCGTTAAGGTTTAAGTACCCTCTTTGCAGGTGTTTCCTGAATTCGAGATAACAAAACGCACGCGCGCGCCTCCGCTCGCCCCGTGATTTAGCGTGCATGCGGCAAAAAGCTGGAGAAGTAATGAGAATTGCTCAGTGGTGAAGCCCATAGTGTCTTAATTATCGCCGATTGCGCCGTGAAAGCCCTCAAGTGCCCGAATTAGCCATAAAAAAACACTCAGTGCATTAACAGGTCCAATAGAAAACATGGGGGAAAATCAATCCAGTGTGTTAATCATCAATACAGCTCGAGTTTGTTAAAACGAGATAAACAGATAAATACATATATGCATGTATATACTTTTTGCAGTGAGGATGAGAGCTGGAGTCATTTAATATGAATGAATGAGTCGTTGACAGAAGGGGGGGCAGGGGTCCGGGGGTTTGACTGGTCTATTCAGCAGTAATTTTACTCTATAAAGGTCCGACTAAATCCACCTCCAGACAAAGCAGAGGAGCATTAGAGACACAAAAGGTTCACAAAGACCATGAGTACGTCTTATTAAACAGCATGCGGCCCTCCACACTAAGCCTAATAAAGACCCGCGCGCCACCACCCTCTTACGAGAGAGAGAAAGAGAGAGAGACCGTCTCACCCTCTTAAAATCCGCCCTGATACTTCAGAAAGCACTCCTGCCTCTCTTCGTGGAAATGCCCATTTAGGTTTTACCCTCGGTTTGGCTTTTTAAATGAATTCCTCTTTTACAAACAATCAGAATGCCCCATCAACCTGTAAATCAAGAGCGCCTCTCTAAAAGCCTGACTTATGAGATATTTCAAATGGAGAGACGCGGCCTGCTTCCCTCCATAATGCAGCCGAAATGTGGCTTTCTTGACTAATAAATGCGATCGTACATCTGGCAAAAAACACATAAATGCATTTGAAATTAAGCTCATAATAAATGGCCTCGCGTCGTTTTTAAAAACAAGACTTCATACGTAGACCCCTAAAACAGACACGCGTCTGATTGGTCTCTTAAAAGTCCGGTCATTTCCCTTCATGCTCCCTCAGAAAAACGAATTAAAACCAGATTCGCGAGCAGGTGCGATCGGCCGCCGCCATTGATAGGTGAATCTAGCCGAACAGCATGAGAGAAGTGTTGGAAATGAGATCCCGCTGCCGGACCGCTTTACAAAAGCAGACCGGCCTCCTCCTCACAATATGTATTACAAATTGGCTATTTGTATTGAGACTCTTCGGGGGCCCGAGGCACCGAGGGCACGTATTCCCTCGGGACGGAGGGTCTATAGCGGGGTCTTTTTAGCACCGTGTGGGGATGATGGGATGAGAAAGAGAAAGGGGCCCGGTCGCGGTGGAAAATTATGTCACGGGAGTCATTAATGCCACCCTCTCTTTTTCCTCGCTCTCCCGGGGGCCCCGCGCGCTCTCATCAGAATGCTAATTTACCTTTTAAGAATCCTCCCCCGCGCCGCGCTCCTCAATGGACTTTTTGCGGGGAAACGGGACAAAACGCACGGGCGACTTGAGCGCACAGATGCGGAGTGTCACCGGGCCCGCCGTGGCGCTCCTCGCCCACATTCATTCAACCCCAATTAATTAACTCGGGGCGAGCAGGTACCCCTCTGCGATTTTTAAATGCGCATCTCATTTCTCAACTGGCTGCACTGGACACTTTTGTTAAAGCGGGGGACATTTTTCCCACCCCTCCCTCTCCTTATCTGACATCAAGGCTCGGTTTCGAAATATAGTGAACTGCCGGTAGGAAGTATAGTTTTATGTTCTTCATGACAATACTGCATATTACCAAAATATCTGTAATGGAAAAGAATGTACATTCAAGATGCTGAATGACTACATTATAAACCTGCGAACCCATTATATGTTTTTATAGACCTGCTTGGAATAAATTGTAACTTTTAATTAATTCTACTTCTAATTACATGGAAGCCAGTTCATGTCCTCAAACTCATCATTTTTGTTTCCATGCCAACACCAAAATAAATTCATGTTTGGCTTTGTTGTGAGTGACAACAAAAAATTACAAATAACCTTTATTTTCTATATCAGGGATATTTCACCTACAAATAAAAACTCTTGCTTTATTTATTCATGCCCATGTGATTTCAAACCTGTATGACTTTCTTTTTCTGCAAAAAAGAAGATATTTTGAAGAATGTTGGTAACCGAACAACATTGGACCCTATTGACTTCTATTGTATGAACACAAAACCACTGAGACATTTCTCAAAATATCTTCTTTTGTGTTCTGCAGAAGAAAAAAGATCAGACAGGTTTGAAATGACTTGGGACTTTAAAATGTTTTTTAGATAAACTATGCCTGCTATAGGCCTACTCGGTGTTGTTTAGCGTGTTGACAAAATGTTTTATGCTTTGCTTACTTGTATGTCGATTTGGATAAAAGCGTTTGCCACATAAGTAAATGTAAATGTAATGTACTTTAGTCTAACCCATAGTTGGGTGAAATATACCAACAAACCCAATCGATTTTTAAATTCCTCATCATTTTTCCAACCATGCATAAACAACCCATCATTTTTGAGTATGTTATTCTTTTGAATGCAAGAATTTGAGCTCTTTGTAATATTCCAAGTTTCCAACGTATTTTTTTACTAAAAAGCTCAATTAATTCTGCGAAACACGACATGGACGCGACACTAGAACGCATCTGCCGGTGGACAGAGTCCTAATCCTCTCGTACATCCGGCGTGAGGGATTAATACATCGAGAGGGAGCTCATGGGCACGTTTAAAATAAACCGCCTTAAACGGTGTCTTTGTTTGGCCCTCACGCGCTCCCCTGACGGATCTGCTATGAAAGACACAAATAGAGAGTGATGGAGCTCTAATTGCGGGCAGTTGTCATATGGAGATATTTGAATAGAGATTACGGGCAGCACTTCACACAGATCCACTCCCGTTTAGAGCAAGAGAGGAATGAGAGATGAGGAGAAACGGAGGGATTACACAAATGGACTACACTTACCCAATTAACACTCCAACAAGAGACAGAACGCACTGCTTAACATCTCTGTAGTCCCATCTCGTGTCCCATATATCTAATGCCGGATTAGTGATAAGAACAGATATTCGTAATCCATGTGAAGAGTGAGGGTCACATGACATGACTGCTCCTGACGAAATGAAACGTTTAAATGGATGGCAAGCGTTTGCTTTGTATGATCTTGTAGAAATGATGCCTGGCTGATTTGTTGACTTTTTGTTCAGTGAATTAGAGAAAATCGTCTTTGTTGTCACTTGGAAATCTCTAATCTCTCTCTTCTTGTATGACAACTTTTTTTGGAGAAAGACAGAGTTATGGCAAACAGATTTATTTCTCTTTACAAACTTCAAGGCTGTTGAGGTTAACCTTAAAAGCTGGTCATTCGTGTCATTCAGAGATTTTATCATGTCTGGACACAGCGTGTAATATTCCTATATGAAATAACAGTGTCTTAGAGTTGTGTATCTGATTCTATGTTTATAGAGCGTGTTTTATTGTACTTTCTTAATGTTTATTTATTTTTTGTTCTGACTGTTCTCTTCATTACTATTATATCCTAGTTTGTGTCTTATATTTTAGGTTACTGCTGAATTAAGAACTTTGATCACAAATTTAATTTCCTGTGCATATACAGCTGGCAAATCGACCTTAAATTCAATTTCTATTTTAAATCATTTTCATTCAATTCTAAGTTACTAAAATTAGAATTGTATAGTATAGTCCACTTTGCAAGATCTAAACACTGGTTCATTTTTCATCTTACATATATAATTAAATCTTAAAGATATTTGATTTGATTTGGTTATAAATGTTCTGTTGGTTGTCTTCTGTTCAACGTTTGTGTAGTGTTAAAAATGAAAACAGGAAGTTCTTCTGGACCAGCGTCGCTTATACGTTTTCCAAAGTGGTCTATCGGTTTTGCACAATTTGTAGAGTATATTACATCAAATTCACAAAGCTGAAGTGAGTAAATATAATAAACAATAATTATAATGTAACATTTGACAATATTTGTTAATTTTACTATAATTTCAATCTCTGACATGGTTTTACTCGGTCGGTATTAAAGATATCAAGGTTAAATTTGTCCAGAATGTTTTTTACATCATGAAGGACAATTTTATTTAGAACAACTACTTTTGCTGGGTTTTCACAGACTGGAAACTCATTTTTGTAATTCTTTCATTTTGTAATACTTACAAAAAAGCAATCCTTTTATATTCACTTTTGCTTTTCTTTTTGTTTTACTACACAAACCTCTTGAAACAAGAGTCCATTTGTTTATAACTCCCGAGCATGCTGTGTGTATATATTAAGTTTTTGAGCTGTGTGTATGTATGTGTGTGTGAGTGTGAATAGCTTCACTAATCACTGGGTTTGAAAAGCCTTGATTTATGGACGTTGTTGAATGCGGGCCATGATGAGAGGGCCGGTGGTAAGTGCATTTGGATGTCTCTGTGTGATGGTGGCGTAAATAGGCGCTTTATTTATTGCCGTGCTGGGGCCCTCCGCGCGGAAGAGCGCCTCCCCAAATTGAAATATAGCGTGAGTTTACTCTGCTGATTAGGGTTCGAGCGCGGCAGCCGCCCAAGGCTATCATCAAACAGAGAGCGCCTCGAGCTGACACCTAATTGTGGCGGGATTAATGTGCGCCGAGTGACAACAAATAACCCCGGGTGTCAACGCGGGCGACTGGTGGCGCACAATGGATGAGGAGCTGGGCGTTTGGTCACGTGGGTCCCTAATGTGGTGTAATCCGTGATAATCCTATAAAGGCTCGATTATATCTGTTGTTATCCCTTTAGGGATTGTAGGCACCCTACTGAGGGATATTTGTTGTCTGAAATATGAATTATTTGGTAACATGTCTTTTTCATAGGTGTGGGATTTGTCCCACAGGGCCGTGCGTGCATCGTAGACAGAAGTTGGGGTTATTTTAATGGAAACTATCAATTGTTGTTCAATGTGATTGTGTGGGGTTTGTACACTTGCGTTGTAATAGGATGACTCGTTGGAGAGAAAACAGTCTCTCTTTGGTATCCGCATAAACTGAAGTATTTGCTTAATTTTCCATAGCATGACTTTTTTGCAATGCATTATTTTTGCTGTATTAGGTTGGACTGAAATACAATATCCCACTTAGAGCTCTCTTACAGCATTTTAAGAACAAGCGAGCTACACAATTTATTACCACATCTCCATTTCATTTACCTCTCAATTGAATTTCAGAAATTTGTGCATGTGCATGTGCTGTGTGACCGAATAAATACACTTATAAATAAATACGTTTACAAGTACATCTGTGACATCCTAATGAACTACATCATTCTGTTTGTAGAATATGATTGTGTTTGCATGGCTTGAACTTTTCTGTAACCGAAGTCCCAAACGTAGCCCCTCCTGTACACAAACACCCCAAAACACACCGCTGAGAGTCCCCGCGAATCTGCAGACGTTCATCCATGCGTTACCATATAAACTTCCAATAAAACGGAGCCGCGTGATGACCTTTACCGTAATTCATCACCGGGCGCGCCGGTGACTGAGGGGGGCCCTTCACAGACCGATAATTTGATTACTACAACATCTGTAACATCAATAATGTCCGATGAGATTGTTTTGCGCAACCAAACATGCCGTGCTCATAAAAGAGGGAGAGAGTGAAGGTGTCATCAGTTAGGCCTCTATCTCTTTGACATTTTACTTGCATTTCCGATTAGGTGGGCATGCAAGATTAGAGCTTATCCACGTGGCCATCAGGGCGTTTGACGGTGACTCCATCCCGTATGGCGATCAACAGAGGATGATGCTCTTTTGGAAATATGTATTTTATAGTATGCCATAGAAAAATCATTTTGGTTCTCCAAAGATTCTTTCCATAAAAGGTTTCCATTTATACCTTTTTCTACAAGAACCTTTTCTGCAATAAAAAGAGTGTACTGTAGTACATTACAGTATGTTACAGTTTAGTACAGGATCCAGCATATTAAGTAAAGTTTAGCTCAAGCACTCAAGTGTGGACACAGCTACTCAATCTGTACTCAACTTCTAAATGTGAAAAGTGGAAAATGGTAATGATAAAGTCAGAAAGTTAAAGTCACAAAAGAAAGGATGGAAATGTGGAATAAATATAAAAAAAACGTTTTGCTTATTTGCCAACTAGGCATGGATGATCTGGGGTATTTCTTTATTCACCCGCATGTTAGTATACTATAATAAATGCTATGCTATAGTATTTTTTTCATGTGGGCATTCCAACTTACCCATTGCAAAATAATTGATATATTGTACAATGCGTTTCAAATCGGTGTTTTAAAGCATTTGTGACCCTGGTCTTAAGTAGCATAAGAACATTATAGTAAAAGCCAAAAATAAATTGTATGTGTCAAAATTAGCCATTTTCCTTTTATGCCAAAAATCATTAGAATGTAAAGTAAAGATCATGTTCCATGAAGACATTTTGTACATTTCCTACCGTAAATCTATCAAAACTTTATTTTTGTGAGTAATATGTTATGATAAGGACTTTATTTGGACAACTTTAAAGGCGATTTCAGATTTTTTTCCACCCTCAGATTCCTGAGTTTTAAATAGTTGTGTCGCGGCCAAATATTATCCTATCCCAACAAACCATACATCTGCATACAATGCAATCGGCCAAATGCATACCTGTAGACTCTAGTATAGTACCTACAGGTTGGATTTCTCGGAAAATGGGTGTGATTGGTTGGACTGAACCCATATTTAACAGACACTGTCGTTCCTCTGATTTCCCCAAATCAGTTTTCATGCTGCTTTATTAGTTTCACCTGCTAAATAATGAGTTTAAATCGCAGGTGAGAGAGACGAGCATTCTGCACGGTTTGAACCGCCACACGAATGCGCTGGAATAGAAGTGGATATAAATGTTTTGCCTAACTAGAGGAAGCATTGCGCTCACAATCCAATCGCGTGATCCATTAAGCTCATTTATTAAACGCAATTTGCCTTGTGTCATTGAGTTGAGTAACGCCACGGAGTTAAGAACGGTAAGACACACACGACCACCGGGCGGGACAGCGGGGAAACACAGATCTGACACGCGGAATTAGGAGGCAATTAAGAGGAGGTGGTTCCCGGATAAATGCTGGACACCTATGGACAGCGCCGGGCGCGCGTAATGTCAGTTTAATTGCTGTATTCTCATCGCACTTTAATGGTACTATCACTTTCGCCAGCACCACTAAAACGCTTTTGGATTGTGCGAAGGCACTTGCAGGTTAACACTGGTCAGTTGTTGGGGCACATCGACACAAGAAGTCATTTTTCTTTTAAATAAAAAGGTTTTTGTGATCAGGGCTTTTATGTATGTAACTCTAAAAATATTTGACATTAGGCCTAGAACTTTGCCTTTAAAATATTCTAAATTTGTCATCAGCCCAATGCATGCCAACCCATATCCATGCCCTGCGGTTCCCATGCGCAAAGACGCGTGGTTAGTTGTGGTTTGCGTTAACTAATAAAAGCGTGTTTTTTCGCCACAACAGGTGTTTTTAAATCATCGTTGTTTGTGTTTTTCAATTCCCTATTTATTAAACTCTGAGATGGCTGGGGTTTTTTTTGCCTCTGGTCTTTACTATTAGGCACATTTAGGGCCTGGCGCATGCAGGCAAGCCGAGGCTCTGCGTTCAAGGTTGAGCTATTTTGGGGCATTTTGTGTGAGCTATTTGTCTCAGCAGTCAGTACTGTTAATGTTACATTAGCTGTTTGATGTTTCATCATTTCAACCAATATTGCGTGAGATAACGAATGTAAAACGAAACCGCGAAGAACACGTTTGAATTCCCTCTGAAGGTGCGGGGAAAAATTCCACGCGCCATGCCTATTAGCCTGGGTAATTTATTTTGTGTATGTCAGAAAACAAGAAGGCCAGAAAAAAAGAGAATATGGGGCTTTCTTTTCCATTACCAAACATTACAATCTTATTTCCATCACTGCACCGTTAAGTAATTTGCGAAAAGCCAACAGAGTCTGGCGGGGCGCGCGCGTGGCGTGTGTTTAAATCCATTACTTTACCTTTTAATCAAACCTCGAGCTCGTGTCAAAACGCGCAGTTTTCGCCATGCATCTCTTCGAGCTCGTTCCAGTTCACCGGATGACCTTGAAAATGTTTGCTCTCCTATATGTCGTCGTCTCTTTCTCTCTCTTTCTCGTTCCCTCTCACAGATTCCCATCTATTTCAGCAAAGCTGGGGAAATGAACAGCTTTTTCTGCTGTACACAACTGCGCACTGAGAAAAGTAAACAAGAGTATAAATAAAGAGACACTTATGAACATGACTGTGGGCTATATTTAAAAACAGCCTTTAAACACATTTACAACTAGATTAGTTATTTGGCTTGCCATCAATTAGAAATTGAAAAATGTAAAGTAGCTTTTGTGATGTTTTATACATTAAATATCATAACATAATAATTATTCTGGATTACTGGCTTAAACAATAACAGGAAGCTTGTATTAAACTAAAGGTAAACGATGCGAAAGTGAAATATTACAAAACAACATTTGTGCAAAGTCTATATTCAAAGTCATGTACATCTTTCTTTATTTAAAATGTGTGACCTTACTTGCTCCTCCTGTAACCTGTCTCGAAAGTTAAAAGTTCTTAAACTTCGTAAAAAGCCTTTACTGTAGCTTTTGGTAAAAACATTACATCGTTTTTGTTTGTCAATTACATCGTTTTGAGAATATATGCAAATGTTTATGACATCATGCATCCTTTTTTTATAACCTGATAGTTCCATCTGTAACACTTTACAATGACGTTCAACTTGTTAACAGTAATTAACATGGATTTAGAATAACACTATTTTAAACTTGGTTCGTTAATTTTAACTTATTAGGCTAATGCGAATTTAAAATCAAACGTGGTTAACAATATTTTATACACAATGAACCAATAGCCTATGAATAAACAATAGACAACAGCATTGATAACAAATATTAATAAATGTTATTTTTTAATAAATATCTTTTTGTTATTTCATGTTGGCTAATGTATTAATGTTAATGGGTATTATCTAGCTCTTCACTGCGCCTGACATACCGTCTAGGCTTTTTTTATTTCGTTTGAATCAAATAATATTTCAAATGCATTTGTGAGTGAGTTATTTTATGAAGTGTTCTTATTGTCGTGTTGGTTTTATGCATCAACTTCTCCTTTATGCTTTGAAACCGTCTATTGGTGGTGGGTTTCATGCTTTTGGAAGGCGTATGTCTGTTTTTGTGTGTATGTTGTGTGTGTGTGTTTGGTGGGGAGGGGAGCATGTTAGTTGCTTTCGTCTGTGATTTATCGCAGTCCCGGGGAACGCGGCTCCCGGTCCGGGCCGGGCCTGTCCTAACGCATTTCAGCCCGCGCATCAGCCGTGATTAAACACCTGCTATGGCGCGCGAACAAAGCGCGCTAATCCAATATGTATCTCTGACATCTTAAATATCGTCCAATCCCCCGGCATCACGCGCAGCTTTTCCGCAAGATGGAATCCTAAAACATATTTTTCTAATTTATGGACGGACGATAAATCAAAATTAAGCCGTGGACAATGAAATATACATCAGCGCGCAGAAAACACGCTCGAAGCGCAGAGCTGTGGGCTCGCGCGCGCATAGGTGTGTATGGAATTGGTCTGGGTGTCTTTCTTGAAACGTCAGAGACGTTTAGATAATGAATTGACAAAGAATTTGTCAAGTCAGATTTTGTCTCCATACAAATATTTGCCATCATGGTTTCCGTCAAGCATGGCATAATAATGTTATTCCTACTACAACAATGATAGTTTACAGAGTGTTAAATTGGTTATTTTGCTTTTAAAACTCAATACAAGTATTAAAGGTTTTAATTAAATATATTTACCATAGTGTGTTTGGCTGTCTCACCAGGCTTTTTGTACGCCTTAGGAAAATAACCATGGTTTCACAGAGTAATAGTGTAGTAATACGTGCTTTTACCATTTGTACTTATGGTTAAACTATATTTGCTATAGTAAGACCATGGTAATTTTGTGGACGCATCTTCTTATAGGCCTTTAAAGTTGAAACATTCCAGGTTTCCACAGCAGCCTTTTAAACATTTGCATTTGATCTAAGTAGAAACTTTAAAAGCAGCTCTATATTATTTCCATGCTAATTTGTCATGTGCGGTGTTCAGTGGACGTAGTTGTATTCTTTTCTCTGGAGCTGAATTGCGCGCTCCCGGACACACATAAAGCGCAGGAGGCCATTCTCTCCGGTCACTGTCCCGGTGACGCTTATTATTTGTGACTCTTCAATTCCACAGTTTCCCCGAATTCTCAGCACATTGTGCCTGGTGTATTACGCGCCGTGAACTGCCCGGACATCAGACGCGTGTCTTTGGCCCAGCCACATAATGGATTTAGCACCCTGTTCTCGTGTTTGGAAACAGCCCAACAGCAATGGCCCTGCGACCATAGAAAGAGCTGTTTTCTTGAACAACAAAGAAAATATTTGAGCGTCGTTTTGTTTGCTTGTATAGTCTACAGGCTTTTATTTCACGTTACCATTCTGAAACAAGTGCAAGAGAAAACGTCTGCGTACAAAAATAATACATCACCAAACTGACCTAGTTTGCGGGACCGCGGGTGCTTGGGAAGGATAATTGTTTGTAATCATCTTAATTAATATAATAATCATCTAATTTTATACCTTCTAATGAAAATTAAGTGCATTTTGATGCATAAGTTGTAATCAGCAGGCCAAGTAATTCATCTAATGATTTGTATCGGTGTTTATTCAAATAAGCAAACAATTTAATGCATTAATTTATACAGATTAAAACTTTGCGAGACCAAACAAGGCTGTTACGTTATGCGTATACAAGTCTGGTGTGCGTTTGGGCGCCGTGGGTTATTTTAACTCACTAAACGTATGGAATGAAACTATAAAGTTTAGTAATACAGTTTTGATAATGATTCTCCTTTCTGAAATCATGAAAATCCATTTTAATTGGTAACCACATGCAAGCGACAGTATGTTCACAAGGAGCGTTGTTTGTCTAACTTTGTTTAATGATTCAATAACTTGAGAGATTGATTTTTGCATTCTATTGAATAATGTGGGACGCTGGATGGAAATAAAAACGAGCCCAAAAATAATCCTAAAATGTAAAGAGGTTATGATGACTTGGTTATGTTTGATGTCACACTTACAAAACTACAATCCAGAGGATTAGAAGAGATTTTATACTATAATCTAATCTAATGTATTTATCTATAGGCTATCGATGTTTTCTAGAATATTATTTATTAAATAAATGAATTAATTTATTATGTGTTGATTTCTTTATTCATTCTGGTAAGTAATTACTTTGTAGCGCACTTTGAATTATGTTTGTGTATGCGCTGTATAAATGAACTTGCTTTGCTCAACAGTATCATTTTTCCAGAAGCAAATGAAGTCAGTTCATGTGTTTAGGTAGGCCTTGTATATGCTTTGTTGTTTATTCATTTAAAAATATTTCATTCATCCATTCCTAAACTGTCTTTTGCTCTTACATGACGTCTCAGATCTTCTCCCCATCAACACATCAGTCAATCAATCTTCACAAGCCCACATGGCATCAGCAGCTGGATTTTTGTGTTTCTTTTAATGAAAACGCCTCTCCATGAGAGTTCTGATGAGTTGGAGTGATGAACGAGGACACAGTTTGGTGAGAGTAAGTGAAAATCACACTCTCTTTCTCCACTCAGCGACTTTTATGTAAAACAGCGCAATTAAACAATGTCCTGAGAATGAATGCGTGCTGGAAACATGAGGCTCATTTGGCTGATGAATGGCCACACTTTGGCTCGGTGGGATTTTAGTCGAGTGTGCTTTTAATATTGCTCTCATTGAAGTTTTCAGATCGAATTTCACAGCTTCACAAACCATTTGTTTGTTTGCTTGTGATTTAGTGTACCAAATGTTTTTGAGACTGCTACTCATAATATTAACTATAATTTACTATAGTAATGATGATCTTCAAGATGGTTTTGCGTTCTGACCTGCTGACAGGAGCCCAAACCATCAAACCAGACCAGACCGACCAAAAGACAAGCAAACCGTAAGGTGCTAATAATATTAGCAGTATTGTTTGTTGTTTCTTTAAAAAAAGTTGGGTGGTTTTAACCATGGTCGGGTCAGATATGTACATTTTCTAGGTTAGTTTAAACCAGTGGTTGGGTTTGTCCAAAACACAACTATAAAAAGTAAATGTAAATTAACTTTGTTTAAACCCATTGTTGGGTCAAATATATATATGTATCCCATTTTCTGGGATAATTCAACCCAACGGTCGAGTTCGTCCCTTTTGGCCCAATGCGGGTTAAAAATGGCCCAACATTTTTGTCGTAGCATTGTTCGCAGCATCGCTTGTATTGTCTCGTATCAGAGAGACTGCTGTAGCTTTTAGTGGCCGAGCGAGTTTTCATTCCCGCTTTCGCCTCCGTTCGGCCTCTGAAACTGGGATGTGATCAATCTGCCGCCTATTAGGGCCGTTAATTGATAATGCATACTAATTAGGCCGAGCTTTGGTACTTTAGAGACTTTGAGGAGGTAATTGTCGGCACGAGTCCAAGCGCAGTTTAAAAAGCAGTCTGCACGAGGTGAAAAATCTCAGCATGCTGGCGGCACGTGAGGGGCCTGTAATGAACTTCACCCATACGGCGGCTCCGTGCACGCATATGTGATGATAGCCTACCTGTCAAATGCTTTATGTGCTTTGACTAGTGATGACTGGAAATGAACCTTCGATTCATTTCTTTCTTCTCCAGGGAACCATGTATTATATGAACTCTCTACAGGAAAAAATGGTGGAAAAGTCCTTTTATTAGTGCATGACTTCGATTTTTAGTTTTGGGGTCTCTCTAACTGGTGTTTGCACGGTTTGGTCTAGGCAATAGTCTTTTCTACGACGCGAGCGTGGTCATCGTGAGCGAGACGCATTTAACTTCACTTGATGCGACATCAAGCAGCCCCTGACACGCACGCATCAAAGCGCGCCGCTGTAATTAAACTAGATCAACATGTGAGAATATTTGTTCCTTTTCAGTGTCAAAATCGAGACCCTTTGAACCGTCAATCTCCCGCGCAAATGAGCGTGTCTGTCTCTCGTGTACACGGGCCGGGTGTGATGTTGTCAAAAGCGGTTGCCATGGCGGTTTGTTGTGGTGCTCGACCCGAATTTGTTCCCCTTTGCTCCGTGCGTCCCTCACTGGTGAAGCTCATGGTGCGTGTCTGAAGGTTGTCACATGCTGTTTTCTGTACAAACGGTTCACGGACATCCTTAAAAGTCTGTGTTCATATCTACTTTCTTGTGATTGCAGAGGAATGAAGAGACTTCTGTAAACCTTTATCATTCCAACTGCATGCAGGTTAGATCAAAACTTGAACAATTCCTCATAAAGTAAAGTTTTATTGCTCAGAGGTTGATTTTTATTTATAGCTCATGAGATTTGAGTTGTGTTTCATTGGTGTATCAACTTAAATGAGAAATAAATGAGACATTACTTGAAAGGAGCTCTTAATGAATGTAGATTGGATGAATTGGATCTGAATTTGGGTAAATTTGAGGAGAAATGTGTAAGATCATATTGACTTTTGATTATCCGAGCTCAGTTTGAGACATTGTTGAGATCTCTTTCTAAACTTCAAGACATATGTGAGATTTCTGCCTCTTTTTCTCAGGAGAAATATATAAGATTACATTTCATCTATTTAATGTGTATGAGAAATAATTGAGATATTACATTTTTAAAAATGTGTTGAGTTGTAGAGTAATTGTTTATCATTTTCAAAAATATATATATAATTTGATCAGAGTCAGTTTCATTAGTACTAAAAAAAGGGATTTTACATGAACATATGAAACTTCAACAATTTATTTGCTTGTTAGTATTAGCTACAATACTTTATTTTGAAGCTACAATATTTTGAAAACAGTTGCTACATAAAAATGTAGAAGCAAAGAATTAGTAGTGTCATTACTTTTAGTTAGTTAATTCCCAATGTTTTTTTATTTGGCTATAAATAATCGAGTCAGATGTAAAAAAATTCATAGATCTTGCCGTTCTGACAATAGCATTTACATTATTTAAATTCAATAGTTCATTGAATAGATAACATGTTTTAACAGGCAACTTTGCCCTTACTCTGTATAAGGGTAAATTGTTTAATTGCACTAAATGACAGGATGAAATAAATATAACCCGGGCCACGGCACCACCGTGTTACTACCTCCGACAGCATTTAACATATTTAAAGCTATGTGACAGTGTTTGTGTTGAAAATCTGTTTAATACAGCCCTTCTCTTTCCTTCAATTTACCTTTCTCTCGTTTTTTTCCTTTGGATTTGTTTGTTTCCCGCTTTTCTCAAGGGTTGCGTGGAGACAGACAGCCTTGCCAGATTCATTTTCTGATCAAAGCTGTTTGATTTGGTCAATTTTGCCACATTGGAGACGTTCTCCATTACTGAGATAAATAGCCCCGGGCTAACTGTCAACCAAAACTTGTAAGCTAATAAATTATTCCAATTTCTCCCTGCCGGATTTCTCCTGGGAGACAGCCTCTAGGAAATACACTTTTTGATTAGTAAATTTCTGTGTGTGTGTGTCTGGACATTCGGATGTGTCGTCTTTGATTAGTGGCGTCTCAGTTCGAGCTGAGGGCGGCTGTGGGGCTGTCAGTCGAGCACACACTCTAATGCATAATGCATTGACACAACAGGCTTCCAGCCGCCTCCCCAGAGCGAGCGACAGGAGAGCGGGCTAGCCTCACCTGCGAGCTCCTTTTCTCTCCTTCTGCGTCGCCTTTCCTCGGCTGCGAACATCTCAGGAAATAAAGCGTTGTGACAGATCCTCTCTCTCTCTCTCTCTCTCTCTCTCTCTCTCTCTCTCTCTCTCTCTCTCTCTCTCTCTCTCTCTCTCTTATGAGTGCCCAGCAAACACACACACAGATATACACGCGTGCACGGCTGGAACTTGGAAATGGGTTGACTTGAACTGAAAGTGTGCAATCAGCAGAAAAAAGGTTCAAGCCGTCTGACTGACAGGGCTGTTGGGAAATTGATCTTCACCCACTGGCCAGCTAACAACACACACACACACACACCGCACGCACGCACACACACACCTTCTCTTTTTCAAACTTGTTTTTTTTTTCTTTCCTCTTTCCTAACTTGTTTCCTCTCTCTCCATTTTTCTCTCTTCTTACTTCACGCCCGGTTCATATTTTAGACATGTATCATTTTTATTCTTCATACCATTCCATCAAAGCCAGTTTTACTATAGAAACTCAATTAATGTGATATTATGAGCGTATTTTAATTCTTTTGTTTCCTAAAACGTGTCCCAGTAGCAAACCTCTGCATCGTTTCTTTACTTTCTTCACTTCTTCTGCTCTTCTCTAACTTCCTCCCCTCTTTATCCACATTCCAACCACCCCCCCCCCCGGTTTTCTCACGGCATGTGCTGGTGACTCAATAACGCTCCCCGCGTTCAGTTTAAGGGGGGGGGGGTATAGAACAAACACATCTCCCCGACTCTGAGCACCAAAAACTACACTCATCATTTATCAGCTGGCTAAATGCTGCCCAAACCATTTCCCTCCCAGTAGAGAGGGGGGGGGGGATGTGAGCTTCACTGGCTGAATTAAACTTTTGAGGGTTCAGCGCTTTCCCACTTTGGCGATTCATCTTTCCTCTCACCCGGGAAGTGCACACCCAGCAGGAGAGTGAGGTAATTACATCTCCACATGACACGCCGCCTCATTACTGCGTCTTGCTCGCTGCCGCTGCCGTGTAGAGATGCCTTATGCAGGGGGTGTAAAGATGGAGGGTGTGTGTGTTTTTGGTTAAAAGGTAATGGCTGACTACACACGGCCTCTCCGTAGGTGAGTTAACTGCTGCAGTAGACAGAAGAAAAATAGTAATATTCAGCATTTGTCATGTAGGACGAATCAATACAAGGTATACAGAATATATATGTATAATACGGTATACAATATATACAGTACATCTCTGTTATTGCAACATAAACATTCAAATTCTACTATATTTAGTACTATATAGGATGAAATTGACAAAGTACTCTTAAACAAGGTATAAAGATGATGAATATTATATATAAAATATAAACAAAAATATATATTTCTTTAAATGCACACATTTATGTATCTGTACGTGTATGTATATATTTTCTATATTTGAAATATTATAATTATATAGCATATATCAATACTTTATGTATGTTTAGTATATAATTTATTTGTATTTAAGTATTGTGTACACACACACGTACGTATGTATGTTTGTATGTTTAATACTTAAATACAAATCAATTATATACATGTATATTATGAAGGTTGTAGATATAGGCCATTATTAAATATGTTAAACAAGCAGCTGTAAAGAGTAGATCAGTTGGGATGAATTTGTCAGAATTCAAGCATGGCTCATTAGACCGACAACAAACTGAGGTCTTTAACTGATTACTGGCACATGTCTTTGACTTCTCAGTAACGGTGATAATAAATCAAACAAAAATGTAAATCTGACTGTCTGTCTTCAGGTACGGGTTGTTTTAAAGCACCTTTCTTTCTTCAGACAGATATCAGAGTGGTTCAATAGTCATTTTGATCCCCGTGATTTAGCTAATTACTCCGTATCAGCCGATGCCATCGATCCCGCCCCTGTCCTGCTGTTAGCCACACCTGGAGGTCAGCGAGTGATTGACAGCCACGTCATCCAGCAGGTGTCTGGAAAATGGACGGTGTCCTCGAGTCAATTGGCCTGACTCCTCAGGTTTTGCAACTTTTTACACCAACTAGAAATTTCATTGCATGTAGGATTCTTTTATTATGTTAAATTATGATGTTATAATTTATCATCATAAGAGTTCATTTTTAAGAAAAATTACTTCACACACTGTAAAAAAAAATCTGATTGTAGTCAACTAAACTTGATTTAGTAAGTTAATCCAATTGATTTGTCCAGTCTAGTTGATTTGACATAATTATGTAAGTTAACTCAACTTTTGGCAGTCAGTACAACTCAAAAAATCCAATGCAAAAAAGAAACTTGGACAGATGAGTTGAGATTTTTTACAGTGCAAAGATTACTTAATTTTGATTTTAAACGGAATGCTTTATTTCTTCAGAATTCTTCGTCATTCCGAACTTGTATGACTCGCTTTCTTCTGCAGAACAAAACATTTTTAGAACGTTGATACCCAAAGAACATTGGACCTCATTGACTTCCGTTGTTCCACAAAAGGAGGATCTTATTGGCGTAATAAGGTTATATGCGACAGAAGCTACACGAACAGAAGTGTGTGTTAAGCACTGAGCTATGGAATAGGTCTGTTATTATGTCTACCTCTTGGATTTCAGATGTGACTGCTTGTCAGTGCCGGGTGTATTTTTCCTCCCGTCGTTGCTGCGGGCAACAGCAGTGACCCAAGCAAGGTGTGTGACAGAGAGTTTGTGTTGAGTCCCGTCAGACGTGGGCCGCCGGGACTCCTCACATACATACAGTCATTCACTCAATCACAGATGTACGGCCACAAATACACACACAAACATTCATTTCATTCTTTCACAAATGTCTTTTATACATACCATGCTATGTGGTTGATATATAATATTGTTTTCATGAATTCTTTTGGCAACGATAATCATGTAATGAAAATCTGATATTGTGACAGCCCTACACGGGTCCCTGTTTCAATGTACATGTAAGGATTTACTTTGATAGTTTATAAAAGTAATGGCGCATTGCAAATTTTGAGATACTCTTAAATGATTTGACATTTTCATTCACTGTATTTAAGCTCTGTCTGCCGGTATGAAGTTTATATCAAATGAGATGTTGTCTTGTATTTTTATACAGTGTCTCTGAAGTGATTTATATTGACTGATATCACAATCCCACATCTGGGTGATGTGAACACAAGGTAAGCCACCGCGGTGCCCCTTTCTGTTTTATAATGAATGCGTTTCTATTTAAGAAACAACTAATTTAGCACACACACACACACACACACACACACACACACACATACACATGTTGACACTTTGAAAAATATTGCACAAATGTATTACCTGCTGCAAAACGAGTAGCCTAATTATATTTTTTCACCACCTGTTCACGCAAACACTGACTGTATCCAAACTTGCTGTCCATCAAAGCAAACAAAGAGTTCATCCATGCAGTCACCCCCACACATACACATAAATAAATATTTTATATTTTATATAAGGTCTTACCTCTAATTGACTTCAATCAAAATACAGCACTGAGAATCAAGACCAAATGCGTGTGGTCACACCTGGACGTGATAGAAATAAACATGCAACCTTTTTCTTTTGTAATATTTATTATTACGAATTTCCCTGTTTTTCGTGTCACTCGGCTCGACTTTTTTTATACACAGGCGTACATTTATATATTTAAACCCTAATATCAAAAGAAGTCGTAGAATTTTTTTGTAGTTGGCCAACCAACACCTTACCTTCTCCCAAACCCTAAAATAACAGACGCAAAGGCTAATTTTGCTATAAACGTGAGTTTCAGGACGAATGAGCCACCTTGTAAAATAGGTTTGAATTCCCATCAGATTGCATTGATTTATATTCATACATATTCAAACATATCGCATATTAAAATACGATAGATTGAAAGTCGTGTTGGGTGACACGAAAAAAGGGGGAATTCGTGTCAATAAACACGAATGAAAAGATTACAGTTCGTGACAACAGAGTAAGTGTTTTCTGGTATAAATCGAATTCCAACGTGTTTGTTGATTTTAGGATTTGATTGGTTGTTGTCTGCACCAGAATGAATCCAGATGTGGATGCGAGTTTGTGGATTGTGTAAACATCACCAGCACCCACTTCTCCTGAAGCTTTTAGAGTAAAACTAAAGACTGAAGGTCAAGTTCACCCTTGAGAGCATCTCAACATATCCCATTGGTGTAATGCTTCATTTCCAAGGCTAGTATTAAATATTTCAGCCGTAACCTTTATTGCATTAATTTAAAACAGAAAAAATCTCTGAATATATTAGCATAAATGGCTGTTTATTAGCATTAAACAGAAGAGTATATTAAGAAGAGAAAATAGGGCACATTTGCATGTGGAAAATATTTCAACATGCTAGCACTGTAACCAAGCATTTCATTAATACTGTGTTTCACTTCCTCTGAAAATGTGCAATATAATTATGTGGAAAGCTCTGTGGGTATCGTGCAAACATGTCAACATTTGTGCACAGTTGATAATATGCCCTACATTTCAGGTAAGTAAAAAACACAGGGCAAAGTTTCAACATTGTATTACAGTAAAACTTGGCAAATGTTTACAAACATAGACTTCTTTGTTGACGTTAACATCTGCACAGCTAATAGCGGATATTTTGTTTCTTTCTATGCAGCAAATTCTTAAATCTGATTGGACGAGATATTGCTGGATATATTGGATCAGATCAGCACTGGGACACTTTAGTTTTGTGTATCACTATGACACAGTAAACAAAACTATGACACAATTATTGATTTCTTGACCAAAATTTCTTCATGCCAGACAAAGGTAATCACACACTTTCTCTTTTTCTCTGTCATTTTAATAGATCTGTATTTGTTTCCACCGCTGTGTGTGTTGAACTGTTGCATTAAAGCAATACCACACTGGCAAACATGATGTGAAGGCTGTATATAAGTTTGTCTACGTCAGAATCACTTCTTTTATTATAGTAAGTGTATGATAAGGTGTAACTATGATCTTTACATGCATTGATTAGCATTTTTTAATACAAATATTATTGTTAAACCTTTGTAAATATGTGGTAATTATGGATTAACTAGTTTTATTTGAAGTTATACTTCTAAACATCTGTTCGTATATAAATTCATAACAGCAGATTACTCGTATTATATAGCTTTACTATCTTTCAAGCATCAGGCAATGAGATTCCTTTACAGACAGTAGGACATATCAGGTCAGATTATCCCACAATTTAGGATGATAAAATTCACTAAACCAGTAGTTTTCGGTCAGAATCTACACCACCTGCAACCCTCCAGCATCATAATTCAAGTCTACCCCTGCTCACAATCAGCCTCCTTAAACATCTTACCACAGTACCTGCCTGAACACCTCCTCTATATCACACACACACACACACACACACTCCCTCTCTCCCTACAGAAAGCCAGAGAGAGAGAGAGAGAGAGAGAGAGAGAGGATCTCTCGAGAGAGAGAGGAGAGAGCTAGAGAGAGAGAGCTTAGAGAGAGATCAGAGCAGAGAGAGAGAGAGAGAGAGAGAGAGAGAGAGAGAGAGAGCAGGATCAGGCAGCTGGGTTGCAGCAGTAATAAAGAAAGAGAATCAATAGGCCATGCAATGGAGCCAAGGTGCTGCCATTCATCATGCGTCCTCCCAAACTCCCATCATTCATCAAAGTCAATGAGCCAGCAAATAGGAAAATGACTATTTGTATCAAACACATCTGCACTCATCCACTGAGGTATTTCATTCCCATTAACTCCCATGGTAAAATACACTGAGGGTTTGTGCGCGAGCTCGTGTGCGAGGGAGGAATAGAGCGTCGTGTGCCTGTTTGTGTTTGTGCTCGTTCTGTGTTTGCACAGGTTGCTTGTTGCGAATTATTTGCTGAGGAACACTTTCATGGACTGTGTGTGTGTGTGTGTGTGTGTGTGTGTGTGTGCGCACATTGTGTTGTTTTTGAGGGACATTTTTACGTTCGCCCAACCTTTCAACAACACCCCCCACTATCCTAACCTCTATCATCTTTTACGGGCTGTCATTGGAGGATTTTAGTGTACATCTTCATCTGACTGTTTCCTCCAACCACCACCCCCCCCCCCCCACACACACACACACACACACACCCACACACACACACCACACCCAGTGCTATTCTCTCTCTTTCGTACCTTCCGTTTTGAGCACAAGCCTTCTTGCTTATATTACCGTCTGTTTTTTAACAACACACACACACACACACACACACACACACACACACATATACAGACACTGTTTGGTTATGATGGTGAGCTGTTTTTTCTTATATAAATCTCCCACGGTGACACTAAACGCAAGTTGTATTATTCCAGGATGCTTTTTTTTTTCCATATCGTGGCTCTATAAATTCGGTGGCGCGAGGTAAAGATGAAGGTGGCTGATGGTTCGGATGCAAATGGCAGCACCATCATCATTATGGTGTAATACCCCATGAAATGGCGGGGATCATTACTGCAAGAGCTTTATGGGCTGCGCTGAGTGGATGGGCCAACGCTGAGCGATATTTTATATCTCGGTCTGTATATATGAGCTTTATCTCCCTCTTTCGGGCCATTATTGAAGAAATGCTCTGTGCTTTGCTCGTTCTTTCCCCAGCGGTGATGCACACACATCATGAACATGGCATGTTTGGGTAACACTTTTATTAATAATTCAATAACAGACGTTAGATGTTGCTTAGATCAGTTGTGGAAATATGAAATGATTGTCATTAAAATCTATGCAAATGGTTCTTGGCATCTAAAAAAGCTTTATAGAGCTATATCACATGACAATATATGTATACACTGTAAAAAATCTCAACTCATCTTTTTAAGTTTCTTTTTTGCATTGGATTTTACTGACTGCCAAAAGTTGAGATAACCTACATAATTATGTAAAATCAACTCAATTGGACAAAACAAAGTTTAGCTGACTACAATCAAAAACAAATTTTTACAGTGTACATATACATCATATTTTAATATTGAGCCTTTGTGTGACGATATTATCTATTGTTTATTTCTCTTGATAATTAGAACCGCCCTCAAACCGCCGAATGGCAGAGGAATCACAGGGACAGAGGTATGAAGTAAATGTCAAGAGAAATTAATTAACCTGATGAATCAATACACAAGCGCAATCCTGTCACATGTCAAGCGCTGCTGGTGTGAGCAACAGCATTAAAGCATCACACAGTTATGACGGGCCATCAGCATCCGTCTCTCAGGCAACACTCCGAGCCCAGATGCATAATCACTGTTTTCTAACAACAGCATCTGCGGATCCAATGATAACAATAACAGGACCGTCGTTCATGAGATATTGCGAATTATTTTTAACTAATCCCATCATTATCCTACATGCAATTACAGTTTCGCTGTTAAGAGTTAATGGAAGTGGCTTTTTATAGACAGAGATAATTTGTAATTTACATATTCATATATTACGGAAAGTTTGAAGGCCCAGTTCTGACAGATTTGTGAAACGCAGTTATGAATTTTATTGTGAGGTTTGCTTATGTGTATTTTTAAAGTAGGTTATTTGTAGAACATGTGTGTTCCAGTGTTGTAATTATATTCTTCATTATTTTCTATTATTAAAATGAGTTTTTTTTCTTGTTGTCTGTCTGTCTTTTATAGTAAACAGAATTTTATGTTTAATAGCTGTTCGCTCTAAATAATATATTTAAGGTATCCTTATGGCCTAAAGATATTCTTTCAGCTGATATGTGCTATGTATTATGTGAAAGTCTGAAGCTATTCTCTCTCTCTCTCTCTCTCTCTCTCTCTCTCTCTCTCTCTCTCTCTCTCTCTCTCTCTCTCTCTCTCTCTCTCTCTCTCTCTCTCTCTGATTCTGCTCTTCTTCTCTCTCTCTCTCTCTCTCTCTGCTCGTCTTCACTCGCTCTCTTCTTCTCGGGGAGCGTTCTCCAGGCTCAAGTTTTTGCATCTCGGCTTCACTGCAACCTCCTCGGGGAGCAGCAGGCAAAGTCATCGGCTCTAGGAACAGACCTCTCAAATTCATAAAATTCATAGGATTTTTCACAAATGGGTGAACACAATTTTCTACCAATTTCCTCATTATGCAAATATGCAAAATATCGCATTTAAGCCAATTACGGCCCCACACTGTTCCAAATCCACCAGTTCAGGCCGTAATTGCAGAAACTATCAAATAATTACGGCCGCTAATTGGGAATATTTGTGACAGATAAAACAAATTTTCGCGCAAATTACATTTCATTCAAGGAACCACTGTGCGCCGCTGCATTTTTATCCAAGTCTAATTTATCTTACATAATGAACTGAACTGAGTACTTGTTATCGAATTTGAACAATTCATATGTCCGTAATGTGGAATGATGAAATAAATTAGAGCGAAATTTATACAATATTTTCCTGATCTAGGCGTACTTCGAGAGGCTTCCTCCGTTCAGAGGAAATCTTTCATCGCCATTACATTATGTGTCATGAATTGCGGCTCTAACTGTCGTGAAATCTGATAGAATCTGATGGGATGCGTTTCCCTCTTTAGAGAGGCTCATCACAAAGGCCGAAGTACATATTTTACCGAGAAATACGAATAAAAAAACGGCATGTCTACAGTACCAAACCCTATACACCCCTGGCATCATGATAATAAAAAAATAGAAAAATAAATAGGCTACTAGAGTAGGCTATAATTCACATACAAATACATATTTGGTTAAAAATATATTTAATGTAGGCTATATTTATATGTAATATGTTATTGTTATTATTATTATTATTATTATTATTATCATCGTTACATTCACATTAACACAAAAAGCTGTGGTAACACCAGGTTAAAAGGGGGCGTTATTCGTATTAAACAGCCTATAAATAACAATTTATTTTGTCCTTTGCATAACAGAAATAAATAGCCTCTTTACGCAATAATAGGTTAGCAAACCTTAAATCGTGATGCTAAAATGCACGCGCGCAAATAATAAAATGGCTTTCACCTTATAGTCTCTTCGCGTTACCTGTAAGGGTCAAGAAGGTCATC